>OX419762.1:37056141-39727167 GCA_948567375.1 Lunularia cruciata | reverse complement strand
AACTGAAAGCGTACTGCAATGGACGCCTAATCCAAGACAATATAGTAAGTCGTCCCGACATAGAACTTCACAAGAGACCGACGTGGGTACGAAGATTGAACGACCGTCACATTTAACCAGAACCTCAGGCCTTCATCCCACCGTCGACCGCGGATCACAACCTGAGCTAAGACCAGTACCTACACAATCCGATTAGTGTCTCATCAAAGTGGCGGATGGTGAATATATCAGACTACAGGAGACTTCGACTTGGAATCTGATGATACGGGAAACCACACCGGTCACTGGGGATGTATTGAATGATGTAGCATACATCGGATAGATCAAACCCAAACATTAGAAGACACCTCGTTAAAGAAGCATCTACAAATCTAGGATGAGCAGGACCGAAGACAGGGTGCGCTTAACCAGAACATATTCCTCCCGCACTGGGCAAGTGGTAAGAAACCCTCCTGCGTACATCTCTATCTTGCCGCCCCAAGCCTGGGGTATCAGAATTGCGAGCGCAGGGATCTGAACAGAAACTCCACTCCAGGACACACGCTACTGGATCACCTTGTAAACAAAATTCCCTCTCATCAGTAACCTGCATTTCGACCGGAAAGGGAACTGTGCCACAACATCAACACCGATCTAACTTGCGACTCGCCGTCTGTAAAGTAGCAAGTCAGGAGAGGGCAAAGCAAAATTGAAGAAAGAGTATATTACAACCCCGACGTTGCGGGTACACTGTTGGAACAACATACTCCCCCAAGTATTACCAAAGAACGCTCTAACATTCTATTTGCATCTCCTCGCCATCAGCTGGCAGATTAACAAAGGTACAATCTCTGCCATGAACAGCGCAAGAAGATGAACAAGGAAGTTGAGCGTGATTTCGCCAACCACGTTGGAGCCAGTCTGTTTTCAGCAACGATAAAGTTCCCTGTAACTAGAGTATGGCTTTGCCACACCCACTCAATAGTCAAAATTGTTTCTCAAAATGCAGGGTGTAAGACTTCTATTGCATAGGTCACTATGACCACTCTACTCTACAAAGTGCTTTGCACTGTACTATTTACTGCACTCTTTTCTGGCTAACTAATATTAATCGAATCGCCATCTACCTATTCTTGTTACTACTGCACAATTTTCTACAAACTTCCAAGTCAATTTCTGACTCAAAGAAGGATATCGATCCGCGGGCTGGGCCGTCAACTAGAACCTATACAGAGCCGGAGTGATAGTGCCGTCAACTCTCAGACTCTAGGAAACCTACGACTCCAGTTTGCCACTTCGCTACACCTGGTCCAAATACACTCACATTGCATTGTCCTGTGATTATATTTTCCCCGCACCAGCGGACACGGCTCCCAGATACCTGTACTCCACTCCACACACCTGAAAAGTAGTGGACGCTTCGTCTATAGGAATCGATTTTTCGCCACTGGAAAACTCTCTGGATCGATGGCAATATCTATCATCGTATCGGTAGCTATGCTGAACGCTGTGCTTCATATCCATGATCACCCTCTCGAAGCACTTCTCTGCATCCCTGGTGCTCGTGCAAGTGTAGCACTCTCCATCATAAATCTGACAATTGTGCCAGACGCAACCGGCTCTTCCCTCAAATTTCCCTTCACTGTCTCTAGCCGTGACTAACACACCGGAGGAACTCGTTTTCGACTGAGCCAAGAGGTTATCGAGCATTTCCAGGAAGTAAAAATCCTCGAACTGCTCAAATCGGTGCCACTCGTCACAGAATGTCCTTGTGAACTCTGATGCTTCTACCTCGGGCACGAGATGTACAAGACACGACATGGACAAAATCACTAAGATACGCATCGGCACAAACGACCCCATGGCAGGAACCCTCGCGGTCTTTCCCACCAATTACCTTCAAATTGAACCTTCTCGTACCACCACGAACTCTCTCAAAAGGGATTCACTTTTCTCGATTTTTTGTGGAGTACCCGCGCTCCGGCTACACTCTATGCTAACATTCACTCGCTTTTGTACAACTTCTTCAACGACCAACGACGAGCGATTTCGAAGTATCACCCTGACCCTACTCTTCCCGCAAATGCTGGAATGCGGTTTTATACACAAACTGACTGAACTATGCTACAGGCCAAGTAGATATGTAGCAGTCGATGGTCAGAAGGAGATAACAGTAGCTTGATGGCAAAAGGGAAAGATAGCGAAGGCCAAGCACCGAGCGAAAATATGAAGGGAAACGGCCCGCTCCAACAACACTACCAGTAAGTAGCACCACCTCCGATGAAGAAACAGAAGCAGGGGAAGAAGTGAAGGCAAGTAATGTAACCTCTGATGAAACAAACAAACAGACAGACTACCTTGAGGCTGGCTCAACTCATCACTCGCTCTGCTTAGTGGACCATCATACTGGAGACGTATATCAAGAAACCCGAGAGGCGCTCAGGCAATAAAGTAGTACTGTAGAGAAGTACTCCCTCTCGCCCGCCCACACGACGGAGAAGCTCGACAAGGCAGCACCGAAAACCAGGAGCAGGCGGAGGACGAGACAGTGAGGGTTTAGTGAAGAGATGTGAGGGTTTACGACGAGACTGTGGGAGAGGGAAAACTGGGTCTGGCCACCCCGAGCCGACGGAAAAGACCATACAAGGTCTTGGTTCACCACACTGCACTCGCCGCAGGCGGAGGAGAATGGACAAGCTGAGCCGGAAGAGGCGTCGGGTTTCAATGTCCCACCCCGCCCCCCGTTCCGTGCCGGAAGCGCTCTCATCGTACGAACATGTATTCCGTTCACAGTCTTACTCGGATGAGGTTACTTGCAGCCGCCGATCTAATACCTCTGTCGTTTCGAGCGCGGTTTTGAACCCGGTTTTCCTCCAGCGTTCTTGATCCCCGGAGAATCTGCGACTCTAGTCCGGATTGGGGAAAACTTTCTCGTGTGCCCCGGCTTGTCGTTTGCATCCTTCTGTAGACCCAGTAGAACTGCTTACCTTCCTTTCTTGCCTGCCCACTACCCGGCCCCACGGATCAGGCATTCATTCCCTATTCCCTCCCGGCTAGACCCTCCACGCCTCGGTCAGAACTGTTCCAACGGTAACGGCGAAGCCGGACGGGCGTATAAATGTCCACATCAACGGCAGAGTTACGACTGCCCGTTGAGAGAGGTTAAAAGACGAGCCGTCGAAATGGTAACGTTGGGGGCAGTTAAACGTTGGGACATCACCTCACTTATTATCGAATTTCTGCATTTATTAACACTCTATGCCGCCATGGCCCTACATGTTGAGGAAGGAATGGCAATTGTGTAAGGAATTTCCACTTTCAACCTAAAGGGAATTCTGGGCTGGTCTAACATGGGTTCAGCCTTTGAATTTGCTCGCTCTGTGGTAGACATTCCCTTTCCCAAATGTTTCTCTTGATTTTCAGCTGCATGATCATCACATGAAGAAACCTAGGTATAATAAAAAGAGCTTTGGAGAAACCGAATGTATCCTCCAGATATCCATTCTTGACTGTTCATAATATGATACCATGCAACTACCTAACGGGTAGATCCTATAGCAAGATACGGGACATTATAGAAAAAGAAACAAAGACCACAGCATGATAACAAGCTCCTGTAGAAAGCACTCCTCGAGTGCTTCCATGAGGAACATGGGTGCAGCAGATAGATCGAAAATTAATGACATTTTCATTGACATCTCAACAACTCGGTGGTCAATAAACAGCAATTCCCCACCGATTTGGATGCAAAAGAGTGACCCAGGTACTATCTTCCATTATGACGGTTTCATGCTCATTTGTAGATTTATAACAGAAACCGGGAATGATCCTTCAGAAAGCATAGTAGGTAACCTACTGTAAGTAGCATAAGGTCCTAAACCGATCAGCGGAAGGGGAAAGGGCGACCGCGTACAAAAAAGAGCGAAGGATGGGAAGACCCCGTCAAGCCGTACAAGGGTGAGACAAAATAGGTAAAATGGAGCTAAGCCACAAGAAATCTACTCGATCAGTGGACGAAGGGAATGGAGATTCAAACATGTGTATCATGAATGAGAGGACTTTGGGACGGGAGCAAAACTCCTCGTACAATTCACATCTTTCTTTACTACTAAATGAACAATAAGTGAATTAAAGTTAACGGACTAATACGAGGAAAAAGTTGTCGATTGGATAAGTTCATTTCATTTATTGAGATGGCTTCTTTGGACGTTACAGTTATTCGGATTTCACTCTAAGACCCAATACGTCCAAGCATGCAAATTCTGCGTGTCAGAGCCTCTTTCCCCTCCTTAGTTTTCTTCTCCTCAGATTTCTCCAGAAAATTAAGCGAGGCAGAGTATTATAATTGTGAGGTTGAAAACCATTACATATTCCGATTCTCCAATCAGTTTGGGAAGTCCATGGAATTTGACTTTCAAAAAGTCGCACACAGATCAAATTGTGCAACTAAACACCCAACAACGTCTATACACTTGGGCGTCGTGAGTACGTTAAAAATGGAATGATACGATAGACTCGTCTCAAAGCCAAGATAAGGAGAAGGCTTGAATAATTCATTGTCCTCGGTTGAAGCGAGAGCAAGATGGGGGTTTTCCAGTTCTAAAAACGAAGGATACTTAGTCGTAGAATATGGACATCCGTAAAAGGAATTTTGGGTATCCATAAAAGAGAATTCAGTCTAGAAATGAATAGGGGGTTTCAATAACACTTTATAGCGGTGACGAGATGTACTCGTGAAAACATTTCTTCTACCCGATAAAATAACTAAAAGGAAATGTTCGAAAAAAGATTTATGGGTATAAAAAGAGCTCTATGCGCCATTTCCGGAAGGTTTTAGACCGACAGATTTTACAGCCCTCTGTTTATATACATCCGTGACATCAATTAATTCATTGATAAGAGAAAGTGCTAACATCCAAGAAAATGATACGTGTAACTAAATGGAGACTAGAGGAGACTTGTAGGTATGATCTGAATTGAAACTTGCCTCGCTCCTTAGGATGTTCAGAATGTACCCGGTAGTTGCTAAGTTTCACCTCAAATTCTAAAATCTAAGATTCTATATGTGCTAATTTCATGAATTGTTTTCCCTTGGAGGACAGTGCATGCTAGTTTTTAGATGCTATATTTTTTAGTTTCATGTCCAAGTTCAAATGAGAGGTGTTTGGTTGAATTAGAATTGCTTGGGTGCCAAGAGTGACATTGATGTGCACGCCAACCTAAATAGAAATCTATAGGTGCCAGAGATATAGTGACATGATATATAGATGCAAGCTAGAGCTAGAAATCTATGCAGAATTTAGACGCCTAGAAATCTTTGCAGAAGTGATGTAGTGATGTGAGACATCGATGCAAGCTAGAAATCTATGGAAGAAGAATTTAGACACCAAGAGATACAGTGAATCCAAATTTGGGGGAAGTAGGAGAGAATCATAATTATCATATGTTGCCTTTGCAATTTTGTATGTGGTATCAAATATGGAAAACATAGGTTTCTAGCAAGCAAGAACCTATGTTTTCCATATTTGATACCACATATATGGAAAACATAGGTTTCTTGCTTGTTGAGGCCAATGTTCCATCTCTCTTGTGGACAAATTCTATTCCACTAGAGTCTCAAGATTTTATTCTCTCTTAGTGATTATATTCTATCGAGTCAGAGGCTTTCATTCTCCCTCTTACATCAATTTTTGGATTTCAACACCTTTTGAACATGGTCTTTGGTGCACCAGGCATATCTTTCACAGGGTTCTTCAAAGGCAATGGATGAATTGTGTAAACAAGGACAAGGAGAAGGACAGGTTCAAAATAGTTTTGCACCATTATGGTCAAATATTGGATTATCTTGAGGACCCAGAGCATTTTGGGCAAATCTATTCAAAAAAATACACCATTTAGTTATAAAAGGAGAAAAAGACGACAACATAGAAAACATGAAGGATGAGAAGACCCCATCAAGCCATACAAGGGAGAGATGGGTGGTCATTTAGTTATATGGCCACAATGGATGGCTATTTAATTATATGGCCACCTAAATCCATGATTGGAGAGAGATTATACAAAAAGTAAGCTCAATATATGGCCTCAAACAAAGAACCATGGAATTGGAAAGACAAGTGCACAAGTGAAGGGCTTACCAAGAAGGAACTAAAGCAAGGATGGAGAACAATTGAAGATAAGTTGAATCATCAATGGATGCATTATGGAAGAATGGATTTGCTATTTGGCCATATTTTGGCCATAGAGCTAATATTCTCCCTAACCTCCCTCCCGCCCTTGTAAATCTAGCTATGGAAAATGAATTTTCAAACATGATCATAGATGACAAATGGGGATGTTTTGTTTCATTGGAGCAACAAATAGAAGAGTGGACCAATAATGCACCCGATACAAGAACCAATTGCCAACTATCATTGCATTCCCAAGGTTTCTCTATTCCTAGTACCCAAGAACCAATTGGTCAAGGACCATGCACATAGGATGGCCATCATTCAAGAGGAAGAGAGTTGATGTTCTTCTTGTCAAACCCTCTAGACCACAAGATTTTCCCTCACCACCAAGGACACCTACTAAAGAGGAACCTCAAACATGAGAGGAGGCGGAGAGAGAGAAGAGGTAGAAGGTGAACAAGATGGGGAACGAGAGTGCAGAAAAGTTGGTCATGTGAAGACACCTTCCTCTTCCATAATTGCAGATTTTAAGGAGGATTTTTCAAATTTTACAAAATTGAAAATTGCAGCAATGGAAGTCTGAGAAGGGTGTAAGTTGTCCAAAATTGAATCTCACAAGATGGCAAAAATGAAGAAGTTGCATGTTAACAAGATGGCAAAATGGAGAAGGTAAAATTAGTGGAAGAAGTAAAAATTATTTTATTGAATTCAAAGGTGGAGAAAAAGAGGATCAAAGAAAGAGAGGCTAAATCAAAGAGATATCATTTTATGATACCAAAATTGGCAAAAGTGACAAAGCATCAATCAAAATTATGAGTATATTGAGTTTACTCTTTGACAACCAATGATTAATCCCCCTCCAACCTTTCTCCCAATGGAGAGTTTTAGTAGTGATCCTATAGTGTATACAAGTGTCAATTCAAGTGAGAATGATTAGTGTTGCAATGCAAGGAAGATTGATTGTTGCTTGACTATAGAAGTGGCAAGTGAGAGTGCAAGACCATGGATGTGTTACTTGGTTTGAAGTGGCAAGCGGTGTTCAAGTAACAATTAGTGAAGCGAGTTTGTGGGGTTACGGGAATATAACCTTTTTGCATACTTGTAACCTATGGAACGTGGAACTTGCTATCCAAGTATGTGATTGAATGAATTGTGATAAAGTGTTTATGATTGACTTGTTTCTTTATTGACTTGCACATTTGTGATTGACTTTGTTCTTCTTTAGGTTGATGTCATCAAGGTTCTTCCCTTTGGTATCGGGCCAACATCACCCCAACTCAATTCATCGCTTGTAAAAGACCCAAGATTGGATAGAAATAAGATAATGGAATATCACATTGGGACACTTGAATGAGCAAAACTCTGAATGCCTAGCATGAAATTTGTTAATGGTATTTATAGAGAACATACAAGGTTCTTGAGAAGCTTTCTTCTAGAAACTGCCTACTTGGCTTGCAAGCTGAGCTAGTTAGATGCTTCTAGATGCTTCCTTCTAAAAGCTACTTACTTAGAAGCTGAGCTAACCAAAAAGCTTCCTAAGAAGCTTCTTAGATACTTCTAGAATATTCTAGGCTAATTTGGCCTATTTTCTATTTTTTTAGCCCTAACTATATTGTTGCTAAACTCCATATTTTTACATATTTTCCCACCGCTAGTTGGTGACGCACTCGTCACAATTGAAGCTTCAAACTCCTTGATGGTCATTTTTACATTCTAGAGAGATGAGAAAGAGGTTCCCATGTGGCATCATGAAGTAGATACCCTTTCCAAGGACCCTATACTCCGTATGTTGTTGACTACATTTTTGAATGTGGCGACATGCAAGGATATGATAAATTTTCATATTCCTCATGATTGTTGATAGGGATAGGAGGAGGAGGAGGCTGGACATGAGAGGAAAAAGAAGATGGATTATGGAAAAAGGGTTTCAACTTGGAAATATGAAAGACATGGTGGATGTGCATATGACAAGGCAAGGTAAGTCGACAAGCAACAAGAGAAATGATTTGTGTGATCTCAAAGAGTCCTATCCAATTAGGAGCAAGTTTATGGACTTGGGTATCAAGTGGGAGGGGTAGATTACTAGACAAGAGCATGACTTTATTGCCAACTTGAAAGGTGAGATCAAGATGATGGTGGTTTGCATATTGTTTTGACAATTTTGGGCAACAAGGAGGTGAGATTTGGCTTGTTGGAGGGATTGGATATGGTGGTCAAGAAGGTTGAAGTATGAGGGACATGAGATGGAGGAGGAGCTAGAAGGGAATTTGGAACAAGGGGATCTTGGCCAAAATTGAGGAAAAAGGAGAGAATCTGGTGCTTGCCTACTTGGATTATTGTATGCAAACTCCATAGCTGCAAGACACTCATCACAATTGGTATGGTAAAAATTGATAAAGGCACAAAGCATATCCTCTGAGGTGCAATTTTCACATTCAATTTTTCCATTAGTTTGAGCATGATAGACCATGGACAAACAAGCTTGGTGTTGAGTATCTAGAAGAGTGCTTGCAAAAACTTTCTAGTGAAGCGAGGATCACTATTGGAATTGAGTACAAGAGGCAGCCCATGATGCTTGAATACATTGTAAAAGTATATCTGCACCAAGGTTCAAGCATCCACCGTATCAACTATTGGTGCCAAATGGATTCTCTTATTAAGCTTATCCATAAACACCACAGTTGTTGTGTGACCTTGTTTTGTCTTGAGCAAGGAGGTGATGAGATCTAAGCTCACATGTTTCCAATAAGTAGATGGAATGGGGAGTGGTTGAAGGAGTCCACTTGGTTTTTGGTTATTGGCCTTGTTGCGTTGGCAGCTCTCATACAATCAGACAAACTCTTGAACATCTTGTACCATGTTGAGCTACTACCATTGGCGTTGGAGGGTACCCAAGGTCTTGTCCACACCCACGTGACCAGCAATTAGTATATCATGGGCTTCTTGAAGGCGCACAAGTCGGAGATCACCTTTGGTTGGAACATAGATCAGATTCTCATGGAATAGAAAGCTTTCCTTGAAGGAGAAGGTGTTGTACTCCTTGTTGCATGCTGCAAGATGACCTTGTATCATATGAAAGAATGGATCTTTTTGTAAAGTTATCCTAAACTTGGTTTGGACTTTGAAGTTGATTGACACCATTGTAATTGCCGCCGTCATGAGAGGAAGAGACTCTGAATCAGGTTGTTGTGATAGGGCATCAAGGATGACATGGAATTGATTGGGTTTGTACTCAAGTTTGATGTCAAACAATTGTAGTTGTTCCTCCCATCAAGGATGTTGACTCTTCATGTGTTCCAAATGTAATGTCTGTATCAAGGATTTGTGATCAGTTTGCATGACCACTTGTTTCTCCAAGATATAATGCCTCCATACCTTGGTGGCATATACCATCACATATTTTTCTTGTTCCTAAGCAAAGAAATTCCTTTCCGTTGTATTGAGTCTACGAGACACAAAGGCAATGGGATGCAATCCATTTGTGAATTCTTGTTGCAACACAACTCCAATTGCAAAGTTAGAAGCATGAAAATCAACCACACATGATAGTAGAGGATCATATATTGAAGAATTGGTCTTCAAGAAACCATATGTTTCAGCTTTTGGAATGCTTCACTGTACTTGTTGGTCCATTGAAAGCTCAACTTCTTCCCTAAGAGAATGGTGCAGCTACATGAGCATAGTAATGGATGAACCATCGGTAAAAACTAGCCAATCCATTAAATGCTTGTACTTCTATAGCATCCTTTATAGTAGGCCAATCAATGATGCTCTTGACTTTCTCCTCTTCCATCTTGATCCTCTTCGATGAGATCTTGTGATCCAAGAAGGTAACTCCTTTCTACCAAAAGGTAGACTTTGACTTCTTGCAATAAAACTTCCATTGACATAGTCATCTTAGGACTTCTTATACATGATTTGTATCTCCTTCCTCTATCTTGCTAGAGATTAAGATGTCATCCAAGAATACCACTACGTACCAATCCAACAGTCCATCCAACACCCAATGCATTTGATCCATGAAGATTGTTGGAGCATTAGTGAGCCTAAAAGGCAAACTCTCCACTCAAAATGTCCATACCTTGTGCAAAAAGTAACCTTTTATACATCCTTCCTATCAATAAGGATTTACCAATAGCCACTACAAAGAACCAACTTGGAGGAGTATTGTGCTCCACTCAATTGATCAAGCAAGTCATCAATTCAAGGCAAGGGGTATGCATTCTTCACTATTTTTTTATTGAGCACATAATAATCAATATAATGTCATGCCATTTGTAGTTCCGCATCTAGCTACTCGGACATTGGAGTTCCAATGATAGTAGTTAGAGTTATTTTAGTAGTATCTCAGAGACTACTTTCTGATGGTCAGATTTGGTGTTCAGGGTACTGACTTCACGGTAGGGCCCACCGTCACTTTGCACCGTTTGCACCGTCAAGTGTGCCGTCAGCAAGACCGTTAGGGTTTCAGTGCTAGCTCAAGTCCAGGGGGTATAGTTTTGAAGTGAGCTCCAGAGAGCTCACTTCTCTGATGTTGAGCCTTCGAGTTCCTGGCTATGGTGGACAGAGGCCGGCGAGCGTCACCTGGATTCTCTATGCTTGAGTGGGTGTGGCTTGATTGTAATTAGTGCCCAGTTGTTGGCAGTTTATAGAGTGACAGATCAAGTACTGATCTGAGTTGAGTTGAGTTGAGAGTGTTAAGCAATCTGATTATTGTGGCACTTTAGAGTCTATGTATGACTTATGTGTGAGTTGTGTTTCTATAGTGTATGATGTTGACAGCAATGTATGTTGTGTAGCGATGTATATACGCACGACAATAAAGATGAAGTCCTCCATCCTTCTTTGGAACAAATAATACCAATGCTCCACAAGAAGATGTATTATGTCATGTGAAATCCTTCTCCAACAACTCCGTAAGTGTTATTCACAACTCCTCTAACTCCTTTGGTGAGAGTCGATAGATTGGTCTACTCATTGGAGTACTCCTTGGTAATAACTCAATCTTGAAAGGCATATCATGATAAGAAGGTAATCCCTTTGGTAGATTATCTAGAAATACATCCACAAACTCCTGAACTATTTGATTAACCATTGCTTGATGAGGCTCTTGACTCTCCTCAGATTCTTCTTGTGCAATCGGTTTGATCCACACCGCAAAAATAGACTTATCTTCTTCCAAAGCTTGCTCTATAGTTGCTCCACTAACAAAATTCCCATCTAGTGACTTATCTTCCTTCAAGGCTTGCTCTATGGTTGCTTTCTTGACAAACTTCTCATCTTGGGACTTCATCTCTTTTAAAGCTTGCTCTATGGCTGCTTTTGTTACAAACTTCCCATCTTGGGACTGACTATTCTTAGGTGTCTTACTCAAAGGTACCAAATAATCTAATCAGAAATTCCTACTTTGGTGTTGTACTTGAATTTTTTGTCAGGTCCAATTAAATTCAACATTCTGATGTTTAAGCCATGGGAGTCCTAGAATGATATCATAGTGTAGAGGTGCCACTACAAACCTTATACACTCCAAATACTCCTTCTCAATCTCGAAGGTAACAAGATGTAAGGTACAAAATGCAGAACCCTTTCCACCATCCACAATCATCAATCTACTTCCAATTATTGGCTTGATAGGAATACCCAATTTCTTTTCTAATTGCATAAACATGCAATTAGCAACCAAAATCTAAACTTCCAAAATCAAAAATTCCAAAATCAACCAAAATCAATCAAAATCCTACAGCCACAATCAAATATTGTACCTTGCCAATGTAGCAAACTTGCATAGGTTGAGATTTCAATCCCATTGGAACCAATCAAGTTCTCAATAGGTGGCTTAAAATCTCTTGCTAGGATTCCTTGTTTTCTTGATCATTTTGCTCCACAACCTCCATTTGGGCAATTTATTGAGATTTCCCATTCTTGAGTGGACATTCAACAATGTGATGTCCAATCTGCTGACAATAAAAACAACCACCATTTTTCACAATCTTTCCTTGTCCTCTCTACAATAAGCCTTTTTGAGATTTGAGAACAATGTGCACATTGATCTTGTAAAAGAATAAGGAAAGAAATTGGAGAATAGAAGACCAAAGTGATAGATCACATTGGAGCTCTCAAGTGAATGGAATTCCAAATGCCTAGCTTGAGCTTGGCTCATGTATTTATAGGTAACTTAGGTACAAGGATCCCAAGGAAGGTTCTTTCTAGGAGCCACTTTACTTGGAGTGCAAGCTAAGCTGGCCATTTACTTGGCATACAAGCTAAGCTAGCCATTAGCTTGGCATACAAGATACTCTTCCCTTGGAAAATTCCTAAAAGCTTATCACCAAGAAGCTTCTTGGGTGCTTCTAGAATATTCTACCCACAAACTTCCTTGATGCTTCTAGTACATTCTTAGGTTAGTTCTACTTACTTTTGCTATACTTAGCTTAACATAATAGCTCATTAGCTTCTTCTAACTTGTATGCTAGATCCATATTATTACAAATCTGATCTGGATCCACTGGGCTTGGGCTCTTGCCATAAACTATGCACTCTCCCTTTGCTCTTTGTTCCACTTGATTCCACTCACATTTGTGCCCCTTGTAGCTTTTCCTCTTGATGGAGCCCATAATTTGCTTTTGCTCTAAGGCAAACCACTCATCTAACTCCTAAATATCCCACTCTTGAGCATGTACAACTCCTAATGCTTAACATACTACTGTGAGATTCATGTACACCCATTAAACTCTTGATGCTTAATTAATATAATACTATGAGAAATATGCACCTAAACTTCAATGAGTTATAGATATATTTACATATATCTATTCTCTCAATGTGAGTGCACCTAAATTTCCTTCATATATAAATATATTTGCATATTTCTATACTCTCTTTCTACAATTATTAATTCCAAAAAGGGAAATATATATGTAGAGACTTCAATCAAAGATATATCTATATAGATAAGTAGGTATAGGTTGGTTCAAGAAATGAGTAGGTTTGAGGGGTGTCACTTGGTGTCCAATTTTTCTCTAGAGACCTATTCTCCTTATAATAAGGACTCCCCACCAATAAATGCTCTCTATATGACAACGACCACTCCATCAATCAATGGAACCTTGTTTATGAGTCCAAGACTAAGTCTCTTAGTACATTAATACATCAAAACCATAGCCTAAAACCCCCACATTAAAAAAATGATCACCTCATGATTATTAATAAGAGTCATGCAAATATAGTGTTTTTCTATATAAGAAAGGACACACATGAAGAAATTATTTGGATAGACATCTACGTCTCTTTCCATACAATCTCTTTTGAATATAAATATTCAAATATAGACATTACATTGTTCCCAAAAATCAACTTGAGGTTTTTTTCTCTTAGTCTATCCTTGGGGGTTCAAAATCCAGTTTTTCTATGAAAAAAAAGACAAGTATTCACTACTTCTAGCTTTGGTTCTTCACAGCCATGTAAATGAGTATCTGCCCCTGGTATATTTTGGCAGCTTGGTGCCTTACTTGGTATTCTTCTCTCCATGCTCCTCATGTTCCCATTATCCTCTTTATGTATTGGCTATATTTATTGAAAATTTATTTAAGATGACATAAACACTTATCCATCTTAGAATATACCAATTTCTACCTTTGTCACCTTTGAATTAAGCCCTTATTTCCCTCAAGGAATGCCATCTACTTTTTAAAATTCCTATACAAGGCTCATTGACTACTTAATTTTAAAATTCTTTTTAAAATTCTTTTTAAACTTTTTAAAATTCCTATATAATGCTCATTGACTACTCGCCTCCGTGCCATATATTTATTAAAATCTACAACATCCTCACCACATGATGCTTTAAAAGTAGTACCAAATGGCTCATAGGAACATATCCTTAATTTCTTAATAGATATTAGTGTTGTTCAAATGAGTTATTGATACCTTATAGATTCAAATTATTCAACAAAGGTGACTTCTTCAAACATGTTATGTCATGGCAAGAACTATGCATCCCTATGCACAATAGCAAAAAGGAAAATGGTGAGCAATACTAAGCACAACACAAGATGAGAGAAATGAGGTGAGCATTAATATTAAAATACAGCATTGGTGAGCATTAAAATAGTAGATTTTCTTGGCACTCCCTAAATAACTAGAGATAGCACTTCCTAAAAACTAAGAGCCAAAGCTATCAATCACAACTCTATGGCCTTTGCATAAAGTTGAACCTCTTAAGAATTTGGAGATATATTGAGAGCCAAAGCTATCAATCACAACTCAAGTGCCTTTCCATAAATTAGAACCTCTTACCACTAGTAAAATGAATTACTCTCCTCATGTCATCACATATTACTTGTCTATTGATGGAATATAAGCCTTTTTTACTAAAGCATATCTCTCCGTCAATTTTGGGTCATTTGGCTAATGAAATAGAGTTCCATCCACTGAGCATACACATTTGAGAAAGATATTTAATCCAAGTACTAAAAAAATTCTATCTCTTTCCTCTTTATCCGGCCGTACCACCTCTTTTGCAAGATTAGCTAAAATAGCAATGATCACTCTCTCAATGAAATGTGTAGTGGAGCCAAAGCTAATACTCCACAACTTGGTCCCTTGTACTATATATCCACCATTCTCATTGTGATCAAACCTATCAAGAGCTACTACAAGCAGGATCTAGATTGGGTTTTGCTTCCCTAATGCTATATTATCCTTAAAAATCTAATGATCTTTCACAAGCTCCAACAAAGTAAAAGAGAATACCACATCCATTCCCATCAATTGTTTGAAGTGGAATGGATCTAAATTCTTGAATAGCATGGACATAAAATCACTTTGGCATCCAATTTATACCCCATCCACCAAATATCAAGGTGAATTGGCAAAGTTCCACCATCTTAAAAGCAAATTTCATTCATCATGCAAGAATATTCTAAACCACATTCCTCCTCTTCCACAAATTCCAACAATCCAACCTTACTTTCACTATCAATCTTCCATTCAATCTCACCTTGCCATTGCAAGATTTTATGTTGCAGACTCCTTTTGATTTCCTTACTCAATTCTTCTTGTAAAAATATAGAGCTTATAGAAGAGTTAATCAAGACTACCAAAGTAGCAAATAGACCAAATTAGCCAAGATTATAGGAATATTATAGAAGCACCTAAGAAGCTTCTTGGTACCTTGCAAGTATTGAGTAACTTGTATGCCAAGTAGGCAACTTCTAGGAGGAAGCTTCTTGGAAAGCTTCATGGCTAGCTTAGCTTGCACACCAAGTAGGTGGCTTCTTGAATGAATTTTTTTGAGAAGCTTCTCGATTAGCTTAGCTTGCACTCTAAAAAGGTGGCTTTTGGGAAGCTTCTTGAGAAGCTTCCCAAGAACCTTGTATGTTCCCTATAAATACCAAAGCCCAAGCTCATGCTAGGTATTTAGAGTTTCCCTCATTCAAGAGTCCCAATGTGATCTTTCACTTTGGTCTTCCATTCTCTTATTTCTCTCCTTTGTCTTTAACATCTCTTGTACACTCGCCCAAGGCATGTTATGTGTCCTTTGATGCTCCTCAACACTCTCAAACTGAAGCTCTTATGAAGCACTCTTGGTCAATCTTTTGAAGCTTTTAGTGTTTGTGACTTGTGACTCCTCTATTCTAAAACTTCATGCCACTACAGGATGGATATCTCTTTTCTCCTTTGGGCTAGAAATTATTATGGATATGGACAATAATGATACAGATTGATGCTTCTTGACACTATAAGATGGATATCTCTTCTCTTGCTTGGATGGACTTCTTCACACTTGGATGGATATTGGTTCTCCTTGCTACTCTTGGTTGGATATCCATTGGTCATCAACATTTTCCTTTCCAAAGACCCTCAAAATTCATCATTCATGCTACTCTACTCATCACACTTTTATATCAAACCCTCCACTCCCCTACTCTTGAGATGTTATACATTTTTTAAGTGTATTCTCAACCCTTTGATGCTCCTCTATGGTTCAACACTTTCATATCTTCTAGTAATAAGATGCTTTCCTCTCTTCTAACTATATTTCTTGTTAGTGTACCCTTAACATTTCTTCCTCACTCTTTCTCTATTCTAGATCTCCCTGCAAATTTGAAAATAGCAAATTTCTTTTTTTTCTTATCAGTCACTCATATAGAAATCAAAATAAATGCTATCTTGAATTTTTGTTTTTCTTGTCATCCCACCCAATAGTTTTCTCTTGGGGCACCCTTATTTGTTTTTATTTTTAGCCACTCAAACAAAATTCACACACAATCAAAATGCTATCCTTTTTTCTTCTTCTTTTTTATTTATTTTCAACCCATTCAATAGATTTCTCTCAAGGCACTCAATAGCATCCAAATATAAGTAATCACTCATGACATTTCTCTCCATGCACTTCTCTTACCTAAGCAAATAGCTTTTATCATGGCTATAGCTTTATTGTGACTTCCTCATCTTTTAGCTCAACAAAGCTTTTCTTGTGGCACTCTCTTTACCTTCACTTTCTCAACTCTATCCTCTCCTTTTTGCTCACTCTCCAATTTTTTCTCTTTTTGAATGAGAAATCATCTACACTCTTCATCCCTCCACTCCATGGCCATGGTGTACTTCACCTTTCTCTCTTTGGAAACACACTTAGAGCTATAAAGCTTATGGATCAAAGCTTTTGTGTAAACTTGAAACTAATATTTTGAGCAAAATTATGTTCCCAATCACCTAGACCTTCTAATTCTATTTCTAGCATTCTTGCTATCAGGTAGAAGAGTAAAAAGCAGCCTAATCTATCATCACAACATGCACTCATGGTCTACTAGTCATCACTTCCAACCTTACCAATAAGAAATACAAATATGCCTACAATGAAGAACCTAAGTGCAATGAATGCATACCAATCCAAGCCAACTAAGCATATAATCAAGCATGCAAGCCTGGAGAGTATCCAAACACACAAAATTAAGCAACAAATCTTTATCCTTTTGGTATAAATCAGCTTTAGAGCCCCTTGCTCTATCCACAAGTTGATTTCAATATGTACATCAAGTTTCAACCAATATGTACTCCAATTTTTAATCCAATTTGCACTCCAAGTAGGGAAGTTCTATGCCTTTTGATGGGTAAATCTGTTTGAAACTCAAATGGAAATAAAAAATTTCTTGTGGCTTTGATTTGGATTTTTTAGAACTCAATAAAAATCCTATAAGATAAGCTTTCCAATTATGTAAAGCAAGCCTCAATCTAACTACTACAGCTCCCTTGACAAGATCTCAAACTTGGCTAGATTTTTGTTGTTTCAACCTTAATTTTGAAATCCCTAATTGAGAGTTTGCTCTTTATTCTTTGCAATTTTCATGATATTTTTAGCTCAAAGGTAATCATGATCCTAACAACCACTCTAGCAACCTAAAGTCTTCAATCATAGTAACCAAAGTGGAAAAATTGACATTTAATTATGATTGGAGGTAGAAATGTTCAATATATTACACTAATATTTTCAATGGAGTTGGTTGCATCCGCTCTCACTCTCTATAATTTTTGAGCCAACAAAAATTTATGTAATATTTTTTCATGCCATTGTTAAAAATTCTATGAAGTTTTAATTTAAGAAAACAATTTTGATGGATCAATCCAACCCTAGTCTCTAGATATGGATCAATTCTTGAGCAAAGCTAACTTGTGAGCTCTATAAACCCATGTATGCTTGATTCAAGACCCTAAATTCTCAATTTAAGAAATTCACATGAAATCGTTGCATAAAGATGCAAGATCTTACCACCAACTATATAGAAAACCATAATAAGCTAGTTCAAACCAGATATTGAGAAGCAACCAAAACTCTAAACTTGATCATAATCTTCTACTCAATAATTTGATTTCCAATGCTCTAACTTCAATTGATCAGATCATATTTGATATCAACTTAGACATGAAATGTCTTAAAAGCAACACAATGAGCACTTTTCTTGTCTCTAAGCCTATTGATAGATCACAAAAAGATATGAGAGAACTCTTAAGATCCTCCAATTTGTTCATGTGGGTATGAATTCAACTTGCTATGCTTCAATTGATCCTAACCCACTCAAAAAACTAACTTACCATAAAAAAACTACTCAAATCTCATGGTTTTTATCTTCACTTTATAGCTTGTCAATTTCTCTCTCCAACGTGGTCCTCTCTTCTTGAATGCCCTTCCTTAATGCCCTCAATTTTCAAAGAACTCTAGAATTTCCATATTGGGACCTAAACACTTATAATTTTATCACTTCACTTTTTCTTTTTTAGAAATGGACCCCATAACTCCACCTTGAAGCTCTTAAACAAGATTAATTCCTTTTCCTACAAGACCACCTAAATATGAGTACTAGACCTACTCATAAGTAATCATCTAAAGAAAAATTGGATCTGGATTCTTCATCATAGACTCATGAATGTTGCTCCAAAACGTGCCACCATCCAATCCCATAAGTGGTCATGGTGTAGAATTTGAACACAAATGAGAAAAGGATTTGAGAGCATGTAACTTCTCTTGCTCAAATGCTTTGTCTAATGCTCTAGTGACCACCTTTGCTACAACTCTCACTCTTAATGTACTCCTCCCACTCAAGACTCCTAAAACTAAAACACACTAGTCTATCAAATCTCCACCATATATATACATCAAAGCCCTCAAAAATAACACAATCATAATCCACATGGCCAATCACTTAAATGGCATAGATTGCTTCCATGGTAATAGCTTGACCATGGGATCTGTCATACAATCTACTCCAACTTTATGGAGATAAACCACATTAACTTCCTTTTTCATGGGCTATGAAAACCACAACATGACAATTGGTCTCAAATATAGTGCCTTGTCCTTGCCCTCTTGTGTTGTTGACTTGACGGTTTCAAAATTTACCCCTTAAGTGTCCAAATTCAGCCCCTTACCCTCACTCTCCCTTGAAGAGTAAAACATTTATGCAATGATCTGCTTTGAAAACACTTATCATGACATGCTCAAATCTTCTAGCAATTTCTACAAAGTGCTCATGCAAAGAGATTTTGTGCAAAGAGATTTATATCAAGAAAAAACTAGTTACAATGTATCATTTTATCACACACATCAAAATAAATGTGGCTAGGATGTTATTTCCACCCAATTCAACACATTTTCACATCCTTTTTATGTTGAAATCAACCACATCATGCCCACATCATATAGCAAGTGATTCAAGATGAGAACTACTCATTCATGCTAAAATTTGACCACTTCAAATATACTCCACTTACATTCAAATGTGCTCTATTTATAAATTAGCCCATGCATAGGCAAAAGCAAAAGCACTAATTGACAAGCAAAGGATGATTAATTAGTTAGTGAAGAACAAGTGGTTTTGATTAATTAGGTCACCCATAAATATAAATTTTCATGGGTCATGATTTTGAGTTCATATAAATAATTTATGGCAATGGGTGGTCACCCATAAATTTTATGAGTACCCCACCGCCTTGGACTTGTTAATAGTTTCTTGAGTACCCATTAAAAATTTTATGGGGTTTTTACATGGAGCTAAAAAGGCATTATTCAAATGCCCTAATGTATGATTCTAGTCATGTTCATTCTTGAAATGCCCTTATGGGTCATAATAATCCCATAATTGGCCATAACAACTTTGTTTTTAAGTTAAGAATAAGCGTCAGCCATGTAATACAGAACCATGCCACCATAGCTTGTACACACAACATGAACTTGATCTCCTTAAGGACATCCAACATCTTCCTCACACACTCTCCTTGGAAGACAATAGATCTCTCCAAGCTTTTTGTAAATAACAAGTCTTGGCCTCGTGTATCTATCATCTATTACAATTGAAGTTTATTTCATTTTGGTCTATCTCTTTCCTTCTATACTCTCTTTTTTTCCTCTTGGATTTGGACTTTTATAAATATAGAACTGAATGGATAAAATATATTCTTACTTGTCCATAGACTAATTTTGCTTGATTTTCCTTGCCAATATATTTTTATATTGAGATAGACGTATGCTTGGCTTAACCATAAATTGCTTTATTTCAGTTAAAATATAATATTTATATCAAATATATTGGCTAAAATTGGTCTGTTTTTTCCATTTTCTTTTTATTTGTATTTTAAGCATAGAAGATTTACTTTTGGTTGGCAAGAGAGAGTGGGTATTGATCTGGTGGGTCAGTAAGATGTCCTTTAAAGTGAAGCACTTATAATATCATTAGTAGAGGCCACTATCAAAATCATTTCACTAGACATAGTTTCTTTTATTATATGTGAGCATGGATTGTATCTTTTTAAAAGTCAAGGGAATTTTTCAAATGATATTATTATAAGGTGCTATCTAGGAAAAAATATCTTTAGTAGTACAATAAAGTAGGAGTTTGATAAGTTGTTTGCATTTCTTACTATGCTATAAGCATGGTTATTGTATTTTAATGGCATAGAAGAGTATGTGCTTGAAGTGGAGAGAATGTGATTCATCTTATGTGCTAAATGTATTTTCTTTTACATGATGAAAAATAACCATATCCTTTCTGGTGGATATAATGGTTAAAGTGATGCATTAAACTCTTATACCATCTATCCTCAAGATGGGAAAGAAGTAAACTTATGAAACCAATGTGCTATGCTAAAAAATCTATGCACAAATAGGATGATGATTTAAAATTTTCTTTAACATACTGTAAAGAGTGGGGTGTTTTCATACAGGATGCATATGTATAAGCGTATGAAAAATGGTCACTTGTTGTCCTTATTGAATGTTAGACTTTGGCAACTAACATAAATATATAAGAAAAGGATATCTAAATATGGCAAATAATCTATTTATTCCTCTATTGTAGAAAATCATATAGGGACACCTAAAGTATAATATATTTGTGAGACTATTATAAGAACTTATCATATTGGATAGAAGGAGATTTTATCTTTTATATAGATATACATGGAGTGTTTTATACATTAGGAATTGGTCTTGTCCTATACTTGATGTGTTTAGAGCACTAAAAATTAGTTCTTCTCTTAAATTACTCATGCAATTTGTTCTCTCTAGATTACTCATACATTGTGCCCCAAAAAGATAATTTTTGTAAGATAATAGTAGAGGATAAAAACCATCCTACAAGATATATCACTACAATATATTTACACTAGGTTAGTTATATCAATATATTTGCTTGCTTGCTTGCTTATAATGGTATAGGATCACTATAAAATATATTATATTAGGTTAGTGATATCCATATGTTTGATTAGTTTTAATGGTTTAGTGAGGATGCAAGACATATAGGATAAAAAGAAGGATATGAAAGACAATACTTACCAAATAAAGATAAATCTATAAGAAAATCAAGCTAAGAATTATTAGTATTGAACAAGGAATATATCTAATTTACCTAAAATAGAATGTCTAAGCTATGTTAGTCAAATGGTATATGCATAACTCAAGCATTCAGCAAAGTATCACCTAGTGTGATTGCTCTCCTAAGATTGCACCAGATTAAGCTCTCTATAGAGCATAAACATCCACTATTTGAACTAAGCTACAATAAATTGAAAATGATACCTTTTTTTAGTAAAGTAAGTTCTCATATGATCCTTGAAAAATATATTTAACATTGTTTAAGCTTAAATGCTAACTCCATATAAGTCCAAGGCTAATGGAATCAAGTGATGACCTTACAACATACCCTTATACTTGGAGATATTGACTACTATCTCTTTTTCCTCTTGGTACCATCTAGGAGGATGTGTAATCACTCCTTCCAAAACTGAGTTGCACATGGGATCCATAACCACATTATCTACTTTTGTCACTTGATTGTCTCCAACCATGTACACGTTTACCCTAATTCATATTACTTATACTACACATATCAATACTCTCCCTCTCCAAGTAAAATGTACACTCTCTTGTGCTATTACAAACATTATATCTATAATGGCCATATAGGTAACTATCCTTAATCTTCCTAAAGTACAACAAGTCATATAGACCTCTTTTACACCTAAGGTAGAACCATACTTGTAAGTGAGTAATGAAGATTCATATGGGTAGACCAAACCTAAATAACATCTTATTGCTAAAGAAAACGTAGTTGATGTAAACTACCTTATTTGTAAACGACTAAGGAGAGAAATAAGAGAATGGAAGATCAAAGTGGAATATTACATTGGAATTCTCAAGTGAGAGAAACCCCAAATGCCTAGCCTGAGCTTGGGCTGTGGTACTTATAGGGAACCTTGGTACAAGGCTAGCAAGAACTTTCTAAGGAAGGTTCCCTCTAGAAGTTGCCTTACTTTTTGTGCAAGCTAAGCTAGCCATTTATTGGGCATAAAAGGTAAGTTAGCCATCAACATGGCATACAAGTTACTCAACCCTTGGAAAGTTCCTAAAAGATTCTCACCAAGAAGCTTCTTGGATACTTCTAGAACATTTGTAAAGTTGCTTGGCTATATGCTAATTCTATGACTTGTTAGCTATATTTAGCTTTTGTTAACTCTACATTATTATACTATCGCAAGGTCAAGCTAGGATCCAAGGGCCTACACCCTTGCCAAAGCAAGAGTAAATATATGTCTTAGTAGCACAAGGAATAGATGGGTCAACTAAAAAGAATGTAGAGCTTGTTGAAACTATTGGTCTGTCAAGGAAGACTGCAAATATTTGGTCCAATAAAAGGCAAAGAGGCAGCGGAATATCATCATGTGCTGAAGAGACAAACCATCTCTCTTTTGTCACAATAGTAGTACTTGTGGAGAAAATGATCTCTCTTCCACCACCATTACATATATCACTAAGAGTGGTTCTCAACAACCAAAAATCAAGAGGAAAGCAAAGGTACCAAGAGTGCATAATTATCCAAGAATATTACAAGTACCATCTTCTCATCAAACCTACTCCACAAAATATTAGTAAAGATGTCTATCTACGTGACAAGTTCTTTGTTACGCACTAAAAAATTCCTTGGTCCAATGATATCACCAAAGACTCTTATGATCCTATTATGAGGGATGCTCAAACATGTTTTCATTGTCTTACAGACGGATGTTGAGACATTCACCTTTATGACAGTTTAATTTATGCACAAATCTGAGAGTGCTCTAATGCCAAGAGATATTACCTCATAACTTCCCAATTTAGCAACTCCAAATTGATGTGAATAAAGCATTGCATTGAAATCATGTTCAAGAAAACAATAGTATGGATAACAAGACTCAATAAGACCGCCCAAATAGCAATCAGTCTAGTACTCCTTGTATTATATTCCATCACAAGGAGTTAATTAACATCTAGCACTTGACTAATTGATGTATGAAATTCCTTCTTGCTTTTGTTATATCCATATTGAATGACTCCATAATACCAAGAATGTAATAATTTGGTTGGAAATAATCTCTTAGATAAGCATAAAAAGCCCTGAAAAGCCTAAAAAGGAGAGGCATGGAGCTATACACAATGCATAAGTAAAACAAGATCTATCAAGGCATATTAACTCCTCAATTTAATAGTCCAAGATTTTTAATATGACTCATTTTCTTTGTAGAGGATATATTAAGCATAAAGAGGAAATAATCCATCAATGAGACTAGCCTCAGAATTTTTTTTGTGGAACTTGGCTTTCTCTATCATAATCTCTAGCTTGATCTAGTATCCTATATGTTTGTAACATATTAGTTATTAAACTATCTCTTAAAGTATGCACCTCAAATATCACAATCCTCAACCCAAAATATGTGAAATCTAGCAATCATTCTCTTAGCTTTCTATGCCTCACTCTAGTAAAACAAAGATATTATTATATGAGTAAGAGAATCAAGAACCATGCTTACTTATCTAAGGGATCAAGTACAAATTGATCAATTGATCAAGCAAGGGTTATATAGGGTTGTCTAGCTTCATCTTGGAATGAATAGGGAAGCATTTAGAATAGAGATGCACATGATAAACTTGTCAGAAAAGCCCCTAAATATAACCTGCCTAGGATGCTAACCATTCCCTCAACTTGATCTATATACACAATATGATTAATGATGGGATTGATGTAGTATGTGTAATTATTGATGGTTGTAATATATGTAATCCCTGTCAACAATATGACGTGGTGGAGCCAAGGTTTATGGCATCCCAAGGAGCCTTAAACCTTATGCATCTTTCGCACATATGTCTGATATATGATATATCTTGTGCCATTTGAAGTAATCTTAGATGAGAAAGTAAAAGCTAGAGTTAACCAAAAACTAATAATAATACACAAAAAATTCTATCTTACATCTCCTCGTATCTACAAAACTAACTATATCAAGTTCACATCCCCTACAAATTATATGAGTAAACTAAGGTAAACTCCATGCATCATGCACAGGGTGAACAAAACCCGAGAAGGTATGATGAGTAAACTAGGGTAAGCCCCATGCATCATGCACAAGGTAAACAAAACCCGAGAAGATATACATCATCCTTATCTATCATCCTATCCCCGTCCGTCATCTGACTGCACTACCTACACTACTACTATAAAGTAGGTAATAAAGTAGGCGACAATCTTCTTTCAAAGGTAAGCAAGATGTTAACACTCAAAACTTAAAACCATAAACCTTCTTGATTATAATTCTCATGTCTACAATCTTCAAATTTTCAGTAGAAGATCTATATATATAATCTTCAACCTAGATTTCAATAGAATAAGGGTATTAAAAATAATTTAACAAAAAACTCTCAACCTTCTCAGACTAACTAATATCTATATTATAGTCATCCCTCAATATCCTTTCACTCTCATACCAAACTAATATCTATATTGAAGAATCGTTCAGTACACTAAATAATCTAAGTTTGCTCGATTCCATGTAATTCAAATTTCCTTTTATTTTATTATTGAATTTTCCATGGACTTCAATTTACGGACCAAAATTGAGAAACTAAGAGAATTACATATTTCACAAAATTCCTCTCACGTCCACCTTCTCTCTTCTGTATCTCCTCCCGTCACTCAATGTGTTCCTCGAAACGTTTTAAGGATACCGGAAGCAAATTGTCCCTGATCAACGATCGTTTATGTAAGTTTGGAGTGGACTCCCTTATCGGCAGTATAACCAAACTCTCTTTTCAAACTGCCACTGTATGTGAGTGTGAGGGGCGAAATCGAGCTGTCGTCAGAAAGGAATCTTTTCAGATTCTACGCAACTCCCTGTTTCCTTCTCCTCCTAGTCATCTGAGGGATCGGCACATCATTGGGTAATACCTTGGAAGTGAAAAGAGACACGTATCGGGTCGATCCCTGTTAGAGAGAAAAAAGCGGCACGTTGGTGGTCTCTGCATATCTGTTTCTCTATGAACAATCGCAGTACAACCGCTCCAATGATCGCAAATCCAACAAGTTTCGGTCAACTTTCACTGCCTCGTAGTGGGAGCACTTTATTGTTCAGTAGCAGGGCTTCATTTCTGGGTGCGGTAGATGTGGACGCATGTTGCCAGGCTCTCACTGCATTGGTGCTTTGTTTCGATCTAGGTTCTTCAAAGCCCTACGAATATCTTCTTATCCAACTTCTCTCAGATATTTCTTCTTCCCGGAGAAAGACGTGGTTGGAAGCGGTGGTGATATGTTTAGTATGCTGTTATACAGGCCAGGCTGCTTTAGATGGTTTTTCAGGTATCGATGTTGTAGGTCAGTTCTAAGTCGTCGTCACTCACAAGCGACCACGTGTAGACAGAATCTACTGATCTCCATTCCCCATGCCAAGTGAAGGCAAGAGGATTTAAGCGGAGGCCAGGCCCACCTGATTCTACCCGTTCAATTCAGATTGGCGCCGTATTTGCTGTAGGAACCACGACGAGATTTGTCGAAGAAGAGTTAGTAGCGTACTTTGGCTTGCCTCAAGATAAGCGCCCTCTTGGATGAATGACGACCGGATCTAGAGCGGTGGTGGTGGCATTCTCGAAAATGATTGGTGCTACGTCCTCAGAACGGCGGAACGTAGGATTTTCTTGCGAACAAATGTCTTGTCCCTACTTTCCATGAACAAAATAAGCCAAAAAGTTGATTCGGTCGAAAGAAAAGTGGGATTTGTCAACGATATCGTGGAGAAAGCGCCATTACGCCGCATGGTTGTGCTCTCGCTGCGAGCCACTGCGTGCGAACTGGAAAAATCTCTTCCTGACTCACTCGTAACCACATGGGATGACCATAATTTGTTTTCTTATTGCGAGACTTCTGGATAAGGTGATTTATTGAAGCTTACAGATACCGGGAAAGTTCCATCGATAGTAGTGTCTGATAGCCAGTTCAGTGGTTCAGTTAAACACATTCATGGGGAAAGGTTGAGGAACCCCGGTGCCTCTAATTTCAATAGTCAACCTACCCAAGAGACCGTAAGAGTTCTACTTTCGATTGGATGGAATCCGGACGACTCATCAAAATTAGTATTCTAGAGTCTTGTCGCAAGCTTCCCTCACGAAAGACTTAATGCCTGGTGTGGGTTCAAAATTGGGACGGAACACCTCTAATTTATCACCTGACGTTTTGAACCCGATCAACGAATATTTGTCGACATAAACTTATAAGTCTCTCACATACTGCACTACGATGATTATATCCTTCGCTTTGAAAGGTGCTGCATTCAGATCAGGGGCGGGGACGACACTAGAGTGGTGAACGGGTGTGCTGCTACTGGTTCTCTTCTCGCCAAGAGAGTGGCTTTAGCTACTGTAATTCATCACCCAGATCAACCCACTAAAAGTGATGACATCTTGAATCGACCACACGATCATGTAGTTAGCTACGGACATATTAGTTCATGGAGGTAGACGTACTAATCTCTACGGTTGTTCGAGTCCTTCTTCACCTTGCGGTGCTCGCCGCTCAGGAAGGCGTTCACCGAGGTTTAGCGTCTAAAGTAAACCTAAAGGACGACAAAAGGACAGCTCCATGGGCTGCCAACGTGGCAGAACCGGTGGCAAATTGTCAATGCGACAGTTTTTTCCCTCTGCAGAGATGACGACTCTTTGCCGGCCACCGAAAAACTGCAAGGTGAATCTGTCAGTGTCATTTGACAAGTTTCCTACGTGTCAAACGAGAGGATTGTGTATTGGCAGTTGGGGACTACTACCCAGCAGGTCAGTTTGAAGTCGGCTGGATTTGAAATTCTCAGAAAAGCTTTAAATATAAGGGATTTCCGCTGAGCTCAAATCGTGGGATCATAACCAATAAGAAACCATGTGCCCTTGAATTATAGGCACCAAGTTTAAACCACTTGCATTTCAATATATTATAAGTATTTTTTAATGTCGCAAACGGGTCGTGAATTATACAAAAGAGTCACTGCTGATGAGAGAACGTCTGGATCGACTTACCGCAGGGGAATGAAATTTACGAATGACCCGAAGCGACTCGTAACCCACACTTCAAACTTTTCGCCTGTGAAAGCAACTTTCTGGCAACTGCGAACTCGGCGCACCGACTTCCCATATCGGAACTTCTTCACGATCGAGTGACTTTGCAATGCTGTTCTTTTCCCGAACCCGTCTGCTACATTCCTGTTGACGGAAAGGGCCTCTGAGGCTGACAGATTCGTGGTAGCTTAATACTTTGCCCCGAACACAGAAAGATATACTGGGGGTTTAGTTCGCCAGTTTCTTGAAAGAAATAAACACGGGCAAATAAATTCCGTAGGTGGGTCCTATCGATGTGAACTCAGTTTGACCATAAGAAATTGACCTATATCTCCAAGCTAAATAAGTTCGTGTGGTTTTCTGGAAATATTCAAATTTTACGTTTAGGATTAATTCAGCCTACACGTTGAATTTGTATGTATCACCAGATTTATGTTATCAAAGTGATAGGTGGAATTGTTTCCTGTTTTCAAAAGCTGTTTTTTTTTGTTTTTTGGTACAACTTGTCGTGCATATCTTGTATTCTCGCTTTCTTAGATGATCAGTTCGCTACTCTTGTCAACACTCTACCACAAACTTTGGAGCTTGCTCTCATGAGTTGCCAAGTCACAGCCGTAGCCATCTCCGCGGAACCTCGTCGCTTGGATCTACTGGTACCCACTAGTTGCAATACCTATGTTTCTCAAGGTCAATTTGAGCTTGGTGTATTGCATGAGAAGCTCTCTTGAATTCCTTGGCAGTTGTGTCGTGAATCTCGTAGTTCGCGCAAGGTATGGTTTGGTTAAATTTGTTTGTTCCGGGGTGCTCCAATTGCAGAAGAGTTTAGGAGCTTAGAGTGAGTTCTTCCCTCAGTTCTTTCGAAGCGCGAGCTTTGCGATTGAACTTGCTAGAAGTCCTGAGTTCTTTTGTCCGTCTAAATCGCGAGTTCCAGCAACGTGGTGTCATAAACTATAAATCCAGTGTGTGAAAAGGGAACGAGCTGAAACACATTTCTGAACAGACTATATACAGAATCTGTGGTGTGCGGTTCCGAGCTGTACAAATTTTCACATCATGGCCGGTTTGCGGCCCTGTTCCCCTGCACAAAGTTTTAAAACCGGCCGTCGTTGGGAGGAGGTGTTTTACAGACGGCCGCGGAACTCGCTGGTTCCAGTCGCGCGGCTGCATTCTTGTCGACGTGTTATAGATCTAGCGAGTGATGCTGCCGTGCCTGCCGTTCCTCCCGCCAGGTTGATGGCTTGAATTTGCCCAGCAACTGTAGTGGGATAGAGATAATTCCCGTACTAATGCAATTATTCAAGTGTTGAATTGTCAAAATTTGGCGCGCTGTAATCAAACCTCTGGAACTATGGACACGAAGGTGAGGTGAAGGAAAGTCATGATTATCAGTTCAGTACTTACATACGATACTTTCACTGATCTTTCAAATACTGGCAGACTACAAGCTTTGATTCCCCATTGTGGATTGACCGATATTCACAACAGAGTGCTCTAACATCCAAATAAGGATTGAATACTTTGATCTCTACTGTCAAATCTTCATTCGCATCAACTTTGCCCCTTTTATTTGTACTTTTCCTTGTTTCCTTTTGGTATAGATTGGCGTGGTCTTTCTCTTCGCCTTCTTGTGGCATTTAAGTCGCGACTACAGTACTGCATTTGAAACTATACGATGAAAATTGGAATCGTGAAGAAACATATTTTGTTTGAAACAGCCAGGAGCTTTATAGAACGGTGGAGCTTCGGGGCGTTGCTATCTCAAGGTCAAAATTTCATTTTCCGGGGCATGTTCAATTCAGGAAAGAGGTGCCATGGATGGAAACGAAGAATCTGATCTATCAAAGTCCAAGGGAAAACATGAGGAGAGGCGAACATTCATATGTTCAGATTAGGAAAAAGTAAAATCGAATTTACATTTGATACTTATATATGGGATTCAGTTACCAGTAGATAAACAAAAGGGGTGTGAATGAAATAGTAGAGAATGAAGTCAAAGATAATTAGGAAGCAAGACGCGGATATTTTAGTGATACAAGCAGATATTAAGCGGATGTTTGCGAATTATCACAAGCGAATACTTGTGATAATTCGCAGACGATAATGTCCTTATCTGGTTGAATACCGTGATTGACCTCGTTGATCAAGAAACTTCCTCTGCTTTCTATCTTCTGGCATTTCTGGCAATCGAAGAGATATTCCTGAAAAGATTACGAAGTAGTAATTTGGCATCATCTGCCATACACATACTTAGTTTAGGAACAAATCCTATAGACAGTGACGGATTGGGAAACGTAGTCAAAAAGTTTGCAAAGATATCACATTAGTTTTCAAACTCAGGAACTACAGTTGCATTGCATCACTCTTCCTCAGTTCAAGTAACTAAACGGTCCTCTCGTGAGTTAACCAACAGAGATCCTACGCAAAACTGATGGTGGACTCCACGCAGCCGAGAACTGTGGACCTGTTCTGTAGATAATTCCAAGCATCGTGATGGGCTTTAGTCGACGCCCACCTCTCGACGTTTCTACGCCGAGGCATCAAGACAACGAGGGCAATGAAGTGTCTTGGCGCTGATTTAAAACCAAGTTAATGATTACCGGTTTTGGACGGACTCAGAATGCTGTTCGTCTTAGCACGTTTTGTGTCCTGGAAAGAATAATGAGTGGCGTTGCTTCACTGAGTCCGTTACTGAAAACTTCCCCTATCAACACCGCAATGAGCCAACTTTGACTCAGATTTCCATGTAGGGAACGAAACGCCGTCAGTCCAACTAAAGTCACCCCCGTTCCAAAAAATTTCGAGTCCTTTTGAGTTTCTGTGGGTATGGAACAGACGTGTTTTATCGAATCAATTTGAAAAACAACAAAGATTCCAAATGGGCGGTTGGAGCCCGGCGGTTCATTCTTTAGCCGGGAATAGGACAGAGTAGGAGAACGGTGAGCGAACCATGTGTCCAAGAACGAACGCACGTTCGCACGTCATGGGTGTGTCACAGTAACTGAACTGATTCTTGAGCTACGGCGTAGATGCGACGACATGCAGTTAGCTGTTGGGGGGTTCTTGAGTCGTGATTCAAGAACATTAGAACCTGGTCAATATTGTGACTTTAACCGGACATAACCATGAGTGCTACGACGAATGGTGTGCATCACGGATGTGAATAACCTTCCACGTCACAGAGAACTTGTACTGGAAGTTTGAAGGTTCAATGCATGAAATATCCGTTTAGAAATATCTCCTCTTTGAGATTGACTCTTAATCGCAATGCCATAGTTATATCGTGCGGTGACTTTGTCAGTGACATAAACAGAGAGGGATGGATTTAACGGTACTCGAGATTGGCACAAAGAGTTAACAGTATCCCTTATCGCCACCTGTTACTAAGCTGTCACCAGGCTTATATTAGCTGGCAGTGATGGATCTGACTTGGCAAGCAACGCTTTTGTCAGTAGAATTGACCGAAACAATTCATTATCCATAATGTTTTAACAAGATACGGATTTTATATTATAGATATAGATTTCATCTATCTATCGTACAATCCACTTGAGTGTCACAGATGTTTCTCGATTTGGCTGCCGTGGCAAGCCTCTCGACAACGTTCATATCTTTTGAAACTAGCGGTAATCAGAGAGTAATGCACTGTAATATAGCTGCCCGAAAAATTCGAGCTCCGAAATGCGCAACCTGTATTAAAAAGATACCAAAGATTTGCTAATTGGAGTCTGGAATTTCGGGTCAAGGCTTTGGACTTCAGGGGCTTGGATGGCGTTGCATAAGCCGAATCCCCGAAGTTCGAAGCGTCGGCCCTTACTTCCATATTCCAATCTTTCGAAACATATTCGGATTAACTTTTCGTAGCGCAAAAATTTCCCAATCCTGCGATACGATTATTCCCACCCTCCCGTTGTTGAAATATGTTGAGTTTGGGAATATTTTTGCACTTTGACTATAGTCACTCTTCCCGTCCTGAAAATATGTTGGCCTCGGAATTTTAAGTCAACATTCCAAGTAATCAGGTTTCGAACTTTGGGCTAGAGTCCTTAGAAATCAAACCTTCAGAGTACACATATAAAGACAAGGAAAACACCAGCCACGACCAAACCCTCGGATCTGACCATTCATCTTCTAACTGTTAATCTAAATTGATAGGGAGACTGGCCGTCACTGTATCTAAAGCACATCCATCGGGTGACGACGGAATTCTTTTCCTTTGTGTCCATTCACTGCTGGGAAATGGTAAGAAAAGTCGTTTTACTCTCTTATTCCCAATTCAAGTAAAAACAATTTCTATATAAATTGCACAATAAACATAAGATGATATACATATTTATTATTTAAAACAAAATAATAATAGGAGTTTTGTATATATATATGATAGAATTCTACGGTTCATAGGCGATTTTCCGGATCTACAAAGTTCCAGCTTTTATTTCAAGGAAAAGAATACGAGAATTTCCTTTCAATTGAGGGGGTGGACGAGCCATTTCATGGGAACCGGCAACAAACCAATAACTAGTGATCAAGAACTAATTTAGGCTTAAGGACCTCCTACACAAACTGCCATGGTACACCCACAAGTGTTTAAAATTTCTTTCGTTTCAATATCACGTTCTGTAATTGGTAGATCCAAACTTTTCATGGCAATATTGAAAGTCAGGAAACTCTAGACTATAAACTAAGAAAACTATAAAATTAGATTAGACTAACTAAGAAAACTATAAAATTGCTTAATATCTCAGATTGATTCAATTTCTGTAAAGATTATTGATAATACAAGGCCTATATGATTAGCTTGATATTTAAAAAAGACATTGCACCCCGCAAAATATCTCTGATTCAATCATTTATAAGATTTATTTAGGTTTATAACTTAAATAATTTGGATCTTACAATATAAATTACGATTTTTATATATTAAGTGTTTGAAAGTTTAAAAAAAATTATATTAAAAATCGGATAATAAATACTTATTTAAAAAAATAGATGCTAATAACTAAAATGAAAATTCACGGTCTGCTTGTAAATGTATTATTAATTTATTAATTAGATAATTTATTGATTTACTTTTAATTTTCAACTCTTAAATATTATTAGTAATTAAATTTAACAGAAATTCTATTTTTTTGAGATGTCTAAGTGTAACCTTGTGCTAAGCACTCAACTATGTTTAAGTTTATCTCAAAAGTTTATAGATAGTTTTTGCAATGTTTTACAAGAAGATTGAATTAGTTAAGTTAGCTATAAGATGCTACAAACAAAAAAAATATGGCAAATGGTTCGCAAATACAAGTACCTTGAAAGGATATTTAAGAATATATACATTAATAGAATTGATTTCTAAAGCATCAGGGATATAAAACCAAAAAAATAAGGATTTTGGTCTAGAAGCTCAGGACATAATTTTTTTAAGGTAATAGAAAGGTTATTTTATGTTGCTTTTTTTATTGAAATCAAATTTAAAGAGCTATATACTATTATCATATGATATCAATCTTGGATAATCTTATCTGATACTTAGGATCTTCAAAAGGTTGATTTTTAGATGTATCTAAGTTGATAATAGTAGTGAGGAGAATGGATGAGCTTATTAGAAGAAAAATCAGAGTTTGAGTGTCAAAATCACGTTTGGATAGGTAGACCAAAAGTAGAATTCTTAGGACTAACGTTCATTAGAAGTGATATTTCTTGGGAATAATGGAAAAACTGAAGGGTTTCTTGTACTGCAATGGCAATGCAAAGGACTTATGTGTAACAAGGAGAAGGGGAATATAAAGACTTCCTTAGATCTAAAGAATACATCATAGGCACAAAGTTTTGCTAATAAGGATAATTAGACAATCCAAGTGCCACATGTTTACAATTATTTTGTGGTTTGAGAGTCACTATGAGAATGACAAGTTTGCTCAAATAGTCAAGATTATATTGACATCCAAAGTACTTACTTCACCCAAAGTGGGGTGTTAAATCCAAATTTTATCAAATGAGGACACATGGATTGGAAGACGACATCATTGGATGATTGTACCTATGAAGATAATGCTTGAAATCAAGAAATTAGATATACTTGTCAGGAACAGGATAAATGAAAAATTAGGACTGCCAAAGCATTTGATAATAGATTTTTTTGTGCACACCTAAAATGCATGATAGACAAATCTTGGAAAGTGGAGTGTCAAGGAGGTTCTCTTTGCTCACTAAGTGAGCAAAAAGGAAAAGTGGGATCAAAACTCAAAATATCAAAGACTTTGCCTTCATTTCTCAATATTCTCTTCTTTAATATTGTGATAGACTTTGAACTTGGACAAATGCAGTTAATTAGATCATTTTTGTAGATGATTGTTCAAAAAAGAGCAATTAATGCTCTCCTTTTTGAAAGCAAATGCTCTTTTTTAAACCAAACACAACTCCAAAGCTATGGTTGAGTTGCAAAAATCAAAGCAGTATAATAGATACCCAAGAACTATGGAATCCTACCCAACCCTCTCTACTTGATAAGTAGAGAAATGGTTTACCAAAAGATATGCATACCAATGCCATTTTGTCCCTTCAAAGATGCACTTCAAGGAGACTTAGATAGATTAGGGTTAATTTTCTTCAACTTTAACTAGGAGTGTCAAGCCATCAAGCTAGTAGTGAAACTAAAGGAGCTTGGTTTTGATAGTATTTTGGAAGCCCTAGTGTCTATATAGCCAAAGTATATGCTAGAGCTCTTTGGAGATCCAAAGTTGAGCTCAAGTCTAAATTTGTGTGTGAGATAGTGGGATGGAAGAATTGAAGGTTGAACTTGATTAAACCTTAGAAATTAGCATGGTACATGATAGCAATATACCCAACCATGAGTACTACCTAAACCCCAAGAGAGCAATCTTTGCTGTATGTTTCATGAATAGTATCTAGCCATCCTACTCACTTACCTTTGTTTTAGAACACCTTTTCTTACACAAGGGTTGGGAAGGTGAGACTATATACTATGGAGAATACATGTCCAAGATTTTAAAGGATATATAAGGGAGGTGCATTGAGATGAGTCTTCCTAACTACCTCCCAAGTTACTAATGCTTGTTATAAAATTCTATAAGAGATTTTTTATCAGATTAGACTTTTAGAGATTTTTGAGAATATTGAATTTCAAGAGCACTAAGGTGCACAAAAAGTTAAAGGCTAGCAAGAAGTCAACCTTAAATTGAAAATAGAGGCTAAGGCCAAAACCAACAAGGGAACATTTACAATTTCTATTTCAAAGAAAAAATCACCTCCAAGGAAGCAAAATAGAATAGGCACATCCAATGGTGTGAATGGTGCAAGTGATAATGGGCCCCACCATGTGATCAATAACCATAACATGAAATTGGACCGCCAACAAGTAGTTCATGAGTAACTACCCAAATACCTATGACTAGCAACACTATCACTCTAGCATCCAAGCAAACTAGCTTAAGTGCTACAAATGTCATGATAGTTGTCATGCATATATACATTACTACACAACATGTATCCATGTCAACATCATACACTATAGAAAGACAACTCATACATAAGTCATACATGAATTCTAAAGGGCCATAATCTCCCTCCTAATTGGTGGTTAGGTCCCTCTAATTCCAAATAGCCATCTATTCCAAGTATATGGTATGCCCTATGGTGGGAAAAGATCAGGAGGCCGGGCACTATTGAGCCCTATTGTTAGTTTCCTATCTCCAATCTATACCACATAAAGGATGAACTAGCTAGAAGTCAAGTACATCTAAGACATAACCACTATCCTTGAAGAACCACCATGAGGAGAGAGTCAAACAAACCATATGCCATTCTCTTGAACAACTATCACACACCAACATAATAGCAACTCCATCCAAAGGGCCATATAACATACACTGCAAGCCTGCACCTACAAGTGCCAAGCTTGGGTCTAAAATGTCATCAATGTTTGGGAAGTAGCATGGTGCAAAATTGTGCATATGATCCTCCAAACAACACCATTACGTCCTTCCAACACAAGGACTCTAGAAGACAAAACCTCACTCACTCTCAAGATAATGCAACTATAGTAACATCAAGTGTCATCGGTGCAATCTACCATAGATATACATAATCACTTGGATGAAATTGATGGATCAAGGGTCTATAACCTCCTCCTCAAATAGTAGCATAGCATAAGGTATCCCTATGATGAGTAATCTCTTAGTTGTAATACTCCAAGGACAAGAGAACTCTTCAAGAGAGATACCAGAGAGAAAACAAAAATTTCACACTCAATCCTCCGATGCCCCAAAGGAGCACATTCTCTTTATTATATAGCCAAGGAGGATCTCCTCCAAGGAAGCTCTACCATAAGATTAGGTACATGGATAGGTGATCTGTCAGCAAGTTCCACCCTTAGATTACTTGCTTGGATGGGTGATATGTTGGTCCTGGTCCCATCTGGTTGGTCAATAGGCTTTGACTAAAGGAAATGATTTAGGGAATCTTCTTGTAGGAATCTAAAAATCACATGGGTGAGGAATTGTTGGAACGCTCTTGGTGAGACAAAATAGGAGGGAAGGAAGGCCAAACTCTCTTCCATAGGGGAGACACTCGACACATTTTCAAGGCCTAATTCATCCGTTTGGGCCTCCAAAATTGCCTTTGAAGTTTCCAGGCCTATTTTGGCTTCTACCCTATTAGTAGAAGTGCTCTTTTGGTGATACTTCTATCTGATCTACGTTCTCCATCATGTCTAACATCCTTCCAAATGTCACCACCCCAAGTTTCACCTCTAGATCATATGCCTAGTTATTGATTTTAAAGTTTCCAAGCATGTTTTGATTTTTGGTCTATTAGTAGAAGTACTCTTTTGGTGAAACCTCTAGCTTATCTATTTAGTCCATCATGTATAACATCCTTCCAGATGTTACCAAAGCAAATTTCATCTCTAGATCATTTATCTAGCTATTGGTATTACATAAGTTCTCAAGGCCATTGGCATCACTCTCTAAAAGATCTCTGTTCATTGAGAACATGCACTCATCCATATGTATAGATCATCCAAGTCCAAAACTATAGTAACATCAAAATAAATGTATGTAGGTAAATTTGGATCTCATCTTTAGACTAGAAAGTAAGGAGAGAAGGATGCTAAGGAGGCTTGCCGGCTGAAGCAATAACCCATGACCAACCAAGATAACTAAAGATCCCAATCTCCTAAGTGGTCTTTTGCAAACCATACTTAGACAATCCTCTCTTCACCGTCTATCCACTCTCTCTGCTAAGCCATTTGCCTCAAGGTGATCTCAATAGGTTAGTATGATGATCAATCCAGGCCTTGTCTCACAAGATCTAAAACTCTTCCAAGAACTTTATACCTTGATTGGTCAAAACCTCAACTTGTGTACTAAAATGACTAAGAACCCAATCCAAAATTGAGTAAGTTGTTCCTTCATTGGACTTGTCAAGAAGTACCACCAACTCAATCTACTTGGAGAAGTGCTCTACCATAACCAAAACATACGGATGATGTCTCATAGTCAACAATAAAGGTCCAACAAAATCCAAACTCCAATGGTAACCCAAATCTAGGATAAGTAATGGGTGTAATTGTGGAGCAAGAGTATTAAATGATGCTCTCACTTGGTCACAGACCACACATCTAGCAATAAAATACTATAGATTTGTCTTCATACCGCACCACCAATAATGACTTTGGAGTAAGCCATTATGCTTTACTCCAAAATGTCCTAACTCCTTAAGCATGATGTATCAATTGTGGTTTCTACGATGGAAATGATATTACTTGCACTCTACCATCTCACATACACAAAGAAGGTATCTACCATCCAATCTAAACTGCATGGCTGAATCAAGAACACGGCCTCTGTCCTTTGGCAACAACTATGCCACCCACAACACCAATGCAAAGATAATCCATCACTAAGACATCATCATGAATGTCTTGTTGACCTGTACCAATATCTACACCCTTTGGATATGTGACCTCAACAACTCTTCTTGTATGTGTCAAGAGAGATACCACCAAGGCCTTAGAAAATATACATAGCAAGGAAGATGCATGCCAACCTAGCAACATCTCCTCATATGTCTCACCATGTGTAATACCATTAGCTAGTCTAATACTAATAGCTAGATATATTATCTAGAGGTCAAAATTGGCTTGGTAATATTTGGAAGGATGTTTTATATGATTGACTGAGTAGATCAAATAGGAGTATCACCAAAAGAGTACTTCTAATAATAGAGTAAAAGCCAAAAATAGCACAAAAACTTTAGAGGCCTAAATGGATGAATTAGTCCTCAAAAATATGTACAATATCCCCTTGGAAAGAGAAAAGGCTGGCCTTCCTTCCCCCTTGTTTGTCTCAACAAGAGCTTTCCAACGGTACCTCATCCATGCAATTTTGAGATTCTCATAAGAAGATTCCTTAGAAATTCCCTCAAACCAAAGCTTGTTTGACCAACCTATAACCAACATGTCACACATGCATGCAACTAATCTAAAAGTAGAACTCACTAACATGTCACCAATCCATGTATTTGATCCAAAGGTGAAGCTTTGTTTGAGTGAATCCTTGTTGTTATATATTAAAGACAAGGTGCTCTTTTGAGGCATCAGAGTTTTAAGTGTGAAGCTTTGTGTTTTTTCTTCTAGGTTTTCTCTTGAAGGTTCTCTTGTTCTCAAAATATTACAATGGTATCAGAGCAGACATTTTAGTTCAAGAGAGTGGATCACCCCTCTTGGAGGAACATGAGCTATTGAGATTGAGTAATTTTGAGGAGAGAAACTATAATGAAATTGATAGATTAGGAGTGTTTTAGAGAAAGGATGGGATGGAGGCTCTTTGAGGACAATCTCTTGCACCCTGCTTTTTGTTCTTGAATCCATTCTACCTCAACATTATGTATATCCAACAAGAGCAAGTGAGAGAATATCTTGTTTACCATTTTGGCACAAAGTTCATAGATATAGTGATGAATTCACCAAACTTAATGATTCTACCTGTAGTGATATAGAACAAAGAGTGGGATTTAAAAATCTATATTTTGTTATGATGGATCTGAATATACCAACTCCTCTCTCTTTCAACACTCAAGTAGAGATTTATTATGTGGTTAGACTGAAAGTGATGTTTAGTGATTTCATAGTCCATAATTTTGGTGAGGAATATTATCAACTAGTGATAGCTTCTAAAATCCCAATAGTCCTTACTCCCTCCTAAGTGATCATATTAATTGTCTATTGAAGTAGGAAGTAGCATTTGAGCTTTAGCATGTGTTGGAATCATTGAACTACAATTATAGGATTTGATGCAAGGAATGTAGGGGATGTTGAACAAGTTTTGGGAAATCAAGATGACCATGGAGGCATTGAAAAATCAAGTATATACTTTCAAGAATGATCATGCAATGCAAGAAGGAGAATTGTCTCAAAACCTAATATTAGTAGCTAAAGTATCTAGAGAGTTACTCATGCCAATGACACCGACCCCGGTCAACATTGAAGCCACATTGTTGCTATGGATGAAGAAGACATGCCATATTGAGCCTTACAAGGAGCAACATTCCATGGGAGTAGTAGAGAACTAGGTTTCAAGAATGAATTGATACTTTTATCATTGATCATCAAGATCATTGATCATTCTACATGCATGTTTGCATGTGGGTACTTGATTGATAAAACATTCATATGGTATGATGCTTGGGAATGTACAATGTTGGCAAAAGGAAGAGAGGTCAATTGGATAGCAATGTAAGGAAGGGCTGCTAAAGAACTTCCAATTCGTGGATTCCATGTAGATGGCCCAAACCCAACTATGAGGGTTGAAGTAGAGAACAATGTACAAGAGTACATGGAGGCATTTCTTGATCTACAAGTCCAAATAACCAACATGAGTCCAAAAGCTTTAGACAATTTCAAACGAGGGTTAAGAGAATAAATTCACCAAAAAGTAATGGTACAAAATCCTTGCACTATTTTTGAAGCCATTGCTTGCACTCAAAGAATAGCAAGGGCACTTGGAGGAGGTGAAAGAGTAGTCCCAACTCAACATTATGGGGTTGAAACACACCATTTTGGTGGACCAATTCCTATAGAATTAGACAACATTCAATTTTGAGACCAAGGAGCCTAACCACTCCAAGGATAAGGAAGACGAGGAAAAGAAGGTAGAGATGGAGTCCCATGAGGGGAAGGGACTCAAGCAAAAAATAACTTTCTTATGCAATTGCGGCCGAGTTGGACACATAGCCAAGAATTGCCATGCTCATCTCTTAGGAAGTCCTTGGTCTCCATGCAAGCAATCTTTGAACAACATGGAGAGACAAATTGAAAAGAAAGATGGAAAAAAAATCTCATTGGAAAACAAAGATTGCCAATACATGTACCTCATGGTCTTATTGGCTCAATAAAGAAGAAAAAAAGCAAGGAGAGAAAAAGGACAAGTGCACAAAGATCAAGGAAGACAAACTCAATATTGATTGTCATTAATGGAGTCCTAGAAGGCAATCATGTCAAAGCATTGCTAGACACTCTATTGCAAGAGGTTTGAAGATGGATCTATAAAAGGATGAGAATGAAAAATTAGAGCTACCTAATTGGCAAACAAAGAGGATTGAGTTGCTAATTAGAAAGTTAATACTCTCTTTAGGAGAGTATCAAGAAGCAATTAAGTGGCGAGTGATACAATTAGCTTGTTATGATGCAATCCTAGGCATACCATGGATGGAGCAATACAACCTTTTGGTTGATTGGAGAGAGAAAGTAGCAAGAACTGCAAACAGAAGATCATTGGGATTAAAGAAGGATCACATAAGCAAGAATTGCCTCTCTATGTCATAGGGACAAGAATTATCTATAAGATAATTGTTTCATGGGTCTAATAAGAGAAATCCAAGGTGCACAACTTGATTTACAAATTCTTGAGAAATTGAAAGATGTCATCAATGAGTTTCAAGATGTCTTCCAAGATGATCTACCCTCAAGATTACCACCAAAAAGGAGAGTAGATCACAAAATTGAGATATTTCTAAGGAAGACACCTTTTTGTAAGGCCCTATATCATCTATCACCTCATGAGTTGAAAGAGTGTAAAGGCTCAAATTTAGGATATGCTGCAAACGAGGTTTCTCCAACCCAACGTATCACCATATGGAGCTCCTATCTTGTTTGTGATGAAGAAGGACAATACAATGCACATGTGCATTGACTATTAAGGCCTAAATCAACAAAAAACAAAGAACAAATACCCTTACCAGGCATGGATGACCTATTTGATCAACTCAACAAGGAAAAACACTTCACTAAGCTTGATGTACCAAGTGGTTACACCAAATCCGGATTGTGGAGGAATACATACACAAAAATGATTTTTGAACAAGTATGGCCACTTTGAGTACCTAATGATGCCATTTGGCATCACCAATGCACCAACCACTTTCATGAGTTTGATGAATGATGTATTTCATCTATACTTGGATAAATCTGCTACCATCTTCCTAGACAACATCTTACTCTACAATGGAATGGTGATTGGACACAAGCAACATCTACAAGAAGTCCTCCAAATTCTATGACAAAATTATCTGTATGCCAAAATTTCAAAGTTCAAGTTTGGCAAGTTGGAAGTAGACTACTTGGGGCATAGAGTAATTGAAAAAGGTATCCAATTGCTAATAGATAAAATAGAGGTCATTCAAAAATGGAGTGCTCTAGAAGATCAAACTCAACTCAAGAGCTTCTTGGGATTGACGGGGTTCTATCATCAATTTTTCAGGGAATTTTTCAAGGTTGCACAACCTCTAACAACACTTCTAGGCAAGGGGAAGAAGTGGATGTGGAGAACCACAAGAATTGGCTTTTCAATAATTGAAAGATACATCACTACATGCACCAATCTTGAAATGGTATAACCCAAAATGTCTGATCAAGTTGGCTATAGATGCATCAGGTGTAACAATAGGAGTAGTCATACAACAAGAGTGGCATGATAGATGTATATTGCATATTGATATATACCCAATTGCATATTTTTCTCAAAAGTTTTTATCAGTAAAACACAACTATCATACCATCAAACAAGAAGAGCGGGTCATTGTCCTTGCAACCAAGCATTGTGTAAAAGACCAAGACCGAGGAGGAAAATAATAGAATAGAAGATCACATTGGGACACTTGAGTGTGGGAAAATCCAAATGCCTAGCATGAGCCTCGGCTTTGGTATTTATAAGGAGCATACAAGACTCTTGAGAAGCTTTTCAAGAAGCTTCCTTGAGCCTCTTTCTTGGAGTGCAAGCCAAGTTAATTTGGAAGCTTCTAAAGAAGCTTGCTTCTAGAGACCACCTACTTGGCGTGCAAGCAAAGCTAGTTAGAAGCTTCTAGAAGCTACCTACTTGGGGTGCAAGCTAAGCTAGTCGTGAAGCTTCCCAAGAAATTTCTGCCTAGAAGTTGCCACTTGGGATGCATGTTACCTAATACTTAGGAGGATAACAAGTAGCTTCCTAGATACTTCTAGAATATTCTAGACTAATTTAGCACATTTGCTACTTTATTAGCCTTGATTAACTTTATTGCTAAACTCCATATTATTATATATTGGAAGCACTATCTTGGTGAGAAGGTATTTGTAGTGGAGATAGACCACAAACCTCTAGTCTACCTCAAGACAAAGAAAGATCTATCTCATCAAAAAATTTGGTGTGCAAAGTAGAGATAATGTTTCAACATGACAATCACATACGAGGAAGGCAAGAAGCAACTTGTAGGTACATTGCATGAATGCCGATGGTAAACAATCTAGTGGTAAAGGTCAAGATAAACCCTAAATTTTGGCCATGGATGCTTGTTGCTACAAAAAATGATCCACAATTTGTAGGAGATCAATCATCCAAAGACATCACCAACACTCAAAGACTCACCTTTCATCATGGCATGTTGTGGATTCTGGATGCAATGGACATAAGAACCACCATCTCAGCAAAATGTCATGATTCCGCTATTGTAGGTCATGTTGGAGTGGACAAGACCTTGGATGTAGTCAAATGCCATTATTATTCACCCAAGATGAGCAACAATGTGATGAAATATATTTGGAGCTACCTACTCTATCAAAAAAATAAAGCTTCTAACCAAGCTCCCATAGGACTCTTTCAACCCCTCTCCATTCCTACACAACATTGGGAACTTGTAAACATGGATCTGGTTTGTGAATTGCCCAAGACCACCTTAGGATTTGACTCCATAATAGTCTTTGTTGATCAAATTAGCAAAATGATTCATGTGTGTCCTACCACCAAGGACATGATTGCTCCACAACTAGCTCAATTGTACTTAGATGTAGTCTTTTTTCTCACCATGGCTTGTCTTGAGTACTCATCACTAATGCACTCAATTCACTAATTTGTTTTAGAGAACACTCATTGGTTTCCTCAAAACCAAAGTGGCCATGTCCTCAGCTTACTATCCATGAACTGATGGACAAACAAAGCAAGCTAATTGCACTATTGAAAATATGCTCCGAGGCTTCACCTTAGATGAGCAAGAGAGGTGGGACACCTTACTTCCACCGGTGGAATTTGCTTACAACAATTCAGTGAATGCATCCACATAAGTCACACTATTCTTCCTCATGTATAAAGAGCATCCTTTCACAAATTTGAGCTTGATGAAGATCCATCCAATGGCTACCAAGGTTGATGCTATCAACATTTTTGTTTCTAGAATCCAACAAGGTGTGGAAAACTACAAGCACACGATGCAAATTGCCCAAAATTGATAGAAATAATATGCAAATGCACACCATCAACACATGGAGTTCAATGTTGAGGATCAAGTCTAGCTATTAACAACCAACCTCATGTTATTTGGCCCTTGTAAGCTCAAGTGTCATTTTATTGGGCCTATTTTGATTCTTCATAAAATCTGCATAGTTGCTTTTCACCTTGAGCTACTGCCATATATGAAGATCCATCCGACATTCCATGTTTCCTTACTATAAAAATTATGCCCTCCAACTACCTCATTTTCCTTCCATACAAGACATTTGACCTTGTCCAACACTCATTGATGGCACGGAGGAATATGAAGTCAAATGCATTCTCCAAAAATGCATCCGTGGTACTCACCATCCATGTGCAAAATATCTTGTGTAGTGGAAAGTGTACCCAATATATGAGACAACATGGGAGCCAACAACCAACTTGACCTATGCACTAGTGTAAGTGAAATCTTTTGATTAACAAATTTGCAACAAGGATATTGCATCTTAAAAGGGGGGAGATTTGTAATACCAATAGCTAGACATATTATCTAGAGGTGAAAATTGGCTTGGTAACATCTAGAAGGATATTATATATGATGGACTAAGTACATCTGATAAAGATATCACCAGAAAAGTACTTCTACTAATAAGGTAGAGTAAAAAATAGTCTAAAAACTTCAGAGCTAATTTTGGAGGCCTAAACGGATGAAGTAGACCTAAAAAATGTCAGTACATACTTGTAGAAAAAGAAGAAGCTTGCCTCCCCTCCCTTCTTTTTTTCTCGGCAAGAGCTTTCCAATGATACCTCACCCATGTGATTTTGAGATTCCTATAGGAAAACTTCCTCTGGTCAAAGTTTGTTTAACCAACCAGATAGGATCAAAATCAACATGTCACCCATGCATGCAACTAATCTAAGGGTAGATCTCAATGACATATCACCAATCCATGTATCTGATCCAAGAGTGGAGTTTCCATTGAGGGAATTCTCTTTGCTATATAATAAAGACAAGGTGCTCTTTTGGAGTTTTGAGTGTGAAGCTTTGTGTTTCTTCTTTTGGGTTTTCTCTTGGGGGTTCTCTTGTCCTCAGAACATTATAGCTAGACATATTATCTGGAGGTGAAAATTGGCTTAGTAATATCTAGAGGGATGTTAAATATGATGGTCTAAGTAGATCAGTTGGAGGTGTCACCAAAAGAGTACTTTCATAATAAGATAGAGGTCAAAGACACCTTGAAAACTTTAGAGCCAATTTTGGAGACATAAATAGATGAATTAAGCCTTGAAAAGTGAAAAATTCTTCTCTTAGGGAGAAATAGCATTTCCTTCTCCTCCCTTGTTTGTATCATGAGAGCTTTCCAATGGTACCTCATCCATGCTATTTTAAACTTCTTATAAGAAGAGTTTCCAAAGATTCTCTCCGATCAAACGTGTTTGACCAACCAGATTGGACAAGGATTAATATGTCACCAATACATGCAACTAATCTAAGGGTAGAGCTTGCTGAGATGTCACCAATCCATGTATTTGATCCAAAGGTGGAACTCCCTTTGAATGGATCTTCTTTGTTATATAATTAAGACAATGTGCTCCTTTGGAGCATTGGAGTATTGAGAGATGAAACCTTGTGTTTCTCTTGAGGGTTCTCCTATCCTTGGAATATTACACCATGCCAACATGCTCCAGTTTGATCTTGCTATATGGGACATGGGTTTCTACTCAACCCATTTGCATCACAATTCACCACTCTAGGTCTATGAATAATTATAAAATCATACTCTTGTATCAAAGCCCATCATGCAAACTTCCTTGAAAGCTCGTCAAACTCCTTCAATGGTTGATGATCAGTGATGAGAATGAAGTGGTAATAGGTAACATAAAAAATGTGCTATTCCACATACTATTGCCAAGCACTTTCCCTCAAATGAACTATACTTCACTTCTGCTGAATTTTTGGAGTGATTAGCATAGGCCACCACAAACTCCTTCTTCTAATCATCCTACTTGGTGAGCATTGCTCCAAGCTCCAACATACTCCAATCAATATGAACCTGGAATGGTCAACCTCTAATTGGTCTCCTAAGAATAGTGAGAAAATGTCAAGCTTGAGCAAATGACAAATGTCTCCTTGAGCTCTATAAAAGCTCTCTCTTGCTCATCTCCCCAACATCACTCATGTGTAAGCTTGGTCAACTTTGTCAAAGCCTTGGAAATGGCATTATATCCTCTTACATTTTGAAGATAAAATTTTTCCAACCCAAGGAATGCTCATACTTTGCTCACATCTATACACCAAGGAATATGTGCAATAACATCCACCTTGGTCTACTAAACACCAAGTCTTCAATGATAGATAGTGTGACTCAAATACTCAACCTACTCATGGAAGAATCTACAATTCTCATGATGTAGTTTGAGTCCATGATATATCAACCTCTCAAGCACCTCCAACAAGTGTCTTTCATGCTCCTCCACAATAATGCTATAAACAAATTTTTTATCAATATGACATTGAGCAAAATCTGATCTTACCAAGATCTTGTTCATGACACTCTAGAACTTGGCAAGAACATTCTTTAACCCAAATGGTAAGAACCTCCACTAATATAATACATCTTTACCATTATTGTAATTGTCCTTTCTCTCTTTGGGAACACACAGAGTGCCTAGCTATAGAGCTTATGGATTAGAGGTTGTGCATAGTCCAAGCAAACTGGGCGTACAAACAAGCATACAAGCATAGACCACAAGAATTGAAAAAAAACACTTTATGCTCTTGTAAAAAAAAAGCTTTAGAACCTTCTTGCTCTATCATCAAGCTAATTTCAACATGTAATCCAAGCCTCTTCCAATCTGTTCTTCAGATTTCAACCCACTTCTAATCCAAGTGGAGAACTTCTATATATTTTTTATGGGGAAAACTCTATGCAACTCATATAAATATAACTTTTTTTGTGAACTTGATTCAAGGGTTTTAGGAGTCAATGGAAAGCCTGTGAGAAAAGCCTTCCAATGATATGACATAAGCTACAATCTGATCACTATAGCTCCCTTGACAAGCTCTCAAGCTTGGCTAGTTTCTTGTAATTTTCACCCTAATTTAGTGTTTGCTCCTGGTTCTTGGCAACTTTTCTCCAGATTTCTGAATTAGAGATAAAATTGATCCTCATAAACATTCCACCAATCTAAAATCCTCAATCACAGTCACAAAAATAGGAGAATTGCCATTCTATCATGATTGAAGATAGAATTGCTCTATTGAGCTTATGATAGTATTTTCAATAGAACTTGTTGCATCAACTCTCGCTCTCCATGGACCTAGAGCCAAGAAAATTTTCTAAAGTAGCTAGTTGTGCCTTTATCTAATCCTCTGCAGAGTTTGATGGCCTAATCCAACCCCAATCCCTAGATATGGATTAATTCTTGAGTTGGGCTAACTTGTAAGCTCTATAGGCCCAAGTATTCTTGATCCAAGACCTTGAATTCTCCTTTCCAGGAATTTGCATGAAACCTTCACATAGAGGTGCAAAACCTAACCACCAACAACACTAGAAATTTTCATAAGGTGACTCAAACCACAACTTGGGGAATGACCAAAACTCCAAACCTAATCATCAGCTCTTCTCCAACACCTTACATCCCAAAAGCACCAACTTCAATCAACTAGATCTGATTTGAAGTTGATCCAAAACTAAAAAACATTTGTAATCAACACTACAAACAATTTGTCTTCTTTCCAACCCCATGACAAATCATGAAAATATTTCATGAAGTTCTCCAAATTGCAATTTTGTGCTCATGGGTATGAATTCTATCTCCCTTAATTTAATCGATCATATTCTTCCCCCCCAAAAAGAATCTACTCAAATCATCTATTTTCTATCACCAAATTGTAGCATGTTAGCTTTCTTTCCAACCATAGTCTTCATTCCTTGAAAGCCCTCTGACCTCACTATAATAGCAATAATATCAATAAAAAAACCCATTGCCTGCTCCTTGTAATGTTCCAAGGATAGGAGAACTTCTAAGAGAAACACAAGAGAAGAAACATGAAGCATCACACTTAGTACTCTGATGTCCCAAAGGAGCATCTTGTCTTTATTATATAACAAAGAAGATTTCTTCAAAAGAAGCTCCATCTTTGGATCACCTACATGGATTGGTGATCTATGAGCAAGCTCCATCCTTAGATTATGTTAGATTTAGTTAATCTCTAGTTAGTGACTTCTCTGCTTTAAGGGCTTTGTTACATTCCTCTAGAAACTCTGCTAAATACACTTAGGGTAAAGAGGGGGCGCAACCCTAATTAGGGTCTCTAGTAATTGCAAACCCTAATTGCAAAGCAACCCTCTAGGGTTTGCTTATGTGTATTTAAGAGTAATTTCTGCTCTTGTTTTGTCAAGTTCTCATACAATGGTCATGTTTTGTACCTTGTTTTAGGTGTATTCTATGTTGCGTACCATTGGGGTACCTTTCATGCTACATGAGTGTTGTTTTGTACTATCTTTGAAGGCTCTAAGAGAGAGTGAGTTGAATATTTTTTGCTGAGTGTAATCAGGAGTGTCTACTCTGGTGAGACTGAGAAAGCTGAGTACTAGAATGTCTAATTCATAAGAAGTCAGAATGATTGAGGATAGATCATCTACTTCAAAGACTAGGAAGAAAGGTTCTTATTAGGTTATGACCCAGAATCACCATTGGGATTGATAGGAGAACTCAAAGAGCTAGAGAAATTGGGAAACACTAATTACAAAGCCGGTGCTTTGAATGTGAAGTGTATCCTAGACAACTAGGGTTTATCATCCTATGATTGTTTAGACTTGCCATTAGAAGCTCATGATATAGATGAGCTTGAGTCCAACAAGGAGTAGAGAATCAAGCACTCTACTACTAGGAGGTTTAAACTAAGGGCTATGAAAGAGCCAGTCACAGACCTAGTAGACACTTATGCTTGGAGTTGGGAGATGTGGCACAAACTCAAGAAATTTTACTTTGTTGAGAGGCTGGAAAGTTCTAGTAGGATATGGGATGGGATATGGAACACTAAACTAGAAGATGGTGAAGACTTTACTTTGCACTTGTCAAAGTTACAAAAGGTCTTCAAGAGTGTCAAGGAAGATGGGTGTCCCCTTGTAGAGAAATATGAGATCAACTATCTCTTGAAGACTCTCACTCCAAGCTACTAGCCTATCAAAGTAGCACTAAAATTTCTACCAGTTGAAGTTGTCACATGGGATTATGTGATAAACAGATTGCTGGTGTTTAGCAGAGATAAAGAGGACCTAAAGATGAAGTTTAATGATTTGGGAGATTCTGCTCTGTTTAGTGCTTCTTCTTGGTCAAGGAGAGTGCTAAATAGAAGAGTGAGAAAACCAAAGCAATCCAGAGTGAGTAAATTTGGTAAAGGAGTTAGTAGTGTTGATAACATGATTTGTTATTTCTGTCATGAGAAAGGTCATGTTGCACCTATATGTCTCAAGAGAGGAGAAAGGAGAGAATGAGAGCTGAAGAAGGTAGGCAAGGAACCTCAACCAGTAAAAGGTCAAAAATCTGCAAGTTCAACTTACAACACAGAGGAGTGCAATGAGATAGAAAGCAATAAGGAAGGGTACTCAGTAGAAGACCTAGACTATGGAATGTTGGCAGAATTGCAATTGTCCACAAACAATTTTGGATGGTTCTTGGATTTTGGAGCCACCTCTCATATTTGTTACCAAAAGGAGCTATTCTCAACTCTTCAACCTACGAAGATTCCCAAGAGTGTTGGTTGTGGATTTGGGATTTTGAATCCAGTATTAGGACCTGGTAAAGTTCCTATTGCCTTCATGGGAAGATCTAACACAAGTTCTTGTAAGAGCTATTTGGAAGATGTGCTCTATGTTCTAGATTACACCAAGGACTTGATATTAGTACATTGCCTCATGGAGCATGATGTGGATATTCTGTTTGAGAGAAACAGAAATCAATGCAATTTGAAGAAAGGAGAGCTGGTCCTTGGATATGGCACTGCCAAAGGGAAGCTGTTCAAGTTGGTGGAAGTTGATTGTTCTGATTCTGCATTGGTAGCTGAAAATAGAAATGATATCCATTTGTGGCATTTGAGGTTAGGGCACTTGTTAGTGCAAAACCTATATGCTTTAGAGAAGGTAGTAGATGGGTTGAAATTGGATCCCAAAGGAAAACTCAAGTTCTGCATTGGATGTGTAGAAGGTAAGGCACACAAGGCTCCTATCCCCAAGAAATCTTCATCTAGAGCTTCTGGTCTTATAGATGTTGTACATTCTGATGTATGGGGATACATGACTGAGAAGTCATTGAGTGGAGCATCCTACTATATTTCCTTTGTGGATGATTATAGTAGAAAGAGCTTTATCTATCTCATGAAAAGCAAGGATGAAGTGCTGCAAAGATTCCAGAAGTTTGTAGCCATGGCTGAGTTGCAGAGGGAGAGGAAAGTCAAGCAATTGAGAACAAATGGAGGCAAAGAGTACAAGAATGAGGAATTCCTCTCTTTTCTATCAGAGAAATGAATTCTCCTTGACTGTTCTGCCAAAGACAATCCTGCACAAAATGGAGTTGTAGAAAGGTTGAATAGGACATTGCTGGACAAAGCATTGGCCATGCTTCAACATGCCAAGTTGGAGAGAAAGTTTTGGGGTGCTGCAATTAGCACTACAAATTACCTTAGAAATATCAATGGTACCACATCACAAGGAAGAACTCCTTGAATAATGTTGGAGTGGTAAGAAACCTAATCTTTTAGCTTTGAAAGTTTTTGGATGTCCTGCCTATGTTCATATTCCCAAGGAGAAAAGGAAGAAGTTCACAAAGATGGCTGAGGAGAATGCTCTTTGTAGAATATGAAGAGGGACTGAAAGGATATATTTTGTACAATCCTAAGTCTGGACAGATCATCAAAAGTAGAGATGTACTCTTTGATGAATTGAGGACTTAGACTGAGAACAATGATGAGTTGCAAAAGCAAGCTGATCAGTTTGATCAGCCTGATCAACCTATCTTCCCAAGCCGCAAAGTCAGTTTTCCAGATCAATTATCAGAAGAGAAATCTCTACCTGAATTTGATGGTTCACCAAAGGAGAGTCTGAAGGTGTACCAAAGAAGGCATATAAAAACTATAGTTTTTGATCCTGATACTATAGAAGATGACTCCCAGAAATAGACTGCAAATGAAGAATCTATGAGTGAGATTCGAGAGATGTCAAGAGATGACATGAAAGTTTTGGGCACAAAGCCAAGAAGATCACAGAGAGATAGAAAACCTATTGATAGACTTGGCTTTTTATCATAAGAGATGTTAGATGAACTTACATCTATCATGAAGATTGTGATCCCAAAACTCTACAAGAAGCTATGCTCAGACCAGATTTGAGTCAGTGGGAGTTGGCTATAGCAGAAGAGAAGAAGTCTCTTCAGACTAATGGTACATGGGTACTAGATGACTTACCACCAAGTAGGAAAGCAATTGGCTGTAAATGGGTTTTTAGGGTCAAACATGGAGCTAAGAATGAAGTACAAGGCAAGACTTGTTGCAAAGGGCTTCAATCAGAAAGCATCAATAGATTATTCCAAAATTTTTGCACCAATTGCCAAGTATGGATCTATTCACATGCTTCTAGCTCTTGCAGCAAAGAGAGAGATTCGGAAGCAAGCAGTTAGATGTGAAAACAACCTTTCTAAATGGAGATTTGAAGAGACTATCTACATGGATGTTCTAGATGGATATATTGAAGGCAAAGGAAAATTATGCTTGCTTAAGAAGGCTTTATATGGTATTAAGCAAGCTCCTAGAGCCTAGTATGAGAAACTAGATTCATACTTGAGAGAGCACGATTTCAAACAAGCAGATTCTAACATGAGTGTGTATACTAGAGATGATGTATACATAGCTGCATATGTAGATGATCTATTACTGTTGGAGAACAGTGAATCTATCAAAGGAGTGATAGATTTCTTGTGCTTTGGTTTTGAGATGACTGTCCTTGGTCCTATAAAACTCATTTTGGGAATCAAAGTGAGCAAAGACAGAGAAGCAAGATGGATCTAGATCAGGATCAGTCAACCACAATATGTGAGATCCATACTAGCTAAGTATTAGATGATAGAGGCAAATCCTATCTCTACACCTCTTGATCTTGCATGGTATGTTCAATTTTGGCTGCACGTATCAGTTGAGCATCTCAACAGATCCATCGGATTTGGTCGTTTTCAAGAATTTCACTTCGGGTTTGCTTTGTAAGGTGAAGCTTGTCTTTGACGCCTCAACATTGCAAGTGCGGGGCATTGAATTGGATTAGAGGATTGATTTGGTCTCAGTTGTGCTAAAGATTTTCAATTAGAATGTAAGATTGGGTGGTGATACTTGAAATAGAGTGGAGTTGCGGAACATTTGTAGAATTCAGTCGCGCACAGATTAAAACTATGAGTATAGAGTTGTCATAAAGGGATCAATTGGGAGGACTGAGAGATTGAAATCTCATAATATTGGAAGCCCATGGGAGAAGACAATATTGGAAAGTCAAAGTTCATGAAAAGGACCTCGTGAAAGCACAATAGAATCATAGATGGGGAGGTGAATCTCTGTGACAAAGTGTTGTATCAGAGTGCTCTTGGTTCTCTAATGTTTATCATGGTCTGTACAAGACCAAATATATGCTATGCAATGGGAGCACTAGCTAGATATACTAGCAACCCTACACAAGTACATTAGAAAGGTATAAAGAGAGTATTCATGTACTTAAAGGGTACTCAAGATGCATTCTTGGAGTACAAAAAGCAAGGGAACATACTTGCTTCTAAACTTGAAGCATATACAAATGCTAGTTGCGGAGATGACATAGATAATAGCAGATCAACTAGTGGAAATGTAATCATGCTTAGTGGTGGAGCAATCAGTTGGCATAGTAAACAACAAACATCTGTTGCACTGTCTACTATTGAGGCAGAATTTATGGCTGCCTCAAATGCTACTCAAGAAGTCATCTGCAGTAGGAGACTTCTTAAGGAGCTGGGTTTTGAGCAAGAAAGTCCTACTATATTGTACTGTGACAATACAAGAAGTATAACACTCAGCAAAAATCTTGTACATCACCCAAGGACTAAGCACATTGAGATTAAAAGAAGATTTGTAAAGGAGAAAGAAAAGGAGAATGTTGTGAAGTTAGTTTATTGTCCTACATAGGAGATGACAACATATGTGTTTACAAAGGCACTACCTAAAGATAAACACATAAAATGTGGAGTAGAAATAGGAATTGTCCTAAACTCTCATTAAGTGGGAGTGTTAGATTTAGTTAATCTCTAGTTTAGTGACTTCTCTACTTTGAGGGCTTTGTTACATTCCTCTAGAAACTCTACTAAATATACTTAGGGTAAAGAGAGGGTGTAGCCCTAATTAAGGTCATGCAAAGCAACCCTCTAGGGTTTGCTTATGTGTATTTAACAATGGTTTCTGCTCTTGTTTTGTCAAGTTCTCATACAAGGGTTATTCCCAACACCTTGTACCTTGTTTTAGGTGTGTTCTATGCTGCTTACCATTGGGGTACCTTTCATGTTGCATGAGTGTTGCTGTGTACTATCTTTGAAGGCTCTGAGAGAGAGTGAGTTGAGTATTGTTGAGTGCAATCAAGAGTGTCTACTCAGGTGAGATTGGGAAAGCTGAGTGCTAGGATGTTTGATACATAAGAAGTCAAAATGATTGAGGATAGACCATCTACTTCAAAGACTAGGAAGAAAGGTTGTCATCAGATTAGTTGCTTGCATGGGTGACATGTCAATTCTTGTCCTATTTGGTTAGTCAACCAATTTTGACTAAAGGGAATCTTTAGGGAATCTTTCTATAGGAATCTCAAAATAGCATGGTTGAGGTACTGTCAGAAAGCTCTTGATGAGACAAACAAGGGGGAGGAAAGGCTAGCCATTCCCCTCTCATGATATCAAGGAATCCTTTTTGAGACCTAATTCATTTGTTTAGGCCTTCAAAATTGGCTCTAAAGTTTTCAAGCTATTTTTGGCTCTTACCCTCTTAGTAGAAGTACTCTTTTGGTGACACCTCTATCTAATCTACTTAGTCTATCATATATAGCATCCTTATAACATCCTTCTAGATGTTACTAAACCAATGTTCACCTTTAGATAATGTGTCTAACTAATGGTATTACACTCACTCTCATCAGCATTAGGTGCCACCAACTATTGTAATTTTGAGTCCCATGTCCATGACCTCCCTCTCAAAAAGCTAGGAGCTTAGGAAACTCATAAGTGTGTGTAAAGTGGCTTTGGGCTGTCCAAAAAGGTTCACCATTGCCATAGATGACCTATTAGCTACTACCACAATTTGAGATTGGTGCCTAACATCCAAAATGCAATCAACAATAAGGTGGTCTAGTCATTGAATCCCATCATAAGCATGTTGTATAACCTCTCTAGGTAGTAGGTTTTTCCATCAAAGATGAAGATAATGAGCTTGTGATCCCACTCTAGCTTCCAACAACTTGACAGGTCCAATCTAGGAATGGACTTGATGTGTACTTACCACCACCCGTGTACAAGGATCACTTATCAAAGGGACATTCTCCAAAATGTAGGCTAGAAAATGGATTGATGAACTTGGAGATGTCATAGTTTATGTAAAATCTTCCAAAACACACCAAAATGGAGATCATGTAGACCCTCACCTTGGCCAACATGGGTATGTCCATGACATGGCCATCCAAAAATCACCAAATGAATGGGACCATATCTCTCCAAATTCTAGGTCACTAACAAGGAAATGTATGCTAGTAGAATCTTTTAGTAACCCCTAACTATTGACATTGGTAATAACTTTGGATATCAATAGGCCAAGTGTGCCACATGATGTAGAGAGACTTGCCTAACAATCTCATCTCTCTCCACATACAAGTACTTTGTACTCGTATACCTACCTATAGTATCATAGCTAGTCTAGTGCTAATCTTACTAAAAACTCTAATAAACATACTTCCTCTATTGGTTACTACCAAGCAATGAGTGTGGTATCCAAAGATGACTAGGTAATAGGCTCCAAGGGCTCAACTTCACATTGGTCTTCTAGTGGTACAAAGACTCTACTTTAAGCCTATTGCACGAACTAATCCGCATGCTATTATATTGCCTCCTCAAAACTCCACAAGAACATCTAAGATTGATACAATGATCTCAATCATACTCCAAATCTGAGTGATCTCTTTTGGTATTGGAGTATCCACTGCATGGGGATTCCTCTTTAATAAGTCACCAGGCCAGGTAACAAAACCACTAAAATTTAAAATTGATGCCAGGGTCTCTGATTGTAATGAGCCAAGATTGCTATACTAGAAGGTGACATATACATCCATCACTTGATGGCCAACCTAGTCTATTGGAAGATATCTCTTCCCAATAGTCAAAATTGAAACCCAAGGAGTATAACACTACTCCACCAACTAGCACATCATATGACTCTACTACTATCGCAATGGCTTATGCTTTCACCATAGAGCTATTAGTTGGTTGACTAGGTTGAATCTTGACAATGAGCTCTCCACATGTGATAAACTATGTAGAACTAGGGTCAACTTGATTGAATACCTCCTTTGGATTAATCTTACTCGACTCTTGCTGGACTTTCCTCCAATTTGAGGTCAGAAATATCTAAGGAAGATTTTGGTATGATAAGTAAGTACTAGATACTTACTTACATTATATTACTTTTCACTTGGAGAATGTTATAGGAACATGGGAAAGTTTTGTGGTAACATTGTGATCATGGACATTATGGTTATGTTGTGAATATCCCTAGTTTATTTGTCTATATTTGCTATTGTGCTTATAGCCACTCACTCCCATCTTGTGATCTAATCAATTTTACCATCTAAAAACCTATGTTTGAGTTGGTTGTATAGTGTGTCGTGCATATATACATCGCTACACAACATACATCGCTGTCAACAACATACACTATAGAAGCACAACTCACACATAAGTCATACATAGACTCTAAAGTGCCACAATAATCAGATTGCTTACCACTCTCAACTCAACTCAACTCAGATCAGTACTTGATCTGTCACTCTATAAACTGCCAACAATTGGGCATTGATTACAGTCAAGCCACACCCACTCAAGCATAGAGAATCCAGGTGACGCTCACATCTTTTGTAGCTTAAGACCAACATTTATAGCCTTCTCCAACATACAAGGCTACGCACCAGAGTCTAATAAGACCCTCTATAATGTATAAACCTTCCCTAAAGGTCCTACTAAATATAAAATCCCCCTTTGTTTATCCAATAGGACAACTCTAAGTGTGAATTGTGCTTGCTCAAAGGCAAGTCTAGTTGGTAACTCCTCCAACCCAACTACTATTGCTTACCATAAACCACTAGTTGTTGAATAGATCTCATGCTCCTCAACCAAGTTAGCCTCACTATCAACTACCTTTGCTCTAGAAGCAACAACCAAATCATCCCTACTCTCACAAAGTGTGATAGCCAACCATAACATTGGAGTTGGGTCAACTCCTAATGTAAATATGTCAATGGTTGAGAACAAATGGAAGCGCATAATCAATTGAGCCATCTCCAACATTGTGCTAGACTTAATTTATGTAGCAGTAGGTGGTTGACTAACATCTAGTCCATCATGCACTCCATCACCACCTACCACACATGAACTAGGATGTTTAGGAGGTATGGATGAAGTCTGTAGTATCTTAGAGAGTGTGAAAGACTAGGGAGGTTTGACCTACCTACCAACCTCTCCTCTTTGTGGGTCCAACTCCATTGATGCTCCTCTAGGCTTTGGAGCATAAACTACACTCCTAGTCATTGCAATAGATGCATATACTTGTGCTACTCTGGACATAAAGTCCAAGATGTCTCTATCACTAACATAAGAGGTGGAAGTCTCAACACTTGAATTTGATTCCCTTTGAGCTATGGCAATGCTAGCCAATCTTTGCTAATCTTTGCTCTAACTGCTCAATTCTAGTAGCCATGGTTGTATCAAAAGCAAGGGTAGCTATTGCAACCCTATGATGTGTGAGTCCTCTACCACCTCATCCTCCATGATTTGGAGCTCTTCTACCACATGTCGTAGCATCCCTACTACTCCATAACTCTGAGTGAAGGTCAAAGCATTGGTCATTAGTGTGATCAAATCTATGGAAATGGTCACACTATCTTTGTGTTGGCTGTGATGCATTGGAGGTATCATGTCCATTGCCCTAAGTGCACTCTCTCTTTTGGTAAAGTCCAACACAAGTCCAACAAGCAACACCACCACACACTTGTTGAGATTGACCTAAACATGAAGGTAGTGGTCTAATTGCACTAGATCCTCCATTCACTTGATAAGATCAAGGCTATCCACTTTGCCCTTGGATGCCAACATGGTGTGGTGCACTCTACTATGTTTTAGAAAAAGTAAAAACTATGGATAAGGTCTCCCTACAAAATCTGGATGTCACTTCTCTCTACTCCACCATATTGAGCTCAATGTGCCCAATGAAACTAAAGACCACCGCCAAAGTAGGTGAGGTAGCATGTAACAACATAACATCATATACTCTATGTCACAAATCCTTGTCTAGGATCCCATACCAAAATTGGATTGCTTGGGCCTCAATAACTTCCTAAGTGAAATTGAGCAGCCATCTCATGCGAGTGTATGCCTCACATAGGCTCTTTCTAGCCATCTATTGGAACTCTTACGTTCCTCAACTTGTCAATCCGCACTCTTGGGTAGCTTTGCCTCAAGCACTAGAAGAACTCCACCAAGAGGTTAAACCTTAGTATTGCACCACCTCCTATAGTACTACTCCTGTTTGTAGTAGCACCATCTCCAACTAGTTCATCTCCACTAGATAGACCAACACTACTAGAGCTAGAACTTGTAGGTACTATTAATCTACCCCTAGCAATTGAGTCTAAAGTGATGGAGATGTACTTCAAAGACCAATAGTGTCTCTATAGCTCAATCTCCTCCAAGTAAGCTCCCTTAAACTCATGATAGTCACCCATTGGTGGACCCTCCAAGAGTTGAAACAACCCTTTTTATGCCATGAAAGGTGTGAACAAATTTGGGTATTGCATTTGTTGTAGATCATACCAATTATCAAATTCTTAGATAAAGCCATCCAACTCAATGGTACCCACTATACCATAGTGGTGCTTGGGGTCTTTGGCCCATTAAATTTTGTCCATGTCCCACAATAATGATACAGGCACACTAGGTGCACTCTCAATTGAATCAATTGAACACGTATATCAAACTCCAAATTAGAATCAATCTCCTCCCTCATTGGGACCTTAGATACAAGTTGATATTGAGTGCCACTTTGTATAACCCACTATGTATTGCATTAATATCTCCTTTGGAATCTCCAAAGAACTCCAACGTGACAATGTAACTTAAATCGTAACCATAATCACCACAAATACTCCACCAAGGATCACTACCAAGTGCTACCACCAATTGTACACCACTTACTAATGTAGCTCTAACTACTACATCTACACTAGGGGAAAGGGCAATTAATAAACTACCATCACAACATGCATTTTCATGGTCTACAAATCATCACTTCCTACCTCACCAAAGAGAAACATAGATATTATGTTGGTCATCACTTCAACCTCACTATCAAGAGCACACTAGAGCACCAACGCTCTAAAGTTAGGGCACCTCACATAAACATGGTGCACAAACAAAATAAAGAATAGAGTAGAGAATAGAGGTCCAATCACAAGAAGTCTAAACAAAACAATCCATCTCATTAATCCATTTGGACTAACTCTACCACCATTTAGCATTTAACATAATAAGAGTGTATCTACCTACTCCTAAACTACCAAGATCATCAAGGATGGGATCAAATTGCCTCCTAACCAAAGTTACATGTGTACAAGTTTTAGTCAACCAATCATTAGGAAAATAAGTGAAGGTGGACTAATTGGCTAGGGCATTTGTGTAGGAACCAAAGATTTAGAGTTCAAACCTTGTTGTGCACAATCTAGAAGGGTGGGCAATTTTGCCAAATAATGACTAAAAACTACCAAAAATTCATCTAAACTTGCTAGCCTTACACCAACTCGAGCATTAGCTAGGACATCCTCCAACTATAGACAACCTTTGTCATCTTGACCTCCAAATATAGACAACCTTTGCCAATCTGATGCACCTTCTCTACAGTTGGTTGACTAGCAAATCCTCCTCCAAAAACTACCAAAAATTAATCTAAACTTGCTAGCCTCATGCTTGTTTGCCCTTTTAGGCCTTTGTAACCTCTCTAACCCACACCTTCACCAACTCAAGGATAAGTTAGTGCAACTTCCAACTTTGGACAACCTTCGCCAATCTGAACCAACTCAAGCATTAGCTAGGGAAACCTCCAACTTTGGACAACTTCTGCCAACTTGACTTCTGAATTTAGAAAACCTTTGCCAATCTAATGCACCTTTTCTAGAGTAGGCTTACCACCAAATCCTCTACCAAAAACCACCAAAAATTAATCTAAACTTGCTAGCCTTATGCCACCAAGCTGGCTTAGTGGCCCTTCCTAGCCTCTTTAGCCCACAACTTCACCAACTCAAGCATTAGCTAGAGCGACTTCCAACTTTGGACAACCTCCACAAACTTAACTTTTGAATCTAGATAACCTTTGCTAATATGATGCACCTTTTTTTATAGTTGGCAGACCATCAAATCCTCCACTAACTCTCAACTTGAGCCAATTGAGAAGATTAGATCTCCAAATCCCTAATTTGAAGAGATGTGTTCCCAAATCCACCTCCAATTTTGCACTTTGGGCTAAAATTGCACAAAATCAACTTAGATTTCACCTCCTATGGCTCAAATTGAATACTTATTCTCTCAAATCGACTCAGTTCTCACAAATTTTGCTTACTTACTAGCCATTCTAGGCCTTTGTAGCATGTCTAGCCCACAACTTCACCAACTTGAGCATTAGCTAGAGAAACCTCCAACTCTAAATAACCTTTGCTAACTTGACCTCCAAATTTAGATAATCTTTGCCAATTTGAAAGCACCTTCTTTACAGTTAGATGACCAGCAAATCTTTTGCTTATTCTCAACTCAAGCCAAATTGAGAGGATAAGGATTTCCATATATTTAATTTGAGGAAATGGGATCCCAAATCCACCTTGATTTCACCTCTTAGTGCTCAAACTAAATATCCATTATCTCAATTGACTCAATTATCAAAACTTTGGTTGGCTTATTGACCTTTCTAGGCCGTCGTAGCCTCTCTAGCCCAAAACTTCACCAACTCGAGCGTTAGTTAGTACAACCTCCAACTCTAGATAACCTCCACTAACTTGACCTCCAAATCTAGATAACCAATGCCAATTTAATACACCTTTTCTACCATTTGCCGACTACCAAATCCCTTGCTAACTCTAAATTCAAGCCAAATTGATAAGATGAGAATCTCTTAATCTAGAATTCAAAAAGATAGGTTCCCAAATCCACCTCCAACTTTTCACTTTAGGCTCAATTTGCATCAAATCAACCTTGATTTCAATTCATATGGCTCAAATTGAATATCCATTATCTCAAATTGATTCAATTCTCAAAAAATTGGTTGGCTTACTAGCCATTCTAGGCCTTTGTATCCTCTTTAGCCCATAGCTTCACCAACTTAAGCATTAGCTAGGGCAACCTCCAACTCTTGACAACCTATGCAAACTTGACCACCAAATCTAGATAACCTTTGCAAATCTAAAAGCACCTTCTCTACAGTTAGATGATTACCAAATCTTCTACTAACTCTCAACTCCATCAAAATTAAGAGGATGAGGATCTCCAAATTGTTAATTTGAGGATATGGGTTTCAAAATCTACCTCCAATTTTGTATTTTGTACTCACTTTGCACCAAATAAACTTTGATTTCACCTCTTACCGCTCAAATTGAATACTCATTATCTCAAATCGATTCAATTCTAAAAAAATTTGCTAGCTTAATGGCCTTTTTAGGCCTTTGTAGCCTCTCTAGCCCACAGTTTCACCAATTCAAGCATTAGCTAGGACAACCTCCAACTTTGGACAACTTCCACTAACTTGACCTTAGAATCTTGATAACCTCTATCAATTTAATACACCTTCTCTACAGTTTGCTAACCAGCAAACCCTTTGCTAACTCTCAACTCGAGCCAAATTGAGAAAATATAAATCTCCAAATGCTTAATTCAAAGAGATAAGTTCGAAAATCCACCTCCAATTTTGCACTTTGGATCCAATTCGCACCAAATCAACCTTGATTTCACCTCTTAAGACTCAATCAACCTTGATTTCATCTCTAAGGACTCAAATTGAATACCCATTGTCTCAAATTGAATACCCATTGTCTCAAATTGATAAATGCTTAATTCGAAGAGATGTGTTCTAAAATCCACCTCCAATTTTGCACTTTGGATCCAATTCGCACCAAATCAACCTTGATTTCACCTCTTAGTACTTAATCAACCTTGATTTCATCTCTAAGGACTCAAATTGAATACCATTGTCTCAAATTGATTCAATTCTCAACAATTTGGTTGGCTTATTGGCCATTTAGACCTTCCTATCCTCTTTAATCCACAACTTCACCAACTCAAATATCCTCTACAACAATCTCCGCCAACTTGACCTCCAAATTTGGATAACTTCTACCAATCTAATGCACCTTCGTTATAATTGACTGACTATCAAATCTTGGCTAACTCTCAACTCAAGCCAAATTGAGAAAATGAGGATCTCCAAATCCCTAAATTGAGGAGATATGTTCCCAGATCCATCTTCAATTTTGCATTTAGGCTCAATTTGTACCAAATCAACCTTGATTTCACCTTCAAGGGCTCAAATCAAATATCCATTGTCTCAAATTGGTTGAATCCTAAAAACTTTGGCGAGCATTTTTGCACACTATCTACCCAACTTCCGAATCTGCATCAATTCAAACAAGACTTTAATGCATATCACTATTAGGGAAATCAAGAACCACAATTGAGTATACCCTCGATAAGCCAAGCTTAGAGATACTACCAATACACTCAAGTCATGCACCTGATTTCCCTAAGACTCTCACTTCTCTAATGTAATCAATTCATTCTTCCCTTTGAATTACATTCAAATTAGATTTTACTTGATCCTTCATTTAACATTTTACCAACAATCAAGCATTGATTATAATCAAGCCAAACACACTCTAGCAAAGAGACTCTAGGTGACGCTCGTCGGCCTTTGTCCACTATAATCAAGAACTCTAAGTCTCAATACCAAAGAAGTGAGCTCTTTGGAGCTACACTTTGAAGTTATACCTCTTTGCTCGATGTAGGTGTTTAGCCTAACAATGCCATTGAAAGCACATTTGATGGTGGGCATCGTGCAAGTGACGGTGGGTCCCACCATGTGATCCATAACACTAATATGGAATTGGACCGCCAACAAATAATTTATGAGTAATTACCAAAATATCTATGATTGCCAACATTATATCACTCCAAAGTTTGAGCAAACTAGTTTCAATGCTACAAATGTTGTGAAACTATAAAGCTAGAGAAGGATACTTGATAGTATGCCTTACATTAGCACAACAAGAAATCATACCTTGAACTACTATAAAGGAAGCACTTTACCAACTCAACTTGGCAATGAAGTAGATTGTTTCACCTTAGGAGGAATTGAAGTCTAAAAGGGAAAGGGGGTCTAAGTCCAAGGTGAAATTTATTTGGAGATCTCATAAGAGGTTTGAGATACATCATCCCTTGTTTGGAGACCTCATAGCAAGTTTGAGAGACATCACCCTTCTAAAGGTACAGTAAATAGACCAATAGGAGGTGGTTGGATACAAGGAAGTGCAAACACAACATAGGTACCTTAGTGAATGGAAAGCAGGTTTGGGAGACATCACCCTTCCAAAGGTAAAGTAAATAGACCAATAGGAGGTGGTTTGGGTACAAGGAAATACAAACACAACATAGGTACTTTTAGTGAATGGGAAAGAGAGAAAGAGGTGATAAGGAAGTCAAATTTGTTGTCCAATTTATGATAACTTGACTTCATAATTTGCAAGTGGTTAGTAAGTTGTTCAAAGGGAGCTACAACTTTATTCTGACACATATGCAAACCAATTGAAGGAGAGTACAATTAAGTGTGTACATATTTTTTTTGATAAGGAGGCATAATTGCTTAGGAAGATGCTAAACAAGTTTATTACTATACCATAAACTATTAGTTATAATTGCTTTAAAGCCACTTTAAAGTTTTTCACTCTGATTATATTGATCAAGCAATAAAGATTAAACTAAAGTTAGAGTCTCAAGCAACTTATAATAATTTAATGCTTTTGAATATCATATAGACTCTACAAAAGGACTAGGATAAAGTAGTTAGCAAGGAGCAAACTATCTTTAGTGTTTCATTTCTTGGAATTTTGTGGGAAGAAGCAATTAATCATTAGAATAATATAATTCATCATTTTGTAGGAAGAAGCAATTAGAATAATATAATTCATCATTATCTTCATAAAAATATAATAGAGTCATGAGATTGAAATAATTTCTTATTGAAAGATTAGATTATTTTTTTATGATTATATATCTTATCCTTGCCATATAAAAGTGTTATTTCCCCTTGAGATTTAAACTTCTAGATGCATGAATATTTAAACCTTTTATTAACCAAGATAGGTATTTTATTTTTACATTAAAAACATGTATTATGATATCTATTGATTAAAACTCCTTTTTCTATAATTATGGTATGTTTGATCATAGTTTCTAGTTTCAAAGAGTCTTCCTCTCTTTTATAATTTATATAAATTAAGATGATAATAAAATGGAATACTAAGAAGACTCTAATAGGATACAAGAATGAGAAAGCACTAATTTACACCACTTTAACATTTTGATTATTTTGGGATGTGCTATATTTGCACTATGTATTGTGTCATGCCATTTATAGTGTTGCATCTAGATTGCTCAGACATTGGAGTTGTCGTGATAATAATTATAGGTATTTTAGTGGTTATCCGTAGACTACTTTTTGACGGTCAGATTTTGTGTTCAGGATATTGACTTCATGGTGGGGCCCACCGTCACTTTGCACCATTTGCACTGTTGGGTGTGCTGTCACTGGGACCGTTAGGGTTTTAGATCTAGCTCAAGTCCAGGGGTATACTTTTGAAGTGCAACTCTAGAGAACTCACTTCTCTGATGTTGAGCCTTTGAGTGCCTGACTATGTTGGAGAGAGGCCGGTGAGCATCACATGGATTCTCTTAGCTAGAGTGGGTATGACTTGACTGGAATCAATGTCCAATTGTTGGCAATTTATAGAGTGACAGATCAAGTATTGATCTGAGTTGAGTTGATTTGAGCTGATTATTGTGACACTTTAGAGTCTATGTGTGAGCTATGTGTCTATAGTGTATGATGTTGACAGAGATGTATGTTGTGCAGCGATGTATGTTGTGTAGCGATGTATATACGCATGACAATTGAATGACATTTTAGGGTTTAAAGTTTGGATCAGTTGCATAAACTAAGATGTCATTCTCTCATTACTAAGTTGAAATCAAGATTTATATCTTAAATCTAGATTTTTATTTTATATTGCCTTAATAAATTAATGTACACAAGACTATGCACTAAGTATCAAGCACTAGGAATATATAGCTAAGAATAATCAACTAGTAGCAATGTACTAGGTTTGCCATTTAAATTATTAAATAGGTTTTATGGATATAAAATTGGCACTTAAAGATGAGAAATCTTAGGTTTTGTTTAGGATTGTGTATTTATTCTCATATTAAACAACCTCTAAGGACACTAAAGCTAAATATATTTATTTCAAAAATAGGTTAAAACAATACATGAAAAATTAAGTTAATAAAACCCTATGCTAGAAATTTTTTTATTATTATAAAATTAGACAATAAATGAAAATACATGTGCAAATCTGATAAATAAATCCCAAATGATTAGAAATCTAAAACAATCTAAAATGTAAGTTATGTACAATAAGGAAAACATAAATTTTTCTTGGATGTATAATTGACAGTTATGAAGTTCTATGATCTTTATGTTTCATCAAACATCAAGGTATATTGAATAAGGGTAGTAGGTAGTCTCAACTTATAGCTTTATGTTCCATCAAACATCAAGGTCTCATGAATAAGGAATAATGTAGACTAAATCCATAGATGGTAAGATAGTGTATATATAGCTATAACAACTTATAATAATATATCAACCTCAAACAACTAATTCATACAACAAAATTCTTTAAATTTTATATAAAAAACATCATACAAAAATGAAGTGAAAGTATAAAAAAGAGAGTATATTTCTCTTGGATACCTTATTTTATAGCATTTTAGTATATAAATTTCAATTTATCATTGCAACGTTAGAACTATTGGATTTTTTCATCCAATGATACTAAAAGCAGATGGAATTTAAATATAGGAGTATTTGAGAGATAAAAGCTTTCAAATAGCCATTAATTATTTATACTCAAGGCTTATTGACAATTTTTTAATTATAAATTCATATATATATAGAACAACACAAACCTTTTGCTTATGGATTTGAGGTTAATTTGTAAAAATTATTATTTTATAAAATATATAAATTTTTATATTCTTTGAATGTAAAATCCAATGACACTAAATTTATAAAGGTTGAAGTTTAAAATTTGAAGATAGAATACTAAAAACATATATACTCTTGGGTATTAGTTTGCAATTTTAGATTCTAAATCACAAAACCTAATTGTCAATCATACTTTTTAGTTTATGTTCAAAGTTTATTAGACAATAAAAGATCTTCACTTGTAAACTTTCAGTTATCTATGATTATCACAAGCAATGTCAAAGTTTGTGATTATATTAGATAACTTTTGAATCTTATATAGATGCAATCAGTATATTAAATCCATATTTTATTATATATGCACAAATAAATCCATATATAAAAGCTGAAAAATAGAAAATAGTATATTTTCTCTAGCTTCCTATTTGATGAATATATTATTTGAAAATGAAAAATAAGCATGAGAACTTGCAAAAAACTAATTTAAATTTCAATCAATGAATGATAAGATCATAGAAAATTATTTTCTATATTTATTATAAAATTATTGAACTATTTTTAATAATTAGGTATGTGTAGGAACAACACACTTATGATCAAAATGAAGTACTTTGGTAAGTAATTTGTTAATCTCACAAAGGTAAAATTGAGAAATAAACAAATATGAAAGAAGATGTAGCTAAATAGTTCTTTATTTTTTCTTGTTTTACCTCTTAGGAAAAAACCAATCCCAAAAGAAGGTAATTTCACCAAAAAGGAAAATTATAAATGTGTAAAAAAAGAAACTCACAATCACATAGTATTGAGTTGTGAGAGTGATATTTCAAGACAAATATCTAACTTCTTTCTTCTAATCTCTATCACTTCCTTCTCCCTAAGGAATATGTCTTCACAAAGGAGTGAATTTAGCTGAAATGTTTGTTTTTTTATTTACTTATCTGACTATTTTCAACAAAGGTTCCATCAACACAATTGGTCAAAAAGATTATTCAAGGTATTGTGACACCTCACCTTTTCTCAAGAGTGCAATTTAGTTCATTTTTTCTACTTTGGTTAGGGAGAAAGAAACATATTCTTATGTCCAGGTAAGAAACCACTCAGTGTGCTATTATTTAACTTCATTCTTGTGCATGCCAAAGTACCAAGCAAATAGCCCTTAAGATATTTTCCTTGATCAACTTTCAACTTGGAAGAGTTATCTCTCAAGAAAAATTTTGCTATGCAAATTTTGGGTTTGATATCTTTATGATTATGTGTCCAAATAAAAAATCTTTATCTTGTTAGAAGTGACTTCTCAAGGCTTTCTATTGACACCAAAATCAAAGCTTTTGGAGGCTTATAGCAAAAGCTAAAATTATATGAAGTTAAGACTATATGATCATGTGGACATTGTACTCAGACCTTGTAAACATCATACTCCTCATGCTTGTACTTGTCTTAGACCTTGTACTCAAACATGCTGTCCAACCTTGTATTTAATGTACTCCTTGTACTTGTACCTTGTATGTGGACATCATCTCATCACCTTGTACCTCATACCTCATACCTCAACTCTTACTTCATACCTCATACTTGTATCTCATTATCTCATACACAGACCTCATCTCTTGTACTTTGTATCTCATACCTTGTACTTCATACCTCATACTCATATGTTATCTTTGTATCTTGTACTTTATATCTTGTAGCTCCTACCTCATACCTTGTACTTTGTATCTTGTACCTTGTTCTCATATCTCATCTTTCATACCTCATATTGCATATCTCATACCTTGCCTTGTACTTCATACATGGACATGATCTCATCAACTTGTACATGGACCGCATCACATTTCATCTCATTTCTTAGATCTCATACCTCATCATCTCATATTTTGTACCTTGTACTTCATCTCTTGTACTTGTACTCATCTCCTACCTTGTACATTGATCTCATCTCATACCTCATTACTCAACTCTTGTATATTTCTCATCTCATACCTCATTACTCAACTCTTGTATATTGTACATTCAAAGATGCAAAGGAGCAGGTAGTTTTCCATAATACCACCATTCCAAGTCACAACTAGTAACAACTATTGCTATTTCATACAAAACAAGCAATGGCCAATTTTATCAAGAACAACCAACAACCATCTTGTAAATAAGACAAGGTATTTTTCATAGTTGTACTACAAGACATTTTGTATTTATACAAATGTTATACATAGTTAGTTAGGATATGATATGAAGACCTTGTGTTATGATTGTCACATAACACCTACATGCAGAGGTGGCCATTCCATGTGGATTATACCTATTGAAGGTTAGGTTCAGGGTTAGATAAGTAGATAATATTTGATTAGCACCAAGAAACTAAGATGTAATTAGGAGATTTCAAGTACATTGTAGTCATAGGATTTATTTAACAGCTAGATAGGAAATGTTTAAAGGGCTTAGGCCCAAGGTCAATGGGTGCATATTTTCATTGCAATAAACAAGTCTTATATTGTCAAGACAATCAAGTTGGTGTACATACATAAAGTAGACACACACATGTGTGTGTCTCTACTCTATGTATGGATGTCTGCATACTTAGTCACTTTGTTGTAGGGATTCTTGGCATGGAGGTGTAAGCACTAGAGTGATGGAATCATTTGTATGGAACTACATGGTGAATCTCTAGGTGCTTGACATAGGTTAAGAATGATATCATAATGGACTTTTACAAGCCTAGGTATTGTTCAGTAACACAAATTGGGAGACTAATTAGCATGAGCTGTTCTAACCTCTTGTAAGTAGTGCCTTTTTGGGAAGAGTGGAACATTGCATCACAAATGTAGTCATCAGAGTGATTGGATCCTTGGAATATATTACTCCCTTTTAGTTTACACATTATAAGACATTATTTGTAAGACGTCCTAATACTACCAATCTTGTATGACATAAAATTTGTGATGTGATTCCAGATTGTAGTACTTATGATGTCTTGACAAAAATAGTCAAGAATTTGGCTATGCAACAAGGAAAGTGAAGAAATTCTGAGGTGAAGTGACCTTCATTATGTATGAACTATCACAATCATGAATCCTTTGGATTAAATGTATTGTGAGCGTGATTACTAGCAATTTTCTTTTCTTGTAGTGCACCAAAGGTAGTGATTCTACCCTCTTTTGTAATGACTTTGCCCAAGAGGTTAAATAAAAAATGATTATTTGCATAATGACATTGTATCTTCATTTTTAGTTATTTCCAACCAACATCCTCAAGGGAATGACTTATTCTTACCATGTATATTATTAGTACATTAACATTAGGTTGTCATAGGTACCAATGTATCAATTCCTCACAATAACTTCAATTACAAAGATTCATCATCCATGCAATTACAAAAGATACTTCACAAAGGGATTTATAACAACAAAGACTTCTTGCTTAGTTTTATTTATCTCTAAATTTGGAAAAAGTAGCTACAAATTAGAAACTTAAATAGCTAAGTCCACCCCAATTGGTTATACTAAGTAAGTTGTCCAACTACCACAAACTACTAAGCTGAACCAACTAACCACAAAGGAAAAACCTTCACAAAGGAACAAGATAGTAAAGGAGTCTAAATATAGAGTTCCTTTGCTTATCCACCTCTAATATTGTGTCTAATATATCAAAGATATCTTCTATTTAAGTCATAGTTTCTTTCTATTTTCAATGGTCTTCCTTTGAACTCTATCTCTGTAATACTCCGAGGACAAGAGAAGAGAGAAAACACAGATTGCACACTCAAACAATCGATGCTCCAAGGGAGCACCTTCTCTTTATTATATAGACAAAGAGGATCTCCGCCAAGGAAGCTCCACCATAGGATTAGGGACACAGATAGGTGACATGTCAGCAAGCTCCACCCTTGGATTACCTCTTGGATGGGTGACATGTCTGGTCTAGGTCCTATCTGGTTGGTCAAACAAGCTTTGACCAGAAGGAATCTTTTAGGGAATCTTCTTGTAGGAATCTCAGAATCATGTAAGGTACCGTTGGAAAGCTCTCGACGAGACAAAGTAGGGGGAGGGAAGGCCAGCCTTTCCTCCATTGGGAGAGGGAATCTGCTCATTTTCGAGGCCTAATTCATCCGTTTAGGCCTCCGAAATTGCCTTCAAAGTTTTCAGGCATATTTTGGTTCCTACTCTATTAGTAGAAGTCCCCTTTTGGTGATACCTCCTTCTGATTTTTTTAGACCATCATGTGTAACATCCTTCCAGATGTTACCAAACCAATTCTCACCTTTAAATCATATGTTTAGCTATTGGTTCTAAGGTTCTCAAGTTTATTTTGGTTTCTGCCCTATTAGTAGAAGTACTCTTTTGGTGATACTTCTATCTAATCTATTTGAACCATCATGTATAACATCATTCCAGATGTTACCAAACCGAATTTCACATCTAGATCATATGGTTAGCTCTTGGTATTACAGACCTCCCTCCTTTTAAGACGCAACGTCCTCGTTGTGCAATTGTTGCTCAAATGCTTGCACCAACACAGGTGCATGTGCCAAATTGGCAGCGGGCTCCCAGGTGGCTTCATAGAAGGGGTAACCTTTCCATTGTACTAGATAGTCCACCCGCGGGTAGCGAGTACCACGCATGCATTTTTGGAGAATCCGCTACACTTCATATTCCTTTGTGCCAACAATGAGTGTCGGACAAGGTCAAATGTCTGGTGTGGAATGACCTTGGCCTGATCGGGGAGCATATCTGCGTAGTAGGGAGACATGGAAGACTGGATGGATCTTCATGTGTGGTGGTAGCTCAAGGTGATAGGCCACAGTGCTGATGCGACGAAGAATCAAGAAAGGCCTAATAAAACAAGGTCTGAGCTTACAAGGTCCAACTATTGTGAGGTTGGTTGTCGATAGCCACACTTGATCCCCAACATTGAACTCCATGTGCCGACGGTGGGCATCAGCATACTGCTTCTGTCAATTTTGCGCAATCTATAATCTGTGCTTGGCGCTCTCCACACCTTATTGGATTCAAGAAACACATGTGTTGACTGCATCGACCTTGGTAGCCACTGGACGGATCTTCATCAAGCTAGAAGGTGTGAAGGGATGCTCACCATACATGAGGAAGAACGGAGTGACCTGGGTTGATGCATTCACTGAATTGTTGTAAGCAAATTCCACCAACGGGAGTAGGGTGTCCTACCTCTCTTGCTCTTCTAAGGTGAAGCCGCGTAACATGTCTTCAATTGTACGATTAGCCCGCTCTGTTTGGCCATCTGTTTGTGGGTGGTAAGCTATGGACATGGCCAACTTGGTGTTGAAGAACCCAAAGAGTGTTCGCCAAAACAAGCTGGTGAATTGGGTGCCTCTATCGGTGATGAGTACTCTGGACAAGCCATGGTGAGCAAAGACTGCATCTAAGTATAATTGAGCTAGTTGTGGAGCGGTCACCTCCTTGGTGATGGGGCGTACATGAATCATTTTGCTGAGCCGGTCCACAAAGACCACAATGGAGTCAAACCCTGAGGTGGTCTTGGGTAATTCACATACGAGATCCATACTCACTTGTTCCCAACGTTGGGTAGGAGTGGGGAGAGGTTGAAGGAGCCCTGCAGGAGCTTGATTAGAAGCTTTGTTCTGTTGGCAAAGTAGGCAGCTACGCACATAGTCCATCACGTCGTTGCCCATCTTGGGCCAATAGTAATGGCGCTTGACTGCATCCAAGGTCTTGTCCACTCCGACATGAGCTGCAATGGCCGAATCATGACATTCTGCTAGAATGGTGGCGCATAATTTTGGGACATTTGGGATCCATAATCTGCCATCCCAAAAGGTGAGTCCTTGGGTACTAGTGACACCTTTGGATGATTGTGCTTCTACAATTTGTGGGTTAGTTTTTGTAGCCGCCATAATCTCTTGCCAGAATTCAGGGTTAATCTTAACATCTGCCACCAAGTTGTTGGCCATTGGCATGCGGGTGAATGCATCTGCAAGTTGCTTCTTACCTTCCACGTAGGTGATTGTCATGTTGAAGCGTTGCCACTCTGCCCACCAAATTTGGCGACGAGATAGATCCTTCTGCGTCTCGAGGTAGACTAGAGGTTTGTGGTCCGTCTCTACTACAAATGCCTTCTCGCCCAAGTAGTGCTTCCAATGCTTGGTTGCTAGAACGATCGCCAGCTCTTCTCGTTCTGTGGTGTGGTAGTTGCGCTCTACTGGTAACAACTTTCAAGAGAAATATGCAATTGGATGCCATCCGTCATGCCACTCTTGTTGTAGGACTGCTCTTATTGCTACGCCTGAGGCATCTGTAGCCAACTTGATTGGACGTTTTGGGTCATACCACTTCAAGATTGGTGCATGTAGCAAGGCGGCCTTCAGTTCTTGAAAGGCCAACTCTTGTGCAGTCCCCCATGTCCACTTCTTCCCCTTGCCAAGTAGTGCCGTTAAAGGCTGTGCAACCTTGGAGAAGTCCTTGACAAATCTACGATAGAATCCCGTCAACCCCAAGAAGCTCTTCAGTTGAGTCTGATCTTCTGGGGCACTCCATTTTTGAATGACCTCTATTTTATCTGTCCATACTTGAATGCCTTCTACACTTCCTCTATGCCCTAAGTAGTCTACTTCAAACTTGCCAAACTCACACTTTGAGATTTTGGCATACAACTGATTCTGTCTTAGAATCTAGAGGACCTCTCGTAGATGTTGTGTTTGTGTTCTGTCATCGTGCTACTGTATACTAAGATATCATCCAAGAAGACGATAACAGATTTATCCAAGTATGGACGAAATATGTCATTCATTAGACTCATGAAAGTGGCAGGTGCATTGGTGAGGCCAAAAGGCATCACAAGATACTCAAAGTGGCCATACCTGGTTTGAAATGCAGTTTTGTACACATCCTCCTCTACAATTCGGATTTGATTGTAACCGCTTTGTAAGTCCAGTTTGGTGAAGTATCTCGCTCCATGGAGTTGATCAAACAGGTCATCCATGCGAGGTAAGGGGTATTTATTCTTTACTATTTGTTGATTGAGACCCCGATAGTCAATGCACATGCGCATTGTACCATCCTTCTTCTTCACAAACAAGGCAGGGGCCCCATATAGTGATACACTAGGTTGGATGAACCCTTTCTGCAACATCTCCTCAATTTGAGTTTTACACTCCTCCAACTCATGAGGTGATAGGCGATATGGGGCCTTACAAGGAGGCGTCTTCCCTGGAAGTGTCTCAATTTTGTGATCTACTCATCTTTTTGGTGGTAATCTTGAGGGTAGATCATTGGGAAAGACATCTTGAAACTCATCCACCACATCCTTCAATTTCTCAGGAATTTGTCCATCAAGTTGTGCACTCCGGACTTCTCTTATTAGACCCATAAAACATCTATCAGTCTTACAGATAGTTGCCATCCCTACAACATATAGAGGCAGTTTCTGCCTGTGTGATTTTTCTTTAACCCCAATGATTGACCATTGGTGGGTTTTCACTACTTTCTTCCTCCAATCCACCATAGGGTTGTATTGCTCCATCCATGGCATGCCTAAAATTGCATCATAACGGGCTAACTGTATCACTTGCCACTCAATTGCTTCCTGATATTCTCCTACAGAGAGAGCTACCCGTCTAGGTAATGATTCAATTCTCTCTGTTTGCCCATTTGGTAACTCTACTTCTTCACTTCCATCTCTCTCTAGATCCATTCCCAATCTTATTGCAACAGAGCGAGACAAAAAATTCTCTATTGCTCCCGGATCGATTAATACTCTCACTTGATTACCTTCTAGGATTCCATTCACGACAATCAATTGTGAGGTTGCCTTTCGGGATCGGTGCGCATTATTCTTCTTCCTTCCCTTGCTTCTCTGCTTCCTTATTGAGCCAGTAAGGCCGCGAGGTACATTTACTGGCAATCTTCATTTTCCAAAGTGATTTCTACCTCCTCCTTGCCAATGTGCCTCTCCATGTTGTTCAAAGATTGCCTGAATGAAGGCCGAGGGCCTCTAGGGAAACAAGTGCGACAATTGGTAGATATGTGCCCAATACGGCCACAATTGTAACAACGGTGTTGTTCTCCTCAAGTCCCTTCTCCTCGTGGGACTCCATCTCTTTGTTCTTCTACTCGTCCCCGCTCCCCTTGAAGCGGTCGTGCTCCTTGATCCTGGAATCGAAGGTTGCCCAATTCCATCGGTACTGGTCCATCCATGTGTGGCATTTCTGCCCAATAATGTTGAGGTGGAGCTACTCCTTCACCTCCACCTAATGCTCCTGCTATTCTCTACGCACAAGCAATGGCTTCAAATACCGTGCGAGGATTTTGCACCATGATTTCTTGGCAAATCCGCTCTTTCAACCCTTGTTTGAAATTGTCGAGAGCCTCTGCTGGACTCATGTTGGTAATTGCGACTTGTAGATCCAGAAAAGCCTCCACATACTCTTGAACGCTATTCTTCTGTCTCAATCCCCATAGTTGGGTTCGAGCCATCTGCACAAAATCCACCGATTGGAAATTCTTCAGTAGCCCTTCTTGCATTGCTGTCCATGTGACCTCCCTTCTCTCTGCCAGCATGGATTGTTCCCAAGCATCATACCATGTGAGGGCTTTATCGGTCAAGTACCCACATGCAAACACACATGCAGCATGCTTTGTGATCTCTATTGAGAACAATCGGAAATATTGATTCATTCTTGAGATCCAATTTTCCACTACTCCCATCGAACATTGCCCCTTGTAAGGTTTGATGTTGCAGGTCTTTTTCATCCGGAGTAGCAATGTGGCTTCATCGTTGATAGGGTTCGAAGGCACGGATGCCTCTCCAAGTACTTCAGTTGCAGGTACTGGGTTTTGAGAGGGCTCTTCATCTTGCATGGCTTGATCATTCCTGAGGATCTACACTTGACTTTGTAATGTCTCCATGGTTATCTTAATCTCTCAAAATTCATTCAATATCCCTTGCATTCCTTGCACCAACTCTTGCAATTGCGGATCCATGGTTCTTGCAACCCTCAGTTGCTAATGTCTACTTCAATACAGAGTCAATATAATCACTCTGGAAGGCGCACGAACTATCGGAACTACCATTGGGACCTCAGAAGCTATCACTCATTGATAATACTCCTCACCAAAATTCCTAACCACAAAATCTCTAAACATCAATTTCGGCCTCACTACATAACGGATTTCTACTTGAGTGTTGAAAGGGAGAGGATTTGGGACATTCATGTCCATTTTATCATAATAGAATGTAGATTGTCAAATTCCACTCTCTGTCATATATCACCACAGGTAGAATCACCGGGTTTGGTGAGTTCATCACTCTGTCCATGAATTCTGCGCCAAAGTGATAAACTAGCGATACCCTCATCTGCTCACGCTGGATATACATAACCTTGATGTGGAATGGGTTTGAGAATGGAAAGCTAGGTGCGGGAAATTGGCCTCCCAGCGCATCCATCCCATCCGCTCTCTAAAGTCCTTCCTAAGTCTAGCAACTACTCTATGTTCTCCACCTCAAATTACTCAGTTTCAGTAGTTCGTGCTATTCCAAGAGGAGTGATCCACTCTCTTGGACTAAAACACTTGCTCTGATACCATTGTAATACTCCGAGGACAAGAGAAGAGAGAAAACACAGATTGCACACTCAAACAATCAATGCCCCAAGGAAGCACCTTCTCTTTATTATATAGACAAAGAGGATCTCCGCCAAGGAAGCTCCACTATAGGATTAGGGACACAGATAGGTGACATGTCAGCAAGCTCCACCCTTGGATTACCTACTTGGATGGGTGACATGTCTAGTCTAGGTCCTATCTGGTTGGTCAAACAAGCTTTGACCGGAGGGAATCTTTTAGGGAATCTTCCTATAGGAATCTCAGAATCACGTGAGTAAGGTACCGTTGGAAAGTCTCGACGAGACAAAGCAAGGGGGAGGGAAGGCCAGCCTTTCCTCTATTGGGGGAGGAATCTGCACATTTTCAAGGCCTAATTCATCCGTTTAGGCCTCCGAAATTGCCTCCAAAGTTCAGGCATATTTCGGTTCCTACTCTATTAGTAGAAGTCCTCTTTTGGTGATACCTCCTTCTGATCTGTTTAGACCATCATGCGTAACATCCTTCCAGATGTTACCAAACCAATTCTCACCTTTAAATCATATGTCTAGCTATTGGTTCTAAGGTTCTCAAGTTTATTTTGGTTTCTGCCCTATTAGTAGAAGTACTCTTTTGGTGATACTTCTATCTAATCTATTTCAACCATCATGTATAACATCATTCTAGATGTTACCAAACCGAATTTCACATCTAGATCATATGGCTAGCTCTTGGTATTACAATCTCCTAATCCTACTCCTATTTCTTCACACCTTTGATTCTTTGGACTTCCTCATAGAAGATGATGCTTATCTTCTTTAACTCCATCATCTCCAATTAAAAAATTGTGTACTCAAACATATTTTGCAATTACCTCTCCTAATAGCAGAGTTCTCTTTTGCTAAAAGAACTTGTACTTTGGATTGAGTAGTTTTTCTTGGAATCACTCCAGAAGGACCCTCAACTATTATTTTCCTACTCTTATAGCAATCATAGAAATAATTAAAGGATAAAGAGGTCTTGCCACTCCCATTCTATCTCTTGCAATCTTCTCTTCCAACTCCTAAATTTAAAGTTGTGCAAGTTCAAGCTCTTTGTTCACCATAGCAAATTATTCATCCTTTATTTGTTGGACTTGATGAAGTTTTATCTTTGCTTTCAACTTGAGTTCCTCTATAATATGGTACTCCTCTACCTTCTTATTTGTTTTCTTCTTCAACTAAAAAATAAGTATCTTTGGAGTTCTCTACAAATAGTGCTCTCTATCCAAACATTGTCAAACTTCCCTTGCAAACTTTTGAGTCAATGAAGTTATACAAGAACCTATAAGGTTTTGAGGACAGAAAAACCTCCAAGAGAAAACCCAGAAGAAGAAACACACGGTTTCACACTCAAAACTCTGATGTCCCAAAGGAGCATCTTGTCTTTTTATATAGCAAAGAGGATTCCCTCAAAGGAAGTTCCACCCTTGGATCATATACATGGATTGGTGACATGTCAACAAGCTCTACCCTTAGATTAGTTGCATCCATGGGTGACGTGTTGGTTCTGGTCCTATCTGGTTGATCAAACAAGCTTTGATAGGAGGGAATATTTAGAGAATCTTTCTATAAGAATCTTATAATTGCATGGATGAAGTATTGCTGGAAAGCTCTCAATGAGACAAATAGGGATGAATGAATGGCCAGCCCTTTCTTGGCCTAGGGGAATGGTCTTACATTTTTTAATCTAATTCATCCGTTTAGACCTCCAAATTGACTCTAAAGTTTTCAGGCTATTTTTGACTCCTGCACTATTAGTAGAAGTACTCTCTTGGTGATACCTCTATAATGAGGTACCTAAAACACTATCTACTTAGTTCATCATATATAATATCCTTCTAGGTGTTACTAAACCAATTTTCACCTCTAGATAATATGTCTAGCTATTGATATTACAAACCTCTTCCCTTTAAGACACAACGTCCTCATTGCAAAGTTGTTGCTCAAAAGATTTCACTAACATTAGTGCATGGGTCAGATTGGCTAGTAGCTCCCATATCACCTCATAAAATAGGTAAAATTTCCATTATACAAGATACTTCACATGTGGATGACGAGTACCATGGATGCATTTCTAGAGAATTTGTTTGACTTCTTATTCCTCTGTGCCATCAATGAGTGTTGGATAAGGTCAAATGTCTTGTATGGAAGGAAATTGAGGTGGCTGGGGGGCATATTTGCATAGTTAGGAAACAAGGAATATTGGATGGATCTTCATGTGTGGTGGTAGCTCAAGGTGATAGGCCATTATGTAGATTCAACAAAGAATGTGAAAAGGCCCAATAAAACAATTTATGAGCTTACAAGGGCCAACTAATGTGAGATTGGTTGTTGATAGTTAGACTTGATCCTCAACATTGAACTCCATGTGCTGGTAATGTGCATATGCATACTACTTTTGTTGATTTGGGCTATCTTCAACACGTGCTTGGCGTTCTCTACACCCTATTGGATTCTAGAAACAAAAGTATTGACAATGTCAACCTTGGTAGCCACTGGATGGATCTTCATCAAGCTCAAAGGTGTGAAAGGATGTTATCCATACATGAGGAAGAATGGTGTGACCAGTATGACCAGTGTGGATGCATTCATTGAATTGTTGTAAGCAAATTCCACTAATGGATTTAAGATGTCCCACCTGTCTTGCTCATCTAAGGTGAAGCCTCAAAGCAAGTCTTAAATAGTGCAATTAGCCCACTATGTTTGTCCATTGGTCTATCAATGGCTAGTTGTGCACATGGCTAATTTGGTTTTGAAGAAACCAAAGAGTGTTCTCTAAAACAAACTAGTGAATTGAGTGTCTCTATAGGTGATGAGCACTCAAGACAAGCCATGGTGAGAAAAGATTGCATCTAAGTAAAATTGAACTAGTTGTGGAGCAGTCATGTCCTTGGTGGTAGGATATTGTTGTGTTGTGGTTTGTCTAGCCCATGAAAAAGTAAATTGGTATGTTTTATTTCTGTAAAGATGGAGTAGGTTGTATGACAAATCTCACGGTTGGGCTATTGCAATGTGAGCAATCTATGTAATGGATATGATTTGGTCATATGGATAATGCTCTTGTCTTCTTTGAGGGCTCTTATATAATAGATGGTCGAGAGTTGAGAGGACGGTGTGTTTTAGTTGGAGGAGTCTTGAGCAAGAGGAGGACATTGACAATGAGAGTTGTAGTAGAGCATGGAGGTCTAGTCTCAAACGGAACAATTGAGTAGGAGATGTCCCATGCTCTCAATCTGCCAATCTCAAATCATTTTCTCATCAAGCTTCAACTTCTATACCATGATGGCTTACGAGATTGGATGGTGTTATGTTTTGGGGCGGTATTCACAAAGTCAACAATGGAAAACTCAAATCCTATTTGTCCTTCAGGTGCTTACTTACAAGCAAGTTTGGGACTTGAAAATCTATGTTCTCTTGTAATTAGAAAATGGCTCAATTTTTTCATGAACTTCAAGGTAGAGTTGTAGAGTCCACTTGTCAAAAAATGAAGAGACTAAATGACAAAATTGTAAGAGATTGGGTTCCAAGAGGAAAAGTCAAGAGTTTTTGGACCATCAAAGGAGTTTGGGAAGGGCATTGAAGAAAAGGGGACCATGGTTGGAGAGAGAGCTAACAAGCTATAATTTAGATACTAGAGTTGAGTGATTTGAGCCAATTTTGTGGGATATATGATCGATGGAATCAAGGGGGTAGAATTCATACCCAAGAGCACAAAATAGACAACTTTGAGAGCTCTATGAGAGATTTTCATGATCTGTTAAAGGAATTGAAGAGCAAACAAAGTGCTTGTACTACAAAGCTTAAGAAATTTTAGAGTTTGATTGGTTAACCTCAAACCAGATCTGGCCGATTGAAGTTGGAGCTTTGGAAAGGGAGGTGTTGGAGATGAGATGCTAATTAGGTTTGGGAATTTGGTCACTCCTAAAATAGTGGCTTGAATCACGTTGTGAAAATTTCTAGTATTGTTGGTGGTTAGGGTTTTTACCTTTGTGCAAAGGTTTCATGTGGATTCCTCAAATGGACAATCCATTGTCTTGGATCAAGCATATTTGGGTCTATAGAGCTCACAAGTTAGCCCAACCTAGGAATTGATCCATATCTAGGGTTTGAGGTTGGATTAGGGTATTAAACTTTGTAAAGGGTTAGAGAAGAGCACAATCCATAGAAATTAAGAGTTGATGCAAGAAACTCTACTAAAAATACTACCGTAAGCTTGATAGAGCATTTCTATCTTCTATCATGAATGAGTTTCAATTCTCCTATTTGTGTGTCTATGATTGAGTATTTTAGGTTTTTGGAGTGTTTGTGAGGATTAATTTTCCCTCTAATCAAGAAATCTAGAGAAATTTTCCAAGAACCAAGAGCAAACCCTAAATTAGGGATTTCAAAATTAGGGTAAAAAATCAAAAAATTAGCCAAGTTTGAGAGCTTGTCAAGGGAGCTATAGTGATCAAATTGTGGTTTATTTTATATCATTGGAAATTTTATCTCATAGGCTTACCATTGAATCCTAGAACACTAGAATCCAAGTCAATCTAAGGTCCAATTCACCAAGATAGAGAAAGTTATGCCTATTTGAGTTACAAAGGATTTTCATCATAAAAAAGACATAAGATTACCCCACTTGGAGTAAAAATTGGTTGAAGACTGAAGTACATATTGGAAGAAGCTTGGAGTATAGGTGAAATTAGCTTGTTGACAAAGAAAGAGTGCTTTGAAGCTCAATTCCGACAAAAAGCACAGAGAGTTGTTGCTAAATTCTTGTGATTGGATCCTCTCCGTGCTTGCATGCCTATTTGTATGCCCAATTAGTTTGGATTGGTGTGCAAGCTTTGTGCTTAGGGTCTTTTCTTCTAGGAGTGTTATATATTTCTCCTTGATAATGCTAGAAGTGATGACAAGTTGATCAAGAGTGCATGTTATAATGATAGTTAGGTTGCTCGTTACTATCCTGCTTGATAGCAAGAATACCTAAACCTAGAGTAAAGGTTTCTATTGGTTGGGTTCTATGCATGTTCAAACTAGTAAGGACGGGTTTATATCCAACCTTTGATCCATAGGCTTTATAGCTAAGCACCTTGTGTGTTCCCAAAGAGAGAAAAGTAAAGTATGACAACGCACATGAATCATTTACTAATAGATCGACAAGGACTATTATGGAGTCAAACCCTGAGGTGGTCTTGGGCAATTCACAAACTAGATCCATGCTTACCTATTCCCAAAATTGTGTAGGAGTGGGGAAGGGTTGAAGGAGTCATACGGAAGCTTGATTAGGAGCTTTATTTTGTTGATAGAGTAGGCAACTCTGAACATATTCCATTACATTGTTGCTCATCTTGGGCCAATAGTAATGGCATTTGATTGCATCCAAGGTCTTGTCTACTCCAACATGACCTACAATAGTAAAATCATGATATTTTGCTAAGATGGTGGTGCTTATGTCCTTGGCATCCAGGATCCATAACTTACTATCACAAAAGGTAAGTCCTTGGGTGCTGGTGATGCCTTTGGAGGATTGAGCTCTTGTAATCTGTGGATCAATTTTCATAATAATAAGCATCCTTGGCTAAAATTTAGGGTTCATCTTGAGCTCTATCACCAGATTGTATGCCATTGACATTCAAGTGAATGCATTTGCAAGTTGTTTCTTGCCTTCCACATATATGATTGTCATGTTGAACTATTGTCTCCACTCTACCTATCAAATCTATTGACAAGATAGATCTTTCTATGTCTTGAGGTAGATAAGAGGTTTGTGGTTTGTCTCCACTACAAATGACTTCTCACCAAGATAGTGCTTCTAGTACTTTGTGCAAGGAGAATGGCCAACTCTTCTCATTCAATGGTGTAATAGTTCCATTTTGTTGATAATAACTTTTGGGTGAAATATACAATTGGGTGCCATTTGTCATGCCATTCTAGTTGTAGGACTGCTCCTATTGCTACACCTGATGCATCCATAGCCAACTTGATCAAACATTTTGGGTCATACCATTTCCAGATTGGTGCATGTAATAATGCATCTTTCAATTATTAAAAGGCCAATTCTTGTTCAATTCCACATAATCACTTCTTCTCATTGCCCAATAATTCTATTAGAGGTTGTGTAACCTTGGAGAAGTCTTTGAAAAATCAATGATAGAACCTTGTCAATCCCAATAAGCTCTTGAGATGAGTCTAATCTTCTGAAGCACTCTATTTTTTAATGAACTCTATTTTATTTTTTAACACTTGGATACCTTCTATAATTTCTATATGCCCCAAGTAGTCTACTTCCAACTTGCCAAAACTTCCAACTTTGATATTTTTGCATACAATTGATTACATCATAGAATCTGGAGAACTTCTAGTAGATGTTGCTTGTGTTCCATCATCGTCCTATTGTAAACTAATATGTCATCTAGGAAGATGATAACAAATTTATCTAAGTATGGATGAAATATATCATTCATCAAACTCATGAAAGTGGTTGGTGTGTTGGTGAGGCCAAATAGCATCACCAAATACTCAAAGTGGCCTTACCTTGTTTGAAAAGCCATTTTGTGTACGTCTTCCTTTGCAAACCAGATTTGGTAGTAAATGCTCTGTAGATAAAATTTGATGAAGTGTTTTGCTTCATTGAATTGATCAAACAAGTCACCCATGCAAGGTAAGGGGTATTTTTTCTTTACTATTTGTTGACTTAGGCCTTGATAATCAATGCACATGTGTATTGTATCATCTTCCTTCACAAACAAGACAAGAGCCTCATATGATGATACATTGGGTTGGATAAACCCTTTTTGCAACATATCCTTGATTTGGGCCTTACATTGCTCCAACTCATATCATGATAGGCAATATGGGGCCTTACAAGGGGTTTTTTCTATGAAAGTATTTCAATTTTATGATCTACTCTCCTTTTTGCTGGTTATTCTAAGGGTAGATCATCCAAGAAGACATCTTGAAAGTCATTGACCACAACTTTCAATTTTTCAAGAATTTGTCCATTGAGTTATACACTCTAGACTTCCCTTATTAAACACATGAAACATTTATTTTTCTTATGGATATTTGTTGTCCTTATGACATAGAGAGACAATTCTTGCTTGTGTGATCTTTCTTTAATCTTTAATCTTTTTAAATATTTTTTTAATCTTTAATGATCTTCCATTGGCAAGTTCTTACTATTTTCTTCCTCTAATTGACCATAGGCATGCCTAAGTTTTCATCCATGGCATGCCTAAGTTTTCATCATAATAAGCTAACCATATCACTTGCCACTCAATTGCTTCTTGACACTCTCTTAAAGAGAGTACTATCTTTCTAAGTAACAACCCAATCCTCTTTGTCTACCCATTAGGTACCTCTACTTCTGCATTCTCATCCTTCTTTAGATCCAACCCCATTCTTATTGCAACCAAGCAAGACAATAAATTATTTATTGCTCTATGGGTTTATCAATACTCTCACTTGATTACCTTCTAGGACTCCATTCACAACAATCAGTTGTGAGTTTATCTTCCTTGATCTATAACATCTATTTGTGCATGTATGTGCTATTCTAAAATTTAGTTTGGTATTATAAGTACCTGAGAGATATTATTTATATAGAGATAAAGGATGGTTTATATTAGGCATGATTAGCTAAAGTTAATCATAGCTAAGATAGAGGAGACCTTACCTTAAAGGAAGTGGAAAAAATAAGCACCACTATTTTGGATTCTAGTGTATTAACTTGGTATTATTCCTAGGTGTTTTGCTTTGAGGAAAGAGTTAAGAACTCTTGTGCCCACAAGCCTTTTTGATTCAAATTCTCTTATCATCCAAGTATAGCCCATATGAAGGAATCCTTGACTTAGTGGTTGGGTCAAGATAAGACCACATGCTTAGGAGAATCTTCCCTTGATTATGGATATTCCTTTAGCTTTTTGACTTTATTTGACTTTTAGCCTAGTAACTTTAGTTACTCTAGTAATTAGTAACTTTGGTGCGTAACTATTTTACAAGTATATAAACTAGGAGTGATGAGTACTCATCATCCTTTCATTTGCAAGTATCTCTCTCTCATTGAGTTCTCTAGTGAGCAATGTCTTGAGTCTTAAAGTGTTAGCCTTGGAGTAGTATGATGGAGTTGGGGTTCCTTGCCTTCTTAGTCCATGGTGCACTACCATAATAGCCATCAGAGGTTCATCTTGAGTGAGAGACAGGCCGGCTCACAAATCTTTGCACACTCATCTCCTTCCTCTCCTTGCTTTTTTGCTTCTCCATTGAGCTAATAAGGCTATAAGGTACATTTATAGGCAATCTTCATTTTCCAATTATGATTTCCACATCCTCCTCTTCAATTTGTCTCTTTGTATTGTTTAGAGATTGCTTGTATGGAGGCCAAGGACCTATAGGAAGATGAGCACATAGTTGATGGTTATGTCCCAAACTTGGCCGCAATTGTAGCAATGATATTGTTATGCTTGAGTCTCTTCTTTGTTTGGGATTCCAGCTCCCCTTTCTTCCTCCAGTCCTTGTTCTCCTTGGAGCGGTTGTGCTCCTCAATCTCAAACCAAATGTTGCCTTATTCCTTAGGAATTGGTCCACCAAAGTGTTGTGTTTCAGCCCGATAAAGTTGAGTCAAGACTACCTCTTCACCTCCTCCAAGCGCCCCTGCTATTTTTTGAGCACAAGCAATGACTTCAAAAAAACAATGTGAGGATTTTGTACCATTACTTCTTGGCACAAACTCTCTTTTAACCAATGTTTGACATTATCCGAAGCTTCTATTGGACTCATGTTGGATTTGTGACTTGTAGATCAAGAAATGCCTTGTGTACTCTTGTAAGTTGTTCTTTTGTTTCAACTCCTATAGTTGGATTTGAGCTATTTGGACAAAATTCATGGATTGGAAGTTTTTAGCAGCCTTTGATGCATTACCATCCAAGTGACTTCTCTTCCTTTTGCCAACATTGCTTATTCCCAAGCACCATTCCATGTGAGGGCTTTATTGGTCATTACCCACATGAAAACACTCTTGGGGAATGATTGGTGATCTTTGTTGTGAATAATTGGAATTATCAATTAATTCTTGAAATCTAGTTCTCCACCACTTCCATGGAACATTGCCCGTTGGAAGACTCACTATTGCATTTCTTCTTCATTTGTAGTAACAATGTGGCTTCATTGTTGATTGAGGTCAGTGTTGTTGGCATGAATGACTCTCTATGTACTTTGGCCATTGGTGTTGGGTTTTGAGATGGTTCTCCTTCTTGCATTGCCTACTCATTCTTGAAGGTACACACTTGATTTTTAAATGCATCCTTGGTCATCTTGATCTCCCAAAACTTGTTCAACATCCCCTGCATTGCTTGCATCAAATCCTACAACTACAATTCCATGATTCCCATAGACAACAATGCTCAAATGCTAGTTCATACTTCAATAGAGAGTTAATATGATCATTGAAGAGCGGGTACAAACTATTGGGAGTTCAAAGGCTATCATTTATTGATATATTCATCACCAAAATTGTGGACTATAAAATCCCTAAACATCCCTTTTGGTCTAACCACATAACAAATTTCTACCTGAGTGTTGAAAAGGAGAGGATTTAGTACATTCAGAATCATCCCAACACAATATAGATTATCAAATCCCACTCTCTATCATAGATCACTATAGGTAGAGTCACCAAGTTTGGTACATTCATCATTATATCAAGAAACTCCGCTCCAAAATAGTAAACAAGATATACTCTCACTTGCTCTTGCTAGATATACATAATCTTGATATGGAATGGATTCAAGAACGAAAAGTAAAGTGTAAGAAATTGTCCTTTAGAAACCTCCATCTCATCCTCTCTCCAAAACACTTCTAATCTATTAATTTCACAATGGCTTCTCTCCTTGAAATTACTCAATCTCAATAGCCCATATTCCTCTTAGAGTGATGATCCACTCTCTTGGATTGAAACACCTATTATGATACAATTTTCAGGTTTTGAGGATAGGAGAACTCCCAAGAGAAAATACATAAGAAGAAACACAAGGTTTCACACTTAAAACTCCTATGCTCCAAAGGAGCACCTTGTATTTATTATATAGCAAAGAGGATTCCTTCAAAGGAAGGTCTAAAAGACAAACCCTTGGATAAGATACATGGATTGGTGACATGTTAGCAAGCTCTACCTTTAGATTAGTTGCATGCATGGGTGACATTTTGGTTTTTGTTCTATTTGGTTTGACCAAAGGATTCTTTAGGGAATATTTTTTTTAAGAATCTCGTAATTACATGAGTGAGGTACCATTGGAAAGCTCTCCATGAGACAAATAAGAGGCAAGGAAAGGCTAGCCTTGTCTTTGCTTATACAGAAAGTGTATATTTTTTAGGTCTAATTCATTTGTTTAGGCATCCAAAATTGACTTGAAAATTTTTACTCTCATATTGCAACTTCTCAAATTGCTTTTCCATGCCTTTGTCACAACCCACTCTAGCTTTAAGATTAAATTGGCTAACAACAATATCTATATTGTAGGAACATCCAATTTAAAGCTAAGGGCTGGAATTTATCACTCATTAGCAAGTTCTTCTCACATGTTTTGCACTTCTTTAGGTACAAATGATCATCTTCCAAAAGTAATACTTTGGCCTTTTGGCAAAGTCAAAAGTGTCTTTGGCTAAAATTAAAAATTCGTTCACTTTCACTAAACTTCCTTTGTTATCAAATTCCTTTGGCCAAGTGTTCTTTTGTAATAATATCCTTTGGCTTACATTCTTCCCAAAGACAAAGACAATTTTCTGATAAGCCAAACTTCTTCTCTGTGAAGGAATGAAAACAAGAGAATTCATCTACCAATATGTACAAAACAATCATACTCAATTGATAAGAAAGACAAATCAAAAAATCAAACTTTTCAAGTACTATCTTTTTTTACGCATTTTTGCTAATTTTTTGAGCCAAAAGGGAAGATCCAAGGGATAAGCCTTTAGGGCTAAAAAATATCATTCTTTATACAATGCATGACTTCTTGCCAAAGCTCAATTATGAAGCTTGAAATAAGAGAACAAGTAGTCAAAGGTTTCCAAGTAATGATAAGGCATCTAAATTTATAGATTGCCAATTTTTTTCTTAATTATAGACTTAACCTTTATAAGACCAAAAGAAAACCCACAAATCTAACATAATATATTACCTTGTTTTGATTACTTATCTTATATGATGTACACTTCTCAAATATGGACTTCTTTATATTTTGATTTCTTAAACTATTAAACTTGCACTTCTTAACTTCAATCTAACTATTTTGAGATTTATATTTGGAATATCTATACTTAAATTTTTCCAGAATAAGACCATAATAAAATGCCTAAACTACACTTATTCATTCCAAAATTTGAAAATTCAAATTCTTGAATCCATAAACCTTGATATTGAATTTTAGATGTGAAAATTTGGTGCTTTATTGCTAACTCTTAGTTCTTTGTTACTTCTACCTTGTAACTTACCTTCTTATATTATCCCTCCTCTATAACTTATTCAGCTAGATCTCTATCATTACTAACTTGTGAAATAAAAACATCTCTATGTTTACATAGAAGATATTTTCTACATATAATTAAGAAAGAACCTAAACTTTTTAATTTTCTTGTGTTAGCTTATTCTTTGAATTTCCTTTTTCTATGTACATTTTTAAAACCAAAAAAATACATGGGGATTTTCTTAGCTTAATTATTATTCTTAACTTGAAATAAATGTGAATAAGTTAATAACGTTTAGGGTTACAAAGTGCTACCTTGACTCTAAAAGTCATATCAATATATCTATTTGCTCCTTGTAATCTACAAATTTGAAAAGTAAAGTATTGGCTGATATGGTAAACTTTTTGTAGGTATGCTTTCCCAATCAAATAGCCAGTTGATCAAGTTGCTCATTGGAGTACACCTTTAAGTCTAAATTTGCAACTATAGCTCATGGATGTTGGTGATGTGCAGCCTTACTTGTATCGCTTTCTCAACAAGGCCACACCAATTGGTCTCTCATTTCCTCCATCCATTGGTGTATCTTTTTTTTCTCCTCCTTCAAGCCTATACTTTGGCAATTTATTCCTCTCTCGTTCGGCCTCTCTCTTCTCATCCTTCATATTCAAGTAGCCCTATAATTGGTTGAGTTGGAGATTTTCTTTGGTGTGGTGTGTTGGAGTTTAGTTTCCAACAACTAGAAGATTGGAATCCTTGCTTAATAAAAATAGATTTTTTTTAGATCCAATTGCTAAGTTACTCCAATTACTCCTAAATTTTTCATTCATTCCAAACTCAACATTTGAGATGTATTGTAACACCTTGGTTCAATAAACGTATTAAATTGAAGATATTTACTCAAAGAAATTTACAAAGTACAATACTCTTTACAACTATGCACTAGATTGGACAAGCCGCATAAGAAACAACGATGAGACCTTGTAAAGCCAAAGAAGCACACATAGTGCCTAGGGATGCCATAGGATGTAATAGAGTTCACCTAACCAAAAGGACTAGCAATAGGAAAGCCATTGATAATAAGCACTAGGAAAGGAGCTTATTGCTTATTTACTCAACGGTTCTTGTTGGTAAGTTCACTTTGATGCAATCTATCAAACCATCTTTCAAGGACTGTGTATGTGCACCTTCTATCAAAAAATAAATTGCATAGATGCACTAGTAGCCCAGAGCTTTATTAGCATAGGAGTATAGCACATTGAAGGGCTGTCTCACAAGAAAAAGGTATTTAGCTAAAAGAACATCTTGTTTATTAACATCTCAAGAAAATTCAGCCATAGTTAAAGCTATGAATCTGACTCTCATACAAGCAATGAAGTCTTTTATCTTTATCTTTACTTCCTATTGATTTCCAACAGTTCTTTCTTGACTATCCTTCCTCTTTACATTGGCAAACAAAATAGAACTCCTAGAGACCTTCCTTTCTTCCTTGGATATGTTGATCCATAACCCACTCTCTCCAATCATCCCATTTAATCAATTTAGAACTTCTTGCTCTCCCCAAACCTTTATTCGCATATCCTTCTCTCAATCAACCCCCATTGATCAATTAGTCCATCAATCCTTCTCCTCTAGTCCTTGCCAATCAGAAAATCCAAACACATTAATCTTCAACTCTCCTCTTAATCATTCCATCAAGAACACCCTCTTTCAAAATGGGTTTTGATAGAAAGTGTTCTTCTACCCATACTCTCTTCAATCCTCAACAATTTCCCAATTCTCATCTTTCCTCCTCTTTAAATCATGCCTTCTTCCCCATTCCCTAGAGCTCGAAACCCAAGATAAAGCACTTTGCAAAACCCCTACAAGTGGACATGCAACCACTTGATATCAGCTCCCACATGCACCAGAAGTCCAATTGTTAATGAGTGACAAGCCAAAGGTGTCAAGCCACACATATCAACACATATCACAGATGTCTTCAGATGGATGTAACTTCCACTGAAAAGATTCAAACACAATGATTATGGTACCGATAGAAATCTCTTGAGAAGATGCTTCTAATAAGATAAAGCTTGCTCCATTTGGATCCACAGCCATGGAGATATCAACCCCAAAGGTCTATACAACTCCAAAGATATGTATCAATTTAGAGGTGTGTACAACATCAGAGGTCTATACTAGTCCAATGGTGTTGTTATAGTGTCCCAAAAGTTAAAACTCTAATGACTTTGTGGTGTGCTCCAACTTGATGATGTTGTGATGTTTTTGCAAAAGTTATGATTTTGATGATATTGTGGTGTGCCCCAACCCAATAGTATTGGGTGTCATCCCAATTGGGTTGGAGTCACAAAACCCAATAGTGTTGGGTTTTGTGACTCCAATGGTGTTATGGTGTGTTTCAACCCAATGGTATCATGTTGCCATCCCAAAAGTTATGACCTTGATGGTGTTGTGGTATGCTCTAACCTGATGGTGTCATCTCAAAAGTTACAACTCTAATAGTGTAGTGGTGTGCTCCAACTTGATAGTGTTGCCGTGTCATCAAAAAAGTTACAACTCTGATGTGTTGTGGTGTGCTCCAACCCAATGATTTCATGGTGCTTTGCTATCATCCCAAAACTAACAACTCCAATAGTGTTATGGCGTGCTTCATCCTAATGGTGTCATGGTGTTGTCCCAAAAGTTATGACTTTGATAGTGTCATAGTGTGCTCCAACCTGATGGTCTTGTGGTGTCATCCCAAAAATTATGACTCCAATGGTGTTGTGGTGTGCTCCAACTTGTTGGTGTTGTAGTGTTGTAATGTCATCCTAAAAGTTATAACTCTAGTGGTGTCATGGTGTGCTCCAACCTGATGGTGTCATGGTGTTATCCTAAAACTAATGACTCCAATAGTGTTGTGGTGTGCTCCAACCTGATAGTGTCATGGTGTTATCTCAAAGGTTACATTCCTAAAATTCTTTAGAGTGTTGTAATTTTCACTATAGACCTCCAAACACCATGATTCTACTATCTATGGAAAGCCCTTGAGAAGATGCTTCCAATGAGATAAAGCATTCCCTATTTAGACCCATAATGGCAACTATATTAGCCCTGAATTGTGTATAGAAAAGCTCTTACAAGAAGAACTCTTCTCAATCAAAAGTGATTTTCAAATCAAATGTATTACCACTACATGCACTACATAACCCTAGAGAAACCATATGCAAACCTGATCAAATTGGTTTTACAACAAGTATGTTGTCCACTTCACAACAACAATAGTTGTTCCATTATACCTCCATCGTGACTAAGCTCACCTTGGCTTCATCCAGTTTGCTTTGGATGCTAGCTACATCTTCATCTTGACCCGTTACTACTCTTCAAACTTTTGTTGTCTTTGATTCTGCTCAATTTGGAGGACTCTCATCTCTCCTTATTGCTTCCATAAATTAATTTTTGTACCTATTCCAAGCTGCATCAAGTGAAGAGTTTTTCTTCTTGACTTGAAAAATCTCTTGCACCAAGTTTTTTACTTATCTACCTTTCTCCTTAAGAGATCTCCCTTACCTTTACTATCTCTTGTTTTGCCTTCTCTCTCTATACCTCAATTTTATGGGATTTTTGATGAAATTGGTGCACCAAGGAGGTGTAATCAATCACTCCTCCATGGTGTTCTTGGTACATGGGCTTCTCCAATAACTCCTAAACTTGTCACATCAAATGGATGACCAGTTACAATGATGAGATCATTGGGATGCATTGTCCTTCGGCAAGTTCTTTTCTTCTTCTACCTACTTTGCCTCATCCAAGGTTCTCCTTCTTGTCTATTTGTTCTTGGCCTTTAAGCACCAGACATTTGGCTTCAAGTACCTCTCCTTCCTCTTTAGGTACTTGAACTTCATTTTTTTTACACCTCATCTTTGGCCTTGGATACTCCTTGCCAGGGCTTCCTTCTTCCTCCTTGCACTTTGTACCCAAAGGTCTTGCTTCTTGTTCATGCATACCTTTGATGTGGACTACACTTCAAGCCCAAAGTTCTTCCTCCTTTGGCTAGGACTATTGAGGCTCTTCTTTTCTTGGTTTGTCTAGTATCGGTGTAGATTGTGCATCCTCATATTGCTCATTTTCCTTCTTGTCTCCTGAAGAGAATCCCACAAGTGTGAAGGAGTTATCCTTTTCTTGTTCTCATTCATTATTAGTATCTTTGGCCTTGTCTTCCAAAGACTCATTAACTACTTATGGATTCTTCCTCACCCTCTTCACTTTCACCTTGATCTTATAGGTTTTGCTCTCTTTAGCTTCCTTTTGTGTCAAAGTGTATTTGCTCTCTCTCTCTCTCTCTTGGTCATAATGCAAAATACACCTTTGGATGGAAATGGCTCAAGAAAATTCTTCTTCTCTTCCTTGGTAAGAAGGGTCATTCCCATATTAAAATGTAAGATAAATGAGGACAGATGTGTCATCCAAAAATCCTTGTTCATGTCATTGCACATGCTTTGGGTTAGAATGTAGAACATGTGTGCCTAATTCATCGGCTGCATTTGGTACATGAACTCAAGAAAATTGATTGGTTGGTGTTGAGGTAAATCACCCTCTTCAACTTGAAAATTATCATGATTGCTTCAACAATGGCCCTTCAAGAAGGGTCCTTGTAACTTGCTACTCCCACCCATTGTTAGCCTTTCATTTGTCAAAGAAGGCCTTCAAAAAATTCTCCAATTTCTTATCTACTTGATGCCATTGAGTCTCGAATGTTATTGTTACTAGTGTAGAATTCTTTAGGCGGAGGACATCTCTCTAGTGCTCCTTAGTTCTAATACCAATAGCTAGACAAATGATCTAGAGATAAAATTTGGTTTGGTAACATCTGAAGGATGTTATACGTGATGGACTAAGTGGACCAGATAAAGGTTTCACCAAAAGAGCACTTTTACTAATAGGGAAAAAGCCAAAGTAGGCCTGAAACTTTAGAGGCAATTTTGGAGGCCTAAACAGAAAAATTAGGCCTCAAAAATGTGTAGATTCTCCCCCTCACTAACGAGAAAAATTTTGGTCTTCCCTCACCACCTGGTCTGTCTGGCCAAGAGCTTTCCAATGGTAACTCACCCATGTGATTTTGACATTCCTACAGGAAGATTTCCTAGAAGGTTCCCTCTAGTCAAAGCCTATTTGACCAACCAGATGGGACCTGGACCAACATGTCACCCATCCAAGCAAGTAATTTAAGATGGAGCTAGTTGATAGGTCACCTATCCATGTACCTAATCCTATGGTGGAGCTTCCTTGGAGGAGATCCTCCATGGCTATATAATAAAGAGAAGGTGCTCCTTTGGGGCATCGGAGGATTGAGTGTGAAAATTGTGTTTTCTCTCTTGGGGAGTTCTCTTGTCCTTGGAGTATTACATTAGTCTACTCAAATAGGTTTCCTCTTAGGTTGCTACTATCTGGATCCCTATTCTCTCTAATTTCCTAGATTATTCATGAATGGCTCAATTCCCAATTCCATAGCAAAGAATCCAAATTTCTTGCTATGGATGACCTCTCCTCTACAATGCAAGGCCCACTTATTTATTGCTGGTTTTCTAAGAATTACATCAAGCACATGTTTGTGCTACCTTGGTGCACTCACTATTTTTCCTCCTCTTACCATGTTATCTCTCTCTCTTCTAGACAACATCAAAGGAGAGTTTATGCAACAAAGGCCAACAAAATCTTGACACCAAAGGTAAAAGAAATTCTCAATTGCTTTAGACTTGTAACCAGTATTTGAAGAATGTGAAGGATTTTTAACTTCAGCCATAATTTAATAGCCTTGGCCTATCAATAACTAGTATTAAGTGATTGAGTTGTGGTTGGGTAGTCTCAATCCCCATATGCAAATGCTTTGGTGCATGCCAATACTTCTTGATGAAAATTATTTCTCCAAGTGGTAGTGAATTCCAACTGTTATACCTTCTTTGGGGCCAAAGATCTTCTAGAGCAAAGGTCTTTGAGCTGAAGGTTGGCGGCAGCAAAGTTCCTTATTTGTGTATTCCTTTGGCGTGGACCTTATATAGGTTTGACCTCTTCAACTTCATTTCTTTCATATGCACTTCCATCTTTGTTTTCATTCTTCTTACTTATGCGGTTGCCTTTCACTTTGAAGGTGAGTGGCATAAAACCATTTTCTAGCCTTTGCAAGCATATAGCTTAGAATAAGCTTTAGAAAAAAACATAAAACTAAACAAACAAATGTTTTTTAAAGGCAATCACTACATACAACTTATCTGATTTTCTAAAGTATAGAATTGAAAGTAGAATGATGAACATTATGATAGATGTTGTGAGTAATTTCTACATTGAATATGGTTTTAAATGTTATATATGGATGATATTGAAGGCAACAAAATAGGACAATGGATGGAATTATGAAGCTTATTACTCCTTTTGCTTGTAGAATTATTACTTTTAAGTAACTTTTTGGAAAATATTATTATATGAATTTTTTTAGAATTAGCCAAAACCACATCAATCCTTATATAGGTCACCTTTACTACTTATTAATCCTTTAAATATTTTTGGATGAGTTTGAGCTAGTTATAACTAATTAAGTTAATATAAGTAGTAAGTTATAGATATCTTTAACTAATAATTTTTTCAAAAAGGAGAAGCATTTAATATATAATTATTATATTATTATAGGATACTAGATGTTCTACTTAGGAAACTCTTGTTTAGATTATATTCAAATGTGATCATTTGAATCACTTTCAAGAAAATTATTTTAGGATAAGAACTCCTCCTTGGACTTTGATCTGTTAGTTTTTGTTAGTAGACATAAAGTATCAAGCTTATAGTGGCTTTAATAAGTCAAGGGACTTTAAAATAGAAGAAGGAAGAGTTTAGAATTGTCTCTTTAAGATCTTAGATTTTTTTCTAGTTTAAAATCAATAAAAAGGTTCCTTAGAGGAAGTTTATAAAAAACATCAAAAAAGAGGTATAAGTGTCCAAAATTTCATATTAAGGACATTGTTAGGGTTCTCTTGCTTACGATTGTTCTTAATTTTATAAGTTAATTTTAATAAACAAAAATAAGGAGTTTAAATGAGAAAGTGAATGCACATCTTAATAAAGAGTTCATTGTATAAAGTAAATGCATTGAATGAGGTTTGTGTGTAATAATTTCCAAGTAAACAGAAAGAGAATCTTTGGTGTGTTTTCATTATGTTATGGTGGAAATATATTGGATTTTTGTTGGTCTTACAATAATGATTTGGGAGGACATAGAAGTTTGGAGTGTTGCTTTGTTTAATTTTTTCAACTCTATCTTGTAAACCAAATTTTGAGTATACTTTGGTGTAATACTTTTTATAAGTTGTAAGTTGGGTGTACATCTATGTTTCTTATGAGTGTTGGAGATTATCTAAATAATTTTTGTGGAAATAATAATATTTTTATAATAGGTCTATTAAAATTATTAATCCAATACTTTGCAAAATCAAAGCTAAGTATCTTGTTCTTACCTTAGTGAAGTAACATCTAATACCATAAATAAGCACACTTCCTCACTAATTTAATCGAAGTATATATCTTATTCTAATCTTTATGAAGTTACATGAAATCTCACAAAGATAAGTATATCTAATCACTACTTTAATCTAGGTTTTTGGATGGTATATTTTATGAAAAAGATATAAATGGGGAGATTAAATAGATGATATTTTTCATTTTATTTCATTTTATTTTTAAATTTAGGAAAATATATGGAATTTATTTTTCAATATCCAAATTTTAAATAAAGGTATATGATTTTCTGCCCATTTTAATATTCAGTGATTTCTCAAGCTCAAAAGTTTGTTAAGTTTTTATTAAGAAATGTTTTAGTTAGCAATCTAGATTCTTGTTAAGAAGTATGTAGATAGTTATTAATAATTTTCTATCTAGTATAAACTATAGAAAACAGTCTTAGCTCAATTTAATATTCTTGTATATCTTATGAACATTTTATTATTTTCTATCAAGGTAAGTTCATATATTTAGATTACAGGTTTTTGTCTGATATCAATTTGTATGAAAAAATATAGTGTCACTTCTTTCAATGACTTGAAATAGTAAGATAAATAAGAAGAAAAAGTATGATAAATTAAAAAATTTAACTTGGTATATAATATAGATTAATTCATTTTTTAAAATAGAAGAGGAAACTTTACATCACAGACATAAAAATACTTCAATTATTAATAAGAAGGAGTGCACAATTCTAATTAAAGGTATATTTGATGAGATACATTGCATTAACTATAATAAAATATCATTAATAAAACAAAGCATGCTTAAGTACATCAACTAACCTTCTATACTCCAAAGTATACTCCCATCAATTTCCAAAATCATTAGATTATAAAACTAGCATTGAATATGATATTTAGGAGAATTAGTTAAAGCATAGAGATATCATGGTAGTTGGGTATCCAAGCCATGTTTTGGAAAAATGCACTGAATTGAATAGAGAATAAACTTCATATTGAGTCTCAAAATCAAGTGTAACTATTTCTTTTGTCCAACCAGTCTCCTATTTATTAGAATTTATAATTCATTTTTTGGGATTGTACACTCTACTTCTTTGGCTTTCTCCATATCTAAACTTCAAGGAATAATAAAGATATTGAACAGTTGGCATATGACTTTATATTGGTAATTAGAACAACTAGTTGATTCTCAAAATGATAAGAGTTTTGACTTGGAATTTTTTCCTTATTACTTCTAATTATAGGATTATCATAAGTTATATAAAAAAAATTCAATAAGATATTATCTTTGGATAAGAAAAAAGGTTAATATTAATTGTATTTATAGTAAATAGTATCACTATTAGTTTTATAGCAAGCTATAGTAAGTCAATAATGGTTGAATTGAAATATTTTGATAAGAAATAAGTCTATCCCACAAGGATACGGTCAAGAAATGAATAAATGCAAAGATAATTATCACTTTGTACTTCTTTATTGCTTCCTATTTCATCTCTTAGGTGGAAACCAATCACAAAAGAGAGTAATGTCACGATGAATGCACCACAAAAAGATACAAAAAAACTCACAGTCACATCAAATAAATTTTTGTTACCTTTGAGAGTGATGATTCAATATAAAGATGCTAAGTTTTTTCTCATTGACCATGTCATTATTTTTGTGGAAGATCATTTCTTCATGAAAATTGACTTTGTTTAAAGAGTCTATCTTTGTATGCCTCTAATTGTTGTCAACACTACAGCACTCAAAGGTCCCATCAAGCCATTGCTTCAAGAGGACTACTACAAATGCCAAGAGTCAAGCATACAAGGCATTCAACAACTTTAGTTACATTGATGAACTTCCATTCTGCACATTCTGGCATATTAATTACACTTCTATTCCATTGTTGATCTATCATATTTTCTTGAAGAAGTTGTTGCCTCACCTTCTTCAACTCATGCATCTTGATCTTTGCAATGGCTATGTCAAGATTCTCATTCCCTAATGTCATGGTCACAGGTGTTCTTGAATACCACCTCCTTTACCAAAGCAGCTACTCCATCAAGTTGAGGTACTCCTTTGGCAATTGCTTCCACAAGACACTTGTGCTCTAATTATAACTTTCCCAATTCTCATTGATGCCTTCCACATCTTCAATTGAGTTCTCTTCCAAATCCTTGATTTGTTGGTAATCACTTGCAAGCTCTTTTGCAAAACAAGCATTGTCTTCTTACCTCAAGTCTTTTATATTTGTACTTTGGCTTGGAACACTCTAAGGTAAGCATTTTTTTCTCTTTGTATGCAACAAAGATTTCTTTCATATTATGGTACTTTCCTTCTTAGTGTTGGTATTAAGGATCTAAAATTTGCTATTTCCTTCAACTTGTTGATAGTCAAGTCCAAAAAATTGCTCCTTGCACTTCTCTCTCAATGATTTGCATTCTCACTCTATATTGTGTGGATTTACTTGGTCCAGGACTGAACTACCACCAATATGTCTTGGTTCTCCTTGTGCAATACTTCAATCATCTCACTAAGCTTCACTTCAAGTTGCAAGTGTCCCAAAGAGGCATCTAAAGATGGTTCATCTACTTCTTTGTCATCTCTACCATTGACTTATAGTTGTAGAATAAAGTATGCATCTTCTTCACCAATCTCAACAAAGGATACATCTTTGGCCATTAGATTGAGTAATCAGGATGCACAAACTCCAAGATCAAAAGAAATTCTTCATAATACCTACTATCAATGAAGGCAAATGTCTTCATTGCTCCAATTTCATATTATAGTTTGCCTAGTTAGTGAAAAAAAAAATGTAAAAATTATTCTTTTGTATATAATGCAAAGGATCCTACAATGGATCATTTGGCAATCTTTGTACATTCAATTGATTGACATGTGGATTATGGTCTTGTCCTTATCCAAGGCTCTGATGTATATAGGTGGTGGAGGCTTGATAGAGGTGAGAGTGTTCTAGTCTTGCAAATCTTGAGTAGTATTAGAGTATAGGAGCAAAGAGTAGGAGATAGAGCATCTAAGCAACAAGTTTTATCTAGAGATGTTCCATATTCTTGATCTACTTCTCCCAAATCTTTTTTTCACTGGGCTTAAAATTATACACTTTGATACCACTTTTGGGCTTGGATAGTTGCTCATTTTGGTCCCATATTCATTGCATTAGTGATGAACAAGGTGAATCTATCAGCCGGCCTATCTCTCACTCGGAATGAAACTCTGATTGCTATTATGGTAGCGCACCATGGACTAAGAAGGCAAAGAATCCCAACTCCATCATACTCCTCCAAGACTCAAGACATTGCTCACTAGAGAACTCAATGAAAGAGATAATTGCAAATGAAAGGATGATGAGTATCTCCTCACCCCTAGTTTATATACTTGTGAAATAGTTCCGCACCAAAGTTACTAATTACTGGAGTAACTCAAGTTACTAGGCTAAAAGTCAAGTAAAGTCAAAAAGTATAAAGAAATATTCGTACACATGGGCATATTTCACTAAGCATGTGATCTTATCTTGATCCAACCACTAAGTCAAGGATTCCTTCACATAGGCTATCCTTGGACTATAGAAGAATCCAAAACAAAAAGGCTTGCGGAGCCAAGTTCTCAACTCTTTCCTCAAAGCCAAACACCTAGGAATAATACCAAGTCAACACACTAGAATCCAAAATAGTGGTGCTCATCTTTTCCACTTCCTCTAAAGTAAGGTCCCCTCTATCTTAAATATGACTAACTTTAGCTAGTGATGACTAATGTAGAACCATCCTTTATCTCTATATAAATAATATCTCTCAAGTACTAGTTATACCAAACTAAATATCACAATACTAAATACATGCAAAAATGGGTGTTACATTTACCCCCTGACTAAGTTTTCACTTTGTCCTCAAAGTGAAGGTCTCTCTACCTTCTATGATAAAATTTCAACTTATCATAGTTAATCCTATCAAAGTGTCTTCCTCCTAACTCCTTGAGATCATAGGTGTAATTGGCCCACACCTTCTCCAGTATGAAAGGTCCAAAGTACTTAGGCAAAAACTTGTTGTGCACTCTCTTCAATCACATGGAATTAAACAACATTACCCAATCACCTTCTTTGAAAGGCTCCACCTTCTTCTTGCCTTGCCTCTTGTCATAGCTCTCCTTTTGTTTCCTTTGGACTTGCTCCACTTGAACTATAGTAACTGATCTTGCCTCTTCCAACTCCATGAGTTGATCTTTCCTTGACTTCTCTGCATCACCTCCTTGTGCTTTCTTCAATCTTCTACAAATGCTTTGGAAGGTAGGGTGAATAGGTAAGGTAGACTCAATACCATATACCAATTGAAATGGAGAATATCCGATGGAAGTCTTCATGGTTGTCCTATACTCCCACAAAACTGCATGAATCCTCTTGTCCCAATGATGTTTAGCCCTCTCTATTTCTACATCTTTGGCCAACATCATGCACAAGGTCTGATTAGTTCTCTTTGCCAAGCCATTGGAATTTGGCTTGTAGGATGTAGTTACTTCATGTGTGATAGAGAAATGTCGTAGTATGGTTGTAGTGATGCTTCTTGTAAACTCTCCTCCTCTATCAGAAACCAACTCCAAAAGGCAACCAAACATAGTGATAATACGTTTATAAATAAATCTCCCAACTTCATCTTCATTCTTGTCCCTTAATGGTCTAGCCTCAACCCACTTGGTAAGATAATCAATAACTACCACAATATACCAATTGTCCTTGGGGTTCTATTAAGAGGACCTACAATATCAATTCCCTACTTCTCAAAAGGTCCTAACAATAGAATTGATCTAAGTAGTGGAGTGGATGTAGACTTTCTAGCAAAAGCTTGAAAAACATGACAAGTTTTGCAATAATCAAAACAATCCTTGAAAATCCCTCTCCAATGGTAACCTACATCTAGAATCTTGAAAGCAATCACCTTTCCTGCAAAGTGTCCTCAACACACTAAACCTTCATGAAACTCCTTTATGAGTAGGATAGACTCTTCCTTACCTACTACTCTTTGAAGTAGACCATCTGCTCCTTGGTGAAAAAGAATATCTCAACCATTGTGTAAGGTCTAGATCTTGCTGCAAGGGCCTTCCTCTCCCTGGCATGCATTCCTTTTGGATAGTTACCTCTTGTCACAAAATCCACAATCTCCTTGTACTCCATTGGAACCTCTTGAGTGACTGAGATAGTCATGAGCTCCTCATCTGGTAAGGAATCATCCACTAGCTCATCTCCATCATCATCATAGGCCCTAGATAACAGATCAGCATTTGCATGTTTCTTTCTTGGCCTATCCTGAATGGTGTAGTCATACTCAAACAAGAGTATCATCTACCATGCTAGTCTCCCTTCAACATTAGTCTTGTTGAAGATGTACTTCAAGGCCTTGTGATTTGTGACAATGGTGGCTTTCCCTCCAATCAAGTAGTGTCTAAACTTCTTGAGACCAAAGATCACTGCCAACCCTTCTCTCTCCATGACAAAGTAGTTCTTTTTTGTTGAAACCATTTGCCTACTAGCATAAGCTATTGGATGATCATGCCCATCTTGGTCTAATTGACTAAGAGTGCATCCTATAGCAACATTGGAAGCATTTTTGTAGAGGATGAAAGGCTTACTCCAATCAGGTTTAGCCAGAATTGGCGCTACAACAAGGGATTGCTTGAGCTCCTCAAAAGCTTTAAGACCCTCCTTGTCCTCCAAAATCACCATGTAATCTACACCCTTCTTCATGTACATGGTCACTGCATAAGCCTTGTTGGAAAATGATAAGATGAACCTCCTATATAGTACCCAACCATCCCCAAGAATTGGCGTAACTTTGTCAAGCTTGAAGGGAATGGAAGGTCTAAGATTTTCCTCACCTTCTCAATATCCACTGCCATTCCATCCTTGGAGATGATGTACCCCAAAAGTAGACCTTCTTCACATCCAAAAATGCACTTCTTTAGGTTGAGTGATGCATTTGCCTCCTCCAAGCATTGCAAGACCTTGATTAGGTGCTCAAAGTGCTCCTCCTTGCTCCCATAGACACAAAATTCATCAATGAAGTCTCTCACAAATTTCCCAATGAAAGGTTCAAATACCTTATCATGAACCATTGGAATGTGGCTGGAGCATTGCAAAGCCCAAAAGGTATTACCTTGAAAGCATAAGTTCCCCAAGGTGTGGTGAATTGGTGAGTTGTTGATGCTCTAGTGCAATCTTGATTTGGTTATATCCATTATAACTATCTCCAAAACTATACCTCTCATGACCTGCAACCTCCTCCAAGATCTCATCAATGAATGGCAATGGATAGTAGTCCTTCTTGGTAACAGAATTGAGCTTCTTGTAATCCACACATACCCAAAGCTTACCATTATTTTTCTTCACAATGACAATTAGAGACACCCATTCTGAATTCTCCATCTCAAAGATAAATCCGGACTCCTTGAGCTTATCAATCTCTTCCTTCACAACCAAAGATATTGGTGGGCTAATGCAATGTTGCTTTTGGCGGATTGGTTTTGCATGTGACTCCACCTCTATCTTGTGCTCCTCCAAGGTGACTTCCTTCAAATCCTTGCAATTAAAAGCAAACACATGGATGAACTTGCGGAAAATCTCCTTAAATCTCATCTTCTCCTCCTTGGTAATATTTAGGCTATACTTGAGGGTAGATAACTTCCTCTCTATCTCCTCAAGTTTCAATGGTGATTTATTTAGGTCCTTCAAAACCTTTGGTTTAGGTGCAAAATCCATAGCACACAAGGGATACACATCTGAATCAAATTCAGATTCATCTTCCTCCATGGAAGTCTCCTCTTCCATGCTTGGGTCCACACCTAAAGCTCCTTCTTCAAAATCTTATTCCCAATAATCAAAAGATGGTGTATTTGAATGTGAAGTGTTGGTGGTGTTAGTCACAGGAACTGTGACTCTATGGTTTGATGGCCCAATCCTCAAGTACCATTTGTGTCATCAATCAGTTGTGTGTGCTTCTCTCAAACATGGCCTCCCAAGAAGTAAGTCATAGCTTGAATTCTTCAAGACTTGGAAAGTCATGAGATTTTGAACTCCCATAACTAAAACTATCACCTTATCCATCACCCTTACTGGTCAAACTTGTTGCCTATTTGCCATGCTCACCAGAAATGTTGAAGGTCTAGAGGGTATCATATATAACTTCTTCATCAACATTTATGGCATAGCATTCATTGCTAATCCTCCATCAACCAATGCATCCTTGATGTTGTGACCATTCACTCTCACATCAATCTTGGAGGCATATTCACAAGCCTCGCATGGTGCTAGCTTGGCATCCACCACCCCCATTGATACTAGAGCTTTTGCCTTCTTACTTTTGCTCCTTGTAGAACTCAAACCACCTCTAAGCTCCTTTCTCAAGGTAGAGTTCAAAGCAATCAATTGGCCCACTATGATGTTAGCCTTGTGACTACTAACATCTCCCAACACATTGTAGTTCCATTATTGCTTTGAAATCAAGAAATACTCCATCCCCAACTTCTTCCTTGGAGTCTTTGTTGTTGATGGTGTTGAGGTGCAAGTGCTCCTAGTAGACATAGGAGTATCCTTGCTTGGAGTAAATACTTGAGAAGAGTGAACATCCTTTGCAAAATGAGCTCTCTTCTTCTCTTGTGCCAAAAGCTCCAAATTTAGACCCTTGGAGTTTGAGCACTCTCCTTGCTCATACTTGCTCTCAACCACATCTATAGATGTTATCCCCTTACCTTTTTTGGATTAGGAGCCACTTGGGTTTCACTACCTCCCTCTTTCCTCTATTGGCTCCCTCATAACCTCTTCCTCCATGGTAAGTGGAATTTGGGCATTCCTTTGGATATGGCCTCTTCCTCCACAACCAAAACAATTTCTATCATTGAAATTGTTGGCTGGTTGGCCTCCTCTATATGGATAGTTTCCATAACTCCTAGGCCTGCTCCCTACATTCTGATCTACCTCTCTCTTCTTCCATAATTGCACCCCATTGATCTTGAGATCTGCAAGTTGTTCTGTGATGGTTTGAAGTGGATCTTTTGGTGGAGGTGCAAGAATTGGAGCAACTACTATTTGTGGTGTAACCCTTGCCACCAAAATATCAGAAGTTCCACCATACTTGTAGCCTTGAGGAGGATGCATAACCTCCTTCACCACCAAATCACTCTCATCCTCTTCCAAACTCTCCTCCATATGAATTGCAATCTTGATAGCTTCAACCTTGGAAGAAGGTTTCTCATATCTCACCTTGCTTCTAATTTTTGGTCTCAATCTTCCCACAAATTCTTGGTGAGCACAGCTCTTATGCCAATCATAGTAATCTCCACATCATCTCCACCCTTCCTCAACACTATGCAAAATTTGGACTCTAACTTCTCCACTCTTTCCACATAGACTCTCACTTCCTCTCCATCTCCTTGCTTGAGAAAGGTAACCTCACTCATCAATCTATCATAACTCTCATTTGGAAGAAAGTTCTCAATGAGTGTTGAAGTCAGACTCTCCCAAGACTCTTCTTGCCCATCTCTTCTCTCTCTTTTGGTATTCTAACTCATACCATGTAAGTGTTGCATCCTCAAAGAAATCTGGTAATAATGAAGCTCACTCATTCTTCCTCCTCTCATTTTTTCCTATGCAAGCTCTCTTGAAGTCTCTCACAAAGGCCTCCACATCTTCTCATCTTAACCCCTCATTATCTTTCTTTTCTCTCAATTTTTCTTTTTCTTTTTTCTTTTCTCTCACTCTATAACTAATAGATTATGTGCATGACTAACACCATTTGAGATTAATCCACCCTAGGGAACACAAAAGGTTCAGGTTGCTCCAAGATTTCTATAGCAACATCAAATCTTAGAGTGCATATTAATCGAACTCTCATGGATAGTTTATCCATAAGTTAAAAGATTATCTCCATCACTAATCTTGAGAAGTAGTTGATGAAAATGGTAGTATTTCTGTAGCTGTACTAAGACTCTCTCCAAGATCCTTCACCAAAGTCTCCAAAAGTGCTTTTACTCCACTACACTCATGTCTTTTTGGAAGTCCTTCAACTCCACAAACCTCCCATAACTCCTTGGTCTTAGATCTTCTCCCTCCCAATCTTGGTGAAGAAGGTCCAACATGCAAAGCCAAGTCAAGTAATCCTCTCCTTTCCCTCAATCTCTTGCTCTCAAAGGTCAATGGACATGAACTTGCCTTATGTCACTTCTCTCTACATAGAAAGCACTTAGACTCACTCTTTCCTCCAAGTGGTGTAGGTTTTTGGATCCTCTCAACACTCTCTTCAAATTCTATTCTAAACTCTCTTTTCCTCAAATCCACCCCTACAATCACCTCAAACCCTTGGGGAACCTTGCATAGTCTCAATTTCCATTCTTGATGACACTCCATGTTCCCAAGATGAATCTAAACACTCAAACATACTTTTTGTTGCTTTCAAACTCCTCATGCATGAGATCTCAAACTCTACAGAATTGACCCTTTCTCACAATGTGACTCAAATCTCTCAATTGGTATGTTAAAGTTGTTTGAAATTTTTCACACTTGATCAAAACTCCAAGGCATCCCTTCGTGCAAATTTTAGATCTTTTCATTGAGCAATTTGGCCTAGACACCTTTCTATTCAGCACATATATTCCAGATTTGATCTGAAAACCACCTTCCTCTTTTAAAAAACTCATAACTCTTTGCACAGGAATGATCTCTCTCTAAATTTGGTGTCAGCAAGTAGGATGCAATGGAATAAATTTTCTTGCAAATTTTTAGAACAATCCAGTAAAAATTGAAGAAATGGAAAACTCTGTACAATTTTCCATAGAGCATGTAATTGCGGAAGCAATTTACCCTATCAACTTTCAAAAATTCTAGCCCAATGCACATAGTAGCTCTCACAATAATTCTAAGTATGCTAACCAAAAGATAACCCAAGCTATCATGTGTAGAAATTTCAAGTCAAGATCTCAAATTTGAGATTTTGCCCAAAAATCACCTTAATTCCCAAAATTTGCAATCCACCTCACACAATCTTTCCAAATCCTCTCAAGTGTACAAGATGTACAAATTCACCTCAAAGACATCATAATGAACTACAAGGTATACAAATGATTCTAAGTTCTCTAACATAAGTTCAGCCCTCTCCTCCCTTAAAGTTCTCTCCAAGTGAGCTCTCATAGCCTCCTTGTGTCTAATTGTACACGGAACATTATCTTGCCTTCTAGAGAGGTCCCGGCAATAAAATCAAAATATGAGCCGGCCTATCCCTCACTCATGATGAACCTCTAATGGTTATTAGGGTAATGCACCATGGACTAAGAAGGCAAAGAACCCCAACTCCATCACACTCCTCCAAGACTCAAGACATTGCTCACTAGAGAACTCAATGAAAGAGATAGTTGCAAATGAAAGGATGATGAGTATCTCCTCACCCGTAGTTTATATACTTGTGAAATAGTTCTACACCAAAGTTTCTAATTATTGGAGTAACTCAAGTTACTAGGCTAAAAGTCAAGTTAAGTCAAAATGTATAAAGAAATATCCATCCACATGGGCATATGTCACACCATTTGTAGTGTCACATCTAGATTGCTCGGACAATACAATTGTATTGATAGTAGTTAGAGTTATTTCAATAGTTTCTTAGAGACTATTTTCTGACGGTCAGATTTTTTGTATGGAGTACTGACTTCATGGTGGGGCCCACTGTCACTTTGCACCATTTGCACCGTCAAGTGTGCTGTCAACGGGAGCGTTAGGGTTCAGACCTAGCTTGAGTCCATGGGGTATACTTTCAAAGTGCAGCTCTAGAGAGCTCACTTCTCTGATGTTGAGCCTTTGAGTTCTTGGCTATGGTGGACAGAGGCTAGCAAGCATCACATGGATTCTCTATGCTGGAGTAGGTGTGGCTTGACTATAATCAGTGCCCAATTGTTGGCAGTTTATAGAGTGATAGATCAAGTGCTGATTTGAGTTGAGTTGAGTTGAGAGTGGTAAACAATCTGATTACATCAGAGAAGTGAAGTCAGGGGGAAATTGGGTGCACAAACTTTGAGTGTTGGTGGTATCTCCAAGCTCGGTGGATCGTTGGTAGCTCAATTCAAGTTCAGTTTTTCCCTAGTGTGCAAATCCTTGTTCAAGTGATGTAGATTTGGCAATAAGGCAAATGGTGTGCAGAAGTGCAAGCCAATTTTCAAGCAAAGAAGGAGCAAATTTTGAGCAATGGTTGTGATTTTGAGCTCAAGAGGTGAAGGCAAGACCAATTTGTTGCGAGCTGGACTCAGAAAGTCAAATTGAAGGTGGAGTTGTGAAGCTATTCTCATGAATTTGTGATTTGGAGAAACTTGTGTTTTCAATTTGGCTCAAGTGGAAAGTTAGTAGGGGATTTGGCGGTCAGCCAACTTTAGGGTATAAGTCAGATTTATGGCAAATTTTGTCTGGATTTTATGTCAAATTTTGGCCAGACTTGGAGGAGTTTTGCTTTTTGGCCAGATTTGGAGAATTTTTGCTAGTTTGGAGAATTTTTGCTAGTTTGGAGGACTTTTGCAAGTTTGGCGGAGTTTCACCAAATTTTGGAGGAGATTCAAAGTGGCAAGAAGAAGGGCCTCATTTGGGTGTTTAGAGGCTTTGAGGCATAGGGCTGTGGGCTATGAGAGGCCAGCAAGCCAGCTTGCTAGCATAAGGCTAACTAGTTTAGAGTTGATCTTGGTCATTGGTTGGCAAAATCTGCCTTTCTTGCAAGATTGTGCACAATAGGGTTTGATCCCTAGATCTCTTATTCCTAGACTGGTGCCCTAGCCAACTAGTCCACCCTCACTTGTTGTCCTAATCACTGTGCCACTGTTATCTATACACTTGTAGCTTTGGCTAGGAGAGGTAGTTTGATCCCGTTCTTGGTGATCCTGGTAGCTTAGGACTTAGATACAAACTTCTCTTATGTCAAATGCCAAATGGTGGCAGAGTCAGTCCTGTGTTGTTTTATGAGATGGAGGGTTTTTGTTTAGATTTCTTGTGATTGGACCCCCTCCATTCTCTACTTCCTGTTTGTGCAACCACGTTTGTGTGAGGTGCCTTGACTTTTGAGCATTGGTGCTCTGGTGTGCTCTCAGTAGTGAGGCTGGAGTGATGACCAGTCAAACTACCTTTGTTTCTTTGCGGTGAGGCAAGAAGTGATGACTTGCAAACCGTGAGAGTGTGTGTTGTGATGGCAGGTTATAGGTTGCCTTTTCCCCTAGTGTAGTTATCTCGGTTAGAGTTACATTAGTGGGTGGTGCTTAGCTGGTGTTGGCACTTGGTGGGGTACTTGCGGTTGTGACTTGCAGTTGCAATTTGTGGTTTTGGTTTTGTTGCTACAATTTGCGGTTGTGGTTACTTTGTCACGACTGAGTTCTTTGGGGATTCTAGAGGAGATAGCCTTGTAGTACATAGTGGTTTTACTTGAAGTGGTACTTGGTATCAACTTGTATCTCAGGTCTTAGTGAGTGAGGAGATTGACTCTGAGTTGGAGTTTGACACAAGAGTTGATTTAGTTGAGAGTGCACTTGGTGTGTCCGCACCGTTGTTGTGGGACATGGACGAGATTTATGGGCCTCTAAAGGCCCTAGGCGTTACTCTGGTATAGTGGGTAACATCGAGTTGGATGACTTCATCCAAGAGTTTGATAGTTGGTGTGATCTGTAGCAGTTGCGGAACCCAACTTTGTTTACACCTTCATGGCATGGAAGAAGTTGTTTCAACATTTGGAGGGTCCGCCGATAGATGACTACCATGAGTTCAGGAGAGCTCATTTGGAGGAGATCAAGTTATAGAGATACTATTGGTCTCTGAACTATGTCTCTATCACTTCAGGTTCGGTGGCCAGGAGTCGATCGGTTGTACCTACAAGTTCTAGCTCAAGTAGTGTTGGTGGAGCTAGTGGAGGTGCACTAGCTGGAGACAGTGTTACCACCAGTGGAGGTACTGCTATAAGAGGTGGTGTGGTACCGGGGTTTAACCCCATGGTGGAGTTCTTCTAATGTTTGAGGCAGAACTAATAGGGAGTGCGGATTGATAAGCTAAGGAGCTTGTAGGAGTTCCAATGGAAGGCTGGAGAGAGCCTACGCAAGGCATACACTTGCATGACGCGATTGATCAGTTTCACTCAAGGAGTTACTAAGGCCCAGGCAGTCTAGTTTTGGTATGGGATATTGGACAGGGAATTATGATGTAGAGTTTGTGATGCTACATTGTTACAGGCTACTTTGCCCACTTTGGCAGTAGTCTTTGGTTTGGCTGAGCGTATTGAGCTCAACATGGTAGAGGAGAGGGTGGTGACATCTGGATTTGGTAGGTAGACCTCATTCACAGTTGTGACTTCTTCTAGAGTGGAAAAGAGTGCACCACGCCTAGTTAGTTTTTGAGGACAAGGTGGACAGCCTAGATCCTAAGGAGCAAGTGGAGGGCCTAGTGGATTAGACCCTTACCTTCATTTTTAGGTCAATAGTAGCCAGTGAGTGATGGTGTTTCTTGTTGGACTTGTGGTGGACCTCACCATTGGAGAGAGTGTACTCAGGGCAGTGGACATGATACCTCATGTGCATCACAGCCAACATAGAAGCAGTGTGAGCATTGCCACAGATTTGGTCACACTAGTGACCGGTGTTTTGACCTACACCCGGAGTTATGGAGTGGTAGGGTTGTTATGGCAGGTAGTAGAGAAGCTCCCATTCATGGAGGACAAGGTGGTTGTTATACTTAGAGGACAAGAGAAGAGAGAAAACATATTTTACACACTCAACATTTGGTGCCTCAAAGGAGCACCTTCTCTTTATTATATAGACAAAGAGGATCTCCTCCAAGGAAGCTCCACCATAGGATTAGGCATATAGATAGGTGACATGTCATCAAGCTCCACCCTTGGATTACTTACTTGGATGGGTGACTTGTTGGTCTAGGTCCTATCTGGTTGGTCAAACAAGCTTTGACCAGAGGGAATCTTTTAGGGAATCTTCTTGTAGGAGTGTTAGAATCATGTGAGTAAGGTACCATTGGAAAGCTCTCAAAGAGAAAAACTAGGGGGTGGGAAGGCCAGTCTTTCAAGCATGGGGAGGGGGGGGGGAATCTGTACATTTTTGAGGCCTAATTCATCCGTTTAGGCCTCCAAAATTGCCTTCAAAGATTTCAGGCATATTTTGATTCCTACTCTATTAGTAGAAGTCCCCTTTTGGTGATACCTCTTTCTGATCTGTTTAGTCCATCATGTGTAACATCCTTCTAGATGTTACCAAACCAATTCTCACCTTTAAATCATATGTCTAGCTATTGGTTCTAAGGTTCTCAAGTCTATTTTGGTTTTTGCTATATTAGTAGAAGTACTCTTTTGGTGATACTTCTATCTGATCTATTTTGAGCATCATGCATAACATCATTCTAGATGTTACCAAACCAAATTTCACATCTAGATCATATGGCTAGCTTGTGGTATTACAGTTGTAGAGGTGGTGGTAGAGGATCTACACCTAGTAAGGATGCAATACCTTCCCTTACTTCTGATACACCTATGGCTACTTGGATTGAGCAGTTGGAGTAGAGATTGGCTAGTATGGCTATTGCTCAGAGGAGATCAGATTTGGGTGTTGAGGCTTCCACCTCATATGCTGGTGATAGCGATGCTTTGGACTTCATGTGCAGAGCACCACAAGTGGATGCATCTGCAATAGTGATTAGGAGTGCAGTGTGTGCTCCAAAGCCTAGAGGAGCATCAATGTAGTTGGACCCACAGAGAGGAGAGGTTGGGAGATAGGTCAGACTTCCCCAGTCTTTCACACTATTTGAGGCATTGTAGACAACATCCATAGTTCCTAGACATCCCAGCTCATGTGTGGTAGGTGTTGATGGAGTGCATGATGTACTACCTACTAATCAGCCACCTACTACTACAAAGACTGAGTCTAGCATGATGTTGGGGGCGGCTCAGCAGATTATGCGGCATCCTTTGTTTTTGGCCAGTGACATGTTTATATTGGGAGTTGACCTAACCCCAAAGTTACGGTTGGTTGCCACACTTTGTGAGAGTAGAGATGATGTGGTTCCTACTACTAGAGCAAAGGTGGTTGGTAGTGGAGCTGACTTGGTTGAGGAGCATGGGGTCCATTCAGTGACCAGTGGTTTATGGCACACAGTAGCGGCTAGACTGGAGGAGTTGCCAGCTAGATTGGCCTTTGAGAGAGCACGGTTCACACCTGGTGTTGTCCCATTGGATAACCAAAGGGGGATTTTCCATTTGGTGGGACCTTCTAGGAAGGTCTATACACATAGAGTCTTGTTAGACTATGGTGTGCAATCCCTTATGTTGGGGAAGGCGGCAATGGTCGGTCTGGAGTTACAAAAGACCGATGTGGAGAGGTGTCCATTTCAGATCCAGACATCTTTAGGTGGTGCTTCGACACAATACATCACATGTGGGGAGCTTGTTGTCCAGGTTCAGCCTGGTCATCCGATTCTTAGCTTGGTGGTGAGAGCTCAAGCTATTGTGGCAATAGCTGAGTCATATGATGTGCTAGTTGGAGGAGTAGTGTTATACCCCATGGGTTTCAACATTGACTATTGGGAGGAGAGAGCCTCCTATAGACCCAGTTGGCAGTCTGGTGAGGGATAGGTATGTTGCCTACCAGTACACTTTGGTAGTGGTAGTCTTGGCTCACTACAATCCGAGACCATGGCAGCATCAGTTTTAGCTTTTAGTAGTGCAGTTACTTGGCCTAGGGACTTGTTGGAGGGGAATGCCCATGCAGAGGATACTCTAGTACCAGAGGAGATCACTTGGATTTGAAGTATGAGTGGGATTGTTCCATCCACCTTGGATGTTCCATTGTGGAGTTCAGAGGAGGCATTGCAGCAACATGCAAAGCGGTTGGTGCAACAGGCTTGGAGTGGAGCCTTTGTACCATCAGGGGATGAGTGTGAGGATGAGCCTCTAGAATTGATTGCTTTGACACCTCTAGATACCACACTCATTGCTTGGTAGTATCTAGTAGAGGGGATATCTATTGGAGTTGTTTGGTGGGATTAGCACCGGAATAGCTATGGTATTACAGGCAGGTATATGAGTACAAAGGTACTTGTATGTAGAGAGAGATGAGACTGCTAGGCGAGTCTCTCTACATCATGTGGCACACTTGGCCTATTGGTATTCGGAGTTATTACCAATGTCAACAGTCAGAGGTTACCAAAAGGCCCTACCAACAGACATTTCCTTAATGGGGGCGCATGACCTAGAGAGACATGGACCTATTCACTTGGTGATTTTTGGATGGCCATGTCAGGGACATACACATGCGGGCCGTGGTTTGGGTCTTCAAGATCCTTGTTCTGGTGTGTTTTGGGAGATGTTACGGATACTACAACATCTTTAGGTTCATCAGTCTGTTTCTCCAACTTACCTTTTGGAAAACGTGCCTTTGATGGGTGATTCTTGCACTAGAGTAGTTGCAAGTAGTTGCAAGTAGTTGCAAGTACACATCAGGTCCATTCTTGGATAGGACCTATTGTATTGTTAGATGCAACCTGAGTGGGATCATGGGCTCATTGTCTTTGTCTTTGGTGGACAAACCTCTTACCCAAAAGAGGTTTTACAACGTGCTTATGATGGGATTCAACAACTTGACCACATCCTTGTTGATGATATCTTGGATGTTGGGCGTCAGTCTCAAACAATGGTAGTGGCTGATAGGTCACCTATGGTAGTGGTGAACCTAGTTGGATAGCCTAGAGCCATATTTCCCACACTCATGAGTTTCCCAGGCTCTCATGCTTTTTGAGAGGGAGGACCTGGACTTGTTCGGGACTCATAGTTATAGTAGTTGATGGAGCCCAACGTTGATGAGAGAGAGTGAACGATGGGTTTTTGCACCGGTATTACCACTATTCTAGCAGTGTTAGAGGCATCCAAGCGTTAGGTGTTAGGTCAGGCTATCGACCTGAATTGTTTGATCTGGATTGTGAGCCTTGGCTTGGCAGAGCAGTGTAGGATGCACTTGATAGGCATCACCACTTGGACACTTGTGAGCCTTGTGCCTATCGAGACAATTCAGGCACATGCTGGGGGTGATGGACCAAGTGGACATGGTATTCTTGGGACACAACCAGTAGCTATTAGGGAGAGTGGTCTACTTGGAGTCCATCCAGGTGAGCGTGGGCTACTTGGAGTACACCCTTGGTCCACTTGGGATGCAGCTAGAGGACATGTGGAGCTTGCAGCCAGAGTGGAGGGAGTTTTTCACACAAAGGTTGGGACCTCTAGTGGTCGGGGGCATGACACTATTGCTCCCAAGAGCCCAATGTAGCAGCCAGTTAGCACATCTTCCACTCCTACTATAGGTATAGAGGATACTTGGGAGCCAGATCTTGGACCCAAGCTTACTAGAGAGGAAAGACGGAGGGTTTGGAGGTTCTTGAGGAGCCACATGAGTTGTTTTGCCTTAAGTATGAAGGATTTGGGTGCTCTGAAGGGACTTGGTATACCGATTGAGCTGACTAGCAATACACCAGTTTTCTGACGTCTTTATCAATATAGTGAGATGGAGAGGACATTGATTTAGAGTCAGAGTAGTGACCTTTTTGAGGCTGGTTTGGTGGAGATTTCACTTTGGAGAGTATGCATCAGTGATAGTGATGCTAGCCAAGAAGGATATGCATGGCAACTACATAGATAAGCGGATGTGTGGAGATTACCGTCCTATCAACTAATAGACCAAGGCTGATCGGTATGCCATGCCTACACAGGAGGAGATTTTTAATGCAATTGAACATGCAAAGGTCTTCAGTATTTTGGATCTTTGAGCAGGATATCATCAATTGCCGATTAGAGAGGAGGATAAGTCCAAGACAACATTTTGAGCTATTGATCCTCACGGTAAGGATGTGTTATATCAATGGAGGTTCTTACCGTTGGGGTTAAAGAACACTCTTGCTAAGTTCTAGAGGGTCATGGATAGGATCCTAGCTGGATTGGATTTTGCTTGGTGCTATATTGATGACATTTTGGTCTATAGCACTACTATGGAAAAGCATGAGAGACAGTTGTTGGAGGTGTTTGAGAGGTTGAGATCTCATGGACTCAAATAACATCTTGGAAAGTGTAGGTTCTTCCATGAGCAAGTTGAGTATTTGGGTCACACTATCTACCCCAGAGGACTTGGTGTTCAACAGACCAAGGTGGAGGCTATTACACGTATTCCTTGGCCTACGGATGTGAGCAGAGTGCAAGCATTCCTTGGGTTGGCAAACTTCTATTGCCGCTATGTTAGAGGATTTAGTGCCATTGCCAAAGCCTTGATGAAGCTAACAAAGCTTACACAAGAGTGTTGTTAGGGAGATGAGAGGAGAGAGCTTTTGTAGAGCTCAAGGAGAGGTTGACATCTGCTCCTATTTTGAGGAGACCAATCAGATGATGACCATTTTAGGTTCATACTGATTGGAGTATGTTGGGGCTTGGAGCAATGCTCACCCAACATGATGATGAGGGGAAGGAGTTTGTGGTGGCCTATGCTAGTCGCTCCAACAATTCAGCGGAGGCAAAGTATAGTTCATATGAGAGAGAGTGCTTGGCAGCAGTTTGGGCAATAGTACATTTCTGATGTTACCTATTTGGTAACCCCTTCACTCTCATCACTAATCATCAGCCACTGAAGTGGTTGATGGAGTCCAACAAGCTTCCAAGGAAGCTTACACGATGGACTCTGATTTTATAGGAGTATGATTTCATGGTTGTTCACAGACTTGGAGTGGTGAACCGTGATGCAGATGGGTTGAGTAGAAAGCTATGCCCCAGCCAGCAGGATCAGACCGGAGCATGTTGGCATGGTGAGACAGATGAGGAGAAAGTGCCAGGTTGGCATGCATCTGCCTTTCTATGGATATTTTTTGAGGCTTTGGTGGTATCTCTCTCAACGCATACAAGAGGAGTTATTGAGGTCACAGATCCAAAGAGTAAAGATATTGGTATAGTTCAATGAGACATTCATGATGATGTCTTAGTGATGGACTATATTTTCACTGGTGTTGTGGGTAGCACAGTTGGGGCCAAGGAGAGAGACCGTGTTCTTCAGCGAGCCCTATGGTTCAGATTGGAGAGCAGACACCTTTTGCGTGTATGGGAGGATGGTAGAGTGCAAGTAGTACCACTTCCATCTCAGAGACCACAGTTGGTCCGTCATGCTCATGAGGAGCTAGGACATTTTGGAGTCAAGCGTACATATAGCTTACTCCATAGTCACTATTGGTGGTGCAGTATGCAGACCGAGGTACAACAATTTTTTTCCAAATGTGTGGTATGTGACCGAGTTAGAGCATCATTCAATGCTCCTATGCCACAATTACACCCATTACCTATTGTGGGATTGGGTTACCATTGGAGTTTGGACTTTGCTGGACCTTAACCGCTGATTGTGAGACATCATCGGTATGTTTTGGTTATGGTGGAGCACTTCTCCAAGTGGATTGAGTTGGTGGCACATCCTGACAAGTCTAGTGAAGGGACCGCTTACTTGTTCCTGGATCAAGTTCTTAGTCATTTTGGTACACCAGTTGAAGTTTTGACTGATCAAGGTACAGAGTTTTTGGAGGAGTTTCAGGTCTTGTGTGACAAGGCTTTGATTGATCACCGTACTACCTCTTGAGATCACCATGAGGTAGATGGCTTAGCAGAGAGAGTGGTTCAGACGGTGAAGAGAGGATTGCAAAATTATGGTTTGCAAAGCGGCCACTTGGGAGATTGGGATCTCCAATTACCTTGGTTGGCCATGGGCTATCGGTTCAGCCGGCAAGCCTCCTTAGCATCCTTCTCTCCATACTTTCTACTTTATGGATGAGATCCAGATTTACCTACAACCATTTGTTGAGATGCTATTGTAGTTTTGGACTTGGATGACCCAAATGTATGGATGAGTGCATGTTCTCAGCGGGCAGAGATCTTTTGGAGAATGATGCCAATTGCCTTTGAGAACTTGGTGATTGCTCAACATAGAGATACTTTAAGCTATGCTACCATTCAAGGAGGAGGTTATAGACCCTCAATCCATCAATTTCATCCAGGCAACCATGTATATCTATGGCAAACAACACCGATGACATTTGATGTTTCAACAGGCTACACTATCTTAAGAGTGCGTGAGGTTTTGCCATCTAGATTCCTTGTGTTAGAAGGACATGATGGTGTTGTTTGGAAGGATCATGTGCGCAATTGTGCGCCATGCCACCTCCCAAACATTGATGGTACTATGGACCCAAGCTTGGCATTTTGTATGTGCAAGCTTGAGGTGTATGTTATGTGGCTCTTCTGGTGGAGTTGCTACTATGTTAGTGTGTGATAGCTGTTCAAGAGGATGGCATATGGCATGTATGACTCCTCCCCTCATGGTGGTTCCATAGGGACAGTGGTTATGTCCTAGATGTATTTGACCTATAGCTAGTTCATTTTTTATGTGGTATAGATTGCAGACAGGCGACTAACAATGGGGCTCCACAGCACCCGGCCTCCTGATCTTTGCCCATCATAGTATATACCATAAACTTGGAGTAGATGGCTATCTTGAGTTAGAGGGACCTAACCGCCAACTAGGGGAGCAATTGTGGCACTTTAGAGTCTATGTACGACTTATATGTGAGTTGTGCTTCTATAGTGTATGATGTTGATAGTGATGTATGTTGTGTAGTGATGTATATATGTATGACAATTATCACGCCATTTGTAGTGTCACATCTAGATTGTTCGGACACTGAGTTGTAGTGGTAGTAGTTAGAGTTATTTCAATAGTTTCTTAGAGACTACTTTCTGATGGTCAGATTTTGTGTTTGGGGTATTGACTTCACGATAGAGCCCACCGTCACTTTGCACCGTTCGCACCGTCAAGTGTGCCACCAGCGGGACAATTAGGGTTCAGACCTAGCTCAAGTCCAGGGAGTATACTTTCAAAGTGCAGCTCTAGAGAGCTCACTTCTCTGATGTTAAGCCTTTGAGTTCTTGGCTATGGTGGACAGAAGCCGAAAAGCATCACCTGGATTCTCTATGCTAGAGTGGGTGTGGCTTGACTATAATCAGTGCCTAGTTATTGGCAGTTTATAGAGTGATAGATCAACTACTGATCTGAGTTGAGTTGAGTTGAGAGTGGTAAACAATCTGATTTATTGTGGCACTTTAGAGTCTATGTATGACTTATGTGTGAGTTGTGCTTCTATAGTATATAAAGTTGACAGCAATGTATGTTGTATAATGATGTATATACGCATGACACATATTGCACTAAGCAAGTGATCTTATCTTGACCCAACCACTAAGTCAAGGATTCCTTCACATGGGCTATCCTTGGACTATAGAAGAATCCGAAACAAAAGGCTTGCAAGGCCAAGAGTTCTCAACTTTTTCCTCAAAGCCAAACACTTAGGAATAATACCAAGTCACCACACTAGAATTCAAAATAATGGTGCTCATATTTTCCACTTTTTCTAAAGTAAGGTCCCTTTTATCTTAGCTATGACTAACTTTAGTTAGTCAAGACTAATGTAGAACCATCCTTTATCTCTATATAAATAATATCTCTCAAGTACTAGTAATACCAAAATAAATATCAAAATACTACATACATGCATAAATGGGTGTTACAAATCCTATTATCCTCCTGACTTATGAAAAGGTCTAGGATTTAATTTTTTATATCCTTTTGTAGAAGGAAAGGCATCAAAATTCTTGCTCAAGTGTTTAAGGTGGAGTTTAGAATTCCATGTATCAAAAGGAGGAATTACTTAGTGTCTAAGGTGTAAGAGATTGTGTCTCACCATATTTAGTCTAGGATTTTAGACATTCTAGGAATTTGGAGAGAGTGGACCATTTTTGGATAGAAGAGCAAATACTCTATAATAAGATAAAAAAAATATAAGAATTGAGTGATTGATGACCAAGTTATAATTGATTGAAGCAAGGAGGTCTAATTTATATTGGGGCAAACACTTTGGAGGATTTGGGAAGTTTTGTAACTGTTGTTTATGATCTGTCAATGAGATAAGGGAGAAGACAAAATGATGATCATTTTGGACCCAAGAAATGCTAAATTTTAACTCAACTCAAACCTAATATGACTAATCGAAGTTGTAGTATTTGAAATCAAGGTGTTTAGGTGGAGATTATGATCAAGTTTGAGGTTTTGACCACATCTCAATTTTTGGTTCAAATCAACCCATGAAGTAGCATCATTGCTGGTGGTATGATCTTGTATTGCTGTGTGAAATTTGATGTGAAGTTCTTTAACAAAGAAATTAAAGTCTTGGATCAAGTATAGTGGGGTTTGTAGAGCTCAAATGTTACCCTTGCTTGGGAATTGATCCACACATAGAGATTGGTTGACATTTCAAGAACCAAAATTTATAGAGGATTAAAGAAGTGCATGACCAATAACATTGTCAAGTTTGGTTGAATTAAGCTTTATAAGGAATGAGATCTGGTGTAGCGAATCTCAATAAAAATATTTGTATTAGCACCAATAGCTCTATTCTAATTACATCTACAATTGATTGCAAAGTTTCCAATTTGAGTAAATTGAGTATTTTTATTGAGTAAACCTCAATAAAAATATTTGTATTAGCACCAATAGCTACCATTCTTTCAATTTATTGAGAGAGTTGTAGCTTGGTAGAGTGTTCTTGATGCTTACTTAAACCTTGAAAAAAGAATTTGGCAAAGTTTTGGCATGAACTAGGAGTGACGCTTTGATAAGGGTTTTGAATAAAGGTTTAAGCCACAAACTAAGTTCAAGACATTGTCAAGAGAGCTATAATAGTCAACTTGAGATGTGTTATATATCATTAGATAACTTATCTTGTAGAATTTCTTGTGAGTTCTAGAAAAAAATGTTTACAGCTATACTGAAAAAGTTATTCTAGACTAAGCCTCAAGGATATTTCCTCTAAAAAACACCATTGAAAGATATAAAATTACCCTATTTGGAGTACATGTTGAAAGCAGCTCTGGAATATAGGTTAAAAGTAACTCTTAAACAAAGTAAGAATGCTTTAATTTACTTTTATACTAAAATCATGGAGATTTTTCCTTGTGTTTGGATCCTCTTCATGTTTTGTATGCTTGTTTATATACCCAATTCATTTGGATAGATGCATATACATAATGATTAGGTTTTTTATTTTATTTTATTTCTCCTTTGGAATGTTTGAAGTGATGAACAACAAACTAGGAATACATTTTGTGATGGTTATTTAGATTGCACTTTTTATTACCCAATAGACAAAAGATTTAGATGGAAGTAGAAGTTCATGGCAATTAGAAATAAAAGTGTGTAAAACTGCCTACTATAGGTCAAGATACAACCTTTTTCCTATAGGCTCCATAACTAGATGTTGGTGTGTTCTCAAAGAAAATAAAGCAAAGTACAACACCAATATGTGCACTTCCTCCTTTTTGTCTTTGAGCCTTTTTGAATTTTTGTCTTTCTATACTTCCTTTGTAGATGAAGGTCCATTATGACTTGTTCTACTCTATTGTCAACCCATGCTAAACATTTGCAAAAATAGATAAGATAGGTCCAATTCAACTTCTTCAACATCTTCCTTTAGCATAATCTCCAATTTTTTAGGGACTTTGCATTCCTTATCTGACTTAGTCTTTGCCTCCTAAACATTGTTCACTACTTTTTCAATCAAAGAAGATATTGTCTCAATCTCAACACTTTCTTCCATTATCTACTTTGGTTTCTTACCTGCACATATTAGAACTACATAAGGCAAAGGTCTTTTAGTTGACTTTCTCTTCATTATTGATTTTGGTAGAGCTTCATACTTCTGAATGTTTTAAATCTTTTATCTTCCGCTTAATCCATTTCACTATCCTTACTTTTTTAGGTTATGCTGCATAGTAATTGTTTGGCAAGACATGCATAGGGAACTCCTTCTACTCCTTTGGGGTGATTAGGTGTATCCTTACATATAAATGTATGGAAAGGGCACCAAATAGGGTGGTTCCTTCTCTCTGAATATATTGCACATCTTTTACATGCAGTTGTGGAAGATGCACCTCTAATCAATTAGCTTTCTTGCAATTAAATACTTAAAGAAAATAGCTTGCTTTGTAAATTAATAAGTTTTTTCATGGGGCCTGAAGAAATTCATTACAGTTACTACACAATAGCTCTCTTCTTTGAATTCTTCTAATGCACCATTGGTTGATCATTCTTCTTTAACAAATATTCATGGAAAGTACCTTTCAATCAATTATACATCCTCCTTGTCTCTCCATATTGTTTAGAGTATGGTCTTTAGGTTTACTTGATTTTTTACCAAAAACTTGCATCTAATGGTCTTCAATCCATTTGTCGGTTGCCCCAAAGAGTGTTACTTCCTTAGATTTAGTTCTTCCAATTGTCTTGGCTTATGTAATACCAATAGCTAGACATATGATCTATTGAAATTCTGTTTTGGTAACATCTGGAAGGATGTTATACATGATGAATTAAGGAGATCAGACAGCGGTATCACCAAAAGAGTACTTCTACTAATAGGATAGAAACTGAAACATGCTTTGAAACTTTAAAATCAATAGCTAGGCATATGATCTAGAGGTGAAAACTTGGACTGGTGACATTTGGAAGGATGTAACACATGATAGAGAAAGTAGATCAGATAAAGATATCACCAAAAGAGCACTTCTACTAATAGGGCAAAAGCCAACATAGGTCTGAACTTTTGAGGCAATTTTGAGGGCCTAAATAGATGAATTATGCCTCAATAATGTACAAAACTCCCTCTCTTCAATTCAGGAAAGGTTGGCCTCCTTTCTCCCCAGGTTTTTCTCATCAGGATCTTTCCAATGATACCTCACCCATGTGATTCTGAGATTCCTACAAGAAGATTCCCTAAAAGATTCCCTCTGGTCAAAGCTTGTTTGACCAACCAGATAGGACCAGGACCAACATGTCACCATCCAAGCAAGTAATCTAAGGGTGGAGCTTGTTGACAAGTCACCTATCCATCTACCTAATCTTATTGTGGAGCTTCCTTGGAGGAGATCCTCTTTGGCTATATAATAAAGATAAGGTGCTCCTTTGGGGCATCAAAGTTTGAGTGTGGAATTCATGTTGTCTCTATTGTGTTTCTCTATCCTCAGATAATTGCAGCTTATTTCTCCTCACATGAGATTTCAATTCCACAAGAATAATGTCTAGTAAAGCTATCGAAGTATCTCTCTATGCATGGTCTTCTCTAAACAATCAATTGTAGTGTTTTGAAGGTTTAAGTCCTTTGCCAATGATCTTTGCAATGCTCGACAAATCATTTTGATACCTCCACAACAAAGTTCTCAACCAGATTTTTACCCCTTATCATTGTTCACATGCACTAGGATTCAAACACTTAGCAATTAACTCAAAAGCTCTCTCTCCCATATCTTTGTCTTGGTGTTTCTAACATTAAGATTAATTCAAACTTCAAATAGGATTTGGTCATTGAGAATGGCCAATTTATAGGCCAAGAACTTTGCCCCATTTTTCTTTGATCATGCTCTAGTTTATATCCTCATGTAAGCCCTTTTTAGGTGTATTGATAATCTATGGGGGTTCTTCTTGTGGTCTTTGGTGGGATTCAAAATATCTTTAGCCTTTGGCAAACCTTCCTTCATCTCTGGATTGGTCAATAGGTCTTTGTGCAAATTCCTTTATATTTTTGTTCTCATTATCATACTATGCTTTTCTCTCTTTGGGAACACACCAAATACCTAGCTATAGAGCTTACAAACAAGAGGATGTATGTAGAACTATAACTAATAATTTGTGTCCACTTGTCTTCTCAACTACCAAAACCTTATATTCCTATTTCCAATATTCATTTTATCAATGAGAGTGAAAAGGACAACATACATTCTAAGTTACCATCACAAAATTCACTCTTAGTTTGTTAGTCATCACTTCTAGCATTGCTAGGGAAAAATACACAACACACCTAAAGGGAATGAACCTAAGCGCAAAGTCCACACGATAATCCAACCAACATGGCATACAATCAACCATGAAGAGGAACCCAACACAAGCAACTTAACAATAACTCTCTATGCTTTTGATGAAAATGTGTTTTAGAGCCTGATTTCTCTATCCAAGAGCTACTCTAAATCTGTTTTCCAAGATTTGCTTCCAACTTGTATTCTAAATAGGAAATTGTATGCCTTTTAGTGGAGAAATATCTACAAGACTCATACTAAAATAATTTATTTCTCATAGCTTTGATTCAAATACTCTATGACTCAATAGAAAGCTTGAAAATAAAGCATTCTAAAGACTTAATGAAAAACTAAATCTGACAACTATAGCTCTCTTGATAAGGTCTCAAACTTGACATTAATTTTGTAGTTCAAATCCTAATTTCAGAACCCTAATCAAGGCTATCATCATGATTCTTGCACAATTTTTTTGCTAGAGTTTTGGCCAAAGGATTCATGTTGAACTCTAAGAAACACTCCAACAAGCTACCATCCTTTCAATTATATCCTCATATAGGAAAATTGACATTTAATAGTAGTTGGAGATAGAATAATTCCTTAGATCATATAACATATTTTAGTAGAGTTTGTTCCATCAGATCTCACTATCATAAATCTTGGGTAAATTAGATTTTATAAATTAGTTGGTTGTGCTATTATCTAAACCCATGTGAAATTTGAAATCTAAATCCAAACCCAATCCTTAGATATGGATCAATCCCCAAACTAGGCTAACTTTTTAGCCCTATAGACCTAGGTATACTTAATCCAAGAATTTGAATTCTCTAATTAAGTAATTTACATGAAAATTTTTCACAAAGGTTCAAGACCTAACCACAAATGATGATTGAAATTTTCATAGTGTGGTTTGAACCAAATGTTGAGTTGTGACCAAAACCCCAAATTGACCATCATCTCCACTCCCAACACTTTGATTTCAAGTACTCTAAATTCAATCTGTCATACCAAATTTGAGATCAGCTCAAAGTGATAATTTTTTAATTCAATACAATAAGTATTTTTTTCTACTCTCATTTGAGTTGACAAATTATGATAATTTGTCATAGAACTCTCAAAATCTTCCAAATGATGTGCATGCATATGAATTGTTGATATTATCCCAAGCTCATAGTGACTTAGTTCTCAATGTATAGTTGTGTTAGAATTTAGGATACACATGTATACTATATATACATGAGAGGATTACACTCTCTATATTCATTATTGCTTACCCTCCTTGTGTGCTCTCTCTCTCTCATGGTCCTTTATGAATGGTCTTGGAGTGTTAGTCCGGTGCTTGTGTTCTTTGACATGATATTATAGGAAGTGAGAGGTTGAATTAGGGTGTGTGCACCTAGAGAAAGATAAGTGAGAGCAATTGGAGAATTTAGGGATCACATTGAAGCAAATAGAATTGCCAATTGCATAATTTTGAGCTAAAATTGCAACTTTGAAGATCAAGATTGCAGTTTTTGCATAAATTTGATATGCGCCTAAGTCATAGCACTATCTTGTTCAAAACCATCAAATTTGGTAGACATCCACTAAACTTTGACAATCAATTTGGAGGGCCAAAAAACGTTTTGGGGCTATAGGCCACCTTTGGTGAAACCAAAGGCAAGCCGCAATTGGTTGTTCTATCACTATAGAAATTTTTAAGGTCAATCAAAGCTATCGTGCATTTTTCCACTATAGTATTAGGTGAGGTCACTTTCAAGAAATAGTGTTTTTTGGACTTTATGGGTGAGCTATATGTTTCTTATCAATATAGGAATCACATGTTTGGTTTGTATTGTTGATCCACTTGATTTATAGAGCATTTCTTGATTGTTCTAGCAAGTGTGAGTACTACAATTGTGGGATTGTAGCAATAGAAGAGTCCATGGGTATGATCACTAGAAAGAAGCTTGACAAGCTCAATTGGACTGTTTGGAAATTTTGCATGCAGATGTTCCTTTCAGATTTTGCATGCATATGTTCCTTCCATATGACCCTAAAGGAACATCTGCATGCAAAATGGGGCTATGAGGTCTCATGACAAAGGAGGAGACAAAAATGATTGTGATTATCAATGATGTAACATTGGAAGTAGTGCATGCACCATGGGCACGTAGATCATTTTAAGCACTTCATTACATTACATTTTGTGTTTCATTGTTGATGATAGGTCACATTCAAGATCTCACTTTGCCCAAGATGGCTTGGGATGCTTTGGCCAATTCTTTTTAGTCCAAAACAAAGGCCAAGAAATTGCAATTGCTATGGTATTTGAATACATGTAAGAAAGGCTCAATATGCATTAATGATTACATTAACCACATGAAGAGCCTGGTGGTCCAACTTACCTCTAGGAAGTGGTAATTATCTAATTTTGCTGATTGAAAGTACATTGTAGGGTCTCACACCAAACTACAAGTAGTTCATGACAATAATTTCTACCCAAGAGCCACTTCCAAAGTGGGATGAGTTGGTTGCAATGCTACTTGGTGAGGAGGTGCAACTATTGCAAAGTGCTAGCTCCTCCTTGTCTAGGATCCTAGAAGGCTTGTATTTTGCAAGCACAAGAGGATTTTGAGATAGGGATCAAGCCAAGAATACTACAAGAGGTGTTCACAATGTTGGCAATTGATTTAGTGGTGGACATAAAGCACAGCAACAACCAATGTGGAATATTGGATGACAAAACCAAAGATGTGCTCTTGGTACCTATAACTATTGTTACTAGCAAAGGCATGCTGCCAAATATTGCCTCAAGAAGCAGAATGACTAGCACAAGCAACAAGGTTTTGCTTGTACACAAGACCAAGAGCAAAAGTTGCTCATCAAAGCTATGCAATCTCCCATCATGAAGTTGGTTGGGTGATTGATTTGGATGCCACTACCCACATGACACCACATTGAGAGTGGTTCACTACCTTTCAGCATGTGGAGATACCACAATACATGGTGATAAAAGATGACACCATGCACCAAATTCAACATACAAGTTGCATTTTGCTCTTTATTGCACATTCTTCATTCCAAGGATTGAAACATGTTCTCCATGTGCCTACCATATTTAGAAACTTGCTATTTGTAGGATAGTTGGTAGAGTAAGGTATGCAGGTAAACTTCAACAAAGATGGATGTTTTATTGAAGATGCTCATGGTGACCTTATAGCACAAGGTAGTAGGCGTGGAAAATTGTTTAATCTTGATGCTTCTATACCTCCCTTGAAATCTATCATGTACAAATAGAGTGGTTCAATTGTGCATATTATTGCTATCTAGCACAAGCAAGTTGGGCATATGAACCTCCAAAGGTTGAAGAATCTTCCCTCCTTTGGTTTAGTCACTAGGTTGCCAAACTTGTAGAGGTTGATACTTCTATCATATGTGAAGCATGTCAGTTTGGCAAGTAGGCTAGACCCTTTAAGAGCTAAGGTAGATGTGCTAACAAACTCCTTGAATTACTTTATATTGATATATGGATTGCTTTTGAACCAAGCTTAAGTGGCTATCATTATTTTGTATCTTTTATTGATGACTACTCTCACTACCTTTGGGTCTAATTTTTGAAAAGCAAAAGTTACATAGAAGTCCTTTTATCATTTTAGACTTTCTAAAGACTAGTAGAGAAGCAATCTTTGGTTTCAATCTCCTTCAATTGAGATTTGATGGAGTAGGAGAGTTCCTTTCTTTGGAATTTGACCAATACTTGAGAGATCAAGGTATCTTGAGACAAAAAATGTGTGCCTCCAATCCACACTAGAATGGAGTTGTAGAGCAAAAGAATCGTCACATAGTTGAGGCAACATGCACGATTCTTAGCAAGAAGCACATGGCTAAGGTTTATTGGGCTGAAGTTGTTTCATACACAATGTATTTAGTCAATCACACACCATCAACTATAGTTACTCAAATACATCTTTGGAGGCATTTACAAGCAATAAGCTTGACTATTCCTTCCTCAAGGTCTTTGTCTTATTTATCATGTAAAAATTCCTGATGATAAGCATAAGAAGTTAGATCCAAAGGCTAACAAGTGCATTTTCCTTGGATATGCTCTAGATTCTAAAGTGTATCGATGTTCTAGTCTTGAACCATAGAAGTTCTATACTAGCAGGGATGTTATCTTTGATGAGCTCGCCTCTTAGTTTCTGTTAGCTCCCATTGTTTGGTTTTCTACACACATACTAAGAGCCCAAGGAGTACTAGTTCTCCGGTTGTTTCCTTTGTATCTATTCATGCACCTCAAGAAGTTGTCCAGCCTATGCCCCAATCAATAAGTTTAGGAGGTTCTACTTCTACTATTGTATCCCCTTCCTATGAAGTTGTTACTAATGAGGATGATAGACTCATTTTCCAAATGCATGCTTTGCCCTACACATGATACCCATATGTAGGATTTCATCTCAATAAATATGCCTACAACATCAAAAGCAGAACAAGGGGAGGTGCCCAGTCAAGTAACTAGTCCAAGATTATCTTTAAGTGCAAAGCAACCAATCAGGCAATTCTTCATGAAGGTTTTCTCATTACACATCATGCATATATGACTACTCTTTTTCAAGAGCATGAACCAAACACCTTGGGATATAACAAGGCTCTACAACAAGAATAGTGGCTTGCTACCATGTAGGCAAAATTGGCTACTATCTACCACCAATGTACATGGGAGCTAGTGGATCTACCTTTTGATCATAAGGCTATTTGTTGTAGATGGGTCTTTTGTATCAAGCATAATTCTTATGGCTTTGTGAGTAGGTACAATGCATGCTTGGTGGAAAAATGCTATGCTCGGCAGTTTGGCATGGACTATGATGAGACATTTAGTCTTGTTGCCAATATGGAAACCATTTGTATAGTGGTTGTAGTTGCAATTGTAGTTGCAGTTTAACAAGGATGGCAGTTACAAAAAATGGACTTCAAGAACGCATTTCTCAATGATGGTCTTGAAGAGGAGGTCTACATGGTGCAGCCATCTGGTTTTGAGGATCCATAATTTCCACCTTGAGTCTACAAGTTGCAAAAAGTGCTCTATGGCTTGAAGCAAGCACCCAAGGCTGGTATGCAAAGATTAATTCCTTCTTGGTAGCTTGTGGATTTACTATTTGTCCTTTTGATCCTACCTTGTATTTTTTAAGGGAAATAGATCAAAATCTGATAATTACCATCTATGTAGATGATTTCATTATTAAAGGTAGTTGTGAGAAGTTATTGTCTCACCTTAAGGAGTACTTAAAGGCTTAGTTTGGGTTGCAAGGTCTAGGTGGCCTTAAAATTTTATTAGGTATGGAGTTCATTAAGGATGAACAGGATATGTGGCTTGTGCATTGTTAGTATGCCACTAACATGCTAAATAGATTTGGCATATTGGAGTGTAAGCCTATGACTACACCTTTGGAGTAGAACCATCACTTGAATATTGATGATAGTGAGTTGCCAATCCTTATGGATATAAGTAGATGATTGGTAGTCTCCTCTATTTGACTATCACTAGTGCTAACTTGAGTTATGCGGTTGGAGTTGTCAGCCAGTTCATGCAATCACCATGAAAACTTCACTTTGAGGTTATCAAGCAAATTTTCCAATATATGAAATTCACTTTGCAATTTGGCCTTCACTACACATTTGGTGGATCATTGATGCTACATGGTTACATTGATGCAAATTGGGCATGGAGTGTCCTTGATAGGAGATCTACTTCAAGGTACTTGTTCGGACTTGGGAGTGTTTTTGTGAGTTGGGCTTTTAAGAAGCTAATTGTAGCTCTTTCCTCCACAAAGGTAGAGTATTGTGGAGCCACAAATGCGACTTGGGAAGATGTTTGGCTTTGAAGTTGGCCTTTTGGCGTGGATTATTTATTTCCCATTTTATTATACATAGATAATATGAGTAGCATTAAGTTAGCTAATAATCTTGTGTTTCATGCTAGGACTAAGCACATTGAGGTGCACTACCAGCCTTTTAGGGGGAAGGTTTTGGTAGGGAAAATTGAGCTTAATTTTGTTGGAACAAGAGAGAAGATGGCTCATATTTCACCCAAGCTTTATCCATAGATAAGTTTGGGGCTTTCAAACTTTGCCTTGGTATATACTATATTGAGTTGAGCTTGAAGAGGAGTGTTGATACCATCTCAAGCTCATAGTGACTTAAAAGCTGACTTAGTTCTCATTATATAGTTGTATTAGGGTTTAAGATACACATATTTACTAAACCCTCTCTCTATTCATTCTTTCTTTCTTACCTTCCTTGTGCACTCTCTCTCTCATAATCACTATGAATGGTCTTGGAGTGTTGGTCTAGTACTTGTATTCTTTGACATGAATTAGATCTCCTTGCTTTAGTTGACTACATATTGCTCAGAAGTTGCTCAAATCTTGTGTTTTGAGTCTCCATACCATAGCCTCTTTTCTCTTCTTTCCAACCATGACCTTCTCTTCTAAAGTGTCCAAAATTCACTGAAATATTGAGAATGCCAAACTCAACATGTTGGGACCCAAACTCTTGCACCTTGATCCAAACCATGTTGGGACCCAAAATCTTGCATTTTTTACACTTAACAACTTTCCCTTTCAGACATGGACCCCACTTCCACCTTTAAGTCCTTGAGCAAAAAAATTGTCACTCTCCTTATTAAGGATGTAACTAATTAAGTCCCAAACTTATCTATAAATAAGCACAAGGAGGATAATAGCATTTGGGTTCTCCATCACCAACATCATGAACATAATCCCAAAATGAGCTATGATACAAGCCCAAAAGTGATCATGATGCATAATCTTAAACTTGATGAGAAAAAATGGGGAAGGCAATTAAAGAGTACGGAACATTTCTTGATCAAACTCAACCTCTAATGTTCTACTTCCACTCAAGACTTATAAGACTCAAAAACACTCCACTCTTATCAAGCTTCCACTACCTACATACATCAAAGCGTAAGATGTGGACACAAACATAATCCATGTGGCCAACCACTTAAATGTACATAGATGGCTCATATAGCAACTGATCTATCAAAGGATAACATGCATACTATGCAACAAAAAGTGATATATACACTATGACTATTTCACTCACTAAGAAACCCACAACTCAACACCATCTCCCAAGGACAAAGATATCATTTGAGTAAAGCAATTTCTCTCCATGAAGGAATAATTCCTCAATACATAAAAAACCTCCCACACTTAAATAGATAAGGAAAATAAAAATGTTTTTTGACTAAAGCAAATTCTTCTTCATGAATACTTCCTCAATATACACAAAAACCGCACACTTAAATAGAAAAGCAAGGGAAAATAACAAAAAAACACTCCTTTTTTCATTCATCAATTTGATAAGATAGACCAATCCTGAATGTGCATTATTTTGCATGCATCTTTGATATTGAATAAGTCTTCAAACATATAGGATGATAAAAGGATATTAAATATTTTGATTGTAAGATATCTACTGGTAGAAGGTTTGATGTGGAGGTTTATAGATTTTAAAATATAGTTTTACTAAATATACCATCTTAAACAAGCCAAGTTGTTATGATATATGATTCCATGGAAACAAAACTAAGATTATTACAAGTTATTACTTTAAAAGTTTTTAGCCATCTAGAATTGAGAGTATCAGTTTGCAAATATGACTCATTATTCATGTCTAGGTCTTTCACTTTATCCAGAATACTTAATATTTCAATAATTTAATACTCTTATTTTTTAGTCATTATCAATTATTATAGCTTGTTAGAAATTTATAAGTTATAAGTTATGAGTCAAACTTATAAAATCTATCATTAATATTTGATCATTGACAGATGATAATTATAGACTTTGTATAATAGTTGTACTTTTGGAGTTTGAATCTATAATTGAAATTACTAAATCTTTCCTTCTCCTTGATTATTGAATAGCTCTTATTCTTTTTTCAGAATCCTCCTTTTTATGGTCAAATTCTTTGCAATAATCATAAACTACATTAAAATACTTCCATTTCCAACTAATAAGCATGGCCTGATTATAGTTGAGCTTCACATACAAAAGCATGCTTGTTCACCTGTGGTCCCTTGTAAATAAGATTAGGAGTGAAATCACTAACTTACTGAAGTATGAGTAATTGATATTGCAAAAAAATCACAAAAAGATTGTCTCTTTTGCTCAAGCTTCTTGCAACATCATTCCAAAAGGAGGTTTCTTCAAGCTGCAAAGAAGTCTAACAGAAAATTGAAGTCCCTAATGCTTAATATTAATATTCCTTATCTGCTCCAATAATTTCATCACGTCATCTATATGATAATCATTTGCTTAGATATATATATTAGAGAATGAAATGCATCCTCAAGTCTATTATTTCTTTCTATAATATCTTTGACATAAATGTGCCATAAAGCTTCTTATGCATCTACCAATATCCAATAATTATCATTGTGCTAAAGTCAGTCTTCTTCAATTGAGATTTAAAATAATTCTAAAGCTAATTGATCCACTTTTTCTCATTTAGAGAACACTTCTTCATTATTTGTATCATCTCATCCAACTTTACGACATCATTCTTTACATACATCAATACAACCTTCAGTTTTCTTACTCCAAAGATAAAAGTCAAAGATCACTAGTCAATCTCTTGATATGGTTAATCTCTAATAATGATTCATTTTGTATGAAGAAAGGTAATTTTATCATATTGGATGTGTGGATTGATAGAGATTTATCTTCAACCTTGCGTGCACAGTCTCTTGAAATGAGCACAAGTTTTGAAGTAGATTGAAAAGTAAAATTGAAGTAGATAAAGCTATGGCATTTATTCACATTTCTACAATATTGAATGAGTATAAACAAAGCAAAGATCTAGTATATGGCTTGGCATATATGGCTTGGTATTGGTGTATGATTTAGCACATTGGCTTGATATCTAAAACAAATGTAGAAACAAGTAATTAGGCACGATATTTTTAATACGTCACTTAAGAGATGAAGAGACAATTGAGAGTAAGAACTCATGGTCAGAAGATCTACAAAAGAATCTTCTTAAGGATTAAGTAATTTGACTAAGAGGTAACATGGCTAGGAATTTAATGGTTTACTTTATTAAGAAGTAAGCTTATATCCATCTCAAGTAAAAATAACCAGTTCTTATGCCATCTAATCATTCAGAACTCAGCCATTAAGTTCCTTGCCCATGTCTTCTCTCTTATGCTCCCTACTTGTTCTCTTGGATTTGGTCTTCTATATCAAAGCTATAATAGATTGGTCAACTTCAAGAAATGTTAGGGATTTTCAAGGATTCAGCAAGCTCTATCAATAATTCATATGTTACTATTTGTATATTGTTGATAGTCTATTAGGCAAGGATATAACATTCCAATACAATGATAAGGAAAATGTTGCTTCCCAAAAATTCAAAACTTGGTATTAACTTGTCCAATCTTAAAACTATATGATCCCAAACTACCTTTTATAATTTCTTTTGATGCTTGTAACTTTGCTAATGGAATATCTATACAATAAGAGTTTGTAGATAGTCTACAATCACTTGCCTTTGCTCCAAGGAGTAAATTGTGAAAAAAGAAGCTATTTCTCTTGTGATTGTGAATAACTATTTATGGTGTATGCTACCAAGTTTGCATTATCTCATAATCAAGATTGTTATCATTTGCATCAACTAAAAACCAGTGGTATGGATAATCCACTTGGCATCCATAAAGAGCCAACATATTGATAGGAAGAGCAATTCCAACTAAATGAGATCAACTTAAAAGTTAAACCTAAAACTTTCCAAGTCCACTTTCTTGTATATCCTATCGCAAGGAACTACCATATTCCACAATTTTTTTACATCATAATGGTTAAACTGGAAGAGGAATACAAGTCATAATACCAACACAAATTGTAAGGAAATCCCTTCTTCTAGCTATTTTGAGCACACATTGTTGTTGACTGTATATCAAGAATTAATTTTTTCATACAAGGACAATCAAAATTTTCATAATTATTTCCAATATCATTGTGTTTAAACTAAAGGAGTGATACAAGTAAGAATGCCAATAGAATTGTGAGAAGATCACTTCTTTTAATAATTTTAGCCTAAATTGCCATTGAGGATTATGAGTGTACATCATTTTCCATCAAGAATGGATTTTCATACCACAAAAATTAAGTGTATATTCCATTTGATACTCCTCTCTTTTTTTCTTTTATTACAAGAAGCTTATGATCTTCCTCTCTCAAGTCATTTGAGTAGATAAGAAAATTCATCCTTTTCCGTGCTCTTGGTGATGGCCAAATATGGCTCAAAGATTTATGTACATCTTTTTGTTTTTGTGAAAGCTACCAAAGGAACAATACTTTGAATTTAAAACCTACTAGCCTTCTGTAACCATTGCTAATCATTCACTTTATACTGGAAGCATGTGAGCTTGGATCTCATCACATCAATCAATACTTAAGGTTGTATTATTGTTGTTATATTTGTGGATAAATCAAGAAAGAAAATCTATTTAGTTCATATAATAGATAAAGTGGATGCACCTCAATTAGCCAAACTCTACTTGGACACAATGTTTGTTATCATGGTTCCTAAGAATATTTATATCTGACCATAATTGACACTTCTTTGACAAATTCTAGCAAGTATTATTCAAGATCAGTATCATTGGCAATGTCCATGACTTATCACTACAAATAGATGGTCAAACTGACTATACCAAACATAACTTAAGAGATATGTTTTTCACCTTGGTAAATATGTACCACAATAACAATAAAACTGTCCTCTCAATGTGGAGTTTGCCCAAAACAAGCCAATACTAGATTCTCTCCCTTCTTTCTTGATTATAGTCAATATCACTTAGTTCTTGAAATATAGCATTTTAACTCCATATTTTGAGTATTCTTAATACCTCTACCTTCTTCTTTTCCAACTTATCTTCTTCTAAAAGCCAAAGTTCATTTACTTAATATCACTAATTGTCAAAAGTGACATTTGATACACACCGTTGTGATCTTTCTCTTATTGCTGGTGAAAATGTTAACACTCTCTAGTCCAAACATGTCTTTATACCTAGATACCTTCTACATGAGAGCACCTTCCTAAGAAGGTACATAGGAACCTTCTTGTGATGTAAATTGCATGAGAACCTTCCTAAAGATTGAGTAATACTTCTACAAATTTAATTGCTTACTTCTGTAAAATTATAAAAGTGTTAATTCTTTAGGCCTCATTACTCCTAATTTTTTGTTCCTTGATCCAAATTTGACAAAGATGATCATATTCATTTTTCCTTACCAAAATATTGGTAAAATAGTGCATATATTTTCAATTATTATATCCAACAAAGACTCTCTTCAACTTTGATAGCTTAATTGACAATGGGGGTGAAGCATAGTAAACTTGATTAAAGATTCTACAAATAGAATAATGGAGCGGTTACGCTGGCCAAGAAAATCTACTTCAACTTGAAAGCTTTGCTTCAAGGAATGAATTTTCATTATGCACTCAAAAATACGCTTAACTATTACATGAAAGAATTAAGTTGATAAGATTTTGTCTAAACATATTCTTTGCTTATGACAAAAATCTCCAAAATACTTATTTCTACTAGTACATGAAAATCCAATCTTACAATTAAAATAAAATCAATGCTTTGATAATTGTGCTTAAGTTGGAGGTGCAAAGATAATATAGGAGAAAAACTAAACTACAAAAATTATCCAAAGATACCATTATGGGTTTTCATTCCAAAATTATTGGATATGCATCCCACACTTTAGAATCACTTCAAGAGCCTTCATATAGTTTCTACATATTAGTATATGAAAATTCCTTAATCCTCAATACTTCTTGATACTTCTCTTTGTTCACTTGGTTCCTAGCGTAAATACCTTGGATTTTATTATCTTATTACTTTTGTTCTTACAAAGGTAGTTATTTTCTTATCAAGATTATGTTTAATCATTTTGAAATAAATTAACACTAAACCAATAAAAAAAATTTTAAAAATCTTTATATTGAGAGTCAAAGAGGATCCTTTCTAATGTCTTCCACATTCTTACCTTTTTCAATGATTTCTTGTTGCAAGAAACTCAACTAAGAAAAATATTCAACTTTAAACCATTTTCCTTTTTATAAGGCCATAGATCTTTTAGTATCTGTACAAAAGAAGAGTTTTAAAAGATGAAGAAAGATATAAGCTTATTTCTAATTTATTTAATTTTAATGGTATAGCATCAGAAAATTTAAAAGTAAGACCAATATTCAACAAGAGAACCAGAATAAATTCAGAAAACCAATTGACTTCCATAGATAAACAGCTTCTTCAAAAAATATTTCTATATTTTTAATGATAAGTTAGGATTTATATAATTCAAGAGAAAATATAAAAAGGAAAAGGAATTTTAAATGAATTTAAAACTTATATATTTTATGTTTAAAATCCAGTTTATTTTGTGCTAAAAATAAATTTATAAATTCTTATGATGAAATTCGATCAAAATTTGAATAATTTTTTTTAATATTGATGAATTCATAAAATTCTTTCATATAGATAGATTAATTGTTGATAAATAACAATTTATTATAAAGTTCAATCTTAAGTTGATATACATTTTTTACAAACAGAATATTAATTTAAGATTTCATTTTTTACTTAAATTCTCTATCAATTATACATATTTCAGAAATAAATCTGCCAAAGGATTGCAAGTTCCTTGTATAAAATGTTTCTATGTATGTCTGTCAAAAAATATTTTTTAAGTATTGAGTTTATTATACCTATTTATTATCAAAGGCATAATTTTATCAATATCTATCGAGATCAAAAATCAGTAGTTTTTTTACAAGCACACAGGTTGTTTAAGTCAAATATAAATCCAATCATCCTTTTCGTGGAGGAAGACCTCAATTGGTGTAAATAATAAAATATATTAAATGTCAAGTTATTGATAAGACAAGGAAGATGACCATCAAAGATCAAATATTGATAAATAGCAAGGGATAAGGAAGCTTGATAGGACGATAAAGAGAGACAATGTAAAAATTGTAAACCTATTGATGATATGATTCGGAACGTTGCTATTGCTATTGAGGATAGAGAGAAATCTTAAATAATCATTCTGATTTAATATATGTGCATAAAATGAAGTGTTTGCTTTGATAATGGATAGTTATTTTGAGATGCATTGTATGGTTTGAAATATCTCTTAAACTTCAAGATCAGCTATAGAAACAGATATAATGTTTGCAAGTGAGAATCAGATTTATTTTTTTATTACCCTTGCTTGTCTAAGTTCTTATATGGACCTAAGTTATATGCTTATACTTGATTTCAATTGGTGAGTTAAAAATGAATATTATAAATATTATGAAAATAATATCATACTAGAATCAAAATGCATCTATAAGATATAATTGAATCAAATGCAATTTGATTATATTCAAGCTAGAGTGTAGTAAGGTTTATATTGATAGTTAACAATAGAGTTTATAGAAATTATGCAATAATGCATCAAAAGGATATAATCTAAAAGGGATGTGATATATGGATATATAGACCTTGCAAAAAATCATGTTATAATTTCAATTGTGTTTAAAGCTTGAAATATTAAGATGATTTTGTTTAAAATTAACAAAAAAACATATTGATTTCTCAAACTTATTATCTTAGAACTAGATTTTTTGATGAAGTACTTTCCTTGCATCATTCAATAATTAGTATTCAAGAATTCTTAGTAACATAGCTTCTTCAATTTTGAGCAAAATAATTACTTGGAATCAATAATTAGTATTCAAGAATCCCTAGCAACATAATTTCATCAATTTTGAGCAAATTGATCCATGGCTGATATTGTCTTGATCATTTCATTATACTCTTTCCCTATGGCAATGATCATCATGAAATAGATAATGCACTTGTAGATAATAAGATAAAGTATTTCAGAAGCTTGAAATATAAAGCTTGGAATAAAACTGCATCCACCATCACAAATATTATCTTGACACTCTTTAAAAATCAAACTCCAATTATACAACTAAATAATAAAGCATCATTCTAGATGATTATGAAGAGCTTAACTTTTCTATTTGCACCTACATTATCCTTGATACCACTTAGTTTATTTGAATTTTTTATTAGAACTCCAACTATACAACTAAACCAAGAGACATCACTCCCATAAGCCCAACTCTTTTACCTATACTCATGTTGTGCTTGACAACAAATTCAACAATTTTATTTGATTTTATTCATCACATATCCACCTTGAATGCTAGTTTTTGCAGCAACCATTTCTTCATCCCAATGGTTATTTTCCCATCTTTATATCAACTCCAAATCCATAGCCACAATCTTCTAGCTTGTTCATGTGATTATCCTACCCCTACTACTTTTTGGAAACATTGATGATTTGGTGTAAGCAGTCTTGAATTAGACTATGAAATCATAATATTATTTTACGGTGTTAGCAACCTCAAAGCTACTGTGTTAGAAGGATAGTAGTTCATATTAAGGCACTAGGGTGTTTATTATTGCCAAATCTTGGTCTATCAATGTTAATAGCAAAACTTAAGAGCAATTGTAGTTGCAATTACTAAGACACTAAGATTCTACGGTGTTTATTGCTTAAATTATTGGTCCATCAATGTTAATAGCAAAACTTTATAGTGAAGCACTTAACCAAGAAAAAGTAAATCATGTAATTTCTCATCAATTAATGCTTCAATGTTGTTGTGTTGTGATTTGCTTGGTAATTTAGTTTTTTTATCTATGTATGTTGTAGTAGATTATACATGAGTAATGTGTGTACATTCAAATGATTGGCCCCATGTATTACAATATTATCTTTATCCAAGGCTCTGATGTATATAAGTGGTGGAGGTTCAACATAGAGTAGTGTGTTTTAGTCTTATGAGTCTTGAGTGGGAATAGAGCACTAAAGCTAGAACATCCAAGAGTGGTAGTATAGTATGAGAACTATATAAGGGTAAGTTCAATCAAGACATGTCCAAAATTGTGATCTACCGCTCCCAAACCTTTTCCTCATCAAGCTTCAGATTTTGTGTTGATTAGACTTGGATGGTAACTCATTTTTGTCTTGTATTCATGGCATTGGTGATAGAGAATCCAGATCCAATTATCTTTCTTGTGCTTATTTATAAGAAAGTTTGAGATTTAACCAATTCTATCTTTTTGTAGAAGTAGATGCACCAAAAGTCTTGTTAAAGGCTTTAAGGAGGGAGTTTGGAGGTACACATGTCAAAAGGAGGAATTGCCAAGTGTCCAAATTACAAGGTATTGGTTTCACCAAGTGAGCCATTTTCAATTTTTAGGGGAAGTTCTAGCAACCTACTATAAAAGACAAGATTACCATTAGAGAGAGGAGCAAGAAAGCTATAATATGGAGACAAAAAACATGAGATTTGAGTCATTTATGTCCAAGATATGATTGATTGAAGCAAGAGTGGTTTGATTCATACACACGCAAACACTTTGGAGAATTTTAGCTTATAATGATGTGTCATTATAATATAATGATGTGTCATTATGTGTCATTAGCTTATAGCTTTTAACGATGTGTCAATAAGGTCAGAAAGTAAAAAAAAATTGATTATACAACCTCTAAGAAGTGTTGAGTTTGAGTCAATTTTAAACCTGATGTGATCAACTGAAGTTGGATGGCTTGAAATCAAAGTGTTGAGTAAAGGTTAGAGATTATGATTAGGTTTGGAGTTTTGATCACATCTCAAGTTACGGATTCAATTGGTCTATAAAAATTTATAGCATTGTTGGCATTCTTGTACCTTTATGTGAAATTGAATGTGAATTTATTCACTAGAGAATTCAAGGTCCTGAATCAAGTATACTTCGGTCTATAGAGTTCAAAAGTTAGTCAAACTTGGGAAATGATCTCTATTTAGAGATTAGTTTTGAATTCAAATGCCAAACCTCACAAAGGATTAAACCAAAGTGTCAAATTTTACTTTGAAAATTTTTAGGTAGTTTAGGATTTACAAATAGTGAGATCTAATGCAACAAACTACAATAAAAAATAATATCATAAGCTCAAATGAGTTATTCTATCTCCAACTACAATTGTTTGTAAATTTCACATTTTCCCATTTTCATGGTTGAAAGGATTATGGCTTTCTAGAGTATTTTTAGTGCTTACATGAATCCCTAGGCCAAAACTTTGGCAAATTTTTTGCATGAACTAGGTATGATAGCTAGATTAGGGTTTCAAATTAAGGTTTGAGCCATAGAAATCAAACTAAATTAAGTAGATTGCCACAATAGCCATAATGGTCAAATTAGGACTTGCTTCGAAGGCTTATCCTACAAGCTTTTCATTGAGTTCTAGAAAGTTTGAATTGGAACTATAAAAAAAGATATATTTTAATTTGGGTCCTGGATTTTTTTCCTTAAAAAATGTTTTAAAATTCCCTATTTGGAGTACAAAGTTGAAAGTAGCTCTTGAGTACATGTTGGAGTGCATCTTGGACAGAGAAATTATAAGGCATTTTATACCATAATTATGGAGAGTATTATTAAGCTACTTGTGTTTGGATCCTCTTCATGCTTGATTGTACACCCAATTGGTATGGATTGGTGTGTTTGCATTATGTTTAGGTCCTTTTACTTTTGGTGTATTGTGTTTTTCTCCTTGGTAATGTTAGAAGTGATGATAAGCAAACCAAGAGTGTGTGTTTAATGATAGGTTAGGTCACCCTTTCCTCTACTTGATAGAAGTAATATTAGAATTAGGGGTAGAAGGTTCTACCGATTGAGAATACAAGTATGTACAAATTATTAATGATTCTAGCATGAGCATAGATTATTAGTGTGCACAAATATTGGTGCTAGGTCTAGGTATGACTTCTTTTTTATAAGTTCCACAACTACATACTAGGTATATTCTTGAAGAGAGCAAAGCATAGTATGAAAATGTAATTCACTATAATTATGTTCATGTAGTAGCTAGGTGTAGTACCCATATAAGAAGGACTCCAATTGAAATAAAAGGATTGTCATAAATGAGGCACTATAGTAGTCTTTAATTAATATGGACCACATTAATACCCACTATTTAGGAATTTATACTTATTTTGATCATTAGTATGGATATAAATTGTTTTAAACAAAAAAATTAGTATATATCATATTATAAAAGTACACCAATAAAATAAAAGCTTCAAAAACCAATGGAAACAAGGTATTGAGCTTATAGTTTATTCAACTTACATTCAAGAATAAGCTTGAATTAATTTTTTGCCTTTAAATAGGATACTTTGCAAAAATTCCAAAAATATTCATATATTAGTAGTATCACTTGATAAAATTTGACAATTTAAGTGTATGTTGAGAATATTCTTTAATGAAGAAAAAACTATTTTTACCACAACTAATTTTGAAGCCTAAAATTTTTTCAAATCTTTTATTATTGTGGGTTACACTAATTACGTATACATACATACTTGTCATGTGTATATATTTATTTTAGAAAAGAGTCTAACGGATGACTTTGAACTAAAGCACATTGCTAAAAGTTTCTAAAAGGAAACAATAATATTACACAACTTCAAATTTCCGAAATTCAATCCATGTTGCAATTAGGTGTAGCTTCCCATGTATGCTAGTGGAAGATTTTGGAATCCTAATAAAGGAATAGTTGTGAAATACTGCAGAGTAGCTTCCTACTAAAGTTAGCCTTTTCTTATTATGGTATGTTATATATTGTTGTATGTTTCTATTACCTAGATAAGTAATTTTATTTGCATATTATTAGGAAATTGCATTATTAAGGCTTGAATATTGTTCTATAATGTATTCCATATGAACATGATCAATAATAGTTGCTTAAAATAATTATTACCTCAAAAGATTTGGATTGACAATGAATCTATTTGTTGGTTCATATTGACTAATACTTAAGCTTTTGCAAATCAGACACTCAGTATACCCTACATTTTCTATAACCCAAATCTATATTAGCATGATCTGCGATACTAATTTGCATATTGACTAACACCTAATCTGTTGTAAATCAGATATTCATTATTCAGACAATCAAGATTTCTATTCCCATGAACTAGGATAACCACGAAGGGTGTTGTATTTTGAGTTAAGAGAAAGGACACTATATCACTTATTTCATAGTCCATTACAGTTTTAGGCTGAATTTTTATCAATCATATGATATATTATTTATGATCGATTACAGTTCTAGGTAGAATTTCTGTCATTCACATGTTATATCATTGATAATAATGGACAGTTTTTGTGACATTCATAATTCTTATACTCTCTTCATATGCATTAATTTCTTACATATACACAACTTTTTAATGTATCACATATGTGCAAAACTACTCAATATCTTACCGAGCTGATCCTCCTCCTCCGCACACTGAATTTCGCTATAATAAATCAATTAATTTTTATTTAGTGGTCAGATTATATACTAAAATCATAATCAAGTCACATGACATTACCTCTTCAGTAGTGTTATGTGACTCATTCTCCCTTCGAATTAGCAAAGATATAGATCCATTGGTTTTAATTTCTCAGTTAAATCATGGATATGGATATGATAAATAAAATTTACATAATCTATATTTACTTTTGAAAAGTATTGAAACTGACACTTCAATTGTATTTTCTTCTTGAATATTTAATTAAGATAACAGCTCATTTTTTTCAACTATTGATGTTTTTATCATAACTAATCTAATAATTTAGGTTATTAAAACATCATAATATTCTTCAAGTTTTTGCATCAATCTAATTAAGAAAAGCACAACGGAGCACAAAACCTTTAAACCAAAAAGATGTACACTGGCAATTTAACCCAAAGAAAGAAAGAAAAAAGTCCTACTTCTTTATGTAGAATAAATCATCTCCAAAGTATATCCACCCAACATATGTACTTTGTAGGAATATAGTTATTTGTATAGAATAGCTTTCTCCTAATCGATACGTAGACTACGATGATTACGACATCCATGTTATTTTGAATCATATTTAGTAGGAGTGAAGTAAAGTGAGCACCATCTAGTTCTGACATAGGTGGATGATCAGTGTATTCCTTTAGACATTAGAAGGTGGCGAAAGGGAATGTTCAACCTCTACACTCAGCACCTGCACTAATTTGGTTGAACATGATAAGCTCTCTATTTTCCAAAGTTATTCACTCGTTGTCCGTAGATAGGAGATCCATGTGAATAGAACCCTCAATTTACACGTTTACAATCTGCCGATATGATAGAACACCGTCATAATATCTAATATATGAAAGCTTTCGACGTTGATGGAAAGCTGGTCATTGTGTCAGATTCACTACCACCGTCAACTTTCACAAGAAAACCGTAGCAACCTTCAAATCATATCCAGATTTTTGACTTTTCTCAACTCTGACGTTGTACTGAGTTTTGACATCCACTAAACTTCTCCTTCCGTGAGCATCTGATACATGCTCAAGCACATTGCTAGTAGCGGAATTTTGCTTGCTTTGCAGGAAGGTAACAAAGCCTTTTTCACAAAAGACCACGTTCGAGGCTATTTAGACAGAAGGATATCTGAACTCCTGTGAACGATGAATGAATGCAGACAGAATACATAACAAGCACGGGAATTTGCTTGAGAGCAATCTCAACGGTTGCCGACTTACTAACCAGAAACGACTCCGACATTCTGATGAAGGCTGTCAATTCGAGCTTCTCGTTCGACGAGTTTGAACAAAACGAGGTGTTCAGATTCAGCTGCCTCGCTTATCAGGTAACTTTAGATCCCTTCTTCCAAGCCAGACGTTTCGGAATTATTTGCTGATCTTGAGATCTGAAGTGACCCTCGTTTACAAAGACAAATTATCATTCTGTGAAGAGATGGAATCAGTTGCTGATGGACTGATCATGTGCTAAACTAGTGCTACTATAGACCTTTTGAAACTGAAGGAGAATCTAATATAGATACTCTGCAGTAACCAAACCAGAACAGCTGTATTTGCTTTGAAAACATATTTGAATGAATAAATCGGCCGGGTGTCTTCAACCAGCTTGTGATCTTCAACAACGCCACGAGCTGCAGTCCTTTGTGGGACGTACTGTACCCCTAACTGCGAGTGAAACGATGTTCGGACCCACTGCCACTTCATTTCGTGTGATTTAAGACCCTGAAGGCAGAGATTCACAGAGACTAGTGCCCAAAGCACCTGTAAACTCAACGTCGGATCCATGGTCTCACCAGTATTCTATGGTTACCCTATTTAACTGCCTATTATCAAGATTTGCAGGATTTGGACGTCAAATCTACCACAGCCAGAGTTGAGGGAGTAAGAGATATCGATAGTCTTTGCAATACTCCAGTCTTTATTCCCTTTGTTTGATTCACGGATGTCCCGGCTTGATCCTTTTCCTAGACCGGCTACACTGTATCTACACTCAAACTTTCCTATTCGATTCGTTTGTCTCTACATATAATGCTACGTCGTATTGCGCTCTGGGGATCGTCCTGCTCTCGCCATCTTATGTTTTGATCTCCATTCAGTAAACGAGTACATGGTTTTGTCGTTGAAACGAGATACCCTTCTGTATCTGCCATCCCGACAGTCCTGTGCTTAAAAACTTACGAAATCGTCTATATGTCAATATCTATCTCCCTGGACAGAGAATTGCAAGTAGTGGACCTCTTCACCGAGAATGCCTCAATTTCGTTCTTAGAGGCCTTTGTTTGTTTCAATGCTTCTGTGTCTTATCTGATTTTGTGAAAACCATGTCTTGTACTCTCCAATTCCCCCACCTGGTTATTTCGCGGTGATATTGCTGCGACCAGGTGGCATTAATAACTTCTCCAGTGTCAAGAATTTATGACACTGCACATGACAAATATGTCAAGGGCCTTCCCATGTACATAGGTTAAAACAAGGATAGATTTATGACGACCACGTAGTACCAGCTTGCACTCGACACCAGGCTATCGCAGCAGGCCGTGTAGTCAAAAGAATGTCAGGGTATTTTTCTGATCTTTAGAGACGGTTTTCCTTGGATAGTGGGAAGAAGGCTGTCAGAAACACTCCTATCCAGACTGCTCGTACCCATGCCCGAAGGCTTGTAGCAAGACTGGAGCAATCTGCTTTCTGAGGTGAGAATCCGTTATCCGTTAAAGCTCTTTTATCTAAACACTATTGAGCTGGCGTGAAGAACCGTTGCTTCATGCTGCCACTGTCCTCGGCGATCTCTTTGGTTTGCCTCACAAGATCTCGACATGACCCATCTGGATAAAAAGTGATGTTAGCCAAGAAAGGATGTCACAGAGTTGAAAGCATCCTACTTAATTAATAGTTAACTGTCGTGAGACATCCGAAAATGGACAATGCAAACTGGCCAAAAAGTGAGAAAGAGGAACTTACGACGCCATTGTACATATCGATTCAGAGATGCAGAAAGGCCCAGAAATTATCCCGCGATTGATTTTTTGAGCCGTTCCAAGCACTGAACGATTGACGGCATTTAGATCAACATTACATCATTCTATCTAGCCTGTCATCCGATTATTCTCCGATTATACAAACCTGCTTCGGTGATGGAGAACTAGTTGACCAGTGCAGTCCTAGAAGATAAGATATGATATCTTGTGCGAGAATTTAGTGAACAGCCACTTACTACATTCTCGTATACCCTTGCCGATGGTTCCAGAACTTTATACGATAAGTTCCTCGTGTACAAAGAACAAACTTTGGTTCGGCAAACGGCCTATCATCCGACGTAAATTTCATGTGAACTGTGCAACTTAGCCTGACAAACGCTTCTACAAACTAACTTACTTGGAAATATATACTCGACGCAGCAAAGAGATTCAGGTTTCGCCGCCGTCAAGTACAGTTTAGAACACATGGACAACATGTCACAAAGAAGGTTGTGTTTGTAAACTCTTACAAATTCTTCAATTAGGTTTAACATCCGAAATTGAAGGATATAAGATCGCAGTGAGATGGTATGCTTCAGTATCCTGAAAAGCTGACGAACAGATTGAACTGCTCACAATCATCACATGAAAACCCTACTACCAACACATCAGCTCTCAGTACTTCAGTCCAGATATTAGATTGCAAACAAGGGACACAACAAGGCGATACTGGACCTCGGAAAGGTAGGAAAGATCATCGTCTTCATCTGCTTAACTCTGCATAAGGAAAGGTACGCAATCACGATATACATATTGTCAGCAAGGTTATGAAACTGGAGATGAGAGAGAGATTACTTAACATTGGTTGAATAACATGTCTACGAAGATGGAAAATAATGCAGGAAGACCCGCATTGTATTGCTTTCCATCGTCGTAGACATGTTATTCCATCGATGTTGGGTAATCATCTGCAACAGTTTGTGAAACACCGGGAATAATCTGGTGAAATGTACTGACAGTTCGCACACGGATGGTTAGTTGCATGAAAAACAGACACATGGAAAATGGATGATTTCTGAACCGGTTCAACTAAGTCCTACTCTTAGACTAGTCTTAGCCAGAATTGTCTGACAAATTAGCCAAAACGGGAGTTGCCAATGCATAGGAAACTACTCTGCTATTAAACACCTCTAGTTCTCAAATGTAAACTTAAAAGCTGAGTTAGGCGGATGGACTGGTAAGGACAGAAATAGAAGGCAGACTTCATTTGGTATTGTATATCCCGTGGTAACAAGGTTCCCAGAAAGTTTCCTCGATAGGCCAATTTTGTTTCCAATCATAAGAAGGTTACACCTTGTAAGCCTGATATGATGCTAATTTCGAAAATCCTCATCCATTCAGAAGATTACTGCGTGACAGCCATGTGCGTATAAATTCAGAAAATTGGGGTATAAAGCTTCAAAATTCGGGTAGAATCATTTAAAGTGGAAAATGTCAAGGGTTCAAAACATGCTTAAATTGGCGAGAAACATTGAGACAACTTTGGAGAGACGAGAGTAGACAACGTACAGCTTTGAACCTTATAATGATACGTTTCTTTACAGGTAACAAGTATAAGTGTGTAACTATGAAATTTACATGCACCAGGGATCCAGTAAACTCAGCCTATCTGTTCTAGAAAGTAACCTAAGTTGGTATTCTAAAAGGCACTAGATCTAAGACAATCTTTCTGTTCAGTCGCTCTAGTTGTGCCTTCAGAAGCCTGAGATAGTGATGAACTTACTCGATGCAAGTGCCCATTGTGTGACACAGCTCTTGGCTGTCTTAACAAAATTGTGAGTTTCGTCTTAGTCGCTCAAACTCGAGCCGTTAATGAAGCAGTAAATAGGTGAAATTGGTGTCTCAGCTCGGTGGCAGCCATAACCCTCTTGATGACCAATTCGGGAAGGTCGCAAAAGGAGTTTGCTGAAAAATCAAGGACCGTAAGAACAGTGACTACAGAACCAGCATCGGTGTCAGATTCCATGACATAGATCAAATTACCCTGGCCTAAAGCATTGGATTCAAAAAACGTAGGTCTCAGGGCTTGATCGCTCAGCTTGGTAGTAAACTTCCTGGGAATGTCTTTTCTTGTCAACCTCATGGAAGAACTGGTCGATGCATTCTCAATGTCATACAACAAGAGCCTTGGATTTCTCCATGAAGAATCACGCTCCTCGACGAGCAAATGGACAGAACCGCAGTGCTCAACAAGCTTAATGAAAGAGACCAGAGTCTCTGCGGGAAGGTAGAGCTCGCTCCACATGTCCAAATCTACGTTGTAATTCAGCAACCTCCAAACTGCTAATTGTCTGGAGCCTTTCGGATTCTTCACGAGGCAGTATACTCGTCCATTGCACGAAATAACATCATCATCAGAAAACTTCTTTCCTTCCGGGACCTGAGCCCCTTTCTTCCAAGTACCTGTAAGAGAATCGTACAGGAGAGTGGCCCGGTTGGCACCCTCATGCAGGGCTGCCACAATCACCTTGTAATGACCTGTAACTTGATCTACAACCAGTCCCACCATCATTCTCCTGTCCCCGAGCGGTCGCTGGCTTCTCGCTGATAGATGCACTGTGGGACACGGCATGTAAAACTCTTCTCCTGGTCTGCAGGGCACTCGGAGAACTCGCCATCGCTTGGCGATCGGATTACACACCACAAGCTGGCCAAAAGTCTCTGTTTCGAAACACAAGAGTCCCCCGTCGGACGCCACCACATCTAAAACTTTGGCTTCGATTTGGTCACGGAAAAATGATAAGGAGTGGTCTTCCCAAATACATGCGACGGAATTGAAGAGAGTGAGTTTCCAGTTGAGGAAGTGAGTCAACACCGACTTTAAGGGGTGGTTCGACCGAGCAAACTCCGGGGAGATGATCAATTCATTCCATGCTTTGCATACCAATCTAAACTTGACGAGGCTTGGGAAGGGGAGTTTCTGAAAAACTCCATGTAGAACATCTTCCGGCAATGAGGCCAACATACTTGATCGCATTCTCTACTGACTAGTTCACAATGACGATTATTCAAGTCGGTCGTTGGAGGCGAATGTAAAGCAGGAGAGTTCGAAACTACCGGAAACGCACTGGCAGGAGACTGCTTTCCAAGAGCTGCACATTACTCTTATCACGAGAATTGTCCTTTCCACCCACTGAATTTGTTTTGACAAGGCTGCCTGTCTCTGCTCTCCTCTATTGGAATATAATCACAATAGTAAGCATCTGATTATGGGTGGTGAAATTCACCCAATTCACATAGAAAATCTGAGACACTAATTGTTCCGTTCAACGCCTTCGTCCTGCTTTTCCTCTTGGGCAGTGGATGGTGCTGCTATGGCTAAAGTGGGGAGAGACGTGTTCGTCGTAGATGAGTGCTTTCAAAGTCCATCACTTCTGTCATCCGTGCTTATTGTTAAGCTCTCACACTTGAGCTGTTGAGGCCAGGGATAAAAACTCCATTACCTAAGTATCCCACTCTCCCGACCATCACTTTGAAGAGATGGAAGTAGCCGTTTGAAGCGTTGGGCAGGCTGGAAGTTCCTCTAGTTGCTACAATTGAGGGGACGAGACAACACGAAGATGACTGATCACCAGTCAGCGAATAATGCATACACGCGTGATTCCTGCTAAATCGCCTCAAGTAACGCTCCCGGGTCCCTTTTTTAGGCAGCTGTATCCAGAAGATGACAGCCAGAAGTCGCTTCTGTCTTTCAATCCTCTCTCCAGACGGGCACTTCTCCAGACGTTCGCTACTACGATACCACTGTAGTCTCCTCCTCCATTCTTTAGGGTTGGGAGAGACCGTCCATCCACAGTGAGTTTAACAAGTGAGCAGTAGTAAGACAGGCGGTACCACCATTCTCCTTTCGGACCCCTCAGCCTCCCTGTTCCACCCAGCTCCCGACAAAGATGGCTGCTCCTGCAGAGACTATGCAGCAATTTCTTCCTCTCTTCACCGTGTCAAGTTCTCACACTCTCCTCCAATTTCGCTACTAGGGGGTTCGAATCTGGACACGACGAAGTAAGTCCGTCCCGCTTGCCTGCCTGCCTGCCTGCCTCCTCCGACAAGTGTATTCCCCCACTCGTCTTCTCTTCTTTAGTCTTCTAACTACTTGCCCCCACCCCCAACTAGCCAAGTAGTAGTGCACTGCACACCCACATCGCAGCAAAGTTTGGATTCTTACCCTTCTCGAGCGGACTTGACTCAACTCCTGCGCGAGGAAATTGCTTTCATGTCCAGACCATGTCTTCTGCTGCTCCACCTTCCATCTTTCTTCAAGGGCTGCCCAGTTCGCGACCGGCCGACCTCGGAGAAACAACTAAATTATCAGCCTCCACTCCTGCTGCACAATTACGGGGATTCGATTACTCCTTTCCTACTCTTTCTCGACGAAGGTTCCAGGCTCTTCACCGATTGATTGATTTGATTTGACCACTCAGGTTCCCATCCAGTACATTTCCTCCATTTCCATCGAATTTGCTCTGCTCTCTTGCTACATTTATCCATCCATGTAATCAACTTCAGCCTTCCCGCAAAGCCCGCGGGGAACTGTGTCCGTCGACACCTCTTCGTTCGTTCACGTTTTTACCTGATCAGCTTCTTCTCAGAAAACAATAACAGCAACAACAGCAGCAGATAGAGCCGACCCACCCACAACAAGCTGCTCCTTCTCCTTCGTATCCTTCCTTACCGACGGAGTAAAACACCATAGAACATGAAGATAAAGCAAAATAATTATTGAAATCACCTCTTCCTCTCTGACTGTATCATCTTCTGCTCCTCTGAAGACAGAAAGCAAATTACTACCCCTCCACTTTTTCATTTCTTTCCCAGAATATGCATATCTTGACTTTCACAGGCGCTACAGTTGTCGTCGCCATCCTCTCGCTCGGGGACGATGACATGGTTCGGGTACAGTAGACATTTCTAGACAGCCAGTCAGGGCGAAAATGGCAAGTTTTGTGATATTCTTCCTTTTCTGACTCAATGACTGTTGCCCGAATGACGCTGTTGACGACGATGACACGCAGTAATTTTTATTACCCCGCGCATGCGTTCTGCAGCTCTCAAGTAGAAAGACAGCCGGAGAACGGCCCCCCTCCTTCAACTGTCGGGGAAACGGGTACATACTGCGTACGGTATTGCCCCTCTATATCCATTCTACTACCAATGTGTACAGTGATTAACTTTGACTTGACTTGACTTGGAGCTTCTTCATCTACCTTACATAATACAGTCATTTCATTTCAAGTAATGTGGTGGCGTGAGGCTAGTATGAGTGGATTTGTCGGGGCGGCCGATAATCACTCAACGGTTTGACTTCACAGAGAGCCTCTCGGCATGTCGATATGGTTTAGCAATTGGAAATGAGCTAGCAAAACAAGTGATAATAGCACGATCAAGAACTTGAGCATGATTACTGCGTGTGTAATTCTTGAGTGAGAAACGGCATCACCTTTTGTTGCAACATTCGCACCCCGCAATCTCATGCTTATAGTTCTACTTTTGCCAGTTCTTTGATGATGCTGAATGAGTTTGATAGAGGATGAAGTCCTTCAAACAGCAGAATTCATATCTGTAAACTGTGAACCTGACTACGTTGATCTGCATTACCGGGAGTCCATGAAAACGTATGTTTGCTTTTGGTGTTTCACCAAATCTATTAGAACTTATAAAAGTCAATGTTGTATGTAGTTAGTGGAGCCAATGTCTTTGTCATTTGTAACTAGACACATAGTCGTCCCTCCCTGCGTCATTATGCTTCCGATGTTAAAACGCCATTTCACGTCCTTTATCATATGATTAGTTATCTATTCTGTCACCCTAGAAAGTTGCAACTTCATTTTCGAAAAACTATTCAAACGGTATTCTCGAAAAACATCTCTGCATGCCTGACATAGAAAGGATCACGGTAAACTTCACAAACCAAACACCAGATTAGGAGAGGCCTCGTTTATCTTAAGATTTTGTCTCCAACTTGAGGCGATGACTTCCGTAACCAGGAGTAATTCCTATGCGAGACTACGTTTTCTATTTCCTTACCCCAAGATTACCTGTGCTAAAGTACCCTAATGTTAGGCAATTCTAACCTAGATGAATTATTGGAACCAAAGATACCGTACCACCCATACTGACCTTTCAATGAACAGCTCCAGGTTTCATCTAGTCTGCTATTAGGCAGTGCATTTCAGTCCTGATATCACTAGGAAAAATGTAGCCGTACTTGCACAGGAAGGCGCGGGGCTTCCCTGGACAGCATCACTGTACTAGAGGCAAGCCTGTTAGCGGTGGAGTTAAAGCTGGGTAAATGTATGAACATTCTGCCATGTCTGGTGGGACAATGCCACCTACTGTAAGAACATGTTTGGCAGAATCTTGAGCTAGCTGGGAGGAGTGTGTTTGCAACGTGTCAAGTACAAGAGTGCATACGATCTAGACGAAGTGGATAAAATGGTACAGCCGGGATTAAGTATTCCCACCGTCTGTGGTGGCCCTGCGTAGGCTGACTTTAATTACCGTGAAACTGGAAGCACGTTTTTTACCATTCTCTCTCTCTGAGAGAATGGTAGAAAACGTGCCCTACCCTAAGGGCAGGGCACCGCAGTCACTTTCTTTTACTCCGGAGGATGTTGCCTTTAAGGATGGCTTGTCTTGTTGGGACAGCTGGCCGTTAAAGAAAACGCTGCCTGGCACATCCAAGGCGTCGATTTGGAAAGATGCGAATCTTAGTTTACTTGCCATGAGTTGCATCTTCGGAATCAGGTCAGTTCGTTGGCTGGCCACCTGGCTACACGTTTTGAATCTTACAGAATCATAATGCGAGTCTTCAGTCTAAACTAGTGTAGCATGACAGTCCACTAAACAGGACCGACTTCCGGTTAGCAATTTTCTGTTTACTGTCTGTCTATTTCCGTCAAATACATGCCTATTTACATTTAACTGAAATATAATGGGAAATATTGATATAATTTCTTGTACCGATTGCACAACGATACTGTTCGGGTTTAGCCTCATTTTATCTTTTATTCTTATAGGGTTTGAATGGGGTCTTCCCCTCCTTCTTGTTACCTTACCTTACGCGGTCGCCTTTTCGTCCCATTTATATTATGACATAATAATATGATATTATATAAGATCTTGTTCTTTTGTATGGGTTATCTCACATAACATGAGATAATGTTTTATTCGATCGTATTCAAAAGATTGATCTAAACGGAGCAGCGATTGTTTTCGATTATAACTTATTGATACGAAGTCCCAAGTGTGTTCGATCACAGCCTGAGGGAACTAAAATACGTTTTGATTATTCTTTCTGCATCAACTTTCTATGTTAGTATATTTCCAAATGTTTTATAGGTCGTTTTAGAGTCAGATTTGAACGTAGCTTATGATCAATCTTGTCACGAGAATTAAGCTAAATTAAATCACAACTAATATAACATGGCATGTTAAATCATATCTAACCTAATGTAAATTTGGCTCATCGTTATGTTGTTAATAACCTTCACGTGAAACAGCACATAATGGCAAAGAGAAAGATTTTGAAAGGCCTCAATTAACATGGCAGACAGATGTCATATGCAAATAACTTGATAATGTGTAATTCATTTCTACTGTATATATCATGTAGGATTTGACCCAATCCAGTTCGTGGACAAGGTTAGAATATCTTTAAATGAAGTACAAATATTAATTGCTTGTTTGGACCTTTGCTTTCCCATAATAGATAAATGCATATAAGAAGAGAATATGATATTTATGTATAGCGTGTCTTCCAGATAGCATGTATTCTAATTACGATATCAGTATTCTCGTTTAAATATAATGATACTAACATAGAGATAAATAAACAAAACTAAATTTCTCATCTTTATGTTTGCATCTTTTGTCTAATACTTTATAATATTTCAAATATAATAGTGATAACTCAATAACAAAAACTTGATATTTATCATATATATATATATATATATATATATATATATATATATATATATATATATATATATCTCTCTCTCTCTCTCTCTCTCTCTCTATCTCTCTCTCTCATAAAATTGACCTCTTCTAAGTATATCATTATCTTTCACTATTATATTCCTCTGTCTAATCAACTTAGCATCACTTTTATTTTCTCTATCATCCTCTACTTTTGTACTCTTTTTCATCTTCGACCTAATGTGTCAATTGTAGTGCTTAAGATCACAAACTTGTCATATGAAGTAAAGGATAGTATGCATTACAACGGAATTAGAATTTGGTAGCTCCTCATCAACCACAACTAGAATAGTAGGAGATGCAACAAATGCATGGACTTCGTCCCCTGGTCGATCATTCGATAGTCTTCATCACATTAGAATTTTGTAGCTCTTCATCGACCACAAGTAGAATAGTAGGAGATACAATTTATGCATAGACGTGGTCCCTTGTAAAACCTTTGTAGGTGACATTTAGAGCTTCTTTTGCTAAATCTTTTGTCATTACTACGTAAAAATGGATGGATATTACAACAATTATACACTCCACAGCTCCCCTATTCGTACCTGGTTAAAAGAAAGTAGCAAGGCATTCCTTGAACAAATATCCGATATATCCAACAATCTTCCTTGCTAGCATGATAATAAGGTAGTAAATTGAAGCCATTTTGACATGCATTTACTAAAAACTATCATCTTAGTTCACATTTTTTTCCAACACTAAGCAAACACACAATCAAATAAAGTATTAGCCACACAATATTATGCTTGTTTTGTTTTGTTATATTCTTAATGGATTGATATACTTATAATGATGGATTATCTGAGATCCACCTTAGTGCTAATCACCAAGCAATATTTCAAATTAGAATATAGAATCAAAAGACAAATATAATCTATTATAAGGATAGCAATATGAATATACAATGAAATATAAATACTAACTTGCTAAATCATATAATAAAATAAGAAGCACTAGCTAAATAGCAATTCTTGCTACCAAATCATCACAAGAAATAAAAGATAAAAATTATCCAATGAATGAAATTTATCACCTACATGAATTCAATAATACATCTAACAATTTCAATAAGAAATAATAGTTTTTTTCTTGAACTATTTCAAGTTATAGCACTAAGATATATCCATTACCACATTACATATAATAAATAGTTAAGAAATCTTTCAACTTCAAATAGATCTTACCTATACAAACTATGTGTATTAAAATTTTAATGATTTTAATTCCTCTTTAGTCCAAATTTTGGTTTTCCATGTTATTAACAAAATTATAAATTATATTAGACTAAGCAAACAATAATAACCAATGCATTTTCCAATTATCATGACATATAAGATTTATAAATTTTTATTGAAATAATCTAAAGAAAATTTGGTAGTGTTTTATAGTCATTCAATTCCCTTTTGATATATTGATGATATTGCTTTATGAAATACCTTTGAATTGCTTTGATATGACTTCGATAAGTGATAAAAACATATCATGTAAGTCAATAAATACATATAATTATTTAATTATTTTAAAATATATTGTAATTAGATGTCAATCTTTTATCATTTATCCACTTAATCAATCTCTTGTTATAAATTATCAATGTTAGATTCTATTTATTAATGCTACTTGAACTATACTACTCGAATAATATCTAACTCTTGAATAGAATCTTCATGACTTCAGATTCACATACCTTATTGAGGTAAGAAACAGAGATTAATCAATATTTCTCCCATGACTAAAAATAACATCAAAGTACTTACTCAAATTAGTTCTTCCATTAATAAACAAGTATTGGTCAAAATTAATTACCAAATAAATATTTAATTCTTTTATTTTGATAATATCTTCTTAGTATGTTGATATTGTATGAATATTAAATTAATAGTAAATAAATAAATAAAACTAAATATAAATCATTAGAGACATACTGATTCATAAGGCTCTTTTGTATATATGCTTGCTTGAAAGATTGTATCCACCAAATTATATAATATCCATGAACTAGTTGTTTCTAACTTATGCAGATTATTAAAATATGTTTTCTAATTAGAAATTTTAAATAAATCATAAAATCTGATTCTAACCAAGATTTTTGGTAGAATAAGACACAAATTATTTAAAATATCTAATTCATGTATTTTATTTTATCTTTTATTTAATTTAGATTGATATAAAATATATGCAAGATTAAACTATCTTACATTTGATATCTTTTATCTCTATAATAAAGTTAAAACTATTCTCTGAGCCAAGTATATTGATCAGAATATCGATTTATAAAAATCTTGCAGATATCTATGTATAGAATACAATATGATCAATGAAACAAAATTACAATAGGATGTTCGTAGATAAAACTATTTTCAGTTTATTTCACCCAACAAAAAATTCAAATTTATATTTCATCCATAACACAACTTATTATAGCATTGAGAGCTAATTTGTCATAACCTCACAAGTCAATCTCTTGTAAAAACCAAGTTTAGCGTACTTATAGTCTTTGGTTTGGTTATTCAGTATACCATTAATGTTATAAGAAACATGAGGTTTATTTCGCTTGCAGATACTTTTTACTTAACTTTCAAATAATTCCAAATATCATGGAAATATATGGATCAAAATAGTATAAAATAAAACACATGAGAAATTTCAACATGTTCTTTGATATTTCTATTGATTTGCAATCCCAAAAATTTATAATTTGATATTGGTCACCTAATTAATACTTTCTAATATCTGATTGAAGGATAGGTATATATACTCTAATCCACTTATGTTATTTAGTTCTAGACATTAATTTTATATTTATTTGGATTATCTTGATATCACCTTTTTTGATCTACTCTTTAATTATTGAATACTATTTATTGAGACTCCATAAAATCTATTATATAGTTCTTGTTAATTAAGTCCTTTTGGGATATTATTAAATTTTTATCTCTCAATTTAGATCAAACATGAACTTTTAGTCTATATATTTTGGACAGTTTTTCTTTGAGTAACTAGTAATGATTTTTGAGCTAAAGGAGAAGTTTACAATTATGATACAAGTATTATTGAAAGTTGATGAGTTTATTGTTTTAGAAACGGAATTTAAGTTTTTTCTAAAGTTTTCGGACCATAAAAAGATAGTGGAGAGACCACCTTTGTACACTATAGAATAACATGAAAAATGGTTGTTTGCAAAATAGAAGGTGTAGGTTGTTGTTTACAAATTAATGAATGTATGAAGTAGAGATACTAATTTCATTGTAGAATACGAAAAGCCCTTACAGAGTAATGATTAAGAACTAGAAGCCAATTTACGTAAACTCCATTATATAGCAAGTAACTTAGAATATATTATGAATAACCTAACTGTGAAAAAGAAACAATACATTAAAGATAATACATCAAATGACGATTCTTAAATAACGGTCTACCACTGAGCATGCCTAATTCACATAACGCACAGATTTGAGCTCACTTGTTTGAGATGAAACATTCAGTGCAAGAAGAGAAAATTGGAATGACTTTCTTGTTTCTTTCACAAAATAGATTGACTCATCATGATTCTTATCAAATTTCTATGATGATTGATTGATTTCTCTGACCTTCAAGAGTAGTGATATACCTTCTATTATCTTAGTTTAAATTAAACATCTTCATCCTTTATACTTGGTTGTACATTCACATGTTAAGGATTTGGAAACCTAAAAATTGCGTTTATATTAACAAAGGAGGACGGCCTCTACGATGAGCCACATTTTTTTAGAGTGGACACAAATTAACATATATGAGTCCATAAATAAATAAATAAATAATATGGGACATTTGAGAGTAAAATCTTTCGCTAAAATGCAGTTTATAAAAGTAAAGAAGATTCTATATGATTTCTTGTCCATGGCAGTACTGAATCTTTGGAGTTTGTAATCGTTGCATCCACTTCTAACATCCTCTCGATATGAAATATAACTGAATATAATATATAAATAATTTATATTTATATAACGAAACCAGATAAGTCGTATGAGATAAGCAAGAATTACGAATCAATCGATTAATAAAAAAAATTCAATACGCGTAAAACATCCTATACAATGGAGGACAATTCTATACGAGTTAAGTAAAGCAAGCATTATACACAACATGGATATTGGACACAATTTTTAGTGAATTTTGTGCCATGAACGAGAGAGTAGAGATGGGATGTACAAGAAAGTCCAATGATTGCACTCTTTTTGTTTTGAATTTGAACTATTTTCGTAGCATCAATGGAAAGGTTAGGTATGCGGGAAAGATCAATGAGTAGAGTGCAATATGTAAGAATCTACAACAGTAATGAATATGATGTTAGAATGAGTAGAGTGCAATATGTAAGAATCCTCAATAGTGATAAATATAATGTTAGAACCGGGTTTAAAGATTACATAGAAATTAGCAACAATTAACATTATATTCAAGTAGAGGAAAGTGAATAGAGTGGGGTAGACATAATCCTATCATTGCTTTAGAGAAGGATCTAACAAAATAAAGAGTTTAGGAAGTTTATACTACTATTTTAGGATAGAGAGAGTTGAATAGTGGGAAGTATAGTCATAAATGATCTTTTCATAAGCCAGAGTTGAAATATATAATTTAAAATTGTAATAATAAAAATATGAAGACCGATTTTCCTTGCATTTTCTTGAATATAGTAAAAATCTTTCAAAGTCTTAAAAAATGCAAGCATATTGTTCTTGGTTATTGAGATTTTTATATTTAAAAATTAATTATCACTTTCAGTTTAATACGTTTGCATCAGCTATCGCTCTTGGATAACCTTAAGATCTCAATTAAAAATCAATGTAAGATAACATGTAACTTCCGGTAACTATCATTATATGATACAGTCCATCAATCTCTTCATATCCAATATTTTACAGGTCTTTTGTGTATTTATTGATCAATATTTTATGAAACCCAGTTAATTATTTTTCATAAGAATATTTATAGCTATTGCTTAAAATTAGAAATACATAAGAGCATACATTTTATAATATTTGATATGGAAGTGTAATTTTTATCTCATTTTCAATCCTTTGTCCATAACTTTTATGAATGTCAAGTAACATAAGTACTAAAGCTAAAATAAAATACATGGAACTATTTAGTTATTATAAATTAAGGCATCAAATTTATATTATTGTCAACTATAGGTAAAACGTTAGTAAATTGTAGTTTAACACTTTATAGACTAAAAAATGCATAACATATACGTATTATTTTTCCGTTCAAATCGAGATCTTGATTAACCAGGTTATTCTCAAAGGAATCAAATATTCAAGGGATATGTTTTGTGATTAACTATATTATAATGGAACGTATTCATTTTATCAATGGGTTTTATTCCTTTGTACTCTCATCCAATAAAATCTCTCTATGTCAAGCTATCAAGAATAATAAATTATGAGAAGTTATTTGAAGAAGTTATTTACTCTTATCCAACCTGAAATATCAATATTTAAAAAAATTCATTCTCTTTTCTCCTATATATATATATATATTTATTTATTGGAATTCATATGTTGTAATGGCATTCCTTTAGACGGAGTAAAGTTTGCCTTAACCATGTTTTATTAGAGTACCAATAACGTAGAATAGCTACTCTATGTATCCATTCATTTTAAAAATTGTCCAAAGGATTTCCATTTTGATTGGATAGATGCAACACTAGACCTGAATCCAAATATCCAAATGAAGTAGACCTCAAGTATATCCAGATTAAATTAAGAACTTAAATCTCTTACTTATCATATCAAAACCAACAAAGAATTGATAAATTCTATTTTTCTCACAAAACAAATCCCATAATTAAACCTAAGGTAGTAAGAAGAAAAGTAACACACATAGAAAAACAAGAAAGATAGGAACATACTATCAAGCCATACAAGAATACGAAACCAAAGAGATAAAATGGAGCTAAGCCATACTAACATGGGTATGAGAAATATGTCCTCTTGCACATAGGAGGTCAAAGTCATGAAAATCATATGATCTACACAACATTAAAGCATTTGAAGAAGCATAATTCATATTAATTGCTTTCATACGGATTACATCAATGAGTGCTCTCACTGTAGAGTAATAAACACACATTATCTAAAGTAAGCTACAAATAAGAAAGATCTCTTGTCATCTAGTATGTTAAACTCTTGCACACTCCTTGACATGCTATATTCATTGCTCTATATAACCACAAAATTGGAAGAACAAAGAGGTGATCTTGTTATTGCATAGCCTCTTTACTTAGAGATCTTGGTGTTGCCACTCCACTTATTGCACATCTAGGAAGATTTCTAATCATCCTTTCCAAAGTTGCATTGCATGTAGGATCTATACCTATAACATTTGCAATTATCACATAATCATCTTGGACTAGTTACAAGTTTACACTAAGTTGTATTGTTTGCAATGCATGCAAATACTTTATCCAAGTGAGGTATACACTCTTTTTGTACCATGGAAAATCTATCTATATTATGGATAGCTATCCTCTATCATCCTAAAAGACAATAAGTCACACAAGATCATTATAGCATCTAAGGTAGTACTACATTCACAAGTGAGTAATAAAGATGTATATGGTTGACCAAACCTAGGAAAAACCTCATTGTTGTAAGGAAAGTAGATGATGAAAGTAGGAATGCCCTAATGCAAGGTCAAGCTACAATTTAGGAGCTTGCACCCTTATTAAAGCAAGAGCAAAAGCATGCCTTAATAGCACAAGGAATAGATAGTCAACTAGGCAAGGATATAGAGCTTGTTGAAATTGTAGGTCTATCAAAGAAGACTACAACTCTTTGGTCCAATCAGAGGGCAAAGAGGCAAAATATAGAACGCATAGCATATGGAGGAACATGAGTTATTGAGGTTGAGTGATTTCAAGGGGAGAAAATATAGTGCAATCAATAGATTGGGTGTGTTTTAAAGAGAGGATTGGATGGATACTCCTAGAGGACAGTTTCTTGCAACGCACTTTTTGTTGTTGAATCCATTCAACATCAAGATTATGTACATCTAACGTGAGCAAGTGAAAGTATATCTTGTTTACCACTTGGAGCAAAGTTCATGGACATAGTAATGAATTTGACAAATCTGGTTATTCTACCTATGATGACATACGATATAGAGTGAGATTTGACAAATTATGTTTTTTTATGATGCAATGGATCTGAATATACCAAATCCTCTCCCTTTCAACACTCTAGTAGAAATCCTTAATGTAGTTTAAACCAAAAGTGATATCTAGGCATTTTGTAGTCCACAATTTTGGTGAAGAATATTATCAACAAGTGATAGCTTTTATGGTTCCAATGGTAGTCCCAATTTTTAGTGCTCCCTCTTGAGCAATCATATTAACACTCTCTTGAAATAGGAAGTAAAAATTAAGCAATTTTTCATGTGTATGAATCATGGAGCCATGATTTTAGGATCTTATGCAAGGAGTGCACAAGATGTTGGATGAGTTTCAGGAGACCAAGATGATAATGGATGTATTGCAAAGTCAAGTATGTACCTTCAAGAATGATCATGCAATGCAAGAAGGGAAATCATCCCAAAACCCAATAACAATGGCCAAAGTACCTAAAGAGCCACTCATGCTAATAACACCAACCCCGATTGACAATGAAGAAACATTATTACTAAGGACAAAACAGACATGCAATATCAAGCCTTACAAGGAACAATGTTCCATGGGACTAATGGAAACTAAAATCAAGAATGAATTGATACTTTTGATTATTCATAACTAAGATCACCAATCATTCAACAAGCATGTTTGCATGTGTGTACATGACCAATAAAGCCTTTACTTAGTACAATTCTTGGGAATGATAAATGTTGGCAAAAGGAAGATAGATCATTTGGATGGCAATGCAAGAAGGACTATTGTAGAATTTTTACTTCATGAATTTTGTGCAAATGGCTCAAACCCGACTATGGCAGTTGAAGTAGAAGAACAACATGAAAGAGTACATGAAGGCATTTCTTGATTTGCAAGTTGTGATAACCAATATGAGTCAAACAAAATCTCTTGATTATTTCAAACAAGGGTTAAAAGAGCAAATTTGGCAAGAGATAATGGTAGAAAATCCCTGCATTGTTTTTGAAGCCATTGTATGTGCTCAAAGAATAGTAAGAGAACTCAAAGGAGGTGAAATGGTAGTCCCAACTCAACACTATCAAGCTGAAACACTACAATTTGGTGGACCAATTCTTATAGAATTGTGCAACATTCATTTTGAGATTGAGGAGCACAACCACTCCAAGGAGAACATGGATGGGTTGAAGAAAGGAGAGATGGAGTCCACCAAGGAAAAGGAGCTCAAGAAAAACAACAATGTTGTTACAATTGCGCCTAAGTTAGGCACATAGCCATCAATTATTGTGCTCATCTTCGTAAAAGCCCTCGGCCTCCATACATACAACCTTTGAACAACTTGGAGAGACAAATTGAAGGAGGATGCTGAATTCACATTGGAAATGAAGTTTGATAATAAATGTACCTCATAGCCTTACTAGCTCAATAAAGAGGAGTAAAAGCAAAGAAAAGAAGAGGATGAGTGCAAAAATGTTGAGGAAGACAAATGTACAATTGATAATTGTAAGTGGAGTCTTAGAAGGCAAGCACGTGAGAATATTTATAGACCTTGGAGCAATAGAAAATTTCTTGTCTTGATCTATGGTAGTAATGTTGGGGATGTAACTAGAGAAGGATGAGGTTGAAGAAGTTACCTAATGTTACCTAGAGTTACCTAATGGTCAGATATAGAGTATTGAATCATTACTAAGAAAGGTAGCACTCTCTATAGGAGAGTATCATGAAGAAATTGAATGTCAAGTGATATGTTAGCTCATTACAATGTGATCTTAGGCATGTTATGGATAGAGCACTACAGCCCCATTGTCAATTGGAGAAAGAAAATAGTGAGAACTAGCCAATGGAAGATTACTCAAGATAGAGAAAGATTGCAAAGGCAAGAATTGCTTCTTTATGTCATATGGACAACAACTATCAATAAGACAAATAGGTTTTTCATGGGTCTAGTAAGAGAAGTCCAAAGTGCATAACTTGATAGAAAAAATCTGGAAAATTTGAAAGATGTAGTCAATGAGTTTCAAGATATCTTTCTTGATGATTTACCCTCAAGATTACTGCCAAAAAAGAGAGAAGATCATAAAATTGAGATACTTCCTCAAATCTTGTAAAGCTCCATACTGACTATCACCTCATGAGTTGGAGGAGTGCAAGGCTCAAATAAAGGATATGTTGCAAAAGGGTTTATCCAACCCAACATATCACCATATGGTGCTCTTGTGTTGTTTGTGAAGAAGAAAGACAATACAATATGTATGTGCATTGACTATTGGGGCCTAAATAAAAAACAGTGAAGAAAAAATACCTATTACCTTGCATATATGACCTATTTGATCAATTCAATGGGGGGGGGGGGGGGGGGGGAAACACTTCACCAAACTTGATCAACGGAGCGGTTATAACCAAATCAGAATTGTGGAAAAAGACATGCACCAAACTACCTTTCAAACAAGGTATGGTCACTTTGAGTACGTGTGATGTAGTTTGGCCTCACCAAGGCACCAACCACTTTCATGAGTTTGATGAATAATATATTTCATCCATATTTGGATAATTTTGTTATCCCTTTCCTTGATGACATCTTAGTCTACAATAGGACAATGAATGAGCACAAACAACATCTATGAGAAGTCCTATGCAATTAAATCAATTATATGCCAAAGTCTCAAAGTGAAAGTTTGGCAAGTATGCAATAGATTACTTGGGGCATATAGTAAGTGTAGAAGGTATCCAATTGTTAATAGATAAAGGTCATTCAAAATTAGGGTGCTCAAGACGATCAGAATCAACAGAAGAGTTTCTTGGGATTGAAGGGATTCTATCATCAATTTTGTCAAGGATTTCTCCAAGGTTGCACAATCTCTAACTACACTACTTGGTAAGGAGAAGAAGTTGATGTGTGGAACCGCACAAGAATTGAAAGATGAATTACTACATGCATTTATTTTGAAATTGTATGACTCAAAACATCCAATCAAGCTGACTATAGATGCATTAGGTGTTAGGTGTTATTAGGTGGTATCCATTATGATAGGAGAAATCTTACAATAGGAATAGAATGATGAATGGCACCCAATTACATGCTTCTCTCAAAATCCACTACCAATAGAGTGCAACTATCACACCATCAAACAAGAAAAGTTGGTTATTTTCCTTACAACCAAGCATTGGAAGCACAATCTTGGAGAGAAGGCATTTGTTGTGGAGATAGAGCACAAACCTAAAGTCTACCTCAAGACATAAAAAGATCCATCCCATCAACAAATTTGTTGAACATAGTGGAGAAAATGCTTCAACATAACATATATGGAAAGCAAGTAGCAACTTACATATGCATCCACCCAAATGCTTATGGCAAATAATTTGGTGGTAGAGGTCAAGATGAACCCAAAATTTTGGCCAAGGATTCTTATTATTACAAAGACTAACCTAGAGATTGTAGGAGCTGAATCATCCAAAGGTGTAATTAGTACCCAAGGACTCACCTTTTATGATGGCAAGCTATGGATCCCATATGCCCCAGACCTAAGAACCATAATCATAGAAAAATGTCATGATTCCACCATTATAGGTCACGTTGGAGTAGACAAGACCTTAGATACAGTCAAATACTATTAGTATTGGCCCAAGATGAGCAACAATGTGATGGAGTACATTCAAAGCTACTTACTATGTTAATAAAATAAAGCTTCTAATTAGGCTCCCAAATGACTCCTTCAACCCTTCCCTACTCCTACACAATGTTGGGAGTAAGTCAACATGGATCTGGTCTACAAATTGCCCAAAACCACCTTAGGATTTGACTCCATTGTAGTCTTTGTAGACCAACTCAATTAAATGATTCATATGTGTCCTACGACCAAGGACATGACTACTTCAGAACAAACTCAATTGTATTTAACTATAGTCTTTTCTCACCATGGCATGTCTCAAGTGCTCATCATCAATAAGGGTACTCAATTCACTAGTTTGTTCTACAAAACACTCTTTGGCATTTAAAAAACCAAACTTGCCATGTCCATGACATACCATCCACAAACCAATGGACAAACAAAGCAAACCAATCATACTATCAAGGACATGCTCCAATGCTTCACCTTAGAGGAGCAAGAAAGGTGGGACACCTTACTTCCATTGGTGGAATTTTCCTACAACAATTTAGTGAATGCATCTACACAAGTCACACCATTCTTCCTCATGTATAAAGAATAACCTTTCACACCTTCAAGCTTGGCAAAGATCCTCCCAATAAATATAAAAGTTGATGTTTTAACGCTTTTGTTTCTACAATCCAACAAGGTGTGGAGAACGCCAAGCATAAGTTACAGATTGCCCAAAATCAATAGAAAAAAATATGTGGATGCACATTGTAGGCACATGGAGCTTAGTGTTGGAGATCATGTGTGGCTGTCCACAACCAACCTCATGTTAGTTGGCCATTGTAAGCTTTGATCTCATTTTATAGGGCCTTTCTCCATCCTCCATTGAAGCAATGGATTGGCTTATCACCTTGAGCTATCACCACACATCAAGATCCATCCAATGTTCCATGTTTCATTATTATGTAGATATGCACCCCGACCACCCACTTTCCTTCCATACACAAAGTTAGACCTTGTCCAAGACTCATTGATGGCACGGGGGAATATGAAGTTGAACATATTTTCCATAAATGCATTTGTGGTACCCACCATCTGCATGTGGAATACTTCATACATTGGATAGTGTACATATTGTATAAGGCAACATGGGAGCTAGCAACTAACTTGACCCATGCATCAGTACTAGTGAAATTTATTGAGCAACAAATTTGTAACAATGACATTGTGTCTTAAAAGGGGAGAAGTTTGTATTACCATTAGCTAAACATATTATCTAGAAGTGGAATTTGGTTTAGTAATATCTTGAAGGATTCTATATATGATGGTCTAAATAGATCAGATAAAGGTGTCACCAAAAGAGTAGTTCCACTAATAAGGCAGAGGCCAAAAACACTCAAAACTTCAAAGCTAATTTTGGAGGCCTAAATGGATGAATTAAGGCTCCAAAAAATGAGAGTCTTGCCTCACCCATAGGAAAATATGGCACTTTCTCCCCCCTCATTTGTCTCATTGAGAGCATTCCAATGGTACCTCACCCACGCCGTTCTGAGCTTCCTAAAAGAAGATTTTCTAAAGATTCCCTTTGTCAAACAAGTTTGAACTTGTTTGACCAACCAAATAGGACAAGGATCTACATGTCATCAATCCATACAATTAATCCAAAGGTGGAGCTTGCTGACATGTCACCAATCCATGTATTTGATCCAAGGGTGATGCTTCCTTTGAGTGAATACTCTTTGCTATGTAATAAAGACAAGGTGCTCCTTTGGGGCATCGTAGTATTGAGAGATGAAGTCTTGTGTTTCTCTTGTGTTTCTTATTTTGTGTTTCTCTTGGGGTTTCTCCTATCCTCAGAATATTACACCTACTTATTGAATGTTATCACATGTTACCATGGTAATCTTTTACTAGTATAGAAGTGACATTCATTGTTTGTTTCTAATGAGTTTTGCATGCTACCTTGAGTAAAGTAACATCATGTTCTACCTTATCGAGTGTACTTGAGTAAGTTGCAAGGAGATATGAGATTCATTTTGGAGATTCTTAGAGGAATAGAGATTTTTATAAGGATATCTTAAGAGGAGCTTTAATACAACCATAAATTTTGGCAACAATGGATGTTAAGGAGTTAGATTAGCATTATAATAACCTTGATATCTAAATTGGCTAGAAGTGTACCATTGGCCACTTTGGCTAATACTAAAATAGCAAGATTGACCTTATAGGTCAATCTTTAGCCATAGCTAAAAGATGAAATCTTTCTTGAATGAAATGATCTTGCTAGTATAACTAATTTTACAATAGATTCAAATCCCAATTTAGAGCTATTTGGAGCCTCTTGAGAGATAGAGCGTGGATTTGAGACATCCCAATGATGACATTTGCTTGGTTTCTAGAAAAGAAATTATCCCTTTTTTATTCTTAAAATGTTTATCTTTTTTTGTGATTTTGATTTGTCTCCTTGTAGATTTTCATAGAGTGTTTGTAAAAGGATACCAAGAATATGCACATCTTTCATTGGATAATTAAGATGGTAGTGCAAGAAAAGGGAGCCCATGATATCCTTGGTGCAAATCTTCCCAAAAAGTTCCTACCCTACACTGAGAGTGCAAAGATCATATTGGACATTGAGGAGAAGAGGAAGGATGTCAAGGCTATCTTTTTATAGATGGACTTTGACTACAACTTCTATAATACCAATGGAGGTGACAATAACTAGATGATGGAAATTAGTAAAGTTTGTGACTTGTCAGAACTGAAGAAGGCTTTGTGCTTCATTCTTGCTGTTATGGATATACCTATACGTAAATTTTGAAAGACTATGTGCACAAAAATAGAAGGTATTCACAAGGAAAGATATCTACAAGATGCTTATGACTTTCTTAGGGAATAAAATTTTAATATATTGATTTTTTGTTATCTTACATAACTCTGAATAATGGATGAAAATCCTTGTAAATTTTGAGTACTTTAACATGAACAAGATTATCAACGGTATTAGGTACAAGTCAGATTCAAGAATGCCAATAGCTACCTATCATAACAAGCAAGAGATGTCGATTGTAGGCTCTTGGCCTAAGGCTATGAAGATGTCATGGAGCTTTTTGGCAATTGTGGTAATGTGAAGAACATATGTAATGTTATTAAGGCATTAGATTGCACTAATAAATGATCCTGGCCAATGGTAAGCCTACTAACATTTATCAGAAGCTAGAGAAGGTTATCACCATAAATACTTAAAAAAAAACCTAGGATGGGTTGATGGAACTTTAGCTTTAAATTTATTGGGAATGACCTTAGTTTATACTTTAAGACCAAGTAGAAATTTTATTATAGTGAAGCAAGATGTTTGTGAATGAAATGTACATTGCATCTTGAGTGAATAAGCAATAGATCCTATCAGAACATATAGAGGATATAACAAAAGAAGAGACCTAAAATAAGAATGTTCACCATGCCAATTATTAGAGTAGAGATGTGTCAAAAATGAATTTGTACTATTTTTAGTGATTGAAGATGTGGTATTGGGAATTTTGAATTTTTTTGAATTTTTTTTCTGCCTTTGGAAGGAAAAATTGTATTTCTTAGTTCCTTAGGGAGTAGCAATGAGTTTTCTTCCAAAGGATAGTTTTGCAACCTAATTGAAGGAACTCAAGTTTCCTTTGGAGGGAACAACACATTACCTTGCATCACCCAAAACATTTTTGTTTTGGATGATGCATTTAGAGAATCTTTCAAAGTTTTTGTTCCCTAGGGAAGGCATAACTAGAGAGAGCTTCCAAAGATAGGATTCCCTCTAAAGGAGTTATGTGAGATATGACATTCCAAAGTGTGCACCTTGGACAAAAGAAAGTACAATAGGCAATGGAGTATGAATCTTCATTTCATGCAAAACCATTTTGCATGATTTCATAGAAGTATTCTTAATTGAAGATCATTGGAATCTTGGGATGGGAAGAATGGGAAAATTTTGATTCCTTGACTAATTTGTGCAAAGATAGAGAAATCTTCAATATAAGACAAAAGGGTCTTGACAAAGATACTTTAAAGAATTAGTACTTGAATTTTTTAAGCTTGAAGGAGTATATTCTAAGTGTAAAATCAAACTAAGTGAAAAAATGATCAAAATACTTTTGAGTGGTCAATAATATCCTCTAAGTGTGTTTGGGTAGGAATAACCAAAATAAGGAAGGTAGTTTTGGAGCAGACCAAACCGACACAATGGAATTTTGAGGTAGTATTGAGAGGAGAGAGTAACGCAATGGAGATTAGCCTACACACTCCACAAATTGACAAGTTTTAGAGGTTTGCAAGGAAGGAATGATCACAAGGTTGCATTCACATTCCTCATATGGGATTGGATGTATTCAACAATGCATATTGGCCAAGAGATAAAAATGAGAGAGAATTGGAACTTGCCTATCTTGCAAAGGAATATACATATATGGCAAGATGCATATTAGAAAGAAGTGCTATTGAAGTGATCATACATACCTTGGACATGCACTACAATGAGAACACAAAGGTGGAAGATTACATGAAGAAGCTATTCAAGAAGGGGAAGAACCCAAAGAACAGGTGGCTTGTGAAAGATTACCAAGGCACTACAAAGAGAGATAAAATATTTTTAATTATGAAGATCTTGTGGCTACAATGAACAACATACTTGACAATGAATCAAGTGTTGTTCTTTGAGCACATGTTTGAAGGTCAAGCTATTGATTGAGTGTACATAATTTCAAAGTCATAGGTAACATATGTGCAACAACTTCATGGATAAGATCCCTCACTATTTGGTGATAATTGTAGTCCATTTTTATGTAGTAATGAGGTTGCTAATTGACAATGAGCAAGATATTTTAAGCTAGCATTGAATTTGAGAGGACTGTTTCCTTTGAGGAGGTAGAAAGCAAAGTAAGGATTTGGGACATTCTTGTGGATGATGCAAACCTTCCAAGAATGAGAAGCAAAGGAGTACTGGAGAAGAGAAGGAGAGTTGTGGAAGTGTAAGGAGCTTGAACTGCCCATCAAAGCCATATCCATGCACCTTAGGAAGAGATTATGGACTATGGTGATTGAGTTATCCTAAAACAAGGAAGGCAAGAAACAAGTCCAAGAATTATCATCTTCAACATCTTTCAAAGAAAAACTAAAATGACAAGGAAACACAGTAAGAAGTGCACATAAAGAAAGCCTTTGTACCTAAAGTGAATCAAAATTTGGAAGACTTTGGTCTAACATATTGTTCAAAACACTTGACTTTAAAGATGATAAAGAAATATGCTCAAGTAATGCTAGATAGTCTATTGCACCTTCAAAAGGGTGAAGAGTGATGCATGAATAGCAAACAACTTTGACAATGGCAAACATGGAAGATAAATCAATTATAGAGGTGTTGGGAAAAATTGTTATGCTTGTGATGTCTTTCTTAAGTATCATTTATCCTGATTATGTGTGTGATAGGTCCAAGTTGCATAACTAGGAGGATCTCATGAGATTGATGCACACAACACTCAACACATACAAGTTGGAAGTTCCAATACTAAAGGAAAGCCAAGCAACTGAACATCAATTGCAAATCAAGTGGTACATCTACAAGCTTTGATAGAAGGAAAAGCAAAATAGAGAAGTACAGAAACTAAATTGATGAATTGCAGGTAGAGCTTGATTGCCTTTGGAAGTCCAACAGGGATGCACATCAAGCTTCAAACTATTTCTCAATAGCCTGCTAAAGGAGATGATCAAGAAGGAGGAGGATTACAAGGCTATCAAATTAAGTCAAATGTGGAAGTTGAGTGGTATGACTTTTAGGAAGGAGAAGGAAGCTAAAATTGTGGCTTTGAGAGAAGAGTTAGAAGGGTCCATAGTTCATGTTCAAGATTAGAGGAGCAATTGGTGGGTATTCTAGTTCCAACAACCTTGGTATGTGATGCAAGTTTAGGTGTGCCAACAGTTAAGAAAGGAAATCCATCAAAAGTAACATCGCTTAGACCGCATGGTAGCTATTATGGATCAGTATGTAGGGAATACTCTTTTCAATATAAACTTTGAAAGAGCTTAGGAAGATTAAGACTGCATTAGTGAATTTTAACACGAAGGGTAAGCAATAGGAGGAAGTAGCAATGTAATTAGTGAGTAGGATTCATCAAAAGATTACAGGGATTAGGGAGAATCTTAAGTTAGCTCAAGTCTTAGAGAAGTTAAATCAATTGGTAGCTAGTGTAAAAAGTTAGAGTCCTCTGGAATTTTAGGACCTTTAGAAGGAAGATTGTTTCCAATTCAATTCAAATACTCATGCTCATCTAAATAATCTAAGATTTAATAGAATGATGTGAAATCACCTTGAATCTACCATTGGGATTAGGAAGAATCTTAGGATATAGTTAGCTCAAGTCTTAGAGAAGCTAGATCAATTGGTAGCTGCTAGTGTAAAACACTACCTCAAAAGTTAGAGACCTTTGGAGTTTTAGGACCTTTAGAAGGAAGCTTGTTTCCAATTGAATTCAAATAATTATGCTCATCTAAATAATCTAAGATTAAATAGAATGATATGAAATCACCCTGAATCTACCATTGTCTTGCTGGATTTTCAGAAGAAAGGTTAAGTATAGACAACATCGTGATCAAGAGGTCTCTAAATCCACCACCTATTCCCACTTAGGAACCAAGGATGGAATCCATAGCAACATATGCAAATCCCAAAGGGGTATAACTAACCACCAAAATGAGAAGGAGAGGAGAGATTTGCAAAACCAAATAGAAGGATTGAAAGAAGGAGAGAAAAATTTCCATCCCTAAACCCAATAAGAAGTTAAAATGTTCTGAAATTTAATTGAGTCGATAGATGTTCTCTTATGACGATGTATCTTCTTTCGATTCTATTTGTCTTGAAATATAAATAATATTTGTACGTATCTTCATTCTCATCTCCATTCCTTTTGTGTAAAGTGAATTGGATCATGATAAAACCTGCCCACTAAAACTTTTTATGTGCACCTTTCAATTATTGCGACCTCTTCTATGGGAATCTTCTTTCGTATGAGTCCAACCCTCTATCCGTATACACCCCATAATATTTGCAATTGTGTGGCCTACTTTCAGCGTATGTGCCAAGCGACAGTTAGGACGATTCCAAGTTATAAAGATGACAAAATTTATTTCCATGACTAACCGATAAATGCAACTCAACTCAGCCATATTGCAAAACGATCGAGCTAGACACAAGGGAAGGTAACAAAGTTAAATGTTCGCAAACCAATATTCTATATTTTCCCGACAGAAGTAGCTCCTGGAATTCGTATGAGACAAACTGAAGCCTCATCCACAATACGTAGTTGGAACCCACTCGAAACTGGTAGCAGTCAGCAAGTACCTCATCCTGGGCGGGAGGCAAGATGCGAACCAGGGTTAGGGTACGTGTGGTTCTCGAGGGCTCTCCCTGACACAGGATGGAAGAGACGGGAAAAGAAAGGGACTGATCATCAATGAGGAGAACTCACCTCCCTCCACTGCAAAGGTTACTTTTGACCCTAAAGGTAGTTGAATACAGAGTATTAGGCAGTCGGAGTACACTATAGGTATCCGCTTCGATGCGCATTGCACGAACATTTGAAGGAAGCAAGGGGTATTCGTAGGTCAGGTAGGCTAGATATGCTGTAGGTTAGTTCTACATCAAAGGTGGCAGCGAGGTGAATGGAACAAAGCGTTGTAGTATACGGCGAGAATCCACGGCGCATACTGGATTTCCGCACAAAACCCTAGTCCGTGTCGTTGATTAGGAATCTGAGTCCGTATCTCGCTATAGCTAAGGTCAAATCAAGTTGGGGGTGGGGACAAAAGAATCTCGCGGACTTAAACCTAAGTTCGCTGACTTGTGGAGACGTGACGCAGCTGATACGATCAGAATCCACTTGCAGCACCACCAGAGGAGGAAGTGACCATGAAAGGTCTTGCTTCTTTCTTGTCCTACCGAAAGGTCGACTGCGGGCGGCAGTTAGTGCTTCCCACTAGGACGAGTTAAAGTAACTAAATGTAGCAGTCAGGGTTCCAATCTCGGTTTTCCCTCTCTTCGATGATTGCCTTGGCCCGCTGCTTTTGGGTTGGCTTTTCGCTTGGACCTTTAGAAACAGTTTCTATGGCTATTCGGGCCAGGAAAATCAATGTCAGAAGGAGGGAAAATTAAAAGTGCCAGCACAAGCAGCCATTTCTTGAAATATTCTTTTACTACCATTTGGGCTAGTCCCCCATTCTACCTCTTTTGTCTCTCCCTTGCACGGCTTGATGGGTCTTCACATCCTTCTTGTGTTCTATGTGGTCGCCTTTTCGCTTTTACTACAATACTTTGCCATTTTATTCTAGAGTTTGTTCTGGAGTTACCCCGTCCGTGTTTGTGTATAATAGTGGGCTTCGTGCCGTGATACCAAAGCACCAATTCTTAGAGTTCTTATTTTACTGTATGCTTTTCAACTCTCTTGTCTTTCCAGGACTCAACAAAACAAAAAGAAAATCAGAAAACGACTGCTCTGCTCCTTGGAAAACAAAGTAGCATATTCCGGATTTGTAACGTATGTCTACATGTTGATACTCTACTCATTGTGCATTAATCATGGTGAAGTAGAAATTCTGTCCCTGAATTGATACAGACCAAATAAAAGTTAGAGAAGATGAACTATGTTTTAAGATAACTTCTATGTCCCTTGACACATAATTCCTCACAGAAGTAGCAGACAAGATGAAAACTAGAGCCGCAAGTTCAGTAGAAGTCGAGAGGTTCCGGTTGTACGTCCTTTTATGAGATGCACCTCACCATATTTCGTCCTTATGGTCTCAAAGTCCATTGCTATTCGAAACCAACTCTTGAGAACAAATGCGGGCATACTTTCAACTTCTGCAATTTGTCCATGACACTCTCATGTCCACCATGCCCTTAAGATTGTCATTACCAAAAGAATCTTATTCTTTTGATGAGTTATATTCCTCTTCTTCTATTGGCAATTTTGGGAACGGTGAAAAAGAATAAGACTCGTTTGCAAAGTGACTCAAAGCAGGGAGATTCGGAGGTTTTTGACTTCAATTTCTCTCAAGCTGCTCGATGAAAATAGTTGGTTTAAATGATGAATATCTCTTTCTCTACCAAGGATATGCGATTTTGACATAATCAGTACCAAACCTATGAATTTTTTGAGATATGAAAAGGATTAGGAGATACAATCTCGCCTTGTAATAATCAGCTATAATGAACACTTTTGTCATGCATGGGTTCATAAAGTCCCTAGAAATCGGCAATCAACTGAACTGTGAATGATGATTCCCGGTTGGTAGGGTAGGGAATGTTTAGGGTGACAAGACTATCTGAAACTGAAATTGAAGTGCACAGCGTCGTGAATTGTCAACTGGGTCATGACTCTTGAGACTGCACAAATATGCAACCGCACAAATATGCAACCTCACAGCAGTGGTCCAACCTCAAAATGTTTCAACTCCTCACACATGATGAGGGTAGAAGACACTGTCCATCGCATCATATTGTCACTCTGATACGGAAGGTGCATGCAACCACAGTGATGCGACCACACATGAATGAGGACAGAAGTGCGACTGGAACATGCAACCGTGGCGTTGTGTGTTGGAGTACTGTAGCAGCATCCGAGCAACCGAGCTACTGCGGGATCATGAGACATGACCTACCTCGTAAGCTTCCTGGAAATCACAAAACAGCCCTATACTCTTTGGAATATGGACTGTTGTACGTGGCCCTCGCCATAGCACCGGGTCATCTACTTTGTGAATTGCATGATTCGCAGTAGGAACGGTGTTCTCCGCAGCTGGGTTAGGGCGCTACCAAATACTGAGACGTTGCGCTCCACGCTCTTCTCCCTGTGAAAGAGGCTCTTTTCTCCTGTTCCCGCGGTGTTCGTTAATAATATAAGGAGGGCCGACAATCTAAATTGTTGGTTTTACGCACTTGGTAGCTTGGGAGTTACTCCGTTCACGAGCAGTCATGCTAGTCGCTCGAGAACAGTGTGCAGAACATACACAAAACCAACGCGCCAAACATTCAACATCGTTAACGGAGGATAAATCCTTGGCAAGTACATCAAATAACAAACCAGGAAACGAGTAAATAACATCGAGGAAACTGGCAGAGAACGGAGCTGACCCTGTCCAGCACTTCTTTGGAGTGGAACTTCAATCACGATAATCACATGAAAATTCTTCTGCGGATGTGATACAGGAGTCCTCATACATGCTGGAAGAATAGTGTACAAGCACTGCTATTAGAGTCCGTCAATCAAAGACGTGGATGAACTTTCAATGGTACCTCTCAGCACTGCCACTCACGTCTTGGGGATTGACTAATGCAACGTCTATTGTTTTCTTCTGCCAAGAGATGTCATCCTGGCAAATATGCACATGACGTGATGACTAGAGGATTGGGAACTGTAGAAAAGCAGGATCTTCCTACTGGCACGTCGATGTGACTTGAGTCAAATCTGGAAGATTTAGGATGATGGATGCAATGGATATTACTAGCAGTAGCTTGGAGCAGAAAAGCGAGGATGAGTAAGGCTAATCCCATGACACGGTCACAGGATTGTAATTCCAAGAAAGGACAACATTAAGCTCTGTTCGACCACGATCCCCGTCATTTGATTATGGAAATTGAATGATTTTTATCGGAAAGACATGGTTTACGCTTGTCGCAATATTCTCTAGAAGCTCTAGAATTTTATTTCAGTTCCCGCGAGTGAATGTTCTTCAGAACATGATGTGCCCTACTGCTCCAAACACGTCTGGAGACTTAGAGAGACCCGGTTGTGAGAGCTCTTGTTGGTGGTTCCTGCCTTGTTCATGTCTTGGGGTACTCGTACAAAAAGATGGTACCCAACTTTCACACAGTTGTTTCTTGAGTAGCCTCGTGTGAAACTTGCGGTTTAGCATCCAACTCTTCTCCCTCCAACAGGTCAAGAAAACTGATATAGAAGGGTGTTCAGTACACTCAAAAACTGAGTTCACATATCGGGGCTTTAAGATTGTCGGTTTAGTCAGAGTCAGCTTCTTTATTTTCATCCGCAAACTGACAAACAGGTAAAAAGTAGGTATCTAGCTGCCAGTATTTATGCTTAATACCTTCCCACGTCTTCTCATCTAGGCAGTCTTTCACTGGTATTGGAACGAGATCGGTGGTTATACCAAGGTTTCCTAGCTCCAATCCCACAATTTGACAATAAACTACATGGAAGAACGCATTATCTGCACACATGCCGTTGAAATACGAATATATACCGTCTCTTTTCAGTATCTTGGGTAGGATTTCGTGAAAGTTTCTCAAGTCATCATAATACTCCCCATAGGTGTCGAAGAAGATACCTGCACCATAAGACACACAAACGCGTTATGAGAAGATGCCGAAGTCCATATCACATGCGAAATGCTGATAACCAATCAACTAACTACGTCCACTCATGGTGCCATAACACCTGTCCATTACTACCAGAGCGGTCTTGAAAAGCAGAGAAAAAAGTGTACGATGATCATGCAGTCACATTTGGAGACGTCTAATAAGCAAAACGCTTAGTTTCGCAGATGTCCAATACAGAGAGAGATATACAGCCTGCCCAGGACATCCTTTCTCTTCAGGCACTTCAAGTTAGTGATTAAGCAAAACTAATCCGTATTGACACTTAATGTATATCAGCGAAAGTACAAGTAATATCTATGAGTGGTGCCGTAACCCCGGTACGGTAAATGGGTGTAGTCAAGCCCAAAAGTCCCGACCAATCGACAATGAGTTAAAAGACAAAAGAAAACACAGAAACAACAAAGCAAGAACAGAGAGCCAGTGAGTACATACTGAGGACTATGCTTCACGTCAAATCTGTAAAGAAGAGGCAGGGGAAGAAATGGTGAATGCAATGAAAGAGGTATGTGGGACAGAAAGGTAGTGTCTATACTTTGGATAAACATCTCCTTAACTTGAGTTTTTTTGGGGAGAAAGTTCTACACAAATTCTTCAAAATGAAAAGATTTATTGCAATAAATCTTTTCATTTTGGAGAAAGAATTTGACTTTTTTTTGGTTCTAGAAACGACAGGACGTAAAGAAATCGTGAGTGCAATAAACTAAATGGGTGAATGCAACAAGTGTTAGTTAAGAATTTGCAGCTCTGCAACGGATGAAAGGACGACATCAGCAAGTTCGGGATCGTAAACAGTAACATTGTCATTGATGGTAGCATTGATTGGGCCACTGGAGAAAAATGACTGTAACAGCAACAGCATGTGTCTCCGCACACAGAAAAGAGGAATCAACATAGACACTACAAATGCGAGCAGAAACCGTTTGAAGAACGGGTGTTCCAGAACCCACTAAGTATGGAACCAAGAACGTGCATATGAAGTGCATATGACATGCATGACCGTATGCAAATCAAAATGAATTGAATCTAAGCAAATAAAATGTAAGTGAATCTAAAATTTCGAAGATAAGCAGAAGTAAGGACGTAGTTGACACATTTCATAAGTAGCACTTCAGAGAACTAGGAACCAAGACACAACGGAGTAAGCATCTGAAAGCAAGCAAGGAGCAAACGACAGAGCTTTAGTTGAGGATGGGTTGGAGTGGAGCGAAGCGTAAGAGGACTGGATATGAGTGTATATCGCAGCATGCTCAGTGAACGCGTGAGTCTTCGAAAACTAAACACTGAAGGAAGCAGACAGGCGGTCATAGTAAGCCTTCAAGAAAGCACTAATGACTCAATGAGTCCCGAAGTAGCTGGGTCAATGCCAGTCCTCCTAACGAGTTTCTGTGAGTGCCAAGGCAACACTATAAACGTACTGCTTAATGAAATACAGAACCATATAAACATAAGTCTAAAAACAAAATAGTGAATAAGGTTCTCGAGATAATCCTTATCGAGGTAGGATACGGGCAGTCTAGACAAATCTGTAGATATCAGTAGTCCAGGAACCAAAAACGACAGTAGAGTGATGAGCAGCGAACCATCGACGATATCCATAGACATCAGCGCCGATGAGATGGTTATGGCGTACGATTTTCTGTTTGACTCCGGATGTATGGTACTGCACTATATATTAGTCGTAGGAGATGTTCGTCATTGAACACTTTAGTGATGAATGACGATCGTTTTCAGTGGAAGGAGTAGTAACGTATAACTTCAGATCTATGCGTTACAACTCTATTCAGCGATGTAAACCATTCAGGATGAAGAGCCTCAAGTCTATGGTGGATCTCCTGGCAGCCAAGATTACAAGCTACTGGTGGAACAACATTCGCGTGCTCCTACTGGTGCTACTAAGTAATAATTGTTGCTCATTTTAAGGAGTCATTCTCTGGGCAGTGAGCTTGGAAACATAGATGTCCCAAACGACATTTCTCACAGCACGTTGGCCGCACAACTCTGTAGAATGGCTCTACGAAGACACACAAGACGAAAGCAGAGTTTCGATCGAAGTCTTCAGATCTATAGCAGAGATTACGGTGTGATTCCGAAAGGACGTGGGAGTTCCTCTTTTCTCCTTACCGTCATAAGAGCCAAGCTGAGGTAGAACATCTTGCCATCGACCGAAGAGGATTCGTACATTTGGCTTCTCTCCCCAACCTGTGGAGAGCATTCGAGCGTATACGTCCGGATGAGCTTCAATGATCGTATGAGATGCTGGTTCGTAGCCTTGAATGGCAGTGTCTACTAGACCCATTCCAAACCCAACGTTAAGAATGTCCCCACCGGCTGAACATACTACTTTTGCATGTGCTGCCATCAAAGGTTTCTCCCACGCCATCATCACCGCCTTGCTGTCTTCATCCATCAACCTGCCTTCACTATACTCCACGCGCTCTTCAAGATAAGCCTTGTTCGTTGCTTCACCATCCTTGCTGGTTTGTCTCGCCACGGCACCAAGAATCAACTCGGCTCTAGTACCTGTGAAGCCACTCGTGCCAGTCAAAGACATGAATTTCGCATTGCAGTCATGGAACTAGAGTTCCATCGAGTCTCTGATGTATACTTCTCTTTTCTTCTATGATCATACCAGAGGTAAAGCCAAGGTAGATAGGAATTAAGATTGGAAGAAAATCTTGAGCACCTGACTCCTAATATGCTCACTCAATTCGTTCAGATGTTCAAACCAACAATAGAATGACTAAGTTTCAATGCTTGAACCTTAATTACGGACATATATAGAAGCCTCCGACATTATGCCAGCACAAGATGGACGTATGAAAGAACCTTTTACTACAGATAGTCCGAAAGGAAATGGTGAGAAGCAAACCGGCATCAAGCAGAGCGTCAAAAGCAGACTGATGACCACGCTGCATGGCAAAGTCACCGGCACAGAGCCCTGAGGGATCAAGTGCATTCCAAGGAGCTCCTGCTTCGAGCAACATATTAACAACCGAAGCGTGCCCATTCATGGCTGCGTGCATAAGGGGGGATATCCCCTTGGAATCATGGTTACAAACATCTGCTCCTGCTTTCAGCAACTCCTCTACGTCGCGTTCCCTACCTTCAGCTGCAGCTTTACAAAACTCTGCGGATGATTCCTCCGACATTGTCACCAAAGCTTACTTCTCTCGAGATTTGCTCGTAAAATCGCCCCTCTCAAGTCTGTTTACATTACAGCTTCCTGTTTCTTTTATACACCTATCCTCATATCCTCAAACCTCTTTCTCCCTTCTTCCGTTGATAGAAAGTGTAAACAAATGCAAAGATCGCTCCAACTCTTCCCGATCGTCACTGTTGGAAGTTCTCTTGTTTTTCCGCACCTCCCTTCCAGGAGAACTGAAGCACGAGTCTGTGAATCCCGGATCCTCCAGTACCCTTCCAAGGATCCGAACAAGCCACCGTACAATACCGCATCCGACCACTTCAGGGTCGAAATTCCAGAAGCATAAGACAGAAGCCCTTCACAGCCTAGAATTCACCAATATCCTAGAGTTGAATCAATAGCAAAGAAAGTTGCTCTGCTCAAACAGAAGTTGTCAGCGGATCCATCCATTGCCATAAATAGATTTAACAGTATGAAGGGTGACTGAAAAGCGATAGCTCAATAGTGATGAAAAGCCTCGAGAAAAGCTTCCTCGGAGCATCATATTCCACTGTCGGAGCCAATGCATTCGTCCCAATTTGCAAACACCGTCAGTAGGGTTTTAGATTAGTGAAGGGTGGTCGTTCACATCACAGTTTTTCCTGACGACTGTGCAGTTGATAGGCCCTACGCAGTACAGAACTTCGACGACTTACAGTAGTACAGTACTGTACTGCAGGACATTGCGCAGTGGAAAGTCCGTCTAATACGTCAGGACTTACTGCAGTCGCAGGGCAAAGGAGTGGAGAGATGCCCAATCTTCCGAAAACCCTTCCGCTCTCTCGATAGTGCCGATGTCGTTATAAGAGACTACGGGAGTTGGGTGCCCATGTTATACATGCCATGTAGATTTCATGACCTAGTAAAAATATATATTATATGTTTTTTTCTCTATTGAAAGGTAATCAGGTAATCAATATATTCAGAAAAGCCAAAGATGGGAGGATTATGTGAAGCTGTATAAGGAAAACCCAAGGGTTTATATAGGATTTGGGCTCGAGAATATCATAGTGGGAGATCTGTTTTATTTGAGATTTTACAAATATGTAGATCTTACAACCTTATATGTCACTTGAGCATTCGGAGAAGTATCATTTATTGCAATTGCTCATCTATGGATTCATTTAGGATGATAGTTCTCCCCTGGATAGTTCTCTATGGAGCAATTGATATCCATAGTCTCAAATAGTCTCAAATAACGTACAAAACTGGAAAGTGATATCCTTGTCGTGTGGTATGGAAATCTCAAACTCTTCATATGCTATTTAAAACTTAGTATTCATAGCTCCATATCATTACACTACTAAGATTGAAAGGGATGATCTCATTGCGTATCTTTATACTTGGTTACTTTAACTACTATTGCTCTACTTCTACTATTCTTCTACTACTTTTGCACAACGAGGATGTTGAGTCTTAAAAGGAGTGAGGTCTGTAATACCAAGAGCTAGCCATATGATCTAGATATGAAATTTGGTTAGGTAACATCTAGAATGATGTTATACATGATGGTCAAAATAGATCAGATAGAAGTATTACCAAAAGAGTACTTCTACTAATAAGGCAGAAACCAAAATAGACTTGAAAACCTTAGAACCAATAGCTAAACATATGATTTAAAGGTGAGAATTGGTTTGGTAACATCTGGATGGATGTTACACATGATGGACTAAACAGATCAGAAAGAGGTATCACCAAAAGTGGACTTCTACTAATAGAGTAGGAACCAAAATATGCCTAAAATCTTTGAAAGCAATTTCGGAGGCCTAAACGGATGAATTAGGCCTAAAAATGTGCATATTGCTCCCAACCAAGGGGCATTGCTTGGTCTCGTCAAGAGCTTTCCAATGGTACCTCACCCACATGATTTTGAGATTCAGATAGGAAGATTCCCTAAAAGATTCCCTCTGGTCAAAGCTTATTTGACCAACCAGATAGGACCAAAATGTCACCCATCCAAGTAAGTAATCCAAGGGTGGATCTTGTTGACATGTCACCTATCTGTGTGCCTAATCCTATGGTGGAGCTTCCTTGTAGGAGATCCCCTTTGCTATATAATAAAGAGAAGGTTCTCCTTTGGGGCATCGTATAATTGAGTGTGAAATCTGTTTTCTCTCTTCTCTTGTCCTCAAAGTATTACATGGGGCCTCTTATAACCATTGACCATATGGTGAATCAAATCTTGGGCCAGTTGGAATGGATGTGCAACAACACAATAAACCAAACAAGGATCAAAGACTTTGAAATGTAGATCAAAGACTTTGAAATATAGATCAAAGCTCTTGACAGGAAGGTTTATACAAGTGACTAATTATGGCTATGTCCCTCAAACTATAGAGCCACACAAACTCCAAGTTCAAAGAAGCACAAACAAGTGTTGCAAATGAATGAGATCAATGGGTACAAAAAGAAGCTCATAGAGCTTATTTAAATCTGTAAGTGCTTCTGTAGTTTGTCACCAGCTCCGCTAGAGCAACAAATAAATGATTAACATCCTCCATGATTCCTTATGGCCAAAGTCATGACAAACTTTGTTACGAGCAATCCATCTTACAGTTGTTTACATCTTGTAGTTTTTTTACATCTCATCATTGTAGCCAAGACACTTTGTACTTGTAAATAATTCATAGACCTTAATGTAAATATGAAATCCAAGTAGACCACTATACTACACAAGAAGAGACAAATCTGCTCAAGTGGTAGTTCCATGTCAGACTTGCCTACTTAAAGATTAGATTAAATGAAACGCAATATTTACTTATTTTTATCTCCATCAGATTTAGTTAAAAATTTTAAATTAAATAAATAAAAAATTTTATTTCAATTTTTTTAATGCTCTTATTCCTAATAAATTTTTTGAATTTAGTAAATTAAAATCCTTCAAATAATTTTAAGGACAACTAAGTCTAAATTGATGGCTTTCACCACATCAAGGTAATACTCTACCATTGAGGTATGTCCTACTTGCACCAAGTAAAGCATGCAAAAATAAATCATATGCTTTGTTTTATTTATCTTGGAGCAATTGTACTATCTTGGACTTGAACCAAAAACCATGCCTTCTAGGAAGTGTAGAACACTAGGCTGTAGTTATAGATGACAAAGAGATAGGACCCTTTGAAGATTTGACTCCAATGCAATTTTCATGTTTTGTCCTTCTAGTCATGAGGGATTTTGAGATCTGAATATCTTATACAGGTTGATGTTTGTAATGATGGTGTAGAGGGTAGATTGTAGAACTATCATGATGATAGTAAGTCAGAATTTGGTCGGGCTAATTGGAATGCTAGGAGTTCCCAAGGCAAAGTGAACTTCATTGCAAATGATCCATCCCCTTCAAGAGCACTTTGGACTATAATTACATTGAAAGTGATTAGAAATTGTTTAGATTGTTGTAGTACATCAATATGGGTAATATCACCCTCTTGTGGGAACTAATTTACCCAAGAGGTTAAATATAAAACAATATATTATTAGCTTTGTGACACTTTTACCTTATTTTCAGTCATATCTAACTTATATCCTTGTGGGTTAACCGGTTCTTATTGCAAGATTATAAATTTGAACAACACCATGTCATCACAACACAAGAGAGAAACTTTAGGTTATTTTCTCATATGTATATAATTTTTAATATTAAGGACTTTTTTTATGATAATTGATCTAAATGGATGCAAATTTTAAAGAGCTATTATATAATAAAACCATAATTACTTGAAAGAAACACTAGATGAGATAAAAATACATAAAATTTAATTTTTATATTTAAAAATTATATATTTCTCATTATTTTTAAACTTCTAGATGCCACTCTTTGCTTTTAGTTACCATAAGGCAACCCTTGGCTTCCAAATGAAATATCAAACTCTATTGGTAAGATTGGATGTAGCACATATGTAAGGAAGTATGAGGTTTGCTTTGTGGCAATCTTCTCTATAGAACAATATACCTATAGGGTAGTCAATAATTTTGTATCCCAATCATAAGCATAATTTATTGTTACCTTGTGGAGAATTTTGGAAAGGAGGCCATTAGCCTTTTCCATTAGACCATTCACCTTTGGGTTGTAGAGAGTAGTCTTATGATGCTTGATCTAAAAATACTTGGTAAGAGCCTCTAATAGGTTGTTGAGGAAGTGTAATCCTTGGTCACTAATAAAATTTGGGTGACATCCATACCAAGAAATGATGTTGTGGACAAAAAACTCAACTACCCCATCAACATCATCTTGTTAGTTTGCTTTGGCTTCTACTATTTTCATTGCATAGTCTGGAAAGACCAAAATGTATCATTGTTTTGTGGTCTTTGTAGTAGGTTGGATTGGCCCTACAAAGTCAATTCTCCATTTCTCAAATAGTGCTAGAGGTAGAATGGGTCGTAGTGGCCATTGTGATGTTGAGGTGGGTCTTCTAGCTTGTTGGCATGCATCACACTTTCGGATGTATGCATGTACATTCTTATACATCATACACCACCAATACCCTATCATTAAAATCCTTTTAATGGTAATCTTGAGCACAAAATGTCTACTTGCATCTCAATGTGGAAAGATTGGATGACTCCACTACTTCATATATTTCCAAGCAACACTAGAAATTCCAAAATTTCACAAGCAAGCCTGCCATCAACGTGAGTGACAACGGGATAAAACTTGCCTTGTATATGAGCAAACCCAAGTAGCTTATGGCTAGCAAGCAAACCCATTAAGTGCTACAAGCAACTCCATAATCAAAGAGCAAACCCATTAAGCTATGAGTGAATCCTTCCATAATCTATGAGCAAACCCATTACACTACAAGTGAGCAAATCCATCCATGAATCCTTCCATCATATGTGAGCAGATCCATTAAGCTACAAGCAAATCCATAAGTGCACGAGCGGATGCCATCTTTCATGCAAGCAAATCCACATAGTGGGAAATCAAACCTTTCTATAATTTGATGCTTTTGAGAATTTTTTTTTCCATTATCTCAACTTCTTGAGCAAATCTATCCATCCAAAAATCATAAGATAATGATTTGAACCAATAAATTTTTTTAATGTTTTTTTCAAGGATGTTTAGAACACTTTGATAAGAATAAGCCATTATGATGATATGAAATTGAACATTATCATAACACTTTGACAATTTGCACAAATTTTTTATTTAACTTTGAAACACTATGCTTTATTTAACTTTGAATCACTTTGCTGAACCTTTTTTCTTCAAAAGTCTAGAAAATGCATTAAATCACTATGAATTCACCACCGATCAAATGTTATGATCATTTTCATGTGCACAAATCCAAAGAAGCCAAAGAGGTGCACTCAAGATGGGGTAGTTACTACAAGTATCATACAAAGGAAGAGCATCTCTTTTAGCTCTTTGCAAAATTATACCAACAATGCTCTTAATCTCTTGCGCTGATTTCCTTGCCTTAGCTAATTCTAGGGTTATATCATAGAATTGCTTGGATTTAACTATCTCTCCCTAAATCTCAACATTTGAGCTTGGGATCTCTCTTTAGCGTCTATCTTCAACTCCAACTTTTTGATCTTTGTTGTTCTTTCTGCATCAATTTTGAGCCAATTTGCATCTCTCCCTGGCATCTAGCAATTCAGTCTTGAAATTTTTTTGGCTTGCCATGTCATGTACAAAAGTAGAAAGTGTAGGAATGCTTGGATTTCCCTTGGAGGGAAATTTCCTCCACTTTTAAGGCTCAACTTCTTGCTCACGGTCTCCTTCTTAATTCCTCACATTTCTTCTTCTTGTTCTTCCTTTGTCTTGTGCTTGGGCTAACATCTCCTCATGTGTTCTTTGAATCTTCTCTTCTACTCGTACATCATCAACTACAACTGGAACATCTTCTTCTTGGGGAATCTAAAAGGTTCTCTTGGTGCATATTCACATGGCCTAAACCTTTCCTCCTCTTGGAAACTTGGAATTGATCCTTGCCTTGGAAACTCTTGCGTGATTGGAATTGATCCTTGCACAGGATAAGCTTGCAAGATTCTTGACAAGGGAGTATCTTCTCCGGGTATTTTATCCTCTTGTTGTGGTGTCACTCCATCCTCCTTACTCAACCATTCACAAAGGTTCACCTCACTTTCCATCCCCAAATTCACAACTGCCGGTGGAGATATATTGGCTTGGCCTCCCAACAAAGCATCCATTCTACAAAAGTGAGGCCACATATTGTTTAGTTTGTCCTCTATAGAAGTACATGCACATTTGTTTCCTTGTCCATGAGGTCTTCACTAGTTTATTTTTCCTTCCAATTCCTTGCTACTTTATATGATTTCAAGTATCAATCTTATTTCTTTTACAACTTGTCACCATTCATGGAGCCCAGGAATCTTATACCAAAAATTGCACAAGAAAAGTTGCCATGTAATTGAATGATATATTTTTTTGGATGATCTCTTACTAGTGCCTCCATGGATCTGTAGGAAATATTCAAGATCTTTGAGATAATCCAAAATTTGACCATAGTGATGCCAGACCTGTAAGGTTTTACTCTTATGCCTTAGAGTTACCTTGTATTCAGGATTGCTCACTTGCGGGTTAACAGTTAGAGTGGACTGAGAGAAGGTTGGAGTGCCGGACTTGCAGGATAGATGAACTTGAGTCAGTAAAGTTTTTTCTCTGATGCTTTCTTGTGGACGTAGCCTCACATAGAGGTGAACCACAAACCTTATGTGTAATTTATGAATTCACTAGAGATATGGTTGGTATGTGAAGGTTGCAATGACTCTCGTTTGATCCTTAACAATTGGTATCAAAGCTGAGGTCAAAGAGTGCATCTAGAGTTGAGTTCAGTGTTGTGGTGTTTGGGTAACTGTACATGTAGTGAACTTGATTTTGGACAGGGAAAAATAAAAATAAAAATAAAATATCTACATGTTATTTTGGGAGATCATTGTGGATGATCATTCCATGTTGTAGTTGAAGCAGAATGAGAGTAGGCACGGACTGTAAGTGTAGACCTGTCTGGAGGTTGGGAGAGATGAGAAAGCTGTGTAGCAAGGGAAAGGAATAACCTGCACCAGTAAGGAATTTGCAAGCAAGACATAATGCAACGGTCCCCGATACATTGCTAAGATTTTTGAGTCATGAATCTCTATCCATTTCACTGACCTGTTTCCTATTAAGCTCTCTCTCTCTCTCTCAGGCACATGTCTAGACCAAGGTTCAGAGTGGTTGGATTAGACGCAAAAGAGTCAATTTTATTTTATTTTAATCTTTTTCTTTTGAGGATGCAATTGTAGTAGAGTCTTGTCCTATCCGTGGGTTCTTGGTTGGTCATTCAAAGGGAAAGAGGAGAGCAAAGGAGAACTGAGTTCTTGATCTGTTGAGTTTTCTTTGGCAGGCAGATTCAAATGAGCAATTACCCATTCTTTGGGTTGAGCTTTGAGCATTACGCGTCCAAAATTGTAAAGAAGCAAGAGTTGCTACAACTCAACCATGTTTTTTCCTCTATGTCTAGAGCAAAAGCACAAGAGGAGATAGGTTCACACACTTCAGCTCTTGGTTGGAGAGGTGAGGTTTGGGATGTGTGTAAATAGCCTATGTGGGCGAGTAGGCACAAACTGATTCATTTTGGGAAAGGGTGACGAGAAGGAGAAGGAGCAAGAGAGAATAGGGCAGGCTTGGGAACTGAATTTTTTCATGCAAAGAAGAAGACTTGTGCATGAAATTGTGTTGATTTGGTAGAGGGACATAGAGGTGTTGGGAAAATAGGTGCATTGAGAGAAAACATCATCAATTTGGCAGTGTGGAATAGCAAAGAAGTAGAGCAATCCTCTCTTGGGCTATGACTAGTTAGTTTCTCACTGATTCATGTGAGTGTGATCTGTTCTTTGGCCCGCTCATCTGATATCTCTTAGTACAATTCATTTCTTTATGTATCCAAAAGTGAGAGGAAGCTAGGCACAATTGTCATCGTGCTAGATGTTCTAGAAAAGAGAGGAAAACATGTGTGGATGCAAATTTAGATGGATAAATGTCCTTCTCTAGAAATTACTAAACCACATGCATCCTTAGCTCCTATAAGCTCTGGTTGTACTCCACTGGTCCAGACCACATTCATTGTAAGTTTTAGCACAACCTACAATGAAGTGTAATTATTCTAATGCAAGAAAATTTAATTCTAGATACATTGAATTTTTGCCGCAACAAACAATCCTATCACCCAAATAATTTATTTGAAGCTTTCCCACACGTTCACTTTTGAAATTAGTTCTTTTCCGTCCTACCTCCACTTCCTCTCTCTCTCTAAGACCTGATCACCATCTATGGGGAAAATTAGCATAAACAACTTCCAACTCAATCCATGGGATGCTACAGACTAGACAGCTAAACATCTGAGTGAAAAATCTGTCTATTCTACAATGGCTGCTGCAAATCTCTACTACTCTCCTCTCATGCCCTTGTACACCAATTCCACCACTATTGCTAAGAGGGTTTGGGGTAAATCCAAGGTTTTGTCTCCCTTGTCAATCCAAGGATTTGAACCTCCCTATAAAATTCAACTCATAAATTTTGACTTGGGGCTCAGATGAATGATCTGTTTAGTCCATTGGAAGATTATCCTCAAGGCTACACGTTGAAAAAATTAGTTGGTGATTTTTTAGGTACTTGAAGAAGCTGCTGTAAAACAATTTCTGTCTTATGACCCACTCTCCTGAGTATCAAAGTTTTAAGGTGGAAGGTTTAGGGACTCAAGAGGAGTCTCTAAGCCTCACTAGTACTTGTGGAGCATAAGAAAGTCAAGATGGGTACCTTGAAGCTTGGTGTACCCAAGTTTGATGTGGTAAAGTTTGATGGCCGCATGGATTACTTGCTATGGGAACAACATGTGAAAGGAACATTGAGTGCAATTGGTTTGGGTAAGCTCTTGAGGGAGAAACTTGAGGATGTGAGACAAAGTGATTGGGATGATATGCAAGAACAAGCAGTGAATACTATTTTGCTTCATGGAGGAGCATTCTGATTGTACCTCATTGTTTGATGCACTTCAGAGAAAGTATCATTAGAATGAATTATCAAACCAATTGTACACCAATCTCAAACTAATCACATTCAAGATGAAACCAAGGACCAATTAGGGACCATGTGGATGCATTTTGTGACTTAGTGGACTTCACAAACTTAGGAGAGGACATGAATGAGGAGCGGAAGGCGCTGCACTTGTTGGGCTCCTTACTGCCATTGTAAAAGACCGAAACCGAGGAGAGAAATAGGAGAATGGAAATTCACATTGAGACACTTGAATGAGGGAAAACTCCGAATGCCTAGCATGAGCTTCGGCCTTGGTATTTATAGGTAGCATACAAGACCCTTGAAGCTTCTCAAGAAGCTTCCTTGAGCCGCTTTCTTGGAGTGCAAGCCAAGTTAACTAGGAAGCTTCTCAAGAAGCTTCCTTCTAGAAGCCACCTACTTGGCGTGCAAGCTAAGCTAGTTAGAAGCTTCTAGAAGCTTCCTTCTAGAAGCTACCTGCTTAGGGCGCAAGTTAACTAGTTGGGAAGCTTCCTAAGAAGCTTCTTAGATGCTTCTAGAATATTCTAGGCTATTTTGTCTTATTCTCTACTTCATAAGCCCGATTAACTTCGTCACTAAACTCCATATTGTTACATATTCCCCCGCCGCTAGTTGGTGACGTCCTCGTCGCCAGTGAAGCTTCGAATTCCTGGATGGCCATCTGTGCATTCTGGAGGTGAGAAAGAGGTTCCCATGTGGCATCATAAAGGGGATACCCTTTCCAAAGGACCTTGTACTCCGTGTGTTGGCGACGGCCTCGTTGAATATGGCGATGCGCAAGGATACGATCAACTTCGTACTCCTCATGATCATTGATAGGGATAGGAAGAGGGGGAGGTTGGACTCGAGAGGAAAAGGAAGAAGGGTTAGGAACAAAGGGTTTCAACTTGGAAACGTGAAAGACAGGGTGGATACGCATGTGACAAGGTAAGGCAAGACGATAAGCAACAGGAGAGATAATGTGGGTGATATCAAAGGGTCCTATCCAATTAGGAGCAAGTTTACGAACTTGGGTATCAAGTGAAAGAGGGAGGTTACTAGAGGATAGCATGACTTTATCACCAACTTCAAAGGTGAGATCACGACGATGATGGTCTGCATATTGTTTTTGGCGATTTTGAGCAACAAGGAGGTGAGATTTGGCTTGTTGGAGAGATTGGGATATAGTGGTCAAGAATGTAGAAGTATGAGCAATGTGAGAGGGAGGGGGAGCAAGAAGGGAATCTGGAACAAGCGGATCTTGGCCAAAATTGAGAAAGAAGGGAGAAAATCCAGTGCTTGCCTGTTTGGAATTGTTGTAGGCAAATTCTGCAGCTGCAAGACATTCATCCCAGTTGGTATGGTGGACATTGACAAAGGCCCGCAACATATCCTCCAATGTACGATTGGCACGTTCGGTTTGTCCATCAGTTTGAGGATGATAGGATGTGGACAAAGCAAGCTTGGTGCCGAGTATCTGGAAGAGTGCTTGCCAAAACTTCCCGGTAAATCGAGGATCACGGTCGGAGATGAGTACACATGGCATCCCATGATGCTTGAAGATATTGTCGAAGTAGATTTGCGCTAAGGTTGGAGCATCCACGGTATCACAGGTTGGTGCCAAGTGGATTTGCTTACTAAGCTTATCCACAAACACCACAATTGCGGTGTGTCCTTGTTTTGTCTTTGGCAAGGATGTGATGAGATCTAAGCTCACATGCTCCCAACGAGCGGATGGAATGGCGAGTGGTTGAAGGAGTCCACTCGGCTTCTGGTTGCTGGTCTTGTTCCGTTGGCAACTCTCACATGATCGGACAAAGTCTTGAACATCTCGTGTCATGTTGGGCCACCACCATTGGCGTTGGAGGGTGTCCAAGGTCTTGTCCACTCCCATGTGACCAGCTATTGGTAAATCATGGGCTTCTTGAAGGCGCACTAGTCGAAGATCACCTTTGGCTGGAACATAGATCTGGTCTGCATGGAATAAAAGGCCTTCCTTGAAGGAGAAGGTGTTATACTCCTTGTCGCATGCTGTCAGACGACCGTGTACCATTTGGAAGAAGGGATCTTGTTGTAGAGCTGATTGAAACTCATTGTGGACCTTAGGGTCAATGGACACCGTTGTAATTGCCGCCGTGATAAAAGGAAGATCCTTCAAATCAGGTCGTCGTGATAGAGCATCGGGAATGACATGGAAATGACCTAGTTTGTACTCAAGTTTGATGTCAAACAATTGGAGTTGCTCTTCCCATCGATGATGCTGGCTCTTCATGTGCTCCAAGTGTAAGGTCTGCAACAATGGCTTGTGATCAGTTCGCATGATCACTTGTTTCCCCAAGAGATAATGCCTCCATACCTTGGTGGCATATACCATTGCAAGTTGTTCCCGATCTTGAGCAGAGTAATTTCTTTCCGCTGTATTTAGTCGGCGAGACACAAAGGCAATCGGATGTAGTCCATCTGGAAATTCTTGTTGCAACACAGCTCCAATTGCAAAGTTAGAAGCATCAAAATCAACCACACAAGGTAGTTGAGGATCATATGGTTGAAGAATAGGTCTTGAAGACACCATATGCTTTAACTTCTGGAATGCTTCTTCATGCTTGGTGGTCCACTGGAAGCTCAAGTTCTTTCCCAAGAGGTCAGTCAATGGTGCAGCCACGTGAGCATAATAGTGGATGAACCGTCGGTAAAAACTGGCCAGTCCATTGAATGCTCGTACTTCTGTAGCATCCTTCGGGGTAGGCCAATCAGTAATGGCCTTGATCTTCTCTTCTTCCATCTTGATCCCCTCTGATGAGATCTTATGACCCAAGAAGGTAACCTCCTTCTGCCAAAAAGCACACTTTGACTTCTTGCAGTAAAATTTCCACTGTCGTAGTCGTCTTAGGACTTCTCGCACATGATTCACATGTTCTGCCTCTGTCCTGCTATAGATTAAGATATCATCTAAGAACACCACCACAGACCGATCCAATAGTCCCTCCAACACTCGCTGCATCTGATCCATGAAGACTGCTGGAGCATTAGTGAGTCCGAAAGGTAGAACTCTCCACTCAAAATGTCCATACCTTGTGCGAAAAGCAGTCTTTTGCACGTCCTCTCCTTCAATAGGAATTTGCCAATAGCCGCTACAAAGATCCAGCTTGGAAAAGTAGCGTGCTCCACTTAGTTGATCAAGCAAGTCATCGATCCGAGGTAAGGGATATGCATTCTTCACGGTTTGCTTATTGAGCCCACGGTAATCAATATAGAAACGAAGTCCTCCATCCTTCTTTGGAACAAATAGTACCGGTGCTCCTCACGGAGAGGTACTATGTTGTATGAAATCCTTCTCCAACAACTCTGTAAGTGTTGTTTGCAACTCCTCCAACTCCTTTGGTGAGAGCCGATAGATTGGTCTACTCACTGGAGTACTCCCTGGCAATAACTCGATCTTGAAGGGCATACCTCGATCGGAGGGTAATCCCTTTGGCAGATCATCCGGAAACACATCTGCAAACTCCTGAACTATCCGATCAACCATTGCTTGATGCGGCACTTGGCCCTCCTCAGATTGTTCTTGTGCAATTGGCTTGATCCACACCACGAATACAGACTTATTGTCCTCCAAAGCTTGCTCTATGGCTGCTTCATTCACAAACTTCCCTTCTAGGGACTCATCTCTCTTCCAAGCTTGCTCCATGGTTGCCTTCTTGGCAAACTTCCCATCTTGGGACTCATCTCCCTTCCAGATTTGCTCTATGGCTACCTTCTCGACAAACTTCCCATCTTGGGACTGACTATTCTTAGGTGTCTTACTCAGAGGTGCCAGACAACCTAATCGGAAATTCCTACCTTGGTGTTGTACTTGAATTTGGTGTCGGGTCCAATCAAATTGAACCTTATGACATTCAAGCCAAGGTAGACCTAGAATGATATCATAATGTAGAGGTGCCACTACGAACCTCATACACTCCAAATACTCCTTCCCAATCTTGAAGGTAACAAGATGCAAGGTGCAGAATGCAGAACCCTTTCTACCATCCGCCATCATCAAACTACTTCCAATCACTGGCCTGATAGGAATACCCAATTCCTTTGCCACTTGCATAGACATGCAATTCTTTGAACTTCCAGAATCAACCAAAATTCTACAACCCCGATTAGATATCATACCTTGCAAGTGAAGCAAACTTGCATAGGTCGAGCCTTCAATCCCATTGGAACTAATCAAGCTCCCAGTAGGCGGCTCGAAATCTCCTACTGGGATTCCTCGTTTCCCAGATCATTCCGCTCCACAACCTCCACTTGGGCAACTTGTCGAGGTCGTCCATTCTTGAGTGGACATTCAGCAATGCGATGCCCCAACTGGCAACAATAAAAGCAACCTCCATTTTGTCGTAATCTTTCTCTATCTGCTGTGCCAAGTGGTCTTCGCTGGATAACATCAATCTCCATTGGTACCGGTTCTTCCACTCGTGGTACGGGTAGGTTTTGTGTAGGTCGAGGTCGAGACCAAGTTGTTGCAACTAAGGAATCAAAACGCTCAGCCAATTGCATGGCTTCTTCTACGTTCTGTGGCTCTCGCATGGTCACCTCCAATCTGGTTCGTGACTTCAATCCTCGCACAAATCGATCCAGAACTTCACCTTCTTGGATATCTGGAATTTGCATGATGATATTCTGAAATTGTGTGATGTAGCTTCTCACCGAACCAATCGGCCTCAACTCCGCCAATTTATCTCGTGCAGCTCGGGTGGCATTTATAGTCTGAAATCGACCAAGTATTGCATCCTTGAATTCTGCCCATGTCAAAATTGGTGTAACAATTTGTCGTTCAGCTCTTTCTACTCGGAATCGCCACCAAAGTTTTGCCACGCCATCCAACTGGCTAGAAGCCAAGAGAATTTGTTTCCGCTCGTCTTGAAGATTGGTGGCTTCAAAGTAACGTTCACAGTCAAACACAAAATTCTCCACTGCGCCTGGAACATTCTTGCCTTCAAACACCTTGGGTTTTGGAAATCAAATGCGATCTTCTCCATCTCGAACTGGCGCTCTGTCTATTTGTTCTCGTCGTTGCTGGTCTCGTTCATCCAACAATCGAGTAAGATGCTCGATTTGTTGTTGCATTGCAAGGATAACATCCGGTATTTCGGCCATTGCTACTACCCTAATCCACTACCCTCAATTTATCTAGTTGATTAACACATAGATACAACACGTCCACCGTTCTCCATAAGTCACAACTGGAAGTATCAAGGGTTCCTCTGACACGGTGATCATATGTAGAAAATCCTGCCCAAAGCGTGAGGTGATGAACTGTGTGAAACGACGCTTTGGTAATATCTGGACATGAAAGTCCCAATGGTTTGGCGGAAGTGGATTTGGTGGTCCATAAATTCCATCCATCCCATTCCTGCTCTGATACCAATGTAAAAGACCGAAACCGAGGAGAGAAATAGGAGAATGAAAATTCACATTGGGACACTTGAATGAGGGAAAACTCTGAATGCCTAGCATGAGCTTCGGCCTTGGTATTTATAGGTAGCATACAAGACCCTTGAAGCTTCTCAAGAAGCTTCCTTGAGCCGCTTTCTTGGAGTGCAAGCCAAGTTAACTAGGAAGCTTCTCAAGAAGCTTCCTTCTAGAAGCCACCTACTTGGCGTGCAAGCTAAGCTAGTTAGAAGCTTCTAGAAGCTTCCTTCTAGAAGCTACCTGCTTAGGGCGCAAGTTAACTAGTTGGGAAGCTTCCTAAGAAGCTTCTTAGATGCTTCTAGAATATTCTAGGCTATTTTGTCTTATTCTCTACTTCATAAGCCCGATTAACTTCGTCACTAAACTCCATATTGTTACAGCCATCGTATTAGTCACTTTCACAAGTTTTGTTACACCATGAGAAGAAGACTATTACCTTTGAAGAGGTGATAACAGCTCTACTTACGGATGACTTGCATCAAAAACTTGTTGCAACCTCAGTGTCATCTTCTACTCTAGGAAATGCTTTGATTGTCCAACATGGGAGACCTTAATGGAGGATAAATGATGGTGATAAGGAGAAAATGAAAGCTAGGTCCAGATCTAAGTCTAGAGGCAAGTCCAAGGAGAGGAAAAAAGTGACATGTTGGGGATGTGGCAAAGTAGGCCATGTGAAGAAGGAGTGTAAATCTAAGGGCAAAGGAAAGGTAGATGAAGCTCCTCAACAAACATAGTTTATGCTAATGAGGATCTTGATATGTTGGATGATCAATATGACTTGTGACACTATGAGTATGCCCTTTGTGCCTCACCTCCTAATAGGGATGATGAGTGTATTCTAGATTGTGCTTGGTCAAATAATATATGCTATATCAAGGAGTTCTTCTATTCACTTTCAACATCCAATGGTTCAGTTCTGATGGGGAATGATCAACCTTGTCGGATAGAGGGTAATGGATCCATAAGGATTTAAATGTTTGATGGAACTATGTGGAAGTTCAATGATGTTCAGTTCATACTTGACATGAAGAAGAACCTGATTTCCCTTGGAGTATTGTATGGCAAAGGTCATCAATGGAGTGTTGGTGATGGGGTACTTTGAGTCACTTTTGGTGGTAAGGTTATCTTGCAAAGTAACTTCCAAAAGAATCTATTTGTATTGGAGGGCACTACAATATGTGGAGAAGCCAATGTAACTAGGTCTCAGGATGGGATGAAGATTGTGTGGCATTCACAGCTAGGTCATTTGAGTGAGAAGGGGTTGGCTATCTTGAGAAGAAATCACTTGCTATCTGGCTTGAACGCTATGAAGTTGGATTTTTGTGAGCATTGCATCTTTGGAAAATAAAACCGATCTGTTTTTGGAGTGGGGATCCATTGTTCCAAGGGTCTACTTGAGTAAGTACATAGTGATGTGTGGGGACCATCCCCTACACCCTCACACTTTGCAAAATTTTACTATGTCATATCTATTGATAATTACTTGAGGTTTGTATGGATTTATTTCATGCACCACAAGTCTAAAGTCTTTGCCACTTTCAAGAAGTGAGACTCAGATTGGGGAGAAGGTGAGGTGTCTGAGATCAGACAACAACAAGGAGTATGTCGCTGAAGAGTTTTAGGCATACTACAAAAAACAGGGAATAACTCACCACCTTACTACAATTTACACTCTGCAATAGAATGGTGTTGTTGAGCGGCTCAATCAAACATTGTTGGAGCATGCATGGAGTACATTGAGCAAATCAAAGTTGCCGCATGATTTTTGGGCAAAAGCTATCAACACAACAACATATGTGGTAAATATTTCTCCATCCAATGTAATCAACTTCAAGATGCCATATGAGTTGAGGCATCAGCGACCTGCTGATTATGGTAGATTGAAGATATTTGGTTGTGATGCATGTTCACTCACACCTAAGAAGAATAGGTCCAAGTTGGATGGTAAGTCAAAGAAATGTGTTTTCTTGCCTATGAAAGTGGAGTGAAGGCTTATAGGCTATAGGATCCAATAGCATGTAAGGTTGTGGTCAGTAGGGATGTATCTTTTAATGAATCCAAATCATTCAAAGAGGGGGAGAATGTTCAAGCTCCCTACATTGACAAAAGCAAGTCTCCCACCCTAGATCTAGTTGAGGGGAAGATTGATCACTTAAGTGATGAGGAGGAATGAGGTGCTCCTATAGCAGAGCAATTTCTTGAGGAGTAATAACAAGTGGAGCAAGTAGTTGTTGGTGAGCAACAAAATGTGCTAGGTCAGCCTCAAAGCAAGTTCTTGAGGAGCAAGAACAAGTGGAGAAATTAGTTGCTGGTGAGCAACAAAATGTGCTAGGTCTTGGACCTACAAATGGAGATCAAGCAGAGAGTTCATCCAAGAGGTCATCAAAGCATGCTAGTTGAGCTCCAAACAGATATAGTATGTGGATTGATTCAACAAAAGTTGTTGGATGATGACTTGACTTTTGAGGATGATGCTCATGCTTTGGTCTTGGAAGAAGGTGAACCCTCATCCTACAAGGAGGCATGTTCTTCTAGTGAGAAGGATGAGTGGTTTGGTTCTATGGAGAAAGGAATTGGAATCCTTGAGGGATAACAAGACTTATGAGCTAGTTAGGTTACCTAAGGATCAACAAGTGATAGATTGCAAGTGGATCTACAAGTTGAAGGAGGGTCCTAAGGAGGGATCAAAGATCTACAAGGCTAGGTTGGTAGCAAAGGGGTTCACTCAAGAGAAGGAGGTGGACTACAATGAGATCTTTTCTCATGTTGTAAAGTATTCCACAATACGTCTATTATGTATGGTTGTTGTATTATTTGGTCTTACTTTAGATCAAATGGATATTTTCATGGTGTTTCTCTGGCACATTGTGTAATACTCCGAGGACAAGAGAAGAGAGAAAACACAGATTGCACACTCAAACATTCGATGCCCCAAAGGAGCACCTTCTCTTTATTATATAGACAAAGAGGATCTCCTCCAAGGAAGCTACACCATAGGATTAGGGACACAGATAGGTGACATGTCAGCAAGCTCCATCCTTGGATTACTTACTTGGATGGGTGACATGTCTGGTCTAGGTCCTATCTGGTTGGTCAAACAAGCTTTGACCGGAGGGAATCTTTTAATGAATCTTCTTGTAAGAATCTCAGAATCACGTAAGGTACCATTGGAAAGCTCTCGATGCGACAAAGCAAGGGGGAGGGAAGGCCAGACTTTCCTCCATTAGGGGTGGGGGAGGGGGGGAATATGCACATTTTTGAGGCCTAATTCATCCGTTTAGACCTCTGAAATTGCCTTCAAAGATTTCAGACATATTTCGGTTCCTTCTCTATTAGTAGAAGTCCCTTTTTGGTGATATCTCTTTCTGATCTGTTTAGTCCATCATATGTAACATCCTTCCAGATGTTACCAAACCAATTCTCACCTTTAAATCATATGTCTAGCTATTGGTTCTAAGGTCCTCAAGTTGATTTTGGTTTCTGCCCTATTAGTAGAAGTACTCTTTTGGTGATACTTCTATCTGATCTATTTTGACCATCATGTATAACATCATTCTAGATGTTACCAAACCGAATTTCACATCTAGATCATATGGCTAGCTCTTGATATTACACATTGGATGAGAGGATCTTCATGAGACCACCTGTAGGGTTTGTGAAGAAAGGCAAGGAGGACAAGCTATGCAGATTGTTGAAGTCCTTGTATGGATTGAAGCAAGCACCTCGCCAATGGAACAAGAGTTTTGATGTGTTTATGCATGCTCCGGGTTTCAATAGAAGTTTGTTTGATCCTTGTATGTACATGAAACCAATGAGTAATAAGACCTTTGGTTTTGTTATTGTTGTGCTATATGTGGATGACATGTTGATAGCTACCAAGGATAGATCTAAAGTAAACAAGCTCAAGGCGCTCTTGAGTTTGAAGTTCAAGATGAAGGATCTAGGGTTGGCCACAAGGATATTAGGCATGGAGATCAAGAGGAACTTGGAGCACTGGTCAGTTTTGGTTGACATAGGAAGTATGCTAGGAAGTACTTGCTAGGTTCAACATGGAGAACTAGAAAGCAGTAAGTACTCCTCTAGCTTCTCAGTTCAAGCTTTCAACAGCATGTTGTCCTACAGATACCATGGAGAAGGGTTTAATGGCTAACATTCCTTATGAGAAGGCTGTTGGGAGTCTCAAGTACTTGATGACTTGCACTAGACCTGATCTTTCCCTAGCAATAGGTAAGGTGTGCAGGTATATGTCAAATCCAGGAAGGGCACATTGAGAAGTAGTTCAATGGATTCTCAAGTATTTGAGAGGTACACTAGACTATGTGCTCTTATTTGATAGAAGATCAATGAATGCCGCATCATTAGATGGCTATGTAGATGCTGACTATGGACAAGATCTAGAAAAGCGGAGGTCAAAAATAGGGTATGCATTCACACTTGGTGGTGGGTGCATTAGTTGGAGATCTACCTTGCAAAAGTGTGTTGCACAGTCTACTACAGAAGCAGAGTATGTGGCAGCGGAAGCAAAAAAGGAGGTAATTTGGTTGGATAGACTTGTTGTTGAGATTGGGATAATGCATGGTAATATAATGCTTCATTGTGACAATCAAAGTGCTTTACACCTAGCTAAAAATCAGGTGATGGACAGTAGGATTAAGCATATAGACATCAGATACTACTTTCTTAGGCAAGTTGTGTTTGAGAAAATGTTTGATTTAGTCAAGATTGATGATAAGCTCAACTCGACTGATGCCTTTGCCAAAGTCATACCTTTAGAAAGTTTCTCTAGGCCCTATACTACCCTGTAGGTTGTGCAAGTGGAGCATGAGTAGGACAACCTAGCATTGGAGATGAATTTGGCTGTTTTTGGTTACTCTATCCCTATATGGGCTACGATTATAAGTTCTAGTTTATCCTAGTTTAAACAAGGGGTCAAGTGATTGGTTGTCTATCTAGAACTTCCCATTGAGTGATAAATTGTTGCAAGGCTACTAACCCCAAGATAAGAGTCAAGGTGGAGTTTGATAGGTTTTACTCTTATGCCTTAGGGTTGCCTTGTATTCAGAATTTCTCACTTGCAAGTTAACAATTAGAGTGGATTGAGAGAAGGTTGGAGTGCTAGACTTGCATGACAGATGAGCTTGAGTCAGTAAAGTATTTTCTTTGATGCTTTCTCATGGACGTAGCCTCACATAAAGGTGAACCACGTGCCTTTTGTGTAATTTATGAATTCACTAGAGATATGCTTGGTGTGTGGAGGTTGATGTGACACTCATCTGATCCTCGACAAGACCATCCTAAACCTATCATTGTCACACTTTGGTTTACTCAAAGGAGTGTTCACACTAGTGGATGGTGCATTGCTAGTAGATCCATTGTATTTGGCTTTAGTCACGAGGGTGGTAAAAGGTGCAGGTGATATAGAGGCTACCATTTTGAAGAGTAGGTCTTGAAATCCCCTACTCTTGGAAGGAATGGAATTTGATTGCAATTTATGTGAAGGAATCAAACTCAAATTGTGTTTGATCAAATACGGAAGGGAAATAGGAATAAAATGGAAGGAGTGAATGGAACTAGAATGTAATTTAGTAATCTGCAAAGGAGTAGAACTCTTGGTGGGTTTGATCAAATAAGGAAGGAGAATAGGAACAGAACCAACATCAGATCCAACAACATTAAAATTGGACAGAGAGCACTCCATTATCATTAAACTCTAACTTCAAACTCCCAAATGTAGTTGGTGCATGAATTTCTCAAAGTCTGCAATCCGGCGCATGGATTCTTTAAAGTTTGCAACATGGCACACCACTCCAATTTTGCATTGAGAGATTATATATTGGCACCATAAATCAGTGCATTGCTTTTGGTAGAATCAGTCTATTTGCTTGGTACCCGGACAATTCTTTAAAGTTTGCAACATGGCGGACCACTCAAATTTTGCATTGAGAGATTATATATTGGCATCAGAAATAAGTGCATTGCTTTTGGTAGAATCAGTCTCTTTGCTTGGTACCTACCCATAGGATTGCTATCTGTTAAATTGAATTGCATATTGAATTGAGTAGGCTATTGCACCCTCTATTGAATTGTTTTCTTTTGATTGAATTGCATTTGGCCCGCCCATCCAAATGCTTCTATTTCAACTCCACCCATTCAAATTCTGAAACAAGGTTGTCATTTGTGGTACCCACTTGTGACACGTGGTATGTTTAGATGGGTTAAGGTACTTCATCTTGATTAAAATTTATTGGACTTCTCGCCTTAAACAACAAGATAGAACATAGAGAGGTGGCATAGAGAGGTGGTTGCTAGATTTCATCGATTCCAAGTGGGAGATTGGGCAGCGCTTTAAGAGGAGTCTGTTAGAGCTACATGATTTAGGAGACAGACATTGCCACAGGATACCACAGAGTCCACTCAATTACGACGGTGTAGGACATTGGGTCAGGCAAGAGAGTATAGCAGAGCAGCACAAGCACTACACCCTTTGTCTATGGCAAGTCCTACTGATGAGACTATCTCTTCCCTATGCTCACTACACCCTATAGCAGTAGAGGGACTACTACTAGAGGCCTTAGATTATCAGCATGAGCAGCCTTTATGTCTTGGTAGGTTGCTTTTTGCACAAGCATTGTGCATTGCTCCTTGCCTTTCCTCAAGAGGCTTGTCAGGGATGGTTTATGAGCACCTTAGAGATTGCTTCCAAGCAGATGATCCTTCTAGTGGTTTTACCAAGTGTTTCAAGTGGCTACAACAATAGCAAGAGAAGACATTCTTATGTCTATGTAATACCAAGAGCTAGCCATATGATCTAGATGTGAAATTTGGTTTGGTAACATCTAGAATGATGTTATACATGATGGTTAAAATAGATAAGATAGAAGTATCACCAAAAGAATACTTCTACTAATAGGGCAAAAACCAAAATAGACTTGAGAACTTTAGAACCAATAGCTAGACATATGATTTAAAGGTGAGAATTGGTTTGGTAACATCTGGAAGGATGTTACACATGATGGACTAAACAAATCAGAAAGAGGTATCACCAAAAGGGGACTTCTACTAATAGAGTAGGAACCAAAATATGCCTGAAATCTTTGAAGGCAATTTTGGAGGCCTAAACGGATAAATTAGGCCTCGAAAATGTGCAAATTGCTCCCCCAACAAAGGAAAGGCTGGCCTTCCCTCCCCCCTGCTTTGTCTTGTCGAGAGCTTCCCAATGGTACCTTACTCACGTGATTCTAAGATTCATACAGGAAGATTCCCTAAAAGATTCCCTTTGGTCAAAGCTTGTTTGACCAACCAGATAGGACCTAGACCAGACATGTCACCCATCCAAGTAAGTAATCCAAGGGTGGTGCTTGCTGACATGTCACCTATTTGTGTCCCTAATCCTACGGTGGAGCTTCCTTGGCGGAGATCCTCTTTGTCTATATAATAAAGAGAAGGTGCTCCCTTGGGGCATCGATTGTTTGAGTGTGCAATCTATGTTTTCTCTCTTCTCTTGTCCTCGGAGTATTACAGTCTATTAGTCGGGTATTAGGTGCTAGTTGACTTCTCACAATGGAGAAGGACATGGGAGGCATTAGACCGATTGCTATTGGAGAGATCTCTTTGCGTTTGGTCAGTCATACCATTGTCCTTCAGCATTGTTCTCACTTTTGACAGCACCTTAGTCCACATTAGTTTGGAGTAGCTACACCTGGAGGATGTGAGACTATATCTCTAGGCATTAGAGCATTAATGCAAATATATGCACAAATAAAATGTCCACGCTAGCTTTGTTCATGTGTTTATGGACATCTCAGAAATTTGTACGAGGAGGAGGAGGAGGTTTTACTCTTGAGTAATTACAAAGTTGGTGGTGATGATAAGCTTCTGTGCCTCCATTTGCAAGCTGCTGACATTGATGAACATTATTTAGCAACAAGAAGTGAGCCTCTCTCGATCGTGATTAGATATCCATCCGGAGTGGATCGTCCTACAGGTGGATGTTGAGAACACTTTTAATAGCGTCTCAAGAGCATCCATCTTTAGAGAGCTTAGGGAGGCTACTGGACCCTTGGCAAGTCTCATTCCTTTTGTGAGGTCTTTTTATGGCTCTCCCGCTTCACTTTACTACCAGCATGGTGGTTCACAGGAGGGGGTCATCATCTTGGAGTCAGCTGTTGGTACACGTCAAGGAGATCCTTTGGGGGGGGGGGGCTTTATTTGCCATGGCTCACTTTAGAGCTCTTCTATCTACTACTTTGGCCATTCCATGTTGTGTATTTCCCTCCTTGGCAGATAATACACACATCGTAGGCCTTATAGATCAGATTAGGAAGGCCTTTGACTACTTGACTATTGAGCTACATCTAATAGGCTTGAGAGTCAAGGTGTCAAAGTGTAGTGCATGGTCCCCTTTAGGTATCCCTCTCCACCTTGAGCTTCCACGGGGTTGTATCACATCCACAGATGGACTTTGTGTTCTTGGAGTGCCAATAGGATTGGAGGATTTTGTCACATGCTTCTTAGACGCTGCCCTTGTAGAGGATGTTCTCCATGTGGATGACCTTCCATTACTAGAAGATCCGTAGGTGGCATTTGGTATACTCTCTTCCAGTATTGCTCGGCGACCATACTACCTCATCTGTACAGTTACCCCCTCACCGTGCTTCTTATCACGTTTGAGAGCATTTGATAGGAGGATTATGGGAGTCTTTGGTGATGTTATTGGACCAAGGACTTTTGAGTGTGTGATAGGGGATTTTGTACATAGATAGATGGCTCTGCCGATCTCATGTGGTGGGGTTGGCTTGCTTTCTATGGAGGAGACGGCGCCTATAGTGTTTTTGGGTAGTTGGGCTTTCTTGGCACCCCTACTTTCCTCTCGTTTTGTGGTTGCTGATAGGCCGGTTTTGGAGACTTATGTGATAGAGGTGGAAGGATGATCCTTTTCTCTCCAAGTGTTATTCGGTAGATGAGAGATAGTCTATCCCCACGAGCACAAGAGGATTTTCTAGCTTTTGCTTCACTATCGTCAGATTGGACTAGAGGTTTACAATCTTCCTTGATGGAGCGATAGTGTGAGCATACGCTACATTCTCTCTTAGTCGACTCGTCCATTCCTCAGGCTACTAGAGCAAGTCTTTGCTCTTGCTCCGGCAAGGGTGTAGGCTCTTGGATCCTAGCTCGACCATGCATTAGGGCATTCCGACTTGCACCAACTACTTTCTCTACAACAATGAGGTTTTGCCTGGGTTTGGTCCACCCATCTGCATCTTCATTACTCACTTGTGAGTGTGGTTCTACACTGGATGCAACAGTGGTCCACATGACACGGTGTCCTTTTGGAGGACAAAGGATAGCTACCCATGATGCCATTAGGGACATAGTGTTTGCTATGGTACGAGAGAGTGGATACTTGGCTTGGAGGGAGCATTCGTATGCTTTACAGACTACATGTGCTAGGGCAGACTTATACTTGGTCCGATATGATCAGGTGACAATAACAGATGTCGTGGTTACGGACCCTATGCGGGATACAGTTTTGGAGGGAGTGATTACCCATCTCCCTGGATGGGCGGCGAGTGCATCAGCAGGTCGCAAGGTCTCCAAGTATGCAACGAGGTCACCTCTTTGTTCCTGTAGCCTCGGAGTTATAGGGAGCGATGGACACAACATTTGACACATTTGTCAGGGAGTGCACGAGAGCTTATCATGTTAGGCGTCAGGGGTACCACTTTCACTCTCATACTTTGTAGCATTTTAGACAGCATGTGTCCATTGCTCTACAGAGTGCAATGGCTGGTGCAATCTATAGGAGAGCAATCACATTAGGTGATGTTTCTTCGGATGCTCCAGTTGTGTGTAGACCGTACTACTTGCATAGCTCGGATATCTTAGGTGCAGTAGGGCAGATTTCTTATATAGACTCTGTTGGGGCTTAGCTCCATGTTACCTTTTCTGTCTCTCACTTGTACGGCTTGTCTTCCCATCCTTCGTTTTTCCTGCGGGGTCGCCTTTTACCCCTTTAAAACAAGTGAGTTAAGTTGATTCTTGTAACTCGAACTTGCAAAGTAACAAGGCCTGTTAAAACCTGCCATAGCCCACATCGCTGGGGTACGGGGCTTTCATTTCTCGTTTAATTTACAGTACAGGAACTGTACTGTAGCCGCTGCCGCCCCGTGAATTTCAGAACTGAAAACCCCCCAGTGTGTCTCTGAACCGAAGTTCTAGTTTCCCGTGGTTCAGAATTTCTGATCATTTTGTCCAATTTGTGTGCGAGAACCTGCATTGAGTTATAGCTTGGGAAAACTTGCTATGTAATGAAGTAACAGTAGCTCGTTATCTCGCATACATTGACAAAATTCGTCATAGGCAATCTGTTCGCCACGACGTTTCATGTGTGTAGGCCTCAAGTCTTTGAACTTGATAAAAGACTGCGGTCTAATACGAATTCATTTAGACGGTCAGATCAGTCAGAAAGTAATGAGTAAAAGTATTGAATGTCCCTCTGCTTGAAGGAGTTTCCCAGTTCGCAAGAGTGTTCAAATGATGGACGGGCGAACACTGGACGTTTCTACTTCATGTCAGATATGTGTGACAAATTTAATGCAAGCCAACAGGTGTACAAATGAATGAATACTGTAGCTGCTATCAAATAGGGTTCTTAAAAGAGCTCAAGCTGAAAGCCAAAAGTCAAATGAACATGAAACGAATGACTAAAAGGCAAAAGATTTTTCTTACAGCTTGTAACGTTTTGTTCTGATCAATCTCCTTGTTTTGCTTTGATTAAACATCCTTATTACCTATCCAGAGCTAGAGACCATAATCACAACCAGGCACTACATACCAGACTGTAGTACACTACAACAGCGAAGAGGCAAAACCTTCATCATCTGCCTCAGTGAGCATGGAGCTTGTACGATCAATTTGCCAAATTATCAGCGATGGATGTCGTGAACGATTTATGAACTCTATTGCAATTTACAAGATGAGAGAGCAATTAAATTGAGAATTGGCTGAACCTACCCTATCCATGTTACTCTTTGTATCAACAGTTAAGTGGTATCAACAACTCTTTTAAGTGCGCCGGTTGGCCATTGGATTGGCCTCTAGCACTAAACGGAAGCTTTCTGTACAGAGTCTCCTTCGACAGCAAAACAAGCATATTTGGTTGTGTCCGAGCACTTCCCCATGTGGTTGGAATCTTCACAATTCAGTATGTAGAAGTCCACGGGTAGAGGTAGGTTGTTGCCCGTTAACCACATCGTGGTAGTAGAGAAGAAGACACATTGGCTGGCCTACAATACAAAAGAAAAACCAAAACACCATGTTGCCGAGCTGCACATACATCACAACCGCGAGGTAACCTCCGTTAAAGGCAGATAAAAGTGGAACAAGAAATCTTTATCTGCATACAAGCCTCAAAAAGATAACTCACCTTCACCTGGGTTTCAAGTTGGAAGCTAATGAGAAAGAGTATGTTATTATCTTTCATTTCCAATTTCTTTCTTGGTGTACGTTGTCCATTAACTTTAGTACATCCGCTTGGAAGTTATTTTGTGATTTGTTTCGTTTCGGAACCAACTGCGACGACCAATTTTCAACACAAACTTCAATGGAACTCAGCCTCCAATAAGTCGGCGTATAGAGGCAGATAACAACTTGATAACTGACTGATGGCCTTGCGATTCAAACGAAAGGTAGGGAGTATGCTTACCATCAAGTTCTTGAATCTTCTCTGTAAGTAATTCGTGAGAAAAACCAGTGGTACCTGCAGGGCCAGGTGGCGGACACATATAAGGAGCTCTAGAACTTGAACACTTGTCAATTCACCTTAACAGTACACAAACCTGCGAGTCCAGGAGCTCTTACCCGTACCTTGCCAATATGTCACTAAAATTTTCAAGATTAGAGACAACTTTGAGTACGACTGACTTTGACCATCAAATAGAGAAGCTCATAAGTATGAGGCTGGCCATACCTGAAACATGATGCCAAGAAAGGCCCAGCACCGAACCATGTGGCAAGGAATTGCGACACATACCTGACACAATTTATCAGACACAAATAAAACATCCGAACCAACGAAGAATAATTGTGCTGGTAGAAGACAACCCCCATTATTCCACAGGACATAATATTTCGTATGTAACGTCGTCTCGTAAGTAACCAACCTTCAATGGTACCCAGTACGAAAAGCTCCCAGATAGGTTTTGTACCCGAATGATTGACCATCTATAACGTTTACAACTAAGCAATGATGAACACTTTTGCAGGTGTCTGGTCTTCAGTCAGAGCAAATTCCTATAGATATCTATTAGTTACAGCTATCTATAGATAATGTCAGTCGAATGAGGTCCCTTTGGCCGCGTTTAAGAACCTCCACTTAAGGTCTTATACGTTCTTAGGTCCTTTCCAGATAAGGTACTGCTAAGAAAAGCAGCAAGCAGAATAACTCAGAACTTATCTCGAGTTGGCGTGAATCTATGTCTCGGTATCATATTGCTGGCATATGACAGTATGTGATGATACGCAAATTATCAAGTCCACCAAACATAAAGTAGGCGAAATTTTTCAAAAATTAAATGCGAAACTTCTCGAAAAACTAAAATCAGAATTTGGCACGTAAATACATACCTCATGGAACACTCCTGACAGAGCGAAGACAACAAAAAAAGCGCATTGCTGCCACCAAGCCACCACAATTACGAATATAAATAAATATAACAGAATCAATTTAATCGACGACGTCTGTCCCCTTCAACTGCGAAATTCACGGTAGACTACGGTGTTTATGGGCTTCACTGTATAATTACATTTCAGTCCGAGAACATCCATTGACATCATGTAAAAACTATTACCTTGGGCATTCCTCCCCTGAGACAGGGGAAATAGACATGACGCACCATCCACCGATGAACAGGCTGCACAAAAAATTTTGATTAGACAATAGAGACGTCACGATGACCATTAAACCTATAGCCTTAAGGGAACCATAACTACATCTTCTGGCGCGTCTCAGCGTACATCTTCGAGTTTCTGTGTTGCAAAGAAAACCGGCCACGTAGACTTAAACGGTAAGCTCTCATTTCTTTTGTTGTTAATATATGACTTCCGTGGCAACCCACGGTCGGAGCTAGAACCTCGAGGTGTGCAGCAGATGAATGAACTGCGTTCTAATGAGGGACCTGGCTGCGATGAAAAAGAAATGTAACTAAGCAAAAGGTACTTGTGATCTTACCATATTCCACATACGCCAATACTGAACGTTGCCAAACGGTCACATACAACAACAACAACATCGTTAGGTCTGTAGACCGTATTAAAAGGAAAGCTCTCTCTAACTACCCTATCAGAAAGTGTAGCTATGCTTTTAAGATGTTTTAGAGTTCAAAAGCAGTCACCATTTGTGGAGAAACGTGAAAAGGAATAGTCTACATTTGGCGTGGTATATTCGAGGTATTTCTGGCTTGCATACCTTCCAATCGAATATACATGAACTGGATAAACAGGTAAAGTTGTCTTTGCACGGTTCAGCATGGGCAAACGCAAAGGAACCCACTAAAAAGTACAGATATGCAGTCCCATTCAACTTCTTACCATAGACCTAAACAACTGAGTAGTTAAGTGCTCAACCAACCTCTTCCACTGTTTTCGCATTCCACCAGTCTTTGTAAAATTCACGATCTCCGAAACGCAATAACTCAGCAAGAATATTCAACCTGGATGCCCATGGAAGTTATCTTCTACTTATTAGGGAGGATCCACATGCGACCATACCTACGGAGACTTTACATATCTCATATGCCAGGTTACCCACCAATCAATGTACAAACCAACAGTTGATGATTTTGTCATATATTCAGCGAATCCGTCTCTTCAATTAATCAGCAAAACAAGAAAGCTAAATTGCCCGGAAGAGACAACCCTGAGTCAACGAGAAAGACTTTACCACAAGTGGAAGAAACAATAGAACAAGCAGAGCCAGACATATAATGTTGGAATTGACAGCTTGAGGACTCTTTCTAAGGCCCTCAAGTAGCTTCCTTTCAGTGGGTGAGTTGAGTTCTTGATCGTGGGGTTGATGTACTGCAAACACAACAATTACAGTATAATCAAAAAGGGAAGTGCTTCTGCAAACCCGTTAATAGAACTGGGTTTCACTTGGAAGGTATGTGGATATCCACATTCGCCCAAGTAATTAAAAAGAGCTGGAAATTCTAGCCACAACAAATCTTGAATAAACTAGAGGCAAGTCGTATAACGGACTTCTGGCTTCCAAGCCGGGAAGAGCTTGAGATGCAGCAAATACACCAGAAAGAAAAAGAAAAATCATCTCTGATATACGACTAAAGCAGCGGCTACGAAATACTTCTTCAATGCTGCATTACTTAAGTGCAATCGTGATGGATCACTTCTTACAAATTGTTACTGCCTTTCTCAATTATTTAGAAAGGCAAAGGCGAATGGCAAAAGATTGATGCCCTCTCAGTTTCAACACACGAGTGGTTAGACTGTAGACGACGCACCTGTTCAATGATAAATCCCATCAACCCTGTAAACACAAGTAGCTTCAAGGTCTGACGAATGACCCAGCCTTTTCTTATTTTTTTGGTTCTGGGGTAGCCAATCTGGGATAAATATTAACATGAGTCCAGTCAGTCAACAGGGTATGAAATGTGATGCAGTCCTTCTATAATACATAACACATCCATCACACACAAACTAATGTATAACCCTGCCTGTCCACCATGACGTTTGCAATTTCCTTTTTGTATGATTATCGAAAAAGTTGTCAATCCACGAGATAACAGAGAGGAAAACGGACGAGAAATCGTCTTTGTCATCTCATAGTCATGAATACCTGATAACATAATGTTGGTGCAAGTATGAAGTACGTAATATCTTTGATCGTGATGTTACCAGGATATTGCACAACACTGGCGTCGACAGGGCTTTCGACCTGATTAGATTCCAAAGAAAGGTCAAATCTTGCTCAGATACGCTTGCAGGTCTGAAATTTTTCGTCTTATAAGATAGGACAGACGGAATTACAAGGGCTTCCAAGTAATATAGAAGTGAGGAGACCTAAAAGAAACGCCTAATGAATATATTCTGGTGAAGACACGAAATAAATTTGCGTGATACGAAGTCAGATATATTATGTACCTTCTCTCCCCTTTTGACTAGCGCTCGTTCATCGGCATTTGTATGGGCATACGATATAAGTTTCATCCATGCGACTATGGAGAACATGATCAGAATAAATCCTGACAGAAGTGATGAATTATTAAATCTGCACAAAAATGACAAACAATTGGCATTCTGTCAAAACTTGTTGGAAGTGAAAAGTTTAGGGAGCATTTGAGTCGGCTATTACTACGGTAATCTAGGTCCTCTAAAGCCAAAGCTACCATGTATCTTAAATGAACCTAGGAAGATCAGGCCAGTCTGCTGCAAAATTGCACAAAGAGAAAATTGACACACAGAAGTTTACGTAAGTCCCAATCTGCAAGAGGTTTAAATACCTGTGAATAATGAAGCTGGGATACAAAATCGAAACGCTGACGATTATCGCATGAAGGAGAAATACTACCTGGGTACCGACCATGTTATGGAATCATAACACTATCAGACGGCAATTTCTGGCACTTATTTTGGAAGTGGAAATCTCTGGATTGGTTACGTTGCATCTCAATGCAGGTACCTCTTCATAACTAGGAGCATCCAAATCAGATTCCTAGCGTCTATGCTTCTGCGTCCAGATGTAGATGCGAAAGAGAAGATGGCATTTTCAATCTTACCCGTTCTGGTACCCAGTAGTGCTGATAAACAGCGAGCTTCTCAACCATAAGAGCGCATAATGGGAGTAGAGGTAAAGATATCCTGCAAATCAGAACTCAAACATAAATTGCCAGGTAATAGTGACCAGGACCATACCAGAAACTAATTGATACCCAACATGCAGCAGGAGGAAGATCCACCGCAATGGAGCTGAGTGAGGTATATGAAACGCTGTGATGACTGAATCAACCAGTATAACACACGTCACAAGCTCATGACAAACACATTTGGGATCCTTGAGACGAGACTCTTTTTGTGTTTCTGAATACATACGGCAAACAAGACCTTGGGTGACTTACCCACACATGAGAAGTGGCCAGTCCTTCAACGACTTTGAGCTGAACCAGAATCCTGTTTGTATTAGCAGCCCATACTGAATCCATCACACCACAAAACATATAAGAGACTATTACCCAGTCAGTAACTCCTACCATTTCGATTCTCTACTCCAAGACTTCAGCCATCTGCAGAACACCACTCTTCGACCTAGATACGGTATCATGTTCCACGTCGTCTCCAAAGAAGGCTGCCCGGAGTACGTCAAAATGTAAGAAATCCAATCGGTCTATGCGTAGCTTCCGGAGTACCCTGCAGTACTCATCAGAACGCGATCTGCAAGAGCTCTAATATTAAACAATTCTCAGTTGACGTGCTATGATCCACTTCGTTCTTCCATTGTATTATTTAGTCAAACTTTATGTACTTTGGACCATATAAGAGTCACAAGTACTAAGAAGAAAACCTTAGTTAAGTACAACTTCTCAGACCTTGGTTATTCTGCAGTGCCTTCCGCATACATACCTTCATCAAGTTTTCAATGATCAGTCGTCCGTTCACAGCGACAAGGCAGACGATGCACAAGTTGAATAGTCCGGCGTGACTCTGGACCAGGTTTTGCTCACTCAGTCGCAAAAGAAGTATGAATATCAATACAGTTTGGTTTTGAACAACTTATACGAATTTAAAAATGAGCTACCTGCGACGCCCAATAAATCTCAAAAGCAGCATTCGTATTACCGCAGTATCTCACATGTTTCTTACGGGTGCAGATATACTCCTCACCTGGTTAAATATTGCATCCGAACTAAGTGGACTGTCTTTCAGCTTCTTGTGTGCCGGAGTTGAGGGCCTGAGAGTGTACAGCACACTTGTATCCGCTGGCTTTTTCTCCTCACATGACTTACTTATGCTTTCTTGCAGTAGGACTGTATCAGAAGCGGAAGCTTCTCCTGAAAGCTTCTGTTTCCTCTGTCGTAGATCAGATGTTGAATCGGCGCTTTCATTCTTGTGTGCAGCAACTTTTTCACTACTTGACACCATTTCTCCCTCTGGATTTGACTTATTGTGGCTCCTAGAACCATGCTCATCTTTACCGTCACTGACAACTCTGCAACCCATTGACTGAATGAAACAACCACGAGTTTAAAGGTCAGAAATTACAAATTACTGAGAAGGACTTGTTACAGCTGTACAGAAAAAATGCTTCTAAAACATAGGAAAACCACAGTATGCAAAGCATCTTCCCTATTGCTTACCGCCACCGTACCTCAATTTATTACTTTCTTAATTCATACAGAGATAAACTGAACCTCTGTAAGTTCTGCTACACGGCCTGCTCTACGGCCTGCTCTTAGAGTCCAAAACCAAGAAAGGCTAATTAATCAGCATTGTTGATTAATACACATACTCTCCGACGAGGAGAAAAAAGAAATCTGATGTCGAAGTATGTAATACCTTTAACGCATGTACCCAACTTTGACCGTCTTCTGCATCTTGTCCTTCACTGAGACGCAAGATAGCACCTGAACGAATTTCTGCAAGAGAAGGTTGTCACGAGTAATCAGGACAGCTTTGCACAGGCTTTGGCCATGACTACATCCTCTAAATTCGTCTATCGTCGGTGCCAAACAAAACATTTGATTGGATGAATGAGATGAGACACATAAGCCTGACTCGAAGTACTCTGGCCCACCAGGAATGACCCATTGGCTTGTGCTTCTAGACCCTGCTAAGGTTTCAGTCTGTTCTCTACGAAGTTGAGTAATTTGAAATGGAACCTCTATCATTGCGTCAATCAAAACGGCTTCAGTTTTCAAACTCTTTAGACTTAGTGTGATGTCATTCCCTATAAATACTAGGACCTTCGACGAGAGGGATTAGATAGCATGTCCTCGTGATAGCCAATGGATACGTACCAATACCGAAAGTTATGTACTTGTCCTCTCTCAAGCTCTCCATATGAATAAGCCACTCATCGATAACATGACGTTCTCCCCTCGGATTACTCGAGGCTTCGCTTTCGGTTTTCCAGAAAGTCAAAGTACTTCTCGTCAAACTGATAAAATACACCACCATTGTCGCAAGGATTAGAGATTTGTTGGACGCTTTCTCCTAAGATGCCAAACCTCAAATTACCTTGGCCTAACAGTTCGATAATCTCCAGTTACCGATTCCCGGAGAACAGAAAAGCTTCTGCCATATCATCCCCTCCTCCCATTCGACGTAACCAGTTGACGCTTTTAAGGACGAACGCCACAAGTTCAGTCAATCCAAAGATGATACAAAGTCAAGTGTCAAGTGAGTCAAGTGAGCGAAATGCAAGAGTAGAAAAATTCGGGTGTTCTGTCTGCAAGATGAGCAGCTCCTCTAGATCTTGCCATTGTCTCTGATTTTAAACTTACAAACAAGTTCACATCGCAAACTTATGGAAACATCTCTGCAGCATCTCAATACACACTGCCAATGTGATACATGTGCTTAATGTTGCTGCATCAGACCAAGTAGCAGAAAAGATGAACTACCTAGTGAATCGCAATTCCCATGGCTCCCCCAAGTAACGTAAATGAGGCCTGTACTTGTAGAGATAGCCGCACTTGACAACGGGACCTCCACTCTGTACATCCGCTAGAGAAAGCCATATTAGTATTATGTACCGGTTGCCACCAAGGATGCACATCTTGCAAAATGCTATAGCACGTTTCTATGACATCATGCAACTTCAGGACATGAAGATAAAACTTAGTTTGCCTTCTCTTCCGCAAATACATCGGTTATCACTTCGGCTTACACAGACAAGTTGAATGGAATATTAGGTCGTGATCTTCTCCGCATGCCAGATTGACTACATTGACAAGGAGCTGTGGGTAGGACAGGAAAGTAAAAACTTACTAGCTCTTGAAACCTCTTTGCATACGGCAATCTACATACATGTGAATGACTTTGGCTCTCTTTCTCGATATGATCCTCACTCCGGACAAGCTGTTCAACATGATACATTTTGCATTCATTTTCTCTCTGAAACTTACAGCTCAGTCGATAAAGATCTAAAAGATGATTGTTAACCAATGCTGGAAATAGAATTATTGTCACATATCATCAGAGCCGCATTTGAGTGATTTCGACCATGATACTTGTATCGGAATATCTTGAAAAAGTTCACTATGACATGACCTCAGCAGAAGTCACGTACATCGCGAAGCAAAGACATAAGGACTGCTGCCTGCGCATGCAATTCTAGTCTAGCTTCCTCGATCACAAACCTTCTCACAAATGCCATCAGCGTTGTGGTGTCTAGAGAGCACAAATTAGTTGACAAGACACATACTGCAAGCAAGTAAATGCAAATAACTGATTGGATGGATGTTCTTTAAAGTGAGATTAATAATACTCCGATCAAGATGATATGATAGTTTTGATCGTGTTGTTTAGTGTCCAAGTTGAGCATAGATGAGCATAGAAGTTGAGCATAGAGCATAGATGCAGAAAATGTAGAGAAACTCAGAATGTGTGTGGTCTACGAAAGCTGATACAAATTGATCGTGTAAACAACCGGAATAACAATATTCTGCACACTAGACTTTAACTTCAGAAACAAGAGATACCCCTGAGAAAAATTACAAATAAATGCCAGAACTACACAAGAGTGAAGCTTAGGGGTAATTCAAATGAAATCAAAATCTACCATTTTCAAGACAGAAGAGGTGAATTCACATTTTCTTCGCATGATATTCACATTTTGAAATGTCTGCAACTTTTAAAGCAGCAACGTTTATTCCCAGCAGATTTTCACTTCGTCACTTAGAAATCTCAGCATGAAAGAACCCTAACCTGCAACAATTGTTCTCTCAGCGACTTGTTCTCAGCTTCAAGCTCCATGGTCCGCCTTACCAAAGTCGACTCCGAGTCGGGTCCACTTCGCAACTCGGCTTTCCCCTCCAACGCCAGTACGGAGGTCGGGGATTCCATCATGCTGCTAAAAGGATTCCCTCGGTCCTCCACTGGCAGCACAATTCCCAGAATTCAAGCAAATCGCCTCAGAATTAACCTCGCCAGACATCAACTAGCCCCGACTATCATACCGTCCGCTTGTGCAAATTCAGTCGATTCAACATTACGAATCGTCGGGGTAGCTGGTTCAGTCTATAGCAGCGATCAGTCCACGCACGCCACCTCTGCGTAATCCCCTGCGCTGCGAAACGAAGGAGCAAGCAAGCGCGTGCCTTCTGTCACGGGCGGGTCGTTCTCTCTCGATTTCATTCGTAGTTCCTTCAACGGTGCCTACAACTCCCGGTTTCGAGCTCCGAATCAGCAGCGCTCCTGTCCTGTCCTGTCTTCTCCTTCTCCCTCTCCTTCGTTCGTCCTCTCCTTCCTTCCTTCCTTGAGCCTCTCGTTTCTATGCGTTGTTTCGCGTGCCGTCAGTTTCAACCGCCACGTAGCAGCTGCTCATTTGCTGGCCTTCAGAGTTCCAGGTCTACGTACTTCTCACCCATGTTCTGGCCCGTTCTTGATCCGGTAGTTTTCGGTCCCCACTCCCAGGTGAGCAGTTGCTCAAAGATTCCCAGACAAGGTGTGTACGGCATCCTTCTAGACTGTAGAATACTATATCAAGTTCCTTCCTTCCTCAGTAGGCATTCTTTCATCTCTTGCCGGTCGCCTCGTTCGCAATAAAATATATATATATATATATTTGCGGATGGAGGCTTCTACTGTACTAATGAAAAGAAGAATATCTTACAAAGGATTTTCGACATTATTGTGCACACATATTCCTGAACTTGAGCACTTTTCATCCATTTCGGGATGATAAGATTCCTTACATAATCTGCATCATATTTTTGTCTTTTGTATGCAGTGTTACTCATCGACACCGCTCTATATGTCAACCTGGATATTCTTGAGTAGAAACCCATGGGATCCAGCACAAGGGCTGAAGTTAAGCTCGTGGTTTTTGAGTACAGCAGACGGAATCTACTCGATTCTTTTCTCCCTTTCAGTTTCAAGGATTTCGTGCTACGGCACATACGAGAACTCATCCACACTCACTGCAGTCAACGTGGAACATGGACTCTATGAGATTTGTATGCCTATATACTAAAATCATTTGGTGTTCGTGAGGTCCCTTGCTCACTGAGAACTATATGTGATAAAAGCCATGATTCATCTTCTGGAAATACATCTGCGAGCTTGGTGTAAATTGGAATGACTAGATACAAGTTCCTAATTTTTGCATTGAAGATGGAGAGATAGACAATGAATGTCATGTCAAGTAAGAGAACAGGACAAATTCTAGGATTGGGATTTAATTAAAGTTTGAGTTTTATATTTTTTTCTCTCTAAAAGAACGAGGAATGGGATGCAATATAGAAGAATAGGACAATCATAAAAAGATAACAAAATGTTAGGGGACAGTCTCATAATATAAGCGACTTAGATCAATATCGAGCAAGAGGAGAATTCAATAGGTCTTTGAAGACTTGGTTAGTTCTACAACTAATAGAAAAGAATAAGGAGTTTTAATATGCTATTATTGAATTATATCATAAAATTGGAGATTATCTTATGGATGGTTTAGTAAGAATTCATGAGATATAAAGGAAATCTATTGTAGAATTTATGGATCAAATTTGGTTTATAAATTATATTTTCGTTTTTAATTACTCAATTTGGTAAAAGAGTTTTGTAAATTAATTTATGGATTCATTCCATTTCATAGGATTCATTGCCTTCCCTTCTTGTAGTTTGAGGTCTATAAACCTATAGATTAACTATAGATCCTTTTAATCACTTGTAGATCTGATTAGCAATCTTTGATTAGTTGTAGATCTGAGTAGCAATTTTTAAAGGTACGATAGTGGCGTAGGATATAGGAGGTGTTTAGCATACATTTTACATTTTTTTTTTCTCTTTGTCCTCTTCTTAGGCCAGTTCTTGTGAGTACAAGAATCAAAGAAAGTCAAACAAGGCATGCTTGACATATAGTTGAGTTGTTGAAACGGGAAAAGTCAAAACAAAGAGTACGAAAAGTATGCACTTACACTTATTTCTAATTTTAAGTAGTCTTGAAATTTTCTTTTTAATTATGTTATTATTTGTCTTTGTATTTTAATAATAGTTTTCATGTAAGATTCAATAAAAAGAATGGACCATTTCAAAAAATCTTCAACCTGATAAACAACAAAAATTGATTCAAAAGTGCCATTTTTACCAAAAGTTTGCCTTATTTGATGCAGCGTGATAAAAATATACATATATTTGATGCTGCAAGCTTGATGTAAATCGTTGTTGTGAGCATGTAAACTGTCGAAGAATTAAGCTTAGAATTCACAAAAGTCCACCTCCAAGGAAAGCAAGAATGACTCCTAGGGGCACACACTACAATGCACTAGAAACTACTGATCACTGAACATAACAAGAGATCACTACTGATTACTAACCACAAAAGATAAGACAGAAATTCACAATGTCACGGCTCGAGTTTTGTTGTTTATTCTTGATTAATCTCCCAACTTCTAGATATAATCTTCTCTCAATCTGCGGATTAGTGCAAAACACTAGCCGATCTCGTTTTTCGTCGCTTATCCTTCTCATCTCCCGATTCTTCCTTAATCTCTCGTTCTCTACTCTGAACTCATGATATAAATTCATATTTAAATTTAATCACGTATTCATAATCAAACCATGTACCCATAACTTTCCATATCATGTGATCATACTATAGATATTTCATAATCGTTGAAATATGATTACGCTTTTAGAACTTTTTATTCTCTCGTAATACTTGAATTTATTTTCTCACTTTAAAGAAAATCTTTTCGTACACCTCATTGAGAGGCATAGAAGTATCCAGCTACATCGAACATTTCTCAGGAGGACAGCTTGACGGCCGCGAATCCGAGTCCAATCACGGAGCCGGAAGTCTAGTTACTTTCCGGACGACTGTTGTCACCGTCTCTCGCTTTACGGGTAGAAGACCTTTCCTGGAGTTGTGATTGCAAAATCCACCGTCAGGCATAGCTGAGGTTACGAATTGAGTTGAGAAATTTGAGTTGAGAATCCAATCATGCACAGAATCCGAGTCCAATCATGGAGGAAATCAGTACATTACTTAGAGCGCGACACAACAGACCTGAGGCATGCATATGGAGCAAGCAACCAAACATGAGCCGTACCGGCGAACTGTATTGCATGCATGGATAGGAGCAAGTTTTATTCACTGGACTTACATTGTGAACGGTCAGACCACGTCTTTGGCTGTCACAAGAAGGTTCGCGATCACCAACTTTGGTCCTGGTGAATCCAGATCTGTCATCATTAGCCTATAGGCGAAGCTATTGTCAGTTCAATTTCCATGGGAATATGTTGGTTTCTGCACCGTCAATGTAGCTTGCCGCGGTGTTGTTTATTTCACTTTGTCATATGGAGATATACTACAAATGCATGCAATCTCCCACCCGGGCTTTCATCCCTTCCTTTTGATTGGCAACATGCTGTATCTGAACGGAGGATGCAAGCTCCATGAACTTTGGTGGGAGCAGGTCAGGATAAGAAATGGGCTGTCTGACTCGCAGGTTCCCCAACAGGGCCATAGTCCGGAAAGCGTTTGAGAGATTATGATCACCAAAGCCAAATATTCAATCCCAGAGATAGACGAAATTATTGAGATAGGGTATGAGAGAGGCCTGAACATAGTGACAATGGTTTACTATTCGCATCGTCTAATTACGCATGGACAATGACCAGGAAACTGCTGATCGGACAACACGAGTTCAGGAATCTGAAAAGAGAAAACTACAGTACGTCGAGAACACACTCGTGCCTCCCCTATACGACGAACTCGACGCTCGGTCGTTCTGCAATGCTCGTACAACCATCTGCCAAAAGATGGCGGCGTTTGCCTTCGTACTCGGAGCTGAGATGTACGCGGACGTCGTTATCCCTGCGAATGATGTTCTATTTGCTACAACCGATCGCAGCACCGCTATCGAGCCTTTCACTCTCTTTTGGATTGTCCTGGATGTACTACAAACTCGTGGGGAGAGAAGTGGTAAATCGGCGCCTCAAGCTGTAGGAGAGTGTCCTCGCTGACCGTGGCATCAACCAAATTTCTCCTTTTTCTACAAGTATTTGACGATATAATGTTTTATCGTATTGTCATTCTCTTCCCAATTTTAAAAGTTCAGTAAAGAAGTAAACATCGATTGCACACCAGGCTCGTTATCCTGCGTCAGCTCTTAATCGTCTAGCTATAGCAACTGATGTAGGAGGCAATATTAAGTCTGGTGGATGGAAACTGTAGCGAAACCACTTTTTAATTGCAGAGTTCCATTGATGTTTTCAGGTACAGTCAGGAAAGGCACTGGTCTTTGGGTACTATGGTTCAAGCAGCCGAGCAGATCGGTGAAATAGACCACCACTAAGCACTGCAGACATACGTAGAGTGTTTCGTTGCTGGTCAAGACATACCTTCCGGATACATCGATGGAGCGCTGAATATCCTCGTCAAGAATCCACATATTTTCCTCGAGGTACAGCAAGAGATGGACGACGTGCTTGGGGACGGAAATCAACTGAGACCCGAAGATGTGGAAAAGCTTCCGTACTTCCAGGCAGTAATCAAGGAGGTTTTTACGCTGCATCGGACTATCCCTATTTTGATGGCTCACGTTCCTAAAACGGGTACAACGCTCGGAGGTTTTGACGTACGTGAAAACATGGAACTACGGTGAATTTGAGGAGTCTGTCACATGATCCAGCATTGTTTCCAGATCCTCATGCAGTGAAACCTGAACGACTTCTCGACACAGAAACAAGTGTTAATATCATTGACTGCGAGTATATCGTCTTCCGTATTGGTCCACGGATTGTCCTGGCCAACAATTGGCGCACATGGTTGTAAGGAGTCTTGCTCAAAGGTATATCTTTGTGCATAAGATTGGATTCATGAGAGGGACTCTGGCACCTTCTACAAAGAGCGACCACTCTACTTGAATTGCGTCATAGGAAAATATTCTACGTGATTAACGTGTTGCGTGGTATATAGTGGCAAGACCGTAGCCGTACACAGCTAGGGAGACACCATCTCCCGATGTGAATTGTAAAATTTTATTTCATTTCACTACCCTCATCAGTTACGAAGGCAAACGCTCGTACATGATGGATTCAGTATGTAGTTATGAGGTTTGCAGAAAATAAGTTAATGAAATATAAATTAAATTGAATTTGAAATTAAACAAATTTATGCATACGACTGCCCCATATGGATACTTCGTTTAATTTCCATCATCTGAATATTGCCTTCCCCCTGAGTTTAGATAGACATGTTGGGTAAGAAGATTGTAGTTCTGATGTTGTGTTCAGTGAGGAAGATGGACCCACGATGAATATGACATCTACTCTGCTATGAGGAAGTACACTTGTTTAGACACGGGAAGAGAACATTAGGATGACAAAATACCATTCATGAGATGTTTTTTGAAAGTTGTACATATGCCAGACTGGTCAATAAAATGGGAACGTTTTATCCACGTCCCTGGCCCAAGACTTTAAACCTCCAATTACATCTACTACAGCAGAAAAGCCCTCATTTCTAAGTAGTTGCACAGCCTTCTGTGAGTCATTTCCCCGTCTACAGACTACATATATAGAAGGCAGTTCCCGACCCGGAGTTGTTGAATCCGAGTCTACAATTTGATTCGCTTTATCTAAAATGGCCTCAGAGACTGTGACCTCGGAGTGCACTGCCGACTGCAACAGAGATAGCTCCACAGCTGTATTCACAAGAGGCAGCTTCTCCTTCAAACTGGAGAGAGGTATGTTCAATGAGTTGGGCAGTGAACTGATGGCGTACTCGTGTGAGTCCCGGACATCCAGAAGAACAAGGGGTTTCCCCAACTCCAAACGCTTCCGAAATTCCTCGGGTGATATTCGCTGATTCGCTGGAATAAGTTCTTGCGATTTTGGAGGCTGATTGTATAGACAAACGATTGTTAGGTGCGAAGGACTTGCTCACGAAGCTCTTCATTCTTCCTGCAGCTCAAAGTAGCTGACAGTTCAATGTTGTGGGGATATAAAGCTTATAAGCGAAGTACTAGTTATTGAAATGAACTTGACTATGCCACATTTATTCAGTAAAATCAGTACTGTGCAGATAGAAATACCTCTTCAGACAGAGTGGATTCCGTAAATCCTTCATAATCATATTGGTGGAGATTAGAGGCAACAATTTGTGGTGCATCTCCACAAGCAATACACTCTGCGTTGCGGCTTCTGATTTTAACCTGCAGCACGATCATGCATGGTCGTACATAAAAACACAACTCTCCAGGAGCTTCCGAATTTCACATAGACCCAGGAATCACTCCAAAAGCTTAAGCATCTCTGTGCCATAAGAGATCTATATACTGCAGACTACCATGTGCAAACGTGTTGACAGTGCGTCCAACAGAAGCATTCGGCTGTTTAAAGTCTCCCCAACTCCACTTGCGATCTTGATAGCTTCTAGTGCTTGAAAAGTTCCAATAATTCCTGGTACTGCAGATATTGCGTGACGTACATCAGGCATGATCACAGAACTTGTCGGGGAAGTGGTACTTGATCAACATTGACAACTTCAACTGCTCAGAGTTAGAACTTTGCGCTCCACTACCGACTTTCATAAAATGTTTGAACGAGCAGAAGTACGGGTGTTCATATATCTGCTCGCTGCATAGAGTATGTGTTCGAACCTGGTTATAGACCTGAGCACGTGCAACGGAATACCCACAGGGTGCCTCACTCACCTACTCCAAGGACACCATTATCAGAACATCGCTGGCGAACACCAGGTGGTGGAGGTACAGGGAATAAACATCGGTAGCATGGACCATTCTTGTGGTTGTAGACACTCAACTGCATATCAAAATAGAAGACAATTCAATTTTTTGTATGCAAAGAAAGACATAGCAGGATCGCAATTTGTAAGCTATTCAGAAGTGATCATTCGAATGGAAACCGAAAACGTGGTGAAATAAATTGAGGTGTGCAATCACTGCGCATGGTAAAAGATAACGAGCAAACATGCAAATAGTGTTCCTCGACCAACAGACCTGTCCTTCAACACCCAATGCTGCTCCAGAGACAAGAGGCTGCGGCACATTAGATGAGAACATCAAATTTCAGACCTTCAATATTTCTTTCATTACTTGCACTGTCCAGTGACGAAACCGAGGACAACAATTTGTGTACTTATTAAGACAAGCTTAAAACTGCATACATTATGGGTAATTTTGATCGACAGTAAAGTGGAGTACCTTTCCAATCGCTACACAAGCATCGCTGATAAGATAGCGTGTAGGAAGGTTGTCAGTTGCGTCCACAACCACATCATATCTGGTGATACTCTTGTCAAGGTAATAGCAGCAATATGCTGCAGACTGGAAAGTAATGCTACTATGTCATTTTCTGAAAGTTCTATAAGTAAATCCAGAGTTGGTGAAGCTAGGCATATTTCAGTCACACTTCAGCCTCAAAGTAACTCTTGGTCCTTCTGTTATATATCTTGCGCTACAGCTACTGACAGACATGCTTGTGGCTACTAACTCGTAAGAGATTGCAGAAGCATGACCACCTCCTTTGGATTCATAGTATGGGCAACGTTGAAAGATCTGGAGTAAGAGCATCGTACACTATTTGACATCAGTAACAAAAGTAGGCTCTTACACAGCTCAGGATACTGGCTTATGATGTCCACAGCATTGGCAGCATTGATTCCATCGCCGTATTCTTGTACTCGCAAGGAGGAATTGACCCTGCAAAATGGGAATTTCTAGACGATATGATACATAAGAAATTTTCTTTTAGTATCTCGTGGCTGAAAGTATTTCTAGAGCATACTTACATACATAAATTAGGTTCTGCCCATTAAACTTTCAAAGCCACAACTTTCTTCTGATGGCCTTAATCAAAGGACAAACTTTGTCTCCCATCAGCAATAATAGAAGTTGCTTACGCTAGACAGGCTGATGCAGCTGATGTGACCTTTGCCTGGCCAATGAAAGCCTCGGTGTGGATTATCTGCAATGGATAACAATTCAGACTTAGATAGCACAGGCAGTCACCAGAACCTACCTCCTTCAACGAATCAATTAAAACTAAATGTCTAAACACTTACAAAACTGTTTTGGCGATTAGGAGCGAGGATGCGTATCTGATCGAGAATCTGGTAGCTAATGTAAAGTTAGGCCTGATGTCAAACGAGACATTCAGACATCTAGTACCTGGCGGTGAAGATTGCTGAGCTCCACAATATCTTGATCAACGAGGCCCAATTTCCCTGCACATCAGCCCACAATGAGCAATTGCAGTCATTAGATTCTCGACACGTACAGGTCACTATCCTGCAACAACAAAAAGGAAGTCATCTGGTGAAACTTTGACAGCCTTACGAATTGCATTTAACACCCTTATACATCCTCATTCCTGATATGATCCTTCCCTTAAAGAAAATGACTAGAAACCAACAGCAACTTAACTACCCGTTTGAACAGACGGGAAGTGACGCCTGAGGTTCCAGAAAGTGAAAGAGCAAGTACCAACACCGGAGGCAGCCAGATATAAGGCAATTGGTGAACCCAATCCACCCATTCCGATCACAAGTATAGAAGAATTTAACAGCTTCTCTTGACCTGAATTGTGAACAAGTCCAGCCCACCGAGAGGCACGGATCACCAAACAGGCACAATTATCAGGCAAAACAATTTTCCGCTTGAAACGAGTTCAAAAGGACTCGATTGTAGAAGGAAGGGACGGGACAGAGCGTGTGAAAATTGAGAGTAGAGTCGTTCAGCGATTACTGAAATTCGAGAATAAGAGTCAGAAATCAAAGAGGGCATAAATCCAGCAACGAGAACCTCATGATATTTGAACAGAAGGTATGTTCCATGAACTCATGATCTATCTACAGAAAACACTGACTCGGATTAAAAGAGGGAATGACCTGCAATTCCAAAAGAGGACACTAATAGTTGTCGACTGTAGCGGCGAACGGATTCAGCACTAAGTGAATGCCCGGAAGCAAAAACACCTGCAACACAACTACCGTTCTCCACTGCACAGCTTGCAACCCTTCTACTTTCCTGCTGCTGGGGAGCCCCATCGCTCTTCGTCAAATTCGTTTCACTTTGTAATTTCTGGGTTTCGACTGTTGGCACAGTTTGAGCTCTTGAGCTTCTCAACTTTTCCGCCTTCTGCCCCTGCTTGAGAAATTCGAGCTCCTCTCTCAAATCTTTGTTTTCCTGCTTGATTTTCTCAAAATCCTTTACCAACTGATCCCGCTCATCCTCCATCCTTCTTGTGCTTCCAGACAGTACAGGAATTTAAGAATTTTGGATGAACGAAAGTTCAGTAATCTCTAGGACCTCCTCTGTTCTGAAAGTTAATACAACAACAAAACCGGGGGTTCGAATACTTGAATTTTATCCTTGAAGTGGCCAATGCCGCGCAGGGCACAAACACCAGTCTGATTTTGGACCCTCCAGCTCCGACAATTGGCATCAAGTTTCACATAAACCACTTCCGGCTTCCCCATGAAAATGCTAGCGACCGCAATGACCGCCAGCTACCCAATGAATTTCAGCAGACACTCAAAAAGCAGAGCGGTACTCAAGCAATTCTCGGGCGGGAACTAACTTACCACCTCTCTCGACACTTCAAGAAACTCTTGTTCTTTGATACAGCCCATGTCAAACACAGCTAGACTCCATCCAACCCTTCCAAGCTACAAAAGATGCTCAAATGACTCCAAACACATGAATTGCTTTCTTTCCAACTGCAAGAGTCTACACTCTACCCTAACACAAAATTGAAAACCATTCAAAATCACACACAATCTTCCCTATAAAACTATTTTTCCACTTACACAATTATTCCATAGGCTTCCCGTTATACACTCAATTGATGATACCATTCAATCCCTTTGATACATTAACATGGTTCTTATTCCTCTTTCATTATTCCTCTTTCTTTTTCAATGAAGTATTTGTTGCATGGAAGGGACATGTGATAATGCCCGGAGGAGAGGAGGTTAGATTTGGATGCAGAGAGGATGATTGTGATACCAAACGAGAGGGATCTATTAGGGCTACATGTTATAGGAGACAAGTTTTCTCACAAGATACTACAAATTTCACTCTAGATACACTCAATTGATTATACCATTTGATCGGCGGGTTAGTGATCCCTTGGATGAGTTAGCATGGTTCTAATTCTTCTTTCTTTTTCAATGATGTATTTGTTGCACTAGAGGGCGCATGCAGAGAGAAGAGGAGGTTAGATTTAGTGGATGCCGAGAGGGTGATTATGCTACCTTACAAGATTACAAAAGGGATCTATTAGAGTGATATGTTATAGGACACAAGTTAAGGTGCAAGATATTACTAATTTCACTCTATTATGATTGTGTATCACTTTGGATCAAGTTGGAAAGTTTACTAGATTAGTATGAGCCCTACTTCCTTTATCTATGGCTAGTACTATTCATGAGAATATCTCTTCTCTATGCTTATTACATCCTATGGCAAGAGAGAGTACAATAAAAGATCTTAGATTCTTGATATGAGTAGCCTTTATCACCTTTATCACTTGATAAATGCTTTTTTCATTGCCCCATGCCTCTCCTCAAGAGATTTGTCAAGGATGATATATGAGCATCTTAGATATTGCTTTCAACCAGATGATCTTCATGGTTTCACCAAGTTGTTTCAAGTGGCTAAAGTGGTAGCAAGGAGAGAGGTTCCTACATCACTTAGTAAGGTGTTATATGCTAGTAGATTTCTTGTGATAGAAAAGGAGACAAACTGCATTAGACAGATTGCTTTTGGGAAGGTCTTTTTGCATCTTGTTAGCCATACCATTGTTCTCACTTCTAGTAGCGAAGCAATCTACATCAATTTGGAGTTACTACATCTAGAGGTTGCGAGGCTATATCTCTAAGCATTAGAGCACTCTTAGATATCTATCTCAAGTGGGTTGTTCTACATGTGTATGTTGGAAATGCGCTTAATAGCATCTCATGTGCATCCGTCATTGGAGAGCTTAGGGAGACCGGTGGATCCTTGGTGAGTCTTATTCCTTTTGTGCATTCCTTCTATGGCTCTCTTCCTTCACTCTATTATTGTTAACATCTCGAAAGACAAAAGCACACAAGATTGCAACTCCCAAAAATTTCCTATGTCCAAAAGCATCACTCTATCTTTATTATATATGAAACAGAATTCCCTCCGAGCAAGCTACACCCTTAGATTAGATACATGGATTGTTGATATGTCAACCCTCATTCTATTTAGCTTATCAAACAAGTTTGACCAAAGGAAATATTTTGGGAATCATTTTGTAGGAAACTCAGAATAGCATGGAAGAGTAACTGTAGAAAGATCTGGATAAGACAAAAGGATAGGAAGAAGGTAAGCTTTTCTCCTTGAGAGGGTGAAAACTTTCATTTTTTGAGACCAATTCTTTTGTTTAGGCCTCCAAAATTGGCTATGAAGGTTTTGGTGTGTTTTCAACCTCTACACTTTTAGTGAAAGTCCTCTTTTGGTGACTCCTCTATCTAATCTACCTAGACCATCATGCATAACATCTCTAAAGATATGACCAAGCCACCTATAGCTAATTTATCTAGCTATTGGTATTAGAATTACCAACATGGTTTCTCATAAGGAGTTAATGTCTTGGAGTTGGTTCTTAATGTACACCAAAGAGATCCTTTAGGAGACCTTTCTTTACCATGGCTCACTTTAGAGCTCTCTTATCTACTACTTAGGCCATGTACAGTTGTGTATTTCTCTCCTTTCCAAACTATGCACACATTGTGTGCCTTATAGATTAGATTAGCTAAGCCTTGACCACTTGACTATAGAGCTTCATCTTATAGACTTGAGAGTCAAGGTGTCAAAGTGTAGACCACGGTCCAATCTAGGTTTCCATCCTCACCTTGAGCTCCCAAAGGGATGTATCACATTTACAAATGGAAAATGTATTCTTGGAATGCCAATAGGATCCAAGGATTTTGTAACATTCTTCTTCTTCTTTGTAACAACCTTGCAAAAGATATTCTCCATGTGGATGACCTTCCTCTACTAGGAAAGACACAAGTGGCATTTGGTATACTCTTGTCTAGTATTGCACATTGACCAACTTCCCTACTTTGCATTATTCCCTCTTCTTTGAACTTCCTATCATCTATGAGACCTTTTGATAGGAGGATTATGGAAGTCTTTGGTGATACCATTGGACTTGGTACATTTGAATTTGTGATAGGGAATTTGGCACATAGAAAAAAATCTCCACCTATCTTGTGCAAAGGTGTAGGTCTACTATTTATGGAGGAGACTACACCTATATCTTTTTTGGGTAGTTGGGCTCTCTTGGCATCCCTATTTTTCTCATATTTTATAGCTGTTGATAGGCTAGTCTTGGAGACATATGTGACCAAGGTGGAGGAGTGTTATTTTTCTCTCCACGTGTTATTGTAGACAAGAGACAATCTATTTCCATTGGCACAAGATGACGTTTTATCCTTCACTTCCTTATCTTCTGATTGGACCATAGGCTTGCAACCTTCCTTGATGGAGTGACAATTTTAGCATATGTTACCATTCTTTCTTAGTTCACTCATCCATTCCTTGTTCTACTAAAGCACATCTTTGCTCTTGCCCAGGCAAGGGTGTAGGCTCTTGGATCCTAGCTTGATTGTGCATTAATACATTCTTACTTGCACCAACTACCTCTCTATAGCAATGAGCTTCTGCTTAGGTTTGGTCCACTCATCTGCATCTTCATTACTCACTTGCGAGTGAGGTTCTACACTATATGCAATAGTTATTCACATGACATGATGCACTTTTGGAGGACAGGTGATAATGTAATACCAATAGCAAGACGTATGAGTTAGAGATGAAATTTGGTTTGGTAACATATGTAAGGATGTTATACATGAGGGACTAAGTAGATAAGCTAGAGCTGGACTTATGATCTAGAGATGAAATTTGGTTTGGTAACATATCTAAGGATGTTACACATGCGGGACTAAGTAGATAAGCTAGAGGTATCACCAAAGAGTACTTCTACTAATAGGCCAGAAACTGAAACATGCTTAGAACTTTAAAATCAATAGCTAGGCATATGATCTAGAGGTGAAACTTGGGATGGTGACATTTGATGAAGAATGTAGATCAGATAGAGGTATCACCAAAAGAGCATCTCTACTAGTAGAAGCCAAAAATAGCTTGAAAACTTTAAAGCCATTTTTGGAGGCCTAAACGGATGAATTAGGCCTCAAAAATAAAGAGCCCCCCCCCCCCCCCCCCCACCCTCTCAATGAGAAAAGGCTTACCTTTCTCCCCCCTCCCCCTAATTTTTCTTGTTGAGAGCTTTCCAACGGTACCTTACCCATGCGATTCTGAGCTTCCTACAAGAAGATTACCTAAAGATTGCCTTTGGTCAAACCCATTTGACCAACTAGATAGGACAAGGACTGACTTGTCACCATCCAAACAACTAATCCAAGGATGGAGCTTGCTGACAGGTCACCAATCCATGTCTCTGATCCAAGGGTGGAGCTTCCTTTGAGGGGATCTTCTTTGCTATATAATAAAGAGAAGGTGCTCCTTTGGGGCATCGGAGGATTGAGTGTGAAATTTGTGTTTTCTCTCTTGAATAGTTCTCTTGTCCTTGGTGTATTACAGATAGCTACACACAATGCAATCAGGGATATTGTGTTTTCATTGCACAAGAGAGTGAATACCATGCTTGGAGGGAGAGTTCATATGCTTTGCAAACGACATGGGTCAAGGTATACTTATACTTGGTCCAAGATGATCATGTGATAATAGCAAATATTGTGGTTATGAACCTTATACATGATGAAGTTTTGGAGGGAGTGATTACTCATCCTCTTGGATGGGCAGCGAGTGGAGCTGCAGCAAGTAAGGTCTCCAAGTATAGAATTATGTAGTAAGGTCATCTCTTTGTTCCTCTAGCCTTGAAGTTATATTGAGTGAGTGATATTGCATTTTACACATTTGTCAAGGAGTGTACAAGAGCATATCATTTTAGATGGAAGGATATCACTCTCACTTTCATACTTTGTAGCATGTTTTAGATAGCATATGTATGTTGCTCTATATGCATTGGTTGGTACAATCCATAATCCATAGAAGAGAAATCACATTAGGTGATACTTCTTTGGATGTTCCAGTACTTTGTAAACAGTACTACTTACATAGTGTGGATATCTTAAGTGCAATAGAGCAGGTTTCTTCTACCAATACTATTGAAGCTTAACCCCATTTACCTCCTTTATTATACCTCTATACTATTCCTTGTACAGTTTGATGGGTCTTCACATCCTTCTTGTTATTCTACGCAATCACTTGGTGAAATTGTCCTTCCTATTCTTATTTATTATCCATCCACACCTTAAGTGGTTGGCTTTCGGGAGCACGAGCAGAACTACAACATCTAAAATCTCAAAGTATAGTGGTTTGCAATATCTAAGATCTCTATGACTTACAAGTGTAGCGATATTACAATAGGGGGGTTCAGAAATAGTTTTGACTGACCACTACGGGATAAATAACAAACTTTGTAACTATTTTTAGTGAACTTTGTAAGGAGATGAGGTGCTAATAAATGAACATTTTGTAAATTTTTATATAGTATATCACATGCAATTTGCATTCATTTAAAAAGATCAGGCACTATATTACAAATGTTTAGGATTGCTATAGTGAAATAAATGATTGTCAAAAGAGATGATGTGGCTTCTTGAGAGAGTTTCCACATCTTTTTGTGTGTGATTCTTAGAGTGTGATTTATGAATTTTTTGGCAAATCCAAAATGCCGCTCTCAACTACTCAAATTCAAATTCACCATCTGCAAATGAAAATGTTGTGTGCAAATGCTCCTATCAATAAACTAAACCAGTGGGTTTTGTAGTTTTTCATTGGTGTGTTGGTTCATTTCATAGATTAGTCGGCAAGGGAGATAGCACAAGTTATAGAAAATCATTTGCATCATCTTGCGGAAACCAAGAAATTAATTGGTGGTCAAGGAATTTTACTCCAAAAGGGCAAAAAAATTTTAGCAAGTACCTGATTGCAATGCAGGCTCACATTTGGATGCAAATTCAACAAGCGCTATCAAGTGACTACAAGCAGCAACGAGCGGCTTTGGGTGCCAACAAGCTTTGAGCTTCGGGCACCATCAAGCGGCTACGAGCAATGACGAGCAACAACGAGCAGCGACAAGCAAAATCCCATTTAATCCTAAATTAACACATTATCAAGCGGCTACCAGCGGCAATGAGCAGCTACATGCACCGTGGAGCAGCTACAAGCAGCATCAAGCAAATTCTCATTTAATCTTAATTAACATATTACACCGAGCGGCAAATAGCATAGACCATATTCACCCTAAACCAGACACTTTATTAACCCTAATATGTAATTAATGCATTAAGGTGTGAGAATGGAAAACTCCATATCCCTTATTTTCTACAAACAACCTCTTATGGAGTTTGCTAATAATAAGGAACTTGACCAGAACTCCGTAGTGTGACTCTTTCTTCTTCCCACCCGCACCAATTTAGTCAACGCTTCATAATAATCTATATGAAAATGTACAGAACTTCATAAAACTATTTTTGAAACCCCCTAATATACAAGAACTTCAGTTAATTCTTTAGTTCTTTACTTAGTTTTGACAATACACAACTTCCATCACTTCTTTATTCCTTTCGTTAGTTTTGAAGAGGTATTGAGTTATTAGACAGGGAGTTCAACGGAGGTTACACGAGTATTTACTTGATAATCTATAAGTTTTTATTAAAGCGAGTAATTATAGTTTTTAGAGAGGATTTTATAATCTACTTTAGAGCGGGTAAGTTACTATTTTACCCAGACTAGCAAGAGTCACACTAGATAATGCTTGTTGGAGAGAAGAAAATAGCAGTGGATTACATTTCTTTGCTTAATAAGAAAAACATCACACTAGATGAGAATTGCTCCACCCGAAATCACGATAAATGATAACCATTACACTTACTCCAGGGATATGTGACCACATAAGTTGATCAATTTTAATAGCAAGAATACATTCGCAATACATGACTCATACAATTCTCACTGCAATGCTATCAACCGCAACCAATATTTAACCTCTTGTTACTCCTCCTTAGATTCTCCTTATACGGTTTGATCGTTATACATCCTTCTACTTTATTTATGTGCTTAGCATCTGGACCCCATAAGCCAATCTTGGGGCCAGAGTAGTTTTTGCCCATCGGGTCCGCTGGTCCACGTGCAAAGGTGCACATCTAGACCAGAGTTAGACTCGGGTTGAAGCCCATGGAACAACACGATACCCATCGGCGGTACTCCCGCTGGCCGGTGCACTGAGAAAACTGAATCGTTAAGCTGGCAAAGTTTAGCCCAAACAAAGGGAAAATCATGTCAGAAGTGGTGACAATCTGAAACAACGTCCTAAGACTGGCGGAGGTGGACAGATGAGAGCCCTCTCACAAAGACACTTTTGTCGCCCAGTTCCGTAGCAATATGTCCGGAAAGAAGACAAGGTGGGTTCCAGTTGCTTCAGTACGAACAAGTAGAATGAGCTCGAGCCAAGTGGTCATTTACCTAGCCTGTCCAAAAGAAAGGAATTTCACCCATTTCATCAGACTCAATGTACGTATTCGTTAGTTGTTCATGCTTGTTGATGGCTCGGCCTAAGGCATTCTTAAACGAGGGTTTAAGAAAGATCCCATGGTCCAAGCATCCTTTAGATAAATTCTCCACGCTAATATTGGATTGAAAGCTTGTATTTGATCCCTTCAGATGATTTCGTTGAGTAAACCAGGCCAACCTGGTTGAGACCTGAACAGGGCAGAGCAATCTTCGTCTCCTCAAGACAGAACACTTTTGTCAGTATAATTTTACGTGAATTGTTGCTGCTTGTCGGGATTATGACCAGAAATGATATTATTGCTGTCATCCACTCTACTACACTAGTACTGAACAGGGACTGTACTGCACTCAGCGGCCTGGTCTTGATAGTTGAGGATCTCGAGCGAAAGCAGAGGAACGTTGGCGGTTGATTGGGGCCCTACCTGTGCAATCCTCGTAATATTATCGTTCGACCATGCGGTGGAGACGATTTCGATAAGCTTTACTCACTACATTTCTTGATCAGATTTTGGGCAGCCTTATCAAAAGATTGAATTGTATGCTTTGTAGACTTCCTAGGAATATATCACTCCCACTGTTTAACTCCCTAAGATCGTCAGAAACATTCTCGTTGAGGTAAAGAAGACTAGTCCTTGCGACCATACCTTGGACAGTGCATCAAGTCGATTAGTAAGAGAGGAGAGAGAAAAAAAAAATAGTAAGTCGATTAGTCGATTAGTCAGAGAGGTGCCATAGGAGACAAGTTCTCAATGATTCCATGATCTCACCATCCGTGACCTTGTCCCATACCATAGCCTGGTCCCACAGGTACGGAGTCAGGGAGGGTCACCTTTAGTTCGTCACAGTAGCTCCGGAGGTACAGGTCCTCCTCCTTATCATGACCAGCTGTGGCTATAGTCCCCTAAGTTTCTGATTCCCTGGATATCGTTCTTCTGATACTATCCGTCACACAAGTGGCAATATTTTGTTCACTACATTGCCACGAGTTTAGTAAGCCAGTTATGAATAGTGGACTTGCCAAATCAGACTAAAGCGCTTGCGAGTTGCAGTGACAAATTTATCACTCGAAACATCCGAGGCATTTATTTGCTTTCCACCAAACGGAAAAGGCGAAATGTTTGCAGATATCCACAGTTCGTAGATCACAGATTTCTTTGACGGCGGGTATAATCATCCAGCCTTGCTTCAAGTAAGAAAAGGATTCATGAAAGGCAACTCTGATTGATATGGGGTTCACTAGATCAGTCTAATATACAACTATACAGCCTGACTAACAAATGATGGAAATGGCTACAGTTCACTGTTATCCAGCTTAGTGAGAGCCAGGAACTTTGGAAGTTGAAGAGAAGATCTCTACGAAGGAAGTGTACGTGCCATAGATGGAAAATAGAACACCACAAATAATGAGAGCAAGGTCTCCAACTCGCACTGGTAAGCTAGAAACATCCCACAGCACTTGCATGTGAAGAACAGCGGGGACGACGAAGGCAAGCATGGCACACACTGTACTGCCAACCAAGGAGATGAAGACACCGAATCCTGGCACCATGACTGCAACTGTAGCTATGCCAAGAACAATCACTCCACGAAGGGCGTTGCACCCCAACTTCTCGAGCATTGGGTGCTGGGCGTGCTTCTGAAACCAAGTATTGAGGAGTAGTTTCCTCTCGAAGATCTCATGTACAGGGTACAGCATGACAGGAAACGTGAATAATAAACCAATACTTAAACCAAGCTTAACTGCAAGTGTGGTCCAGTCATCGGGAAGATTGAGGGTAATAATGTCCTGGGTCTGATCGCCATAAGCCAAGTACCCAATATAACCGAAAGAGATATACAACGATGTGATGAACACGAATGCTATACCCAGAATTTTACCAAAATCCTCTGGCTTCTTCATCGAAGTGTGCAATGTAAGAGTCATGCCAAACCCTTCGTAACAGTAGACAGCAACACCCATGGCAAATGGCATAGCACTCCAGCTTGTGAGTGCTTTGATCTCACTGAATCCAGACATGTCGTGAATGTCATCCTTCACCACCACTGCCATAGCAAGCACGTTGCAAAAATCTGCAAAGATGCTGAACGGAGCTAGTCCAGACAACGATCTTACCCATGCTAGCAGCACCTCCAAAGGAAACAACAGCATGATGAAATATCCATACTTTGATATGTCACCTGTGAACACAGAGGAAATGTTCCTCCCAATGAAAATCAAGTACGCAACGCAGCATCCACTCTGTGAAACCAGCACCATGATATCGACAAATTGGCGACCCCAGTTCCCGAAGGCAGCATCCCCCAAATCCCCATAGGTATATACACATCGATGTCCTTGTTTGTATAATTGTGCTCTGCATTTCACCTGTTAAGCACTCACATCCAACTGGATCAGGCTCTGTACTTTATCATCACTATCCCACGTCCACACTGCTCTCACAGGCAAAATAAAACCCAGTACTGAGTCTCAGAAGTTATGCTCTACTTGAATTCAGATGTAGAAACAGAAAACCATCAATAATTAGCTTACAGACTGGAGAACTTAATATAATATGTCGCGTCTTCCTTCACATAAACTGCTATAGCTTGTTTCCCAAACTACCAGGACAACAAGATATTGAACTTATCTAAGCCTATGAAGGGATCAAAAGCAAAAGCAATACTGATTGCGTATAAAGTCATCAATTTGTTGAGCAAAAAGGACAATAGAGGAGAGAATTGGACTTGTTACCAGCTGCATCATACAGTAGTAACTAAGGATGGCCGAGCACAGCACACAGCCAGATGCTACGGCCCATCCGCTCGTTCTAAAGGTGTAGGGAAGACCCAGGACCCCTGCACCGACAATGGAGATGAGGATGTTGAAGTATGTCTTGAAAGTAGAAGCTTTCCCACTGCTCACCGACCCCAACAACGGCGTCTCGTCATGCGCACCATCCCTACTATGACCACCACCACCCATCTCTCTGCCCTTCACTACTCAAGCTTCAAATTTTTTGCGAAGAGCAAAAAGCTGATTGCCGAGGCGGATAAATCAAAACTTGGCAAAAGAAACGGGATGCGGCAACTCGTCCATGAACTGAACTTTTCAGTCAATAATTCAACTTTTTAAGTGAACTGGTGATGACCGAATTGTGATGGAAAAAGTCGTGATGTTTGTTCCTGCATGCAAGAGTACAAATACTAATACTCTCCTCTGAGGGTCTGTCTTCCTGCGCAGTATTCTCGTGCATGCAATGCTAAATATCCATGCACGTTGAGATCATAACCTCCTCCTGTTCTAACAGCTACAGCAGCTTGCTGATCAGAAGAAATCTTACAAGCTCAGTCAGTCAACCCATCCATTGATAGTTGTAAATTTGCTACCAGGAGATCCAGAAATCCCCAGGCCTGCTTTCCCTCAATTCCCTTCGTGCACCGCAAACCGAATCTGAGAAAGATGACAAAAGTACCGAGACTTAACAGTCCAAGACTGTTGGAATTGCCACCGAATTGGAAGAGAAGAACTTGAACAACACCGAGACGCAAAGCTGAACTTCTCTCATCACCAGTTCATTAAACCTGAGAGAATATCCGACTCCCTCATAACCATAATGCCTTCAACAGCAATTTGAGCTGCTCGACAGCATTTGAGTATCCTGAATTCAATCTGTCAGGATAACCCACCGGTGAAAAGGCTTCTAAATTTCAGAGCAACTGCTTCTTCCAACCCAATGCACCTCACTCACTCACTCACTCCTGAAAGCAATGAAGCGGCTGCCACTGCCTTGACTGGACAGCGAAGAATCCACCACTGATGTCACCAAGTCACCAACAGAAAAAACTGAATTGAAGTCTAGACAGCTTAAGCAAGCACTAGCAGTAACAACGGGCCCAAGAATAACAAGCACCAAGGAACACGGAGAATTTCTGGCGAAAGCTGAGAAATCCCCAGTTCACAATTCAAAAGCAGTATGGATCTACCAGCATCCACAACTTACTTCAACCCACAAAATACGTGTCTTCTTTAAATTAAGTAATGTAAAGGTTCTGCAGGATGACACGTGCCATATGCTCTCTTGCTACCCAGCTCCACGTTCATTGCACCTACCCGTATTGCCGCATTCCCGGTCTCTTCGCCATCCTGTCCTTACAGCTAGATGCCCACAACCGGACTGAATTGTGCTTTTCTAGTCCCCTGTCACGTTCTTTCCTGCTACTGCCTTGACTTGCAGCCAACACTTTCCAAAGGTTTGGCTGCACCTTCCTCTCAAAACATTTTAGCTTGATGGGTGGATGGGATGGAGGTTTGTGTTCTGAACAGTTTGGTGGGGCACTACACAGAATTTGCTTCGTGATGATCATCTATAAAATTTACTAATTACTATGAACAAACTTCCCACGAATCATTTCTGAACTCTATTCATAGGGGTGAACATTAAGAGGCATTGAGAACGGTCCATTTAAATAGATTGGACAGTCCTACTTGTGTATACTTATTAATCATGTAGACTATTTAGTGTATTTGGTACTATGTCTCAAACATTTGAGCTTGGTTGATGGGATGGAAGTTTGCATTTCTACCAGTTTGAGAGTCACTTCTTGAGTTGTGCTTGATATGTGGTAAATGGCGATTGATGAACTTCCACGATGTATCATTAATTGGTTGTCGTGATCCATGCAACGGATCTATGGGATGGTGGTTTGCTGCTATATACCTAAATTGGTGAGCATTTCTAAGCGCATTAAGTTATGTAATTCAGAAACCTGTCCATCAATAAATGTTTTTAGTGACTAATTGCTTTTAAAACAGCAAAATGTCTTGATTCGAATGTAACACAATAAGGTTTCATATCCATTTGGGTTAGGCATGTGGTTATAACCCATATACACATGTGGATCTGTATGGGTCATCCATTTGGGTTATGTTTATGGGCATGGAAGTTTGTATTCTCTCTGGAGCAGAGGTGGTTGATAGTGAGTTGCCTATGATTGCATTCTATGATCAACACATCTGATTGTTGATGACATCTTGGATGTTGGGTGCCAATCTCAAACAATGGTAGTGGTGGATAGATCACATATGGCAATAGTGAACCTTGTTGGGCAATCTATAGTTGCTTTATCCACATTCATAAGTTTATTGGGCTCCCATAATTTTCAAGAGGGAGATCCTGGATTTTTTTTTGATTCATAGTTACCATAGTTTGTGGAGCCCAATGCAAATGAGAGAGAACATGCAATAAATTTTTATACCAGTAATACCAATGTTTTAGCAATGTCAAAAGCATCTAAGCATCAAGTTAGGTCAAGCTATGGATCTAAACTGCTTGATATGGATTGTGAGCCTTGGATTGGTTAAGCAACACAGGATGTGCTTGATCGGCATCACCGCTCAAACATTTGTGAGCTATGTGCCTATTGAGACAATTCAGGCACATGTCGGAGGTGATGGACCAAGTGGGTATGGTATTCTTAAGACATAATTAGTGATTACTAGTTAGAGTGGTCTACTTGGGGTACACCTATGTGAGCATGGTCTACTTGAGTTACACCCTTGGTCTACTTGGGGTGCAGCTAGAGGACGTGTGGAGCTTGCAATCAAAATAAAAAGAGTTTTTTGCTTTGAGGTTGGGGAATTGAGTGGTTGGGAGCATGTCATTATTGCTCCCAAGGCCTTGATGTAATAGTGTAATACCAATAGCTAGACATATTATCTAGAGGTGAAAATTGACTTGGTAACATCTGAAAGGATGTTATATATAATGGACTAAGTAGATTAGTTAGGGGTGTCATGAAAAGAGACTTTATTAATAGTGCAAGAGTTGAAAATAGCCTAAAAAGTTCAAAGCCCAAATTTTAGATGCCTAAATGGATGAAGTGGGCCCCAAAAATGTGTAGATTCCCCCCCTTCTTATGGAAGAAAAGGCTAGCCCTCCCTCCACTGTTTGTCTAATCAAGAGCTTTCCAACAATACCTCACCCATACAATTTTGAGATTTCTACATGAAGATTCCCAAAAGATTCCCTTTGGTCAAACATTGTTTGTAGGAAGAGTATCAAGAAGCAATTGAGTGGCAAGTGATATGGTTAGCTCATTATGATGCAATCTTAGGGATGCCATAGATGGAGCACTACAACTCCATGGTCAATTGGAGGAAGAAAGTAATGAGAACTTGCTAATGGAAGATCATTGGGGTTAAAGAAAGATCACACATGCAAGAATTACTGCTCTATGTCATAGGTCAACAACTATCTATAAGATAGATAGACGTTTCATGGGTATAATAAGAGAAGTCCAAAGTGCACAACTAGATGGAAAAATTCTTGAGAAATTAAAAGATGTGGTCAATGAGTTTTAAGATGTCTTCTTGGATGATCTACCCTCAAGATTACCACCAAAAAGGAGAGTAGATCATAAAATCAAGATAATTGTTGGGAGACACCTCCTTGCAAGGCACCATATTGCCTATCACCTCATGAGCTGGAAGAGTGTAAGGGTCAAATCAAGGATATGTTGCAAAAGGTTTTATCCAACCTAGCATACCACCATATGGGGCTCTTGTGTTGTTTGTGAAGAAGGATGGTACAATGCACATGTGCATTGACTATTGGGGCCTAAACCAACAAATAATGAAAAAAAATACCCCTTACCCCACATAGATAACTTTTTTAATCAACTTAATGAGGCAACACATCACCAAACTTGATCTACATAGCAATTACAACCAAATCCGGATTGAAGACGTACACAAAAGTGACAATGTATTATCACTTTGGGTGCTTGGTGATGCTATTTGGCCTCACCAACACCCCAGCCACTTTCATGAGTTTGCTTAATGACATATTTCATCCATACTTGGATAAATCTATTATCATTTGTCTAGATGACATCCTAGTCTATAGTAGTATGATGATAGAGCACAAGCTACATCTTTGAGAAGTCCCCCAAATTCTATGACACAATCAATTGTATGCCAAAATCTCAAAGTGTGAGTTTGGCAAGTCTAACGTAGACTACTTGGGGCATAGATTAAATGCAAAAGGTATCCAAGTGTTAAAAAATAAAATGGAGGTCATTCAAAAATAGAATGCTTTAGAAGATCAGACTCAACTCAAGACTTTCTTGGGATTGATTGGGTTCTATTGTCATTTTTCAATGACTTCTCCAAGGTTGCACAACTTCTAACGGCAATACTTGGCAAGAGAAAGAAGTAGATATGGGGATCCATGCAAGAATTGACCTTTCAAGAATTGAAAGACGCATTATTACATGCATCAATCTTAAAATGATATGATCCAAAGCATCTAATCAAGTTGGCTATAGATGCATCCAGTGCAACAATAAGAGCAATCCTACAACAAGATTGGCATGACAAATGGCACCGAGTAGCATATTTCCCTCAAAAATGTTATTGATAGAACACAACTATCATACCACCAAACAAGAAGAGTTGGTCATTGTCCTTGCAACCAATCATTAGAAGTACTATCTTGGCAAGAAGGCATGTGTAGTTAAGACAAACCACAAACCTCTAGTCTACCACAAGACATAGAAATATCTATCTTGTCTACAGATTTGGTGGGCGAAGTGGGGACAATGGTTCAACATGACAATCATATATGTGGAAAGTAAGAAGCAACTTGCAAATGCATTCACCCAAATGCCTATGGCAAACAATTTGGTGGTAGAGGTCAAGATGAACCTTAAATTCTAGCCAAGGATTCTTGCTACTACAAAAGACTAACCCACCGATTGTAGGAGCTCGATCATCCAAAGGTGTCACAATAGACTCACTTTTCATGGTGATAGTTATGGATCCCAGATGCCACAAACATAAGAACCACTATCCTAGTGGAATGTCATGATTTTCCCATTGTAGATCACATTGGAGTGGACAAGACCTTGGATGCAGTCAAATGCCATTATTATTGGTCCAAGATGAGCAACAATGTGATGGACTATGTTCAAATTTTTCTACTCTATCAACAAAATAAAGCTTCTAATTTAGCTCTTGTAGGACTCCTTCAACTCCTCCCTACTCCTACACACCATTGGGAATAAGTAAGCATAGATTTGGTTGCCCAAGACCATCTCAAGGTTTGACTTAATTGTAGTCTTTGTCAACCAACTCAACAAATTAATTCATATGCATCCTACCATCAGGGATGTGACTACTCCACAATTAGCTCAATTGTACTTAAATGCATTCTTTTCTCACCATGGCCTATCTCAAGTGCTCATCATTGATAGAGGTACTCAATTCACTAGTTTGTTTTGGAGAACAATATTTTGTTTCTTCAAAACCAAATCAATCATGTCCATGACTTACCATCCACATACCAATAGACAAATAGAGCAGGCTAATCACACTATTGAAGACATGCTTTGGGGCTTCATCTTAAATTAGCAGGAGAGGCGAGACACCTTTCTTATAATGGTAGAATTTCCTTACAACAATTCAATGAATGCATCCACATAAGTCACACCATTCTTTCTCATGTATGGAGAGCATCCTTTCACACCTATGAGCTTGATGAAGATCCACTTTATGGATACCAAGGTTAATGTTGTCAACAATTTATTTTAGAATCCAACATGGAGTAGAGAGTGCCAAGTGTAGGTTGCAAATTGCCCAAAATTGATAGAAATAATATGCAGATGCACATCATCAACACATGGAATTTAATCTTGGGGGGATCAAGTTGAGCTATCAACAACCAACCTCACATTAGTTGGCCCCAATAAGCTCAAACCTTGTTTCATGGGCATTTTCCTATCCTTTGTTAAATTGGCACATTGGCCTATCACCTCGAGATACCGCCACACATGACGATCCATCCAATATTCCATATTTCCTTACTCTGTAGATGAGCATCTCAACCGCCCCACTTTCCTTCCATACAAGAAATTTGACCTTGTTCAACACTTATTGACAACACAAAGGAATATGAAGTAGAACGTATTTTCCAAATATGCATTCGTGGTACTTGCCATCTACATGTGGAATACCTTGCACATTAGAAAGGGTACTCACTATATGAGGCAACATGGGAGGCAGCAGCCAACTTGACCAATGCATCGGTGTTAGTGAGATCTTTTGAGCAACAACTTTGCAACAAGGATGTTGAGTCTTAAAAGGGGAGAGACTTGTAATACAAATAGCTATACATATTATCTAGAGGTGAAAATTGACTTAGTAACATCTAAAAGGATGTTATATACAATAGACTAGGTAGATTAGATAGAGGTGTCATTAAAAGAGTTCTCTAATAATAGTGTAGGAGCAAAAATAGCCAAAAAACTTTAGAGCTAATTTTGGAGGCCTAAACGGATAAATTAGGCCTCAAAAATATATAGATTTCTCCACCCTCTTAATGGAAGAAGAGGCTAGCCTTCCCTTTCTCCCCATTTTTTGTCTTGTTGAGAGCTTTCAAATTGTACCTCACTCGTGCAATTTTGCGACCTTCCAAGAAGATTCTTTAAAGATTCCTTATGGTTAAACATTGTTTGACCCAATAGATAGGACAAGAACCAACATATCACTAATCTATGCAACTAATCTAAGGTTGGAGCTTGTTGATATGTCACCAATCCATGTATTTGATCCAAGGGTGGGCTTCCTTTGAGAGAATCCTCCTTGCTACATAGTAGAGATATTTGCTTGTTTGGGCCATCAGAGTATTAAGTGTGAAGGTATATGTTTCTTCTTCTATGTTTATCTTGTAAGTTCTCCTATCCTTGTAATATTACAAGTAGCCAATCAATATATCTTCCACTTATAAATTAGTTGCAAAGGATACTAGGGAGCCAAACATTGGACCCAAGCTTACACAAGGGAAAAGAAGGAGAGTTTGGAGGTTCTTGAGGAGCTACATGAGTTATTTTGCCTTTAGTATGAAGCATTTAGGTACTCTAAAAGGACCTAATATTCAGATTGAGCTTACTAGTGATACATCAATTTTTTGACATCCCTACAGATATAGTAATATGGAGAGCGTATTGATTTAGAGCCACAATATAGATTCTTTTTGAGGTTGGTTTGATAGAGAATTCACATGGAGTGTATACTTCAAATACAATGATGACAGCTAAGAAGGATATCCATAGCAACTACATCACTAGATGGATGTATAGAGATTATCATCCTATCAATCGATAAAATAGAGTTGATTGGTATGTCATGCCTACACCAAAGGAGATCTTTGATGCAATTGGGCATGCAAAGGTCTTTAGTACTTCAGATCTTTGCGTATGATATCATCAATTGCCAATTAAGGAGAATGACAAGTCTTAGATAGCATTTTAAGTTATTTATATTCAGGATAGGATGTTTTATATCAATGGCAATTCTTACCATTTGGGTAAAGAGCACTCTTGCTGAGTTTTAGAGAATCATGAATATGATCCTAAAATGAATGGATTTTGTTGGGTGCTATATTGATGACATTTCGGTCTATAGCACTATTGGGAACAAGCGTGAGATATATTTGTTGGGGGTGTTTAAGAGATTGAAATCTCATATACCAAAATTACATCCTAGAAAGTGCAAATTCTTCTATAAGCAAGTGGAGTATTTGGATCACACTATCTACCTTGGTGGACTTGGTGTTCAATAGACCAAGTTGCATGCTATTGTATATATTCCTTGGCTTATGGATGTGAGTAGAGTGCAAGGATTCCTTGGGTTGGTAAACTTCTATTATTGATATGTTAGAGGATTTAGTATCATTACTAAGGCCTTGACAAAGATGATTGTGACATCCTAACAAGTATCACTTTTGCGGTAATCAGTAAGGAATCATTTGTTCCCATAGAGATAAGAGTCAAAAATGGTCAAATACAAAGTAAACAATCACAAAAAACTCTTCTTGATTGTATCTTTAGCCTCTTGGGTAGAAACCACACCCAAAAGAGAGTAACAAGTGCTCAATTTGTAGTCTTATCATAAATTAACAACATCCATAATCATAATTCTTCAAATCTTTTCCAAACTAATTGTGATTATTCAATTCTCTCAAAGAAGGCTACATCACCAAGAAATGACTTTGCCTTTGAATTTTGTTCCACCTCTCCATTGAAGGCACAACTTCCTTAGTCAAAGTTGCTTTGCATCAATCTAGTATTATGATCATCAATGCAGAATACTACCAACATTGCAATTCCTCACAGTTTGTCAAGGCATTGCTTAGATTGCACCTCAATCAAGATCAAACACAAAGAATGGATATCAAAGTTGTAGAATCCACCATCTAACACACTCTAACTTCAATTTGAACTTCTATAAGCACTCACAAACACACGCACAAGATTGATACTCATAATTAAGCTAAAACAATGAGCATTGAATTACAACACTTTGCTTTAATCAACTTCAAAAATATAATACTAAACACAATGCACTACAAATGACTACTTTAAGTAGGTAGTGCACTCAAAAATTAGAAAATTTTCTAACTACCTAAACCACTCCTTAACAATCTTCATATTTGAATCCTTATTCTACCTCTTCATATCAACCACTTCAAATCTAAACTTTATTACTCCTAATTTGATCCAACCCCTGCCTCTACTTTGGCTTCTACACTTAAATTACCTACAAGCATCTCTTGTACTTTGGGTTCATCTACAACTTCTGTATCTTCATCTACTTCTCTCCTATCCTCAATCTGAACTGCAATTGAATTCATTCTCGTACGAATTAATTTCTCCTTCTTTGTCCTAACTACTTTAGATTTGGTAACTCACCCAACATCACCTCCATCCAATGTCTAACTACCTTAGATTGGGTCACGTTCAACCCGAGGAAAATTAGCTTCTATCCCAAAGTAGCTTTGATTTCAAACCCCAAGGTACTCAACCCTAAACTCCATAAACTTCAAATGCTTGTAACGGTTATAGACCTTAAAACTCTATGATTTTGGTGGCAATGGAAAGCCCTAAAAGAGATAATTCTAATGAAATATAGCAAGCAATATTTGGATTTTGTGGTCACCAAGATACAGGCCCAAAAGTAATCTTCACATCCCAACTTCCATTTTGATGCAAAGTATCCTTGGATCAGATTGTCTCTCCTCCCAAGCTGAAGTAGCTCGACTTGGATTGGTTTGTCACCCTTAGATTGGACTTAACATCAATGGATCTGATTCCTTCTTCTACTATTCCTTCTTGGACTTATATAGACTAAGCCTACATATTGACTCTTTTTTGACTCTTTCCACTACTAATAACTAATTTTACTCTCAATTCTACCCAAAAAAAAATGTGTGCACCACACTTGACCAAGCTTACATAAGAGTGGAGTTGTGGAGATGAATAAGAGAGAATTTTTATAGAGTTCAAGAGGAGGTTGACATCTGCCTTTAAGAGACCAATCAAAGGTTAACCATTCTAGGTTCATATTGATTGGAGTACGTTGGAGCTTGGAGGAGTGTTCACCCAACAAGATGATGAGGAGAAGGAGTTTATGGTTGCCTATGCTAGTTGCTCTAAAAATTTAGCAAAGGTGAATTATAATTATATGAGGGAGAGTGTTTGGCAGTAGTACAAGAAATAGCATATTTTTTATGTTATTTATTTGATAACCCCTCTTCATTCTCATCATTGATCATCAATTACTAAAGTGATTGATTGTAAAAGACTGAGACCAAGGAAAGAAATAGGAGAATGGAAGATCAAAGTGAAAAATCACATTGGGACTCTTAAATGAAAGAAACTCCAAAAGCCTTGTATAAGCTTTGGCTTTGGTATTTATAGGGAATGTAAAAGGCTCTTGAGAAACTTCTCAAGAAGCTTCCTTAAGTTGCTTTCTTGGAGTGCAAGCCAAGTTAACTATGAAGCTTCTCAAGAAGCTTCCTTCTAGAAGTTGCCTACTTAGCATGCAAGCTAAGCTAGTTGGAAACTTCTAGAAGCTACCTACTCGTGATGCAAGCTAAGCTAGTTGGGAAGCTTCCCAGGATACTTCCTCCTAGAAGTCACTATTTTGCATGCACATTACTCAATACTTGGAAGGTACCAAGTAGCTTCCTAGATACTTCTAGAATATTCTAGGCTAATTTGGCCTATTTGCTACTTCATTAGCCTTGACTAAAGTTTTTGTTAAACTCCATATTGTTATATATTCTCACACCACTAGTTGGTGACGTCCTTGTTACCATTCAAGCTTCAAACTCTTGGATGGCCATTTGTGCATTTTGGAAATGAGAAAGAGACTCCCAAGTGGCATCATGAAGGGGATACACTTTCCAAAGGACCTCAATATATTGTTTGCAATCACGTTGAATATGGAAACGTGCAAGGATACAATCAACTTCATACTCCTCATGATCGTTGATAGGGAAAGGAGGAGGAGGGGGTTGGATATTTGGACTTGGAACTTGGAAACATGAAAGACTGGATGAAAGATAGGGTGAAAGGCAAGGTGGATTCACATATGAGAATGCAAGGTAAGTTGATAAGCAATAGGAGAAATAATTTAAGTGACATCAAATGGATCTATCAAATTAAGAGCAAGTTTATGGAGTAAGGTATCAAGTAGGAGGGGTAGGTTATTAAAAGAAAGCATGACCTTATCACCAATTTGAAAAGTGAGATCACAATAGTGTTGGTCTGCACATTATTTTTGATCATTTTGAGCAACAAGGAGATGAGATTTGGCTTGTTGTAGAGATTGGGATATGCTGGTCAAGAAGGTGGAAGTATGAGGGACATGAGATGGAGGTGGAGCAAGAAGGAAATTTGGAACAAAAGGATCTTGGCCAAAATTAAGAAAGAAGGGAGAGAATCCAATGCTTGCCTATTTGGAATTGTTGTATGCAAACTCAACAACTGCAAAACACTCATCCCAATTGGTATGGTGAACATTGATAAAGGCATGAAGCATATCTTCCAAGGTGCAATTTGCATATTCAATTTGCCCATCAGTTTGAGGATGATAGGATGTGGAAAAAGCAAGCTTGATGCCAAAGTATTTGGAAGAGTGTTTGCCAAAATTTTCTAGTGAAATGTGGATCAAGGTCAAATATGAGTACACAAGGCATCCCATGATGCTTGAAAACAAAGCAGATCAAGGCCAATGTTGGAGCATCCATTACGTCAAAGTTTGGTGCCAAATGGATTTGCTTACTAAGCTTATCCACAAGCACTACAATTTTTGTGTAACCTTGATTTGTCTTGGGTAAGGATGTGATGAGATCTAAGCTCACATGTTCCCATTGAGTAGATGGAATAGGGAGTGGTTGAAGGAGTCCATGTGGTTTTAGGTTTTTGGTCTATAATACCCATTGTGCATATATGTGTTATTTTGATATTTAGTTTGGTATTATAAGTACTTGAGATATATTATCTATATAAAAATAAAGGATGGTTTTATATTAGTCATGATTAGCTTAATTTAGTCATAACTAAGATATAAGGGACCTTAATTTAGTGGAAGTGGAAAATATGAGCACCATCATTTTTGATTCCAATATGTTGACTTGGTATTATTCCTAAGTGTCTGGCTTTGAGGAAAAAATTGAGAACTCTTGGACCCACGAGCCTTTTTGTTTTGGATTTTTCTATAGTCCAAGGATAACCCATGTGAAGGAATCCTTGACTAAATGGTTGGGTCAAGATAAGACCACATGCTTAGGAGAATATTTCCCTAAGAATAGATATTCCTTTAGCTTTTTGATTTTATTTGACTTTTAGCCTAATAACTTGAGTTACTCCAATAATTAGTAACTTTGGTGTGTAAATATTTCACAAGTATATAGACTAGGGGTGATGAGGTACTCATCATCCTTTCATTTGTAACTATCTCTCTCTCATTGAATTCTCTAGTGAGCAATGTTTTGAGTCTTGGAGTGTTAGCCTTGGAGGAGAATGATGGAGTTGACTTCTTAGCCCATGGTGTGTTACCATAATAGCCATCAGAGGTTCATCCTTAGTGAGAGATAGGCAAGCTCACATTTTTGGTTTTGTTGCCAAGACCTCTCTAGAAGGTAAGATAATAAATAGCATACAATTTTATATTAGACAGAAGGAGGGTATGAGAGCTTACTTGGAGAGAACACTAAGGAGGAGAGAGCTTAACTTATGTTATACAACCAAGACCCATTTTTATACGCTATAGTTCATTACAATATCTTTGAGGTGATATTGTACATTTTGTACACATGAGAAGATTTGGAGAGATTGTGTGAGGTGGATTGTAAATTTTGGGGATTATAATGATTTTTTGCAAAATCTCAAGTTTAAGATCTGGACCTTAGATTTCTACACATGATAGCTTAGGTTATTCTTCAATTAGCACACTTGAAATTATTGTGAGAGCTAGTAAATGCACTAAGCTAGAATTTTTGAAAGTTGATAAGGTAAATTGCTTCCTAAACTACATGCTCTTTGGAAAATTATACAGAGTTTGCCATTTCTTCAATTTTCAATGGATTCTTTTAAAATTTTCCAAGAAAATTTAATGTATCGTAGTTTACCTTTTGGCCTAAGAATTAAAGAAAGATTATTCTTGTGCAAAAAGTTATGAGTTTTTAAAGTGAAAGGGTGGTTTTGAAACCAAATCTGAAATATATGTGCTAAATAGAAAGATGCTTAGGCCAAAGATCTGAAATGTTGCAGGGGATAATGCATTGGGGTTGTTATCAATTTTCAAAATTTTCAAATGACTATGATATACCAGTTGAGAGAGTTTAGTGATATTGTGAGGAGGGGTCAATTCTATAGAGTTGAGATCTCATGCATGAGGAATGTGAGAGCAACAAAAGGTATGTTTGAGTGTTTAGACTCATCTTGGGAATATAGAAATTTCAAGCGTCACAAAGCATGGAAATTGAGGCTATGCAAGGTTCTCCAAGGGTTTCAAGTGATTGTAGGGGTGGATTTGAGGAAAAGAAAGTTTAGAGTAGAATTTGAAGAGAGTGTTGAGAGGATCTAAAAACCTACACCACTTGGAGGAAAGAGTGAGTCTAAGTGCTTTTTATGTGGAGAGGAAGGACAGAAGGTAATTTCATGTCCATTGACCTTTGAGAGTAAGAGATTGAAGGAAAGGAGAGGCTTACTTGACTTGGGTTTGCATGTCGGACCTTCTTCACCAAGATTGGGAAGGAGAAGATCTAAGACCAAGGAGTTGTGTGAGGTTTGTGGAGTGGAAGGACTTCCAAAAGGACATGAGTGTAGTGAATAAAAGCTCTTTTGGAGACTTTGGTGAAGGATCTTGGAGAGAGTCTTAGTAAAGCTATAGAAATACTACCACCTTCATCAACTAGTTCTCAAGATTAGTGATGGAAATAATCTTTCAACTCATGGATAAACTATCCATGAAGGTTTGATTAATATAGAATCTAAAATTTGATGTTGCTATAGAAATATGACAACACAACAAGTATCATTTTTGTGGTAATCAAGTAAATAAAGTTTGTTCCCATAGAAATACAAGTTAAAAATGGTCAAATACAAAGTAGAACGTAATAATTTAGTTCTTCTTGGTTGTGTCTTTTATCTCTTAGGTAGAAACCATAGCCAAAAGAGAGTAACAAATATTGACTTGCAATCTTGTCACAAATTAACACTCCATAATCACAACTCCATCACATTTTTCTAAACAATCTTGACTGTGATGATTCCGATTTTCTTGAAGAAGTCTACTTCACTACAAAATGATCTCATCTCAAAATTTGTTCCACCTCTCCATTAAAGGCACAACTTCCTCAATCAAAATTGCTTTGCATCAATCCCACATTGTGTTCACAACTACAAAATACTACAAACACTACAATTCTTCTCAGATCTGTCAAGGCATTGCTTTGATTAGCCTTGACTGAGTATCAAATACACAGAATGAAGATTAGCGCTATGGAAACCAATATCCAACAAGCTCACTAACTTGCACTTTCTGACAACACTCACAAACACACACAAGATTGATACTCAGAATCAAGCTAAAATGACAAGCACTAAAATACAGCACTTCACAATATCAACTTCAAAAATATAAATATTGAACAACAAAACACTACAAATGCCTCATTTAAATAGGCTAAGCACTTTCATAGTTAACTAACTACTATACCGTTCCTTAAAAATCTCCAAATCCAAAATGGCAACCCACTCTTCATATTTGTTGATTCAAATCTCAAATTGGTTATGAATTCAATCCAATGTCTACTTCTATGGCTTCCAAACTTGAGGTAAAGTCCTTTGCTTCATCTACTTTGGATCTATCAAATTCTACATCTTCTACAATTTCTCTAATGTTTGCTATCTGAACTGCAATTGAATTCATGGCCATTCTATCTATCTTCTTATTTTTTGACCCACTCTTCTCTAGTATCTCAGACAACTCATCCAAAGTAACTTTCACTCCTACATCTCTTACTTCGGCTCAGGTTCCTAACTTCACACTACTTCAAATCTGCTCTAACTCAAATTTCACTAAAACTTATTTGAGACAAATATTATCTCCTACTTCACTAATTTTCCTATCTACTCTATCTCTCAAGCAAATCAAAAGATTCTTCAGATCCGTCTCCTTCACTTACCTCTTCTTTGTCTCCTACACCAACAACTTTAACTCATGCAATCATACTTCTTCTATCTTAACCTTAGCTTCTGCTCTCAACATCATACCAAATTTCTCAACTACTGCTCCCACTTGCTCCAACGTATGATCTCAAGCTCTCTCCATCTGCAACTCTTCACTATACATCTTTATGGCATCCTTAAACTCAGCCTTCAATGCTTCCTTCTCCTCCACATATCTGGCAAGTTGGGCTTCCATGTTGATGACTAATCCTTGCAAACGCTCTTCTTCTCTATTTCTCCCTATTAGCTCTCTATACCAGGCTTCATCATTTTGTGCTGCCATTGCCTTCAAGCTCTCCAACTCTTGCTCCATCACTGCAGCAATTGACTTCAAATGTATAACCTCAATGTGTGCTTCATCAAATTCTCCCTTCAACTTCTCTAAAGTTGTCTACTTCTTCCTCAATTCCTCATCCTTTACTCAACTCCTCAACTCTTGAAAGACTCTTGCAAGTGCATAAATCTCTTCTCTCTCAAGACTTTGTCCACCCAAAGCTCCTTTGTGTCCTTCTCTCCTTCAATTAGCTTCTTCCTTAACTAAATGATCTCTTCCTTCAAATACTTCACCACTTGCAATTCATCTTTTATTTCTGGATGATCTCTTCTCAACCCTACCTTTGTCTTCTTCAACATCATCAACAAGGGACAAAAAATCTTATATAAGTATGCAACTTCACTACCCTCTTCTTCTTTTACAATGTCTTTGTACTCCTTCAGCCCTTTTGTTGATGCTTCTTCCCTTTGCACCTTTCTCTAAAGTCTCAATCTTCTCACCTTAAGAGTCATCTCCTCCAAACTAGCACCTTCATCTTCTTCAACACTTTGTGCTTTACTTGGACCTGCAACTTTGGTGTGCTCAAATTTCTTTGTCCTTGTTCCTCAAGGAATGACCAACCTTGGGTCTTCAGCACTTTGCTCTTCAATCTCCGCCGCAAGCAACTCCAAACATGGCATATTGCCTTCTTCTAGGTGATCAATTGCTTCATGGATCTCTCAATCCTCCTCCTCAACCACTACTTCCTCTGATTGTTGTACCTCAGGTTCTCCATCACTTCCACTACTCAATTCACCACTCTTCAGAGTGAGCTCTGCCTCTTCTTCACTTGCCTAGTCCTCTGACTTCATCTTAGCTTCTCCTTCCAATTCTTCTGCCAATGATTGCTCCCGCACCACAACTTCATGCCTCGGTACCAACCTTCTTGTCTTTCTTGGCTTTGCTGGTGACATCATTTCCTTAGGATGAATTTTTGCCTTTGTCCTTGGAATCTTCTATTGCATTCTCATGTATTGGCCCGTCTAGGCAAAGTGTTCATTGCTTTGCCAAAGTTGGAGAATCTAATGTTGCTCTTCTTCATCTCCTTGTCTTCTCAAGTCTGGATAAAAGTGTGAGACCATCTCTTCCTCTCCTCTACTTTCATCAAGTTCAGCCTAAGGTAGGAATGCATTGCAAACTACACTAGATAATGTGGTGGCAGTCAATCCTTCCAATTCCAGACCATCTCCTTGTTTGCTGGTGAAAACGCTTTGCCCAATTTACTTGTGCTCCTCCAAATATCTGGTGGAAAAACACCGCTTGGTGCTTCATCACATAAGTGGTCCAATCTCGCTTGAAGAGTGTGATCATCACCCTAAAAATACTTCACCCTACCAGGTATTGATAGGTATCAACCTTAAACATGTTCTTTGTACATGGAGCATTGAAGGAATTTTGGATTTCCTCAGTCTCTTTTGTAGACTCTCCCTTCTCTAGGAATGTTGCTCCGGTTTCCTCACTAGCCTCTCTCCCGAGGACCAATCTCCAATCCAACTCTGTCCATTGAGCCAGATTTCCTCTCTTTCCTTCTTCCTCTGGCCCTTCCTCACAATCACTTGCATTTACTTCTACCATGAAATCTGGAAAACTCAAATTCTAGTTCTAGGCCAAAAAGGTAATTTGAAATCTACTCAACATCTCAATCCTTTCTATTACATCTAGCCTTTGAATCACAGGATTTCTCATTGAAAGTGAGGGAATCTTCTTCTCACCCTCATTGGCATTGTGCAATCTCTGACTCATGGTAGTTGGAAGATAATTCTACAATCTCTTGAACGTGAGATCCTAACTCCCTAAGAATTGTTAAACATCAAACTCTTGGATGGCTTTGCAATAGGCACTCCTTTGGATCAACCACTCAATGGCTCAGGATAATTGTGTGACATTTTGAAGTCCCCTTGATGAAGTCTTGATTTTATAGTTCTTTGCTACACAGTCATTCCTCCGTCACTCGTCACCAAAAAAATCACACATTTTGCATGAGTTCCTCCTAGCATTGTCAAGTTTAGCCACTTGTGCATTAGCCATTTTCTTGCTTGTACTTTCTTGGTTGATAAACCTAAAGGAAAGTTGTTACATTGTCTTTGCATTGGGTTGATCACTCCAAGCTGAAGTTTCCTTACATTGGGTTTCTCTATGACAAGTATGATCTATAACACCCTTTTGTGCATGTGTGTGATATTATGATATTTAGCTTAGTATTATAAATACTTGCGAGATATTATGTATATAGAGATAAAGGATAGTTCTACATTAGTCATGATTAGCTAAAGTTAGTCATAGCTAAGATAGAAGGGACCTTAATTTAGAAGAAGTGGAAAAGATGAGCATCACTATTTTGGATTCTAGTGTGTTGACTTAGTATTATTCCTAGGTGTTTGGCTTTGAGGAAAGAGTTGAGAACTCTTGGGTCCGCAAGCCTTTTTGTTTTGGATTCTTCTATAGTCCAAGGATAGCCCATGTGAAGGAATCCTTGACTTAGTGGTTGGGTCAAGATAAGATCACATGTTTAGTGGAATATGCCCATGTGGATGGATATTCTTTTATACTTTTTGACTTTACTTGACTTTTAGCCTAGTAACTTGAATTACTCTAATAATAGTAACTTTGGTGTGTAATTATTTCACAAATATATAAACAAGGGTTGAGGAGGTACTCATCATCCTTTCATTTGCAACTATCTCTCTCTCATTGAGTTCTCTAGTGAGCAATGTCTTGAATCTTGGAGTGTTAGCCTTGGAGGAGTATAATGGAGTTGGGTTCTTTTCCTTCTTAGTCCATGGTGTGCTACCATAATAGCCATCAGAGGTTCATCCTAAGTGAGAGGCAGGCAGGCTCACAGATCCAAGTTCTTCCTTTTTGACACAAAGTAAATTTACTTTGGGTTTGACCAGAAGACACGATTCTACTTCTTTTAACGCCATTTGGGTTCAATACAACTTCGATTGTACACTTCTTCTTCAAAATATAACAAAGCTAAAAAATGTGGGTACCACAAGAAATCTTGGAGCAACCTGAACCTTTATATTTCCTAGGGTGGATTACTCTCAAATGGTGTTAATCATGTATATACTCTATTAGTTATAGAGTGAGAGAAAAGAAAAATAATTATTGAGAGAAAAGAGAAAGATAGTGAGGACTAAGATGGGGAAACTTCTGGTTTTATTTGGCAAAGATAGAGAAGATATAGAGGCCTTTATGAGAGACTTCAAGAGAGCTTGCATAGGAAACAATGAGAAGAAAAAGAATGAGTGGGTCTCATTATTACCAGATGTCTTTGAAGATACAACACTTACATGGTATGAGTCAGAATACCAAAAGAGAGATATGAGAGATGGGCAAGAAGAGTCTTGGGAGAGTTTGACTTCATCACTCATTGAGAATTTTCTTTAAGATGAGAATTATGAGAGATTGACGAGTGAGATTACCTTTCTTAAACAAGGAGATGTAGAGAAAGTGAGAGTCTATGTAGAAAGAATGGAGAAGTTAAAGTCCAAATTTTGTATAGTCTTGAGGAAGGGTGGAGATGATGTGGAGACTACTATGATTGGCATAGGGACCATGCTCATCAAGAATTTTGTGGGAGGGTTAAGACCACAAATTAGAAGTAAGGTGAGATATGAAAAACTTTCTTCCAAGCTTAAAGCTATCAAGATTGCAATTTGTATGGAGGAGAGTTTGGACGGGGATGAGAGTGATTTGGTGGTGAAGGAGGTTGTGCATCCTCCTCAAGGTTACAAGTATGGTGAAACTTCAGATAATTTGGTGAAAAGGGTTGCACCACAAGTAGAAGTTGCTCTAGTTCTTGCATCCCTACCAAAGGATCCACTTCAAACCGTCATAGAACAACTTGCAGATCTCAAGATCAATGTGGTGCAACTATGGGAGAATGGAGAGGTGGATCAAAATGTAGGGAAAGGGCCTAGGAGTTATAGAAACTATCCGTATAGAAGAGATCAACCAACCAATAATTTCAATGTAGAAATTATTTTGGTTGTAGAGGAAGAGGCCACGTCCAAAAGAATTGCCCAAATTCCACTTACCATGGAAGAAGGTTATGTGAGAGCCAATAGAGGGAAAGAAGGTGGTAGTGAAACCCAAGTGGCTCCAAATCCAAACAAAGGTAAGGAAATAGCATCCATAGATATGGTTGAGAGTAAGTATGAGAAGGGGAGTGCTCAAAATCCAAAGGTCTTAATTTGGATGTTTTGGCACAAGGGATGAAGAGAGCTTGTTTTGCAAAGGATGTATACTCTTCTCAAGGATTTACTCCTAGCAAGGATACTCCTATGTCTACTAGGAGCACTCATACTTCAACACCATCAACAACAAACACTCAAGGAAGAAGTTGAGGATGGTTTGATCTCAATGGAACTACAATGTGTTGGACTATGTTGGTAGTCACAAGGCTAACATCATAGTGGGTCAACTGATCACTTTTAATCCTACCTTGAGAAAGGAGCTTAAAGGTGGTTTGAGTTCTACAAGGAGTAAGAGGAAGAAGAAGGCAATAGCTCCATGGATCAATGGGAGTGGTACATGTCAAACCAACACCATGGGAAGCTTGTGAATATGCATCCAAGATTAATGTGAGAGTGAATGGTCATAACATCAAAGACGCACTTGTTGATGAAGGATCAACAATGAATGCCATGTCAAAAAAGTTGATGAAGAAGTTGGGTATGATACCCTCAAGACCTTCAACATTTGTGGTGAGCATAGCAAACAAGTAATAATTTTGACCAATAGGGGTGATGGATAAGGTGGTAGTTTTTGTTATGGGAGTTCAAAATCTCATGACTTTCCAAGTCTTGAAGAATTCAAGCTATAATTTGCTTCTTGGGAGGCCATGGTTGAGGGCAACATGCACAATTGATCAATGAAACAAAGGGTACTTTGAAGATTGGGCCATCAAACTATCGAGTTAGTTCTTGTCACTAATACCACCAACATTTCATATTTAGATACACCATCTTCTGATTATTGGGAATCAAATTCAATAGAAGGAGCTTCAGGTGTGGACACAAGTATGGACTAAGAGACTTCCACAGAGGAAGATGAATTTGAATTTGATTTAGATGTGCATCCCTTGTGTGCTATGGATTTTGCACCTAAGCTAGAGGTTTTGAAGGATCCAAATAAATCACCATTGACATTTGAGGAGATAAAGAGGAAGTTATCTAGATAGCCTCAAGTATGGTCCAAATGTTACTAAGGAAGAGAAGGTAAGATTTGAAAAGATTTTCCATAAGTTCATCCATGTGTTTGCTTTCAGTTACAAGGATCTAAAGGAAGTCACCTTGGAAGACCACAAGATTGAGGTGGAGTCACATGCAAGACCAATTCACCAAAAGTAACATCGCATTAGTCCACCAACATCTTTGGTTGTGAAGGAGGAGATCGATAAGCTCAAGGAGGCAAGATTTATCTTTGAGATGGAGAATTGAAAATGGGTATCTCCCATTGTGATTGTGAAAGAAAAGAAAAGCAAGATTTGGATATGTGTGGATTACAAGAAGCTCAATGTTGTTACTAAGAAGAACTATTACCCTTTGCCATTCATTGATGAGATCTTGGAGGAGGTTGCAAATCATGAGAGGTACAATTTTGGAGATGGTTATAGTGAGTTTAACCAAATCGAGACTGCACCAGAGCATCAAAAACTCACCACATTCACCACACCTTGGGGGACTTATGCTTTCAAAGTCATACCTTTTGGACTTTGCAATGTTCCAGCCATATTCCAATGGTTCATAAACAAGGTGTTTAAACCTTTCATTGGGAAATTTATGAGAGACTTCATTGATGACTTTTGTGTCTATGGGAGCAAGGAAGAGCACTTTGAGCATGTAACAATATGGAGTTTAGTGACATAGTTAGTAAGGCTAATGAAGTAGAGAATAAGCCAAATTATCCCATAATATTCTAGAAGCATCTAGGAAGTTTCCCAACTAGTTAACTTGTGCCCCAAGTAGGTAGCATCTAGAAAGAAGCTTCTAGAAGCTTCTAACTAGCTTAGATTGCATGCCAAGTAGGCGACTTCTAGAAGGAAGCTTCTTGAGATGCTTCCTAGTTAACTTGGCTTGCACTCTAAGAAAGTGGCTCAGGGAACCTTCTTGAGAAGCTTCTCAAGGGCTTTGTATGCTACTTGTAAATACCAAAGTCAAAGCTCATGCTAGGCATTCGGAGTTTTCCCTCATTCAAGTGTCCCAATGTGAGTTTCCATTCTCCTATTTCTCTCCTCGGTCTTGGTCTTTTACATTGGTATCAAAGCAAGAATGGGATGGATGGAATTTATGGACCACCAAATCCACTTCCACCAAACCATTGGGATTTTCATGTCTAGATATTACCCAAGCATTGTTTCATCACAATTCATCTTTGGGTAGGATTTTCTATATATGATCATCATGTCTGAGGAACCCTTGATACTTCTAGTTGTAACTTATGGAGAATGGTGGACGTACTACATCTATGTGCTAATCAATTAGATAAATTGGGAGTAGTGGGATAGAGTAGTAGCTATGGCAGCAATCCGGACGTTATTCTTGTGATGCAATAACAAATCAAGCACCTTACTTGATTGTTGGATGAACAAGATCAGCAACAACGAGAACATATAGAGAGAGTGCCGATTTGAGATGAAGAAGATCACATTTGATTTCCAAAACCCAAGGTGTTTGAAGGCAAGAATCTTTTGGGCACAGGGGAGAATTTTATGTTTGACTGCAAATGAATCTTTTAAAGCTACCAATCTTCAAGATGAACAAAAACAGATTCTTTTGGCCTCTAGCCAATAAGATAATGTGGTAAAACTTTGGTGGTATTCCAAGTGGAGCGAGTGAAACAATAGATTGTTGCACCAATTTTGACATAGGCAAAATTCAAGGATGCAATATTGGATCAATTTCAAACTATAAATGCTACCCGAGCCGCACGAGATAAATTGACAGAGTTGAAGCAAGTTAGCTCAATAAGGAGCTACATCACACAATTTTAGAACATCATCATGTAGATTCTAAATATACAAGAAATTGAAGTTCTAGATCAATTTGTGCAGGGATTGAAGTCACGAACCAAATTGGAGGTGACCATGCAAGACCCACAAAACGTAGAAGAAGCCATACAATTGGCTGAGCATTTTGATTCCTTGGTGACAACAACTTGGTCTTGACCTCAACCTACACAAGGCCTACTAATACATTATGCACGGGTGGAAGAACCGACACCAATGGAGATTGATGTTATCTAACGGAGACCACTTGTTATAGCGGATAGGGAAAGATTACGACAAAATGGAGGTTGTTTGTGTTGTCGCCAAGTTGGACATTGCATTGCTAAATGCCCACTTAGGAATGGGTGACCTTGACAAGTTGCACAAATGGAGTTTGTAAAACAGAATGATCAAGGAAATGAGGAATCCCAAAAGGAGATTTTGAACCGCCTACTAAGAGCTTGATTAGTTCCAATGGGATTGAAGGCTCGGTCTATGCAAGTTTGCTTCACTTGCAATGTACAATATCTAATTAAGGTTGTAGGATTTTGGTTGATTTTGGAAGTTTAGAGAATTGCATATCTATGCAAGTAGCAAAGGAATTGGGTATTCCTATCAAGCCAGTGATTGGAAGTAGTTTGTGATGGCAGATGGTAGAAAAGGTTTTGCATTCCACACCTCGCATCCTACTACCTTCAAGATTGGGAAGGAATATTTGGAGTGTATGAGGTTTGTAGTGGCACCTCTACACTATGATATCATTCTGGGTCTACCTTGGCTTGAACGTCATAAGGTTCAATTCGATTAGATCCGATGATAAATTCAAGTACAACACCAAGGTAGGAATTTCCGATTAGGTTGTCTAGCACCTCTAAGTAAGACACCTAAGAATAGTCAGTCCAAAGATGGGAATTTTGCCAAGAAGGTAGCAATAGAGCAAACCTTGAAGGGAGATGAGTCCCAAGATGGGAAGTTTGCCAGGAAGGCAACCATGGAGCAAGCTTGGAAGAAAGATGAGTCCCTGGAAGGGAAGTTGGCTAGTAAAGCAGCCATAGAGCAACCTTTGGAGGAAGATAAGTTTGTATTCGCAGTGTGGATCAAGCCAATTGCACACAAACAATCTAAGGAGGGCCAAGGGCCTCATCAAGCAATGGTTGATCGGATAATTCAAGAGTTTGTGGACGTGTTTCCGGATGATCTGCCAAAGGGATTACCCTCCAATCGAGGTATGCCCTTCAAGATCAAGTTATTGCCAATGAGTACTCCAGTGAGTAGACCAATCTATCGGCTCTCACCAAAGGAGTTGAAGGAGTTGCAAACAACACTTACAGAGTTGTTGGAGAAGGACTTTATACAACATAGTACCTCTCCTTGGAGAGCACCGGTACTATTTGTTTCAAAGAAGGATAGAGGACTTTGTTTATGTATTGATTACCATGGGTTCAATAAGTAAACCATGAAGAATGCATATCCCTTGCCTTGGATTGATGACTTGCTTGATCAATTAAGTAGAGCACGCTACTTTTCCAAGTTGGATCTTCATAATAGCTATTGGAAAATTCCTATTGATAGAAAGGATGTACAAAAAAGTGTTGGATGGACTATTGGATCAGTCCATGATGGTGTTCTTGGATGATATCTTAATCTATAGTAAGATAGAGGTAGAACACATGAATCATGTGCGAGAAGTCCTAAGACAACTACGACAATGGAAATTTTATTGCAAGAAGTCAAAGTGTACCTTTTGGCAAAAGGAGGTTACCTTCTTGGATCATAAGATCTCATCAAAGGGAATCAAGATGGAAGAAGAGAAAATCAAGGCCATTACTGATTGGCCTACCCCAAAGGATGCTACAAAAGTATGGGCGTTGAATGGATTGGCCAGTTTTTACCGACGGTTCATCTACTATTATGCTCATGTAGTTGCACCATTGATTCACCTCTTGGGAAAGAACTTGAGCTTCCAGTGGACCACCGAGCGTGAAGAAGCATTCTAGAAGTTAAAGTATATGGTGTCTTCAAGACCCATTCTTCAACCATATGATCCTCAACTACCATATGTGGTTGATTTTGATGCTTTTAACTTTGCAATTGGAGTTTTTTTGCAATAAGAATTCCCAAATGGACTACATCCCATTGCCTTTGTGTCTCACCAACTAAATAGAGCTGAAAGAAATTACTCTACTCAAGATCAAGAACAACTTGCAATAGTATATGCCATCAAGGTATGGAGGCATTATCTCTTGGAGAAACAAGTGATCATGCAAACTGATCACAAGCCATTGTTGCAGACCTTACACTTGGAACACATGAAGAGTCGACATCATTGATGGAAAGAGCAACTCCAATTGTTTGACATCAAACTTGATTACAAACCAAGTTGGTTCTATGTCATCCCCAATGCTCTATCATGATGACCTGATTTGAAGTCTCCTCCTCTCATCACAACGGCAATAACAACGGTGTCAATTGACCCCAAGGTCCATAACAAGTTTTGGTTAGCTCTACAACAAGATCCCTTCTTCCAAATGGTACATAGTCATCTGACAGCATGTGACAAGGAGTACAACACCTCCTCCTTCAAGGAAGGCCTTCTATTCCATGCGGACCGGATCTATGTTCTAGCCAAAGGTGATCTCCGACTTGCACACCTTTAGGAAGCCCATGATCTACCAATAGTTAGTCACATGGGGATGGACAAGACCTTGGGTACCCTCCAACGCCAATGGTGGTGGCCTAGCATGACACGAGATGTTTAGGAGTTTGTTTGATCATGTGAGAGTTGTCAACACAACAAGGCTAGTACCAAAAGCAGAGTGGACTCCTTTAGCCACTTCCCATTCCAACTACTCGTTGGGAACATATAAGCTTAGATCTCATCACCTCTTTGCCTAAGACACAACAAGGTCACACAGCAATTGTGGTGTTTGTGGATAAGCTTAGTAAAAAAATCTATTTGGCACCAATGGTTGATATTATGGATGCTCCAACCTTGGTGCAACTCTACTTTGATAACGTATTCAAACATCATGGGATGCCATGTGTACTCATCTCCGACCGTGATCCTTGCTTCACCGGAAAGTTTTGGCAAGCCCTCATCCATATACTTGGCACCAAGCTTGCTTTGTCCATAGCCTATCATCCTCAAACTGATGGACAAACTAAACCTGCAAATCACACCTTGGAAGATATGCTTTGTGCCTTTGTCAACATTCACCATACCAATTGGGATGAATGTCTTGCAATTGTGGAGTTTGCATACAACAATTCTAAACATGCAAGCACTAGATTCCCTCCTTTCTTTCTCAATTTTGGCCAAGATCCGCTTGTCCTAGATTCTCTTCTTGCTCCTCTCCCATCTCAAGTCTCTCACACTTCAACCTTCTTGTCCACCATATCCAAATCTCTCCAACAAGCCAAATTTCACCTCCTTGTTGCTCAGAATCATCAAAAACAATATATGAACCACCATCATTGTGATCTCACCTTTGAAGTTGGTGATAAATTTATGCTATCCTCTAGTAATCTACCCCTCCCACTTGATACCCAAGTTTGTAAACTTGCCCCTAATTAGATAAGACCTTTTGATGTCACCCAAATTGTCTCTTTTGTTGCTTATCGACTTGCCTTGCCTTGTAATATGCGCATCCATCTTGTCTTTCATGTTTCCAAGTTGAAACCCTTTGTTCCTAACCCTCTTTTTCTTCCTCTTGAGTCCAACCTCCTCCTACCCTATCCCTATCAATGATCATGAGGAGTACGAACTTGATCGTATACATGTGCGTTGCCATACCCAACGAGGACACCAACAACATATGGAGTACAAGGTCCTTTGGAAAGGGTATCCCCTTCATGATGCCACATGGGAACCTCTTTCTCACCTCCAAAATGCATAGATAGCCATCCAAGAGTTTGAAGCTTCAATGGTGACGAAGATGTCACCAACTAGCGGTGGGGGAATATATAACAATATGGAGTTTAGCGATATAGTTAGTAAGGCTAACAAAGTAGAGAACAAGCCAAATTAGCCTAGAATATTCTAAAAGCATCTAGGAAGCTTCTTAGGGAGCTTCCCAAATAGTTAACTTGCACCTCAAGTAGGTAGCGTCCAGAAGGAAGCTTCTAGAAGCTTCCAATTAGCTTAGCTTGCATGCCAAGTAAGCGGCTTCTAGAAGAAAGCTTCTTGAGAAGCTTCCTAGTTAACTTGGCTTGCACTCAAAGAAAGAGGCTTGAGGAAGCTTCTTGAGAAGCTTCTCAAGGGCTTTGTATGCTACCTATAAATACCAAAGCCAAAGCTCATGCTAGGCATTTGGATTTTTCCCTCATTCAAGTGTCACAATGTGAGTTTCCATTCTCCTATTTCTCTCCTTGGTCTTAGTCTTTTACAGATCATGTGATCAAGGTCTTGCAATGCTTAGATGAAGCAAATGCATCACTCAACTCAAAGAAGTGCATTTTTGGTTGTGAATAAGGTCTACTTTTGAGGCACATCATCTCCAAGGATGGAGTAGGAGTTGATCTTGAGAAGGTGAGGAGAATCTCAAAACTTCCATTCCCTTCAAGCTTGATAAAGTTATACCAATTCTTGGGGATAGTTGGGTACTATAGGAGGTTCGTCTTCTCATTTTCCAACAAGGCTTATGCATTAATAATCTACATGAAGAAGTGTGTAGAATACATGGTGATTTTGGAGAACAAGGAGGCTCTCAAAGCTTTTGAAGAGCTCAAGCAATCCCTTGTTGTAGGTCCAATTCTTGCTAAACCTGATTAGAGTAAGCCTTTCATCCTCTACATTGATGCTTCTAATAAAGCTATAGGATGCACTCTTAGTCAATTAGACCAAGATAGGCATGATCATCCAATAGCTTATGCTAGTAGGTAGATAGTTTCAACAAAAAATAATTACCCTATTACGCAAAGAGAAGGGTTTGCACTGATCTTTGGTCTAAAGAAGTTTAGACACTACTTGATTGGAAGGAAAGTCACCATTGTCACGGATCACAAGGCTTTGAAGTACATCTTCAATAAGCCTTATATGGAAGGGAGGTTAGCAAGGTGAATGATACTCTTGTCTAATTTTGACTACACCATTGGGGATAGGCCAAGGCAAAAATATACAAATGTTGATTTGTTATCCAAGGCCTATGATCATGATGAAGATGAATCAAGGGATGATTCCTTCCCAGATGAGGAGCTCATGACAATCTCAATCACTCAAGAGGTTCCAATGGAGTACAAGGAGATTGTGGACTTTGTTATAAGAGGTAATTATCCAAAAGGGATGCATGCTAGGGAGAGGACGGCACTTGCAGCAAGATCTAGACCTTACACAATGGTGGAGGATATTCTTTTTCACCAAGGAGCAGATGGTCTACTTCAAAAAGCAATAGGTAAGGAAGAGTCTATCTTACTCATAATAAAATTTCATGAAGGTTTTGTGTATGGAGTACACTTTGCAAGAAAGGTGATTGCTTTCAAGATTCTAGATACAAGTTACCATTGGAGGGGTATTTTCAAGGATTGTCTTGATTATTGCAAAACTTATCATGTTTGTCAAGCTTTTGCTAGAAAGTCTACTTCCACACCACTTCTTAGATCAATTCCATTGCTAGGATCTTTTAAGAAGTGGGGAATTGATTTTGTAGGTCCTCTCAATAGAACCCCAAGGAACAATCAATACATTGCGGTAGTTACTAATCATCTTCCCAAGTGGGTTGAGGCTAGATCATTGAGGGACAAGAATGAAGATGAAGTTGAGAGATTTTCTTATGAACGCATTATCACTAGGTTTGAGTGCCCTTTGGAGTTAGTTTTTGATAGAGGAGGAGTTTACAAGAAGCATTTCTACAGCCATGCTACGACATTTCTCTATCACACATAGAGTAACTACATCCTATAAGCCAAATTCCAATGGCTTGGCAGAGAGAACCAATCAGACCTTGTGCATGATGTTGGTCAAAGATGCAAAAATGGAGGGGGCTAAACATCATTGAGACAAGAGGATTCATGCAATTTTGTGGGAATATAGGACAACCATGAAGATTTCCATCGGATATTCTCCATTTCAATTAGTATATAGTATTGAGTCTACCTTACCTATTCACTTTGATCTTACTACCTTCCAAAGCATTCATAGGAGATTGAAGAAAGCACAAGGAGGTGATGTAGAGAAGTCAAGGAAGTATCAACTCATGGAATTGGAAGAGCCAAGAGCATTTGTTATTGTTTGAGTAAGCCCAAAGGAAACAAAAGGAGAGCTATGACAAGAAGCAAGGCAAGAAGAAGGTGGAGCCTTTCAAAGAAGGTGATTTGGTAATGTTGTTTGATTCTATTTGATTCAAGAGAGTAAAAACTAAGTTTTTGTCTAAATACTTTAGATATTTCATAGTGTAGAAGATGTGAGGCAATTACACCTATGATCTCAAGGAGTTGAGAGGAAGACACTTTGATAGGATTAACCATGATAAGTTGAAGTGTATCATAGAAGGTAGAGAGACCTTCACTTTGAGGACAAAGTAAATTCTTAGTCTGGGGGTAAAGGTAACACCCATTTGTGCATGTATGTGTTATTGTGATATTTAATTTGGTATTATAAGTACTTGAGAGATATTATTTATATAAAGATAAAGGATGGTTCTACATTAGTCATGATTAGCTAAAGTTATTCATAGCTAAGATAAAGAGGACTTTACTTTAGAGGAAGTGGAAAAGATGAGTACCACTATTTTGGATTCTAGTGTGTTGACTTGGTATTATTCCTAAGTGTTTAGCTTTGAGGAAAGAATTGAGAACTCTTGGACCTACAAGCCTTTTTGTTTTGAATTCTTCTATAGTCCAAGGATAGCCAATGTGAAGGAATCCTTGACTTGATGGTTTGGTCAAGATAAGACCACATGTTTAGGAGAATATTCCAATGAGAATGGATATTCCTTTAGCTTTTTTAATTTATTTGACTTTTAGTCTAGTAACTTGAGTTACTCCAATAATTAGTAACTTTGGTGTGTAACTATTTCACAAGTATATAAATTAGGGGTGAGGAGGTACTCATCATCCTTTCATTTACAACTATCTATCTTGAGTCTTGGAGTGTTAGCCTTAGAGTAGTATGATGGAGTAGGTGCTCTTTGCCTTCTTAGTCCATGGTGCACTACCATAATAGCCATTAGAGGTTCATCATAAGTGAAAGACAAGCCGGTCTACATGCCTTGTTGCATTGGCAGCTCTTACACAATCATACAAACTCTCAAACATCTTGTGTCATGTTAGGCCACCACCATTGGCTTTGGAGGTTACCCAAGGTCTTGTCCACATCCATGTGACTAGCAATTGATAAATCATGGGCTCATGGGAAGGTGCACAAGTCAGAGATCACCCTTGGCTGGAACATAGATCTGGTCTTCATGGAATAGAATGTCTTTGTTGAAGAAGAAGGTGTTGTTTTCCTTATTGCATGTTGCAAGATGACATTGTACCATCTAAAAGAAGGGATCTTGTTGTAGAGATGTCCTAAACTCAATTTGGACTTTGGAGTCGACTAAAACCGTTGTAATTGGCACCATGATGAGAGGAAGAGACTTCAAATCATGTTTTCATGATAGGGCATCAGGGATGAAATGGAACCAACCGTGTGTGTACTTAAGTTTGATGTCAAAAAATTAGAGTTTTTCTTCTTATCAATGATATTGACTCTTCATGTGTTCCAAAGCTAATGTCTACAACAAGAGTTTGTGATCGGTTTGCATGATCCCTTGTTTTCCCAAGAGATAATGCCTCCATACCTTGGTGGCATATACCATTGTTAGTTGTTCTTGATCTCATGCAGAGTAATTCCTTTTTATGGTATTTAATTGGCAAGACACAAAGGCAATGGGATGTAACCCATCTAAGATTTCTTGCTGCAACACAACTGCAATGGCAAAGTTAGAAGTATCAAAATCAATCACACAAGGTAGTTGAGCATCATATGGTTGAAGAATAGGTCTTGAACATACCATATGTTTCAACTTTTGAAGTGCTTCTTCATGCTTAGCGGTCCACTAAAAGCTTGAATTCTTCCCCAAGAGGTTGGTGAATGGTGTTGCCACATGCACATAATAGTGGATAAACCTTTGGTAAAAACTTGCAAATCCATTAAATGCTTGCACTTCTATGGTATCCTTTGGAGAAGGCCAATCAGTAATGGCCTTGATTTTCTCCTCTTCCATCTTGGTCCCTTTTAATGAGATCTTGTGACTCAAGAAGGTAATTTCTTTTTGCCAAAAGGCATACTTTGACTTCTTGCAATAAAAATGGCTTTGACATAATGATCTTAGGACTTCTCACACATGATTTGCATATTCTACCTCTGTCTTGCTATACATTAAAATATCATCCAAGAACACCACCACATACCAATACAATAGTCCATCCAACACTAGATGCATCTAATCCATGAAGACTACTAGAGCATTAGTGAGCCCAAAAGGTAGAACTCTCTATTCAAAATGCCCATACCTTGTGCAAAAGGAAATCTTTGCACATCTTCCTTATCAATGGAGATTTTCCAATAGCCATTTTAGAGATCCAACTTGAAGAATTATTGTGCTCCACTCAATTGATCAAGTAAGTTATCAATTCAAGGCAAGGGATATACATTCTTCACTATTTTTTATTAAGCCCACGGTAATCAATATAGAAATAAAAGTCCTCCATCCTTCTTTTGAACAAAGAGTATCGATGCTCCTTGGGGAACACCAGTACTATATCATATGAAATCCTTCTCCAAAAGTACTGTGAGTGTTGTTTGCAACTCCTCTAACTCCTTTGGTGAGAGCCAATAGATTGGTCTACTCATTGGAATACTCATTGGCAATAACTCAATCTTGAAGGGCACACCACTATCGGAGTGTAATCCCTTAGGTAGATCATCCATGAAAACATCTACAAACTCCTAAACTATTTGATCAACCATTGCTTGATGAGGCTTTTGACCATCCTCAGATTCTCTTTGTGCGATTGGCTTGATCTACACCACAAAAATAGATTTATCTTCCTCCAAAGTTTGCTCTATGGTTGCTTCATTGACAAACTTCTCTCATCTTGGGACTTATCTTCCTTCAAAGCTTACTCTAAAGTTGCTTTTTTGACAAACTTCTCATCTTGGGACTGACTATTCTTAGGTGTCTTACTCAAAGGTGCCAAACAACCTACTAGGATATTCATACCTTGCTATTGTACTTGAATTTGTCATTGGGTCCAATCAAATTGAACCTTATGACGTTCAAGCTAAGGTAAACCCAAAATGACATCATATTGTAGAGGTGCCACTACAAACCTCATACACTCCAAATACTCCTTCCCAATCTTAATGTAATAGGATGTGAGGTTCGAGATGCAAAATCCTTTCTACCATCCGCCATCATCAATTTTCTTCCAATTCCTAGTTTGAAAGGAATGCATAATTTTTTGCTAATTGCATGGATATGAAAATTTTTGAACATCCAAAATCAACCAAAATCTTACAACTTTGATCAAATATCATACCTTGCAAGTGAAGCAAACTTGCATAAGTCAAACCTTCAATCCTATTGAATCTAATGAAGTTCCCAATAGGTGGTTCAAAATCTCCTACTAGGATTCTTTGTTTCCCTTATCATTCTGGTCTACAAACTCCATCTAGGCAACTTTTTGAGGTCACCATTCTTGAGTGGACATTCAGCAATATGATGTCCAATTTGGTGATAATAAAAACAACCACCATTTTGTTGCAATTTTTCTCTATCTATAGTGCTAAGTGGTCTCTATTGAATGGCATCAATCTCCATTGGTGCCGGCTCCTTCATTTGTGTATAATGTATTGGTAGGTTCTGTGGAAGTTCAGGTCAAAGTCAAGACCAAGTTGTTGTAACCAAGGAATCAAAGCATTTGGCCAAATACATGGCTTTCTCCAAGTGTTATGGCTCTCCCATAGTCACCTCTAATTTTGTTTGTGATTTCAAGCCCCTCACAAATAGATCCAAAGCTTCACCTTCTAGTATATCAAGAATTTGCATGATGGTGGTTTAGAATTGCATGATGTATCTTCTTATAGAGCAAATTTGCTTCAACTCTTCCAATCTATCTCATGTAGCTTGTGTGGTATTTATAGCTTAGAATTGACCAATTATTGTATTCTTAAATTCTGCCCAACTCAAGATCAAAGTAACAATTTTTGGTTTAGCTTGCTCCACTTGGAATCACCACCATAGCTTTGTTACTCCATCCAATTGGCTAGAAGCCAAGAAAATATATTTTTGTTCATCTTGAAGATTGGTAGCTTTGAAATAACATTTGTAGTCAAACACAAAATTCTCTATTGCACCCAAGAGATTCTTACCTTCAAATACCTTGGTTTTGAAATTTTGATTTACTCTTCTCCTTCTCAAATTGGTGCTCTCTCTACATGCTCTTGTTGGGATGGTCTTGTCTCATCCAACAACCAAGTAAGGTGCTCAATTTGTTGCTACAAAACAATGATAACCTCAAGCATTGTTGCCATGGCTACTACTCTATCATTCTACCCCCAATTTATCTAAATTAACATATAAATGCAACACATCTACTATTCTCCATAAGTTACAAGCGGAAGTACCAAGGGTTCCTTGGACAAGGTGATCTCATCTAGAAAATTCTGCCCAAAGTGTGAGATGATGAATTGTGTAACAAGATGTGGATAATACATGGACACAAAAGTCCCAATGATTTGGCAAAAATTGCTTTGGTGGTCCATAAACTCCATCCATCCCAACTTCCTCTAATACCAATGTAAAAGACCAAGACCAAAGAGAGAAATAGGAGAATAGAACATCAAAGAGAAAGATCACATTGGGACTCTTGAATAAGTGAAACTCAGAATGACTAGCATGAGCTTTGGCTTTGGTAGTTATATGAAACATACAAGACTCTTGAGATTTCTTGAGAAGTTTCTCAAGAAGCTTCCTTAAGCCATTTTCTTGAAGTGCAAGCCAAGTTAATTGAGAAGCTTCTCAAGAAACTTCTTTCTAGAAGCCACCTACTTTGCACGCTAAGCTAGTTAGAAGCTTCTAGAAGCTTTCTTATGGAAGCTATCTACTTGGAGTGCAAACTAAGCTATCTAGGAAGCTTTCCAAGAAGCTTCCTCCTAGAAGTCACCACTTGGCATACACATTATTCAATACTTGGAAGGTACCAAGTAGCTTTCTAGATATTTTTAGAATATTCTATGTTAATTTTGCCTATTTGTTACTTGTTAGCCTTGAATAACATCATTGCTAAAATCCATATTGTTATATTGATGGACCACAACAAGCTTTTAGGGGAGCTTGCACAATGGGCTCTAATATTATATGAGTATGGATTCACAATTATTCATAGATATAGAGTGATGAATTGTGATGCAAATGGATTAAGTAGAAGCCCATGTACCAACCAATATGATCAAATTGGAGCACATTGGCATGATGAGACAAATGAGGAGACCTTGCCAAGCTGGCATAAATTTATCTTTCTATATATTTTTTATGAGGATTTGATGGTATCTCTCTCAACATAAAAACAAGGAGTTGTTGAGGTCTTAGATCCAAAGGGTGGAGATATAAGTATAGGTCAACGAGACATTCATGATGATGTCTTAGTAATGGACTTTCTTTGCATTGGTGTTGTGGGTGGCATAGTTAGTGCCAAGGAGAGAGACCTTGTCCTTCAATGAGCTAGGCAATTTAGATTGGAAGGAAAATATCTTCTATGTGTATAGGAGTAAGTATAGTATGAGTAGTACTCCTTCAATCTCAATGACCACAATTGGGATGTCATTCATGAGAAGTTAGGACATTTTGAAGAAAAGAAGAAATATAGCTTACTCCAAAGCCATTATTGGTGGCATGATATGCATACCAATGTATAGAAGTTTGTTGCCAAATGTGTGGTTTGTGACCAAGTTAGAGTATCATTCAATGCTCTTATGCCATAATTACACCCACTATTTATCATAAGGTTGGATCACTATTGGGATTTGGACTTTGTTGGACCTTTAAAATTGATTTTGAAATATTATTGGTATGTTTTGGTTATGGTGGAGCACATCTCTAAGTAGATTGAGTTGGTGGCACTTCTTTACAGTTCCAGCAAAGGGACAGCTTACTACTTCTTGGATCAGGTTCTTATTTATTTTGGTGCACTAATTGAGTTCTTCATTGATTAGGGTACAAAGTTCTTGGAAGAGTTCAAGTCTTGTGTGATAAGGCCTTGATTGATCACCATAAAATCTCTCTAGGTCACCTTAAGGTTAGCAAAGAGAGTGGTTCAAATTCTTAGATCAGGTTCTTAGTTATTTTGGTGCATTAGTTGAGATCTTGATTAATGATTGATATGACAAAAAATGGCAATAGATAAATTTGGATCTTGTCTATAAAGTAGAAACAAGGAGAGACCAACTATTGCACACTAATATAATAGTAGTTCCACCAAAAATCTCAACTAGTGCACCAAACATCAATGTTTGGGAGGTGACATGGTGCACAATTGCATACATGATCCTTCCAATAAACACCATCATGTCCTTTCAACATGAGGACTTTGGAAGGCAAAACCTCACACACTCTTGAGATAGTGTGGCTTGTATTCACATCAAGTGTTGTTGGTGTAGTCTATTGTAGATATACAATAATCACTTGAATGGAATCAATAGATCAAGATCTATAACCTCCTCCTCAAAGAGTAGCATAGCATAAGCTATCCTTATACTAAGAAATCATTAAGTTCTCAAAAGCTTTCAACATCACTCTCCAAAAGATCTATAACTATCGAGAACATGCACTCATCTATATGTCTAGATCATTTAAGTCCAAAACTACAATAGCATCACAAACATTGATGGCAGCATGGACCCAAGCTTGAAAATTGTATGTGCAAGCTTACAATGTATGTTATGTGGCTCTTTTGGTGGAACTACTACTATATTGGTATGTGGTAGTTGTTTGAGAAGATGGCATATGGCTTGTTTTTTCCTCCTCTCACGTTGGTTCCTCAAAGAAAATAGTTATGTCCTTGATGTACTTGACTTATAATTAGTTCACTCTTTATATGATATAAAATGCAAACAAGCAACTACTAATGGGGCTTGATAGCACCCAACCTCCTAATCTTTGTCCACGATAAGGCATATCAAATACTTAGATTAGATGGCTACTTGGAGTTAGAAGGACCTAATTACCAACTAGGGGGTAATTGTAGCACTTTAGAGTTCATGTATGAGTTGTATTTCTATAATTGATGATGTTTACCATGATGTATGTTCTATAGCAATGTTTGTAGCATGAAAATTGTCATAACATTTGTAGTGCCAAAGCTAGTTTGCTCCAACGCTTGAGTGTTAGTCTTAGTTGTGATAGTTCTCCAAATAGTTTCTCAAAGACTACTTAATGACAGATTTTGTGTTAGGACCATTGGTCACACTATTGGAGCTACCATTGGTTACACCATTTGCACCCTCAGATGGGCCATCAACAATACCATTAAAGTTGGAGTGCTAGGTCAAGTCCAAAGAAGTATACCTTGAAATGCAACAATAGAGCTCACTTCTCTAATGTTGAACCTTTGAGCTCTTAGATATGGTGGACAAAGGCCAGCAAGCATCACTTGGAATCTCTCAGCTACAGTGGGTGCGGCTTGACAGTGTAATGAATGCTCATGGTTGTTAGTTTATTGAGTTGAGAGTTATATTTCTAATCCGAGTTGAATGTGAAATGAATTGATTGTTGTGGCACTTTAGAGTTCATGTATGACTTTTGTATGAGTTGTGTAGCAATATACATATGCACAACATTGATAGAGACTTTGATTTTAACTTTGACTATAACTTCCTATCCAAACAAATTGCATTATCTTCATAATTTCTCAATCATTATTTGCTAATTTTTTGAGTATGTGATTGAATGTTCAACAAAGCTTTGACACACCTATTGTGTGGAAGAAAGAAAAGGGCCTCTAGAATCATAATAGTTTACAAACAAAGTTTGTAAACTACTATGATGTCCTTAATCTTACTTGTAGTTGTTTGCTTTCTTCTTTGCTTTCAAATCAACAAGAAAGAAGCTTGCATTAGTGACCATACTACAAAATGATTTAATGTAGGGAGAGCAGGTTTATCTTTCATATGGCTGCTTATGAGTTTATATGTGAAGGAATTGACTGACTCTCAACATATAGCAACAACCAAAATTAGATAAATGCTATATTTGGTTAGATTAGTATCATATAGAATAGAACATTTGTATCGTAATGTATTACTCATACTCATCCTTTAGACTCTTGAGTTAGCTAATTAACATAGGTCAATAAAGAGTGAAGAGTTATTTAATTGATCAAGTTATGTATTGATCAATTATTCAAGCATAGCTCTTGATCTTTGAGAGCTTGTCATGTACCTATATAATTCCAACTTTGACGTTAGCAGAGGTTAATTATTCATTCTACATAATTTCTCACATGATATCTGAATGCTCAAAATCTTCAAAATATTTCATTAGTTGTTAGGGATGCCTTTGCACACAATCTAGAAATTTGAGAGATTTGATTTCTTACACATGAATGTATCTGGATGACAAGAATTTCTCATTTCTCCTCTAAAAAGTGATTCCTTTCGCTTCTTTGGATTTTGGGAGAGAATTTCTCCACTATCCTTTGTGAATCAAAGCTCTTTGATTCTCTTGAAATCTTTGATTTCACTTTCTCAATACTTAAATCACAATGGTTGCTACTACTCTTGCTGGTGGTGTTGGTCCTACTGCCCTTAGTGTTGGTATTGTCGCTCATGTTGCTATATTAGTGCTACTTTTTCTTCTACTCCTAACATTCAATTTGACTCCACTTTTTTCAAATTAAATGGCAATTTCTTCCATTCTTGGGAGCATTTTCTTGCTCTCAAGTTGAAAGTAGCTTCAAGGTTGACCATAGTTCATTGTACTAAAGTCAAGCCCACTTCAATAACTGATTTACCTGATTGGGTACATAGGAATCTTGTTGCTCTTGAAGGTATCAATTCAACAATGACTCCTTAATATGTTAGTACCATAAGTAGACACACATTAGCAAGAGAAGCATAGGAAGATTTAACTACAATGTATGAAGGTACATACGATATGGCAATCATATATCAACTTGATACATTGATGAACATGAAGATGCATGAAGGTACTTGTGTTGCAAAATATATGGCAAATTTTTGTGGAGTCCTCACCTAGTTAGTTGTTGTGAACAATCTGATCAATGATCAACAAGATAAGCTTCATTTGATGAGATCTATGCTTCCTAGTTACAAGTATTTTTTGCAATCATTACAAAGCCAAAAAACACTCCATCTCTCTGATGTCATTGCCCTTCTTCTTCAAGAGGAAATTCATAAGAAGCATGAAAATCTTGTACAAAACAAAACTGCTCTACTAATCACACAAAATTCTACATCTTCTTCCAAGAACACAAGAACATGGGAGTCTCATGGTTATTCTGGTCACAATTCCTTCTTTGACTAGAATTCTTTCAATAAACCTTCTGGTCAGAATTCTTTCTCTAGATCCAATGGAGGTAACTCTTCATAACTTCCTTTCATTTGTCATTATTATTGTTCAAAGAAAGGACATCATATCAAAGATTGTTGCAAGCGCATTGCTCATGCAAGGGAAGAATGACCTAATGATTGTCATCAATCTAACTCTACTATAGCTTAGCTTATTTTGTACAATGGTCTCTCTTCTATCACTCAAGAAAATCATTTTAACATTGATATTGTTGCCTCTAAACACATGATCCATCAGCAAAATTACTTTTTGGTTTATGAAGAATACTTACCTCATCAACAAGTTTACTTGGCAAACTATTCTAAACTCACTGTTCTATGCCATTGGACTGTTTTTGTTAAGCTTGCATGTTCATGTAATACTTGTAGCTAGACATGTTATTTAGAGATAGAATTGGCTTTGTAAAAGACCGAGACCAAGGAGAGAAATAGGAAAATGGAAATTCACATTGGGACACTTGAATGAGAGAAAACTCCAAATGCCTAGCATGAGCTTTGGCTTTGGTATTTATAGATAGCATACAAAGCCCTTGAGAAGCTTCTCAAGAAGCTTCCTTAAGCCACTTTCTTAGAGTGCAAGCCAAGTTAACTAGGAAGCTTCTCAAGAAGCTTCCTTCTAGAAGCCGCCTACTTGGCATGCAAGTTAAGCTAGTTAGAAGCTTCTAAAAGCTTCCTTCTAAAAGCTACCTACTTGGAGTGCAAGTTAATTAGTCGGGAAGCTTCCCAAGAAGCTTCCTAGATGCTTTTGGCTTATTCTCTACTTTGTTAGCCTTACTAACTATGTTGCTAAACTCCATACTGTAACATATTCCCCCGCCGCTAGTTGGTGACGTCCTCATTGCCAGTGAAGCTTTGAATTCTTGGATGGCCGTCTGTGCATTCTGGAGGTGAGAAAGAGGTTCCCATGTGGCATCATGAAGGGGATACCCTTTCCAAAGGACCTTGTACTCCGTATGTTGGCGACGGCCTTGTTGAATATGGCAACGTGCAAAAATATGATCAACTTTGTACTCCTCATGATCATTGATAGGGATAGGAAGAAGGGGAGGTTGGACTCAAGAGGAAAAGGAAGAGGGGTTAGGAACAAATGGTTTCAACTTGGAAGCATGAAAGACAGGATGGATACGCATATGACAAGGCAAGGCAAGTCGATAAGCAATAGGAGAGACAATTTGGGTGATATCAAAGGGTCCTATCCAATTAGGGGCAAGTTTATGAACTTGGGTATCAAGTGGGAGAGGGGGGATACTAGAGGAAAGCATGACTTTATCATCGACTTCAAAGGTGAGATCATGACGATGGTGGTCCGCATTTTTTTTTTGGCGATTCTGAGCAACAAGGAGGTGAGACTTGGCTTGTTGAGAGAGTGGGATATAGTGGTCAAGAATGTGGAAGTATGAGGAACTTGAGATGGAGGGGGAGCAAGAAGAGAATATGGAACAAGCAGATCTTGGCCAAAATTGAGAAAGAAAGGAGAAAATCCGGTGCTTGCCTATTTGGAATTGTTGTAGGCATATTTTGTAGCTACAAGACATTCATCCCAATTGGTATGGTAGACATTGACAAAGGCACGCAACATATCCTCCAATGTACAATTTGCACGTTTGGTTTGTCCATAAGTTTGAGGATGATAGGTTGTGGACAAAGCAAGCTTGGTGCCAAGTATCTGGAAGAGTGCTTGCCAAAACTTCCCAGTAAATCAAGGATCACGGTCGGAGATGAGTACACATGGCATCCCATGATGCTTGAAGACATTGTCAAAGTAGATTTGCGCTAAGGTTGGAGCATCCACGATATCATAGGTTGGTGCCAAGTGGATTTTCTTACTAAGCTTATCCACAAACACCACAATTGCGATGTGTCCTTGTTTTGTCTTTGACAAAGATGTGATGCGATCCAAGCTCACATGCTCCCCGTGAGCAGATAGAATGGCGAGTGGTTGAAGGAGTCCACTCGGCTTCTAGTTGCTGGCCTTGTTAAGTTGGCAGCTCTCATACGATTGGACAAATTCTCAAACATCTTGTGTCATGTTGGGCCACCACCATTGACGTTAGAGGGTACTCAAGGTCTTGTCCACACCCATGTGACCAGTGATGGGTAAATCATGGGCTTCTTGAAGGTGCACAAGTCAAAGATCACCTTTAGCTGGAACATAGATCCGGTCCTCATGGAATAAAAGGCCCTCCTTGATGAAGAAGGTGTTGTACTCTTTATCGCATGTTGTAAGGTGACCATGTACTATTTGGAAGAAGGGATCTTGGTGTAGAGCTGACTGAAACTTGTTTTGGACCTTGGAGTCAAGTGATACCGTTGAAATTGCCGTTGTGATGAGAAGAAGAGACTTCAAATCAGGTCGTCGTGATAAAGCATCAAGGATGACATGGAACTGACCTGGTTTGTACTCAAGTTTGATGTCATATAGTTGGAGTTGTTCTTCCCATCGATGATGTCAACTCTTCATGTGTTCCAAGTGTAAGATCTGCAACAATGGTTTGTGATCAGTTTGTTTCTCCAAGAGGTAATGCCTCCGTACCTTGGTAGCGTATACCATTGCAAGTTGTTCTCAATCTTGAGTAGAGTAGTTTTGTTCAGCCGTATTGAGTCAGCAAGACGCAAAGGCAATGGGATGGAGTCCATCTAGGAATTCTTGTTGTAGCACGGCTCCAATTGCAAAATTAGAAGCATCAAAATCAACCGCACAAGGTAGTTGAGGATCATATGGTTGAAGAATGGGTCTTGACGACACCATATGCTTTAACTTCTGGAATGCTTCTTCATGCTTGGTGGTCCACTGGAAACTCGAGTTCTTTCCCAAGAGGTTAGTCCATGGTGCAGCCACATGAGCATAATAATACATGAACCATCAGTAAAAACTGGCCAATCCATTGAATGCCCATACTTCTGTAGCATCCTTTGGGGTAGGCCAATCAGTAATGGCCTTGAATTTCTCTTCTTGCATCTTAATCTCCTCTGATGAGATCTTATGACCCAAGAAGGTAACCTCCTTCTGCTAAAAGGCACACTTTGACTTCTTGTAGTAAAATTTCCATTGTCGTAGTCATCTTAGGACTTCTCACACATGATTCACATGTTCCGCCTTTGTCTTGCTATAGATTAAGATATCATCCAAGAACACCACCACAGACCAATCCAATAGTCCATCCAACACTCGATGTGTAACAATATGGAGTTTAGTGACGAAGTTAGTCGGGCTTACGAAGTAGAGAATAAGCCAAAATAGCCTAGAATATTCTAGAAGTATCTAAGAAGCTTCTTAGGAAGCTTCCCAACTAGTTAACTTGCGCCCTAAGCAGGTAGCTTCTAGAAGGAAGCTTCTAGAAGCTTCTAACTAGCTTAGCTTGCACGCCAAGTAGGCGGCTTCTAGAAGGAAGCTTCTTGAGAAGCTTCCTAGTTAACTTGACTTGCACTCCAAGAAAGCGGCTCAAGGAAGCTTCTTGAGAAGCTTCAAAGGTCTTGTATGCTACCTATAAATACCAAGGCCAAAGCTCATGCTAGGCATTCGGAGTTTTCCCTCATTCAAGTGTCCCAATGTGAGTTTCCATTCTCCTATTTCTCTCCTCGGTTTCAGTCTTTTACATTGGTATCAGAGCAAGAATGGGATGGATGGAATTTATGGACCACCAAATCCACTTCCGCCAAACCATTGGGACTTTCATGTCCAGATATTACCAAAGCATCGTTTCACACAATTCATCACCTCACGCTTTGGGCATGACTTTCTACATATGATCACCGTGTCAGAGGAACCCTTGATACTTCCAGTTGTAACTTATGGAGAACGATGGGCGTGTTGTATCTATGTGTTAATCAACTAGATAAATTGAGAGTAGTGGAATAGAGTAGTAGCAATGGCGGCAATACCGGATGTTATCCTTGCAATGCAACAACAAATCGAGCATCTTACTCGATTGTTGGATGAACGAGACCAGCAACGACGAGAACAGATAGACAGAGCGCCAGTTCGAGATGGAGAAGATCGCATTTGATTTCCGAAACCCAAGGTGTTTGAAGGCAAGAATCTTCCAGGCATAGTGGAGAATTTTGTGTTTGACTGTGAACGTTACTTTGAAGCCACCAATCTTCAAGACGAGCGGAAACAAATTCTCTTGGCTTCTAGCCAGTTGGATGGTGTGGCAAAAATTTGGTGGCAATTCCGAGTAGAAAGAGCTGAACGACAAATTGTTACACCGATTTTGACATGGGCAGAATTCAAGGATGCAATACTTGGTCGATTTTAGACTATAAATGCCACCCGAGCAGCACGAGATAAATTGGCAGAGTTGAGGCAAATTGGCTTAGTGAGAAGCTACATCACACAAGTTCAGAATATCATCATGCAAATTCTAGATATCCAAGAAGGTGAAGTTCTGGATCGATTTGTGCGAGGATTGAAGTCACGAACCAGATTGGAGGTGACCATGCGAGAGCCACAAAACGTAGAAGAAGCCATGCAATTGGCTGAGCGTTTTGATTCCTTAGTTGCCACAACTTGGTCTCGACCTCGACCTACACAAAACCTACCCGTACCACGAGTGGAAGAACCTGTACCAATGGAGATTGATGCTATCCAGCGAAGACCACTTGGCACAGCAGATAGAGAAAGATTACGACAAAATGGAGGTTGTTTTTATTGTCGCCAGTTGGGGCATCGCATTGCTGAATGTCCACTCAAGAATGGACGACCTCGACAAGTTGCCCAAGTGGAGGTTGTGGAGCGGAATAATCCGGGAAACAAGGAATCCCAGTAGGAGATTTCAAACCACCTACTGGGAGCTTGATTAGTTCCAATGGGATTGAAGGCTCGACCTATGCAAGTTTGCTTCACTTGCAAGGTATGATATCTAATCGGGGTTGTAGAATTTTGGTTGATTCTGGAAGTTCAGAGAATTGCATGTCTATGCAAGTAGCAAAGGAATTGGGTATTCCTATCAAGCCAGTGATTGGAAGTAGTTTGATGATGGCGGATGGTAGAAAGGGTTCTGCATTCCGCACCTTGCATCCCGTTACCTTCAGGATTGGGAAGGAGTATTTGGAGTGTATGAGGTTTGTAGTGGCACCTCTACACTATGATATCATTCTAGGTCTACCTTGGCTTGAATGTCATAAGGTTCAATTTGATTGGACCCGACACCAAATTCAAGTACAACACCAAGGTAGGAATTTCTGATTAGGTTGTCTGGCACCTCTGAGTAAGACACCTAAGAATAGTCAGTCCCAAGATGGGAAGTTTGTCGAGAAGGTAGCCATAGAGCAAATCTGGAAGGGAGATGAGTCCCAAGATGGGAAGTTTGCCAGGAAGGCAACCATGGAGCAAGCTTGGAAGAGAGATGAGTCCCTAGAAGGGAAGTTTGTGAATGAAGCAGCCATAGAGCAAGCTTTGGAGGACGATAAGTCTGTATTCGCGGTGTGGATCAAGCCGATTGCACAAGAACAATCTGAGGAGGGCCAAGTGCCGCATCAAGCAATGGTTGATCGGATAGTTCAGGAGTTTGCAGATGTGTTTCCGGATGATCTGCCAAAGGGATTACCCTCCGATCGAGGTATGCCCTTCAAGATCGAGTTATTGCCAGGGAGTACTCCAGTGAGTAGACCAATCTATCGGCTCTCACCAAAGGAGTTGGAGGAGTTGCGAACAACACTTACAGAGTTGTTGGAGAAGGATTTCATACGACATAGTACCTCTCCGTGGGGAGCACCGGTACTATTTGTTCCAAAGAAGGATGGAGGACTTCGTTTCTGTATTGATTACCGTGGGCTCAATAAGCAAACCGTGAAGAATGCATATCCCTTGCCTTGGATTGATGACCTGCTTGATCAACTAAGTGGAGCACGCTACTTTTCCAAGTTGGATCTTCGTAGCGGCTATTGGCAAATTCCTATTGAAGGAGAGGACGTATAGAAGACTGCTTTTCGCACAAGGTATGGACATTTTGAGTGGAGAGTTCTACCTTTCGGACTCACTAATGCTCCAGCAGTCTTCATGGATCAGATGCATCGAGTGTTGGAGGGACTATTGGATCGGTCCGTGGTGGTGTTCTTAGATGATATCTTAATCTATAGCAGGACAGAGGCAGAACATGTGAATCACGTGCGAGAAGTCCTAAGACGACTACGACAGTGGAAATTTTACTGCAAGAAGTCAAAGTGTGCTTTTTGGCAGAAGGAGGTTACCTTCTTGGGTCATAAGATCTCATCAGAGGGGATCAAGATGGAAGAAGAGAAGATCAAGGCCATTACTGATTGGCCTACCCCGAAGGATGCTACAGAAGTACAAGCATTCAATGGACTGGCCAGTTTTTACCGACGGTTCATCCACTATTATGCTCACGTGGCTGCACCATTGACTGACCTCTTGGGAAAGAACTCGAGCTTCCAGTGGACCACCAAGCATGAAGAAGCATTCCAAAAGTTAAAGCATATGGTGTCTTCAAGACCTATTCTTCAACCATATGATCCTCAACTACCTTGTGTGGTTGATTTTGATGCTTCTAACTTTGCAATTGGAGCTGTGTTGCAACAAGAATTTCCAGATGGACTACATCCGATTGCCTTTGTGTCGCGCCAACTAAATACAGCGGAAAGAAATTACTCTGCTTGAGATCGGGAACAACTTGCAATGGTATATGCCACCAAGGTATGGAGGCATTATCTCTTGGGGAAACAAGTGATCATGCAAACTGATCACAAGCCATTGTTGCAGACCTTACACTTGGAGCACATGAAGAGCCGGCATCATCGATGGGAAGAGCAACTCCAATTGTTTGACATCAAACTTGAGTACAAACCAGGTTGGTTCCATGTCATTCCCGATGCTCTATCACGACGACCTGACTTGAAGGATCTTCCTTTCATCACGGCGGCAATTACAATGGTGTCCATTGACCCTAAGGTCCACAATGAGTTTCAATCAGCTCTACGACAAGATCCCTTCTTCCAAATGGTACACGGTCGTCTGACAGCATGCAACAAGGAGTACAACACCTTCTCCTTCAAGGAAGGCCTTTTATTCCATGCAGACCAGATCTATGTTCCAGCCAAAGGTGATCTTCGACTTGTGCGCCTTCAAGAAGCCCATGATTTACCAATAGCTGGTCACATGGGAGTGGACAAGACCTTGGGCACCCTCCAACGCCAATGGTGGTGGCCCAACATGACACGAGATGTTCGAGACTTCGTCAGATCATGTGAGAGTTGCCAACGGAACAAGGCCAGCAACCAGAAGCCAAGTGGACTCCTTCAACCACTCGCCATTCCATCCGCTCGTTGGGAGCATGTGAGCTTGGATCTCATCACATCCTTGCCAAAGACAAAACAAGGACACACCGCCATCGTGGTGTTTGTGGATAAGCTTAGTAAGCAAATCCACTTGGCACCAACTTGTGATACCGTGGATGCTCCAACCTTAGCACAAATCTACTTTGACAATGTCTTCAAGCATCATGGCATGCCACGCGTACTCATCTCCGACCGTGATCCTCGCTTTACCGGGAAGTTTTGGCAAGCACTCTTTCAGATACTCGGCACCAAGCTTGCTTTGTCCACGGCCTATCATCCTCAAACTGATGGACAAACTGAACGCGCCAATCGTACATTGGAGGATATGTTGCGGGCCTTTGTCAATGTCCACCATACCAACTGGGATGAATGTCTTGCAGCTACAGAATTTGCCTACAACAACTCCAAACAGGCAAGCACTGGATTTTCTCCCTTCTTTCTCAATTTTGGCCAAGATCCGCTTGTTCCAGATTCTCTTCTTGCTCCTCCTCCCTCTCAGGTTCCTCATACTTCTACATTCTTGACCACTATATCCCGCTCTCTCCAACAAGCCAAGTCTCACCTCCTTGTTGCTCAGAATCGCCAAAAACAATATGCAGACCATCATCGTCGTGATCTCACCTTTGAAGTTGGTGATAAAGTCATGCTATCCTCTAGTAACCTCCCTCTCCCACTTGATACCCAAGTTCGTAAACTTGCTCCTAATTGGATAGGACCCTTTGATATCACCCATATTATCTCTCCTGTTGCTTATCGTCTTGCCTTACCTTGTCACATGCGTATCTATCATGTCTTTCATGTTTCCAAGTTGAAACCCTTTGTTCCTAACCCTTCTTCCTTTTCCTCTCGAGTCCAACCTCCCCCTCTTCCTATCCCTATCAATGATCATGAGGAGTACGAAGTTGATCGTATCCTTGCGCGTCGCCATATTCAACGAGGCCGTCGCCAACACACGGAGTACAAGGTCCTTTGGAAAGGGTATCCCCTTCATGATGCCACATGGGAACCTCTTTCTCACCTCCAGAATGCACAGATGGCCATCAAGGAATTTGAAGCTTCACTGGCGACGAGGACGTCACCAACTAGCGGCGGTGGAATATGTAACAATATGGAGTTTAGTGACGAAGTTAGTCGGGCTTACGAAGTAGAGAATAAGCCAAAATAGCCTAGAATATTCTAGAAGCATCTAAGAAGCTTCTTAGGAAGCTTCCCAACTAGTTAACTTGCGCCCTAAGCAGGTAGCTTCTAGAAGGAAGCTTCTAGAAGCTTCTAACTAGCTTAGCTTGCACGCCAAGTAGGCGGCTTCTAGAAGGAAGCTTCTTGAGAAGCTTCCTAGTTAACTTGACTTGCACTCCAAGAAAGCGGCTCAAGGAAGCTTCTTGAGAAGCTTCAAAGGTCTTGTATGCTACCTATAAATACCAAGGCCAAAGCTCATGCTAGGCATTCGGAGTTTTCCCTCATTCAAGTGTCCCAATGTGAGTTTCCATTCTCCTATTTCTCTCCTCGGTTTCAGTCTTTTACACGATGCATCTGATCCATGAAAACTGTTGGAGCATTCGTGAGTCCAAAAGGTAGAACTCTCCACTCAAAATGCCCATACCTTGTGCAAAAGGCAGTCTTTTGCACATCCTCTCTATCAATCGGAATTTGCCAATAGCCGCTACAAAGATCCAGCTTGGAAAAGTAGCATGCTCCACTTAGTTGATCAAGCAAGTCATCTATCCGAGGCAAGGGATATGCATTCTTCATGGTTTGCTTATTGAGCCCACAATAATCAAAGTCCTCCATCCTTCTTTCAAACAAATAGTACCGGTGCTCCCCAAGGAGAGGTACTATGTTGTATGAAGTCCTTCTCCAACAACTCTATAAGTGTTGTTTGCAACTCCTCCAACTCCTTTGGTGAGAGCCGATAGATCGGTCTATTCATTGGAGTACTCCCTGGCAATAACTCAATCTTGAAGGGCATAACTTGATTGGAGGGTAATCCCTTTGGCAGATCATCCGGAAACACGTCCACAAACTCTTGAATTATCCAACCAACCATTGCTTGATGAGGCTCTTGGCCCTTTGCAGATTGTTCTTGTGCAATTGGTTTGATCCACACCGCGAATACAAACTTATCTTCCTCCAAAGCTTGCTCTATGGCTACTTTACTAAAAAAAACTTCTCTTCTAGGGACTCATCTCTCTTCCAAGCTTGCTCCTTGGTTGCCTTCTTGGCAAACTTCCCATCTTGGGACTCATCTCCCTTCAAGGTTCACTCTATGGCTACCTTCTCAACAAACTTCCCATCTTCGGACTTACTATTCTTAGGTGTCTTACTCAGAGGTGCCAGACAACCTAATCAGAAATTCCTACCTTGGTATTGTACTTGAATTTGGCGTCGGGTCCAATCAAATTGAACCTTATGATATTCAAGCCAAGGTAGACCCAGAATGATATCATAGTGTAGAGGTGCCACTACAAACCTCATACACTCCAAATACTCCTTCCCAATCTTGAAGGTAACAAGATGCGAGGTGCGGAATGTAGAACCCTTTCTACCATCCGCCATCATCAAACTACTTCCAATCATTGGCTTGATAGGAATACCCAATTCCTTTGCTACTTGCATAAACATGCAATTCTCTGAACTTCTAGAATCAACCAAAATCCTACAATCCCGATTAGATATTGTACCTTGTAAGTGAAGCAAACTTGCATAGGTCAAGCCTTCAATCCCATTTGAACTAATCAAGCTCCCAATAGATGGCTCAAAATCTCCTACTGGGATTCTTTGTTTCCTTGATCATTCCGCTCTACAACCTCCACCTAAGCAACTTGTCGAGGTCGTCCATTCTTGAGTGGACATTCAGCAATGCAATGCCCCAATTGGCGACAATAAGAACAACCACCATTTTGTCACAAGTTTCTCTCTGTCTACCGTGCTAAGTAGTCTTCGTTGAATGGCATCAATCTCCATTGGTGCTGGCTCCTCCACTTGTGTGTAGTGTATTGGTAGGCTCTCTGGAGGTCAAGGTCAAGACCAAGTTGTTTCCACCAAGGAATCAAAACGTTTGGCCAACCGTATGGCTTCCTCCAAGTGTTGTGGCTCTTTCATGGTTACCTCTAATTTGGTTCTTGCCTTCAAGCCCCTCACGAATTGATCCAAAGCTTCACCATCCAATATATTTGGAATTTGCATGATGGTGTTTTGGAATTGCATGATGTTACTTCTTATAGAGCCAATCTGTTTCAACTCTGCCAACTTATCCCATGCAGCTCGTGTGGCATTTATAGCTTGGAACCAACTAATTATTTCACTCTTGAATTTTCCCCATGTCAAGATTGGTGCAAAAATTTGTCATTCAGCTTGCTCCACTCAGAATCTCCACAATAGCTTTGCTACTCCATCCAATTCGCTAGAAGCCAAGAAAATCTGTTTTTGCTTGTCTTGTAGATTGGTACTTTAAAACATCGTTCATAATCAAACACAAAATTCTCCATTGCACCCAAAAGATTCTTGCCTTCAAATATCTTGGGTTTAGGGAATCTAATCCAATCTTCTCCTTCTCGAATTGGTACTCTCTCCACCTGCTCTTGTCGTCAAAGATCTCATTCATCCAACAATCAAGTAAGGTGCTCGATTTGTTGTTGCATAGCAAGGATAACATCAAGTATTGGCGTCATAGTTGCTACTCTATCACACCACTCCCAATCTATCTAATTTACTAACACATAGAAATAGCACATCCACCGTTCTCCATAAGTTACAATCGGAAGCACCAAGGGTTCCTCAAATATGGTGATCATATGCATAAAATCTTGTCCAAAGTGCGAGGTGATGAATTGCGTGAAATGATTTTTGGGTAGTATTTGGACGCAAAAATCCTAGTGGTTTGGTGGAAGTGGATTTGGTGGTCCATAAATTCCATCCATCCCATTCCTGCTCTAATACCAATGTAAAAGACCAAGACCAAGGAAAGAAATAGGAGAATTGAAACTCACATTTGGACACTTGAATGAGAGAAAACTCTGAATGCCTAGTATGAGTTTTGGTTTTGGTATTTATAGGTAGCATACAAAGCCCTTGAGAAGCTTCTCAAGAAGCTTCCTTGAGCCGCTTTCTTAGAGTGCAAGCCAAGTTAACTACGAAGCTTCTCAAGAAGCTTCCTTCTAGAAGCCGCCTACTTGGCATGCAAGCTAAGCTAGTTAGAAGCTTCCTTCTAGAAGCTAACCTACTTGGAGTGCAAGTTAACTAGTCTGGAAGCTTCCCAAGAAGCTTCCTAGATGCTTTTGGAATATTCTAGGTTAATTTGGCTTATTCTCTATTTCGTTAGCCTTACTAACTATGTCGCTAAACTCCATATTGTTACAGGCTTGGTAACATCTAGAAAGATATTATATACAATCAACTAAGTAGATCAGATAGAGATCTCACCAAAAGAGTACTTCCACTCATAGAGTAGGAGTCAAAAACACCTTGAAAACTTCAAAGCCAATTTTGGAGGCCTAAACGGATGAATTAGGCCTCAAAAATTTTGAGGCCTAATTTATCCATTTAGGCCTCCATAATTGGCTTTGAAAATGGAAAACAAACTCTTCAAATGAGAAGGCTTTCTTTCTTCCTCCAAATATTTTTTATCAAGAGCTTTCCAACAATATCTCACTCATGTAATTTTGAGTTTCCTACAAGAAGATTCTTTAAAGATTCCCTCTTATCAAACTTGTTTCACCAACAAGATAGGACAAGAACTGACATGTCACTTATCCATGCAACTAATCTAAGAGTGGAGCTCATTGACATATCACCTATCCATGTATTTGATCCAAGGGTGGAGTTTCCTTTGAGAGAATCTCTTTGCTATATAATAAAGACAAGGTGCTCCTTTGGAGCATCGGAGTATTGAGGATTGAAGCATTGTGTTACTTCTCTTGCATTTCTCTTGGGGGTTCTCTTATCCTTGGAACATTACAATGGTATCAAAGCTTGGGTTTCAATCCGAGAGAGTGGATCACCCCTCTTGGAGGAACATATGCTACTAGGATTGAGTAATTTTGAGGGAAGAAATCATAATGCAATCAATAGATTAGGAGTGTTTTAGAGAGAGGATGGGATGGGGGCTCCTAGAGGATGATTTCCTACATCCTACTTTCTATTCTTGAATCCATATCATATCAAGATTATGTACATATAGTGTGAGCAAGTGATAGTATATCTAGTTTACCATTTCAGAGCATAGTTCATGAATGTAATAATGAATTCACCAACCCCATGATTCTATTTGTGGTGATATATGATAGAGAGTGGTATTTGACAATCTATATTTTGTTATGATGCAATGGATTTGAATATATCCAATCCTTTCCCTTTCAACACTTAAGTAGAAATTCATTATGTGGTTAGACCAAAAGTGATGTTCAAGGATTTTGTAGTCCCGAATTTTGGTGAAGACTATTATCAATGAGTGATAGCTTCTAAAGTCCCAATGGTAGTCTCAATAGTCTGTGCCTCCTCTTGAGTGATCATATTAACCCTCTATTGAAGTAGGAAGTAGCGATTGAGCTTTTGCCATGTGTAAGAATCATGTATCCATAGTTACAAGATTTGATGCAAGGAATGTTGAACTAGTTTTGGGAGATCAAGATGACCATAAAGACATTGCAAATTCAAGTACATACCTTCAGAAAAATCAAGTAATGCAAGAAGAAGAATTGTCCTAAATGTAATACTAATGGCCAAAGTACTTGGAGAGTCACTCATGCCAATGATGTTGATCTTGATCAACAATGAAGTCACATTGTTACTATGGATGAAGAAGACATACCATATCAAGCCTTACAATGGACAATGTTCCATGGGAGTAGTGGGAAATTAGATTTTAAGAATGAATCAATACTTTTGATTACTCAAAATTGAGATCACCAATCATTCTACATGCATGTTTGCATGTGAGTACTTGACCAATAAAGCCCTCACATGGTACAATGCTTGGGAAGGATCAATTTGGTGGAAGGAAGTGAGGTCAATTGGATGGCAATGTAGGAAGGGTTGCTAAAGAATTTCCAATCTATGGATTCTATACAAATGGCCCAAACCCAACTATGAGGATTGAAGCAAAAGAACAACATACAAGAGTACATGGAGGTATTTCTTGATCTACATGTTGCAATAACTAATATGAGTCCAACAAAAGCTCTAGACAAAAAAAAAAAATTTAATTTAAAAGAGCAAATTTTCCAAGAAATAATAGTACAAAACCCTTGCACTATTTTTGAAGCCATTGCTTGCACTCAAAGAATAACAAGGGCACTTAGAGGAGGTGAAAGAGTAGTACCAACTCAACATTATTGGGCTGAAAGACCAAACTTTGGTGTACCAATTCCTATGGAATTGGGCAACTTTTGGTGAGTGATACAATTAGCTTGTTATGATGCAATCTTAGGCATGTTGTGGATGAAGCACTACAACCCTAAGGTCAATTGGAGAAAGAAAGTAGTGAGAACTTACTAATAAAAGATCATTGGGATTAATGAAAGATGACACATGCAAGAACTACCTCTCTATGTTATAGGGATAACAGCTATCTATAAGACATATAGATACTTTATGGGTCTAATAAGAGAATGCTAGAGTGCACAACTTAATGGACAAATTCTTGAGAAATTGAAAGATGTGGTTAATGAGTTTCAAGATGTCTACTTGAATGACCCACCCTCAAGATAAGCACCAAAAAAGAGAGTAGATCATAGAATTGAGATACTTCTTGGGAAAACACTTCCTTGTAAGGCATCATATTGACTACCACCTCATGAGTTGGAGGATTGTAGAGCTTAAATTGAGGATATGTTACATAAAGGGTTTATCCAACCCAATATATCACCATATGGGACTCCTATCTTGTTTGTGAAGAAGGACAATGATACAATGCACATGTGCATTGACTATCGAGGCTTATATTAACAAATGGTGAAGAATAAATACCCCTTATCTTACATGGATGACCTATTTGATCAACTCAATGGGGCAAAACACTTCACCAAACTTGATCTACAAAGTGGTTACAACCAAATAAGGATTGTAGAGGAAGACGTATAGAAAATTGTCTTTCAAACAAGGTATGGTCACTTTGAGTACTTGGTGATGTTGTTTGGCATTGCCAATGCATTAGCCATTTTCATGAGTTTGATGAATAACATATTTTTTCCATACTTGGATAAGATAGATCTATTATCATTTTCCTAAATGATATCTTAGTCTATAACATGATGATTATGATGCACACGCAACATCCATGAGAAGTCCTCTAGATTCTATGACAAAATCAATTGTATGCCAAAATCTCAAAGTTTGAGTTTGGCAAGTCTAAAGTAGACTACTTGGGGCATAAAGTAAGTGTAGAAGGAATCCAAATATTAATAGATAAAGTAAAGGTCATTTCAAAATGGGGTACTCCAAAAGATAAAGCTCACTCAAGAGTTTCTTTGGATTGATGGGGTTCTATCATTGATTTTTCAAGGACTTCTCCAAGGTCATACAATCTCTAACTACACTACTTGGCAAGGGGAAGAAGTGGATGTGGGAAACCGCACAAGAATTGGCCTTCAAGAATTGAAAGATACATTACTACATGCACCAATCTTGCAATGGTATGACTCAAAACATCCAATCAAGTTAGTTATAGATGCATAAGATGCATATTTCTCTAAAAAGCTATTATTGGTAGAATGCAACTATCACACCACCAAACAAGAAGAGTTGGTCATTGTCCTTGCAACCAAGCATTGGAAGCATTATCTTAGTGAGAAGGCATTTGTAGTGGAGATGAACCATAAACCTCTAGTCTACCTCAAGACACAAAAAGATCTATCTTGTCAATAGATTTGGTGGGCAGAGTAGAGATAATGGTTCAACAAAATAATCACATATGTAGAAGGCAAGAAGCAACTTACATATGCATTCACCCAAATGCCTATGGCAAAAAATCTTGTGGTAGAGGTCAAGATGAACCCAAAATTTTGGCCAAGGATTCTTACTGCTACAAAAACTAACCCATAATATGTAGGAGCTCAATCATCCAAAGATATCATCAGTACCCAAGGACTCATATTTTGTGATGGCAAGTTATGGATCCTGGATGCCACAAATATAAGAACAATCATTCTATGAGAATGTCATGTTCCGGCCATTGCAGGGCACGTTGGAGTGGATAAGACCTTAGATGCAATCAAATGCCATTATTATTGGCCCAAGATGAACAACAATGTGATGGAATACATTCTAAGTTGCCTACTCTATTAACAAAATAAAGCTTCTAATCATGCTCTCATAAGACTCCTTCAACCCCTCTCTACTTCTACACAACATTGGGAATAGATAAGCATGGATCTGGTTTGTGAATTGCCCAAGACCACCTCAAGGTTTGACTCCATTGTAGTCTTTGTCAACTGACTAAGAAAAATGATTCATGCACATCCTACCATCAAGGACGTGATTGCTCTACAATTACCTCAATTGTACTTAGATGCCATATTTTTTCACCATGGCGTATCTCAAGTGCTCATCACCAATTGAGGCATTCAATTCACTAGTTTGTTTTGGAGAACACTCTTTGGCATCTTCAAAACCAAATTGGCCATGTCCATAGCTTACCATCCACATACCAATGAACAAACAAAGTGGTTTAATTGCACTATTGATTACATGCTCCAAGGTTTCACTTTAGATGAGCAAGAGAGGTGGGACACCTTACTTCCACTCATGGAATTTACCTACAACAATTCAATGAATGCATCCACATAGGTCACACCATTCTTCCTCATGCATGGAGAGCATCCTTTCACCCTTTTTAGTTTGATGAGGATCTGCCCAATGGCTACCAAGGTTGACATTGTCAACACTTTTGATTCTAGAATCCAACATGGTGTAGAGAATGCCAAGCATAGGTTGCAAATTGTCCAAAATTGATAGAAATAGTATGTAAATGCACATTGCCTGCACATGGAGTTCAACTTTGGGAATCAGTTCTGGCTGTCCACAACCAACCCCATGTTAGTTGGCCCTCATAAGCTCAAACCTCATTTTATTGAGGCTTTTTGTATCCTTGGTTGGATTGGCACAATTGCCTATCACTTAGAGCTACCGCAACACATGAAGATCCATCTAGTGTTCAATTGTTTCTTTACTACGTAGATATGCACCCCAATTTCCTCACTTTCCTTCTATACAAGATATTTGATGTTGTCCAACACTCATTGATGGCACGAAGGAATATGAAGTCAAATACATTATCCAAAAATGCATCTGTGGCACTCGCCATCCGCGTGTGAAATATCTTATACATTGGAAAGGGTATCCATTGTATGAGGCAATATGGGAACCAATAGCTAACTTGACCCATGCATCGGTGTTAGTGCAATCTTTTGAGCAACAGCTTTGCAACAAGGATGTTGCATCTTAAAAGAGAGGAGATTTGCAATACCAATAGCTAGACATATTATCTAGAGGTGAAAATTGGCTTGGTAATATATGGAAGGATGTTATATATGATGGACTAAGTAGATTATAGTTACCAAAAGAGTACTTCCACTAATAGGGCAAGAGTAGAAAGCACCTTAAAAACTTTAGAGCCAATTTTGGAGGCCTAAACAGATCAATTAGGCCTCAAAAGAAATATTCTCCCCTCTCTAACCCACCCCCCCCCCCTTCCTAAAGGTAAAGGCTTTCCTTTCTTCCCTCCACTATTTGTCTTATCAAGATCTTTCCAATGGTACCTCACCCATGTGATTTTGAGCTTCCAACCAAAATATTCCTTGAAAGATTCCTTCTAGTCAAACTTGTTTGACCAACCAGATAGGACAAGAACCAACATGTCACCCATCCATGCACTAATCTAAGTGTGGAGCTCATTGACATGCCACCCATCCATGCAACTAATCTAAGTGTGGAGCTCATTGACATGTTACCAATCCATGTATTTGATCCAAGGGTTGAGTTTCTTTTGAAGGAATCTTCTTTTGTTATATAATAAAGGCAAGGTGCTCCTTTGGGGCATTGGAGTGTTGAGAGCTGAAACATCATGTTTTTTCTCTTTTGTTTCTCATGGGGGTTCTCATGTCCTCGCAATATTACAGTTCAAGGGACTCATACATTTTAAAGGATGTTCTATATGTTCCTCTGCTAAATAAAATCCCTTTTCAACACTTAGTTAAGTAAATCCCATGGCTCATTTCATCTAAAGAAATCCAGTATTTTCTCTATGATGATCTGGACAATGTGATTGCATCTTGCACTAGATTGTACAATTTTTGGCATTTGGGAGAGCCTCTTCAATCACTCCAAGCTACTCCAATTTCTACGCCAACCAATGTTACATCTTCTGTCATTTCTTCTTTATGGCATCTATGTTTTGGGCACACTAGCAAATATCATCTTAAACAAGAGAAAGATCTGGTTATGATGAATCTAGTACATCCTAATTTGTTTCCTGTTTCCTCACCTTACTCATCTATTTCTTTCATTTCTTCCACTTCTTCCAATTTATCTTAGTCAACTCTTCTCAACAACATTACAGCTCCAACAATTTTTCTTCCATTACTTTCTTCTTCTCTTTCAGTATTTATATCTTCCATTCTGGTTCTCATTATTTCTCATTCATTATTTCTTACCCCTCTATATAAATGATTGTATCCTTGAAATTATAAATAAATAAACTAATAATATTTCTCTTTTACTCTCTTTCAAAGAGTCTCTCAAGCAAGGTTTTGCAATCAATTTTGAGATGACTGATCCGGGAGATATTAGTCATTGTCTTCAATTACAAGTCAAAAGAAGCCAAGGATAGATCAGCCTTTCTCAAGAAAGATTTTTGAGAGAGATTCTCACTTGTGTATATTACTGATACTCCGCTCAGATTGGGGAGGAGATGAAGATACAAGAAAATCAACTGGAGGATACTGTTTTATTTTGTTTAATGCAGCTGTAAGATGGTCAAGCAAAAGACAAGCTTTTGTTTCTTTGTCCTGAACTGAAGCTGGATACATGGCCTGTCAAAAGTAACAACTGAAGCAATGGGACTTAGGCGGCTACTAAGTGACTTGGGCTTCCCAGAAGAAACTCTACAGGGGCAGCAACAGTGGAATAGAGACAGCATGAAATGAAAGATGAAAAAACTAAGCATATAGATATTAGATGTCATTTTCCAAAGAAAGAATTGAGGAAAAACAGACCTCTGCTTCTTGACAGTAAAGACAATATTGCTGACATGTATATGATGGGTTTAACTAGGGATTTACATGAAGATTTTACTCATGCATTAGGTAGGAGTCATGGATAAAATATCTATACAAAATGTCCAATTAAAGGGGGTGTTAGGCTAGCATCATATATAATGGAACATTTGTATAGGACCGTATCAATTATACTCATCCGTTTGACTCTCTGGTTAGCTAACTGACATAGTTCAGTGAAGAGTCATGTAACTGTAACGGTCATGAAACTGATCAGTTATTCAAGCATAGCTCTTGATCTTCGAGAGCTTGCCCATGTACCTATATAATCCCGACTTAATGGTCAGCACAGGTTAATTATTCATTCTACACAATTTCCCCCATATTCATCATTGTGCATGAAAGTACTCCTCGCGGTTTATCTACTGTATGTCTCAAAGAACTATTTCGAGCGTCATATGCTAACATTCAGGCTGTCGTTACAGCAGAGAGAATCCTCCTCCCAGCTGCTGGGATCTTCCATCGGATAAAAGAATGCTCGATATGATAAATAGTATATCACATTTTTTACCATAGACTGCTATAATTCTAATGAAAAGCCTTAAAGCTCTATTGATATCCATTCAAATTAGCATATCCAAAGCTCCAACCCACGGGTATTGACCCGGACAAATCACAAGTGGCTTCCCTCGATCAGCTGACACAAATTACAATCCCAAATTTAGGCAGCTTACTCTTACCGATATGGATGATGGAGCTCCTCAAAGGGACCGAAGACTTCTCTTCAAAAGCCCCCAGAGAGTAAATTTCTGCTTTTTGGTGAACACGGTTCTGTTACTAGAGCGCCTATCGCTAAGCCGAGGGTGATTCCTTTGGTGGCTTGCATGCAGGAAACACCTCTTGGGCCCTCGAAATGGTGAGATGGATAAGGTGTGGGTCGAAAGAGATGTGTACTGGCTGCTGTGAGTCTGTGACATGAGCAGCGATATGCAGAATCTCCATCAGTGACAGTTGAAAACCGCTTTGGGTGTCCAATAAAACGCCGTTTCCATCTCAAACTGCTTTGGCTGCAGTTCTTTATTTGCCGGTCCCGGTGTGGTCTGACGTAGAGCTGCAGTTTTGTCCGACTTTGAGCCCGTACTGAGACTCGGTTCCTGGGCACCGTATCCAGAGAGCATCATTTGATCGATGTATTACGTATCTTAGCTTTAAGGTAAAGGAACGACTGTAGGATTAGTCTAATCCTCGTTTGTCAGCATTGTTGACTTGAACAATAGAGTTAGAAGGGCTGACATTGCGTTGTGTGTTAACGTCTCGAAGCAGGACGTTTGCCGCAACCACTTGGGGTGTACTTTTATATGGATTTTCATCAATGGAGCATTGGTATTCTGCCCTGATGTACTTCAGGTCCCTTCTGGAATTAACCAACTTGTTCGCCTTGGTGGTTGCCTATGTAAGTTGTCGCTTGTTACCAAGCAGTAGAAAACTGGTATAATGGTATAAATATCCTGGTTTTATACTGTTCTAGATTTTGATATCCTGCCGACGAGGACTTGATTTGCATGTTCTTTTGCATCCTCCCTTGGTAAAGCAAAAGATATACTAGTAACTTGACAATGGAACACTTCTTCAATAAAGTTCTTGAGATGGCAATTAATCCCCTATCGATATGTAATTTAAAAAACCACACGGACCTGAACCAAAACCCAAAACGAGTTCGCTGAATTAAAAAGTATGTAGTGGAGATGGAGCCCGGTATATATGGGTCCCTTGGCAAGACAGAGATTGGATAGGCTAACAAGGTCCTTTGAAGTTACAGAAGAACAGAGAAAAGATATTTACGTAAGTACACATGTGTCTGATATTGGTGCAAATTCCCAAAGCTCCAAGTACATGTGAGATCCCCATATCTTCGAGCATATTTGAATAACGGCAGGAGAAGCCGTTCGAAGAACCGGCGATCCATCACCCATATATAGGGAACCGGGAACGTGCATGTGAAAGCACGACCGTATGCAAATTGAATTCAAGTTAATCTAAGCAAGGAAATACATAAAAAGACAAACGGAAGTGATAGAACGCACGAACGGAATTTGAAACACCTGGAACTGGTATACATCATATAAGAGAAAAATGACAACCTTTTGGAACAGCAACAGAGAAAGCATGTGAAATTGAAAGCAGAGAAGAATCATAGAGCGAGTAGGAAGACTCATTCGGAAGCAGAGAGAAACCATAGAGCGAGTAGGAAAGCCATAGCTTTAGTGGAGGATGCGTGGGGTGGAGCGAAGTTGTAGAGAAGTGGATGGTATCTTGGCTGGGTTGGAGCGAAGCGTGATAAGACAGGATATGAGGTGGTGAGAGCCATTCCTTGAACTGGAGATTCGGAACTCATTACGTGCATATGAAGTGCAGATGGAATGGCAATAAAACAAACGCAAAACTAAATGAAAACTAGACGCAGAAAGGAGATGAAGTGCAACTCATAAATCGAATGTAAGGCTACGCACCGACATCATATAATTATCACAAGGTAACCACATGCAGAGAAACTGTAAACCAACGTGTAATGGAAAAGCGTCAAGCAACGCATGGAAAACAACCGTGTAACCAAAGACCAATAGAGAAATGTACAACAACGTGTAAACGCTAATCGCAAGCAAATGTATGTAAACAAGTAATAAACAACGTGTAAGCAAATGCATGTAAAGAAGTAGCAAACAACGTGTAAACGAAGACCGATGAGCCGGACATGAACTCTTAAGCAGTCTGCAAACGGAAGTCGGGAAGGGAACCAAGAAGTCGAGAGACGTGTAGGAACCATGAAGCAGACAACGTTCAAAAGGAGCACTAGTTGAGGATGGGTGGAGAGGAGTGCAAGGTGTTATGACTGAGTCGGAGCGAAACGATAGAGGACTAGGTATGAGAAAATACAGAGTAGAGAACGGGAGAAGCAGAGCGGAGCGTTAGAGGACTGGATATGAGGACAAGAGAGCAGAAGCCGTTTGAAGAACGGGGGATCCAGAACTCATTAAATGCAGATGAAGTGTAAACATGATATTAGGACATGAGAGCAGAAGCAGATACGTAACATGAATATTTCCTGATCAACAGCAGTAGAGAACTGTCATACATCATGTAATCGATGAGCGCTAAGCAGAGCATGTAGCGAAATAGAGCACAACATGTAATCGAAGACCAACAAGCAAAACTTGAACGATTCACTGATCTGAAATCGGAAGACTGGGCAAAAATCATGTATAAGAACCATGAAACAGATGAACAAATGTGGGGTGGAGCGAAGTGGCAGAAGAGTGGATGGTATCTTGGCTGCGATGGAGAGAGGCGTTACAGGACTGGATACTCTTAACTGGATATTGTATATCGTAACAAGCGTTATGAACACGTGAGTCCTCAAATACTAAACAGCTGTAGGAAGCAGAAGGCGTTCATAGTAAGCCTCCACGAAAGCACATACAACTTCACAGTGCCGAACGCAGTGCTGATGTATCTGAGCGAGTGTCAGTACCCCTAGTACCGAGTTTCTGTTCGGAAACTCATGAGTGAGAAAACTGGATATGATAAATGAGGATAGAAGCCAGAACTCATTAAATGCATATGAATTGTAGACGAAATGGCAATAAAATGAACGCAGAATTGACTAAAAATACATGCAACAAGGAGATGAAATGTAATTCATAAATAGCACATATTATCAACTATCGACCACATATAATTACATGTAGAGAATCTGTCAACCAATTTGTACTGAGAAAACGAAGAGTCAACTCATATAAAGAAATCATGAAGTACTCCTATGTGAAACAATTGGAAACAAACTGAATGAATCGAAAGCAAATTGTAAACCGAGACAAATACAGAAATGTCCAATAACGTAAAAACCTAATGACAAGGTATACGTAAAGCAAAGCATGTAAGGAATTAGCAAACCACTTGTAAGCGAATACCGAAAAGCTGGACATTGACTTAGCAGCAGTTTACGAACGAAGGTCAGGTAATGAAACAAGAAGTCGGGAAACAGGTAGAAGCCATGAACGGGACCACATTAGGAGCTTTGGTTGATGAAAGTTGGAGTGGATCGCAGTGTGAGAAAGGAGAGTAAGGTGTAATGGTGAAGACTGACTGAAACAATCATGGGTTTGGGTATGGAAAAGAAGAGTGGAAATCGTTCAGAGAACGGGGAAGTAGAGCGAAGCATTAGAGGACTGGATACCATATATCGCCAGCATGTGCCATGAACACATGAGTCCTAAAACACTGAAACAACTGAAGGAAGCAGAAGGCGTTGATAGTAAGCCTCCTCAAAAGCCCGGACGACTTCATCAGTGCCAAACGTGGAGCCCAAGTAGCTGAGCGAATGTCAGTACCCCTCGTACCGAGTTTCTGTTCAAAAGCTCACGAGTGCCAAGGTAAACTCAGTTGATTCTCAAGGTACTGCTCCAGAGCTGAGAAAGGAAGGCTGCTGAAAACGAAATTAGGCCTGCAATGTCAGGTAAGGCTTAAGTTGCATGTCAGGCAACTGGATGTGAAGATAGGAAACTAGTTGTGGGAATCGGAGTGAATAGAATAACCGAGACTGGAAAAGCAAGAGGAGCCAAAGAAAAATGTATCAACGGGAAATTAGATGAAGTCGATAGAGGCAGTAGAAAGCGCATATCAGAAGCTAGAGGAAAGTAAGAAAGAAACCGAATGAAACCGAAAGAAGAGAGGAGAGTCTGGGATGCTCTCGGGCGTAGGTGACCAGCCACGTGGATTAGGGTATAAATCCATGTCATATAAACGTACAAATACAGAGTTTAAAGGGACGTGAGATTAACTACTGGTAGGCTCAGACAGGAGCTCCTGCCTGGTTGAGAACAGAATTTCTCAGATCTCTGTAGATGCCAAGACTATGATAACCATAGATATCTTTTCCGGAGGGGGTCTGTCTATACTTGTGAGAATAACTACTGAGTGTCAAGCTCATGAGTGCCTGATAGGACTGGATATGAGGAAAGGAGAGCAGAAGCCGTTCCTCGAACCGGAGATCCGGAACTCATTGAGTGCAAATGTAATGCAGATGAAATGGATACAGGATATATACTAATCAAAATGAATAGTAAATGCTGAAAGGAGATGAAGTGTCTAACAATTCGAATGTAAGCGAAGCAACGGACATAATCTAAATATTTCCTGCTCAATACTAGTAGAGAACTATTATACATCATGTAAACGATACGTGCTAAGCAAAGCATATAGAGAAATAGATCGACATATAATCGAAGACTGTTAAGCAAGATATGAAAGATAAAGTAATCTGAAATCGGAAGTCGGGTTGAAATCATGAAGTTGAGAGTCGTGTACAAACCATGAAACAGACAAACATTGAAAGAACATTAGGTGAGGATGGGTGGGGTGGAACGAAATAGGAGAGGAGTGGATGCGTCTTGGCTGAGTCGGAGCGAAGTTAAAACTGACAAACGTGAAAAGAGCATTAGGTGAGAATAGGTGGAGTGTAGCGAAGTGGGAGAGGAGTGGATGGTGTCTTGGTTAAGTCGGAGCGAAACGTTTAGGACAAATTAGAAGTCAGCAGACAAGCTGTCATAGTAATCCTGCACGAAAGCACTACCGACTTCATCAGTGACCACTGCAGTGCCAAAGTAAGCTGGGCGAATCCAAATAACCCTCGTACCGAGTCTGTTTCTGTTTGAAACCTCATAAGCACTAAGATAAACTCGGTTGCTTCCAAAAGTTCCGCTCAAGAATGGTGGGAATGAGGTGTGCTGGAACCTGCAGTCCTTGGAGAAGTAGCTGTAAGGCAGAAAGAACAAAAGATGTCCTGATGGAAAGATGAAAACATGCAAAGATAATGGTCATAGAAGATGCAGAACTGGAAGCATGAGCAAAGGAAAGAACGAGGCGCACCTTGGCAATAACAAAACATCGATTAGTAATGTGAGAATGACAAGCAAACAGAATTACACTATGCGAATGAAAACAATAGTAGAAGCGAAAGAGGTAAGAGCAGAGGGAAAACATAAAGAAGAGTAGGAAGAACTGAGAACTAGTAGTAGAGGAGAGCGAGAGAATGAGAGAGGTAGTGTGCGGGGTCGTTTGAGGGAGGGGCAAGTAAAGAGGGGGTCCTGTGCAAGAAGCAGTAATCTCCCTATTGTAAGGAATACAATGAAAAAAAGTATAGAATGGTGTGACTTCGAGGGCCGGCTGTTATCTCGAGCATATAGTGGAATACAGAACCCGTTGTAAACAACCTAGTTCCATACCCATGTCTGATCACTCTGACTCTGATATCCTCGAGCATATGCGGCCCTAGTGAGAAGGTGAAAGTGGACACAAAATGTAGACAATGTGGAAACAGCACTGCTCTGTGGGAGCCCATATTGGTACAAAATACCATCATCAGCGAGAAAGATTTGCACCTGCATGTCAGGAAACTTGAGCCCACATTACCCCGCGTGTGGTATGCTGATAAATGAACTGACACGGATAGCATATGTTTTATTGAGAAAGCAAGAAAGGTTACCCTATCCAATACCAAACGTCAATTATGCTACCGCGGAGGAGGCAGCACAGGTGCATTTAGCCCCACAATTCCCAACTTTTGGTGCTAGCAAGCGACTAGGTAGTGAAACAATAAAGAAATGGCCGTTGAATGGATCTACATTAGCTCTCTACTCGAACTCATCAAATCGTACATCTTCGAAGGTGGCCATCCGGTTTTGTCTGGCAATTCATTTCTAGAGTTGATACTGTAACTCATGCGACCTGCTTAGCCCCTTCTCACTCCCCCAACACTTTGCTCCCATGGTATACCACACCGCTACCGCTTGTAGAATCTGATCCATCACCTTTTGCACTCTGCAAAGGGATCTGCGGCATACTTGCGTGCAAATACGTAGCCCACGGCCTCTTATTTTAACCAAGGGTAAACGGCTGGTGACGTCAGAAGCCGGGCTGTCAATACCTCACACCCAGTTTCCGTCACCTGTATCACCAAGAAATTCCATCAATTATTAGATTTAGGCCAAGGAGCCATAAAGAGGGGGACGAATGAATAAAGAAACAGGTCGGAAATACAATACTGCGCAATCTTGGTTGCAAGTACCACTCCGTTTAGACATTGCTATTTTCCTCAGTAATATCCTGAGACAGACGTGCCGAGAAGGTCAATCTGAACGAACCACTAAAGTATGTTCGAATTGCGCACTCCTCTTCCCGTCAGCTGTCGGAACTGTCCAGCCATCAGGCCACATCCTGTCTCGCCACACACCTGTGGAAGTAGCGGAGATTTGTCAAACATTTCATGAATCTACAATTTTAGTATCTTCACTTTCAGGTGAAGAACCTGTAAAGGTATAGGACACTAGCTGGAATGTGGCGAAAATAAAGCGTACTACAGCCACATCACCATGACAGCGGCATATACACTTCAAGTGAAGAAAGGGAAGAGAATGGTGGAGGAAGCGAAGAAGGGGACAGAAGGCAGCAACTTCCCGAGTCATGGTAGAGACTGAGGAATCAGATCCCATTCACTTCTTCTACACCATTCTCCACCTTTACCCCATGTATTGCATCTTCTCCACTTTTCTTTAGCCAAACCCAATTTATTCTCTTTTTCTCCAGTCAACACCAACTTCAAAGCACATCTCCTGCTTTCCTTCATTGATATTCGCCATGAGATGATAATCTCCACCCCAGTAATTCAAATGAACAAGGAATCAGGCAGAAAACACATAGGTAACTTCTCTAATGTCTAATCTCAATCTTTTTGACAAACCCTGTCGACTCCTATAAAAGGATTGAAAGGAAAGAGGTCTATCTCACCCGCATTGATCATCGGTTCAATAGTGAAAACTTGTCCAGCCTTCATAATACCAACAGCCTTATTTCCTGGGTATGGATTAAGAACTGGACCAGGTACCCGGTAGCAGTTTACTATGCTCTTCATAAACAGAGAATGAAATGAAGACATCACATTACTACAGATAGTTATCTGATTCCGACCATTCAATTGTGAATCAACGTGCAAAGAAACGTGGTTAAGTTGGAGGGAACTCAGTGTGATAAGGATACGGGAATAATGAGGAATATTTGGAGCACAATGGAATAGCTCTCCAATTCCGTGTCCACAGTAAGATTTCACCTGTTCGACGAGCACATCCGACCAAGGCAATACGCAGTTTGACCACGGGGCAATAAATCAAAAGCTGTCAATCAATTACAGGTAAGTAACGAGGCCAGCAGTGAATCTTCTCTGGTCTCCACTTGAGCACAAGTGAGCAAGCAGCATATGCTTTCCATATACAACTTGAATGACAATAGGAGATTGGCCTACCACTGAAAGGCCAGCAAGCGATGCGTGCCGACTTATTACTTCTCCGACTTCTCTATATCTTACACCAGGTTTGACTGCAATCATAAAAATGGCAATGATTTTCATGGGGATAAACGGATCGACATGTTTTGAGCTCAACTGATGATAACAGAAGTGAAATGGATAAATCTCTGCATACTCCTCTTAGCTGGGCCCAAACGGATGGTTAACCGTGCCTAAATGAAGGTGCTTAACACCACAAAGAAGTAGAAACGATATCACCTTTGAGCTGAAATTAAGCATGTAGCAATGTCATGGGTTCTCACACCGCATTTCCATTTTAACTAGCGGTAGATTTGAGACGTGAACTATAAAGTTTCAAATCGACAACACTTCCTAGGTTTTTAACTCAGGTCTAGTCGCTGCATTGACGCCAGAACAACGTCAAGAATAGGGTTAACTCTTTGTGCACTTTCGACTAGCTAACGAAGTTTTTACCAATGGCAATGGCCTTCTCTAGGCACTCGTAAGTGGTCTGTACAAGCTGTACGGAAGCCTCGTCCACTTTCCCCACAAAATACGTTTCATTTAAGTCTCCTACAAGCAAACACCCCACAAATTATTTCAGTTCAGGCAAGTGATGTGAATCGAAATCACCGATTCTGAACGCTTTTGTATTTCACATAACAGAACTGCCAAATTGCCATTGGTCACAATTCTCACCATGATATCCTTTGTAATAGACAGTGACGTCTACATTGACGATGTCACCTTCCTCCAAACGCCTAACACATCGCAAAAACTTATGTCATCTAACTTGAGCTCGTTATCAGATCTAGCTTCTTCCATAGGTATGATACCGATGAATCTGTCCAAACACTCACGCAGCTTTACCAGACGGGATCGTTTACTCTCGACAGAAACTCAACCATTACAAAGACTAAAATGTTCAGAACATTCTTCAGAACAAACCAAATAACCATCCTCTTGTCTTATATTTGAAATAAGAGCAGGAGCCGTTCAGAAAACGCGGAATCCACTCTCGTCGCATTTTGATGAGTACCTTGCGTCGGGGATCCCGTGACATATGACTTCGTTTACTGACCTGCGAAGCCAAGGCGAGCAGCTTGTAATGAGCTAGGTTGCCTACATGGCCGGACATAGATAACTAATCCTTTCAGATTTTGAGCCAACTTATAGATACTCCTAGAAACAGTTGCAGAGTTTTATCGGTATCACTCACGTGCAGCAAGATTTGGGGAAGAAGTGATAATTTAGAGGAGATGGATAAGCACCTGCAATACCAAGTCAAGGATTTCAAATTTCTTCTCTCTTAAGGATACGTCACCTAAATAGCTTACAGACACTGATAGCTAAAATGATAGCACCTCATAGTAAAATGCAGATTTACAAGGACGGCGTTCTTATATACCTGCAGCTATTGTGGCATCATGTACTATCTCGTCGAGCTCATCAGTGGTAATTCCTGGCCTTACAGCTCTTGCAGCAGCGTCAAGAACGTCTCTAGCAATCTAGAAAGGCAATGGTAGAAGTCAATGGTGTCAACAACCTGTCATAGAAGAGTAGAGTGAACAGGAAAAATTGTGCACTGTCAACATTGAGTTTGTGAAAGTTGGCGCAGTTATTTTAGTGGATGTTTCTAGCTTGTCACCCAAAATTCTCATGAGCTTCCGTTATTGTGCTTCTCACTTCTCTCAAGGGATCAACATGGTGAATTTCAATCACACGCCGACATCCATAGAAACCAATTACTCAATCCATCTCCACAAGCTTCCTTGGTAGAACATTAGCAGCGAAATCATTACGCCTGGTGTGAAAACCACTCACAAAGGAAGTCAATTAGAGAAGGGCACCTTGCAGGTCTGACGCATAATCGCAATCTGCTGTGGAGTCTTGATCTGTGCACACATGGGCAAACATAGAATGATCACACTCTCTCTGGAGAATAACGCAAATTATACAGCAGCTATAAGAATTTGTGCAGAAAAAAGTCGAGAGAGAAGCTTGGACCAAAAATGACAGAATACCTCCACACTATTTTGCCACTCACTATACTGCTCAGCTGTCGCCTTTCCCTGGAAAATCAAGGCCGGTGTGAGTACAACAGTCAGGCAAAATAAAACTAATATGTTGAGGTACAACCATGTTTGTCATAACCTGTACAACAGGTGGTGGAAGCATGCTGAAAACAGAAGTACTTACATTGGATGCCCACTCAGGACGAGGAATATGGTCCGGAACAAAACGTCTCGCCGATATAGGATATGGGCGCAAAGGTCTGCAACAATGATATTAGCAGCATTCCAGACAAGAAAGGATATAAAACAAGGTTCACATGAACTCTCACATCTCCAAACTGCAACCAAGAGTTACTGACAAACATTCATGGGCAGTCGCCTACCCAGTCCAATCGTAGTTAGGGAGTCTTCCAGATCTGCTTTCTCCTTTGTGCAGACAATACAACCACCCACGAGCTAGAGCCTCTGATATTTGATCCTGAGGGGTGTCAGCACGAATAACGGCCCGCTTGGACTCTGAATGTACAGACTTGTGTGACCCCCAAGCAGCCTTGAAGCATTCTTGAGAACTGCGACAATCCGCGGTAAAAGTCTCTTAATTCGTACACCTTGCGAAGAGAGGCGTTGTTCACTGTTTATATGAGTAAAACACAAAGTATAAACGATCAAATCTCTCCAGAGACCTTACTACTGAAGTAACCTACCAGAAAGATCCATTCGTCCGTGGAAGTTTAAGCTCCAGGCACTTAGGACATCTGCATATGAAACATACGGGCAATCAAGGTTTTACTGCAACCTTGGTCTCTCATATAGCGGCATGATCATTTTCTAGGTTACATAAATGCACTTGAACATCAATCACTGATAAAGATTGAATGAATGCACTTGTAGAATTTTCATTCATCTTCTCCTTTTGCATTTAGCAGCAGCAGGCGTCAGCATGATACTACTGAAATTTTAAATTTTAAATTTTTTTTAAGTTAAGAAGAACTCCAGCAGACATGACATGGGGGGTTACAGTCCACCGAATTTTGACAGGGAAATTGTTATATCTGGAGTTGTGAGGATTCATAATTGCACGATAAGAGTGCTACTGTAGTGAGCCAATAGAGGAAAATCGACGCTATGAACATACTGTAGACGAGCAAGCTTGCTGCAGCGGACACAAGCTAGAACTCCATCGGCAGCGGCACCGCCAGAGTCCATTTGCTCCTTGGTGTTCGTTTCTCCAGTGGTGCCAACATCGAATTCCTGCTCCGCCACCATCGGGAAACAAATTCTATTCCTACGCTATATCTCCAGGTACTGCGTGCCTGCCTGTCGACCACAACCAATGCGAAAGCACTGAAGCGTCTGCTCAGAGTTGACTAATGCCTGCCAACTCACTCAAAAATCATATGTCTCCCTATATAAACTTGAACTGGATCAATATAGCAATATTTAAACCTCAGAACCCTTTTGTGAATTAATCGTCTCATTGTCAAAGTTCTCGATTATAAAACCGCAAATTCCATAAGAATCCAAACGCATTCAGACACCTCAAGCGACCCTCACACTTTTCAAAATTCAACTCCGTAGTTGAGCTCTAACGCCTGAATCCTGGTTCATCTTCAGCATCAATCCAACCTCTAATTCTCAAACAGAAATTTCAAGTGCAAAAACCCTGGCATCCCGGTCAAAATATTCTACTCTAACTCGTACGATCTCCCACTTCCTTCCGCACCGTCCACGTATTACCGAAACTTCGTGCTTCCTCGAAACCAAATCCCCTAAAATCGCCGTACATTAATCAGAAAGAATTGATATTCCCACCGTTTGCCCACTCATTACCAATTTCACCCTCGCCTCATTCTCTAACCTAGGCAGATTCCAAACATCCTCAGTCCTATCGCCAGTCGTACTAGTTTCAATCCACCTCCAAATTCAACACATCCATACCTGCAACAGCTGATTTGAACAAGCTTCAGATGCTAACAGCACAGCCAGCCAACTTGACGCCTGCTGCTGCAACCCCCTGCCCTAGTCTTTCTACACCTACACCCCAATTTCCATGATCCCACTGCTTTTGCTTCTTTTGAACGAGCCGCAACAGAGTAGCATGAGCCTCTTCAGTCTTTCAACCTCAAAAGTGCTAATAGTCTAGTTCATAGCACTAATTCTTCTAAGAAACAACGGGAAGAAGAAGGAGAAGAAGAAAGGGGATTTCTAAATTCTCCACTTCAAGCACACTATCGTACTTTGCTGGCTACAGTGCCGGATCACTTAGGCCTCCATTACTTAAGCCCTGTAATCAACAATCATACTTAATTTTTGGGGCTTAGCCCCATGTTACCTTTTTTTCTCCCCCCTTGTAAGGCTTGATGGGGTCTTCCCATCCTTCTTTTTCCCTGCGCGGTCGCCTTTTTCTCCTTAATTGTTACTTATCTTTATTATTATCCAAATTTGGTTAACGCTTATATAAACTCGCAAATAACACTTCTTTTGTTTGCGAGTTTTACAATGTTGCCACCCCTATGGGTGGCAACATTTACGTGGTTTACCCATCTCCACAGGGGCCGAATGCAGCACAAGGTCTCCAAGTATAGGGGTATGCAACGAGGTCATTCGTTTGTTCTTTTGGCCCTGGAATATATGGTACTATGGACTAGGCGTTCCACATTTTTATTAGAGAATTTGCAAGAACTTAATAATGTAAAGCGCTAAAAATACCACTCTGATTATTGGACTTTGTAACATATTTTAGATCGAGTGTGTAATAATTGGTGCAATCCATGAGAGAGTAATCACACTAGGTGATTCTCTAGTTCTTTTAGACCATACAACTTGCATAGTTTGGATATATTAAGGGCAATGGGGCAAATTTCTCATATAGACTATTGGGGCTTAGTCCCGTTTTACTTTTTCCATCTTTCCCTTGTAGGGGCTTGATGGGGTCTTCCCTTTCTTCATTTTTCTTACAAGGTCGTCCTCCTCTTATGTGGGTGAAAAGAAACTACTCTTGCCAATTTACGGTTTAGGTGGAAAAGGCGACCGCGTAGAACACATGAAGGATGGGGAGACCCATTTACGGTTTAGGTTGTACTTTAGCTTTGTTCCAAATGTGAAAAAGAATTTGGGCCAGAAGACCACGACCAAGAACCATTACTTTTGGGACCTAATCGGGAGACACCCTTTCATAAATTAGTGAGTTTTGTTAGCTTGTAATCTATTAAGGTGTTTTGTTTTCAAATTTTATGAAAGAGCTATGGGAATAAGTTTACTTCCATACAGGTTGATAGGATAGGTTTGGTAAAATTCACCAGCTCTAGAAATGAACAAGATCGTAGGACAAATATCGTAAATTTCTGAGAAATTAGAAAAGGAAGAATCGATATAGAAACTTGACTACCTTCAAAAATGGAATTAGTACCTCAAAATAGTGTAGATCACCTTGTTATACTCTAGGGAACAGTTTATGCCATCATACATAAAAGAATATATGAAAGGGAGTGTCTCCCGACCGGGACCCTTGTTTTTTAGGGAGTATGGAGCATTTAGCTAATAGAGAGGTGATCTGGAAATAAAGTTATCCGTCTTTATATGATCTAGGTGAAGAAAATTGTGTATAAGGGTACTTTTGTAACATAAAACCTAGCATATATGTAAGACGTTGACCGATTCGAAAAAGATGGAAATAAATACTGGGCTTATTCTTTGGCAGTTGTTTGTGATCGATAGCCTTTTTGAGCATACAATAATGTTTCTGAATTTGATAAGTTGAAGAAGTAATATAATGTTAACTCTACATGACATTATCATAATATACATAAGAGATGCATATGTCATAAAGAAATAAATTGTAAAAGAAAATACCATGATATCCGAAGTGGAGGCTTCATGATATTTACAGCTTCGTACAGACTCACAATTATATGCAAAGTCAAACATCTGCAACTATTGTCAGCTTTAGCATACTCATATAAATATACAAAGAGAAAGATACCACTGAACGGTTGAGATTTCAATATTGATAGCTTCCAATAGGGGATTAAAAAAGGGTTTTCATAGATCAATTACGTTATAGTGCTACTATCATAACAAGTAAGACATCCCATTATGTAAAAGTAATTGGATGATCGCCAAAATTATTAGAGGAATTGGAACATTAATCAGCAACCACAGTAACTATAATAATCAGCGATAAAACTCGGTTTGTCATTTTCGGGGTATCTTTCAGCATATCCCTAAGCTCTCCAAGAACATACCGTTCATGGATTAGCTCCGGGTCCGTCCAAGCAGAATTGAGACCCCTTGTTCTCATAAAACATGCTTACTATTGTATATATGTTTTATTATGCGCGATCGACAATTTCCTATAAAGGCTTAACTTCTTATGTTTCAAATTTATAAGGTTCTATATTATAAATTTGATAAATACTTTCCTTTCCTAAATTTCTATTTATTAAAACAGAAAATTATAACAGAATGCAAAAATTTAGAGATGGTCAAAAGTATGAGAGGGAAAAGGAAGCTAAGCACTCAAAAGAGCTCCCAAAGGCAAGAAGGTTTCCATACTAGTAGAGTCATACTCGCCTTTGGAAGGTAAGGATCGACCTAAGAAAACCCTTTATGCATAGCAATAGTTTGAGTGTATGAGTTTTTTGCTATCACTATGAGTATTTAATATCACTAAGACTACATATGCTCCACATATTTTCAAGAAGCTAGACAAAATAGAACCATAGAATTCACAAGAACCCGACTCTTATTACATTAAGTGCATGTTGTCTAATGAAGCCCACAGTAAGGGACATAGGATCAATAACTTCTTTCCTCAAAGCCAAACATCTCATAATAATATAAAGTCAATACAATAGATCCAAAATAATAATATTACTCTTTCAACTTCCTCTAAAGTAGAGCAACCTCTATCTTGGCTATGATTGACTCTAGCTAATTATGACTAATATAGAAGCTTTATTAACCTCCATATAAACAATATCTTCAACTACTTGCAATACCAGACTATCCCCATATAACATTTATGCATTAACAAGTGTACAAATATAGATGTACATTTTTGTAGTATCCTTTGCTTATCTATCTCTTCTCCATCTTCTATGGCTTGTTCTATAGTCTTTGTCCCATTTATGACCATGGAAGTCTCTTAGACTTGAAGACTATCATCATTTGGAATTTCCAAATGAATGAATTCTCCCCATTGAATATCTTGGTATATGTTATATCAAAACACAAGGATCACTAATACTCAAAGCACTTTAACAAACTTCCTCTTATTGCAAATAGAGTCACATGAAATGAAGAATAAATTACATGTAGCCTAGTATGCAAGTTCTAATCTAATAGAAAACTTGGTTGCGTTGCTTGGACTTGTTAAAGAGTTTAAAAACATGGAAGAATTATTGTCAAACCAATCAATCATTGATTTCCTATGAAGTTTGTGCTTTTGAAAAATATTTATAAGTGTTATGTATGATCATAATACCCAAAGGATAAAAGTTCAAACACTTATGAGATTCTCATATACTCTGTTTGACAAAAAATTACATAAAAGGAAGCTATAATTACAATAAAGGCTATTTGATTGAGTGTTTCAATGCATTTTCTTGTGTTTTTGGATAAACCATAGATTTGGATAAGAATGAGCTCATGACATTATTGTGGATAAAAATAAGTAACTATTAGAAGAAAAGAATTTATTTTCTTTCAATCAAAGCCAAAAATAAGTCAAATTTGACTTGATTTCTTCAACTCATTATATATTACTAAAGTTTTCACTTTTTACTTGCTATATTAAGGCCTTATAAGGTGAAAAATTAGAATTTTCATTCTATTGGTAGGAACATTTGGTTATGCATGTTTTCCAAAGGTAGAATACTTGAATCCTATTTTATGTATTAGCATTATTGATAAAAATTTCAAAGTCACATAAAATTGATATTAAATATTTCTAATTTTTGCTATATATTTTGACTAAGAGTTGTATATTATAATCATTCTTCTTACAATGGTATTGATAAGTATGTTAATTTTACATCTTATTGAAGTTTACATGTTAAGTGCAAACTCAATTTTATAATATACATTTTAAATATTTTACCCAAAATATGTTATTTACTGAATTTAATATTGTTATAATATATGAATTATAATTTAGGTTGTATATTAAAATTTCTAAATTAAATATCTTCTATGAAATAGCTATATTTTTCATGAAAGAAATTTATTTCATTATCTATAAGCATCTATTTTGGATTTTAAAGTAAATAATTACAAATATAAATCTACCATATTTTCAGTCAATTTAATTATTTATCAAATTCTCCAATATATTACTATTTCATCCAATAGTTTAATGTAAGGAAATATCTCAATATCTACATAAAGACTTTTATAATGAGGAATAACAAAAACTCATCAATCTATTTTTTCCATTTCTATAAAATCTAAAATTTGACTTAACACTAATTATTATTATTATTATTTATCTATTCAATGATACAATTAGTAAGACTTGATATGATCATATGATATATCATCATGACTTGATATCAATCATATGATATAAGACTTGTTACTATGAGTATTTTTCATAAAAATGGGATTTAGAATAAACCATAAAATTTAGGAGCTAAACTATTAATGTTGAGAAAAAGGAAAATTTTAACTCATCTACTATGAAAAGAAATGAATAAGATATACATTCACGAGGAAGACCATAAAGAACAAATGATACGCCAAAAAGCAAAACTCAAAGACTTGTTAAATAGAAGTGGAATATCCTCTTTTGAGTGCAAAGAAATACGCTAAAAAATTCTTGGAAAAGAAGCTAATTATCCCAAATTAAATAAAGAATTAACTAAAATTAACTAAAATTAACTAAAATCAATATTTTAATTAAATACACAAAGACTTCTTATAGATGGTCTACTATGGATGGTCCTTGTATTATATATATAGTTGAGATCTGTCACACGCTATTCTTATAATCCCTAATTCAAAATAGATTAGTTTGTTTCAAAGTCATTATCAACTATCTTAATAAACCAAATTAAAAACTATGGTAAGTGCAAAGACCTAGAAGTTAAATATCATACCCAAGTAGATTTGGTGTATATGATATTGTATAGTTGTGCATGAGAAAGATGTGTCTATCAAAATATTTAATAACAAAAATAGTTGATTAATTAATTTTTTATTGAGTGTTGAGAGGATGGAATTTATACTAGATAAAATCTATATGTACGCTTGGGTCATTTTGAAGCATAATAATAACAACAATTCAGATGTTGAGAAATGCCTCCCATAACTAGAAAGATGTCAAACCTATCCAGAATGGTAGCACAAGGCTTCTTCTTGTTTAAATGCTCAATTATCACTTGACATTTCTCTTGTTATACTCCATGTTGTTTGATATATTGAATTGATTTCAAGTTCTATTGTAGATCAAGACATTAGAAGATGAGCCCGAAAGCCATTTATGAAACTTCCTCATTGTTATCATCCACACCTAAGCTCTACCTAGACATCATTGGTAACTAGGCTACATGTAATTTCCTCTTACCTAAACATTTTATATAACTTGGTTGGATGAGAGTTGAACCAAAATTTCTAACAAGTATGTAGAGCATGTAATTGTGTATGAATGTGACCAAATGTACTATGTTTATTATATAGAAGTTGAAATTGATTTTGATCTCATGGATAATCATCAAAATAGCCAATAATGACTATAACTGTGTTCAAAACAAAAGAATAGCTATAAAAACAAAATGAGTATCTTGTCTTAGGTTGACTAGATATTAAAGCTTGTTATAGTTGGATAAATTGATTTTTCTCATTGCCTTTGTCTTGGTCAATTGCAAAATAATGTCTTAGAACCTCAAACATAAGTCATTGATTGTGCGCTTGTAAAGAATTCTACTCCAATAGTGAGTCACCTTGGCTAGCAATATGTAATTGGCTTTGGTAACAAGAGTTCATGGTTAGAGTGGTTGGAGGATTTGGGGTTTAGAATCACAACAATGTTCATTCTACTTATGCTTGTTCTAAATATCACTAAAGATATGTAGTCTATGTCTAGTAGAACAAGTAGATAGATCTATGGGACGCAAGCACTTTGCTCAACTATTGTTTTGTACCTATAAATGTAATATTACCTAGTTGTAGGATACACATCATGTATTTGATTTGATCAACATTATCTTTAATGCAACCCGGTGCAAAGTAGTGGCCTTCAACCTAGTTGATACCTAAGCATTGATGACTTTACTTTAAGCAAGTCACATATCCTTTGTATACATACCAATTCTATCTTCAATGTATTTGAAATAGTGGGAGAACACAAATTATAGGTGATGTATGGTGTTTGCTTTCTTGGACTATTATTTTCCCCTTCAAAAATAATTCTTTGATCTATTTCTTTCTATTGTATATCACAATTGCTATATTCTTGAGCTCAAGAATAAAGTGAACTTGATTTCCATGAACTACATTCTTTCTTCTTCTATGTTTCTTGATATGATTGGAAACATAAACAAAAGCATTCATCATTGTGTCATCTTCAATGAGGTTGTCCTTCTCAGCTCTAGGAGGTGATTTGCAACAAAGACGTAAGAGCCTTTACCTAAAAAAACATTCATCATCTTGTCATATAATATGAGGTTGTCTTTCTTGGCTTGGCTCCATGAGGTGATCCCAAAAAAGGAGCAAGAGCCTTTACCTACTATTGCTTATGGTTTTTTATCAACAATTTGTAATTCTATGTTAGTGTAGTGTGAGCAAGATTATTTTTGGCTAATATATCTACTTCATTTAGACATATCATTGCCTAATATGGGACTTGCTCTCAAAAAATTGCTATAGAAGAAGGCCATTGGAAGAATATAGATCACTCCATGCATCTTTGCATATTATGTCATGCCATTTGTAGCATCACACCTAGATTGCTTGGATGTTGGAGTAGGTAGTGTTTGTAGTCAAAGGTATGTTGGCAATCACCCATAGACTACTTGTTGATGGTCAGATTTCATGTTCAGGGTATTGACTACATGGTAGAGCCCATTGTCACTTGCACTATTTGCACTATCAGTGAGATCATTAAGGTTGGAGATCTAGGTCAAAATCAGAGGTATACCTTGGAAGTTCAACCCTAGATAGCTCACTTCTATGATGTTGAGCCTTTGAGTTCTTGGCTATGGTGGAAAAAAAGCCAATGAGTGTCACTTGGAGTCTCTTAGCTAGAATGGATGTGGCTTGATTGCAATTAGTGCCCAATTGTTGGCAAATTGTTGAGCAAATGATCAAGTATTGATATGATTTGAGTTGATTCAAGTTGATGAAGAACAGATTACATCAAAGAAGTGAGAGTCAAGGGGAAATTGAGTGCAATGAGGGTGTTGGTGCTATTTCCAAGCTTGGTCAATCGTTGGTACCTTGATTTGGCACAAATTTCCTTGAGAGTGATTGTGTGCGGAAGCGTTGGCCAAATTTTCTTGAGAGTGATTATGTACGGAAGCGTTGGCCAAATTTCCTTGAGAATAGAGTTAATTTTAAATGGTAGTGTTTAATTTGAGCTTAAGAGGTGAAAGTAGGACCAATTTGGTGCAAACTGAGCTCAAAGGGCAAAATTGAAGGTAAATTGTGAACCCATCTCCATGAATTAGAAATTTAGAGATCCCCATCTTTCTATTTTGGCTCAAGTAGAGATTTAGTAGAGGATTTGGTGGTCAACCATTTATGTTAAATTTACATTAGATTTTATATTAGATTTATGTCAAATTTGGTGGAGGATTTATGTCAAATTTTTAGCAAGAGGAAGTTTGATCTCATTCTCAATGATACTCATAACTTAGGAAGTAGATAGATACTCCAATTATATCAAATGCCAAATGGTGGCAGAGTTAGTCCGGTGTTGATTTATGAGATGGAGGGTTCCATTTAGCTTTCTTGTGATTGAACCTCTTCCATTCTTTGCTTCATGTTTGTGCACCATGTTTGTGTGAGGTGCCTTGATTTTTGAGCATTGGTGCTCTGGTGTGCTCTCAACAATGAGAATATGTTATGATGGTAGGTTACATGTCGCCCTTTCCCCTAGTGTGTTGTCTTAGTTAGAGCTACTTTAGTGGGTGGTGTTTGATTGGTGGTGGTAGGTGGTGTTGGTAGTTGGTGGTGATTCTTAGTGGGGTACTTGCAATGGTTACAATTATGATTTGTAATTTATGGTTAGTTTGTCACAATGGAGTTCTTTGGGGATTTTGGAGGAGATAGCATTACAATACGCAATGGATTTACCCATAGTGATGCTTGGTATCAACTTGTATCTCAGGTCCCAATGAGAGAAGAGATTGAATCTAAGTTGGAGTTTGATATAGGCCCTAATTCAATTGAGAGTGCACTTGGTGTGTCCACACTATTGTTGTGAGATATGGACAAGATTTATGGGGTCAAAGGCCCCAAACGTCACTCTAGTACAATGGGTACCATTGAATAGGATGATTTCATCCAAGAGTTTGATAATTGGTGTGATTTATAATAGATGTAAAACCTGACTTTGTTCACACCTTTCATGGCATGGAAGAGGTTGTTTCAGCACTTAGAGGGTCCGCCAATAGATGATTATCATGAGTTCAAGAGAGCTCACTTGGAGGAGATTGAGCTATGGAGACAATATTGATCTTCAAACTATATCTCCATCACTTTAGGCTTGGTTTCTAGGGGTAGATTAGTAGTACCCATGAGTTCTAGCTCTAATAGCATTGGTGGATCTATTAGAAATTGTGCTACTATGAGTGGAAGTACTACTACAAGAGGTGGTGTAATATTAAAGTTTAACCCCATTGTGGAGTTATTCTAGTGTTTGAGGCACAATTACCAAGGAGTGCGGATTGACAAGCTGAAGAGCTTGTAGAAGTTCCAATGGAAGGCTCGAGAAAGCCTATGCAAGGTATACACTTACATAAGATGGCTGATCAATTTTACTCAAGGAGTTACTAAGGTTCAAGCACTCCAATTTTGGTATGGGATTTTGGACAAGGAGTTACGATGTAGAGTACATGATGCTATGTTGTTATATACTACTTCACCTACTTTGGTAGTGGTCTTTAGTCTGGTTGAGAAAATTGAGCTCAACATGGTAAAGGACAGAGTGGTGACATCTAGATTTGGTAGGAAGATTTTGTAAAAGACCAAGATCAAGGAGAGAAATAGGAGAATGGAAGCTCACATTGGGATACTTGAATGAGAGAAAACTCCAAATGCCTAGTATGAGTGTTGGCTCTTGTATTTATAGGGAGCATAGAAGACTCTTGAGAAGCTTTTCAAGTAGCTTCCTTGAGCCTCTTTCTTGGAGTGCGAGCCAAGTTAATTGGGAAGTTTCTCAAGAAGTTTCTCTAGAAGCCGCTTACTTGGTGTGCAAGCTAAGCTAGTTAGAAGCTTCTAGAAGCTTTCTTCTAGAAGTTAACTATTTGGGGTGCAAGCTAGTTAGCTAGTAAGCTTCCCAAGAAGCTTCTAGTGAAGCTTTCCTAGATATTTCTAGAATATTCTAGGCTAATTTGTCTTCTTTGCTACTTTGTTGTTAAACTCCATATTGTTACAGATCTCATCCATAGTTGTTACTTTTTCTAGAGTGTAGCAAAGTGCACTATGCTATGTTGGCCTCCAAGGGTAGAGTGGACAACCTAAATCCTATGGAGCAAGTAGAGTGCCTAGTGGAGCTAGATCCTTACCTTCATTTTTAGGTCAACAATAGCTAGTGAGTGGTGGTGTTGCTTGTTGGACTTGTGGTGGATCTCACCACAAGAAAGATTGCACTAAGGGCAAAAAACATGATATTTGTGATGCAAAACAACCAACATAGAGATATTGTGACCATTGCCATAGATTTGGTCACATTAGTGATCAATGTTTTGACTTCACCCAAAGTTACAAAGTGGTAGGGCTACTATGGCAGGTGGTAGAGGAGCTCTAGGTTGTGGAGGACATGGTGGTAGAGGATCCACACTGGTAGTGGTGAAACACTTGTCCTTACTTCTAATATAGCCATAGCTATTTGGATTGAGTAGTTGGAGTAGAGATTGGCTAGTATTGCCATAGCCCAGAGGAGATTAAATTTGGGTGCCAAGGCTTCCACCTCTTATGCTGATGATAGAGATATCTTGGACTTCATGTGCGGAGCAGCATAAGTAGATACATCTGTGGTAATGACTAGGAGTGTAGTACATGCTCCAAAGCCTAGAGGAGAATTAGTGGATTTGGACCCACAAAGGGGAGAAGTTGGTAGATAGATCAAACTTCCCTAGTCTTTTACACTCTCTAAGGCACTATAGACAAGATCCATGGCTCCTAGATGTCCTAGTGTAGGTATGGTAGGTGGTGATTGGATGCATGATAGACTACCTACTAGTCAACTACCTACTACTACACAGATTGAGTCTAGCTTGATGTTAGGGGCGTCTGAGTTGATTATGCACTTTCCTTTATTTAGCCAATGACATGTTTACATTGGAAGTTGAACCATCTCTAGTGTTCCAGTTTGCTACCACACTTTGTGAGAGTATGGATGATGTGGTTTCTACTACTAGAGCAGAGGTGGTTGATAGTGGAGCTGACTTGGTTGAGGAGCATAGGATCTGCTCAACAACCAATGGGTTATGGCAAGCAATAACAACTAGATGGGAAGAGTTACCAACTAGACCTACCTTTTAGCAAGAGCGGTTCACACTTGGAGTTGTCATGTTGGATAACCAAAAGGAGGTTTTTTTTTGGTGGGACCTTCAATGAAGGTCTATACATCACAGAGGGTCTTATTAGACTCTAATGTGCAACCTCCTATGTTGGGAAAGGCTATAGTTGTCGATCTAGAGCTTTGGAAGATCAATGTGGAGAGGTGTCCATTTCAGTCTAGACATCTCTAGAAGGTGGTTCTACACAATATATCACATATGGAGAGCTTCTTGTCCAGATTCAACTTGGTCATCCAATTGATAGCTCTATGGTGAGAGCTCAGGCTATTGCGACCATAGTTGAGTCGTATGATGTGCTAGTTGGTGGAACAATATTATACTGCACAAATTTTAGTATTGACTATTGGGAGGAGACAACCTCCTATAGACCAAGTTGGCAATCAAGTGAGGGATGGATATGTTTCCTACCAATACGCTTTAGTAGTGGTAGTCTTGGCTCACTTCAGTCAAGGACCATGACAACATTAATTTTAGTTTTTAGTGGTTTTGTTACTTGGCTTGGTGACCTATTGGACAGAAATGCCCATGTAGAGGATAATTTAGTACCAAAGGAGATCAATCAGATTTGGAGTAGAGTGGGATCATTTTGTCCACCTTGGATGTTCCATTATGGAATTCTAAGGAGGCATTGAAACAACATGTAGATTAGTTGGTACAACAGGCTTGGAGTGGAGCTTTTGTATCAATAGGAGACCAATGTGAAGATGAGCCTCGGGATTCTCTCCCATTATCATCTTTGGATACCACACTCATTGCTTGGCAGTATCCAATAAAGGGAGTATGTCTATTGGACTTGTTTGGTGGGATTAGCACTAGACTAGTTGCGGTACTATAGGTGGGTATACAAGTATAGAGGTACTTGTATGTAGAGAGAGATGAGACTGCTAGATGAGTCTCTCTATATTATATGACACACTTAGCCTATTGGTATCTTGAATTAATATTGATGTCAATAGTCAAGGATTACCAAAAAACCCTACCCACAGACATTTCTTTGTTGAATCTAGAGATCTAGAGAGACATGGTCCCATTCATTTGGTGATTTTTGGATGGCCATGTCAGATACATACACATGTTGGTTGAGGTCAGGGTCTTTAGGATCCTTGTTTTGGTGTGTTTTGGGAGATGTTACATGTGCTACAACATCTCTAGTTTCATTAGTCTATTTTTCCAACTTACCTTTTGGAGAACATCCCTTTGATGGGTGATTCTCACACTCAAGTGGTGGTAAGTACACATCAAATTCATTCTTGTATAAGACCTACCATGTTGTTGGATGCAACTAGAGTGGGATCACAGGCTCATTGTTTTTGTCTTTGGTGGATGAACCTCTTACCTAGAGAGGTTCTACAATGTGCTTATGATGAGATTCAGTGACTAGACTAGTTCATTGTTGATCACATCTTGGATGTTGGACGTCAATCTCAGATGGTAGTAGAGGTTGGTATGTCACCTATGGCAATGATGAACCTATTTGGACAACCTAGAGCTACTTTACCCACACTTATGAGTTTCCCAAGCTCTCATGATTTTTGAGAGAGAGAGGTCTTGGACTTGTTTGGGACTCATAATTATAACAATTGATGGAGCCCAATGCCGATGAGAGGGAGTGTGCAATGGGTTTTTGCACCAATATTACAATTGTTCTAGCAATGTTAGAGGTATCTAGGCATCAAGTGTTAGATTAGTTTATGGACCTAAACTGTTTGACTTGGATTATGAGCCTTGGCTTGGTAGAGCAATGTAGGATGCACTTGATAAGCTCTTGGATACTTGTGAGCTTTGTGCTTATCAAGATGATTCAAGCATATGTTGAGGGAAATTGTCCAAGTGGGTAGGGTATTCTTGGGGCACAACCAATGGCCACTAGTGAGAGAGGTCTACTTGGGGTCCATCCAAGTGAGCATGGTCTTTTTGGATTACACCCTTGGTCTACTTGAGATGCAGCTAAAGGATGCATGGAGCTTGCAACTAGAGTAGAGGGAGTTTTCCACATTGAGGTTGGGAACTCTAGTGGTTGGGAGCATGAGACTATTGCTCCCAAGAGCAAAATGTAGTAGCTAGTAAGTACATATTCCACTCTTACATCAATCAAAACGGATATTTGGAAGCCAAATCTTGGACCCAAGCTTATAAGAGGCAAAACACGGAGAGTTTGGAGGTTCTTGAGGAGCTACACAAGTTGTTTTGATTTCAACAAGAAGGATTTGGTTGCTCTAAAAGGATCTGGTATTTGGATTGAGTTGAATAGCAATGCACCCATTTTTTGACATCCTTATAGATATAGTGATATGGAGAGAGCATTGATTCAAGGCCATAGTAGAGACCTTTTTGAGACTGGTTTGATGGAGATTTCACATGGAGAGCATGCATCAGCTACATTGATGCCAACCAATAAGGATATGCATGGCAACTATAAAAATAGGTGGATATGTGAAGATTACCGTCCTATCAACCGATAGACTAGAGTTGATCAATATGCCATGGATACACTAGAAGAGATCTTTGATGCAATTGGGCATGAAAAGGTCTTTAGTAATTTGGATCTTCAAGCAAGATATCATTAGTTGCTAATCAAGGAGGAGGGTAAGTGTAAGATAACATTTTAGGCTATTGATCCTCATGGCAAGGATGTATTATATCAATGGAGGTTCTTACCATTTGGGTTAACAAATGCTCTTATCAAGTCCCAAAGGATCATGGACATGATCCTAGCAAGATTAGATTTTTCTCAATGCTATATTGATGACATTTTCGTCTATAACACTACTATGGAAGAGCATGAGAGACATTTGTTGGAGGTGTTTGAGAGGTTGAGATCTCATGGACTCAAATTAGGTCTTGTGAAGTGTAGATTCTTCCATGAGAAAGTTGATTATTTGGGTCACATTATCTACCTTGGAGGACTTGGTGTTTGGCAAACCAAGGTGGAGGCTATTGCAAGTATTCCTTGGCCTACTAATGTGAGTAGAATGTGAGTATTCCTTAGGTTGGAAAACTTCTATTATTGTTATGTTAGAGGATTTAGTGCAATTGCCAAGGCCTTGACAAAGTTGACCAAGCTTTTTCAAGCTTACATAAGAGTGGTGTTGGAGAGATGAGCAAGAGAGAGCTTTTCTAGAGCTCAAGTAGATGTTGACATTTGCTCCTATTCTTAGGAGACCAATCAAAAGATGACCATTTTAGGTTCACATTGATTGGAGTACATTGGGGCTTAGAGAAATGCTCACCTAACATGATGATGAGGGAAAGAGTTTATGGTGGCCTATGCTAGTCACTCTAACAATTCAACAAAGTGAAGTAAAGTTCATATGAGAGACAGTGGTTGGCAGTAGTATGAGCAATAGCACATTCTGATGCTACCTATTTAGTAACTCCTTCACTCTCATCAATGATCATCAGCCATTGAAGTGGTTGATGGATTTTTATAAGCTTTTAGTGAAGCTTGCACAATGGGCTTTGATTTTATAGGAGTATGATTTCACGGTTGTTCATATACATGGAGTGGTGAAGTGTGATCCAAATGGGTTGAGTAGAAACCCTTGTCCCAAACAGTAGGATCAAACCAGAGCACATTGGCATGGTGAGATAAATGAGGAGATGGTGCCATGTTGGCATGCATCTACCTTTCTTTATATATTTTTTGAGGCTTTGGTGGTATCTCTCTCCATGCATACAAGAGGAGTTATTGAGGTCACCAATCCAAAGAGTGGAGATAGTAGTACAATTCAACAAGACATTCATGATGATATCTTAGTGATGGATTATATTTGCATTGGTGTTGTGGGTGGCACAATTGGAGCCAAGGAGAGAGACCATGTTCTTTAGTGAGCTAGATAGTTTAGATTGGATGGTAGATACCTTCTTGGTGTATGGGAGGATGGTAGAGTGCAAGTAACCACTTTCATCTTAGAGACCACAATTGGTCCATCATGCTCATGAAGAGCTAGGGCATTTTGGAGTAAAACATTCATAAAGCTTACTTTAGAGTTATTATTGGTTGCACGGTATGCAGACCAATGTACAACAATTTTTTTCCAGATGTGTGGTTTGTGACCAAGTTAGAGCATCATTAATGCTCCTATGCCACAATTATACCCATTACTATAAGCTCTAAGGATATGAGACCTGAGAAGAAACACACCATGAGAAACACACAATTTTGCACTCAACCTCCGATGCCCCAAAGGAGCACCTTCTCTTTATTATATAGACAAAGAGGATTTCCTCCAAGAAAGCTCCACCCTAGGATTAGGCACACTAATAGGTGACATGTCAGCAAGCTCCACCCTTGGTTTACCTACATGGATGGATGACATGTCGGTCTTGGTCCTATCTGGTTGGTCAAACAAGTTTTGACCAGAAGGAATCTTGTAGGAATCTCAGAATCACATGGGTGAAGTACCATTGGAAAGCTCTTGATGAGACAAACCAAGAGGGAGGGAAGGCCAGCCTTTCCTCCATTGGAGGGGGGAGGAATCTACACATTTTTGAGGCCTAATTCATTCGTTTAGGCCTCCAAAATTATCTTCAAAGATTTTAGGTATATTTTGGTTCCTACTCTATTAGTAGAAGTCCCCTTTTGGTGATACCTCTTTCTGATCTATTTAGTCCACATGTGTAACATCTTTCTAGATGTTACCAAACCAATTCTTACATTTAAATCATATGTCTCGCTCTTGGTTCTAAGGTTTTCAAGTCTATTTTGGTTTTTGCACTATTAGTAGAAGTACTCTTTTGATGATACTTCTATCTCATCTATTTTGATTATCATGTATAACATCATTCCCAATGTTACCAAACCAAATTTCACATCTAGATCATATGGCTAGCTCTTGGTATTACAAACCTCCCTCCTTTTAAGATGCAATGTCCTCGTGCAATTGTTGGTCAAATGCTTGCACCAACACCAATGCATGTGTCAAATTGGCAGCGGGCTCCTAGGTTGCTTCATAGAGGGGGTAACCTTTCCACTATACTAGATAGTCCATCTACAAATGGCAAGTACAACATATGCATTTTTGGTGAATACGCTCCACTTCAAATTCCTTTGTGCCATCAATGAGTGTCGGATAAGGTCGAATGTCCCAATCAGGGAGTATATCTATGTAGTAGGGAAAAATTGAACACTGGATGGATCTTCATGTGTGGTGGTAGCTTGATGTGATAGGCTATAGTGCCGACTTGATGAAGAATAGAAAAAGACCCAATAAAACGGAGTTTGAGCTTACAAGGGCCAAGGAGTGTGAGGTTGGTTATAGAAAACCACACTTGATCCCCAACATTGAACTCCATGTGCCTACAATGTGTATCAACATATTTATTTTGTCAATTTTGTGCAATTTGCAACCTATGTTTGGCATGCTCCACACCTTGTTGGATTCTAGAAACAAATGTGTTGACGCGTTGACCTTGGTAGCCACCGGATGGATCTTCATCAAGCTAGAAGGTGTGAAGAGATGCTCACCATACATGATGAAAGATGGTGTGACATGGGCAAATGCATTCACCAAATTATCATAAGCAAATTCTACCAATGGGAGTATGGTGTCCCATCTCTCTTACTCCTCTAAGGTGAAGACGCATAACATGTCTTCAATAGTGCAATTAGCTTGCTCTATTTGTCTTTACGTTTGGAGGTGGTAAGTTGTGGACATGGCCAACTTGGTTTTGAAGAAACCAAAGAGTTTTCACCAAAACAAATTGGTGAATTGAGTGCCTCTATTGGTGATGAGTACTCAAGACAAGCCATGGTGAGAGAAGACTGCATCTAAGTATAATTGAGCAAGTTGCGGAGTGGTAACATCCTTGGTGGTAGGGCGTACATGAATCATTTTGCTGAGCTGGTCCACAAAGACCACGATGGAATCAAACTTGAGGTGGTCTTGGGTAATTCACACAGAACATCCATACTCACCTATTCCCAACATTGTGTAGGAGTGGAGAGAGGTTGAAGGAGCATTGCAAGAGCTTGATTAGAAGCTTTGTTTGTTGACAAAGTAGGTAGTTTTGCACGTAGTCAATCACATCGTTGCTCATCTTGGGCTAATAGTAATGGTGTTGGATTGCATCCAAGGTCTTGTCCACTCCAACATGACCTACAATGGCCAAATCATGACATTCTGCTAGAATGATGGTGCATAATTCTAGGACATTTGGGATCCATAATTTGCCATCATGAAAGGTGAGTCCTTGGGTGCTGGTGATGCCTTTGGATGATTGTGCTCCTACAATCCATGGATCAATTTTTGTAGCAGCCAGAATCTCTGGCCAGAATTCAAGGTTAATCTTAACCTCTACCACCAAATTGTTTGCTATCAACATGCGGGTGAATGCATTTGCAAGTTGCTTCTTACCTTCCATGTAGGTGATTGTCAAGTTGAAGCATTGTCGCCACTCTACCCATTGAATTTGGTGATGACATAGATCTACGTCTCAAGGTAGACTAGAGGTTTGTGGTTTGTCTCTATTGTAAATGCCTTCTTGCCCAAATAGTGCTTCCAGTGCTTGGTTACAAGGACAATGGCCATCTCTTCTTGTTTTATGGTGTGATAGTTGTGCTCTGTTGGTAACAAATTTCAAGAGAAATATACAATTGGATGCCATCCGTCATGCCACTCTTGTTGGAAGACTGCTCCTATTGCTACACTTGATTTATCTATAGCCAACTTGATTGGAAGTTTTAGGTCATACGACTTCAAGATTGGTGCATGTAGTAAGGTGGCTTTCAATTCTTGAAAGGTCAACTCTTGTGCGGATCTCCATGTCCACTTCTTCCCTTGCCAAGTAGTGTTGTTAAAGGCTATGCAACCTTGGAGAAATCCTTGACAAATTGATGATAAAATCTCATCAACCCCAAGAAGCTCTTGAGTTGAGTTTGATCTTCTAGGGCATTCCATTTTTGAATGACCTCTATTTTACCTATCAATACTTGAATACCTATGCACTTACTCTATGCCCTAAGTAGTCTACTTTAGACTTGCCAAACTCGCACTTTGAGAGTTTGGCATACAATCAATTCTCTCTTAGAATTTGGAGGGCTTCTCGTAGGTGTTGTTTGTGTCTTTTCATTACGCTATTTTATACTTAGATGTCATCCAAGAAAACAATAATAGACTTATCCAAATATGGACAAAATATGTCATTCATTAGACTCATGAAAGTGGCCGGTGCATTGGTGAAGCCAAAAGGCATCACAAGATACTTGAATTGGCCATACCTGGTTTGAAAGGTAGTTTTGTACACATCATCCTCTGCAATTTGGATTTGATTGTAATTGCTCCACAAGTCCAGTTTGGTGAAATGTCTTGCTCCATTGAGTTGATCAAACATGTGTAATACCAAGAGCTAGCCATATGATCTAGATGTGAAATTTGGTTTGGTAACATCTAGAATGATGTTATACATAATGGTCAAAATAGATAAGATATAAGTATCACCAAAAGAGTACTTCTACTAATAGAGTAGAAACCAAAATAGACTTGAGAACCTTAGAACCAATAGCTAGACATATGATTTAAAGGTGAGAATTGGTTTGGTAACATCTGGAAGGATGTTACACATGATGGACTAATTTGATCAGAAAGAGGTATCAAAAAAAGGGGACTTGTACTAATAGAGTAGGAACCAAAATATGCTTGACATCTTTGAAGGCAATTTTGGAGGCCTAAATGGATGAATTAGGCCTAAAAAATGTGTACATGCCCCCCCAACAAAAGAAAGGCTGGCCTTCCCTCCTCCTTGATTTTTCTTGTCGAGAGCTTTCCAATGGTACCTTACTCATGTGATTCTGAGATTCCTACAAGAAGATTCCCTAAAAGATTCCCTCCGGTCAAAGCTTGTTTGACCAACCAGATAGGACCTAGACCAGACATGTCACCCATCCAAGTAAGTAATCCAAGGGTGGAGCTTGCTGACATGTCACCTATCTGTATCCCTAATCCTATGGTGGAGCTTCCTTGGAGGAGATCCTCTTTGTCTATATAATAAAGAGAAGGTGTTCCTTTGGGGCATCGAATGTTTGAGTGTGCAATTTGTATTTTCTCTCTTCTCTTGTCCTCGGAGTACACAATGGTATCAAAGTGAGTGTTTTAGTCCAAGAGAGTGGATCACCCCACTTGGAATAGCATGAACTACTGAAACTGAATAATTTGAGGTGGAGAACATAGAGTAATCGCTAGACTTAGGAAGGACTTTAGAGAGCGGATGGGATGGATGCACCGGGAGGACAATTTCCCGCACCTAGCTTTCCATTCTCAAACCCATTCCACATCAAGGTTATGTACATCCAGTGTGAGCAGATGAGGGTATCGCTAGTTTGTCACTTTGGTGTAGAATTCATAGACAGAGTGATGAACTCACCAAACCCGGTGATTCTACCTATGGTGATATATGATAGAGAGTGGGATTTGACAATCTACATTTTATTATGATAATATGGATATGAATGTTCCAAATCCTCTCCCTTTCAACACTCAAGTAGAAATCCGTTATGTAGTGAGGCCAAAAGTGATGTTTAGAGATTTTGTGGTTAGGAATTTTGGTGAGGAGTATTATCAACAAGTGATAGCTTCTGAGGTCCCAATGGTAGTTCCAATAGTTTGTGCACCTTCCAGAGTGATTATATTGACTCTGCATTGAAGTAGACATTAGCAATTGAGTGTTGCAGGAACCATGGATCCGCAATTACAAGAGTTGGTGCAAGGAATGCAAGGGATGTTGAATGAATTTCAAGAGATTAAGATGACCATGAAGACATTACAAAGTCAAGTGCAGGTCCTCAGGAACGATCAAGCCATGCAAGGAGAAGAGCCGTCTCAAAACCCAATACCTACGACTGAAGTACTTGGAGAGGCACCTATGCCTACAAACCCTATCAACAATGAAGCCACATTGCTACTCCGGATAAAGAAGACCTGCAACATCGAGCCTTACAAGGGGCAACGTATGATGGGAGTAGTGGAAAATTAGATCTCAAGAATAAATTGATATTTCCGATTGTTCTCAACAGAGATCATAGAGCATGCTGCAAGCGTGTTTGCACATGAGTACTTGACCAATAAAGCCCTCACATGGTATGATGCTTGGGAACGATCCATGCTGGTAGAGAGAAGGGAGGTCACATGGACAGCAATGCAAGAAGGACTGCTGAAGAATTTCCAATCGGTGGATTCTGTGCAGATGGCTTGAACCCGACTATGGGGATTGAGACAAAAGAATAGCCTACAAGAGTATGTGGAGGCATTTCTGGATCTACAAGTTGCAATTACCGGCATGAGTCTAATAGAGGCTCTTGACAATTTCAAACGAGGGTTGAAAGAGCGGATTTGCCAAGAAATCATGGTGCAAAATCCTTGCACGGTATTTGAAGCCATTGCTTGTACGCAGAGAATAGCAAGAGCATTAGGTGGAGGTGAAGGAGTAGTTCCACCTCAACATTATTGGGCAGAAATGCCACACATGGGTGGACCAATACCAATGGAATTGGGCAACCTTTGATTCCAGGATCAAGGAGCACGACCGCTTCAAGGAGAGCGGAGACGGGTAAAAGAACGAAGAGATGGAGTCCCACGAGGAGAAGGGACTTGAGGAGAATAACGCCGTTGTTACCATTGTGGCTGTTTTGGGCACATATCTACCAACTATCGCACTTGTTTCCCTAGAGGCCCTCAGCCTTCGTACATGCGATCTTTGAACAACATGGAGAGGCACATTGAAGAGGAGGTAGAAATCACTTCGGAAAATGAAGATTGCCAATAAATGTACCTCGCGGCCTAACTGGCTCAATAAAGAAGCAGAGAAGCAAGGGAAGGAAGAAGAATAATGCGCAAAGATCCAGAAAGGCAACCTCACAATTGATTGTCGTGAATGGAATCCTAGAAGGTAATCAAGTGAGAGTACTAATAGATTCGGGAGCAACAGAGAATTTCTTGTCTTGCTCTGTTGCAATAAGATTGGGAATGGATCTAGAGAGAGATGGGAGTGAAGAAGTAGAGTTACCAAATGGGCAAACAGAGAGGATTGAATCATTACCTAGACGGGTAACACTCTTTGTAGGAGAATATCAAGAAGCAATTGAGTGGCGAGTGATACAATTAGCTTGTTATGATGTAATTTTAGGCATGCTATGGATGAAGCAGTACAACCCTATGGTGGATTGGAGGAAGAAAGTAGTGAGAACCCACCAATGGTCAATCATTGGGGTTAAAGAAAAATCACACAGGTAGAAACTGCCTCTATATGTCATAGGGACGGCAATTGTCTGTAAGACCGATATATGTTTTATGGGTCTAATACGAATAGTCTAGAATGCACAACTCAATGGACAAATTCCTAAGAAATTGAAGGATGTGGTGGATGAGTTTCAAGATGTCTTTCCCGATGATCTACCCTCAAGATTACCACCATAAAGGTAAATAGATCACAAAATTGAGACACTCCCGGGGAAGACACCTCCTTATAAGGCCCCATATGACCTATCACCTCATGAGTTGGAGGAGTGTTAGACTCAAATTGAGGAGATGCTACAAAAAGGGTTCATCCAACCTAATGTATCACCATATGGGGCCCCTATCTTGTTTGTGAAGAAGAAGGATGGTATAATACACATGTCTATTGACTATCGTGGTCTCAATCAGCAAACAGTGATGAACAAATACCCCTTACCTCACATGGATGACCTGTTTGATCAACTCCATGGAGCGAGATACTTCACCAAACTGGACTTGCAGAGTGGTTACAATCAAATCCAAATTGCAGAGGAGGATGTGTACAAAACTGCCTTTTGAATTAGGTATATCCACTTTGAGTATCTTGTGATGCCTTTTGGCCTCACCAATGCACCTGCCACTTTCATGAGTCTAATGAATGACATATTTTGTCCATACTTGGATAAGTCTGTTATCATCTTCTTGGATGCTATCTTAGTATATAGTAGCATGATGACAGAACACAATCAACATCTACGAGAGGTCCTCCAGATTCTAAGACAGAATCAGTTGTTCGCCAAAATCTCAAAGTGTGAGTTTGGCAAGTCTGAAGTAGACTACTTGGGGCATAAAGTAAGTGCAGAGGGTATTCAAGTATTGACAGATAAAATAGAGGTCATTCAAAAATAGAGTGCCCCAGAAGATCAAACTCAACTTAAGAGCTTCTTGGGGTTGACGGGATTCTATTGTAGATTTATCAAGGACTTCTCCAAGGTTGCACAACCTTTAACGGCACTACTTGGCAAGGGGAAGAAGTGGATATGGAGAACTGCACAAGAGTTGGCCTTTCAAGAATTGACGGCCGCCTTGCTACATGCACCAATCTTGAAGTGGTACGACCCAAAACGTCCAATCAAGTTGGCTATAGATGCATCAGGCGTAGCAATAGGAGCAGTCCTACAACAAGAGTGGCATGACGGATGGCATCCAATTGCATATTTCTCTCAAAAGTTGTTACCGGCAGAATGCAACTACCACACCACAGAATGAGAAGAGTTGGCCATCGTTCTAGCAACCAAGCATTGGAAGCACTACTTGGGCGAGAAGGCATTTGTAGTAGAGACAGACCACAAACCTCTAGTCTACCTCAAGACGTAGAAGGATCTATCTCGTTGCCAAATTTGGTGGGCAGAGTGGCGACAATGCTTCAACATGACAATCACCTACGTGGAAGGTGAGAAGCAACTTGCAGATGCATTCACCCGCATGCCAATGGCAAACAACTTGGTGGTAGAGGTTAAGATTAACCATGAATTCTGGCAAGAGATTTTGGCTGCTACAAAAATTGATCCACAGATTGTAGAAGCACAATCATCCAAAGGTGTCACCAGCACCCAAGGACTCACCTTTCGGGATGGCAGATTATGGATCCCAAATGTCCCAGAATTACACACCACCATTCTAGCAGAATGTCATGATTCGGCCATTGCAGCTCATGTTGGAGTGGACAAGACCTTGGATGCAATCAAGCGCCATTACTATTGGCCCAAGATGAGCAATGATGTGATGGAATATGTGCATAGCTGCCTACTTTGTCAATAGAACAAAGCTTCTAATCAAGCTCCTGTAGGGCTCCTTCAACCTCTCCCCACTCCTACCCAATGTTGGGAACAAGTGAGTATGGATCTCGTCTGTGAATTACCCAAGACCACCTTAGGGTTTGACTCCATTGTGGTCTTTGTGGACCGGCTCAACAAAACGATTCATGTATGCCCTACCACCAAGGAGGTGACCGCTCCACAACTAGCTCAATTATACTTAGATGCAGTCTTTGGTCACCATGGCTTGTCTAGGGTAATCATCACCAATAGAGGCACCCAATTCACCAGTTTGTTTTGGCAAACACTCGTTGGTTTCTTCAAAACCAAGTTGGCCATGTCCACAGCTTACCACCCACAAACAGATGGCCAAACAGAGCGAGCTAATCGCACGATTGAAGACATGTTACGTGGCTTCACCTTAGAAGAGCAAGAGAGGTGGGACACCCTACTCTCGTTGGTGGAATTTGCTTACAACAATTCAGTGAATGCATCCACCCAGGTCACTCCGTTCTTCCTCATGTATGGTGAACATCCCTTCACACCTTCTAGCTTGATGAAGATATGTCCAGTGGCTACCAAGGTCGATGCATTCAACACATTTGTTTCTAGAATCCAACAAGGTGTAGAGAGCGCCAAGCACAAATTATAGATTGCACAAAATTGACAGAAGTAGTATGCTGATGCATACCATAGGCACATGGAGTTCAATGTTGGGGATCAAGTGTGGCTATCGACAACCAACCTCACATTAGTTGGACCTTGTAAGCTCAGACCTCATTTTATTGGGCCTTTCTCGATTCTTCGTCGCATCGGCGCTGTGGCCTATCACCTTGAGCTACCACCACACATGAAGATCCATCTAGTGTTCCATGTCTCCCTACTATGCAGATATGCTCCCCGATCAGGCCAGGGTCATTCCACACAAGACATTTGACCTTGTCCGACACTCATTGATGACACAGAGGAATATGAAGTGGAGCGGATTCTCCAAAAATGCATGCTTGGTACTCGCCATCCGCGGGTGGACTATCTAGTACAATGGAAAGGTTACCTCCTCTTTGAAGCAACCTAGGAGCCCATTGCCAATTTGGCACATGGACCGGTGTTGGTGCAAGCATTTGAGCAACAATTGCACAACGAGGACGTTGCGTCTTGAAAGGAGGGAGGTCTGTAATACCAAGAGCTAGCCATATGATCTAGATGTGAAATTTGGTTTGGTAACATCTAGAATGATGTTATACATGATGGTCAAAATAGATAAGATAGATGTATCACCAAAAGAGTACTTCTACTAATAGAGTAGACACCAAAATAGACTTGAGAACCTTAGAACCAATAGCTAGACATATGATTTAAAGGTGAGAATTGGTTGGTAACATCTGGAAGGATGTTACACATGATGGACTAATTTGATCAGAAAGAGGTATCACCAAAAGGGGACTTGTACTAATAGAGTAGGAACCAAAATATGCTTGGAATCTTTGAAGGCAATTTTGGAGGCCTAAACGAATGAATTAGGCCTAAAAAATGTGTAGATTCCCCCCCCCAACAAAAGAAAGGCTGGCCTTCCCTCCCCCCTGCTTTGTCTTGTCAAGAGCTTTCCAACGGTACCTTACTCATGTGATTATGAGATTCCTACAAGAAGATTCCCTAAAAGATTCCCTCTGGTCAAAGCTTGTTTGACCAACCAGATAGGACCTAGACCAGACATGTCACCCATCCAAGTAAGTAATCCAAGGGTGGAGCTTGCTGACATGTCACCTATCTGTATCCCTAATCCTATGGTGGAGCTTCCTTGGAGGAGATCCTCTTTGTCTATATAATAAAGAGAAGGTGTTCCTTTGGGGCATTGAATGTTTGAGTGTGTAATTTGTGTTTCTCTCTTCTCTTGTCCTCGGAGTATTAAAACAGGTCATCCATGCAAGGTAAGGGGTATTTGTTCTTCACTATTTGTTGATTGAGATCCCGATAGTCGATGCACATGCACATTGTACCGTCCTTCTTCTTCACAAACAAGATAGGAGCCCCATATGGTGATATGCTAGGTTGGATGAACCCTTTCTATAACATATCCTCAATTTGATTCTTACACTCCTCCAACTCATTAGGTGATAGGTGAGATGGGGCTTTCCATGGGAGTGTCTTAATTTTATGATCTACATCTTTTTTGGTGGTAATCATGTAGATAGATCATCGGGATAAACATCTTGAAACTCATTTACCACATCTTTCAAATTTTTTTCATTTTTTTTCCATCAAGTTGTGCACTTTGGACTTCTCTTATTAGACCTATGAAACATCTATTGGTCTTATAGATAGTTGTTGTTCATATGACATAGAGAGACAATTCTTGCTTGTGTGATTTTTCTTTAACCCCACTAATTGACCATTTGTGAGTTCTCATTGTTTTCTTCCTCCACTCTACTATAGGGTTGTAATGCTCCATCCATGACATGCCTAAGATTGCATCATAATGAGCTAATTGTATCACTTGCTACTCAATTGCTTCTTGATATTCTCCTACAAAGAGTGTTATCTATCTAGGTAATGATTCAATTCTCTTTATTTGCCCGTTAGGTAGCTCTAGCTCTAGCTCTAGCTCTAGCTCCTTTACTCTCATCTTTCTCTAGATCCACTCCCAATCTTATTGCAACAAAGTGAGACAAGAATTTTTTTTTGCTCTAGGATCTATTAATACTCTTACTTGATTGCCTTCTAGAACTCCATTCACAACAATCAATTGTGAGGTTGCCTTTTGAGACCTTTGCGCTCTCATCTTCTTCCTTCCCTCACTTTTTTGCTTCCTTATTGAGCCAGTAAGGCCACAAGGTACATTTACTAGCGATCTTTGTTTTCCAAAGTGATTTCCACCACCTCCTCTTAAGTGCATCTCTCCATGTTGTTCAAAGATTGCCTGTATGAAGGCCAAGGGCCTCTAGAGAGACGAGCACAATGGTTGGTAGATATGTGCCTAATACGACCACAATTGTAACAATGGCGTTGTTCTCCTTGACTTCCTTCTCCTTGTGAGACTCCATCTCTTTTTTCTTCTACTCATCCCCGCTCTCCTTGAAGCGGTCATGCTCCTTGGTCTCAAAACCAAAGGTTGCCTAGTTCCATTGGTATTGGTCCACCTATGTGGCATTTTTGCCTGGTAATGTTGAGGTGGAACTACTCCTTTACCTCCACCCAATGACCCTTATATTCTTTGTGCACAAGCAATGGCTTCAAATACCGTGCAAGGATTTTGAACCATGACTTCTTGGCAAATCTGCTCCTTCAACCCTTGTTTGAAATTGTTGAGAGCCTTTGCTGGACTCTTGTTGGTTATTGCAACTTGTAGATCCAAAAATGCCTCCACATACTCTTGTATGCTATTCTTGTGTTTCAATCCCAATAGTCAGATCCGGGCCATCTACACAAAATCCATCAATTAGAAATTCTTCAACAATCCTTCTTGCATTGCTGTCTACCTGACCTCTCATCTCTCTACCAACATGGATTGTTCCCAAGCATCATACCATGTGAGGGCTTTATCGGTCAAGTACCCACATGCAAACACACCTGCAACATGCTCGGTGATCTCTATTGAGAACAATCGGAAATATTGATTCATTCATGAGATCCAATTCTCCACTATTCCCATCATATGCTGCCGCTTGTAAGGCTCAATGTTGCAGGTCTTCTTCATCTGGAGTAGCAATGTGGCTTCATCGTTGACCAGGTTTGTAGGCACGGGTGCCTCTCCAAGTACTTTGATCATAAGTACTAGGTTTTGAGATGGCTCTTCTTCTTGCATTGCTTGATCATTCTGGAGGGTCTGCACTTGACCTTGTAATGGTCATCTTAATCTCTCAAAATTTGTTCAACATCCCCTACATTCCTTGCACCAACTCCAGCATCTGTGGATCTATGGTTCTTGCAACACTCAATTGTTATTTTCTACTTCAATAGAGAGTTAATATGATTGCTCTAGATGGCATGCAAACTATTGGAATGACCATTGGGACCTCTGAAGCAACCACTTGTTGATAATATTTCTCACCAAAATTCCTAACCACAAAATCTCTAAACATCACTTTTGGTCTCACTACATAGCAAATTTCTACTTGAGTGTTAAAAGAAAAAGGATTTGGGATATTCAAATCCATTACAAAAAAATATAGATGGTCAAATCTCACTCTATATTGTAAATCACTATAGGTAGAATCACTAGGTTTGGCAAATTCATCATTATATCCATGAACTCTGCTCTGAAGTGAAAAACCAAATACACTCTTACTTGCTCACACTGAATGTACATAATCTTGATGTGGAATGGGTTCAAGAACGGAAAGCAAGGTGCTAGATATTTTCCTCTTGGAGCCTCCATTCCATCCTCCCTCTAGCACTCAACCTTTGATGCTCCAAAGGAGCATCAAAGCACCTTCTCTTTATAATATAGACAAAGAGGATCTCCTCCAAGGAAGCTCCACCCTTGGTTTACCTACATGGATGGGTGACATGTCAGTCTTGGTCTTATCTGGTTGGTCAAACAAGCTTTGATCAAAGGGAATCTTCATGTAGGAATCTCAAAATCACATGTGTGAGGTATCGTTGGAAAGCTCTCGACAAGACAAAGCAAGAGAGAGAGAAGGCCAACCTTTCTTCTATTGGTTAGGTGAGGGGGGGTTGCACATTTTTGAGGCCTAATTCATCCATTTAGGCCTCCAAAATTGTCTTTAAAGATTTTAGGCATATTTTGGTTCCTACCTTATTAGTAAAAGTCTCCTTTTGGTGAAACCTCTTTATGATCTATTCAGTCCATCATGTATAACATCTTTCTAGATGTTACCAAACCAATTCTCACCTTTAAATCATATGTCTAGCTATTGATTCTAAGGTTTTCAAATATATTTTGGTTTTTTTATCTATTAGTTGAAGTACCCTTTTGGTGATACTTCTATCTGATCTATTTTGATAATCATGTATAACATCATTCCAGATATTACCAAACCGAATTTCACATCTAGATCATATGGCTAGCTCTTGGTATTACAATTACCTATCATGGGATTGGATTATTGTAATACTCCGAGGACAAGAGAAGAGAGAAAACATAGATTTCATACTCAATCATCCGATGCTCCAAAGGAGCACCTTCTCTTTATTATATAGACAAAGAGGATCTCCTCCAAGAAAGCTCCACCATAGGATTAGGCACGTAGATAGGTGACATATCAACAAGCTCCACCCTTGGATTACTTACTTGGATGGGTGACATGTTGGTCTTGGTCCTAATGGGTTGGTCAAACAAGCTTTGATTGGAGAGAATCTTTTAGGGAATCTTCCTGTAAGAATCTCATAATCACATGGATGAGGTACCGTTGGAAAGCTCTTGATGAGACAAACCAAGGGGAGGGAAGGCAAACTTTTCCTCTACTTGGAGGGGGCGTTTAGACACATTTTTGAGGCCTAATTCATCCATTTTGGCCTCCAAAATTACCTTCAAAGATTTCAAACATATTTTAGTTCCTACTCTATTAGTAGAAGTCCCCTTTTGGTGCTACCTCTTTCTGATTTGTTTAGTCCATCATGTGTAACATCCTTCTAGATGTTACCAAACCAATTCTCACCTTTAAATCATATGTCTAGCTATTGGTTCTAAGGTTTTTAAGTCTATTTCAATTTCTACCCTATTAGTAAAAGTACTCTTTTGGTGATACTTCTATCTGATCTATTTTGACAATCATGTATAACATCATTCTCAATGTTACCAAACCAAATTTCACATCTAGATCATATGGCTAGCTCTTGGTATTACAATTATCGTTGGAGTTTGGACTTTGTTGGACCTTTATCATTGATTGTAAGACATCATCAATACGTTTTGGTTATGGTGGAGCACTTCTCTAAGTGGATTAAGTTGGCGGCACTCCTTGACAAGTCCAATGAAGGGATGACTTACTCATTCTTGGATTGGGTTCTCAATCATTTTGGTACACAAGCTAAGGTTTTGATTGATTAGGGTACAAAGTTCTTGGGAGAATTTTAGATCTTGTGTGACAAGACTTTGATTCGTCATCATACTACCTCTTGAGATCACCCTCAAGCAGATGGCTTAGCAAAGAGAGTGGTTTAGACAATGAAGGGAGGATTGCGGAAGTACGGTTTGCAAAGAAGCCACTTGGGAGATTGAGATCTCCAATTACCTTGGTTGACCATGGGCTATTGGTTCAACCGGCAAGCCTCCTTAGCATCCTTCTCTCCTTACTAGATTTACTTGCAGCCATTTGTTGAGATGATATTGAAGTTTTGGACTTGGATGATCTAGATGTATGGATGAGTGTATGTTCTCAACAAGCAAAGATCTTTTGGAGAGTGATGTTGATGGCCTTTGAGAACTTGGTGATTGCTCAGCATAGGGATACCTTATGCTATGCTACCATTCAAAGAGGAGGTTATAGACTCTCAATCTGTCAATTTCATCCAAGTGATTATGTATATCTATAGTCAACAACACCAATGATACTTGATGTTACTACATGCCGCACTATCTTGAGAGTGCGTGAGGCTTTCCTTTTTGGCATCCTCCTATTGGAAGGAAATGATGGTGTTGTTTGGAAGGATCATGGGCACAATTATGCATCATGTCACCTCCCAAACATTGATGATCCAAGCTTGGCACTTGTATGTGCAAGCTTGCAATGTATATTATGCCGCTCTTTTGGTGGAGCTACTACTATGGTATTGTATGATAGTTTTTTGAGAGGATGGAATATGGCATTTTTGACTCCTCGCTTCATAGTGGTTCCTCAAGGAAAATGGTTATGTACTAAATGTACTTGACCTATAGCTAGTTCACCTTTTATATGGTATAGATTGCAGACAAACAACTAAGAATGGGCTCAATAGCACCCGGACTCTTGATCTTTGCCCACCATAGGGTATACCATATATTTGGAGTAGATGGCTATCCAGAGTTAGAGGGACCTAACCTGTAACAATATGGAGTTTAGCGACAAAGTTATTCTGACTTACAAAGTAGCACATAAGACAAATTAGCCTAGAATATTCCAAAAGTATATAAGAAGCTTCTTGGGAAGCTTCTCGGCTAGCTTAGCTTGCACCACAAGTAAGTAGCTTCTAGAAGATTCCAACTAGCTTAGCTTGCACATCAAGTAGGCGGCTTCTAGAAGGAAGTTTCTTGAGAAGCTTCCTAGTTAACTTGGCTTGCACTCTAAGGAAGCGGCTTGAGGAAGCTTCTCAAGCTTCTCAAGGGCCTTGTATGCTACCTATAAATACCAAAGCCAAAGCTCATGCTAGGCATTTGGAGTTTTCCCTCATTCAAGTGTTCTAATGTGAGTTTCCATTCTCCTATTTCTCTCCTTGGATTTGGTCTTTTACATAATCGCCAGCTAGGGGGCAATTATGGCACTTTAGAGTTCATGTATAACCTATGTGTGAGTTATATTTCTATAGTGTATGATGTTGTCAACAATGTATGTTGTGTTGCAATGTATATACATATATATACGACAATTGTCATGCCATTTGTAGCATCACACCTAGATTGCTCAAACATTGGAGTAGAAGTGTTGGTAGTGAAAGGTATTTTGGCAATCACTCATAGACTACTTGTTGATGGTCATATTTCATGTTCGGGGTACTATCTACATGGTAGGGCTCACCATCACTTGCACCATTTGCACTGTCAATTGTGCTCTCAACGAGATCGTTAAGGTTAGAGATCTAGGTTGAAATTGGAGGTATAACCTAGAAGTGCATCACCAAAGAGATCACTTCTTTGATGTTGAGCCTTTGAGTACTTTTGTATGGTGGATAGAAAGCCGGAAAACGTCTCTTAGCTAGAGTGGGTGTGGCTTGATTGTAATTAGTGCCCAATTATTGATAGATTGTTCAATGAATGATCAAGTATTGATCTAATTTGAGTTGATTCAAGTTGATGAAGAACTGATTATATTATGACACATTAGAGTTCATGTATAGCTTATGTGTGAGTTATGCTTCTATAGTGTATGATTTTGACAACAATGTATGTTGTGTAGCAATGTATATACATATGCCAATTATGTTCCTTAGGCAAAGTAGAAGATGAGCACCATGTATTTTTGGAATGCCCTTGTTACAAGAGAATCATAATTAGACATCAAATTAGTAATAGTGATTTTTCCACTCTCTTGCATATTGAGTCTCTAGCTTTAGGAAAGTACATGAGAGAGATTAATTTACATTGGACTAATATGTTACAGATTTGCTTGGTATACTTGGGATTTTCCTGTACTTGCATTGCATATATCTTGTATTTTCAGCCTTTTGCATATATCTTTGTGTCTTTTGAGCTTTATAATTCATTTCATTTACTAATATATTTTATTTAACAGATATTATCAAGTATGATTGGTACCAAGATCACACCTCTCATTTCTGTGCCTAAGAGAATCTGTTGAAAGAGATTTAAAAACCAAATACCATTCCTAAAACTGAAAAATATAGTTTGTTGATTTGATGGGAGTTTTAATAAATGCACATTGTCTAAATGAGTACACTTCAGCAAACAGGATTGTCTGTTTTATTATATTTGAAAAATTAGTGAGTAATTAAAGAATTTTTTTATATAATATGACTTAAACAAGACCATCTTTTTTCTTTTATTTGCAAAACATTGATAAGCGATGAAAGAAATTATATATTATATGTCTTGTATCAAGAAAAAGACCATTCTAAAGCATTTGAGTATAAAACCAACAGAATATTGAAATACTTTCTAAAGTTTTGAAAATAAAAATGATATACCTTTTTAAGAGATTCTTGTTAGGCATGGAACATATCAGGAAATATCAAATAAGAAATAGAGGACAGACACTCTCTAAATTTCTTTAAAATGAGAAAACTACACTCTTCTTAAATGAATCCTTTTGAATTGAAACATACCAAATATTCAAATAAAATTATTTTGTATAGAAGAGTCTTTAAACACTTTATAAAGAACATGCTTCCTATAGAATACTCGAGCTCAGAATAGACTGACCTGATTTCCACTGATTACATTCATTCTTCTTCTCGGTTTCTTGAGATAGCTAGAAACAAAAATAGAAACACACACCATGTAGTCTATAACGACGCTACCCTTCTAGGTTTGTTTTTGTACAAATTAGAAAGATGATCCTGTTTAAGTTACACCGTGTTAAAAATTCTTTCATTGCTCATCAATGTTTTACAAATAATACAAGGAACAAAAAAAAAACATACCCCTTGTGGTCTATAATGAGGCTATCCTTCTCGGCCATCCAACAATGCAAGTAAGTATAACGGATAAGGTTTTAACCCTTAAAATACTCATTCTTCATAATACACTTCCTCTACTTTACTCTGCTTGCAAACTAAATGCATATTGGCAAAACATTGCCAATATGCATAAAAATCCCTCTACTTCTTCAACATCAACGTTTATTACATCATTACTACCCAAAAAAAATTGATACACTCTTACTCTTATGGTAAAAGAAATCCGCTATAAACTATTGTAACTTGGCATTACATAGAGATTTCTCCAAATGGAATCAAAGGATAAAGTACCCCTAGTTTTAACAACGGACCAATCTCCTTAGTTATAATGCTTAACTATGATAGATTTTTTCTCCATATAATCCTCCAACCTTGGTGATTAATTATTCTTTCTAAGGATTAAGATCTAAATCTGTAGGTACAACTTTCTATCTAGTTTTAGCTATAGTATCTACTTTGTAGTGATTGAAAAATTTAAAGGTGAGGTGTTTGTTCATCAAATAATCCTCCAATTCTTAACTTTTGAATAATGCATTTTTTTGTGTGCATTTTGAGTATGAATGCATAAGTGATGATACCATTTTGAAGATGAACTTATGAGGTGACTATGTCATGATTACTATGGATTTGGATTATAAAGTCATGAAACGATCAATTTTAGGTTAATTATTTTGTAATTCTAGAATCAAAAGCTCTAGGTATCAGTCACTTAGGTTACTACCTCTTTGTTTTTGGCCATTCATTATTTGAAATTTGAGCCATCTAGTTCTAGTTCCGACTTGTGAATCTTTTTCCTATATGCATTGTCTTAAAGGATACTATTTTCTAAACTCCAAATTTAATAAACTAAAATTTTAGAATTATGATTTTTATAGAATCTAAAGCTTTCTCATTAAATGATTATATTTTCCTTGATTTCTTGATTTTATATATTTTATGTCCATAAAAGAATAAAATAGATAAAATTTTAATATTTGATATTATTCTTTATTTTCTAACGTTCTTTATCTCAATTTATCTACTTCATGGAAATTTCTCTAATTTTGATAAAATTTTAACATATTAGAATTCTATCATACATTGTTGATGAAATTTAACTGATATACAAATTAAAAAGAAGCAGAATTGAATTTTTGTCTTAAAAAGAAGTCAATAGTAAAAAGGAAAAGGTCTATGATGAAACACAAGTACACAATATCCAATCTTGATTATTTTATGATTTTCTACTTCCTAAATAGATGTAAAGTCGAAAAGTAATTGACACTTGATTGATAATATAAGTAGTTTGAACCACTTTCGATTTAATGAATGAATTCTTTGCGGGATTGCAGTGGTTGTCATTAAACCATGATAGGTAAGCTCAATAAGAAATGATCCTAGATTTAGAGTCATACTTCGAATTGTTCACCGGATTTTTAAGAAGGATTGATGAGATTGCTTGTTAATAATACTGATGCTTAGAAAAAAGAGAAGGGCAATTGGATTATAGTTGGATTTGAAAAGGAGAAACAGTAAGCAACCTACAATGTCCTATATTCTTGATTTTTGTTTCATCTATTATCTACAATAGCCTATCGGTGTAGAAACAAAACAATCAAAAAAGAAAATGGAAAAAAACTTTGACGGGAGGGTTTAGGGGTTTAGGGGTCATATTATCATAAGAGATTCAAGTTTACATTGTCTTGTATTGGTACAAACAGTTATGTTGGAAAAATCGTAACAAATATTGTACCAACAATAAGTTTTCGGTAACAGAAGTATATTCAAGTGTCTAGGATCATAAGAATGGAAAATAAACTGCAAATACTTGAAGCAAATATCCATCTACAAAAAGATTCTGGTAAACGAATCAGGGTCAAAATAACTCACCAGATAAATAAATTTCAAGTGTAGAAGGTGTAACGTGGTTACCTGATGCAACTTAACTGATCCATATGATACTTGTTCAACACATTAAAACCTTAGATTCGGTCTAAATCTACTTGTTTTCCTCTATGGAACCACGATAACATGGCTCCTTATGTGAACCCACATGCCAATTTCATCTAGCAAGCTGTAACAAGGATAGAAGACACAAGATGCCATCACAAGTTTCAAACTTGCAGGCAAATGATCGAATTTGGATAAGTTCGCCCCTGTGGAGGGTTTGAGTACACCCTCCGTATGTGCTTCACACGAGGTTATGGCGGACTACTATTATATGTCGTGCTGGTTGTTGAACACTACTGTACTCACCCACCAGAAGTAGAGAGCAGATTCTCTACTTTACATAAGTCTTATATGATAAACACCTTCATTATCCTGCAGAGGATAGCGAGTTCACAAAACTAGGTGAAAACTCGATGCACAACAATAGGCAACAATTTGATTAGTCATCTATGGGCACTTGTGTTTGAAATCTCGAGGTGTGACATAATACATATTGAACCGTGGTATGCACATAACTTAAAATGGGATCAGCGTACCATCATTACATAGGAATCCCACATGTGAAATTCGCTCACCAATTTTAATCCTTGCAGTTGAATCATAGAAGTTGAAAGGAACTCCTTCTCCATATTATGAGTTTGACTCCAACCTCAACATGGTAGAGGCTATGACTGGCTACTAAGTTTTCTCTATCACGAGGGAAGTAGTGCAGTCTAGAAAACTAGAGTGCAAAGTCTCTGTGGAACAGGAGGAGGTCCCACATGGAGATGATTGCATGCGCAGGACTTGCTTGGCGAAAGCAGAGCTCATACATTCGTTCGTTGTTGGTTCGTCGGTTGCTGACATCAAAGTAGGAAAGGTCGAGGTCCCAGTGCTGGACGGGGGAGAGAGATTGGTCCGTAGATGACTGCAAAAGTTTGACACAAGGAAAGGAGCGATTGACTACTACTGACTGTTGCTGCGTTGTTGATACTGTAGTCTGTAGGTATCAGCCCGTCTTACTTGTCCCCTTCTCCATCAGCAGCAGAAGCACAATTTGATCGCGCTCCGGGGCCGAGGGGTGTGGTCCCTGTCAGTCATCAATTCTTATATCTACCTTCGTGGTACTAGTAGTAGAAGACGAAGTTTGCGAGTCGTCGTGAACCAAGCAGTACAAGAAGTTTGTAAGGTGTTATCAATCAGGCGACAGGGAAAGGGAGAAAAGATGGTGAGGATGATGCGAATGCTGGTAGATCAGGGGAAGAGGACGGCACAAAACCTGCAATGGGTTCGGCAATTGTCCAACAGCCCTGATCTGAGGACACGATTGGAGCAATTGGTACCCGAAGAGCAAGCCAGGCTCAAGGATTTGAGGACCAAGTATGGGAAGACCTCGCTGGGGGAGACAACCGTCGACATGGCAATTGGTGGAATGAGAGGGATCAAGGGCATGTTGTGGGAGACTTCGCTGTTGGATCCCGATGAAGGTATCCGGTTCAGGAACATGACCATTCCTGAGTGCCAGGCAAAGCTTCCCGCGGCCATCCCCAAAGGAGAGCCTCTTCCGGAAGGTTTGTTTTGGTTGTTAGTGACAGGGGAGATACCTACAAAAGAGCAAGTAAATGGATTGACTCAGGAGTTCAAGGACAGATCTAAAATCCCCGGCCACGTTTTTGATGTCCTCAATGCGCTTCCGGAAACGGCCCACCCTATGACCCAACTCACTACTGGGATCATGGCTCTGCAGACAGAGAGCGAGTTTGCAAAGGCTTATGAGAAGGGTATTGACAAGCGCAAGTACTGGGAGCCAACTTATGAAGATTCGATGAATTTGATCGCTCGGTTGCCAGAGATTGCTGCTTACATTTACAGGAGGACCTACAGGGGGGGGAAGACTATTGCTGCTGACCGCAGTTTGGACTACTCTGCAAACTTTGCACACATGTTGGGATATGATGATGACAAGTTTCACGAACTGATGCGGCTGTATTTGTCAATCCACACGGATCATGAAGGAGGAAATGTGAGTGCACACACCGTGCATCTGGTGGGAAGTGCGCTTTCTGACCCTTACCTGTGTGTGGCTGCTGGAATGAACGGGTTGGCAGGGCCTCTGCATGGTCTGGCGAACCAGGAAGTGTTGCGGTGGATTCAGGATCTTGTTGCAGAGATTGGAACTGACGTGAGCACGGAGCAACTGAAGGAATTTATTTGGAAGACCCTTACGAGTGGAAAGGTCGTTCCCGGATATGGTCACGCTGTTCTCAGGAAAACGGATCCCAGGTATATATGCCAGCGTGAGTTTGCTCTGAAGCATCTGCCCAATGATCCCATGTTTCAGATGGTGTCTAAAATCTACGAGGTCGTCCCACCCATTCTACTGGAACTCGGCAAGGTGAAGAACCCTTGGCCCAATGTTGATGCCCATAGCGGAGTTTTGCTTCAGTACTATGGATTGAAAGAAGCAAATTTCTACACAGTTATGTTTGGTGTGTCTCGAACCATGGGTGTGCTGTCTCAGCTTATTTGGGACCGAGCATTTGGTCTTCCCATTGAGAGGCCCAAGAGTATGACGATTGAGTGGATTGAAGCCTTCTGCAAGAAACAGGGTGCCAAGTGAGTTGATCACTCTTCCCACAAAATTATAAGACTGGCAGAGTACTGATTTCCATTATTTTTTACAGTACCTGATTCAGTGCACAATCGACCCCCTCCCCACCAGTTGACAGATTCCCAGTACGAAACATTACAATATCGACCTCAGTACTAACTTGCTAATATATACCTCTTTGACCCCGATCTTTTAACGCTCGAGGAACTAGGAGTCGCGTGATCGATTGTACTGGAATAAGTTTTCCCAGTGGGAAGGTAGCAAGATGTGGTTCCCTCTCAGATGTCTAAGTTTATCTGGTCGATTCTAGAGAGAAAATCAGTGCATCATTTGGACCTGATCCTGACTAGACTTGCAAATTGTGTAGTGGATATCATCCATTTTCAGAATAATTTTGTTGGCCGTTGTAAGTTTTTTCTTACAACAAGCCTGAGCTGGAAAGCATTCAAGGAGACAAAGGCTCTGTACAATTAAGTTCTTCCTTTGGGCCTGTTCATTTCTTTCACATTTTTTCTTGTGTACCTACAGTTTGTAGCTCTGAAGCTGTAGTAAATGTCCTTAGTTCCCTTTGCTCACATGTATCCTGTTTCTTCTACTTTTAGACGTCCCATCCTGTCCCGATCATCCGCTTGACTTACTATGTCTCGTTGTACAATTGGCCAATCGGTTGTTACCTCCTTACTTATGTCAGTATCGGAGTTCAAGACGTACTGAAAGACCTGATGCACGTCTGATTATTTTTGATTTCTCATCTTGCCTTATCCTTGAACAAATTGCGTACATATGTGAGGCTTAGTTTCTGATTCAGTTGTCAGTAAATCCGTTACTATTACGTCCAGATAGGGAGAAGAGTGTCTATTGCATGTCGATGTGGGTAGGGAACCGTGTTCTAGTTGTATGTCAATCACTCAACGTGACCGGATTGGGAGAAGTTAAACATTGTAGGTGGACGATTTGGGAAACCTTTTGGTGGTGAGCTTGCTCCCAGTTCAGAAGAGTCAGCAAGCTTTGATTGGTATTTGCTGTTGATCATCCGGGTACTGGTGTTAGAGCCTGTGAACTGACTAAATAATTTCCCCAGAGATTCTATTGGGATCATCTGGTGGTAATCCTTCGGTCAGCTTGATTGTATCTGGGAGTATCTATAGTCGTTCAAATAGCTTTCAGTGGCTTGTTCCAGAGTCCATCTCTAGCGCTCTAAAACCCTGTCACACTCGTCTTTTCATTCGTCGGACCACTAACATGTCGTCGTTTCTTCGTCTTACTGCAATTTAGCTGCAATTTCCTGGTAGTATGCAGGAGCATTGTAGGGTACACTTGATTGAGAATAGTGCAATTCATCGACCAGCCGCATTAGGTTCTCTTCATATCAGTCTTTGCACGTCTGCTTTGCAAACTAGGTCAACGTTTATGATGCCAAGCAGAGCCTAATGAACCCAGAGGTCTAGCTTTAGCTGTGAATATTCATCTCTACACCTCTGCTGTTCCAAGATCTGTTCTTGCTTCCCAGATTCAATCTCATGCGGACTGTGTTCTTAACAGTCGCACTTCAGGCTAAAGGGGCCTCCAATTACTTTGTTATGCTTTACTATTTAATCAAAATACGCTCAATCTACAGGAGCAAGAAGAAGTAGCACTGGAATACGAAGGACAGTACGAGATAATGATATTCATAACCCTTATGATTGCCTGACAAAGAAGATGATGTTGCAAGTGATGGAGATTAAGAAAAGGCAAACGCGCCGGAGAGCATGAATGGGCTTCACGTAGACAACTTCCTCTCTGGCAAGGTTTAATCTCCTCGGTCTCTCCCTTGGAATGACGATCTACCTGTGACAACGAACTTGAGATAAGAGTGCGTTGGGAGAGAAAGTGAGCAGATACCTTTTTGTTAGAGACATGCAAAGGACTAAATTAAACAACAAAGCTTTAGGTTCTATGAAGATCATCGCCGTTGCCGGCTTCTTAACACCGACTACTAATGTTGGAAGGCAAGTAAGAAGGCCAGCTTCCACAACTGCTCTCCACAGCTCTGGGACGTAGACATAGTGATTTTGCTCAGCAGCCCAGGATGTTAGACATCTAAAACTAGCAGGAGCTGAGGTCACGACACGGCTCACTTTCTGTAGTTCAGACCATCACGAAATTGGGAAGTGCTAAGGGTGCGTTAGGAGTTAATATCGTTAGATTGGATTATAGAAGCACCACAGTGCAGCAATATCCCGGGAAGAGAACAGTCGAGATCACTTACGCGTAGAACGCGTTCGAGTATTTTCAAATAATTTGTATCAAAGTTCGAAACGTAGAGACAAATAAAGTTGAAGTAATTGTTTCATCGTCGTCAACTCTCCTCATTTAATTTCAATGCTAAAGTCTTCAAAGGACAAAGAGCAGTATTCTTCTCGGCCGATTATTCGCTTAGTAATTAGGCCTCTTAGGCCACAATAATGTCAGGTGGTTTTAACCTTCACCCATGTGAATTATCACCGACGATCACTGTGTTCAGACATCAGACTAGAACAGGTTGTTTCTGTCAGTACATTTTCACAGTACCTGTCATTTCCATGATCTAGATAAAGTCCGATTCCTGTTTTAATGGGTTTGCATAATTGGCCAAGCTGATCAAAACCACGCGTAGCTTATTTTCTCCAAATCCAATTTCACACGCAAGACCCATATGGGCATCCGAAGCAAAAACTATTTCCCAGGCATGTGTGGAGTTCAGAAGCTCTATTAGTTGCATTCCTCCTCAACGAGGCCATACTGCAAGTGATTAGACGGCAGTTAACACTGCTTTTGCCAAATCGTAGTACAGAACTCGGAATGATGGAATCACAAAAGGAGCACTCCACTAAACCTCATCATTAAGCCTCATGTTCGCAAGGGAAGCCATTCTTGGACAGAATGGTGAAGGTTTTAACGATATGTTGGGCGTTCGTTTAACTCAATGTCCAAAAACTGCCAGCTAATATCAAATTCCCGACTGGCTTTTGAACGTATGCACTGTAAACAGAATGCAGAAAGCCCAACTCATTAACCACCATTCCGCATCCCCGAAAGTTCACGGGACTACATAATGTCCAGAATCCAACAAAAGCTTCACCAGCATTCCGAATCTCACATCTCAATTGGCACTTGAGCTCAACCAGCAAAGACCCTAAATTAAAGATTCAAGCGACAGTGCATGAACATGTCGTTTTCAGCAAATAGAACTTCTGCGACATCGAAATAATTTCAGGTCCTGTAAAGGTAAATCACTACATTGATCTCAACATATAAGAGATGGTCACATTGGTCGCAACTGAAATATTGCACAATTCCCGCAGACAAAGGATACCCTTAAGATGGGCGTAGAGATCCGAACGCGCATGCGCGCTTTGTTAACAGTATAATAAGCACAAAAACTCTCTAAACTAAAGGAGAACTGAAGACGCTCCACTGTAGGTGGTACAGGAGACACGTTGACGGGCTCTCAGCACGCCAATACACCAACAAAATACTTTTAACCTACAGAAAACCAGATGCATAGTAAAGTTCAAGATCTTCTGCGAAGCCATTCATCCGTCACATCTCCAGGTAAGCTATTAATTGGAGCCAAAGGGAACACTAGCAATTCTCAGCAGGTGTGATAGAGGAGCACTATTATAAGAATGCAGAAACAGACCATAAATTACGGATGAATCAAATTTGAAACGAGGAACAAAGGTAGCTAAGTTCCGAAAGAAGCTGAGGCAGGCCTGAGCCACAAGATCAACATTCCATAAAAGACCGCATATGAGATGATAGAAATTGATGCAGAGAAGTGCACACTCCAAAAGTGCATTTTGACTCATCATTCGCGACCTTACTTTTCAAGTATATTTAGCAGATATACGATATTTTCACAAACTTTCATCATCCTCTTAAACATTCGGTAAATTCTTCTGCACTCATAAGGGCATAAAGGCAACCATGCATGTATGGGTGAAACACAAGATGCACAAAGACGTCCGGAGTCAGAGAACGGAGTGGCCTTCAGCTCTTGGGCACTATACCGACTGAACATCTAGATAGACCATCAGACCTGCGGCTGTCCACTTCTTTATTTGCTCGATAACATGAAAAGTACCTCACAAAGCTCAGCTTTTTCACTTTGATCAAAAGTTCCACTGGACTTGAGAATCTTCTTTTTCAACTCTAATATACACCTCAAAAACCGATTTGAAATATTGCCCAAACAAACTGGCCCATCAGGAGCTCGTGCTTCGAAGAATGGTCTCCATAATTGAACAATGGGCTTCTTAAAATTGGGAGATATACACAGAAGAATCCTAATTTCAATTTCTAGTCGTACAAGATTGGTGCAAAACAAGACCAATACCCAGGTTATGGAAATGTACATGCACCTGTTGAGATTGTCCTCAACTTATTATCCACGCTGTTTAATAAATGGCAGAAAGCTGCAGGGCCCTTTTCATGCAAACACGAGGATGATGACAATAAGCAGTGCTACGCCAAATATGATGAGTAGCAAGCACGACTGAAGACATGACAAAACCACGATCAGTGATGAGAACTTGAAACTTCACAACAGTCTATTACATGCTAGTACGAGCACTTTAGTGACACTCGACGAACATGACTTACCTCTTTCGTAGAAGAACTATCTAGACGAGCAAATAAACACAATGGATGGACGTAAGAAATAAAGTCACCCACCATCACTGCAAGTGAGGATACAAAAATCATTAACAGGAAGGTAGCTTGTATTACTCACCAATGAGTTATTTGACTTTTGAGTCTTCGAGGCTTTGGTGAGTTGGCGGTTCGCCTGGGTAGTGGCGGCATGCGAGTTCTCTATGTTGGAATCAATATTGTCTGCACACGTAGACGTGTAAAAAGAATGTTAGAGAAACGCAGTCACTAAGGCTCCAAAAATTGGCCCCAGATACTACATGTGTACGTACCCACAGGTCCACATCCTGTAGATTCCCCGATAGAAGAAAAATTAAGCATGATATGGCCGTACACGGCTAGTGCCGAAATCGATGGTCACTACTTATGATCAACCGTGAACAAAGAGCTCAAAAACAGATGTTCAAGCATGAGGAGCACAGCAACTCACCTATCATGACTCCTTGCTCGTGTAGCAGCACGGCGAGATCTTTGAAAATCTCATTCACCTCCCCAATTTGTTCCTGAATTTCGCGGATACCCAGCTCCCGTTCTTCAATGACTGCCTCATTGAAAACAACTTCATTCTCTAATTGAAGGACATCCTGTTTTCTCTGTTCAATAAGCAACTGACGTTGCTCCTGATTTTCCTCCGGTTGAGACTTGAGGTCACTCGAGGAATAACTGCAGAAATATGTCAAACGTGATGATCCAATCAGGCATGATGGGGCTACAGGCATTAGAGCAAGCACTACAACTACATTGTAACCACGAACGAATTCCTCGACAATATGACGGCAGTGCTACGAAAATCTAAAAATTACATAGGGTATAAAAGTAATGACTTCCGGCCTCCATTCACATCAATTCACATCCACACGCTTAAAATATGTATGTCTCGACAATCTAATATAATTTCTCATTCACTGAATTAGTAGCAAGGTCCGCTACAACATCACAACTTCCCTAGAGTGAAGATCTCCTAAAACCGTACTTCAGACTGACAGAGCAAGTCTGGTGACCTAGTGGCTTCGTGAGAATAAGAACGAACTGTTTACACTAACTCCAACTTGACAAACAGCGTTGCACCAAACAACAAAATCGAGATGACGATCTCACCTCGGTGGTAAAGCAGCTTGTGCCACAAAAGGTGCGTACGAAGTTTCCCGCTCGACTGCAACTTTCTGTGCTTTTTGGAACTCTTTGAGAACAGCCTGGAAGTCTTTTGCGAGTTTTGCATCTCCTACCTTTTTGCTTGCCTGCAGGTGAGAGTTGAGGAAGAACTTTGAAATTGGTAAATGCTAGTACTTCAGAATAGGACTGACGCCTTGCCATTCCTTGATTAAGTGATCTACAGCAAGTCAGCTCCCCACCGGTCTCCATCTAGCGGGCGTAAGTTAAGATTCCGAACAGAAATTCACTACCCTAACTACCAGAGAGAAAGGACTGACTGGACAGCTAATACTCCGCAAATTACCACGGTGGACGGGCGTATTCGAAAATTCACTCTCACAACTACCGGATGTCTGACATTCTCTCTGCCTCCAAAACTTGCCCGACACGTTGGCTGATTCCAGAGAACCGACTAAACAGTGTAAGCAGAATACCCACGCCTTATATATGGACACCGATCGACACTCCAATTTCGCAGCACGTTAATCAAGAAACTCGACCAGAACTTTACAGCCGACATACGAGACATCCTGCTCACCCACCAGATTACAAAAAATGGCTTCCAGGTAACCTCAGAATTTCCCCTCCACAATCAGATTAGGTCAATGCGAGGGGTGATGGTCCGACTTACAGTTACTTCTGTGTATTGGTCGACTTCGGAGGCTGATTTAAGTCTTGCGGAAGTGTCTTTAGCCAATTGTCCGATGTGTTGCCGAGTTTTGTGCCTACGGCATGCCCGAATAACAGAAATTAAGGACAGTGAATCAAAAAATCTGAACATTCAAAACCAGGATGCAGCAAAACAGTCCATTCGACTGCACACGGGTACGGAACATCCATAACTGAGATTCAATTCCACTTACAGCTTCTCCCGTAGCTCTGGGGTATCTTTGGGCGTTCCGAGGGTATTCACTAATCGTTTAAAAGTGGAAACGGCAGTGTTGATCTGGAAAACTCCGGCAGCCAAGGCCTGTGTTGGATCCTGATCCTTTCTTCCATCGCGCCTACTCGGCGGTGGCCCGCCGGCCTCTAGATCTAAGAAGCTCATCCTTGTTCTCCCTCGTCGTCCCTCCTCTTCCCCTCAAATCCCGTCACAACGCAAGACCTTGCGCATCAATTCTCCTCAAAGTCCGAGTGGTATTAGCCTTAATATCAATCACTATCTGTAAACGGAGCCACAACGACAATACAAATGTGTAATCTTAAGGAGGAATGAACAAACACAAACAACGACACTGGCTCGCTCCACACCGGGCGAGAGAACGCAGTGCGACCGACCTTGCGGGGGAAGGACGCGAAAGAGCTGTATAGGGACATGAGAGGAGTAGTGGCACCAAAGCAAGGGGTTACAATCATCAGCCAACATCCGTCAAAAAAGCAACGAGAAAACGCGGGCCTTAGGAAGCGGGAGGAACACCACTGTCACTGGGTGAGCTAGCAACAAAAGATCAGTCGACGGACGGACGGACAGACGGTGGGGCACTGCTTTTGTTCCCATGTCCATGGCCCTGTTCGCGTTCCTGCCAGATTCCCCTCTCTCCACGCACCGTACGGAGGTGATATTCCCTGATATTCTACGTAGTTCGCACGCCCTGTCTTGCCTCTAGGAAACTACGCCTGGTTGTCCAAACTTGTCCACTTACATGGTACATTGTGGACTGCTGTTTGGACCTAAATGGGGCATTTACCAACCGGACACCACGGGATGTGGTCAATCTTCTCCAAAGCTTCAGCACATAAATTACGCACATTGACCCCGGCCTCTGGTTAGCAGTCAGTCGTCCTCTTCACCTCTTGGCAATCAGCCAAAAGGTCTCCTGTGTAAGCATAAATGCAAGGTACCGGACGCGTGATCCAAGGGATAACGAGTTTCTTTAGAACTGCTTGTAAACGAGCTTAATATGCTTACCGGCTTTGGTGGGAGAGACTACGTTCTTGCTTGGTTTGAATGTGATTACCGGTTTGGATGATGACGATGACATGGTGAAGTCCTCTCTGTGATCCTAGCGGGTTGCCGGTAAGTACAACCTTGGTTGCTAACGTAACCTTTGGTCTGAGTTAGTTGCGAAGGAGTTTCGACTATCACCCCCTAATGTTAAGTACTTACCACGTCAGGTGGAACTCAAGGTGACGGACAGATTGACCGAGCGACCACGTTATGCCGGATGAACACTACATGCAAGTCGCGACTAAACGCCGCCACATGGAAACAGGCAGTTTTCTCAGCAATGGCGTGGCGTGGAAAGGCTGGTCTAAAACGTGGAGTATGAGTTTTCAAAGAATGTAAGCGTGGAATAGACCACTGAGGTGAATCTGTCGGCTATCGTCGGGCGTCCTTCAGATGTGGCTCTAGGATGCAACATTCGCTTACGTGGGCCCCTGATGGACGGAGGACCTGGCCGGACAGAGAAGGACATGGGAATAGCTGGCCTCACCGGACATCGTATCTGCTTACTCTTTCAAACCTTGCCACCTGTACGCTTCAATTTGAAGCGAAATGACCTGGCCTGCTGCATCTTTAATTCCCGCAATCCCGGAAAGCACTCTCGTAAATATCCACAGAACGTCGTCAAACCTATAACGGACGGAATCAAGTGGACGCCGATGAGCATGGACGGCTGGAGCATGCCCGTACAGTAGCTGGTCACATGTCCAACTAGTGCTGGTTGACCGAGTACCCGCTCTCTACTGTAGCCGTAGTGGATAGTGAAGGCACCGCCAGTTCTGGCTCCGATCGGGAGGAAGAGAGAAATAGTTGAGGAATCTGCACCCGAACCTTTTCTTATGACGTACATGGGACACTAGTTAAACCATGTTTAAAAGTTGCATACAAATCCATTTGTAGGCAATAATGTGGATATGGAGCCAAATTTTCTGTAGCAGAAATTTTCTTAATTAGAGTTGCCTCCACATAATTGTGATTTGGAAATTTTCCGAATAAAATTAGGGGGGAACATAGTAGTAGTTTGTTTTTGTTTGAACCAGAGACATAACATCTTATATTGGACTTAGACACAAAACTCATGATTATGTATCGCAGAGAGATTATCAGGGGCTAAAGTTAGAAAGTTTGAGCTATATCTTTGTGTGCATAATGGCAACGCATAAACAGAAACAGGATAATGTGAAAGCAACGTATCGATTCAAAATGTTATTTAGAGAAGAAATATTATATAGTCCCGTACGTTTCTAGCCCGGAAACACATGAAACTCTTAATTTGGATCTGCCTGCAATGAAAAGGTATTGATATTCCCATATAAACTGACAGACAATGCACTATTTCTTAGGCCATATTTCACTATAAGGAAACGGGTATCGCTTTATTAAAAGAGCACATGATGAATTTTAATAACGATATAAGTCTATTGAGGTCCACTTCAATCAAAGAACCTTATAAGTTATCAGTCCACCCAGAAATAAATTCCAAATATCTACAGAAATACACACACACACAAAAAAAAGCGATACATACAGGCAAAGAAAAAGACAGGCATATTTTGCAACTTATTCAAACACACAGGATTAATGTTAATCACGTCAAATTCGACATATGACCTCTTCAGTCAAAGACACGTATTATTCCATCAGTGCACAATGTTATAAGTGCCCAAATTCTGCTGAAAGCGATCCATAAAGACCAAGAGAAAAGAAGGGACTCTTCTGAAAAGCTGTCCCAGTCTCAATGAATCACAAACTCTCTGTCTATATCGGAATGGTTGCTCCAAGACACGTGAGGGCGAACACGTGATTCGATTCTGAAAGCTGAGGCAAAGGCCTCGCCTTTCGTTGTTTTCTCGTACACGAGACGACACATGGATTCGAGACAACTCAAAAGCATGGACAAATAGATGATCCTCGTATCTGAAACCGCTTGCATTGGTCCTTGTGGCCAGTTTTGCTTTAAGACGACATGCACAGACCCTCGTCACGATGGGCAAGATGAGTATTAGTAGCTATGTTTCTATTCTATCTACAGTCTTATAGGGAGACTGGAAAGGCAATTGAACTAGATGTTCTTAAAAAGAGGATGAAATGCTGAAAGAGCAAGTCCCCAGAAATGTAATGCGGACGAAGTCAAAGTGAAGAAATAACTTTGGCCTTAAGATTTTGAGTAATTTCCTATAGTGGTATATTATTGTTGTTCTTACAAAAACAAGTTTGCATGAGGCCCAAGCACCAGTCCCACCGGAATTACAAAGAGACACGTAATAACCAAATGAACTAGATGTAATCATATGATGGTACGCCATACAGGATTACATTGTCTAATTCAGAAACTATCGAAACATTTTACATTAGTCATAGTGGATTTTGAGCCAAATAAAGTACCTCGAAGGGAAAAGAAAAAGAAATACAAACTACCAAGAAGTAAAAAAGGAAGCTTGCGAAACCCAAGGAAGAAGGGCAAGAACCCCATGCAAAACTATGGCCACATAAAGAAGCGAAAGGGAAGCAAAGAAAGGAATCAGGGAAGAACAAGAAAGAATCAAAGTAGTATATTGCTAAATTGTGTGATATAGGTACTGTAGTAGTCTATATGATAAATGGAGGGTACTAAATATAATGGGAAATCTAATTACCACTACAAATCAATGAAGACCCAATGTCTAGGAGCATTGTAAAGTGCATGAGACTCTATATTTGAAACATAAAGTAAGTATAGTTAGCAAGACTACCATAATCATCTCTTTTTCAGTGAACCTTATGTTACTTCTTAACGAAGACCATCAAAATAATGATGAAGATGCACACAAATCCTTATAGCTAAATACACAAAGCTATCAAAGGACATACATAGGGTACTCTTTATAGCAATGAACATTTTTACGTTTGCCAAGATGGCTACTTGTGCCAATATCTTTACTTGTAAGAGGTTGGTAGAGTATGCTAATGGTCAAATAAAGCTCAGTGTCTATTCTTGAAAGTCATTATATCTACTCTCACATACCAAGGAGGTGGTCTAGCAAGTTCAATCACCTATCAATCTATACTTAGAACCATGTAGAATGTAGGACCTATGTCACATTGTCTCAAAAGGCATCATAAACTCTAGTATGCTTCTATATAAAGCACACTATAAAATAAATAAATAAAGAAAAATATAAAAAATTTTATTAGGAGGTTTCGAGATTTTTTTTAATGGGATCTTTATGGCTATAGGAAATTACAGTAAATAATTTTATGAGACCCCATAAAAAACTGCAAGGTTAATGAACTCTTCATCAAAAAAATTTATGGGATGATGAGGCATTTCAATTTTTGAGGAGTGGCCAAATTAACATAGTTATAGAAGGTTTACAAGAAGGATTAGGCAAGCATTTTGAGTAAGGAGGTTTAAGAACCAATGCCACATGTCACAACTTCATAAGAAGTATTCCCAAAACTTGCCATGTGTCATAATCTAACATCTCAAAATTGAAATGTGAGATTTGAATGCTATCCTGCAAGTGACTTTGAGGTACTCAAAGGTAGAAACATAAGGGATGGGTGCATATTCTTGGGCATAAACCATGGTTAGTACAATATATAAGCTGTTTTTTTATGAAGGTTATTGGATGCAAATAGATGCGAAGTGCCTCGGAACCTTTTGATTGATTTATGGGTGCTAACATCATTAACAAACATTATTAAGCAACTTCTGGGTGCCATATTCTCAAGCTGAAATAAGATTTAGAATTTGGATGCCATATTCTTGCATAGAAACTCAAATTGGAGTAGCAAGTATCCATGTGAAATTTGTTGGGTCCAAGTATTTGAAAGTATGGAGTGACATATGAGCACCAAAATTACAACTAAACCTCCCTAACATCACTCTAACTTGAATAAATTTAAACACAATGTGCCAAACTTGAAACTTGAAGCCTTTCATAGGTACCTTCAATATTATAGAATTAGAATTGAATTTAGTGAACAATGCATGACATAAACTCTCATATTACAATTCCTACACATCTTCCCATTCCGCATCTCTCTCTCTTTATCAATTGCAATATAGAGCTATTGACTTTCCTTCTCTTATCATAATTCTCCTCACTCTTCTATTAGTACCTTCCCAATTGTTGATAATTTTAGATTTGAAGATCTCTGGCAAATGGTGTTGAGTGTTCCACTAGTGCCAATACAATCTACTCGGTCTACTCTTTCCTTGGATAGCAAAGCAAAATGTGATGCAAAATGTGACAAAGATAATTTTTGAATGACCTCCCATCTTTGTGCACAAATTATTGATTATTTGGAGTACCTTGAGCATTTTAAGAAATTAAATGGGGCACTTTTCAAGAAACCAATTCAAAAGACTTTCATTTAGCTCCATGAATAATTTTTGTGTGAGATTTGGGATGAGGTTTCTTGGGTCTATTAATGATGAGAGATTGTAGAAAAAATGATCATGTTACATGAAATCCTATAAAGACATAAGGGATTGGAAAGATAAATATACAAGCAAGGGTCTCATGGTGTAAAAGACCAAAGAGAGAAATAGGAGAATGGAAGATCACATTGGGACTCAATGAAGGAAACTCCAAATGCCTAGCATGAGCTTGGGCTTTGGTATTTATAGGAAACATACAAGGCTCTTGAGAAGCTTCTTAGGAAGCCTCCTAAAACCCACCTTCTTAGAGTGCAAGCTAAGCTTATTGAGAAGCTTCCCAAGAAGCTTACTCCTAGAAATCACCACTTGGCATATGCATTACCCAGTACTTGGATGTTACCAAATAGCTTCCTAGATACTTCTAGAATATTCTTATAATTCTTGGTTAATTTGGCCTATTTGCTACTTTGTTAGTCTTGACTAAATTGCCTATAAATTCCATATTGTTACACATGGAGAAGGATATTGGGCAAGGATGGAAAACTATAGATCATAAATTGAATCACCTTTGTACTCATTTTGACCAAATAGGTGCATTGTTTGGGGGTAGAGCAAAAATTTTCCCTTATGGCTTGTAAGTATGGGGATTGGGAGTGAATTAAACATATCTGAATGGGCAAGCAAAGTGGATGAAATGGGAAGCAAAGTTACATTACAGAAGAGGAGGAAATTATGCAAGAAGGTACTCTATTTCAAAGATTTCACAAATGTCACAAGCATTTCTCTTCAACCCATCTCATTGAAGGTCTTCACTATGATTCCTATTCAATACATCCCATTCATTTCCATTTTTAGTTCATGGCACCCAAGAGAGGTTTGATAGGGTAGACAAGTTCAAGGAAGATTTTCCAAGTCCAAGTCCAATAGCTCAAGAAATTCCTATAAGAGCAAGTGGTACCAAAATTCCATCCAAAGTAGGAATAGATAGAAAAGATGGAGAGGGAGAAGAAAAGCAACAAGAAACCTCACACAAGAGGAGGAAATCCTCAAAAGCAAATCCAAAGATGATCCTTACTCTTTCTTTGATTGCATAGGATATGGTTAGCTATACAAAACTCAAGAATAATTCTCTATAGGCAAGAGAAAGATGTAAATTATTAAAGATCAACACTCAAAAAGTGACCAAGATTGAGAGATAAAGAGTAAAAATTGAAGTCAAATGGAAATGAAGGACTTAGAAATTGAAGTTCAAAAAAATAAATGATAAAGAAAAATGGTTTTATGTGATGAATTTGGAATTAACTAGATAAGGGAAATAACCCAATGAGATTAAGAGAATTATGTCTATGTTATCAAAAATAGATTCACAACTTGCATAGACTTGTAATACTGATCTAGATTATAGTTCTTGCAAATCTAATGTAGATGATAGCAACTCTTTATAGCTAGTGTAGCTATAAATGATGATAGCTAGTGTAGATGATAGTGGACTAGATGCAATATGATGCAATATATGAATTATTATCCCTTGTAGATCTAGAGCTAGTGTAGATGATATCGGATTAGACTAGATGAAATACGTGTATTTTTCTCCTCTAGTGCAAAAGATATAAAATTTTATGTTTTCTTTCTTGAATTGACTGCATGTGTGGATCATAGGTGTATGGAATTGCTCGAAGAGGGGTTTCAATCATAGTATTGCTCATTATAATGAGTGTTTGCTCACACTATAAGAGTCCTCACTCATCTACTAGCAAGCTTTGCTTGGATCTATTTGGGCTTGCTCACCCTTGCAAGGTGTTCGTTGGGGGGGTGGAAGGTCTGCTCACCCCAATGAGTACTACTTACCCCATAACAAGGCTTTGCTTGTGCCTTTGAAGTACTTAAATCTTCATTACTTTATAGTTGCTTAACCTCTAAGGTGTATGTAACTTGAGTAATTCTCTAGGTAACCTGAGTAATTATCCATGTGTACATAACTTAAGTAACTCAAGTACTTTGCAAAGATCATCTAGCTCCTTGGCTGCATATAACTCTTGGCTACAATAGTCCAGATTAAATTTTTAGCAAAAAGTGCCAAGACTTGGCTAAAATTTTTTTCTTAGGCTATTAGGTGTAATGTTCCGAGGATAATAGAGAAACAGAAAAGAGAAAACACAATTTTTATACTCAAACTCCAATGCCACAAAGGAACACTTTGGCTTTATTATGTAGCAAAGTAGAGACACTCAATAGAAGCATTGGATCAAATACATGGATTTGTGAGATTTCATTGATCTCCACCCTTAGATTAGATGCATGCATGGGTGACATGTTGGATTTGGTCCTATCTGGTTGGTCAAACCAATGTTGACCAAAGAGAATCTTTAGAGTCTTCTTGTAGGAATCTCTAAATCGTATGTGTGAGGTACCATTGGAAAGCTCTTGATGAGACAAAGGGGTGAGGTGGGGTGGTGAAAGGAGGCCACCCTTTATTTCTTGGAGGAAAATCTGCATATTTTTGAGGCCTAATTCATTCATTTGGGCCCTCAAAATTACCTCAAGATTTCAAGCATATTTTGGTTTCTGCCCTATTAGTAGAATTAACCTTTTGGTGATACCTCTTTCTAATCTATTTAGTTCATCATGTATAACATTCTTTCAGATGTTACCAAACCAAATTTCACCTCTAGATCATATCTCTAGTTATTGGTTCTAAGGTTTTCAAGTCTATTTTGATTTCTGCCATATTAGTAAAAGTACTTTTTTGGTGATACCTCTATCTGATCTATTTATTTCATTATATCTAACATCCTTCTAGACATTACCAAACCAAATTTCACCTCTAAATAATATGTCTAGCTATTGGTACTACAATAGATAATAGACTAATTACAAACTTATTTCACACTACCAAACATAATATGACATAATGAAAACATATTCAATGTCTTCAACACTATCATAAACATGTGACATAATTAAAACACATCCAAGGTCTTTCACATTATCACAAACATATGCACACTTATTTATCCTAACATAAATATATTCACTAAATTGCATGGTCCACATTATCAAAAACATATGCACAAGTATTAACCCAAACATAAACATATTCACCAAAATGCACACTAACATATGCACCAAAATAAACCAAAACAACATAGTCGGTATAAATTAAGAATAAATAGGTGGCCAATAAGCAATATTGGTGAAAATTTACCCATATATAGATATATAAAAAAAGATATATACAAATGTAATGAGTCAATGTAGAAATACTCAACTCCAATACACTATAGTGCATCATAGAAGGTCTAAAGCTATTTGTCCATTCCAAGTCAATGGAGTGCATCATCAAGGCATCAAAAGATATGTTGATGGACCTACATTGGACTATATCTCCACATCCAATCCCACTCAACTTGGCACATGGAAGTGATCTTAAAACATAGAACCAAGCTTGTATGGATCCACACTATACTACCTAAGATGACTTGATCTCTGCTTTGAGCCAAGGAAGTCTATATGAGAGTGTGTAGCTACTTGGAATCTATCTAAATGAGCTCTCAAAAGGTCCCAAGATGAAGTATGTAAATCTACTACTCTTGTTAGAAAAAGGAGTAAATGTTGGAGAATGAATAGCACCATAAGAATGGTTCTTGCAATAGAGAAGGACTACACTATCAACTATCAATATATCTCAAAGGCATAGATCCAAAGCCATGAATGCACCTTAAGGTCTATAGGTGAAACCTTAAAGCCTATCCCTATATCCATCTCCTATATCATGAGGCACTCCCTTGTGTGTACACCCGTAGGGAAGAAGAAACCCTCATCTCACATAGATAGAAGGAAATGCTTTACCTTTACTCTTGTCTTATCCATCCAAATGATAACCTCAAACCAAGTGAGATAATACTCCACAAACTCTTTAACTCTAAGCTGTCATATATAATTAAATTTACTCCTACTTCTATAATGAGATCACACTAAATGCTCTACCAAGGTCCTTCAGATAGGACTTGTATCCCACATAATATATACAAGACAACCAAGATCCAAAACCAAAATCTACCTCTGCTTATCACCAATATAAATGATCAGAGGAATAAATTGTCTAATTCTACTCATCTTCTCTCTCAACATGCTAAGTTGAGAAAGCTCATAAAATATAGCCATACTCCTCTCTTCAAGTCACTCTATCTCCTCATGTGTATGTTTAATTATACTCATCTTCTCTCTCAACATGCTAAGTTGAGAAAGCTCATAAAATATAGCCATACTCCTCTCTTCAAGCCACTCTATCTCCTCATGTGTATGTTTAATTATACTCATCTTCTCTCTCAACATGCTAAGTTGAGAAAGCTCATAAAATATAGCCATACTCCTCTCTTCAAGCCACTCTATCTCCTCATGTGTATGTTTGAAAGTGAGTGAGGGTGCAAGGTCATCGAACACTTGAGGTCTCCAAGAAATAATATCCATGTCAAATGTAAGAACACTAGGCTCTCCCCTAGGCTCATGAGTGATGCACTTTGTACATGATCTTTGAGTCCCATAAGTGACACTCTCTATATACTTCATTTGAGTTTCATGAGTGGCACTCTATACAATGTACATTTGAGACTACAAACATATAACTATCTCTATACTATCTTGAACTGCTCATAAGCTTGATGGGACTCCTTTCACATCTCCCTTGTAATAGTCAACTCTTGAGCATAGAACTCGTCCATAATCTTGAACTCCTCTGCCATAGCCTCTTGGTGGGACACAAGCCTATCTAACTTGGCCAATCTCTTGACTCTAGTCCACTCCATAGTAGTGAAATGATCCTTGCATTATGCTAAGAGTATGGTCTAAATGGGCCAATCTCTCAACCTTAGTCCTCTTTGTCATAGTGAAATGATCCTTATGCTCTTCTATAGTATGCTCTAACTAGCCAATCTCTCAACCCTAGTCTTTTGTATTGTAGTGAAAGAATCCTCATACTCTACTAGAGTATGCTCTAATCTCTCAACACTAGTCCTCTCCTCAATAGTGAAATTATACTCACTCTCTATTAGCTCTCTTTCTCCTTCTCTGAAGGCAAGTGGGGTAGTAGGTCACCTAAGGATAAACATGGGTACAATGACATGTAATCAAATAAAAATAAGGATTAATTGTGAAGTAATTAAAAATCTTAATTAACAAGAGTAATTATTGAAAAATATTGTAAAAATTATACAAATAAAAAATGAAGTTTTCATAAAAGATCTTAACTTTCTCTCACTCATCCTCTTCCTCTTCTTGGTCCTTGTGCTTATCTTCCTCCTCTACTTCATAGACATAGTACCCTCTCCACATGGTTGGTATCATATGAAATCTTCTCATCCATGAATCCACTCTCCATGAATAGGTGGGTGAGAAATTTTCCCACAAAAGCTTTGCTTGAAACATTTTTCATCTAGAGATCTGACCTACTTTTACAAGTATCACAACTTGGCATCAACTACAAGGAGCATCAACTCCACCCAACCATAATCCTTGTCAGCTCTTGCTACCTTGGTCTTCCCATGCAAGATAACATGCTCATGTACTACCTTTGGCTTTTGGGTGGAGATAAGAAATGTGCAAAACATCTAGAAAAATGGTCTCCATGTTTGGTACACACATCACTTCATCAAATATCTCTTGGTTGTGAATCCCAAATGGAAACCAATCTTTCACAATCCATTAAGAACATATCTCCTCTTCCTTGTACTCCCAATGCCCAAAGCATATGCATTTCTAATACAATCCAAGGTCAACTTGAAAGATGTCCTCCTTACTATCTTGATGTACATCACACAATCCGAACTCCTCACAAACTCAATGCCAAAAGCAACCTACAACATGTTATAAATGACAACCTCAAAACACTAAAATCAAACTACAAGAAAAATCTAACTCTGATTGAAGGAAACATCCAACCAAGTCCCAAAAAAATAGAGGGCTTTGCTTGCTTAGGGTGGTCTTTGCTCATGGAGGATAGGCTTCACTTGTGGAGTATAGGATCCACTCGTGGTGTTTAGGCTTTGATTGCAGAAAATAGGCTTCACTTGAGCAACAAGTGCACTACTTGTGAGAAAATTGGACTTTGCTTAGGCAATTTGGTATCCACTTGCTAGAGGTGGGTATTTTTTCGCAACTATGTGTCTTGCTTGAGTATGGTTAGGGATTTGCTTGTCTAGAATCAAGTCTTGCTTGAAAGATGGGCTCCGTGTGCTTGGGAGTAGCCTTTGCTAGGGTTTATTTTCAGCTTTGCTTGGGATAGAGTGGGGCTTTAAAGGCTCACCTAGGGTTTTGGGTTTTGGTCTCAATGATGATATTTTCTTGCAAACATAGAATTCAAGAAATCATAAATTAGAAATGAAAATCAGAATTTTTTTTATGATAAATCAACAATTGGAAGAAAAACTTATGTGGAGGTAGTCAAGGCCAATTGCTACTTTGAGGCCAAGGAAGGCAAGATCTGCCTTCTAAATTTCTTCCACAATGCCCTAATTTGAGTTTTGTCTAACCATGCCCAGTTGATATGGGTCATGTAATCTTTCAAGGGATGAAGCTAAATGCCTTTGTTTATATCTTTCATGTTTTGAAAATCTTGAACCTTCTTGTACTTAGGAGAATTCATTCTTTGATAGTCTTGCACTCCTCTCTTTGGTTTCTTAGGTTCTTCTCACTACTTTCTCATTAGGTTTGTGATCTCACCTTCTACTTCACTTATTCTCTCTTATCTTCTTTCCCTTTCTTCTCTCTTGATTATAGCCTCTTCCAATCTTCTCAATATCTATCTCACCCTCTCTACTTCCTTTTGAATTTTGAATTCTATTACAATTTCACCTTCTCTTCTTCTTCTCAAATTTCTATCTCATCTTCTTGCTAAAATTAGTAAGTCTCACTCTTTCTCTCTCAAATTTTTGTGTGTCTTACACTCTTTCTCCCTCTTCCTGAACTCTCAAATTTCTCCTTCACTCTCTCTCACCCAATTCTTTTTTCTGTTGCAAATTCTCTTCTCTTTCCTCTTACTATCTCAAGATCACACTCTTTGAAATCTTGGAAGGTGCTTGCTTGTGGTACTTTAATTCCCCCTAAACTCTTGGCTATCTTGAAAGATTGCTTGCTCATGGCACTCAATTTCCCCTATTGAACTCTTGGCTATCTTAGGATTGACCTCGTTCATGCCACTTAAATCTATACATGTGCATTCAAATTTGTTGGAGTGGATGTGGTGCTTTTATTTCTTCATAAATTTCTTTTTTTGATCAAATCATGCTTAAGTGCTAGGGAAAGACCACGGAGTTCATTAGTTAATAGGGGTATACCCTTAAAAGAAGGTGGCTCTCATAGTTGTATCATAGAAGTTAGGATGAGTAACACTTGGAAGGATGTAGGATGATCCCTAGTGCTTGTAGGATGAGTAGCACTTGGAGTGCTTATTGGTCAATACCTATAGGTCCAAGGGCAGTACACTCAATACAACCATTGGCACTTGGCGGGAAAGCTTGGCACATGGGAAGTGAGTGGAGGAAATTTTTTCATATGTGGGAGAATGACACTTGACCAAAGATATCATGCAAATGCCTTTGCATGTAGAGATAGCAAGTGCCTATATGCTACTTAACTACCAAAGGGCTGAAGAATGACCAACAATCTGGACTACAAAATGAGGAGTTTGGCCAAAAAATACACTTTTTGAAGATTCATTTGCTTGCATTGTTGAGTGCTTATCCCTTGCACTTTTACACTAAACATGAGAGAGCTTTGGCATTCATTTAGTGAGGTAGCACTATGAGTGATTCTTAGCACTTGGAGTGATATAGAGTACTCAAAGTGGAACCAACTATGGTTTTCTTCTCCCTTTCATTGTCAAGAATCATGGTGTCTATACCAAGAATATATAGAAAGATTCTTGAGGCTATTCTTAGATCTCCTTCAATAAACAAAGAGGTTACTTTCTAAGATTGCAATAATCTAGAGCAAACACTTGAGGTTCGTGCTTTGGAACATGGAAGTGATTGACTTCACTATGATGAGATGAGAAGGAAGAAAGAGAAGACACCAAGTGGTATGAGAGGTAGCCCCTACAATTGGACAAAGGACCACCAATGAATGGCACTTGGCTTGGATGCTAGAGTAGTGCCTTGGATGTTGGAGTTTCAAGAGCAATGACCCTAGATATGAAATTTGTAAACAAGGAGTTGATAGCTAAGATCAAGGCCACCTTCAATGATAAGAGGTCAAAGAAAAATGGGTGGATTGTAGCTAATTAAAAAGACCATGTACAATGAGCCATAGTAGAGGTAGTTATGAAACTTTTGAAACCCAAAAAACCCACTTACTTGTCAAATGTCCAAGCTATGCTCTTGGATTACATGTACTCAAAGAAGCCAATAGATTAGGCACAAATTTTTTATCAACAAGCCAAGATCCTATACCAAGATTTTAAGGACGACAAAGGTGCTACCTACCTTGCTCCATTTGCTATACACTATTACATAGGGACCAACTTCCTAACCATAGAAGAAAGGAAGAGGTTTCCTATCCACTTTCATCCTCTAGGTTATTTTGATGATCGACCTGAAGGACCAAGATTGGTTGAGAGGTACATAATAGTGGATGTTGAGTTTGCAAGAACATGCCTTATTTTGCCTATAGATGAAGAGTTGGTGGTACCAAGGGTGAAGAGGGTAAGAGGAAGAACATCATCCAAAAGAAGCAACCTTCCTCATCCAAGAAGCCAAGTGTCAACACCTATATTATTTAGGTGTTGACCCTAAACCCTAAAACTTGTAGACGTATTGTAATATTGCAAGGATAGTAGGGAAACACATACATACAAACACAAGTTTCACACTCAAACTCAAATGCCCCAAAGGAGCACCTCCTCTTTATTATATAGACAAAGAGGATCTCTTCCAAGGAAGCTCCACCATAGGATTAGGCACATACATAGGTGACATGTTAGCAAGCTCCACCCTTGGATTACTTACTTGGATGGGTGATATGTTGGTCTTGGTCCTATCTGGTTGGTCAAACAAGCTTTGACCAAAGTGAGTCCTTTAGGAAATCTTCATGTAGGAATCTCAGAATCATGTGGGTGAGGTACCGTTGGAAAGCTCTTGACAAGACAAAGCAGGAGGGAAGGAAGGCCAACCTATCATTCATAGGGAGCATGATAACTTGCACATTTTTGAGGGCTAATTCACTTGTTTAGGCCTCCAAAATTGCCTTCAAAGATTTTAGGCATATTTTGGTTCCTACTCTATTAGTAGAAGTCCCCTTTTGGTGACATCCCTTTTTGACCTATTTAGTCCATCATGTGTAACATCCTTCTAGATGTTACCAAACCAATTCTCACCTTTAAATCATATGTCTAGTTATTGGTTTTAAGGTTTTTAAGTCTATTTTGGTTTTTGCCCTATTAGTAGAAATACTCTTTTGGTGATACTTCTATTTGATATATTTTTTCCATCATGTATCACATCATTCTTGATGTTACTAAACCAAATTTCATATCTAGATCATATGGCTAGCTCTTGGTATTACACATATCCTCATCAAAAGGAGAAGTAGAAGTAGATGAAGATGGTGAAGAGGAACAAGGATCTTTCACTCTTCAAGCACCAACCTCTACTTTAGGAGACAAGGAAGAAGGACAAGAAACTTGGGAGGATTCCTAGTTTATTCTTGTAAAAATATGGAGTTTGTGAACGAGTTAGTCGAGACTAGTGAAGTAGCAAATAGGCCAAACTAGCCAAGAATTATAAGAATATTCTAGAAGTATCTAAGAAGCTACTTTGTACTTTCCATGTATTGGGTAATATGCATGCCAAGTGGTGACTTCTAGGAGAAAGCTTCTTGGGAAGCTTCTTGGCTAGCTTAGCTTGCACGCCAAGTAGAAGACTTCTAGGAGAAAGCTTCTTGGGAAGCTTCCGGACTAGCTTAGCTTACACGCCAAGTAGACAACTTCTAGAAGAAAGCTTCTTGGGAACCTTCCAGATTAGCTTAGCTTGCATGCCAAGTAGACGACTTCTAGAAGAAAACTTCTTGGGAAGCTTCCGGACTAGCTTAGTTTGCATGCCAAGTAGGCAGTTTTTAGAAGGAAGTTTCTCAAGAAGCTTCCTTGTTAGCTTGGCTTGAAATCTAAGAAATTGCCTTTTAGGAAGCTTCCTAAGATGCTTCTTAAGAGCCTTGTATGTTCTTTATAAATACCAAAACCCAAGCTCATGCTAGGCATTTAGATTTTCCTTAATTCAAGAGTCCCATTATGATCTTTACTCTGATCTTCCTCTCCTTGGACTTTTACATTAGTATCAAAGCAAGAATGGGATGGATGGAATTTATGGAGCACCAAATCTATCTCTAACAAACCATAAGGATTTTTGTGTCCATGTAATACCCAAGCATTCTTTCACACAATTCATCATCTCATGCTTTAGGCAATTTTTTTAATGCAATCACTTTGTCCAATAAATCCTTGGTACTTTCAATTGTAACTTATAGAGAATGGTAGATGTGTTGCATCTACATGTTAACTTAGAGAATTATAGGTAGTTTGATAGAGTAGTGTCCATGGCGGAAATGCTTGAAGTTATCATTGCTATGCAATAACAAATTGAGCACCTTACTCAATTGTTGGAAGAACAAGACCATCAATGACAAGAGCATGTAGAGAGAGCACCATTTCAAGAAGGAGAAGAGAAAATCCAATTTGAAAAGCTCAAGATATTTTAAGGCAAGAATCTACTAAGCATAGTGAAGAATTTTATATTTGATTGCAAATGTTATTTTGAAGCTACAAATCTTCAAGATGACTAGAGATAAATTCTCTCAGCTTCAAGCCAATTGGATGGAGTGACAAAACTATGGTGGCAATTCCAAGTAGAGCGAGTTGAATGGAATTTTGGCACCAATCTTGACATGAGAAGAATTCAAGATTACAATAATTAGGTGATTTCAAACTATAAATGCCACACCAATTGCATGGGATAGATTGGTAAAATTGAAGCAATTGGTTCTATCAAAAGTTATATCACTCAATTTTAGAACACCAAAATGCAAATTCTACATATACTAGAAGGTGAAACTTTGGATCAATTTGTGAGGAGTTTAAAGTAGCACACCAAATTAAAAGTGACCATGTGAGAGCCTAAATACTTGGAGGAAACCATGCAATTGGTTGAACGCTTTGATTCCTTGGTTGTGACAACTTGGTCTTGACCTTAACCTTCAAAAAACCTACCAATACCCTACACATAGGTAGAAGAGCTAGCACCAATGGAGATTGATGCCATCCAATGGAGATCACTTGGCATTATAGATAGGGAAAGAATATGATAAAATGGTGGTCACTTTTATTATCACCAAATTAGATATCACAGTATTGAATATCCACTCAAGAATAAGCAACCTTGAAAAATTCCCAAATGGAGTTTGTAGAGCATAATGATCAAGAAACAAGGAATTCCAACAAGAAAGTTCAAACTGCCTATTAGGAACTTGATTAGTTCCAATAGGATTGAAAGCATGACCTATGCAAGTTTGCTTCACTTACAAGGTATGATATTTGATTATAGTTGTAAGATTTTGGTTGATTCTAAAAGTTCAAAGAATTGCATGTCCATATAATTAGCAAAGGAATTAAGTATTCATATCAAGCCAATAATTGGAAGTAGATTAATAATAACGTATAGTAGAAAAGGTTTTGCATTCTGTATCTCAATTCATGTTACATTCAAGATTGGAAAGGAGTATTTGGAGCGTAATGAGGTTTGTAGTGGGACCTCTACACTATGTTGTTATCCTAGGTTTGCCTTGGCTTGAATCTTATAAGGTTTAATTTGATTGAACCCGACAATAAATTCAAATACAATACCAAGGTAACAATTATCAATAAGGGTGTCTGACACCCGTTGAGTAAGACACCTAAGAATAGTCAATCCCAAGACAGGAAGTTTATCAATAAAGTAGCCATAGAGCAAGCCTTAGAGGAAGAAATTCCTATTTTTGATGTATGGATCAAGCCAATTATGCATGGAGAATTTGATAAGAGCCAAAAACCTTATCAAGTAATGCTTGATCAAATAGTTCAAGAGTTTACAAATGTGTTTCTAGATGATCTACTACAAGGATTACCTTTTGATCATGGTATGCCTTTCAAGATTGAGTTATTGCCAAGAAGTACTCCAACAAATAGACCAATCTATTGGCTCTCACCAAAGGATTTGGAAGAGCTTTGAACCACATTGACAAATTTGTTAGAGAAGGATTCATATGACATAGTATATCTCCTTGGGAAGCACTAATACTATTTGTCTCAAAGAAGGATGGAGGAATTTACTTCTATATTAATAACCATAGCCTCAATAAGCAAAAAATGAAGAATGCGTATGTCTTGCCTTGAAGTGATGACTTGCTAGATCAATTGAGTAGAGCATGATACTTTTCCATGTTGGATCTTTGAAGCAGCTATTGGACAATTCCTATTGATAAGGAGGATATGCAAAAGATGCCTTTCACACAATTGTAATACTCCAAGGACAAGAGAAGAGAGAAAACACACATTTCACACTCAAACATTCGATGCCCCAAAGGAGCACCTTCTCTTTATTATATAGACAAAGAGGATCTCTTCCAAGGAAGCTCCACCATAGGATTAGGCACACAGATAGGTGACATGTCAGTAAGCTCTACCCTTGGATTACTTACTTGGATGGGTGACATGTCGGCCTAGGTCCTTTCTGGTTGGTCAAACAAGCTTTGACTAGAGGGAATATTTTAGGGAATCTTCATGTAAGAATCTCAGAATCATGTGGGTAAGGTACCGTAGAAAGCTAAGAGTGGAAAGCTCTCAACAAGACAAAGTGAGGGGGAGGGAAGGCCAACCTTTCCCTTGTTGGGGTGTAAGAATGTATAGATTTTTTAGGCCTAATTCATCCGTTTAGGCCTCTAAAATTGCTTTCAAAGATTTTAGGCATATTTTGGTTCCTACTCTATTAGTAAAAGTCCCCTTTTGGTGATAGCTCTTTCTAATCTGTTTAGTCCATCATGTGTAACATCCTTCTAAATATTACCAAACCAATTTTCACCTTTAAATCACATGTCTAGCTATTGGTTTAGGGTTCTAAGGTTTTCAAGTCTATTATTTCAAGTCTATTATTAGGTTCTAAGGTTTTCAAGTCTATTTTAGTTTCTGCCCTATTAGTAGAAGTACTTATTTGGTGATACTTCTATCTGATCTATTTTGACCATCATGTGTAACATCATTCCAGATGTTACCAAACCAAATTTCACATCTAGATCATATGGTTAGCTCTTAGTATTATAGACCTCCCTCCTTTTAAGACGCAACATCCTCATTGTGCAGTTGTTGCTCAAATGCTTACACCAACATCGGTGTGTGTGACAAGTTGGCGGTGGGCTCCTAGGTTGCTTCATAGAGGGGATAACCTTTCCAAAGTACTAGATAGTCCACCCGTAGATGGCGAGTGCCATGCATGCATTTTTGGAGAATACGCTCCACTTCATATTCCTGTGTGCCATAAATGAGTGTTGGACAAGGTCAAATGTCTTGTGTGGAATGACCCTGGCCTGATTGGGAAGCATATCTGCATAGTAGAGAAACATGGAACATTGGATTGATCTTCATGTGTGGTGGTAGCTCAAGGTGATAGGCCATAGCACCGACTTGACAAAGAATCAAGAAAGGCCCAATAAAACAAGGTTTGAGCTTACTAGATCCAACTAATGTGAGGTTGGTTGTCGATAGCCACACTTGATCCCCAACATTGAACTCCATGTGCCTATGGTGTGCATCAACATACTGCTTTTGTCAATTTTGTGCAATCTGTAATCTATGCTTGGTGTTCTCCACACCTTGTTGGACTTTAGAAACAAATGTGTTGACTGAATCGACCTTGGTAGCCACTAGATAGATCTTCATCAAGCTAGAAGGTGTGAAGGGATGCTTACCATACATGAGGAAGAACGGAGTGACCTTGGTAGATGCATTCACTAAATTGTTATAAGTGAATTCCACCAACGGGAGTAGGGTGTCCCACCTCTCTTGCTCTTATAAGGTGAAACCGCATAACATGTCTTCAATCGTGCAATTAGCCCTCTATTTGTGAGTGGTAAGTTGTGGATATGGACAACTTGGTTTTGAAGAAACCAAGGAATGTTTGCCAAAACAAATTGGTGAATTGAGTGCCTCTATCGGTGATGAGTACTCTAGACAAGCCATGGTGAGAGAAGACTACATCTAAGTATAATTGAGCTAGGTGTGGAGCGGTCACATCCTTGGTGGTAGGGTGTACATGAATCATTTTGTTGAGCCAGTCTACAAAGACCATAATGGAATCAAACCCTAAGGTGGTCTTGGGTAATTCACAAGTGAGATCCATACTCACTTGTTCCCAATGTTGGGTAGGAGTGGGAAGAGGTTGAAGGAGCCCTACATGAGCTTGATTAGAAGCTTTGTTCTATTGACAAAGTAGGCAGCTGCACACGTAGTCCATCATGTCGTTGCTCATCTTGGGCCAATAGTAATGGTGTTGGACTGCATCCAAGGTCTTGTCCACTCTAACATGACTTGCAATGGCCGAATCATGACATTCTGCTAGAATGGTAATGCATAATTCTAAGACATTTGGGATCCATTATCTACCATCACAAAAGGTGAGTCCTTGGGTGCTAGTAATGCCTTTAGATGATTGTGCTTTTACAATCTATGGATAAGTTTTTGTAGCAGCCAAAATCTTTGGCTAGAATTTAGGGTTAATCTTAACCTCTGCCACCAAGTTGTTGGCTATTGGCATGCGGGTGAATGCATCTACAAGTTGTTTCTTACCTTTCACATAGGTGATTGTCATGTTGAAGCGTTTTTGCCACTCTACCTACCAAATCTGGCAATGAGATAGATCCTTTTGCATCTTGAGGTAGACTAGAGGTTTGTGGTCTATCTCTACTACAAATGCCTCCTCTCCTAGATAGTGTTTCCAATGCTTGGTTGCCAGAATGATGGCCAACTCTTCTTGTTTTGTGGTGTGGTAGTGCATTCTACCAGTAACAACTTTTGAGAGAAATATGCAATTTGATACCATCTACCATGCCACACTTGTTGTAGGCTGCTCCTATTGCTACGCTTGATGCATCTATAGCCAACTTGATTAGACGTTTTGGGTCATACCACTTCAAGATTGGTGCATGTAGCAAGGCGGCTTTCAATTCTTGAAAGACCAACTCTTGTGCGGTTCCTCATGTCCACTTCTTCCCCTTGCCGAGTAGTGCCATTAAAGGTTGTGTAACCTTAGAGAAGTCCTTGACAAATCTACAATAGAATCATGTCAATCTTAAGAAGCTCTTGAGTTGAGTCTGATCTTCTGGGGTGCTCCATTTTTGAATGACCTCTATTTTATCCGTCAATACTTGAATGGCCTTTACACGTACTCTATGCCCCAAGTAGTCTACTTCAGACTTGCCAAACTTGCACTTTGAGATTTTGGCGTACAATTGATTTTGTCTTAGAATCTAGATGACCTCTCGTAGATGTTGTTTGTGTTCCATCATTGTGCTACTGTATACTAAGATGTCGTCCAAGAAGATAATAAAAGACTTATCCAAGTATGAACAAAATATGTCATTCATTAGACTCATGAAAGTGGCAGGTGCATTGGTGAGGCCAAAAGGTATCACAAGATACTCAAAGTGGCCATACTTGGTTCAAAAGGTAGTTTTGTACACATCCTCCTATGCAATTTGAATTTGATTGTAACCGCTATGCAAGTCCAATTTGGTGAAGTATCTTGCTCCATGGAGTTGATCAAACAGGTCATCCATGCAAGGTAAGGGATATTTGTTCTTGATTGTTTGCTGATTGAGACCCCAATAGTCAATGCACATGCGCATTGTACCATCCTTCTTCTTCACAAACAAGACAGAGCTCCATATGGTGATATGCTAGGTTGGATGAACCCTTTTGGCATCATCTCCTCAATTTGAGTCCTACACTCCTCCAACTCATGAGGTGATAGGCAATATGAGGCCTTACAAGGAGGTGTCTTCCCCGGGAGTGTCTCAATTTTATGATCTACTCTCCTTTTTGGTGGTAATCTTGAGGGTAGATCATCGAGAAAGATATCTTGAAACTCATCCACCACATCCTTCAATTTCTTGGGAATTTGTCCATCAAGTTGTGCACTCTGGACTTCTCTTATTAGACCCATGAACATCTATCGGTCTTATAGACAATTGACGTTCCTATGACATAGACATCCTGCCTATGTGATTTTTCTTTAACCCCAATGATTGATCATTGGTGGGTTCTCACTACTTTCTTCCTCTAATCTACTATAGGGTTGTAATGCTCTATCCATGGCATGCCTAAGATTGCATCATAACAAGCTAATTGTATTACTTGCCACTCAATCACTTCTTGATATTCTTCTACACAGAGTGTCACCCATCTAGGTAATGATTCAATCCTCTCTGTTTGCCTATTAGGTAACTCTACTTCTTCACTCACATCTCTCTCTAGATCTATTCCCAATCTGATTGCAACAAAGCAAGACAAGAAATTTTTTGTTGCTCCCGGATCTATTAATACTCTCACTTGATTGCCTTCTAGGACTCCATTCATGACAATCAATTGTGAGGTTGCCTTTCAAGACCTTTGCGCGTTTGTCTTCTGCCTTCCCTTGTTTCTTTGCTTCCTTATTGAGCCAGTAAGGCCACAAGGTACATTTATTGGTGATCTTCATTTTCCAAAGTGATTTCCACCTCCTCCTCTTCAATGTGCCTCTCCATGTTGTTCAAAGATTGCCTATATGAAGGCCAAGGGCCTCTAGGAAAACAAGTGCAACAGTTTGTAGATATGTGCTCAATACGGCCACAATTATAACAACGGTGTTGTTCTCCTCAAGTTCCTTCTCCTTGTGGGACTCCATCTCTTCATTCTTCTACCCGTCCACGCTCCCCTTGAAGTTGTAGTGCTCCTTGATCTCAAAATCAAAGGTTGCCCAATTCCATTGGTATTGGTCCACCCATGTGTGACATTTCTGCCCAATAATGTTGAGGTGGAACTACTCCTTCACCTCTACCCAATGCTATTACTATTCTCTGTGCACAAGCAATGGCTTCACATACCGTGCGAGGATTTTGCACCATGACTTCTTGGCAAATCTGCTCCTTCAACCCTTGTTTGAAATTATAGAGAGCCTCTACTAGACTCATGTCGGTTATTGCAACTTGTAGATCCAAAAATGCCCCCACATACTCTTGTATGTTGTTCTTCTATCTCAATCCCCATAGTTAGGTTTGGGCCATCTGCACAAAATCCACCAATTGGAAATTCTTCAATAATCCTTCTTGCACTGTTGTCCACGTGACCTCTCTTCTCTCTGCCAACATGGATTGTTCCCAAGCATCATACCATGTGAGGGCTTTATTGGTCAAGCACCCACATGCAAACACGCTTGCAACATGCTCCGTGATCTCTATTGAGAACAATCAAAAATATTGATTCATTCTTGAGATCCGATTTTCCACTACTCCCATTGTATGCTACCCCTTGTAAGGCTCGATGTTGCAGGTCTTCTTCATCTGGAGTAGCAATGTGGCTTCATCATTGATAAGGTTTGTAGGCACGGGTGCCTCTCCAAGTACTTCAGTCGCAGGTATTAGGTTTTGAGACGGCTCTTCTTCTTGCATGGCTTGATCGTTCCTAAGGATCTGCACTTGACTTTGTAATATCTCCATGGTCATCTTTATCTCTCAAAATTCATTCAACATCCCTTGCATTCCTTGTACCAGCTCTTGCAATTGCGGATCCATGGTTCCTACAACACTCAATTGCTAATGTCTACTTCAATACAGAGTCAATATGATCACTCTGGGAGGCACACAAACTATTGGAACTACCATTGGGACCTCAGAAGCTATTACTTCTTGATAATACTCCTCACCAAAATTCCCAATGACAAAATCTCTAAACATCACTTTTGGTCTCGTTACATAACAGATTTCTACTTGAGTGTTGAAAGGGAGAGGATTTGGGACATTCATATCTATGTCATCATAATAGAATGTAAATTGTCAAATCCTACTCTTTGTCATATATCACCACAGGTAGAATCACCGGGTTTGGTGAGTTCATCACCTTGTCTATGAATTTTGCACCAAAGTGATAAACTAGCGATAGTCTCATTTGATCACACTAGATGTACATAACCTTGATATGGAATGGATTCCAAAATGGAAAGCTAGGTGCGGGAAATTTTCCTCTTGGTGCATCCATCCCATCCGCTCTCTAAATTCCTTCCTAAGTCTAACAATTACTCTATGTTCTCCACTTCAAATTACTCAATTTCAATAGTTTGTGCTCTTCCAAGAAAGGTGATCTCTTGGACTAAAACACTTGCTCTGATACCATTGTAATATTTCAAGGACAAGAGAAGAGAGAAAACATACATTTCACACTCAAACATTTGATGCCCCAAAGGAGCACCTTCTCTTTATTATATAGACAAAGAGGATCTCCTCCAAGGAAGCTCCACCATAGGATTAGGCACACAGATAGGTGACATGTCAACAAGCTCCACCCTTGGATTACTTACTTGGATGGGTGACATGTCAGTCTAGGTCCTTTCTGGTTGGTCAAACAAGCTTTGACTGGAGAGAATCTTTTAGGGAATCTTGTAGGAATCTCAAAATCATGTGGATAAGGTACCATTGAAAATCTCTTAATGAGACAAGTGAGGGGGAGGGAATGCCAACCTTTACCTTGTTAGGGGGTGGGAATCTGCACATTTTTGAGGCCTAATTCATCTGTTTAGGCCTCCAAAGTTGCCTTGAAAGATTTCAGGCATATTTTGGTTCTTACTCTATTAGTAGAAGTCCCCTTTTGGTGATAGCTCTTTCTAATCTGTTTAGTCATCATGTGTAACATCCTTCTAGATGTTACCAAACCAATTTTCATCTTTAAATCATATGTCTAGCTATTGGTTCTAAGGTTTTCAAGTCTATTTTAGTTTCTACCCTATTTGTAGAAGTACTCATTTGGTGATACTTTTATCTGATCTATTTTGACCATCATGTGTAACATCATTCTAGATGTTACCAACCCAAATTTCACATCTAGATAATATGGTTAGCTCTTGGTATTACAACAAGGTATGGGTATTTTGAATGGAGAGATCTACCTTTTGGGCTCATTGGTAGTCTTCATGGATCAAATACATCAAGTGTTGGATGGGCTATTGGATTAGTACATGGTGGTGTTCTTGGGTAATATTGTAATCTATTTTACCTCCATCTAGCAAGATGGAGGTAAAATACATAGATCACGTATGAGAAATCCTAAGGTGACTACATCAATGGAAGTTTTATTGTAAGAAGTCAAAGTTTTCCTTTTGGCAGAAGGAAGTTACCTTCTTGGGTCATAACATCTCAATAGAGGGGATCAAGATGGAAGAGGAGAAAATGAAGGCTATAATTGATTGGCCTAGTTCAAAGGATACCATAACAGTGCAAGCATTTAACGGAATGGCAAGCTTTTGATGGTCATCCACTACTATACTCATGTTGCTACACCATTGACCAATCTCTTGGAAAAGACCTCAAGCTTTCAATGGACCACCAAACATGAAGAATCCTTATAAAAGTTGAACCATATGGTGTCTTCGAGATCCATTCTTCAACCATATGATCCTCAACTACCTTGTGTGCTTGATGTTGATACTTTTAACTTTACCATTGGAGCTATGTTGCAAGAAGAATTTCAAAATGGGTTACATCCCATTCCTTTTGTGTCTTGCCAACTAAACACCAAAGAAAAAGATTACTTTGTTCAAGATCAAGAACAACTAGCTATAGTATATACCACCAAGGTCTAGAGGCATTATCTCTTGGGAAAATAAGTGATCATATGAACTAATCACAAATCCTTGTTATAGACATTACATTTGGAACACATGAAGAGTCAACATCATCAATGGGAGGAAAAATTATAGTTTTTTGATATCAAATTTGAGTACAAACCTAGTAGGTTCCATATCACCCTTGATGCTCTATCATGGTGACTTGATTTGAAAATTGTTTCTCTCATCATGACAACAATTACAATAGTGTCAATTGACTTAAAGTTCCAAATCAAGTTTAGGACCTCTTTACAACAAGACCCTTTCTTTTAGATGGTATAACGTCATCTTGCATCACATGATAAGGCATGCAATAACTTCTCCTTCAATGAAGGCCTTCTATTCTATGAGAACTAAATTTATGTTCTAGCCAAGAGTGATCTACAACTTGTGCACCTTCAAGAAGCCCATGACTTGCCAATCATTGGTCACATGGGTGTAGACAAGACCTTGAGTACCCTACAATGCCAATGGTGGTGGCCTAAAATGGCATTAAAGGTTCAAGAATTTGTCCAATCTTGTGAGAGCTGCCAATGCAACAAGGCTAGTAACCAAGTGAACTTGTTCAACCACTTTCCATCTCATTTTCTTGATGAGCATATGTGAGCTTAGATCTCATCATATCCTTGCCCATGACAAAGTAAGGTTATACAACAATTGTGGTGTTTGTTGATAGAATTAGTAAGCAAATCCATTTGGCACTAACAATTGATACAATGGATGCTCTAACATTAGGCCAAATCTAATTCAACAATATCTTCAAGCATCATAGAATGCATTATGTACTCATCCCTGACCGTGATCCTTGATTCTTTGGAAAATTTTAGTAAGCACTCTTTCAGCAATTTGGCACCAAGCTTGCCTTGTCCATGGCCTCATCTCCAAAATCCACAAATGGCCATCCAAGAGTTTGGAGCTTCCTTGGTGACAAAGATGTCACCAACTAGTTGTGGGGGAATATGTACCAATATGGAGTTTACAAATGAGTTAGTAGAGACTAACAAAGTAATAAAAGGGCAAAATTAACCAAGAATTATAAAACTATTCTAGAAATATCTAGGAAACTACTTGGTAACTTCCAAGTATTGAGTAATGTGCATGCCAAGTGGTGATTTCTACGAGGAAGCTTCTTGGGAAGCTTCCCAACTAGCTTAGTTTGCATGCCAAATAGACAATTTCTAGAAGAAAGTTTCTTGAGAAGCTTCCTAACTAGCTTAGCTTATGTGCCAAGTAGGCGGCTTCTAGAAGGAAGCTTCTTAAGAAGCTTCCTTGTTAGCTTGGCTTCCATTCTAAAAAAGTGGCTTTAAGGAAGCTTCTCAAGAGCCTTATGTTTTCCTTATAAATATTAAAGCCTAAGCTCATGCTAGGCATTTGGATTTTCCCTCATTCAAGAGTCCTAATGTGATCTTTCACTCTGATCTTGCATTCTCCTATTTCTCTCCTCAATCTTTTGTAGTTCCAAACTTGCAAGATCAAGACATGAGGGAGTGCTCTATTAAGAAGAAGATACAATATAGGAAGAAATAGTGCCTAAATAGGTACCTTTGAGTCCCATCATGGAAGAAGAAGCCACAAAAGAACCTCAAGATCAAGCTAAATGTTTGAATGCCCTACAACTTTGGCCTAAAGTTCAAGAATAGACCAAAGTCTTGCCACAAGAAGAGGATTGCATCACCAAGCATGTTGAAGAAGAAGATGCTGATATTAAAGCTGACATTTTAGGTCTTGCTCTAGGGGCACAAAAAGAGACAAAGGAAGGACAAACAACTTCATTATTAGTACCAATTCAAGCAAGAGCTAATTTTGTCACACTCAATCAGTGCCTCATTGTAGGTGATAAAAATATTGCTACCCAAGTACCATGCCAAATACCTCAATATTGTAGATTACACCAACATTTTCTATAACATGCACAAATAAGTCTACACTCAAGATGCTAGAGAAGAGTGGATCAAGGAGGAAGCAAAAAAGGCCAAAGACTAGTACAAGGAAGAGAACTAAGGTAGGTGCATTGCTATAGGACAATCAAGAGCTTGAGAGAAGGAGTACCACCTTGGTAAACAAGTGTGACCACCAAGTAGAGGAGACCCCAAAGATGCAAGGTGAGTGGATAGCACTTTGAGTTGTGCACAAACAATAGAAGGACTCCAAAGACCAATTTTGTGGCAAGTGCCAAGAGTTGAAGAACACTCAAAGTGAATTGAAGGAAGGCCATGATTAAGTTGTCACCTTAGAATTGAAAATGTAGGAATATTGGCAAGAGGTATACATGTAGTTAAGAGAACACATTAACAAGAAATTCATAGAAATCTGCTAGACCTGCCTAAAATAGCTAGGTACTAAGCTCAAACTTATCAATTAATTAGTTACCTTAGAGGCAAGTATAGTCCAATGCTCCTAACAATCCAACCCAAAGGCACTCCTTTAAAGGGAAGCCCTTCATAAATGCTAATACTCTACCAGATCTAGCTGATACTTGGAGTTGTATTGTAGATGGCACTTGGAATTGTTTATATACTTCACAAGGAGTTCCCTTAGAATTATATAGGACTTTAGAGTTGTAGATCTAAATGTTGTATGATAAAATTAGACTAGAAAGGAGAACACCTTCTCTTAAATATATTTGGTGCTTAATCAAATTTCAGATGATTAGGATATTCAGCAAGTGATGTACAATATAGATTAGGATTTTCAAGAGATTTACTTGGCTTCTTAATCCCTTGAGATCAAAGCCAAAAAAATACTTAAGGTTGAGGGCCAAAGGCACTCATGTTCACTTTCATCATACTTTGATTACAAGTAAAGAGTACTCTAAATTCTTTATAAGTTCTTGTCTTCCATTTTATGTGTTGTTATTATGTCTAAGCAAGATTAGAGGTGAATAATTTCACAATAAGGTCTCAAATGCTCAATATTGAGTAGGTACTCAGCATTGATCATGGTGTGCTCTGAAGGATGCAAAAGAGTGGATTGCAAAGTTCACCGCATTGGCAATACCACAAATCAAAAGCCTTAGATATTTAGCCAACATGAAGTGCATCTTGTAGGTTGTACCTTTTGGGAAGGGTGGAATGCATTTGCAATGATTACAACTTTGGAATGGAGTGGCATTCAAAGTGAAGCAATCCATCAGCTTCAAGAGCAATTTTAATTAGAACAAAGAGTGAAAGTGAATTTTGTTTTGTTGTAGGACATCACAATTTGTGACGTTGTGACAATTTTCTTCATTCTTAGTCATTTCTAACATGTATACCCATGGGAACCACATGTTCTTCCTAATTATACTATTATAATAATACTACTTATCACAATGGAAAAATTTGTAATACCACTTTGTATCTCCTTTGTTGCTCCTTCTTGTGCAATTGCCAATTCTATTCAAAATGACCTTCTTGGATGCAAAATTCCAACTTTGCACTCCACTCAAATGCTCTCACTCTTTTGAATCAACTTATTGCAAAATTTTGAAAATATCCTCTACTTGCTCTTTATAGCCACCAAGTTTCAAATACTCCTTTAACCTCATAGTTTATCTATATCCAAAATCACATACCTTTCATCATCCTAGAGAAAACACTTACATCAATTTCAATTATTCCTTTAAACTCCCCAAATATCTATATAAATCCAAAACTATTATACCTTTTATCCACAAGAAAACTTTTCAATCCCACAAGAGAATAAATTCAAAGTACCTTTTTGATTCAAGCATCACACCACTGACTTCCTAAATATGTCCCATCAAAATTCTATGGACAATCAAGAGAGCAAAGAAACAAACCCCAACCTCTATCTAAGGAAAATTTTCAATAACCTTAACACAAGCAAGCAAACCCAAACTTTTGGAGGAGTGAACCATGCGATAAATTGGAAACATAAAGCCAAATCCACTAAACATCCAAGCAAACTCTATCATTGTAATAAAGGAAATAGAACATGAAAATTTGCATAACTGATTGATACAAATAATTTATGATCATTGTGATTTATAAAAAATCCCACCTAGATTGTGGTTAAAGGCAAGACACCTTTTTACAATAAAAACTCTAGTTTCTTACTTGTAATGCATTTGGTCATTCCTATCAATACCCGCTATAAAATCATTGAAAGAACCTACCTCTTCTTCTTTAATGTTGTCATCATCCTTTACCCACGTAGAAAATCAAATATTAATCATAAAGTTGTGCAAGATAATACATGCTCCTATCCATCAAAGCAAATAGGTTTTCCTCATTTTGTTATTTAATTTCACTCTCAACTCATGTGAAGAATACCATCTTCCTTTCAAAATACCAATACAATGCTTATTTAGCATGTGTGCATTTTCTACATAGAGATTGAAATCTTTCTTACCTTGGGTGCATATCTTCTTGAAAGAAGGAACTTAATGAGCTATCAACACATATGAAAAATTCACTAATAGGTATTAATGGTACTCAAATGCATTACAAGCTCCTCTTTGGTTTAAATCTGACCAAAGATTTGATTTCTTTAAACACATCATGTCATGACAAGAAACATACATACCTGCAACACATGCAAGAAGAAGTTCACAATTAAAGATGCAATCAAGACCAACAAAAGTGAATTAACTTTCACAATTAAAACATCACCAAAAACATGGAATCTCACCTCCAACAATAATGACTAATTTTTCATTTATCATCATATATCACATGTTCATCCTTTCTTGCTAAAATAATTTTCCCCATCAATTGTTGGTCTTTGAGATAAAAAAAAGCATTCTATCTACTAATCCCACACATCCTTCAAACCCTCTTGTTGCAAAAACTGATGAAATTCTACATTTCTCCTCCATCTTGGCCATTGCACTTGGTTCTCAAGAATAAATAATATAGCTATGATAACTCAGGAAGTAAATGTGGTGGTTGACCTTGCATTAATATCCCATAGATTTATCCTTCTTGCCATAGAGGCACCACTCACTTTATGTCCTAATCTATCCAATGCTAAAGCCACTTGAAGCCATATGGGGGTTTGCTTTCTTCAAACTTCCCTCCTTCTGAATGCATTGTGCTCTTTCAAGATTTCCACTAAATTGCTAAAGGATTTTATGTTGTTTAAAGATGTAGCATCAAGCATCCCAAAACACTTTACCACAATTTTGAATTGCAAGTGGTTATAATATCTTCCTTCAAATTCTCATGCCTTTGTTTAAATTCCCACCACATTGCTAACATGTCCATATCATCATCATTGTCATCTTCCTTACTCTATTCCTCTAAACCTGATAATTCTCACCACTCATTGGTTGAACTTGCTTCTAGTCATGAAAGTTGAATTCTTGGGCATATGGCCTTCTTTATTTCTATCCACAATAGTTTACATGTACTTAATTATGGCATAGCGATGGATATGAAAATTTCAAGAGAAATCTACTCTTTTCCTCAATAACCTTTCTCTTCACTCTTCTCCCCACTCCTAATTGATCATACACATTATATAAATTTGCACCTAAATGTGACACTTACCTCAATATTTCAATTCTTTGAAAATTTCACCACTAAACTAACATAGATAATTTTCAAATGAAAGGTTCCACACATTTTAAATCCCTTTCAAAACCTATTGATAACCAATGCATGCTCCATCAACAACTTCAATTCTGATTGAACTTGAAATTTGCTTTGCAATTGCTTTAACTTGCATTAATTAATACTAATTAATTTTTATGGGAGGTCTCATAACCCATAAAAAATTTCAAGTCTTTATTTTCACCTCTTATAAATTATTTTATGGCTATGGAAGACATCTTGTAAACCCTTTTATGTTCCGTTCACCTACCTCCCAAAAAAACTTTAAGCGATCCCTATGGAACCCAAAAATTCATTTTTTGAAACCTCCTATTGTGAGTATTATATGAAGATCCCAAGTGCATTGGTTTGGGGGATCTAAAAGTGTTAGATATGGTAAACTATAATAATATGTAGTTAGTTGACAAGTTAGTAAAAGCTAATGAGTTGGTAGTCTAAGCTAATTATAGAAAAAGGAAGTAGAACTAGACTAAGAATTTGCTAAAATCATCAAGAAAGCTTGTGTGTAGAACATTCTAGAAGCACCTAGGAAGCCTCTTGGTGACAAGTAGAGTAACTTGTACACCAAGCTAATGGATAGCTTAGCCTATACACCAAGTAAATAGCTAGCTTGGCTTGCACTCCAAGTAAGGTGGCTCTTAGAAGGAACCTTCCTTGGAAACTCTTTGGGAGTCTTCTACTAAGGTTACTTATAAATACCCAAGCCAAACTCAAGTTAGGATTCAAAGTTTCTCTCCCTTGAGAGTCTGAATGTGACATATTTCTGTGGTCTTCTATTCCCCTATTTCTCTCCTTGGTCTTTTACATAACCCCAACTATAGGCAAAGTACAATAGTAAATTTCATTGAGCCAAGCTGTAGAACCTCTTCCTCTACAAGAGAGAATCCTAGCTCTATCAAGTAAAGGTGCATTAGTGAAGATGCTAGTAAGGGTATGAGTGTGCATATGCTCACTAAGATCTACCTAAATCTTCTTTGAGTTTATGGATAATAGTCTATGAAAGTAAAGAATGTTGTATAATTAAGGAAACATTCCTTCATAAATCTTGAGTCCAACAAAGATATGATTGGAAATCATAAATTCTAAAATCTAGGTTGCAATAGGTACCAAAAGAAATGTGCAACCATGATCTAAGAACCTATCTTCAAGTAAAGGAGACACTAATACCCACCCTCCTACAAATTTGATGATGCAATAACCTCTTGCAATGTAAGACCACAACCTCCCATAGTTATAGAAACAACTATATGGCCTACACACACTCATATGATAGGTGTGAGAGCATTTATGAATTTAACAAACTAGAGAAAATTTCTCATATAGTACTATCAAATGTATATAGATGTGGTAGAAGTATAGTTATGAATGCATAAGTGCATACCAAGTAGGAGGTTCTAAGCATATAACATCTTGTCAAAATGGAGTCCATTATGTGTGGTTCCCAAAATGAAGGAGTAAATGGTGTGAGCTATGGCTTGGACCAACATATTTGACTTAAATCAGCTCCTCCTAGAAAAAGCTCAAAATCCTCAAACCTCAAGCTAACAATTAATTAACTCCAATGAAAGTCTAAGAGAGAAAGGATTGATTGTGGACTCTAAATCTTGCATTTAAAAGTCTAGAATTGTAAATCTAAGGTCTTTGGATTAAATGCAAATGCAAATAAAACTCTCACTCATCCTCCAAAGCAATATGGAAGTGTAATCTAAAAGTGAGGAAATGAAGTATGATAAAAATAAACAACACCTCTATAAAAGCAATGAAGTGAGATGTGACAAGTAAATCCACACATCAGTGATCTCTCTTTCATATACCTTTGGCAGATGCCAAAGGTATGAAATCACCTATGGTATGGTAGCTATATAACAAAGGTGTCTTTATACCATAAAAATGTAAGCACAAATATGATCAAGGAGGGAATTTGATCTCTTGCTTAGTGAAAAGCACAAGATAAATCCAAACAAGAAAGTTTATTATGGGCATTTGAGATATCAATTCAACAATTACTCAGTCTAGATGGAGGTTCAAGGATGCTCAAATGCCAAAAATAACCACAAAAATCTGATGTGAAACAAAAGGAAAGGAATGTCAAAGTTGTAACCAAATAGTACATGAAACTAAACATAGGAAAAGATCTCTAATGGTAATGATACAAACATCAAACTTTTCTTTTGATAGAACATAAAGATAAAAAAAAACCAAGTAGACATGCAACTTTAAGTGGTAGTAGACGTGAGGTAATGAGTTGACAAGAAGCAAGTAAAAGAGGAAAACCAAAATTTTGTATGTTTGGTAAGAGATAATTCATAAATCCTTAAAAACCAATTACTGGCTCACCTCTATAAAATAAAGTAGTGCATAAGCAAAGAATGAATCCTTCAAACTTTACCTCCTCATCTAGGTAATAGTCACCAAGAAAAGAAGGAAGGTCATAAGTGATAGGTAGATGAAGATTCTATAAAGCAAACAAAGTATCAAGGGAGAAGAAGGATGGTATGCAGGACAATATTTCTAAGGCTGCATGTCTATCTATACTCTCTTACTTGGCCTAACATCAAGGAATAACAAAGATGATGATGCTTGAGATGTAGAGCATGGAACTATGGAGACTTCATGATGCACTTGGCAATTCCTTGTTCTTTTATGACATACTCATCCTATATTGAAGACCAATTGCCTTGGAAAAAACCTATGAATCCTAAAAGTAGTCTTGTGATATCTTGATGGACCATATGGACTAGAAGGAGCAAGGTCTACTATAAAAAGAAGGCTATTACAGTTTAAATGGAAATATTTTTCTCCTAGTCATTTTCCAAGATAGCTTACAATAGTAAGTAGAGCATAGAGCCTCCACTAGGTGGTGTAAAGGCTTATGGATTTAAGTACAAGAATTTAATGTAAATAAATTGGATTGAAATGCTTGAATATAGTCAATAGAATGTAGCCATGAGTAGGAGTCTAAAATAACCTAAAAAGATAAGAATAGAGTACAAAGAAGATTTGGGAGTGGGAAGAGAGGTAGCCTTTGTTCTTATCCACAAGCATCTAGATCTCCCTCTATGGTATGCTAAGGTAATTTCTAACCCCAAAAGATTCAGACAAGACTATTTAGGCAATTGATGAAGCAAAATGCATGGATGTGCTAAGAGTGAGAGTGGAAGAATATGAACTTGTGGAGATGGTTAGTTAATAGAGGTTGGAGGATCATGCATGAATATACATGACCAAGGTATGGGATTCTACTTAGAAGAATCAACCTATGTAAAGTCCTCTAGTGGTGAGGTCTCTTTAATCTTACCTCACTAGGTGGTATGTGAAGTAAGATCAAATAGACTCTATTTGGATGAACTTGATCAATTGTAGATATCTGCTAAATTTTTTTAAGATATGATCTATTCCTAGATTTCCCATAAGAAGTATAGATTTCTAGATGAGGAATATCACCTATGCTAGTCTTTCTAATTCCCCATGGAAAAGAACAAAAAGGAGGAAACATGAGAGATATGGTTGAAGGTATCTCCAAACACAATGATACCAATAAAGATACATAAGAGACACATAAATAATAGATTGAACATGAATTATAAACCAAAATTAAGAAATATAAGGAGAAATGAATGAGAGTATTATAAAATATAAAGGAAAATTATAGTGATATAAGAAGATATATTATGAAAAAAAGAGATCACCACTCTTCCAAACTTGGCCCTACTCTTAGGTAAAATCACAATTGCAAATTTGCCACTCACAATCCTTAATGCTACTCCAAAAATGTCTACAATTTTTATTGATTCCTAACTCAATTCCAAACACCTCCAAATCTTGAACTCTTCTTGCCCCTTCAAAGCCATGACAATTGCTTCTTTTAGCAAGTATATTGTTTGTATTCATATGGAAGTTCATTCATAAAAGTAATATTGTACCATATTGTGGTGCATAGAATTTTCAAATTTTCTTTCTTGTCATTTAGTTTCTACTTTAAGTATGGTAGCTTTGTATGTTTATAGGAAGATTTACCTTCATTTTGTATTCCTTCATGGACAAGAAGCATGGTTAGCTCAAAATTATCTTTTTTATTGGGAAAATTAGGAATTAAGCCAAAGGAACTATGATGTGAGATCACTTTTTTGTGAAGTCTAGAGCTCATCCTAAAGACCCAAAGACCTGGAGACTCAAAGACCCAAAGGCCTAAAGTCCCAAAGATCCAAAGATCTTGGAGGCCCAAAGTCATAGAGACTAAAAGTCTAAAAGACATTCATTATGTAGGAATTTTGCAATACACACTTCAAGGCTTGTAATTTTTGTAGTTGAATGTGAAAATAGCATGATTTTCATATTGGTACAAGAGTCTTTTCAAGTGTTTTTCATTGAGATCAAGATTTTGAAGTTTGGAAGTATGTAATAAAAGTTATTAGCATTCAAAGTTTTGGAATTTTCATGGGTTTTAGAGCTAAGGTAGAGCAGATTTAGAGGAATATATATTTATCCTTGTCATCACAAGTCAAATTTAGGTTTTTTTTAGCATTTTGGCATTATCTTTGCAAGAGCTTTTGATTGAGCCCAAGATTGTCTTGATTGGAGGTTTGTAGTGAGAGTTATAAACATATAAAATCTCTTGAATGTTTCTTGATTTTGGAACTAGCATGTGAGAACCAAGGCAACCAACTATGACATATAAATCAACTCCTTGGGCTATAATTTCATGTTCACATTATGGAGGTCTAGCTAGATTTGATCTTGAAGAGGAGTTGATTGTGATGAAGGAAGTAGATATTGCAAGATCTTTAAGACAAGTGATTGTTTTAACCATTAAAGAAGTAGAAGGGGTCTCAACAACAATTCCTTTCTAGAATAATTAATCAATTCTTTTGTTACATAGCTAATGGTAGTTAGGTTTTAGAGTTACTTCCAAGTGTTTAGCTATTTAATTTGTATGTTTGGTGCATTCCATGAGCAAGAGATGAATAAAATGAAAGAGCTATTTCTCTTCATCACTTGTTTAAATACCTTTGTGAAGTGTGAGTGGGTTCCTTTGGGTCTATGAATATTGTTGAATCTTTGAAGATGGAAATTTTGAGAGTCTTGTGGGTTAAATCCTTGGTTTCTACATTCATTTCCTAGAAGTAATGCATTGAAAAAACTCTTTTGAGTGTTGTAGTGTTCAAAGTAGCCAAAGAAAATATTTTTTGAAGATTGCACCTTTCATGAAAATACTCCTTCAGAGACGTGATTTTGAGGAAACGCAAAATATATACCTTTGGAAGGAATAAGAATCTATTGGTAAGAAGAAAGTAACATCTCCAAGCTAAGTCATCAATCTAAAGGGTTAGTTAAATTTATCCTTTGTGACATTCCTCTTTCTAGGATTGATTTCTATGTAAGAGGTTAAACAAGTAATATGTTGGAGGATTGCTTTGTAACATTTCTCTTTGTATGTGACGACATCCAAACTAATCCTTGTGTGAACAATCTATTACTTATCAAATTTCTACAATTTGATAGTTATAGGGTTGTTATACACACCAAGAGAAAGACAAGCAAGGTTATCAATTCTTTGCATACCTTGATACCTCAAGAGGAGTCTAAGTCTTGAGGTCAGATAAATTGCAATTAACCATGACCATCTTTTGATTAAGCAAGTAAGCAAAAACTATTGAGGAAAGCCTCTATTCATCCATCTCCCTTATTTTTCTCAAATTTCTTGGATCTATGAGAAGAACTTGAATATCCTTTAGTCAAATTGATGTTTAAGTTGAGCATGAATTGACACTTAAGAGAATTTGGCATTCCATTTGACAAAAGAACTTATTTGCATTCACTTTGGTATGGTCAAAATCTTTTTCATTCATGTACCATTCAATTTATGCACTTACTCAACAATTGTGCAAAAGAAATATTTGAAGCTTATGAAACTAATTTGTCATAATATCTTAGTTTCTTTCTCTTCAAACAACATGAAATTTCATGCTACTTTGGAGATGCAATTGAACTTAAAAGCCAAATTGATATATGTGAATTAGATTAAAAATCTCCTTGAGACCAAGATCTTGGAGCGGAAATTGAAATTAAGATTGAGGCCATGAAATTCAAACCTAAGTTGTATGATTTTATTCTAGATCTTTCTTTCTTTAGTTATGGAGGTGATCTCTGTAGGTAATCTTTTTTGCTTCTTTCATGTTTTCACTTTTATCATATAATTTCTTATTTTTATTTATCTTCTTTCTGGTAATGTATGTTATACATTTATTTCTCTTTCATAATCTATTCATTATTTATCCTCTTTGTGTGTATTTCTTATTTTGATGGGAAGTTTATGTGGTACTATTTATTTTGTAAAATATACCATTTTGTTCTTTGGCATATGGTTTTAGAAGGACTACTATAAGTGATAAACCTCATCGTCCACTTTCTACTTCTTATATACAATCTATTATCCATTCTTGTCAAGGATTCTTATATTTCACACATCTATAATTGCTCAAGTTCACCTCTATGAAGTCTTCTCCATCTTATTGTCACACCCTTATCTTTACCTTTGGAAGAAGATATTTTCCATTGGATGATCCTCCTAGCCCAACCCTCCTTGGTCACCTAGACCAAAAAACCATATTTCCTCTACCACAACTTTCACCAAAACCTCTATCCACTATAGATCCATATATATCAACATATTATTAGATATACTCTATGCAGCTCATGTAAGTTTTACTATATTGTCTTTAGGTGAGTATAAAATTAAGCTAGCATAAAAAGAGTTCATGTTTTTCCTATCACTTCTATAGATACTCTTTTCACATTAGCCTTTTCTATCAATGCCTTCTTCACTAATTTTTATAGTTATATTCTTTGAATTCTATTTAGGCTCTTTTCTTTTAGGTTTACCTACATTATATATGTACACAAGGATTCTTATACCCTTACATCAATTTGTAAGCTCTATGGTCTGTACTATTACAAGCTATTCTTTGGTCAATCATAATAGAGATGTTTTTCCTTGGACCTTACAAGCGCTCTTAAAGTCCATGAAGACATATTAAAACATCAAGAGATTACATTAAAGTTTCATAAGTTTTTACAAGAAATTGATCATTTGCAAAGAAGAGCATAACATACGGACCTAGGTGGCTATCATTAGGTTTTCTTAGTCTCTCTAAAAGTGCACTCCACTTCTAAATCAATATTTGCTTCCATTGCTCCTTCATGCTAAGTTAAAATAGAGAGTATAGACATGCAACTCAATTTCTACATCAATTCTCTTTTCTTCAAACACTTTGACGGTTACATAGAGTCTCCATCCTCTTGCAATTGACCACTTTTCTTCTTTCTTGCACAACTTCTACATAGGTGAAGAGCTATACTTTGAATAGTAATAATATCTCTTTGAATAATATCTCTTTGAATAGTCATCTTTCAATAGTCAAAACTAAAGTTAAAGCTCTTATCTAGTCAAGGATATTGGCTATTATAGTAGTTAATAAAATTTTATGGATGTAGTTAAGCATAGACTTCTAAGCAAAGTCAAGATTAATTTATGTGTGAAATAAGCATAGAATTTTACTGAGTTCAAGAGTAACAAATGAGTGAAATTAAGCATAGGTAGTCAAGACTTGCAAACAAAGTCTTTGACTAGTGTGTTGGTTAGAGTTTGTCTTATATGCATATCATCAATTCACATGAGAGATTATTATGGGCTTTATTAGCATTTCTATTTATACAAAATGACACTTATGTGCATCTTATTTTTGTCTTTATGTGCATCCAAGTTACAAAAACATCAATGAACAATTCCTTTTCATAAGAGTGAATCACCTTCCTTGGAAAGTTAAGAAAGTAACATCCCTTGGTGGTTGAAGAAAATGGAAAGACTTGCTACAAAAGCTAGTCATAGCTATTTAATTTTAAAGAGAGAAAAATTCAAAAGGGTATATAATAGAGTAAGTGTTAGATAAATTTTCAACTTGTTCTTTGAATTGATACTTCAAAAAGAGATATAAGGAAGTGAAGAAGAATGATGATATGAGTGCTCCCCATTACCATTAACCTATGAATTTTTAATTTAGTTTATATAGATTGAGATAACATTTGATGTACATGTTTGGTATGAACTTCATGAGTCAAGTGACAAAGTCTCCACACTCAAGGATGCTTCTCATACCAACCATACAAATTCTTCTTCAACAAACAAAAAACTTAAAATTAATTTTAGAGAGAGTAGAACTAACACACAATTCTTATATAAGAATTGTTGAGGATTAAGTTCAAGAAGTATATTGAATAGAAGGAACTAGTACTCCATCAAATATTTTCTAAATTGAAAAGCAAAAAATCAAATAGAGGATACCTAAAAAGAACTTTTATAAAAGATAATAGTCTACTGAATTATATTTAGAAACTTAAACAACCAAAGGACTACAAAGTAAAATTTGTCAAATGGATATCCATTGCTTTATTTTGGTCAGTTGAGTATGATGAAGGCTAATTATCAACTTCAAATTTGTAAATTTGCTTGAATTGGCCAATTTAAACTATGGAACTTAGTAAACAAGAAATAATCCATGAATACATTGAAGAATCTTTTTCTCTTTAAGTATGGACTTAAGTTAGGCAATGAAACTCACTATCTTAAAAAGGAATCTCATTCATTGCAGTTTTTTGTAAATCCCATTTGCCTCCACAAATTGTTCTTGAATTTTTGGAATACCTAGTTTCCATTCTTTAGTAACTACCTCATTGAAAACAATTTCATTCTCTAATTGAAGGACATCCTATTTTCTCTACTCAATAAGCAACTCCCTAAGTTTGAAAATCTCTTTTACCTCCCCAAATTGTTCTGAATTTCATGGATTGTCAGCCCCTATGGTTGATTGAAATCAAGAAAACTCTTTAATTCAAGGAGATCAAAGAGCTTATCATGTTAGTCACCGGGGTATCACTCTCACTCTTATACTTTGTAGCATATTTCAGACTGTTTGTGTCCATTACTCTACAGAGGGTACTTGGTTTGTGCGCTCCATAGGAGAGCAATCACACTAGGTGATGCTTCTTTGGATGCTCTAGTTGTTTGTAATCGTACGACTTGCATAGCTCAAATATCGTATGTGCAATAGGGCAGATTTCTCAAATAGACTCTATTGGGACTTAGCCCCATTTACCTTTTTGTCTCTCCCTTATACTGCTTGATGAGGTATTCCTATCCTTCATGTTTTCTACGTGGTTGCCCTTTTTCTTTATTCAAGGAGATCTCATTTCTTTGTGCAAGAATCTCATCCGGCTCCCATTCATCAATGATTGCCTCTTTGAGAAAAATATTTTCTAATTGAAGGACGTCCTATTTTCTATGATCAAGGAGCAACTCCCCTAGTTTTTTGAAAATCTCATTCATCTCTTCAAATTGGTTTATGAATTTCACTGATTCCCATCTCTTGTTCTTCACTAACTGGCTGGTTGAAAGCAAGAAAACTCTCTAATTCAAGGACATCTTGATTTCTCTATTCAATAAGCAATTGATGTGACTCCTAATTTTCCTCCACTTGAGAGTTGAGCTCACTCGTGGTATAACTACACAAACATGTCAAATGTGATAATCCCATCAGGCATGATGGGGCTACAAGCATTAAAGCAAGCACTACAACTACATTGTAGGCACCAAAAAAATTCCTTGACAATATGATGGAAGTGAAAAAAAATGTAAAAGTTCCATAGGGTAGGAAAGTTATCACTTCATGGTATCCAATTCACATCCACACACTTATTATATTTATGTTTTGACAATCCAAGTTAATTTCTCATCCACTACAATTAGTAGCAAGCTCCACTACAATATCACAACTTCCCTAAAATGAAGCTCTCCTTAAACCTTTACTTCAGACTAACAAAGCAAGTCTAGTGACCTAGTTGCATTATGAGAATAAGACTAACTATTAACACTGACTCAAACCTGACAAACAGTAGGGGGTTTCAAAAATAGTTATGATAGATGTCTACAAGATAAATAACAAACTTTGTAACTATTTTTAGTGAAATTTGTAAGGAAATGAGGTGGTAATAAATGAATGCTTCAAAATTTTTTTTATTGTATATCACATGAATTTGTGTTAATTTATAAAAATTAGGCACTATATTATGGATGTTTAGGATTGCCGTAGTGAAATAAATGATTGTCAAAAGACATGATGTGGCTTCTTGAGAGAGTTGCAATGTTTTTTTGGTGGGTGATGCTTAGAGTGTGATTTATGAAATTTTTTGGCAGATCCAAAATGCTGCTCTCAACTATTCAAATTCAAATTCACCATCTACAAATGCAAATGTTGTGTACAAATGCAAATGTTGTGTGCAAATGCTCATGTTAATAAACTAAACCAGTAGGCTTTGGAGTTTTGCATTGGTGTGGTGGTTCATTTCCATAGATTAGTATGGTGAAAGAGATAGCATGAGTTATGGAAAATGATTTGCATCATCTTGTTGCAACCAAGAAATTAATTGGAGTCGAGGAATTTTACTCTAAAAGGACAACAAAAATTTAGCAAAAGGAGATCAAGAACCTGATTGCAATGACGCTAACATTTGGATGCAAAATTGATGGGCACTATTGAGTGGCTACCAATGGCAACAAGTGGCTTTGGGCACCAACAAGCAGATATGAGCACCATCGAGTAGCTATAGGGTGCTATGAGCAATGATGAGCAATGATAAGAAACAACCAAAAATGTCCCATTTAATCCTAAATTAACACATTATTGAGCGGCTACTAGTGGCAATGAGCAACTACCAGTGGCAACGTACGGCTTTCAGTGGCAACGAGCGGCGATGAGCAACAAAGAGCAACAATGAGCAGCGACAAGCAACAACAAGCAATGATGAGAAACAAGAAGTAGAATCCCATTTAATCCTATTAACACATTATACCGGGTGGCAATCAATGTAGACCAAATTCATTCTAAACTAGGCACTTTATTAACTCTAATATGTAATTAATTCATTATAGTGTGACAAAAAAAAACTCCATACACCTTATTTTATTTTCTACAAACCACCTCTTATGGAGTTTGCTAATAATAAGGAACTTGGCTAGAACTCTGTAGTGGGACTCTTTCTTCCTTTGCCCGCACCCCAAATCAATTTAGTCAATGCTTTGTAATAATCTATATGAAAATATACAGAGCTTCAATATGAAAATATACAGAGCTATTTCTGAAACCCCCTAATATTGCACTAAACAACAAAAGACAATTGAGATGACAATTTTACCCAATGGTAAAGCAACTTGTGGCACCAAAGGTGCATAAAAATATTTTTGCTTGATTGCAACTTTTTGTGCTCTTGGGAACTCTTTGAGATCAGCCTGGTAGTCTTTTGCAAGTTTTGCACATCTTTCACTTTTCCTTGCCTGCGAGTTTTTGTGAGTTTTACGCATCCTACATTTTTCCTTGCCTGCCTGGAAGTGAGAGTGGGTGAAGAAGTTAAACGCTCTGAAGTCAGAGTAAGTTTGACGCCTTGACATTCCTTGATTAAGTGATCTATAGCAAGTCAGCTCCCTACCAGTCTCCATGTAGTGGGCGTAAGTTCAGATTCCAAATAGACATTCACTACCCTAACTACCAAAGACAAAGTACTGACTAGATAGCCAACACTATGCACATTATGACAGTGGACGAGCATATGAAGCATCCAATAATTCACTCTCACAACTATCAAGTCTGACATTACAATCACTTGTAAGAGTGACTTTGTTATATATTACCTAAATAGATGTATTACCTGAAATAGATGAAAAGGAAGACCGCATAGAAAACACAAAATATGTTATCTCACTTCAACTTTGTATCTCATTGTAATATGCTATGGGTTTGCCATGTGGAAAAAGAGAGTACTAAGAAACTGCAACACAAAGCAGAAACAAAATTATACTTGATAGAGTGATGAAAACATGGATATGCTTTTTGAACATGATGAACTCTCCTCCTTATATTCAACTATGAAAATGATGGTATCATAAAAAACCATATCACTATGACCTATCCATCTGCATAATGAACCATGTCCCTATAGCACCTATAATTTTTCATGCATTTTGAAGATCATAGGAAAAATATAAGCTCAAGAAGATGTTATTGACATAGGAACTCATATTTGTGGAATTCTCATGTACCTCAAATTGAGTTTTGATTGCTTCTTTTGGCTTTGGCAGCTTAAGTGCCAAGAGCCAAAATTTAAGTGTGCTAATTTATTGAGTGATAGGTCTAATAAACATGTAGTTGGTATGCTTTCAAATCTTTAGTGTCTAGATGGAAGTCCGTGACAAGGAGAGCAAATATATGCATGGTTCAAGTACAACGGCAATATTGCAAGCTCCATGCAATATTGCCATTGAAATTGCTTCTTGAAATTGCCTATCATGGTTCTCTAAAAGAATATTGAATATATCAAAGTTGTAAATATAAAGCTACCACAAAGTCCTTGTGAAAAGAACCTACTTCGTAAGCAGCAATTTTCCATAGAACTCCCTCAATTCCACCCCTCGCCACCTGCACATAATGTAAGACATCATGCACTTGTGAATATCATAGTAGATTTATGCAAGTTGTGAATATCCCTTGGCTACAAGTCTAGCCTTGTGCCTTTGGATGTTTCCCTTAACACACTTGCAATTTACCACTTTCTCTCCCTTTGAGAAATGCTATGAAACTTCCAAGTCTTGTTTTGCTTCTGTCTACTTCAATAAGAAAGTGAGTATAATCAAGAATCTTTGTAATCAGGAACCTTTGTCCATGATCTTCACCTTCTTGGTTGCATGCACTGCATATTGGAAATGAACAAGATCTGAATCTAGATCTCCTTCTTCAATCTTAGCAACAACAATGCAAGAAAATGATGTCTTATTGTAATCCCACTCACAAAGTCTTTATGGTGGTCTTCTCATTCTTCCACTTTTGTGATTTTCTCCAACTTGAGTGGTTGAAGTTGAGTTCAACTGTAAATCAAGTTCCTGATTACACTCACTTTCTTCTTGGAGTGGATAGATGATAGTCCCACTTGTTGATTCTTCTATAACCTACTATATGAACTCCTTAGATGCTTGTATAAACTCCTCATCAACTGCTATCTCATCAATGTTCATTCTAGCATTGGCTTGCTCTCCATCTCTCTCTTGAAGAAAATCTATGTCTAAGTTAAGCATCTATAACTGTCAATGATCACATTGCTACTCTCTAAACAAGACATCCCTACTTTCATATATCTTGTTCTTCTTCTGATTGCACAATCTGAAGGATTTGGATTCTGAACTATATTCAACAAAAGACATCTCTTGTCCCTTTGGATCAAACTTCTTTCTTTGACACTTTGGTATGTGGACAAAGATTAAGCAACCAAAATTTCTCAAACGTGAAAATCTTGAATTTCTTCCATGCTAAAGCTTGTAAGGAGTTTTCTCTAAACTCTATTGAAACTCTATTCAAAACATGTGTAGCAACTCCCACTAATTTTTCCAGAACTCTCTAGTCAACTTGCAAAAAAGCAACATGCTTCTTGTTGCTTCAAGCACTATTCTAGGATTTCTCTTTGAGATACCATTTTTCTCAAGAGGAAAATGTGATGTAAGTACATGGACTAATTCAACACATTGTACAAAAACAATGAATTCCTTTCTAATATATTAACCTCCTCTTCATATTTTAGTTTCTTGATTTTCACTCTGCATTGAGTTTTGACATACATGTGGAGTTGTTTAAAGCAAGAGAGAGTTTTGGACTTCTCTTTCAAAAAGAATAGAAAAGTGAAACTTGTAGTATTATCCTTAAAATTTAGATAATATCTTGATCCTCCTATTGAGCTCATGTTCATAGGACCACAAATATCAATGTGAAAGAAATCTCCAACCTTATACTTGCCCCAAATATCACTTGATTTTGCAAAGGTAATGTATGCTATTTTCATAGAGCACATCTATCTTAGTAGAAAGATGTTTGATCACTATGTTCTTTTGGTATATTTGTCTATGACCTTACCTATGCCATAGAGATCCTCTACTAGTACTTCTCTCTTTATCTTCCTAGTATAGGCAAGATTGAGATGACCAATTTTATGGTGGAAAAGTGCAATATCTAACTTTTGACATTATTTTTACTTCTTTTAGCTTCTCATTCTCCCCATTGCTTGCAACAATAAAGTTTGCTTGGGAAGTATCACCTATCTTACTAACTCTGATCTGAAGAATGTAGAGCTTTGAATCATGTGCACTCTTCATTACAACTTCTCCATCTTTCTCTGTGTAGCACCTCTCTTTGTTGTAAGTGGTTTGGATGCCTTTGTTTGCTGCTTGACCAATGTTGAACAAGTTGTGCTTCAACTCTAGAACATAGAGAACTTCTTTGATGACTCCTTATCTTCTTGTACCAATCTTGCAAAAATTGGAATGTCTCTTCCTCCAACAACCCAAACCTTACAATCATTAGCAATATATAACAACCTTATGTTAACTAGGTCCCTCCTTCAATCTTCTTGAAATCTTGGAACCACTCTTGTTTATCAATAATGTGTTTTGAACCTACTCCATCAATATGCCAAACATTTTTGTCTAGATGTTCATTAATACTTGTAGGAGTGCTAGAGCTAGAAGAAAATGAAATACTTTGTGTCATTAGAGCATTGGCTTGACTTCTAAGATTATTTTCATTATGGTGCTTTCTTCTTGGGAGGTTTTGATCACCTATGCATTCTCTTGCCTAGTGCTCCCTTTTCTCCACACTTGTTACAACATGTTCTCTTCTTCAATTGTGAAATATTGGTCATATTCTAAGTCCTGCCATCGTAGCTACTTCCATTGCTTCTTCTATTAGTAGCTAGAAAAGCTCTTTCCACTAAACTCTCTACTTTCTCTTTTCCACATCTATTCAAGGTTTCTTCTTGGAGCAATCTTGTAGTGAGTCTCTTGATAGTTTGTTGCTCCTCAAGGAGATATCCTATGTGGCTATTATAGGGCAATAAGCTTATGGAAAACTACAAATAATCTTGGTGATGATTGAGGTATCATCAATTCTTATGCCAAGGTTACTTAAGTAACTAGCAAGAGTTTCTAATTGTTAATAAAACCTGCTATCTCTTCTCCTAATTGCATTTTTAGTGAAAAAATCTTTGTTGGAGAACATGCTTTTTTTGTGAAGAACATTCTCCAAACTCATGTAACATAATCAATCTAATCTACATCTGGTTTGAAATTTCACAGCTGATCAATCTTTGTAAATACTTCTCTTCTTTGCTACACAAATGTACAAGTTTGCAACATCATTCTTGCTTTGTAAATCATTTTTCTCTCCATCTGCTATGGCTTGTTCTATGGTCTTTGTCTCATTAATGATTCCTATAATTTTCTTTGACTTGAAGTTGATCATCCTTTGGAATTTCCAAATCAAGGAATTCTTCCCATTGAATGGGCTAACGTGTGATATGTCTCTTACATTGCTCCTTGTTCCCATTTTATCCCAATCTACTCTAACGTCTGAAAGATCTTTTCTAGTCTCTTAATCTCTCTAAAATCCTATGATAATAATAATCTTTTATCACTCTTGATGCAATGGGAAACATGGGCATATAACCTATTGAAAACTGCTGATGATGCAAATCTGCATGTCAATTACAAAACATGAGGAACACTAAGTGATATACAAAGCACTTCTATGGATTCCTCTTATTGCAAATCTAGTTATATGAAATAATGAATGGAATACCTACATGCTAATATGCAAGTTTTAAGCTAATGGAACACTTGGTCGTGTTGTGTTACCTTGCCTCTCTTCAAGCTTTCTTGACTATATTGCTAGCATCTAAATGGAATGAATAACTTATGCTCATTGATAGATAAGACCTATATACTTTAATATTAACTAATGCCTCTATTGGGTGCTAGGTGCTATGTACAAACCTATAGTATATGGTAAAGGTCATATATAATTCAACTATTATGTACCATATGTACTACCATCTAAACTGTAATTTCAACATGCTCTTTCAAGTAGAAGATTTTTTATAGGTAGATTTTCTTGTGAAAGATCTTATATATTTTTCCCATAATTGTTCTTGATCCCCTACTATAGCCTCTATATACTCCCTATAATTATAAGATCAAGTTCTTTTCCATCCCTTTAGCACATTTGTACCCTTAGCATTTGGAGATTGGCCTAACATAGATATAAAGAAAATCAAGATGTCTATGGATGAATGTGGAGGTCACTTCACTTCTCTTAATTTTAGGCCCTTTTCATACTTCTATCCTTTTTATTCTTTGTGTTAGGATCCTTAGTCCTTTGATCTATGGTACTTTACATCACCTAGTGTGCTCTAGGTTTTCTTTACTATCATGTACTATCTTGATAGATGACCAAGGAAGACATGTCTCTATTTGGACCTTGTTAACTCTCTTTCATTGTGGGCTCTATTTATTCAATCCACAAGGGTGTAGTAGGACACCAACATATCATCTCTAGGATTTATTGATTTTTGTAAAGAGATTAGCTTTATAGGATGAATATACCATATAGATCCAAGTAATAACCAAGAAGATCACAAAGAATCTATAGTCCCATCCTTAACCTCAAGAGCATTTTTGTTTGTATTACTCATTGATTTAGGCCTAGCAAGTGAATATAGACACGTGTTCCATGCAATATCACCCTTTAGATCCATTGATATTGTATCTATATTATAGAGTTTATTCACTTACCACTTATAACTTCCCTTCCTTTCTCCATGATTATTACCTAAATGTAGAGTTATAGCTTATAGATTCATTTTTTGGTCATGCTTTACTCCAGTCTTTGCGTTTTTCAACAAGTCTATTATTGTGATTGGCTCCTAAGTATCTATTTAGTTGTCCCTCACTTGACATGATAGATGGTGGTCTACTCTTTCTCTTTGATTTTTGTCAATGTTCTTCAAGTCTAGTTCTTTTTGAAACAATTAATTTATTTTGGCACTTTTCATCTCTTTGCTATTTCAAATGAAAAATTTTGTTTTTTTCCATAGCTATTGGTATTTTTTCCTATATTTAGTCTCACATGTTATTTATTTGTAGATCTAATGCTCATTTCATCCTTTTCTCTTCTCATTAGTTTGTAGTAGCTACTTCAAGAGATTATAAGATGGTTATTATTGGCATTTGAGCTTTCTTGAACATTCGTCCAAGTTGTCCAAGTTGATGTCTCATAATGACTTCTATATTATTTATTTTTTGGGTTTATTTTATAGTTTCTGCTCAACAAGAGATTAGATCCACTCCTTTGTTTTATTTTTACATACTTTCTATGACATAAAGATACATTTGTTATATAACCACCATATTAATATAAGGGAGTTCACACAACTTGCATGTGAAAAGAGCACATGCCAAGATGATCCTTAAGGAGGCCTCATTTCACTACTTTGTGGGAGGATATAGTTGCTTTTCTATACTATCTCCTTCTATCACTCTCAAATGATATCCATATATTGGGATCTTTGGAGGATATAGTGAGAGCATTTTTTAGTTTTATGCTTTGCCTAGAGACCTTGGATTACAAGTACAAACTCATAAATACAAGATCTAGAGTCCACTAGCAAACCTCCTTCACTTGGACTTCTCACCAAGGTTCTAGTTTGCAATAAAGGAATTGAGAGTTTTGGTGTCTTTTCTAAGAGAGTGTGATTTTTGTAGCTCATTTGTCTTTGGCACATTGGAGAGGCTAAAACCTATACTCAGTTTACTTCCTTGATTGAAGATCACACAAAGAGCTTATTCTCTTTGACAAAATACTATGTTTCTAAAGCATCTTATATATCTAAAAAGACTGTATGCTATACTATCTCTACTTTAGGGGTATGTAAGCTCCCATAACTATAGTGGTATAGGCTATTGATATATTTTCCCATAGCTATGGGAAAATATATCAATAGCTACTTCCTCTTGGATTGAGGATTTTTGCTTCATATTCAAGGAGTTTTTACACACTTTACCTATGTTTGAGTTTACTCCATCCAACATCTCTCTACCATATTTGCCCATTTATGGATCACCATAAACACATATGACATATATATTTTATTATATGCTGTAAGAAGAAAATACACTAGATTTTATGATGTCATATGAAATAAAATAATATAGATACTACAATCTACACGGTCCTAAGTACAAGTTGAGTGATGGTGGGATCTACTTAGAAGACCTAAACGGGGTGAGTAGATATTGTTACTTTCAAAGATAGATACCATACCTTGTTGGATGTCATGGTTGCAAACTTCTAACAAGTAGAGTCATTGGCACAAGTTGGCTTTTTGGTAAGAATAACCATGATCACTAGAGAGAAGAAGGACTACTACACACCCAACCTATCCTTTGATACCTTTGGTTGTATAGATTTTTGGGCTTCATCACCAATTTGATATCTACTTCAAGAGGCAACACAAGATCCTTAGGTAGAAGAGATTTTTGAGTTTCATCACCAACTCAATAGTCTCCTTCAAGAGTCACCACAAGATTCCTTATGAGTAGAGGAGCTATGATTATCTCTCTAGCAATTATAACCCAATATTTTGAAAGTATTTGTCACTTTCTAGCACTCTTAAGCCTTTGGTCTTTATAGACAAGCATCATCAATAGGAGCCCTATCATGTTTAGTGTTTAGGACCTTCTTTCTCTAGTTACCATTAGATGCCATATACCACCTAGTTATGCAATAGATTAAATTTTTTTGCCCCTTTGTTTTGTTTGGAGGTGCCAATCAACATAATGATTTACCACTTCTCCTTAGGCTTCATGCTTAATTTCCCTTTTTCACATCTTGGTATCTTGTATTTCTTTTTTGCTTTTGGAGTTTGCTACTTGACTTCCTTTATAAGAGCATTTCAAGAGATCATTGGAATCCATCCATATATTTGCAAACTCTCTATGATAGCTCAATGTTAATGTACTTATAATATAATTAGTAAGAACAGGTTGTTCTCAAGAGGTTACAAGTTGGAAATGGCTAAGAATGAAGGAAAGTGTCACAATACTACAATTTTTATTATTATTTCATATTTAACCTCTTGGGCAAGAACCACTGTCCCAAAAGAGTGTAGTATCACTTCCTAGAGCACACTATAGAAAAGAGAAAGTAAATGACAATAATCACTTTCACTACAAATATTATCTGGGATCACTCTTGAAGGTGATGGCTTGCTTCACTCTAAGTGCCACTCCATTCCAAAGTTGTTACTCTTGCAAGTGCATTCCACTCTTCTCAAAAGTCATGGCTTACAAAGTACACTTCATGTTGGCCAAATGTCTTGGCTTTTTAATTCCTTAGAACTGCTCATGTGGTGAGCTCCCAAATCCACTACTAGCACATGTTTATCCTTTGGATCCTTCAGTCCACAACTTGATCAAAGGCAAATATTAACTCTATACTACACACATAGGATCTTATTATGAAACTCCTCACCTCTGCTCTTACCTAGACATTTGACAACAACACATCAAATGAAGAGATAAAACTTGCAAAGAATGTAGAGTACTCTCTACTTGTAATTGAAGTATAGAAAATGAACACAAGTGCCTTCAGTCCTAGGCCTTAAGTACTTTTTTGGCTATGAGGCAAAGGGATTAGGATTCCAAGTGGATCTCTTTAAAAAAACCTAAACTACAATCTACATTACTCAATTAAGACCCTAAGCCTATCTTATCCTAATTACCTACAAAATGATTAGGCACCTAACATGTGGTAGAGAAGATATCATTCCATTCATGCCTAATCTAATTTTAAACTACAAGCTTTAGACATACAACTTCAAAGTCTTATACAATTTTGAGTGCACTTGGTGAAGTATATACAATTTTGAGTGCAAATACTAATATACAACTCAAAGTATCTGACTAGTGTACAACTTTGAATTATTTGCCTATTTACTTAGAGTGCATAGGTCTTTGAAGGGCTTCCTCTTGATGGAGTATATTTGGCTAGAATTGTTGGGAGTGGCAAAATGTTTTGTCTTTGAGGTATCTAACTAACTGGTCACTTTGTGCTTGATATATGGATATTTCTAACATATAGGTGTGGCAAGTTTTTGTGAACTTCTTATTGATATGCTCCCTTAATCTTAAGGAAAAAATTTCATCTTCTCCTCCTTGTAGGCTGGCTCTTTTTCCTCTAAATTTGGAACTTCATCTCATGCCATTTTTTGTAGTGCTCAAAGGTGCACTTCCTCCTTTAGCTTCTTGATGAAGAAATTTAAGGCTTCTTCCAACTGATGAATCATTTGGTGCTTATCTTCCTCCATATGTTAGGTTTGAGTATCTAACTTTGTTTGTAGTGCCATGCTTGTCCAACTCTTTCTCCAATTCCTTGGCCATGTGATCAAGTTGTAGTGCCAACTCCTTCTTGTACTCATATATTTGAATTTCTAAGGTGATGATCCTATCACAATACTCCTTCAATTCACTCTAAGTGCTCTCTAACTCACTCACTTGGTATAGAATTGCTCTTTGGCTTCAATCTAGTATTAATCATCCTTGAGTTGAAGTGCCACAAGCTCACCTTGAACCCTCTTATTTTCTTTGGCCTATTGAGTATGATCAACCTCCAAAGTAGTATTATGATTATTGATTGTGGTTTTTCTACACCAACATATTTATATTACTTGCTTCTTCCTTACCCAAGTCCTTGGCCTTGACTGCTTCTTCTTTCATTAAGTCTTCTTTGGCCTTTTGAGTTTATACTTGCTTGGTGTACTAGAAAAGTGTGGTTTAATACATAATCTCAAGGCATTTGACTTGATATTAGGCTAAGAGGGTCTCTATAAGTTATAGTGCAATTCTAATTGAACTTATGACAAAGTTGGTGCACTCTTGAACTTGCATTGGCACTAAAGGTCTTGATTCCTCTCCAATCTTGGTTTGTATCCCTGGTGCAAGATCTAGAATATTGGTCTCAATGTCAACATCCTCCTTCTTGACATGCTTGGTGATTTGGTCAACTTTGAGTTGTAAGACTTTGGCATCAATGGGAACTTTGGACCAAAGTTCTTGGGCAATTGAGCACTTGATGTGATCTTTGAACTTGTTCTTGTGTAGTGTCCTCCTTAGCCATGTTTTCTTTAGGTCTTGCAGGGCACTCCTCCACTTCTTGGTTTTGCAAGTTTGAGATAGATTCTACATCTTCCTAATTGTACTCTTCTTCTTTATCTATGAAGGCAAAGGACAATCTTGCAAGGTAGAGAACCCTTTATCATCTTTTACTTCATCCCCATCATCCTTTGTGTCCTCTACATCTCCTTCCAATGAGGAAACATTGATCACTTGAGTGCTAGTGTGCAACTTCTGGGCAAATGGTGGCTACTTCTTTAGAGTATTCATTTGCCTTTTTGCTACATAACTTGATGTAGCTAGTTCTTTATCCATTGATACAAAGGGGCCAGTCATGGCATATTGTGCAGTAGCATCTATGTACTTGGCTAGGAGGATGCATCTTTCAAGTTGTTCATCAAAATAACTTGTAGGATGGGTAGGGAATCTTAGGAGATTGGTTCCCATGTAAAAATGTATAGCAAAGGAGGTGAGGTATGTAGCACCTCCTTCTTCCTTAAAATCTTGGTGTAGGGTCATAGCCTGTCAATTGAACATGTCATCCCAATCAATTGGCTCACTTGAGTATATATAAAAGAAAATAGCCTGGCTATTAGTAAGGTAGGTAGTTTGTTTACGTTTGAAGATCTTCATAATTGTCTCTTTTGTCACTCTTGCAAGATCTTTGTAATTTGCAGCTTTGTATCAATTGTTCTTTGACCTCTTGTCATTGAAAGTAGTCCTACTTTTGGCAGTCAACTCCTTCTCTAAATTTTTTGAATCAAGGGTCATCGCTCCTACCACTCATACATCAAATCTAAGTACCATGCACTATCGTTCATTTCTCCAATCATTGAATTTCATCTCATTACCCCTAGTATCTTCTCTCTCTTTCTTCTCATTTAAAGTATCATAGAAAAGTCACTCAATTCCTAATTCCACAGCAAGAACCCTAAATTTTCACTTTGGATTATTGTAATACTACAATATATTGCACATTTGTTCCTAGCAATTGACCTAAAGATGGCTTTGGGATCTTTCTATATGGTTCTAGGTACAAACAACATGATATTGGACTGTAAGAACAAGGCAAAAGTTGAATTATCATCTACTTTGAGTACATAGGGTCACTTTGAGTGTTACCTTAGTTGGAAGGCCGAGAACTCTCTCTTGGTTCTTGATGAAGTGTCAAATTTACTCAATCAGCTTATAAAGGCACATGACTCTCCAAAAAGTGTAGTTGTTGGCCAAAATCCTCAATTTATAGTCTAGGTCCTTGGTCAATCTTCAACTCTTTGGTGGTTAAGGAGTAGGTAGGCACTTGTAATCTGCACATGTGAAGGCATCTGCATGTCTTCTTTGGTTAGGTGTCACTTTTGTGTGCAAATCTTTCCTGATCAATCACTTTCCCATGTGCAAAGCCTACCCACTGAGTGCTAATGCTAATATTTATTGTAACAGCCCTTGGTAGTAATTCTTGGTGGCATGTTCAAATTGCAGTGGTGCTTAAGTACAAGTGCTAGCAAGGTACCCAACACTCGAGCCTGCAAGCACTTTGGGTTATCCTACATCACTTTGAGTGCTACAAGTCTTGACTTTTGTGACACCACTACAAGTGCCAACTTCTTTTGGGGAAATTTCCCTAGTAACTACGAGTCTCCATGGTCTTTCTCTAGCACTTAAGCACAATTTGAACAAAAGCAAATTTTGAAGAAATGAGACCACCACACTCTCTTGTAAGATAAGAGAAAAATGTAGCAGCATGCCATGGCTTATGCAAGATACACATGAGTACATGAAAAGAAGTGTGATGTTTTACATACTAAATTTATTCACTAGTGTTTCTTCTATCTAGTGTGCTTATCATACAATGTAGTGTAGTGTAGAGTAATTTGTAAGTACTTTGGTCCACTTGTGAGCATGGTAATATAAGGAATTCAAAACATTAATATACGCTTAGAAAGATGTCAAGAACAAGTCTTTTGAAACTTGATTTACTTTTTGAAAATTTTAGTCAACAAGAAACATAACCTTGATGAAACACATCAACAAAACAAGTACCTCTTATTACTCACATAATATTGATTAAAAACCAGAGGTATTTTTATTATACAAAAGCCCATATGAAAAGAATAAAAAATCCACATTGTGTCAAAATAAATATGACTTAGTTGGAAACCCTATTTACAACTTTCTGTATTCAGATAATATAACTTCTCTCAAGTGGGTGCTATTTGGAAGACATTTTTTGTGGCTTCCTATATTCAAATAAAATAACTTATCTCAAGTACCTCAAATAACTCATCTCAATGATTAGTACATTACTACATTTGGGAGCTGCGGGAGAGTGTGGAGACAAGAGAAGAGAGGGAGTGACGTGAGAAGACATCTATAATTCCTGAGGGCTCTCCAGCATATAAGACTTGAGTGAATAGTCTATTCTCTTCATTTTTCAATTTTAGGTTCCATTGGTACCTAGATTAAAGACTATGGAGAATGGAGTAGAAAGTTACGAGGATTTTTTAGGGTTTAGAGTAATCATTACACATTGAGAGTGATGGGTTAGGAATTTTCATTTCCAATCTCTTGGTTTTCATGATTAAGTTCCATGGGAATTTAGTTTGAAAATTTTGGAGATAGAAATTGAAAGTTATGAGAGTTTATAGATTTTAGGGTTTAGAGAGATTGTTTTCTTATGTGAGTTGGGATGTGAGGGGTTGTGGTTTTGTAGATATGGGAAGATATGGAGAGGAAAATCATGTGTTACTATCATTATTCTTGTGCTATCCATGGATACACCTTCCTATGTGGGGTTGCCTAGAGCGGCTCAGGATACACCATGCCCGGTGTGTCACCAACGCTTTACCTCACAAGGGGTAAAGACCCATGTAGGAAAGATGCACAAGGACTATGATTGGACCACTTGGGATGCCCACATGAGACAAACAACCACATTGATAATAGTGACACTCAAGATTATGCACGCTTCTTCTATCACTTTGTTGATTATTCTAGGGATACCGATCGAGTTGTGGGAGTGGTTAGCTTCTCAAGCGGGTTGCATTTTGGTGTTATTTGAGACTATTTTTCCATGTCCACATCTATTCCATAGGCTACCCCGCACACTCCATGATGAGGCTAGACAGTCTTTGCCTACCACTTGATCATTTGGCACGTGATCCCTTGGATGAGTTAGCATGGTTCCTATTCTTCTTACTCCCTCAATGGTGTCTTTGTTATACTAAAGGGGGGCATGCGGGGCATAGAGAGGTGGCTGCTAGATTTTGTTGATTTTGAGCAAGGGATAGGGCAGCCCTTCAAGAGGAGTCTGTTAGGGCTACATGATTTAAGAGACAAGCATCGCCACAAGGTACCACAGAGTCCACTTGATTATGACGGTGTAGGACATTGGGTCAAGCAAGAGAGTTTAGTAGAGCGGCACGAGCGCTACACCCTTTGTCTATGGCAAGTCCTGTTGATGAGACTATCTCTTCCCTATGCTCACTACATCCTATAGCGGTAGAGGGAATACCACTAGAGGTCTTAGATTATCAGCCTGAGCAGCCTTTATGTCTTGATAGGTCGCTATTTGCACAAGCATTGTGCACTGCTCCTCGCCTTTCCTCAAGAGGCTTGTCAGGGATGGTTTATGAGCACCTTAGAGATTGCTTCCAGATAGATGATCCTTCTAGTGGTTTTACCGAGTTGTTTTAGATGGTTGTAGCAGTAGCAAGAGGAGACATTCCTATGTTTGTTAGTCAGGTGTTAGGTGCTAGTCAACTTCTCACGATGGAGAAGGACACGAGAGGCATTAGACAGATTGCTATTAGAGAGATCTTTTTGCATTTGGTCAGTTGTACCATTGTCCTTCAACATCATTCTCACTTTTGACAACACCTCAATCCACATCAGTTTGGAGTAGCTACACTTGGAGGATGTGAGACTATATCTCTAAGCATTAGAGCACTCCTAGATATCCATCCATAGTGGGTCTTCCTACAAGTGGATGTTGAGAACACTTTTAATAGCGTCTCATGAGCATCCATCTTTAGAGAGCTTAGGGAGGCTGGTGGATCCTTGGCAAGTCTCATTCCTTTTGTGAGGTCTTTTTATGGCTCTCCTGCTTCCCTTTACTACCAACATGGTGGTTCATAGGAGGGAGTCACCATCTTGGAGTCAATTGTTGGTACACTTCAAAGAGATGCTTTGGGGGGATGTAATACTCTAAGGACTAGAGAAGAGATAAAATACAGATTGCATACTCAAACATTCGATGCCCCAAGGGAGCACCTTCTCTTTCTTATATAGACAAAGAGTATCTCCTCCAAGGAAGCTCCACCATAGGATTAGGGACACAGATAGGTGACATGTCAGCAAGCTCCACCCTTGGATTACTTACTTGGATGGGTGACATGTCTGGTCTTGGTCCTATCTGGTTGGTCAAACAAGCTTTGACCAAAGGGAATCTTTTAGGGAATCTTCTTGTAGGAATCTCAGAATCACGTGAGTAAGGTACCGTTGGAAAGCTCTCGATGAGACAAATCAAGGGGGAGGGAAGGCCAGCCTTTTATTCATAGGGGGGGGGGAGAATTTGCACATTTTTGAGGCCTTATTCATTCGTTTAGGCCTCCGAAATTGCCTTCAAAGATTTCAGGCATATTTTAGTTCCTACTCTATTAGTAGAAGTCCCCTTTTGGTGATACCTCTTTCTGATCTATTTAGTCCATCATGTGTAACATCCTTCCAGATGTTACCAAACCAATTCTCACCTTTAAATCATATGTCTAGCTATTGGTTGTAAGATTCTCAAGTCTATTTTGGTTTTTGCACTATTTGTAGAAGTACTCTTTTGGTGATACTTCTATCTTATCTATTTTGACCATCATGTATAACATCATTCTAGATGTTACCAAACCGAATTTCACATCTAGATCATATGGCTAGCTCTTGGTATTACAAGGGGGCCCTTATTTGCCATGGCTCACTTTAGAGCTCTCCTATCTACTACTTTGGCCATGCAAGGCTGTGTATTTCCTTCCTTGGCAGATGATACACACATCGTAGGCCATGTGGATCAGATTAGACAGGCCTTTGACTACTTGACTACCAAGCTACGTCTAGTAGGCTTGAGAGTCAAGATGTCAAAGTGTAGGGCATGGTCCCCTTTAGGTATTCCTCCACACCTTGAGCTTCCAAAGAGGTGTATCACATCCACAGATGGACTTTGTGTTCTTGGAGTGCTTGTAGGATCAAAGGATTTTGTCACACTTTTCTTAGACGCTACGCTTGCAGAGGATGTTCTCCATGTGGATACCTTTCATTACTAGGAGATCCGTAGGTGGCATTTGGTATACTCTCCTCCAATATTGCTCGTCGACCATCCTACCTCATCCGTATAGTTCCTCCCTCATCGTCCTTCCTATCACGTCTGAGAGCATTTGATAGGAGGATTATGGGAGTCTTGGGGGTGATATAATTGGTCCAAGGATTTTTGAGTATGTGATAGGAGATTTGGCATGTAGATAGACGGCTTTGCCGATCTCATGTGGTGGGGTTGGCTTGCTATTTATGGAGGAGACTGTACCTATAACATTTTTGGGTAGTTGGGCTCTCTTAACATCCCTACTTTCCTCTCATTTTGTGGTTGCTGATAGGCCGGTTTTGGAGACTTATGTGACAAAGGTGGAGGGGGGATCCTTTTCTCTCCAAGTGTTATTGTGGCAGACAAGAGATAATCTATCCGCACGAGCACGAGAGGATTTTCTACCTTTTGCTTCACTATCATCAGATTGGACTAGAGATTTACAATCTTCCTTGGTGGAGCGATAGTGTGAGCATATGCTACATTCTCTCTTAGTCGACTCGTCCATTCCTCACGCTACTAGAGCACGTCTTCGCTCTTGCTCCGACAAGGGTGCAGGCTCTTGGATCCTAGCTCGGCCGTGCATTAGGGTATTCTGACTCGCACCAACTACTTTCTCTACAGCGATGAGGTTTTGCCTAGGTTTGGTCCACCCATCTGCATCTTCATTACTCACTTGTGAGTGTGGTTCTACACTAGATGCAACAGCGGTCCACATGACACGCTGTCCTTTTGGAGGACAGAGGATAGCTACCCATGATGCCATTAGGGACATAGTGTTTGCTATGGCAGGAGAGAGTGGATACTTGGCTTGGAGGGAGCTTTCATATGCTTTGCAGATGACACGTGTGAGGGCAGACTTATACTTGGTCCGAGATGATTAGGTGACAATAGCGGATGTAGTGGTTATGGTCCTTACGTAGGATACAGTTTCCGAGGGAGTGATTACCCATCCTCTTGGATGGGCGGCGAGTGCAGCATTAGGTCGCAAGGTCTCCAAATATAGGGGCATGCAACGAGGTCACCTCTTTGTTCCTCTAGCCTTGAAGTTATATGGAGCGATGGACACGACATTTGACATATTTGTCAAGGAATGCGCGAGAGCTTATCATGTTAGGCATCACTCTCACTCTCAAACTTTGTAGCATATTTTAGATAGCGTGTATCCATTGCTCTATAGAGAGCAATGGCTGGAGCAATCCATAGGAGAGCAATCATATTAGGTGATGTTTCTTTTGATGCTTTTGAGTTGTGTGTAGACCGTACGATTTGCATAGGTTGGATATCTTAGGTGCAATAGGGCAGATTTCTCATATAGACTCTATTGGGGCTTAGCCCCATGTTACCTTTTTTCTCTCCCTTGTACGGGCTTGATGGGGACTTCCCATCCTTCGTTTTTCTTACGCGACCGCCTTCTTCCTTTCATCTCAAGTACCTCTAGGCATGTCCCATTTATTATTTTTCTCTGAAAAAAAGGAGAATAGTGGACACATGCCCTTAATAAAGTCTTAGTTTTAAGCCTTTTACACGAACCTTGAATCCCATACATCGTGTGGAGTGCAACATAGAAGATGCATATTACACTAAGAACTAGGCACCCATCCGAGGTCCATTTACTTTGCACAAAGAATATTGATGCAAACATCGCCAATAGTACCTTAAAGCTCCGTCGATCAGACTACGTTTCCCAGGTAATATATGGCTCTAATCGTTTACCATAGCACGCTCCTTGTCTCCAGTCCTCTTTAATATATGCAATCTTTTAAATGCCATCACTCTCAATTGAGTAAAGTGGAGGTAGCCAAAGACCACTGTATAACGTCGTCGAGAGATCACGGTAAACCGGATGGCCTTCAAAAGATGAGTCAAAGTGTCAGGACGCTACGCGAAACGTGCAATATCGCTCATGTATCCCGGCTTACCACATCCCGCTTAAGCACAAAGATAAGATGGGCTGAGCTCCAAACATGAAAAGTTTGACCACCAAACACCACACAAACACAAGTTTGACATCATGTCTTCAGTCGACAGCTTGGAGGACATGTGAATTGGCATGACTGTATAATAATAGGTCTCTGAGTCTTGCCCAAGAAGAGGAGTGAACAAGCATACGTTCTGAGAGAATTGGGTGGAGCGCAACATACTCAAAGCGGCATGGCATATATTGGCGTTATCAATTTGCTGAACCTCCATGTTTAGAAAAAATTTGTGCAACCACGTTTAACCTTGTATACAGTTGCATTCCTTCTCCTTGCCAAATTGAACTTTGTATTCTGTACATTGGAGCTGTTTCGAAATTATGAAGGGTCTCACTGCGATCATGCTAGTCCTTGAAATAGAGAATGAAACCACAATATGGGCTCAAAGGCTTCTAAAGCAACCTCATATGGCAATGAAGCGTCTTCAGTCCTGAGGTTCAACATATACCATCTGTGGCCATCTTACCAGAGTAGCTAAGACCCCCACAAAGAATGGTATGGTGTGCTCGACACAAGTAAATGGAGAGGAAACATTCAGATCACAGCACTGCGTGAGTCTTCCCCCCTGATTATCATTCTTCTTCTGCTGGACCCTTCCACTTGAAATTGTCTGCATAAGCCTTGGTCTGCACAGGAGAGTTATAACCTATCAGTAAAACCTCTAACGTCTCTTTAGAAGTTTATGACGAACGATTCGGCAATAGTTTCACAGAGTGGCATGAGCGAGAGTGATACAAGATTGCTAATGATTGACCTTGGTGAACTTGACGACTTGATGAATGAACTGCGTGATACTAAGGCACAACGAAATAACACAAGCTTCCACAAAGTTGTACCGCCTGCCCAGGTTGTACACTAGCAAGATTTCAGTTTTTGATTCATAGAGAAACATATTGAGTAACGGAGTACGAATCCTCATATGACAACATTGTAGTTTGTGGAAGTAGTGTTAGGTGGAGGCGCAAGGCAGGACCATACCCTTTGAATCATTTGTTTTGGCTCCCGGATCTGGTAGGATCACCATTCAATTAACACCAAGGGTTACGCGATATTGGGCAATACTCAACACATTCTGTGAAATTTCTTACAAACAACCTCGACAGCTAAGTAAAAGCCCTACTCCAAGAGAACTGTGGTCTTTAGAGAACGTTCCAAGAGAACGTTTAAGTCTTGCAAGTGGACATTTCTCAACTACAGACGAAAACTTCTAAGGTAACGAACCTTCACTAGCTCAGTGATAGCAGGTGACTTAACTATACCTTTGAAATGACTTATTCTATCTCTATTAAGCAAACATTCGCATAAGATATATAAGCAATGCCAAAGTATCAAGTATCTGATTGACAAGTGAAACGATCCTAATGCAGATAGTAACTTACAGAGTAGTCCCAACCGTATTTCGTAGCAAAGTCCATGGCAGCTTCCTTGGTGTCGAAGTATAGAGCTGCCTCCCCAACGGCATGATAAGGATCACCTGTTGATGTCCATCCCATTAAGGGGTTTTCCCACCTGTAAAGAGTACATGAACACGTTCAGTTTCATGCTTTCCAGCCACAAACTAAAGTTTTAACAACTCTAGATTGTAAGCAAGTGGCTTAATTCGGATCTAGATGACCTATGAAACCATGGTTTCAAACTCAGGCATAGTCGCATTCTTGCTAGATGAACTCATACGCTTCAAGCACATAATTAATGTGAGAAAAGCACTTGAGCTTGAGCTTGTCACAGGGTTGGCCCACTCACAATTTACGTCCCACAATTATCCAATTTGAAAATGCAATTAACCAAGGTAAAAGTTACTTACTTTTGAGTTGATTCAAAGCTGATCTTCCAAACACCGGTTTTACCAACACCTTGCTGTGAAGCTACGCGAGCAGGGGAGAAGATAACGACCTACCCCATCCACAATCCATGAAGACGAGCTAGATGAGAAAGAAGTTTTCCGAACCACCAACTGAATGAAAAACGATCAGCTAATTGCCTCAGATTCAGCGGGCAAAAAGCTTAATACTCTCTTGTCTGCTCCTTGTAATCCAAGGCATTCGCAAAAGATTTACCAGTATCAGTGAAATCACAAATTCCTTAACATCAACAATAAGATCCACAAGGAGACGATCTCAATACCCAATCATCTATCCAGATCCGAATCTATGGAACAACACACGAAGTTACACAATTTAGGAGTTTCACATCCAGACAAATTCCGGTGCCCCAACCATAGCACGGTTAACCTTCGAAACAACACTTTAGGGGAAACTATCCACCAAGCTTTGAACTGGCTAGACCACACTGATCCTGGTGCACAAATGAGGTGATCGAACGACAAAGAGGCTCCTCACCTTTCGGTGCAAGTGCTGATCCGGTATGCCAGCAACCTCGCCGATCTCACCAGCTCTGACGACATTGTTAGCATCTCCACCAAAGTTGTACACACCTTGCAGCTCGGCTGGATGAAAAGCCACAGACGAAAAGCCCCGCAAAGAAGACGGAAAAATTCGGAGGGCCCGTCGTCCAGCCATGGTTTCTCAACCCTAGATTCACTGCGATTGCTTGAGTCCGTGGAATTCGACCAATTCCTCTCTCTCTCGGTCTGCTCTGTCTCTCACCCGAATGACTCAACTTTCACTTAGCTCCCGTGACTTCACTTTCTTCGACAAATCCGCGCCTCTTGTTAAGGGCTTAATTAGTCCGTAATTTAACATGCTTTTGTTAATACGTTTCCAGTAATTGATGGATTCTTACACCACCATCTCCCTCCGTCTCTATTCATCGAGTAAGGTTGTGGTTTGGGGATCTTGTGTTTGCTGTATATTTTCCTTGAAGAATATTAGGAAATATTAGACGACGTTATTTTTCTATGGTAAAGTATTTAATTTCTAGACGTTTTAGCCCAAGCACTTGTAAAATATTTTGATTGGTTTTAACAAAATGCAGAGAAAATAATTTCAGAGAGATGACAACGATTAGCCAGTCTCTATACTTATAACGGGTTCCGGGCGTACTATATATATGACTGGATAAGTGAATGTCAGAAATGCAGAGAACCCAGATGGTAAAGTTTTGCTGTAATAGAAGATTTTATTTAGGCAAAATATTCCAGAACTAATTCACCTCTTTAAAAAACCCCTTGAAATTATGCATTATGCTGCAAGGGCAATGCTCACATGTTTTCCCATAGAGTGCAAGGATGCCTCAACTTAGACATTAATAAGGGCACGAAGACGAGTTAAGATACTGTTTGCAGTAAATTGTGGTTGAAACGGAGAGCAGGGAAAGAGACCATTACAAAAGAAACTAATGAAAAGTCAGAACTCAATACACTCAAGTTGAGAAGGAAACGTTTGCGTGAGAAGTATAAGATGCCAGAAGTGAGCTCAGCTTTTGCTATTTGATTCAAGTGTGATGATTTACTTTCATGCAGGTTGAATTGAAACATGGATTAGCCTCCCACACGCATGCAGGAGGAAGAAGAAAGAAAAACTGAAGGAGTAACATAGTCCTTTCTTGCTGGCAGTGATTGGAGAGGAAGTGCATACATTCTGTCACATGTTTGATCTCAAGAGAGCCAGGGGACAGACACTAGGTGCTGAACGGAGCAATCTGTACAGGAAGGAGGTGAAGCACCCAGAAGCATCATGTAACCACGTGCCGAATCCTTGTGAAAGTTATTTCAGTGTGTAAGAGAAGAGAATGGTGGATCAATTGTCGCAAATCTTGTGCATTGGCATTTCCGGAGATTGAACAAACGGAGAGGAGATCGCGAAGGACGAAAGCGGAGATGGCTGAACGGATCTATTCAGTGTGGGCGTTGGCTCCAGCTGATCATCCAGGCGTGAAGGAAGTTGCACAGCATTTGCAGCAAGTGTACGGCGGGCCAGTGATAGAAGCTCATGTCACTGTTGTGGGCGCTTTCTCGTTGCCAGAAGAAGAAGCAATAGCGAAATTGAGGGACTTGGCCTCCTCGTTACCTCCAATCACCTACAGAATTACTGGTGTGGGCAGTGGATCTATTTACTATCAATGTGTTTATCTCACAGTGGACCCTACTCCTGAGGTTTGAATTTTCGATCATCAAAGTTGTATTTTTGGGTTTTCTTGTTTCAGATGTTGGCCAGAAGTGAGAATGTTTGCTGTTAGTACATTTGTTGCTCCACCTTCTTTTCTCGGATTTCGCGACAGGTTGCGACTACGATAATTTTTTTGAGGTATCAGGGTTTAAGGACAAGAGTTTGGTTCAATCGACTTCTACGAATCATAGAAGCTCAGATTTAGAAAGAACTGATTAGCTTAGATACGACGAACCCCAAGTCAAGCATCACCTGGACGTGGTTGCATTTAGAACTAGTCGGTGTATGCTTTTTGGAGATGATGTTGGGTCTTGTGCGGGTCATGATTCCGAACTCTTTCTACCAATGCTAACAAGGTATCATTCATGCTTCAGGTTCTGGAGGCCAACTCAAGAACGAGCACCGCCTTAGGACAACCTGTGAAAGGTGAGCCTTACCCGCTTCGATTTCTTTGCAATATGAAGTAGCACAATCTATTGAATGATCTCATTTGTCAGCAACTAGATAGTCTCCGGTTGTCACAAATTGGTGAAAGCCAATATAAACTGCCCCAAGAAAACTCGTTCTTTCCGAAATGTTTGTCAAATCACAGCTCGCTAAAAAGCTGGACTCATTCCCTCTTAATTCAAGAAAGCTCTCGAATGTCCTCTTATAGGATGTACCGGCTTCCCATGTATCTATGGCATTCTGCTTTCTCATTTCTTTATAATCATTATCGTCATTCGAGCGAATTACAAGGGTTGGACTTGTTTCAAACTTATTTGGTGCTTTTTTCCAGAATACATGCCCCACCTAAGTCTTCTGTACGGGGATTTGAAGGACGAAGATAAGCAGTCAGCGAGAGCTACTGCTGAGGAGAAATACGGGAGAGTCCTTACCAGTTCGGAGTTCGTGGTAAGCAAGCTGAGCCTGTATGATACTGATCCAGCCGACAAAATGCTAAAATCGTGGAGAAAGGTGGCAGAGTTTCCTTTGGAAGGTTGAAAGTGAGTGTTAGGTCATGTATAGCGTCTGATAGACTCGACCTCCAGAAGCATATAACATAAGGGGAAGAACACCTGGAAAGGGCGGTCTTGGTGAGCAACGGTAGTGTAAAGTCTCTTCTTCTGATAACATAATACATGTTATGTCTATTGTTCTAGTAACATAATGTATGTAAGCAGATTTGAGCCCGAAGATCCTTGCGAATTAATATCACATCGAAAGATTCATACTGAACTTGGCCCACTGGAGGTAGGTAAGGCACCAAAGGCTTCGTGACGTTCTTTGTTGCCCCTTAACACTTGCTTCTGGTTGGCGGTATTTTCCTGAGGCAAGCAGAGCTTCTGGGACGTTATTGCCTGAAATTTCTTGCAGCATCAAAGGCCGAGATCTGGTGTGTCTGCAAACTAGATGTGTTGCAGCTTCTCGCTAGAACTCTTTCCCTTTCAGGCTTGCTCTGTTGTCGACATAGACATCGAGCTGCAGCAAAAGCTCATGAAACTTAGCACTGTATTCGCCCTCATGCCCAACCGGTGCTCACCGCTACAGCACCACTTCACTCATGAAGGTCCCTTGGTATATGATGCTATCATAGAACAATGCGAGAAATTTAAGATAAGCACAAGTTGCAACCGAGTTGATGTAGCTCTATAAGAAGACTGGGATACAATGGCGCTCTTCATCGGCTCCCCTCTGATGGGCCATAGCCAGAAGTTGTGTTTCAAACGTAGATGGACACACCAGTATAACCATATACCGTATGCTCGAGTGAATAGGACCAGCTACGATCCCGTCTTCTTCTACAGCCGCACGCCGTTTGTCCCTTTCTTAAAAATCGTACTGTGGTTCAAGTAGCTCTAGCTCAGTCGGATCAATGATCGTGAAAGTTAAGCAGCTGAAGAAAGACATGCAGAACCAACATCTTCATTTACTTCGATGAACTCGTGAAACTTCCTCCTGGTCGGAGTATGCATGTCCGGGAAAAGTTAACTCGCAAAAGCCATCTCTCATTTCGTGGACGAAGATTCAAGACGAATCTTCCGGAGGCCAGTACGCCATTGGGAAAGGCACTTACTTCACTTAGTCCGCCAAGGCACTGCCTATCTATTGTGAATTCATGTACATCTTACACGACCAGCAGCGACCTAGCTTAATCCAGTGGCCACAGTGGATTGAAGCACCGGATACTAGTCTTAGCTTCACTGAAGATTTCACACACAACACACGTTGTGCTTGCTCTCGCGTATTCTGTAGTGGAAAAATTACATTCCTCCTGTCTGGATACCTGAATCTTCTCATAGCTCGATGCCACAAGAGTCAACTCGCTTATATTCAGCACACTAACTACCGTTCATTAAACTAGTATTTGTTCTGTAGCATGAAAGTATTCACAATAATTGTGATTTTTTGTTTATTCTGAAATCTATCTACTCTACAACATCTTTGAATTCAGGTGTGAACGTTTTGTATGAAATTACTGAAGGTGTAATTCAAGAGTTGGCATGTAGATGATGTTTTGAAGGATATTACGACTTAATTTATGGGGACCAAACACTTAAAACAGGACAGACGTCGTGACCTAAATCCCGGCAGCGATACTCCACGGTATTGAAAGGTGTTTTCGTGGTACTGATTGAATCAAAGTTCTCAATGTTCTCTTTGTCAATCTCAATTTTATGTCCGGGCAAGCCACAGCTGCAGAATTGAAGAAGCACTCTGCTGAATCTTGGCTATTCCCTGGCGGTGGAACATCGTTTCGCATTAGTGTGTGCAAACCAGTGTCCACGCTCTGGCACAGTTAGTTATGTGCTAGTAGAAGCGACAGAACTTTCTCACCATCACTTGTACAATCCGTTCAAGTCGCCTTGAGCGAATAAGTAATACAAATAACCGAGAGCCGGTTCTCGCAAATATGAAAGAGGTTTATCGCGAAATGTTTGTTAGAGAATTTGTTTTATTCGTAATAATCTTCGGTCGTAGAAATTGTGAAGACGAGAAAGAGTTTCCAGTCTGCGTGTGCTGTTCAATTGGCAAACAACTGTGTCAGACGCTTCATCTTGAAAAGAAAATTCCCGTATTTCAGAAGGTGTAGAAGATGGTAGATCCAGATGCTGCCGAGCTGTTTTCCGACTGAGCGAAAAGGGTGACACTACCGCGCATCCAGGCAAAGTCCCACGATGGAACTGTCATCTGTGTTATCGAAACTCTCTGTGTTCCAACCTTGCAACGTCCTCAGGAAATTCCCGTAACTTTAGGCGGTCAAGACGTGACAACGGCAGATTTGGTAAGTTTGCAGGGAAAAAGAACTCATGGGGAACTTACATGATAATGTGTTTAAAGCATCATTTGGTGCCAATTTTTGTTGATAGAATTCACCTTCCTACACCCTCATAAAAGGCCAACTCTTTCTGTCACTTCGTGCTAGAATCCTAGCCCTTGGCCTGATTCTGTCGAACCATTAACTACATTTCACTGTAATTTCTCTGGATTGAGAAGCTCTTGCTGAAATTAATTGAGAGACATGAGACGGGACATCTACTGTAAATTATACTTAGATTTTGTAGCACCTGTAGCCGTCTTCAGGATCTACCATTCCCTCTGTCCAATCGCCCAATCTTTGACCTCCAAAAATAAGTTGTTTGATGCCCACGTGACTGAAACAAGACGAGACCTCCCCACGTGTTAGCTCAAAGGCTAAGGTGGCGTTAGGCATCAAAGCCAGTAAAGGACATATCTAGGAAGTGTACAGCAACCAACATCACAGATGAATCACTAAAGGCACCACTGTGCAAAATTAATATTCTAGTTCCCGAGTGTCAACAGTCTAATGTCCGATAGAAAAGATATATCCTACTGATGTTTAGTGGCGAAGTACTCTGCCAAGACTTGAAAGTAGCACTTACTCTGTACTAACAGAACTTAAAGCATTGATAAGCACGTCCATAGCAACCGGATCAGATGTTCCGAAATCGACCCTGTTCACATATTCAGCGTGTGCAAACATCGTATCAGTATTGTCCAGCTAGTCTGCAACGCTTTCAGCTAAAGACTCCATAAAAAGTAAGTTTCAAGAAATTATCGCTTCCGGAATATCGATGCACATTTCTAATCCAAGGGCAGTGAGCAGGTGTTGCATCTTTATGATATTGATTCGAACTCAAGTTGAAACATCAAAGCTCAGAAAGTACCCCCAGGACAGTACCCGCTTTCTGCAGTAAACCGACACGATACTTCATACTGAAGAGAACGATTTAGTACAAGTTGTGATGTGATGGGCAAGACATACCAGAAACGGCCCCAGTTATCTTGAAATTCGAGATCGCCAATGTTGTGGAAGAGGGATGGCAAAGCCTCAGTAGCCTTGTCAGTACTGTAGATGAGCCTTGCGTTGACTGGCAATTGAGTTAACTGACCTCCATCAAACGAAGACAGCCAATTGCAAGCAGATTTTAGAGATGTGATTAAAGGCTACATGCCCTTAATACTTTCTGAAAATCAGCACGTTCATGGATGCTTATGTTTGCCTTCAGCCTTGATAAGACAACATTATCATTCAAAAGCAGAGAGATTAGCACAGTTTGAATAAGACATTAGATCACTACCGTAACTCTACAACCAGCTGGGATTTTCGGCCTCTGCTTCATGTTTAATTCTATTGGTGACAAAACCATTGAACAGTTTTAAGAGAGAATCACTCAAGGGTGAAGCCTGTCTAAGAGGCTTCCTTAAAACATTTGGCCACTTCGTTCACCTGCATATTCATTGAATTAAATGCGCCCAGTCGTCCTAGAAGATACCATGACCTTAGAACCTGTACAGCGAAGAACAGTTTCAGTCTCCTTCATTTCCATCTCTTTGACATGCGCATTGACAAGTTTCTTCTGACGTATGTGCACCACTCATTTTTCTTAGCAGGTTAAAGCACCCAGATGTTTAACTAACGATATAATATCATTAGTTAAGTAGCAAGTAGCAGCAAGTGTCACCAAGTTACCAAGGAATATAGATGAAGTACAATACGCCAAATTTCAGCACAGCCTGAATGTCCATAAACAAGAAGCCAGAAGCTCTATCTTATTCATCATGTAGAATTTCGTCAGCCCAATCTGTAAATGTTGAAAAGAGGAAGAACACTCACACTGCCGATAGTTTCCATGTCTTTGTCGGATGGAGTCCCATGAAGTTCCAGCCATACGTTAGCGTCCGTGGCATCGAAGCTGTCATTTGATTGGAAAGTGTTAGATTCCTCCTACTTATGTGCCTTCACTTATGTGCACACAGAACTTCCATCTAGTACATTGACTCCTCCAAAGATTGGACACATAGAAATTCCATCTTCTCTTAGTTTATCTCGCACTTGTCCGCGCGAAACGAGTCTGGTATTCGAGGAGCATACTCATCCACTCCTGGAAAAACTCAGCTCTCAAACTAAACAGCTTTCAAACTTACTCAGCTTTAAACGTGACGGTCATTGGAGTGGCCGATCCGGTTAAGGGACTCAAAACGTCCCGTCCTTTTTTCCTCACTCTCTCCTCCACCTGTAAGTACAATTCCGATAACGTGGAAGCAGTAACCCAATGAGTAAGGCAAACATGACATTACGATACATAGAGGTCCGCGCACACATACAAGAGTGAAACCAAAATGAACTTGAGAAAGCTGCGTGAATCTAAAGAACCGGTGCTGCTATACATTCAGGCTCTCCGTATTTCACGTCCCAAAAGTTACAGTAAATAGCTACCCTTTTCCTCATCTCCTCGGGATTGCCGAAGCTGTCACCAATTATCTCTCTAAGCTCAACATCGTCTTTGCAAGCATCCTCAAGTATTCTGCCAATTACAGTGCAACAAATAAATGCATGTCGACAGATGAAGGAAGAATTGTTTGAAAAAAATTCTGATCCCCTCTACGGATTTAAATTGGCGAACCGGAAAACAACAGTGTCTGAAGAAAATTTGTTGTCGTTGATTCTGGAGGATCAATTTCATTAAATAAAAAACATAAACTTGACATTGTCAGATCAATATACATGTTCAGTCGAAAATATACTCTTGAGGTGCAGGAAAAGCAGAGACAGAAAGAGTTAACTTACGTGGCCCACTCAGGGTACTGCTGGTCCTCCCTTTCCTTCCGCAGCTTCTCCTCTTGAGCTTTACTCAGTCGTCTCTCTCTGGCACCAGTCTTAGTGCTCACCAAAACCCCTGTTTTCCTCGGCTTTCCATTGCCTCCACTGCTGCTAATGCTACCATTACCACTAGCGCTCGCCTCCACTACTACCAATCTCAGCTGCTTACTTCCACATACGAACAAGCAATTTATCCTTCCATTTAACAACACCTCGCAGCTTGTTCCACGCCAATCACTCCTCCCTAAACATGCAGAAGAAATCACCGACCCTAGATTCGCTACTGAGTCACAGACTCGAGCTGACATCGAAATTGCGGCCATTTCTCGCTTAAATCATCCGCCTGAGGTTCGAATAACCCGAATCGAGTTCTCCCGAAATCCAATTGCTCTAGCAGTGTGACAATTCCGGTCTGATTTATCAATTTATCCAGAAACTTGTGCTAGTGTTATCTTTAAAGGAAACTATAGTTCAATTCTCGCATTCGAGCTGCTCGACGACGTGGAAGCTTGCAGGTGAGCTGCTTCCTACTGTGTCTTCGACCAGCGGATCTCAGACGGGCATTTCTGGTATCTCGAGAAAAGTACCGGGATGTTCCGAGGAAACTCTCAAGGATCCTTGGTAAAGTCTTCTACCTTTGAGTACTGACGGGAACTTCATAGATTTCCCAAGAAAATCGCACTGAATGGTGCTGGACGTGCAGTCGTCGTTCCGGTTAAGCTCCGCCCATCGTCGACCAACACTCCAAGTTTGGTTTCTGTTCCCGTCAGACTCCGTCCCTTCTTTCGATCGGTGGCTCTCTTTTTTCTGCACCTCTGGTGAACTTTTCGCCGGGTTACCGGGTAGATAAGGTAAAGCAGCGGGAAGCAAATAAGATCCTGACACGTCACAGAGGAGTGTGGAATCGGAATACTTTCTCGTCATACGAAGTTATATTCTCACACCTTTCCATTCCGGGGTCGTTAACGATATACGTAAAGTCTGCTCCATCCAACCAGGAATTAAATCAACTTTTCTGCTTACAAAATCCAAATTCTTAAAAAAGTGGGAAAGGGCGACCGTGTAGAAAACAACGAAGGAGGGGAAGACCCCCATCAAGCCCTACAAGGGTGAGACAAAATAGGTAAAAGTGTGCTAAACCCCAATAGAGTCTATATGAGAAATCTGCCCTATTGCACCTAAGATATCCAAGCTATGCAAGTGATATGGTCTACAAACACTGGAGCATCCAAAGAAGCATCCAAAGAAGCATCACCTAGTGTGATGACTCTCCTATGGATTGCACTAGCCACTACCCTTCATAGAGCAATATGCACATGCTGTCTAAAATATGCTACAAAGTATGAGAGTGAGAGTGGTACCCACTAGCATCTAACATAATAAGCTCTCGTGCACTCTTTGACAAATGTGTCGAACATGGTGTCCATTGCTCCATATAACTCCAAGGCTAGAGGAACAAAGACATGACCTTGCTGCATTCCCCTATACTTGGAGACCTTGTGAGCTACTATTGCAATTGCTGCCCATCCAGGGGATGGGTATCACTCCCTCCAAAATTGTATCACACGTAGAGTTTATAACCATGACATCCGCTACTATCACCTGATCATCTCAGACCAAGTATAAGTTTGCCCTAACACGTGTTGTCTGCAAAGCATACAAACACTCCAAGCCAAGTATCCACTCTCTCGTGCCATAGGAAACACTATGTCCCTAATAGCATCATGGGTAGCTATCTTATGTCCTCCAAAAGGACACCATGTCATATGAACTGCTGTTGCATCTAGTGTAGAACCACACTCACAAGTGAGTAATGAAGATGCAGATGGGTGGACCAAACCTAGGCAAAACCTCATCGTTGTAGAGAAAGTAGTTGGTGAGAGTCAAAATGGCCTAATGCACGGTCAAGCTAGGATCCAAGAGCATGTACCCTTGCTGGAGCAAGAGCAAAGACGTGCTCTAGTAGCTTGAGGACTAGACGAGTCAACTAAGAGAGAATTAGTGTATGTTGACATTATAGCTCCATCAAGGAAGGTTGTAAACCTCTAGTCCAATTTGACTATAGTGAAGCAAAAGATGTAAGGTGCCTGTGGAGATAGACTATCTCTCATCTACCGCAATAACATCTGGAGAGAAAGGATCCCTCCTCCACCTCTGTCACACAAGTCTTCAAAATTGGCCTATCAACAACCACAAAATGAGAGGAAAGTAGGGGTGCCAAGAAAGCCCAACTACCCAAAAATGCTATAGGTGCAATCTCCTCCATAAATAGCAAGCCAACCCCTCCACATGAGATCTGTAGAGATGTTTGTCTACATGCCAAATCCACTTTCACACACTCAAATGTGCTTGGTCCAATAATATCACCAAAGACTACCATAATCTTCCTATCAAAGGCTCTTAGACATAATAGGAAGGTTATAAAGACCAAGGCCAAGATCAAGGAGAGAAATAGGAGAATGGAAGACCAAAGTGGAAGATCATATTGAGACACTTGAATGAGGGAAACTCAAAATGCTTAGCATGAGCTTGGGATTTGGTATTTATAGGGAGCATACAAGGCTCTTGAGAAGCTTCTCAAAAAACTTCCTAAAGTCGCCTTCTTGGAGTGCAAGCCAACTTAACCGTGAAGCTTCTCAAGAAGTTTCCTTTTAAAAGCCATCTACTTGGCAAACAAGCTAAGCTAATTGAAAGCTTCTCAAGAAGCTTCCTTCTAGAAGCTATCAACTTGGGATGCAAGCTAAGCTTCCCAAGAAGCTTCCTCCTAGAAGTCACCACTTGTCATGCACATTACCCAATACTTGGAAGGTACCAAATAGTTTCCTAGATACTTCTAGAATATTCTAGGATAATTTGGCCTATTTGCTACTTCATGAGCCTTGAATAACTCATTGATAAACTCTATATTGTTACATATTCCTCCACCGCTAGTTGGTGATGTCCTCGTTACCATTGAAGCTTCAAACTCTTGGATGGTTGTTTGTGCCTTATGGAGATGAGAAAGAGGCTCACAAGTGGCATCATGAAGGGGATACCCTTTCCAGAGGACTTTATACTTTGTATGTTGTTGGTAGCCTTGTTGAATGTAGCAACATGCAAGGATACAATCAACTTCATACTCTTCATGATAGTTGATAGGCATGGGAGGAGGAGGGCGTTGGACACAAGAGGAAAAGGAAGATGGACTAGACACAAAGGGTTTCAACTTGGAAATGTGAAAGACAAGGTGGATTCACATATGAGAAGGCAAGGCAAGTTGATAAGTGTTATACCGATAGTTAGAAATATTATCTAGAAGTGAAAATTGGCTTAGTAACATTTGGAAAGATGTTTTGTATGATGGGCTAGGTAGATCAAATAGAGGTGTCACCAAAAGAGTACTTCTACTAGTAGAGCAAGAGCCAAAAATAGCCTGAAAACTTGAGTTAATTTTGAGTGCCTAAAAGGATGAATTAGGCCTAAAAAATATGCAAATTTTGAACCCTAAAGAAGAAAAGGTTGGCTTTCCCTCCCCCTTGTTTGTCTCATCAAGAGTTTTCCAATGGTACCTCACCCACATAATTATGAGATTCCTACAAGAAAATTCCCTAAAGATTCACTCTGGTCAAAGATTGCTTGACCAACCAGATAGGATCACCCATATATGCATGTGACAACCTGGCAAATATCACTTTTGCAGTAATCAGGTAAGTAAAGTTCATTCCCGTAGAGATACAATCCAGAATTAGTCAAATACAAAGTCAAACAGTAACAAGTAGTTCTTCTTGGTTGCGTCTTTAATCTCTCAAGTAGAAACCACACCCAAAAGAGAGTAACAAGCACTGACTCATAATCTTGTCACAACAATTTGTCACCCATAATCACAACAACTCCATCAAATCTTTCCAAATAATTTGATTGTGATGATTCAAATTCTCCTTAAAATGGCACTTCACTGCAAAATGACTTTGCCTTAGAATTGTGTTCCACCCCTCCATTGAAGGCACAACTTCCTCAATTGAAATTGCTTCACATCAACACTACAATGCACTCAAAAATGAAAAATACTACTAACACTACAATTCCTCTCAGATCTATCAATGCATTACTCCGATTGCACTTCACTTAGGATCAAACACAGAAAATGAAGATCAAGGCTGTGGAATCCAACATCCAACATGCACACTAACTTGCACTTTGAAATTCTCCACACAATCACAATGTTGATACTTGGAATCAAGCTCAAGCAACAGTACTAAATCAGTACTTTGCTTGATCTATTCTTAGAAATAATGAATACTAAACAAAATATCACTGCAAATACTCCTCTTAAATAGTAAAGCAATTGACAGTTGCTAACAACTATATCGTTCTACAAAAACTCTTCCTACCTGCAGATCCAAATTGACAATACACCTCTTCATATTTGCCTCTTCAAATCTCAAAATTGTTTCTACTCCAATCTGATGTTAACTTCAACTTTGGCTTCCAAACCCAATGTTCCCTCAAGAATTTCCCCATCTTTGGGTCTATCTAATTCTACTCCTAACTCTTCTATTTCTACAATGTCTTCACTAAAAATTATGATTGCACTAATAGGTACTCTATCTAACTCTTTATCATCCAACCCACTCTTCTCTAATATCTCAAATAACCCACTCTTCTCTAATATATTTGATCCAAAGACACTTGCACTCCTACCTCTACAACTTTGGGTCTTCTTACTTCTTGTATCTCACTACAAAGTTTGTTTAACTCCATCCTAACAAGATCTAACCTTAGACACACATTGTCTCTAACTTCTAATATCTTTGATCTACTCATTCTTGCAAACGAATTAACAAATTTTTCAACTCCGTGTCCTTAGCCTTTCTCTTGCACATCCACTGCACCAACAATTTCAACTACTGCAATCTGGCTTCTTCTAGTTTACCTTCAACCTCCGTGCTCAACATTGCCTTGATTTCACTCACCACCCCGCTTACTTCATTGGCTTCTCCTTCTTTCTTTCTTCCTCCAATTTGTTGTGATACATCTGGAGCTCGTCCTCAAATTCAGCCTTCATGGCCTCCTTCTCCTTTTGATTCATAATAATTTGGTCCTCTGCCACCCTCACCAATCCTTGCAATTGATCTTCTTCTCTACCGCGCTCAGCTAACTCTCATTGCCAGGCTTGATCTTTATCAGCGGCCTTCTTCTTGAGACTTTCCAACTCTTGCTCCATTATCGCTGTACTTGCCTTTGAGTGTATTAACTCTACTCGGGCATCAACAATTTCTCCCTTTAGCATTGCAACCAAAGGCTGTCATCTCCTTGGCCTCTTTGTGATACTTAACTACATCCTCCCTCATCACTTCAAAGTGCTTACTCCAAAGAATCTCCTCCACCCAAAGTTCTTTGGCTTCCATCTCTACTCTTGTTAGTTTACTTCTTAACAATGAGGTTTCCGCACTCCACTTCTTTACTATTGCCAACTCATTGCACATATCAAGATTGGCACTCACCATCTCTACTTTTTTTTGCTGTAGAAACACTAACAGCGGACACACCACATTTGACAGATACTTTACTCCATCATATTTCTTGTCCTCGGCTCAGCCTTTGTCTTCTTCTTCAGGCAACACTTCTTCTTGTACCTAACCCCAAAGTCGTGATCTTTGTACTCTCAAGGTTTTCTCATCCTAGCTCTCCTCTTTTGTGACAACTTTACTGGGCTCCACCTTGGCTGCGTGCATACTATTCTTCCCTCTGGCAGTCCGTGGTCGTGCCATAACTTCTTCCTCCTTCTCACCTCCCCGTTCAATTGTAAAGACTTATGGACTTGGCTTCTTGGTATCCACCATCTGCCTTTGGGTTTGTTGAACCTCTGCCTCACCTTCACTACTACTGCTCAATTCTTCACTTCATAGGGTGAACTCTTCTTCTTCTCTTGACGCTTCTCCCTTTGATCCAGTTTCCCCTTTGGACTCTTCTTTGGATTCTGGCATTGATTCCTTCCTTTTCACCATCACTACTACTAGGTTAAGCTTCTACACCTTCTATGGCTGAACTATTGCAAGGCAACTTCCCATCTTGGTTCTCTTTCTGGACCTTAGGATCTCAATTGCTACAATTCTCTCCTTCCCACTTTTCTTGTAGTACTCATTCCTATCTTGCACCCTCTCCATATAATATTGTTCATCCGCCTCCGCCTCTTTCTGTAGATCCGGATGAAAGTGCAAGTGCATTTGGTTCCTTTCTTCTGAAGTCAGCAAGTTCAGCCCCAAATAAAAATGAGCTACAAAGGGCATGAAATAATGCGGTGGCATATCCATTCTCCAACCCAAAATCATCTGCCCCACTCGTTGGTGTAGACATTTTGCCCAATCTACTACCTTTCCTGCAAACGTTTGGTGAAAGAACATTGCCTATTGCATCGTAACATAGGTGGTTCACTCTAGCTTGAACATTGCCATCATTGCACTCACAATCCATCTCCTCTTGGGGTCTCTATAACTATCCACCTTATACCCGTTCTTGGTGTGAGGTTGATTGAATGAGTCTCACTTCGGCAGTCTCCTCTGAAGCATCACACTTCTAATAGAAGGTGGTACCTCCTTCCTCTCCTACTTCTCTCTCCAAGACTATTCTCCAATCTGACTTTGGCCATTGAGCCGGATTTCACTCTTCTCCTTGTGCTTTGGCCCATCCTTGCAATTGCTTGCTGTGATTTTTGCCATGAAACCTAGAAAACTGAAGTTCTAGTTCCAGGCCAAGAACATGATATGAAGTCTTGACAAGACTTTGATCCATGCTTCTACTTCTAATCTATGAATTGCAAGTCCTCTCACCGCACTCTGCTTACTCACTTTTGGGGCCATTGTGTGTCTCCTCACCTTCTTCTTGTGGAAGATTGTTCTCGAGATCCTAACCCATTCTTCTTCTTATGGATTTGCAATTTGCATTACTTTGGGTCAACTTTGAATAGGGAAAGGGTAGCATCTAGACATTGCATTGCTTCCTCAAAAAACTCTCAATTTTATAGTCCTACGCTGATTGGTCATTCTTCAATTGTTTCTTTGATTCCCCAGTCACCATGGGGTTGTTGTCTATCACTATCAAGAACTTCTTGATCTCGAGGTCATTACTTTCTTCCCGCATACTTTCTTGATTGGCGGACTCCAAAGAAGTTTGTTATAGGTTCTTTGGATCAGACTACATCACTTGATACAAAGTCCCCTTCTTTGTCTTCCTTTCTTGTCCATCCTGGATCCTTTGGTCTTGACTCAAGGTCGACTTTGGGTTTGGCCCCAAACATACACTTCTTCTTATTTCTTTCCCGTTTAGCCCTACTTCGGCTTTACTAATGTACTTCTTCTTCCAAATTCCCTTCAAACTATCCAAAACCAAAAATGGTGGGCACTACATACCTCCTCCCTCAAATGTGAGCATCTCCGTGAACACTGACAACTGGTTCTTTATACAAAGTCGAGTCCATGGTTCAATATTTTCTAACTCTCCACCTTTAATCAAGTGGCAAAAGGATTGCCTTCCAGGTCTGCAAGTTGAATAGAGCCATTGGTATATATATATATATGCACAATATGATAGAGCCACACCCACCACAAATGTAGTTTGCCTGGAAAAAATATTCGGTGATTGTCATACAGCAACACCAAGTCACCTTCTTGAACATCCATAGGCTTGATTCTCTTATTGTGCCGGACTTTCCGCTGTTCTTGCACTTCCTTTGTGGTTTTCATTGAATCATCCCTTTTCTCTTCTAACCACATCAATTGTTGGATCCAAAGATCTTGGCTTTTGTCCTCCGATAATTGTTCCTCACAGAGAATCCAATATGATGGTACTTCAAATTTGACTAGTAGTATGGGATGCAAGCCATATGTCAAGAAGTAGGGATTTTGTTGGGTTGTAATCTTTTTAGTTGTTTTGTATGCCCACAAAGCTACAGGCAACTTTGTGTCCCAATTGTAGGCATAATTGACTATCTCCTTGTTCAAAATTTTACACAACAATCAGTTAGCCTTCTCTGTTAGTCCATTCATTTTTGGGTTATAGGAAGTAGTCTTATGATGTTTAATCTGAAAGTACTTTGTTAACAACTCCATCACAGAGTTCAAGAAATGTGTCCCTCTGTTACTGACCAATTCCAAAGGACATCCATATCGGGAGATGATATTTGAAAGAAAATTCTGCCAATGTGTCTGCATCATCTCTGCAAGTTGCTTTAGCTTCAACCATCTTGGTAGCATAGTCAGTAGAAACAAAAATGTATCATTTCCTTGTGACTTAGGTTATCGGTTGTATCGGTCCCATAAAATCAATTCCCCATTTCTCAAATGGGACCAAGGGTAAAATTGGTCTCAAAGGCCATTGGGAAGTAGCCGTTGGCTTTCATGGTCTCTAACAAGTATCACATCCTTGGATATGGGCATGTGTGTCTTTATACATTGTAGGCCACGAGTACCCCAAGGAAAGAATCTTCTTTACAATATTTTTCAGGGCATAGTGTCTCCTCGATGCTTCAGAGTGTAGAGACTCAATCACTCCTCCAACTTTGTATGACTCCAAGCATCACCAAAGTACTTTGTCTTTGCTCATCTTGAATAAAATGTTGTGTTTAAGTTGATACAACCCCATTTCCCTGAGAAAGACTGCCCTCTACTCTAGGTCGAGCCCATCAAGACACTAGAGAGTATACAAATAACAATATTTTGCTGCATACCTTGTACTTCACATTGCTGTCAATTGATATAACTCTTTGTCAAGGAACCAATCATCAAATATTCCATTCCTAGTCTTGAGTTCTAACCTGGATAAGAAGTCTGTGTTGGAAATGCAAAGCTCCTTGAAGGGTTGTTTCCTGTCACTATCAAGAACTTCTTGATCCCAAGGTCATTACTTTCTTCTTGCGTACTTTCTTGATTGGTGGACTCCAAAGAAGTTTGTCACAGGTTCTTTGGATCAAACTACACCGCCCGATACAAAGTTCCCTTCTTTGTCTTCCTTTCTTCTCCATCTCGGGCCCTTTGGTCTTGACCCGAGGTTGACTTTGGGTTTGGCTTCAAACACATGCTTCTTCTTATTTCTTCCCTGTTTAGCCCTCCTTCAACTTTACTAATGTACTTCTTCTTCCAAAATCCCTTCAAACTATCCAAAACCAAAAAATGTGGGTACCACAATGCAACTAATCTAAGGGTAGATCCATTGACATGCAACCTATCCATGTATTTGATCCAAGGATGGAGCTTCCTTTGAGTGAATCCTCTTTGCTATTTAATAAAGTCAAGGTGCTTCTTTTGGGCATCGGTGTATTGAGTGTGAAGTTTTGTGTTTCTTCTTCTATGTTTCTCTTAAGGTCTCCTAACCTCAGAAAGTTACAATAAGCAATAGGAGAAATATTTGAGTGACATCAAATGAAGCTATCCAAATAGGAGCAAGTTTATAGACTTGGGTATCAAGTGGGATAGGTAGATATAATCTTTTGGGGATAGAAGACCTCAAGAGAAACACAAGAGAAAATATAAGGCTTTGCACTCAATCTCTAATGTCCCAAAGGAGCACCTTGCATTATATAGCCAAGGGGACTCACCCAAAGGAAGCTCCACCCTTGGATCAGATATGTGGATTGTGACATATCAGTGAGTTCTACCCTTAGAATAGTTTTATGCATGGGTGACATGTTGGTTCTTATCCTATATGGTTGGTCAAACCATCTTTGATCAAAGTGAATCTTTAGGGAATCTTCATGTAGGAATCTCTAAATCACATGGGTAAGGTGCCGTTGGAAAGCTCTCAATGAGACAAACATGGAAGGAGGAAAAGCCAACCTTTCCTTTACTTGTGGGGAGGGGAGGAGGGAGGGAAGGAGGGAGGACTCATATTTTCAAGGCCTAATTCATCCATTTAGGCCTCCACAATTGGCTTTGAATTTTCCTCTTGCTCTATTTGTAAAAGTCCTCTTTTGGTGTCACTTCTATCTGGTCTGCCTAGCCCATCACACATAACATCATTCCAAATGTTACCAAGTAAATTTTCACCTCTAGATAATATATCTAGCTTTTGGTATTACAAATTTAGGCTATTTTCTACTCTTGCACTCTTAGTAGAAGTACTCTTTTGGTGATACCTCTATCTGATCTACTTAGTCCATCATATATAATATCCTTCCAGATGTTACCAAGCCAATTTTCACCTCTAGATGATATGTCTAATTTTTGATATTATAGTAGGTTACTAGAAGAAAACATGACCTTATCACCAAATTGAAAAGTGAGATCATGATGATGTTGGTCCATGTAATGTTTCTGATAATTTTGAGCAACAAAGAGATGAGATTTAGCTTGTTGTAAGGATTGGGATATGGTGGTCAAGAAGGTGGAAGTATGAGAGATATGAGATGGAAGCGGAACAAGAAGGGAATTTAGAAGAAGTGGATCTTGGCTAAAATTAAGGAAAAAAGGAGAGAATTTGGAGCTTGCTTGTTTGGAATTATTGTAAGCAAACTCAACAAACTACAAGACACTTGTCTTAATTAGTATGATGAACATTGAAAAAGGCACAAAGCATATCTTCCAAGGTGCAATTTGCTTGTTTGGTTTGTTTATTAGTTTGAGGATGATAGGTTGTGGACAAAACAAGCTTGGTGCAGAGTATTTAGAAGAGTACTTGCCAAAATTTTTTGGTGAATTGAGGATTACGGTTGGAGATGAGTATGCAAGACATCCCATGATGCTTGAAGATATTGTCAAAGTAGATTTATGCCAATGTTAGAGCATCCACGATATCAAAGGTTGGTGCCAAATGAATTTGCTTACTAAGTTTATCCACAAACACCATGATTGCTATGCAATCTTGCTTTGTCTTGGCAAGGTGTGATGAGATCTAAGCTCATGTGTTTGCATCAAGTAGATGGAATGGGTAGTGGTTGAAGGAGTCTACTTGGTTTTTGGTTGTTGGCCTTGTTGCATTGGAAGCTCTCACAAGATTGACAAACTATCAAACATCTTGTGTCATGTTGGGCCACCATCATTGGCATTGGAGGGTACCCAAGGTCTTGTCTATACCCATGTGACCAACAATTGGTAAGTCATATGCTTCTTTAAGGTACATTACAGGGGTAAGGTACCATTGGAAAGCCCTCAATGAGACAAAAAAGGAGGAGGTAAGGCCAACCCTTTCTTCCCATAGTGGTAGACCCGATATATTTTGAGGCCTAATTCATTTGTTTAGGCCTCTAAAATTGGCTCTAAATTTTTCATACTATTTTTAACTCTTTCTCTATTAGTAGAAGTACCCTTTCAATGACACCTCTATCTGATCTACCTAGCCCATCATACTTAACATTCTCTAGATGCTATCAAGCCAATTTTCACCTCTAGATAATATATCTAACTATGGGTATTACAAACCTCTTCTTTAACAATATGGAGTTTAGCAATAAAGTTAGTAGGGCTAATGAAGTAGCAAATAAGACAAATTAGCCTAGAATATTCTAGAAGTATCTAGGAAGCTTCTTTGGAGGCTTCTCGGCTAGCTTAGCTTGCACCTCAAGTAAGTAGCTTCTAGAAGGAAGCTTCTAGAAGCTGCCAACTAGCTTAGCTTGCACGCCAAGCAGACGACTTCTAGAAGGAAGCTTCTTGAGAAGCTTCCTAGTTAACTTGGCTTGCACTCTAAGAAAGTGGCTCAAGGAAGCTTCTTGAGAAGCTTCTCAAGGACCTTGTATGTTACCTATAAATACCAAGCCAAAGCTCATGCTAGGCATTCGGAGTTTTTGCTCATTCAAGTGTCACAATGTGAGCTTCCATTCTCATATTTTTCTCCTCGGTCTTGGACTTTTACATTGGTATAAGAGCAAGAATGGGATGGATGGAATTTATGGACCACTAAATCCACTTCTACCAAACCATTGGGATTTTTGTGTCTAGATATTACCCAAGCATAGTTTCATACAATTCATTACCTCACGCTTTGGATAGGGTTTTCTACATATGATCACCTTGTCTGTGAACCCTTGATACTTCCGGTTGTAACTTATGGAGAATGGTGGACGTGTTGCATCTATGTGTTAATCATTTAGATAAATTAGGAGTAGTGGGATAGAGTAGTAGTCATGGCGGCAATACCAGATATTATCCTTGCAATCCAACAACAAATCAAGCACCTTACTCAATTGTTGGATGACCGAGACCAACAACGATAAGAACACATAGAGAGAGTACCAATTCAAGACGGAGAAGATCACATCCGACTTCCAAAACCTAAGTTATTTGAAGGCAAGAATCTTCCAAGTATAGTGGAGAATTTTGTGTTTGACTGCAAACGTTACTTTGAAGCCACCAATCTTCAAGATGAACGGAAACAGATTCTCTTGGCTTCTAGCCACTTGGATGGTGTGGCAAAACTTTGGTGGAGATTCTGAGTGGAGCAAGCTGAAAAACAAATTGTTGCACCAATTTTGACATGGGCAGAATTTGAGGATACAATATTTGGCCAATTTCAAACTATAAATGCCACCCAAGCCGTATGAGATAAATTGGTAGAGTTGAAGTAGATTGGCTCTATAAGGAGCAACATCACCACAATTTCAAAACATTGTCATGCAAATTCTAGATATACAAGAAGGTTAAGTTCTAGATCAATTTGTGCAAAGATTGAAGTCATGAACCAAATTGGAGGTGACTATGCGAGAACCACAAAATGTGGAAGAAGCCATACAATTGGCTGAACACTTTGATTCCTTGGTTGCAACAACGTGATCTTGACCTCAACCTACACAAAGCCTATCAATACACTATGCACGGGTAGAGGAACCGGCACCAATGGAGATTGATGCTACTCAACAAAGATCACTTGGTACAACGAATAGAGAAAGATTACGACAAAATGGAGGTTTTTTTTATTGTTGCCAAGTTGGATATTGCATTGCTGAATGTCCACTTAGGAATGTGCAACCTTGACAAGTTGCCCAAATAGAGTTTGTGGAACAAAATGATCAAGGAAACCAGGAATCCCAATAGGAGATTTTGAGCTGCCTATTTGGGAGCTTGATTAGTTCCAATGGGATTGAAGGCTCAACCTATGCAAGTTTGCTTCACTTGCAAGGTATGATGTCTAATTGGGGTTGTAGGATTTTGTTGATTCTGGAAATTAAAAGAATTGCATGTTTACACAAGTAGTAAAGGAATTGGGTATTCCTATCAAGCCAATGATTGGAAGTAGATTGATGATGGTGGATGGTAGAAAAGGTTTTGCATTTTGTACCTTGCATCTTATTACCTTTAAGATTGGGAAGGAGTATTTGGAGTGCATGAGGTTTGTAGTGACACTTCTACACTATGATGTCATTTTAGGACTACCTTGGCTTGAACGTCATAAAGTTCAATTTGATCAGAACTGACAACAAATTCAAGTACAACACCAAGGTAGGAATTTTCGATTAGGTTATCTGGCACCTCTGAGTAAGACACCTAAAAATAGTCAGTCCCAAGATGGGAAGTTTGTTGGGAAGGTAACCATAGAGCATACCTTGAAAGGAGAGGAGTCCCAAGATGGGAAGTTTGCCAAAAAGGCAACTTGGGAGCAAGCTTTGTAGAGAAGTGAGTCCCTAGATGGGAAGTTTGTTAGTGAAGCAACCATAGAGCAAGCTTTGAAAGAAGATAAGTATGTTTTTGCGGTGTGGATCAAGCCGATTGCACAAGGATAATTATAGGAGGGCCAAGAGCCTCATCAAACTATTTGATTAGGTTGATCAAATAGTTTAGGAGTTTGCAGAGTGTTTCTGGATGATCTATTGAAAGGATTACCCTTTGATTGTGATATGCCCTTCAAGATTGAATTATTGCTAGGGAGTACTCCAATGAGTAGGCCAATCTATTGGCTCTCACCAAAGGAGTTGGAGGAGTTGCAAACAACACTTACAGAGTTGTTGGAGAAGGACTTCATACAACATAGTACCTCTCCTTGGGCAGCATTGGAACTATTCGTTCCAAAGAAGGATGGAGGACTTTGTTTTTGTATAGATTATTGTGGGCTTAATAAGCAAACAATGAAGAATGCATATCCTTTGCCTCAAATTGATGACTTGCTTGATCAATTGGGTAGAGCATAATAATTTTCCAAGCTAGATTTTCATAGCGGCTATTGGCAAATCCCATTGATAGGGAGGATGTGCAAAAGACTGCCTTTTGCACAAGGTATGGGCATTTTGAGTGGAGAGTTCTACCTTTTGGGCTCACTAATGCTCCAATAGTCTTCATGGATCAGATGCATTGGGTGTTGGATGGTCTATTGGATTGATACGTGGTGGTGTTCTTGGATGATATCTTTATATATAGCAAGATAGAGGTAGAACATGTAAATCACGTGTGAGAAGTCCTAAGACGACTATGAAAATGGAAATTTTACCACAAGAAGTTAAAGTGTGTCTTTTGGCAAAAGAAATTTACCTTCTTAGGTCGCAAGATCTCATAAGAGGGGATCAAGATGGAAGAGTAGAAAATCAAGGCCATTACTGATTGGCCTACTCCAAAGGATGCTATAGAAGTACGGGCATTAAATGGGTTGGCCAGTTTTTACCAATGATTCATCCATTATTATGCTCACGTACCATTTACATGTACCATTTACTGACCTCTTGGAGAAGGAATTGAGCTTCCAATGGACCACCAAGCACAAAGAAGCATTCCAGAAGTTGAAACATATGGTGTCTTCAAGACCCATTCTTCAACCGTATGATCCTCAACTACCATATGTGGTTGATTTTGATGCTTCTAACTTTGCAATTTTAACGGTGTTGCAACAATAATTCCCATATGGACTACATCCTATTGCCTTTATGTCTTTCCAACTCAATATATTTGAAAGAAATTACTCCGCTCGAGATCAAGAACAACTTGCAAAGGTATATGCCACTAAGGTATGGATTCATTACCTCTTAGGGAAACAAGTGATAATGTAAACTGATCACAAACCATTGTTATGGACCTTACACTTGGAACATATGAAGAGTCAACATCATCAATGGGAGGAACAACTCCAATTGTTTGACATCAAACTTGAGTACAACTCAGGTTGGTTCCACGTTATCCCTGATGCTTTATCACGATGACTTGATTTGAAGTCTCTTCCTCTCATCACAACGGAAATTACGACAATGTCAATTGAATCCAAGGTCCAAAATGAGTTTCAATTAGCTCTACAACAAGATCCCTTCTTCCAAATGGTACATGGTCGCCTTACAACATACAACAAGGAGTACAACACCTTCTCCATCAAGGAAGGCCTTCTATTCCATGAGGATAGGATGTTCTAGCAAAATGTGATCTTCAACTTGTGTGCCTTCAAGAAGCCCATGATTTACCAATAGCTGGGCATATGGGTGTGGACAAGACATTGGGTATCCTCCAATGCCGACAGTGGTGGCCCAACATGATACGAGATGTTTGAGAATTTGTTTGATTGTGTGAGGGCTACCAATGTAACAAGGCTAGCAACCAAAAGCCGAGTGGACTCCTTCAACTACTCGCCATTCCATCCGCTCGATAGGAGCATGTGAGCTTGGATCTCATCACATCCTTGCCCAAGACAAAGCAAGGACACACAACAATTGTGGTGTTTGTGGATGAGCTTAGTAAGCAAATCCACTTGGCACCAACTTGTGATACCATGGATGCTTGAAGACATTGTCAAATCTACTTTGACAATGTCTTCAAGCATCATAAGATGCCATGTGTCTCATCTTTGACCATGATCCTCAATTCACTAGGAAGTTTTGGCAAGCACTCTTCTAGATACTTGACACCTAGCTTGCTTTGTCCACGGCTTATCATCCTCAAACTGATGGACAAACCAAATGTGCAAATTGTACATTGGAGGATATGATGTGTGCCTTTGTCAATGTCTACTATACCAATTGGGATGAATGTCTTGTAGTTGCAGAATTTGCCTAAAACAATTCCAAACAAGCAAACACCGGATTTTCTCCTTTCTTTCTCAATTTTGGCCAAGATCCACTTGTGCCAAATTCTCTTCTTGCTCTACCTCTATCTCAAGTTCCTCATACTTCAACATTCTTGACCATTATATCCCAATCTCTCCAACAAACCAAATCTCACCTCCTTGTTGCTCAGAATTGTCAAAAACAATATGTGGACCACCATCGTTGTGATCTCACCTTTGAAGTCGGTGATAAAGTCATGCTATCCTCTAGTAACCTCCCTCTCCCACTTGATACCTAAGTTCATTAACTTGCTCCTAATTGGATAGGACCCTTTGATGTCACCTAAATTGTCTCTCCTATTGCTTATCAACTTGCCTTGCCTTGTCACATGCATATCCATCTTGTCTTTCATGTTTCCAAGTTGAAAATCTTTGTTCCTAGCCCCTCTTTCTTTTCCTCTTGAAGCCAACTCCCCCCCTCCTCCTATCCCTATCAATGATGATGAGGAATACAAAGTTGATTGTGTCCTTGCACATTGCCATATTCAACAAAGCCGTCGATAATATACGGTGTATAAGGTCCTTTAGAAAGTGTATCCCTTTCATGGTGTGTAACACCCATTTGTGCATGTGTGTGGTATTGTGATATTTAGCTTGGTATTACAAGTACTACAAGAGGTTCATCTTGAGTGAGAGACAGGCCGGCTCACAGGTGCCACATTGGAACCTCTTTCTCACCTCCAGAATGCACAAACGGCCATCAAGGAGTTCAAAGCTTCACTGGCAACAAAGACGTCACCAACTAGCGATGGGGGAATATGTTAACAATATGGAGTTTAGTGACAAAGTTAGTAGGGCTAACAAAGTAGTAAATAAGACAAATTAGCCTAGAATATTCTAGAAGTATCTAAGAAGTTTCTTGGGAAGCTTTCCGGCTACCTTAGCTTGCACCTCAAGTAAGTAGCTTCTAGAAGGAAGCTTTTAGAAGCTTCCAACTAGCTTAGCTTGCATGCCAAGTAGGCGGCTTCTAGAAGGAAGCTTCTTGAGAAGCTTCCTAGTTAACGTGGCTTGCACTCTAAGAAAGTGGCTTGAAAAAGCTTCTTGAGAAGCTTCTCAAAGGCCTTGTATGCTACCTATAAATACCAAGCCAAAGCTCATGCTAAGCATTTGGAGTTTTCCCTCATTCAAGTGTCTTGATATGAGCTTCCATTCTCCTATTTCTTTCCTTGGTCTTAGACTTTTACATCCTCCTTTTTAAGATGCAACGTCCTTGTTACAAAGTTGTTGCTCAAAAGATTTCACTAACATTGGTGCATTGGTCAAGTTGGCTATTGGCTCCCATGTTGCCTCATATAATGGGTACTCTTTCCAATGTACAAGATATTCCACATACGGATGGCGAGTACCAAAAAAGCATTTTTGGAGAATACATTTGACTTCATATTCCACCATATCATCAATGAGTATTGGACAAGGTCAAATTTCTTATATGGAAGAAAAGTGAGGTGGTTGGGATGCATATATGTGTAATAAGGAAACATAGAATATTGGATGGATCTTCATGTGTGGTGGTAGCTCAAAGTGATAGGCCACTGCTTTGATTTGACAAAGGATGGGAAAATGTACAATAAAATGAGGTTTGAGCTTGCAAGAGCAAACTAACATGAGGTTGGTTGTTGAGAGCAAAACTTGCTCTCCAACATTGAACTCCATCTGCCAACATTGTGCATTTGCATACTATTTTTGTTGATTTTGGGCAATCTGCAACTTGTGTTTGGCATTCTTCACTTGTTGGATTCTAGAAACAATAGGGTTGACAATATCCACCATGGTATCCACTAGGCGGATCTTCATCAAGCTCAAAGGTGTGAAAAAATGCTCTCCATACATGAAGAAGAGATGGTATGGCCTATGTAGATGCATTCATTGAATTGTTATATGAAAATTCCACCAATGGGAGTAAGATGTCCCACCTTTCTTGCTCCTCTAGGGTGAAGCCCTAGAGCACGTCTTCAATAGCACAATTAGATTGCTTTTTTTGTCCATTGGTCTCTGGATGGTAAACCATAGATATGGCCAATTTGGGTTTGAACAAACCAAAGAATGTTCTCCAAAACAAATTGGTGAATTGAGTGCCTCCATCAATGATGAGCACTTGAGATAGTACATGGTGAGAAAAGATTGCATAAGTACAATTAAGCTAATTGTGGAGTAGTCACGTCCCTGGTGGTGGGACACACATGAACCATTTTGTTGAGTCGGTCAGCAAATACTACAATGGAGTCAAACCCTAAGGTGGTCTTGGGCAATTTACAAACTAGATCCATGCTTACCTATTCTCAATGTTGTCTAGAAGTAAGAAGGGGTTAAAGGAGTCACACATGAGCTTGATTAGAAGTTTTATTTTGTTGACAAAGTAGGTAACTTCAAACATACTCCATCATATTGTTGCTCAAAACTAATGGCATTTGGTTGCATCCAAAGTCTTGTCCACTCCAACGTGACATGCAATAGCAAAATCATGACATTCTACTAGGATGGTGGTTCTAATGTCCATATCACACGATATCTATAATCTACCATCACAAAAAGTGGGTCCTTGGGTAATGGTGATGCCATTGGATGATTGAGCTCCTACAATTTATGGGTCAATTTTCATAGCAACAAGAATCCTTGGCCAAAATTCAAGGTTCATCTTGACCTTGGTGACAACCCAATAAATATCACTTTTGCGGTAATCAAGTAAGTAAAGTTTGTTCCCGCAGAGATACAATTCAGAATTGGTCAAATATAAAGCAAAATAACAATCTCAGTTCTTCTTGGTTGCGTCTTTAGTCTCTCAGGTAGAAACCACACCCAGAAGAGAGTAACAAGCACTGACTTGCAGTCTTGTCACAACAATTTGTCACACTTAATCACAACTCCATCAAATTTTTCCAAACAATCTTGATTGTGATGATTTAGGCTCTCCCAAAAACAACACTTCATTGCAAAACAAATTTGCCTCAGAATTGTGTTCCACCTCTCCACTAAAGGCACAACTTCCTTGATCAAAATTGCTTCATATCAACTTTACACTGCACTTACAAATGCAAAATATTACCAACACTACAATTCCTCTTAGATCTGTCAAGGCATTGCTCTGATTGCACTTCACTTAGGATCAAACACATAGAATGAAGATCAAGGCTATGGAATCCAACATCCAACAAACACACTGACTTGCACTTCAAAATTCTCTCAATACTCACAAACACAAATACAAAATTGATACCTAAAATTAAGCTCAAATGATAAGCACTAAAATCATCACTTTGCTTTATCTATTCTCAGAAATTATGAGCACTGAACAACATTTTACTGCAAATGCTCCCCTTAAATAGTGAAGCAAATGTCAGTTACTAACAACTATACCATTCTACAACAACTCTTCCTACCTGCAGATCCAAAATGACAATGCACCACTTCATATCTGCCTCTTCAAATCTCAAAACTATTACTACTCCAATCCGATGTCTACTTCCTCCTTGGGTTCCAATCTCAAAGTAAATTTACTTACTACTCCTTCTTCAAGTCTATCTGATATTACTAAATCCTCCACTATTTCTTCTACGTCTTCACTATGAATTACAATTACACTAGTGGGTAATCTATCTAACTCTTTATCTCTCGACCCACTCTTCTCTAATGCCTTTGATAACTAATCCAAAGACACTTGCACTCTTACCTCTCTTACTTTGGGTCTAACTACTATCAATTCCTTTGCTAATTCTACTATATCTTCATCAAGAATTGTAATTGAAAGCATGGGTACACTATCTATGCCTTCAATTTGTAGCTCACTTTCCCCTAATTGCTCATGTAATTGACCCAAAGACACTTACTATTTGATCTTGCACTTTGGGTTTATTCACTATTGCTATTCTCTTCTAATTCTATCCTATCTTCAATCAGAACCAAAATTGAAGTCGTGGGTATCCTAAATATTGTCTTTCACTACTCTCACTTCCTCTAATCCCTCTAGCAAGACTCCCGAAGTCACCTTCATTGCACTCCGAGGTCTGATTGCCTCAAATTTAGTCATCTTTGTCATGAGGAAACAAACCCTTATAACCCAAAGTTGTAGAGACCCAAAGAACATAGACCTGAAGTACTATGAACCCAAGACACTACTCTATACATCTACTCCCAAAATTTCAAATGCTTGTAACTTCTGCTGGAAACCTCCAAAGTCAACGATTTTGGTGACAAGAAAAAGCCCTAAAAAAGATGCTTCCAACGAGATATAGCACATATGATTTGGACTTGTTGTCATTAAGATATGGCCTCTACAGTAATCATAACTTGTAACCTTCATTTTGATGTGAAGAAACACTCCTTTGGTGTCTGACTTCCTTCTCCCTCTAACACAAAGTAAGCTTCTTTGGGTCTTAATCCAATCCAAGTCCTTCTTCCTCTAATACAAAGTCGACTTCCTCAAGCCTGATCAAAACATAGGTTTCTCTTCATTTCTTTTCAATTTGGTTTCAGCAAGGCACTTCTTTTTTAAAACTCGTCCAAAATAAAAAATGTGGGTACTACAACCTCTACCACTAGATTATTTGTCATAGGCATTTGAGTAAATGATTTGCAAGTTCTTGCCTTCCACATATATGATTGTCATATTGAACCTTTTTCTCTACTCCACCTACTAAATCTATCAACAAGATAGATCTTTTTATGTCTCAAGGTAGACTAAAGAATTGTGATCTTTCTTCACTACAAATGCTTTCTTGCCAAGATAGTGCTTCCAATGCTTGGTTGCAAGGACAATGGTCAACTCTTCTTGTTTGGTGGTGTGATAGTTGCATTTTGCCAATAATAAATTTTAAGAGAAATATACAATTGGATGTCATCTATCATACCATTCTTGTTGCAGGATTGCTCTTATTGCCTATGCTTGATGCATCTATAGCCAACTTAATTGGCCATTTTAGGTCATACCATTTCAAGATTGGTGTATATAGTAATGCATCTTTCAATTCCTGGAAGAGCAAGTGCGGTTTGCTAAATCCACTTCTTTTGCTTACCAAGTAGTGCCGTCAAAGGCTATGCAACCTTGGAGAAGTCCTTGAAAAATCAACAATAGAACCCCATCAACCCTAAGAAAGTCTTGAGTTGAGCCTAGTCCTTTAGAGTGCTCCATTTTTGAATGATCTCTATTTTATCTATCAACACTTAGATACCTTATGCACTTACTCTATGCCCCAAGTAGTCTATTTAAGACTTGCCAAACTTGCACTTTGAGATTTTGGCGTATAATTGATTCTATCATAGAATCTGGAAGACTTCTCGCAAATCTTGCTTGTGTTCAATCATTGTCCTATTATAGACAAGGATGTTATCTAGGAAAATGATAAAAAATTTATCCAAGTATGGAAAAAATATATCATTCATCAAACTCATGAAAGTGGCGGGTGCATGGTGAGGCCCATTGGCATCATTAGGTACTCAAAGTGGCCCTGCCTTGCTTGAAAGGTAGTATTGTGGAAGTCTTCCTCTACAATCTAGATTTGGTTGTAACCGCTCTGTAGATCAAGTTTGGTGAAATGTCTTGCCCTATTGAGTTGATCAAACAAGTCATTTATGTAGAGTAAGGGGCATTTTTTCTTCACCGTTTGTTGATTTAGGCATCAATAGTCAATGGACATGCATATTGTACCATCTTTTTTCTTCATAACCAAGACCAAAGCCCCATATGGTGATATGATAGGCTAGATAAACCCTTTTGTAGCATGTCCTTGATATAAGCCTTACACTCCTTCAACTCATGAGGTGATAGACAATATGGGGCCTTACAAGGAGGTGACTTCTTAGGAATTATCTTGATTTCATGATCTACACTCTATTTTGGTGGTAATCTTGAAGGTAGGTCATCCAAGAAGATATCTTGAAACTCATTGACCATATCTTTCAATTTCTCAGGAACTTGTCTATTGATTTGTGCACTCTGGACTTCTCTTATTAAGCCCATGAAACATCTGTTTGTCTTATAAATAATTGTTGTCCCTATAACATAGAGAGGTATTCTTGCATATGTGCTCTCTCTTTAACCCCAATGATCTTCCATTGGTGAGTTCTCACTACTTTCTTCCTCCAATTGAGCGTGGGTTGTAGCACTCCATCCATGGTATACCTAAAATTGCATGATAATGAGCTAATTGTATCACTTGCCACTCAATTTTTTCCTAATACTCTCCTATAGAGAGTGTTGCCTCTCTAAGTAACAACTCAATCCTCTCTATCTACCTATTAGGTAATTCTACTTCTTCATTCTCATCCTTCTCTAGATCCATGCCCAACCTTATTGCAACAAAGCAAGACGAGAAGTTCTTTGTGGTCTAGGATCTATCAATACTCTCACCTAATTGCCTTTTAGGATCCCATTTATGACAATCAGTTGTGAGTTTGTCTTCCTCAATCTTTGTGCACTTGTCCTCTTCCTTCCCTCACTTCTCCATTAAGTGAGTAAGGCTTTACTAGCAATCTTTGTTTTCCGATGTGATTTCCACATCCTCTTCTTCAATTCATCTCTCCATGTTGTTCAAAGATTGCATGTATGTAGGCCAAGGGCCATTAGGAAAATGAGTACAACAATTGATAGTTAGGTACCAACTTGGTTGTAATTATAACAACAATGTTGTTCTACTTGAGTTCCTTCTCCTCATGGAACCCCATCTCTTCTTTCTTAAGTTTTTTGGTCTTCCAAACATTTTCTAAAATTTGGTGACAAACTTTATATCTTGATGCAAACATATGAAGTTTAATTTGTTTTTTAGCCATTGCGGACAACGTCTATTTAGCAGCATGCTATAATCCACTAGGCTTTTTGCTGAAACAAATGTGAAACCTAGGGATCACCCAAAAGGACTCTATAAGGATCATGATTAGATAGAACTTCAACTCAATGGGCTGGGGCGGGCTGCAGCCCGCTCCCCTTTCCCTTTGAACCTAGAAAAATTTGGGTTTTCTTTTCCGTAGCCTTTTTTGTAGGGCCGGCGACGAAGCTAGAAAATGTCTGATTGGAAGGGTTTGAAGGCTTGGGTTCAAAGGCTCCCAAAGTGAGACTTTGTTTGTTAGACAGGGCCCTTGGACTATCAGACAAAAAAGGGAAAAGAACAGATGATTTAAAAAAAAAACTGACAAGATACGAGACCTTAGGGAGAGGCATTATATGAGCCATCCTTATTCTTCTTGGAGTGATTGTGCTCCTTGTTCTTGGAACCAAATGTTGCCCAATCTCATAAGAACTCGTCCATCAAAGTGTTATGTTTTGGCTCAATTATGTTGAGTCAGGACTACCCTTTCATCTCCTCCAAACACCCATGCTATTCTTTGAGCACAAGCAAGGGCTTCAAAATTGTGCAAAGGTTTTGTACCATTACTTGTAGGCAAATTTTCTCTTTTAACCCTTTTTTGAGATTATCTAGCGCTTTTGCTGGACTCATATTAGTTATTGCAACCTATAGATCAAGGAATGCTTCCACATACTCTTGTATTCTGTTCTATTGCTTCAACTTCCATAGTCAAGTTCAAGTAATCTGCATAGAATCCACGAATTGGAAGTTCTTCAAGAGCTCTTCTTGCTTGCCTGTCCAAGTGACCTCTCTTCCTTTTGCCAACACTGATTGTTACCAAACATCCTACCATGTGACCCACATGTGGACATGCTTGTGGGGAGATTGGTGATCTCAATGATGAACAATCAAAAGTATTGAGTCATTCTTGAAATCCAATTCTCCACTACTCCTATGGACCATTGTCTCTTGTAAGGCTTGATATTGCATATCTTCTTCATCCGTAGTAACAATATGGCTTTATTGTTGATTGGAGTGGGTGTCATCGACATGAGTGACTATCCATGTACTTCAGCCATTGGTATTGGGTTTTGAGATGATTCTCCTTTGTGCATTGCCTGATCATTCCTGAAGATACATACTTGACTTTGCAATGCCTCCATGGTCATCTTGATCTCCCAAAACTTGTTCAACATCCTTGCATTCCTTGCATCAACTCTTGCAATTGTGGATCCATGATTCCTACACATAACAACTACTCAATTGCTACTTCCGATGGTTGGAAGCAGCCATGAATGCTAGCAAAATTGCCACCAAGGGCCACATGTAGTGGTTTTTTTGAGCATTCAAAATTTGCTACTAGTGGAAGTGCTGCATCACAAAATCCTCTGGCCACTCTTAATAAACCAGATTTTGATGATTGGGATTCAAAGCTACTTCAATAGATGGTTAATATGATCAGTCAAGAGGGAGTATGAATTATTGGGACTACCATTGGGACTTCAGAAGCTATCACTCATTGATAATATCCTCACCAAAATTGTGGACTTTGGAATCCCTAAACATTACTTTCAATCTAACCATATAATGGATTTCTACTTGAGTGTTAAAAGGGAGACAATTTGGTATATTCAGACCCATCACAAAAAAATATAGATCATCAAATCCCACTCTTTATTGTAGATCACCATAGGCAAAATCATTGGGTTTGGTGAATTCATCACTATATCCATGAACTCTATTCCAAACTGGAAAATGAGATATACTCTCACTTGCTCATGCTAGATGTACATAATCTTGATAAGGAACAAGTGCAAGAATAGAAAGCAAGGTGCTGGATATTATCCTCTTGGAGCCTCATCCTATCCTCTCTCTAACATCCTCCTAATCTATTCATTGCATTATGATTTCTCTCCTCAAAATTACTCAGTCTCATTAGCCTATATTCTTAAGCAATTGGTGCTCCACTCTCTTGGATTGAAACACCTACTCTGATACCATTTTTATCTCTCAATGATAAGAGACCTTAAGAGAAATACCAGAGAATAAACATAGCTTTATACTCAATATCCTGATGCCCCAAAGGAGCACCTTGACTTCATTATATAGCAAAGAGGAGTCCTTCAAAGGAAGCTCCACCCTTGGATTAGATACATGGATTGGTGACCTAGCAGTAAGCTCTACCCTTAGATTTATTGTATGCATGGTCACATGTCAATTTTGGTCCTATCAGGTTGGTCACCAAGCTTTGACTAAAAGGAATCTTTAGAGAATCTGCTTGTATGAATCTCAAAATTGCATGGGTAAGGTACCATTGGAAAGGGCTCAATGAGATAAACAAGGGGGAGGAAATGCAAACCTTTTCAATCTTAGGGGAATGAACTATATATTTTTTCGGCCTAATTCATCTATTTAGGTCTTCAAAATTGGCTCTAAAGTTTTAAGACTATTTTTAGCTCCTACTCTATTAGTAGAAGTATTCTTTTAGTGACATCTCTATCTAATCTACCTAACTCCTCATAACTGAAATCCTTCTAGATGTTACGAAGCCAATTTTCACCTCTAGATAATATATCTAGCTATTGGTATTACAATAAGTCATAGATCACCCTTGATTGGAACATAGATCCAATTCTCATAGAATAGAAGGACTTTTATGAAGGAGAAGGTGTTATACTCCTTGTTTCATGTTGCAAGATGACCTTGTACAATCTAAAAGAAAAGATCATGTTGTAAAGTTGTCATAAACTAGATTTGGACTTTGGAGTCTATTGATACTATCATAATTGCAATTGTGATGAGAGGAAGAGACTTCAAATCAGGTTATTATGATAGGGCATCAGGGATGACATGGAACCAACCAGGTTTGAACTCAAGTTTGATGTCAAAAAATTATAGTTGTTCCTCCCATCAATGATTTTAACTCTTAATGTGCTACAAATGTAATGTTTGCAACAAGACTTTGTGATAGGTTTGCATGATCACTTGTTTCTCCAAGAGATAATGTCTCCAAACCTTGGTGGCATTTATCATTGCTAGTTGTTCTCAATCTTAAATAGATTAATTCATTTTTGTATTTTTTAGTCAATGAGACACAAAGGCAATGAGATGTAACCCATCTAGAAATTCCTACTGCAATATAGTTTCAATGGCAAAGTTAGAAGCATCAAAATCAACCACATAAGGTAGTTGAGGGTCATAAGGTTGAAGAATGGATCTTTCAACTTTTGGAATGCTTCTTTGTGCTTGGTGGTCCATTGAAAGCTTGAGTTCTTTCCCAAGAGATTGGTTAATGGTGCTACCATATGAGCATAGTAGTGGATGAATCGACGGTAAAAACTTTCCAATCCATTAAATGCCCCACCTATGTGGTTTCCTTTGGAGTAGGCCAATTACTAATGGTTTTGATTTTTCTCCTCTTCTATCTTGATCCCCTCTGATGAGATCTTGTGACCCAAGAAGATCACTTCCTTTTACGCAAAGGCACACTTGGCCTTCTTGCATGTCATGCCATTTGTAGCTTTGCATCTAGATTGCTTGGACATTGGAGTAGCAGTGATAGTAGTTAGAGGTATTTTGGTAGTTACTCTTAGATTACTTTTTGACGGTCAGATCTTGTGTTTGGAGTATTGACTACATGGTGAGACCCACCATCATTTGTACCATTTGCACCGCCAGGTGTGCTATTAGTAAGACCATTGGGGTGAGAGCTAGGTCAAAATTAAGAGTATGCCCTAAAAGTGCAGCTCCAAAGACCTCACTTCTCTATTGTTGAGCCTTTGAGTTCTTGGCTAGAGTGGAGAGAAAGCCAATGAGTGCCACCTGGAGTCTCTTAGCTAGAGTGGGTGTGGATTGACTATAATCAATGTCTAGTTGTTGATAGATTATTGAGTGATAGATCAAGTACTGATTTGATTGAGTGTAATTTGAGTTGTGTGAACAAATTAATTACAATAGAGACGTCAGAGTCAGGGGGAAATCAAGTGCAAGAATTGAGGGTGGTGGTGGTATCTCCAAGCTAGGTGGATCATGATATCTTGATTGTAGTTCTGATTTCTCTAGGAGTGATTGTGTTTGGAACCATTGGCCAAATTTGGAGCCATAGAGAGTTGATTTCAAGCGGTAGGTGTGATTTTGAGCTTAAGAGGTGAACACAAGACCAATTTGTTGCAAGTTGAGCTCAGAAAGTGAAATTGAAGGTGGAGTTGGGAACACATTCTCACAAATTAGATATTTGACAATCTCCATCTTTCCAATTTGGCTCAAATGAAGAGTTAATAGAGGATTTAACGATCAATCAACTTTAGGGATTTATGTTAGATTTTATGTCAGATTTATGTTAAATTTATGTCAGATTTTGTGAAGGATTTATGTCAATTTTTGGCAAGAATAACTTTGATCTCATTCTTGATGATCCTTGTAGCTCAAGAAGTAGATAGGTACTCCAATTATATCAAATGCCAAAGTGTGGTAGAGTCAATCCAATGTTGATTTATGAGATGAAGGGTTTTTGTTTAGCCTTCTTGTGATTAGACTCCCTCCATTCTCTACTTCATGTTTATGCACCATGTTTGTGTGAGGTGTGGTGAATTTAGAGTGTTGGTGCTTTGGTGTGCTCTTGGTAGTGAGGTTGGAGTGATGACTAGTCAGACCACCACCTATGTTTCTCTTTGGTGAAGTAGGAAGTGATGACTTGCATACCGTGAGAGTGCGTGTTGTGATGATAGGTTATAGGTTGCTCTTTCTCCTAGTGTACTTGTCGTAGTTAGAGCTACATAAGTCAGTGATGTTTAGTTGGTGGTGTTGGAACTTGGTGGTGTTAGCATTTGGTAGAGTTGGCACTTGGTGGGATACTTGCAAAGGTTATTGTTAAGGGTTGCAGTTTTTGGTTACGTTTTTCACAACATAGTTCTTTTGGGCTATTCCATGTATTCCTTGGCCTACAAATATGAGCAGAGTGTGAGCATTCCTTGGGTTGGCAAACTTCTATTGCTGCTATGTTAGAGGATTAGTGTAAAAGACCAAGACCGAGGAGAGAAATAGGAGAATGGAAACTCACATTGGGAATGAGGGAAAACTACAAATGCCTAGCATGAGCTTTGGCTTTGGTATTTATAGGTAACAAACAAGGCCCTTGAGAAGCTTCTCAAGAAGCTTCCTTGAGCCGTTTTCTTAGAGTGCAAACCAAGTTAACCAAGAAGCTTCTCAAGAAGCTTCCTTCTAGAAGCCATCTACTTGGCGTGTAAGCTAAGCTAGTTAGAAGCTTCCTGAAGCTTCCTTCTAGAAGCTACCTGCTTGGGGTGCAAGTTAACTAGTTGGGAAACTTCCCAAGAAGCTTCCTAGATGCTTCTAGAATATTTTAGGCTAATTTGGCTTATTCTCTACTTCATTAGCCTTACTAACTACATCGCTAAACTCCATATTGTTATATTTTCCCCCACTGCTAAGTGGTGATGTCCTCGTTGCCATTGAAGCTTCAAACTCTTGGATGGTTGTCTATGTATTTTGGAGGTGAGAAAGAGGTTCTCATGTGACTCATGAAGGGGATACCCTTTCCTAAGGACCTTGTACTCTGTAGGTTGTCGGCATCCTTGTTGGATGTGGCGACGTGCAAGGATACAATCAGCTTCGTACTCCTCATGATCATTGATAGGGATAGGGGGAGGAGGAGGTAAGACTTGAGAGGAAAAAGAAGAGGGATTCGGAACAAAGAGTTTCAACTTGGAAATATGAAAGACATGATGGATGCGCATATGACAAGGCAAAGCAAGTCGATAAGCAACAAGAGAGACTATTTGGGTGACATCAAAAGGTCCTATCCAATTAGGGGCAAGTTTACAAACTTGAGTATCAAGTAAGAGGGGTAGATTACTAAAGGATAGCATAAATTTATCACCAACTTCAAAGTTGAGATCACAATGATGGTGGTCCACATATTGTTTTTGACGATTCTGAGCAACAAGGAGGTGAGATTTGGCTTGTTGGAGAGATTCAGATATGGTGGTCAAGAGTAGCATGCTCCACTTAGTTGATCAAGCAAGTCATCGATCCAAGGCAAGGGATATGCATTCTTCATGGTTTGCTTATTGAGCCCATGGTAATCAATACAGAAACAAAGTCCTCCATCCTTCTTTGGAACAAATAGTACCAGTGCTCCCCAAGGAGAGGTACGATTTTGTATGAAATCCTTCTCCAACAACTCTGTAAGTGTTGTTTGCAACTCCTCTAACTCCTTTGGTGAGAGCCAATAGATTGGTCTACTCACAAGAGTACTCCTTGGCAATAACTCTATCTTGAAGAGTATACCTCGGTTGGAAGGTAATCCCTTTGGCAGATCATTCAAAAACACGTCCACATACTCTTGAACTATCCCATCAACCATTGCTTGATGAGGCTCTTGGTCCTCCTCAGATTTTTCTTGTACAATCGGCTTGATCCACACCGTGAATATAGACTTATCTTCCTCCAAAGCTTGCTCTATGGTTGCTTTACTAACAAACTTCCCTTCCAGGGACTCATCTCTCTTCCACGTTTGCTCCATGGTTGCCTTTCTAGCAAACTTCCCATCTTGGGACTCATCTCCTTTCTAGATTTGCTCTATGGCTACCTTCTCAACAAACTTCCCATCTTGGGACTGACTATTCTTAGGTGTCTTACTCAGAGGTGCAAGACAACCTAATCAGAAATTCCTACCTTGGTGTTGTACTTGAATTTATCATTGGGTCCAATCAAATTGAACCTTATGACGTTCAAGCCAAGGTAGACCTAAAATGATATCATAGTGTAGAGGTGCCACTACAAACCTCATACACTCTAAATACTCCTTCCCAATCTTGAAGGTAATTGGATGCAAGGTGCGGAATGTAGAACCCTTTCTACCATCCACCATCATCAAACTACTTCAAAACATTGGCTTGATAGGAATAACCAATTCCTTTGCTACTTGCATAGACATGAAATTCTCTAAATTTCCAAAATCAACCAAAATTCTACAACCCCGATTAGCTATTGTACCTTGCAAGTGAAGGAAACTTGCATAAGTCAAGCCTTCAATCCCATTGGAACTAATCAAGCTCCTAGTAAGCAGCTTGAAACCTCATATTGGGATTCCTTGTTTCCATGATCATTTTGTTCCACAATCTCCATCTGGGCAACTTGGCGAGGTTGCTCATTACTAAGTGGGCATTCAACAATGCAATGTCCAACTTGGTGATAATTAAAAAAAACCTCCATTTTGTCGCAATTTTTCTCTATCTGTTGTATCAAGTGGTCTCCGTTGGATAACATCAATCTCCATTGGTGCTGGTTCTTCCACCCGTGCATAGTGTATTGGTAGGTCTTGTATAGGTCGAGGTCAAGACCAAGTTGTCACAACCAATGAACCAAAGCGCTCAGCCAATTGCATGGCTTCTTCTATGTTTTGTGGTTCTTGCATGGTCACCTCCAATTTGGTTTGTGATTTCAATCCCCACACATATTGATCTTGAACTTCACCTTCTTGTATATTTGGAATTTGCATGATGATGTTTTGAAATTGTGTGATATAACTCCTTACTGAGCCAACTTGCTTCAACTCTGCCAATTTATCCCGTGCGGCTTGGGTGGCATTTATAGTTTAAAACCAACTCAATATTGCATCCTTGAACTCTACCCATGTCAAAATAGGTGCAAAAATATGTCATTCAGCTTGCTCCACTCAAAATTGCCACCAAAGTTTTGCCACATCATCTAATTGGCTAGACGCCAAGAGAATTTGTTTCCATTCATCTTGAAGATTAATAGCTTCAAAGTAAAGTTCACAGTCAAACAAAAAATTCTCTAGTGTGCTCATAAGATTTTTGCCTTCAAACACCTTGGGTTTTGGAAATAGAACTTGATCTTCTCTATCTTGAATTGGCACTCTCTCTATATGTTCTTGTTGTTGTTGATCTTGTTCATCCAGTAATCAAGTAAGGTGCTTGATTTGTTGCTACATTGCAAGGATAATGTCCGGTATTTCCACCATAGCTACTACTCTATCCCACTTCTCCCACTTTATCTAATTGATTCACACATAGATGCAACACGTCCACCGTTCTCCATAAGTTACAACCGGAAGTATCAAGGGTTCCTCAAACACGGTGATCATATGTAGAAAATTTGCCCAAAGCGCGAGGTGGTGAATTATGTGAAACAATGCTTGGGTAATATTTGGACATGAAAATCCCAATGGTTTGGTGGAAGTGGATTTGGTGGTCCATAAATTCCATCCATCCCATTCTTGCTCTAATACCAATGTAAAAGACCAAGACCGAGGAGAGAAATAGGAGAATAGAAACTCACATTGGGACACTAGAATGAGGAAAAACTTGTAATGCCTAGCATGAGCTTTGCCTTTGGTATTTATAAGTAGCATACAAGGCCCTTGAGAAGCTTCTCAAGAAGCTTCCTTGAGCCGCTTTCTTAGAGTGCAAGCCAAGTTAACCAGGAAGCTTTGCAAGAAGCTTCTTTCTAGAAGCCGCCTACTTGGCATGCAAGCTACGCTAGTTAGAAGCTTCTTGAAGCTTCCTTCTAGAAGTTACTTACTTGGGGTGCAAGTTAACTAGTTAGAAAAATTCACAAGAAGCTTCCTAGATGATTTTAGAATATTCTAGGTTAATTTGGCTTATTCTCTACTTCATTAGCCTTTCTAAATACATCGCTAAACTCCATTTTGTTACAATTAGTGCCATTGCCAAAGCCTTGACGAAGCTAACCAAGGTTACATAGGAGTGGTGTTGGGGAGATGAGAACAAGAGAGCTTTTGTAGAGCTCAAGGAGAGGTTGATATCTACTCTTATTTTTAGGAGACCAATCAGAGGATGACCATTTTAGGTTCACACTGATTGTAGTATGTTGGTGCTTGGAGTAGTGCTCACCCAAAATGATGATAAGGAGAAGGAGTTTGTGATGGCCTATGCTAGTTGCTCTAACAATTCAATGGAGGTAAAGTATAGTTCATGTGAGGGAGAGTGCTTGGTAACAATATGGGCAATAGCACATTTTCAATGTTACATATTTGGTAACCCCTTTACTCTCATCATTGATCATCAGCCATTGAAGTGGTTGTGTAACATTGTGGAGTTTAGCGACAAATTAAGTAGGGCTAACTAAGTAGCCAATAAGACAAATTAGCCTAAAATATTCCAAAAGTATCTAGGAAGCTTAGCTTGCACTCCAAGTAGGTAGCTTCCATAAGGAAGCTTCTAGAAACTTCCAACTAACTTAGCTTGCATGCCAAGTAAACAGCTCCTAAAAGGAAGCTTCTTGAGAAGCTTCCTAATTAACTTGGCTTGCACTCCAAGAAAGCGGCTCAAGGAAGCTTCTTGAGAAGCTTCTCAAGAGCATTGTATGATCTGATAAATACAAGAGCCAAAGCTCATGCTAGGCATACAGAGTTTTCTCACATTCAAGGGTCCTAATGTGAGTTTCCATTCTCCTATTTCTCTCCTCAATTTTGGTCTTTTACATTAGTATTAGAGTAGGAATGAGATGGATGGAATTTATGGACCACCAAATCTATTTCCAACAAACCATTGGGATTTTTGTATCCAAGTACTACCCAAGCATTGTTTAACACAATTCATTACCTCATGCTTTGTACACAATTTTTTGCATATGATTACCATATTTGAGGAACCCTTGGTGCTTCCGATTGTAACTTATGGAGAATGGTGGACATGCTACTTCTATGTGTTAATAAATTAGATAGATTAGGGTGGCGTGATAGAGTAGCAACCATGGCGGCAATGTTTGAGGTTATCCTTGCTATGCAACAACAAATTGAGCACCTTACTTGATTGTTGGATGAACGAGAGCTTCAACAACATGAGCATGTAGAGAGTGTACCAGTTTGAGAAGGAGAAGATCAAATCTGATTCCTTAAACCCAAGGTATTTGAAGGCAAGAATCTCCTAGGTGTAGTGGAGAATTTTGTGTTTGATTATGAACATTACTTTAAAGCTACCAATCTACAAGATGAGCAAAAATAGAGTCTCTTGGCTTCTAGCCAATTGGATGGAGTAGCAAAGCTATGGTGGAGATTCCAAGTGGAGTGAGCTGAATGACAAATTATTGCACCAATCTTGACGTGTGCAGAATTTAAGAGTGCAATAATTAGTTGGTTCCAAGCTATGAATACCACACAAGCTGCATGGGATAGGTTGGCAGAGTTGAAACAGATGGGCTATGTGAGAAATTATATCACGTAATTCCATAACACCATCATGCAAATTCTAGATATATTGGAAGGTGAAGCTCTAGATCAATTTGTGAGGAGCTTGAAGTCAAGAACCAAATTAGAGGTAACCATGCAAGAGCCACAACACTTGGAGGAAGCTATGCAATTGGCTGAACATTTTGATTCCTTGGTTGTAGCAACTTGGTCTTGACCTCAACCTCCACAGAAACCTACCAATTCACTACACATGAGTGGAAGAGCCGGCACCAATGGAGATTGATGTCATTTAACAGAGGCCACTCGGCACTACATATAGAGAGAAACTGTAACAAAATAGGGGTAGATTTTATTGTCACCAATTAGGACATCACATCGTTGAATGTCCACTCAAGAATGTATGACATCAACAAGTTGCCCAGATGGAGTTTGTGGAGCAAAACAATCAAGGAAACAAGGAATCCCAATAGGAGATTTTGAGCCGTCTACTAAGAGCTTGATTAGTTCTAATAGGATTGAAGGCTCAACCTATGCAAATTTGCTTCACTTGCAAGGTATGTTATCTAATCGGAGTTGAAGGATTTTGGTTGATTCTGGAAGTTCAAAGAATTGCATATCTATGCAAATAGCAAAGGAATTGGGTATTCCTATCAAACCAATAATTGGAAATAGATTGATGATGACGGTTTGTAGAAAGGGTTCTACATTCCGTACCTTGCATCTTGTTACCTTCAAGATTGGAAAGGAGTATTTGGAGTGTATGAGGTTTGTAGTGGCACCTCTATACTATGATGTCATTTTAGGACTTTCTTGGCTTGAACGTCATAAGGTTCAATTTGATTGGAACCGATGATAAATTCAAGTACAACACCAAGGTAGGAATTTCTGATTAGGTTGTCTAGCACCTTTGAGTAAGACCATCTAAGAATAGTCAGTCTCAGGATGGGAAGTTTGTCAAGAAGGTAGCCAAAGAGCAAGCCTTGAAGGAAGATAAGTCCCAAGATGGGAAGTTTACCAAGAAAGTAGCCATGGAGCAACCTTTAAAGAAAGATGAGTCCCTAGTTGGGAATTTTGTTAGTGAAACATCCATAGAGCAAGCTTTGGAGGAAGATAAGTCTATTTTTGCGGTGTGGATCAAGCCAATTGCACAAGGACAATTTGAGGAGGGCCAAGAACCTCATCAAAAAATGGTTGATCAAAAAGTTTAGGAGTTTGCAGATGTGTTTTCAAATGATCTGCTAAAGAGATTACACTCCAATCATGGTATGCCCTTCAAGTTTGAGGTATTGCCAGCGAGTATTCCAATGAGTAGACCAATCTATCGGCTCTCACCAAAGGAGTTGGAGAAGTTGCAAACAAAAATTACGGAGCTATTGGAGAAGGACTTCATATGACACAATACCTCTCCTTGGGGAACACCAATGCTATTTGTTCCAAAGAAGGATGGAGGACTTTGTTTTTGTATTGATTATTGTGGACTCAATAAGCAAAAAGTGAAGAATTCATATCCCTTACCTTGGATTGATGACTTGCTTGATCAGTTGAGTGGAGCACGATAGTTTTCCAAGTTGGATATTCACAATGGCTATTGACAAATCTCCATTGATAGGGAGGATGTGCAAAATACTACCTTTTGCACAAGGTATGGGCATTTTGAGTGGAGAGTTCTACCTTTTGGGTTCACTAATGCTCCAACAATCTTCATGGATCAGATGCATCAGATGTTGGATAGACTACTGAATTGGTATGTGGTGGTGTTCTTGGATGATATCTTAATCTATAGCAAGATAGAGGCAAAACACATGAATCATGTGCAAGAAGTCCTAAGATGACTACAACAATGGAAATTTTATTGCAAGAAGTTGAAGTCTGCCTTTTGGTAGAAGGAAGTCACCTTCTTGGGTCACAAGATCTCATCAAAAGGCATCAAGATGGAAGAGTAGAAAATCAAGGCCATTATTGATTGGTCTACTCTAATGGATACTACAAAAGTATGGGCATTTATGGATTGGCTAGTTTTTACCGACGGTTCATCCATTATTATGCTCATGTACCTGCACCATTGACTGACCTCTTAGGGAAGAGCTTGAGCTTCCAGGGGACCACCAAGCATGAAGAAGCATTCCATAAGTTGAAACATATGGTGTCTTCAAGACCTATCCTTCAACCATATGATCTTCAACTATCTTGTGTGGTTGACTTTGATGCTTCTAACTTTGCAATTGGAGCAATGTTGCAATAGGAATTCCCATATGGACTACATCCCATTGCCTTTAGGTCTTCTTGACTAAATACAACTGAAAGAAATTACTCGGCTTGAGATCAAGAATAACTTGCAATAGTATATACCACCAAGGTATGGAGGCATTATCTCTTGGGGAAACAACTGATCAGTTTACATGATCACAAACCATTGTTGTAGACCTTACACTTGGAACACATGAAGAGTCAAAATCATCAATGGGAGGAGAAAATCCAATTGTTTGACATTAAACTTGAGTACAAACCAGGTTGATTCTATGTCATCCCTTATGCTCTATCACAATGACCTGATTTGAAGTCTATTCCTTTCATCACGGTGACAATTACAATGGTGGCAATTGACTCCAAGGTCCAAAATGAGTTTAGATTAGTCCTACAACAAGATCTCTTCTTCCAAATGGTACATGGTCATCTTACAACATGTGACAAGGAGTACAACACCTTCTCTATCAAGGAAGGCCTTCTATTCCATGAGGACTGGATCTATGTTCCAGCCAAAGGTGATCCCCAACTTGTGCATCTTCAAGATGCCTATGATTTACCAATAGTTGGTCACATGGGTGTGGACAAGACCTTGGATACCCTCCAATGCCAATGGTGGTGGCCCAACATGACACGGGATGTTTGAGAGTTTGTCTGATTGTGTGAAAGCTACCAATGCAACAAGTCCAGGAATGAGAAGCCGAGTGGACTCCTTCAACCACTCCTCATTCCATCCGCTTGATGAGAACAAGTGAGCTTGTATCTCATCACATCCTTGCCCAAGACAAAGCAAGGATACACAACAATTGTGGTGTTTGTGGATAAACTTAATAAGCAAATCCACTTGGCACCAACCTTTGATACCGTGGATGCTCCAACCTTAGCGCAAATCTACTTTGAAAATCTCTTCAAGCATCATGGGATGCCATGTATACTCATCTCCAACAGTGATCCTTGATTCATTGGGAAGTTTTGGCAAGCACTCTTCCAGATACTCAACACCAAGCTTGCTTTGTCCATGGCCTTTTATCCTCAAAATGATGGACAAACGGAACATGCAAATCATACCTTCATCAATGTCTACCATACTAATTAAGATGAATGTCTTGCAATTGCAGAATTTGCCTACAACAATTCCAAACATGCAAGCACTAGATTTTCTTCTTTCTTTCTCAATTTTAGCCAAGATCTGCTTATTCTAAATTCTCTTCTTGCTCCACTCTCATCTCAGGTCCCTCACCATCTCCCAATCTTTCTAACAAGCCAAATCTCAACTCCTTGTTGCCCAGAATTGTTGAAAAGAATATGCCGACCACCATTGTTGTGATTTGTCATGACTTATCACCATCGATGATAAAATCATGCTATCCTCTAGTAACCTACTCCTCCCACTTGATACTTAAGTTTCTAAACTTGCCTCTAATTGGATAAGACCTTTTGATCTCACCCAAATTGTCTCTCTTGTTGTTTATCGACTTGCCTTACCTTATCATATGTACATCCATCCTATCTTTCATATTTCCAAGTTGAAACCCTTTGTTCCTAACCCCTTTCTTTTTTCCTCTTGAGTCCAACCTCTCCCTCTTGTCCTTATCAATGATCATGAGGAGTACAAAGTTAATTGTATCCTTGCATGTTGCCATATTCAACTAGGCCATCAGCAACATACGGAGTGCAAGGTCCTTTGGAAAGAGTATCCCCTTCATGATGCCACATGGGAATCTTTGTCTCATCTCCAGAATGCACAACTGGCCATCTAGGAGTTTGAAGCTTCATTGGCAACAAGGACGTCACCAACTAGCAGTGGGGGAATATGTAACAATATGGAATTTAATAACAAAGTTAGTAGGCCTAACCAAGTAGCCAATAAGATTAATTAGCCTAGAATATTCTAGAAGTATTTAGAAAGCTTCTTGGGAAGCTTCCCGGCTAGCTTAGCTTGCACTCCAAGTAGGTAGCTTTTAGAAGTAAGCTTCTAGAAACTTCCAACTAACTTAGCTTGCATGCCAAGTAAACAGCTCCTAGAAGGAAGCTTATTGAGAAGCTTCCTAGTTAACTTGGCTTGCACTCCTAGAAAGAAGCTCAAGAAAGCTTCTTGAGAAGCTTCTCAAGAGCCTTGTATGATCCCTATAAATACAAGAGCCAAAGCTCATGCTACGCATACAAAGTTTTCTCACATTCAAGGGTTCTAATGTGAGTTTCCATTCTCCTATTTCTCTCCTTGGTTTAGGTCTTTTACAGGTTGATGGAGTCCAACAAGCCTTTAGGGAAGCTTGCATGACGGGCTCTGATTTTACAAGAGTATGATTCACGGCTATTTATAGACATGGAGTGGTGAACCATGATGTAGATGGGTTGAGTAGAAACCTATGTTCTAGCTAGCAAGATCAGACCAAAGCACGTTGGCATAGTGAGATAAATGAGCAGATCGTGCCAGTTTGACATGCATCTGCCTTTCTCTATATGTTTTTTGAGGCTTTGGTGGTATCTCTCTCAATGCATACAAGAGTAGTTATTGAGGTCAGAGATCCAAAGAGTGGAGATAATTATATAGTTCAACCAGGCATTTGTGGTACCCACATTTTTCATTTTGGATGAGTTTTGAAGAAGTGCATTGTTGAAAGTAAATTGAAAGCAAATGGAGAAGAAATGAGGAGAAACATGTGTTTTGATCAGGCCCAAGAAGTCAACTTTGTGTTGGAAGAAGAAAGCTCAAATTGGATCAAATGCTGAAAGAGTGTAGACCCAAAGAATAGAAGTTATAGGTCAGGATTATTGCAGGGGTCATATCTCAATGATAAAAAGTCCAAATCATGCATGATATATTTTTTTGGAAGCAGCTTGTTTAGGGCCTTTTGCTGCTAATTAAAATCAAAGAGTTTGGAGGTTTGTAGCAAAAGTTACAAGCATTTGAAGTTTTAGGAGTAGATGTATAGAGTAGTTGAGTGTCTTTGGGTTCACAACACTTTGGGTCTATGTTCTTCAGGTCTCTACGACTTTGAGTTAGAAGCTTCTTTGCCTCATGACAAAGGTGACTAGATCTGAGGTAGTTAGACCTTGGAGTGTCATGAATGTAACTTTGGGAGTCATGCCGGAGGCATCAGAGGAAGTTAGAGTAGGGAAAAGATATATTTAAGATACCAATGACTTTAATTTTTGTTTTGATTAAAGATATGATAGAATTAGAAGAGAAATAGTAGTAGTGAATGAAACCAAAGTGCAAGATTAGATAGTAAGTGTCTTTGGATCAATTATATGAGCGATTAGGGGAAAGTGGGTTACAAATTGAAGGGGTAGGTAGTATACCCATGCTTTCAATTACAATTCTTTATGAGGATGTAGTAGAACTAGCAAAGGAATTGATAGTAGTTAGACCCAAAGTAATAGAGATAGGAGTGTGGGTGTCTTTGGATCAATTATATGAAACATTAGAGAAGAGTGTGTCAAGAGATAAAGAATTAGAAAGGTTACCCATGACCTCAATTGAAGTTCATAGTGAAGAAGTAGTAGAAATAGTGAAGGATTTGGTAGTTGAAGATAGACCCAAAAAGGAAGAAGTGATAGGAGTATCATCGGGTTTGGAAATAGTGAAGGATTCGGTAATTGAAGATAGACCCAAAAAAGGGAGAAGAGATAGAAGTATCATTGGGTTTGGAAGCTGAAGAAGTAGACATGGGATCGGAGTTGTAATAGATTTGAGATTTGAAGGAGAAAATATGAAGAGGTGCATTGTCATTTTGGATCTACAAGTTTGTTATAGTTGTTGTAAAATGGTATTTTTGTTAGCAATTGTCCATTGCTCTAGTATTTAAAGGGGGCATTTGCAATGTTATGTTGTTCAATGCTCATAATTCTAAAAATAGATAAAGCAAAGTGATGTGAAGCAGTGCTTGTCACTTGAGCTTAATTCTGAGTATCAATATTGTGTTTGTGTTTGTGAGTGTGTGGAGAATTTTGAAATGCAAGTCAATGTGTTTTTTGGATGTTAGATTCCATAGCCATGATCTTCATTTTGGGTGTTTAATCTTGAGTGAAGTGCAATTGGAGCAATGCCCTGATAGATCTAAGAGGAATTGTAATGTTGGTAGTATTCTGCAGTTGTGAGTGTAGTGCAATGTTGATGTGAAGCAATTTTGATCAAGGAAGTTGGAACACAATTCTGAGGCAAAGTAAGTTTGAAGTGAAGTGCCATTTTCTAGAGAGACTAAAGAAGAAATTAAGAAGAATCACATTTGTTACCATTTGTCTTCATATTCAAACATTTCTAATCAATATCTTTATGGGAACAAACTTAACTTACCTAATAACCGCAAAGGTAATATTTGCCGGGTCGTCACAAACATTCATGATGATGTCTTAATGATGAACTATCTTTGTACTGGTGTTGTGGGTGGCACAATTGGGGCCAAGGAGAGAGATTGTGTTCTTTAGCAAGCCAAGTGGTTCAGATTGGAGGGCAGACACCTTCTTTGTATATGGGAGGATGGTAGAATGAGAGTAGTACCACTTCCACCTCAGTTGAGGTGGAAGTGGTACTACTGAGACCATAGTTGGTCCATCATGCTCATGAAAAGCTAGGACATTTTAGAGAAAAGCATACATATAGCTTACTCAAGAGTCATTATTGGTAGCATAGTATGCAGGTCAATGTAGCAGTTTTGTTGCCAAATGTGTGGTTTGTGACCAAGTTAGAGCATCATTTAATACTCCTACACCATAGTTACACCCATTACCTATCATGGGATTGAGTTACCTCTGGAGTTTGGACTATGAGATATCATTAGTATGTTTTGGTGATGGTGGAGCACTTCCCTAAGTGGATTGAGTTGGTGGTACTTCCTGACAAGTCCAGTGAAAGGATCCATGAATTTACTCGTTCATGGATTAGGTTCTTAATCATTTTGGTGCACCAATTGAGGTTTTGACTGATCAAGGTACCAAGTTCTTGGTGGAGTTTCAGGTCTTGTGTGACAAGGCTTTGATTGATCATCATACTACCTCTTGAGATCACCCTAAGGTAGATAGCTTAAGAAAGAGAGTGGTTTAGACAATGAAGAGAGGATTACAGAAGTATAGTTTGGAGAGAGGCCACCTGGGAGATTGGGATCTCCAATTACCTTGGTTGGCCAAGGGCTATTGGTTCAGTTGACAAGTCTCCTTAGCATCCTTCTCTCCTTACTTTCTACTCTATGGACAAGATCCAAATTTACCTACAACCATTCATTGATATGCTACTATAGTGTTGGACTTGGATGATCTAGATGTATGGATGAGCGTATGTTTTCAATGGGTAGAGATCTTCTAGAGAGTGATGACGGTGGCCTTTGAGAACTTGGTGATTGCTCAACATAGGTATACCTTATGCTATGCTACTATTCAAGGAGGGATGTAACAATATGGAGTTTAGCGAAGTAGTTAGTAAGGCTAATAAAGTAGAGAATAAGCCAAATTAGCCTAGAATATTCTAGAAGCATCTAGGAAGCTTCTTAGGAAGCTTCCCAACTAGTTAACTTGTGCCCCAAGTAAGTAGCTTCTAGAAGGAAGCTTCTAGAAGCTTCTAACTAGCTTAGCTTGCACGCCAAGTAGGTGGCTTCTAGAAGGAAGCTTCTTATTTAACTTGGCTTGCACTCTAAGAAAGCGGCTCGGGGAAGCCTCTTGAGAAGCTTCTCAAGGGCTTTGTAGACTACCTATAAATACCTAGGCATTTGGAGTTTTCCTTCATTCAAGTGTCTCAATGTGAGTTTCCAATCTCCTATTTCTCTCCTTGGTCTTGGTCTTTTACATTGGTATCAGAGCAGGAATGGGATAGATGGAATTTATGGACCACCAAATCCACTTCTACCAAACCATTGAGATTTTCATGTCTAGATATTACCCAAACATCATTTCACACAATTCATCCCCTTGTGCTTTGGGCAGGATTTTCTACATATGATCATCGTGTCTGAAGAACCCTTGATACTTCCGGCTGCAACTTATGGAGAATGGTGGACGTGCTACATCTACGTGCAATATTGGACGTTATCCTTGCAATGCAGTAACAAATCAAGCACCTTACTCGATTGTTGGATGAACAAGATCAACAACGACAAGAACATATAGAGTGAGTGCCAATTTGAGATGGAGAAGATTGCATTTGATTTCCAAAACCCAAGGTGTTTGAAGGCAAGAATCTTTCAGGCAAAGTGGAGAATTTTGTGTTTAACTGCAAACGTTACTTTGAAGCCACCAATCTTCAAGATGAATGGAAATAGATTCTCTTGGCCTCTAGCCAATTAGATGGTGTGACAAAACTTTGGTGGCGATTCCGAGTGGAGCGAGCGGAACAATAGATTGTTGCACCAATTTTGACATGGGCAAAATTCAAGGATGCAATATTGGATTGGTTTCAAACTATAAATGCCACTCAAGCTGTATGAGATAAATTTGCAAAGTTGAAGCAAGTTTGCTTGTGAGCCGGCCTGTCTCTCACTCAGGATGAACCTCTGATGGCTATTATGGTAGCGCACCATGGACTAAGAAGGCAAGGAACCCCAACTCCATCATACTCCTCCAAGGCTAACACTCCAAGACTCAAGACATGCTCACTAGAGAACTCAATGAGAGAGAGATAGTTGCAAATGAAAGGATGATGAGTACCTCCTCACTCCTTGTTTATATACTTGTGAAATAGTTACGTACCAAAGTTACTAATTACCGTAGTAACTCAAGTTACTAGACTAAAAGTCAAGTAAAGTCAAAAAGTAGAAAGGAATATCCATTCACATGGGCATATTCCCCTAAGCATGTGGTCTTATCTTGACCCAACCACTAAGTCAAGGATTCCTTCACATGGGCTATCCTTGGAATAAAGAAGAATCCAAAAGAAAAAGGTTTGCGGGCCCAAGAGTTCTCAACTCTTTCCTCAAAGCCAAACACCTAGGAATAATGCCAAGTCAACACACTAAAATCCAAAATAGTGGTGCTCATCTTTTCTACTTCCTCTAAAGTAAGGTCCACTCTATCTTAGCTATGATTAACTTTAGCTAACCATGACTAATATAGAACCATCCTTTATCTCTATAAATAATATCTCTTAAGTACTTGTAATACCAAGCTAAATATCACAATACCACACACATGCACAAATGGGTGTTACATTTACCCCCGGACTAAGTTTTCACTTTGTCCTCAAAGTGAAGGTCTCTCTACCTTCTATGGTACATCTTCAACTTATCATGGTTAATCCTATCAAAGTGTCTTCCTCCCAACTCCTTGAGATCATAGGTGTAATTGCCCCACACCTTCTCTACTATGAAAGGTCCAAAGTACTTAGGCAAAAACTTCTTTTGCACTCTCTTGAATCGAATGGAATCAAACAACATTACCCAATCACCTTCTTCGAAAGGCTCCACCTTCTTCTTGCCTTGCCTCTTGTCATAGCTCTCCTTTTGTTTCCTTTGGGCTTGCTCCACTCGAACCATAGCAACTGCTCTTCCCTCTTCCAACTCCATGAGTTGATCCTTCCTTGACTTCTCTGCATCACTTCCTTGTGCTTTCTTCAATCTCCTATGAATGCTTTGGAAGGTAGGAAGATCAAAGTGAATAGGTAAGGTAGACTCAATACCATACACCAATTGGAATGGAGAATATCTAGTGGAAGTCTTCATGGTTGTCCTATACTCCCACAAAACTGCATGAATCCTCTTGTCCCAATGATGTTTAGCCCCCTCCATTTCTGCATCTTTGGCCAACATCATGCACAAGGTCTGATTGGTTCTCTCTACCAAGCCATTGGAATTTGGTTTATAGGATGTAGTTACTCTATGTGTGATAGAGAAATGTCGTAGCATGGCTGTAGTAATGCTTCCTGTAAACTCTCCTCCTCTATCAGAAACCAACTCCAAAGGGCATCCAAACCTAGTGATAATGCGTTCATAAAGAAATCTACCCACTTCATCTTCATTCTTGTCCCTCAATGGTCTAGCCTCAACCCACTTGGTAAGGTAATCAGTAACTACCACAATGTACCGATTGTTCCTTGGGGTTCTATTGAGAGGACCTACAAAATCAATTCACCACTTCTCAAAAGGTCCTAGCAATGGAATTGATCTAAGTGGTGGAGTGGATGTAGACTTTCTAGCAAAAGCTTGACAAACATGACAAGTTTTGCAATAATCAAGACAATCCTTGAAAATCCCTCTCCAATGGTAACCTGCATCTAGAATCTTGAAAGCAGTCACCTTTCCTGCAAAGTGTCCTCCACATACTAAACCTTCATGAAACTCCTTTATGAGTAGGATAGACTCTTCCTTACCCACTGCTCTTCGAAGTAGACCATCTGCTCCTTGGTGAAAAAGAATATCCTCCACCATTGTGTAAGGTCTAGATCTTGCTGCAAGGGCCTTCCTCTCCCTAGCATGCATCCCTTCTGGATAGTTACCTTTTGTCACAAAATCCACAATCTCCTTGTACTCCATTGGAACCTCTTGAGTGACTGAGATTGTCATGAGCTCCTCATCCGGGAAGGAATCATCCACTGGCTCATCTCCATCATGATCATAGGCTCTAGATAATAAATCAGCATTTGCATGTTTCTTTCCTGGCCTATCTTCAATGGTGTAGTCATACTCAGACAAGAGTATCATCCACCTTGCTAGTCTCCCTTCAACATTAGGCTTGTTGAAGATTTACTTCAAAGCCTTGTGATCCGTGACAATGGTGGCTTTCCCTCCAATCAAGTAGTGTCTAAACTTCTTGAGACCAAAGATCACTGCCAACCCTTCTCTCTCCGTGACAGAGTACTTCTTCTCTGCTGAAACCATCTGCCTACTAGCATAAGCTATTGGATGATCATGCCCATCTTGGTCTAATTGACTAAGAGTGCATCCTATAGCTACATTAGAAGCATCAGTGTAGAGGATGAAAGGTTTACTCCAATCAGGTTTAGCAAGAATTGGAGCTACAACAAGGGATTGCTTGAGCTCCTCAAAAGCTTTGAGAGCCTCCTTGTCTTCCAAAATCACCATGTAATCTACACCCTTCTTCATGTAGATGGTCAATGCATAAGCCTTGTTGGAAAATGAGAAGATGAACCTCCTATAGTACCCAACCATCCCCAAGAATTGGCATAACTTTGTCAAGCTTGAAGGGAATGGAAGGTCTGAGATTTTCCTCACCTTCTCAGGATCAACTGCTATTCCATCCTTGGAGATGATATGCCCCAAAAGTAGACCTTCTTCACATCCAAAAATGCACTTCTCTGGGTTGAGTGATGCATTTGCCTCATCCAAGCATTGCAAGACTTTGATTAGGTGCTCAAAGTGCTCCTCCTTGCTCCCATAGACACAAAAGTCATCAATGAAATCTCTCACAAATTTCCCAATGAAAGGTTCAAATACCTTGTTCATGAACCGTTGGAATGTGGCTGGAGCATTGCAAAGCTCAAAAGGCATGACCTTGAAAGCGTAAGTTCCCCAAGGTGTGGTGAATGTGGTGAGTTGTTGATGCTCTGGTGCAATCTTGATTTGGTTATATCCACTATAACCATCTCCAAAACTGTACCTCTCATGACCTGCAACCTCCTCCAAGATCTCATCAATGAATGGCAATGGGTAGTAGTCCTTCTTGGTAATAGCATTGAGCTTCTTGTAATCCACACATACCCGAAGCTTGCCATTCTTTTTCTTCACAATGACAATTGGAGACACCCATTCTGAATTCTCCACCTCAAAGATAAATCCAGCCTCCTTGAGCTTATCAATCTCCTCCTTCACAACCAAAGATATTGGTGGGCTAATGCGACGTTGCTTTTGGCGGATTGGTCTTGCATGTGACTCCACCTCTATCTTGTGCTCCTCCAAGGTGACTTCCTTCAAATCCTTGTAACTAAAAGCAAACACATGGATGAACTTGCGGAAAATCTCCTCAAATCTCACCTTCTCCTCCTTGGTAACATTTGGGCCATACTTGAGGGTAGATAACCTTCTCTCTACCTCCTCAAGTGTCAATGGTGATTTATCTGGGTCCTTCAAAACCTCTGGCTTAGGTGCAAAATCCATAGCACACAAAGGATACACATTTGAATCAGATTTAGATTCATCCTCCTCCGTGGAAGTCTCCTCTTCCATGCTTGTGTCCACACCTGAAGCTCCTTCTTCAGAATCTGATTCCCAATAATCAGAAGATGGTGTATCTGAATGTGAAGTGTTGGTGGTGTTAGTCACAAGAACAGTGACTCTATGGTTTGATGGCCCAATCCTCAAGTACCCTTTGTGCCATCGATCAGTTGTGCGTGCTGCTCTCAACCATGGCCTCCCAAGAAGTAAGTCATAGCTTGAATCCTTCAAGACTTGGAAAGTCATGAGATTTTGAACTCCCATAACTGAAACTACCACCTTATCCATCACCCCTACTGGTCAAACTTGTTGCTTGTTTGCCATGCTCACCACAAATGTTGAAGGTCTTGAGGGTATCATACCCAACTTCTTCATCAACCTTTCTGACATGGCATTCACTATTGATCCTCCATCAACCAATGCATCCTTGATGTTGTGACCATTCACTCTCACATCAATCTTGGAGGCATATTCACAAGCTTCCCATGGTGCTGGCTTGGCATCCACCACCCCCATTGATATTGGAACTTTTGCCTTCTTCTTCTTCTTGCTCCTTGTAGAACTCAAACCACCTCTAAGCTCCTTTCTCAAGGTAGAGTTCAAAGAAATTAATTGGCCCACTGTGATGTTAGCCTTGTGACTACCAACATCCTCCAACACATTGTAGTTCCATTGTTGCTTTGAGATCAAGAAGTCCTCCATCCCCAACTTTTTCCTTGGAGTCTTTGTTGTTGATGGTGTTGAGGTGCGAGTGCTCCTAGTAGACATAGGAGTATCCTTGCTTGAAGTAAATCCTTGAGAAGAGTGAACATCCTCTGCAAAACGAGCTCTCTTCTTCTCTTGTGCCAAAAGCTCCAAATTAAGACCCTTGGAGTTTGAGCACTCTCCCTTCTCATACTTGCTCTCAACCACATCTATGGATGCTATCCCCTTACCTTTGTTGGGATTAGGAGCCACTTGGGTTTCACTACCTCCCTCTTTCCCTCTATTGGCTCCCTCATAACCCCTTCCTCCATGGTAAGTGGAATTTGGGCAATTCCTTTGGATATGGCCTCTTCCTCCACAACCAAAACAATTTCTATCATTGAAATTGTTGGCTGGTTGGCCTCCTCTATATGGATAGTTTCCATAACTCCTAGGTCCTCTCCCTACATTCTGATCCACCTCTCTCTTCTCCCATAGTTGCATCACATTGATCTTGAGATCCGCAAGTTGTTCTGTGATGGTTTGGAGTGGATCTTTTGGTGGAGGTGCAAGAACTGGAGCAACTACTACTTGTGGTGCAACCCTTGTCACCAAAGTATCAGAAGTTCCACCATACTTGTAGCCTTGAGGAGGATGCACAACCTCCTTCACCACCAAATCACTCTCATCCCCTTCCAAACTCTCCTCCATACGAATTGCGATCTTGATAGCTTCAACCTTGGAAGAAAGTTTCTCATATCTCACCTTGCTTTTAATTTGTGGTCTCAATCCTCCCACAAAATTCTTGGTGAGCATGGCCCCTATGCCAATCATTGTAGTCTCCACATCATCCCCACCCTTCCTCAACACTATGCGAAATCTGGACTCCAACTTTTCCACTCTTTCCACATAGACCCTCACTTTCTCTCCATCTCCTTGCTTGAGAAATGTAACCTCACTCATCAATCTCTCATAACTCTCATCAGGAAGAAAGTTCTCAATGACTACTGAAGTCAAAGTCTCCCAAGACTCCTCTTCCCCCTCTCTCCTCTCTCTCTTTTGGTATTCTGACTCATACCATGTAAGTGCTGCATCCTCAAAGAAATCTGGTAATAATGAGGCCCACTCATTCTTCCTCCTCTCATTGTTTCCTATGCAAGCTCTCTTGAAGTCTCTCACAAAGGCCTCCACATCTTCTCCATCCTTGCCAAAGAAAACCGGAAGTTTCCCCATCTTAACCCCTCACTATCTTTCTTTTCTCTCAATTTTTTTTTCTTTTTTTTTTCCTCTCACTCTATTACTAATAGAGTATATACATGACTAACACCATCTGAGAATAATCCACTCTAGTGAGCACAAAAGGTTCAGGTTGCTCCAAGATTTCTATAGCAACATCAAATCCTAGAGTGCATATTAATCTAACTCTCATGGATAGTTTATCCATAAGTTGAAAGATTATCTCCATCACTAATCTTGAGAACTAGCTGATGAAGGTGGTAGTATTTATGTAGCTGTACTAAGACTCTCTCCAAGATCCTTCACCAAAGTTTCCAAAAGTGCTTTTACTCCACTACACTCATGTCCTTTTGGAAGTCCTTCAACTCCACAAACCTCACACAACTCCTTGGTCTTAGATCTTCTCCCTCCCAATCTTGGTGAAGAAGGTCCAACATGCAAACCCAAGTCAAGTAAGCCTCTCCTTTCCCTCAATCTCTTGCTCTCAAAGGTCAATGGACATGAACTTGCCTTATGTCCCTTCTCTCCACATAGAAAGCACTTAGACTCACTCTTTCCTCCAAGTGGTGTAGGTTTTTGGATCCTCTCAACACTCTCTTCAAATTCTATTGTAAACTCTTTTTTCCTCAAATCCACCCCTACAATCACCTCAAACCCTTGGGGAACCTTGCATAATCTCAATTTCCACTCTTGATGACCCTCCATGTTCCCCAAGATGAATCTAAACACTCAAACATGCTTTTTGTTGATCTCAAACTTCTCATGCATGAGATCTCCACTCTGCAGAATTGACCCTTCCTCACAATGTCACTCAAATCTCCCAACCAATATGTCACAGTCCTTTGAAATTTTCCACACTTGATCACAACTCCAGGGCGTCCCTCCCTGCAAAATTTCAAATCTTTTCATCGAGCCATTTGGCCTAGACACCTTTCTATTCAGCACCCATATTTCAGATTTGGTCTGAAAACCACCCCCCTCACTTCAAAAACTCATAATGCCCTGCGCAAAAACGATCTCTCTCTAATTTTTGTGGCAGCAGGTAGGATACAATGCACTTAATGTTCTTGGAAAATTTCAGGACAATTCACTGAAAATTGAAGAAATGGCAGACTCTGTAAAATTTTCCAGAGAGCATGCAGTTGCGGGAGCACTTTACCCTATCAACTTTCAAAAATTCTAGCCCAGTGCGCATAGAGGCTCTCTCAATAATTTCAAGTGTGCTAACTGAAAAATAACCCAAGCTATCATGTGTAGAAATATCAAGTCCAGATCTCAAACTTGAGATTTTGCCCAAAATCACCTTAATCCCCAAAATCTGCAATCCACCTCACACAATCTCTCCAATTCCTCTCATGTGTACAAGATGTACAAAATCACCTCAAAGATATCATAATGAACTACAAGGTATACAAATGGATCTTGGTTCTCTAACATAAGTTCAACCCTCTTCTCTCCTAATGTTCTCTCCAAGTGAGCTCTCATAGCCTCCTTCTGCCTAATGTAGAATTGGACGCGGAACATTATCTTGCCTTCTAGAGAGGTCCCGGCAATGGAACCAAAAATGTGAGCCGGCCTGTCTCTCACTCAGGATGAACCTCTGATGGCTATTATGGTAGCGCACCATGGACTAAGAAGGCAAGGAACCCCAACTCCATCATACTCCTCCAAGGCTAACACTCCAAGACTCAAGACATTGCTCACTAGAGAACTCAATGAGAGAGAGATAGTTGCAAATGAAAGGATGATGAGTACCTCCTCACTCCTTGTTTATATACTTGTGAAATAGTTACATACCAAAATTACTAATTACCGTAGTAACTCAAGTTACTATACTAAAAGTCAAGTAAAGTCAAAAAGTAGAAAGGAATATCTATTCACATGGGCATATTCCCCTAAGCATGTGGTCTTATCTTGACCCAACCACTAAGTCAAGGATTCCTTCACATGGGCTATCCTTGGAATAAAGAAGAATCCAAAAGAAAAAGGTTTGCGGGCCCAAGAGTTCTCAACTCTTTCCTCAAAGCCAAACACCTAGGAATAATGCCAAGTCAACACACTAAAATCCAAATAGTGGTGCTCATCTTTTCTACTTCCTCTAAAGTAAGGTCCACTCTATCTTAGCTATGACTAACTTTAGCTAACCATGACTAATATAGAACCATCCTTTATCTCTATAAATAATATCTCTTAAGTACTTGTAATACCAAGCTAAATATCACAATACCACACACATGCACAAATGGGTGTTACAGGCTCAGTGAGGAGCTACATCACATAATTTTAGAATATCATCATGCACATTCTAGATATACAAGAAGGTGAAGTTCTAGATTGATTCATGCGGGGATTGAAGTCACAAACCAAATTAGAGGTGACCATGTGGGAACCACAAAATGTAGAAGAAGCCATGCAATTGGCTGAGCATTTTGATTCCTTAGGGGCGACAACTTGGTTTCAACCTCAACCTACACAAGACCTACTAGTACACTATGGACGGTGGAAGAACCAACACCAATGGAGATTGATGCTATCCAATGGAGACCACTTGGTACAATGGATAGAGAAAGATTGCAACAAAATGGAGGTTGTTTTTATTGTCGCCAAGTTGGACATTGCATTACTGAATGCCCACTTAGAAATGGGCAAACTCGACAAGTTGCCCAAATGGAGTTTGTAGAACAAAATGATCAGGGAAATGAGGAATCCCAATAGGATATTTTGACCCGCCTACTAGGAGCTTGATTAGTTCCAATGGGATTGAAAGCTCAACCTATGCAAGTTTGCTTCACTTGCAAGGTACAATATCTAATCTAGATTGTTGGATTTTGGTTGATTCTAGAAGTTCAAAGAATTGCATATCTATGCAAGTTGCAAAGGAATTAGGTATTCCTATCAAGCCAGCAATTGGAAGTAGTTTGATGATGGCGGATGGTAGAAGGGGTTCTGCATTCCGCACCTCGCATCTTGTTACCTTCAAGATTGGGAAGGAGTATTTGGAGTGTATGAGGTTTGTAGTGGCACCTCTACATTATGATATCATTTTGGGTCTACCTTGGCTTGAATGTCATAAGGTTCAATTTGATTGGACCTAACAACAAATTCAAGTACAACACCAAGGTAGGAATTTTGGATTAGGTTATCTGGCACCTTTAAGTAAGACACCTAAGAATAGTCAGTCCCAAGATGGGAAGTTTGTTGAGAAGGTAGCCATAGAGCAAACCTTGAAGAGAGATGAGTCCCAAGATGGGAAGTTTGCCAAGAAGGCAACCTTAAGGCAAGCTTGGAAGAGAGATGAGTCCTTGGAAGGGAAGTTGGTTAGTAAAGCAGCCATATAACAAGCTTTGGAGGAAGATAAGTCTGTATTTGCAATGTAGATCAAGCAAATTGCACAAGAACAATCTAAGGATGGCCAAGGGCCTCATCAAGCAATGGTTGATCGGATAGTTCAAGAGTTTACGGACATGTTTTTGGATGATCTACCAAAGGGATTACCATCCGATCAAGGTATGCCCTTCAAGATCAAGTTATTGCCAGGGAGTACTCTAGTGAGTAGACCAATCTATTGGCTCGCACCAAATGAGTTAGAGGAGTTGCGAACAACACTTACAAAGTTGTTGGAGAAGGACTTCATACGACATAGTACCTCTCCTTGGGAAGCACCGGTACTATTTGTTCCAAAGAAGGATGGAGGACTTTGTTTTTGATTGATTATCGTGGGCTCAATAAGCAAATTGTGAAGAGTGCATATCCCTTGCTTTAGATAGATGACTTGCTGATCAACTAAGTGGAGCATGTTACTTTTCCAAGTTAGATCTTTGCAGCGGCTATTGGCTAATTCCTATTGATAGAGAGGATGTGCAAAAGACTGCCTTTTGCACAAGGTATGGGCATTTTGAGTGGAGAGTTCTATCATTTGGACTCACTAATGCTCTAGCAGTCTTCATGGATCAGATGCATCAAATGTTGGATGGACTATTGGATTGGTGCGTGGTGGTGTTCTTGGATGATATCTTAATCTATAGTAAGATAGAGGCAAAACAAGTGAATCATGTACGAGAAGTCCTAAGAGAACTACGACAATGGAAATTTTACTATAAGAAGTTGAAATGTGCCTTTTGGCAGAAGGAGGTTACCTTCTTGGGTCATAAGATCTCATCAGAGGGGATCAAGATGGAAGAAGAGAAAATCAAGGCCATTACTGGTTGGCCTACCCCAAAGGATGCTATAGAAGCATGGGTGTTCAATGAATTGGCCAATTTTTACCAACGGTTCATCCACTATTATGCTCATGTGGCTGCACTATTGACTGACCTCTTGGGAAAGAACTCAAGCTTCCAGTGGACCACCAAGCATGAAGAAGCATTTCAGAAGTTAAAGCATATGGTGTCTTCAAGACCCATTCTTCAACAATATGATCCTCAACTACCTTGGTTGATTTTGATGCTTCTAACTTTGCAATTGGAGTTGTGTTGCAACCAAAATTCCTAGATGGACTACATCTCATTGAGTTTGTGTCTTGCCGACTAAATACAACTGAAAGAAATTACTCTACTTGAGATCAGGAACAACTTGCAACGGTATATGCCACCAAGGTATGGAGGTATTATCTCTTGGAGAAACAAGTGATCATGCGAGCTGATCACAAGCCATTATTGCAGACCTTACACTTGGAACATATGAAGAGTTGACATCATCAATGGGAGGAGCAACTCCAATTGTTTGACATCAAACTTGAGTACAAACTAGGTTGGTTCCATGTCATCCCTGATGCCCTACCACAATGACCTGATTTGAAGTCTCTTCTTCTCATCACGGTGGCAATTATGATGGTGTCAATTGACTCCAAGGTCCATAATGAGTTTTGGTCAGCTCCACAACAAGATCCCTTCTTCCAAATAGTACATGGTAATCTGACAGTAGGCAACAAGGAGTAAAACACCTTCTTCTTCAAGGAAGGCTTTCTATTCCATGCAGACCGGATCTATGTTCCAACCAAAGGTGATCTTTGACTTGCGTGCCTTCAAGAAGCCCATGATCTACCAATAGCTGGTCACATGGGAGTGGACAAGACCTTGGATACCCTCTAACGCCAATGGTGGTGGCCCAACATGACACGAGATGTTCAAGATTTTTTTTGATCATGTGAGAGTTGTCAACGCAACAAGACAAGTAACCTGAAGCCGAGTGAACTCCTTCAGCCACTCCCCATTCCAACTACTTGTTGGAAACATGTGAGCTTAGATCTTATCACCTCCTTGCCCAAGACACAACAAGGTCACACAACACTTGTGTTGTTTGTGGATAAGCTTAGTAAGAAAACCTATTTGGCACCAATGGTTGATACTGTGGATGCTCCAACCTTGGCGCAACTCTACTTTGATAATGATTCAAATATCATGGGATGCCACATATACTCATCTCCGACCATGATCCTCACTTCACTGGAGAGTTTTGGCAAGCACTCTTCCAGATACTTGGCACCAAGCTTGCTTTGTCCATAGCCTATCATCCTCAAACTGACGGACAAACTAACCATGCAAATTGCACCTTGGAAGATATGCTTTGTGTCTTTGTCAACATTCACCATACCAATTGGGATGAATGTCTTGCAGCTATAGAGTTTGCATACAATAATTCTAAATAGGCAAACATCGGATTCTCTCCTTTCTATCTCAATTTTGGCCAAGATCCACTTGTCCTAGATTCTCTTCTTGCTCCTCCCCCATCTTAGGTCCCTCATACTTCAACCTTCTTGACCACCATATCCAAATCTTTCTAACAAGCCAAATCTCACCTCCTTGTTGCTCAGAATCGTCAAAAACAATATGCAAACCACCATCATTGTGATCTCACCTTTGAAGTTGGTGATAAAGTTATGCTATTGTCTAGTTATCTACCCCTCTCACTTGACACCCAAGTTTGTAAACTTCCCCCTTATTGGATAGGACATTTTAATATCACTCAAATTGTCTCCCTTGTTGCTTATTGACTTGCCTTGCCTTGTCATATGCGTATCCATCATGCCTAACATATTTCCAAGTTGAAACCCTTTGTTCCTAACCCCTCTTCTTTTTCCTCTTGAGTCCAACCTTCTCCTCCCCCTATCTCTATCAATGATCATGAGGAGTACGAAGTTGATCATATCCTTGTGCGTCGTCACATCCAACAAGGACACCAACAACATAAGGAGTACAAGGTCATTTGGAAAGGGTATCCCCTTCATGATGCCTCATGGGAACCTCTTTCTCACCTCTCGAATGCAAAGATGGCCATCTAGGAGTTTGAAGCTTCAATGGCAACGAGGATGTCACCATCTAGCGGTGGGGGAATATGTAACAATATGGAGTTTAGCAATGTAGTTAATAAGGCTAACAAAGTAGAGAATAAGCCAAATTAGCCTAGAATATTCTAGAAGCATCTAGGAAACTTCTTAGGAAGCTTCCCAACTAGTTAACTTGCACCCCAAGCAGGTAGCTTCTAGAAGCTTCTAACTAGCTTAGCTTGCATGCCAAGTAGGCAGCTTTTAGAAGGAAGCTTATTGAGAAGCTTCCTAGTTAACTTAGGTTGCACTCTAAGAAAGCGGCTCAGAGAAGCCTCTTGAGAAGCTTCTCAAGGGCTTTGTATGCTACCTATAAATACCAAAGCCAAAGCTCATGTTTGGCATTTGGAGTTCTCCCTCATTCAAGTGTCCCAATGTGAGTTTCCATTCTCCTATTTCTCTCCTCGGTCTTGGTCTTTTACAAGGAGGTTATAGACCCTTGATCCATCAATTTCATCTAGGTTACAATGTATATCTACATCAAACAACACTAATGATACTTGATGTTTCTACAAGCCATACTATCTTGAGAGTGCACAAGGTCTTGCCATCTGGAGTCCTTGTGTTGGAAGGACGTGATGGTTTTTTTTGGAAGGATCATGCGCACAATTGTGTGCTATGTCACCTCCCAAACATTGATGATACTATGGACCCAAGCTTGGCACTTGTACGTGTAGGCTTGCGGTGTATGTTATGCGGCTCTTTTGGTGAATCTTCTACTATGTTAGTGTGTGATAGTTGTTTGAGAGGATGGAATATGGCATGTATTACTCCTCTATTCATGGTGTTTCCTCAAGGATAGTGGTTATGTCCTAGATGTACTTGACCTATAGTTAGTTCATCCTTTATATGGTATAGATTGTAGACGGACGACTAACAATAAGGCTTGATAGCACCCGGCCTCTTGATCTTTTACCCACCATAGGCTATAACATATATTTAAAGTAGATGGCTATTTGGAGTTAGAGGGACCTAACTCCCAACTAGAGGGGCAATTGTTGCAATTTAGAGTCCATGGATGACTTATGTGTGAGTTGTGCTTCTATAGTATATGATGTTAACAATAATGTATGTTGTGTAGTGATATGCATAGGCATGATAACTGTCATGTGATTTGTAGCTTTGCATCTAGAAAACTTGTACACTAGAGTAGTAGTGATAGTGGTTAGAGCTATTTTGGTAGTTACTCATAGACTACTTTTTGATGGTCAAATTTCATGTTCAAAGTACTGACTACATGGTAGGGCCCACTATCACTTGCACTATTTGCACTATCAGGTGTGCCATTAGCAAGACCATTGGGGTGAGAGCTAGGTCAAAATCAGGAGTATACCCTGGAAGTGCAGCTTGGAAGAGCTCATTTCTCTATTGTTGAGTCTTTGAGTTCCTGGCTAGAGTGGATAGAAAGCCAATGAGTATCACCTAGAGTCTCTTAGCTAGAGTGAGTGTGGCTTGATTGTAATCAACACCTAGTTGTTGGCAGATTATTGAGTGACAGGTCAAGTACTGATCTGATTGAGTGTGATTTGAGTTGCATGAACGGACTGATTATTGTGGCACTTTAGAGTCCATGTATGACTTATGTGTGAGTTGTGCGTCTATAGTGTATGATGTTAACAAGGGATGTATGTTGTGTAGCGATGTGTATACACACAACACAATAAAACTTCCATTGATATACTTGTCTCAAGACTTCTTGCACATGATTTATATGTTCTACCTCCATCTTGTTATTGATTAAGATGTTATCCAAAAACACTACCATGTACCAATCCAATAACCCATCCAACACCTGATCCATGAAGACTACTAGAGCATTAGTGAGCCCAAAAGGTAGAACTCTCTACTCAAGTGCACATACCTTGTGCAAAAGGTATTCTCTTGCACATTCTCCCTATCAATAGGAATATACCAATAGCCATGTCAAATATCCAACTTGGAGAAGTATTATACCCCACTCAATTGATCTAGCAAGTCATCAATTCAAAACAAAGGATATATTCTTCATTGTTTGTTTGTTGAGACCATGGTAATCAATACAAAAGTGGAGTACTCCATCTTTCTTTGGAACAAATAGTACCAGTGCTCTCCAAGGAGATGTACTATGTCATATGGTATCCTTCTCTAACAACTCCATCACTATTTTTCAAAGCTCATCTAACTCCTTTGGTGAGAGTCAATAGATGAGTCTACTCATTGGAGTACACCTTGGTAACAACTCAATCTTGAAGGGCATACCACAATCAAAGGGTAATCCCTTTGGCAAATCATTCCAAAACACATCTAAAAACTCTTAAACTATTTAATCAACCATTTTCTTGATGAGGCTTTTGGCCCTCTTTGAATTCTTCATGCACAATCCACTTAATCTACATTGCAAAAATAGACTTATCTTTCTCCAAAGTTTGCTCTATGGCTACTTTATTGACAAATTTCCCATCTTGGGACTTACCTTCCTTCAAAGCTTGCTCTATGTCTGCTTTCTTGATAAAATTCCCATCTTGGGACTAACTATTCTTAGGTGCTTTACTCAAAGGTACCACACAACCTAATAAAAAAATTCCTACCTTGGTGTTGTACTTGAAATTTTTATTGGGTCTAATCAAATTGAACCTTATGACATTCAAGCCAAGACAAATCTACAATGCCATCATAGTGTAGAGGTGCCACTACAAACCTCATGCACTCCAAATAATCCTTCCCAACCTTCAATGTAACAAGATGTGAGGTACAAAATGCATAACACTTTCTACCATCCACCATCATCAATTTGCTTTCAATTATTGGCTTGATAGTAATACATAATTCCTTTGCTACTAGCACAAACATGCAATTCTCAAAATCTTCAAAATCAACCAAAATCAGATATCATACCTTGCAAGTGAAACAAACTTGCATAGGTCAAACCTTGCACAAACTTGCATAGGTCAAAAAAATTAGTTTCAATTTCCATTGAAACTAATCAAGTTTCCAATAGGTGGCTCAAATTTCCTTTTGGGATTTCTTATTTCTTTGATCATTCTGCTCCATAAAATCCATTCATGCAACTTGTCAAGGTCACCCATTCTTGATAGGACATTCAACAATGCGATGTCCAATTTGGTGAGAATAAAAAAACCACCATTTTGTCTCAATTTTTCTCTATATGTAGTGCCAAGTGGTCTTCATTGGATGACATCAATCTCCATTGGTGTCGGCTCCTCCAACCATGTGTATTGTATTGGTAGATTTTGTGGGAATCAAGGTCAAGACCAAGTTGGTGCACCCAAGGAATCAAAGTGACCGGCCAACTTCATGGCTTCCTCCAAGTGTTTTGGCTCTCGCATAGTCATCTCTAATTTGGGTTGTGACTTCAAGCCTCTCACAAATCAGAGCTTCACCTTCCAATAAATCTGGAATTTGTATGATGGTTTTCTATAATTGCATGATGTAGCTCCTTATAGAGCCAATTTGCTCTAACTCTGCCAACCTATCTTGTGTAGCTCTTGTGGTATTTATAGCTTGGAATTGACCAATTATTGCACTCTTGAATTCTACCCATGTCAAGATTGGTGCAACAAATTTCCATTCAGCTTGCTCCACTCAAAATTGCCACCATAGCTTTGCTACTCCATCTAGTTGGCTGGAAGCCAAGAGAATCTATTTATGTTCATCTTGAAGATTTGTAGCTTCAAAATAATATTTGTAGTCAAACACAAAATTCTCCATTGCACCCGAGAGATTCTTGCCTTCAAATACCTTGGGCTTTGGAAACTGGATTTGCTTATCTCCTTCTCAAAATGGTGCTCTCTCTACATGCTCTTGTTGTTGGATGATCTGTCTATATGCTCTTGTTGTTAAAGCGTTGGTGACACACCAGGCATGGAATATTTCAAGCCGCTCTAGGTGTCCCCACATAGGGAGGTGTAGCCATGGCTAGCACAAGAATAATGATAGTAACACATGATGCTCCTCTCTATATCTCCCCATACTTGCAAAACCATAACCCTCACATCCCAACTCACATGAGAAAATACAATCTCTCCAACACTAAAAACTAAAAACTATCATAACTTTCAGCTTCCATCTCAAAAAAAATTAAACTAAGCTCCCATGGAACTTAATCATAAAAACCAAGAGATCAAAAATGAAAATTCAGGGCATATCATTCTTAATGTGTAATGATCACTCTAAAAATCCCCATAACTTTCTACTCAATTCTCCATAGTCCTAAATCTAAGTACCAATAGAACCAAAATTGAAAAAGGAACAGAATCAACTATTCACTCAAGCACTATCAGCTAGAGAGCCCTCAAGAAATGTATATCTTTCCTCTTACATCTCTCACTCTCCTTGCCCATCTCCACACTCTCCTGAACTCACAAACTCCTATTCGTCAAAAAGGTGAAGTAAAAGCACTATCTTGCTGAGTAAAATCATCATTTGATGTAAGCCTTAAAAGGAAAATTATATGTTATACAAATTTGGTGTGATGTAATTTTGTAAAATATTTTTTAACAAGAGCAATTATACATCATAAGTGCATGGCATGATCTCTCCATATTTGTCTCTTAAGAACCATAAGAACCTTGAGAGTTAAAAACTAAGTTAATAAAAAAGTTCATGGTAAATATTATTGTATAAGAAAAGTTATAAATAATTAAAAACATCAATGTTATTTTAAATTTTTTTGGAATTGGAAATCATTGTATGCATTATATAAAGGAGTTAAGTGCATATCTTTTCCTCATCAAACTTAAGCTTTTAGGAATACTAGATTAATTAATGAATATATAAATTAAGAGAAAAAAACATGCATGTTATGCTGCTATGCTTGCTATATTTTGCTTCTAGGGAGGAGATATGATAGACAAAGCTCTCTCTAGTTAAACTTAAGTACTTAAAAATAACCTCTTTACAAGAGTTCAACTCATACTATCACAAGTGAATAGTAAACAAATAGAATGAGAGAAGAACATGCATGCATACTTTGATTAAGATGAAGTATGATTGGTATGGGTCTCTCTAGTTAAACTCGGATACTAAGGACCAACCTCTCCACCAAAGTTCAATCTATGCTAAAACAAGTGAATAATGAGAGGAAAATTATGCTTTGCATAACTTAGAACCCAAGAGAAAGCTATGCTTAGTATACCTTCTATTCTAATAAGTTACGTAATTTATATGTTTTATATTCTCTTAGAAAAAGTGACTAAATATACAAAGAAGGAGTTTTATTCTTGATGTTTATATTATTGGCTTATTCTATAATTCCATAGGTGTAAGGCTATACGACACATTTTATATAGGATTTTCTATTAAATAGATATTTTGAGGTTAATATAAAAATCATCGATAAATTTTAGAATTAAAATTCAAAATCAATCTTCTGAATTTTAATAACATATTTATCATATTGGATATTGTGATTTGATGGAATTTATATTAGACCGGCTTTTTGGATTGTCATGTTCCTGTTACTGGACTTTATCCTTCACCCAAGCAATTTTGTAACTTTTTGAATTTAAACCTATGATATCTCGGAGTGGCATCAATCTCCCATCGTTTTAACTCCCTTTTAGCATAAAGTCAACCAGATGCAGATTGATATCCATATTGCTAACCCAACTATGGGGTGTCTTTGAGACCATGTGGCCGCCAGGGTTAACTTGTGATATCTTGGATCAAGATACAAAAGATACTCCGTGTTAAGCACGAGATCTGGATTGAACTCTAATCAAAACTTCATTAGTATATTTACATCAAAACAAAATCGATATATAACAGTGCTCTTAGACTTTAGATCTACATACATGAGCAATACATAGCCGTAGTAGAAGCGCCAAACACGTCTAGGGTTCTCCTTCGCGATATCTTACATAAAGATTCAAACATATTCCGTGCTAAGCACAAGATCTAAATTGAGCTCTAATCCAAACTTTATCAATATATATTCCATCAAATTATATATTAGATTATTTATTATATAAACTATATATAACATCTATAAATAATAGTGTTTTTATACTTCGGGTTTACTAAGATGATTAATCTTAGTTGGAGTGTCTAGCACATTTAATGTTAACGTTATCTGCTTACTAGATATATTACTGGAAGATCTTATCACCTCGTTCAGCTGTAGATTAATTTATATAAATTATGTTGTTGTTTTCTCCTTGCATGGCATGAGTGCCGTATATCTTGCTTCAGTTTGTAGCCTTTTTTAAGCGTTGGACTTCACGCGTCTATGGCTTTTGCATTTGTACTTTTCGTCCTACCAATCCAATTTACCCCAATGTCTTTCTGATTTGAAAGAATCTTCCGATTCCTTCTTGTCATTACACGAGTCGTATTCTCGCTTTTGCGCTTGGTTGTAAATTGTTTCTTTTTCTTCAAAATGTACTATTGGGCATAGCTTGGACGCAGTTATCCTGCTTCATACGTTAGATTTTTGAATGGTTGAATATGGCGCTGTACATCACTTTTACACTTGTTCGGTGCTTTATAATATTTTGGCTCGGAGTATACTATTGGGCCTTTGGCTTTCATTGCAAATATTTATACAACCGCAAGATGTCGTATGAGGTCCTCTTGACCTAGAATCCGCAAAGAGAGCCATCACTTTTACACTTGTCGGTGCTTTATAATATTTTGGCTCGGAGTATACTATTGGGTCTTTGGCTTTCATTTCAAATATTTATTGTACCGCAAGATGTCGTTTGAGGTCCTCTTGACCTAGAATCCGCAAAGAGAGCCAGTAAAAGAAGGAAAGGAAACGAAAAAGGCAACCGAGTAGGAAGAACGAAGGATGGGAAGACCCCATCAAGCCGCATAAGGGAGAGACAAAAAAGGTAACATGGGGCTAAGCTCCAATAGAGTCTATACGAGAAATTTGCCCTGTTGCACCTAAGATATTAGAGCTATGCAAATCGTATGGTTTACACACAATTGGAACATCCGATGAAACATCACCTAATGTGATTGCTCTTCTATAGATTGCACTTCTATGGATTGCACTAGCCACTGCCCCCTGTATAGCAATGGACACACGCTGTCTAAAGTAAGCTACAAAGTATAAGAGTAAAACAAAAAGAATACCAAGAAGAAGGTACGAGAGGGAAATGAGCACGAGACCCTCCGGTGAAGGCCAAGACAAGAGCTCTTGATAATACCTTAAGTTCAGAAATAGAGACCGAAATGAAAAGAGTAGAGCCGTGGTTCAAAATCCGATATGAATGAGTCATACAGTAATATCTCTCTCCGTCACCTCATGATTGCAACACGCGTTATTCGCAAAGGAGATGCGCATTGGCGTCGTCCAAATGTCTAATGTTCATATGTTATTATCGATAATATATATTAATCACTTTATATATTATATATATATATATTAATATACTATATATATAATATATTTAGGATTTTGTGTTTTCATTGGTTTAACAATTCATATTCATCTTTTATTATCAATAGAATATATTAATCATTTGGTAACATATTCAGGCTTTCTGTCTTCATTATTAGCAACTACAATGAACATACCAAGCAAGACTAGAGTTCTCCCTCCTATCTACCGAACATATATCATTGGAAAACCTCTAACCATACAATTCAAATATTAAATTATTCAAAGAATGGATTACTCTTTCTTTAGCTTTGCAGGTGCTTGATGAGAGCGCATCTTTTTCCCCTATGATCCTTTCATGCCCTATTATTTCTTTATGTTTCATTCTTTTCCTTGGGACTCTTGGGCCTGGCGCCCCATTTTCCTTTTATATTTTGATTGTGCCATGTATACTTCTCCTCAGGGGTACTTTTTATGCACTTCAATTGCATGCATGTACACACGCGTGAAGCTAAAAACCTGCATGCGTTGCGACTGTTGCTGGTCCAATGCAACCTCCCCTCAGGAAGAGTTATCAGCATGTATTTCATTAAAGTTTCGTACTCAATATTCGAGGGAGACTATTATCGTTGTGAGGGAGGTGCGCTGCTCGATCCTAACTGCCCATATTGCGACTGCATTCTGGTGGTTGACTTTAGCGAACACAGACGGACATAATCAAACAAGGCGACCCTGCTCATCAGTAATCATTGTTAGCAAGCTCAAGCCTCACCCCTCCTTTCCATATTCAGTAAGATAAGATACGATGAATAGATTATTCTCTCTATGGACTTAAATCAAACCTAATGAAATGCGACCCTTGTAGTACTTGGTCAAATTTTTGTTAAGGGCGAGATGATTTTGACTGATTGATCGTCCACTGCTGTACTAAACAACTTTCAGAGCCCATTTTCCGGCCATGCTCAAACTTTACCTCCGATTGATTGCGAGATTCGAGGTTTTGCCCGAATGAAAGGATAGATAGAATCGACTTCTCGTCCCATAGATGGAGTTTGATTCAATCTAATATAAGTATTGTTTGCTACAATAAGTACTGTCTTGGATGGCCAGGAATTTAACCCTGGGTGTCTCAAGACAAGAACCAAGCAATATTTGAGTCTCGGGTTCGATGACTTAGCGCTTCTATTTATTATTATTTTATTTCAAAGTACCTTTCATGTCCGAACTCACTTAAGAAGGCACAGTTTTGACAATAAGGAGAGTCTGTCATCAAGTATATCTATTGCCTTCCATATGTTGGATTGTACACTTCAGTTTTTCAAGAAAGATTCTTGGGTACTGGATTCAACAGTGACTCTAATCTGACCAGTGAGGTAATATGCCATGTTCAAATGGATTCCTTGTAGAACATAAATCATTGCATTATACAGTATCGCATACTTTTTAAATACAACCAATAAATAAAGTTTTCAATAATACACTGAAAATATTCAATTATATTATAAATAAGAAAATTACATTCATATTAGTTCAACGTCTCTCATCTATCAAAGGATACATATATGTTTATAGTATATATCTTTAAATTCTAAAATGGATGTGTATGTTTGGACATGAAATCCACCGAAGTCTCCAATATCATGAACTAGATAATATATCAAAATGAATTTCTTGTTGGACATGAAGTGGTGTATATACTACACTGAGCGCATTTGAAAATATATATGATCCTTACATTAGGGAATCTGAATCTTATTATAGACGAGTCTGTGAATGCTACAATCATTTAATTTCTGTAATCTAAAAGAAATTTAATTTATATATAAATTCCTTATATTGTACCATTTTAACATCAGTCCATATCTCATCTAATGGTTTGACTCCACCAACCTTCTGTATATTTGTACTGTTCTCTATCGTGAGAAATTCTTCATCCAACTTACGATTTATTTTATAGTAAGAAAAAGATGGCAAAACTATTTCAAGACTGCCATTCTTATTCACACTTCCATCTTTGATAATAGAGAAGTATTCCTTATTTAGTCTTGAGAATAAATCAAAGGCAAAATTTTACTTTGGGTATTGAATTATAGGATAATTCATATGTATATTCTAAAATTTATTCAATTCTTAAATTTTGTCCCTAAAATTTATATAGAATTATCTTGTTCCATAAGATCTTTGCTGTATCTTCTCTGAAATAGATGGATTCATGTAATATCAGAATTCTAATTCTCAAATGTTTGTTATATTTTAGTTATAGTTTTACCATTTGAATTATGTGAATTATATAATATTGAAATAAAATAAAGAGAAAAAAAATCCATAACTAATTTTAGTTAAATAACCAAAGAAACCAAGTAAAATTTTTAGGAAAATAAAAAAAATATTAGAATTAAATATATAATTATACGTGAGAAAAATACGTACAGAGTTGAAAATCATGCAAGAATGAACGTAACTATTTTACACAAAAAATTCCGAATGATTAAATACCTGGCTCATCATTTCTCTAATCTACAGCATCATTGGATAGGAGGATCTAACTACTTCAGGACTTTGTTGATTGATCTATCCATTCAACTTGCTTGATGAGAGTCCACTTCACTAAACACATTTGAGGCAAATTTTCATATGTCTATAAAATGGATAACAGGTCCCTTGCAATAAGTCATACGAAATTTCCGATAACAGGTCCCTTGCAATAAGTCATACGAAATTTCCAAGTTGGTCGGTACAATGGTTTCCTTTATATTGCGAGTAGAATTTGCAGTTGACATCGGTGGAGAAAATTTAGAACTAGGACTTGGTTTTTTGAATAAAATTAACCTAAATTCATTTTGATTACGAGGAAAGGATCTGCGCTCAATATGATCGATATGTAATAGATCTAAAACCATCCTTTAGACCTTATATTAAATAAGTTAGGACTCCCCATAAAGATCTGGACCTTATGAGATGCAGACACGTTATAAATATTTGGACCTTACCTTACATAGGAAGGCCTGGACGTGAATGGATTACCCCCCATTCACGTCCAGGCCTTCCAAGCATGTCTGGACACTCCATCTGTCCCCTAGACCCTGTATATAGGTTCGGATTCTTCACCCAAGTGGGGACATCCACATTGCATGTTAAACTGCATTTTTATATTAAATCGGTAAATTTCAAATAATTTTTAAATCACACCTTAAAATCTACTTAGTTACACAGTATAATGAATATAATGTCAATATTCTGCCCTACATTTGTTAGGATAAGGATTAGAATAAGAGAATAAGAGAACTTGCACACAAAGTAGGATATTGGATGCCTGGATTAAGGACATTCCTTGAAGTAGACGACTGAATGGCCCAGCAACCTTGATGGCTGCCATCAGACGCGCAAGAACGGCATTAGGTTCTTTTCCCAGCCCGCTCTGTTCTCTGCGTCGAGACTCTCGCCAGAGGGACCTGTGTGATAAGAGAACTTGCAGCAAGTTCTCTTATCCTTGTGTGATTTCACACACTTGTATGAACAAACTTTTGTTGTTGTGCATGATCAGTTCCATCAGATGAGTGTGCGGTTTGTATCACTGGCGTGCTCGTTTGGGCAACAGATCACCGGTCTGTGTTTCATACTGCAATCACTTATGCAAGAACAGACAAGAGACGGCAGCTTCTCTAGGGGGGCATCAGCTCGCATCTGCACAGTTTTGTAATCGTCTCAGATTGTGCCTCTAAATTCTTGTGATGGAAACTCTTTCCTTGCTACACATCTACATAGTGACCAAGTAAAGAGGAAGTATCCTTTTTTCTGGCCGGTAAGCATAAGTTGGAAATATATTGCGCATCGACAATACTATCTAGAATCCCTTAGCAGAAAACGTTGTTGGGCCAATTTGTATTTCCATGTCTTGAAGCAGTTTCATAATCCTCGAATACTCCCGCCATCACGTAGAGGAGAATTAGTAACGTTCGAAGTCATGATCAAAGGTGGCGTAAAACATGCAGACCACGGGATATCGGAACTGACTGTACAGCCATGGACGCTCATCCTTTGGCTGTACGAATGGTGTTTGTTTGAATTCACCGTGCAATAAGTTTATCACTATTTTAATGCTCTATGAAGCTATGAAGCAGAGGAACTCCAATATCTAGTTGGCTGTGACGACTGATCTCCTTTTCTCATATTAGCAAATCAATTATCAATTGCTCTGAAGAACCCTTTTGATTCATGGAAGGTTCACATATGGCATGTATATTTAGTCTGATATTATATAGGATTAGGGAAAGAAGAACAAAGAGGTTGGATGTATATCATTTCAGATTGAGGTAAGCGTCTATTGGTGTATAAAACCGATGACTAATATCCTCTTCTTATACTCTTATCAGAAACGTCGAACCGGAAATTGGTTCACGAGGTTCAATTCTTGGTCTCGAGTTGCATGATGCCTGTCACTGAAACTCAGACATACTGGAAGTGATCTTACTGGTTACTGTTTGGACGTCGATCTTTATAGAGACAGAAGAATCGTTGGTCCATATGTACATGTACAGGACCTTGTCCTTCTGGAACTGCGATATGGTTCTCATGTGCTCCGAAAGTTACTACCAGCCTCGTGACTTAATGCCCTGGGTGACAATCTGGTTCTCAGAGGGTCGCCGGGATTTTCAGTCCAGACCTACACCATACTTATTTTGTTATAGAACATAAGCTACTAATAATGCTCAGAATCCGGCCACTGTGGAAATCTGCAATGTTTATGAACGGTCATAACTTTTCCTCTGATTGCTACAGAATGGAAGCTTTTATAGAGCTGATGGAACCAAACTGTGAGTGAGTAAACCGATGTATATAAAATAAATAAATCGGTCTTAGACTAGAAACCTACTGTACTTGAGCGAATTAGCTCAGGCGGAATTCTTAGACTTCACTGTGTACGTAATAGCATCTTAAGGTACTGATATGCGGCAATCATACATTCACATCTGACCTCAGGAGGGGTATATCATGAGTTTACTCAGATTGATGGAAACAATGCATCACCGCATGAATGTATCAACGATGACTACATCATTCCACGAATCTTCGCTAGCGCTGTGATGTGAATCAACCACCGCTCCAGCAAATTCGTGTGCTCCATTGTGCGGTCCCAAGTACGTTCGAGATATATTGTCAAAGGACCTGCCTCCAGCTGCAGTACATCAATCGGTATAACCTATACCGCTGCTCAAACCTTAAGGATTGACCATTGGAAGAGGTCTCATCATGTCGTTATCCTCGTGATCAAGGATGTGGCAATGCCAGACGTAACCGGGGAAGGTGGTCGGATCAAAAGTGTATCTCTCCATTTCTCTTGGTTTAAACCGGATAAGCAACCTGGCTACGGTGGCCCGGTTCACGATGATGGTGTCCTTCCACCCAACCTGAGTGTCATCTGGAGGCTGCGGAGTTTCGGTGAAGCAGCTGAAAGGATCTCCGAATAGCAAGTCGAGAGAGCAAGCGCCTTCGTCGAACAGCGTTTTATTGAATGCCTGCTGATGGATCATGAGGAAGTTGACAAGGTGAATGTGGATGGGGTGGACACCCCCGTTGATCAGGTGGGTGATGTCCCAAATCTCAGTAGTGTATAGCGTTGGTATCTCAGTCGGTTCAGCAGACCAGGGATTGTTATTCAGCAAAAATGTAAGATTGGGTGGGTTGATGTTATTGAGTGTAACATTTCGGAATAGAGCACCAGCTTCAGAGAAATCTGCCGCTGGTCCAATTGTTGTTGGCACCTTTTGGGTGGGGATGACCTTGTCTGCAGGAGCTTCGATGACATTGAACTTCATGAGGTACGTTGTACTTGGGGGACTGTTTCTAGCAATTCCATCCGGAAAAGGAGCTGGAGCTGAGTTGTTCAGATAAACAGCGGTTCCGACTGATACATTTCTGAAATCAAAGAGGACATCCACGCGATACGCGGGAGCGATGGTAAGGCTAGTAAGGGTGATCGGGTCATGAAGGTAGCCACCATCTGTGCCTATTTGAATCATCTTCGCATTCGGATCGCTCAAGGTGAGATTAAAGAATCGCGCATTTGCTGCGTTTAAAATACGCATGCGGTAGATTTCTGGGTAGACATCTTTGAAAGGCCAAGCTTTGCCATTGACCAGCATGGTATCACCGAAGTAACTTATGCACCAATTGGGATGGGAATCTGGAAATGAACCTTCATCTGGGAAGTTGATGGAGCCGTTGGGGAAGAACTGCTTGTCTTGGAGCAGAAGGGGAATCTCGAACTCTCCCTCTGGTAGATCATCAGTACCGTCGATATCCTCAGCTTCTCGTAAAATGTACAAGCCTGCAAGACCAGCTGCCATATTGACGCGAGTCATTCCAAGAGTGTGGTCATGGTACCAGAGAAGCGCCGCAGGTTGTTCGTTTGGATAATAGTGTTCGTTTGTCACATAAGCAGGTCCACGGTCCCCTGCAGCTGTGTACCAAGCCTCCGGATATCCATCATATTTGCTCTCTGTATCCGCTCCATGTAGATGTGTGACAATTGGGACTCCACCTTGCGGTGGATCCGCCCAGTGAAGGGTGGTGTCGATGGTGAGGAAATGCTCACCGGTGATGTTATTATCAAATCTAACTCTTGACGCTTCACCTTTCTGAGCTACGAGGGTCGGCCCTGGGTACGTAGCTGTGGCTTGACTCCTTCCATATGCGTAAAACGTTGTGTTGGGAAGATCTGGATGTACGCTCTGAAAAGCCAAAAAAAAGCACATTTTAGAATCCAACTTCATCATCGTGAACGTTAACCAATCCGGAGATTCACCATATAAAGGCGGCTTGGCAGCACCGAATTTTTTCCCTAGGATACCATGCCATATCTTTGGGCTCATGGTGTGAGGCTCATCCTGATCTAGGCTTGTAGGTGAGGCGAATGATGAAAATCAACTGAACGGTATTCATGATAGATAAGCAAGTTAACAATTTCATCTCAAATGTACATGCTATTTACTGGCTACATTTACTGGCTACGATTGGAGAAACACTACGGGTGATAGAGCTAGACAGTATTCATGTCTATGCGATGAGAGTCAATGTGAGTAACACTGTTCAGAGTGACCATGGTTTCGAACCTGAGATATTTTGTAAGCACCCAAAACCAGCAAATCACCATCAGTAATATTAATTTCCTCTGGTATCGTTAGTGCTTGAATGAAAGGCGTCAAATCAGGTGACGGATCCATTTGTCCGCACGCTTGATGAACATCCTGGGCTTGTATACTTGACAATAAGCATAGCATTCCAAGCAGACAAGCAAGTCGTAAAGTAAAGACAGGCTTGCTTGAAAGGGATGTATACTTTCCCCAGCTGTGTTCCTTCATCATTGCGAAGCCCGACCTCAATCCAGCTGTAGTTCTAAGGTCGGAATGTCTGTTATTTGTACAATGATTAACTCGTTGTACAACTCTGAATGAGAAGTGCTGAATCCATGCCTCTTTATAAAGGGGAGATTATCGTCTGAAGGTCTTGCAGAACATGCGGCACGTCCTTAACATAGCTTTCAAGCAACCCCGAAGTCTCTGCATTTCAGGACTTTGTCGACAAGCTTTTGTTGGGACAGAAATTTCAGAGCATGACCTTTCCGCGTGGAGAGTAGCCTGGACCTCCACCTAATATGTTTTGCGGGTTTACGGAAGGTGACTGGAAGAAGCACCCTGCTCTTAGCAGAAAAGGATAAGATTAGCAAACAATAAGGGTCGTATGCTAATCGCAACGGCAGCTGCCGATATTCCATGGTTGTCATGATTGTTTGTACCGAAATGTTGAGATGGAGTGCAAACGTTTGCGACACGCTTTCCATGCTATGAGAGGACTTCTTTTGTCGGTACTCCTATTTCCAGTTGAGCAGCGTGCATCGGCTACCGATATACGCCTAGGTGCCCACAAACTGCATGTCTACTTCTGATGCTTCTGAAGCGTCTGCGTTTCAAGTCAAAGCTACAGTTGTTGAAGCTAAGTACAGCTTCTCAATCTCAATGTTTGCCAACTGAAACTTTCACTCAGCTGTCAGTGATTTGAAATTACCTGAATCTCACGGCAAAAGAGTCACTTTTCTGCTCCTCTCATCAGCTTGCCTACATCTATGGAGATAAGTCAGTCCCTCTTCAGGTCCCCATCACCACTGTGAGTTGACGCGCAGAATAGACTTGTTTACCTCGAAGTCAAACCTCATCATAACAAATATATTCGTTTATCGATCCTATTGGGTTTCATCTGAGCTTTTTTCTCACGTATGAATAGACTCAGTGCGCGGTTTTATGCAGGAAACTCCTCCAGCGTAATATTGACGCCAGCATGACTGAGTCCTTTACCGTCTTATAAAGTATCGGTGAAAAGCTTTAGATGGTTTGATTCACTCATACAAGGAAGCTTTTAAGAGGACTATTTGCTTCAAATTCCATTTTTAAACTAATTCTGGCATGCAAATCACCGCGAAATGGTCATTTTGGTGGCTTTGAAGTTCGATTCACATCGTGTAATTTCTTCCTTTATAAACATCGCGCATCCATTTCTTTCGATAGTCTCTTGTGGCCAAATTCCATTCTTCAGCAAACGGATGTGAAGAAAGGGTAACATACGAAAGACGAAGAAGTAAGGGGATGATCTCTGCTGCTCATTATGAACAGACAAACGTCAAGGAATATTCAACGAGACAACAAAGAATGTTTGTGTCGTTATGAAAACTATCAATACTCGATACGCAAAATCGACTTCCCGGAACTGAAATAGCTTGAGTATAGATATTTACAAGATTTGATATGCTGTGGTATATATGTCTTATTTGTATCGATGATGAAACTTTTCAGGACGAATATGAATTCATTTGTAACCTTAAAGATTTGAAAATAGAAAAATTGAGTTGGCTTTGGCATTGTCCTGTTAAAAGATAAAAATCTAAACCCTTTGTATGCATTCATCTGCCAGCAATTTCCAGTACAATTCAACAAAAGCCCTTGACGGAACACCAAAAAGCTCTAGTATATATCATAGAGGTGAATATTTAAAAGTTAATTTGTCATGTCTTACATTTTATTGATGATGTGGTCACAAATTTTCTAGCTCGGAGGTAATATGTTACAAAAGTATGAATTTCACTAAATTTGTTTGAAAAATTTATATGATAAAATTATTGAAAAATTAATATATCTTAAATTAATTTAATATAAATTTAATATTTTAAAATTAGTCTTTAATAAAATATTTTAAATATCAAAAAATACCAAAACCACCAATAACACAAAAAATATAATTGTATAATTATATTATTATAATTATTACAATTATTAATATAATTGTATAAGAAATTTTTTTATAACCAACATACAAACTTGAATCAACCATTGAAATAAATCACGTTAACTTGTACTTTTTATTGAAGAGAGTAGAGACTATCTTCGACTTATCTTGTCTCTTCGACTTATTTCGAGTCAGTTGTTCAAGGTACACTTTCGGTTGAATTCGTGGCTGCAGGATTGTTCAAGTTGTTCACTTCATTGAATGAAAATGGGTGTTTCTGTCTGTATAGAATTTGGTTGCTTCAAATCGAAGGGCCGTTCCAGCCGACATGCATAGCACATGGATGCAAAAGTTTTCTTCATCCACAATCATTGACCGAATCAGTAGTAATGGAATCTTTCTTGCCCTTCTGTGGGTAGTCAAATTGGGCGGCAGCCAGCTGTCAACGAACTTACTTCAGTTACAATCTTTTTGGACGAGAGTCAACCGGGTCTTACTCTACAATTGCAGGTTCCCTACTCAACGATCCCGCTTTGTAAGTGGCTACTCGGGTTGCGGTCAAATGCGTGCTGACTGCACTCCTCGAAGATTCAATTACAAAAATACACAGCTTAGCTTAATTACACGGTGTATATTTCTTCAAATCAATCCTCCCATCTCCGGACGATGTGTTTTACGTTGGTTGTCTAATACCTTAAAGACAACCTCTCTACTTGGCAAGTCGGTGAAAACTCGGTGAGAAGAAGCACTTCTACGGAAAAGCGGGTTTCATTTGCACATGCAACTGTCAGGTCCATGTACAGAGTTTCAAATTTGGGAACTCTGACGTTCAATTTCCCGTTACTTGACTACAAGGAAATCAAAGAAGCCCTCTAGATCTGGTTAACATAGCACATACCAGTACACGCACTTGTGCCTCCAAATCAGAGTTTCTTCGTTCCGATGAGTTTTTGGTTGGTTTATTCCTCTAGGTTTAAAACGTGCCGTTTCGACAAGTCTGGATGGGTGGTTAGGTATCAGAAGGACCAAACAGTAAGTGCATCGAAATCTGCAGCAATTGCTCTCTGAGGTAGATCCCCAACTGTAGTTTCTCCAGGTCACTGAATTGTAGTACACTGCATATAAGTGCATGCAATTGGTGAACTTCAATCTTTCGAACATCATAGTCTCTGGCTGCACGTTTAACGTGCCCTAAATCCTGACCTATACTTGAGATGATACACTCGGAGACACACGAATGGATATTCAGATGCACGTGCGCAGATTCGATCGGAGTCTGGCACCACGAGACTGCAAGACGCAGAATATTTCCTTGTCAGAGAAGTGTTGAGAAATATTGAGTATCCCTCTAAAGCGAGGCACACGAGAAATAACTTATGTGGTGGTACGCGTGCAGAGATTTCTCGCACGCTCATGTACAAGCTCATGTCATGAAACAGATTTCCTCTTGCATGAAATCTGTTATTCATCATTATAAATTCCGATGTCGGAACATGAGTGGTGAGAACTTTCAGAAGAGTGAGGCGTCAGTGCCTTTTTGTAATTTTACCAATGGCCAATACATGGAGGATGCTCTTGTGATAGTTTATATTCTAGAGATTTGATCCCATCAAAGAAGAGTGCTCAGAAAACCGTCATGTCCCGGCCAAGATCCTGATGACACGACATGAGTCGGGTTGTCCAGCTGACATTAGTCCGTTTCCCGTTATGCTCGAATGTTTCTAAAAAGCATGTGCATGTAGCCGATGGACGGCGTACTTTAAGGCTAGAGAACTTACATTAACCGAAAGAGACTTGATCAGCAGGATCCCTTGAATTGCTCAGTCATTACATACTCGGTATCCTTTACGGCAATATAGGTTTCTCTACAGTTTGATCACGGGCACTCACAGGCTTTGCTATGCGTTGCTGCTCCGATATGAAGCCGACAACAAGGATTCAGAAACAATATAAGACCTGCTGTGACTGTATGTGGAGTACTTGCTTTCAAGGAGCATTTGCCATTTATGACAAAAAGAGTGAAGTCAGGGTGAAGAACTAGAAGGAGATGTACAGCCAACTCAGTTTTAGAACCTTCCTACAATCCTCATGGTCCACTTGGCGTCGGTTCTTCTTCAGCTCACGCCTTTGCGAGAATCAACAAAGGGGATCTTATTTTCTTCTTCTAGTTATGAAACTATTTTGAGTCTTTTTATAAAACCTGATCGGCGGTCAACGGCCAATGATGAGAAGGGCAAAGACCCAGGATCCTACCCCACAAGTTCACAACTGGAAAGGACCATGGAGGGGCGGAACTCGTGCAGAAATGAGGAAAGAAGCGCGACGGAAGAAAAGGTGACCGCATAGAAAATACAGAAGGACGGAAGGCCCCATCAAGCCGTAGAAAAAGGAAAGAGAGAAAGAAACCGAAACCGAGTGAGGGCCGGAAAGCAGAGAAAATGGAGCATGAAATTAACTGAACACAAGAGGGAGAAAAAAAACGAAAAACAATAAAGGATTTTAATTCTCCCGACGGATATCCTTGCGACACATATTTTTATCAATAATATTGAAATTTATTTTTTCTTATTTTTTCTTATTTTTTGGAATTTATAAAATTTATTATTATTATATAATTGTATGATTATTAAAAATAAACATAATAAAAAATATATTATTATTATTAAGAAATAAATTAAATTTATAGCATAAATAATTTATTATCCTGTTATAAAACTAAATTAAAATCTAACTGTAAAATGCGATTCGAACACTCAAACTGACAACCAGCGAAACACCCAATTTTTATGGGGCACTTGTTGCTCCCCTGCCTTTGGCACTTGTTGTTTGAGTCTCGGGCTCGTGCCCTCCATGTACACCACTTGCTGCTCTTATATTCCTACGAGCCTTCCATGTACATCACTTGATGCTCTTTGCTCTTTCTCTTTTCTTTCGAGATATTCTATTTGGATTTTTGGCTATTGGCTGACGAGCAAATGTAAAATCAGACCTAAACCTTGTGGGGCCCTTGTTTCTCCCCCGCCTTTGGCCCTTGTTGCTTGATCCTCGGGCTCTGTACATGCATGTGCAGCACTTGGTGCTCTTGTATTCCTTATCTTTGCTTCCGGGACATACTTTTTCGGCTTTGGCAGTTGTCCGACAAACAAATGTAAAAATAGACCTGAAGGCATAAACCCACCTCTCTAATTCAGCATATGAACAGAAAGTTAACAAACAAATGTTGCAAACGGCCCAGAAGGTATAAACCCACCTCTCTAATTCAGCATATGAAGAGAAAATATCTACGAAAAGAAGTAACGAAGGACAGCTACTATCAGAAGACTAGACGCGGCGGAGAAAGACCGGGTTAAGGAAGAGGTAGTGGTGTGCGCATGCCAACGGTAGTTGTTAATAGGTTAAAGATGCGTTCAGATGTGTTCCAAACGCAAGAGGGTTATCTGTCGGTGAGCAATCTTTGGCTTGAGGTTTGGAAGTAAAATTGGATAGAGATGGATATAAAAGTACCCCGACATTTGAGATGTGAGTCCAGGTGCCAGTTGACAGTCCCAGTTGGCAATGACTCGGACCACCTGAATTCACAATGTTCTTGTTTGTTAAATTGAACTAGTCGTTCAAACGGAACTCGTTCGTTCTTACATAACAATGAACCGCGTACCTACATGGAATATTTGACGAAGATTGACAGCTCCTTTGCCCAAGATTTTCACGCTTATCAACCAAAATTACAGTATTATCAACTTAATCCATCACATCACATTACGGATGATTATCATTTGCTGTAACTGGGCATTTTCGACGTGAAAATAACATCATGTCGACGGCAAATGATATAATGCGCGCTCATTATCGTCGTGGGCAAAGCATTGCATTACCGACTTTGACACCATTTGTGGACACGCTTTCGCCCAACAATTGACTTATCAAACGAGGTATCAACTGTTCCCCGTTTTCAAAATTTTTCAGGTCAGAGCGACACTCAAGAACATGCAGGATATGAAGCAAGCATGATGTAAGATAGGGACGACAAATAGGCCTCAGAAATCTATGTTGCGTAGTTCAGGGTGCAACTTTGCTTGACAGGATCGAAGGCCCCCTCAGTGAAAAGTTAGTAAGTAGAGTCGTGGCGAACTCAATCACTAGGACAAGCTATAATCGGATGACTGGTACAAAGTTCACAATTGATTTCCGGACGCACTTGAATCTTATTTGTTGCAAATACTTCTCTTGCAGGGACTGCAGTCTGACCTTCCACTTACATCATATACGCAACGGGACAAGGCAGGACACAGCCTTATACCCAGGAACCACTTTAGTGGCTATCCGTCACAAGCCCAACAAAGTCCAGTTCGACAATCATTTGAATCGGACAAGTTCCTGGTTGCAAGTCAAACTATCAACTGGGCAAATCCAAGTCACGAGCGTATGCCAATTGTGCCCATTTACACGAGGCTTAAATGCATACTATAGTACCTTCGATGGACACCCCGATGCTTGGTTCACTTCTGGTGAAGAAACAGGAAAAGCATTCGTCACTTCGAATTGCACATACCCCAACGTACAACCTGCTGCACAACTGTAGTACCATGATCACACAGTCGGCATTACACAAATTAACGTCCTGTCTGGCCTTGCAGGTTTGTACTTCATATGCTCTCCAACAGAAGAACCCCCTAATCTTCCTGTGGACCTTTCGTGGTCCCCCTCGTCCTCCAGGACTTGCTATTTTGGGCGATATTGGCGATTTTCCAAACATTCATCCCAAGTGGTGTCCAGAGTTCTTTGGTGACACAAGTATGGTCAACGGCATGGCTTGGCCCTACTTGAACGTCTATCCTGCTATGTACCGCTTCCGCATACGGGATATAGCAACCGCACGCGTCTTCACCACGACACTGTCTGAACCATCTCTGTCCTTCCATACAAATCGGGCATAGATAGAAGCTTTCTTAGGTTTCCTGTATTCCTTTCAAATCCCCAAATTTCACCATGGCACCCGCTATTCTCGCTGTCGTCCCGTCATCTCCATCCATGAGCTCTTGAGAAGTGAGTTTCCTAGTCAAATGTATGCTTTACATCAATGAATCATACTATATACACAGAAGAGGGATTACTGGTTAGAGAAGTGAGTTTCCTAGTCAAATGTATGCTTTACATCAATGAATCATACAATATACACAGAAGAGGGATTACTGAATCAACAATCTTACTATAGTGCAGCAGGCGAACAGTCTTGTTTTAAAGATAAGTAATTATAACGCAAATAACGGTCAGGAAAATGGTTCGAGAAGTGAGTTTCCTAGTCAAATGTATGCTTTACATCAATGTATCATAAAATACACAGAAGAGCGATTACTGAATCAACAAATGAATTACTGTTTCTGCCGCCATCTCATAACAAGGATAGTAAGGAACTAGCAAATCCTAACCCAGTCACTAACAAGTAAATGTGGGAATCTCATAATCTCCTAGTGAATTCCCAATTAAAGTAGAAACGGAACTGTTATTATTCTCACAACAACAATATCTGCTGAACTAACAGGAAATCTGAAAAAAAAGAGTCTATAATTGACATAGAATGTCACAATCTACGGGGTATACTGTTTTTCAAGTACAGTTCAGTTCAGTTGAGTTCAGTTCAGGCGACTAACTCTCGTACTTAGCTAAAATTTTCTCTCACACTAGCTCAATTTAATTAAAAATGAAACGTTCACAATTTTCATAGTCTCAGAAAGCGAGCTGGATGAAACACGTCGAGGAAGGAACTAGTTTGGCAATTTAGATAGCCAGTATGGTTCTCAGAGCATCCAGATTCATTATGGAAGGCCAAATAGGAAGCCTTCAGAATAGTCTGAGACCTCTAGGTTAACGTATTACGTTAAGTAACAATGATGTGAATGAAATTGTTCAAGGATTTAAAGATCATACCAGTTTCTGACTTATGCACAAGGTAGATTCTTCGGGTGTGATAAATGGTAAATGCCAAGAGTTATGGTCGTAAGTCATTCTGAGAGCGTGGGTAGAGTTGAAACGTCAATTAGTTGCAGAAACCGCATTCCATGGTGATGATTTCAGCTTCCAGAAAGACAATGGTGGCCTAGACATAATTGTGCCAATTCCTTTTCTTGTCAGCAAGACTGGCAAGAATCGATGCGGCAAGAAGATCAATGTGTCCTGTGTAGGAGGCTCGAAAGTGTGCAAGGTAAGAAGTCTCTAGAATTAATAATCATTGATACCTTGGAGGGTGACTTCAACGAAATCTCTAACAAGGCTTTCAACGCCATCTCGGACTTCGATATTAGGATCATCACTGTCAAGGTCACAAGTAATTGACGTGACTCAGAAAAGCAAAACTGGATTACAGTTTATGTATATTTCAAGAAATATAACGAGTCTATATTTCAAAACACATATATGTTTTACTGTGAGTAGAAGATCAACTAATAATAGAAGTTCACGTTTACTACCTATTAGGAGCACTAATGCTGAAATTAGTCAACATGAGTGCCTACAAAGTAAATTCAAGTACTCGAGGTCTTAAATTGTTTGGGTAAAGCTACCCCAGAGATTCAGTCAAAACAATCAAGTAGTGTTGATCTTCTACTCAATGACAGTAATACTAATATGTGGCTTGAAATATTGACTCGTTAGATTTCTTGAAATATACATAAACTGGAATCAATCCTCTGGATTACATCTGGTTACTTGAGTAGTAGTTCATCAAAGTCACTGTTGCATTGTCTGTATACAACTCATAAGGGCCACACCTTGAAAGAGGTACATAGAGGAATGTGATAGCCCAATGTTGATGTCCTTGCCATATAATAGGTAAGAACAGAGCGTTCCCACAAGAAGACTGGATTGGCTAGGATTGAAGGGAAAGTGTCAATTTGTCATAAGTCAATTATTGTGATATATTTAACCTCTTCGGAAGAACAATTTCTAGAAGAGGATAGAGTATAAAAAAAAGAAAACAACAAAATCACATTCACTAATCATATCTCACTGCATGAGCTCCTTAAGGTGGTGATTCAGTCTGTCTTGTCGGTCATTGGTCCTGGTCCTGAATGTCTTTCCCTCACAGTTACCTATACAATGCATACCGCAGTGCCAATGAGAGAGTTCTACCCTTCCTAGAAGAAACTTCCCACCACTATACTGCAGGTTTGCAATACATTGCACTTTTCATTATGCGTGATATACTTTACAACACTCACAACCATCATATCTCTCAACTCATCACCTTGCCTCTTCAAAACTCACAATACTGACTGCACTCCTGTACCTCACCACTTGCATTCCTACTTCAAGTTTATCACCACTACTTGACTCAGCAATCAAAAATCATACACCATAATGAGTCAGGTATACACTCAAGATCTAAGAGGTACTCAAGCATTATCCCCACAATACATTCAACTCCGCAAACACACAAGTAAAGTGATTGCACATTCACTTGTTGGAACAGACAACAATGAGATGAAATTCCAATCTGTGCTAACTGAACTTGTATTAAGTTGGGGTGATTCCCCTTATATTCTCCATTACAGCAAGATGGGGTGCATCCATGGTTGTGTGATGCCACAACCTCATAACTACAAATTAAGACTAATCTATTTTACCTAATTGGTTGTTACAGATTAAATGCTTCGGCAGTGTCACTTGTAGAGAGGTGCTTACTGTACATTCTACCAATACTATGAATCCAGCTATACATCTGGAGAATGGTCATGAAAATCAGATATTCACTAAAGAATCAATTTCATATACTGAGCCTTAATTGCTCAAAGAATTCCTATAGATTTCCTTGCATGGAGATATCCCATCACGATGAAGTTCCTAACCCAATGATGTTCCCATCATAACGGAGTTCCCAACCTGATGGTCATGTCATTACGTCCACAACCCAATATTCCAAAACTATAGTTACACATGTATTGTACACCACTATCTACTTCCTTGACCTTCCTTCTCATTTACATCTCCAAATCAGCTCCTTGATCTGTTTGTTATAATCTTTTGGTTCATGGTGGATAGTGCTTAAGACACTCTCAAACTTGGTGTCACCATGATTGCACAAATTCTCTGCCAGCTTGGTTAACTGTTCAGTGGAGTAGGTCTTGGTGTCTAAGGTGTGTATTTCTGACTTCAGCTCTCGCATCTTAGCCCGGTGAGCTTGGGTTGTAAAAGCCAATTCCATTGGAGTCTTTAGCCTATTAGCAGTGTCTTCCATGACTGTAAGAACTCACGTTCATTCCTCATACAGAGTATCATGGATGGATTGCAACTCCATCTCACATCTTGTCTGACTTGCACTTGGAGGATGTGGGTCCTATCTTCATATTCCACCATGATAGTGAACAACTCCTCAATGCACATCTTGGCTACTTCCAAGGTGGCATCATGAGATTGCTCCTCTACGGCATTTCATTCCACAGATTGACCAACTCCTTCTTTAGGGACATCACCTCCTTGTCCCTAGCATCCAACTCCTTGACATGCTTCTTCTTCACCTCCCTCATTTGTTGCTTGGGTCTACCCTTGATAGTTGTCAAATTGGAGTCCAATTGGGTAATCTGCTGCCTCGAGCCTGCTATCTCCTCCTTCATCTTGGAGATCTCACAATCTTTCTCCTGCAAACTCTCCTCTTGTGTGGTCTTGTAATCCTTGAAGGGCTTATCTTGTTGAGCAGACCCTGCCTTCATCATTGCAAGGTCGGACTTGATGATCCATAATTTCTCCTTGTGCTTCATGAGCACAAGGAGGAATTATTACTATCAGTGTCACTATCACGCTTCCAAGTCACTATCATGCAAAATGAACTCACACTACTTCATCTTCAAGAGGACTTCTCTGTTTTCTAGAGAAGCTTCAATGTGGCAAATTTTCACCTCTGTGGAAGTCAGGTCTTCTTCTCTTCATGGAGTCCCACCTCCTTTTCATGGTGCTCCATAGCCGTGGTCACCATACTGACCTCTCCCTTCTGCCAGTACAAGCCATTCTTAGAGATGGGCCATCTCCCACAATTTTCTTGGGTCTCGATACAAGTTGTCTTGTGCACCATACCCCTTGATTTCTGTGAGTTGGGCCTCCATGTGCACGATGTGGGTGTTGGCTTTGACCAACTCACTCTCTACCAATTCTTTTTCCCATATAGCAGTCTGGATGTGGAAGTGCAAGAAATCAATCAATCTCTTGTGATCCATCACTGCAGGGTCAATTTCTTGTAGGCAAGGAGTAGTTCTTCCAAAGTCTTCAATACTGGTTCCAACATGTAGACAACACAAGATGACAATGGAGGATAGTTAAGAGGGTACATAAAGGGCCCCTCCGTGTACACCGGCGGGTTTGGCTTAGGCATTTTCACATCTCATGGTGGGATCAGCTTAGCTCCACTAACTTGCAGAAGATCTTGGGGTGAGAGAAGGATTTATGACATCTGTCTTCATGGTTCTTTTCCCTTCTCTTCACTCAAAAATCTCCTTCCACTCACCCAGTATGGTGAGGATAGGACAGTCTTGAACATCAGTTCCTGAGGTGGAATTACCACCTGACAAGTGTCTTCTTGAGGGAAAGTCAGAACCTGCACTGCCACCTCTGCTTGGTGTATTGGTTGTTGGGGGGGGAGGAGTCCTCTTCTGTAGTCGGGATATCAAGGCATCCTCCTCATCATCCACCATGACACCTCCACAGACAGGACGGCGTGGTCTGGCATGCCCAACTCCAATGTTGTCATGAGAGCAGATTGAACTTCCACTCCAGCATCTTCTTCTGCTTCCGCCTTGTCAGAAGACACCTCGATCTTGGAAATGGAGTTTACCTGCCCTGGGGTGCTGCTCCCACAACTAGGGAAGGTTCCTCCTCTTGTGCTATGAGCACAATGGCTTCACCGGGACCACCTTGTGAGTCTTGGTCAGCCCCTCCATCACTTCCAGGTCAGGATTTGTCATGGGATGTGGGTCATCCTCTGAAGAGTCCACTACCTCAGGGTTTGGCAGGTGTCTCTTCCCAGTACTTGATACGGTCACGACCGCCTTCTGTTTGCTAGTTCCCTCTCCAGCAGCCTTGTCAATGGGTACCCACTTGCCCATCTTCTGATATTTCATAAAGGCATCTTTATACTTCTTGATCTCACCTTCATATCCCGGTTGGCCTTGGCAATACCCTGAGGGATAGTAATGTGCCAGGAAGAGCTTCCTCTCCTCCTTCTGCAGTAATATCATCCTGATGTAGAAATGCAGCATGAACAATGAGAGGAAAGTAGGTCCTCCCATCATTTGCAACTCCTCTACAAGCTCTCAGATGTGATAATAGAATATCTTTGTCCAGTCTATCTATGGGTTTACCGTTGTGCAGTAATTGGAAGAAGGTTGCTTGCCTGTTGTTCACATAAGTCATTCGTGAAGATCTGAACAACTTCATCACCAAGGAGACAGTGGTGCACCAAGCACGGTCATGATAGGTCATGATATCCTTGCACCTTCCAACTGTTCCCCATCTTTTTGTGTCTGAACTAGGATTAAAACTTCCTTGTCATTTCTTTCAATGGTCAGGGCCATTCTTGATCAAGGTGCATTGAACCCGCTGTTGAATCCAACCCTAGCACTTTTTGCCCATGCTCTTGCATCCATGCAAACATGTTTCCCCTCAAGTTGTGGAAGTTTGGGTTTCTTCTCCTTGATTTCCACTACCATTGAGAGGTATGCAAAATCCCAAATCCACAATAGGAAGCACAATATGTCAAATTCAGATACTCTGCATAGTGGTAGCGTCCCCACTTCTCTACTCTAGGAGACTGCATTACAACACTAGACTTCTTTTTCGGGGGAGACATTGTGATAGAACAGTGCAGCTTGAGTACAATCCTCACTTTGTGATCTCAATCCCGGTCACCAGCTCTTGCAATTCCTTGAATTGCTCAAATGCTCTAAGCTCTTCTCACATCTAAAAAGTTCCCACCCACACAACTTCAAACGCTCCAAGAATGGTTAGAGCATCAAGACAATCCAATCAAACTTTACCTCCTCATGAGGCATTGCATGTTTACAATTCAATCGAGCCATTTGAGATTTTGGCAGGCATCGCTGGTGAAGAGTTGTGATCCGTGCATGTATGAAGCCATACCAGGACTGATGGAGACCAAAACCTGTTCTCCATCCTCTGTGTCAATTCCTTGTTCAACAGGAAGTTGAAGTGTTACCTACTGATGGCGGGTCCCAACATGTCATCCCACACCCATGTTCTTGGTACCTTTGGTGGTCGTGGTATCTTTCTTCTAACATCCACTCCCCTCTTCTTCATGACTCTATAGTTACTATGTGGCCAATGAAGTATAAACCATGCTTTATCTTCACGAATCATCATACTCAACATGATGCGCTTATTTGGGTAAAACAACCGAGAAAACAGAAAATGCACCCAGGGAACACCAGGTGGGCTGTCACTAAGGAACATCAGTATCTTGGTCATTTTCCTAATATTCAAATGTATTCGAATCCTGACATGTATGGGTTTTGTAGGAAGTTAGATCTTTAAATCCTTTCTAGGTTCTACCCTACTGTGAATATTCATAGTAGAGCGGAGGCGTAACCGTCTCTTGAGGAAAAGGTTACGCCGGGGGCTGAATATTCATAGCCTGCGGCATAGACCCCTATATTAATCCAAACAGCAAAGAGCAGCAGAGACAACAACAAACATGCACATAACTTGACCGAATCATCAAAACCACCTCTCATCTTTCTTTACACAAGGCGAGAATATGAACTATTATTATCGTCAGTTCTTCCTTCATATCCCAACTGTGCGCTTGCTATCAAGTCTGCTAGTTGTCACCTTCAGCTCATCTCTCGAACTGAGCACGAGCAAGAAAATTATTTGCATCCGGACCTCACAAATTTCCGTGGCGTTAGAGCTTTTTATCTGTAATGAATACCGTTCCCATCCATTACACGCTTTGACGCACAATTAGTTTATTCCAGACGCACAAAGCAGATAAGTGGGTTTGGTCGAGTGGTCTACGGCGCGGATCTAGGCTCCAGTTCGAGAGGGCGTAGGTTCTGCCCTTTCTAACTGGGTCCACCAGCCGTCAGTAGAATATAAGAATGAAGGTTTTTAACCTTCATTCTTACTTGCTATATTCAAGTTAATCAAGCCACAGCTTTAGAGTTTGTGATGACGAAAAGAGTCAGATAAGATTGGATACTTCATTTATTGTGTGCAGTAGACTATTTCGAACGGGCTAGATTCTGGCTGCTGTTTATCGGACACTTCTGCAAGAAAGCAGCGGTTTGGAGTTGAATAATTATGGGGGAGCACTCAACGAGCACTCAACTAGAAGGACTATTTAGAACTCCGTATTCGGTGTCCTCCAAGTTCTCTCACGCCAATTTATTCCCGTGGCCGCCTTAACCGACAAGAGGAGACGCATTATTAAAAAGAGGGTATGAGAACTCTAAAGGATTGCAGCACTCTCAGTACCTGCAGCACTTCAGGAAAACCGGTTCCTGCAAGCCGCAAAGTGTGGACATTAGGTGAGACGAATAAAGCGAGAACCATTCTTCACCTCTAACTCCATATTACTATTTCCGATTGGAACGTCGAAAGCGATTGCACGTATGAGTGCTTAGAGCTCGGCACACAAATTGGAATAACTTTCAAGCTCACATACAAGCTTCGTAGACCTCACGGTACATATTGGGCATTTGGTTTAGTGGTATGATTCTTGCCTAGGGTGCAAGAGGTCCCGAGTTTAATTCTCGAAATGCCCCCACCGCGTGCTGGCGGGAGCTGCGCATTTCACAGCCTTCCATGAAATCATCTCCGTTGGAGGGTTAGGGACCCCACAGTGCGTTCCCTAGCCCCCACGACGAGTTTGTTCTGTGGAACATGGAAGTAGAATTGAATAACCCAGTCCTCTCAACATGTGTATGCTAATTTCAAACATCAGAAAGTTTTACAGGAAACTAATTTCTTCAGATTGTGGTGGATATGGTGTACATTTACCGGGGACTTCTTAGATCTTCAAGGTAGCTGCAAATCGCGCCTCCTCACGGGCAAAATTTAGTGAGCACCAGATCTGTAAAGAGTGAGCTTCATAAAAATGTACATGAAGACTTCTCATATATCTAGAGGCTCGCCAGATGAGGATTGACAATCTGCGTGGACACTGATAGTTGTTTCCGGATTGGAAGTTCGTTGCAGCCTCCATCGCTCGAACTGACAGCCTGGTGAGTGTATACTGTCTGAAATTGAGCCGATGCAAGGATATATTTTGAGTTCCCAATTGAACAAATATTGATCGGGCCAGGAGCACATATATCCGAGTCTACTAGTTGGTCATCAGGATGACCGGAGGTGGTCTTCGTATTCGGAAGTAGAGTGTACTAGTTGGTCATCAGGATGACCCGGAGGTGGTCGTCGTCGTATTCGGAAATAGAGTGTACTAGTTGGTCATCTGACTGACCCGGAGGTGATCGTCGATATCGGAAATTAGATTGTACTAGTTGGTCATCAGGATGACCCGGAGGTGGTCGTCGTATTCGGAAATAGAGTGTACTAGTTGGTCATCTGACTGACCCGGAGGTGATCGTCGATATCGGAAATTAGATTGTACTAGTTGGTCATCAGGATGACCGGGAGTGGTCTCGAATCGGAAGGTGCCTCTACGTTGTTTTCCTCGGTGGCGGCAAGATTCACAAGTCGTTGTAGTATTAGTGGCAAGATTCACAGTTAGCATCTGAAAAGGGTATACTACTATAACGACTCACAAGTAGATAAAGTAATAGAGCCTGGCCCACATACAAGTCGTTATGGCAGTAGAGGCAAGATTCACAATTAGCATCTAAAATAGGGAGTGGACCCGCGTCTAGTACTATAACGACTCCCAAGTCGTTATATTAGTAGGGCCTATTCCACTCCATATTTTAGATGTTAACTGTTTGATGTCCAAGCTTCTCGTGCCAAGTGTAATGATATCCTTGGCACGAGAAGCTTATTCCTCCAATCCATGAAGGGTAACGATAACGATCTTATTCCTCTCGACCATGAGGGGTAACGATATCGGCCTTATTGCTCCGAGATAGCTGTCCCTGTACCACCAAAATTATAACCGCAACTTCCTTTTTCACATAGGTTACGGCGGGTATCAAGGCTCAATACTTATAACCATGGACATAGAATTTATAAAGGAGAGCCCATATAGATTAAGTGCTTGTGGTTCTCTACAAGGGGACCATAATATTATAATTCTTTAAAATACACAAAAAAAGGATCATATTGTCGTACCTCTATTGGCGTGCATTCTCCAATTCTGCGCATGACTGGAACGCAAATTTGGCAAACAAAGGGAGATACATGAATACCTTGACAGAGTGGGGGAGGAGTAAAATTTCCTTACCTCTATTGCGTGGATCGTCCAATTATTTATATTCTCATCGGTCCGCGTAATTTTGTGTAGTAATTCAATAAAAATTTCATCCACTTTTGGAATATATTTATGACCAACAACTTTTCTACTTTCCACCATGCACTACTATGGATTGTTCGTGCCTCCTACAATTTCTTTTAAATTAATTTCAGTAATTTCTTATCCTTAGTCAATATATATGTAAAACTGCTTCCTTGACTCCACCTATGATTATTGAAGCATTGCATTCAACTACATGATAGAACTTCATTAAAAATTACACTTAAATCCGTTCTTCTTCAAGTTTACCGAGGGATATCAGAATTTTTCTTCAAGTTAGACATTAAAAGCACTCTATTAAACCTAATGCTTATAATCCTCTTCCTCGTCCCCATTGAAAATAAGATTAAATTTCACATAGATCTAATTTTTAGTTTTAATATAGTCTTCTAATATGATATTAATGATGGTTTTATACTTATTTTTCACCAAACAGAATCTAACTCCACCCATGTGTTTAATTGCTCTAGAATAAAAACCAAATTATCTCTTTTACACTCCATGGTATTTTATGTGCTTTCTCTTCTATGATTTTTCTTTAATATTTCCAAGTTACTTTGCTCAATGACATGGGCTTGTTATTCATAATTTTTCTAGCAAGATTTGCAATTTAACCAAAATCTTCTTTTTGTTTCACTTCTCTTAATAAAACTATACATTCTTATACGTTCTCTCATTTAATTTTTGATAATCCTTGGTAATATATCTTAACTTTTCCAAAAAAAATTGTCTTTGATCTAGAATTCATTAATTCTTTAAATTATTTAAGTTATTTCATCTAGAAATCTTATAAATTTTCTATTTATTATTAAATTAAGTTCTGGGTTTGAGGTTATTTTCTAAATAGGAAATACCTACCTTGGCAATGCCTTCTTATATTTTTATTAATGTATAACTTCAAATATCAAATTTTTGAGCATAAGCAGCTTACAAAGACTCATCATGAAACTTTCAATGATAAATGTGTGCTGTAACCCAAACGATCAAATATAGAAGAATATGACTAAGACTAACTTTCATGTTGAATATACCAGAGCTTGATAATTGCAATAAATTTGAAATCCAACAATGATGATGTCCATAAAATCACTCTTCACCTTTGAACATAATTATCCGTAGACCTTATATATATGAGTGTAACAACCTAGTGTCCATGTAATAATACTATAATCAGTAAGAACAAGTCAATCCAGGTCAAAAATGACTAAAAGAGAAGTGAAAGTATCACAAGGTGTAGTTCATTTAGTTTTTGCTGTTTAACCTCTTGGGCAGAAACTACTTCCAGTTCAAGGGCGGAGGTACCCACCGCGGCACTCTACTGCAAACCAAAAGGATCCTAAATCACTCTCAAACTAATTCTACCAATGTTGCCATGAAGGTGATGCTCCACTTTGCCCCTAAGTTCACTTCACCCCAAAGTCTTTAACCTCAAAAATATGTTCTATCCTTCCTAGAAGGCATGCCACTGAAGGAGTATTTTTGGCAGTTAGATGTCCCTGATTTTTATTCTGATCAGATCCATCATTGGGCCACTCTACACCTTAAGAACCCAATCTCCAACCCTCTCCTTGGGATTCAAATGATTGAATTCTTATTGTAAGATTCACACCACTACTTGTGCAAGGGTATTCAAAGCCAGACACTTGGTGAATAAAGATTGGACTTTGGATAATATACAAAGTTGCATGGAAAAGTGGACTTTCAAATTATCAGTTCAAAGCCTTATGTTCAATTTCCTATTACTACTCCAGTTTTCACTGAAATGTATCTAAAGACTAAGTGGATTCTTTGCCAAACTTAACTACTCCACCGCCACCACTTATGGTCTTGATTTCTATCTTATCCTATTGTAATTGCCTAATTAAATTTTGACAAGTGTAATGAGAAGGTATCAATTCTTGCCCAAAGTATGCATTTGACTCATTAATTCCCCCCCAAGTTACTGCACCAAGGTGGTACTCAACCGAGAAGGTGTTATAAACCAAAAGGCATTCCCCCTAAAAACTACTCATAGGGCCAAAGTCCTGCGGCCTCGTTCTTATTTTACAAGTTGACAAGGAACTTCTTCATATACAGTTTTCTACTCTGTCCCAAAGGGACCTAATGGATAAGTGGGTTTCTAGGTAACTGTGATGCCTCACCTCATTTCAATATAGACCTTTTTTTGTTTAATTCCTGAGTTGGTTAGAAGCACAAAGAAATAGCTGGTCGGCATGGAGGAAGCAAGAATTATAGTCATTTGTCTTCTACCCAAGGAAAATTGCACTTTGTAGGAGCAAGATGACCCAAGCTATCGGCAACATGGGGAGGTTAGTAGATGTGAAGCAGTGAGGGGGCTTCAACAAGGAGGCTCATGGGTATACAAACCTTGGGCAAAGGAGACCTTTGCCCTAAAAGAAGACCCTTGGGCTAAACAACCTATAGCCTGAAAACCATTTGGCCTGAAACCCCCTTGGTCTGAAAGTCAATCAGTTTGAAAAGATCCTAAGAACTTCAATATGATGCCAACAGATCAAGAACTACAAGTAATAACCATTTTTTTGTACTAAAATGCCCACATGTGTGGGACATGACCGCTTGCATCAGGCATACCTACCACAAATTTGTAACGGTTGAGTCATCAACTTAAATACTCAAGGAGGAATAGTTACTTTTCACTTTTGCAAAATTAGATAAATGTGAGCTGTGGCCAAGATAGAATTCTCTCCACCCTTGATTAGAGGTTGTGAGGATTAGGATTTCAAGAAGAGTGTGAGTTGCTACAAGAAGGTCAATTGAGAGAGATGAAAGGGAAATAAATAGTGATAGCACCTCAAATGCCTAGGCACAAAAGAAAAGCACCTGAATTTATTATCCAAGTCCCAAGATGACCAAGTGGTCACTTCATTGTAGATAGGAGTTTCTCCACAGCAAGAAGACCAAATTCTTGCTGTGGAATTAGGAGTTGAGTTATCATGCAATAATGCACAGAATTAGTGTCAATCTGGATCCAAGGATAGAGAACCTAAGAAGGAACCTCTTTGATTGGATAGAGGAAGACTGGTGGAGAGTGTTGGGTCCAAAGAATTCTCCCCCAAATGGACCCACTCAAATGGACCTTAGATTCCATATGGACTTGCCCAAACTTGAGCAAGGAAACATGATTCATTGCAGCATTCACGGACAAAAAACTGACAATGTTGATCCATGCTTAGGTACAAGTATCTTTCTCAAAGAGTCGTAGTGGAGTTTATGATGAAGTTTTTGAAGTCCAAAAGAGCAACTTACTTGAATAGCAACCCAAAAATCTTCTTTGAGTACTTATATGAAGGAAGGCTTGTAAAATAGGCATCCATATTTTGGTGGAAAATTGGCAAGAGACATGAGTGAGAAAGAAGAAGTCACCTTGATATCCCCCTTCATCATTCACTTTACTTGGCGATGGATCTTTTAACTCTAACCAAGAAGGAGAAGTACTCGGACCATAACTTTCCCAAAGGACATTGTGAGGAACTATGGGAGAAAGAAATGATGATGAATTACACATTGGTGGATGCAAAATTCACCTACCAAGAAATTTTGTCGCAATGGATGAAGATCACAATAATCTTGGGCTTTGACAAAAGAACCTCTAATGAGAGAGAAGAAGGGATAGATAACACCCTCTTTGCCCAAGTGAAGGCCAAGAAGAGGGCTAAGAAGAATTAAGTGGTGGAAGATTTGGAGGAAGAAGAGTAAGTTGGACAATCATCCAGGGCAACACCCACCAACAACAAAAAATCATTCACTTGAATAGTCAATTTTTTAGTTAAGGAGGCAGGAGATGACTAGAGTGGAGAAGTATAATATGCCCTAGTTGCATCAGCTCCAAGGGCAAAGCAAAATATTTTTGGTAGAAGTAGGAACATATGCCCTAAGAAGAAACAATGATCAAGCTGGACCTTTGAGCCCCAAGAAAATAGAGAAGAGTCTAGGAGTATTGCTTCTCCTACTTGTGGGAATAGGGTTCATGTCCCCACAAGTAGGTGGAGTACTTGAGGAGGGAGGAGTACACAAGGCAGAAGAGGTACTTGAAGACAAGAGGTCCTATAAGGTAGAATGTGGACTTTAGCCAAAAGATGGAATTTAGGACAAGTGTCATGCGTATATACATCGCTACACAACAAACATCACTGTCAACATCATACACAATAGAAGCACAACTCACACATAAGTTATACATAGACTCTAAAGTGCCACAATAATCAAATCGTTTACCACTCAAATCAATCAAACTCAGATCAGTACTTGATCTGATCCTCAACAACTTGCCAACAACAATGCATTGATTATAGTCAAGCCACACCCACTCTAGCTAAGAGACTCCAGGTGATGCTCATTGGCTTTTTGTCCACTCTAGCCAGGAACTCGAAGGCTCAACATTAGAGAAGTGAGCTCTTTGGAGCTGCACTCCTAGGGTATACCCCTGATTTTGACCTAGGTCTCCTCCTAACAGTCTCGTTGACGGCACACCCCGATGGTGTGGATGGTGGGCTCCGCCATGAAGTTAGTACCCTAAACATGAAATTTGACCATTGGAAATTAGTCTATGAGTAATGGTAAAAAATGCCTCTAACTACTATTATTGGAACTCTAGTGTCCGAGCAACTCGATGTGACACTACAAATGGCGTGATAGTTGTCATGCATATATACATCGCTACACAACATACATCGCTACACAACATCATACACAATAGAAGCACAACTCACACATAAGTCGTATATACATCGCTACATAACATACATCGCTGTCAACATCATACACAATAGAAGCACAAATCACACATAAGTCATATATAGACTCTAAAGTGCCACAATTGCCCTCCTAGTTGGCGGTTAGGTCCCTCTAACTCCAAATAGCCATCTACTCTAAGTATATGGTATACCCTATGATGGGCAAAGATCAAGAGGCCGGGTGCTATGAAGCCCCATTGTTAATCGCTTGTCTGCAATCTATACCATATAAAGCATGAACTTGCTATAGGTCAAGTACATCTCAGATAAAACCACTATCCCTAAGGAACCACCGTGAGGGGAGGAGTCATACATGCCATACGCCATCCTCTCAAACAGCTATCACACACTAACATAGTAGCGTATCCACCAAAAGAGCCACATAACATACACCTCAAGCCTGCACGTACAAGTACCAAGCTTGGGTCCATAGTACCATCAATGTTTGGGAGGTGGCATGGCACACAATTGCGTATATGGTCCTTCCAAACAACACCATCATGTCCTTTTAACACAAGGACTCCAGATGGCAAAACCTCACGCACTCTCAAGATAGTGCGGCCTGTCAAAATATCAAGTGTCGTTGGTGTTTTCTACTGTAGATATACATAGTCTCTTGGATGAAATCGACGGATTGAGGGTCTATAACCTCCTCCTTGAATGGTAGCATAGTGTAAAGTACCTCTATGTTGAGCAATCGTCAAGTTCTCAAAGGCCATTGGTATCACTCTCAAAAAGATCTATGCATGATGAGAACATGCGCTCATCGATACATCTAGGTCATCCAAGTCCAAAACTACATTAGCATCTTGACGAATGGCTGCAAGTAAATTTGGATCTTGTCCATAGAGTATGAAGTAAGGAGAGCAGGATGCTAAGGAGGCTTGCTAGGTGAACTAATAGCCCATGGCCAACCAAGGTAACTGGAGATCCCAATCTCCCAAGTGGCCTCTTTGCAAACCATACTTGCGCAATCTTCTCTTCACTATCTGAACTACTCTCTCTGCTAAGCCATCTCCCCCAAGGTGATCTTGGGAGGTAGTACGGTGATCAATCAAAGCCTTGTCACACAAGACATGAAACTCCCCCAAGAACTCTATACCTTGATCAGTCAAAACCTTAGTTGGTGCACCAAAATGACTAAGAACTTGATCCAGGAATGAGTAAGTTGTCCCTTCACTAGACTTGTCAAGAAGTGCCACCAACTCAATTCACTTGGAGAAGTGCTCCACCATCACCAAAACATACCAATGATGTCTCACAGTCAGCGGTAAAGGTCTGGCAAAGTCCAAACTCCAATGGTAACCCAATCCCATGATAGGTAATGGGTGTAATTGTGGTGTAGGAGCATTGAATGATGCTCTAACTTGGTCACAAACCACACATCTGGCAATAAACTGCTATACCTTGATCTGCATACCGCGCCACCAATAATGACTCTGGAGTAAGCTATATGTACGCTTGACTCCGAAATGTCCTAGCTCCTCGTGAGCATGATGAACCAACCAACTGTGGTCTCGGAGATGGAAGTGATACTACTCACGCTCTACCATCCTCCCATACATGAAAAAGGTGTCTACACTCCAATCTGAACCATTTGGCTCGTTGAAGAACATGGTCTCTCTCCTTAGTGCCAACTATGCCACCCAAAACACCAATGCAAAGATAGTCCATCACTAAGACATCATCATGAATGTCTTGCTAAACTATACCAATATCTTCACTCTCTAGATCTATGACCTCCATAACAAGTATGCATTGAGAGAGATACCACCAAAGCCTCAGAAAATATACACAAAAAGGAAAATGCATGCCAACCTAGCACCATCTCCTCATCTGTCTCACCATGCTAACTTGCTCCGGTCTGATCCTACTGGCTGGGACATGGGTTTCTACTCAACCCATCTGCATCACAGTTCACCACTCCAAGTCTATGAACAAATGTGAAATCATACTCTTGTAAAATTGAAGCCCATCGAGCAAGCTTCCCTCAAAGCTTGTCGGACTCCATCAACCACTTCAGCGGCTGATAATTAGTGATGAGAGTGAAAGGGTTACCAAATAGGTAACATTGGAAATGTGCTATTGCCCAAATTGCTACCAAGCACTCTCCCTCATATGAACTATACTTCACCTCCACTAAATTGTTGGAGCAACTAGCATAGGCCACCACAAACTTCTTCCCTTCATCATCATGTTGGGTAAGCACCGCTCCAAGCCCCAACATACTCCAATCAGTATGAACCTGAAATGGTCATCCTCTGATCGGTCTCCTCAAAATAGGAGCAAATGTCAATCTCTCCTTGAGCTCTACAAAAGCTCTCTTCTGCTCATCTCCCCAACACCACTCCTATGTAAGCTTGGTTAGCTTTTTCAAGGCCTTGGCAATGGCACTAATCCTGTTACATAGCAGCGATAGAAGTTCACCAACCCAAGGAATGCTTGCACTCTGCTCACATCCATAGGCCGAGGAATACGTGCAATAGCCTCCACCTTGGTCTGCTGAACACCAAGTCCTCCGGGGTAGATAGTGTGACCCAAATACTCAACCTGCTTGTAGAAGAACCTACACTTCCCAGGATGTAATTTGAGTCCATGAGATCTCAACCTCTCAAACACCTCCAACAACTGTCTCTCATGCTCCTCAATAGTGCTATAGACCAAAATGTCATCAATATAGCACCGAGCAAAATCCAATCCAACTAGGATCCTATCCATGACCCTCAAGAACTCAGCAAGAGCGTTCTTTAACCCAAATGGTAAGAACCTCCATTGATATAACACATACTTGTCGTGAGGATCAATAGCCCAAAATGTTGTCTTGGATATCCCGCTCAAAGATCCAAAGTACTGAAGACCTTTGCATGCCCAATTGCATCAAAAATCTCCTCCAATGTAGGCATGGCATACCAATCAGCCCTAGTCTATCGATTGATAGGACGGTAATCTCCACACATCTGCCTATCTGTATAGTTGCTATGCATATCCTTCTTGGCTGGCATCATTGTTGTTGATGCATACTCTCTATGTGAAATCTCCACCAAACTAGCCTCAAAAAGGTCACTACTCCGGCTCTGAATCAATGTCCTCTCCATGTCACTATAACAATAAGGATGTTGGAAAATTGGTGTATTGCTAGTCAGTTCAATCCGTATACTAGGTCCCTTTAGAGCACCTAAATCCTTCATACTGAAGGCAAAACAACTCGTGTGGCTCCTCAAGAACCTCCAAACCCTCTATCTTTCCTCTCTAGTAAGCTTGGGTCCAAGATCTGGCTCCCAAGTATCCTCTGTAATGGTTGTAGGAGTGGAAGACATACTGATTGGCTGCTACACTGGGCCCTTGGGAGCAAAAGTATCATGCCTCCAACCACTAGAAGTCCCAACCTTTGTGTTAAAAACTCCCTCCACTTTGGCTGTAAGCTCACACGTCCTCTAGCTACATCCCAAGTGGAACAAGGGTGTAATCCAAGTAGTCCACGCTCATCTTGATGGACTCCAAGTAAACCACTCTCCCCAGTAGCTACTGGCGGTGTCCCAAGAATACCATGTCCACTCGGTCCATCGCCCCTAGCATGTGCCTGAATCGTCTCGATAGGCATAGGGCTCACAAGTGTCCAAGTGGTGATGCCTATCAAGCGCATCCTACATTGCTCTGTGAGCCAGCCTATCTTTCACTCAGGATGAACCTCTTATGGCTATTATGGTAGCGCACCATGGACTAAGAAGGCAAGGAACCCCAACTCCATCATACTCCTCCAAGGCTAACACTCCAAGACTCAAAACATTGCTCACTAGAGAACTCAATGAGAGAGAGATAGTTGCATATGAAAAGATGATGAGTACCTCCTCACCCCTTATTTATATACTCATGAAATAGTTACATACCAAAGTTACTAATTATTGGAGTAACTCAAGTTACTACGCTAAAAGTCAAGTAAAGTCAAAAAGTAGAAAGGAATATCCATTCACATGGGCATATTTCCCTAAGCATGTGATCTTATCTTGACTCAACCACTAAGTCAAGGATTCCTTCACATGGGCTATCCTTGGACTATAGAAGAATCCAAAACAAAAAGGCTTGCGGGCCCAAGAGTTCTCAACTCTTTCCTCAAAGCCAAACACCTAGGAATAATACCAAGTCAACACACTAGAATCCAAAATAATGGTGCTCATCTTTTCCTCTTCCTCTAAAGTAAGGTCCACTCTATCTTAGCTTTGACTAACTTTAGCTAATTATGACTAATTTAGAACCATCCTTTATCTCTATATAAATAATATCTCTCAAGTACTTGTAACACCAAGCTAAATATCACAATACCACACACATGCACAAATAGGTGTTACAGCTCTACCAAGCCAAGGCTCATAATCTAGGTCAAACAGTTCAGGTCCATAGCCTGATCTAACACTTGACACCTAGATGCCTCTAATACTACTAGAATAGCGGTAATACCAATGCAAAAACCCATAGCCCGCTCTGTCTCATTAGCATTGGGCTCCACCAACTGCCATAACTTTGAATCCCAAACAAGTATAGGTCCTCCCTCTTGAAACGCATGAGAGCCTGTGAAACTCATGAGTGTGGGAAATACAGCTCTAGGCTATCCAACTAAGTTCACCACTGCCATAGGTAACCTATCAGCCACTACTATTGTCTGAGACTGACGCCCAACATCCATGATATCATCAACAAGGATGTGGTCAAGTCAATGAATCCCATCATAAGCACGCTGTAGAATCTTTCTAGGTAAGAGGTTTGTCCACCAAAGACAAAGACGATGAGCCCATGATCCCACTCTGGCTGCATCTAACAATACAACAAGTCCCATCCAAGAATGGACTTGATGTGTACTTGCCACCACTTTGGTGCGAGAATCACCCATCAAAGGAACGTTCTTTGAAAGGTAAGTTGGAGAAACGGACTGATGAACCTAGAGATGGCGTAGTATCCGTAACATCTCCCAAAACACACCTGAACAAGGATCTTGAAGACCCAAACCACGGCCCGCACGTGTATTTCCCTAACATGGCCATCCTGAAATCACCAAGTGAATAGGCCCATGTCTCTCTAGGTCATGCACCCCTAGTAAGGAAATGTCTGCTGGTAGGGCCTTCTGGTAACCTCCGACTATTGACATCGGTAATAACTCCGGATACCGATAGGCCAAGTGTGTCACATGATGTAGAGAGACTTGCCTAGCAGTCTCATCTCTCTCTACATACAAGTACCTATGTACTCGTATACCCGCCTATAATATCGCAGCTAGTCCGGTGCTAATCCCATAGAACAACTCCAATAGACATATCCTCTCTATTGGATACTGCCAAGCAATGAGTGAGGTATCTAGAGGTGTCAAAGCAATTGACTATAGAGGCTCATCCTCACACTCATCTCTTGATGGTATGAAGGCTCCACTCCAAGCCTATTGCACTAATTGATCTGCATGATGATGCAATGCCTAGTCACTACTACAGATGCATCCACCTATGCTACTCTGCACATGAAATCCAAAGCATCTTTGTCACCAGTATATGAGGTGGAAGCCTTAGCACCCAAATTTGATCTCCTCTGAGTAATAGCCATACTAGCCAATCTCTACTCCAACTACTCAATCTGAGTAGCCATAGCTGTATCAGAAGTAAGGGCAGGTACTACACCTCTAGTAGGTGTAGATCTTCTACCACCACCTTTACCACCTTGTCCTCCATGAACTAGAGCTCCTCTACTACCTGCCATAGTAGCCCTACCACTCCATAACTTTGGGTGTAGGTCAAAACACCGGTCACTAATGTGACCAAATTTGTGGCAGTGCTCACACTGCCTCTGTGTTGGTTGTGATGCACCAGAGGTATCAGGTCCGATGCCCTAAGTACACTCTCTCCTATGGTGATGTCCACCACAAGTCCAACAAGAAACACCACCACTCACTAGCTGCTACTGACCCAAAAAAGAAGGTAAGGGTCTAACTCCAGTAGGCCTTCCACTTGCTCCATAGGATCTGGGTTGCCCACCCTGTCCTCAAAAACCAACTGGGCGTAGTGCACTCTAATGTACTCTAGAAGAAGTCACAGCCGATGGGGTCTCCCTACCAAATCCAAATGTCACCAACCTCTTCTCTACCATGTTGAGCTCAATATGCTCAGCCAAAGCAAAGACCATTGCCAAAGTAGGCAAAGTAGCATCACAAACTCTATGTTGCAACTCCTTGTCTAGTATCCCATACTAAAATTGGACTGCCTGGGCCTTAGTAACTCCTTGAGTGAAACTTATCAGCCGCCTCATGCGAGTGTATGCCTCATGTAGGCTCTCTCTAGCCTTCCATTGGAACTCTACAAGCTCCTCAGCATGTCTATCCGCACTCCCTGGTAGTTCTACCTCAAACATAGGAAGAAATCCACCATGGGGTTAAACCCTAATACCACACCACCTCTTGCAATGGTACCTCCACTCGTGGTAACACTATCTCCAGCTAGTGCACCTCTACTAGCTCCACCAACACTACTCAAGCTAGAACTTGTAGGTACAACCGATCTACCCTGGCCACCAAGCCTAAAGTGATAGAGACATAGTTTGGAGACCAATACTATCTCCATAACTTAATCTCCTCCAAATGAGCTCTCCTGAACTCATGGTAGTTGTCCATCGATAGACCCTCCAAGTGCTGAAACAACCCCTTCCATGCCGTGAAGGGTATGAACAAAGTCGGATTCCGCATCTGCTGCAGATCACACCAACTATCAAACCCCTGGATGAAGTCATCCAACTCAATGGTACCCACCATACCAGAGTAACGCCTAGTGCCTTTGGAGGTCCCATAAATCTTGTCCATGTCCCACAACAACAATGCGGACATACCAAGTGCACTCTCAATTGAATCAGCTCTTGTGTTGGACTCCAACTCAAAGTCAATCTCCTCCCTCACAGAGACCTGAGAAACATGCTGATACCGAGCGCCACTCCGAGTAAACCCACTACGTATTGCGGGGTTATCTCCTCTAGAATCCCCAAAGAACTCTGTTGTGACAAAGTAACCACAACTACAACCGCAAACCGGAATCACAAGTCGCAACCGCAAGTACCCCACCAAGTGCCAACACTTACCAAGCACCACCAAGTGCCAACACCAACCGAGCACTGTCCACTAATATAACTCTAACTGAGACAACTACACTAGGGGCAAGGACGACCTACCATCACAACACACATTCTCACGGGCTCTAGGACATGACTTCCTACCTCACCAAAGAGAAACACAGATAGTCTGATTGGTCATCACTCCAGCCTCACTATCAAGAGCACACCAAGCATCAACGCTCAAAATTCAAGGCACCTCACACAAACACGATGCATTAATAGGAAGCAAAGAATGGAGGGGGTCCAATCACAAGAATGCTAAACAAAAACCCTCCATTTCATAAATCAACACAGGATAGACTTTGCCACCATTTGGCATTTGACATAATTGGAGTACCTATCTACTTCCTGAGCTACAAAGATCATCAAGGATCGGTTTCAAGTTCTTTTTGCCAAAATCTGACATAACTCCTTCATAAAATCTGATGTCAAATCTGACATAAATCTGACATAAATCCCTAAAAATGGCTGACCACTAAATCCTCAACTAACTTTTCACTCAAGCCAAATTGGAAAAATCAGTTTCATCCAATCTTCAATTCGTGAGGATCTGCTCCCAACTCCACCTTCAATTTTAGTTTCTGAGCTCAACTCGTAAAAAATTAGTCCTAAGTTCAAAATCACAACTACCGCTTGAAAATTGCTTCTTCTCTGGCTCCAAATTTTGCCAGCGCTTCCGCACACACACTCTCTTAGGGAAATCTGAACTACTCGGTCAAGACACCACCATCCACCGAGCTTGGAGATACCACCAACACTCGCAGTTCTTGCACCTAATTTCCCCCTGACTTCACTTCTTTGATGTAATCAGATCATTTACTCGTCAATTCAATAGAACTCAGATCAGTACTTGTTCTGATCCTCAACAACTTGCAAACAACAGGCACTGATTACACTCAAGCCACACCCACTCTAGCTAAGAGACTCCAGGTGACGCTCGCCGGCTTTCTGTCCACTCTAGCCAGGAACTCAAAGGCTCAACATCAGAGAAGTGAGCTCTCTGGAGCTGCACTCCCATGGTATACCCTTGATTTTGACCTAGGTCTCTTCCCAATGGTCTCGCTGATTGCACACTTGATGGTGCGGACGGTGCAAGTGACGGTGGGCCCCGCTATGAAGTCAGTACTCTAAACCTGAAATCTGACCACCGGAAAGTAATCTATGAGTAATGGCCAAAATGCCTCTAACTACTATCATTGGAACTCCAATGTTTGAGCATCTTGATGCGACACTACAAATGGCATGACACAAGGGAATGTGAGACCCAATAATGAGGAGACCAAAGACCCAATAATGAGGAGAGGAGGATAGGAGAAAGAAGATCCCACCCTCTTTGTCAAGATTGAGAAAGAGGAGAGTTGACCTTTGGCATTATTTAGGATAGTTCAAGAGGCCAACACTAGCAAGACGGAGGTTTCACCAATTATCATGGTGCTTCTCTCCAAAATAGAAGTTCACACTGTAGGATCAATACTCAAATTGATGGAACATCTCCTTTCCATGCACAAGGAATGTCATGGGCAGATCACGTATGATTTTACATTTTTTTGGCATCTACATTTCACAACATATGGCATTTTGTTGGAGAGAACAAAGGCAAGAGATAATTGGCAAAAGTTCATGCTCTACATTTGGAAGTAGGGAAGTGTAGCAATGATTTGGTGTAGGAAGCTGCCCAACTTAGGGAAGAAGGAGCAGCCCTAGAGGAGAAGTTGCAATAAGAAGAAAAGAGAAAGCAAGACAAAGAGAAGCTTTGTTGCAAAAAAGAAGAACGCTACTGAACATAATTTGAGGAGCAAGTGAAAGCTCAAGAGGAAGAGATCAATGCTTTGAAGGGAGAAGTCAAGAAAAAAAAGGTGGCCCTTTCTGCTAATAAAGTGCAACAAATGAGGAGCATCAAGTGGTTGAGATGAAAATTAAGAAGCTTTTGGAGAAGGTAAAAGATCAAGAGGAAGAACAAGCACTCGACTATTTGGCCATTCACAAAGAAGTGTTGTTAGAGCTACTTGAGATTTGAAATGACACATTATAGAAAAGTAAAATAATCAAATCATTTCCACGAAAGATTTACCATGAAGGGCTCTTCAAGGTGGCAATTCAATTTGTTCTGATGGCTGATGGTCCCAAAGGTCTCTCTCTCCTAGAGTTACCAATGTTATTCATATCTTGGAGCTAATGTATATGTTCTACCCTTCCCAAAAGGCATCTTTACCACCATAGGTTTGGGACACCTGATTTTTTTGTTATATGTGCTACTTCACAATACTCACAGCCGTCATGGCTTTACAATGCATCACCTCAATACTCCGGAACCACCAGGGATCCAAAAACCTCATCAAGGTTGAATGCACACTCACACTCTTGCACTTGCATTTATGCTTTGAGTTCCTCACCACTACTCAACCCAACTATCACAAAACATGCATAACATTGACATTGATGCACTTAGGATCTTGGAGGTCCCCATGTATCATCCGCATGAAAGAACCCAACTTGCATACACAACAACAAAAAGATTGTGCACATACAAGGTGGACAAAAAAACATGTGACTCGGAATTCCAAAACTGAACCTATATTATATCAAGGTGATTCTCATGAGGCTATTGTTTCAAAATACCTAGGATTGAAGCAAAACACACACTTATCACCAAATCTCAGTTCCTTTGTTGTCTCCTATTTAACCTCTTAGGCATTAACCACTCCTAAATGAGGGTAGTGTCATTGTCTGTGGCGCACTACAGCAAAAAGAAAATCACAAAGTAATCACTTTCACTCTAAAATCTAGCCGAAATTGCTCTTCAAGGTGATGGTTTGTCCAACTCAGAGTGCCACTCTATTCCAAAGATGTAATGCTTGCAAATATATTCTACCCTTCCTAAAAGGCACAACTTGCAAGATTGAACTTCTTGTTACTTCTTGTCTAGACTTTTTGATTTTGTGGTACTACTTGTGTGGTGAGCTTTCCAATCCACTCATTGCACAAGTTCACTCCTCCAAATTCTTTAGTGCAAACTCTGATCAGGGGCAAATACCTGTTTGGCACTAACCATTGAAGACATGGTATGAATTGCCTAACCTAAAATATTGCCTAAACATTAAACAACATAGAAAATTCAATGCTTGCAAAACTTGCAAAGTAAGAGCACTCTTTACTTGTAATCAAAGTTTGCATTACATGAAAGAGAAAACATGGGTGTCAATGGCACTCTGCCTTATATAAAGGTTTGGCTCTGAACCAAAGGGATCAGAATCCCAAGTGAATCCTAAAACATTCTAATCTAAATTCTCCATCATTGATTTTGACTATCTTAATCCTATCTTATCCTAACCATCTATAGAATGATTAGGCTCCTACATGTGTCAAGGGAGATATCAAGCCCACTTAATCTATTTTTTGTATACAGCCCCAAGTACTTGTACAAACCCGAGAGCACTCCTCTTCAAGCAAATACAACTCCAAGTGCAATATAATTCCGGGTGCACTCATCCTCTACTCTATACAACTCTGAGTGCCACTTAACTCTAAGGGCACTCCTCTCAAATACATACAAAACTAAGTGAAGGCACAACTGGCTTGGTCAAGGTCTCAACTACAATACAACTCTGAGTATCTAATCCTTACAAAAGAATGCCTATCTTACAAAGTGACTTCCTTACGGGGGAGTCTTAGATTAGAACTATTGGGAGTGAGTGGCTATGTTTACCTCTTAGGCATGTAATGAGTTGGTTTGTTTGGGCTTGATACCTAGACATCTCGAGCAAGAAGGTCTGTCATACTTCATTGAATTTCTTATCCAAAAGCTCTTTCAAGTTTAGAGACAAGTTTTTCATATGCTCCTCCTTGTAGGCCTGATTCTGCAAGCACTAGACTTGCATCTCCAATTCATGGCATTTGGTTCTCAAGGCACACACTGCACTTTCTTCCTTTACCATCTCCATGAATTGGGCATGGGTCTCTTCCAATCAATGCAATGCCTTCAACTGATGTTCTTCTCTTTGCTTTGACTGCCATTTGGCCTTCTGTTCTTCTAGCACTTGGAGGCTTTCCACATGCTTGATTCTTTCTTCCTCTGCCTCCTTGGTGAGATGTTTCAGTTGAGCTGCCACTTCCTTCTGGTGGTCTTGCATCTACAACTCCCACATTACAACTTGGTGATGCTTCTCCTGTCCAAGTTCTGCCCACCTTCTTGCACTTGCTGCAAAGTTGGTCTTTGGCTTCCTTCTTGAACTGGTCAAACTCAAGGTAGAGTGCCTTCCAATATCCTTCAAACCTCTTGGTCTTGGATGCCTGTGCCAACCCAGCAAATATCACTTTTGCAGTAATCGGGTAAGTAAAGTTTGTTCCCGTAGAGATACAAGTCAGAAATTTCCAAATACAAAGCAAAGTAACAATTTCAGTTCTTCTTGGTTGCGTCTTTAATCTCTCAGGTAGAAACCACACCCAGAAGAGAGTAACAAGCACTGATTCGCAGACTTGTCACAAATTAACACTCCTTAATCACAACTCCATCAAATCTTTCCAAACAATCTTGATTGTGATGATTCAAGCTCTCCCAAAAATGGCACTTCAGTGCAAAATGACTTTGCCTCAGAATTGTGTTCCACCCCTCCACTAAAGGCACAACTTCCTCGATCAAAATTGCTTCACATCAACTTTGCATTGCACTCACAAATGCAGAATACTACCAACACTACAATTCCTCTCAGATTTGTCAAGGCATTGCTTTGATTGCACTTCACTCAGGATCAAACACACAGAATGAAGATCAAGGCTATGGAATCCAACATCCAACAAACACACTGACTTGCACTTCAAATTTCTTCACAAACACAATTGCAAAGCTGATACTTGGAATCAAGCTCAAGCAATGAGCACTGCTTCACAACACTTTGCTTTATTTATTTTTAGAAATTATGAGCACTGAACAACATTTCTCTATGAATGCCACTCTTAAGTAGTGAACAAATTGACAGTTCTAACAACTATACCATTCTACCACAACTTTTCTAACCTACAGATCCAAAATGACAATGCACCTCTTCATATCTGCCTCTTCAAATCTCAAAACTATTACTACTCCAATCCGATGTCTACTTCTTCCTCGGCTTTCAAACCCGAACCCGAAGTAACTTTACTTCCTAATATTTTGTCCTCGGGTTTCATATCTTCTACTTCTTCTACCAGATCCAACAATTCTCTTTCCTGATCTGAAATTCCACTAGTGGGTAGCCCTTCTAAACCTTCATCTTTCGACCCACTCTTCTTTAATGTCTCCATCTCTAACTCCAAAGACATCTGCACTCCTATGTTATCTACTTCGGGTTTGGCTCTAATGTCTTTCCAAAACATTTCTATCTCTATTTTCACTAAGTCTAATCTGATTGCAATATTATCTTCTACTTCTAAGATCTTCATGTCTACACAAGTCCGTAGACTTATCAACAACGCGTTCAAATCTGTATCTTTTGCCTGTCTTCGCCTCGTCTCCTACACCAACAACTTCAACTCGTGCAGCCTCGTCTCTTCAATTCAAACATTGGCCTCTGTACTCAACATTGCATTCATCCTGAGGACAATCTCCTTCAATGGCTCCAATCTCATCTTCCTCTCTTGCTCTCGATCTGCAAGCCAGTCCTCCCTGTACATTGCCAATTCCGCTTCAAACTTGGCTTTCACCGTCTCCTTCTCCTTCTATACCACCTTCTCCTCCTTATTATGAAGTAACTCTCATAATCTCTCTTCTTCCCTATACCGTGCTGCCAACTCTCTTTGCCAGAGTTGCTTCTTCTCCTTGACACTTTCTATCACCCTATCGAGCTCTTGATCCTTCGCTGCTACTCTCGCCATAGCATGGATAACTTCTACTCTTGAATTAGCAAACTGCTGCTTGTCTCTCCCTTGCTATGTCACTCTTCTTCACAAGATTGTCTCGATATCTCACTTCTCTCTTCAGATCTTCAATAACCCGAGTCCTCACTATTACCTCCGCGCGCAGTACTTCCCTCTCTTCCTCACCTCAAGTTATACTCTTCTTCAACTCCGAGTTCTCTTCTTTTAATCTGGACAACACGTACAAGATAGTTTTTACCTCTGGACAAGTCGACTGCATCTCCTTCTTCTTGTACTCCAGCTTCACCAACAAAGGACACACCACCTCCCGTAGGTACTCGACTCCATCACTCGGGGCTACTTCTTCTTGCGTGGCCACTTCTCTTTGTACTTTGTGTTCATCCGATACTCGCTTTCTTCTCTGCAGTCTTTGTATCGGAATGTATGCCTAGCTTCCCGAGCTTGCATTTGCTTCTTCTTGCACATTACTTGGACCTGCATTGTACTTCGCCTTACGTCTCAAGCGGACTCCTCTCTGAACTGTGATCTTTTCTTCTGCTTCAGGTACTTTGTCTTCCAACTTCGTGTTGTCCTCGGCCTTGATCTCTGCTTGCACTTCTTCTTCTTCTGCTGCAGTAGCTAGCGCCAATGTCATTTCTCCTCCTTCATCGCTGTCGCTACTCGTATCTCCACTCTGTAGCGTTAGCTTGGGTTCCTCCTTGTGCTCCGAGTCTTTGGTGTAACAATATGGAGTTTAGCAACAAAGTCAGTCGGGCTCACGAAGTAGCACATAAGACAAATTAGCCTAGAATATTCCAGAAGTATCTAGGAAGCTTCTTGGGAAGCTTCCCGGTTAGCTTAGCTTGCACCTTAAGTAAGTAGCTTCTAGAAGGAAGCTTCTAGAAGCTTCTAACTACCTTAGCTTGCACGCCAAGTAGGCTTCTTGTAATACCAAGGGTTAGCCATATGATCTAGATGTGAAATTTGGTTTGGTAACATCTAGAATGATGTTATACATGATGGTCAATATAGATCAGATAGAAGTATCACCAAAAGAGTACTTCTACTAATAGGGCAAAAACCGAAATAGACTTGAGAACCTTAGAACCAATAGCTAGACATATGATTTAAAGGTGAGAATTGGTTTGGTAACATCTGGAAGGATGTTACACATGATGGACTAAACAGATTAGAAAGAGGTATCACCAAAAGGGGACTTCTACTAATAGAGTAGGAACCGAAATATGCCTGAAATCTTTGAAGGCAATTTCGGAGGCCTAAACGGATGAATTAGGCCTCAAAAATGTGCAGATTCCTTCCCCCCAACGGAGGAAAGGCTGGCCTTCCCTCCCCCTGGTTTGTCTCGTCGAGAGCTTTCCAACGGTACCTTACTCATGTGATTCTGAGATTCCTACAGGAAGATTCCCTAAAAGATTCCCTCCGGTCAAAGCTCGTTTGACCAACCAGATAGGACCTAGACCAGACAGGTCACCCATCCAAGTCAGTAATCCAAGGGTGGAGCTTGCTGACATGTCACCTATCTATGTCCCTAATCCTATGGTGGAGCTTCCTTGGAGGAGATACTCTTTGTCTATATAATAAAGAGAAGGTGCTCCCTTGGGGCATCGAATGTTTGAGTGTGCAATCTGTGTTTTCTCTCTTCTCTTGTCCTCGGAGTATTACAATGGTATCAGAGTGAGTGTTCTAGTCCAAGAGAGTGGATCACCCCTCTTGGAATAGCACGAACTACTGAAACTGAGTAATTTGAGGTGGAGAACATAGAGTAATCGCTAGACTTAGGAAGGACTTTAGAGAGCGGATGGGATGGATGCGCCGGGGGGACAATTTCCCGCACCTAGCTTTCCATTCTCAAACCCATTCCACATCAAGGTTATGTACATCTAGCATGAGCAGATGAGAGTATCGCTAGTTTATCACTTTGGTGCTGAATTCATGGACAGAGTGATGAACTCACCAAACCCGGTGATTCTACCTGTGGTGATATATGACAGAGAGTGGGATTTGACGATCTACATTCTATTATGATAATATGGATATGAATGTCCCAAATCCTCTCCCTTTCAACACTCAAGTAGAAATCCGTTATGTAGTGAGGCCGAAATTGATGTTTAGAGATTTTGTGGTTAGGAATTTTGGTGAAGAGTATTATCAACAAGTGATAGCTTCTGAGGTCCCAACGGTAGTTCCGATAGTTTGTGCGCCTTCCAGAGTGATTATATTGACTCTGTATTGAAGTAGACGTTAGCAATTGGGTGTTGCAGGCACCATGGATCCGCAGTTGCAAGAGCTGGTGCAAGGAATGCAAGGGATGTTGAATGAATTTCGAGAGATTAAGATGACCATGGAGACATTGCAAAGTCAAGTGCAGATCCTTAGGAACGATCAACCCATGCAAGAAGAAGAGCCGTCTCAAAACCCAGTACCTGCGACTGAAGTACTTGGAGAGGCACCCGTGCCTACAAACCCTATCAACGATGAAGCCACATTGCTACTCCGGATGAAGAAGACCTGCAACATCGAGCCTTACAAGGGGCAGCGTACGATGGGAGTAGTGGAGAATTGGATCTCGAGAATGAATTGATATTTTCGATTGTTCTCAACAGAGATCACAGAGCATGCTGCAGGCGTGTTTGCATGTGGGTACTTGACCGATAAAGCCCTCACATGGTATGATGCTTGGGAACGATCCATGTTGGCAGAGAGAAAGGAGGTCACATGGACAGCAATGCAAGAAGGACTGCTCAAGAATTTCCAATCGGTGGATTCTGTGCAGATGGCTCGAACCCGACTATGGGGATTGAGACAGAAGAATAGCATACAAGAGTATATGGAGGCATTTCTGGATCTACAAGTCGCAATTACTGACATGAGTCCAGCAGAGGCTCTCGACAATTTCAAACGAGGGTTGAAAGAGCGGATTCGCCAAGAAGTCATGGTGCAAAACCCTCGCACGGTATTTGAAGCCATTGCTTGTGCGCAGAGAATAGCCGGAGCATTAGGTGGAGGTGAAGGAGTAGTTCCACCTCAACATTATCGGGTAGAAATGCCACACATGGGTGGACCAGTACCGATGGAATTGGGCAACCTTCGATTCCGGGATCGAGGAGCACGGCCGCTTTAAGGAAAGCGAGGACGGGTAGAAGAACGAAGAGATGGAGTCCCACGAGGAGAAGGGACTCGAGGAGAACAATGCCGTTGTTACAATTGTGGCCGTATTGGGCACATATCTACCAATTGTTGCACCCGTTTCCCTAGAGGCCCTCGGCCTTCGTATAGGCGATCTCTACATGGAGAGGCACATTGAAGAGGAGGAGGTGGAAACCACTTCGAAAAAAGAAGATCGCCAGTAAATGTACCTCGCGGCCTTACTGGCTCAATAAGGAAGCAGAGAAGCGAGGGAAGGAAGAAGAATAATGCGCAAAGATCCCGAAAGGCAACCTCACAATTGATTGTTGTGAATGGAATCCTAGAAGGTAATCAAGTGAGAGTATTAATAGATCCGGGAGCAACAGAGAATTTCTTGTCTCGCTCTGTTGCAATCAGATTGGGAATGGATCTAGAGAGAGATGGAAGTGAAGAAGTAGAGTTACCAAATGGGCAAACAGAGAGGATTGAATCATTACCTAGACGGGTAACCCTCTCTGTAGGAGAATATCAGGAAGCAATTGAGTGGCGAGTGATACAATTAGCCCGTTATGATGCAATTTTAGGCATGCCATGGATGGAGCAGTACAACCCAATGGTGGATTGGAGGAAGAAAGTAGTGAGAACCCACCAATGGTCAATCATTGGGGTTAAAGAAAAATCACACAGGCAGAAATTGCCTCTATATGTCGTAGGGACGACAACTGTCTATAAGACTGATAGATGTTTTATGGGTCTAATAAGAGAAGTCCAGAGTGCACAACTCGCTGGACAAATTCCTGAGAAATTGAAGGATGTGGTGGATGAGTTTCAAGATGTCTTTCCCGATGATCTACCCTCAGGATTACCACCTAAAAGGCGAGTAGATCACAAAATAGAGACACTCCCGGGGAAGACACCTCCTTGTAAAGCCCCATATCGCCTATCACCTCATGAGTTGGAAGAGTGTAAGACTCAAATTGAGGAGATGCTACAGAAAGGGTTCATCCAACCTAGCGTATCACCATATGGGGCCCCTATCTTGTTTGTGAAGAAGAAGGATGGTACAATGCGCATGTGCATTGACTATCGGGGTCTCAATCAGCAAACAGTGAAGAACAAATACCCCTTACCTCGCATGGATGACCTATTTGATCAACTCCATGGAGCGAGATACTTCACCAAATTGGACTTGCAGAGCGGTTACAATCAAATCCGAATTGCAGAGGAGGATGTGTACAAAACTGCCTTTCGAACCAGGTATGGCCACTTTGAGTATCTTGTGATGCCTTTTGGCCTCACCAATGCGCTTGCCACTTTCATGAGCCTAATGAATGACATATTTTGTCCATACTTGGATAAGTCTGTTATCGTCTTCTTGGATGATATCTTAGTATATAGTAGCACGATGACAGAACACAAACAACATCTACGAGAGGTCCTCCAAATTCTAAGACAGAATCAGTTGTACGCCAAAATCTCAAAGTGTGAGTTTGGCAAGTCTGAAGTAGACTACGTAGGGCATAAAGTAAGTGCAGAGGGCATTCAAGTATTGACAGATAAAATAGAGGTCATTCAAAAATGGAGTGCTCCCGAAGATCAGACTCAACTTAAGAGCTTCTTGGGGTTAACGGGATTCTATTGTAGATTTGTCAAGGACTTCTCCAAGGTTGCACAGCCTTTAACGGCACTACTTGGCAAGGGGAAGAAGTGGACATGGGGAACTGCACAAGAGTTGGCCTTTCAAGAATTGAAGGCCGCCTTGCTACATGCACCAATCTTGAAGTGGTATGACCCAAAACGTCCAATCAAGTTGGCTACGGATGCATCAGGCGTAGCAATAGGAGCAGTCCTACAACAAGAGTGGCATGACGGATGGCATCCAATTGCATATTTCTCTTGAAATTTGTTACCGGCAGAGCGCAACTACCACACCACAGAACGAGAAGAACTGACCATTGTTCTAGCAACCAAGCATTGGAAGCACTACTTGGGCGAGAAGGCATTTGTAGTAGAGACAGACCACAAACCTCTAGTCTACCTCGAGACGCAAAAGGATCTATCTCGTCGCCAAATTCGGTGGGTAGAGTGGCGACAACGCTTCAACATGACAATCACCTACGTGGAAGGTAAGAAGCAACTTGCAGATGCGTTCACCCGCATGCCAATGGCCAACAACTTGGCGGCAGAGGTTAAGATTAACCCTGAATTCTGGCAAGAGATTCTAGCTGCTACAAAAACTGACCCACAGATTGTAGAAGCGCAAGCGTCCAAAGGTGTCACCAGCACCCAAGGACACACCTTTTGAGAGGGCCGATTGTGGATCCCAAATGTCCCAGAATTACGCACCACCATTCTAGCGGAATGTCATGATTCGGCCATTGCAGCTCATATCGGAGTGGACAAGACCTTGGAGGCAGTCAAACGCCATTACTATTGGCCCAAGATGAGCAACGACGTGATGGACTATGTGCGTAGCTGCCTACTTTGTCAACAGAACAAAGCTTCTAATCAAGCTCCTGCAGGGCTCCTTCAACCTCTTCCCACTCCTACCCAACGTTGGGAACAAGTGAGTATGGATCTTGTTTGTGAATTACCCAAGACCACCACAGGGTTTGACTCCATTGTCGTCTTTGTGGACCGGCTCAGCAAAATGATTCATGTACGCCCTACCACCAAGGAGGTGACCGCTCCACAACTAGCTCAACTATACTTAGATGCAGTCTTTGCTCACCATGGCTTGTCTAGAGTACTCATCACCGATAGAGGCACCCAATTCACCAGTTTGTTTTGGCGAACACTCTTTGGTTTCTTCAAAACCAAGTTGGCCATGTCTACAGCTTACCACCCACAAACAGATGGCCAAACAGAGCGGGCTAATCGCACGATTGAAGACATGTTACGCGGCTTCACCTTAGAAGAGCAAGAGAGGTGGGACACCCTACTACCGTTGGTGGAATTCGCTTACAACAATTCAGTGAATGCCTCCACCCAGGTCACTCCGTTCTTCCTCATGTATGGTGAGCATCCCTTCACACCTTCTAGCTTGATGAAGATCCGTCCAGTGACTACCAAGGTTGATGCAGTCAACACATTTGTTTCTAGAATCCAACAAGGTGTGGAGAGCGCCAAGCACAGGTTACAGATTGTGCAAAATCGACAAAAGCAGTATGCTGATGCACACCGTAGGCATATGGAGTTCAATGTTGGGGATCAAGTGTGGCTATCGACAACCAACCTCACATTAGTTGGATCTCGTAAGCTCAAACCTCGTTTTATTGGGCCTTTCTCGATTCTTCGTCGCATCGGCGCTGTGGCCTATCACCTTGAGCTACCACCACACATGAAGATCCATCTAGTGTTCCATGTCTCCCTATTACGCAGATATGCTCCCCGATCAGGCCAAGGTACTTCCACACAGGACATTCGACCTTGTCCGACAGTCATTGATGGCACAGAGGAATATGAAGTAGAGCGGATTCTCCAAAAGCGCATGCGTGGTACTCGCCATCCGCGGGTGGAATATCTAGTACAATGGAAAGGTTACCCTCTCTATGAAGCAACCTGGGAACCCGCTGCCAATTTGGCACATGCACCGGTGTTGGTGCAAGCATTTGAGCAACAATTGCACAACGAGGACGTTGCATCTTAAAAGGAGGGAGGTCTGTAATACCAAGGGTTAGCCATATGATCTAGATGTGAAATTTGGTTTGGTAACATCTAGAATGATGTTATACATGATGGTCAATATAGATCAGATAGAAGTATCACCAAAAGAGTACTTCTACTAATAGGGCAAAAACCGAAATAGACTTGAGAACCTTAGAACCAATAGCTAGACATATGATTTAAAGGTGAGAATTGGTTTGGTAACATCTGGAAGGATGTTACACATGATGGACTAAACAGATCAGAAAGAGGTATCACCAAAAGGGGACTTCTACTAATAGAGTAGGAACCGAAATATGCTTGAAATCTTTGAAGGCAATTTCGGAGGCCTAAACGGATGAATTAGGCCTCGAAAATGTGCAGATTCACCCCCAACTGAGGAAAGGTTGGCCTTCCCTCCCCCTGGTTTGTCTCGTCGAGAGCTTTCCAACGGTACCTTACTCATGTGATTCTGAGATTCCTACAGGAAGATTCCCTAAAAGATTCCCTCTGGTCAAAGCTCGTTTGACCAACCAGATAGGACCTAGACCAGACAGGTCACCCATCCAAGTCAGTAATCCAAGGGTAGAGCTTGCTGACATGTCACCTATCTATGTCCCTAATCCTATGGTGGAGCTTCCTTGGAGGAGATACTCTTTGTCTATATAATAAAGAGAAGGTGCTCCCTTGGGGCATCGAATGTTTGAGTGTGCAATCTGTGTTTTCTCTCTTCTCTTGTCCTCGGAGTATTACACTTCTAGAAGGAAGCTTCTTGAGAAGCTTCCTAGCTAACTTGGCTTGCACTCTAAGAAAGCGGCTTGAGGAAGCTTCTTGAGAAGCTTCTCAAGTACCTTGTATGTACCTATAAATACCAAAGCCAAAGCTCGTGCTAGGCATTCGGAGTTTTCCCTCATTCAAGTGTCACAATGTGAGCTTCCATTCTCCTATTTCTCTCCTCGGTTTTGGTCTTTTACATTGGTATCAGAGCAAGAATGGGATGGATGGAATTTATGGACCACCAAATCCACTTCCGCCAAACCATTGGGACATGTCCAGATATTACCAAAGCATCGTTTCACACAATTCATCACCTCACGCTTTGGGCAGGATTTTCTACATATGATCATACTGTCAGAGGAACCCTTGATACTTCCAGTTGTAACTTATGGAGAACGGTGGACGTGTTGTATCTATGTGTTAATCAACTAGATAAATTGAGGGTAGTGGAATAGAGTAGTAGAGATGGCGGCAATACCGGATGTTATCCTTGCAATGCAACAAAAAATCGAGCATCTTACTCAATTGTTGGATGAACGAGACCATCAACGACAAGAACATATAGACAGAGCGCCAGTTCGAGATAGAGAAGATCGCATTCGATTTTTGAAACCCAAGGTGTTTGAAGGCAAGAATCTTCTAGGCACAGTGGAGAATTTTGTGTTTGACTGTGAACGTTACTTTGAAGCCACCAATCTTCAAGACAAGCGGAAACAAATTGTGTTGGCTTCTAGCCAGTTGGATGGAGTGGCAAAACTTTGGTGGCGATTCCAAGTAGAAAGAGCTGAATGACAAATTGTTACACCAATTTTTACATGGGCAAAATTCAAGGATGCAATACTTGGTCGATTTCAGACTATAAATGCCACTCGAGCTGCACGAGATAAATTGGCGGAGTTGAGGCAGATTGGCTTAGTGAGAAGCTACATCACACAATTTCAGAATATCATCATGCAAATTCCAGATATCCAAGAAGGTGAAGTTCTGGATTGATTTGTGCGAGGATTGAAGTCATGAACCAGATTGGAGGTGACCATGCAAGAGCCACAGAATGTAGAAGAAGCCATGCAATTGGCCGAGCGTTTTGATTCCTTAGTTGCGACAACTTGGTCTTGACCTACACAAAACCCACCAGTACCACGAGTGGAAGAACTGGTACCAATGGAGATTGATGCTATCCAATGAAGACCACTTGGCACAATAGATAGAGAAAGATTACGACAAAATGGAGGTTGTTTTTATTGTCGCCAGTTGGGGCATCGCATTGCTGAATGTCCACTCAAGAATGGACGACCTTGACAAGTTGCCCAAGTGGAGGTTGTGGAGCGGAATGATCAAGGAAACGAGGAATCCCAGTAGGAGATTTTGAGCCGCCTACTGGGAGCTTGATTAGTTCCAATGGGATTGAAGGCTCGACCTATGCAAGTCTGCTTCACTTGCAAGGTATGATATCTAATCGGGGTTGTAGAATTTTGGTTGATTCTGGAAGTTCAGAGAATTGCATGTCTATGCAAGTAGCAAAGAAATTGGGTATTCCTATCAAGCCAGTGATTGGAAGTAGTTTGATGATGGCGGATGGTAAAAAGGGTTCTGCATTCCGCACCTTGCATCTTGTTACCTTCAAGATTTGGAAGGAGTATTTGGAGTGTATGAGGTTTGTAGTGGCACCTCTACACTATGATATCATTGTGGGTCTACCTTGGCTTGAATGTCATAAGGTTCAATTTGATTGGACCCGACACCAAATTCAAGTAAAACACCAAGGTAGGAATTTCCGATTAGGTTGTCTGGCACCTTTGAGTAAGACACCTAAGAATAGTCAGTCCTAAGATGGGAAGTTTGTCGAGAAGGTAGCCATAGAGCAAATCTGGAAGGGAGATGAGTCCCAAGATGGGAAGTTTGCTAGGAAGGCAACCATGGAGCAAGCTTGGAAGAGAGATGAGTCCCTAGAAGGGAAGTTTGTTAATGAAGCAGCCATAGAGCAAGCTTTGGAGGAAGATAAGTTTGTATTCGCGGTGTGGATCAAGCCAATTGCACAAGAACAATCTGAGGAGGGCCAAGTGCCGCATCAAGCAACGGTTGATTGGATAGTTCAGGAGTTTGCAGATGTGTTTCCGGATAATCTGCCAAAGGGATTACCCTCTGATCAAGGTATGCCTTTCAAGATCGAGTTATTGCCAAGGAGTACTCCAGTGAGTAGACCAATCTATCGGCTCTCACCAAAGGAGTTGGAGGAGTTGCGAACAACACTTATAGAGTTGTTGGAGAAGGATTTCATACGACATAGTATATCTCCTTGGGGAGCACCGGTACTACTTGTTCCAAAGAAGGATGGAGGACTTCATTTCTATATTGATTACCGTGGGCTCAATAAGCAAACCGTGAAGAATGCATATCTCTTGCCTCGGATTGATGACTTGCTTGATCAATTAAGTGGAGCACGCTACTTTTCCAAGCTAGATCTTCATAGCGGCTATTGGCAAATTCCTATTGAAGGAGGGGACATGCAAAAGGCTGCCTTTTGCACAAGGTATGGACATTTTGAGTGGAGAGTTCTACCTTTCAAACTCACTAATACTCCAGCAGTCTTCATGGATCAGATGCATCGGGTGTTGGAGGGGCTATTGGATCAGTCCATGGTAGTGTTCTTAGATGATATCTTAATCTATAGTAGGACAAAGGTAGAACACATGAATCATGTGCGAGAAGTCCTAAGACGACTACGACAATGGAAATTTTATTGCAAGAAGTCAAAGTGTGCTTTTTGGCAGAAGGAGGTTACCTTCTTGGGTCATAAGATCTCATTAGAGGGGACCAAGATGGAAGAAGAGAAGATCAAGGCCATTACTGATTGGCCTACCCCAAAGGATGCTACAGAAGTACGAGCATTCAATGGATTGGCCAGTTTTTACCAACGGTTCATCCACTATTATGCTCACGTGGTTGCGCCATTGACTGACCTCTTGGGAAAGAACTTGAGCTTCCAATGGACCACCAAGCATGAAGAAGCATTCCAGAAGTTAAAGCATATGGTGTCTTCAAGACCCATTCTTCAACCATATGATCCTCAACTACCTTGTGTGGTTGATTTTGATGCTTCTAACTTTGCAATTGGAGTTGTTTTGCAACAAGAATTTCCAGATGGACTACATCCTATTGCCTTTGTGTCTCGCCAACTAAATACAGCTGAAAGAAATTACTCTGCTCGAGATTGAGAACAACTTGCAATGGTATATGCCACCAAGGTATGGAGGCATTATCTCTTGGGGAAACAAGTGATCATGCGAACTGATCACAAGCCATTGTTCCAGACCTTACACCTAGAGCACATGAAGAGTCGACATCATCGATGGGAAGAGCAACTCCAATTGTTCGACATCAAACTTGAGTACAAACCAAGTCAGTTCCATGTCATCCCTGATGCTCTATCACGACGACCTGATTTGAAGTCACTTCCTCTCATCACGACAGCAATTACGACGGTGTCAATTGATCCCAAGATTCATAACGAGTTTCAGATAGGCTTTACAGCAAGATCCCTTCTTCCAAATGGTACATGGTCGGCTAACAACAGGTGACAAGGAGTACAACACCTTCTCCTTCAAGGAAGGCCTTCTATTCCATGCGGACCAGATCTATGTTCCAGCCAAAGGTGATCTTTGACTTGTGCGCCTTCAAGAAGCCCATGATTTACCCATCATTGGTCACATGGGTGTGGACAAGACCTTGGGTACCCTCCAACGTCAATAGTGGTGGCCCAACATGACATGTGATGTTCACGAATTTGTCCGATCGTGTGAAAGCTGCCAAAGTAACAAGGCCAGCAACCAAAAGCCGGGTGGACTCCTTCAACCGCTTGCCGTTCCATCAGCTCGTTGGGAGCATGTGAGCTTGGATCTCATCACATCCTTGCCAAAGACAAAACAAGGACACACCGCCATCGTGGTGTTTGTGGATAAGCTTAGTAAGCAAATCCACTTGGCACCAACCTGTGATACCATGGATGCTCCAACCTTAGCACAAATCTACTTCGAGAATGTCTTCAAGCATCATGGAATGCCATGCGTACTCATCTCCGACCGTGATCCTCGCTTTACCGGGAAGTTTTGGCAAGCACTCTTTCGGATACTCGGCACCAGGCTTGCTTTGTCCACGGCCTATCATCCTCAAACTGATGGACAAACCAAACGTGAAAATCGTACATTGGAGGATATGTTGCGTGCCTTTGTCAATGTCCACCATACCAATTGGGATGAATGTCTTGCCGTTGCTGAATTTGCCTACAACAATTCCAAACAGGCAAGCACCGGATTCTCTCCTTTCTTTCTCAATTTTGGCCAAGATCCGCTTGTTCCAGATTCTCTTCTTGCTCCCCCTCCATCTCAGGTTCCTCATACTTCCACCTTCTTGACCACTATATCCCAATCTCTCCAACAAGCCAAGTCTCACCTCCTTGTTGCTCAGAATCGCCAAAAACAATATGCGGACCACCATTGTCGAGATCTCACCTTTGAAGTCGGTGATAAAGTCATGCTATCCTCTAGTAACCTCCCTCTCCCACTTGATACCCAAGTTTGTAAACTTGCCCCTAATTGGATAGGACCCTTTGATATCACCCAAATTGTCTCTTCTGTTGCTTATCATCTTGCCTTGCCTTTTCATATGCGTATCCATCCTGTCTTTCATATTTCCAAGTTGAAACCCTTTGTTCCTAACCCCTCTTCCTTTTCCTCTCGAGTCCAACCTCCCCCTCTTCCTATCCCTATCAATGATCATGAGGAGTACGAAGTTGATTGTATCCTTGCGTGTCGCCATATTCAACAAGGCCGTCGCCAACATACGGAGTACAAGGTCCTTTAGAAAGGGTATCCCCTTCATGATGCCACTTGGGAACCTCTTTCTCACCTCCACAATGCACAGACGGCCATCCTGGAATTCAAAGCTTCACTGGTGACGAGGATGTCACCAACTAGCGGCAGGGGAATATGTAACAATATGGAGTTTAGCGACAAAGTCAGTCGGGCTCACGAAGTAGCACATAAGACAAAAATTAGCCTAGAATATTCCAGAAGTATCTAGGAAGCTTCTTGGGAAGCTTCCTGGTTAGCTTAGCTTGCACCTTAAGTAAGTAGCTTCTAGAAGGAAGCTTTTAGAAGCTTCTAACTACCTTAGCTTGCACGCCAAGTAGGCAGCTTCTAGAAGGAAGCTTCTTGAGAAGCTTCTCAAGGGCCTTGTATGTACCTATAAATACCAAAGCCAAAGCTCATGCTAGGCATTCGGAGTTTTCCCTCATTCAAGTGTCCCAATGTGAGCTTCCATTCTCCTATTTCTCTCCTCGGTTTTGGTCTTTTACATTTGGTCTTCAGCTGGGCATCACCTTCCGAGTCTTCATCTTCCGACTTGATCATCACCATACCTTGCCGTGGGTTTCCTCTCCTGGTCTTCTGAGGTTTCTTCGTGTCTTTGGCTTCACCCTGCCAACTTCTCTTCTTCGAGTTCGGAGTACTCACTTTGATCTCCATGTTCTTCCCTGTCTTCTTATAGTACTCATTGGTGCTTCTGATTTGCAAAATGTACTGTTGCTCCTCTACATCAACCTCCTTTCTCAAATTGGGATGGAAATGCGACACCATCCGAGTTCGCTCCGCCGAGTTCAGCAAATTCAACCCGAGGTAGAAATGCGCTGCAAACGGCACGATGTAGTATGGAGGCGATTTATCCCACAGATTCCACACCATTTGTCATGTTCTCCCATGGAAACACCTTGCCCAATTGATTGGTTCTCCTGCAAACAACTTGTGAAAGAACACCGCTTGGTGTTTCATCACATACGTTGTTCTCTTCGGCTTCAGGATTGCCATCAGAGCACTCACAATTCCTCTCTTCACAGGGTCTTTGTAGCTCTCAACTTTGTACCCATTCTTTGTTTGCTTTGACAAGAATGCATCTCTCACCTCTTTGGTTTCTTGAGCTATCTCTCCCTTTCCCAAGAACGTGGCCCCCTGCTCCAAGCCTGCTTCTTTCCCGAGTACTAGTCTCCAATCCGACTCTATCCGGCGAGCCAGATTTCCTCTCTTCCCTTCTTCCTTGGGTCCATCAAGACACTTGCTCTTGATGATTTTTGTGATGAAACCTGGAAAACTCACGTTCCAGTTCCACGCCAAGAAAGTGATGCAAAGTCGGCTCAAGACTTTGATCCTAGCAATCACATCTAACCTCCGAATTGCATGATTTCTCACTGCAAATTTGGAGTTCTTCTTTCCTCCTCCCATCTCTCCTGCTTTCTCACTATCTCTCAATTTCACTCTTGCAACTTCTCCCTTACACACTAACATGTTTCTAACTCTATTTCCCTTCCCACGATCACCTGCAAGACGACTTCTCAACAGCAAAGGAAAATTACTCAACATTTTGTCGTTGCAAGTTTGATTTTTATAGAGTTGCATTTTCTTCGTCTTTCTTCACTTCAAGTTTCTACCGAGAAATCACACCTCTTGCATACACCTGTCATTGTCAATCAAACTCTACATGTATGGGCCACCAGTTTTTGAACGGTCCCTTCTTGAATTTCTTGCCCCGACAAAAGGTTGTTAGAGTGACTTCGCCTTGGGTTGAGCTCCCCCCAATACGAAGACTCCTTACTTCGGGTTGTGTGCTGATAGGGCATTTCCGAGTACTTTGCCTTATGACCCAAAGTCACTTTACTTCGGGTTTCATCCTGAAGACTCTTTTCTTTGCCTTCTTTGGCCATACCGGCGCAATCTGTCTTCTCTATACACTTCTTCTTCTTTATTTTGAAAAAAACAAAAATGTGGGCACCACAATGCCTAAATATCTCATTTGTTCTTAGTAGTGGCACTTTGCCTCTTCAACTCCTTGTTCTCCTACAACAAGGCTCTTACCTTTGAAGCCTCTACCTTGTACAGATCTTTGGCCTCTATTGCATTGTCCTTCACCATGTCCTCTCTGACCTTCCAAGTGTGGACCTGCTTATGCATGGTCTTGATCAGCATGGTGTAGTCCACTACATCAGGGAACTCGGCATGGTACAATGGTAGTAATTGTTAATTGTAGAGCAGTGCACACTAAGTGAATGATGACACTCAAGCCCTCTTGCACCTGCACTAACTTGGATGTTGTAGGTGCCACCTGCATTTTGATCTGCATTTGAGGTGCAGTTTGAGGAAGATCCATCACAATGTTGACCTCTTCTTCTTCTTTAGCATTGTCAATAATTCAATCTTCTTCCTTAGTGCAATCATTGACCTCTTCTTCTTCTCTTAACTGAAGTTCCTAGTCCTTTGAGCATTTGGATAAGAAACTTGGTTAAGAACTCCTGCCTAATTTTGCAGTTCTATTGTGGCTTCTTCTTATGGAACTTTTGGGCACAAAGGTGCTTGCGTAGGCATTATTGCTTCTTCCACCATATGTTCTTCTTCATCTGCAGAGACCTAGTCCATGTCTTGGTCTTGCACTTGGGGAGGAGACTAAGGAGACCTCTCAAGTTTCTTTTCCTTCTTTGTTGTCTCTTAAGGTGGAGGTTGATCCTTGTAGAGCAAAGGACCGTTGGTCCTCTTGTCCTCGTCTTCGTCAACCTAAGTGTCCTTAGCTTCATCTTCCAAAGAGGACACTTCAAAAATTTGGGCACTTGTCTTTGACTTCTTGGCTGGAGGAAGTGGTTTCTTCTTTGGGATGATGTTCCTCCTATTTGGAGCCTTGAGCAAAGCCAACTCTTCATCTACAACACAAGTTGGCCTATCTTTATAAATTTTGCATCCACTAGCAAATACTTGGCAATCTGAGTAGGTCCTTCATATTGTGCTTTGAAATAACCTATAGGATGAAAATGGGTAGGGAACCTCTTCCTCTCTTCCTTGGTGAGAAGGTTCATCCCCATATAGTAGTGCACTATGAAAGGAGCAATATAAGCAGCTCCTTCTTTGTCTACAAGATCTTTGTCCTAGAGCATTGTTTGTCAAACATTTGCTAGAGCTTGCATTGCTTGTTAAACATTTTTGCCCAATCTACAAGCTCTTCTGCATATATATAATCAAAGAACACTAATTGGCCATTGGTTAAGTATGTGGTTCATTTCTTTTTGAAAAGTTTCATAATTGCTTCTACAATGGCTCTCTAGACAAGGTGTAAAAGACCAAGTCCGAGGAGAGAAATAGGAGAATGGAAGCTCACATTGGGACGTTTGAATGAGAGAAAACTCTGATTACCTAGCATGAGCTTTGGCTTTGGTATTTATAGGTAGCATATAAAGCCCTTGAGAAGCTTCTCAAAAAGCTTTCTCGAGCCGCTTTCTTAGAGTGCAAGCCAAGTTAATTAGGAAGCTTCTCAAGAAGCTTCCTTCTAGAAACCGCCTACTTGGCATGCAAGCTAAGCTAGTTAGAAGCTTCTAGAAGCTTCTTTCTAGAAGCTACTTGCTTGGAATGCAAGTTAACTAGTTGGGACGCTTCCCAAGAAGCTTTGTAGATGCTTCAAGAATATTCTAGGTTAATTTGGCTTATTCTCTACTTTGTTAGCCTCACTAAATACGTCGCTAAACTCCATATTGTTAAATATTCCCCCATCGCTAGTTGGTGACGTCCTTGTTGCCATTGGAGCTTCAAACTCCTAGATGACTGTTTGTGCATTTTGGAGGTGAGAAAGAGGTTCCCATGTGGCATCATGAAGGGGATACTCGTTCCAAAGGACTTTGTACTCCATATGTTATTGGCATCCATGTTGGATGTGGTGATGCGCAAGGATACGATCAACTTTGTACTCCTCATGATCATTGATAGGGATAGGGGGAAGAGGAGGTTGGACGTGAGAGGCAAAAGAAGAGGGGTTAGGAACAAAAGGTTTCAACTTGGAAACATGAAAGACAAGATGGATGCGCATCTAACAAGGCAAGGCAAGTCGGTAAGCAACAAGAGAGACAATTTGGATGATATCAAAAGGTCCTATCCAATTAGTGGCAAGTTTACAAACTTGGATATCAAGTGGAAGTAGTAGATTACTAGAAGATAGCATAACTTTATCACCAACTTCAAAGGTGAGATCACGACGATGGTAGTCTGCATATTGTTTTTGACAATTTTGAGCAACAAGGAGGTGAGATTTGGCTTGTTGGAGAGATTTAGATATGGTGGTCAAGGTTGAAGTATGAGGAACCTCAGACAGGGAAGGAGCAAGAAGAGAATCTAGGACAAGCGGATCTTGGCCAAAATTTAGAAAGAAAGGAGAGAATCCGGTGCTTACCTGTTCAGAATTGTTGTATGCAAACTCCGCAACTGCAAGATATTCATCCCAATTGGTTTGGTGAATGTTGATGAAGGCTTGAAGCATATCTCCCAAGGTGCAATTTTCATGTTCAATTTTCCATCAGTTTGAGGATGATAGGCTGTGGACAAAGCAAGTTTGGTGCCAAGTATCTAGAAGAGTGCTTGCCAAAACTTTCCGGTGAAGTGAAGATCACGGTCGGAGATGAGAACATGTGGCATCCCATGATGTTTGAATACATTATCAAAGTAGAGTTGTGCCAAGGTTGGAGCATCCACAATATCAACCGTTGGTGCCAAATGGATTTGCTGACTAAGCTTATCCACAAACACCACAATTGTTGTGTGATCTTGTTGTGTCTTGGGCAAAGAGGTGATGAGATCTAAGCTCACATGTTCCCAACGAGTAGTTGGAATGGGAAGTGGCTGAAGGAACCCACTCAGCTTCTAGTTATTGGTCTTGCTGCATTGATAATTGTAATACTCCGAGGACAAGAAAAGAGAGAAAAAAAACACAGATTGCGCACTAAAACATTTGATGCCCCAAAGGAGCACCTTCTCTTTATTATATAGACAAAGAGGATCTCTTCCAAGGAAGCTCCACCATAGGATTAGGGACACAGATATGTGACATGTCAGAAAGCTCCACCCTTGGATTACTTACTTGGATGGGTGACATGTCTGGTCTAGGTCGTATCTGGTTGGTCAAACAAGCTTTGATCGGAGGGAATCTTTTAGGGAATCTTCATGTAAGAATCTCAAAATCACATGAGTAAGGTACAGTTGGAAAGTTCTCAATGAGACAAAGCAAGGGAGAGGGAAGGCCAACCTTTCCTCTCTTGGGAGAGGGGGGGGGGGGTTTGCACATTTTTGAGGCCTAATTCATCCGTTTAGGCCTCCAAAATTGCCTTCAAGGATTTTAGGTCTATTTTGATTCCTACTCTATTAGTAGAAGTCCCCTTTTAGGGATACCTCTTTCTGATCTGTTTAGTCCATCATATGTAACATCTTTCCTGATGTTACCAAACCAATTCTTACCTTTAAATCATATGTCTAACTATTGATTCTAAGGTTCTCAAGTCTATTTCGGTTTTTGCCCTATTAGTAGAAGTACTCTTTTGGTGATACTTCTATCTTATCTATTTTGACCATCATGTATAACATCATTCTAGATGATACCAAACCAAATTTTACATCTAGATCATATGGTTAGCTCTTGGTATTACAGACCTCCCTCCTTTTAAGATGCAACGTCCTCGTTGTGCAATTGTTGCTCAAATGCTTGCACCAACACCGGTGCATGTGCCAAATTGGCAGTGGGCTCCCAGGTTGCTTCATAGAGGAGGTAACCTTTCCATTGTACTAGATAGTCCACCCGCGGATGGCGAGTACCACGCATGCATTTTTGGAGAATCCGCTCCACTTCATATTCCTCTATGCCATCAATGAGTGTCGGACAAGGTCGAATGTCTTGTGTGGAATGACCTTGGCCTGATCGGCGAGCGTATCTACGTAGTAGGGAGACATGGAACACTAGATGGATCTTCATGTGTGGTGGTAGCTCAAGGTGATAGGCCACAACGCCGATGCGATGAAGAATCGAGAAAGGCCCAATAAAACAAGGTCTGAGCTTACAAGGTCCAACTAATGTGAGGTTGGTTGTCGATAGCCACACTTGACCCCAACATTGAACTCCATGTGCCTACGGTGTGCATCAGCATACTGCTTTTGTCAATTTTGTGCAATCTATAATTTGTGCTTGGCGCTCTCCACACCTTCTTGGATTCTAGAAACAAATGTGTTGATTGCATCAACCTTGGTAGCCATTGGACGGATCTTCATCAAGCTAGAAGGTGTGAAGGGATGCTCACCATACATGAGGAAGAACAGAGTGACATGGGTGGATGCATTCACTGAATTGTTGTTGGAGAATTCCACCAACGGGAGTAGGGTGTCCCACCTCCCTTGCTCTTCTAAGGTAAAGCCGCGTAACATGTCTTCAATCGTGCAATTAGCCCACTCTGTTTGGCCGTTCGTTTGTGGGTGGTAAGTTGTGGACATGGCCAACTTGGTTTTGAAGAAACCAAAGAGTGTTTGCCAAAACAAACTGGTGAATTGGGTGCCTCTATCGGTGATGAGTACTCTAGACAAGCCATGGTGAGCAAAGACTGCATCTAAGTATAATTGAGCTAGTTGTGGAGCGGTCACTTCCTTGGTGGTAGGGCATACATGAATCATTTTGCTGAGCCGGTCCACAAAGACCACGATGGAGTCAAGGTGGTCTTGGGTAATTCACAGACTAGATCCATACTCACTTGTTCCCAATGTTGGGTAGGAGTGGGGACAGGTTGAAGGAGCCTTGCAGGAGCTTGATTAGAAGCTTTGTTCTGTTGACAAAGTAGGCAGCTAAGCACATAGTCTATCACATCTTTGCTCACCTTGGGCCAATAATAATGGCGCTTGACTTCATCTAAGGTCTTGTTCACTCCGACATGAGCTGTAACACCCATTTGTGCATGTGTGTGGTATTGTGATATTTAGCTTGGTATTACAAGTACTTGAGGAATATTATTTATATAGAGATAAAGGATGGTTCTATATTAGTCATGATTAGCTAAAGTTAGTCATAGCTAAGAGAGTGAGGACCTTACTTTAGAGGAAGTGGAAAAGATGAGCATCACTATTTTGGATTCTAGTGTGTTGACTTGGTATTATTCCTAGGTGTTTGGCTTTGAGGAAAGAGTTGAGAACTCTTGGGCTCGCAAACCTTTTTGTTTTGGATTCTTCTTTAGTCCAAGGATAGCCCACGTGAAGGAATCCTTGACTTAGTGGTTGGGTCAAGATAAGATCACATGCTTAGGGGAATATGCCCATGTGAATGGATATTTCTTTTTACTTTTTGACTTTACTTGACTTTTAGTCTAGTAACTTGAGTTACTCCAGTAATTAGTAACTTTGGTGCGTAATTATTTCACAAGTATATAAACAAGGGGTAAGGAGGTACTCATCATCCTTTCATTTGCAACTATCTCTCTCTCATTGAGTTCTCTAGTGAGCAATGTCTTGAGTCTTGGAGTGTTAGCCCTGGAGGACTATGATGGAGTTGGGATTCCTTGCCTTCTTAGTCGTGTAACACCCATTTATGCATGTGTGTGGTATTGTGATATTTAGCTTGGTATTACAAGTACTTAAGAGATATTATTTATATAGAGATAAAGGATGGTTCTATATTAGTCATGGTTAACTAAAGTTAGTCGTAGCTAAGATAGAGAGGACCTTATTTTAGAGGAAGTAGAAAAGATGAGCACCACTATTTTGGATTTTAGTGTGTTGACTTGGTATTATTCCTAGGTGTTTGGCTTTGGGGAAAGAGTTGAGAAATCTTGGGCTCGCAAGCCTTTTTGTTTTGAATTCTTCTTTAGTCCAAGGATAGCCCATGTGAAGGAATCCTTGACTTAGTGGTTGGGTCAAGATAAGACCACATGCTTAGGGGAATATGCCCATGTGAATGGATATTCCTTTCTACTTTTTGACTTTACTTGACTTTTAGTCTAGTAACTTGAGTTATTGCGGTAATTAGTAACTTTGGTACGTAACTATTTCACACGTATATAAACAAGGAGTGAGGAGGTACTCATCATCTTTTCATTAGCAAATATCTCTCTCTCATTGAGTTCTCTAGTGAGCAATCTCTTGAGTCTTGGAGTGTTAGCCTTGGAGGAGTATGATGGAGTTGGGGTTCCTTGCCTTCTTAGTCCATGGTGCGCTACGATAATAGCCATCAGAGGTTCATCCTGAGTGAGAGATAGGCCGGCTCACAGTCCATGGTGCGCTACCATTATAACCATCAGAGGTACATCCTGAGTGAGAGACAGGCCGGCTCACATTTTTGGTTCTGTTGCCAAGATCTCTCTAGAAGGCTAGATAATGTTCCGCGTTCAATTCTACATTAGGCAGAAGGAGGCTATGAGAGCTCACTTGGAGAGAACATTAGGAGAGGTGAGGGCTGAACTTATGTTAGAGAACCAAAATCCATTTGTATACCCTGTAGTTCATTATGATATCTTTGAGGTGATTTTGTACATCTTGTACACATGAGAGGAATTAGAGAGATTGTGTGAGGTGGATTATAGATTTTGGAGATTAAGGTGATTTTGGGCAAAATCTCAAGTTTGATATCTAGACTTGAAATTTCTACACATGATAGCTTGAGTTATGTTTCATTTAGCACACTTGAAATAATTGTGAGAGCTACTATGTGCACTAGGCTAGAATTTTTGAAAGTTGATAGGGTAAAGTGCTCCCGCAACTGCATGCTCTCTAAAAAACTGTACAGAGTCTTCCATTTCTTCAACTTTTAGTGAATTGTCCTGAAAATTTCCAAGCAAATTCAGTGCATCTTATCCTAGCTGCTGCTACAAACATTAGAGAGAGATTGTTCTTGTGCAGGGAGTTATAAATTTTTGAAGTGAGGGGGGTGGTTTTCAGACCAAATCTGAAATATGTGTGCTGAATAGAAAGGTGTCTAGGCCAAATATCTCAATTAAAAGATTTGCAATTTTGCAAGGAGTGACGCTTTGGAGTTGTGATCAAGTGTGAAAAATTTCAGAGGACTGTGACATACTGGTTGGGAGTTTTGAGTGACATTGTAAGGAAGGGTCAATTCTGCAGAGTGGAGATCTCATGCATGAGGAGTTTGAGAGCAACAAAAAGCATGTTTGAGTGTTTAGATTCATCTTGGGAACATGGATGGTCATCAAGAGTGGAAATTTAGATTATGCAAGGTTCCCCAAGGGTTTGAGGTGATTGTAGGGGTGGATTTGAGGAAAAGAGAGTTTACAATAGAATTTGAAGAGAGTGTTGAGAGGATTCAAAAACCTACAACACCTGGAGGAAAGAGTGAGTCTAAATGCTTTCTATGTAGCGAGAAGGGACATAAGGCAAGTTCATGTCCATTGACCTTTGAGAGCAAGAGGTTGAGGGAAAGGAGAGGCTTACTTGACTTGGGTTTGCATGTTGGACCTTCTTCACCAAGATTGGGAGGGAGAAGATCTAAGACCAAGGAGTTGTGTGAGGTTTGTGGAGTTGAAGGACTTCCAAAAGGACATGAGTGTAGTGGAGTAAAATCACTTTTGGAGACTTTGGTGAAAGATCTTAGAGAGAGTCTTAGTATAGCTACAGAAATACTATCACCTTCATCAACTAGTTCTCAAGATTAGTGATGGAGATAATCTTTCAACTTATGGATAAAATATCCATGAGGGTTCGATTAATATGCACTCTAGGATTTGATGTTGCTATAGAAATTTTGGAGCACCCTGAACCTTTTGTGTTCCCTAGGGTGGATTACTCTCGAATGGTGTTAGTCATGTATATACTCTATTAGTTATAGAGTGAGAGAAAAGAAAAGAGAAAAAAAATTGAGAGAAAAGAAAGATAGTGAAAGGTTAAGATGGGAAAACTTCCAGTTTTCTTTGGCAAGGATGGAGAAGATATGGAGGCCTTTGTGAGAGACTTCAAGAGAGCTTGCATAGGAAACAATGAGAGGAGGAAGAATGAGTGGGCCTCATTATTACTAGATTTCTTTGAGGATGCAGCACTTACATGGTATGAGTTAGAATACCAAAAGAGAGAGAGGAGAGATGGGCAAGAAGAGCCTTGGGAGACTTTGACTTCAGCACTCATTGAGAACTTTCTTCCTGGTGAGAGTTATGAGAGATTGATGAGTGAGGTTACCTTTCTCAAGCAAGGAGATGGAGAGAAAGTTAAGGTCTATGTGGAAAGAGTGGAAAATTTAGAGTCCAGATTTCGCATAGTGTTGAGGAAGAGTGGGGATGATATGGAGACTACTATGATTTGCATAGGGGCCATGCTCACCAAGAATTTTGTGGGAGGGTTGAGACCACAAATAAGAAGCAAGGTGAGATATGAAAAACCTTCTTCCAAGGTTGAAACTATCAAGATCGCAATTTGTATGGAGGAGAGTTTGAAGGAGATAAGAGTGATTTGGTGGTGAAGGAAGTTGTGCATCCTCCTCAAGGCTACAAGTATGGTGGAACTTCTAATACTTTTGTGGCAAGGGTTGCACCACAAGTAGTAGTTGCTCCTGTTCTTGCACCTCCACCAAAGGATCCACGTCAAACCATCATAGAACAACTTGCGGATCTCAAGATCAATGTTGTGCAACTATGGGAGAAGAGAGAGGTCGATCAAAATGCAGGGAGAGGGCCTAGGAGTTATGGAAACTATCTATATAGAGGAGGTCAACCAGTCAACAATTTCAATGATAGAAATTTTTTTGGTTGTGTAGGAAGAGGTTATATCCAAAGGAATTGCCCAAATTCTACTCACGATGGAGGAAGGGGTTATGAAGGAGCCAATAGAGGGAAAGAGGGTGGTAGTGAAAACCCAAGTGGCTCCTAATCCAAACAAAGGTAAGGAGATAGCATCCATAGATGTGGTGGAGAGCAAGTATGAGAAGCAAGAGTGCTCAAACTCCAAGAGTCTTAATTTGGAGCTTTTGGCACAAGAGAAGAAGAGAGCTTATTTTGCAGAGGATGTTCACTCTTCTCAAGGATTTATTCCAAGCAAAGATACTCCTATGTCTACTAGGAGCACTCTCACCTCAACACCATCAACAACAAAGACTCCAAGGAAGAAGTTGGGGATGGAGGATTTCTTGATTTCAAAGCGACAATGACACTACAATGTGTTGGAGGATGTTGGTAGTCACAAGGCTAATATCACAATGGGCCAATTGATTGCTTTGAACCCTACCTTGAGAAAGGAGCTTAGAGGTGGTTTGAGTTCTACAAAGAGCAAGAAGAGGAAGAAGGCAAAAGCTCCAGTATCAATGGGGGTGGTGGATGCCAAGCCAGCACCATGAGAAGCTTGTGAATATGCCTCCAAGATTGATGTGAGAGTGATGGTCACAACATCAAGGATGCATTGGTTGATGGAGGATCAATAGTGAATGCCATGTCAAAAAGGTTGATGAAGAAGTTGGGTATGATACCCTCAAGACCTTCAACATTTGTGGTGAGCATGGCAAACAAGCAACAAGTTTAACCAATAGGGGTGATGGATAAAGTGGTAGTTTCAGTTGTGGGAGTTCAAAATCTCATGACTTTCCAAGTCTTGAAGGATTCAAGCTATGACTTACTTCTTGGAAGGCCATGGTTGATAGCAGCATGGACAACTAAGAGATGACACAAAGGGTACTTGAGGATTGGGCCATCAAACTGTAGGATCCATAGTTCTTGTGACTAACACCACCAACACCACATTCAAATACACCATCTTCTGATTATTGGGAATCATATCTGAAGAAGGAGCTTTACGTGTGGACACAAGCATGGAGGAGGATGAATCTGAATCTGATTCAGATGTGTATCCCTTGTGTGCTATAGATTTTGCACCTAAGCCAGAGGTTTTGAAGGACCCAGATAAATCACCATTGACACTTGAGGAGGTAGAGAGAAGGTTAGCTACCCTCAAGTATGGCCCAAATGTTACCAAGGAGGAGAAAATGAGATTTGAGGAGATTTTCCACAAGTTCATCCATATGTTTGCTTTTAGTTACAAGGATTTGAAGGAAGTCACCTTGGAGTAGCACAAGATAGAGGTGGAGTCACATGCAAGACCAATCTGACAACAGCAATGTTGCACTAGGCCACCAATATCTTTGGTTGTGAAGGAGGAGATTGATAAGCTCAAGGAAGCCGGATTTATCTTTGAGGTGGAGAATTCAGAATGGATGTCTCCAATTGTCATTGTGAAGAAAAAGAATGGCAAGCTTTGGGTATGTGTAGATTACAAGAAGCTCAATGTTTTTACCAAGAAGGACTACTACCCATTGCTATTCATTGATGAGATCTTGGAGGAGATTGCATGTCATGAGAGGTAGAGTTTTGGAGATGGTTATAGTGGATATAACCAAATCAAGATTGCACCAGAGCATCAACAACTCACCATGTTTACCACACCTTGGGGAACTTACGCTTTCAAGGTCATGCCTTTTGGGCTTTGCAATGCTCTAGCCACATTCCAACGGTTCATGAACAAGGTATTTGAACCTTTCATTGGGAAATTTGTGAGAGACTTCATTGATGACTTTTGTGTCTTTGGGAGCAAGGAGGAGCACTTTGAACACCTAATCAAAGTCTTGCATTGCTTGGATGAGGCAAATGCATCACTCAACCCAGAGAAGTGAATTTTTGGATGTGAAAAAGGTCTACTTTTAGGGCACATCATCTCCAAGGATGGAATAGGAGTTGATCCTAAGAAGGTGAGGAAAATCTCAGACCTTCCATTCCCTTCAAGCTTGACAAAGTTATGCCAATTCTTGGGTATGGTTGGGTACTATAGGAGGTTCATCTTCTCATTTTCCAACAAGGCTTATGCATTGACCATCTACACGAAGAAGGGTGTAGATTATATGGTGATTTTGGAGGACAAGGAGGCTCTCAAAGCTTTTGAGGAGCTCAAGCAATCCCTTGTTGTAGCTCCAATTCTTGCTAAACCTGATTGGAGTAAACCTTTCATCCTCTACACTGATGCTTCTAATGTAGCTATAGGATGCACTCTTAGTCAATTAGACCAAGATGGGCATCATCATCCAATAGCTTATGCTAGTAGGCAGATGGTTTCAGCAAAGAAGAACTTCTCTGTCACGGAGAGAGAAGGGTTGGCAGTGATCTTTGGTCTCAAGAAGTTTAGACACTACTTGATTGGAGGGAAAGCCACCATTCTCACGGATCACAAGGCTTTGAAGTACATCTTCAAAAAGCCTTATGTTGAAGGGAGACTAGCAAGGTGGATGATACTCTTGTCTGAGTATGACTACACCATTGAGGATAGGCCAGGAAAGAAACATGCAAATGCTGATTTGTTATCTAGGGCCTATGATCATGATGGAGATGAGCCCTTGGATGATTCCTTCCTTGATGAGGAGCTCATGACAATCTCAATCACTCAAGAGGTTCCAGTGGAGTACAAGGAGATTGTGGATTTTGTGACAAGAGGTAACTATCTAGAAAGGGATGCATGCTAGGGAGAGGAAGGCCCTTGCAGCAAGATCTAGACCTTACAAAATGGTGGAGGATATTCTTTTTCACCAAGGAGGAGATGGTCTTCTTTGAAGAGCAGTGGGTAAAGAAGAGTCTATCTTACTCATAAAAGAGTTTCATGAAGGTTTAGTGTATGGAGGACACTTTGCAAGAAAGGTGACTGCTTTCAAGATTCTAGATGGAGGTTACCATTGGAGAGTGATTTTCAAAGATTGTCTTGATTATTGCAAAACTTGTCATGTTTGTCAAGCTTTTGCTAGAAAATCTACATCCACTCCACCACTTAGATCAATTCCATTACTAGGACCTTTTGAGAAGTGGGGAATTGATTTTGCAGGTCCTCTTAATAGAACCCCAAGGAACAATTGGTACATTGTGGTAGTTATTGATTACCTTACCAAGTGGGTTGAGGCTAGACCATTGAGGGACAAGAATGAAGATGAAGTGGGTAGATTTCTTTATGAACGCATTATCACTAGGTTTGGATGCCCTTTGGAGTTGGTTTTTGATAGAGTAGGAGAGTTTACAAGGAGCATCACTATAGCCATGCTACGACATTTCTCTATCACACATAGAGTAACTACATCCTATAAGCCAAATTCCAATGGCTTGGCAGAGAGAACCAATCAGACCTTATGCATGATGTTGGCCAAAGATGCAGAAATGGAGGGGGCTAAACATCATTGGGACAGGAGGATTCATGCGGTTTTGTGGGAGTATAGGACAACCATGAAGACTTCCACCGGATATTCTCCATTTCCATTGGTATATGGTATTGAGGCTACCTTATCTATTCACTTTGATCTTCCTACATTCCAAAGCATTCATAGGAGATTGAAAAAGGCACAAGGAGGTGATGCAGAGAAGTCAAGGAAAGAACAACTCATGGAGTTGGAAGAGGCAAGAGCAGTTGCTATGGTTCAAGTGGAGCAAGCCCAAAGGAAACAAAAGGAGAGCTACAACAAGAGGCAAGGCAAGAAGAAGGTGGAGACTTTCAAAGAAGGTGATTGGGCAATGTTGTTTGATTCCATTTGATTCAAGAGAGTGCAAAAGAAGTTTTTGCCTAAGTACCTTGGACCTTTCATAGTGGAGAAGGTGTGGGGAAATTACACATATGATCTCAAAGAGTTAAGAGGAAGACACTTTGATAAGATTAACCATGATAAGTTGAAGATATATCATAGAAGGTAGAGAGACCTTCACTTTGAGGACAAAGTGAAAACTTAGTCCGGGGGTAAATGTAACACCTATTTGTGCATGTGTGTGATATTGTGATATTTAGATTGATATTACAAGTACTTGAGAGATATTATTTATATAGAGATAAAGGATGATTCTATATTAGTCATGATTAGCTAAAGTTAGTCATTGTTAAGATAGTGGGGACCTTACTTTAGAGGAAGTGGAAAAGATGAGCACCACTATTTTGGATTCTAGTGTGTTGACTTGGTATTATTCCTAGGTGTTTGGCTTTGACAAAAGAGTTGAGAACCCTTGGGCTTGCAAGCCTTTTTGTTTTGGATTCTTCTTTAGTCCAAGGATAGCCCATGTGAAGGAATCCTTGACTTAGTGGTTGGGTCAAGATAAGATCACATGCTTAGGGGAATATACCAATGTGAATGGATATTCCTTTCTACTTTTTGACTTTACTTGACTTTTAGTCTAGTAATTTGAGTTACTCCAGTAATTAGTAATTTTGGTGCATAACTATTTCACAAGTATATAAACAAGGGGTGAGGAAGTACTCATCATCTTTTCATTTGCAACTATCTCTCTCTCATTGAGTTCTGTAGTGAGCAATGTCTTGAGTCTTGGAGTGTTAGCCTTGGAGGAATATGATGGATTTGGGGTTCCTTGCCTTTTTAGTCAATGTTGCGCTACCATTGTAGCCATCTGAGGTTCATCTTGAGTGAGAGACAGGCCGGCTCACACAGCTGCAATGGCTGAATCATGACATTCCGCTAGAATGGTGGTGCATAATTTGGGGATATTTGGGATCCATAATCTGCCATCCCAAAAGGTGAGTCCTTGGGTGCTGGTGACACCTTTGGATGATTGCGCTTCTATAATCTAGGGATCAGTTTTTGTAGCAGCTAGAATCTCTAGCCAGAATTCAGGGTTAATCTTAACCTCTGCCACCAAGTTGTTTGCCATTGGCATGGGGGTGAATGCATCTGCAAGTTGCTTCTTACCTTCCACATAGGTGATTGTCATGTTGAAGCATTGTTGCCACTCTGCCCACCAAATTTGGCAATGAGATAGATCCTTCTGCGTCTTGAGGTAGACTAGAGGTTTGTGGTTTGTCTCTACTAGAAATGCCTTCTTGCCCAGATAGTGCTTCCAATGCTTGGTTGCTAGAACAATGGCCAACTCTTCTCGTTCTGTGGTGTGGTAGTTGCGCTCTGCCGGTAATAACTTTTGAGAGAAATATGCAATTAGATGCCATCCATCATACCACTCTTGTTGGAGGACTGCTCTTATTGCTATGCCTGATGCATTTGTAGCCAACTTGATTAGACGTTTTGGGTCATACCACTTCAAGATTGGTGCATGTAGCAAGGTGGCTTTCAATTCTTGAAAGGCCAACTCTTGTGTAGTTCCTCATGTCCACTTCTTCCCCTTGCCAAGTAGTGCCATTAAGGGTTGTGCAACCTTGGAGAAGTCCTTGACAAATCTACAATAGAATCTTGTCAACCCCAAGAAGCTCTTAAGTTGAGTCTGATCTTCTTGGGCACTCCATTTTTGAATGACCTCTATTTTATCTATCAATACTTGAATGCCCTCTGCACTTACCCTATGCCCCAAGTAGTCTACTTCAGACTTGCCAAACTCGCACTTTGAGATTTTGGCGTACAATTGATTCTATCTTAGAATCTGGGAGACCTCTTGTAGATGTTGTTTGTGTTCTATCATCATGCTACTATATACTAAGATATCATCCAAGAACACGATAATAGACTTATCCAATTATGGACAAAATATGTCATTCATTAGACTCATGAAAATGGCAGGTGCACTGGTGAGGCCAAAAGGCATCACAAGATACTCAAAGTGGCCATACTTGGTTCGAAAGGCAATTTTGTACACATCATCCTCTGCAATTTGGATTTGATTGTAACCGCTCTACAAGTCCAATTTGGTGAAGTATCTCGCTCTATAGAGTTGATCAAATAGGTCATCCATGCCAGGTAAGGGGTATTTGTTCTTCACTGTTTGCTGATTGAGACCTCGATAGTCAATGCACATGCGCATTGTACCATCCTTCTTCTTCACAAACAAGATAGAGGCCCCATATGGTGATACGCTAGGTTAGATGAACCCTTTCTGCAGGATCTCTTCAATTTGAGTCTTACACTCCTCCAACTCATGAGGTGATAGGCAATATAGGGCCTACAAGGAGGTGTCTTCCCCGAGAGTGTCTCAATTTTGTGATCTACTCGCCTTTTTGGTGGTAATCTTGAGGGTAGATCATCAGGAAAGACACCTTGAAACTCATCCACCACATCTTTCAATTTCTCAGGAATGTGTCTATCAAGTTGTGCACTCTGGACTTCTCTTATTAGACCCATAAAACATTTATCGGTCTTACAGACAGTTGCCATCCCTATGACATATAGAGGCAATTTCTGCCTGTGTGATTTTTCTTTAACCCCAATGATTGACCATTGGTGGGTTCTCACTCCTTTCTTCCTCCAATCCACCATAGGGTTGTACTGCTCCATCCATGGCATGCCTAAAATTGCATCATAACAAGCTAACAGTAATACTTGCCACTCAATTGCTTCATGATATTCTCCTATAGAGAGGGTTACTCGTCTAGGTAATGATTCAATCCTCTTTGTTTGCCCATTAGGTAACTCTACTTCTTCACTCCCATCTCTCTCTAGATCCATTCCCAATCTTATTGCAACAGAGCAAGACAAAAAATTCTCTATTGCTCCCGGATCTATTAATACTTTCACTTGATTACCTTCTAGGATTCCATTCACGACAATCAATTGTGAGGTTGTCTTTTGGGATCTTTGCACATTATTCTTCTTCCTTCCCTCGCTTCTTTGCTTCCTTATTGAGCCAATAAGGCCGCGAGGTACATTTACTAGCAATCTTTGTTTTCCAAAGTGATTTCCACCTCCTCTTCTTCAATGTGCCTCTCCATGTTGTTCAAAGATTGCTTGTATGAAGGCCGAGGGCCTCTAGGCAAGCAAGTGCAACAATTGGTAGATATGTGCCCAATACAACCACAATTGTAACAATAGCATTGTTCTCCTTGAGTGTCGTCTCCTCGTGGGACTCCATCTCTTTGTTCTTCTACCAGTCCACGCTCCCCTTGAAGCAGTTGTGCTCCTCAATCCCAAAATCAAAGGTTGCCCAATTTCATTGGTACTGGTCCACCCATGTGTGGCTTTTCTACCCGATAATGTTGAGGTGGAACTACTCCTTCACCTCCGCCTAATGCTCTTGCTATTCTCTACGCACAAGCAATGGCTTCAAATATTGTGCGAGGATTTTGCACCATGACTTCTTGGCGAATCCACTCTTTCAACCCTCGTTTGAAATTGTTGAGAGCCTCTGCAAGACTCATGCTAGTAATTGTGACTTGTAGATCCAGAAATACCTCCACATACTCTTGTACGCTATTCTTTTGTCTCAATTCCCATAGTCGGGTTCGAGCTTTCTGCACAAAATCCGTCGATTGGAAATTCTTCAACAATCCTTCTTGCATTGCTGTCCATGTGACCTCCCTTCTCTCTGCCAACATGGAGCATTCCCAATCATCATACCATGTGAGGGCTTTATCAGTCAAGTACCCACATGCAAACACGCCTGCAGCATGCTCTGTGATCTCTATTGAGAACAATCGGAAAGATCAATTTATTCTTGAGATCCAATTTTCCACTACTCCCATCGTACGCTGCTCCTTGTAAGGCTTGATGTTGCAGGTCTTCTTCATCCGAAGTAGCAATATGGCTTCATCATTTATAGGGTTCATAGACACAGGTGCCTCTCCAAGTACTTTAGTCATAGGTATTGGGTTTTGAGATGGCTCTTCTTCTTGCATGGCTTGATCGTTCCTGAGGATCTGCACTTGACTTTGTAATGTCTCCATGGTCATCTTAATCTCTCAAAATTCATTCAACATCCCTTGCATTCCTTGCACCAGCTCTTGCAATTGCGGATCCATGGTTCCTGCAACACTCAATTGCTAATGTCTACTTCAATACAGAGTCAATATAATCACTCTGGAAGGCGCACAAACTATCTGAACTACCATTCGGACCTCAAAAGCTATCACTCGTTGATAATACTCCTCACCAAAATTCCTAACCACAAAATCTCTAAACATCACTTTCGGTCTCACTACATAATGGATTTCTACTTGAGTGTTGAAAGGGAGAGGATTTGGGACATTCATATCTTTATTCTCATAATAGAATGTAGATTGTCAAATCCCACTCTTTGTCATATATCATCACAAGTAGAATCACCGAGTTTGGTGAGTGAATCACTCTGTCCATGAATTTTGCACCAAAGTGATAAACTAGCGATACCCTCATTTGCTCAAGCTAGATGTACATAACCTTGATGTGGAATGGGTTTGAGAATAGAAAGCTAGGTGCGGGAAATTTTCCTCCTAGTGCATCCATCCCATTGGCTCTCTAAAGTCCTTCCTAAGTCTAGCAATTACTCTATGTTCTCCACCTTAAATTACTCAATTTTAGTAGTTTATGTTATTCCAAGAGGGGTGATCCACTCTCTTGGACTAAAACACTAGCTCTGATACCATTATAATACTCCGAGGACAAGAGAAGAGAGAAAACACCGATTGCACACTCAAACATTTGATGCCCCAAAGGAGCACCTTCTCTTTATTATATAGACAAAGAAGATCTACTCCAAGGAAGCTCCACCATAGGATTAGGGACACAAATAGGTGACATGTCAGAAAGCTCTACCCTTGGGTTACTTACTTGGATGGGTAACATGTCTGGTCTAGGTCGTATCTGGTTGGTCAAACAAGCTTTGACTAAAGGGAATCTTTTAGGGAATCTTCCTATAGGAATCTTAGAATCAAGTGAGTAAGGTATCGTTGGAAAGCTCTCAATAAGACAAAGCAGTTGGGAGGGAGGGCCAGCCTTTCCTCCATTTGGGGGGGGGGGCATCTACACATTTTCGAGGCCTAATTCATCCGTTTAGGCCTCCAAAATTGCCTTCAAAGATTTCAAGCATATTTTGGTTCCTACTTTATTAGTAGAAGTCCTCTTTTGGTGATACCTCTTTTTGATCTATTTAGTCCATCATGTGTAACATACTTCCAGATGTTACCAAACCAATTCTCACCTTTAAATCATATGTCTAGCTATTGGTTCTAAGGTTCTCAAGTCTATTTTGGTTTCTGCACTATTAGTAAAAATACTCTTTTGGTGATACTTCTATCTTATCTATTTTGACCATCATGTATAACATTATTCTAGATCATATGGCTAGCTCTTGGTATTACAATAATTCTCTTACAATTGGACAAACTCCCAAACAGCTCGTGTCATGTTGGGCCACCACCATTAGCGTTGGAGGGTGCCCAAGGCCTTGTCTACCCCCATGTGACCAGCTATTGGTAGATTATGGGCTTCTTGAAGGCACACAAGTCAGAGATCACCTTTTGCTGGAACATAGATCCAGTCTGCATGGAATAGAAGGCCTTCCTTGAAGGAAAAGGTGTTGTACTCCTTATTTCTTGCTATCAGACAACCATGTACCATTTGGAAGAAGAGATCTTGTTGTAGAGCTGACCAAAACTTGTTATGGACCTTGGGGTCAAGTGACACCATTGTAATTGCCGTTGTGATGAGAGGAAGAGACTTCAAATCAGGTCTTCATGATAGAGCATTAGGGATGACATGGAACCAACCTAGTTTGTACTCAAGTTTGATGTCAAACAATTGAAGTTGCTCTTCCCATCAATGATGTCGACTCTTCATGCGTTCCAAGTATAAGGTCTGCAATAATGGCTTATGATCAGTTTGCATAATCACTTGTTTCCCCAAGAGATAATGCCTCCATACCTTGGTGGCATATACCATTGCAAGTGGTTCTTGATCTCGAGCAGAGTAATTTCTTTCAGTTGTATTTAGTTAGTGAGACACAAAGGCAATGGGATGTAGTCCATCTAGGAATTCTTGTTACAACAAAGCTCCAATTGCAAAGTTAGAAGCATCAAAATCAACCACACAAGGTAGTTGAAGATCATATGGTTGAAGAATGGGTCTTGAAGACACCATATGCTTTAACTTTTGGAATGCTTCTTCATGTTGGGTGGTCCACTGAAAACTTGAGTTCTTTCCCAAGAGGTCAGTCAATGGTGCAACCACATGAACATAATAGTGGATGAACCATTGGTAAAAACTAGCCAATCTGTTGAACGCCTGTACTTCTGTAGTATCCTTTGGGGTAGGCCAATCAGTAATGGCCTTGATTTTCTCTTCTTCCATCTTGATCCCCTCTGATGAGATCTTATGACCCAAGAAGGTAACCTCCTTCTGCCAAAAGGTACACTTTGACTTCTTATAGTAAAATTTCCATTATTGTAGTCGTCTTAGGATTTCTTACACATGATTCATGTGTTTTGCCTCTATCTAACTATAGATTAAAATATCATCCAAGAATACCACCACGGACCGATCCAACAATCCATCCAACATCCAATGCATCTGATCCATGAAGACCGCTGGAGCATTAGTGAGTCCAAAAGGTAGAACTCTCCACTCAAAATGCCCATACCTTGTACGAAAGGTAGTCTTTTTCACATCCTCTCAATCAATAGGAATTTGCCAATAGCCACTACAAAGATCCAACTTGGAAAAGTAATGTGCTCCACTTAGTTGATCAAGCAAGTCATCAATTCAAGGCAATGGATATGCATTCTTCACGGTTTGCTTATTGAGCCCACAGTAATCAATATAAAAACAAAGTTCTCCATCATTCTTTGGAACAAATAGTACCGATGCTCCCCAAGGAGAGGTACTATCTCATATGAAGTACTTCTCCAACAACTTTGTAAGTGTTATTTGCAACTCCTCCAACTCCTTTGGTGAGAGCCGATAGATTGGTCTACTCACTAGAGTACTCCCTTGCAATAACTTGATCCTGAAGGCCATACCTCAACCTATGAATATAGACTTATCTTCCTCCAAAGATTGCTCTATGGCTGCTTTACTAACCAACTTCTTTTCTAGGGACTCATCTCTCTTCCAAGCTTACTCCATGGTTGCCTTCCTGGCAAACTTCCTATCTTGGGACTCATCTCCCTTAAAGGTTTGCTCTATGGTTACCTTCTTGACAAACTTCCCACCTTGAGATTGACTATTCTTAGGTGTCTTACTCAGAGGTGCCAAACAACCTAATCGGAAATTCTTACCTAGGTGTTGTACTTGAATTTTTCATCGGGGTCCAATTGAATTGAACCTTATGACGTTCAAACCAAGGTAGACCCAGAATGATATCATAATGTAGAGGTGCCACTACAAACTTCATACACTCCAAATACTCCTTCCCAATCTTGAAGGTAATAGGATGTGAGGTATGGAATGCAGAACCTTGTCTACCATCATCAATCTCGTTCTAATCATTGGCTTGATAGGAATACCCAATTCCTTTGCTCCTTGCATAAACATGCAATTCTCCAAACTTCCAAAATCAACCAAGATCCTACAACCTCAATTAGATATCGTACCTTGCAAGTGAAGCAAAATTGCATAGGTTGAGCCTTCAATCCCATTGGAACTAATCAAGCTCCCAATGGGCAGCTCAAAATCTCCTACTGGGATTCTTTGTTTCCGTGATCATTTTGTTCCACAAACTCCATCTTGGCAACTTTTTGAAGTCGCCCTGTAACACCCATTTGTGCATGTGTGTGGTATTGTGATATTTAGCTTGGTATTACAAGTACTTAAGAGATATTATTTATATAGAGATAAAGGATGGTTCTATATTAGTCATGGTTAGCTAAAGTTAGTCATAGCTAAGATAGATGAGACCTTACTTTAGAGGAAGTAGAAAAGATCAGCACCACTATTTTGGATTTTAGTGTGTTGACTTGGTATTATTCCTAGGTGTTTGGCTTTGAGGAAAGAGTTGAGAACTCTTGGGCTTGCAAGCCTTTTTGTTTTGGATTCTTCTTTAGTCCAAGGATAGCCCATGTGAAGGAATCCTTGACTTAGTGGTTGGGTCAAGATAAGACCACATGCTTAGGGGAATATGCCCATGTGAATGGATATTCCTTTCTACTTTTTGACTTTACTTGACTTTTAGTCTAGTAACTTGAGTTACTATGGTAATTAGTAACTTTGGTATGTAACTATTTCACAAGTATATAAACAAGGGGTGAGGAGGTACTCATCATCCTTTCATTTGCAACTATCTCTCTCTCATTGAGTTCTCTAGTGAGCAATGTCTTGAGTCTTGGAGTGTTAGCCTTGGAGGAGTATGATGGTGTTGGGGTTCCTTGCCTTCTTAGTCCATGGTGCGCTAAAATAATAGCCATAAGAGGTTCATCCTGAGTGAGAGACAGGCCGGCTCACATTTTTTGGTCCGTTGCCGGGACCTCTTTAGAAGGCAAGATAATGTTCCGCGTCCAATTCTACATTAGGCAGAAGGAGGCTATGAGAGCTCACTTGGAGAGAACATTAGGAGAGTAGAGGGCTGAACTTATGTTAGAGAACCAAGATACATTTGTATACCCTGTAGTTCATTATGATGTCTTTGAGGTGATTTTGTACATCTTGTACACATGAGAGGAATTGGAGAGATTGTGTGAGGTGGATTGCAGATTTTGGGGATTAAGGTGATTTTGGGTAAAATCTCAAGTTTGAGATATGGACTTGAGATTTCTACACATGATAGCTTGGGTTATCTTTCAGTTAGCACACTTGAAATTATTGTGAGAGCTTCTATGCGCACTGGGCTAGAATTTTTGAAAGTTGATAGGGTAAAGTGCTCCTACAACTACATGCTCTCTCGAAAATTGTACAGAGTCTGCCATTTCTTCAATTTTCAGTGAATTGTCTTGAAAATTTCCCAGAAAAATTAGGGCATCTTATTCTAGCTGCTGCTACAAAAATTAGAGAGAGATCGTTCTTGAGCAAAGAGAAATGAGTTTTTAAAGTGAGGGGGGTGGTTTTCAGACCAAATCTGAAATATGGGTGCTGAATAGAAAGGTGTCTAGGCCAAATGGCTCGATGAAAAGATCTGAAATTTTGCAGGGAGGGACGCCCTGGAGTTGTGATGAAGTGCAAAAAAAATTTCAGAGGACTGTGAGATATTGGTTGGAGATTTGAGTGATATTGTGAGGAAGGGTCAATTCTGCAAAGTGGAGATCTCATGCATGAGAAGTTTGAGATCAACAAAAAGCATGTTTGAGTGTTTAGATTCATCTTGGGAACATGGAGGGTCATCAAGAGTGGAGATTTAGATTATGCAAGGTTCCCCAAGGGTTTGAGGTGATTGTAGCGGTTGATTTGAGGAAAAGAGAGTTTACAATAGAATTTGAAGAGAGTATTGAGAGGATCCAAAAACCTACACCACTTGGAGGAAAGAGTGAGTCTAAGTGCTTTCTATGTGGAGAGAAGGGACATAAGGCAAGTTCATGTCCATTGACCTTTGAGAGCAAGAGGTTGAGGGAAAGGAGAGGCTTACTTGACTTGGGTTTGCATGTTGGACCTTCTTCACCAAGATTGGGAGGGAGAAGATCTAAGACCAAGGAGTTGTGTGAGGTTTGTGGAGTTGAAGGACTTCCAAAAGGACATGAGTGTAGTGGAGTAAAAGCACTTTTGGAAACTTTGGTGAAGGATCTTGGAGAGAGTCTTAGTACAGCTACAGAAATACTACCACCTTCATCAGCTAGTTCTCAAGATTAGTGATGGAGATAATCTTTCAACTTATGGATAAACTATCCATGAGAGCTAGATTAATATGCACTCTAGGATTTGATGTTGCTATAGAAATCTTGGAGCAACCTTAACCTTTTGTGTTCCCTAGAGTGGATTATTCTCAGATGGTGTTAGTCATGTATATACTCTATTAGTAATAGAGTGAGAGAAAAGAAAAGAGAAAAAAAAATTGAGAGAAAAGAAAGATAGTGAGGGGTTAAGATGGGAAAACTTCCGATTTTCTTTGGCAAGGATGGAGAAGATGTGGAGGCCTTTGTGAGAGACTTCAAGAGAGCTTGCATAGGAAACAATGAGAGGAGGAAGAATGAGTGGACCTCATTATTACCAGATTTCTTTGAGGATGCATCACTTACATGGTATGAGTCAGAATACCAAAAGAGAGAGAGGAGAGAGGGGAAAGAGGAGTCTTGGGAGACTTTGACTTCAGCACTCATTGAGAACTTTCTTTGTGATGAGAGTTATGAGAAATTGATGAGTGAGGTTACATTTCTCAAGCAAGGAGATGGAGAGAAAGTGAGAGTCTATGTGGAAAGAGTGGAAAAGTTGGAGTCTAGACTTCGCATAGTGTTGAGGAAGGGTGGGGATGATGTGGAGACTACAATGATTGGCATAGGGGCCATGCTCACCAAGAATTTTGTGGGAGGGTTGAGACCACAAATTAGAAGCAAGGTGAGATATGAGAAACCTTCTTCCAAGGTTGAAGCTATCAAGATCGCAATTCGTATGGAGGAGAGTTTGGAAGGGGATGAGAGTGATTTGGTGGTGAAGGAGGTTGTGCATCCTCCTCAAGGCTACAAGTATGGTGGAACTTCTGATACTTTGGTGGCAAGGGTTGCACCACAAGTAGTGGTTGCTCCAGTTCTTGCACCTCCACCAAAAGATCCACTCCAAACCATCACAGAACAACTTGCGGATCTCAAGATCAATGTGGTGCAACTATGGGAGAAGAGAGAGGTGGATCAGAATGTAGGGAGAGGGCCTAGGAGTTATGGAAACTATCCATATAGAGGAGGCCAACCAGCCAACCAGCCAACAATTTCAATGATAGAAATTGTTTTGGTTGTGGAGGAAGAGGCCATATCCAAAAGAATTGCCCAAATTCCACTTACCATGGAGGAAGGGGTTATGAGGGAGCCAATAGAGGGAAAGAGGGAGGTAGTGAAACCCAATTGGCTCCTAATCCCAACAAAGGTAAGGGGATAGCATCCATAGATGTGGTTGAGAGCAAGTATGAGAAGGGAAAGTGCTCAAACTCCAAGGGTCTTAATTTGGAGCTTTTGGCACAAGAGAAGAAGAGAGCTCATTTTGCAGAGGATGTTCACTCTTCTCAAGGATTTACTTCAAGCAAGGATACTCCTATGTGTACTAGGAGCACTCACACCTCAACACCATCAACAACAAAGACTCCAAGGAAGAAGTTGGGAATGGAGGACTTCTTGATCTCAAAGCAACAATGGAACTACAATGTGTTGGAGGATGTTGGTAGTCACAAGGCTAACATCACAGTGGGCCAATTAATTGCTTTGAGTCCTACCTTGAGAAAGGAGCTTAGAGGTGGTTTGAGTTCTTCAAGGAGCAAGAAGAAGAAGAAGGCAAAAGTTCCAATATCAATGGGGATGGTGGATGCCAAGCCAACACCATGGGAGGCTTGTGAATATGCCTCCAAGATTCATGTGAGAGTGAATGGTCACAACATCAAGGAGGCATTGGTTGATGGAGGATCAGCAGTGAATGCCATGTCAGAAAGGTTGATGAAGAAGTTGGTTATGATACCCTCAAGAACTTCAACATTTGTGGTGAGCATGGCAAACAAACAACAAGTTTGACCAGTAGGGATGATGGATAAGGTGGTAGTTTCAGTTATGGGAGTTCAAAATCTCATGACTTTCCAAGTCCTGAAGGATTCAAGCTATGACTTACTTCTTGGGAGGCCATGGTTGAGAGCAGCATGCACAACTGATCGATGGCACAAAGGGTACTTGAGGATTGGGCCATCAAACCATAGAGTCACCGTTCCTGTGACTAACACCACCAACACTTCACATTCAGATACCCCATCTTCTGATTATTGGGAATCAGATTTTGAAGAAGGAGCTTTAGGTGTGGACACAAGCATGGAAGAGGAGACTTCCACGGAGGAGGATGAATCTGAATTTGATTCAGATGTATATCCTTTGTGTGCTATGGATTTTGCACCTAAGCCAGAGGTTTTGAAGGACCCAGATAAATCACCATTGACACTTGAGGAGGTAGAGAGAAGGTTATCTACCCTCAAGTATGCCCCAAATGTTACCAAGGAGGAGAAGGTGAGATTTGAGGAGATTTTCCGCAAGTTCATCTATGTGTTTGCTTTTAGTTACAAGGATTTGAAGGAAGTCACCTTGGAGGAGCACAAGATAGAGGTGGAGTCACATGCAAGACCAATCTGCCAAAAGCAACGTAGCATTAGCCCACCAATATCTTTGGTTGTGAAGGAGGAGATTGATAAGCTCAAGGAGGCTGGATTTATCTTTGAGGTAGAGAATTCAGAATGGGTGTCTCCAATTGTCATTGTGAAGAAAAAGAATGGCAAGCTTCGGGTATGTGTGGATTACAAGAAGCTCAATGTTGTTACCAAGAAGGACTACTACCCATTGCCATTCATTGATGAGATCTTGGAGGAGGTTGCAGGTCATGAGAGGTACAATTTTGGAGATGGTTATAGTGGATATAACCAAATCAAGATTGCACCAGAGCATCAACAACTCACCACATTCACCACACCTTGGGGAACTTATGCTTTCAAGGTCATGCCTTTTGGGCTTTGCAATGCTCCAGCCACATTCCAACGGTTCATGAACAAGGTATTTGAACCTTTCATTGGGAAATTTGTAAGAGATTTCATTGATGACTTTTGTGTCTATGGGAGCAAGGAGGAGCACTTTGAGCACCTAATCAAAGTCTTGCAACGCTTGGATGAGGCAAATGCATCACTCAACCCAGAGAAGTGCATTTTTGGATGTGAAGAAAGTCTACTTTTGGGGCACATCATCTCCAAGGATGGAATAGTAGTTGATCCTGAGAAGGTGAGGAAAATCTCAGACCTTCCATTCCCTTCAAGCTTGACAAATTTATGCCAATTCTTGGGTATGGTTGGGTCCTATAGGAGGTTCATCTTCTCATTTTCCAACAAGGCTTATGCATTGACCATCTACATGAAGAAGGGTGTAGATTACATGGTGATTTTGGAAGACAAGGAGGCTCTCAAAGCTTTTGAGGAGCTCAAGCAATCCCTTGTTGTAGCTCCAATTCTTGCTAAACCTGATTGGAGTAAACCTTTCATCCTCTACACTGATGCTTCTAATGTAGCTATAGGATGCACACTTAGTCAATTAGACCAAGATGGGCATCATCATCCAATAGCTTATGCTAGTAGGTAGATGGTTTCAGCAGAGAAGAACTACTTTGTCACGGAGAGAGAAGGGTTGGCAGTGATCTTTGGTCTCAAGAAGTTTAGACACTACTTGATTGGAGGGAAAGCCACCATTGTCACGGATCACAAGGCTTTGAAGTACATCTTCAACAAGCCTTATGTTGAAGGGAGACTAGCAAGGTGGATGATACTCTTGTCTGAGTACGACTACACGATTGAAGATAGGCCAGGAAAGAAACATGCAAATGCTGATTTATTATCTAGAGCCTATGATCATGATGGAGATGAGCCAGTGGATGATTCCTTCCCGGATGAGGAGCTCAAGACAATCTCAGTCACTCAAGAGGTTCCAATGGAATACAAGGAGATTGTGGATTTTGTGACAAGAGGTAACTATCCAGAAGGAATGCATGCTAGGGAGAGGAAGGCCCTTGCAGCAAGATCTAGACCTTACACAATGGTGGAGGATATTCTTTTTCACCAAGGAGCAGATGGTCTACTTCGAAGAGCAGTGGGTTAGGAAGAGTCTATCCTACTCATAAAGGAGTTTCATGAAGGTTTAGTATGTGGAGGACACTTTGCAGGAAAGGTGACTGCTTTCAAGATTCTAGATGCAGGTTACCATTGGAGAGGGATTTTCAAGGATTGTCTTGATTATTGCAAAACTTGTCATGTTTGTCAAGCTTTTGCTAGAAAGTCTACATCCACTCCACCACTTAGATCAATTCCATTGCTAGGACCTTTTGAGAAGTGGGGAATTGATTTTGTAGGTCCTCTCAATAGAACCCCAAGGAACAATTGGTACATTGTGGTAGTTACTGATTGCCTTACCAAGTGGGTTGAGGCTAGACCATTGAGGGACAAGAATGAAGATGAAGTGGGTAGATTTCTTTATGAACGCATTATCAATAGGTTTGGATGCCCTTTGGAGTTGGTTTCTGATAGAGGAGGAGAGTTTACAGGAAGCATTACTACAGCCATGCTACGACATTTCTCTATCACACATAGAGTAACTACATCCTATAAGCGAAATTCCAATGGCTTGGCAGAGAGAACCAATCAGACCTTGTGCATGATGTTGGCCAAAGATGCAGAAATGGAGGGGGCTAAACATCATTGGGACAAGAGGATTCATGCAGTTTTGTGGGAGTATAGGACAACCATGAAAACTTCCACCGGATATTCTCCATTTCAATTGGTGTATGGTATTGAGTCTACCTTACCTATTCACTTTGATCTTCCTACCTTCCAAAGCATTCATAGGAGATTGAAGAAAGCACAAGGAGGTGATGTAGAGAAGTCAAGGAAGGATCAACTCATGGAGTTGGAAGAGGCAAGAGCAGTTGCTATGGTTCGAGTGGAGCAAGCCCAAAGGAAACAAAAGGAGAGCTATGACAAGAGGCAATGCAAGAAGAAGGTGGAGACTTTCAAAGAAGGTGATTGGGTAATGTTGTTTGATTCCATTCGATTCAAGAGAGTGCAAAAGAAGTTTTTGCCTAAGTACTTTGGACCTTTCATAGTGGAGAAAGTGTGGGGAAATTACACCTATGATCTCAAGGAGTTGGGAGGAAGACACTTTGATAGGATTAACCATGATAAGTTGAAGATGTACCATAGAAGGTAGGAGACCTTCACTTTGAGGACAAAGTGAAAACTTAGTCCGAGGGTAAATGTAACACTCATTTGTGCATGTGTGTGGTATTGTGATATTTAGCTTGGTATTACAAGTACTTAAGAGATATTATTTATATAGAGATAAAGGATGGTTCTATATTAGTCATGGTTAGCTAAAGTTAGTCATAGCTAAGATAGATGGGACCTTACTTTAGAGGAAGTAGAAAAGATCAGCACCACTTTTTTGGATTTTAGTGTGTTGACTTGGTATTATTCCTAGGTGTGAGGCTTTGAGGAAAGAGTTGAGAACTCTTGGGCTCGCAAGCCTTTTTGTTTTGGATTCTTCTTTAGTCCAAGGATAGCCCATGTGAAGGAATCCTTGACTTAGTGGTTGGGTCAAGATAAGACCACATGCTTAGGGGAATATGCCCATGTGAATGGATATTCCTTTCTACTTTTTGACTTTACTTGACTTTTAGTCTAGTAACTTGAGTTACTATGGTAATTAGTAACTTTGGTACGTAACTATTTCACAAGTATATAAACAAGGGGTGAGGAGGTACTCATCATCCTTTCATTTGCAACTATCTCTCTCTCATTGAGTTCTCTAGTGAGCAATGTCTTGAGTCTTGGAGTGTTAGCCTTGGAGGAGTATGATGGAGTTGGGGTTCCTTGCCTTCTTAGTCCATGGTGCGCTACCATAATAGCCATCAGAGGTTCATCCTGAGTGAGAGACAGGCCGGCTCACAGCCCATTCCTAAGTGGACATTCAACAATGCAATATCCAACTTTGCAAGAATAAAATCAACTTCCATTTTATTGCAATCTTTCTCTATCCGCTATACCAAGTAGTCTCCGTTGGATAGCATCAATCTCCATTGGTGTTGGTTCTTCCACTTGTGCATAGTGTACTGGTAGACTTTATGTATGTCAAGGTCAAGGTCAAGACCAAGTTGTCGCAACCAAGGAATCAAAATGCTCAGGGAATTGCATGGCTTCTTCTATGTTTTGTGGCTCCCGCATAGTCACCTCTAATTTGGTTTGTGACTTCAATCCTTGCACAAATTGATCTAGAACTTCATCTTCTTGGATACCTAGAATTTGCATAATGATGTTCTGAAATTGTGTGATGTAGCTCCTTACTAAGCCAATCTACTTCAACTCCGCCAATTTATCTCGTGCGGCTTGGGTGGCATTTATAGTTTGAAATTGACCAAGTACTGCATCCTTGAATTTTTCCCATGTCAAAATCAGTGCAACAATTTGTCATTCAGCTCACTCCACTTGGAATCACCACCAAAGTTTTGCCACACCATCCAATTGGCTAGAAGCCAAGAGAATTTGTTTTTGCTCGTCTTGAAGATTGGTGGTTTCAAAGTAATGTTTGCAGTCAAACACAAAATTCTCCACTGTGCTCAAGAGATCCTTGCCTTCAAACACCTTGGGTTTCAGAAATTTAATGTGATCTTTTCCATCTCAAATTGGCACTCTCTCTATATGTTCTTGTCATTGCTGGTCTCGTTCATCTAACAATCTAGTAAGATGCTCAATTTGTTGTTTCATTGCAAGGATAATGTCCGATATTGCCGCCATAACTACTTCTCTATTCTAAAACTCTTAATTTATTTAATTGATTAGCACATAGATACAACACATCCACCGTTCTCCATAAGCTACAATCTGAAGTTTCAAGGGTTCCTCAAACAAGATGATCATATGCAAAAAATCTTGCCCAAAGCGTGAGGTGATGAATTGTGTGAAACAATGTTTGGATAATATCTGGACATGAAAGTCCCAATGGTTTGGCGGAAGTGAATTTGGTGATCCATAAATTCCATCCATCCCATTCCTGCTCTGATACCAATGTAAAAGACCACAACCGAGGAGAGAAATAGGAGAATGGAAGCTCACATTAGGATGCTTGAATGAGGGAAAACTCCAAATACCTAGCATGAGCTTTGGCTTTGGTATTTATAGATAGCATACAAAGCCCTTGAGAAACTTCTCAAGAAGCTTCCTTGAGCCGCTTTCTTAGAGTGCAAGCCAAGTTAATTAGGAAGCTTCTCAAGAAGCTTCCTTCTAGAAGCCACCTACTTGGCATGCAAGCTAAGCTAGTTAGACTCTTCAAGAAGCTACTTGCTTGGGGCACAAGTTAACTAGTTAGGAAGCTTCCCAAGAAGCTTCCTAGATGCTTCTTGAATTTGGCTTATTCTCTACTTCATTAGCCTTTCTAACTACGTCACAAAATTCCATATTGTTACATAGGGTCCTTGTAAAAGCTACACTCCATCCATTGTTCTTGGAGCAGTTACTATTAAAGTTGCTCTTGACTTCAGGGGTTGGCTCATTGATTGCAAAATTGTGTCTATAGCCAATGCTCTTGCAACCCTAGCATTGGGGCTGAGTACCATTCACCAATGGTCCCTAGTCTAGTTCAATGGATTACACTCACATTCCCCTTGAAGTCCTTTCTCTTGCCTTTCATCTCATGGATCATATGAATGTTTGATAACTCCCAATTCCAAAGTAGGAATCCTAATTGCTTTCTTCTAGTTACATCCATCTTACAATACACTTCCCATTTGTTCATAGCATGAGGTCTAGGGGATGGCTTCAAGGGCCTTCATGTAAGTCTTGGGAGTGACTACCATGGATCTTGCACACAAAGGGATGCTATGAGCTGTTGATGTACTTCACTAAGTGCCTCACTTCATGCCAAGTACCTAAGATCATGCAGAGTGCTACTCTCAAAAACCACTCTGAGTTCTTCACGGAAATTTGAAACTCATTATTCAATCAACTAAGTAGATAGATTGATTTATGAAAAGTGCCACTACACGCTACACACTTCAATTAAAACACCCAGATCTTGGACATTCCTCAACATTCAGGTAGTTACATAGCAAGTAAACACTTGCCATTACTCAAGAAAAGGCCTTTGAATGTCATCTTTGGGCAAAGTCACTCTCCCATTTACCAACCACTTTCTCTTGTACCACTTGTCTGCCAATTGCCAAAGGTTACTGTCATAGCCCACCTGATGTTCCCTAATGCAGATTTTGTTTGTTTTGTTTTTCATAAATAAGCACATCAAGTTGAGTACGATGATGCTTGAAGGTATAAAGTATGGCTTATACCTCAGTCACCAAAAAGATCCTAAAGAGTCACTTGGAGAGGGTAGCAGATATTTAAGTTCAAGGTGCCACAAACATGACTGTGGGATGACATGTTGGAAGCCGTTGTCAGTTGGTGATGCTTCAACTTCTTGTTTAATGAGGAGCTGACATGTAGGATAAAGAACCAATTTTGGTCTCCATCAGTCCTTATGCCACCTCACACATGGATGGACTATGATGCTTGACCAAAAAGGCTCACCAATACTTCAAACAGATCAATTGAAATGTATATGCATCATTTGCAAGGAGGTAAAGTTTGATTCACTTGTTTTGATACTCTACGCATTCTTGAAGTGTTTCAAGTTAAGTGGGTGGGAACAATTTAGAAGCATATAGAGCTTAGAACCTTTGAGCAACTCAAGAGATTGTGAGAGAGGTGACGTGGGTTGAGAGAGTGAGGTGAGAATCAGATTCAAGGTCAAGCAAGTGGGCGAGTGCATCAAGCTCTTCCAACAACAAGAAGAAACCTTGAGCATAGAGAAAAGTGGAAAAATATTTGATCTCTTTCAGTCCCAAGATGAAGATATACTGCTAGAGGATCACAAGTCTCACCAATCAGATAAGGAGGTGATATAATTCCAACCACAATGTGTGGTTTGATATATCAACTGTTGCATATCAAAGGATGCACAAGTTTAGAGGAGATGGATGTCATGTTGTGGTTTACATAGCCTATGAAAAAGTAAACTAATATGGTTTATTTCCATAAAGATGGAAAAGGTTGTATGAAGGATCCCATGGTTGAGCAATTACCATGTGAGCAATCTATGTGCATATATCCGACTGGCCACATGGATTATGGTCTTTAGAGCTCTTGTGTATATAGTTGGTGGAGAGTTAAGAGATAGGGATGTGTTTAGTTTGAGGAGTCTTAAGTGGGAGGAGGAGGTTGGGAGTGAGAATTGTAGCAGAGCATGAGCATTAGAGTGTTGGAAGAACTGTTTGAGCAAGAGAATTCCTATGCTCCCAATCTACCACTCCCAAATCCTTTTCTCATCAAGTTTCAAATTGTTTAGCGTGATGGTATATAGGACTGGATGGTGGCAAATTTTGGGGGGCATTCATGGAGTTGGTGATGGGAAACCTAGATCCTTCTCGTGCTTACTTATGAGAAATTTTGAGATTTGATAATCTATATGCTCTTATAAATGAAGAATGAATTGATTTTGCTCATGAGCTTCAAAGGTGGAGTTGTGAGGTTCATTTGTCAAAAGGTGTAGAAACTAAATGACAAAAGAGTACAAGTGATTGGATCCCAAGAGGAGATTCTGGAGTTTTCAACCATCAAATGATTTTGTAGAGTGCATTTGAAGAGAAAAGACCATGGTTAGAGGGAGGAACTAACAAGCTCCGATTTGAAAATAAAAATAAAATGATTTAAGTAGATTTTATAGGAAATACTATCAATTAAATAAAGGGGGTAGAATTCATACCCAACAGCACAAAATAGACAATTTGGAGAGCTTCATGAGATATCTTCATAATCAATTAGTGGAATTGAAAAGTAAACAATGTGCTTGTAGTACTTAGAGAACAAAATTTTAGGTTTCAAATCAAACTCAAATCAGATATAGTCAATTGAAGTTGGAGCTTTGGGAAGTAAGGGGTTGGAGATGGGATGTTGATCAAGTCTGGAATTTGATTCACTTCTAAAGTTATGGTTTGAATCATCTTATAAACACTTCCAATATTGTTGGTGGGTAGATCTTGCAGCTCTATGAAAACGTTTCTTGTGAATGTTTCTAATAAACAATTCAAGGTCTTGGATCAAACATGCATGGGTATGTAGAGCTCACAAGTTTACTCAACTCAAAAATTGATCCATATCTAGGGATTGGAGCTAGATGAGACTATCAAAATCTATAAGGGTTTAGACAAGGGTATAACAAGTTATTGTGGAAGCTTTGGTTGGCTTTGGATCCATGGAGCGTGAGAGTTGATAGAAGAAATTCTACTTAAAATACTCTCATAAGCTCTATAGAGCATTTCTATATTCAATCATGATTGAATGTAAGTTCTCATTTTTTATGGCTATGACTGAGGATTTTAGATTGATGGATTGGTTATGAGGATTAATTGTACCCTCTTATCCAAAAATTTGGGGAAAGTTGCCAAGAAGTAGGAGTAATATCTAAATTAAGTATTTTGAAATTAGGGAGGAAATTAAAAAAAAGGGCAAGTTTGAGGGCTTTTCAAAGGAGATGTAATAGTTAGATTCTGTCTCATTTCATGTCATTAAATTTTTATATTGTAAGCTTTCTATTAATCTTAGAACATTTGAATCAAAGTCACAAAGAGAAAGTTATGTCCATATGAGTTATATAGAGTTTTCTCATCTAAAAAAAAATAGAATTTCTCCACTTGGAGGACAAATTGGTTTGGAAGTTGGAGAACATATTGAAAAAACTTGGAATACATATTGAAATCAACTTGAATACAAGCTGGAGGTTATGAAACTGATTTTTTGCCGAAACATGGAGAGTTATTGAGTTCTTATGGTTGGATCATCTCTATGCTTGCATGCTTGTTTGTATGCCCAATTGTCTTGGATTGGTTTGAAAATGGTGCTCTTAGGTTTTTCCCTTCTAGGAGTGTTGTATATTTTTCCTTGCTAATGCTTGAAGTGATGACCAAAAATCCTTCTAGGTCTTAGGTTTTCCCCTTCTAGGAGTGTTGTATATTTTTCCTTGCTAATGCTTGAAGTGATGACCAAAAATCCAAGAGTGTGTGTCATGATGATAGGTCAGGTTGCATGTTACACCCCTACATGGTAGAAAGATTCATAGATACAACAAGAGTGAAGGGTTCTACTGATTGGATACCACATGTGCTCAAACTAGTAGGGAAAATTTACATACAACCTTTGATCCATAAGCTCCATGTCTAAGCACCTTGTGTGTTCCCAAAGAGAGAAAGGCAAAGTATGACACTGAAATTTTGAATGAGACTTCAACACTCCAAGCACTACTCAATCCTCAAGCACTTGGGTCATTCTACACCTCTTAGAGTGATTGTTATTTCCTTCATGACATAGCTTTGCTTGTCATCATGATACTTGCTTTTCTAGCTCATGTGGTCTCCATACTCATTCTTCCCATTAATGCTTGAAATTAACTTCTATCACTTTGAGTGCTAAACAAGATGCAAATAGGCTGGCCTGCAAGTACTTGGGATCATCCTTCATCACTCCAAGTTCTTCTCCCATTCTAGCTTGCAAGGGTCACTCCAAGTGCCTCTCCGTTTGAGGCACTTCTCCCAATAAGTCTATCGTTCTCCATAGTTCTCTTAGCACTTAAGCTTGATATGATCAACAAAAGCAAATTTTGAAGAAATGGGAGCACCATAGTTATGTAGTGGGATCATTTACTAAGTACACCAGTAGGCCCATGCAAACACATTGGAAGTGTACAAGGAGAGTGTTTAAGTATTTGAAAGAAACTCAAGATGCATTTACTGTCTAAAAAGTAAGGGAACACAAGTTCTTCTACTCTAAAAGTATAAAAACATGCTAGTTGTGGAGATAATGTAGATAAACACATATGAATTAGTAGATTAGTAATCATGATTAATGTAGTAGCAATCAATTTGCATAGAAAATAGAAACCATCTATTGCATTGTCTTGTATGGAAGCAAAATTGATGGCAACCTCAAATTCTACATAGGAAGTCATACAGAACAGGAGACTTCTTAAGAAGTTATGATTTGAACCAACAAATTCTATGATATTTTATTATGAATATAGCAAACATAACGCTTAGTAAAAGCCTTATATACATCACCCAATGACTAAAAATATAAAGATTATAAAAAATTTATTAAAAAGAAAGAGAAAGAAGGTGTTGTGGAGTTAGTCTATTTTTTAATAAAATAAATAACAATAGATGTGTTTATAAAAGCACTTCCTAAAGAAAAGCATACAAAATGTCTACTAGACATGGGATTGTCTTAAAATCTCATTAGCTGGGAGTGTCAAAATTAGGTTATTTCTATTTAATTTACTTAAATAGGGGGTGGTAGACTATCAGCTCAGATGGTCCTGCCTACACACCTTATCACACAAGATTAAAGCTAAGGGCGTAGGTAAAGTCATAGACAAATATACCCACGAGCTGCGAGTGTGTAATTATTTTTAGGGTTCTGTCAAGCACCACCCCTACTTATACTTTTTTGAGAGCCTAAAATGCTATTTATCTTACAGTAGTCATACCCAACACCTAGTGCATTGTTTGAAGTATGCATTATGATGCTTAAGTTCACTTCAGATATGTTTTATGCTGCAAAAGTGAACTGCTAAGTTGTGTCAAATCTCTAATCATCTAAGTGATAGTGATTTGAGTACTGCTATGTGTAGTCAAGAGTGTCTACTCTGGTGAGATTGAGAGCTAGGTGCTAGGATGTATGATACATCATAAGTCAGAATGATAGAGGATAGAACTTCAACTCTATTTAGAGATAACAATGTTTCTCATAGGTATTTTTAAGTAAACATAGTATAATTTTGGAAGCTACCATCCAGAGGCCTGAACTAATTTTTTAGAGATTAGATTAGAGAAAAAAAATTGAATGTATAACTGTATATTATTGAAAGGATCTGGGTGTGTTGCCAGACTCTAGGATCTTAGAATACCCTTCATCGTTTGCTAAAATGTCTTGATTTCCCAAGTTTCATTTGTATATATATATTGTGTTTTGAGTTTATGTTCATCATTGATCTTAACGTTAAATCCTTAATCAGTTACATAAAATTTAATTACTTTGACTATCCGGGGAGGCAAGATTCGGATGTTGTATTTAGTCCAGACTTCCTTGGATAGTCTTGGGTTACCTCGTCATTGTCAACGAGTTCCTTAAGTACTGCACAACAAATCCTTCAGTAGAATGCATGTGTAATTCCAGTAAACACTATCCCACCAAATCTAGTAAGTATTGATACTTATCGAAAAGTCTTGATTTCTTTGATTTCTCTTGTGGTCTTTTTTTTTTTCTTCCTTAAATATCTGTGACAACATTAGAAAATCCATGTCTTATAGCTCAAATAAGCCTAACAGACAAGGACTTAATGTCTCCAAGAGTACCAGGCGCTTTAAGCCCAATCATTCCGGATAACGCTTAACATGCTTTATGTTATTGAGGGCTTTTGAATGTTATTGAGAGCTTTTGAATCAATCTCATAAACGCAGGCCGGCTCTTTTAGTGCTGGCACTTGTATGAGAATATTGAATTCTTAGAACATTCTTGAATGAGAAAACACTAGCTCCTACTAGTACTTGGAGTTGATTCGCAGCTTCATTCCTCTTCAACAAAGCTCACAATCCATCGCTGTTACCATTCACCGGTATCACCATCATTTCCCTTACATATCATTCTTGTCTGTAATCTGTCAGCATGTATATGTAACCTGTCAGCAAGTATACATCCCATAGAGGAATTGTAATCTGTCTTATATTGTTCATCTTACTCGTTGGAAATTCGGACTCTCGAATCTCTTCGAGTGATGGGAATCGAGGTGCTACATTGTTAACCCTATTCCACTTTCTATTCGATGATAGAAATGCATAGTCTATGTTCCGATTGATCCCAGTTAGAACTAGTTCGACATTTCAAACACACACGTTGTACTTTAAAAAAATGAGGAATATCCTTATAAATTCTCTGCTCCCACATTAATCTCTTCCATGTATATCCGAAAAGGCTGCAGGTCCTTTGATTGCTGCTGCGACGCTGATGATGGCCGTCCTATCCATACACCAAGTTGTCCAGTCCCAGCACGATGCTGTTGCAGGCCCGGTACTGAGACTCCCTCTGCAAACAGGAAGCTGATGGCAATGACCACCGGTAGGTTCTCACTAAACTTGAGGTAACAAATTTGAATCATCTTGGCGTTGACTGAAGGGAAAAGTCAAACACTATACAGCTCGGTGTGGACTTATACGGGCTGTTAGTACTAACGCACGGCTTCCTAGACCATATAATTTTCTGAGATTGAGGATAGGAATACGACTGACACGTGTGTGTTTGGCAGCCTCTTATTTGGACCGGGGAGAATTTGACCGGAACTCCTTTTCTCTCCCGAGGAGCGTGTTCCAGCGTTGATGTTTTCTGTGTCCGCTCAACCATGTCAATCGGCTCCAGTCAGGAGTTGTTTCCCACTCATGCATTACGGATCCGAGGATCTTCTACAACAGCGGTCAAGGTGCTGAACAAGGGTTTACTGTTGCTTTCAAGTCGCTCTGGAACTGATATATATATATGTTACAGCCTATCTTAAAAGTAAATTCTAAATCAGAAGTGGGGGTTGTTAACGATCACTCAGAAGGTAGAGGATGACTTCGTGAAGAGGTTCTTCACCGTTCGATCGTTCGTTATTTACAGTAGATGTAAGATGGAAATAAACTTTAACTACTTCTCTCTACGTACAGTAGTTTGTGACGTACTGAGGCACAAAGAAGTACCAAGTGTTTACTGAAAAGCTACTCATGCTAGGTGCTGTTTGTAAATGAGTGACCTGATCATGAATCAAGATTGCATCCATGTCATGCACAGCAAACTCAGCAAGTGTCTACCTTTTATAGGAAATTATTCAGAATTGACAAATTGTTCCCATAATGAGTCTCGATCTCGAGCACAGCATGTATGTATTCTACCGTGCCGATTTATTCATGTCAGGAGCAGGTTCGTATCTCGACGTTTAGAAGGAAAATCTTCGCTCGCTGGACACATCAGTCGAATCGCATGCTGAAAATCTAAGTATAGACTCGCTTTGGTGCTTTAAATTGCGATGATCAAACCATGCAGATACAATTGGCCATTGAGCAGAACTTATTTAGTAGAGTTACGGGAACTGGACTTTTGAACATCGAACAGTAAAGCAGAAGTGTACAGGTAGCTGTGGTCATCGGCGATTAAGTTGTAGTTGTTCAATTCCGCTGTTCTTCTGATGGTAAAAGACAATGATTACAGGGGCAAAAGCGCTTAGCTATGAGCTAATGGCGAGGACAAAAGTAAGGCGTGTGACCGAGCAGCTATTACCTCCTGCTCTGCGCATTCACGAGACAGCGTGCTTACTTAACTGCTTAGCAGTTCGAGGCGTCCAGCTATCTGTCCGTAAGTTCTTTGGGCCATTGGCCAAAAACCTTGTCCAAATCTTGGCTCGCCGCTCAAAGATATGATGAAGTTCATGAATATCAATAAGTCAAGGTAAGTTGACCTAGAAATGTTAACGCAGACTGTAAATTCGTAGTTTCGCACATAAGAGGACCATGAGAACAGTCCAATTCATCCTTACATGCCCCCGCTTTTCCTGGTCAAGTTCCTTCACTTGTTTTGCTTCGAACTATGGCTATACAGATCTCTTGAATCTCCGTCTTCGGATTCAAAACGACAGTACAGTAAAGAATAACCAACATTTTTTGCGTCCAGCTGGTTAGTGTTTACACCTGCACAGGACAAATCATCTTTTGTGCATATAGGGCACTGTCATAGAAACGGTCAACCTGTATCGTGCCACGTTTATTAATTCTTATCATGTTGACAACCAAGATCGGAAGTTATATAATTCAGTCTGATTCTTCTTCCGTTACTGCGCGTATTGACCAAATCCTTCAAGTTTATTATGACCATGGATGGCGCCTAGACTCGTAGCTAAGGTGCCAGGGCTGTATGCATCACTGAAGTGTGAAGTCTAGGTACGCAGATATTAAGCTCCATACTAAGTACAGAAGGTATTCTCTCACCACTATATTGGGGCAAGCTACTACTCAAGGTAAAGAGTGTAGCATATAAACTACGGTAGTACTCAGGCAATTGAATGAACAGGATACTACGTAGCTAGTTCGGGTTTAAGGCTATGGAGAAAGCTTCGGAAATATAACGGCCATGTGTACAGCAGGAGTTCTTGAATCTAAGTTCAACTCTTATAGCGGATTGTGACATTCCCGGGGACAGTTCTCCTTGTCAGCTAGCCTTTGGCTACGTGGTGAGTTTGGATTCAACACAACTGGACGAATACCTGTGTTCATGATCATAGTCGAAGAGTCTGTCTTACCCTTTTGAAACTGACAAGAAATATCACCTAGTACCTTCTCTGCATCTGCGATTGTCCAATTGCATTCCTAAGTAGTTGCAACCTTCTTCGAATTAATCGTAACCTTCACCACATCCAAACTGGCAAACTCTCACAATTGAGATCAAATACAAAATGCAGGATCCCGGATCAAAGTTTGCTCTAGCAGTTCCTTGTGTGATCTTGCCAAATGTAAGTTCAGACACATGTTTCACGTGCACTGATTTGACTCAACCGTGCTAGTAAATATCTTGGTTTCTCCACTCCTCAGGTTAGGTGGGATTAAAGTTGTCAAATATTTCACTTCTTCTCCACGATTTATCGACCGCCAGATTTTTGTCGTGTAGCGTCGTCTTGTCCCGAATAGATTTTCTTCATGTTAGGACATCCATTTAAACAAGCCAGGTCCTAACCGCATCATCAAGACTCAACCATCCTCCTCCAAGTTCTTCTTTCTCCGATTGCACGCTCTGACGACTCAAACGTCGACTAAATATCGCTCTTAAGACTTCATAGCTAACAGTTCCAAACTTCTCATTCACGATAAAGCTAATCATAACACATTGGGTGGTGCTATATACTGTTGCAGCCTTCATAGTAGTTGTAGCAGCCTATGAGTCCCCAAATGAGCATGAAGGTTACACAAGGAGGACATTTCGTCAAGTTACGTCTGCAGTTGCCGCTCCTGCTCCAGTAACTCCTACTCCAAGCCCCGTTCCAGCGCCTGCACCTGGTCCCAGTGCTACTCGTGCTAGTCCTGCACCTGCATCACGAGGCAAGTCAAGCTTTGACTGCCCAAACATCAGTCAAACAACCAACCGCACTTCTTGTTTTGGGACGTGCACAGCCACCAGAACTAATAGTAGCAGCTACAGCTGCGGCCTTCGTTTGGTGAAATGTTTCCGTGGGTTCACTTGTTGCAATCCCACATGTTCGAGCCTGCAGAGTGACCTCGCAATCGTGGACGGCGTGGCAATAAATGTTTTATTCAAAGAACATTCCCTTGGATTGGCAGAGGTGAGCTTGGGAGGTCTGTCTAGTGTTGAAAGTACGTTTCAAATTAATATAGGGGTTAGGGTTTTAACCTGGCATCCAGCGTTAACATAAGTTAGGGTTTGAGTATTTAGATTTTTCTCGGAGAGCAAGTGGTGCATTTCATCGAGATATCGTTTGACTATCATCAGTTAGTATTAGAATATTTAGATTTTATATTTGAGAACAACTACTTCATTTCATCCATATGTTTTTTGAAGAGTCAAGTTTCGATGTTTGTTGTATAATCAATATACTTGAGTGGAGGGACGTGTGAGCAGGAATACGGAAAAGTTGTTGCATAGTCAAGTTTCGATGTTTGTTGTATAATCAAGATACTTGGGTGGAGGGACGTGTGAGCAGAAATACGAAAAGGTTTGTTGCAAAGTCAAGTTTCGATGTTTGTTGTATACTCAAGATACTTGAGTAGAGAGACGTGTAAGCAGAAGTACGGAAAAGCAAAGGTAAGCAACATGATCGAGCTTTTAATTAGCTTTGAACTTGGATACCAACCCGTAAGTATTTAATTCATTCACTTCGTGTAATTAGATTTACAATAAGAGTAAGTTGATAGAAATGTTTTTTATTTATTTTTATATTTCTTGTATTTTTTACATTTGATGCAGATTTTTATTAATATTTATGAGAATTTTAACAATTGATGACAATTGGTGCACCTAAGAGTGATAGAAGATTAATCTTATCGGAAGATTTTAGAGAGCTTGAGAGACTAAAGGCTCTTTTAGATTTGAAAATAGATTGGGATACAATAGTAACAAGGAGCAACAAGGAGAAATGTGAAACATAGAAAGAATCAGTCTATTCAATGGGGAAAATGGTTTGATTTAGAAATTCTTCAAGTCAAAGAGATTTGCAGAGATTGTTCATGTGATAGAGACTATAGAACAAGCCATACTAGATGGGGAAGAGATCAATTCACAGGGCAAGAATAATAATGCAAAATGTATATCTATGGAGTCATAGAGAAAATCATTCATAGAGCTTCATAGATTGTAGAACTGCAAACCAGATGTGGAGTAGATTGATTACATTACATGAGCAATGTGCTTTGGAGAATAGGAAAGTTCTCCAGCAGAGAGTTTTTCAATTAAATAGGTAACCAAGAAAAGAGATAGCATGTTTTATTAGCCAAGTAGAAAATCTTGCAAGTTAGTTGAGTAACCTTGGTGTTAGAATAGAGGATTCCTCAATCATCTCCAAGATTATTTGTAGTTTACCACATGTTTATTGCCATATAATAGCTGTATAGAATAATGTACTTAGGGAGCAGCAAACTATCAAAAAACTCACTATAAGACTTCTCAAAGAAAAATACTTGAATAGATGTGGAGAGGAGGGAAAAGAGAGTTCAAGGAGACAATCTTTCTTGCTAAGATAGAAGAAGCATCAGGTAGCAATGATGGTGGGACTCAGAAGAAGACTAATATGTCTTAACTGAAGTAGAGAATAGGCTGCAACAGATGCTGATGGGGGAGCTTAGAGTTTATGACTTATACAGTAGAATGGTTCAAAGATTTCAAGAAGATTGAAGAGGGAACCTAGCCCATGATCAAATTTTTGGGTTGTTTGAGTGGTAAATATCCAATTTTTTTGTTAGCTAGTGCAAAAAGACAAGAAGGAGTCATCAAAGGAGTTCCATGCATTCGAGAGCTGAAATGCAACTTTTTGAACATTGGTCAAGCAAAGCACAATGGATTCAAACCACCTACATCAAAGAGGGCTAGTACATGGAGAACAATGGAGTTATGGTGATGAAGGGTGTATGTGGCTAAAACTCTACAGTAACCAAGATAGATAAAATTTCCCAAGCTATGGGAAGAATGAGAAGTTAGAAAAGCAAAATATTCTCACAAGTTTGATTGCATTTTGACACCAAAGACTTGCTTAAATTAGGGAGATGGAGAGAGAAGAATTGGTAGTGCTTGGTAGTAAAAGTCTTTCTATTGTGATAGATGTGCTCTTAGAGTGTAACACATATAACACTTTGCAAAATCCAGTGATAGTAGAGGAAAGTACAAAGTTGGAGAGTTCTTTCATATGATATTTATGGTCCTATAAATGTGAGCTCAAAAGGAGGATCAAAATATTATCTCCTTTTTAGGGATCAAACTGGTGGTTTTAGATTTGTATATTTCTTGAAAGAAAGGTCAAATAAATTCTCTTACTTCAAACAACTTCACAAATATATAAAAAATCAATGTGTAGTGAAGATCAAGAATAAGAGTGAAGGATTAGTCCCTAAACTTATAGCACCTTACACTCCTGAGCAAAATTTTCTCTCAGAGAGAAACCATAGAATAGTGTTTGAAAGTTTCTTTCTGCAAGTTGCATAAAGAGTTGTGTGCAGAAGTTATGGGCGGTACTACACATGTTTTGAATAGAGTTTTGAATAGAGATTTAGAGAAAACTCCTTAAAAGTTGTGGCATGAAAAAAAATTAATAGTTGCACATTTGAGAAATTTTGGTTGCTTAGTCTTGGTGCAGACACTGACAGGTCAAAGAAAGAAGTTCGATCCAAAGGGACGAGAGATGTCTTTTGTTGGGTGAATTTCAGCATTCAAAGCCTGCAGATTTTGGGATCAAAATAATAACAAGATATGTGAAAGTAGAGATGTCATGTTCAAAGTGGAGCAACCTGATCATCAATGATTATAAATGCTAACCTTAGACATAGATTGTCTTCAAGAGAGAGATTGCAAACACGCCAATGATAGAATGAGCATTGATGAGATAGAAGTTGATGAAGAGTTACTACAAAACCAAACACTGAGAATAATACCAAGTCAAAAAATTAGAATCCCAACTAGTGGTGTTCATCTTTTCCACTTCCTCTAAAGTAAGGTCCCCTCTATCTTAGTTATGACTAATGTAAAACCGTCCTTTATCTCTACGGAAATAATCTCTCAAGTATTTGTAATATAGAACTAAATATCACAATAGCACATATATGAACAAATGGGTGTTACATTAACGTGTGGACTAAGTTTTTACTTTGTCCTTGGAGTGAAGTCTCTCTACTTTTAATGATACGTCTTCAACTTATCATGGTTAATCCTATCAAAGTGTCTTCCCTCCAACTCCTTGAGATCATAGGTGTAATTATCCCACACCTTCTCCATTATGAAAGATCTAAAGTTCTTAGGAAAAATATTTTTGCACTCTCTTGAATTAAGCAAATCAATCAACATTATCCAGTCACCTTCTTTGAAGAGAGTTCCAACTTCTTTTTGCCTTGCCTCTTGTCACAACTCTCCTTTTGTTTCCTTTGAACTTGCTCCACTTGAACCATAACAACTATTTTTGCTTCCTCTAATTCCATGAGTTGATCCCTCCTTGACTCCTCTACATCACCCCCTTGTGCTTTCTTCAATCTCCTATGAATGCTTTGGAAGGTAGGAAGATCAAAGTGAATAGTTAAGGTAGACTCAATACCATATACCAAATGAAATGGAGAATATCAAGTGGAAGTCTTCATGGTCGTCTTATACTCCCACAAAACTACATGAATCCTCTTGTCCCAATGATGTTAAGCCCCCACCATTTTTGCATCTTTGGCCAACATCATGCACAAGGTCTGATTGGTTCTCTTTGCCAAGCCATTGGAGTTTGATTTATAAGATGTAGTTACTATGTGTGATAGAGAAATATTCCAGCATTGCTATAGTGATGCTTTTTTTAAACTCTCTTCCTCTATCAAAAACCAACTCCAAAATTCACCCAAACCTAGTGATAATGTGTCCATAAAGAAATACACCAACTTCATCTTCATTTTTGCCCCTTAATGGTCTTGCCTCAACACTTGGTAAGGTAATTAGTAATTATCACAATGTACCAATTGTTCCTTGGGGCTCTATTGAGAAGGTTCACAAAGTGAATTCTCCACTTTTCAAAAGGTCCTAGCACCAGAATTGATCTGAGAGATGGATTAGAAGTAAATGTTCTAGCAAAAGCTTGACAATATTACAAGTTTTGCAATAATTAAAAAAATTTGAAAATCACTCTCCAATGGTAACCTACATCTAGAATCTTGAAATTAGTCACTTTTACTGCAAAGTGTCTCACACACACTAAATTTTCATGAAACGTTTTCATGAGTAGGATAGACTCTTCCTTACCCACTTCTCTTCAAAGTAGACTATCTGCTCCTTGGTGAAAAAGAATATCCTCTACCATTTTGTAAGGTCTAGATCTGGTTGTAAGGGCCTTCTTGTCCCTAGCATCATCACTTCTAGATAATTACCTTTTCTAACAAAGTCTACAATCTCTTTGTCCTCCATTGGAATCACTTGAGAAATGAAAATTCTCATGAACTCCTTATGCAAGAAGGAATCATCTACTGGTTCAACTCCAATCATGATCATAGGCCCTAGATAAAAAATCAATATTTCTTCTCTAACCTATCTTCAGCGGTGTTATCATACTTAGAGTATCATACACCTTGCTAGCCTCCCTTCCACATAGGCTTGTTGAGGATGTACTCCAAAGCCTTTTGATATATGATTATGATGGCTTTCCCTCCAATCAAGTAGTGTCTAAACTTCTTGAGATTAAAGATCATTGCTAACCCTTCTCTTTTTGTGATTGAGTAGCTCTTGTCTACTAAAACTATCTATCTACTAGCAAAAGCTATTGGATGATCATACCCATCTTGGTATAATTGACTAAGAGTGCATCCTAAGCTACATTAGAAGCATCAATTTAGAGGATAAAAGACTTACTCCAATCAGGTTTAGCAAGAATTGGAGTCACAACAAAGGATTACTTGAGCTCCTCAAAAGCTTTGAGCACCTCCTTGTCTGGCAAAATCCCATGTTTTCTACACCCTTATTCATGTAGATAGTCAATGCATAAGCTTTGTTGGAAACTGAGAAGGTGAACCTCCTTTAGTACCCAACTATCATCAAGAATTGGTGAAAATTCATCAAGCTCAAAGGGAATGGAAGGTTTAAGATTTTTTTCACCTTCTCAAGATCAAGTGCTATTCTATTCTTGGAAATGATGTTCCTCCAAAGTAAACTTCCTTCACAACCAAAAATGCACTTCTTTGGGTTGAGTGATGCATTTTCTTCATCCAAGCATTGCAAGACATGTTCAATGTGCTTCTCCTTACCCCCATAGACACAAAAATCATCAATGAAGTCTCTCACAAATCTCCCAATGAAAGGTTCAAACACCTTCTTCATAAACCAGTGCAATGTGACTAGAGCATTCTAGAGCCCAAAATGGTATGACCTTGAAAGTATAGGTCCCCCAAGATGTATCAATGTGATGAGTTGTTGATGCTCTGGTGCAATTCTTGATTTGGTTATACTCATTATAACCATCTCTAAAATTATACTTCTCATAACCTACAACTTTCTCCAATATCTCATCAATGAATGGCAAAAGGTAAAGTCTGTCTTAGTAATAGTATTAAGTTTCTTTTAATCCACACATATTCAAAGCTTGTCACTATTTTTCTTTACAATCACAATTAAAGATACCCATTTTAAATTCTCCACCTCAAAAATAAATGTGGTCTCCTTGAGCATATCAATCTACTACTTCACAACCAAAGCTAATGGGGGGCTAATGCAACATTGCTTTTGGTGGATTGGTCTTATAGGCAACTCCACCTCTATCTTATGCTCCCCCAAGGTGACTTCATTTAGATCCTTGTAACTGAAAGAAAACACATGGATGAACTTATAGAAAATCTCCTCAAATCTCACATTCTCCTCTAGGGTAACATTTGGATCATACTTGAGGATAGATAACCTCATCTTTATCTCCTCAAACGTCAATGGGGATTTATTTGGATCTCTCAAAACCTCAAGCTTAGGTCTAAAATCCATAGCACACAAGGGATACACATTTTAATCAGATTTATAATCATCCTTTTCCATGAAAGTCTCTTCCTCCATGCTTGTATCCACACTTAAAGCTCCTTCTTTTGCAATTTGATTCCCAATAATTAGAAGATTGTGTATTTGAATATGAAATGTTAGTGGTGTTAATCATATGAACTGTAGCTTGATATTTTGGTGACCCAATCCTCAAATACCCTTTGTGCTATCGATTAGTTGTGCGTGTTGCTCTCAACTATGGTCTCCCAAGAATCAAATTATAGTTTGAATCTTTCAAGACTTGGAAAGTCATGAGATTTTTGAACTCTCACAATTGCAATGATTATTTTATCCACCACCCCTACTAGTAAAAAATTTTACTTGTTTTCCATGCTCACAACAAATGTTAAAGGTCTAGAGGATATTATACCCAATATCTTCATCAACCTCACTAACATAGCATTTGTTATAGATTTTTTATCAACAAATGCATCCTTGATGCTACAACTATTCACTTTCACATCAATCTTGGAGGCATCTTCACAAGCCTCCCATGGTGTTGGTGTGGTATCCACCACCCCCATTGATACAACAATTTTCTCTTTTTCTCTCTAATTCTTCTTGCTCCTTGTAGAACCCAAACTACCTCTAAGTGTGTTTTTCAAGATAGGATTCAAAGCTATCAATTGACCCTTTGTGATGTTAGCCTTGTGACTATCAACATCCTTCAACACATTGTAGTCACATTGTTGCTTTGAGATCAAGAAGCAATCCATCCCCAACTTCTTCCTTGGAGTCTTTGTTGTTAATGGTGTTGAGGTGCTAGTATGAGTGGTCCTAGTAGTCATAGGAGTATCCTTGTTAGGAGTAAATTCTTAAGAGGAATGTATATCCTCTATAAAATAAATTCTCTTCTTCTATTGTGCCAAAAGATCCAAATTAAGACCTTTGGAGTTTGATCACTCTCCTTTTTCATACTAGCACTCAATCACATCTATGGATATTCTCATCCCCTTACCTTTTTTTGCATAAGAAGCCACTTGGGTATCACCAATGATCTCTTTCTCTCTATTGGCTCTCTTATAACCTTTTCCTCTATGGTAAATGGAATTTGGTAATTTCTTTGGATGTGACATCTTCTCCCACAAACAAAAAAATTTATATCATTGAAATTGTTGGTTGGCTAGCCTTCTCTATATGGATAGTTTCCATACCTGCTAGGCTCTTTCTCTACATTCTGATCCACATCTTTTTTCTCTCATAGTTGCACTATATTGATCTTGAGATCTGTAAGGTGTTTTGTGATGGTTTGAAGTGGATCTTTTAATAGAGGTGCTAGGACTGGAGCAACCCTAACCACCAAAGTATCAAAAGTTTCACCATACTTGTAGACTCGAGAAGTATATGTTACCTCTTTTACCACCAAATCACTCTCATCCCCTTCCAAACTCTCCTCCATATGTACTACAATTTTGATAGTTTCAACCTTGGAAGAAAGTTTCTCATATCTTGCCTTGCTTCTAATATATGGTCTCAAATTTCTCACAAAATTCTTGGTGAGCATGGCTCTTATGCCAATCATAGTAGTTTTCACATCCTTCTCATTCTTCCTCAAACCTTTGCAAATTTTGGACTCTAACTTTTCTACTCTTTCTACATAGACTCTCACTTTCTCTTTATCTTCTTGCTTAAGGAAGATAACTTCATGCATCAATCTCTCATAACTCTCATTTGGAAGAAATTTCTCAAGGAATGCTATAATCAAACTCTCCCAAGACTCTTCTTGCCCATCTCTCCTCTCTCTCTTTTGGTTTTCTAACTCATACCATGTAAACATTACGATTTCAAAAAAATCCAATAATAATGAGCCCCACTCATTCTTTCCTATGCAAGCTCTCTTGAAGTTTCTCACAACAGCCTCCACATCTTCTCTATCCTTGCCAAATAAAACAAAAAGTTTCCCCGTCTTAGCTCCTCACTATCTCTCTCTTTTCTCTCAATTTTATTTTTCTTTTCTCGTCATAACTAAGAGTGTATATACATGACTAACACCATATGAGAGTAATGCACCCTAGGGAACATAAAAGGTTCAGGTTGCTCAAAGATTTCTATAGTAAGATCAAAACCTATAGTTCATATTAATCAAACCCTCAAGGATAGTTTATCCATAAGTTGAAAGATTATTTTCATCACTAATCTTGAGAACTAATAGATGAAGGTGATCATTTTTCTATAGCCATACTAAAATTTTCTTCAAGATCTTTCACCAAAGTCTCCAAAATTGTTATTGCTTCATTACACTCATGTCTTTCTGAAAATTATTCCACTCCACAAACCTCACACAACTCCTTGGTTTTAGATCTCCTCACATCCAATATTGGTGAAGAAGGTCCAACATGTAATCCCAAGTCAAGTAAACCTTTCTTTTGCCTCGGTCTCTTGCTCCTAAAGGTCAATGGCCGTGAACTTGCTTTATATATCTTCTCTCCACATAAAAAGCACTTAAAATTACTCTTCCTTCCAAGTAGTGTATGTTTTTGGATCCTTTCAACAATATTTTCCAATTCTATTATACACTCTCTTTTCCTCCAATCAACCCCTAAAATTAACTCAAACCCTTGGGAAACCTTACATAGCCTCAATTTGCACACTTGGTGACCCTCTATGCTCCCAAAATGAATCTCAATACTCAAGCCTTCTTTTGGTTGTTTTAACACTCCTCATGCATGAGATCTCTACTCTCCAAAATTGACCACTCCTCACAATATCACTAAATTCATTTAAATGGTATGTTATAGTCCTCTAAAATTTTCCACACTTGATCAAAACCCTAGGATGTACTACCCTACAAAATTGAAAATATTTTCATTGATCCATTTGGCTTAGGCACTTTTCTATTTAGCACACATCTTCCATATTTTGTCTAAAAACCATCCTTCTCACTTCAAAACTTTATAACCCTCTCTACATGAATGAAATCTCTTTAAATTGTTAGCCAAGAGGTACCCTATCTACCACTAGATGTTTAAAAAGTTTCATGGGAATCCAATTCATGATATAGAATGGAAAACTCTATACAAATTTCCAAAGATCATGTAGAGGGTGCAGTTTACCCTATCAACTTGCAAAGTTTTTAGCTTAGTGTATATACTAGCTCTCAAAATAATTTTGAATGCGTTAATTCAGCATTAGCTATTGTGTGCAGAAATTGTAAATTTAGATCATAAACTTGAATTTTTTGCACAAATTAAACATAATCTCCAAAATTTTGCAATCCACCTCACACAATCTCTCCAGATCCTCTAATATGTACAAAATGTACAATTCATCTCAAATACATCATAATAAATTATATGGTACATAAATGGATCTTGGTTCTCTAACATAAGTTATGCTCTTTCCTTCCCTAATGTTTTTCAATGTGAGCTCTCATAACCTCCTTGTGTATAATAAAAAATTGTACATAGAACATTATCTTGCCTTCTAGAGAGAATTTTATAATGGAACCAAAAATGGGAGCCGGTTTGTCTCCCACTTAGATGAACCTTAGATTGCTATTATGATAGCATACCATCAACTAAAAAAGCAAAGAACCCCAACTCCAGCATACCTCTCCAAGGTTAGCACTCCAAAGCTCATACTATTGTTCACTAGAGAACTCAATGAGAGAAAGAGATAGATGGAAATAAAAAGGATGATGAGTACCTTCTCACCTCTAGTTTTTTGTATTTGTGAAATATTTATGCATCAAAGTTATTAATTATTAAAGTGACTCAAGTTACTAGGCTAAAGTCAAATAAAGTCAAAAGTCTAAAGGAATATCTATACTCTTAGGAATATTCCTCTAAGCATATGATCTTATCTTGACCCAACCACTAAGTCAAAGATTCTTTCACATGAGCTGTTCTTAAATTATAAAAGAATCCAAAACAAAAAGGTTTATAAGTCCAAGAGTTCTCAACTCTTTACTCAAACCCAAACACTTGAGAACAATACTAAATCAATACACTAAAACCCAAAATAGTGGTGTTCATCTTTTCTACTTCCTCTAAAGCAAGGTCCTCTCTATCTTAACTATGACCAACTTTAAGTAATCATGACCAATGTACAACTGTCATTTATCTCTATATAGATAATATCTCTTGAGTATTTCTAATAAAAAACTAAATATCAGAATAGCATTTACATGTACAAATGTGTGTTACAAAACAAGGATTCAAACTTGCTCATCATCTCTATTTATGGTCAAGGCCATTCTCAAGGTGCAGGGCTCCACGTGTTGAATCAGGTGGTAGCATGTTTTGCCAATGCTCCTCAGTCCACAAAAACACATTTCCTTTCATGTCAAAGAAGTTTGGGTTCTTCTTCTCCTTGATTTCCACTACCATTGGGAGGTATGAAAAATCCCAAATCCAAAGTAGAAAGTGCAAATGTTGTGTTAAATTCAAATACTTGGCACAACATTAGTGTGCACACTTCTCTACTCTAGTTGACCACATTAAGACACAAGACTTCTTCTTGGGGGAAACATCATGATATAATAAGCCCTCCTCAAGTAAAATCCTCACTTTGGTCTCTCAATTGTGGTCACTAGCTTTTGCAATTCTTAGAATAGCTCAAAGACTCTAAGCTTGTCTCACTTCTAAAAAGTTCCCACTTGCACAACTTCAAACTCTCCAAGAATGGTTAGAGCATCAAGACAATCCAATCAAACTTACCTCCCCATAAGGCCCTACATTTTCACAATTCAAGTGATCCGTTTGAGATTTTGGTGGGCATTTCTTGTGAAGAATCATGGTCCATCCATGTGTGAAGCAACACAAGGACTGATGGAGACTGGAACCCATTTTTCATCCTATGTGTCAGTGCCTCATCTAAGAAGTTAAAACGTAAGTTACCTACCGATGGCTGCTCCCAACATGTCATCCCACACTTGTGTTCATGGTACCTTTCTTCATGGTACATTTATTCAAACATCTGCTCCCCTCTCTTTCATGACTCTTTAGGAACTTAGTGGTGACTGAGCTATAAGCCATACTTTATTCCTTCAAGCATCATACTACTCAACATGATACGCTTATTGGGGAAAAACAGCAAAACAAACAGAAATCTGCTTGAGGGAACATCAGGTGGGCAGTGACTGAGATGCTGCCAGTATGGTCAAGACCCTTGAGCAGCTGGACATGTCACATGCTGCAAGCATGGTCAAGGCGCTGGAGAAGCTGGACATGCTTCTCGAGATTTAACTTCAGTTGGATCCAATCCAGCTGAAAAGGAAACAAGGGAAAGTAACATGATCCAATTTTCTTTTAACTTAGAACCTGCATACTAGCATTTAAGTCTTCAATTTTTCACTTCGTACCACTAGATTTGCAATATGTGGAAAAAGAAAGAAGTGCGTTGTTAAAAATGTAATAAATATTGATGCACCTCATTTCTAAAATGCGGTGCATCAATATTTATTACATTTATTACAATATTTTAACACCTAGAGCATGAACTTGTAATTTCAGAAGGTGCAAATCCTATACTACTGCAACTACAATTTCTGGATGCCTCGTAGGCATCTGATGCAAAGACTATACTCGAGTGACTTATATTACCATTAGAACACACCCAGTAAAAACTAATGTACATTTAGTTTTAGCATACTCGCTTTTGTTGTAGCAATTTGGTACAAGGACTCGAAATTTAGAAATTGGCAAAGTAAATGTATTGCTAAATTTGCGTTGCGAAAAGTAAATGTAACAAGACATTTACTTTTCGCAAATTCACCTGTGGTTCGGGTTGAGTTTTCTAAATGATTGTTTGACAATGCGGCTATATTTTGGTGATTCACCGATTCGTGTTTAGCCTAGCACATGCAGCAAAAGCTCATAACCTCGACTGGAGTTGAAGGCATTGCGAGAGACAGACGCTACATCTCAGCCAGTGAACATGAGACCTCTCAGTCATAAATTGTCAAATGAACATGTTCACGTATTTCAGTGCTATTTTATATATCTGCTGCATAGAATAACTACGTAAGAAATAGTCAGTATAGATAGTGATAGGACTTGGACATTTACAAGCTCTTATGCCTCACCGGACGAATCTTGTCTGCATCAAATTACCACAAACAGTAGACGTTAAAATGATCAAGAATGCAGACATTCCAGGCATGAAATCAATGTCGACAGGTAGTGTTCCGCAGTAGGGGGAAAAATGTAGTTCAGCTTGGATAAGTGATGGAATCATTCATCTTTCGTCGATGGATTTATAAAAAGCAACATCCTAAAACTTACACAACATTTGAACGAAAATACTCAGGATCAAAACCGCTTAAGCTATAGCAAATGAGAACGAATGAAGTCTGAACAAAGTAATTGGCCATGCTAGCATATTTCAGAGATTGTACGTACTCTAAGCACATGTGTGACAAAGATGATGCAGACATTATACTCCGCCTGCATCTGCGGCAATTCTAAGTTACACGGTTGCCCAGATCCATCAACCTTCGGATTCAAAATGAAAAGGGGCAGTCATAACATTGTGGCAAGCAGTCACGGGTCGGTGCCTAGTGCCAAGGTGCAATTGCAACTGGGGAAATTCAAGGTCTTGGGTTCATTGTATACTGTCGCCACACAGAACAAATAAGATTGTTCACCTTCTAAGTAATGAAACATTTTCCTCACACATCCTAAGTTGTCCACGGGAAATGGGAAATTGCATAAGACCGTGGAAATGATGGAACGGGATGGAAGCGAATCCCGGTCTAAGGGAATACAGGAGGATAGAATGACTAAATAGGTAAGTGATCAAACCCTCAGCATCTAGAATTAAATTTGACAATGTCCTTGTTTAGATTCTACAATTCTTCATAATGTTTAAAAATGATGATTAAATATAGAATATTATGCCAATTTTACATTTATCAGAACATCAATACGTTGTAGCAGTTGATAATTATCGGCATCATAAGAGCATGTTGAAAAGAAAGAACCTGATACTATATCAGGTCATTACATCGTGGGAATATTACTTATTAGTAGGGTATGAATGCATTTGATAACTCGCCAGACTCTCAGATACAATGAAAGTCTCTACCTTGCTAGAACAAGAATAGTACATATCACCCAAATGAGGAGAAACTTGAAATTATTCTGATACCTGCCCATGACACAAGTGAATACTTTCGTACAGGCATGACCAACTGAAAATATGTACCGTGTATGATAGAATAATGGATAAGGTTCGTTATTTGAGTGATAAGTTATCCTGAAACAACAACGTCGTAAACGTGTTCCTATCAATGTTCAATGATATAAATTGATGTTAATTCATGAACTTATCCGTTGGTGTATACAGAAAAGCTCATCAAAAGCTCTTGCTAGTGTCGATGGGCTGCACCGGAGAAATAATCTTCAATGCTGCGTCAGCGTATCAAATTCAAGGTCAACCCTGTATCGTGCCTCGTGTAAGGACTCTGTCAAGTAAAGCTGAGAATCGAGTTTAGGAAGTTATATGAAGTAAAACTCGATATGATTCTGAGTCTCTTAGATTTAGAACTCCGAACAGAAACCACATACTGGAATTCGTCAGTTATGTCATGAGCAGGCCGACACTTGTAGACGACATGTATGCACAACTGATCATGAACTTGTGAAGTCAATGCCTGCAGATCAGATACGCACTATCACCTTCCTTGCAGAAGAAATTTTTTCTTTCACCAGTGCGCTAGCGCTGAGGTAAACTGCTGACATACTGTTATGTCTCCTGGTAAACAAAACCTTACTGAAGGATATTTTAACGGAGTTTTTTTCAATAAATCATAGACTTTTTACTTGTAAAAATAATATCTTAGTTAAAAGGAGTTATACACTTGTAAAAGGCGACCGCGTAGGAAAAATGAAGGATGGGAAGACCCCATCAAGCCGAACAAGGGAGAGACAAAAAGGGTAACATGGGGCTAAGCCCCAATAGAGTCTGTATGAGAAATCTGCCTTACCGTTATACACTTCACAATATAGGAATTGCTAAAAACTGGACAAAAAGTAATGCACCATGTGAACTCCATTACTAACGCTTTTCATTAACATTTGCTCGACTACGAAAAAAAAATTCTTGCTATTTACAACAGACATGTGGATCTCGCCTCTGAATTCAGGTCTTAAAGGTCAAATCGTGCACAGTGTAACGCATTAGCAATAGCCTCTGTACATGTCATGTTAGTCTTGACAACCTGGTCATCAAATTGCTTTCAACACACCGGACATATTCATGTTAGAGCTCTGCATGCATTCAGTTGTGCTAATGGATGGTTCTATCGCATCGAAGTCCACGGGAGATTCCAGGTAGCACCTCTGCTGCTAGAACTGCGTTAGTTGCATAGGCAGGTGCAGTTCTTTCAACTGATCCAAACCGCAAGTTTCGCAATTGAGGTCACCTATGAAGTACATGATCTAGGTGCATTCTTCCTGCTAATGATTTTGTCAAATGTAATTCAAGTCATGTTTCAGATTCATCGCACCAAGCGCTAACTGATCCCTCTTGACTTCTCTCTGGCAACCTCAAGTTAGCTGGAACTGAAATTGTCAAAGGATAGCACATCTTCTGCCACGATTTATTGGCCTATAGATTATTGCAGAAGCTTAAAGTTTCTTGTCGAGATCGAAGTTCTTCGGGCGATATTCCTATAAGAACCGCAGACCCTGAGGACACACTCAAGCCATAACCATTTTCATACAAGTTGATTTATCTGGATTTCACCACCGACTATTCGAATTCAAATCTGCTCTGTTGTATCATTTCGACGGGGTTGTCATAGTTCGAAGGTGTTCTATTCAATATGAAGCTCATGGTAGCATATTGGTTGGTGATCTCTGCAACTGCTGCAGTTTTCACAGCAGTTTTAGCAGACTCTGGGCTTACCAACCATAAAGATTACACAAGTAGTCTCAGAACACTTCTGCAAACCACTTCTTCGGTCCCTGCACCCGTTCCTGCTCCTATGAGTCCCACGCCGCTTCCAGCTCCAGTTTCTTCTTCAATAAGTCCTACGCCCGTTCCAGCTCCAATTTCTTCTCCAATGAGTCCTACGCCCGTTCCTGCTCCGGTTCCTTGTCCAATGAGTCTTACGCCCGTTCCAGCTCCAGTTCCTGCTCCAATGAGTCCTACGCCCGTTCCAGCTCCAGTTCCTGCTCCAATGAGTCCTACGCCCGTTCCAGCTCCAGTTCCTGCTCCAATGAGTCCTACGCCCGTTCCTGCTCCAGTTCCTTCTCCAATGAGTCCTACGCCCGTTCCTGCTCCAGTTCCTGCTCCGATAACTCCGACACTGGGTCCCGTTCCTCCGCCTGCACCTGGCCCAAACGGTAGCGTTAGTCCCGCACCTCCACCACCGGGCACCCCTTGCAGGTCAAGCTTTGATTGTCGAAACACCACATTAAACAACCGCACTTGTTGTTTTGGGACGTGTGTGGACACCAGAACCGATAACAACAGCTGCGGCCTTTGTTTGATTAGATGCTTCCGCGGGTTCACTTGCTGCAATTCCATATGTTCAAACTTACAGATTGACCCTCGCAATTGTGGCCAGTGCGGCAAAATATGTCCTTTCACAAGGACATTCCCATTCATACCCACATGTGTGCGTGGGATGTGTGCCTAGAGCATAACATCGCAGATTGAGAAGGTAAGTGTCCATCCGGTTTCCTGAAACCATATACCGTGTGTGTGCGTGTGATTATCGCTCTAGCTGTATCATATAATTCTGGCAGATCCAGTTCTTGAGTTTACTTACGTTAATTTGTGGTATGTTCGGATTTCACAGATTTGTTCGTGTAGTCTTGAACGTGGACATAAAATCTGATCACTCCGGTTTGAATCAGAGGCATTTCGCAGAGCAGCAGTAGTTGCCCTTCACGTGGGATCCAAATTGTGACCTGGAGAATTCTCTCAGTCTTTATTTTGAGCATGTTCGCATGTTTACAGTCTTCTATAAATGTGCTATAAGAACAAAAGCCTCACAACAACTTAGTTTAGAAATTGGTCACAGAACTTAGACTCGGACACGCTTCAGTGTCTCACCAAATAAATCGCTGTCACAGTTGTGTTCAGTCGAGAAATTCAAGATATAAAGTCTACTCCCACATTATTTGACTGAGGCAGTCTAATCATGAGTATCCTACTTGTTGGGTAAAAAGATCACCTTGTGTATACGTTGTCTTTATTCGGAATCATCCTGAAAGAGCAGATAAGTAGTGTATTGAGCTCTAGAAGTTGGGGACTTCAGCTAATTATGAAGGTATTACCTATGTAAGATATGATAAGAGCTACCGACACAAAGACTGCAGTCCGTACAATTATCTCGCCGTTTCTGCGTGCGGATGATTCAAATTAAATCTCCTAACTCTGGAAAGTTCTGATATCGAGTCGTCAGGAGATATTGGTAGCGTCTCAACGCAGCTTTAGCTTAAACAAGGTCCTGCATTGACACGAGATTATCTCGCAATTGAGATAGATACACAATACTTTTGTGTATAACTTGAGCGTGGAGGCGGTTGTCGACGTCTATAAACTGCGAAAAACCTATGTCAAGGCCGTCAAGGCCCCGATGAATATCCACGCCTAGCTATCAACAGTTCCACGTATATAGTACGCTTCCTAGAAGATACCGTTTATGCATATTTCATATGCATCAAGATATGCTTCCGGAATGAGCCGCAGAGCGCAATCACTTAACACTTTGTTTGGCACCAACTGTCTTAGAAAATGGCTTGGTTTTAATCAAGCAGTCCTTTGAACTCTCATATGCAAGTGTTACTGTCTTCCATAACGACTATAGCTATAATCGAGTCGTCATTTTATTGAATGCAAATGGCACACAAAAGACAGTTTCCGTTCCCAGATGCAAATCTCAGATTTCTAGAACTACTTTTCATGACAACACGATGTACAAACGTGACGTGAAAGCCTCCATCCGTCACCAACGATGTGATCATGTCCTTCACGGTAAGACCCTTCCTCGCGAAGATGGCTAACAGAGCGCTGAAGGATCGAAAGGGACGTGGTAGATTGTTATTAGCTTCAGCGAGAGATGTCCGCATACCTAGTGGCACACTCCTGTGAGAACTGTTGACATCTGAATCACAATGAATAACCACGTTAGTCTCCTTGATCCTACCGGTGATTTTTGAATGCTGCTCTCATCACGAGCCATCTTCAGTAATCTTCCGATGGGTCAAAGTTTCATGGAATGGAACTGATTTCCTTACGACATACGCACTGTGATAGATGTTCTTAGAATCTAGAATTCTACGGCAGCGCGTCAGAATAAGAATTGGGAAGCGATCTCCTATGGCAAGATACAGGACTGAGGGAGATGTATGACGGAAATGCCTTACGTCTTGCAAAGCAACGCGGGCCGAAAGAGTAAGGATGTTGGTGCAAACGATCACTCCCAGACACTCTGCTTCTATTTTTGCTTTAACATCGTCGATAATCTCGGATTCCCTCAGGGAGTTTTTGTTACCTATTGCTTCCTTTTCCCCTTGACTCTCGTGCTGCAAAACTGAGCCTTAGCAATCTGCAATCAATCTGATACACGGTGGGAAGAGGGCGATTGTGTTTGAAGTGAACATGAAAGTCTGTGATCCTCTTGAAGTTCAGCACAACGCCAAAGGTCTTCCTCCGCAAAGGCATGCGCAACTCCTAAGCTCTTCCTCCTCTAAGGTATGTACAATGCCCCAGTCCTTCCTCCTCAAAGGTATGAACAATGCCAAATCTCTTCCTCTCAATGACATAGACAATGCCAAATGTATTCTTCCTCAAAAGTAAGTACAATGGCAAAGTACAATACCGCTGAAGTCCTTCCTCCTTGAAGGTATGTACTACACCAAAGATCTTCCTAGCCAAAGTCCATCTGAAACATAAAATGCTTGTAATGTTTGTTGCAACCCTCTAAATATTACTGTTTTGGTGTCAACGGAGAGCACTTGAGAAGACTCTTCCAACTAGAAAACTATCTCTTTATTTTGACATGTAACCACAGATATATGAGCCCAAAGTGAGTGCAACAAACAGTCCTATCAAAGAAAGTCATCGGAATAGGGTCCATTAGTGAGAAGACTTCTTTGGTGGTTGAGAAGTCCCTGCCCTCACACAAGAACTCTTGCTTGTATCCTTGGTATAAGTTCTTCATCTAGGTCTTTGGAGCCAAAGGTGGTTGGAACTGAAGGTCTTCGGAGTAGGGTCCATTAATGAGAAGACTTCTTTGGTGGTTGAGAAGTCCCTGCCCTCACACAAGAACTCTTGCAAGTATCCTTGGTATAAGTTCTTCATCTAGGTCTTTGGAGCCAAAGGTGGCTGGAACTGAAGGTTTTTCGGACCATCTACTTCGTACCTTGGGCATTTATAAAGATTAAGCTGAATAATACCCACCTCAGAGATTTAGGGTTTACATAACATTTAGGGTAAACATAACAATATGCCTCTTTACCTCTAACAGAAAATGTAGGAAAATGGAATAAACATGCACTTCGGGAAAAAATGTGTATTACAACAACTTCATAACCGCTTGGACCATTGCTCTTCTGGCTAGATCCTTGTAATTGCCACCCATTGTCCTTGTTACAAAGCTCTCCAAAACTGGCCTTAATTTAGTTTGTCAATTCCTTGTCGGGGTACTTTGTGTCAATTGTAATTCTCCCAAATGGGCCTATATCTAGTCTGAGCACATTCTTCCTGTGCTCTTTAGTCCAACCATAGGATTTCTCTCTCAACCCCCGTGTCCCTCTCTCCTCTTCCCATCGACTCATGATAATCTTGAAGTTAGTCACATCTCGTCTACAACACACTGCCCATTTGTTTGCTTAGGGGGTTTCTAACGATAGCTTTGAGTGTTTTCCATATTATCTTCTGGAAAAACACCATCTTTCTTCTAAAATTGCTAAGGGAACAAAGGCTAAAGTGGGTAGCCTGGAAGCTAAGAAACTGTAAAGGCCAATTGTTATTTGCAAGTAATAGGGTACAATAAGGACCACACAAACACTTGAGTTTAGGAAAAGTGGGATTGGCATCACACACTTTGTTTTATGGGCAAAGTCTTTGGTCATTCAATGATTAGGGAGTGGTTGGACACTCTTTCTCCTTAGATGTCATCTATTTAATCCAGAGTACCTTCCACACATGCAAAGTATCCTCCTCAAAGGTCTTGGTCATTAATGCGAGTTCTACACCGAATACCAATAGTCTTCTACTGAATGCAAACCACCTTTCTTGAAAATGAAACAGTCTTTGGTGAGCATATTTGAACAAGGTGGTGACTTATTCAAACATGTGTACAGGTCCTTGATATCTGTCAGGCCTGGGCTGAAATGTGTTTGAGGCATATTCATTTTGGTCAATTTCTATCCCAGCCTAAGTTCTTTGGAGTAGAAGGGCCTTTGGTACAAGCATCTTCGGGCCGGAGTTACTCTCCATCAAAGCCATCTACCTTTGATCATCCTTCCATTCTATGTCTGATTCATCATTCTTCCTTCGGCTGGCCTTCAAGTTTCTCCTCTGTTGCTGGTTCATTAAGCACTACTCCAAAGAATACTCCAACTGAGAGTTTTATTCCTTAAATTCTGAATTAGGCTATCCTTTTTGCACAAAAAAAATTGAAATTAATAAAAAGAATGAAATTTGTGAAAATGTAAGCACCACAAGATACTTGAGGCTAGCACTTGTTGAAATCTAGACGAGATTGACAGTCATCTCACGGATGATCTATCTCAAGTAGTGCTTGAGATGAGAATACTTGAAGACACCTGAAGACAAGGATACTTCACCTGCCTTACGCTAAGCTCTTTATACCCATGCTTAAAAACTACTACTGATGAGCCTAGCTTGATGTTCCAAGCAGTGCTTTTATCGCTAATTTAGTCTTGTAGCATGTATACTCCTGATATTTAAGTTTTGGAGTTATAATTTCTACAGCAAATGCCTTTATATGCTTAACCCGTGATATCCCTGTAGGAAAATGGATCAGTTAAAATTCAGTCTAATTTAGCCATGGTCCGTGTTTCCCATAATTGGAGGCTAAGCACGAATCAGGTTTATGTCTTCCGAGATTCAAGGCACCAACAAGGAACAAACTGGTCTCATCACATTTCCAGGTAATCATGGTTGCGTACACTCCTTCAATAGATGAGTTTCTCTGGGCAGGGAATGGAAGTATCTGGGACGAATCTCTAGATCCAGACACTCTTAAGAAATTTATAGACATGAGGCGTAACTTCCCCGAATTTTATTCCTCGAAGATCCTGATAGCTCCTGACATTCCACTTGTAAAGTCTTCCAATCATAACAAACGATCATTTCCACATTAAAGGCACCGGATGGCACTGTTGATGTAATTTTTAACTCCGAATCCGGGACATCTGATCTACACATGTTGTATCATTTTATCGTTGTAATATGTAGTACCATTGAAATTCACATTCATAATCTGAGAAAGGTCTCTTTACTTGGAATTTGGAATTCGAAATACTTAAACTGTCTGATTCTCTGAGGGCTCAAAAGATTGATTAGCCCCGATATACCGGTGGAGGATATCATCGAGATCCCCAACAAGGGCCCCTCAATATCATCCGAAACTTCGATAGTGGAATCATCACCCTCAAAGTTAGAAATGATGGACTCCGAAATAGCAGAGCACAGTTTGCACCCATGGAGCACAGCAGGAGCTTCATATCATATATGAAACCAGCTGAACGTACTTTTCTTATAAGCAACCAGTGTAGAAGTGAATAATCAATCGTGCAAAAGATCTTTTAATATGTAGCATAAGGAGTTTCCAATCAAAGATTGAAACCAGATGAATCTACTTTGCAGAAGATTTTTCAGTGCCAAAGTGAGTTATTAGTGTTAGCATCATGAATTCCATTGTCGGTAAAGGAATAAAATGAGATTCTATACTCTTAAACTCTTTATTGGTTACTCTGACGAGAACAACACAGAAATTGTATAAGACTATGAGCTCATAACCTCAATTTATGCATGGAGGAGGAAAGAACCACACGATATCAGTTTGGAAGCAGCAGAAAAAAATTCCATGACAGACCACCATAAAAAAATGTATCTATCTATGTACGACCTGGTGTTCACTTAATATTTTCTGCAGCCCTTCGTCCAATCAGCAATCCATCTTCCTAGAAATTGCTGCCCTTTCGTTAGTTCTGCTGCATCTTCGTCTGATTTGGCCCCGGGTGCCTGTGAGAACACCAATCCTCCCCATCTTCTCCATGGCTTTTGCAAATTCGCTATTGAAAGATGAACCTGGTTTATTAAGCGAAAGTACAGTTCGGCGGGCACCGGAATCTCTTTTCATTGCGTCGTCGGATCCGAAGAGGCCTTTGGTTCGAAGAACGTTGGAGTAGTAGTTATAATCCCATGTGTCAAATGGCTTTGTTTCATCGACGTTAATAAGAGTATTGTTGTCAACTTGGCGGCACTGGCTTTTCAAGACAGTGGCAAAGGTGGGGTCGATGCTTGGATCAGTGGCAACTGTCGACGAGAAGCTGTATAGGCGAGTTTGCATGCTCGCGCAGCGTGCAACACCGACGGTATGAGCACCTGTATTAAATATTGACGTGAACGATCAAGTTAACTCTCATATTCATGATCAATTGTGGTTGGAGACGGAGATCAAGCTGGTCTACACACCCAGTTTAAACCGCGTGCACGTCCCAGTCATCGTCTTAGTTTTCTAGTATCTAGCACCGTGATATTGACCTCCCTCATATAGCGGCACGAACCACTTCACCTTTATGCATATAAGGTGCACAAGTGTCTGTTCTCTTCAGGAAAGCAAATCTCGTATCATCTGAAGTTTCCGTGCTTTACCTGAGAGGATGACCATATCCTTCTCTGTACGGTACCCTTCCTCCTGAAGATGGCCGACAAACTGCTGAAGGTTCCAAAGGGAGGTGGAAGATCCTTGTTAGCTTCAGTGGCTGATGACCTAGTTCCATCTCTTCTGCCCAATGGCACACTCCATCTGGTGGTGTTTCCGAACTATTGACAATTCATCCGCATCAAATAACCGCATCAGTCTTCACGGTAGGAAATCTGTACCTCTCTCAGCTATATAAACGCTTTAACTCGAGGATTCGCCAAAATTTTGGATAGACCAAATCCAATTTGGCTCAATTAAAATATTTGGAATTGGATGCACTCTAAAAAACGTACGTCAGTATGTTCCTATAAATATTGCGAGGAGAGTTCACATGCCAAGGTTCAGAACTTATAAGAGAAGAAGAAGCTTACTGCTGTCATAGCATCTCGCGCCGAAAGAGCGAGGATGTCAGCGCAAGACACCACTCCCGGACACTCCGTTTCAATTTTGGTTTTAACATCGTCGATAATCTCGAAACCTCTGATGGAGTCTTTGTTACCTGACGCTTCTGTTTTCCCTTGACTCCCATTCAGTAGTACCGACGCATCGCAACAAACATGTTCCATTCTTTTCAGGTGATGAAAGTTAGATGTGAACTTGAATGTAGATGGTACACTTATGTTCTCTGGAAGGGAAAGGGTAGACATGGCATCAACCACTAAGCACAGAGCTAAAGTCATTGCTTCAATGCAGAAATACAAGAAAAGGAAGACTTCTTAACCACAGCAGCTCTAGTTAGTGATCAGTTGCCGATACATACACGGACGAAGCAGTCATGAAACTGCAAACGAAGCAGAGCCGGAGCCAATCCCCTGTCGGTTTGAACATGTCCTCGAATTATCTCAGCAACCCTGGCTGTACCCTTAGGACATGTAGAGCTATAGAACGTCGTCGAGAGCTGGGCATCAACAGCACTAGCCGCAAGAGCAAGGGTCCCGAATATGCATAACAACCATTTTGAAGCCATATATGCTTCATATATTTAGTGAAAAGATAAACTGGAACTGGGATAAGTGAGCTATATATAACGCAAATTAGTCGATCTAAATCTATGTAAGGTATTTCAGGAGGAATGAGGTAAAAAGAACAAATGAATTAGATGCTTGAAGTTTGAGAATGACTTGATAAGCGTCTTAGAGATCTTCTATCCCAAGCTACGCGTGGGGTGAGAAATGTTAGAACAGAGAAAATACATGCAAGTGTGCGTAGGCTAGCAGGCAATTCTCCATAGATGAATATCTCATAATGATTGTGAGGGAAATATGCTCGAGGTACATAACTGAATAGATCTAGGTACATAATTGAATAGATCTGACCTTTCAGATCTTTATGTCCATTCAGTGTGTTACTTGATTTATTCAGTAAGTCATAACATAACGTTTCATTTGTTATTATTTATCTTTTGTATACTACGGTCTCCAACACTCCCACTTAATGATAATTACTGTCACTTAAGTGAATCACAACAAACTTGGAGCTAAGTTATTCCTGTATGTAAACCAAGTTGTGATAAGTGTTCTAATAGTTAGGACCAGATAGTCCTTTAGTGAAAATGTCAACAGTTTGTTTCTGAGTAGAAACATAATGAAGCTGAATCTTCTTGTCCGATGCCAACGGCTTGATGAAGTTGTATCGAACTGCAATGTGTTTCGTTCTATTATGGAACTTGGTGGTATCCACCAATGCTAGTGCATACATATTATCGCATAGTATAGTAGTAGGCTGAGTATCACCCAACTGGATGTCTTCAAGTAATTGTCTCGGCCATACACCTGCTGCAGCGGCTGCTGCCATTGCTACGTACTCAGCTGTTTCCTCAGTTGAGGAAAGAGCTGATGTCTTCTCTCTCTTCGAACTCCAGGAGACTTCTCCTCCTGTAATTATAAAACAGTGACCAAATGTGGATTTACGTTCATCTATCTCTCCTGCCCAGTCTGCATCTGAGTAGCCAGATAAAGGTTTAGGAACCTTAGAGTATGAATACTCAACATAATAATGAATTGTTCCCTTTATGTATCTAAGCAAATGTTTCATTGCAGTGATATGTTTATCACCAGGATTATCCATGAATTGAGATAATACTCCCACTGAAAATGACAAATCAGGTCTCGAGCAAACTGCTGCCCAGTTTACTGAGCCTATTGCTTTAGGAAAACCGAACTCGCGGAGCTTTAACTTCTCCTCCTCAGTTTGAGGCGAGTCCTGTTTGGAGAGCTTCAATCCAGGTAACATAGGCGTAGATACAGATTTTGCATCTACAAGATCAAACTCAATTAGTTTCTGCAGTAAATGATGGGTTTGATTGATGAGGATCCAACTGCGATGTGGGTCTTGGATAATCTGTAGACTGAGACAATGCTGGGCAGGGCCCAGATCAGTCATCATAAATCTGCCACACAGTTGTTCATTGATAAGGGAGAGAAACGTAAGGCTGGTGCTGGCTATCAGTGTATCATCAACATATAATGCTAGAAGGATAAAATCAGAACCCTTGCGTTGAAAATACACGTTGCCATCAGCTGCAGTCTTAGTAAAACCAATAGATAGCAGGTGACTATCAAAGAGTAAATTCCACTATCGATAGGATTGCTTTACGTCCATTTGATGGGCGTGCATGTGATGCTGAGCAGCAAGACTGAAAATCACTCGCACGGCAAAAAAGTCACACCGGGCAAAAAAGTCTCGAAAAAAATCAATTCCCTGTATTTGTGTGAATCCACGAGCAACAAGTCTGGCCTTGTAGCGATCTCCTGTACCACCTTGTGCTTGTTTCAACTTATACATCCATTTGCAGGAAACTAACTTTCTGCCAGGGGGTAGATCAGTATAGATCCATGATCCATGTACCGATTTCTTGATGTGAGCGAAGCTCTTCCTCCATAGCTGCAGTCCAATGATGACATTGGGGAGAACGGAGAGCTTGCTGTAAAGTAGCCGGCTGAAGAGGAATTGTATCCTTGCTAGATGTAAGAGTTTTCTTGCTCTTTGGAATGAGGGACTCCGTACTATAGTTCTCGCTTTGGACGTACTATAGTTCTCGCTTTGGAGGTATTCCTTTGCTGGATCGTGCTGATCAGCGCGGTTGCACCATCTGAGATGTTTGCTCGGGAAATTCCTGAGCGGTAGAGTCAACAGAGTTTAATGTTGCTGCAGATTGATCTGAAGTATATTTTTGAAAAACGTTTTGCAGATGCCGTACCTTCTGATGTACGGAAGTCTTGAGAGGTGACTTCAGGTCTGCAGGAACTTGCTCTGGAATGGAAGTGTCCCCAAGGTGGTGAACCAACTCTGAGGTCGGTAGTTCCTCTGCAGTTTGGGATGTTGATACTCCCAAGTCATAAAAGTCATTGTCGTACAATGACCATGACCATGACGTAGCTCCCACTTTCAGGATAGAAGTAGGTGATAGTCTACTGGAGGGAGCCACACTTGTTGTGGAGGATGAAGGAACAGTGGGGATAGTAGGGGAGCTGGCTGTTGGGCTGCATGCTGAGAAGCAGAACCAGCTGAACCGGAAGGAGTTGTAGTGCAAGCTGCAGGAATTCCCGTAATGTGTTGTGGTGGTGGTGCTGGCAAAGCAATAATAGAAGGAGGGGGATGGTTGTGGAATGCAGCAGGTGAACCACTTGCATGGGTTAGATTTTTGCATTTCTGCGAATGTCCTCATCTGATGGTCGTGAAGACACCGGGTGCGCTTCACTACGGAGGAAAACGTCTCCTCCTCAAAAACAACATTTCTTGCGATGAAGATAAAACCATCTTTCTTTGTAATTTAAATCCCTTATTGGTAGTACTGTAGCCTAGCAAAAGGCACTCCTCAGATTTGGAATCCAACTTAATATGTTTTTCGTCTGAAACTTTAGCATAAGCTGTGCAACCAAAAATTCTGAGATGGGCTAACATGGGTTGCTGGTTGAACCATATAGAGTAGGGAGTTTCATCTGATGGGATGGCTTTGGTGTGTAAACTGTTCTGTAAATACGTTGCACACAAGCTTGCCTCACCCCAATAGGGTTTAGGCAATTGTGCATCATGCAACATTGAACGTATGGTATCAAGTAGAGTGTGGTTCTTACGTTGAGATATTCCATTCTGTTTTGGAGTATAAAGAACGGTGCACTTACGTTCAATGCCATGCTCAACACAGAATTCATTAAATGATGTGGACATATATTCCCATCATCAAAATGGAAAACTTTAATTTGGTGGCCTGTTTGGCTTTCTGTCCAAAGCTTATATTCCCCGAATGCATTAAAATAGTCACTCTTTCTTTTTAGCAAGCGTGTGACTATGTATTTGGTGTAGTCACATGTGATGGTCATAAAATATTCAAAACCAGAGAATGTAGCTGGGTTGATCCGGCCATTGAAATCCGAATGTACCAACTCTAACGGGGAGGTGGCTCGGTCAGTTGCTTGCTGGGGAAATTTAACTTTGGTCAGCTTGCCATGCTTGTAGGCTGGGCAGGTAAAGTGTCTAATTTTCCTGATAGCCGGGAAGCCATTTAAATGGTTTTGGTGCAATAATTGTCACATTCTATTAATACTTATATGTCCCAAACGTTGTGCCATCAAAAATCTTGAGGAGGATTTGCTGACTCAGTGATGAGAGCTCAACCCATATGGGGAATAAAAGTATTTTCTTTACTATTTGTGGTTAATATGGCAGTGCTTGCTGGACTAAAACTAGCTTGTAGGATGGAGAAATGACTGGGTAATTCAAACCATGGGCTAGTAATAGTGAAAGGAAAATTTTCGGAGGTGATAAAATGCAGTGGCGGGCTGGTAGGGTAATTGTAATCAGTGAAAGCGGTGGTTCTTGGATTATTAAGGCACTCTGACCCGTATAGCTGTATAAGGTTAATCGTGATTGACTAATGTGGCCAGGCGGGACGTTACGTTGAACGGCCAGTTAAGGTTTGCCCAGCCAAAGTCATCGAGGTGAGGCTGGGTAGTAAGGTAGCGGCCGACGTCTACGGACACCTCGCCTTCGTTGTGATCGCGAAGAAATGGCGAGGAAGGGGCTTCGAGCTCCTGAGCCGTTTCTCGTGGCTTGACAGCTGTGCTCCGAGTGTTAGTCGACGGATCGGTAAGTAGAGTGATTGCTTCGTGAGGCGCTAGGAGCGTAACGAGGGCACATTGATGTAGTGATTCTGTGAGATGGGAGTCTCCTCGAATTTGTGGAGTGGGAACTCACTAACGAGGGCACATTGATGTAGTGACTCTGTGAGATGGGATTACTCCCCGAATTTGTGGAGTGGGAACTTAGTGCCGTCGACTGGAGGAGCTGTGTCTGGTATATTCATGTGTAGTGCACATTGGGATGGGCTCTCGTCTACTGGAGGAGCTGTGTCTGGTATATTCATGTGTAGTGCACACTGGGATGGGCTCGCTGACTGGAGGAGCTGGGTAAGAGGCTTACCTTGCAGATTTGACCTTGCAGGTCCTTATCTCTTTTAAGTGTGTTACTTGACTTATTCAATAAATAACATAACGTTTCACTTGTTATCGATAATAAATAGTCATTATTTATCCTTGGTATATTCATGTGTAGTGCACATTGGGATGGGCTCTCGTCTTCTGGAGGAGCTGTGTCTGGTATATTCATGTGTAGTGCACACTGGGATGGGCTCGCTGACTGGAGGAGCTGGGTAAGAGGCTTACCTTGCAGATTTGACCTTGCAGGTCCTTATCTCTTTTAAGTGTGTTACTTGACTTATTCAATAAATAACATAACGTTTCACTTGTTATCGATAATAAATAGTCATTATTTATCCTTTGTATACTACTGTCTCTAACAAGAAAATCGGGAGACGAAGATGCTATGTCTGTGTAAACTTAGGGTCTTTATACCCATGCTAAAACACTGAAGAGCCTTGGTGTTCAAGCAGTGCTTGGTCACCGATTGCATATACTATACTTCCAAAACTTACAGAAGCTAATATAATAGTCTGATCGCTGGCATGCATGCTTCTCATGTTTCAGTTGTGGATCTAGCATTTATACAGTATTCTTGGATGAACTAAACCCGTAAAACGCTGTAGCAAAATGGCCATCAATTAGAAAAACTGAATTCCTAGTTAGTAATGTTTGTCTATCTTAATTGAGAGGTGATAAAGCCTGAGTCAGGCTTCGATCCTTCTCATATTCAAGGCACTAGCAAGGAATTAAAAAGTTCCATTCTTCTCACTTTTCCGGTGATTCAGAATGATACGCTTTCCCTCACTGTTTCTTTGGACCAAATCAAAATCTCCAGATCTAGCTGCCGGGATCTATCTATGCTGATAGGTCTTTGAAAATTCAGTCAGATATTCCACATATGGAAGACTTCCACATTGAAACATATATAAAAGGGTATGTAGTATGGAAAGACAGAAGTATGTCGATGTCGGCATCAACAATGAATAAGCCAAGGATGATGCTGTAGCGCATCTATAACTGAAAGACACCATTGATGTAAGTCTCTGTTCCTTGAGGGTCTTAGCTAATTTTTACACATGTGTGCAATATCAGTATCTATGTTAGCAATTGGGACTACCACGGCCAATTCAGGCGAAGATGGAGGAGAACGAATGTGATAGCAGGATGTGGGAGTAAGATAATTCTGCTGATGATACCGATAGCCAAGAATGGCAACCGCTTGCTTCTACTCTCTTTGGACAGATCTTGCAAATTGCTTTCTGCCTGACCCATGCATGTCATGTGATCCTTTCCCATTCTTTTAGGAATATTGAACAGTTCTTTTCTTTTCAGAAGCAATGAGGAGTTGGAAATTTCTTTCGTCTTCGCAATTCAATACATATTAAGGAATAGACGGTTTATTCGGAACCCAGTTTCTCGTGCTCTAGTTACTAACTAGGTTCGGCTGCTTTCTGGCTTACTGTCTACGTAATAACCCGCAGTATGATATTTGAACCTCCACAGCAATGTGAAGTAGGAGTATTCTTTACGAAATCGACGTCAATCACTCGTAACTTTGGCTGTGATGATTCCTATATCGAAGTTGGAGACGGTGTTAAAAGCATTATTTGAGATCTCGACAAAATCATCCACCAACGTGTCGATGATTGTCAATGGGACAGTGTTCTTACCCTTGCATACTTTTGAGCCTCCTACGCATGACACTCGAATCTTCTTTCCCCAGTTGTTTTGGCCATTGTCTCCGATGAAAAGTGAAGTTGGTACTCCGACGTACAAGCCACCAGTGTCGGCTTGCTAGCTGCTATCATCTCCATGGCATGCGGTTTCTGCAATTGGATTGAATTAACCCGTTTAGACAAATTGCGCTCTGAATTCTCGTTCTGGGTAACGCGGTCTAGGAGGTATAAAGTCTAATAACCAGATGTGTCATGATCATGGTTGCTAGAGCTTCGGCTGAATCTAGACCACATGCACACAAGATTTTGACAAGTTCAAATTGTTGTGGAGCCTTACCAATTGGTCTGCCAATGTCATAGTCCACCGACTTCATGGTCTTTATCGTCTTTGCCTCAGAACAGTCTACGCTGATAAGGGCTGCGGTGATGAATAGCGCAGAAAACACAGCTCATTTCACCATTTTGTGCAGGCTTCGTAGACTATCAGATACTTGTCTCCCTAGGTTCTCCTGTTGTATGTGAACTGCAAATAATCTGCTTGGACGGCCTTCTATGCTCTGTGCTAACGCAAGATGGAGAGCTTCAGATTACGCTTAAGTTGGAGCTAGGATGTGCATCTGTAGTGCAATACTTGTCGATGTTTAGGAAGCTAACGTTCTACATATACGAGGTGTGCAAGCTTGGAATCGCCTCGTGACAATATGCATTTTGTTGAGCATATCCTCCTGGGTATTCATCATCTGATACTAACAAATACTCCACGACTAACTCGGACTAGAATAGTTACTTTTTTCATCCATCAAGTAGAATATTAATGTATGAACTTGTCTCAGAAGAAACTGAGCATACCACATCGTCGATTTTCTTCGCGCACGTGCTTCATATATACCCTTATAGGATTAACGGACTCCTCGCATCCGCTCTAAATACTGACGCGAGTAGGCGGGAACTTCAAAGACATGCTTGGGAGATCTTGAATAGGACATTATGCAATCAAGAGTGTTTCTTCTGCAGCCATTTGGCTGCATCACTTCGTGGGCAGATGGATCGTCCGTTCTACACGAGACTACAAAACTCAGCTTTTGCTGAGTAAATATCCTCAACTATAGATAGTTATCTAAGGAAACATCTCCAGCTGCCTTGTTCTGGTTGAGCGCCTAGGCTCAACGTTGGTGACCGCAGCTTTCTTTCATCTTCCTCTTGTCCTCCGTGCTGCCGGTTTTGTATGTGGTGGCGACTTAAATGTTCCAGGGGTGCGTATTCAGAGTGAGTCTCTGGAGTTGCTGTTGCCGCTCGTTCTGGTGTTTCTCTGTTTTCAATGCCAAATTCTGAGATATGGAAAAATTACTGATTCTGGGGCTTTCCTACCGGAGTTGCTGTGTTGTTGAGCGTACCAAGTTTGTCATTATAGGAGCTGCTGCTGTCATTGTCATGGTTCCTCTTCCAAGAGTATGATTCTGTTTAACTCTGTAGGAGTTTACTCCTCATGTGAAACCTCCAACTGAAGGAGGTCGAGGGATTCTTATTGTGGTTTTGGGTTCTACCAAGAGGTCACTATTGCCCATGCCAGCAGATAGGTGGCCCAGATCCAAGTTGGGTACGACAGAAAGTGAGCTTGCGGTTGAAAAACCAAAAATCCCAACGATCCCAAAACATACAAAATACTTTATCGATACTGTATTTATTGGATCATGGGGGTCCCCATTCCACCTTCCCTAGTACAGAATCCAATTCATGCATACAAAGGCAATTGCAGACTAAGCAAATGTGGACAAATGTGGACAACAAAATGAAGAAACTAGAATTTTTTCATAGGCATAAACTTGAATTATGTTGGGGTAACTCTCCTTTTGCCTTCTACTACAAAAAGATTGGGCACATCTATGGCTGTGTGATGTCACTATGAGAACTCAATGTAGACGGACTTATAGTATAGTCAATGAGAACAGTTCATTCCTATGAGGATATTGTTCAGAACTACCTGGAAGTGAAGTGAAACACTCACTTGTCACCAAGTCTCAGTTTTTTTATTATCTCTCATTTGACCTTTGGGCAAAAACCACTCTCAGAAGAGTGTCGTGTCACCTTCTGTGGCGCACTACAGCAAAAAGAAAATCATCAAACTAATCACTTTCACTCTAAGGTCTAGTCAGGATTGGTCTTGAAGGTGATGATGGTTCATTCAGCTTTGAGTGCCATTCCATTCTAAAGATGCAGGGTCTGCAAATGTGGTTAGCCCTTCCTTGAAAGCACAACTTGCAAGACTGAGCTTTCTGCTACTTCTTGTCTAAAGTTTTTGATATCCTTTCGTGGTATTGCCTGTGTGGTGAGCTTCCCAATCCACTCACTGCAGAAGTTCACTCCTTCAAATTCTCCAATGCGCTTTCTGGTCAGAGTTGAGTACCTACCTAGCACTAAGAACTGAAGACCCATTGTGAAATCCCTTACCTCTACTCAATGTCTAATCCAGATTAGACATTGAAATAGCATGCAAAATGTACCCACAAATTGCAAAGAAATGAGAGCACTCTTTACTTGTAATCAAAGCTTATATTCCAAAAAGGATGAGTGAAAAAACACAAGTGCTAGTAGCAAGGTGCCTTATATACAAGTTTGGCTTCCAAGCCAAAGGGATCAAAATCCCAAGTGAATTCTTAAAAATCCGAGTCTAATTTGTGCATCATTGATTCTATTATCCTAATTATTTTCAGATTGATTAGGCTTCTACACATGTTAGGGGAGATATTGGACCCTGTCTAATCTATTTTTAGTATACAACCCCCAGTACCTATACAAACCCTAGGGCCCTCCTCTTCAAGTATATACAACTCCAAGTGTAGTACCATTCTGAGTGCACTTGTCTTCAACTCTTTACAACTCCGAGTGCCACTCAACTCTTGGGGCACTCCTCTAGGATACATGTACCGTTGAGTGCAAGCATGACTGGCCTAGTCAGAGTGTTTGACTACTGTACAACTTTGAATACCTAATCCTTTCTAAAGAATGCCTCCCTAACTAAAGGGCTTCCTGTCAGGGGAGTGCCTTTGGTTGGAGCTAGGGTTGACGGAGTTTGTTCACCTCTCAGATTTCTAATTAGTTGATCTATAAGGGATTGATACCCAGCAATTTCTAACCAGTTTTTGCATACTTCATTAAACTTCTTATCCAAAAGCTCCTTCAAGTGCATGGACAGGCTGTTCATGTGTTCCTCCTTGTAGCTTGATTCTGCAAGTGCTTGACTTACATCTTGAATTCATGGTGTTTAGTTCTCAAGGCTCACACAGCTCACTCTTTGTGACAATCCAACAAGTATAATTTTGCAGTAATATGTGAGTAATCTTTTGTTCCCAGGCAGGTTCATGTCAAGAATGGTCAAATACAAAGTGAAAAGTAACAATAAAATTCTCTTATTTAGATATTTAAGCTCTTGGGTAGAAACAACACCCAGAAGAGAGTACCAAATGCTGAATAGCTGTCTCGTCACAATTAAGTGTCACCAAAAGTCACAATTCTTAAATAGCATTCCAATTTGATCTCAATTGTGATGATTTAGTTGATATGATGAAGGCTAGCTTGCCATGAAGTGACTTTGCCTTGGAATTGCATTCCACCCCTCCATCAAAAGTACAACTTCCCGATTCCACAACGACTTTACATCAGTCACTTATCTGCAAATACAAATGACAAATACTACCAACACTACAATTCTCACAGATCCGTCAAGGCATTACTTTGGATGTGCTCCATTTAGGATCAAATACACAGAACGAAATGTAGAGTTGTAGAATCCAACATCTAACAATCTCTCAATTGTAATCAAAATTTCTCCATACACTAACAAATGAAGATAGTCAACTAATACTCAAGTGAGCCAAAATGACAAATGCTTCTCTAGCACTTTGCTTTACTCATCTTTTGCTGAAATATTGAGTAGAATGAACTACAATGACTGCTTTGAATAGGCAAACCACTTGGCAATTATAAAAATTGTCTAAACTACTTATCTATTTCCTACAAATCTCTAGATATGAAGCATCTTGCTACCACTTTGGATATGCAACTACTACTAGGATTAGAATCCAATCTGAGTACTATCTCAACTTTGGCTTCTTCACCCAAATCAACTACATGTTTGTCCTGCAATTCAGGTTCATCATCTACCTCTACATCTACATCTATTGTTGTCACATCTTCATCTATATTGTGGTACCCATATTTTTTGTTTTTTGATGAGTTTTAAAGAAAAAGTTTATTTTTAAAGCCACATTGAAGCCTAATGAAGAAGAAAGGAGAAGAATTGTGTGTTTGGAGTAGACTCAAGGAAGTTGACTTTGTGTCAGCAAAAGAAGGACTCAGATCAGACTTACAGGGCAGCAGACCCAAAGTAATGTTACCTTGCTTTAGGATGATCAACTCAAGCCAACGAAATTGTAACAACTTTTCCTCATGCCTAACTTTTCCTCAGGCCTAGCAAATCAAGAAGGTACGCTTAAGAAAACAACTACTTTGGAAGAAAGAAAAATGTTGAGAGTTACAAAACATAGACATGCAAGACCTTTGAGTGTTCATTGAAGATTGATTGAAGAATGACCATGCAGCAAAATACTTTGTTACATAAGATTAAGACTTCATCAAGGAAGTTCTAAAATATCAAGGCAATATCTTATGCCTCTCAATAGTTGTTTTGAAGGAGTTAGAATCTTAGGCTTAAGAGAAGGTTGATCTTTCAACAACCAAGAGTAAGGAAAAACATGATGCAAACAAAGTGCAGTAGGAAGGTTGCCTCACTTGAGGGTGAGGAATCTTGCAATTTTGGATGTTAGATGTAGTTGCAATGATCAATTGAATAGGCTGTGGATCACTTTTTTGGCCTAGAACTAGAACTTGAGTTTTCCAAGTTTTATGGCAAAGATAACTACAAGTAATTGTGAAGATGGTCCCAAGACCAAGGGGAAGAGAAGAAATCTGGTTCAATGGACTGAGTCAGATTGGAGGTTAGTCATGGAAAGAGAAGCGGTGGATGTGGGAGGAGTGTAATACCAAGAGCTAGCCATATGATCTAGATGTGAAATTCGGTTTGGTAATATCTAGAATGATGTTATGCATAATGATGAAAATAGATAAGATAGAAGTATCACCAAAAGAGTACTTCTACTAATAGAGCAGAAACCAAAATAGACTTGAGAACCTTAGAATCAATAGCTAGACATATGATTTAAAGGTGAGAATTGGTTTGGTAACATCAGGAAGGATGTTACACATGATGGACTAAACAGATCGGAAAGAGGTATCACCAAAAGGGGACTTCTACTAATAGAGTATGAACCGAAATATACCTGAAATCTTTGAAGGCAATTTTGGAGGCCTAAATGGATGAATTAGAAAATGTGCAGATTCCCCCCCAATGAAGGAAAGGTTGGCCTTCCATCCCCTCTGCCTTGTCTTGTCGAGAGCTAACTCCTTGTCCTTACTCATGTGATTCTGAGATTCCTACAGGAAGATTCCCTAAAAGATTCCCTCTGGTCAAAGCTTGTTTGACCAACCAGATAGGACCTAGACCAGACATGTCACCCATCCAAGGGTGGAGCTTGCTAACATGTCATCTATCTGTGTCCCTAATCCTATGGTGGAGCTTCCTTGGAGGAGATCCTCTTTGTCTATATAATAAAGAGAAGGTGCTTCTTGGGGCATCAAATGTTTCAGTGTGCAATCGGTGTTTGCTCTCTTCTCTTGTCCTCAGAGTATTACAAGGAGTTAGCTTATACTAGAAGTGTGATCCTTTGGAAGAGACCACGGAGGTTAAGAATTCTTTTAGTGCTCCATGCACAAAGAAGAGTGCATGGAGCACTAAAGTTGGATAGTTGCAAATTGGATAGTTATAAAGACCTAATAAGGTGAAGTATTGTTGGGGCTCTAATGGTGATGTTTAAGCTAGAGCAAACCTCCTATGTAAAGAAGAAACTTGTAGTGTTCTTTCACCAAATTATTGCACAAGAGAAGGTGAATTGGGTGAAGTGCTCAGCAAAGAGCGAGGCAGATGATTGGGAATTGGAGAATGAACATGCCATCCCACTACTTCATGCCATTTTCAGCCCACTTCTATTTGGGATTGAATAGTCTTGTTTGAAAGGAGAAGGAGAAGATGATTTTTCACTTTCACTTGGATCTACAACAAGATGCATATGTAGACGTGAAGTATTAAATAAGACAACTCTAAGGGGGTGACAAACACTTTCCCAAGATGGAGCAGGAGCAAGTACTGTTGATAAGTATCTCGAGGCCAAGGAAGCAAGGCAACTTGAGGAGGTGGTATTGCCATTTCAGCCATGAAAGACTAGAAGACTAAACCCAAAGCAAGGAATGGGAATTGTGGACCTATCGTTGAGTGCAAAATTGGAAGGAGAAGTCAAATCTAAGTACAAAGACTCTTGAGAAGAAGAAGAGCTCATGTTGCAAAGTAAGGAGTCTAACAGTGAGAGTGATGGGGAGCCCAAAGTTCATCAATGAGTCTAAGAAGGGGCCGAAGAAGATCATCAGGAGTTCCATGCACAAATTGAACGCATGGAAGGAGGAGATGGCCAGTATTTGGATTTGCCTATGGTGGAAATATTGGAGGAGAGAAGAGTAGCTGGTGCTAGTATTTCCAAGAGGAGGGAGATCAAAGAGAAGTCAATGGCTCTCAACTGCAAGAACAACTAAGGCTGAGGAAGAAGAAGAAAGCTTGGAGGGGACTAGTTTGAAGATCAAGACTTTGGGTTAACGCACCAGTTGTAGAATTGCCTACCAAAGCCAAATACAGCAAAAAGAGAATGGAAGAATTCATTGAAGTAGAATATTTGTTAAAGGTTGTTTGTCCCTTGTTGTTGTTGTTGAGGCAAAAGAAGTAAAGTATGAAGTGATATCATCCTAAAGTAAGGGATGAATTACAAGGAGTGAAGCACTTGATTGAGGAAGTCTTGGAGTTGAAGGAGAAGTTAATTCAAGGGGAGTAGGAAGCCAAAGTACTTTGGGTTGATGCGGTACTTTGGATGAAGAGATTCAATAATCTGCAAGAAAAATTTGTGAAGCATGGTAGTGAACTTGAATGGCAACCCAAAGAATTAAAGGATCAGGAGGCAGCATTCAAGAGGTTGAAGAGAGAATTCAATGAAGAGCAATGTGAAGTAATGAATTCCAAGGCTATCACGGTTGTAATGGAGCAAGAATTGGAAAGCTTGAGATTGGTTGCAGCAGAGAATGATCAAGCATGGAAATGTGAGCTTGTGAGTAGAAGTTGAGAAAAAAAAGGTTGTGGGACCTGGTGAAAGGTAGAAAAGCTCAAATTGTTCACCATGTGGAGGAGAAGAAGATGTTGGAGATAGAGTACATAGAAGAATTTCAAATGTATCATGACAAGTTGAAGGTGGAGAGAACTTGTGGGAATACGTCAAAATTAGTAGGCCAAATCATTAGAAGAATGAAGGTGATGTTGAGTACTGAAGCTAAGGTTAAGTTGGAGGAAGCAAGATTGCTTGAATTGAAGTTGCTTGTGTAGGAAACCAAAAAGTGGGCAGTGAAGGATGTTAACTTGAACAAATTATTGATTTGTCTGATAGAGAGTATAAGAAGATGGAAGAAGTAGCAAACAATGTTTGTCTCATAGTGGATTTAATTAGATCTAAGTAAGATGGAATTTGCAATAGTGTGAAGGAAGACCGTGAGCCGGCCTGTCTCTCACTCTGGATGAACCTCTGATGGCTATTATGGTAGCGCACCATGGACTAAGAAGGCAAGGAACCTCAACTCCATCATACTCATCCAAGGCTAACACTCCAAGACTCAAGACATTGCTCACTAAAGAACTCAATGAGAGAGACATAGTTGCAAATGAAAGGGTGATGAGTACTTCCTCACCCCTTGTTTATATACTTGTGAAATAGCTACATACCAAAGTTACTAATTATCATAGTAAATCAAGTTACTAGACTAAAACTCAAGTAAAGTCAAAAAGAAGAAAGGAATATCCATTCACATGGTCATATTCCACTAGCATGTGATCTTATCTTGACCCAAACACTAAGTCAAGGATTCCTTCACATGGACTATCCTTGGAGTATAGAAGAATCCAAAACAAAAAGGCTTGCAAGCCCAAGAGTTCTCAACTCTTTCCTCAAAGCCAAACACCTAAGAATAATACCAACTCAACACACTAAAATCCAAAATAGTGGTGCTCATCTTTTCCACTTCCTCTAAAGTAAGGTCCCCTCTATTTTAGCTAATCATGACTAATGTAGAACCATCCTTTATCTACATATAAATAATATCTCTCAAGTACTTGTAATAGTAAGCTAAATATCACAATACCACACACGTGCACAAATGGGTGTTACATTTACCCTCGGACTAAGTTTTCACTTTGTCCTCAAAGTGTAGGTCTCTCTACCTTCTATGATATATCTTCAACTTATCATGGTTAATCCTATCAAAGTGTCTTCCTCCCAGCTCTTTGAGATCAGATGTGTAATTGGCCCATACCTTCTCCACTATGAAAGGTCCAAAGTACTTAGGCAAAAACTTCTTTTGCACTCTCTTGAATCAAATAGAATCAAACAACATTACCCAATCACCTTCTTTGAAAGGCTCCACCTTCTTCTTGGCTTGCCTCTTGTCATAGCTCTCCTTTTGTTTCCTTTGGGCTTGCTCCACTCAGACCACAGCAACTCCTCTTGCCTCTTCCAACTCCATGAGTTGTTCCTTCCTTGACTTCTTTGCATCACCTCCTTGTGTTTTTGTCAATCTCTTATGAATGCTTTGGAAGGAAGGAAGATCAAAGTGAATAGATAGGGTAGACTCAATATCATATACCAATTGAAATGGATAATATTTGGTTCAGTCTCCATGGTTGTCCTAAACTCCCACAAAATTGCATGAATCCTTTGGTCCAAATGATGTTTAGCCTCCTCCATTTCTGCATCTTTGTCCAACATCATGCACAAGGTCTGACTGGTTGTCTCTACCAAGCCATTGGAATTTGGCTTATAGGATGTAGTTATTTTATGTGTGATAGAGAAATGTCGTAGCATGGCTGGAGTAATTCTTCCTATAAACTCTCCTCCTCTATCAAAAACCACTCCAAAGGGCATCTAAATCTAGTGATAATGCATTCATAAAGAAATCTACCAACTTCATCTTCATTCTTGTCCCTAAATGGTCTAGCCTCACTCACTTGGTAAGGTAATCAGTAACTACCATAATGTACCAATTGTTCCTCAAGGTTCTATTGAGAGGACCTACAAAATCACTTTCCCACTTCTTAAAAGGTCCTAGCAATGGAATTAATCTAAGTGATGGAGTGGATGTAGACTTTCTAGCAAAAGCTTGACAAACATGGCAAGTTTTGCAATAATCAAGACAATCCTTGAAAATCCCTCTCCAATGGTAACCTCCATCTAAAATCTTGAAAGTGGCTACCTTTCCCGCAAAGTGTCCTGCACACACTAAACCTTCATGAAATTGCTTTATAAGTAGGATAGACTCTTCCTTACCCACTACTCTTTGAAGTAGACTATCTGCTCCTTGGTGAAAAAGAATATCCTCCACCATTGTGTAAGGTCTAGATCTTGCTGCAAGTGCTTTCCTCTCCCTAGCATGCATTCCTTCAGGATAGTTACCTCTTGTCACAAAATCCACAATCTCCTTGTACTCCAGTGGAACCTCTTCAATGATTGAGATGGTCATGAGCTCATCATCCGATAAGTAATCATCCACTGGCTCATTTCCATCATGATCATAGACCATAAATAGCAAATCTGCATTTGCATGTTTCTTCCCAGGCCTATCCTCAAGGGTGAAATCATACTCAGACAAGAGTATCATCCATCTTGCTAGTCTTCCTTCCACATTAGGCTTGTTAAAGATGTACTTCAAAGCCTTGTACTTTGTGACAATGGTGGCTTTCCCTCCAATCAAGTAGTGTCTAAACTTCTTGAGACCAATGATTAGTGCCAACCCTTCCCTCTTGGTGATAGAGAAGAAGTTTTTTTCTGTTGAACCATCTGCTTTCTAGCATAAGCTATTGAATGATCATGCTCATCTTGGTCTAATTGACTAAGAGTGCATTCTATAGCTACATTAGAAACATCAGTGTAGAGGATGAAGCGCTGACTTCAATCAGGTTTAGCAAGAATTGGAGCTACAACAAGGGATTGCTTGAGCTCTTCAAAAGCTTTGAGAGTCTCCTTATCTTCCAAAATCACCATGTAATCTACACCCTTCTTCATGTAGATGGTCAATGCATAAGCCTTGTTGGAAAATGAGAAGATGAACCTTCAATAATACCCAACCATCTTCAAGAATTGTTCTAACTTTGTCAAGCTTGAAGGAAATGGAAGGTTTAGGATTTTCCTCACCTTCTCAAGATCAACTATTATTTCATCCTTGGAGATGATGTGCCCCAAAAGCAGACCTTCTTCACATCCAAAATGCACTTCTCTTGGTTGAGTGATGCATTTGCCTCATCCAAGCATTGCAAGACCTTGATTAGGTGCTCAAAATGCTCCTCCTTGCTCCTATAGACACAAAAGTCATCATTGAAGTCTCTCACAAATTTCCCAATGAAAGGTCCAAATACCTTATTCATGAACCGTTGGAATGTGGCTGGAGCATTGCAAAGCCCAAAAGGCATGACCTTGAAAGCATAAATTCCACAAGATGTGGTGAATGTGGTGAGTTGTTGATGCTCTGGTGCAAACTTGATTTTGTTATATACACTATAATTATCTACAAAATTATACCTCTCATGACTTACAATCTCTTCCAAGATCTCATCAATGAATGGTAATGTGTAGTAGTCCTTCTTGGTTACAGCATTGAGCTTCTTGTAATTCACACATACCCAAAGCTTACCATTCTTTTTCTTCACAATGACAATTGGAGACACGCATTCTCAATTTTCCACCTCAAAGAAAATCCAACCTCCTTGAGCTTATCAATCTCCTCCTTCACAACCAAATCTATTGGTGGGCTAATCCAATGTTACTTTTGGTGTACAAGTCTTGTGTGACAACCCATCAAATATCACTTTTGCGGTAATTAGGTAAGTAAAGTTCATTCCCGTAGAGATATAAGTCAAAATTGGTCAAATACAAAGCAAAGTAACCATTGCAATTCTTCTTGATTTCTTCTTTAATCTCTCAAGTAGAAACCACACCCAGAAGAGAGTAACAAGCACTGACTCGCAGTCTCGTCACAAATTAACATTCTTTAATCACAACTCCATCAAATCTTTCCAAATAATCTTGATTGTGATGATTCAAGCTCTCCCAAAAATGGCACTTCACTACAAAACCACTTTGCTTCAGAATTGTGTTCTACCCCTCCATTGAAGGCACAACTTCCTCGATCAAAATTGCTTCACATCAACTTTGCACTGCACTCACAAATGCAGAATACTACCAACACTACAATTCCCCTCAGATTTGTCAAGGCATTGCTTCAATTGCACTTCACTCAGGATCAAACACACAGAATGAAGATCAAGGTTGTGGAGTCCAACATCCAACAAGCACACTAACTTGCACTTCAACCTTCTCCACACACTCACAAACACAAGCACAATGTTGATACTCGGAATCAAGCTCAAGTGATGAGATCTACTTCACAACACTTCACTTTATCTATTCTCAAAAATTATGAGCATAAATTATGAGCAGTGAACAACAATTTCCTACAAATGCTATTCTTAAATAGTGAAGCAATTGACAATTCTAACAAGAATACCGTTTTCTAACAACTCTTCTAACCTACAGATCCAAACTGACAATACACCTCTTCATATCTGCCTCTTCAGAGCTCAATCTATTTCTAATCCCATCAGATGTCTACTTCTTCTTAGGCTTTCAAACCTGATCCCAAAGTAACTTCACTCAATACTATGCTATCCTCGGGTTTCACAACTCCTAATTCCTCTACCAAATCCAATAGTTCTCTTTCTTGATCTGAAATTCCACTAGTGGGTAATCCTTCTAAACCTTCATCTCTCGACTCCCTCTTCTCTAAAATGTCAAATGTCAAATCTGAAAACACCTGCACTCTTACTTATGCAACTTCGGGTCTAACTACTATCAATTCCTTTGTTAATTCTACTATATCCTTGTCAAGAGTTGTAATTGAAAACATGGGTACACTATCTACACCTTCAATTTGTAACCCACTTTCCCCTAATCACTCCTGTAACTGACCCAAAGACATCTACAGTCTGATCTTACACTTAGGTTTATTCACTACTACTATTTCTCCTCTAATTCTATCATATCTTCAATCAGAACTGAAAAATTGAAGTCATGGGTATCCTAACTATCTATTTTGTCTCTATCTTAACTCTCTCTAATGCCTATTGCAAGATTCCCAAAGTCACTTTCACTGCACTCTGAGGTCCGACTTCCTCGGGTTGAACCATATTTGTCTTGAGGCAAATTCTTTAGACCCAGAATCATGTAAACCTGAAGTCCAAAGTCCAAAGTTCAATGTCACATTGACGCAAAGACACCAAACTACTATGTACATCTACTCTCAAAACTTCAAATGCTTGTAACTTCTTTTATAGACCTTCAAACTTTGTAATTTTGGTGGCAATGGAAAGCAATGTTTGTTTGCTTTATTTTTTTTAGCATCCTGCAAAAAATTAATAATTAAAGTGGTCTTTGTCAATGATTCAATAATTTCCTTCTTTGTGCGCTCAATTGAGTCCTCCAAATGGATCACTTCAGCCCAACAAGGATTGTTGTCTTTTGATTCAAGTTTTGCTCAAGGATCCAGAGCATTACTTTCCTCTATCATAAACTATTCTTTTTTCTTTTTTCTTCTTTTTTGAATGATGAGAATTGCAAACCAAACAAGGCAATGCTCACTCCAAATCACTCCAAATTAATTCATTGTCTATGGCCAAGAATCTGAAGGAACTTTTGGAACTCAAGGAAATATGTCTTTGGATTCACGTTCTCAAGAGATGGGGGTTCAAAAATACTAAGTGTTGGTGACCAACAGGGTGTCTTGGCCATTTTATGCTCCAACTCACTCCAAAAACATGATTCCTTGTCTGACTCTTCAGAGGAAGTACTCCTTTGAATCTTGATTTAATTCTTGAACATTCTTGAAAATTCTCCTCATTCTACTCTCCTATTAAGACATACAAACAAAAATTCATATCGTTTCACTCCTAAAGATTGTATCCCCGGCAATGGTGCCAAAAATTATGTGACAACCCGGCAAATATCACTTTTGCAGTAATCGCGTAAGTAAAGTTAGTTCCCATAGAAATACAAGTCAAAATTGGTCAAATACAAAGCAAAGTAACAATTGCAGTTCTTCTTGATTTCTTCTTTAATCTCTCAAGTAGAAACCACACCCAGAAGAGAGAAACAAGCACTGACTCAAAGTCTTGTCAAAAATTAACATTCTTTAATCACAACTCCATCAAATCTTTCCAAACAATCTTGATTGTAATGATTCAAGCTCTCTCAAAAATGGTAGTTCACTCCAAAATGACTTTGCCTAAGAATTGTGTTCTACTCCTCCACTGAAGGCACAACTTCCTCAATCAAAATTGCTTCATATCAACTTTGTACTGCACTCACAAATGCAGAATACTACCAACACTACAATTCCTCTCAGTTATTGTCAAGGCATTGCTTCAATTGCACTTCACTTAAGATCAAAGACACAAAATGAAGATCAAGGCTACGGAATCCAACATCCAACAAGCACACTTACTTGCACTTTGAATTTGCTCACACACTCACAAACACAAGCACAATGTTGATACTCGGAATCAAGCTCAAGCAACGAGCACTACTTCACAACACTTTGCTTTATCTATTCTTAGAAATTATGAGCAGAAATTATGAGCATTGAACAACAATTTCCTACGAATACCACTCTTATATAGTGAAGCAATCGATAGTTCTAACAAGGATACCATTTCCTAACAACTCTTCTAACCTGCAAATCCAAATTGACAATACACCTCTTTAGATCTCAATCTGTTTCTAATCCAATCCGATGTCTACTTCTTCTTCAGCTTTCAAACCTGATCTCGAAGTAACTTCACTAAATACTACGCTATCCTCGGGTTTCACAACTCCTAATTCCTCTTCCAAATCTAACAGTTCTCTTTCCTGATCTGAAATTCCACTAGTGGGTAATCCTTCTAAACCTTCATCTCGTGACCCCCTCTTCTCTAAAATGTCAAATGTCAAATCCAAAAACACTTGCACTCTTACTTTTGCAACTTTGGGTCTAACTTCTATCAATTCCTTTGCTAATTCTACTATATTCTCATCAAGAGTTGATATTGAAAGCATGAGTACACTATCTACACCTTCAATTTGTAACCCACTTTCCCTTAATCACTCATGTAACTGACCCAAAGACACTTACAGTCTGATCTTGCACTTTAGGTTTATTCACTACTGCTATTTCTCCTCTAATTCTTTCCTACTTCAATCAGAACTGAAATTGAAGTCATGGTTATCCTAACTATCTATTTTGTCTCTATCCTAACTCTCTCTAATGCCTCTGGCAAGATCCCCAAAGTCACTTTCACTGCACTCCAAGGTCCGACTTCCTCAGGTTGAATCATATTTGGCTTGAGGCAAAGACCTTAGACCCAAAATCATGTTAACCTAAAGTCCAAAGTCAGAAGTCCGAAGTCACATTGACCCAAGAACACCAAACTACTTTGTACATCTACTCTCGATACTTCAAATGCTTGTCACTTCTTTTACAGCCCTTCAAACTTTGTGATTTTGGCGGCAATGAAAATCTCTAAACAAGACGCTTCTAATGAGGTATAGCACACTTGATTTAAACTTGTGGTCATTGAGATATGGCCCCCACATTATTTGTGACTTGTATCCTTCATTCCAATGCAAAGAAACCCACCTTTGGCGTATGGTCCGAGTTTTTCACTCCTCTGACACGAAGTAAGCTTCTTTGGGTTTGATCCAATCTGAGTCCTTCTTCCTCCAATACAAAGTCAACTTCTTTGGGTCAAATCAAAATACAAACTTTTCATCATTTATTCTCCATTTGGGTTCAACTCGGTTTCAGTAATGCATTTCTTCTTTAAAACTTGTCCAAAATGAAAAATGTGGGTACCACATCTTGCATGTGATTCCACCTCTATCTGGTGCTCCTCTAAGGTGACTTCCTTCAGATCCTTGTAACTAAAACCAAACACATGGATGAACTTGCAAAAAATCTCCTCAAATCTTACCTTCTCCTCCTTGGTAACATTTGGGCCATACTTGAGGGTAGATAACCTCCTCTCTATCTCCTCATGTGTCAATGGTGATTTATGTAGGTCCTTCAAAACCTTTGGCTTAGGTGCAAAATCCATAGCACACAAGGGATGCACATCAGAATTAGATTCAAATTCATTCTCCTCCATGGAAGTCTCCTCTTCCATGCTTATGTCCACACATGAAGCTCCTTCAAAAGATGGTGTTTCTGAATGTGAAGTGTTGGTGGTGTTAGTCATAAGATCTATGACTTTATGGTTTGATGGCCCAATCCTCAAGTACCCTTAGTGCCATTGATCAGTTGTGTGTGTTACTCTCAACCATGGCCTTCCAAGAAGTTAGTCATAGCTTGAATCTTTCAAGACTTGAAAAGTCATGAGATTTTGAGCTCCCATAACTGAAATACCACCTTATCCATCACCCCTTTTGGTCAAACTTGTTGCTTGTTTGCCATGCTCACCACAAATGTTGAAGGTCTTGAGGAGTATGTATTTCCACATTTTTTGTTTTTTTTGTTTATTAGCAAGTAGTTTGAGTTCTACAAGGAGCAAGAGGAAGAAAAAGGCAAAAGTTCCAGTATCAATGGGAGTGGTGGATGCCAAGCCAGCACCATGGGAGGCTTGTGAATATGCCTCCAAGATTGATGTGAGAGTGAATGGTCACAACATCAAGGATGCATTGGTTGATGGAGGATCAACAGTAAATGCCATGTCAGAAAGGTTGATGAAGAAGTTGGGTATGATACCCTCAAGACCTTCAACATTTGTGGTGAGCATGGCAAACAAGCAACAAGTTAGACCAGTTGGGGTGATGGATAAAGTGGTAGTTTCAGTTATAGGAGTTCAAAATCTCATGACTTTCCAAGTCTTGAAGGATTCAAGCTATGACTTACTTCTTGGGAGGCCATGGTTGAGAGCAGCACGCACAATTGATTCATGGCACAAATGGTTCTTAAGGATTGGGCCATCAAACCATAGAGTCATAGTTCCTGTGACTAACACCACCAACACTTCACATTCAGATGAACCATCTTCTGATTATTGGGAATCAGATTCTGAAGAAGGAGCTTAAGGTGTGGACACAAGCATGGAAGAGGAGACTTCCACGGAGGAGGATGAATCTGAATCTGATTCAGATGTGTATCCTTTGTGTGCTATGGATTTTGCACCTAAGCTAGAGGTTTTGAAGGATCCAGAAAAATCACCATTGACACTTGAGGAGGTAGAGAGAAGGTTAGCTACCCTCAAGTATGGCCCAAATGTTACCAAGGAGGAGAAGGTGAGATTTGAGGAGATTTTCCGCAAGTTCATCCATGTGTTTGCTTTTAGTTATAAGGATTTGAAGGAAGTCACCTTGGAGGAGCACAAGATAGAGGTGGAGTCACATGCAAGACCAATCCGCCAAAAGCAACGTCGCATTAGCCCACCAATATCTTTGGTTGTGAAGGAGGAGATTGATAAGCTCAAGGAGGTTGGATTTAACTTTGAGGTAGAGAATTCAGAATGGGTGTCTCCAATTGTCATTGTGAAGAAAAAGAATGGCAAGCTTTGGGTATGTATAGATTACAAGAAGCTCAATGTTGTTACGAAGAAGGACTACTATCCATTGGCATTCATTGATGAGATCTTGGAGGAGGTTGCAAGTCATGAGAGGTACAATTTTGGAGATGGTTATAGTGGATATAACCAAATCAAGATTGCACCAGAGCATCAACAACTCACCACATTCATCACACCTTGGGGAACTTACGCTTTCAAGGTCATGCCTTTTGGGCTTTGCAATGCTCCAGCCACATTCCAACGGTTCATGAACAAGGTATTTGAACCTTTCATTGGGAAATTTGTGAGAGACTTCATTGATGACTTTTGTGTGTATGGGAGCAAGGAGGAGCACTTTGAGCACCTAATCAAAGTCTTGCAACGCTTGGATGAGGCAAATGCATCACTCAACCCAGAGAATTGCATTTTTGGATGTGAAGAAGGTCTACTGTTGGGGCACATCATCTCCAAGGATGGAATAGCAGTTGATCTTGAGAAGGTGAGGAAAATCTCAGACCTTCCATTCCCTTCAAGCTTGACAAAATTACACCAACTTTTGGGGATGGTTTGATACTATAGGAGATTCATCTTCTCATTTTCCAACAAGGCTTATGCATTGACCATCTACATGAAGAAGGGTGTAGGTTACAGGATGATTTTGGAGGACAAGGAGGCTCTCAAAGCTTTTGAGGAGCTCAAGCAATCCCTGGTTGTAGCTCCAATTCTTGCTAAACCTGATTGGAGTAAGCCTTTCATCCTCTACAATGATGCTTCTAATGTAGCTATAGGATGCACTCTTAGTCAATTAGACCAAGATGAGCATGATCATCCAATAGCTTATGCAAGTAGGCAGATGGTTTCAGCAGAGAAGAACTACTCTGTCATGGAGAGAGAAGGGTTGGCAGTGATCTTTGGTCTCAAGAAGTTTGGACACTACTTGATTGGAGGAAAAGCAACCATTGTCACGGATCACAAGGCTTTGAAGTACATCTTCAACAAGCCTAATGTTGAAGGGAGAGTAGCAAGGTGGATGTTACTCTTGTCTGAGTATGATTACACCATTGAGGATAGGCCAGGAAAGAAACCTGCAAATGTTGATTTGTTATCTAGAGCCTTTGATCATGATGGAGATGAGGCAGTGGATGATTCCTTCTCGGATGAGGAGCTCATGAAAATCTTAATCATTCAAGAGGTTCCAATGGAGTACAAGGAGATTGTGGATTTTGTGACAAGAGGTAATTATCTAGAAGGGATGCATGCTAGGGAGAGGAAGGCCCTTGCAGCAAGATCTAGACCTTACACAATGGTGGAGGGTGTTCTTTTTCACCAAGGAGCATATGGTCTACTTTGAAGAGCAGTGGGTAAGGAAGAGTCTATCCTACTCATAAAGGAGTTTCATGAAGGTTTAGTATGTGGAGGACACTTTGCAGGAAAGGTGACTGCTTTCAAGATTCTAGATGCAAGTTACCATTGGAGAGGGATTTTCAAGGATTGTCTTGATTATTGCAAAACTTTTCATGTTTGTCAAGCTTTTGCTAGAAAGTCTACATCCACTCCACCACTTAGATCAATTCCATTGCTAGGACCTTTTGAGAAGTGGGGAATTGATTTTGTAGGTCCTCTCAATAGAACCCCAAGGAACAATTAGTACATTGTGGTAGTTACTGATAACCTTACCAAGTGGGTTGAGGCTAGACCATTGAGGGACAAGAATGAAGATGAAGTGGGTAGATTTTTTATGAACGCATTATCACTAGGTTTGGATGCCCTTTGGAGTTGGTTTTTGATAGAGGAGGAGAGTTTACAGGAAGCATTACTATAGCCATGCTACAACATTTCTCTATCACACATAGAGTGACTACATCCTATAAGCCAAATTCCAATGGCTTGGCAGAGAGAACCAATCAGACCTTGTGCATGATGTTGGCCAAAGATGCAGAAATGGAGGGGGCTAAACATCATTGGGACAAGAGGATTCATGCAGTTTTGTGGGAGTATAGGACAACCATGAAGACTTCCATCGGATATTCTCCATTTCAATTGGTGTATGGTATTGAGTCTACCTTACCTATTCACTTTGATCTTCCTACCTTCCAAAGCATTCATAGGAGATTGAAGAAAGCACAAGGAGGTGATGCAGAGAAGTCAAGGAAGGATCAACTCATGGAGTTGAAAGAGGCAAGAGCAATTGCCATGGTTCGAGTGGAGCAAGCCCAAAGGAAACAAAAGGAGAGCTATGACAAGAGGCAAGGCAAGAAGAAGGTGGAGACTTTCAAAGAAGGTGATTGGATAATGTTGTTTGATTCCATTCGATTCAAGAGAGTGCAAAAGAAGTTTTTGCCTAAGTACTTCGGACCTTTCATAGTGGAGAAGGTGTGGGGCAATTACACCTATGATCTCAAGGAGTTGGGAGGAAGACACTTTGATAGGATTAACCATGATAAGTTGAAGATGTACCATAGAAGGTAGAGAGACCTTCACTTTGAGGACAAAGTGAAAACTTAGTTCGGGGGTAAATGTAACACCCATTTGTGCATGTGTGTGGTATTGTGATATTTAGCTTGGTATTACAAGTACTTAAGAGATATTATTTATATAGAGATAAAGGATGGTTCTATATTAGTCATGGTTAGCTAAAGTTAGTCATAGCTAAGATAGAGGAGACCTTACTTTAGAGGAAGTAGAAAAGATGAGCACCACTATTTTGGATTTTAGTGTGTTGACTTGGTATTTTTCCTAGGTGTTTGGCTTTGAGAAAAGAGTTGAGAACTCTTGGGCCCACAAGCCTTTTTGTTTTGGATTCTTCTTAAGTCCAAGGATAGCCCATGTGAAGGAATCATTGACTTAGTGGTTGGGTCAAGATAAGACCACATGCTTAGAGGAATATGCCCATGTGAATGAATATTCCTTTCTACTTTTTGACTTTACTTGACTTTTAGTCTAGTAACTTGAGTTACTACAGTAATTAGTAACTTTGGTATGTAACTATTTCACAAGTATATAAACAAGGGGTGAGGAAGTACTCATCATCCTTTCATTTGCAACTATCTCTCTCTCATTGAGTTCTCTAGTGAGCAATGTCTTGAGTCTTGGAGTGTTAGCCTTGGAGGAGTATGATGGAGTTGGGGTTCCTTGTCTTCTTAGTCCATAGTGCGCTACCATAATAGCCATTAGAGGTTCATCTTGAGTGAGAAACAAGTTGGCTCACATAACAAACTTTGTATTACCTTTTTAGCATGGAACTAGAATTTCAATTTCCTAGGAGTCATGGCAAAGATAGTTGCCAGTTATTGTGAGGAAAGCCTCGAAGTCGAGGAGAAGAGAGGGAATCCGGCTCAATGGACTGAGTCGGATTGAAGGTTAGTGTTGGGAAAGGAAGCAGGAGAATAGATGGGGATCACCTTCTATCGGAAGTGTGATGTTGCAAAAGAAACGGTGGAGATCCAAAGTTTGTTCTTTGCTCTGCGAACAACAAATGGTTATAAGGTGGAGTTCTATTGGGACCCAATTAGACAAAGTATTATGGGGACAATAATGGCCATGTTTAAACCAGAACGAACAACTTACGTGAACATGCAATAGGTGGTCTTTTTCCACTAGATGTTTGTAGGAGTGAAGGTGAATTGGGCAAAGTGTTTCTACCAACAGACGAGGCAGATGGTGGTCAATTGGAGGACAGGTTTGCCTCCACATTATTTCACACCATTTGTAGCACACTTCTACTTCGGTTGAATTTGCTGGCAGCAGAGGAGAGGTGTTGCACGGTGTCACATTTCCATCCTGATTTAAGATGGGAAGCGGATGAAGAAGAGCAACAATATATGACACACCTGCAAGCTAGTGATGATCACTTCTTGAGAACATGACAATGGAAGATGGAAGAAGTCACAAGTCCAAAGAAGAAGAAGCGTAGTAAACCCAAAGAAGCAAAGTTGCCTCTAGCTCAAAGGAAGACCTGAAGACTGGTTTTGCACAGTAAGAAGATGGTGAGAGAAGCATTGTCAAAATCCAAATCTGAAAGGGAGATAGAGTCTCAAGGAGAGGACTCAGAAGAAGATGAACTCACTTTACAAAGTGAGGAATCCGAAAGTGAGAGTGAGGGGGAACATGAGGTTCAACAATCGGTTGGAGTGAGTGAAGCTTGTCATATGATGATTGACAATGTACTAGGAAAGAAGAATCATTTTGTAACCCTGGTTGTGGAAGAGAAGGGGGCTGAAAGACGGAAGGAGTACCCTGCAAAAGTTCAAAAGCTAAGGAAGAAGGAAGCTCAAAAGCAGTGTCTCTAAAGATACAAAGATTGTGACTTTGGCAGAAGGAGCCGATGGAAGAGATGAAGTATGAAGATGGGGACGAAGATGAAGAGAACTTTGGTGGAATACAATATCTATTGAAGATTGTCACTCCATTGTTAGAAATATTGAAGGAGCATCAGAAGGTAATTCCCGAAGATTGTATGAAGGTGACGAATGAGTTGCAGGTGGTGAAGTATTTGTTGGGTGAAGTGAAGGGTTTGCAGGAGTGAGTAGTCCAAAGAGATGGGGAAGTTGAAGAACTTCGGGTGGATGCAGTCTTGAAGAAGAAGACTTTCAAGATGTTGCAAGAGAGTTTTGAGTCAAGAGGTAAGAAGCAAATTGTTTGAAGGAGCAAGCTAAAGAATTGAAGGAGCAGGCAATGTTGTTGACCAAGATGAAAGAAGAAGTTAGTGATGTGCACATCGAGAGTATTCATTTGAAGGCGACGGACCGATAATAGAGCAGGAGTTGGGAAGCTTGAGGAAGAGTGCAGCCGGGAAGGATCAAGCATGGCAGAGAGAGTTAGCAATCAGACATGAAGAAGAAGAAAGATTGCACGAGCTGGTACAAAGTGTTGAGTTACACAGTTCAGAATATGAGGAGGAGAAGAAGATGCTTGCTGTTGAGTATGAAGATGAGTTGAAGATGTACCGCGAAGAGTTGAAGGCAGAGTGATCTCAAGGGTATGAGTAGGAATCAGTAGGAGAAGTTGCAAGAAAGTTGCAAGCAATCTTGAGCACACAGGCTGAAGAGAGACTGGAAGAAGCACGTCTACATGAGTTAAAGTTGCTTGTGCAAGAAACTAGGAAGAGAAAAGCCAAAGATGTAGATATGAACACTTTGTTGATCCGATTAAGGGAGCGAGTAGATTGGAGGATGTTAGAAGTAGGAGATAATGTCAATCTCAGATTAGATTTAGTTAAATCAGAGTTAGAGAGAATTGGGAGTAGTGTGACAGAGAAGAGGAAGTCCGATGTTGCAAAAGTAGGAATTTAGGTGTCATCGGACTTATTATTAGAGACATTAGAGAAGAGTGGGTCAGGAGATGAAGATGTAGATGGATTACCCATGAACTCAATTGTAGTTCCTAGTAAAGAAATAGTAGAAGTAGTGATGGAATTGGTAGAATCACATATACCCAAAGAAGGAGAAGTAAAAGGAAGATCATCAGGTTTGAAAGCCAATGACAAAGTAGACATTGGATCGGGGTAGTAACAATTTTGAGATAGGAAGAGGTAGATATGAAGAGATGCATTGTCAGTTTGGATCTGCAGGTAGGAAAAGATGTTAGGAAGTGGTACATTAGGAAGAGAACTGCCATTTGCTTCAGTATTTAAGGGGAGCATTTGCAATATTATGTTGTTCGATATTCATATTTCTGAAGATAGATTAAGCAAAGTGTTGTTTTCAATGCTCGTCACTTAAGCTTAATTCCAATAGTCAATTTTGTGTGTGTGTTTGTGAGTGTGTGGAGAAATTTGAAGTGCAAGTCAGTGTGTCTATGGATGTTGGATTCTGCATCCTTGATCTTCTTTTTGTGTGTGTGATCCCGAGTGAAGTGTAATCGGAGCAATGGCTTGACAGATCTGAGAGGAATTGTAGTGCTGGTAGCATTCTGCATTTGTGAGTGCAGCACAAAGTTGATGTGAAGCAATTTTGATTGAGGAAGTTGTGCCTTCAGTGGAGGGGTGGAACACAATTCTAAGGTGAAATCGTCTTGCAATGAAGTGCCATCTTTGTGAGAATCTGAATCATCACAATCAAGATTTTTTTGGACAGAATTTGCTATGTCATGATATGAGTATGTATTCTTGACAAGTTGTCAAGATTGTGAGCTTGTTACTCTCTTTTGGGTGTAGTTTCTACCTGAGAGATTAAAGACGCAACCAAGAAGAACTGAAATTCTTACTTTGCTTTGTATTTGGAAATTTTTGAATCATATCTCTACGGGAACAAACTTTACTTACCCGATTACCGCAAAAGTGATATTTTTCGGGTTGTCATAGGGTATCATACCCAAATTCTTCATCAAAGTTTATCTATAAGTTGAAAGATTATCTTCATCACTAATCTTGAGAATTAGATGATGAAGGTGGTAGTATTTATGTAGATGTACTAAGACTCTCTCTAAGATCCTTCACCAAAGTCTCCAAAAGAGCTTTTACTCCACTACACTCATGTCATCTTGGAAGTCTTTCCACTCCACAAACCTCACACAACTCCTTGGTCTTAGATCTTCTCCCTCCCAATCTTGGCGAAGAAGGTCCAACATGCAAATCCAAGTCAAGTAAGCCTCTCTTTTCCCTCAATCTCTTGCTCTTAGAAGTCAATGGACATGAACTTGCCTTATGTCTCTTCTCTCTACATAGAAAGCACTTAGACTCACCCTTTCTTCCAAGTCGTGTAGGTTTTTAGATCCTCTCAACACTCTCTTCAAATTCTATTCTAAACTCTCTTTTCCTCAAATCCACCCTACAATCACCTTAAACCCTTGGAGAACCTTGTATAGCCTCAATTCCACTCTTGGTGACAACCCTCTATGTTCCCAAGATGAGTCCAAACACTCAAGCATGCTTTTTGTTGCTCTCACACGCCTCATGCATGAGATCTAAACTCTACACAATTGACCCTTCCTTACAATGTCACTCAAATTTCTCAACCGGTATATCATAGTCCTCCAAAAAATTTTCCACCTGATCATAACTCCAGGGCGTCCCTTTGTGAAAAATTTCAAATCTTTTCATCAAGCTACTTGGCCCAGGCATCTTTCTATTCAGCACACATATTTCAGATTTGGTCTAAAATCCACCCTACTCACTTCCAAAACTCATAACTCCCTTTGCAAGAATGATCTCTTTCTTAATTTTTTCTCAAAAGGTAGGATAAAATGCACTGAATTTTCTTGGAAAGTTTAAGAACAATCCATTTAAAATTGAAGAAATTGCAAACTCTATACAATTTTCTAGAGAGCATATCGTTACCCTATCAACTTTCTAAAATTCTAGCCTAGTGCGCATAGTAGCTCTCACAGTAATTTAAAGTATTCTAAGTGAAAGATAACCCAAAATATCATGAGTAGAAATTTCAAGTCTAGATCTCAAACTTGAGATTTTGCCCAAAATCATTGTAATCTCCAAAATCTGCAATTCACCTCACACAATCTCTCCAAATCCTCTCATTTATACAAGATGTAAAAAATCACCTCAAAGACATCATAATGGAATATAAGGTACAAAAATGGGTCTTGGTTCCTAATATAAGTTCATCTTTCTTCTCCTCTAATGTTCTCTCCAAGTCAGCTTTCATAGCCTCCTTCTGCCTAATGAAGAATTGAACGCGGAACATTATCTTGCCTTCTAGAGAAGTCTTGATAATGGAACCAAAAATGTGAGCTGACCTTTCTCTCACTCTGGATGAACCTCTGATGGCTATTATGGTAACTCACCATGGACTAAAACGACAAGGAATCCCAACTCCATCATACTCTTCCAAGGCAAACACTCCAAGACTCAAGACATTGCTCACTAGAGAACTCAATGAGAGAGATATAGTTGCAAATGAAAGGATGATGAGAACCTCCTCACTCCTTGTTTATACATGTGTGAAATAGTTCAAAATAAATTTACTATTTACCATAGTAATTATTTATCACTTAAGTTACTATTTACTATAGTAACTCAAGTTACTAGGCTAAAAGTCAAGTAAAGTCAAAAATTATAAAGGAATATCCATCCACATGGGCATATTCCACTAAGCATGTGATCTTATCTTGACCCAACCACTAAGTCAAGGATTCCTTCACATGGGCTATCCTTGAACTATAGAAGAATCCAAAACAAAAAGGCTTGCAGGCCCAAGAGTTCTCAACTTTTTTCTCAAAGCCAAACACCTAAGAATAATATCAAGTTAACGCACTAGAATCCAAAATAGTGGTGCTCATCTTTTCTACTTCCCCTAAAGTAAGGTCCCCACTATTTTAACTATGACTACTTTAGCTAACCATGACTAATGTAGAACAATCCTTTATCTCTATATAAATAATATCTCTCAAGAATTTTTAATACCAAGCTAAATACCACAATACCACACACATGAACAAATAGGTCTTATAGATCTAAGTTTTCATCTCCTCTAACATGAAATTGACTTCATCTGATTGGATTGGATCTACTACTTTGGATCCAAACACACCAATTCCTTTCATCTAACCTCCTTTTCTACTTAAAATTATACTTTTAATTCTAAAAACTGTAAAGTAAATGAATATGGGTCCACACTCTTCTTTACTTTAAGCATCTCCATGAATAGGGCTTGGGCATTTCCTACTTAGTCTTGGGCTTTCAACTAATCTTTCTCTCTTTGTTTAGATTGCTTGCTCTATTTGGCCTTATGTTCCTCTAGCACTTGAAGGCTTTCCACATGCTTCACTCATTCTTCCGCTTCCTCCTTGCCTAGACGTTCCAATTGAACTACCACTTCCATCAGGTACTCTTGCATCTACAACTCCAGTATCACCACTTGGTCATGTTTCTCTTGCAAGGCACTCCAAGTTATTTCTAATTCCTAGCTCTTGCTACAAAGTTGGTCTTTGGCTTCCTTCTTGAACTGTTCAAACTCAAGGTGGATTGTCTTCTAGTCCTCCCTTGAACTTCTTGGTCTCCAATACTTGGTTATCTTGTTTTTTTTAGCAATGGCACTTTGCCTCTTTAGCTCCTAGTTCTCCTACATCAAGGCACTAACCTTCAAAGCCTGTTCCTTGTACAAGTCTTTGGCCTTTGCCACCTCCTCCTTCACCAAGTCCTCTCTAGCCTTCCAAGTGTAAACTTGCTTGTGCATGGCCTTGATCAGCGTGGTCTAGTCCAACACATAGTGCACTTGGCCTAGTACTAGGGCATTAGTCCTTCCATTAAGTGCAAGGCAGGACACATTGAGTGGATGATGAATTTTGCACCATCCTGCACCTGCATTGACTTGGATGTTGTAGGTACCTCCCTTACTTTGATTTGCAATTTAGGTGCAGCCTCACAAAAATCAAGTAAAATGTCAATTTCCTTCCCTTCGTTGACATTGCCACTGATGTGATCTTCTTCTTTTGTTCAATCACTGGCTTTATCTTCTACTCTTGGCCAAAGTTCCTAGTCCTTTGAGCACTCAGCCCAATCCTACACTTCTACTACAACTTCTTCTTCTAGAACTCTAGAGCTCAAAGGTACCTACTCAAGCCCTGCCTCTTCTTCACTAATGTTTTCTTCTTCGTATAGAGGGACATCATCTGTGTCCAGGTCCTACACTTGGGGAGCAGGCTAAGCATCCTCCCAAGTCTCTTGTCCTTCTTCGTTATCTCTTGAGGTGGAGTTCAATCCTTGTAGAGTGAGGGACCCTCCTTGTCTTCATCTATATCAGCTTAATTGTCCACTACTTCATTGTCCAAAGAGGACATTTCAGCAGCTTGGATACTCACCTTTGACTTCTTGGTGGGAGGAAGTGGTTGCTTCTTTGGGGTAGTATCCTTCCTCTTTGTAGCCATGGGCAGGATAACTTTTCAACTATAGCCACAAATTGACCTATCTCTGCAAGCTTTGCATCTGCCAATTGATACTCTGGGATGTTCCTCAAAATAACTTGCAGGATGAAAATGGGTAGGGAACCACTACCTCTCTTCCTTGGTTAAGAGGTTTTTCCCCATGTAATAATGCACTACAATGGGAGCATAAGTGGCTCCTACTTTGACTTTGAAATCTCTTTGCAAGAGCACTACTTATCAAACATTTTAGCCCAATCCACAAGCTCTCCTACATACATGTAATCAAAGAACATTGCCTAGCCATTGGTTTGATAGGTAGTTTGTTTCTGTTTGAAGAGTTTCATAACCACCTCTACAATTGTTCCTCTTGCAAGGTCCTTGTAACTAGCTACACTCCATCTATTGTTCTTGGAGCACTTACTATTGAAGTGGCTTTCAACTTTAGAGGTCAATTCCTTGTTTGAAAATTTGGTTTTTATTATTGTCATGACTCTTGCAACCCCAACATCTAGGCCAAGTACCATTTTGCTAATAGTCCTTGGTCCAATTCCATGAATTACATTGCATTCCCCTTGAATTTTTTCTCTCTTTCCTCTCATTGCATGAATCATGTAGAGGTTTGATAACTCTCATTTCAAAGTAGGAATCCTAATTGCTTGCTTCTTATTGCATTCATCCTGTAGTAAACAGCCAATTTTTTCACAACATGGGATCTATGGATGGCTTCAACAGCCTTCATGTAAGTTTTGGGAGTGACTACATAGTGTTGACATACATATAGTATAATTGGTTAAAATATGTTGTTCTCATGAGGATACAATTCGAAATTGGCTAGGAGTGAAGGGGAAGTGTCACTTTGTCACAAGTTGGCTATTATTATGTCTTTAACCTCTTGGGTAGAAAAATTACTAGAAGTGGATAGGGTACCCTTATGCATCACACTATAGCAAAAACAAAACCACTAAATCACATTCATGGAACATGTCTCACTACACAAGCTATTGAAGGTGATGATTCAGTCTGTCATGTCATTGGCCCCAAAGGTCAATGACATGTCAATATCATTAGCCCCAAAGGTCTTCCTCTCATGATACCTATATAATCCGCACCACAGCACCAATGAGAGCATTCTACCTTTCTTAGAAGGCACTCCTCACCACTCTATGCAGGTTTGTAATACCTTGAGCTTTTTGTAACACATGATACTTTATGACCCTCATAGCCATCATGGCTCTCAACATGTCACCTTGATACTTCAAAACTTCCAAGCTTGACTGCCTCTCCACACATCAATACTTGCGTTCCTACTTTGACTTTCTTGCAACTACTCAACTCAAGAATCACCAAATATACACCATATTGACACTCATACACTTAGGATCTAAGAGATCCTCAAGCATCATCCTCACAACAAAGTCAAATTTGTAAACTCACAAGCAAAATGATTGCACATTCACAAGTTTGAATAAAGGTATGAGATGGAATTCCAATCCATGCTAATTGAACTGATATTAAGTTGGAGTGACTCTCCTTATACTTGTTATTACAACAAGATGTGGTGCATTCACGGCTGTGTGATGCCATGACCCATAATTATGAATTAAGACAACCCTATTCTACACTACATGTTATGGCATTGCCACCTACAAAGAGGCACTTACTATACACTCTACCAATCCTTTGACTCTAGCTACACATAAGGAGAATGGTCCTAACAATCAGATATTACCAAAGAATGAATGTAACTATACAAAGCCTTAATTGGAGACCTTTCACCATGATGAACTCCCCATCATGATAAAGTGGCAACCAATGGTTTTTTTGGGATGACCACATTCCTATGGTGCAAAAATATACAATTGCACAAGTATTGTACACCATGATCTACTTCCTTAACCCTCCTTCACCTTTACACCTCCAAATCAGCCCTTGGATGTGTTTGTTGTATTTGTCTAGTTTGTGGTGTATATTGCTTAAGACACTTTTGAACTTAGTGTCACTCATAATCACAATTTGTAATTTATTTCCAATATTGTCCCAATTGTGATGATTCAATTAGTTCAAAGAAGGCTACTTCACCATAAAGTGACTTCACCACAAAATTGCATTCCACCCGTCCACTTAAGGTACAACTTTGTTTTGCAAAGAACTTTGCATCAGTCTAGGGCTTGCAATGACAAATGGAAAATACCACCAACACTAAAATTCTCACCAATCTATCAAGGTATTGCTTTGATTGCTATCCACTTAGGATCACACACAAAGAGGGAAACTCAAAACTATAGAATTCAACATCTAACAATCTCCAAACTGCATTCCACAATTTTCCACATACTCACAAACAAAACATAGGATTGATACTTAATATTAAGTGAAAACAACAAGCATTGTGTTCAACGTTTCACTTTACTCAACTTCAATATTGAATACATTACATTGTGAATGGCTACTTTAAATAGACATAGCACATAGCAGTTAGAAAAATTGTCTAAACTATTTTGACTACTTCATACAAATCTCCAAATATGAAACCTCATTCTACCACTTCAGATCTGAAATCTGTTACTCCTAATCCAAACCTAGTACTACCTCAACTTGGCTTCTTGACCCAAATTATCTACAAGTGCCTCTTGCACTTTGAGTTCATCCAAGTGTCCTCACTTTGGATGTTTTTTCCTTCCAAGTCCAATGCAAGTCTTCATCTCCTCCAATCTGAAGTCTACATCCTCAGATCAGATCAAACTTTGTACTTCAGATTTAGAACACAACACTTCTCTTCATCTTTCTTCCCTTTCTACTTAAAATTACACTTTTTATCCTAAAAACTATCAAAACAAAAAAATTTGGTACCACATACCCCCTCCCTTAAATGTGAGCATCCATAGAACATTGGCTTAGTGGCTTCCTTCTACTTTGGAAGCCACTATCTAATATTGATGTACCCTCCAACCATTTACTCTACTAGAAAAAGGGGGTTTCTTCCAAGTCTGCCAATTGAATAGAACTATTTTCAAAGATATGCAACACTAGGTATGGCCCAATCTACCTCAAATGTAGATTCCTTGGAAAGAATATTTGGAGATTGTCATATAACAGCACTATGTCACCTTCCTGAATGGCAACAAGCCATATCCTCTTATTATGCCTGTCCCCTCTTTGAGCTCGTAGTTCTCTTGTAGTTTGTATTGCATTGGCTCACTTCTCATCTAGCCACATCAACCATTGAATCCTTAGATCTTGACTTTCTTCCTCCAACAACCATTCCTCAAATAGGATATGATATGATGGTACTTTAAATTCAATGGGTAATCTAGGATGCAATCCATATGTTAAGAAATAAAAAGTCTGCTTAGTGGTAATATTTTTTAGTTGTTTTGTATGCCCACAAAGCCGCAAGTAACTCTGTGTCTCAATCATAGGCATAATTGATTGTTACTTTGTTCAGAATTTTACAAAGTAATCAATTACACTTTTTTGTTAACCCATTCACATGTGGATTGTAAGGAGTTGTCTTTCAATGTTCTATTTGAAAATATTTTGTTAATGCTTCCACAAGTGAATTCAAAAAATGAGTCTCTCGCTCACTGACCAATTCCAAAGGACATTCATATCTTGAAATTATGTTTTGGAAGGAGTATTTTGCTACCATTTTTGCATCATCTTTCTGAGTTGTCTTGGCTTCCACAATTTTTGTAGCATAATCAGTGCATAATTAAGTGTACCTCTTTCTCGTAAATTGGATGATTGGTTGAATCAAACACACAAAATCAATACCCCATTTCTCAAATGGAGCCAATGGAAAAACTGGTCTCAAGCACCATTGAGAAGTAGATGGTGGCTTCCCTTTTTTTACAAGCATCACAACTTCTAATATGGGATTTTTTATCATTAAACATTGCAGGTCACCATGTGACAACCTAGCAAGTATCACTTTTACAATAATAAGTAAGTAATAGTTTGCCCCCACAAAGATATTGGTTAAAAACTGGTCAATACAAAATAAAACACCACAAAAAATTCTTCTTGGTTGTATCTTTAACCTCTTGGGGAGAAACTACCCAAAAGAGAGAAATAAGCACTAAATCAAAGTCTTCTCACAATTCACAACACCCACCCATAATCACAATTCATCAATTTCTTTCCAAACTAAGCTTGATTTTGATGATTCAGTTCTTCCTAAGAGGACCATGAAATGAATATTCCTTGGAATTGTGTTCCACCTCTCCATTAAAGGCAAACATTCCTCAATCAAAATTTCTTCACATCAATCCAAATTTGCATTCACAAATCCAGCACTACACATTACAAACTACCAACACTACAATTTCTCATAGATTCGTCAAGGCATTGCCTTGATTGATATCCACTCAAGATCAAACACATTGGATGATTATAAGCATTGTAGAATCCAACATCAAACACACATTGATTTGCATTTGAACTACTCTAAACAAGCACAAACACATATAAAGGATTGAAACTCAGAATTAAGCTGAAATGGCAACCATTGAGTTACAATACTTTGCTTTACTCAACTTCAAAAATATGAATACTAAACAACATTACATTGTAAATTCGTCCTTTAAATAGGTAGATCACTCCAACAATTATCTAACTACATACCATTTCAACTACTACTTTACCAACCTAAATATCCAAAACGACATTCCACTTCTTCATATTTGCCTCTTTAGATCTCAAAACTATTACTACTTTGGTTCAATTGTCTATATCTACTTTAGATTCTACACCAAAATTACCTTTAATTGCCTCCTCTACTTTGGGTTGAACTACAACCTCTTCTATTTCTATCCTATCTTCAGCTTGAACTGAAACTGAAGTCATGGCTATACTATCTACCTTCTCCTCCTCTATTCTAACATCTTTAGTGTACTAAAGTATTGCACTTGAAGGCACTTGCATTCCTACCTCTGCAACTTTGCATTGAGTTTCTACTTTCATATCATTCCAAAGCTCATCTATATCTAATCTCACTAAATCTAGTTTGAGACTTACATTAACTCTTACTTCTAACATCTTCCTATCTACCCTCTCTCTTAAGCAAATCAACAACTTTTTCATGTCAACAGCCTTCACTTTCCTCTTCCTCATCTCCTACACTAACAACTTCAACTCATGCAGTCTTGCTTCTTTGATTCTGACTTCAAATTCAGTACCAACATCACTTTTACTCTCCCAACAATCTCTTCTACTGATTTTGATGTCCTCCCCATAACTATCTTCTCTCGACTCCGTTCTTCCTCCAACTCACTTTGATACATCTTCAACTTATCCTCAAATTTAGCTTTCAATGCTTCTTTCTCCTCCATGTATTAGATAAGTTGAGTCTCACACTTCTGATCAGTCCTTGCAACCTCTCATCCTCATGACTTCTATCTGTCAACTCATGCTGCCAGGCCGGATCCTTCTCCACTGCAACCTTTCTTAGGCTCTCTATCTCTTGTTCCATCACAACCACCATTGCCTTCAGATGTATTGCCTCTTGTTGTGCATCATCAAATTCCCCCTTCAACTTCTCAAATGCTACCTTCTGATTATTCAATTCTTCAGCTTGTTGTTCAAGTTCATTGCCATGCTTCACAAAATTCTCTTGCAAATTATCAAAGCTCTTCTCCAAAGAATAGCATCAACTTGAAGTTCTTTGGCTTCTTCCTCTTCTCGGGTTAACTTCTTCTTCAACTTAGAGATTTCTTCACTCAAGTACTTCACTACTTGTAGCTCATCCTTCCCTAGATGATCCCTCTTTAAATCCTCCTACTTCTTCTTCAATTGCAATAACAAGGAATTGACAATCTTTGACAAATATTGTGACAACCCAACAAGTATCACTTTGTGGTAATCAATAAGTAAAGTTTGTTCCCATAGAGATACGAGTCAAAATGGTCAAATACAAGTAAATAGTAACAAAAAAGTTCTTCTTGAGTCTGTCTTTAATCTCTCAAGTAGAAGCCACACCCAAAAGATTACTATCTTTTGGGTACTAACAAGCACTCAATAGCAATTCTTGTCACCAATTACACATCCATAATCACAATACTTCAAATCTTTCCAAATAAACATTGACTGTGATGATTCAGTTTTCCTAGAGAAGGCTACTTCAATATGAAATGACTTTGCCCTAGAATTGTGTTCCCCCTCTCCATTGAAGGCACAACTTCCTCAGTCAAAATTGCTTTGCATCAACCCTATACAATGCTCACCAACGTGGAATACTATCAATGCTACAATTTGTAAAAGATCCATCAAAGCATTATTAATTGCTATCTACTTAGGATCAAGCACAAAAAATCAAACCAGAGTTTCAGAATCCAACATCCAACAATCTTATTGAATTGAACTTCAAACTTCTGCACACACTTACAAACACATACACAAGATTGATGCTCAAAATTAAGCTGAAATGATGAGCATTGAGTTATAGCATTTTGCTTTACTCAACTTTGAAAATACAAATGTTGAACAACAACACACTATGAATTTTTCTTTTAAATAGGCTTTGCACTTCAACTATTAGTGACTCAAATACCGTTCTACAACAACTTTACCAACCTGCAGATCCAAAATGACAAACCACTTCTTCATATCTACCTCTTCTTATCTCAAAACTATTACTACTCCAATCCAATCTCAACCTTGACTTCGACTTCTAAACCCAATGTTCCTACCATTACTTCTCCATCTTCAGGTCTATCTAATATTGCTACTTCATCCACTATTTCTACTATCTCTTCAATTGGAAATGCAATTGCAGACATGGGTATTCTATCTAACTCCTTTCTATCCAACCCACTCTTTTCTAATGCATCAAGCAACTAACCCAAAGAAACCTGCACTCCTACTTCTATGGCTTTAGACTAAATGTCTTCATACTACTCTGAAGTTTTTCTAATTCTGATATTACTAAATCTAATCAGAGACTCACTCACATTGTCTCGTATCTCTAACATCTTCCTATCTACAGGATCTCTTAGGCAAATTAACAAACTATTCATTTTTACATTCTTTTCCTTCCTCTTTTGAGTTTCTTGCACATGCAACTTCAATTTGTGCAGTCTCACTTCCTCCAACTTCCCTTCTACTTTTGTGCTCAACATCACCCTCATTCTCCCAACAATCTCTCTCATTGATTCTGATGTATACCCATGAGAACATTTTACCTTCAACTCATCATGATACATCTTCAACTTGTCTTTGTATTTAGTTACCATCATCTTCTTCTCCTCTGCATATTGGGCAATCTGACTTTCTGCACTTCTTACAAAACCCCACAGTCTTTCTTCCTCCTGATGCCTAATCGCCAATTCTTGCTGCCATGCTTGATCTTTCTTTGCCACCTTTTTCCTTAAGCTCTCTAGCTTCTGCTCCACTATTGTTGCGATAGCCTTTGAATGTATGACTTCAATGCAAGCTTCTCACACTTTGCTTTTCATCTTCTTGATTGTTGTCTTTTGGTTCTTCAACTCATTGGCTTGATAGTCAAGATCTCTTCCTTGCTTCTCAAAACTCTCTTGCAAGTTCTCTAGAGTCTTCTTCTTTAATAATGCAAACACCTAAAGTTTTTTGGCTTCTTCTTCCCTTTGGGTTAACCTCTCCTTCAATTCTTATGTTTCTTCAATTAGATACTTCATCACTTGCAACTCATTCTTCACCTCTTGATGATCTTTTTGTATCCCTGCATTCTTTTGCTTCAACTACAACAAAAATGGACCCATGATCTTTGACAAGTATGCTACTCTGCTAAACTCTCCTATATCATATTGGCCTTCATACTCTTCATCCATCATTGCTTCTTCAACAGGTCCCTTACTCTGAAGTTGTAATCTTTCCACCTTCATAGTCATCTCTTCTAAGCTCTCTTTGTCCTCCTTCACTTAGCTTGGACCTGCAATTGCAGCTTGCAATCCTCTCCTTGACCGTACTCCCTTTTGGACCACCTTCTTTGGTTCTTTGTCCATCTCTTCCGTAGGTAACTCCAAACAAAGAGCATCTCTTCCTTTCATCTGATCAATTGCCCCATGGAACTCCTCATCATCTTCTCTTGCCTCTATGTCCATTGATTGCTGACTTCAAGCTCACATTCATTCTCACTACTAGACTCCTCACTTTGCAATGTGAGTTCTTCTTATTTGAGCCTTCTCTCTTAGACTCTGTCTCACCTTCGGACTCTATGCCCAAAGACAGGTCCATCTTTGCTTCCTTGCTTCTTGGGTTTAGTGTTCTTGTCTTTTGTGGCAAAAGAGATAACACTACTCCTTTGGTTTTAGTATGCTTCTTTGTCTTTGAACTTCTTCCCTCCATTATGTTCTTCTATCCCATCTTGGAAAAATGTTCATTGTTGGACCAAAGTTGCAAGATATATTGTTGCTCCTCATCATTTGCTTCAAGATGCAAATTGGGATGGAAATTTGAGACCATTCAATGCTTCTCCTCCGTTTTCAGCAAGTTTAGCCCAAGGTAAAAATGTGCTGCAAATGGTATGAAGTAGTGAGGCTGCATATTGATCCTCCAATTAATGATCATTTGCCTTGTCCTCTAGTGGAAGCATTTTGCCCAATTTACCTTCTCTTTTGTGAACATTTTGTGGAAGAACACCGCCTGCTGTTGTTAACATATGTAGTTCACTCCAGCTTGAAGATCACCTTAATTGCCCCAACAATGCTTCACTTTATTGGATCTTGATAGGAATCCACCTTGTAGTCATTATTGGTCCATGGAGCAAAGAAAGAGTTTCTTATTTTTGCAGTCTCTTTTGACACTTCACACTTCCAATAGAAGGTGACTCCGGCTGCATCTCCCACTTCCTTCCCCAAGACTAAATAATAGTCTGACTTGGTCCATCAAGCCAGATTCACTCTCGTCTTCATTACTTTGGGGCCTTCCTCACAATTGCTGGCAGTTATCTCTGCCATGAAACTTGGAAAACTTACATTCCAATTCCAAGCCAAAAATGTAATATAAAGTCTACTTAGGACCTCTATTTGTGCCACTACATCTAATCTCCAAATTGCAGGACTCCTTACTATGAGTGAGGAGCTCTTCTTACTCTTCTTTGCCATTGTTTGCTCATGGGTCCTTTGGCATTGGAAAAATATCCACTCTCCTGGACTTGAAACTCTAACCCCTTCTGGATTTAGGAAAATTTCACTCTCAATTGGCTTCATGACTTGCATTCTTGTAGGACTATTACTCAAAGGACTAGGATATCTTCATGGCATTTCTGATTCCTGTTGGCAAAGTCTTAATTTTATAGTCCTTCAAGATGAAATCATTCTTTAGTTGATTTTGAAATCTACCCTCACTACTTCTGCATGTTTGTTTCTTGTCACTCCCAAAGCATTCTTCTCATGCCTAGCCATTTCTTTAATTGCACTTTCTTGGTTGCCTTGCCTGAAGAAAAGTTGTTACAACTCCTTTTTATTAGGTTGAACTTCACGCTATGAAGATGACTTCCTTTAGGTTTGTTCCTTTGTAAGTCCCCTCCAATTACTTCTTCCTCTGAACCAAAGTTGATTTCTTTGGGTTTACTCCAAACACACAAAATTTCATTCTTTTCTTCTTCCTTTGGCTGCAATTCGGTTTCCACAATATACTTCTCAAAAACTCATAAAAATGAAAAATGTGGGTACCACAGATATTCTACTCCACTGAATTCTTAGGCATTGTCTTCTCTTTCTTTGGCTTTGGTAGTCACTTCTTTGGTGCCTTGCCCTAAAGTCTTGATCTTTGTATCTTCAATGTTATCTCTTCCAAGCTTTCTTGTTCTTCCTAGGTTTTACTTGGTTTTTTAGTTGCAACTTGCAAACTTTTCTTTGATCTTTCTCCTCTTGGAAACACAAAGACCAGCTGCTCTTCTCTTTCCTTTCGAATATCCACCTCAGCCAACTCCACATATTGGTTGTGTCCCCTTCCATGCATGCAATATGCACATGGAATTCTAATTGTGTTCTTCAACCCTTCTTCCACCAAATTTTTGGACTTTAGGCTCTCCTTCACTCTCATTGTTAGACTCCTTACTTTGCAACATGAGCTCTTCTTCTTCTCTTGATTTTTCACACTTAGACTTAGCTTCTCCTTCCAATTCTTCACCCAATGATAGGTTCACCACTGCCATTTCTTGCTTGGATTCAGCGTCCTTGTCTTTCATAGCTAAATTGGTGATAGTCCTTCGTCAGGCCTACCTTACTTCCTTGGCCCTGGGATACTCATGAACACTATCTTCTCCTACCCTATCTTGACAAAGTGCTCATCACCTTCCCGTACTTACCTTATGAAATATGGTTTGTCTGCATCTACAACTTGACATAGATTGGGGTGAAAGTATGACATCATCCTTCCTTTGAGCTAAGTAGGTTCAATCCTAAATAGAAATGGGCTGCAAAGGGTACTAATTAATGGAGTGGCATGTCCATTCTTCAACTCTTAATCATCTGGCCTACACTTTAGTGAAAACACTTTACCCAATTCACCACTTTCCCTCCAAACATCTGGTGAAAGAATAGAACTTGCTACTTTGTAACATAGGTTGTTTGCTTTGGCTTAAACATCGCCATCAAAGCCTCAACTATCCCCCTTCTTATAGGGTCTTTATAACTATCCACCTTGTACCCATTCTTATTACAAGGAGCACTAAAAGAATTCCTTACCTCTATAGTCTCCTCCAAAGAATCACTTTCTGATAGAAGGTGATGCCTCCTACTTCTCCCACTTCTCTCTCCAAGACCAATCTCCAATCCAACCTAGTCCATCAGGCCAAATGTCCTTTCTTTCCTTTTGTCTTGGGACCGTCTCTGCAATTACTAGTAGTGATTTTTCCATGAAGCTTGGAAAACTTAGGTTCCAGTTTCATGCCAAAAAGGTGATCCAAAGTCTCCTCAAGACTTCAATCCTTGCCACCATATCTGATGTTTGAATTTCTAAACTCCCCATTAAGAGTGAAGAACTCTTCTTGCCTCCCTTTGGTGGCATTGTGTGTTTTCTGACCCCTCATCTTTGAAAGATCAAACACTCCACAAAACCCGAGATTCTAACTCCTTCAGGACAACTATTGGGAGGCATAGGATATCATCATGACATTTCAAAACTTCCTTGAAAAAGTCTTAATCTTATAGTATTTTTTTGCATGCTCATTCTTTAGTTAGTCATCAATTGACACTCACAAATTGTAAATGTTTGGTTTTTTTCATTCTTAATGTCATCTTGATCCCAAAGTAGCCATTTTCTTTACCCATACTTTCTTGATTTGCTAGGCCCAAGGAAAAGTTGTAATAGGTTCTTTGGATTGGGTTGCACATCCCAATGCAAAGAAACCATACTTTGGGTCTACTATCTTGTAAGTCTGACCCAAGTCCTTCTAACTCTTACATGAAGTTGGCATTTTTGGGTCTACTCCAAACACAAAATTCTCCTCTCTTCTTCTTCATTAGGCTGCAATCAACAATACAGTTCTTCTTTAAAACTTGTAAATTATGTAAAATATGGGTACCACATACTCCTTCCCTCAAATGTGAGATCCTTGCAACATCATCTCTCACTTCTTTACATATCCAAGACCATGGTCCAATGTTTTTTGACTCTCTACCCGTTCACATGAGTGGCAAATGAATTTTTGTTGAAGTTTGCAAGTTGAATAGAGCTATTTTCATAAATGTGCATCACTTGGTATGGCCCCATCTACCTTAAGTGCAGCTTGCCTGGGAAAAATATTTGGCGGTTGTCATATAACAAGACAAAATCTTCCTCCCAAACAGCCATAGGCTTTATTTCCTTGTCATGCTTGACTTTCCGCTGATCTTGTATCTCTTCTAAGGTCAGCATTGCATTGTCTATTTTCTTTTCTAACCACATCAGTTGATGGATCTAAAGATCCTGCCTTTCATCCTCAGATAATCATTCTTCACAAAGGATACAATATGATGGTACTTCAAATTCAACTAGTAGTGGGATGCAATCCATACATCAATAAATATGGAGTTTTCTTGGTTGTAATCTTCTTAGTTGTTCTATATGCCCACAAAGCTACGTGTAGCTTTGTATCCTATTCATAAGCATAATTAATAGTCACCTTATTCAAAATTTTATATAACAACCCATTTTCTTTTTTTTGTTAATCCATTGGTCTTTTGATTATAAGGAGTCATTTTCCAATGTTTTATTTAGAAGAACTTGGTTAATGCCTCTACAAGTGAATTCAAAAACTAAGTTCCTTGGTCACTGACAAATTCCAAAGGACATCTAAATCAAGAAATGATATTTCAAAAGAAAAATTTGGCAACAGTTTTTGCATCATCCCATTTAGTTGCCTTAGCTTCAATTGTTTTAGTCGCATAACCAATGCAGACCAATATGTATCTCTTCCTTGTGAATCAAGTCATCTGTTGAATCAGACCCACAAAATCAACTCACCATTTCTTAAATGGGGCCAATGGTGAAATTGGACTCAAAGGCTACTAGGAAGTTGTCACACCATTTGTAGTGTTGCACCTATATTGCTTGGACTTTGGTGTAGTAGTGTTGTTGGTTAGAGGTATTTTGCAATTACTCATAGACTACTTGTTGATTTGCTGTGGGAGGAAAGAGAGAAATGTGAGAAGACATATCTATAATTCTTGAGGGCTCTCTAACATATAGCACTCAAGTGAATATTAGATTCTCCTTGTTTTTCAATTTTGGTTCCATTGGTACCTAGATTGAACACTATGGAGATGGAGTAGAAAGTTATGAGGACTTTTAGCTTTTTTACAGTTTAGAGTGATCATTACACATTGAGAGTGATGGGTTGGGAATTTTCATTTCTAATCTCTTGTTTTGCATGATTTTGTTCCATAAAAATTTAGTTTGAAAACTTTGGAGATGGAAATTGAAAGTTATGAGAGTTTATAGTTTTTAGGGTTTGGAGAGCTTGTTTTCTTATGTGAGTTCGGATGTGAGGGGTTGTGGTTTTGCAGATATAAAGAGATATAGATAGGAGAAGCATGTGTTACTATCATTATTCTTGTACTAGCCATAGCTACACCTTCCCATGTGGGGTCACCTAGAGGGACTCGAGATACGGTGTGTCACTGACGCTTTACCTTGCAAGGGATAAAGAAAGACCCATGTGGGAAGGATGCACAAGGACTATCACTGGACCACTTGGGATGCCCACGTGAGATGAGAAACCACATCAACAATAGTGACACTTGAGATTATGCACCCTTCTTCTATCTTTTTGTTGATTGTTCGAGGAAATTGATCGAGTCATGGGAGTGGGTAGCTTCTTAGGTGGGTTGCATTTTAGGGTTATTTGAGACAAGTTTTCCATGTCCATGTCTATTCCATAGGCCACCCTGTAAATTCCATGATGAGGCTAGACAAGCTTTTTGCCTACCACTTGATCCTTTGGCACGTGATCCCTTGGACTCTGAGCCAGCTTGTCTCTCACTCAGGATGAACCTCTGATGGCTATTATGGTAGCGCACTATGGACTAAGAAGGCAAGGAACCCCAACTCCATCATACTCTTTCAAGGCTAACACTCCAAGACTCAAGACATTGCTCACTAGAGAACTCAATGAGAAAGAGATCGTTGCAATGAAAGGATGATGAGTAACTCTTCACCCCTTGTTTATATACTTGTGAAAAAGTTACGCACCAAAGTTACTAATTATTGGAGTAAGTCAAGTAACTAGGCTAAAGGTCAAGTAAAGTCAAAAAGTAGAAAGGAATATCCATTCACATGGGCATATTCCACTAGCATGTGATCTTATCTTGACCCAACCACTATGTCAAGGATTCCTTTCCATGGGCTATCCTTGGACTATAAAAGAATCCAAAAGAAAAAGCTTGTAGGCCCAAGAGTTCTCAGCTCTTTCCTCAAAACCTAACACCTAGGAATAAGACCAAGTCAACACACTAGAATCCAAAATAATGGTGCTCATATTTTCCACTTCCTCTAAAGTAAATTAGTCATACCTAAGATAGAAAGATAGTCTTAGCTATGACTAATTTTAGCTAATTATGACTAATGTAGAACCATCCTTTATCTCTATACAAATAATATCTATCAAGTACTTGTAATACCAAGCTAAATATCACAAAACCACACCATGCACAAATGGGTGTTACATTTACCCTCGGACTAAGTTTTCACTTTGTCCTCAAAGTGAAGGTCTCTCTTCCGTCTATGATATATCTTCAACTTATTATGGTTAATCCTATCAAAGTGTCTTCCAACCAACTCCTTGAGATCATTAGTGTAATTGCTCCATACTTTCTTCACTATGAAAGGTCCAAAGTACTTAGGCAAAAATTTCTTTTGCACTTTCTTGAATTGAATGGAATCAAACAACATTACCCAATCACCTTCTTTGAAAGGATCCACCTTCTTCTTGCCTTGCCTCTTGTCAAAGCTCTCCTTTTGTTTCCTTTGGGTCTCCTCTACTCAAACCATAGCAACTGCTCTTGCCTCTTCCAACTCCATGAGTTGTTCCTTCCTTGACTTCTTTGCATCACCTCCTTGTGCTTTCTTCAATCTCCTATGAATGCTTTGGAAGGTAGGAAGATCAAAGTGAATAGGTAGGGTAGACTCAATACCATATACCAATTGAAATGAAACATTCCTGGTTGAAGTCTTCATGGTTGTCCTATACTCCCACAAAACTGCATGAATCCTCTTGTCCCAATGATGTTTAGCCCCCTCCATTTTTGCATCTTTGGCCAACATCATGCACAAGTTCTGATTGGTTCTCTTTGCCAAGCCATTGGAATTGGTTTATAGGATGTAGTTACTCTATGTGTGATAGAGAAATGTCGTAGCATGGATGGAGTAATGCTTCTTGTAGACTCTCCTCCTCTATCAAAAACCAACTCCAAAGGGCATTCAAACCTAGTGATATTGCGTTCATAAAGAAATCTACCAACTTCATCTTCATTCTTGTTCCTCAATGGTCTAGCCTCAACCCACTTGGTAAGGTAATCAGTAACTACCACAATGTACCGATTGTTCCTTAGGGTTCTATTGAGAGGACCTACAAAATCAATTCCCCACTTCTCAAAAGGTCCTAGCAATGGAATTGATCTAAGTGGTGGAGTGGATGTAGAATTTCTAGCAAAAGCTTGACAAACATGACAAGTTTTGCAATAATCAAGACAATGCTTGAAAATCCCTCTCCAATGGTAACCTGCATCTAGAATCTTGAAAGCAGTCACTTTTCCTACAAAGTGTCTTCCACATACTAAACCTTCATGAAACTCCTTTATAAGTAGGATAGACTCTTCCTTACCCACTGCTCTCGGAAGTAGACCATCTGCTCCTTGGTGAAAAATAATATCCTCCACCATTGTGTGAGGTCTAGATCTTGCTGCAAGGGCCTTCTTCTCCCTAGCATGCAACCCTTTTGGATAGTTTCCTCTTGTCACAAAATCCACAATCCCCTTGTACTCCATTGTTACCTCTTGAGTGACTGAGATTGTCATGAGCTCTTCAACCGGGAAGGAATCATCCACTGGCTCATCTCCATCATGATCATCATGATCATAGGCCATAGATAAAAAAATTAGCATTTGCAAATTTCTTTCTTGGCTTTTCCTCAATGGTGTAGTCATACTCAGACAAGAGTATCATCCACCTTGCTATTCTCCCTTCAACATTAGGCTTGTTGAAGATGTACTTCAAAGCCTTATGATCCATGACAATGGTAGCTTTTCTTCCAATCAAGTAGTGTCTAAACTTCTTGAGACCAAAGATCACTGCCAACCCTTCTCTCTCTATGACAAAGTAGTTCTTTTCTGCTAAAACCATCTGTCTTCTAGCATAAGCTATTAGATGATCATGCCCATTTTGGTCTAATTGACTAAGATTGCATCATATAGCTACATTAGAAGCATCAATGTAGAGGATGAAAGGCTTACTCCAATCAAGTTAAGCAAGAACTCAAGCTACAACAAGGGATTGCTTGATCAAAAGCTTTGAGAGCCTCCTTGTCCTCCAAAATCACCATGTAATCTACACCCTTCTTCATGTAGATGGTCAATGCATAAGCCTTGTTGGAAAATGAGAAGATGAAATTCCTATAGTATCCAACCATCCCCAAGAATTGTTGTAACTTTGTCAAGCTTGAAGGGAATTGAAGGTCTGAGATTTTCCTCACCTTCTTAGGATCAACTGCTATTCCATCCTTGGAGATGATGTGACCCAAAAGTAGACCTTCTTCACATCCAAAAATGATGTTATATGGGTTGAGTGATGCATTTGCCTCATCCAAGCATTGCAAGACCTTGATAAGGTGCTCAAAGTGCTCCTCCTTGCTCCCATAGACACAAAAGTTATCAATGAAGTCTCTCACAAATTTCCCAATGAAAGGTTCAAGTACCTTGTTCATGAGCCGTTGGAATGTGGCGTGAGCATTGCAAAGCCCAAAAGGCATAACCTTGAAAGCATAAGTTCTCCAAGGTGTGGTGAATGTGGTGAGTTGTTGATGCTCTAGTGCAATCTTGATTTGGTTATATCCACTATAACCATCTCTAAAAGTGTACCTCTCATGAACTGCAACCTCCTCCAAGATCTCATCGATGATTGACAATGGTTAATTGTCCTTCTTGGTAACAACATTGAGCTTCTTGTAATTCACACATACCCTAAGCTTGCTATTCTTTTTCTTCACAATGACAATTGGAGACACACATTCTAAATTCTCCACCTCAAAGATAAATCTGGCCACCTTGAGCTTATCAATCTCTTCCTTCACAACCAAAGATATTGGTCGGCTAATGCAACGTTGCTTTTGGTGGATTGGTCTTGCATGTGACTCCCCCTCTATCTTATGTTCCTCCAAGGTGACTTCCTTCAAATCCTTGTTATTAGAAGCAAATACTTGGATAAACTTGCATCAAATCTCCTCAAATCTCACCTTCTCCTCCTTGGTAGCATTTGGGCCATACTTGAGGGAAGCTAACCTTCTCTCTACTTCCTCAAGTGTCAATTGTGATTTATTCGGGTCCTTCAAAACCTCTGGCTTAAGTGCAAAATCCATAGTGCACACGGGATACACATCTAAATCCAATTTAGATTCATCCTCCTCCATAGAATTCTCCTCCTTCATGCTTATGTCCACACCTGAAGCTCCTTCAGAATCTGATGCCCAATAATTAGAAGATGGTGTATTTGAATGTGAAGTGTTGGTGGTGTTAGTCACAAGAAGTGTTACTCTATGGTTTGATAGCCCAATCCTCAAGTACCCTTTATGCCATCAATCAATTTTGCGTGTTGCTCTCAACCATGGACTCCTAAGAAGTAATTCATAGTTTGGAAAGTCAAGAGATTTTGAGTTCCCATAACTAAAACTACCATCTTATCCATCACCCCTACTAGTCAAACTTGTTGCTTGTTTGCCATGCTCAACACAAATGTTGAAGGTCTTGAGGGTATCATACCCAACTTCTTCATCAACCTGTCTGACATGGCATTCACTGCTTATTCTCCATCAACAAGTGCATCCTTGATGTTGCGACCATTCACTCTCACATCAATCTTGGAGGCATATTCACAAGCTTCCCATGGTGCTGGCTTGGCATCCACCACCCTCATTGATACTAGAGCTTTTACCTTCTTCTTCCTCTTGCTCCTTGTAGAACTCAAACCACCTCTAAGCTCCTTTCTCAAGGTAGGGTTCAAACCAATCAATTGGCCCATTGTGATGTTAGCCTTGTGACTACCAACATCCTCCAACACATTGTAGTTCCATTGCTGCTTTGAAATCAAGAAATCCTCCATCCTCAACTTCTTCATTGGAGTCTTTGTTGTTGATGGTGTTGATGTGCGAGTGCTCCTAGTAGACATAGGAGTATCCTTGCTTGGAGTAAATCCTTGAGAAGAGGGACCATCCTCTGCAAAACGAGCTCTCTTCTTCTCTTGTGCCAAAGGCTTCAAATTAAGACTCAACCAGATCAATCCGGTGTGCTTGTGTTTCTTGTAGAATAATCAACATTTGATCAATAGACTAGGCAAATACATCTTGGAATTCTATAAACATGGCAATGTATCCTGCCAACTCCTTTGAAGTGACTGTCTTCAAAATTTTCAAAATTTTTCCTTTAGTCAAGATAACCTCTTGACAGTCATCGGGGTTGATGACTCCTGAAATGTGCTTACTCGGCTTAATCTGAGTCAAGCTGCCATCAAACCCCCTTCTTCCAAGTCAGGTTCACCCAAGGCAAGGTCGTATGGGTCTTTGTCTTCTACATCCACCTCATAGCATTTCAAGTAATTGACTTGGACTTTGTTGTCGGAGTCTTCTGAGGATGAAAACGATGAGCCTTTGGATTTGTCCTCATCTTTTGATGAACTTGTTTCCTCAAGATGGTGAACCTTTGTCCAACTCACCGTCACTAGCTTCTGGTCTTTGGACAAAATGTCCTTGAACCATAGCTTCTACTAGTGCCAATCCACCACAACTTGGGCACTATACAACCAAGGTCTTTCGATCAATAGTGGGTAACCAATTTTGGTCATTGTTCGCAACACAATGTAGTTCAACTTGAAAGGCACCCCTCCAATGATCATGGTAATGTTTGACAGCATGCCCAATGGCCGTCTCCTGGTTTAGTTTGCAAATTTCAATACTTAGGGTGTTGGCTCAAATGTATGATACCCTAGTCAATTTGTAGTATCCTCAGTCATGACATTCACACCAAAACTCAAATCAATGGGTATCGATATGATCATGCACCTTGCAATCTTTGCATCAACCTTGGGAGATCCCAGATCTTCTTGTTCAATCCAATATATAGCGAGCATGACTCTCTTTGACATCACCCTGACTTTCTTGAGGCCCGAGTTTAGCTGCCTTCTGTATAGCTTATTGTCTTTCCACAATTGCTTAAATGTGACATTTGCATTTGTGACAACCGGCAAATATCACTTTTGCGATAATCGGGTAAGTAAAGTTCATTCCCGCAAAGATACTATCCAGAATTGGTCAAATACAAAGTCAAAAGTCAAAATTGCAATTCTTCTTGATTTCTTCTTTAATCTCTCAAGTAGAAACTACACCCATAAGAGAGTAACAAGCTCATAATCTTGACAACTTGTCACAAATACACACATAATCAAATCATAGCAAATTCTGTCCAAAGAACTCTTGATTGTGATGATTCTGATTCTCCCGAAGAAGGCACTTCATTGCGAAGATCAATTTCACCTCAGAATTGTGTTCCACCCCTCCACTGAAGGCACAACTTCCTTGATTGAAATTGCTTCACATAAACTTCGTGCTGCACTCACCAATGCAGAATACAACTAACACTACAATTCCTCTCGGATCTATCAAGGCATTGCTCCGATGCACTTCACTCAAGATCAAACACATAGAATGAAGATCAAGGCTGCAGATTCCAACATCCACAGACACACTAACTTGCTCTTTGGAATTCTCCACACACTCACAACTACAAACACAAAATTGACAATCGGAATTAAGCTTAAGCAACGAGTACTGAGAACAACACTTCACTTCATCTATCTTCAGAAATTTGAATACTGAACAACATCGTATTACGAATGCTCCACATAAATACTGAAGCAAACGGCAGACTTGCCTACCTAGGCACCGCTTCCTAACATCTCTTCCTACCTACAGATTCTAATTGACAATCTATCTCTTCATATCTGCCTTTTCTTATCTCAAAATTGTACTACCCCGATCCGATGTCCACCTCATCATCGACTTCCAAACCCGATGATCTTCTTAGTACTTCTCCTTCTTTGGGTATATTTAATTCTACTAATTCCTTCATTAATTCTACTACTTCTACACTACAATCTACAATTGAGCTCATGGGTAATCCATCTACATCCTTATCTCCTGACCCACTCTTCTCTAATATGTCAATTATCAAGTCTGATGATACTTGAATTCCTATTTCTACGACATTGAGTATAATTACAATCAATTCCTTTGCTAATTCTACTATATCCTCATTACAAATTGTAATTGAAAGCATGGGTACACTATCTACGCCTTCAATTTGTAACCCACTTTCCCCTAATCACTCATGTTATTGACCCGAAGACACTTACAATCTGATCTTGCACTTTGGGTTTATTCATTGCTACTTCTCCTTCAATTCCTATTCCATCTTCAATCGGAACTGAAATTGAAGTCACGAGTATCCTAACTATCTATTCTTTCTCTATCCTAACTCTCTCTAATGCCTCTGGCAAGATTCCCAAATTCATCTTCATTGCACTCTGAGGTCCGACTATCTCAAATACAGTCATCTTCATCTTGAGTCGAAGAAGCTTCTAACCCGAAGTTGTGTAAACCTAAAGTCTGAAGTCCAAAGTCTCAAGTCCAAAGTACAAAGACGCCAACCCGAAGACACTAAACTACTTTGTACAATTACTCTTGATACTTTAAATACTTGTTACTTCTTCTACAAACCTCCAAACTTTGCAATTTTGGTAGCAATGGAAAGCCCTACACTATATGCTTTTAATGAGATATAGCACGCTTGATTTGGACTTGTGAACATTGAGATATAGCACCCACAAGAATCTCAACCTGTTACTTCCATTCCTCCTTTGGGTCTGCTCTCTTTCAATCTTGGTTGAGTCAGTCTTCATTTGACACAAAGTCGACTTCTTCGGGCTTGATCAAAATACAAATTTCCTCTCATTTCTTCTCCATTTGGTTTCAATTTGGTTTCAGTAAGGCACTCCTTCTTCAAAACTTGTCCAAAATGAAAAATGTGGGTACCACATACCTTCTCCCTCAAATGTGAGCATCCCGGCGAACACCGACAATCGGGTTTTTATACAAAGTCGGGTTTGGGGTCCAATATTTCTAACCCTCCAACCATTGATGCGAGTTGCAAAAGGATTGCCATCTAGGTCTGCGAGTTGAATAGAACCATTAAAATAGATGTGCATCACACGATACGGTCCCATCCACCTAAGATGTAACTTTCCTGGAGAAAAGATGCGGCAATTATCATATAATAATACCAAGTCTCCTTCCTAAACAGCCATAGGTTTGATTCTTTTATCGTGCCGACCCTTTCCTTTGTAGTTTGCATTGCATCGTCCCTTTTCTCTTCCAACCACATCAGTTGATGGATCCAAAGATCTTGGCTTTCTTCCTTTGACAAACGTTCTTCACAAAGTATTCTATATGTCGGTACTTCAAACTCAACTGGTAATATGGGATGCAATCCGTATGTTAGGAAATAAGGAGTTTGCTTGGTAGTAATTTTTTCAATTGTTTGATATGCCCACAACGCTGCATGTAACTTCGTATCCCAGTCATAGGCATAATTGACTATTACCTTATTCAAAATTTTACACATCAATCCATTGGCTTTCTCCGTGAGTCCATTCGCTTTTGGGTTGTAAGGTGTGGTCTTCTGATGCTGAATTTGGAAGTATTTGGTTAATGCTTCTACCATTGAGTTCAAAAAATGAGTTCCCCAATCTGACCAATTCCAAAGGACACACATAACAGGAAATGATGTTTCGGAAGAAAAATTTTGCTACTGTCTCTGCATCATCTCTTGGTGTTGCCTCTGCTTCCACCATCTTGGTGGCATAGTCCGTACTGTAACACCCATTTGTGCATGTGTGTGGTATTATGATATTTAGCTTGGTATTACAAGTACTTAAGAGATATTATTTATATAGAGATAAAGGATGGTTCTATATTAGTCATGGTTAGCTAAAGTTAGTCATAGCTAAGATAGATGGGACCTTACTTTAGAGGAAGTAGAAAAGATGAGCACCACTATTTTGGATTTTAGTGTGTTGACTTGGTATTATTCCTAGGTGTTTGGCTTTGAGTAAAGAGTTGAGAACTCTTGGGCCCGCAAGCCTTTTTGTTTTGGATTCTTCTTTAGTCCAAGGATAGCCCATGTGAAGGAATCCTTGACTTAGTGGTTGGGTCAAGATAAGACCACATGCTTAGGGGAATATGCCCATGTGAATGGATATTCCTTTCTAGTTTTTGACTTTACTTGACTTTTAGTCTAGTAACTTGAGTTACTATGGTAATTAGTAACTTTGGTACGTAACTATTTCACAAATATATAAACAAGGGGCGAGGAGGTACTCATCATCCTTTCATTTGCAACTATCTCTCTCTCATTGAGTTCTCTAGTGAGCAATGTCTTGAGTCTTGGAGTGTTAGCCTTGGAGGAGTATGATGGAGTTGGGGTTCCTTGCCTTCTTAGTCCATGGTGCGCTACCATAATAGCCATCAGAGGTTCATCCTGAGTGAGAGACAGGCCGGCTCACTGTACATACTAAGATGTACCTCTTCCTTGTGACACGGGTTACTGGTTGAATAGGTCCCACAAAATCAATACCCCATTTCTCGAATGAGGCCAGAGGCAAAATTGGTTTCAAAGGCCACTGGGAAGTTGCCATCAGTTTCCTTGTTCTTTGACATGCATCACAACTCCGGATATGGGCGTGAGTATCTTTATACATTGTAGGCCACCAATACCCCACCAAAAGAATTTTCTTCACCATATTTTTCAAGGCATAGTGTCCCCCCGATGCTTTTGAGTGTAAGGATTCAATGACTCCTCCTACTTCGTATGCTTCCAGACATCTCCGAAGTACTTCATCTTCGCCCATTTTAAACAAAATGTTGTGTTTCAATTGGTACGGTCCTATTTTCCAAAGAAAGACTGCCCTTTGTTCCGGGTCCAGCCCCTCAGGACAATGGCACGTATGAAAATAGTGATATTCTGCCGCATACCGCGTACTTTGAACAGCCATTAAATGATATAGCTCTTCATCAGGAAACCGATCATTGATTTCCAAATCTTGGTCTTGAGTTTCTAACTTGGATAAGAAGTCTGCATTTGAATGCAAAGCTCCCTTCCTTACTTGTACAGTATAGGTGAATTCTTGTAAGAACAAGATCCATCATGCAATTTGCCCGGACAAATCTACCTTCTTGACCAAGTGTTGCAGTGCATAATGGTCCACATAGAAGAGGAATTTGTATCCCAACAGGTAGTGGCAAAACTTCTTGTAGGCATACACCATTCCGAGTGCTTCTCTTTCAGTCGTTGAATAGTTCTTTTCAGAAATTGAAAGTTGTCGGCTGGCATAATACACTGGGTAGTCCTTTTTCTTCTTGTCCTTCTGACTTAAGACAACTCCAATGGCCATGGACGAAGTGTCCACATATACATGAAAAGGGATGTCCCAATTTGGGGCCCTCATGATTGGTGCTTCAACCAGTTTCTTCTTCAACACCTGGAAAGCTTCTTCTTGATTTGCTGCCCATGTATAATCTTTGGATTTCTTTAGAAGCTTGGTAAGTGGTGCAGCAAGCACCGCATAATTTGACATAAAGCGTCTGTAGTATCTAACATGTCCTAAGAAGGCTCTCAGCTCCCGAATGTTCTTTGGGGATTCCAAAGCTGCAATTACTTTAACCTTCTCGACATCCACTTCAATACCTTGTCCTGACACCCAATGCCCCAAAAGAATTCCCTTCTTCATTGCGAAGAAGCATTTCTCCGGGTGTAATGACAAGCCGGCAAAATGATACCTTTCAAAAGTTTGGCAAAGATAATCTTAATGTACCTCTCTTCGCCCAAACACACAAAAATCATCAATGAAGACTTCCACAAATTTACGCATAAAATCTTTGAATATTGAGTTCATCATCCGTTGGAAAGTAGCAAGAGCATTACACAACCCAAAGGGCATTTGATTGTAAGCAAAAGTGCTCCAATCGGTTGTGAATGTGGTTTTATCCTTGTCTTCTTCTAGAATGGATACTTGATTGTACCTTGAAAATCCATCGAGAAAACTATAACATGGATGACCAGCTACTTGGTCCAAAATTGTATCTGTAAATGGTAAAAGATGATGGTCCTTTTGGGTGACTGCATTCAATTTGCAAAAATCTTGGCACACTCAAATTTTCCATGTCTTCTTCTTTGGAACCATGACAGTGGGAGAAACCCACTCACTGCCTAGAACATGGAAAATTATTCCGGCCCCTAAGTACTTATCAATTTTTTCTTTTACCAAGAGGGAGTACTTTGGGTTTAGGCGGTATTGTCTTTGCCGAACCGGAACTGCACCTTCAATGAGATCAATCTGGTGCTCTCCAAATTCTTGTGGAATTCCCGGCATTTGGTCAATAGACCAGGCAAATACATCCTGGAACTCTATAAACAGGGCAGTGTATCCTACCAACTCCTCGGCGGTGACTGTCTTTGAAATCTTCAAAATCTTTTCTTCAGTCAAGACCACATCTTGACAGTCATCGGGGTTAATGACACCTTCTACGTGACTTACTCGGCTCAATCCGAGACGTACTGCTGTCAAACCCCCTTCCGCCAATCTTGTTCACCCGAGGCGATGTCATATGGGTCTTCATCTTTGACCTCTACCTCGTAGCATTCCAGATAATTAACTTGGATGTCATCTTTGGAGTCCTCAAAAGATGAAGACGATGAATCTTTGGATTCATCCTTGTCTTCTGACAAAGTAGTTTCCCCAAGATGAGGAACCTTTGTCCAACTCATCGTCACCTTCTTTTGTTCTTTAGACAAAATGTCTTTAAATCGTAATTTTTGCTGGTGCCAATCCACCATGACCTGGGCATTGTACAACCAGGGTCGCCTGATCAAGAGAGGGTAGCCAATTTTGGTTACTGGTTGTAACAAAATGTAATTTAATTTGAAGTGCACCCCTCCTATAATTGTGGTGATATTTGACAGCATGCCCAAGGGCCGTCTCCTGGTTTGATCCACAAACATAAGTATTCGGCGTGTTGATTCAAACATTGTGTACCCCAGTCAATGTCCAGTGTCTTCTATCATGACATTCACACCCAACCCCAAATCAATGGGTATGGATGTAATCGTACATCATGCTATCTCTGCATCCACCTCGGGAGATCCCAAATCTTCTTGTTCAATACGATAAATTGCGGGCAAGTCTTTCTTGGTCATTGCCTTTACTTTCTTAAGAGCTGAACTTAGCTGCTTTTTATAAAGCTTATTGTCCTCCCATAATTTTTTAGATGTGACATTCACGCTTGTAGATGCCATATCTGCCACAATATTGTACTGTGGAACTCCCCCCAATTTCACCTGCTTCGTCTTTGGCTTTGGTTCTAAATTGTTTGCCTATTCAAAGCAAACTTTGGGATGCTTGAGGATGGTAACCAAAGTGCATAGATGCTTGACCCGATGATCATTGGGTTGACCAACTTTGGCTTGGATCAAGTCTTTTACTTCAGACCTGATATTTGTTGGAAATATGGGCGGTTGTGTCTTTGTATTTTCCTCCACACTCATCTCCCGCGTGCGTAGTATTGCTTCCTTAATTTCTTTCTGCAAGGCTTTTGCTTTAGCTTTTGCTAGGACCTTTTCCTCCTTTGAAGAAAGAATAGCTTTTGGTCGCAGTCTCTTAATTTTCCGTGAGGAAGGAGACGCCATACTTGCTTCTTCAAAAGCTCAATTCTTCCTCTCCGTGCAAGTTTCTACCTTCAAAATTTTGAGGTCCGGCCAATCTCCTTTTGTAGTTGGACTCCCTTCTTGAGGCCTCTCTTCCTCAAGTGTGATACAATTGACATTAGTGTCCTCTTTTGCCTGGAGCGCAACACGCTTGGCGGGAGTCTGAACATACTTGATAGGGGGCTTCGGATTAGATGGTTGCAGGCACTGATTTCCTATGTGCCCCGATCCTTTACAATTCCCACAAGGGAGTATGTACCCAATTTGTCATCTTGGCTCCAGGCAATTTGGAGACCAATGTTCCATCGAGCCACAATTGTAACAAGCACCCGGTGCAACATTTTGAGGTCTATTTTGACCACCCATCGGGGGTTTTCGTGGGGGAGCAGTAGAATTATATTCCCGTGGTCCAAACCTGGGACCTTGATATGATGGGCTTGATGGAGGCTATATTTCTTGGGTTTGGTAAACCGTCTCTTCTTCTTTGCCTTGATCCCATCCAGGAACCCAATCAATTTGTTGCACTGGAAATGCCGTGCGAGTTAAGCACTCTGTATTAGCGTGGCCGGATTTACCACACGCAGTGCACCATACATTTGGTCACCCAAATGACGGGGGTTTTCTTTGGTCCTTTGCCCCAATCATTTGGATCTTGAAATCCGTGAACTCTTTAATAAGAGTTTCCAACTTCTGATCCGCCTTATATACATTCTTTATTGGCAGTGTTAATGGCTTCTTTCCTCCGTGTCTTCATATTTTTCTTGGCTTGGGTTCTTTGTCGGATTCCAAAGAAGAAATAGAAGATGTGGAGGATTCCTCCCAAGAAGGAGAAGTGCTATGAGAAGCTCATCGTCTTGGCTTCTTGCCCTTCTTCTCACGATTTCTTTGGTTACTAGACGAGTTAGAATGAGCTGCCTCATATTGGGCAACATGTTTGAGGACTTTGTCTAGGGAAGTTACATTCCTCTCCCTGGCAAAGATTCAAATCTCCGGTGAAAGCCCGCTAAGAAACCAGGTAATGGCTTGGGCATCAGACTAACCCACAACCCCGGATTGTTTCAGGACTTGGTTCAATAAGGCCATGAACCGCTCAGAGTAATCTCCCAATTTTTCCTTCTTTCCTCGATCCAAATCATTAAGTGCCGCAAAGACACTTGTATCATGATCCACTTCCCGAAATCGTTCCACAAAGCCATTTTGTAAGTCTGCCCAGTCTGCTAGTGTGAATCCTTTTTGCGTTACATGAGTATACCAGCTCCGAGCCTTCTTTTAGAGCAGACTTGGAAAAATCCGCAGTCGATCTGCGGAGTCATGTTCCTTGTTGGTAAAGGATTTAAATGACTTTGAATTCCTCGATGAATTTGTCAGGATCTTTGTCTTGCTCTGTACCTTTATACTTCTGATAAGCATGTCGGGTTACGGGTAACGGGTAACGAAGACATCATTCAGTGCGGCGAATTTGGTTGTGGTAAGTTTGAACTTATGGGAACCAAAGAGCTACTTGGTATGGATGCCATGTTGTCTGCTCATGGGTTCTAGTTTGTCAAGTTCAAATTGGGGTCTTCTTCAACAATTTCTTCTTCTCAGGTCGTGTCGACTTCAACCCGATCAGAAGTAAGAGGTTCCACAACTTCAATCTGGTCTTCGAACCTTCTTCAGGATAACCAGGGAATTGTTTGTACCAGACACTGACACTCTTCTTTTGTGAGTGTTTGTGTTGTCTTTTCTTGAATGAACTCTCTTCCTGTTGTTCTCTCGATGTAAACATTCATATTGCACGAACACCCAGTTTCGAATTTGGCTTTGTATTCTTCTACTTCCAAGATTTGTATCCTCGGCAGCGGCGCCAAAAATCATGTGACAACCCAGAAAATATCACTTTTACGATAATCGGGTAAGTAAAGTTTGTTCCCGTAGAGATACTATCCAAAATTGGTCAAATACGAAGTCAAAAGTCACGATTGCAGTTCTTCTTGATTTCTTCTTTAATCTCTCAGATAGAAACTACACCCAGAAGAAGGTAACAAGCTCATAATCTTGACAACTTGTCACAAATACACACACATAATCACATCATAGCAAATTCTGTCCAATGAACTCTTGATTGTGATGATTTTGATGCTCCCGAAGATGGCACTTCACTGCGAAGATCAATTTCACCTTAGAATTGTGTTCTATCTCTCCATTGAAGGCACAACTTCCTCGATTGAAATTGCTTCACATCAACTTCATGCTGCACTCACCAATGCAGAATACTACCAACACTACAATTCCTCTCAGATCTGTCAAGGCATTATTCCGATGCACTTCACTCAAGATCAAACACACAGAGTGAAGATCAAGGCTACAGATTCCAACATCCACAGACACACTAACTTGCTCTTTGGAGTTCTCTACACACTCACAACTACAAACACAAAATTGACAATCGGAATTAAGCTTAAGCGGCGAGTACTAAGAACAGCACTTCACTTTATCTATCTTTAGAAATTTGAATATTGAACAACATCATACTCCAAATGCTCCACTTAATACTGAAGCAAACGGCAGACTTGCCTACCAAGGCACCGCTTCCTAACATCTCTTCATATCTGCCTTTTCCTATCTCAAAATTGTACTACCCCGATTTGATGTCCACCTCATCATTGGCTTCCAAACCCGATGATCTTCTTAGTACTTCTCCTTCTTTGGGTATAGTTAATTCTACTTATTCCTTCACTAATTCTACAACTTCTACACTACAATCTAAAATTGAGCTCATGGGTAATGCATCTACATCCTTATCTCCTGACCCACTCTTCTCTAATATGTTAATTATCAAGTCTAATGATACTTGAATTCCTATTTCTGCAACATTGGGTCTAATTACAATCAATTCCTTTGCTAATTCTACTATATCCTCATCACAAATTGTAATTGAAAGCATGGGTACACTATCTACGCCTTCAATTTGTAACCCACTTTCCCCTAATCACTCATGTTATTGACCCGAAGACACTTACAATCTGATCTTGCACTTTGGGTTTATTCACTGCTACTTCTCCTTCAATTCCTATTCTATCATCAATCGGTACTGAAATTGAAGTCACGAGTATCCTAACTATCTATTTTTTCTCTATCCTAACTCTTTCTAATGCCTCTGGCAAGATTCCTGAATTCATCTTCATAGCACTCCGAGGTCCGACTATCTCATATTCAATCATCTTTGTCTTGAGTCAAAGAAGCTTCTAACCCGAAGTTGTATAAACTTGAAGTCCAAAGTCCAAAGTCTCAAGTCCGAAGTACAAAGATGCCAACCCGAAGACACTAAACTACTTTGTACAATTACTCTTGATACTTTAAATAATTGTTTCTTCTTCTACAAACCTCCAAACTTTGCCATTTTGGTAGCAACGGAAAGCCCTGAACGAGACTCTTCCAACGCGTTATAGCACACTTGATTTGGACTTGTGAACATTGAGATATAGCCCCCACAAGAATCTTGACCTGTAACTTCCATTCCTCCTTTGGGTCTACTCTCTTTCAATCCTGGCTGAGTCCATCTTTATTTGACACAAAGTCAACTTCTTTGGGCTTGATCAAAATACAAATTTCCTCTCATTTCTTCTCCATTTGGTTTCAATTTGGGTTTAGCAAGGCACTTCTTCTTCAAAACTCGTCCAAAATGAAAAATGTGAGTACCACATCATTTGTGGCTTCCAAGTTTGCTACAATATCGTATAGGGGTACCCCTCCTACTTTCACCGTCTTTGCCTTCGTCTTTGAGTTCAAAATCTCTCCATGTTCAAATTTGACTTTAGGACGCTTCATGATGGTGTTGGAGGTACAAGTAATCTTGACCCAAGGTTCCTTGGGTTGGCCTACCTCGGCTTGGATCAGGAACTTGATTTTAGATCGGATATCCGCCAGAAAAATTGGAGGCTTCGTCTTCATCTCCTCTTCCAAACTCAGTTATCAGGTCCTGTCACACCCATTTGAGCATGTGTGTGGTATTGTGATATTTAGCTTGGTATTACAAGTACTTAAGAGATATTATTTATAAAGAGACAAAGGATGGTTCTATATTAGTCATGGTTAGCTAAATTTAGTCATAGCTAAGATAGAGGGGACCTTACTTTAGTGGAAGTAGAAAAGATGAGCACCACTATTTTGGATTTAAGTGTGTTGACTTGGTATTATTCCTAGGTGTTTGGCTTTGAGGAAAGAGTTGAGAACTCTTGGGCTCGCAAGCCTTTTTGTTTTGGATTCTTCTTTAGTCCAAGGATAGCCCATGTGGAGGAATCCTAGACTTAGTGGTTGGGTCAAGATAAGACCACATGCTTAGTGGAATATGCCTATGTGAATGGATATTCCTTTCTACTTTTTGACTTTACTTGACTTTTAGTCTAGTAACTTGAGTAACTATGGTAATTAGTAACTTTAGTACATAACTATTTCATAAGTATATAAACAAGGGGTGAGGAGGTACTCATCATCCTTTCATTTGCAACTATCTCTCTCTCATTGAGTTCTCTAGTGAGCAATGTCTTATTGCTTGATGAAATGATCTAAAATTTTGCAGGGCGGGACACTCTAGAGTTTTGATTACATGTGCAAAATTTCAAAGGACTGTCACATACAAGTTGAGAGATCAAAGTGAAATAGTGAGGAAGGGTCAATTCTGTAGAGTGGAGATCTTATGCATGAGGAGTTTGAGAGCAACTAAAAGCATGTTTGAGTGTTTAGATTCATCTTGGGAACATAGAGGGTCACGAAGAGTGGAAATTGAGACTATGCAAGGTTCTCCAAGGGTTCGAGGTGATTGTAAGGGTGGATTTGAGGAAAAGAGAGTTTACAATAGAATTTAAAGAGAGTGTTGAGAGGATCCAAAAAACTACACCACTTGGAAGAAAGAGTGAGTCTAAGTGCTTTCTATGTGGAGAGAAGGGATATGAGGCAAGTTCATGTCCATTGACCTTTGAGAGCAAGAGATTGAGGGAAAGGAGAGGCTTACTTGACTTGGGTTTGCATGTTGGACCTTCTTCACCAAGATTAGGAGGGAGAAGATCTAAGACCAAGGAGTTGTGTGAGGTTTGTGGAGTGGAAGGACTTTCAAAAGGACATGAGTATAGTGGAGTAAAAGCAATTTTGGAGACTTTGGTGAAGGATCTTAGATACAGTCTTAGTACAGCTACAGAAATACTACCACCTTCATCAGCTAGTTCTCAAGATTAGTGATGGAGATGATCTCTCAACTTATGGACAAAATATCCATGAGAGTTAGATTAATATGCACTCTAGGATTTGATATTGCTATAGAAATCTTGGAGCAACCTGAACCTTTTTTGTTCCCTAGAGTGGATTACTCTCAAATGGTGTTAGTCATGTACATACTCTATTAGTTATGGAGTGAGAGAAAAGAAAAGAAAAAAAATTGAGAGAAAGAAAGATAGTGAGAGGTTAAGATGCGGAAACTTTCGGTTTTCTTTGGCAAGGATGGAGAAGATGTGGAGGCCTTTGTGAGAGACTTCAAGAGAGCTTGCATAGGAAAAAATGAGAGGAGGAAGAAAGAGTGGGCCTCATTATTACCAGATTTCTTTGAGGAAGCAGCACTTACATGGAATGAGTCAGAATACCAAGAGAGAGAGAGGAGAGATGGGGAAGAGGAGTCTTGGGAGACTTTGACTTCAGCACTCATTGAGAACTTTCTTTCTGATGAGAGTTATGAGAGATTGATGAGTGAGGTTACATTTCTCAAGCAAGGAGATGGAGAGAAGTGAGAGTCTATGTGGAAAGAGTGGACTCAAGCAAGGAGATGGAGAGAAGTGAGAGTCTATGTGGAAAGAGTGTACTCAAGCAAGGAGATGGAGAGAAGTGAGAGTCTATGTGGAAAGAGTGTACTCAAGCAAGGAGATGGAGAGAAGTGAGAGTCTATGTGGAAAGAGTGGAAAAGTTAGAGTCCAAATTTCATATAGTGTTGAGAAAAGGTGGAGAGGATGTGGAGACTACTAGGATTGGCATAGGGGCCATGCTCACCAAGAATTTTGTGGGAGGATTGAGACCATAAATTAGAAGCAAGGTGAGATATGAGAAACCTTCTTCCAAGGTTGCAATTTGTAAGGAGGAGAGTTTGGAAGGAGATGAGAGTGATTTGGTGGTGAAGGAGGTTGTGCATCCTCCTCAAGGCTACAAGTATGGTGGATTTTCTGATACTTTGGTGGCAAGGGTTGCACCACAAGTAGTAGTTGCTCCAGTTCTTACACCTCCACCAAAGGATCCAGTTCAAACCATCACAGAACAACTTGCGGATCTCAAGATCAATGTGATGCAACTATGGGAGAAGAGAGAGGTGGATCAGAATTTAGGGAGAGGGCCTATGAGGTATGGAAACTATCCATATAGAGGAGTTCAACCAGCCAAAAATTTCAATGATAGAAATTGTTTTGGTAGTGGAGGAAGAGGCCATACCCAAAGGAATTGCCCAAATTCCACTTACCAAGGAGGAAGGGATTATGAGGGAGCCAATAGAGGGAAAGAGAGAGGTAGTGAAACCCAAGTGGCTCCTAATCCAAACAAAGGTAAGGGGATAGCATCCATAGATGTGGTTGAGAGCAAGTATGAGAAAGGAGAGTGCTCAAACTCCAAGAATCTTAATTTGGAGCTTTTGGCACAAGAGAAGAAGAGAGCTCATTTTGCAGAGGATGTTCACTCTTCTCAAGGATTTACTCCAAGCAAGGATACTCCTATGTTTACTAGGAGCACCCGCACCTCAACAACATCAACAATAAAGACTCAAAGGAAGAAGTTGGGGATGGAGGACTTCTTGATCTCAAAACAACAATAGAACTACAATGTGTTGGAGGATGTTCGTAGTCACAACGCTAACATCACAGTGGGCCTATTGATTACTTTGAACCCTACCTTGAGAAACGAGCTTAGAGGTGGTTTGAGTTCTACAAGGAGCAAGAAGAAGAAGAAGGAAAAAGCTCTAGTATCAATGGGGGTGGTGGATGCCAAGCCTGCACCATGGGAGGCTTGTGAATATGCCTCCAAGATTGATGTGAGAGTGAATGGTCACAACATCAAGGATGCATTGGTTGATGGAGGATCAGTAGTGAATGCCATGTCAGAAAGGTTGATGAAGAAGTTGAGTATGATACCCTCAAGACCTTCAACATTTGTGGTGAGCATGGCAAACAAGCAACAATTTTGACCAATAGGGGTGATGGATAAAATGGTAGTTTCAGTTATGGGAGTTCAAAATCTCATGACTTTCCAAGTCTTGAAGGATTCAAGCTATGACTTACTTCTTAGGAGGCCATGGTTGAGAGCAACACGCACAATTGATCAGTGGCACAAAGGGTACTTGAGGATTGGGCCATCAAACCATAGAGTCACAGTTCTTATGGCCAATACCACCAACACTTCATATTCAGATACACCATCTTCTAATTATTGGGAATCAGATTTTGAAGAAGGAGCTTCAGGTGTGGACACAAACATGGAAGAGTAGACTTCCACAAAGGATAATGAATCTAATTCACATGTGTATCCCTTGTGTGGTATGGATTTTTCACCTAAGCCAGAGGTTTTGAAGGACATAGATAAATCACCATTGACACTTGAAGAGGTAGAGAGAAGGTTAGCTACCCTCAAGTATGGCCCAAATGTTACCAAAGAGGAGAAGGTGAGATTTGAGGAGATTTTCCGCAAGTTCATCCATGATTTTGCTTTCAATTACAAGGATTTGAAGGAAGTCACCTTGGAGGAGCACAAGATAGAGGTGGAGTCACATGCAAGACCAATCTGCCAAAAGCAACATTGCATCAGCCCACCAATATCTTTGGTTGTGAAGGAGGAGATTTATAAGCTCAAGGAGGCTGGATTTATCTTTGAGGTAGAGAATTCAGAATGGGTGTCTCCAGTTGTCATTGTGAAGAAAAAGAATGGCAAGCTTTGGGTATGTGTGGATTACAAGAAGCTCAATGTTGTTACCAAGAAGGACTACTACCCATTGCCATTTATTGATGAGATCTTGGAGGAGGTTGCAGGTCATGAGAGGTACAGTTTTGGAGATGGTTATAGTGGATATAACCAAATCAAGATTGCATCAGAGCATCAACAACTCACCACATTCACCACACCTTGGAGAACTTACGCTTTCAAGGTCATTCCTTTTGGGCTTTGCAATGCTCCAGCCACATTCCAACGGTTCATGAACAAGGTATTTGAACCTTTCATTGGGAAATTTGTGAGAGACTTCATTGATGACTTTTGTGTCTATGGGAGCAAGGAGAAGCACTTTGAGCACTAAATCAAGGTCTTGTCACACTTGAATGAGGCAAATGCATCACTCAACCCAGAGAAGTGTATTTTTGGATGTGAAGAAGGTCTACTTTTAGGGCACATCATCTCCAAGGTCGGAATAGCAGTTGATCCCAAGAAGGTGAGGAAAATCTCAGACCTTCCATTCCCTTCAAGCTTGACAAAGTTACGCCAGTTCTTGGGGATAATTGGATGCTATAGGAAGTTCATCTTCTCATTTGCCAACAAGGCTTATGCATTGAACATCTACATGAAGAAGGGTGTAGATTACATGGTGATTCTAGAGGACAAGGAGGCTCTCAAAGGTTTTGAGGAGCTCAAGTAATCCCTTGTTGTAGCTCCAATTCTTGCTAAACTTGATTGGAGTTAGCCTTTCATCCTCTATACTGATGCTTCTAATGTAGCTATAGGATGCACTCTTAGTCAATTAGACCAAGATGGGCATGATCATCCAATAGCTTATGCTAGTAGGCAGATGGTTTCATCAGAGAAGAACTACTCTATCACGGAGAGAGAAGGGTTGGCAGTGATCTTTGGTCTCAAGAAGTTTAGACACTACTTGATTGGAGAGAAAGCCACCATTGTCACAAATCACAAGGCTTTGAAGTTCATCTTCAACAAGCCTAATGTTGAAGAGAGACTAGCAAGGTGGATGATACTCTTGTCCGAGTACGACTACACCATTGAGGATAGGCCAGGAAAGAAACATGCAAATGCTGATTTGTTATCTAGAGCCTATGATCATGATGGATGATTCCTTCCTAGATGAAGAGCTCATGACAATCTTAGTCACTCAAGAGGTTCCAATGGAGTACAAGGAGATTGTGGATTTTGTGACAAGAGGGAACTATCTAGAAAGGGGTGCATGCTAGGGAGAGGAAGGCCCTTGCAGCAAGATCAAGACCTCACACAATGGTGGAAGATATTCTTTTTCACCAAGGAGCAGATGGTCTACTCCGAAGAGCAATGGATAAGGAAGAGTCTATCCTACTCATAAAGGAGTTTCATGAAGGTTTAGTATATGGAGGACACTTTGCAGGAAAGGTGACTGCTTTCAAGATTCTAGATGCAGGTTACCATTGGAGAGGGATTTTCAAGGATTGTCTTGATTATTGCAAAACTTGTCATGTTTGTCAAGCTTTTGCTAGAAAGTCTACATCCACTCACCAATTAGATCAATTCCATTGCTAGGACCTTTTGAGAAGTGGAGAATTGATTTTGTAGGTCCTCTCAATAGAACTCCAAGGACTTATCGGTACATTGTGATAGTTACTGATGACCTTACCAAATGGATTGAGGTTAGACCATTGAGGGACAAGTATGAAGATGAAGGGGTAGATTTTTTTATGAACACATTATCACTACGTTTGGATGCCCTTTGGAGTTGGTTTCTAATAGAGGAGAAGAGTTTAAAGGAAGCATTACTACAGCCATGCTACAACATTTCTCTATCACACATAGAGTACCTACATTCTATAAGCCAAATTCCAATGGCTTGGCAGAAAGAACCAATCAGACCTTGTGCACGATGTTGGCTAAAGATGCAAAAATGGAGGGAGCTCAACATCATTGGGACAAGAGGATTCATGCAGTTTTGTGGGAGTATAGGACAACCATGAAGACTTCCACCGGATATTCTCCATTTCAATTGGTGTATGGTATTGAGTCTACTTTTTCTATTCTTTTTGATCTTTCTACCTTCCAAAGCATTCATAGGAGATTGAAGAAAGCACAAGGAGGTGATGCAAAGAAGTCAAGGAAGGATCAACTCATGGAGTTGGAAGAGGCAAGAGCAATTGCTATGGTTCGAGTAGAGCAAGCCCAAAGGAAACAAAAGGAGAGCTATGACAAGAGGTAAGGCAAGAAGAAGGTGGAGACTTTCAAAGAAGGTGATTGGATAATGTTGTTTGATTCCATTCGATTCAAGAGAGTGCAAAAGAAGTTTTTGCCTAAGAACTTTGGACCTTTCATAGTGGAGAAGGTGTGAGGCAACTACACCTTTGATCTCAAGGAGTTGGGACAAAGACACTTTGATAGGCTTAACCATGATAGGTTGAAGATGTACTATAGAAGGTAGAGAGACCTTCACTTTGAGGAAAAAGTGAAAACTAAGTCCGCGGGTAAATGTAACACCCATTTGTGCATGTTTGTGGTGTTGTGATATTTAGATTGGTATTACAAGTTCTTAAGAGATATTATTTATAAAGAGATCAAGGATGGTTCTATATTAGTCATGGTTAGCTAAAGTTAGTCATAGCTAAGATAGAGGGGACCTTACTTTAGTGGAAGTAGAAAAGATGAGCACCACTATTTTGGATTTTAGTGTGTTGACTAGGTATTATTCCTAAGTGTTTGGCTTTGAGGAAAGAATTGAGAACTCTTGGGCCTGCAAGCCTTTTTGTTTTGGATTCTTCTTTAGTCCAAGGATAGCCTATGTGAAGGAATCCTTGACTTAGTGGTTGGGTCAAGATAAGACCACATGCTTAGGGGAATATGCCCATGTGAATGGATATTCCTTTCTACTTTTTGACTTTACTTGACTTTTAGTCTAGAAACTTGAGTTACTATGGTAATTAGTGACTTTGGTATGTAACTATTTCACAAGTATATAAACAAGGGGTGAGGAGGTACTCAACATCCTTTCATTTGCAACTATCTCTCTCTCATTGAGTTCTCTAGTGAGCAATGTCTTGAGTCTTGGAGTGTTAGTCTTGGAGGAGTATGATGGAGTTGGGGTTTCTTGCCTTCTAAGTCCATGGTGCGCTACCTTAATAGCCATCAGAGGTTCATCTTGAGTGAGAGATAGGCCGGCTCACAGTCCTGAGTATTGCTTCCCTGAGTTCTTTATGCAAGGCTTTAGCTTTGGCTTTTGTGAGGATCTTTTCCTCCTTGGCAAAAAGGATTGCCTATGGGTGTTGTGAACCGGCCTGTCTCTCACTCAGGATGAACCTCTGATGGCTATTATGGTAGCGCACCATGGACTAAGAAGGCAAGGAACCCCAACTCCATCATACTCCTCCAAGGCTAACACTCCAAGACTCAAGACATTGCTCACTAGAGAACTCAATGAGAGGGAGATAGTTGCAAATTAAAGGATGATGAGTACCTCCTCACCCCTTGTTTATATACTTGTGAAAAAGTTACGTACCAAAGTTACTTATTACCATAGTAACTCAAGTTACTAGACTAAAAGTCAAGTAAAATCAAAAAGTAGAAAGGAATATCCATTCACATGGGCATATTCCTCTAAGCATGTGGTCTTATCTTGACCCAACCACTAAGTCAAGGATTCCTTCACATGGGCTATCCTTGGACTAAAGAAGAATCCAAAACAAAAAGGCTTGCGGGCCCAAGAGTTCTCAACTCTTTCCTCAAAGCCAAACACTTAAGAATAATACCAAGTCAACACACTAAAATCCAAAATAGTGGTGCTCATCTTTTCTACTTCCTCTAAAGTAAGGTCTCCTCTTTCTTAGCTCTGACTTAGTTTAGCTAACCGTGACTAATATAGAACCATCCTTTATCTCTATATAAATAATATCTCTTAAGTACTTGTAATACCAAGCTAAATATCACAATACCACACACATGCACAAATGGGTGTTACATTTACCCCCGGACTAAGTTTTCACTTTGTCCTCAAAGTGAAGGTCTCTCTACTTTCTATGGTACATCTTCAACTTATCATGGTTAATCCTATCAAAGTGTCTTCCTCCCAACTCCTTGAGATCATAGGTGTAGTTTCTGCACACCTTCTCCACTATGAAAGGTCCAAAGTACTTAGACAAAAAAAATTTTGCACTCTCTTGAATCAAATGGAATCAAATAACATTACTCAATCACCTTCTTTGAAAGTCTCCACCTTCTTCTTGCCTTGCCTCTTGTCATAGATCTCCTTTTGTTTCCTTTGGGCTTGCTCCACTCGAACCATAGCAATTGCTCTTGCCTCTTCCAACTCCATGAGTTGATCCTTCCTTGACTTCTCTACATCACCTCCTTGTGCTTTCTTCAATCTCCTATGAATGCTTTGGAAGGTAGGAAGATCAAAGTGAATAGGTAAGGTAGACTCAATAACATACACCAATTGAAATGGAGAATATCCAGTGGAAGTCTTCATGGTTGTCCTATACTCCCACAAAATTGCATGAATCCTCTTCTCCCAATGATGTTTAGCCCCCTCCATTTCTGCATCTTTGGCCAACATCATGCGCAAGGTCTGATTGGTTCTCTCTGCCAAGCCATTGGAATTTGGCTTATAGGATGTAGCTACTCTATGTGTGATAGAGAAATGTTGTAGCATGGCTATAGTAATGCTTCTTGTAAACTCTCCTCCTCTATCAGAAACCAACTCCAAAGTGCATCCAAACCTAGTGATAATGCGTTCATAAAGAAATCTACCCCTTCATCTTCATACTTGTCCCTCAATGGTCTAGCCTCAACCCATTTGGTAAGGTTATCAGTAATTACCACAATGTACCGATTGTTCCTTGGGGTTCTATTGAGAGGACCTACAAAATCAATTCTCCACTTCTCAAAAGGTCCCAGCAATGGAATTGATCTAAGTGGTGGAGTGGATGTAGACTTTCTAGCAAAAGCTTGACAAACATGAAAAGTTTTGCAATAATCAAGACAATCCTTGAAATTCCCTCTCCAATGGTAACCTGCATCTAGAATCTTGAAAGCAGTCACCTTTCCTGCAAAGTGTCCTCCACATACTAAACCTTCATGAAACTCCTTTATGAGTAGGATAGACTCTTCCTTACCCACTGCTCTTCAAAGGAGACCATCTGATCCTTGGTGAAAAAGAATACCCTCCACCATTGTGTAAGGTCTAGATCTTGCTGCAAGGGCCTTCCTCTCCCTAGCATGCATCTCTTCTGGATAGTTACCTCTTGTGACAAAATCCACAATCTCCTTGTACTCCATTGGAACCTCTTGAGACATATCATATGTCTCAAGAGGTTGTCAATAAGTCAGTAGGTTGTCATATGAAAAATCATATGACAACTTGGCAAATATGCCTTTTGCGGTAATCAGGTAAGTAAAGTTTGATCCCGCAAAGATACTATTCAAAATTGGTCAAATACAAAGCAAAGTAACAACTTCAGTTCTTCTTGATTGCATCTTTAGTTTCTCAAGTGGAAACCACACCCTGAAGAGAGTAACAAGCAGTGAATCACAATCTTGTCACAACAATTGGTCACATTTAATCACAACTCCATCAAATCGTTCCAAACAATCTTGATTGTGATGATTCAGGCTCTCCCAAAAATGGCACTTCAATGCAAAACAACTTTGCCTCAAAATTGTGTTCTACCCCTCCACTGTAGGCACAACTTCCTTGATCAAAATTGCTTCACATCAACTTCACATTGCACTCACAAATGTAGAATACTACCAACACTACAATTCCTCTCAAATCAGTCAAGGCATTGCTCTAATTGCACTTCACTTAGGATCAAACATATAGAATGAAGATCAAGGCTATGGAATCCAACATCCAACAAACACACTGATTTGCACTTCAAAGTTCTTCAAACACTCACAATCACAAACACAAAATTGATACTCAAAATTAAGCTCAAATGACGAGCATTGCTTCACAACAATTTGCTTTATCTATTCTCAGAAATAATGAGCATGGAACCACATATAACTACAAATGACACTCTTAAAATGTAAAGCAATCGATAGTTACTAACAACAATACCGTTCTATAACAACTTTTCTAACCTGCTGATCTGAAATGACAAACCACCTCTTCAGATCTGCCTGTTCAAATCTCAAATTTGTTACTAATTTGATCCAATGTCTACTTCTTCCTCGGCTTTCAATCTTGAATTAATTGGACTCACTACCGTGTCCTTGGGTTTCACAACTACCAAATCTTCTTCTAATTCTAACATTTCTCTTTCCTTATGTGGTACCCATATTTTTATTTTTATTTTGAAATATGGAAGAAGAAGTGTATAGAGAAGTCGGATTGTGCTTTTATGGCCAAAGAAGGCAACGAAAAGAGTCTTCGGGATGAAATCCATGGTAATATGGCTTTGGGTCATAAGGCAAAGTACTCGGAATTGCCTTGTCAGCATACAACCCAAAGTAAGGAGTCTACATATCGGGGGTGCTCAACCCAAGGCGAGGATAGTGTAACAACTTTCCTTTGGGGTGAGAGATTCAAGAAGGGACCGTTCAAAAATGGCGGTCATATGTGTGAAGGACACTTGATAGTGACAGGAGCATGCAAGAGGTGTGATTTCTTAGTAGAAACTCAAATTGAAGAGAGACAAAGAAGGCGTGACTCTATAAAAATTGGGCTAAAGACAAAGCGATGACAAGCAATTTTCCCTTGCCGTTAAGAAGTCGTCTTGTAGGAGACTGTGGGAAGGGAAGTAGAGTCAAAGACACATTGGTGCGTAGAGGAGAATTTGAGAGAGCTAATCCGGGAATTAATAGGAAGAATAGTCCCCAGCCCAAAAGAGGAAGAGAGAAAAATGGGAGGAGGAAGAAGAACTCTGAATTTGCAGTGAGAAATCATGCGATTTGGAGGTAATATGTGATCACAGGAATTGAAGTCTTGAGCAAACTTTGGATCACATTCTTGGCGTGGAATTAGAGTGTAAGCTTTCCAGGGTTCATGACTGAGATAACCAAGAGTAGATGTCTTGATGGCCCCAAGGAAGAGGAGAAGAGAGGTAATCCGGCTCAATGGATGGAGTCGGATTGGAGGTTAGTACTTGGAAGAGAAGCAGGTGCGGAGCATGGTACCACGTTCTTGGGGAAGGAAGAAGTAGCAGAAGAAACCCAGGAGGTAAGAGATGCTTTCTTTTTGAAGTGCACAAAGAATGGGTACAAAGTAGAGAGTTACAAGGATCCTATCAAGTGAGTGCTTTAATGGCAATCTTGAAGCCGGAGAGAACAACTTATGTGATGAAGCACCAAGCGGTGTTCTTCCATAAGATGTTTGCACGAGAGCCAATTAACTGGGCAAAGTGTTTTCATGGGCAAACAAGATAGATGGTGTGGAATTTGAGGGATAAATTGCTTCCGCATTTCATTGTGCCATTTGCAGCTCATTTCTATATGGGGCTGAACTTGCTCAATGCGGCGGAGCGCAACAGGATGGTGTCGCATTTCCATCCCGACTTAAGAAAGGATGTTGACATGGAGGAACAACAATACATTCTTTAGATCAGGAGCAACAATGAGTACTACTTGCAGAGGAGGGAGAGTGTGCAATTGGACATGAGTACTCTGAAGTTGAAGAAGAGGAGTCGACAAGGGGAAGGAGAAGACGTCAAGAAAATAAGACCTCGGATGACCCAAAGAGTAAACCCAAGGAAAGGTATGGTGGTTATCGTATTGCTGGAGGAAGAATCGGAGGGTGAAGCTGAGTGCAAGTCTGAAGACTTGGAAAGAGATGAAGAACCCGAGCTCACACTGCAGAGTGGAGACACGAGTAGTGACAGTGACAATGGAGGAGAGATGACATTGGTACCCAAGGAAGAGAAAGCCATGATGGAGATGGGAGAGAAAGGTAACTTGAAGTTGGAAGACAAAGTGCAAGAGCAGGAAGAAAGGAAAGTTACCATTCAATGAGGAGTTCATTCTAGGCAAAAGGTGAAGTGTGAGCTGTAACATCCATTTGTGCACGTGTGTGGTATTGTGATATTTAGCTTGATATTACAAGTACTTAAGAGATATTATTTATATAGAGATAAAGGATGGTTCTATATTAGTCATGGTAAGCTAAAGTTAGTCATAGCTAAGATAGATGGGACCTTACTTTAGTGGAAGTAGAAAAGATAAGCACCACTATTTTGGATTTTAGTGTGTTGACTTGGTATTATTCCTAGGTGTTTGGCTTTGAGGAAAGAGTTGAGAACTCTTGGGCCTGCAAGCCTTTTTGTTTTGGATTCTTCTTTAGTCCAAGGATAGCCCATGTGAAGGAATCCTTGACTTAGTGGTTGGGTCAAGATAAGACCACATGCTTAGGGGAATATGTCCATGTGAATGGATATTCCTTTCTACTTTTTGACTTTACTTGACTTTTAGTCTAGTAACTTGAGTTACTATGGTAATTAGTGACTTTGGTACGTAACTATTTCACAAGTATATAAACAAGGGGTGAGGAGGTACTCAACATCCTTTCATTTGCAACTATCTCTCTCTCATTGAGTTCTCTAGTGAGCAATGTCTTGAGTCTTGGAGTGTTAGCCTTGGAGGAGTATGATGGAGTTGGGGTTCCTTGCCTTCTTAGTCCATGGTGCGCTACCATAATAGCCATCAGGGGTTCATCTCGAGTGAGAGACAGGCCGGCTCACATTTTGGTTCCATTGCCGGGACCTCTCTAGAAGGCAAGATAATGTTCCGCGTCCAATTCTACATTAGGCAGAAGGAGGCTATGAGAGCTCACTTGGAGAGAACATTAGGAGAGGAGAGGGCTGAACTTATGTTAGAGAACCAAGATCCATTTGTATACCCTGTAGTTCATTATGATGTCTTTGAGGTGATTTTGTACATCTTGTACACATGAGAGGAATTGGAAAGATTGTGTGAGGTGGATTGCAGATTTTGGGGATTAAGGTGATTTTGGGCAGAATCTCAAGTTTGAGATCTGGACTTGAGATTTCTATACATGAGAGCTTCGGTTATCTTTCAGTTAGCACACTTGAAATTATTGTGAGAGCTTCTATGCGCACAGAGCTAGAATTTTTGAAAGTTGATAGGGTAAAGTGCTCCCGCAACTGTATGCTCTCTAAAAAATTGTACAGAGTCTGCCATTTCTTCAATTTTCAGGGAATTGTCTTGAAAATTTCCAAGAAAATTCAGTGCATTGTATCCTACCTGCTGCCACAAAAATGAGAGAGAGATCATTCTTGCGCATAGAGTAATGAGTATTTGAAGTGAGGGGGGTGGTTTTCAGACCAAATCTGAAATATGGGTGCTGAATAGAAAGATGTCTAGGCCAAGTGGCTCGATGAAAAGATCTGAAATTTTGCAGAGAGGGACGCCCTAGAGTTTTAATCAAGTGTGCAAAATTTCAAAGGACTGTGATATATTGGTTGGGAGATTTGAGTGACATTGTGAGGAAGGGTCAATTCTGCAGAGTGGAGATCTCATGCATGAGAAGTTTGAGATCAACAAAAAGCATGTTTGAGTGTTTAGATTCATCTTGGGAACATGGAGGGCCATCAAGAGTGGAAATTGAGATTATGCAAGGTTCCCCAAGGGTTTGAGGTGATTGTAGGGGTGGATTTGAGGAAAAGAGAGTTTACAATAGAATTTGAAGAGAGTGTTGAGAGGATCCAAAAACCTACACCACTTGGAGGAAAGAGTGAGTCTAAGTGCTTTCTATGTGGAGAGAAGGGACATAAGGCAAGTTCATGTCCATTGACCTTTGAGAGCAAGAGATTGAGGGAAAGGAGAGGCTTACTTGACTTGGGTTTGCATGTTGGACCTTCTTCACCAAGATTGGGAGGGAGAAGATCTAAGACCAAGGAGTTGTGTGAGGTTTGTGGAGTTGAAGGACTTCCAAAAGGACATAAGTGTAGTGGAGTAAAAGCACTTTTGGAAACTTTGGTGAAGGATCTTGGAGAGAGTCTTAGTACAGCTACAGAAATACTACTACCTTCATCAGCTAGTTCTCAAGATTAGTGATGGAGATAATCTTTCAACTTATGGATAAACTATCCATGAGAGTTAGATTAATATGCACTCTAGGATTTGATGTTGCTATAGAAATCTTGGATCAACCTAAACCTTTTGTTTTCCCTAGAGTGGATTATTCTCAGATGGTGTTAGTCATGTATATACTCTATTAGTAATAGAGTGAGAGAAAACAAAAGAGAAAAAAAAAATTTGAGAGAAAAGAAAGATAGTGAGGGGTTAAGATGGGAAAACTTCCGGTTTTCTTTGGCAAGGATGGAGAAGATGTGGAGGCCTTTGTGAGGGACTTCAAGAGAGCTTGCATAGGAAACAATGAGAGGAGGAAGAATGAGTGGGCCTCATTATTACCAGATTTCTTTGAGGATGCAGCACTTACATGGTATGAGTCAGAATACCAAAAGAGAGAGAGGAGAGATGGGGAAGAGGAGTCTTGGGAGACTTTGACTTCAGCACTCATTGAGAACTTTCTTCCTAATGAGAGTTATGAGAGATTGATGAGTGAGGTTACATTTCTCAAGCAAGGAGATGGAGAGAAAGTGAGAGTCTATGTGGAAAGAGTGGAAAAGTTGGAGTCCAGATTTCGCATAGTGTTGAGGAAGGGTGGGGATGATGTGGAGACTACAATGGTTGGCATAGGGGCCATGCTCACCGAGAATTTTGTGGGAGGATTGAGACCACAAATTAGAAGCAAGGTGAGATATGAGAAACCTTCTTCCAAGGTTGAAGCTATCAAGATCGTAATTCGTATGGAGGAGAGTTTGGAAGGGGATGAGAGTGATTTGGTGGTGAAGGAGGTTGTGCATCCTCCTCAAGGCTACAAGTATGGTGGAACTTCTGATACTTTGGTGACAAGGGTTGCACCACAAGTAGTAGTTGCTCCAGTTCTTGCACCTCCACCAAAAGATCCACTCCAAACCATCACAGAACAACTTGCGGATCTCAAGATCAATGTGGTGCAACTATGGGAGAAGAGAGAGGTGGATCAGAATGAAGGGAGAGGGCCTAGGAGTTATGGAAACTATCCATGTAGAGGAGGCCAACCAGCCAACAATTTCAATGATAGAAATTGTTTTGGGTGTGGAGGAAGAGGCCATATCCAAAGGAATTGCCCAAATTCCACTTACCATGGAGGAAGGGGTTATGAGGGAGCCAATAGAGGGAAAGAGGGAGGTAGTGAAACCCAAGTGGCTCCTAATCCCAACAAAGGTAAGGGGATAGCATCCATAGATGTGGTTGAGAGCAAGTATGAGAAGGGAGAGTGCTCAAACTCCAAGGGTCTTAATTTGGAGCTTTTGGCACAAGAGAAGAAGAGAGCTCGTTTTGCAGAGGATGTTCACTCTTCTCAAGAATTTACTTCAAGCAAGGATACTCCTATGTCTACTAGGAGCACTTGCACCTCAACACCATCAACAACAAAGACTCCAAGGAAGAAGTTGGGGATGGAGGACTTCTTGATCTCAAAGCAACAATGGAACTACAATGTGTTGGAGGATGTTGGTAGTCACAAGGCTAACATCATAGAGGCCAATTAATTGCTTTGAACCCTACCTTGAGAAAGGAGCTTAGAGGTGGTTTGAGTTCTACAAGGAGCAAGAAGAAGAAGAAGGCAAAAGTTCCAATATCAATGGGGGTGGTGGATGTCAAGCCAACACCATGGGAAGCTTGTGAATATGCCTCCAAGATTGATGTGAGAGTGAATGATCACAACATCAAGGATGCATTGGTTGATGGAGGATCAGCAGTGAATGCCATGTCAAAAAGGTTGATCAAGAAGTTGGGTATGATACCCTCAAGAGCTTCAACATTTGTGGTGAGCATGGCAAACAAGCAACAAGTTTGACCAGTAGGGGTGATGGATAAAGTGGTAGTTTCAGTTATGGGAGTTCAAAATCTCATGACCTTCCAAGTCTTGAAGGATTCAAGCTATGACTTACTTCTTGGGAGGCCATGGTTGAGAGCAACACGCACAACTGATCGATGGCACAAAGGGTACTTGAGGATTGGGCCATCAAACCATAGAGTCACAGTTCCTGTGACTAACACCACCAACACTTCACATTCAGATACACCATCTTCTGATTATTGGGAATCAGATTCTGAAATAGGAGCTTCAGGTGTGGACACAAGCATGGAAGAGGAGACTTCCACGGAGGAAGATGAATCTGAATCTGATTCAGATGTGTTTCCCTTGTGTGCTATGGATTTTGCACCTAAGCCAGAGGTTTTGAAAGACCCAGACAAATCACCATTGACACTTGAGGAGGTAGAGAGAAGGTTAGCTACCCTCAAGTATGGCCCAAATGTTACCAAGGAGGAGAAGGTGAGATTTGAGGAAATTTTCCGCAAGTTCATCCATGTGTTTGCTTTTAGTTACAAGGATTTGAAGGAAGTCACCTTGGAGGAGCACAAGATAGAGGTGGAGTCACATGCAAGACCAATCCGCCAAAAGCTATGTCGCATTAGCCCACCAATATCTTTGGTTGTCAAGGAGGAGATTGATAAGCTCAAGGAGGCTGGATTTATCTTTGAGGTGGAGAATTCAGAATGGGTGTCTCATTGTCATTGTGAAGAAAAAGAATGGCAAGCTTCGGGTATGTGTGGATTACAAGAAGCTCAATGTTGTTACCAAGAAGGACTACTACCCATTGCCATTCATTGTTGAGATCTTGGAGGAGGTTGCAGGTCATGAGAGGTACAGTTTTGGAGATGGTTATAGTGGATACAACCAAAATCAAGATTGCACTGGAGCATCAACAACTCACCACGTTCACCACACCTTGGGGAACTTACGCTTTCAAGGTCATGCCTTTTCGGCTTTGCAATGCTCCCGCCACATTCCAACGGTTCATGAACAAGGTATTTGAACCTTTCATTGGGAAATTTGTGAGAGACTTCATTGATGACTTTTGTGTTTATGGGAGCAAGGAGGAGCACTTTGAGCACCTAATCAAAGTCTTGCAATGCTTGGATGAGGCAAATGCATCACTCAACCCAGAGAAGTGCATTTTTAGATGTGAAGAAGGTCTACTTTTGGGGCACATCATCTCCAAGGTCGGAATAGCAGTTGATCCTGAGAAGGTGAGGAAAATCTCAGACCTTCCATTCCCTTCAAGCTTGACAAAGTTACGCCAATTCTTGGGGATGGTTGGGTACTATAGGAGGTTCATCTTCTCATTTTCCAACAAGGCTTATGCATTGACCATCTACATGAAGAAGGGTGTAGATTACATGGTGATTTGGGAAGACAAGGAGGCTCTCAAAGCTTTTGAGGAGCTCAAGCAATCCCTTGTTGTAGCTCCAATTCTTGCTAAACCTGATTGGAGTAAGCCTTTCATCCTCTACACTGATGCTTCTAATGTAGCTATAGGATGCACTCTTAGTCAATTAGACCAAGATGGGCATGATCATCCAATAGCTAATGCTAGTAGGCAGATGGTTTCAGCAGAGAAGAACTACTCTATCACGGAGAGAGAAGGGTTGGCAGTGATCTTTGGTCTCAAGAAGTTTAGACACTACTTGATTGGAGGGAAAGCCACAATTGTCACGGATCACAAGGCTTTGAAGTACATCTTCAACAAGCCTAATGTTGAAGAGAGACTAGCAAGGTGGATGATATTCTTGTCTGAGTATGACTACACAATTGAGAATAGGCAAGGAAAGAAACATGCAAATGCTGATTTATTATCTAGAGCCTATGATCATGATGGAGATGAGCCAGTGGATGATTCCTTCCCGGATGAGGAGCTCATGACAATCTCAGTCACTCAAGAGGTTCCAATGGAGTACAAGGAGATTGTGGATTTTGTGACAAAAGGTAACTATGCAAAAGGGATGCATGCTAGGGAGAGGAAGGCCCTTGCAACAAGATCTAGACCTTACATAATGGTGGAGGATACTCTTTTTCACCAAGGAGCAGATGGTCTACTTCGAAGAGCAGTGGGTAAGGAAGAGTCTATCCTACTCATAAAGGAGTTTCATGAAGGTTTAGTATGTGGAGGACACTTTGTAGGAAAGGTGACTACTTTCAAGATTCTAGATGCAGGTTACCATTGGAGAGGGATTTTCAAGGATTGTCTTGATTATTGCAAAACTTGTCATGTTTGTCGAGCTTTTGCTAGAAATTCTACATCCACTCCACCACTTAGATCAATTCCATTGCTAGGACCTTTTGAGAAGTGGGGAATTGATTTTGTAGGTCCTCTTAATAGAACCCCAAGGAACAATCAGTACATTGTGGTAGTTACTGATAACCTTACCAAGTGGGTTGAGGCTAGACCATTGAGTGACAAGAATGAAGATGAAGTGGGTAGATTTCTTTATGAACGCATTATCACTAGGTTTGGATGCCCTTTGGAGTTGGTTCTGATAGAGGAGGAGAGTTTACAGGAAGCATTACTACAGCCATGCTACGACATTTCTCTATCACGCATAGAGTAGCTACATCCTATAAGCCAAATTCCAATGGCTTGGCAGAGAGAACCAATCAGACCTTGTGCATGATGTTGGCCAAAGATGCAGAAATGGAGGGGGCTAAACATCATTGGGACAAGAAGATTCATGTTGTTTTGTGGGAGTATAGGACAACCATGAAGACTTCCACCGGATATTCTCCATTCCAATTGGTGTATGGTATTGAGTCTACCTTACCTATTCACTTTGATCTTCCTACCTTCCAAAGCATTCATAGGAGATTGAAGAAAGCACAAGGAAGTGATGCAGAGAAGTCAAGGAAGGATCAACTCATGGAGTTGGAAGAGGCAAGAGCAGTTGCTATGGTTCGAGTGGAGCAAGCCCAAAGGAAACAAAAGGAGAGCTATGACAAGAGGCAAGGCAAGAAGAAGGTGGAGCCTTTCAAAGAAGGTGATTGGGTAATGTTGTTTGATTCCATTCGATTCAAGAGAGTGCAAAAGAAGTTTTTGCCTAAGTACTTTGGACCTTTCATAGTAGAGAAGGTGTGGGGCAATTACACCTATGATCTCAAGGAGTTGGGAGGAAGACACTTTGATAGGATTAACCATGATAAGTTGAAGATGTACCATAGAAGGTAGAGAGACCTTCACTTTGAGGACAAAGTGAAAACTTAGTCCGAGGGTAAATGTAACACCCATTTGTGCACGTGTGTGGTATTGTGATATTTAGCTTGATATTACAAGTACTTAAGAGATATTATTTATAAAGAGATAAAGGATGGTTCTATATTAGTCATGGTTAGCTAAAGTTAGTCATAGCTAAGATAGATGGGACCTTACTTTAGTGGAAGTAGAAAAGATGAGCACCACTATTTTGGATTTTAGTGTGTTGACTTGGTAATACTCCTAGGTGTTTGGCTTTGAGGAAAGAATCGAGAACTCTTGGGCCCGCAAGCCTTTTTGTTTTGGATTCTTCTTTAGTCCAAGGATAGCCCATGTGAAGGAATCCTTGACTTAGTGGTTGGGTCAAGATAAGACCACATGCTTAGGGGAATATGTCCATGTGAATGGATATTCCTTTCTACTTTTTGACTTTACTTGACTTTTAGTCTAGTAACTTGAGTTACTATGGTAATTAGTAACTTTGGTACGTAACTATTTCACAAGTATATAAACAAGGGGTGAGGAGGTACTCAACATCCTTTCATTTGCAACTATCTCTCTCTCATTGAGTTCTCTAGTGAGCAATGTCTTGAGTCTTGGAGTGTTAGCCTTGGAGGAGTATGATGGAGTTGGGGTTCCTTGCCTTCTTAGTCCATGGTGCGCTACCATAATAGCCATCAGAGGTTCATCCTGAGTGAGAGACAGGTCGGCTCACAGAGCGGTGCTGAGTAAGGTTAAAGAAGAGGAGAATGAAAGTTTGGTGAATGAAGCATCCATTCCTACATGGTGATTGCAACTCTAAAGGTGAGTGTTGAGTGAGGAAGAGGTGAAGAAAGAGATCACTCCCCAAGTCGAGGTAACTCCGAGTGAAGGAGTGGAGTACCTACGGGAGGTTGTGTGCCCCTTATTGGTGAAGTTAGAACACAAAAAGAAGGAGATGTAGTCAAAGTGTCCGGAGGTGAAGATTGTGTTGCAGGTGTTAGCACGAATAGAGGAAGAGAACTCAGAGTTGAAGAAGAGTATAATCCAAGGTGAGGAGGAAAGGGAAGTACTACAAGTAGATGCAGTAGTATAGAATCAAATGATTGAGAATTTGAGGAGAGAAGCAAGAAATCAGGAGGAGCTGATAGCACAGAGTGTTATAGCAAGGGAAAGACAAATTGCTGAATATGAAATCTTGAAGCAGTAGTTTGCTGATTCAAGACTATAAATTATCCATGCTATGGATAATTTGTGTAGATGTCTTTGGAATTACCATTAGAGGTATTAGAGAAGAGTGGGTCGGGAGATAAAGAGTTAAATAGATTACCCACTAGTGGACTTTCAGATCAAGAAAGAGAACTGTTAGATTTGTGAGAGGAATTAGGAGTTGTGAAACCCGAGGATAGAGTAGTAGGGAGTGAAGTTACTTTGGGTTTGGGTTTGAAAGCCAAGGAAGAAGTAGACATTGGATTGGATTAGTAACAAATTTGAGATTTGAAGAGGTAGATATGAAGAGGTGCATTGTCATTTTGGATCTGTAGGTTTGTAGAGTTGTTAGGAAACGGTATAGTTGTTAGAACTGTCATTTGCTTCACTATTTAAGAGTGGCACTCGTAGTAAAATTTGTCCAGTGCTCATAATTTTTGAGAATAGATAAAGCAAAGTGATGTGAAGTAGTGCTCGTCGTTTGAGCTTGATTCCGAGTATCAATTGTGTGATTGTGTTTGTGAGTGTGTAGAGAAATTTGAAGTGCAAGTCAATATGCTTGTTGGATGTTGGATTCCGTAGCCTTGATCTTTATTCTATGTGTTTGATCCTGAGTGAAGTGCAATCAAAGCAATGCCTTGAAAAATCTGAGAGGAATTGTAGTGTTGGTAGTATTTTGCATTTGTGAGTGCAGCGTAAAGTTGATGTGAAGCAATTTTTATCAAGGAAGTTGTGCCTTCAGTGGAGGGGTGGAACACAATTCTGAGGCAAAGTCATTTTGCAGTGAAGTGTCATTTTTGGGAGAGCTTGAATCATCACAATCAAGATTTTTTGGAAAGATTTGATGGAGTTGTGATTAAGAAGTGTTAATTTGTGACAAGACTGCAAATTAGTGCTTGTTACTCTCTTCTAGGTGTGTTTTCTACTTGAGAGATTAAAGACACAACCAAGAAAAACTACATTGTTACTATTTGACTTTGTATTTGACCAATTCTAAATTGTATCTCTCCGGGAACAAACTTTACTTACCTGATTACCGCAAAAATGATATTTGCCGGGTTGTCACACCTTATCTGCAATTCCACTAGTGGATATTCCTTCTAAACCTTTATCTCCTGACCCACTCTTCTCTAACATCTCCATTGGTAACTCCAAACATATTTGGACTCCTATGTCATCTACTTTGGGTTTTGCTTTGACATCCTTCCAAAGTTTATCTATATCTAATTTCACCAAGTCTTATCTAATTGTGATATTATCTTCTACTTCTAATATCTTCCTATCTACATGAGCTTTGAGACTGATAAGTAAAGCATTCAAATCTTTGTCCTTCACATTTTGTCTCCTCGTCTCCTATACTAGCAATTTCAACTCGTGTAGCCACGTCTCTTCAATTTGCACGGTGGCTTTTGTACTTAGCATCATGTTCATCTTGATCACGATCTCCTTCAATGGTTCTTGTTGCATTTTTCTCTCCCATTCTTGATCTGCAATCCAATCTTCTATGTACATTGCCAATTCTGCTTTGAACTTGGCTTTCACAGTCTCCTTCTCTTTCTCTTTCTCTTTCTGCACAATCTTCTCCTCTTGATTGTGAAGTAACTCTCTTAACCTTTCCTCCTCTCTATATCTTGTTGTAAACTCTCTTTTCCAGAGATTCTTCTTCTCTTCTACACTCTCCATCACTCTATTGAGCTCTTGCTCTTTCTTCACTTCTCTTGCCATAACATGGATAATTTCTAATCTCGAATCAGCAAACTATTGCTTCAAGATTTTGTACTCAACTTCTTGCCTTTCCCTTGCTATGTCATTGTGCTCTATGAGTCCCTCTTTACTCCTTGCTTCTCTCTTCAAGTTCTTGATCACTTGATTCTATATTACAGCATCTACTTGTAGTACTTCCCTTTCCTCCTCACCTTAGGTTATATTTTTCTTCACCTCCGAGTTGTCTTCTTCCAACCGAGCTAACACCTGCAATACAATCTTCACCTCCGGACACTTTGACTGCATCTCCTTCTTCTTGTGCTCTAACTTCACCAACAATGGGCACAAAACCTCCTGTAGATACTCTACTCCTTCACTTGGAATTACCTTGGCTTGCAGACTTACCTCCTTCTTTGTCTCTTCCGCTCTCGATACTCACCTTCTTAGCTGCAATCGCCTTATAGGAATGGATTTGTCGCTCTCCAAACTTCCACTCTCCACTTCTCTCACCTTACTTGGCCCCGCTTCATACTTTGCACTTTGTCTAGAATGGACTCCCTTCTAAATTGTAACCCTCTTTTCCCCTTGCTTTGGAACTTCATCTTCTAGTTATGAGTTATCTCTTTTCGCCATCTCCATCTTAGCTTCCTCCTCTTTTGGCACCAATTGCATCTCTCCGTCGTCCTCATTGTCAATGCTCATGAACTCGGGTTGTTCCTCCTTTAACTTGGGCAAGGGCTCCTTCTCCACTTTGTAGCATGAACTTGGGTTCTTCCTCCTTCTCAGAGTCTTTGGACTTGCACTCAACCTCTTCTTCCAACTCTTCATCCGACGACGCGATCACCACCAATTCTTTCCTTGGGTTCACTCTTTTGGCTTCCCAAGGTCACACCTTCTCTACTTCTTCTTCTTCTTCTTCTTCTTGTCAACTCCTCTTCTTTGACTTTGGAGTACTCACGTTCACTTGCACATTCTGCCCTGTCTGCTCGTAGTACTCGTTGCTACTCCTGATTGGCAAGATGTATTGCTGCTCCTCTACATCAACATCTCTTCTCAAGCTGGGATGAAAATGAAACACCATCTTGTGCCTCTCCGCCACATTCAAAAAATTCAATCCCAAGTAAAAATGGGCTGCAAATGGCACAATGTAATGTGGCGGTGACTTGTCTCACAAATTCCACATCATCTTTCTCGTCCTCTAATGGAAACAATTTGCCCAGTTAATTGGCTCTCCTGCAAACATCTTATGGAAGAACACCGCTTGGTGCTTCATCACATAAGTTGTTCTCTTTGGCTTCAAGATTGCCATTAGAGCACTCACAATCTTCCTCTTGACAGGATCCTTATAGCTCTCCACTTTGTAGCCATTCTTTGGGCGCTTTGAAGAGAAAGCATCCCTCATTTCTTGGGTTTCTTCCGCAGCTTCTCCCTTCCCTAAGAATGTGGCACCCTCCTCTATGCCTACTCCTCTTTGGAGTACTAATCTCCAATCCAACTTTGTCCATCGAGCCAAATTTCCTTGCTTCCCTTCTTCTTCAGGGCCATCAAAACACTTACTCTCAATGATCTCAGTCATGAAACCTGGAAAACTAACATTCCAATTCCATGCCAAGAATGTGATCCAAAGCCTACTTAGGACTTTGATTCTTGCAATCATATCTTACCTTTGAATTGCATGATCTCTCATTGCAAATTTGGAGTTCTTCTTCCCACCTCCCATCTTTCTCTCTTCCACTCTAGCTTAGGGACTATTCTTCCTACCGATTCTTGGATCAACTCTCTTGGCTTCCTCTTGACACACCAATGTGTCTTCAACTACACTTCCGTTCCCATGATCTCTTGCAGGACAACTTCTTAACGGCAATGGGAAATTGCTTGTCATCGCTTTGTCTTTAGCCCAAATTTTATAGTCATGCCTTCTCCATCTTTCTTCAATTCAAGTTTCTACCAAGAAATCACACCTCCTGCATGCTCCCATCACTATCAAGTGTCCTTCATGCGTATGACCGCCATTTTTGAACGGTACTTTCTTGAATGTCTTGCCCCAAAGGAAAGTGGTTACACTGTCCTTGCCTCGGGTTGAGCACCCCTGAGACAAAGACTCCTTACTTTGGGTTGTATGCTGATAGGGCGATTCCGAGTACCTCACCTTCTGACCTGAAGTCGCATTACCTTGGCTTACACCCCAAGGACACTTTTCCTTGCCTTCTTTGGCCATACAGGCAAAATTTGACTTCTCTGTACACTTCTTCTTCAAAATTGAGAAAAAAAATGTGGGTACCACATGTCCATAGGAACCACATAGATGCCCTACCACCAGAATTTCTTCAAGCCCAAATGCTGATTGCTCTCTAGATGGAGTCACTCCCACTTCCATCAGCTTCTTTAGTATAGCTTCCACATCTTGAATGTGATCCATGACAAAACCATTTATACCTCCATCCACCAAGGTTTCGTCTTTCTCACTTGCTGTGCAACCCTTAATAGGTATATCATCCAAGAACGGACGGGTCTTTCCAGGAATGAAAGACTGCAAAATATGAGTCATAGCACTTTGCGTATGTGCTACAGAGTTAGTAGTTCCCGTCAGGAGAGTGTACGTACGCATCAAGCCTAGCGGTGTCCGCATGGTGGTTATGTCACAGCTTCCTTCAGCAAGCTGAAACTGATCGTAACCTGAATATAGATCTCCAATAGAGCAAATCGCCCTCCCTGCAAACTCCTCAGAAAATTCATCTATAGCCGGTCCTACATTAAAATTCCAAATTATTACATTATTTGGCGGTTGTATATCCTGTATGAACCGCAACTTCCTATTCTTCTTCTTGACCGTGAACCAATGATATGAATATAGATCTCCAATAGAGCAAATCGCCCTCCCTGCAAACTCCTCAGCAAATTCATCTATAGCCGGTCCTACATTAAAATTCCAAATTGTTATATTATTTGGCGGTTGCATGTCCTATATGAACCGCAACTTCTTGTTCTTCTTCTTGACTGTGAACCAATGATATGAATACGGTGCTTTTGATGGCTTCAAAATTTTGGCCTTAACCTTCTCCTTCAATAGCTCCATTAGCTAGGGCAGAAGTGCCTTCGGCACCAATATTGGTCTCAGATCCCATGATACATGAGGAACTATGAAAATGATCATCAGTGTAACTTCCTGTGGGTTTACACACCCGATCTCCTTGATCTTAAATTCAAAAGCCTTCCCACAGTTACTAATTATCACCTTAAATACTTGGCGCTCAACCTCCGTGAGCAAACCATCACCTCCAATTGTTAGCTCAGCTAGGGTCTCCTTAAAAAAGGAATGACCAATATTCTTCACTTGTCTCAACCTTGGCTCCTCTCTAGTCCTACGTAGCAATTCAGATGCATCCAACGACAATGGAATAGCAATGGGACAAACTTTTTGGTCCACTGTTTTGTACTAAGTGTTGCACTCCACTTCATGAACCAACTCTGAAAGTGGACCATGAAGCCCCTTCCCTATCTCAATCACCAATTCTTCTTTCTCCATTGCACCGATCACTTCGCAAACTACTCTACCTTCTCCCTAATATTCCAACACTCCAATGATAGCCTCTCTATCATCCATCCCTCTTGCTTTTTTCAGAATTGTCTCCTTCTTTCTTATTCTCTTCTGCAAAATTCTCAACGTGCTCTCTACATGGGCAAAGCAGACGGTCCTATCTCTTTGGACTCCAACATAGGTCCGATCAAAACAGTCATGTTTGCTGATTTCTTGTGGTGGAATATTGTATATGGTGCCTTGTTCTTCCACCTTCCTTGCCAAGGTACCTAGAGTGGAAACCCCACATTCCCTATCTTTATCTTGACATCTGGACAAGCTCCCCACAATGCAAACTTGGTTCTATTCATAGAGTTTACCTTCCAGTCAATGTCATGGTCCACCTTCCAGCATCCTTCTTTGTAGATAGCCTTTGACATGAGGTTGACCTCAGATCCTGAGTCGATCAGCTTTCTCACCGGTGTTTTCACCCCCTGCATCTTGATCTCATACTTGCTGCAACTCCTCACCCAAATAGGATCTTGCATCTCTTTGGACAAAGGTACAAAAGGCCTCTCATCCTCAAGAGCAGCATCATGAACACATGCTTCTTTGGTCTCATCCTCTAGCTTTTCCTATTCAAGCTCCAGGCCATAGGTGCCTACTTCTTCCTCAACCTCACTCCAGTCCTTGTATAGCAAAGACATGTGTGGCCCTTCCTTGTAGAACCGCTTCTTCTTTGCTTTGACTAGGATAAGATCTTGCACATCCTTCCTCAAGGTGCCAAAGAGCTACTCATTTCTGAACCCTCTCACTTCTTCTTTCCAAAACTTTTTTAACGATCTCTTGAGGATCAAGTTCCATCTTTATGTCCCGGCTCAATAGCCAACCCGGTCCCTTCTTAGGTGACCTCTCTCCCAACTTCTGGTTTGTTGCCCCTTCTATGTCCATTTGGGACTCTTCTCCTGTGGTGCCCACATTTTTTGTTCTTTTCCAAAATAAAGGAGAAGAAGTGTATAGAGAAGTCGGATTGCGCCTGTATGGCCGAAGAAGACGAAGAAAATTGTCTTCGGGGTGAAACCCAAAGTAAAGTGACTTCGGGTCATAAGGCAAAGTATCTGAAATGCCGTGTCAGCATACAATACGAAGTAAATTGTCTTCGGCTCGGGGGGAGCTCAACCCGAGGCAAAGACAGTCTAACAACCTTTCATCGGGGCAAGAAATTCAAGAAGGGGCCGTTTCAAAATTGGCGGCTCATACGCGCGAAGGTGGGGTGACAATGATAGGTGCATGCCGGAGGTGTGATTTCTTGGTAGAAACTCGAAGCAACGAAAGACGAAGAAGTGAAACTCTATAAAAATCGAAACTACAACGACAAAATGTCAAGCAATTTTCCTTCGCCGTTGAGGAGTCGTCTTGTAGGTGATCGGGGAAAGGGAAATAGAGTTGGACTCGTGTAAGTGCGTAAGGGAGAAGTCAAGAGAGAGAAATCGAGAGACCAAAAGAAAGCAGAAGAGATGGGAGGAGGGAAGAAGAACTCCAAATTTGCAGTGAGAAATCATGCAATTCGGAGATTAGATATAGTAGCAAGGATCAAAGTCTTGAGCCGACTTCGGATCACTTTTCTGGCATGGAACTGGAACGTAAGTTTTCCAAGATTCATGACAGAAATCATTGAGAGTAAATGTCTCGATGGTCCCGAGGAAGAAGGGAAGAGAGGAAATCCGGCTCGCTGGATAGAGTCGGATTGGAGACTCGTACTCGTGAAGGAGGCAGGCTCGGAGCAGGGAGCCATGTTCTTGGGGAAAGGAGAGATAGCCCAAGAAACGCAGGAGGTGAGAGATGCCTTCTCGTCGAAGAGGACGAAGAATGGGTATAAAGTTGCGAGCTATAAAGACCCAGTGAGGAGAGGAATTGTGAGTGCACTAATGGCCCTCCTGAAGCCGGAGAGAACTACCTATGTGATGAAACACCAAGCGGTGTTCTTTCACAAGTTATTTGCAGGAGAATCGATAAATTGGGCAAGGTGCTTTCACGGAAGAACAAGGCAGATGGTGTAGAATTTGTGGGATAAGTTGCCTCCACACTACATCGTACCATTTGCAGCCCATTTTTACCTCAGGTTAAATCTGCTCAATTTGGTAGAGCGTAATCGAATGGTGTCTCATTTCCATCCTGATTTGAGAAGAGAAGTCGATGTGGAGGAGTAGCAATTCATTCTCCAAATCCAGAGCACGGACGATTACTACGCAAAGATAAGGAAGAACGTGGAGGTCGTTGAAAGTACCCCGACGAAGAAGAGAACTCGGCACGTAGAAGCCGAAGAAAACAAGAAACCTCAGAAAATGCAGAAAAATAACCCGAGGCGAGGAATGGTGGTGATTGAGTCGGAAGATGAAGACTCAGAAGGCGAAGCCGAGCTCAAGACGGAGGACTCGGACCGTGAGGAGGAACCTAAGCTGACATTGCAAAGTGGAGATACAAGCAGTGACAGTGAGGAAGGAGGAGAGAGACATCGGTACCAGCGGCTGAAGAATACGAAGAAGAAATGCAAGCCGAAGTAGAAACCGAAGACAATGCGGCGCTGGAAGACAAAGTACCAGTGTGCGAGGAGAAGAAGATCGCAGTACAGCAAGGAATTTGCTCGAGACATAAGGTGAAGTGTGAAGCGGGACCAAGTAGAGTGAAGGAAGAGGTAGAAGGAAGCTCAGGCAGTGAGGCATCGATCCCGATACGAAGACTCCAGAGAAGAAGGCGAGTATCGGGAGAACATGAGGAAAGAAGAGAGACCATTCCGCGGGAGGACGAAGTTGTCAGTAATGGAGTAGATTACCTGCAGATGGTAGTATGCCCGCTGTTGGTGAAGATGGAGAAGAAGAAGAAGGAGATGCATTCTACTTGTCCAGAGGTAAAGACTGTGTTGCAGGTCTTATCAAGATTGGAAGAAGAAAACTCGAAGTTGAAGAAGAGTATAACCCGAGGAGAGGAAGAGAGAGAAGTATTGCGAGCGGAAGCAATCGAGAGGAGTCAGGTAATCGAAGACCTGAAGAGAGAAGTGAGTTATCGAGAAGATCTTGCGAGGAAGAGTGACATCGCAAGGGAGAGACAGGTAGCGGAGCATGAAATCTTGAAGCAGCAGTTTGCTGATTCAAGAGTCGAACTTATCCATGCTATGGCGAGGTAGCATCGAAGGATCAAGAGCTTGATTGAGTGATGGAGAGTATGGAGGAAAAGAAGCAACTTTGGCAGCGAGAGTTGGCTGCGAGATATAGAGAAGAAGAGAGATTACAAGACTTACTTCGTAATCAGGAAGAGAAGGTTGCACAGAAGGAGAAAGAGAAGGAAGCGGTGAAGGCTGAATTCGAAGAAGAATTGGCCATGTACAGAGAAGAATGGCTCGTAGATTGGGAACGCGAACGCAAGACAAGATTGGAGCTATTGAAGGAAATCGTCCTCAGAGTAAACGTGTTGTTGAGTACAAAGGCCAGCGTTGAATTGAGGAGACGAGATTCCACGAGTTAAAACTGTTGGTGCAGGAAACGAGGCGAAGACAAGCGAAAGATACAGATTTGAATGCCTTGTTGATTAAATTGAGAACTCGTGTAGATAGGAAGATCTTAGAAGTAGAAGACAATATTGCGATTAGATTAGACTTAGTGAGAATAGAGTTAGAAAAGCTTCGGCAGGATGTTAAGGCAAAACCCGAAGTAGATAACATCGGGATCCAAATGTCTTTGGAGTTGCCCTCAGAGACATTAGAGAAGAGTGGGTCGAAGGATGAGGAGTTAGATAGATTACCCACTAGTGCAATTTCAGACCAGGAAAGAGAATTGCTAGATCCGGTAGAAGAGTTGGGAGATCTGAAACCCGAGGAAAATGTATTAGGAAGTAAGATTACTTCGGGTTCAGGGTTGAAAGCCGAGGAAGAAGTAGACATCGGATCGGATTAGTAACCGATTTGAGATTTGAAGGGGTAGATATGAAGAGGTGCATTGTCATTTCGGATATGCAGGTTAGAACAGTTGTTGTAGAACGGTATAGTTGTTAGAACTGTCGATTTGTTCACTATTTAAGAGTGGCATTCGCAGTATTATGTTGTTCAATGCTCATTATTTCTGAGAATAGATAAAGCAAAGTGCTGTGAAGCAGTGCTCGTCGCTTGAGCTTGATTCCGAGTATCAATTTTGCAATTGTGTTTGTGAATGTTTGGAGAAATTCAAAGTGCAAGTCAGAGTGCTTGTTGGATGTTGGATTCCACAACCTTGATCTTCATTCTGTGTGTTTGATCCTGAGTGAAGTGCAATCGAAGCAATGCCTTGACAGATCTGAGAGGAATTGTAGTGTTGGTAGTATTCTGCATTTGTGAGTACAGTGTGAAGTTGATGTGAAGCAATTTCGATCGAGGAAGTTGTGCTTTCAGTGGAGGGGTGGAACACAATTCTGAAGCAAAGTTGTTTTGCAGTGAAGTGCCGTTTTTGGGAGAGCCTGAATCATCACAATCAAGATTGTTTGGAAAGATTTGATGGAGTTGTGATTATGGAGTGTTAATTTGTGACAAGACTGCGCGTCAGTGCTTGTTACTCTCTTCTGGGTGTGGTTTCTACCTGAGAGACTAAAGAAGAACTCAAGAAGAACTGAAATTGTTACTTTGCTTCGTATTTGGACATTTCTGACTCGTATCTCTGCGGGAACGAACTTTACTTACCCGATTACCGCAAAAGTGATATTTGCCGGGTTGTCACATCTCCAATGCCCAAATTCTGGTCCTTGCTCTTCTATGCATCACTAAACTGCACCTCCTTCCTTCTGATTTGCCTTCTCTTCAGTTTCACTTGTTGCTGCTTTCCCTTGTTTGCCCTTCACTCTCTACCTGATGGTTAGACTTCCATTTCTCCTCCACCATTGTGTTGCAAGTAGCACCAACTTCTGCTGTGATAGTGTGGTACCCACATTTTTCATTTTGGAAAAGTTTTGAAGAAGAAGTGCCTTGTTGAAACCAAATTGAAACCAAATGGAGAAGAAATGAGTGGAAATGAATGTTTTGATCAGACCCGAGGAAATTGACTTCATGTAAGAGGAAGAAGGACTAGGATTGGATCAAACCCAAAGAAAATTACTTCGTGTAAGAGGAGGGAAAAACTCGGATCAGATGCCGAAAGAGGGTTTCTTTGCATCGGAATGAAGGTTACAAGTTAAAATACTGCGGGAGCCATATCTTAGTGACGACAAGTCCAAATCATGCGTGCTATATTTTGTTGAAAGCGCCTCGGTTAGGGCTTTCCATTGCCACCAAAATCGTAAAGTTTGAAAGTGTGTAGAAGAAGTTACAAGCATTTGAAGTTTTGGGAGTAGATGTGAAGAGTAATTTGGTGTCTTCGGGTCAATGTGACTTTGGACTTCGTACTTCGGATTTCGGGTTAACATGACTGTGGGTCTAAAGACTTTGCCTCAAGAAAAATATGATTTAACCCAAAGAAGTTAGACCTCTGAGTGCAGTGAAGGTGACTTTGGGAGTTTTGCTAGAAGGATGAGAGGAAGTTAGAGTAAGGAAAGAAGATAGTTAGGATAGCCATGACTTCAATTTCAGTTCTGATTGAAAATGGAACATGAATTGAAGGAGAAATAACAGTAGTGAATAAACCCAAAGTGCACGATCAGACAGTAAGTGTCTTCAGGTCAATTACATGAGTGATTAGTAGAAAGTGGGTTGCAATTTGAAGGCGTAGATAGTGTACCCATGCTTTCAATTACAATTTTTGATGAGGATATAGTAGAATTAGCAAAAGAATTGATAATAGTTAGACCCGAAGTAAGAGAGATAGGAAGGCAGGTGTCTTTGGATTTGACATTTGACACTTTAGAGAAGAGTGGGTCAAGAGATAGAGATTTAGAAGGATTACCTATGATAGGAATTGTAGATCAGAGTGGAGATTTAGTAGAATTGGTAGAGGAATTAGGAGTTGTGAAACCCGAGGACAGATCAATAGGAAGTAAAGTTACTTTAGGTTCATGTTTGAAAGACGAAGAAGAAGTAGACATCGGATCGGATTACTAACCGATTTGAGATTTGAATAGATAGATATGAAGAGGTGCATTGTCATTTTGGATCTGCAGGTTTGTAAAGTTATAAGGAAGAGGTACATTAGGAAGATAACTATCAATTGCTTCACTATTTAAGAGTGACATTCACAGTTTTATGTTGTTCAGTGCTCATTATTTCTGAGAATAGATAAAGTGAAGTGCTGTGAAGTAGTGCTCGTCGCTTGAGCTTGATTCCGAGTATCAGCTTTGCAATTGTGTTTGTGAGTGTGTGGAGAATTTCATAGTGCAAGTTAGAGTGCTTGTTGGATGTTGGATTCCGCAACCTTGATCTTCATTCTGTGTGTTTGATCCTGAGTGAAGTGCAATCTAAGCAATGCCTTGACAGATCTAAGGGGAATTGTAGTGTTGGTAGTATTCTACATTTGTGAGTGCAGTGCGAGGTTGGTGTGAAGCAATTTTGATCAAGGAAGTTATGCCTTAAGTGGAAGGGTGGAACACAATTTTGAGGCAAAGTCGTTTTGCAGTGAAGTGCCATTTTTGGGAGAGCCTGAATCATCACAATCAAGATTGTTTGGAAAGAATTGATGGAGTTGTGATTAAGGAGTATGAATGCGTGACAAGATTGAGAATCAGTCCTTGTTACTCTCTTCTGGGTGTGGTTTCTACTTGAGAGATTAAAGACGCAACCAAGAAGAACTACATTGTTACTGTTTGACTTTGTATTTGGATACTTCTGACTCGTATCTCTACGGGAACAAACTTTACTTACCCGATTACCACAAAAGTGATATTTGCCAGGTTGTCACAAATAGCAATTATTGCTACAAGCACATCCCATCCCAATTTCCTCCGGACCTACTCTGCAAGTCTCTTCTTCTCCACTTCTCCTAGGTCTGCACCTTGCTTCATCTCACTCTCCGCACTATACACACTAGGCTCAAAAGCAGCGATTGCCATACCTACTTCACTTTTCCCATGTGTCTCTCCAGTAGAGCCTTCATGCCTTCATGCCTTCCTTATTCTAGTTCAGCGGTATTGGCTCCATGGTATCATAGAAGGCTTCCTTCTTCATTCCGGGCTCTCCAACAAACTTCACTAACTGCTTATGCAATGCTTCTGACAACTCTTGACAGTCTCTCTTGGCATGACTCTTATTGTCACACCACATACACCCATAGGGCTGCCTCCTCTCTCCACCTGTTCTTGTAGTGCTGCTCACACTATGCAACTGGTTGAATCTTCAGCCCTTCCATCAATCATGAGATCTCATCAACTGCTCCTTCTTTGGCCACCTTGCTCACTTGCTGTTCCATCTTCTCTCTGCTTGACCTAGCAAGGATACTCTAAATAGGCACTTTGGCTATTGTTTCTCATCCAACTCTCCAAGCCTCCGCCTATGGCTCACCTAGACAACAGCCTCCTCAATCTTTCCCCCCTCAATGGCTCCCAAGCAATCAGGTTAGAGCAGATCAAGCACATATTCCAACTCATCCCGCAAATGACTATCTATAGCTTGCAAAAAGTAGTTGGACCGCTGCAGCTTAGTAGCTTCAGCTTCACAGGCTAACAGATGTCCCAACCTCTTTATAAACTCCCTTACGAGATCCTCAGGCCATAAGCTCTTGCTCTTGTCATTCACCTAGTCCAAGAACATGGCTTGGGTGACCCAATCCGTGTCTTGCAGTAAGAATTCTTCCTTCATCATCTGAGAGAATTCTTCCCATGACTCAACCCCTCTTACTAAACCCTCAACCACCTTCTTGATTTTAAGCTCTGCCAACATATGGAACCTAGCAATGGCAACATTCTCATCAAGATCATGAAGCTTAACCTCTCTCTAGTAGACCTTTAGGTACTTAGTCACATCCTTATTGTCAAATTCCCCTTGATGGTCCACCATAGTGAACAAACATTTTGTGACTTGGGAAGATTGCACCTTCACTCTATCTCTCTCCTTGTCCTCATCCTTCATGGCTCTCATGGTTGCCATGACAATCAATGAGATCTCCTGTTCCCTTGTCATAGCTATAGATGAAGACTCAGGCCCCATCTTTATCTCATCACAACAAGCTATTATCACCCAACTCAGCCCAATCCGCCCTTAATTCCTTCCCCAACTCCAATTGATCCTAATGCCTAAGCACAAGCCTCGAGATTCCCTAGCATGGTTGCCACTTATGTCATAGGGATTTGTGCGCCTCAAGAGTGCACCAATCACTTGGCTGGTCACGCTTAGATTGTCTTAGTCATCGGTGGATTGTAAATTATTCCGTAGGCTGTTCTAGGTTCTAATCTTCCATCCAGAAGAAGCTTCCTCCTTGGATGGAATAGCCTATCTACGGTTGTTCTATCTGAAAGCCTTCCTAGGTCTATTGTGTTGAGATCCTTTGGATGATTTTAATTCTCATGTTCTTGTTTAATTATGTTTGGGGTTTGGGTTTAAGGATCAAGTGGGCTTTGTTGCCAGTACTGTGAGCCGGCCTGTCTCTCACTCAGGATGAACCTCTGATGGCTATTATGGTAACGCACCATGGACTAAGAAGGCAAGGAACCCAAACTCCATCATACTCCTCCAAGGCTAACACTCCAAGACTCAAGACATTGCTCACTAGAGAACTCAATGAGAGAGAGATAGTTGCAAATGAAAGGATGATGAGTACCTCCTCACATCTTGTTTATATACTTGTGAAATAGTTACGCACCAAAGTTACTAATTATCATAGTAACTCAAGTTACTAGACTAAAAGTCAAGTAAAGTCAAAAAGTAGAAAGGAATATCCATTCACATGGGCATATTCCACTAGCATGTGATCCTATCTTGACCCAACCACTAAGTCAAGGATTCCTTCACATGGGCTATCCTTGGACTAAAGAAGAATCCAAAACAAAAAGGCTTGCAGGCCCAAGAGTTCTCAACTCTTTCCTCAAAGCCAAACACCTAGGAATAACACCAAGTCAACACACTAGAATCCAAAATAGTGGTGCTCATATTTTCCACCTCCTCTAAAGTAAGGTCCCCTCTATCTTAGCTATGACTTACTTTAGCTAATCATGACTAATGTAGAACCATCCTTTATCTCTATATAAATAATATCTCTCAAGTACTTGTAATACCAAGCATAATATCAAAATACCACACACATGCACAAATGGGTGTTATAGTCATTCCCCACCCAAGCATTGTTCTCCTTGTTGTCACTGCAATTTGCACTGGTCTCCTTTCAAGCATTTTCTCTCCTCACTTCTATCAATGCCAAGCTATATCAACTCAAAATATTCTCTCAACTGCTTACTATCCTGTTAATACACATTTGCCTCTCTTTCCAAAATTCTTCCTCCAATTATGCTGTCAATTCACAATGTTCCTCTCGAGCATCTGATCTCCTCACTTCTATCACCCAGTCAAGCTATGTCAACTCAAAATATTTTCATATCAAAACCCTCTCTACCCTGTTTCACCTCATCATTCTCTCAAAATATCCTATCAGCTCCGATCAGTTTAACTTCCTCTCAAAGCTTTCTCATCAAACCCTTATTGGTTTGTCATTATCAATAGATCATTCTTTCAAAGCTCTCATGTCTGCTCCCATCTGTCACACTTTCCTCTTGAAGCTTTCTTATCAAAATGTATCTCTCTTGTCATCTCCTTAGTAGAGCATTCTCTCAAAAATCTCCTATCTGCTCCTAGACTATCCTACCATCCTCCTTCTCATTTCTCTTCCTGCACTTCTGTCATAATCAAGATATTTCCCACTAGGAAATTCCAGTCTCTTTGATTCTATCACGGTCAAGACTTCAACTCATTCAAAAATTCATTCTCTCTGTCCAAGTTACCAGCTTCTGCACATTTGCACTGTGCTTCAAGAAAACTCTCTCTCCCTCTGTTCTCTTCTATTAACTTCTCACATTATAAAATTCATTCTCTGTGTCCAACCAACACATTCCTTGTGTTGGCTGGACAAGTTCCAGTTCTCAGACCAAGTTCCAGCTCTTGCACACATTCACTGTCCTTCAAGAAACTTCTTCTGCCTTAGCTCTCAAATCAGTCCTTACATTCACAATTTTCTCTCTATTCAAGTTCTCACAAAACCCTTACACTCAAGAAAGCTCCCTGCCTTTGTAGTGTCAAACCCCTACAATCCCTTTGTGAGAAGCACACCTTCTCTTGTCCACTACCCAAGCCATTTCCTGCAAAATTAACTCCTTCAACCAATTCCTCATAAGGGCCTCACACTCAAGAAAAACTCCCTGCCACTGTTGTGTCAAAACCCTACAATCCCTTTGTGAGAAGCACTCCTTCTCTTGTCCACTATCCAGGCCATTCCTTGCAAAATTCAACTCCTTCAGCCAATTCTCATAAGAGCCTTACACTCAAGAAAAAGTCCCTGCCCCTATAATGGCAAATCCCTATGATCCCTTCATGAGAATCACTCCTTCTTGTGTCCACTATCCAGCAAGAACTCTTGAAAGCCATCTCACAAACCCCTCCTATTGCCTTCTCCCAGCATCCGCAATATCTCTCCCTCCAAACCTTTCCCTTTTTCCCTAAGTGTTCCTGCAAAAATCCCCTTTGTTCACCACCTTCTTCTCCGATAACTTCTCTCTTCTTCCTCTCGACTTCCCCCAACCTTGTTCAGGCTGTTTCCCAATACATAAACCCCGCTTTTGTTCTGTCCCTTTCAACCGTTTTCACCCAACATAACACTCATCTCCTCTTCTTTTCACATGCCTTTTTTTTTTGGAAATCTTTCCTGCCAACCCTCCTATCCTGCCTTGCTCCTTCAAAAACCTTCTGTTTCTGTCCTGCTCAGGCTCGCTCTCCAAGCCAAAACCTTCCCATTCCTTCCCAAAAACTCTCAACTGTCAAGGATTCCTCTCAAAAGACCTTTCAAAGCATTTCCAAACTAGAAAAAACTCTTTCTGCTCCAACACTAAAATTGAAATACTCTCTAGTCCAATAACATAAAACAAAGTCCTAAGCTTGTGTAACACAAATAAAGCTCTGAGTTTGTTTAACACAAAACTAAGTGATGAGGTTGTGTAACACAAAAGAAACTTTTGAGCTCACAAGAAATAAAAGAAACTCCCAAGCTTACCACAATGATAAACAACTCCCAAGGTTTGCAATACATAGAAAATACTTCCCACAACAAGGTAGCATTAACAACTCCTGAGGCATATCGACATAAATCCAAAGTTCATTACAACAAGAAGAAGAGGAAAAGCTTTCACACCAAAGCCTCAAGGGTACACGCGGGCTATTTTCCCTACAACAACGCTATCTCTACTCTTTGCCTTTATGGCAATTCCCTTTTTGCTGGAGCAACTTGTGTGTGGCTGCTCTTGGCTATAGACTCTTCTTAAGAGCTTTTTGTGTTGAGTTTCTTGGGACAACATTGACCTTCACTTATCATCAAGGACTATTCATGTTCAGTTATTATTGGGGTTTGTATTACAGGTCACAAGTTATACGGCTGGATTCAAATCAATGCAATCAAATTAGTGACTTGACCTGTCTGCATAAACTAGACTAGAAGCTACGAGAATGGAGTCCCATTTCCCTAACACTCTTTACAAAATAAAGTGAGCATAGTCACTCACAAAGCCACAGTGTGTTTTCCACAATCAAGTCTTGCAATTTATAAACCCACTTGGGGAGAAGCCAAACATCTTCAGAGAAAATAGTGACCACACTTAAAGTTCTCTAATGGCTCAAGCAAGAAAAGGAAAGAACCTATTATAACAAAGTTTTAATCCTAAAACACAAAAATTTACCTCTCTATTCTGCCAAAGCTTCCCTTTGACCTTCCTTCCTTCACTGATACGCCTTGTAATCTCTTCAAGCGTTCTTTTGCCTGCAAACTCCCTTCACATGCTCATTGTTCTCTTCCTCTTCCTTGTCAAGGCTCCTTCTTGATGCTTCTTTGAGAGTTTACTCCTACAAAGCTCCAAGACCTCCCTGTCCTGCAGCCCTTCAAGACTTGTCCCTATCCTATCAAAGCTCCCAAAACCCTTCCTTCTTGTTAAGACCCTTCTTCACCTTTGATACTTTATCCTCACTCTAGTCTTGGCAACATCCTTTTCTCAAAAATTCCTCTATCTAGGCTACAGTCCTGCAGCAATCCCTCTCCTTTGGAATTTCTCTCTTCACTCCTAACCAAGCCTTTCTCTTTGAGAATTTTCTCTCTTGTCAAAAGAAAAGATTCCCTCTCAATATTTCCTGCCATGTCCTTTGTCCAAGTCCTTCTTTTTGCAATTCCCTCCTCTATTCAAACCTTTCTTCTTGAAAAAATCTCCCTTTATCTAGCAAATACTTCTCCTCTTGAAAATTCCTTCTCTCTTATTCTGTCAGCCTTCTTCTCTCAAAAATTCATGTTCATTGTCCATCAAATAGCTCTCCTCTAAAGAAATTCCAATTCTCTTCTCCTATCCCCAAACTCTCCTTCAAAAATTTCTCTCTCTCTCCAGCACAACAAATACTTCTCTCAAAAATTCTTGTCCTTTGTCCAGCAAATACCAATCTCTTGCTTTGTCAAAACCCTCTTCTATTTAAAACATTCTTGTCCTTTGTCTAGCAAATACTTCTTCTCTTGAAGATTATTTCCTCTCTTGTCCACTATCCAGCAAAAATTTCTCCCAAAATATCCTTCATCTCTTCCTATATCCAGACCCTTTTCTCTCCAAAATTCCTATCCTCTATCTAGAAAACACCTCTCCTCTCGAGAAATTTCTGTTCTCTCCTCTGTCCCCATACCCTCCCTCAAAATTTTCTCTCTCTCCAGCATAGCAAATGCTTCTCTCAAAAATTCCTATCCTCACTCTAACAAATACATCTCTCTTCCTCTATCCACCAAACTTCTCTCAAAAATTTTCCTTTCTCTCTCCCTCTATCCTTTCTCTTAGAAATTCCTATCTCTCCTCTATCGAGCAAATGCTTCTTCTCTCAAAAATTCTTTCTTCTCTCGCACTCTATCCAAAAAAACCCATGATACTTCCTCTTTTTCTCCTCTGCCAAAACAGACCCTTTCAAAATACCTTCCAGTCTTGGCCCTTCTTCCTAAAAAAAATTTCCTTCCTATCCTTTGATATTTTCTCTCGTTCCTTCCTGTTATATGACCTTACTCTCTCATTCAATATTTCACTCTCTTGGTTTCTTGATGATTTCTTCCTTCCTGCACAACAAGATCTGCCCTTCAATCCCTTCCTATCCAGCCAAGGACCCTTGATCCTTCCTCTCCTCTTTGTTAAAAACCCATTTGAGACTTCTTTCTTCTCTAGAAGTCTCCTTTTGTCCAGCCCAATTTTCTCTCCCCTTGATTTCTTCATGTCCAAACCCCAACTCCTTTGAGAAACTCTTCTCTGTCCTTTTCTCACTTTGAGAATTCTATGTTCCTCCCTAGATTCCCTCGAGATCTCACTCTTGCCACTGTCCAAAATACCAAACTCAATATTATTCCCACTCACTCCCATTTTCCCAACTTCAGCTGACCCATATTGGCCTGCCCCAATTGCTCACATCAACCTCCCGAAGGCCTTGTTCATATTCTGGTTCCTTGTTTCCTCGCTTTTTAGTTCTTTTTCTTTCTCCTTCCTTACAATAGCATAAAAAACTCCCAAGTTTGAAGAAACATTACAACTCTTGCCTTGTATTCTCTCCAAGCTGCAAACCCAAATCCACTGCTCTTTGGTCAATTCTCAAAATTCTGCTATAGCCCAATAGAAGCAGCACCACTAATTTGGCAATTATAAACTTTCTACCTAGGAAGTTTAAACTGCTTGCAACTAGCAATTTTAAATACATCTACATACTATTCTTGTAAAATACCAAGATTGAGGAGAGAAATATGAGAATGGAAGCTCACAATGGGACACTTGAATGAGTGTAAACTCCAAATGCCTAGCATGAGCTTTAGCTCTTGTATTTATAGAGAACATACAAGGCCCTTGAGAAGCTTCTCAAGAATCTTCCTTGAGCCGCTTTCTTGGAGTGCAAGCCAAGTTAATTGGGAAGTGTCCCAAGAAGCTTCCTTCTAGAAGCCTTTTACTTGACATGCAAGCTAAGCTAGTTGGAAGCTTCTAGAAGCTTCCTTCTAGAAGTTACCTACATGAGGTGTAAGCTAAACTAGCCGGGATACTTCCCAAGAAGCTTTGTAGATATTTCTAGAATATTCTAGACTTATTCTAGACTTATTTGTTACTTTGTTAGCCCTACTAAATTTGTTGCTAAACTCCATACTGTTACATATTCCCCCATTGCTAGTTGGTGACGTCCTTGCCACCAATGAAGCTTCAAACTCTTGGATGGCCAATTGTGCATTATGGAGATAAGAAAGAGGTTCCCATGTTGCATCATGAAGGAGACACCCTTTCCAAAGGACCTTGTTCTCTATATGTTGTAGATGGCCTTGTTGAATATGGCGATGTGCAAGGATACAATCAACTTCATACTCCTCATGATCATTGATAGGGATGGGAGGAATGGGAGGTTGGAATCGAGAGGAAAAAGAAGAGGGGTTAGGAACAAAGGGTTTCAACCTGGAAATATGAAAGATATGATGGATGCGCATATGACAAGGCAAGGAAAGTCAATGAGCAACAGGAGAGACAATTTGGATGATATCAAGGTGTCCTATCCAATTAGGGTAAGTTTACAAACTTAGGTATCAAGTGGGAGAGGGAGGTTATTGGATGAAGAGCATGACCTTATCACCAACTTGAAAGTTGAGATCACTGCAATGGTGATCCGCATATTGTTTTTCCCAATTTTGAGCAACAAGGAGATGAGAGTTGGCTTGTTGGAGGGATTAGGAGATGGTGGTCAAGAAGGTGGAAGTATGAGGGATTTGAGATGGGAGAGGAGCAAGAAGGGAATCAGGAACAAGTGGGTCTTGGCCAAAATTGAGAAAGAAAGGAGAGAATCCGGTGCTTGCCTATTTAGAATCATTGTATGTAAACTCCGTAGTTGCAAGACATTCATCCCAATTGGCATGGTGAATGTTGACAAAGGCACAAAGTGTATCTTCCAAGGTGCAATTTGCACGTTAAATTTGTCCATCATTTTAAGGATGATAGGTTATGGACCAAGCAAGCTTATTGCAAAGCATCTGGAAGAGTGTTTGCCAAAACTTTCCAATGAAGCAAGGATCAAGATTGGCAATGAGTACATGTGGCATCCCATGATGCTTGAATACAATGTCAAATGAGAGTTGCACCAAGGTTGGAGTATCCACAGTATCAACCATTGGTGGCAAATGGATTTACTTACTAAGTTTATCCATAAACACCACTATTGTTGTGTGACCTTGCTTTGACTTGGGCAAGGAGGTGATGAGATCTAAGCTCACATGTTCCCAATGAGTAGTTGGAATGAGGAGTGGCTGAAGGAGTAACTGGCCTTGTTGCATTGACATCTCTTACATGATCCGACAAAATCCCAAACATCTTGTGCCATGTTGGATAAGGTAACCTTCTTCTGCCAAAAGGTACACTTTGACTTCTTGCAATAAAATTTCCATTATTATAGTCATCTTAGGACTTCTCGCACATGATTCACATGTTCTACCTCAATATCATCCATGAACACCATCATGTAATGATCCAATAGTCCATCCAACACCCAATGCATCTGATTGATGATGACTTTTGGAGCATTAGTGAGCTCAAAAGGTAGAACTCTCTACTCAAAACGCCCGTACCTTGTGCAAAAGGCAATCTTTTGCACATCCTCCCTACAAATGAGGATTTGCCAATAGCCACAAAAAAGATCCAACTTGGAAAAGTATTGTGCTCGACTCAATTGATCAAACAAGTCATTGATCCAAGGCAAGGGATATGCATTATTCATTGTTTGCTTATTGAGCCTACGGTAATCAATACAGAAACAAAGTTCTCCATCCTTCTTTGGAAAAAATAATATTGGTGTTCCCCAAGGAGAGGTTATATGTTGTATGAAATCCTTGTCCAACAACTCAATAAGTGTTGTTTGCAACTCCTCCAACTACTTTGGTGAGAGCCGATAGATTGGTCTATTCATTGGAGTACTCCCTAGCAATAACTCAATCTTGAAGGGCATACCACGATCTCTGAGCCGGCTTGTCTCTCACTCAAGATGAACCTCTGATGGCTATTATGGTAGCGCACCATGGACTAAGCAGGCAAAGAACCCAAACTCCATCATACTCCTCCAAGGCTAACACTCCAAGACTCAAGATATTGCTCCCTAGAGAACTCAATGAGAGAGAGATAGTTGCAAATGAAAGGATGTTGAATACCTCCTCACCCCTTGTTTATATACTTGTGAAATAGTTATGTACCAAAGTTACTCATTACTGTAGTAACTCAAGTTACTAGACTAAAAGTCAAGTAAACTCAAAAAGTAGAAAGGAATATCAATTCACATGGGCATATTCCACTAGCATGTGATCTTATCTTGACCCAACCACTAAGTCAAGGATTCCTTCACATGGGCTATCCTTGGACTATAGAAAAATCTAAAACAAAAAGGCTTGCAGGCCCAAGAGTTCTCAACTCTTTCCTCAAAGCCAAACACCTAGGAATAATACCAAGTCAACACACTAGAATCCAAAATAGTGGCGCTCATATTTTCCACTTCCTCTTAAGTAAGGTCCTCTCTATCTTAGCTATGACTAACTTTAGCTAATCATGACTAATGTAGAACCATCCTTTATCTCTATATAAATAATATCTCTCAAGTACTTGTAATACCAAGCTAAATATCACAATACCACACACGTGCACAAATGTGTGTTATATTTACCCCCGGACTAAGTTTTCACTTTGTCCTCAAAGTGATGGTCTCTCTACCTTCAATGATATATCTTCAACTTATCATGGTTAATCCTATCAAAGTGTCTTCCTCCCAACTCCTTGAGATCATAGGTGTAGTTGCCCCACACCTTCTTCGCTATGAAAGGTCCAAAGTTCTTAGGCAAAACCTTCTTTTGCACTCTCTTGAATCGAATGGAATCAAACAACATTGCCCAATCACCTTCTTTGAAAGGCTCCACCTTCTTGCCTTGCCTCTTGTCATAGCTCTCCTTTTCTTTCCTTTGGGCTTGCTCCACTCAAACCATAGCAACTGCTCTTGCCTCTTCCAACTCCACGAGTTGTTCCTTCCTTGACTTCTATGCATCACCTCCTTGTGCTTTCTTCCATCTCCTATGAATGCTTTGGAAGGTAAGAAGATCAAAGTGAATAGGTAGGTTAGACTCAATACCATATAACAATTGAAATGGAGAATATCCGGTGCAAGTTTTCATGGTTGTCCTATACTCCCACAAAACTGCATGAATCCTCTTGCCCCAATGATGTTTAGCCCCCTCCATTTTTGCATCTTTGGCCAACATCATGCACAAGGTCTGATTAGTTCTCTCTGCCAAGCCATTGGAATTTGGCTTATAGGATGTAGTTACTCCATGTGTGATAGAGAAATGTCGTAGCATGGCAATAGTAATGCTTCCTATAAACTCTCCTCCTCTATTATAAACCAACTCCAAAGGGCATCCAAATCTAGTGATAATGCATTCATAAAGAAATCTACCAACTTCATCTTCATTCTTGTCCCTCCATAGTCTAGCCTCTACCCACTTGGTAAGGTTATCAGTAACTACCACAATATACCAATTGTTCCTTGGGGTTCTATTGAGAGGACCTACAAAATCAATTCCCCACTTCTCAAAAGGTCCAAGTAATGGAATTGATCTAAGTGGTGGAGTGAATGTAGACTTTCTAGCAAAAGCTTGACAAACATGACAAGTTTTGCAATAATCAAGACAATCCTTGAAAATCCCTCTCTAATGGTAGCCTCCATCTAGAATCTTGAAAGTAGTCACCTTTCCTGCAAAGTGTCCTTCACACACTAAACCTTCTTGAAAATCCTTTATAAGTAGGATAGAGTCTTCCTTACCCACTCCTCTTGGAAGGAGACCATCTGTTCCTTGGTGAAAAAGAATATCCTCCACCATTGTGTAAGGTCTAGATCTTGCTACAAGGGCCTTCCTCTCCCTAGCATGCATCCCTTCAAGATAAGTACCTCTTGTCACAAAATCCACAATCTCCTTGTACTCCATTGGAACCTCTTGAGTGACTGAGATTGTCATGAGCTCCTCATCTGGGAAGGAATCATCCACTGGCTCATCTCCATCATGATCATAGGCTCCAGATAACAAATCAACATTTGCATATTTCTTTCCTAGCCTATCCTCAATGGTGTAATCATACTCAAACAAGAGAATAATCTACCTTGCTAGTCTCCCTTAAACATTAGGCTTGTTGAAGATATAATTCAAGGCCTTATGATCCATGACAATGGTGGCTTTCCCTCCAATCAAGTAGTGTCTAAACTTCTTGAGCCCAAAGGTCACTGCCAACCCTTCTCTCTCCGTGACAAAGTAGTTCTTTTCTGCTAAAACCATCTGCCTACTAGCATAAGCTATTGGATGATCATGCCCATCTTGGTCTTATTGACTAAGAGTGTATCCTATAGCTACATTAGAAGCATCAATGTAGAGGATGAAAGGCTTACTCCAATCAAGTTTAGCAAGAATTGGAGCTACAACAAGGGATTGCTTGAGCTCCTCAAAAGCTATGAGAGCCTCCTTGTCCTCCAAAATCACCATGTAATCTACACCCTTCTTCATGTAGATGGTCAATGCATAAGCCTTGTTGGAAAATGAGAAGATGAACCTCCTATAGTACCCAACCATCCCCAATGATTGGTGTAACTTTGTCAAGCTTGAAGAGAATAGAAGGTTTGAGATTTTCCTCACCTTTTGAAGATCAACTGCTATTCCATCCTTGGAGATGATGTGCCCCAAAAGTAGACCTTCTTCACATCCAAAAATGCACTTCTATGGGTTGAGTGATGCATTTGCCTCATCCAAGCATTGCAAGACCTTGATTAGGTGCTCAAAGTGCTCCTCCTTGCTCCCATAGACACAAAAGTTATCAATGAAGTCTCTCACAAATTTCCCAATGAAAGATTCATATACCTTGTTCATGAACCATTGGAATGTGGCTGGAGCATTGCAAAGCCCAAAAGGCATGACCTTGAAATTGTAATTTCCCCAAGGTGTGGTGAATGTAGTGAGTTGTTGATACTCTGGTGCAATCTTGATTTGGTTATATCCACTTTAACTATCTCCAAAACTATACGTCTCATGATCTGCAACCTCCTCCAAGATCTCATCAATGAATGGCAATGGGTGGTTGTCCTTCTTGGTAACAACATTGAGCTTCTTCTAATCCACACATACCCAAAGCTTGCCATTCTTTTTCTTCACAATGACAATTAGAGACACCCATTCTGAATTCTCTACCTCAAAGATAATCCAACCTCCTTGACTTTATCAATCTCCTCCTTCACAACCAAAGATATTGGTGGGCTAATGCTTCATTGCTTTTGGCAAATTGGTCTTGCATGTGACTCCACCTCTATCTTGTGCTCCTCCAAGGTGACTTCTTCAAATCATTGTAACTAAAAGCAAACACATGGATGAACTTGTGGAAAATCTACTAAAATCTCACCTTCTCCTCCTTGGTAATATTTGGACCATACTTGAGGGTAGATAACCTTCTCTCTACCTCCTCAAGTGTCAATGGTGATTTATTTGGGTCCTTCAAAACCTCTGGCTTAGGTGCAAAATCTACAGCACACAAGGGATACACACCTGAATTAGATTCAGATTCATTCTCCTCCGTGGAAGTCTCCTCTTCCATGCTTGTGTCCACACCTGAAGCTCCTTCTTCAAAATCTGATTCCCAATAATCAAAAGATGGTGTATCTAAATGTGAAGTGTTGGTGGTGTTAGTCACAAGAACTATGACTCTATGGTTTGATGGCCCAATCCTCAAGTACCCTTTGTGCCACTGATCAGTTGTGCGTGCTGCTCTCAACCATGGCCTCCCAAGAAGTAAGTCATAACTTGAATCTTTCAAGACTTGGAAAGTCATGAGATTTTGAACTCCCATAACTGAAACTATCACTTTATCCATCACCCCTACTGGTCGAACTTATTTCTTGTTTGCCATGCTCACCATAAATTTTGAAGGTCTTGAGTGTATCATACCCAACTTCTTCATCAACCTTTCTGACATGGCATTCATTGCTTATCTTCCATCAACAAGTACATCCTTGATGTTGTGACCATTCACTCTCACATTAATCTTAGAGGCATATTCACAAGCCTCCCATGGTGCTGGCTTGGCATCCACCACCCCCATTGATACTAGAGCTTTTGCCTTCTTCTTCCTCTTGATCCTTGTAGAATTCAAACCACCTCTAAGCTCCTTTCTCAAGGTTGGGTTCAAAGCAATCAATTGGCCCACTTTGATGTTAGCCTTGTGTTTACCAACATCTTCCAACACATTGTAGTTCCATTGTTGCTTTGAAAGAAAAAAAACCTCCATCCCCAACTTCTTCTTTGGATTATTTGTTGTTGATGGTGTTGAGGTACGAGTGCTACTAGTAGACATAGGAATCCTTGCTTGGAGTAAATCCTTGAGAAGAGTGAACATCCTCTACAAAATGAGCTCTCTTCTTCTCTTGTGCCAAAAGCTCCAAATTAAGATTCTTGGAGTTTGAGCACTCTCCTTTCTCATACTTGGTAAGAGAAAGGATACTACATCTATGGATGCTATCCCCTTACCTTTGTTTGTATTAGGAGCCTCTTAGGTTTCACTTCCTCCCTCCTTCCCTCTATTGGCTTCCTCATAACCTCTTCTTCTATGGGCAATTCCTTTGGATATGGCCTCTTCTTCCACGACCAAAACAATTTCTATCATTGAAATTGTTTGCTGGTTGGCCTCCTCTATATGGATAGTTTCCATAACTCCTAGGCACTCTCCCTACATTCTGATCCACCTCTCTCTTTGCCCATAGTTGCACCACATTGATCTTGAGATCCGCAAGTTGTTATGTGATGGCTTGAAGTGTATCCTTTGGTAGAGGTGCAATAATTGGAGCAACTTCTACTCGTGGTGCAACTCTTGCCACCAAAGTATCAGAAATTCCACCATACTTGTAACCTTGAGGAGAATGCATAAACTCTTTCACCACCAATCTCATCCCCTTCCAAACTCTACTCCATACAAATTGCGATCTTGATAACTTCAACCTTGGAAGAAGGTTCCTCATATCTCACCTTGCTTCTAATTTGTGGTCTCAACCCTCCCACCAAATTCTTGGTGAGCATGGCCCATATGCCAATAATAGTAGTGTAACAATATGGAGTTTAGTGATGAAGTTAATCGGGCTTATGAAGTAGAGAATAAGACAAAATAGCCTAGAATATTCTAGAAGCATCTAAGAAGCTTCTAAGGAAGCTTCCCAACTAGTTAACTTGCGCCCTAAGCAGGTAGCTTCTAGAAGGAAGCTTCTAGAAGCTTCTAACTAGCTTAGCTTGCACGCCAAGTAGGTGGCTTCTAGAAGGAAGCTTCTTGAGAAGCTTCCTAGTTAACTTGGCTTGCACTCCAAGAAAGCGGCTCAAGGAAGCTTCTTGAGAAGCTTCAAGGGTCTTGTATGCTACCTATAAATACCAAGGCCGAAGCTCATGCTAGGCATTTGGAGTTTTCTCTCATTCAAGTGTCCTAATGTGAGTTTCCATTCTCCTATTTCTCTCCTCGGTTTCGGTCTTTTACATTGGTATCAGAGCAGGAATGGGATGGATGGAATTTATGGACCACCAAATCCACTTCCGCCAAACCATTGGGACTTTCATGTCCAGATATTACCAAAGTATCGTTTCACACAATTCATTACCTCACGCTTTGGGCAGGATTTTCTACATATGATCACCATGTCAGAGGAACCCTTGATACTTCCAGTTGTAACTTATGGAGAACGGTGGACGTGTTGTATCTATGTGTTAATCAACTAGATAAATTGAGAGTAGTGGAATAGAGTAGTAGCGATGGCGGCAATACCGGATGTTATCCTTGCAATGCAACAACAAATCAAGCATCTTACTTGATTGTTGGATGAACAAGACCAGCAACGACGAGAACAGATAGACAGAGCACCAGTTCGAGATGGAGAAGATCGCATTCGATTTCCAAAACCCAAGGTGTTTGAAGGCAAGAATCTTCCAGGCATAGTGGAGAATTTTGTGTTTGACTGTGAACATTACTTTGAAGCCACCAATCTTCAAGACGAGCGGAAACAAATTCTCTTGGCTTCTAGCCAGTTGGATGGCGTGGCAAAACTTTGGTGGCGATTCCGAGTAGAAAGAGCTGAACGACAAATTGTTACACCAATTTTGACATGGGCAGAATTCAAGGATGCAATACTTGGTCGATTTTAGACTATAAATGCCTCCCGAACAGCACGAGATAAATTGGCGGAATTGAGGCAGATTGGCTCAGTGAGAAGCTACATCATACAAGTTCAGAATATCATCATGCAAATTCCAGATATCCAAGAAGGTGAAGTTTTGGATCGATTTGTGCGAGGATTGAAGTCACAAACCAGATTGGAGATGACCATGCGAGAGCCACAGAACGTAGAAGAAGCCATGCAATTGGCTGAGCGTTTTGATTCCTTAGTTGCAACAACTTGGTCTCGACCTCGACCTACACAAAACCTACCCGTACCACGAGTGGAAGAACCGGTACCAATGGAGATTGATGCTATCCAGCAAAGACCACTTGGCACAGCAGATAGAGAAAGATTACGACAAAATGGAGGTTGCTTTTATTGTTGCCAGTTAGGGCATCGCATTGCTGAATGTCCACTCAAGAATGGACGACCTTGACAAGTTGCCCAAGTGAAGGTTGTGGAGCGGAATGATCCGGGAAACAAGGAATCCCAATAGGAGATTTCGAGCCGCCTACTAGGAGCTTGATTAGTTCCAATGGGATTGAAGGCTCGACCTATGCAAGTTTGCTTCACTTGCAAGGTATGATATCTAATTGGGGTTGTAGAATTTTGGTTGATTCTGGAAGTTCAGAGAATTGCATGTCTATGCAAGTGGCAAAGGAATTGGGTATTCCTATCAGGCCAGTGATTGGAAGTAGTTTGATGATGGCAGATGGTAGAAAGGGTTCTGCATTCCGCACCTTGCATCCTATTACCTTCAAGATTGGGAAGGAGTATTTGGAGTGTATGAGGTTTGTAGTGGCACCTCTACATTATGATATCATTATAGGTCTACCTTGGCTTGAATGTCATACGGTTCAATTTGATTGGACCCGACACCAAATTCAAGTACAACACCAAGGTAGGAATTTCCGATTAGGTTGTCTGGCACCTCTAAGTAAGACACCTAAGAATAGTCAGTCCCAAGATGCAAAGTTTGCCAGGAAGGCAACCATGGAGCAAGCTTGGAAGAGAGATGAGTCCCTAGAAGGGAAGTTTGTGAATGAAGCAGCCATAGAGCAAGCTTTGGAGGACGATAAGTCTGTATTCGCGGTGTGGATCAAGCCGATTGCACAAGAACAATCTGAGGAGGGCCAAGTGCCGCATCAAGCAATGGTTGATCGGATAGTTCAAGAGTTTGCAGATGTGTTTCCGGATGATCTGCCAAAGGGATTACCCTCCGATCGAGGTATGCCCTTCAAGATCGAGTTATTGCCAGGGAGTACTTCAGTGAGTAGACCAATCTATCGGCTCTCACCAAAGGAGTTGGAGGAATTGCGAACAACACTTACAGAGTTGTTGGAGAAGGATTTCATACGACATAGTACCTCTCCGTGGGGAGCACCGGTACTATTTGTTCCAAAGAAGGATGGAGGACTTCATTTCTGTATTGATTACCGTGGGCTCAATAAGCAAACCGTGAAGAATGCATATCCCTTGCCTCGGATCGATGACCTGCTTGATCAACTAAGTGGAGCACGCTACTTTTCCAAGCTGGATCTTCGTAGCGGCTATTGGCAAATTCCTATTGAAGGAGAGGACGTGCAAAAGATTGCTTTTCGCACAAGGTATGGACATTTTGAGTGGAGAGTTCTACCTTTCGGACTCACTAATGCTACAGCAGTCTTCATGGATCAGATGCATCGAGTGTTGGAGGGACTATTGGATCGGTCCGTGGTGGTGTTCTTAGATGATATCTTAATCTATAGCAGGACAGAGGCAGAACATGTGAATCATGTGCGAGAAGTCCTAAGACAACTACGATAGTGGAAATTTTACTGCAAGGAGTCAAAGTGTGCTTTTTGGCAGAAGGAGGTTACCTTCTTGGGTCCTAAGATCTCATCAGAGGGGATCAAGATGGAAGAAGAGAAGATCAAGGCCATTACTGATTGGCCTATCCCGAAAGATGCTACAGAAGTACGAGCATTCAATGGATTGGCCAGTTTTTACCGACGGTTCATCCACTATTATGCTCACGTGGCTGCACCATCGACTGACCTCTTGGGAAAGAACTCGAGCTTCCAGTGGACCACCAAGCATGAAGAAGCATTCCAGAAGTTAAAGCATATGGTGTCTTCAAGACCTATTCTTCAACCATATGATCCTCAACTACCTTGTGTGGTTGATTTTGATGCTTCTAACTTTGCAATTGGAGCTATGTTGCAACAAGAATTTCCAGATGGACTACATCCGATTGCCTTCGTGTCCCGCCGACTAAATACAGCGGAAAGAAATTACTCTGCTCGAGATCGGGAACAACTTGCAATGGTATATGCCACCAAGGTATGGAGGCATTATCTCTTGGGGAAACAAGTGATCATGCGAACTGATCACAAGCCATTGTTGTAGACCTTACACTTGGAGCACATGAAGAGCCGGCATCGATGGGAAGAGCAACTCCAATTTTTTGACATCAAACTTGAGTACAAACCAGGTCGGTTCCATGTCATTCCCGATGCTCTATCACGACGACCTGATTTGAAGGATCTTCCTTTTATCACGGCGGCAATTACAACGGTGTCCATTGACCCTAAGGTCCACAATGAGTTTCAATCAGCTCTACGACAAGATCCCTTCTTCCAAATGGTACACGGTCATCTAATAGCATGTGACAAGGAGTACAACACCTTCTCCTTCAAGGAAGGCCTTTTATTCCATGCAGACCAGATCTATGTTCCAGCCAAAGGTGATCTTCGACTAGTGCGCCTTCAAGAAGCCCATGATTTACCAATAGCTGGTCACATGGGAGTGGACAAGACCTTGGGCACCCTCCAACACCAATGGTGGTGGCCCAACATGACACGAGATGTTCGAGACTTTGTCCGATCATGTGAGAGTTGCCAACGGAACAAGGCCAACAACCAGAAGCCGAGTGGACTCCTTCAACCACTCGCCATTCCATCCGCTCGTTGGGAGCATGTGAGCTTGGATCTCATCACATCCTTGCCAAAGACAAAACAAGGACACACTGCAATTGTGGTGTTTGTGGATAAGCTTAGTAAGCAAATCCACTTGGCACCAACCTGTGATACCGTGGATGCTCCAACCTTAGCGCAAATCTACTTCAACAATGTCTTCAAGCATCATGGGATGCCACGTGTACTCATCTCCGACCGTGATCCTCGATTTACCGGGAAGTTTTGGCAAGCACTCTTCCAGATACTCGGCACCAAGCTTGCTTTGTCCACGGCCTATCATCCTCAAACTGATGGACAAACCGAACGCGCCAATCGTACATTGGAGGATATGTTGCGGGCCTTTATCAATGTCCACCATACCAACTGGGATGAATGTCTTGCAGCTGCAGAATTTGCCTACAACAATTCCATACAGGCAAGCACTGGATTTTCTCTCTTCTTTCTCAATTTTGGCCAAGATCCGCTTGTTCTAGATTCCCTTCTTGCTCCCCCTCCCTCTCAGGTTCCTCATACTTCTACATTCTTGACCACTATATCCCAATCTCTCCAACAAGCCAAATCTCACCTCCTTGTTGCTCAAAATCACCAAAAACAATATGCAGACCATCATCATCGTGATCTCACCTTTGAAGTTGGTGATAAAGTCATGCTATCCTCTAGTAACCTCCCTCTCCCACTTGATACCCAAGTTCGTAAACTTGCTCCTAATTGGATAGGACCCTTTGATATCACCCACATTATCTCTCCTGTTGCTTATCGTCTTGCCTTACCTTGTCACATGCGTATCCATCCTGTCTTTCACGTTTCCAAGTTGAAACCCTTTGTTCCTAACCCTTCTTCCTTTTCCTCTCGAGTCCAACCTCCCCCTCTTCCTATCCTATCAATGATCATGAGGAGTATGAAGTTGATTGTATCCTTGCGCGTCGCCATATTCAACGAGGCCGTCGCCAACACACGGAGTACAAGGTCCTTTGGAAAGGGTATCCCCTTCATGATGCCACATGGGAACCTCTTTCTCACCTCCAGAGTGCACAGATGGCCATCCAGGAATTCGAAGCTTCACTGGCGACGAGGACGTCACCAACTAGCGGCGGGGGAATATGTAAAAATATGGAGTTTAGTGACAAAGTTAATCGGGCTTACGAAGTAGATAATAAGACAAAATAGCCTAGAATATTCTAGAAGCATCTAAGAAGCTTCTTAGGAAGCTTCCCAACTAGTTAACTTGCGCCCTAAGCAGGTAGCTTCTAGAAGGAAGCTTCTAGAAGCTTCTAACTAGCTTAGCTTGCACGCCAAGTAGGTGGCTTCTAGAAGGAAGCTTCTTGAGAAGCTTCCTAGTTAACTTGGCTTGCACTCCAAGAAAGCGGCTCAAGGAAGCTTCTTGAGAAGCTTCAAGGGTCTTGTATGCTACCTATAAATACCAAGGCCGAAGCTCATGCTAGGCATTTGGAGTTTTCTCTCATTCAAGTGTCCTAATGTGAGTTTCCATTCTCCTATTTCTCTCCTCGGTTTCGGTCTTTTACAAGTAGTCTCCACATCATCCCCAACCTTCCTCAACACTATACAAAATCTGGACTCTAACTTTTTCCACTCTTTCCACATAGACTCTCATTGTCTCTCCATCTCCTTGTTTGAGAAAGGTAACCTTACTTATCAATCTCTCATAACTCTCATCTTGGAGAAAGTTCTCAATGAGTGTTGAAATCAAACTCTCCAAAGACTCTTCTTCCCCATCTCTCCTCTCTCTTGTTTGGTATTCTGACTCATACCATGTAAGTGCTGCATCCTCAAAGAAATCTGGTAAAAATGGAACCCACTCATTCTTCCTCCTCTCATTTTTTCCTATGCAAGCTCTCTTGAAGTCTCTAAAAAATGCCTCCATATCTTCTCCATCCTTGCCAAAGAAAACCGGAAGTTTCCCCATTTTAGCCCCTCACTATCTTTCTTTTCTCTCAAATTTTTTTCTTTTTTTTCTCACTCTATAACTAATAGAGTATATACATGACTAACACCATCTTAGAATAATCCACTCTAGTGAACACAAAAGGTTTAGGTTGCTTCAAGATTTCTATTGCAACATCAAATCCTAGAATGTATATTAATCTCAACTCTCATAGATAGTTTATCCATAAGTTGAAAGATTATCTCCATCACTAATCTTGAGAACTAGCTGATGAAGGTGATAGTATTTCTGGAGTTGTACTAAGACTCTCTCTGAGATCCTTCACCAAAGTCTCCAAAAGTGCTTTTACTCCACTACACTCAAGTCCTTTTGGAAGTCCTTCTACTCCACAAACCTCACACAACTCTTTGGTCTTAGATCTTCTCCCTCCCAATCTTGGTGAAGAAGGTCCAACATGCAAACCCAAGTCAAGTAAGCCTCTCCTTTCCCTCAACCTCTTGCTCTCAAAGGTCAATGGACATGAAATTGCCTTATGTCCCTTCTCTCTACATAGAAAGCACTTAGACTCACTCTTTCCTCCAAGTGGTATAGGTTTTTGGATCCTCTCAACACTCTCTTCAAATTCTATTGTAAACTCTCTTTTCCTCAAATCCACCCCTACAATCAACTCAAACCCTTTGGAAACCTTTCATAGTCTCAACTTCTACTCTTGATGACCTTCCATGTTCCCAAGATGAATCTAAACGCTCAAACATGCTTTTTGTTGCTTTAAACTCCTCATGCATGAGATCTCAACTTTGCAGAATTGACCCTTCCTCACAATTTCACTCAAATCTCTCAACTTGTATGTGACAGTCCTTTGAAAGTTTCCACACTTGATCACAACTCTAGGGTGTCTCTCCCTTCAAAATTTCAAATCTTTTGATTGACCCATTTGGCCTAGAAACCTTTCTATTCAACACACATATTTCAGATTTGGTTTGAACACCACCCCCCTCACTTCAAAAACTCATTACTCCCTGCACAAAAATGCTCTCTCTCTAACTTTTGTGGCAGAAAGTAGGATATAATAAACTAAATTTTCCAAAAAAATATAAGGACAATTGACTAAAAATTGAAGAAATGTTAGACTTTGTACAATTTCCAAGAAAGCACGTAATTGCGGGAGCAATTTACCCTATCAACTTTCAAAAATTCCAGCCCAATACTCATAGTAGCTCTCACAATTATTTCAAGTGTGCTAAGTGAAAGATACTCTAAGCTATCATGAATAGAAATTTCAAGTCCAGATCTCAAACTTGAGATTTTACCCAAAATCACCTTAATCTCCAAAATCTACAATCTACCTCACACAATCTCTCCAAATCCTCTCATCTGTATAAGATATACAAAATCACCTCAAAGACATCATAATGAACTATAGAGTATACAAATGGATCTTGGTTCTCTAACATAAGTTCAGCACTCTCCTCTACTAATGTTCTCTCCAAGTGAGCTCTCATAGCCTCCTTTTGCCTAATGTAGAATTGAACGTGGAACATTATCTTGCCTTCTAGAGAGGTCCAGGCAACGGAACCAAAAACGTGAGCCGACCTGTCTCTCACTCAGGATGTACCTCTGATGGTTATTATGGTAACGCACCATGGACTAAGAAGGCAAGGAACCCCAACTCCATCATACTCCTCCAAGGCTAACACTCCAAGACTCAAGACATTGCTCACTACAGAACTCAATGAGAGAGAGATAGTTGCAAATGAAAGGATATTGAGTACCTCCTCACCCCTTGTTTATATACTTATGAAACAGTTACGTACCAAAGTTACTAATTACCGTAGTAACTCAAGTTACTAGACTAAAAGTCAAGTAAAGTCAAAAAGTAGAAAGGAATATTCATTTACATGCACATATTCACTAACATTCAGAGGCATTCACTTGCATGTGATCTTATCTTGACCCAACCATTAAGTCAAGGATTCCTTCACATGTGCTATCCTTGGACTATAGAAGAATCTAAAACAATAAAGGCTTGCGGTTCCAAGAGTTCTCAACTCTTTCCTCAAAGCCAAACACGTAGGAATATAACCAAGTCAACACACAAGAATCCAAAATAGTGGTGCTCATCTTTTCCATATCCTCTAAAGTAAGGTCCCTTCTATCTTAGGTATGACTAATTTTAGCTTATCATGACTAATGTAGAACCATCTTTTATCTTTATATAAATAATATCTCTCAAGTACTTGTAACACCAAGCTAAATATCACAATATCACACACCTGGACAAATAAGTGTTACAGATATGAGGGTAATCCCTTGGGTAGATCATCCGGAAACACGTCTACAAACTCTTGAAATATTTGATCATCCATTGCTTGATAAGGATCTTTGCTTTCCTCAGATTGTCCTTTTACAATAGGCTTGATCTATACCGCAAAAACAGACTTATCTTCTTTGAAAGCTTACTCTATGGCTGCTTCACTAACAAACTTCCCATATGGGGGACTCATCTTTCTTCAAAGCTTGCTCCAAGGCTGCTTCCTTGGCAAACTTCCCATCTTGGGACTCATCTCCCTTCAAGGTTTGCTCTATTACTACCTTCTTGACAAACTTCCCATCTTGGGACAGACTATTGTTAGGTGTCTTACTTAGAGGTACCAGACAATCTAATTAGAAATTCCTATCTTGGTGTTGTACTTGAATTTGTCATTGAATTTAGCAATATTATTGGGTCTTCCTTTGACAGTATCATCTTCAAAGGAACACGCAATAGTGGATGTCAAATTGTTGTAGCCCGGGTCATGATTCCACCCACCCGGTGGAACTGCAACACTGAGCTCCACTTTCTACGCAAGGTCAAGGATCTTGCACGCATGAAACACGCCAATACGGTCAACCTCTTTGCTTACTGTGCCGAGGATGAACCATTTGAGCGGATGCTAGTTTTTGAGTACACTCATCAAATTGAACCTTATGATGTTCAAGCTAAGGTAGTCCTAGAATGATATCATAGTGTAGAGTTGCCACTACAAAACTCATACACTCCAAATACTCCTTCCCAATCTTGAAGGTCATAGGATGCAAGGTACGGAATGCAGAACCCTTTCTACCATCCGCCATCATCAATCTTCTTCCAAATACAGGCTTGATAGGAATACCCAATTCTTTTGCTACTTGCATAGACATGTAATTCTTTGAACTTCCAAAATCAACCAAAATCCTATAATGTTGATTAGATATTGTACCTTACAAGTGAAACAAACTTGTATAGTTTGAGCCTTCAATCCTATTAGAACTAATCAAGCTCCTAGTAGGTGGCTCAAAATCTCATATTGGGGTTCCTTGTTTCCTTGATCATACCACTCCATAAACTCCATCTAGGCAACTTGTCGAGGTTGCACATTCTCAAGTGGACATTCAGCAATGTGATGCCTAACTTGGCGACAATAAAAAACCACCATTTTGTCATAATCTTTCCCTATCTATTGTACCAAGTGGTCTCTGATAGATAATATCAATCTCCATTGGTGTCGATTCTTCCACCCATGCGTAGTGTACATGTAGACTTTGTGTAGGTTGAGGTTGAGACCAAGTTGTTACAACCAATGAATCAAAGCTCTCAACTAATTGCATGGCTTCTTCCGCATGTTTTGGTACTAGCATGATCACCTCTAATTTAGTTTGTGACTTTAAGCCCCTCACAAATGGATTCAAAACTTCACCTTCTTTTATATCTAGAATCTACATGATAATGTTCTGAAATCGTGTGATGTAGCTCCTTATAGAGCCAATCTACTTCAACTCAGCCAATTTATCTCGTGTTGCTTGGGTAGCATTTATAGTTTGAAATTGACCAAGTATTGCATCCTTGAATTCTGCCCATGTTAAGATTGGTATAAAAAATTTTTGTTCAGCTCACTCCACTTGGAATCGCCACCAAAATTTTGCCACACCATCCAATTGACTAGAACCAAGAGAATCTATTTCCGTTCATCTTGAAGATTGGTAGCTTCAAAGTAAAGTTTGCAGTCAAATAAAAAATTATCCACTATGCCCGACATATTCTTGCCTTCAAACACCTTGGGTTTTGGAAATTGGATTTGATTTTCTCCATCTCAAATTGGTGCTCTCTCTATTGTTCTTGTTGTTGTTGGGCTTGTTCATCTAACAATCTAGTAAGGTGCTCAGTTTGTTATTGCATAGCAATGATAACATCCGGTATTGCCACCATGACTACTACTCTATCCCACTACTCCAGATTTATCTAATTTATTAACACATAGATGTAGCACATCCACTATTCTCCATAAGTTACAACTAGAAGTATCAAGGGTTCCTCAAACAAGGTGATCATATGTAGAAGATCCTGCCCAAAGGGAAAGGTGATGAATTGTGTGAACCAATGCTTGGGTAGTATGTGAACACAAAAATCCCAATGGTTTGGCAAAAGTGGATTTGGGAGTCCATAAATTCCATCCATCCCATTCATGCTCTGATACCAATATAAAAGATCAAGACCGAGGAGAGAAATAGGAGAATGGTAGCTCACATTGGGACACTTGAATGAGAGAAGACTCTAAATGCCTAGCATGAGCTTTGGCTCTTTTATTTATAAGGAGCATGCAAGATCCTTGAGAAACTTCTCAAGAAGCTTCCTTGAGTTTCTTTTCTGGAATGCAAGTCAAGTTAACTTGGAAGCTTCTCAATAAACTTTCTTCTAGAAGCCGTTTACTTGGCTTGCAAGCTAAGCTAGTTGGAAGCTTCTAGAATCTTCCTTCTAGAAGTTACCTACTTGGGGTGCAAGCTAAGCTAGCTGGGAAACTCCCAAGAAGCTTCCTAGATACTTCTAGAATATTCTAGGCTAATTTGTCTAATTTGCTACTTTGTTAGCCCTACTAACTTTGTTGCTAAACTCCATATTGTTATGATTCTCTTGATTTCTCTATAACACCAAATAGGACTAATTCAACCCATAGATTATTTTCTTGGCAACATCGGATGATCTTTTTTATCTTCTCCTTCTTCTTCTTTAGCTACAAAAACAAAGGACAAATGATCATTGACCCCATCAATCTCTTGCACCTCGTTCTTGTGGTCTTTGTACTCAACTTTGATAGGAAAATCCTCCTTTAGTGCCTTAGCCCAAATTCATGATCTTTGTACCTTCAAGGTCATCTCTTATGAGTTTTCTTCATCTTCTACTTTTGCTTGACTTGGACCTGCAGTTGTTGTTTGCAGTCCTCTTGTGGTACCCACATTTTTCATTTTGGACGAGTTTAGAAGAAGAAGTGCCTTGCTTAAACCAAATTGAAACCAAATGGAGAAGAAATGAGGGGAAACTTGTGTTTCAATCAAGCTCAAGGAAGAAGACTTTGTGTTGGAGGAAGAGGGGCTTGGATTGGATCAAAACCCAAAGAAGTTTAATTCATGTAAGAGGAAGAGGAAGAAGGAGGTCAGACGCCAAGGGAGGGTTTCTTTGCATTGGAATGAAGGTTACAAGTCAGGAATACTGTGGGGGCCATATCTCAATGACCACAAATTCAAATCAAGCATGCTATATCTAGTTAGAAGTGTCCCATTCAAGGCTTTCCGTTGCCAGCAAAATCACAGAGTTTGAAGGTATGTACAAGAAGTTACAAGTATTTGAAGTTTTGGGAGTAGATGTACATATTAGTTTAATGTTTTTGCGTTGGTATCTTCAGGTCAATATGACTTTGGACTTCAGACTTCGGACTCCAGACTTTGGACTTCAAGTTTACACAACTTTGGGTTAGAAGCTTCTTTGCTTCAAGACAAAGGTGACTAGACTTGAGATAGTCGGACCTCGGAGTGTAGTGAAAGTGACTTCGAGAATCTTGCCAGAAGCATTAGAGAGAGTTAGGATAGAGAAAAAATAGATAGTTAGGATACCCATGACTTCAATACGTTCTGATTGAAGATAGGATAGAATTAAAGGAGAAATAACAATAGTGAATAAACCCAAAGTGCAAGATCAGACGGTAAGTGTCCTCGGGTCAGTTACATGAGTGATTAGGGGAAACAAGGCTACAAATTGAAGGTGTAGATAGTGTACCTATGCTTTCAATTACAATTCTTGATGAAGATATAACAGAATTTGCAAAGGAATTGATAGTAGTGAAGTCCGATGTTGTAAAACTAGGAATTCAAGTGTCTTCGGACTTGTTATTTGACACATTAGAGAAGAGTGGGTCGGGAGATAAGGAGATAGAAGAGTTACCCAAGAGCTTAATTGTAGTTCCTAGAGTAGAAGTAGTAGAAATAGTGAAGGATTTGGTAGAATTAGATAAACCCAAAGAAGGAGAAGTGATAGGAAGATCATCGAGTTTGGAAGCCAATGAGGAGAAAGACATCAGATTGGAGTAGTAACAATTTTGAGATAGGAAGAGGTATATATGAAGGTTTGCATTGTCATTTTGGATCTGCAGGTTAGAAGAGTTGTTATAGAATGGTATTTTTGTTAGAATTGTTGCTTGCTTCATTATTTAAGAGTGACATTTGCATTGAAATCTTCTTCAGTGCTCATTATTTCTGAGAATAGATAAAGCAAAGTGCTATGAAGCAATGCTTGTCCTTTGAGCTTAATTCAGAGTGTCAACTTTTTGTGTGTGTGTAGAATTTTGAAGTGCAAGTCAATGTGCTTGTTGGATGTTGGATTCTGTAGCCTTGATCTTCATTCTGTGTGTTTGATCTTGAGTGAAGTGCAATTGGAGCAATACCTTGATAGGTCTGAGAGGAATTGTAGTATTAGTAGTATTATGCATTTGTGAGTGCAGCGTGAAGTTGATGTGAAGCAATTTTGATCAAAGAAGTTGTGCCTTTCAGTGGAGGGGTGGAACACAATTTTGAGGTAAAGTTGTTTTGCAGCAAAGTGCAGTCTTTGGGAGAATCTGAATCATCACAATCAAGATTTGTTTGGATAGAATTTGCTATGTTGTGATTAAGGAGTGTGCATTTGTGACAAGTTGTCAAGATTTTGAGCTTGTTACTCTCTTTTGGGTGTGGTTTCTACCTGAGAGATTAAAGATGCAACCAAGAAGAACTACATTGTGACATTTGACTTTGTATTTAGACATTTCTAACCAGTATCTATGCGGGAACAAACTTTACTTACATGATTACCACAAAAGTGATATTTGCCGGGTTGTCACACTTTGGTACGTAACTATTTCACAAGTATATAAACAAGGGGTGAGGAAGTACTCATCATCCTTTCATTTTCAACTATCTCTCTCTCATTGAGTTCTCTAGTGAGCAATGTCTTGAGTCTTGGAGTGTTAGCCTTGGAGTAGTATGATGGAGTTGGGGTTCCTTGCCTTCTTAGTCCATGGTGTGCTACAATAACTGCCATTAGAGGTTCATCTTGAGTGAGAGACAGGCCGGCTCACAGACCAAACTTGTAAGATGTAATGTTGCTCATCTTCATTTGCTTCTCAATGCAGATATGGATGGAAATGCAAGACAAATCTCTTTTTCTCCTCCATTCTCAAAAATTTTAATCCCGAATAAAAATGTGTTGCAAATGGTACAAAAAGTGGGGCACAGATCTATCCTCTAGTTCACAATCATTGTCTCATCCTTTGGTGGAAACATTTTGCCCAATCCACTTTCTCTTTTGCAAACACTTGATAAAAGAATACTGCCTGATTCATTGTCATGTATGTGGTTTGCTCAGGCTTGAGCATCACCATCATCACCCCAATAGTACTTCACTTTATTGGGTCCAAATAAGTATCCAACTTGTAACCATTGGTAAGTGGAGCAAAGAAGGAATTTCTCACTTTTGTGGTTTCCTCCAAAGACTCACACTTTTAATAGAGGTTGATTTTGGCCACGTCCTCCGCTCACTTTCCTAGGACTAACCTTCAATCTGACTTTGTCCATCAAGCCTGATTTCCTCTCTTCTCCACTACTTTGGGGTCATCCTCACAATTCTTGCAGTTATCTCTACCATGAACCCTAGAAACCTAAACAAGGACCTTGAGCAGAGAGCAATATTCCTCAAAAAAATGGGACCATACGAGCTAAAGTACAAAATTTTATTTAAAATGTTGTACTTTATTTTATTTATTTACAATGGGTGAAGACAAAGTACTTTGGAGATGCTTAGAAGCATAGAAAGTTGGAGGAGTTAGGGAATTGAGTCCTTACACTTGGAAGCACAGGGAGGACACTATGCCTTGAAGGATACTGCAAAGAAAATTCTTTCATTGGGTATTGGTGGCCTACAATGTACAAGGATACTCAAGCCCATATCCTTTAAAGGCAATGTTCAACACTAAGGCCAAAGTAAGGATGGAGGAATCATGACTGTATGAGTTGAAGTTGCTTCTGCAAGAAACCTAGAAGAGAAGAGCAAAGGACGTAGATATGAATAATCTGTTAATTTGTCTTAGAGGCCAAGTAGATAGAAAGATAATGGGAGACAATGTCTATCTCATATTAGATTTTTTCAGAACAGACTTAGATGAACTTCATAGTGGTTTGAAAGAAAGTAAAGAAACCCAATGCAAAGTAGTTGAAGTAGGAGTGCAGGTGACTTTGGGTCATTCACTTGAGTCAATTGAGGAAGTTAGGACAAGAAATGAGACTATAGTTAGTAGGATTGTGAATTCAGTCACAATTCAGACTAAGGATAGGAAAGAAGTAGAAGAAGATGTAGATACTGTGGACGAACCCAACTTGAAGGAGGTGAGGGTAGGAACATTGAGTGTAGAATCTGAAGAAGAAATAGAAGTTGGATCAGATTAGGAGTACCTGATTGAGATACGAAGAAGTGTATCTAAAATGGTAGAGGTTTGATTCAGATTGGAAAATATATAGGAGGAATTTGAAGCGGTTTAAGCAGTTTGGATAAATGTTCACCGCTTTGTGTGTTTGTGAGTATTTGGAGAAGTTCAAATTGAAATTTTGAAGTTGAGTATGGTAAAGTGCTAACACTCAATGCTCATCATTTTAGCTTCACTCAGAGTGTGAATCCTATGTGTGTGTTGTGAGTATTTGGAGAAGTTCAAATTGCAATTTGAGTGTATTAGATGTTAAATTCTACAACTTTGATTCTATTTTGTGTGTTTGATACTGAGTGGATAGTAATGGAGGCAATACCTTGACAAATCAGTGAAGAATTGTAGTGTTGGTAGTATTTTGCATTTGTGAGTGTGACGTTGGGTTGATAGAAAGCAATTTTGACTGACAAAATTGTAGCTTCAGTGGAGGGGTGGATTACAATTTTGAGGCAAAGTCACTTCATGGTGAAGTAGCCTTTTTTGAAGTAATTGAATCATCACAATAAGTATTAACTTGGAAAGGATTTGAAGAATTGTGATTTATGTGTGATGTGAATTTGTGACACGACTGAGATTGAGTGCTTGCTACTCTCTTTTGAATGTGGTTTCTACCCAAGTGGCTAAAGATACAACCAAGAAGAACTTATTTTTACCTTTACCTTGTATTTGTCAATTCTTGACTCGTATCTCCATGGTAACAAACAATTATTCACTGATTATTTAAAAAGTGATACTTGCTAGGTTGTCACAATTACCCACCCCTCTTGACCAAGGTTTTTCACATGATGGGGCCAATACTAAAGGCCATGGAAGACCTACTGCAAGTGTATTCAGACATTGATCCAATCATGACTGATTACAAGCGCTTGATAGAGTTCTTACACTATCAATCCAGAATCTTACACTCTTTCTCCCATTCTTGCAACCACTCCATCTCATGTATAGAGGAAGAAAGATGGTCAGAGAAAAATTTTATGTTAGCATGTCTTAGCTCCTTGCATGTCATACACCAGATATTGGGTTGGGTATATGGTGTGAAATTTCTCCTTTCCTTTGCACCAACCATTTGCACCTTGATAAGTTCTAACTTGGTTCCCAATTGAGCATGGGCTTTCTGAGTCAAGATCATCCTGGGGTTTTGAACACCTTGTTTTTCTCTTCTCCTCTCTCTCTCTGTCTTCCAAGGAGGATGAAAAAAAGGAAGCTGTATTGGACGTGTTGGTGGATATCAAGGGCATTTTGCAAGCAGATTTCTTTGGTAGTTTCTTCAAGCTACGGCTTTGGCATGATCTCCCTACAAGGTTCATCCTTGCTGCCTCATATATTTTACAGATTGGAGCACTTGGTCTAATGTGTTGTGTCCTTGTTCCTTTGCAAAAATGCAAAGCTCCATTGGCAGTCCTCCTAGTAACCATGCTACTGCTTGTGCATCCGTGTATCCTAGGGGGACTTCCCTCTTGGGAACTCGACTTAGCAAGCATTTAAATCTCTATGTGAAGCCAATTAGCTTTTTGTTCTTCTTCTTCTCCACAGTATTGAGAGTGGTGAAGATGTTTGTCTCATTGTCTAGTTCTCTGAATTGGTCCAAAAATAGTTCTTGAACAACAGGCCAAGCCTACACATTCACAGGATCCTATGTGTACCAATTTTTGCTTTCTTCCAGAGAAAACTTGAAACTTTTTGAAGTTTGTCTGCATTGTTGGCAACACATATAGCTTTCAACTCCTGCATGAAGATATCAAGATCTTCTTCAATATCCTTCCCTTTGAACTTTTGATAATTTTGTCTCATGAGGCGGTTCTGGTTTGCCATGCTGATGGAAAAATTTGATGTGGTAGACAAGGGAGAACTAAGAGCGGTGTCAAACAAGTCCCAATCTTGCACACTACTCAAAAAGGTGTCCTCCTTTTCTTCTTCTGCATGTGGGCAATGGTTCCTTTGGAGATGAGTTGGTCACATTGCATGCTTTTTGATCCCCTAGGGACTACAGAGGTAGGCTCTTCAACAAAGAGTTCACCAATGGAGACAGTATCATTCTTTCTCCACAGCCAGAGGGGAGAGTGGAAGTAAATCTTGGAGAACCCTCCTATGGTACCTCCTTTGATTCCTCCATGGGTTGTGATGGTTGATTGGCGACACTAGGTGAGGATAGAATCGGAAAATATGAGGAAATGGGTGGCAGGCTTTGAGGCACGGTCTTGAGTCCCACATCTTCTTTGTTCAATGATAACCATTGCTTAGCAAGCTCCATATATTTTTTTCTCTCAAGCTGTGAGGTTCTGGCTTGAGTGGTTCAGTCAATGCCGGAGTACCACACAGCTTCTTGTTGCCTCTCTTGCTAAGTTGCCTTGTGCTCTTGAGGGATGGGAATATCAGTAGGTACTATTTTCCCCAACAACATCCACTGCCTTTCTCTCTCTCACTTCTAACCACTCTGAGGAGTGTATCCTCAATAGCGGTGCTAAAAAACAAATAACAACCTAGTGTCTACATACTAATAGTATAATTGATAAGAACAGGTCATTCCCACAAAAAATACAGTGTTTACATACTACTAGTATAATTGGTAAGAACAATTCATTCCCACAAAAATACGGGTTGGAAATGGCTAGTCATGAAGGAATCAATGTCACAAGTTCTCTATTGTTATGTCTTTATCCTCTTGTGCGGGACAATTCTAAGAAGAGTGTATTGCACCCCACTATATCACAATACAAAAAAGACTAGACAAAGAAAATAAGATCCCCTTTGTTGATTTTCGCAAAGGCGTGAGCTGAGAAGAACCGATGCCAAGTGGACCATGAGGATTGTACGAAGGTTCTAAAACTGAGTTGGCTGTACATATCCTTCTAGTTCTTCACTCTTTTTGTCATAAATGACACCTGCTCCTTGAAAGCAAGTACCCTACATACAGTCACGGCAGCTCTTATATTGTTTCTGAATCTTTGTTGTCGGCTTCATATCGGAGAAGCACCGCATAGCAAAGCCTGTGAGTTGCCAGTGATCAAAGTGTGGAGAACCTATGTTGCCGTAAACGATACCCAGTATCGGAATGACTAAGCAATTCAAGGGATCCTGCTGATCAAGTCTCACTCCGTCAAGGTAAGTTCTCTAGCCTTAACGTACGCCGTCCGTTCGGCTGCATGCACATGCTTTGAGAAACATTCTAGCATAAGAGGAAACGGACTAATGTCAGCTGGACAATCCGACTCATGTCGTGTCATCATGATCTTGTCCGGGCCCATGACGGTTTTCTGAGCACGGCTCTTGTGATAGTTTATATTTTAAGAGATTCGATCCCCTCAAGGAAGACCTTGAGGGGATCGAATCTCTAAAATATAAACTATCACAAGAGCATCCTTCGTGGTATTGGCTATGGGTAAAATTACAAAAAAGACACTGAAGCTACACTCTTCTGAAAGTTCTCAGCACATATGTTCCGACGTCGGAATTTTATAATGATGAATAACAGATTTCCCGCAAGAGGAAATCTGTTTCATGACATGAGCTTTTACATAAAACATGAATTGCGGAGAAAATCATAGTTGTCGAAACATGTATAAACTTGTAGCACAACAGAATTCGGACCAATATCTGCCACAGCAACAACCGGTTGCTAAAGGTCACATATCCTTAAACTATGTACTTTGCACCTTTATATTCAGATCTTTCCGGGACTTGCAAGTCACGAAACATCTGCCATGCTCAAAATACGTCTGGCTGTCGAACTACCGGAAAGTTGGCACTAGCATGAGTGTTCATAGATTTATAAGAAATTATTTATATGTACTTTATTCCGCGTCCGCATCCGGAATATGAATGTAAAGTGAGGTGGCGTGCACCACTTAGAAAACAGACGACCAAGGTGTTTTCATGGCTAGGTGAATTTCGAGAATTCTCTACGTCTGAATATCTGCAATTGCGAATCTGAACTTTGGCCAGGTGAGACAGACTTATTGCGTTTCCGAAGCGGATAAGTTGTTACTACGTGTTATGTAAGTAGGACAATTGGTGACAATTGTGACGTTTGAGTTACCTGGTGATCGATGTTAACTTTTAGAGTCCGGAAAGGATGCTTTAATCAGTGTCTGATCACGACACTGGAGATTCGAAGATCCTGTTGCAGTTCAACTTGCAAAACATGAGTAGATTCTGTAGTGTAGTGGCTGATGAAAATCTGGAAACTCAGGCATGGCAACTTCTTTTGCTCCGTACACTCGGCTCTTGGCACACGAGTGCATTTTCGATACTACTTGCACTATCGGTCTGAGGAGGATTTGACTCTATGGACAAGTCATCGGCATCAGACTCGACTGGAGTGATTAGGTTGGGTTCTACTTTGGTCATCTGCTAGAGGTTAGACTTGAGGAGAGCGCATGCTGTACTTACACTCAACCTCTGGATCCTTGGCAGAGACCGTGATGTTCGAATTGGTGAAGTCCACCAATTGGATGAACTTATATGCAGTGTACTACAATCAGTGAACCTGGAGAAACTACATTCAATGAGGTCCCCAGTTGGAGATCTACCTAAGAGAGCAATTTCTGCAGATTTCGATGCAGTTACTGCTTGGTCCTTCTGATACCTAACCACCCATCCAGACATGACAAAACCGCACGTTTTAAACCCAGAGGAATAAACCAACCAAAAACTCATCGGATCGAGGAAATTCTGATTTGGAGGCACAAGTACGTGTACTGGTATGTGCTGTGTTAACCAGATCTAGAGGGCTTCTTTGGTTTCCTGGTATTCAAGTAACGGGAAATTGAACGTCAGAGTTCCCCAATTGAAACACTGTACATGTACTTGACAATTGCATGTGCAATGAAACGCGCTTCTCCGTAGTAGTGATACTTCTCACCGAGTGTTCACCGACTTGCCAAGTAGAGAAGTTGTCTTTAAGGTACAAGATAACGAACGTAGAACACATCTTCCGGATATGGGAGGATTGATTTGAAGAAATATATACCGTGTAATTAACGTAAGCTGTGTGTTTTTGTAATTGAATCTTCCACGACTGCAGTGAGCACGCATTTGAATGGGGTCCCGCAACCCGAGTAGCCACTTACAAAACGGGATCATTGAGTAGGGAATCTGCAACTGAAGAGCAAGACCCGGTTGACTCAGACTGCGATTACGTAAAGACAATGATTTTGACTCTCGTCCAAAAAGATTATAACTGAAGTAAGGTCGTTGACAGCTGGCTGCCGCCAATTCGACTACCCACAGAAGGGGCAAGAAAGGTCAGTGGCAGTGAATGAAGAAAACTTTTGCATGCATGTCGGCTGGAACGGCTCTTCGATTTGAAGCAACCAAATTATTTACAGACAGAAACATCCATTTTATTCAATGAAGTGAACAACTTGAACAATTTTGCGGTTTCCCGCAGCCACAAATTCATCCGGAAAGTGTACTTTGAACAACCGACTCGAAATAATGACCACGAGAGACAAGATAAGTCGAAGATAGTCCCTACACTGTTCTATAAAAAGTACATGTTAACGTGATTTATTTCAATGGTTGATTCAAGTTATATGTTGGTTATGAGAACATTGTTTGTTTATTATTTCTATTAGTAATATAATTATATATTTTTTATGTTTATGGTTGGTATTGGAAATCATAATTAATGTTTTTAATATTTTTATCATACAGTAATTTTTTATTTTTCAATTTATGAATTTTTTACCATACAAATACTTTCAAATTTTTTAATAAAATGCATATTTTTGCAACAAATTTTGACCATATCAATCAATAACGAATGTAAAGTAAGACATGACAAATTAACTTTTAAATATTAACCTCTATGATATATACTAGAGCTTTTTGGTATTCCGTCAAGGGCTTTAGTTGAATTGTACTGAAAATTGGTGGCAGATGAATGCATATCAACTCTTGTAATTATCTATACTCAAGCTATTTCAGTTCCGGGAAGTCGCTTTTGCTTATCGAGTATTGATAGTTTTCATAACGACACGAACATTCTTTGTTGTCTCGTTGAATGAGCAGCGAGAGATCATCCGCTTCTCCTTCGTCTTTCGTACGTTACCCTTTCTTCACATCCGTTTGCTGAAGAATGGATTTTGGCAACAGAGACTATCGAAAGAAATGGATGCGCGATATTTATAAGGAAGAAATTACACGATGTGAATCGAACTTGAAAGCCCCCAAAATGACCATTTCGCGGTGATTCGCATGCCAGAATTAGCTTAAAAATGGAATTTGGAGCAAATATTCCTCTTGAAAGCTTCCTTGTATGAGTGGATCAAACCATCTAAAGATTTTCAACGATACTTTATAAGACGGTAAAGGACTCAGTCATGCTGGGGTGAATATTACGCTGGAGGAATTTCCTGCATAAATGCCAACCACCGCGCTAATGTAATAAAATCGCGAAGTGAGTCTAAAATATTCATACCTGAAAAAAAAGCTCACTGAAACCAAACAAGATCATAAACGAACTTCTTTGTTATGGTAAGGTTTGACTTCGAGTCTTCAAGTCCATTCTGCGCGTCAACTCACAGTGGTGATAGGACCTGAAGAGGGGCTGACTTATCTCCATAGATGTAGGCAAGCTGATGAGAGGAGCAGAAAAGTGACTCTTTTGCCTTGAGATTCTGGTAATTTCAAATCACTGACAGCTGAGTGGAAGTTTTCAGTTGGCAGACATTGAGATTGAGAAGCTGCACTTGGCTTCAACAATTGTAGCTTTGACTTGAAACAAAGGAGCTTCAGTAGACGTGCAGTTTGTGGCATCTAGGCGTGTATCGGTAGCCGATGCACGCTGCTCAACGGGAAATCGGAGTACCGACAAAAGAAGTCCTCTCATGGCATGGAAAGCGTGTCGCAATCATTTGCACTCCATCTCAACATTTCGTTACACACAATCATGACAACCATGGAACATCGGCAGCTGCCCTTGCGATTAGCATACGACCCTGATTGTTTGCTAATCTTATCCTTTTCTGCAAAGAGCAGGGTGCTCTTCCAGTCACCTTCCGTAAACCGGCAAAAACTATTAGGTGGAGGTGCAGGCTACACTCCACGCGGCAAGGTCATTCTCTGAAATTTCTGTCTTAATAAAAGCTTGTAGACAAAGTCCTGAATTGCAGAGATTCGGGGTTGCTTGAAAGCTATGTTAAGGACGTGCTGCACGCTCTGCAAGACCTTCAGACGAAAATCTCCCCTTTATAAAGAGGCATGGATTCAGCACTTCCCATTCAGAGTTGTACAACGAGTGAATCATTGTACAAATAACAGACATTCCGACCTTAGAACTAGAGCTGAATTGACTTCCGGCTTCGCAATGATGAAGGAACATAGCTGGGGAAAGTATACATCCGTTTCAAACAAGCCTGTCTTTACTTTACGACTTGCTTGTCTGCTTGGAATGCTATGCTCCTTGTCAAGCATACAAGCCCAGGATGTTCATCAAACGTGCGGAAACCTGGATGCATCACCTGCTTTGACGCCTTTCATTCAAGCACTAACAATACCAGAGGAAATTGATATTGCTGATGGTGTTTTGCTGGTTTTGGGTGCTTACAAAATAACTCAGGTTCGAAACCATGGTCACTCTGAACAGTGTTACTCACATTGACTATCATCGCATAGTCATGAATAGTGTCTAGCTCTACTAGCCGTAGTGTTTCCCCAATTGTAGCCAGTAAATATTTCGGGTTTATTCATGCACATTTGAGATGACATTGTTAACTTGCTTATGTGTCATGAATACCGTTCAGTTGATTGTCATCATTCGCCTCACCTACAAGCCTCGATCATTCGATTAGCCTCACACCATGAGCCCAAAGATATGGCATGGTATTCTAGAAAAAAATTCGGTGCTGCGAAGCCGCCTTTATATGGTGAATCTCCGGATTTGGTAACGTTCACGATGATGAAGTTGGATTCTAAAATCTGCAATTTCTTGGCTTTTCAGAGCGTACATCCAGATCTTCCCAACACAACGTTTTACGCATATGGAAGGAGTCAAGCCACAGCTACGTACCCAGGGCCGACCCTCGTAGCTCAGCAAGGTGCAGAGTCAAGAGTTACATTTAATAATAACATCACCGGTGAGCATTTCCTCACCATCGACACCACCCTTCACTGGGCGGATCCACCGCAAGGTGGAGTCCCAATTGTCACACATCTACATGGAGCGGATACAGAGAGCAAATATGATGGACATCCAGAGGCTTGGTACACAGCTGCAGGGGACCGTGGACCTGCTTATGTGACAAACGAGCACTATTATCCAAACGAACAACCTGCGGCGCTTCTCTGGTACCATGATCACAGTCTTGGCATGACTCGCGTCAATATGGCAGCTGGTCTTGCAGGCTTGTACATTTTACGAGAAGATGAGGATATTTACGGTACTGATGATCTACCAGAGGGAGAGTTCGAGATTCCCCTTCTCCTTCAAGACAAGCAGTTCTTCCCCAACGGCTCCATCAACTTCCCAGATATCGGTCCATTTCCAGATTTCCATCCCAATTGGTGCCCAGGTTACTTCGGTGATACCATGCTGGTCAATGGCAAAGCTTGGCCTTTCAAAGATGTCTACCCAGAAATCTACCGCATGCGTATTTTAAATGCAGCAAATGCGCGAGTCTTTACTCTCACCTTGAGCGATTCGAATGCGAAGATGATTCAAATTGGCACAGATGGTGGCTACCTTCATGAGCCGATCGCCCTTACTAGCCTTACCATTGCTCCCGCATATCGCGTGGATGTCCTCTTTGATTTCAGAAATGTATCAGTCGGAACCGCTGTTTATCTGAACAACTCAGCTCCAGCTCCTTTTCCGGATGGACTTGCTATCAACAGTCCTCCAAGTACAACGTACCTCATGAAGTTCAATGTCATCGAAGCTCCTGTAGACAAGGTCATCCCCACCCAAAAGGTGCCAACAACAATTGGACCAGCGGCAGATTTCTCTGAAGCTGGTGCTCTATTCCGAAATGTTACACTCAATAACATCAACCCACCCAATCTTACTTTTTTGCTGAATAACAATCCCTGGTCTGCTGAACCGACTGAGATACCAACGCTATACACTACTGAGATTTGGGACATCACCCACCTGATCAACGGGGGTATCCACCCCATCCACATTCACCTTGTCAACTTCCTCATGATCCATCAGCAGGCATTCAACAAAACGCTGTTTGACGAAGGCGCTTGCTCTCTCGACTTGCTATTCGGAGATTCTTTCAGCTGCTTCACCGAAGCTCCGCAGCCTCCAGATGACACTCAGGTTGGGTGGAAGGACACCATCATCGTGAACCGGGCCACCGTTGCAAGGTTGCTTATCCGGTTTAAACCAAGAGAAATGGAGAGATACAGTTTTGATCCGACCACCTTCCCCGGTTACATCTGGCATTGCCACATCCTTGATCACGAGGATAACGACATGATGAGACCTCTTCCAATGGTCAATCCTTAAGGTTTGAGCAGCGGTATAGGTTTTACCGATTGGTATACTGCAGCTGGAGACAGGTCCTTTGACAATATATCTCGAACGTACTTGGGATCGCACAATGGAGCACACGAATTTGCTGGAGCGGTGGTTGATTCACATCACAGCGCTAGCGAAGATTCGTGGAATGATGTAGTCATCGTTGATACATTCATGCGGTGATGCATTGTTAGATCGATCTGAGTAAACTCATGATAAACCTCTCCTGAGGTCAGATGTGAATGCATGATTGCCGCATATCAGTACTTTAAGATGCTATTACGTACACAGTGAGTCTAAGAATTCCACCTGAGCCAATTCGATAAAGTATAGTAGGTTTCTAGTCTAAGACCGATTTATTCATCGTAGTATACATCGGGTTTGCTTAATGATGCTGAGCATCCGTCATCTCAGCAGCTTCCAAGGGCAGTCAAAGAATAGCTCACTCAGAGTTTGGTTCCATCAGCTCTATAAAAGCTTCCGTTCTGTAGCAATTAGAGGAAATGCTGTGACCTTTCATAAACGTTGCAGATTTACTTAGTGACCGGATTCTGAGCACTATTAGTAGCTCATGTTCTATGACCAAATAATTATGGTGTCGTTCTGGGCTGAAAATCCCTGCGACCCTCTGAGAACAGATGGTCACCCAGGGCATTAAGTCACGTGGCTGGTAGTAACTTGCAGAGTACATGAGAACCATATCGCAGTTCCAGCAGGAAAAGGTCCTGTACATGTACATATGGACCAACGATTGTTCTGTCTCTATAAAGGTCGACATTCAAACAGTAACCAGTAAGATCACTTCCAGAATGTTTGAGTTTCAGTGACAGGCATCATGCAACTCGAGACCAAGAATTCCACCTCGTGAACCAATTTCCGGTTCGACGTTTCTGATATGAATATAAGAAGGGCAAAATGAGCGTTTAAGAAGGTATTAGTCATTGGTTTTGTACACCAATAGACGCTTATCTCAATCTGAAATGATATACATCCAACCTCTTTGTTCTTCTTTCCCTAATCCTATATAATATCAGACTAAATATACATGCTATATGTGAACCGTCATGAATCAAAAGGGTTCGTCAGAGTAATTGATAATTGACTTGCTAATATGGGAAAAGGAGATCAGTAGTCGCAGTCAAGTAGATATTTGAGTTCCTCTACTTCATAGAGCATTCAAGTAGTGATAAACTTATTGCATGGTGACTTCAAACAAGCATCATTCGTACAGCCAAAGGATGAGCGTCCATGTCTATACAGTCAGTTCCGATATCCCGTGGTCTGCATGTTTTACGCCACCTTTGATCATGACTTTGAACGTTACTGGTTCTCCTCTACGCGATGGCTGGAGTATTCGAGGACTATGAAACTGCTTCAAGACATGGAAATACAAACTGGTTCGACAACGTTTCCTGTTAAGGGATTCTGGATAGTTTTTGATGCGCAATATATTTTCTGACTTATGCTTACCAGCAAGAAAATAGAATACTTCCTCTTTACCTGGTCACTATGTAGATGTGTAGCAAGGAAATACTTTCGATCACAGGAATTTAGAGGCACAATCTGAGACGATTACAAAGCTGTACAGATGAGAGCTGATGATACTGGGGACTTCGGTAGATCCCGTGTCCAAAGATGCACATGCATTTAGAATTTAAAAATACATGCTATAAACTTATGTGTATCCTTTGATAGATAAGAGACGTTGAACAACTATGAATGTAATTTATGACATAATTCAATATTTCAGTTTATTCTCCACAACTTGATTTATTCGTTGTGTTTTAAAATTATGCCATACTGTATAGTGTAATGCTCTTTGGGCAAGGAAGGAACAAGGAATTCATTTCAACGTGGCGCGTTACTTTACTTATAGGATTAGTGTCACGGTTGAATCCAATTGGTTTATATCTTTCTTGAAAAGCTAAAGTGTACAGTCAAACATATGGAAGTCAAAAGATCCAACTTGATGACAGACTCTCCTCATTGTCAAAACTGTACCTTCTTAAGTGAGTTCGGACATAAAAGGTTGTTTGAAATAAAATAATAATAAACAAAAGCGCTCAGTCATCGAGCGCTAAGCCAAAAGATCATACTTGACGACAGACTCTCCTCATTGTCAAAACTGTACCTTCTTAAGTGAGCTCGGACATAAAAGGTTGTTTGGAATGAAATAATAATAAACAGAAGTCATCGAGCCCCAGACACAAATATTTCTGAGTTCTTGTCTTGAGGCACCCAGGGTTAAATCCCTGGCTGCTCCAAGACAACACTTATTCTAGCAGATTGAATCAAACTCCATCTACGGGACGAGAAGTCGATCCCATCTATCCTCTCATTCGAGTAAAACCTCGAATCTCGCAGTCAATTGGAGGAAAAGTTTGGGCATGGCCGGGAAATGGGCTCTGAAACTGTTTAGTACAGCACCGGGAGATCAATCAGTCAAAATCCCCTCGTGCTTAACAAAAATTTGACCAAGCACTAGAAGGATCGCTTTTCATTATGTTTGATTTAAGTTCATAGAGAACAGAATCTATTCATCTTATCTTTCTCCGGTTTGATGGATTCTTGTTGTTTACTGTGCATATATAGAGAAAAAAGTGAGGGTCGACCCATGTAAGAAAGTATGAACAAAGTATTTTGGTTAAAACTTCTTAAGGTGCAAGGAGGTCATAACTCACCGATCAGATCACAACGTGCCACCGACGGTTAACATGTCTTTTCACAAGTCGCCTCTACGGGTACACGATCACAAATGAACCCGCATGACAAACACATTGAGACATTTAGCGCTAGCGTACGCTAGAGAGATTTCACTGTGGTAGAGTTTTCACTTCATCACATGCTCTCTTAGCAATGAGTTTGAGTGCTGATTATCTCTTTTCTCTGGCTGTCAAAGGGAGGCTTGTGATTCTTGATAGTAAGTTTGACTCTCCCATTGTGGGCACTTCACCAACTCTTTATCTATTCTCCAAAAACTGGAGTGCCTACGTTTTGACCCGTCCGGAGGTCTACAGAAGTGGGGCAGTGCGCTGCACTAGATTGATGGATGATCTCCATGGAAGTTAAATATTAGCAGTTTCACTAGATTACAAGTTGTGGTTGAATCATCCCGGATGCACAAAAATTGCACAAATGTGCAGTTTGGGTTAGACCACGACCTAGTTTGGACCATCCTCTATGAGATTCAATTGGAGTCACCCAAATACACCTCCTGGTAGCCCACCTTGGGTCTCCTTCTGCATATTTTCTTGTTCTTATTTTTAATAATTCGTTAAGTTTTCAGACTAGAATAGCACTGGTAGATAGGAATTATGGCTTACACTCCCACTACCAAGAAAAGACTAGAAGATGTATGTATTTACCAGATGAGGTGACCATTGGAATGGTCTCACCATTTAAATTGGACTTGAATCATGATTGCGGGTTGCTATGTCAGTATCAAGCATGCAGACATCCATGTTTGGATTCATAGAAGCAAAAAGTTGCCACACGGGACAAAGGACTAATTTTGGTAACCATAAATCCTTGCAACGCTTCATGCATGTGGGAACAATGATGTTTCACCACTAATGTCTTCTAAAATTCTGAAACTAATTGTTGATAGGTATAAGTACCCCACCGTGGGAAGGAGTAAGGTTTAGTCAAATTGAATTCATGCTGCCACCAAGATTTAAAACTAATAGAATTGTGGATGCACAGTAGGGCAAACTTGCCTAGCAGTAGAAATTTCAAGTTAACACAAGAGATTGTATGAGAGGATAATCAATATCAAGAGTGTGAAGAAAAATTGGTGAGACAAATTCACATTGGAAGTATTGGGCAACACAATGTATGCAAAAAAGAATACAATAACTGGATTCACCTTGCACTCTCCAAGAGTGGAGAAATGGTGACATATTATTATGCCTAGTATCTTAACTCAAATTTTTTATAGTTCTTGATGTGAATAAGGGGTTTAACTTATCTCTTGGTGATATTGGGGATCAAGGGAAAATCCAAATTTTATTGACTTGCAAGGCAATGTGTTTGCCTGGACTAAGGTGCATTTGCAGAAGGTTTTTGGGTTTGTTTCAACACAGGGGCAATGAACCTTGACCAAGAGTGACCTGAGAAATAGAAGAAATGAGAAGGAAATTTGAGGCCTCATTTAAAATCCAAAAAGATGGGGAATGGTAGGATGATGCCTCACCTTCCCAAAGTGCACCTTTTCCTTTCAACATACTCAGTTTAAGTAGGAAGAATACAAAAATAGCTAGTCAATAGAGAAGATGGGAGGTTTATGATTAATTGCTTTCCACTCCGAGGGGAACTCCACCTTCAAGGGGAAGGATGCCACAAAAAGAATATGCTGTAGAGGAACCAATAGCAGTAGATTTGGATAAAAAGCACAGAGTGTGGTTCTTCAATAAATAAGATTGTTGGACAAGAAAACCTTTGGTGAGGATGTCCTTTGTCTTGGGAGATCTTCATCCTAAAAAGACAGTTTCACCCTAGGACAGCCTATGGCTAGAAAAAGCCATTCAGCTTGGATGGCCCTAGGCATAGGAAATGTGATGCCAACAGATCAAGAACTACAATTGATGACATTTGAATTGTACTGACCACTCACAAATGTGAATAGTGACTACTCACCAAAGGGCACAATTCCTGAACATTCATAAAGGTTGGACCATCAACCTAAATATTGACTTGGGCCTTGGATCCCTTTCATTTTTTGCAAAAATGACCAATGCAACACTAGTTAGGCTTTCCTCACCCTCTGCAAGAAGCTCCAATGCTTGGACATTAAAATTGTAAGTGTGTGATAGTGTGAGAAGGATTGGAGAGTGGGAGATGAAGAAGGAATGATGAGAGCATCCAAGAGAAAGGAAGAAGCTACCCTAAAGTGCCAAGGGAGATAAGGAGAATTTGGGAGTTTATAATAAAATTCTTAGGATTGGTTTAATGGGTGCTATACTATAGATAGAAATTAGAAGATGTAGGAGTAGTATTAGAGAGACCCAAAGAGAGGGGAGTGATCAGAGTAACATCAGGTTTGGAAGCAAAAGTTGAGGTTGACATCAGATTGGACTAGAAATCATTTTTGAGATTTGAAGAGGCGTATATGAAGAAGTGGTTTGTCATTTGGGATCTGCATGTTTGTAAAGTTGTTGTAGAACAGTATATTTGTTAGATAACTATCAAAGTGTTTTGCCTATTTTAAGGAGGCATTCACAATGTGTTCTTGTTCAGTATTTTTATTCTTGAAGTTGAGTAAAGTAAAGAGCTACAACTCAATGCTCATTGTTTCAACTAAATTTAGAGTATCAATCCTGTATGTGTGTTTGTGAGTGTTTGGCAAAATTTGAAGTGCAAGTTAGATTGTTAGATGTTGGATTCCGCAGTTCAGATTTCATTCTGTGTGTTTGATATTGAGTGAATAACAATCAAAGCAATGCCTTGATGGATATATGAGGAACTATAGTGTTGGTAGTATTATGCATTGGTGAGTGCAGTACAGGATTGATGCAAAGCAATTTTGATCAAGGAAGTTGTGCCTTCAGTGGAGGGGTGGAATTCTGAGGTGAGATCATTTTGTTGTGAAGAAGCCTTCTTTGGAAGATCTGAATAATCACAATCAAAGTTGGTTTGGAAAGATTTGATCGTATTGTGATTATGAAGTGTTAATTTGTGATGAGATTGTGAGTCAGTGCTTGTTACTCTCTTCTAGGTGTGGTTTGTACCTAAGAGATTAAAGTAGAAGTCAATAAGACCTACACTGTTATGTTTTACTTCATATTTGACCATTTTTTACTTGTATCTCTATCTGAACTAACTTTACTTATTGGTAAGAGATATCAATAAATAGATATGAAGAGTGGCTTGCAATTTTGGATCAAGAGATTGTTAGGAAGTGGTTTAGGAAGTTAGATAATTGTTGAAGTGCTTTGCTTATTTAAAGGAAGCATTCACAATGTTATGTTATCAGTATTCATATTTTTGAAGTTGATAAAGTGAAGTGTTGTAAGTTAGTGCTTGTCATTCAACTTAATTCTGAGTATCAATCATATGTGTGTTTGTGAGTGTTTGGAGAAATTCAAAGTGCAATTGAGTGAGTGTTGGATGTTGGATTTTGCAAATCTAATTTCATTTTGTGTGTTTGATCATAAGTGGTTAGCAATCAAAGCAAGGCAATGATAGATCTATGAGGAACTGTAATGTTGGTAGTATTGTGCATTGGTGAGCGTAACGTAGGGTTGATGCAAGGAAATTTTGATCAAGGGAGTTGTGCCTTTAGTGGAGAGGTGGAACAAAATTTTGAGGCAAAATTATTTTGTAGTGAAGTAGCTTTCTTTGGGAGAATTTGAATCATCACAATCATGATTGTTTGGAAAGATTTGATGGAGTTGTGATTATGGAAGTGTAATTAGTGACAAGATTTGCTATCGAGCACTTGTTACTTTCTTTTGGGTGTGGTTTCTACCTAAGAGATTGAAGAGGTAATCAAGAAGAATTGTTTGATTACTACTTACTTTGTAGTTGGTCATTTATGACTTGTATCTCTATGGGAACAAAATTTACTTACAAATTACCACAAAAGTGAAACTTGCCGGGTTGTCACAGTCCTACCTTGGGCAGATCACATAACTAGGGAGGAGCTTCTAGCTTTCAAGATTTGTTAGTTGAAGAAAAGGCCAAAGGATGTTGAGCTAGCAGTAGGGAGGCTTAAGAAAGCACACCTTGGTAACAAAGATAGATTCAACTAAAGCCACCACTTGAGACCAAGAGATAATCAAGAGGGTGATTGGATGTTAGTCTATGATAGTAGCCTAGATAACGAACATAATTCTATGAGGAAATTGTAAAAGCATTCGTTTGGACCTAATGTGGTTGTTAGTGTGGTGGATAATGCTAATTACTTGCTTTGAGAGTTAGATGGGAGCAAATTGAAGATTCCAATTGCAGGTAAGTTTGTCAAGCTCTTCAAACAACAAGAAGAAACCTTGAACATGGAGGAAGTTAACAAAACATTTGATCTCTTTGAATTCCAAGTCTGTTGCCAGAGGATGATGAGTCTAACCAATCAGATGAGGAGGTGGTATGATTGCAACCACAACAAGTGGTTTGATTTGTTGGTGCATATAAAAGGATGCACAGGTTTAGAGGGGGTGGATGTCATATTGTGATTTTTGTAGTCCATGAAAAAATAAATTGGTGTGATTTATCTTCATAAAGAGGGAGTAGATTGTATGCCGGTTCCCAGGATTGAGCTATTGCCATGTGAGAAATTTGTGTACATGTATATGATTGGTCACATGGGTTATGGTCTTGTCTTCTTTGAGGGCTCTTCTGTATATGAATGGTGGAGAGTTGAGAGGAAGGTGTGTTTGAATTTGAAGAGTCTTGAGCAAGAGGAGGACATTGGGAATGGGAATGCTAGAGTGAGAATTAGAGTGTGGGAGGAAGATTTGAGTAGAAGATATCCCATGCTCTTTATCTGCCACTCTTGAATCTTGTTCTAATTAGGCTTCAAATTTTACACCATGATGGCTTACAGGATTGGATGGTGGCACATTTTGGGGTAGCATTCAGGGAGTCGATGATGGACAACTCAAATTTTATGGTCTTTTTGATGCTTACTTACAAGCAAGTCTAGGACTTAACAATCTATGTGCTCTTGTAGATAGAGAATAGCTCAATTTCACTCATGAGCTTCAAGGTGGAGTTGTGGGGTCCACTTGACAAAAAGTGAAGACAAATGACAAAATTGTAAGTGATTGGGTTCCAAGAGGGGAAGTCAAGAGTTTTTGGACCATTGAAGTAGTTTGGAGAGGGCATTTGAGCAAAGGAGACCTTGGTTGGAGAGAAGAGCTAACATGCTATAATTAGGAGACTAAAAACTAGTGATTTGAGCAAAATTTGTGAGAGATATAATCAATTGTATCCAGGAGGGTAAATTTTATACGAGGAGCATAAAATAGATAGTTTTTTAGAGCTTTGTGAAACATTCTAATAATCTGTTTAAATCATCGGAAAGAAGACAGTGTGCTTTTACTATTGAGCTTAAGAAATGTTAGTGGTTGATTGATCTTGAATTAGATCTTGTCAATTGAAGTTGCAGCTTTGGAAAGTGAGGCACTGGAGATGAGATGCTGATCAGGTTTGGGAATTCAGTCACTCCTAAAGTTTTGATTTGAATCACCTAGTGCAAATTTCTAATATTGTTGGTGGCTAGAGTTTGCACCTTTGTGCAAAGGTTTCATGTGAATTCCTCAAATAGAAAAATTCAAGGTCTTGGATCAAACATACATGGGTATGTAGAGCTTACAAGTTGACCCAACTAAGGAATTGATCCATATTTAGGCTTTGGGGTTGGATTAGGGTACTAAAATGTATAGTTGTTTAGAAAAGAGTAAAACTAGCTACTATAAAAAATTTGATTGACTTTGGGTTCATGGAGAATGAGAGTTGATGCAACAAACTACACTAAAAATACTATTATAAGCTCAATAGCACATTTCTATTTACTATCATGATTGAATGTGCACTTAGTCCTCAAAAGCACCCCATCAACCTAAAATCCTCAATCATAGATAGAAAAATAAAACAAATGACACTCAATCATGAGCACCTTCAAATTAAGGTGGAAATTATAGAAAGAGTCCAAGTTTGAGAGCTTTTCAAGGTGTAAGAGACCAAAACCAATGAGAGAAATAGGAGAATAGATGATCATATTGGGACACTTGAATGTGGGAAAACTATGAATGCATAGCATGAGGTTTGGCTCTTGTATTTATAAGGAGCATACAATGCTCTTGAGAAGCTTGGCAAGAAGCTTCCTTCTTGAAGCCGCCTACTTGGCATGCAAGCTAAACTAGTTCAAAGTTTTTGGAAGCTTCCTTCTAGAAAATCTTTACTTGGAGTGCAAGCTAAGCTAGTGGGAAGCTTCACAAGAAGCTTCCTAGATCCTTCTAGGATATTATGTGTTAATTTGACCTATTCACTTCTTCATTAACCATGAATAACTTCATCACTACACTTCATATTGTTACATATTCCCCCACTACTAGTTGATGTTGTACTCATTGCCAATGAAGCTTCAAACTCTTGGATGGCCAATGTGCATTCTAGTGATGAGAAATTAGTTCCCATGTGGCATCATGAAGGGATATGTGATAAGCAGAAAAATATCACTTTTGCGGTGATGAGGTAAGTAAAGTTTGTTCTTGTAGAGATACAATTCAGAATTGGTCAAATACAAAGTCAAATTGTAACAACAAATTCTTCTTGTTGCGTCTTTAATCTCTTAGGTAGAAACCACACCGAGACAAGAGTAACAAGCACTATCTTTCAATCTCATCACGCAATAACACTCCTTAATCACAACTCCATCAACTTCTATCCAAACAAATTTTGATTGTGCTGATTCAGATCCCTCCAAAGATGGCTACTTCACTGCAAAACATCTTTACCTCAAGATTATGTTCCACCCCTCCATTGAAGGCACGACTTCCTCGATCAAAATTATTTCACATCAACTCATCACTACACTCACAAATGCAAAATACTACCAACATTACAATTCCTTTCAAATCTATCAAGACATTGCTTTGATTGCACTTCACTTAGGATCAAACACACGGAATGAAAGTCAAGGGCGGAATCCAACATCCAACAAGCACATTGACTTGCACTTCAAAATTCTCCACACAATCACAAGATTGATACTTGGAATTAAGCTCAAGCAACAAGCATTGAAGTCAGCACTTCGCTTTATATATCTTTAAAATTACAACAACACACCCCAAATGCCTTCTTTAAATAGTAGATCAATAGACAATTACTAACAAAAAAACCATTCTACAACAACTTTACAGACCTACAGATCAGAAATGGCAATGCACCTCTTTGATGTCTACTTCTTCTTTGGCTTCCAAACCCAATGATCCTCCTATCATTTTCCTTCTTTGGATCTATCTAATTCTACTAATTCCTTTGTTATTTGTACGATCTCTTCACTCCAAACTACCATTGCATGTACATCTAATCTATCTAAATTTTTATCTTTTGACCCACTCTTCTCTAATGTATCAGATAATTGATCCAAAGATACTTGTGCTCTTACTTTTGCAACTTTTGACCTCTTATCTTCCTTCACACTACTCCAAAGTCTTTCTAACTCTGAATTTATTAAATCTTATCTGAGACTTACATTGTCTCCTACCTCAATTATCTTCCAATCTACTCGTTCTCTCAAACAAATCAACCAAGCGTTCATATCTACATCTTTCACTCTCCTATTTCTCATCTCCTACACTAGCAACTTCAATTTCATGCAGTTTTGCTTCCTCTAACTTTCCCTCAGATCCTGTGCTCAGCATTCCTCGTAGTCTTCCAACAAATTCTCCTACTAACTTTGATGCATATGCTTGAGATTGTTATGCCTTCAACTCTTGTCTATACATCTTCAACTTGTCTTTGTACTCTACTGCAAGCATCTTCTTTTCCTCCACATACTGAGCACTCAGCACCTCCACACTTCTAGCCAAACTTCTCAATCTTTCCTCCTCTTGGTGTTGGATCACCAACTCCCTCTGCCATGCTTAATCCTTCCCTGTCGCACTCTTCTTCAAGCTCTCTAACTCCTGCTCCATCATAGTTGCCATCGCCTTGGCATGAATGCTTTCAATGCAAACTTTGCTGACTTCACCTTTCATCTTTGCCCACATTTCTTTCTGCTCTTTCAACTCTTTGGCTTGATTGTGCATCTCTTCTCCATGCTTCATGAAACTCTCTTGCAAGTTCTCTAAATTATTCTTCTTCAAGACTGCATCCATGCAAAGTTCCTCAGCTTCTTCTTCCCTTTGAGTTGGACATGAGGCCCTATTCTGTTAACCATGAGTAACTCCATCACTAAAGTACATATTGTTACACAAGAGACCTAGAGTGATCAGATTGTAACTAATTTCATATCATTGGAAAGCTTATCTCATATGCTTTCCATTGAATCCTAGAACACTCAAATCCTAGTCATAAGAGACTATCATGCCCATCTGGCTTACATAGGATACTCTCCATCAACAACACATAGGATTATTCCACTTGGAGTACAAAATGGTTGAAGACTGAAGTACATATTGGAGGAAGCTTGGAGTATAGGTTGAAATTAACTAGATAATAGAGCAAGATGGCTGTGAAGCTCAATTCCAACAAAAAGCATGGAGTTTTTGTTAGATTCTTATGATTGGATTCTTCATGCTTGCATATGTGTTTGTATGCCTAGTTGATTTGGATTGGGGTGCAAATGTTACGCTTAGGTTCTTTCCTTCTAGGAGTGTTGTGTTTTTCTCCTTGGTTATGTTGGAAGTGATGACCAATAGACTAGGAGTGCTTGTTATGATGATAGGTTAGGTTACGGGTTCCTACCTTACCCAATAGCAAAAGTACCAAAACCTAGAAGGAAGGGTTCTACTAGTTGGGTTCTACGTGCACTCAAACTAGTAGGGACATGTTCAGCTCCACCCCCTGATCTATAGAATCCATAGTTAGGCACCTTATTTATTCCCAAAGAGAGAAAGCAAAGTAAGACAACATCCTTCCCCTTCCTCTTTTTGGTTTCTTGCACAAGCAACTTCAACTTGTGTAGTCTATATTCATCCAACTTTACCTTGGCTTCAATACTCAATATTGCATTTATCCTCCCAAAAATCTCTCCTGTTGATTCCAATGTCTTCTCTAGAATTGACTCCTCTCAAGTCCTCTCTGCTTCTAATTCATTCTGATACATCTTCAACTTCTCCTCAAACTCTGCCTTCAATACTTCCTTCTCTTCTGCATATTGAATGAAATTGAGCCTCCACATTCTTGATCATTCCCTACAACCTTTCTTCTTTCTGATCTCTATTTGCAGAAATTTGTGTCGCCAGGCCCAATCCTTCTCTACTGCAACCAACCTAAGTTTCTCCAACTCCCGCTCCATCACCATTGCAATGGATTCTGAGTGCACTACATCAAGTTTCACTTTATAGAACTTTACCTTCAACCTCCCAAACATTGCCTTCTGGTCCTTCAATTCTTTGGCTTGTCATTTAAAGATCCCTACCATGCCTTGCAAAATTCTCCTACAAATTATTAAAGCTCTTCTTCCAAAGTACTACATCAACCCAAAGTACTTGGGCTTCCTTCTCTTTTTTGGTAAACTTCTCCTTCAACTCCAAGACTTCCTTGCTCAAACACTTCACCACCTACAACTAATCTTTTACCTCTTGATGATCTTGATGCATCTCCTTTCTCTTCTGCAACTCAAATAGCAACAAACAAAAAATCCTGGATAGGTACTCCACTCCACTGTATTCTTCTTTGTTGTCTTTGTCATTGTTGTCTCTGCCTTTGACAAGCAATTCCTCCACCAGTACCTTACCTTGAAGTTGTGATCTCCTATAAGCTTTCTTCATCTTCCTCCACTTGGCCGTGCAGTTGCAGATTGCAAACTTCTCTTTGATCTTAGTCCTATGGAATACCAGCCTTGGGTCTTCTTTCTGCTCCTTGGCCATCTCCACCTTAGGTAATTCCAACTATCAAGCATCTATTCCCTCCATGCATTCAATCACATAATGGAACTCTTGATCATCCTACTCAGCTGGTTCTTCCACCGATTGCTAGACCTTGGGTTCTCCTTCACTCTCACTACTCAAATCCTTACTCTATAGAGTGAGTTGTTCTTCTTCTTCTTCTTTTGAGTTTTCTCCCTAGGACTTGGCTTCTCCTTCAGATTCTGCATTTGATAATACGTCCACCACTGCCATTTCTCATCTCAAGTTTAGTCTCTTAGTCTTTCTTGGTTGAATGGGTGATGCTACCTCCTTGGGTCTACTTTTCTTCCTTGGCCTTGGGATATTTACTTCCACTATCTTCTGCTCCCCCATCTGACTAAAGTGCTCATCTCCTTCTTGAATCTGTCTTATACAATATTGATCTTCCACATTTGCATATTGATGCAGATCTAGGTGGAAATGCAATATCATCTCCTCCTTCTCCTCTTAGCTGAGTAGGTTCAACCCCAAATAGAAATGGGCTGCAAATGGCACAAAGTAATGGGATGGCAGATTCATTCTCCAATTTCCAATCATCTATCCCATTCTCTTGTGAAAGCACCTTTTATCTTGCAAACATTTGGAGGAAGAACATCTCTTGTTGCTTCATTACATAGGTGGTGCACTTTGGCTTAAGCATTGCCATCAGAGCCCCAACTATACCTCACCTTATTAGGTGTTTATAGGACTCCACCTTGTACTTGTTCTTAGTGTGAGGAGCATTGAAGGAATTCCTCACCTTTGTAGTCTCCTCTAATGAATCACACTTTGAATAAAGGGTGACTCCTCTTGCATCCTCAACTTCTCTCCCCAAGATGAGTCTCCAATCCGACTTAGTTCATCGAGCCCGATTTCCTCTCTTCCTCTCCTTCTTGGGAACATCTTCATAGTTATTATCAATTATTTCTGCCATGAAACCTAGAAAACTTAAGTTCTAGTTCTTGGCCAAAAAAGTGACGCAAAGTCTACTCAAGAGTTTATCCTCACCATTATATCTAATCTCCAAATTGTAGGATTCCTCACTGCAATTGAAGGAATCTGCCTACTTCCCTTCATTGGCATCATGTGTTTTTTAACCATCGGTCTTTGAAAATCAAACCTAGGCCCAAGATTCTTACTCCTTTAGGACAACTATTGAGAGGACCATGATATCTGCTTGACATTTCAAAACTTCCTTTACAAAGTCTTAACCTTATAGTGTTTCACTGCATTTTCATTCTTCAGTCAATCTTCAATTGACATGCATAGATTCTACACGTCTGTTTCTATCACTCTCAATTTAATCTTCCTTTTAAAATAGCCATTTTCTTTGAATGTACCTTCTTGATTTGTTTGACCCAAAGGAAAGCAATTACAATTTCTTCAGATCAGGTTGATCCTTTTGATGTGAAGTATCTAACTTCAGATCTACCACCCTATAAGTCCAATCTGAGTCCTCTTTTCTATGACACAAAGTTGACTTCCTCGGGTTGGAAGAGAATATATGATTCTTCTTTTTTCTTCTCCATTTGGCTTCAACAATACACTTCTTCTTTAAAAATCATCAAAACCAAAAAATGTGGGTACCACAAGGATGACTGGAGTTGAGAGCATGAAAGTGAGAATCAGATTCAATGTGCACTTTTATATCATGATGTCTCCTCTAAAGAAGAAGACCGGTGTCATGCTGCAATCACCTAGAGTAGAGAAGTAAGCACACTATTGCTATGCCAGGTACTTGAATTAGACCCATTTATCTTTCTACTAAGGATTCAGGATTTTGCATGCCTCCCAATGGTAGTAAAAATTAAGGAGAAGAAGAACCTAAACTTCTTCAACTTGAGACAAAATGTGTTTGCATAGACTATGGAGCACTAGTATAAAGTGGTCGGGTCCAATTCAATGTCGGGGGCAATTGTGGTACCCACATTTTTTGTTTTTTATTCAAAATGGAGAAGAAGAAGTGTATAGAGAAGTCGGATTGCACCTATATGGCCAAAGAAGGTAAAGAAAAGAGTCTTTGGGATGAAACCCGAGGAAAAGTGGCTTTGGGTCATAAGACAAAGTACTCGGATTTGCCTTATCAGCATACAACCCAAAGTAAGGAGTCTTCATATCAGAGGAAGCTCAACCCGAGGTGAAGATAGTGTAACAACCTTTCTTTGGGGCAAGAAATTCAAGAAGAAAACCGTTCAAAACCGGCGGCCCATACACGTGAAGTACAATTGACAAGCGCATGCAAGAGGTGTGATCTCTCAATAGAAACTTGAATTGAAGAGAGATGAAGAAGGCATGACTCTATAAAAATTGGGCTAACAACGAAGCAATGTTGAGCAATTTTCCTTTGCCGTTGAGAAGTTGTCTTGTAGGTGATCTTGGGAAGGGAAGTAGAGTTGAAGTTGCGCTAGTGTGTAAAGGAGAATTCTAGAGAGTGAAACCAAGAGATAGTGAGGAAGCATGAAAGATGGGAGGAGGAAAGAAGAACTCTGAATTTGCAGTGAGAAATCATGCAATTCGGAGATTAGATGTGATCACAAGAATCAAAGTCTTGAGCCGACTTCAATCACATTCTTGGCGTGGAACTGGAATGTGAGTTTTCCAGGTTTCATGACGGAGATAATCAGGAGTAAGTGTCTCGATGGCCCTGAGGAAGTGGGGAAGAGAGGAAATCCTGCTTGCTGGGCAGAGTCGGATTGGAGATTAGTGCTAGGAAGAGAGGTAGGCACGGAGTAGGGTGCCACATTCTTGGGGAAGGGAGAAGTAGCAGAAGAAACCCAAGAAGTGGGAGATGCTTTCTCTTTGAAGAGAACAAAGAATGGGTATAAGGTTGAGAGTTATAGAGATCCTGTGAAGAGAGGGATTGTGAGTGCTCTCATGGCAATCCCGAAGCCGGAGAGAACGACTTATGTGATGAAATACCAAGCGGTGTTCTTCCATAAGATGTTTGCAGAAGAACCTATCAATTGGGCAAGGTGCTTCCATGGGAGGACAAGACAGATGGTGTGGAACTTGTGGGATAAGTCACCTCCACACTTCATCATGCCGTTTGCAGCACATTTCTACCTCAGGTTGAATTTGCTCAATTTGGCGGAGCGCAACAGAATGGTGTCTCACTTCCATCCCGACTTGAGAAGAGAAGTCGACGCGGAGGAGTAGCAATACATTCTTCAAATCCGAAGCACGGATGAGTACTATGCAAAGATGGGCAAGAGCGTAGAGGTAGAGGTAAGTACTCCAAAGTCAAAGAAGCGGAGTCGGCAAGGAGAAGCCAAAGATAAGACAAGACCTTGGAAGACCAAGAGAGAGAACCCGAGGAAAGGCATAGTGGTGATCGTGTCGTCCGAAGAAGACTCGAAAGGCAAAGCCGAGTGCAAGTCCAAAGACTCGGAAGACTCGGAGGAACTGGAGCTCATGCTGCAAAGTGGAGATATGAGTAGCAATAGTGATGAAGGTGGAGAGATGACATCGGTGCCTGCTGCTGAAGAAGAAGAAGAAAAAGTTTGGGTGGAGCTTGAAGAAGAAAATAATGCGAAGTTGGAGGATGAGATACCCAAACTAGAGGAGAAGAAGTCACAATTCAGAGAGGAATTTGGTTGAGATGCAAGACAAACTGTGAAGTGGGTCCGAGCAAGGCAAGGGAAGAGGCAAATGCTAGCTCGGGAAGTGAAGCGTCTATTTCAATACAAAGATTGCAGAGAAGAAGGCGAGTATTGGGAGAAGATGAGGTAAGAGAGGAGATTTCTACGCAGAGGGAAGTAGGTGCGAGTGATGCAGTGGAGTACTTGCAAGAAATTGTGTGCCCATTGTTGGTGAAGTTGGAGCACAAGAAGAAGAAGATGCAGTCGACATGTCCAGAGGTGAAGACTGTGCTGCATGTTTTGGCGAGATTGGAAGAAGAGAACTCAGAGTTGAAGAAGAGTATAACCCGAGGTGAGGAGGAAAGGGAAGTACTGCATGGGGAGGCAATAGTACAGAATCAAGTTATTGAGGACTTTAAGAGAGAAGTAAGGTATCGAGAAGAACTTGTGAAGAAGAGTGATATAGCAAGTGCGAGACAAGTAGCAGAGTACAAAATCTTGAAGCAGCAGTTTGCTGATTCCAGATTAGAAATTATCCATACTATGGCAAGGGTAGCAGAGAAGGAACAAGAACTCGATAGAGTGATGGAGAGTGTAGAAGAGAAGAAGCAATTGTGGCAGCGGGAGTTGACACTAAGATATAGGGAAGAAGAGAGATTACGAGAGTAATCAGGAGGAGAAGATTGTGCAGAAGGAGAAGGAGAAGGAAACTGTGAAAGCCGAGTTCAAGGCAGAGTTTGCAATGTACAGAGAAGATTGGCTTGCAGATCGGGAGCGTGAAAGGAAGATGAGATTGGATCCATTGAAGGAGATCATAATCAAGATGAATGCGATGTTGAGTACAGAAGCTAGTGTTCATATTGAAGAAATGAGGCTGCACGAGTTGAATTTGTTGGTGTAGGAGACGAGGAGGAGACATGTTGAAGGATATAGATTTGAACGCGCTGTTGATTAGTCTCAGAACTCATGTAGATAGGAAGATATTGGAAGTCGAAGACAATATCACGATTAGATTAGATCTAGTGAAATTAGAGATAGATAAACTTCAGAAAGACGTTAGAGCCAAACCCAAAGTAGATGAGGTAGGAGTGCAGATGTCTTTGGAGTTACCATTAGAGACATTAGAGAAGAGTGGGTCAGTAGATAAAGAATTAGATAGATTACCCACTAGTGAAATTTCAGATCAAGAAAGAGAACTATTAGATTTGGTAGAAGATGTAGGAGTTATGAAACCCGAGGACATAGTAGTAGGAAGTACAGCTACTTCGGGTTTGGGTTTGAAAGCCGAAGAAGAAGTAGACATTGGATCGGATTAATAACAAATTTGAGATTTGTATAGGTAAATATGAAGAGGTGCATTGTCATTTTGGATCTATAGGTTTGTAGAGGCATTAGGAAGAGGTGCATTAGGAAGATAACTATCAATTGCTTCACTATTTAAGAGTGACATTCGTAGTCTTATGTTGTTCAGTGCTCATAATTATAAGAATAGATAAAGCAAAGTGCTATGAAGCAGTGCTCGTCGCTTAAGCTTGATTCCGAGTATCAGCTTTGCAATTGTGTTTGTGAGTGTTTGGAGAAGTTCAAAGTGCAAGTCAGTGTGCTTGTTGGATGTTGGATTCCGCAGCCTTGATCTTCATTTTGTGTGTTTGATCCTGAGTGAAGTGCAATCAAAGCAATGCCTTGATAGATCTGAGAGGAATTATAGTGTTGGTAGTATTCTACATTTTTGAGTGCAGTGTGAGGTTGTGAAGCAATTTTGATCAAGGAAGTTGTGCCTTTAGTGGAGGGGTGGAACACAATTTTGAGGCAAAGTTGTTTTGCAGTGAAGTGCCATTTTAGGGAGATCTTGAATCATCACAATCAAGATTGTTTGGAAAGATTTAATGGAGTTGTGATTAAGGAGTGCTAATTTGTGACAAGACTGCTAATCAGTGCTTGTTACTCTCTTTTGGGTCTGGTTTCTACCTAAGATATTAAAGAAGAACTCAAGAAGAACTTAATTGTTACTTTGTTTCATATTTGACCAATTCTGACTCGTATCTCTACGGGAACAAACTTTACTTACCTGATTACCGCAAAAGTGATATTTTCCGGGTTATCACAACAATGCACCTTGATCAAGATAACCCCAACCATTGAAAGAAATGAGCAAGAAGTTTGAATCCTAGTAAAAAAGAAGAAGACGGGGAATGGTTGGAAGGTGCAAGGATACCATGACCATGCTCATGCACCATGGTCACCTTGGTTCATGAAATTGTTCAGATCCTTGTGGAGAACATATGTGAACAACAGGTAGGTGACCTTTTTCTAAATCCTGCACAAAGTGGAACCTGCAAATTGGGCAAAGATGTTCTACACAAGAGCTTATGGAGCAATTGCAAATGATAGGAAGACCTACTTCCCTCTCACCATTCATGTTGCATTTGTATACTAGGATGAGACTACTAGGAGGAGTGGAAGCTCTTCCTTTGTGCATTACTATCCCTAGGGATATTATCTTTGCCAATTAGGATATGAAGGCAAGATCAAGAAGTATAAGGATGCCCTCATAAAATATCAGAAGACGGGTAAGTGAGTACCTATTGACAAGACTAATTGGGAGGAGACATTGACCAAATCCTCAAGTAGTGGACTCTTTGGAAGAGGAGACTTCCCAAGCCAACAATGAATCACAATTGAGAAAGTGATGGAGGAGCTGACCAAGACTCACAAGGTGGCCCTAGTGAAGCCATTGTGCTTGTAGCATAAGAGAGGGATCCTTTGCCTGCTGTGGAATTAGCACCCCAAGAGCAAGAGAACTCCTTCTCCGAGATAGAGGTATCTTCCAACAATGCTGAAGAAAGAGAGGATGTGGGAGTAAAAAGTTCAATCCACTCTCATAATGGTGTCAGAGTTGGACATGCCAGACAAAGCCATCTCCAATCAATGATGTTGTGGTGGATGACGGGAAGGAGGTCCTGATATCATGATTGCTAAAGAAGACTCCTCCCCTAACACCGATACATGGAGAGGGGAAAATTCAGGTTCTAGCTGTCTCTCAAGGAGAGAATTGTATGGTGGTAACTCCAACTCAAGAATTGGTGCTAAGACTGTCCTACCCTCACCATCCTGGGTGAGTGAAAGGAGACTTTCAAGTGAGGAGAAGAGTAAAGGACTAGGAAGACAATTGTACTTGGACCTAGATCAGATCATTGTGGAATTCACCTCCCTTCCTAAGAATGTTAGAACCAAGGAGATAGTGGTGAATGAGTCTAGACCTGAAGAAGGGAGACCAGCAAGTACCACAGGAGCACCAACAGCACATAGTGCCCCAATGATCCTTGCTCCAACCTAGGATCTTTTGCAAGCTAGTGGAGCTGCACCAGCCCTAACACGAGAGGTGTCATGGCCCAAGCCAAGTGCACTAGAGTACGCAAAGGAGCCCTTTTTGTACCCACTCAACTAACCTCCATTGTTGTCTTGGGTTGTCTACATGTTGTGACCAGTATTGAAGACCTTGGAAGAACTTCTCCTTGCTTGCCAAGAAATTGACCATATGGTGAGAGATCAACAGAGATTGATTGATTTTTTGCACTTTCACATTTAGACAGCTGCTTTGGACAAACAAGCAGTTGAGAGGGAGTTGGTCAAAGTCAACACCCACATTCTGCACCTAGAGACCCAACTCATTGAAATAAAAGGGATTGGTGCACATGACAAACAGCATTGTGACCCAAGAGAATCTCAAGAGATGGCATGTCTCTGAAAACAGCCAGCACGGGCAGAAGGGAGAAGTCAGTATGGTGACCATGGCACTGGAGGTCAAGAGGGAGTGGAGTACCACAACGAGAAGAAGAACCAACTTCCATGGAGGCTCAAATTCATCACCTTGAAGCTGCTGAGAAAATTGGGAAGCCTCCTTGAAAACAAAGCAAGTGAATTCACTATACTTTTTGACAATTACAAGGCTTGGAAGCATGATAGTGACATTGTGCTAATAATGCACAAGGAAGAACTATTTCAATATTATATGGATATTACAACCCAAGCTCACCAGCCTAAGCTGCAGGAGCTGAATTCAGAGATACATGCATATAAGCCAAGACTAATACACTGAACAATTGACCAAGCTGGTAGAGAAGTTGCACAAGCATCATGATGCCAAGTTCAAAAGTGTCCTAAACAATATCCCTTCAAACTGAAGGAGTACAATGGACACATTGAGGAGCTGATTTTGAGGTGTGAAGGTGAATGAGGGTCAAGGAAGTAGATTGTGGCATACAATACTCATACAATTGTATAGTTTTGGACCATCAAGATGGTGTTGTCATGACATGACCCTTAGGTTGTGACTTCATCATGATGGGGAGTTCATCATGGGAGAATGTTGTTTCATGATGATGTGTATAGAATTCTTTGACCAATCAAGGCCCTATACATTAAATTGATTCTTTTATAAACATCAGATTGTCAAGACCATTCTCCCAATGTAGATGGAGTCATAGTATTGGTAAAGTGTGCAATAAGTGTCTCTTTGCATGGTGCCACCATAGCTTTTAATTTGTTACAACCAATTAGGTAGAATAGGGTTAGTCTTGATTCATAATTATGGGGTCATGGCATCAGACATCCATGGGTGCACCCCATCTTGTTGTAATATAGAGTATAAGGGGAGTCACCCCCACTGAATAGAGGTTTAGTCAGCAAAGACTGGAATTCCATCTCCTACCTGTCTTTTCAAACTCATAAATGTACAATCACAGTGCTTGTGGGTTTGTGAATTGGACTCTATTGTAGGGACAATGCTTGAGGACCTCTTAGGTCCTCAGTGTATCAATGTTAGTATGGTGTATGTTTTGTGCTTGCTGAGTCAAGTAGTGTTGAGAAACTTGAAGTAGGAACGCAAGTGCTAAGGTGTGGAAGGAAGTCAGGCTTGGAAGTTCTGAAGGGTCATGGCAATGCGTTAAGATCCGTGATGGTTGTGAGTGTTGTAAAGTACATGCATAACAAAAATCTCAAAGTATCACAAACCTGCAGTATAGCAATGATGATTGCCATTTGGGAAAGGGAGAACAGTCTCATTGGCATTGTGGTATGCATTCTGTAGTAACTACAAGAGAAAGACCTTCATGGCTAATGACAAACATTACAGACTTCCTTCAAGAGCTCATGTAGTGAGATATCATTTATGAATGTGATCTAGTGGTTTTTTTTTTTTTTTGCTATACTGTGCTATAGAAGGTTACCCTATCCTTTTATGGGAATTATACTGCCCAAGACATTAAGACATCACAATAGCCAACTTGTGACAAAGTGACACTTTCCCTGCACTCCTAGCCAATTCCAAACCGTATCTTCATGGGAAAGACCTATTCTTACCAATTATACTATAAGTACATCAACATTAGGCTTTCATAGTTATCTTGTAGGTAATGGCCCTTGGTGGCATTTCCCTCCAGGTTCCAACGTGGCACTTGGCATTGGGCCTGTACACCTTGCCTCACCTACTACTGGCACTCTGAATGATACTTCAACACTCCAAGTGCTGTTCCATATTCAGGCACTCTAGGATCATTCTACACCTCCCTGAGTGCTCCTCATTTCCTCCATGACATAGCTTTGCTTGTCACACTGATACTTGGTTTTCTAGGTCATGTGGTCTCCATACTCATTCTTTGTGTTAGCATTTGAAATTATCTTATATCACTTTGACTGCCAAACATCATGCAAGCAGGCTGGCATGCAAGTACTTGGGATCAGCTTACATCACTCTGTCTGCTTCTCCCATTCTTTCTTGCCAGGGTCACTCCTCCAAGTACCTCCCCATTTGAGGCACTTCTCCCAATATTCTATGAGTCTCCATGGTTCTCTTAGCACATTTTGAAGAAATAGGAGCACCACAATTATGGTGTGGATCATTTGCTAAGTACACTAGTAGGCCCATGCAAACACATTGGAAGGGTACAAAGAGCGTGTTTATGTATTTGGAAGGTGCTCAAGATGCACTTAAAGTATATAAAAAGTAGGAGAACACAAGTATTTCTTTTCTAAAAGTATAAAAAATGCTAGTTGGGGAGATGTTGTAAATAATAGCATATGAATTAGTGGATTAGTAGTCATGCTTAATGGTGTAACAATGGCATAGTAAATAGCAAGCATCAATTGGATTGTCTTCTAGGGAGGCAAAGTTCATGGCAACCACAAATTTATATAAGAAGTCACATAGAACAAGAGACGTCTTATGGAGGTATGATTTGAACCAAAAATTCTATGATATTTTATTATGAATATAGGAAACATAATGCTTGGTAAAAATCTTATATACATCACCCAATGACTAAAGATATAGAGATTATAAGAAGGTTTATAAAAGAGAAAGAAAAAGAAGGTGTTTTGGAGTTAGTCTATTGTGTCATAAAAGAAATAATAATAGATGTGTTTATGAAAACACTGCCTAAATAAAAGCACAGAAAATATTTACTAGACTTTGGAATTGTATGAAACTCTTATTACGAGAGAGTGTCAAAATTAAGTAATTTCTAGAAATTACTTAAGTAGGGTGTAATTAATATTTTTTTCTGTCGAGCACCACCCCTACTTATACTTCTTTGAAAGTCCAAAATCCTAAGTTATCTTACAATATTCATGCCCAACACCTAGTACCTTGTTTGAAGTATGCACTATGATGCTTAGGTTCACTTCAGGTATGTTTTATGGTGCAAACGTGCTCTGCTAAGTTGTGTCATATCTATAATCATCTGAGTGATTGTGAGTTGAGTACTGCTATGTGCAGTCAAGAGCGTCTACTCTGGTGAGATTGAGAGTTAAGTGCTGGGATGTATGATACATCGTAAGTCAGAGTGATGAGGATAGAACTTCAACTCTATCTAGTGATAAAGATGTTTCTCATAGGTATTTTAACTCTAAAAATAGCATTTTGGATGCTATCATCAAGAGGCCAAAACCTGATATTATATTTTAGAGATTAGATTAGAGATACAAAGTTGCATGTACAATTGTATATTATAGAGGATCTGGGTGTGTTGCAAGACCCTAGGATCTTAGAATACCCCTTCATCATTTAGTAAAAAGTCTTGATTTCCCAAGTTTCATTTGTATATATATGGTGTGTTTTGAGTTTATTGTTCGTGATTGATCTTCAAATTTAAATCCTTAATCAGTTACTTAAAAGTTTAAATTACTTCTACTATCCGGGGAGGCAAGATTCGGATGTTGTATTTAGTCCAGACTTCCTTGGATAGTCTTGGGTAACCTCGTCATTGTCAACGAGTTCCTTAAGTACTGTACAACAAATCCTTAAATAGAATGTATGTGTAATTCCAATAAACACTATCCCACTGAAGCTAGTAAGTACTGATACTTCTCGAAAAAAATTTCGTTGATTTCTCTTGTGGTCTTTTATTCTTTTCTCCTTAAATATCTGTGACATCATTAGAAAATCCATGTCTTATAGCTCTAATAAGCCTAAGAGACAAGGACTTATTATCGTCTCCAAGAGTACCAGACGCTTTAAGCCCAATCATTCCGGATAACGCTTAACATACTTTATGTTAAAGTATGTTAAGTAGGTAAGGTATGTTGTTGAGGGCTTTTGAATGTTATTGAGAGCTTTTGAATCAATCTCATTAACGCCACGCCGGTTCTTTTAAGGCCGATTCTTTTAGTGCTAGCACTTGTAAGAGAATATTCAATTCTCATAACGTTCTTGAATGAGAAGATACTAACCCCTACTAGTAATTGGAGTTGATTTGCAGCTTCATTCCTCTTCGACAAAGCTCACAATCCAGCGCTGTTACCATTCACCGGTATCACCATCATTTCCCTTACATATGGTTCTTGTCTGTAACTTGTCAGCATGTATACATCCAACAGAGGAATTGTAATCTGTCTTATATTGTTCATCTTACTCGTTGGAAATTCGGACTGTCGAGTCTCTTCGAGCGATTGGAATCGAGGTGCTACATTGTTAACCCTATTCCACTTTCTATTCGATGATAGAAATCCATAGTCTATGTTCCTATTGATCCCGGTTAGAACTAGTTCGACATTTCAAACACACACGTTGTATTTTTCAAAGATGAGGAATAACGTTATAAATTCTCTGCTCCCACATTAATCTCTTGCATGATTCCATGTATATCCCGAAAGGCTGCAGGTCTTTTGATTGCTGCTGCGACACTGATGATGGCCGTCCTATCCATACACCAAGTTGTCCAGTCCCAGCACGATGCTGTTGCAGGCCCGGTACTGAGACCCCCTCTGCAAACAGGAAGCTGATGGCAATGACCACTGGTAGGTTCTCACTAAACTTGAGGTAACAAATTTGAATCATCTTGGCGTTGACTGAAGGGAAAATCCAAACATTATACAGCTTGGTGTGGATTTATACGGGCTATTAGCAAGATCAAGTACTAACGCACGGCTTCATAGACCATATAATTTCTGAGAATGCGGATAGGAATACGACTGACAAGTTTGTGTTTGGCAGCCTCTTATTTGGAGCGGGGAGAATTGGACAGGAACTCCTTTTCTCTCCCGAGGAGAGTGTTCCAGCGTTGATGTTTTCTGTGTCCGCTCAACCATGTGAAATCGGCTCCATTCGGGAGTTGTTTCCCAGTAATCCATTGTGGATCCAAGGATCTTCTACAATAGCGATCAAGGTGCTGAACAAGGGTTTACTGTTGCTTTCAAGTCGCTATGGGACTGATATATATGTTACAGCCTATCTTAACAGTAAATTCTAAATCAGAACTGGGGGAGTTAACGATCACTCAGAAGGTAGAAGGTGACTTCGTGAGGAGGTTCTTCACTGTTCGATCCTTCGTTATTTACAGTAGATGTAAGTTGTTGCGGTTGAAGTAAACTTTACACTACTTCTCTCTACGTACAGTTGTGTAATTTGTGACGTTCTGAGGCACAAAGAAGTACCAAGTGTTTACTGAAAAGCTACTCATGCTAGGTGCTGTTTATAAATGAGTGACCTGATCATGAATCAAGATTGCATCCATGTGATGCACAGCAAACACAGCAAGTGTCTAGCCTTTATAGGAAATTATTCAGAATTGACAAATTGTTCCCATAATCAGTCTTGTCTCGAGCACAGTATGTATGTATTCTACCGTGCCAATTTATTCATGTCATGTCGGAGCAGGTTCACATCTCGACCGTTAGAATGGGAAATCTTCGCTGCACACCTATCGAATCGCATGCTGAAGATCTAAGTATAGACTCGCCTTGGTGCTTTAAATTGCGATGATTAAACCAAGCAGATACAATTGGTCATTCAGCAGAACTTATTTATTACAATTCTCCGGGAACGGGACTTTTGAACATCGAAACAGTAAAGCAGCAGTGTACACGTAGCTGTGGTCATCGGTGATGAAGTTGTAGTTGTTCAATTCCGTTGTTCTTCTGATGGTAAAAGACAATGATTACAGGGTCAAAAGCGCTTTGCGGTGAGGTAATGGTGAGGACAAAATGTAAGGCGTGTGACCGAGTAGCTGTTACCTCCTGCTCTGCGCATTCACGAGACAGCGTGCTTACTTAAATGCTTAGCAGTTCGAGGGTGTCCTACTATCTGCCCGTAAGATCTTTTGGCCATTGGCCAAAAACCTTTTCCAAATCTTGGCTCACCGCACTGAGATATGATGGACGAGAAGAAGTTCATGAAGATAAGTCAAGATGAGTAGACCGAGAAATGTTAACGCAGACTGTAAATTCGTAGTTTCGCACATCAGAGGACCATGAGAACAGTCGATTCAATCCTTACATGCCCCCGCTTTTCCTGGTGAAGTTCCTTCACTTGTTTTGCTTCGACCTATGGCTATACAGATCTCTTGAATCTCCGTCTTCGGATTCAAAACGACAGTACAGTAAAGAATAACCAACATCTTTTGCGTCCAGCTTGTTAGTGTTTACACCTGCACAGGACAAATCATCTTTTGTGCATCTAGGGCACTGTCATAGAAACGGTCAACCTGTCATGCCACGTGTATTAATTCTTGTCAAGTTCACAACCAAGACCGGAAGTTATGTAATTCAGTCTGATTCTTCGTCCGCCACTGCGCACATTGACCAAATCCTTCAAGTTCATCATGACCAGGGATGGCGCCTAGAATCGTAGCTAAGGTGCCAGCGCTGTATGCATCACTGGAAGTGTGAACTCTAGGTACCAGATATTAAGCTCCAGACTAAGTACAGAAGTTCTTCTCTGACCACTAGATTGGGGCAAGCTACTACTCAAGATAAAGAGCGTACTATATAAACTACGGTAGTACTCAGACGATTGAATGCACAAGATACTATGTAGCTAGTTCGGGTTTAAGGCTGTGCAGAAAGCTTCGGAAATATAACGGCCATGTGTACAGCAGGAGTTCTTGAGTCTAAGTTCAACTCTTATAGCGGATTGTGACATTCCCGGGGACAGTTCTCCTTGTCAGCTAGTCTTGGCTACGTGGTCAGTTGGAATTCAACACAACTGGACGAATTCAGTACCTGCGTTCATGATCATAGTCGAAGAGTCTTACTTACCTGTTTGAAACTGACAAGAAACATCACCTAGTGCTTTCTCTGCATCTGCAATTGTTCCAATTGCATTTCTAAGTAGTTGCAACCTTCTTCGAATTGATGTGACCTTCACCGGATCCAAACTGTAAAAATCTCACTATTGAAATTAAATGCAAAATGCAGAATCCCAGATCGAAGTTCGCTCTAGCAGTTCCTTATGTGATCTTGCCAAATGTAAGTTAGAAACATGTTTCATGCACTGATTTGAATCAACCGTCCTAGTAAATATCTTGGTTTCTCCACTCCTCAGGTTAGGGGGGATTAAAGTTGTCAAATATTGCACTTCTTCTCCACGATTTGTCGACCGCCAGATTTTTGTAGCGTAGCGTCGTCTTGTCCCGAATAGATTTCTTCATGTTAGGACATCGATTTAAACAAGCTAGATCCTAACCGCATCATCAAGCCTCAACCATCCTCCTCCAAGTTATTCTTTCTCCGGTTGCACGCTCTGACGATGCAGAACGTCGACTAAATATCGCTCTCAAGACCTAATAGCTAACAGTTCCAAACTTCTTATTCACCAAAAAGCTAATCATAACACATTGAGTGGTGCTATATATGCTGCCGCAGTCTTGATAGAAGTTGTAGCAGCCTATGAGTCCCCAGATGAGCATGAAGGTTACACAAGGAGTACATTTCGTCAAGTTACGTCTCCAGTTGCCGCTCCTGCTCCAGTAACTCCTACTCCAAGTCCCGTTCCAGCGCCTGCACCTGGCCTCAGTGCTACTCGTGCTAGTCCTGCACCTACATCACCAGGCTAGTCAAGCTTTGACTGCCGAAACATCAGTCAAACAACAAACCGCACTACTTGTTTCGGGACGAGCAGCGCAGCCACCAGAACAAATAGTAACAGCTACAGCTACAGCTGCGGCCTTCGTGTGGTGAAATGTTTCCGTGAGTTCACTGGTTGCATTCCCACATGTTAGAATCCGCAGAGTGACCTCGCAATCGTGGACGGGGTGGCAATAAATGCTTTATTCAAAGAACATTCCCTTGGATTGGCAGAGGTGACCTTGGGAGGTCTGTCTAGTGTTGAAAGTACATTTAATATAGGTGTTAGGGTTTTTACCTGGCGCCCAGCGTTAACATAAGTTAGTGTTCGTGTATTGAGATTTTTTCTCGTAGAACAAGTGGTTCATTTTATCGAGATATTGATTGACTATCATCAGTTAGTGTTAGAGTATTTAGATTTTATGTCCGAGAGCAAGTAATTCATTTCATCGATATGTTTGTTGCATAGTCAAGTTTCGATGTTTGTTGTATAATCAAGATACTTGAGTAGAGGGACGTGTGAGCAGAAGTACTGAAAAGCAAAGTTAAGCAACATGATCGAGCTTTTCATTAACTTTGAACTTGCATACCAACCCGTAGGTATTTCATTCATTCACTTCATGTATTCAGATTTATAATAAGAGTAATTTGATCGAAATGATTTTTTAATCTTTTTACATTTCTTGTATGTTGTACATTTGATGCAGATTTGTATTAATATTTATGATAATTTCCAACAAGTGATGACCCATGTTTCTGGGTGCACCTAAGAGTGATTGAAGATTAATCTTTTCGTTAGATTTTAGACAGTTGAGAGACTAAAAGATTTGAGAATAGATTGGGATACAATAATAACAAGGAGCAATGTGAGACATAGTACAAAGCAGTCCATTCAATAGGGAAAATGTTTGATTTGGAAATTTTTCAAGTCAAAGAGACTTGTAAAGATTGTTCATGGGATAGAGACTATAGAAGAAGCCATAGTAGATGGGGAAGAGAAAAACTGACAGAGCAAGAATGATACTGAAAAATATACATCTTTGGAGTCATAGAAGAGAAGTATTTATAGAGATTGATCAATTGTAGAACCGCAAACCAGACATGGAGTAGATTGATTACATTACATGAGCAATGTGCTTCGTATAGCAAGAAAATTCTCTAGCAGAGATTTTTTCAATTACAAAGGTAACCAAGAAAAGAGATAGCAAAGAACCCTAACAACTATATTGTAAAGAAGTTAGATCTAAAGGGACAAGAGATGCCTTTTGTTGGATGTACTTCAGAATCCAAACCCTTCAGATTGTGGGATGGAAATAAGAACAAGATATGTGAAAGTAGAGATGTCATGTTCAGAGTGGAGCAACCTGATCATCAATGATTAGAAATGCTAAACTTAGACATACATTATCTTCAAGAGAGATGACAAGCAAGCCAATGCTAGAATGAGCATTAATGAGATAGAAGTTGATCAATAGTTCCTACAAGCTTCTAGGGAGTCCACAGAGCAGGCTATAGAGGAATAAGCAAGTGAGACTATCATTTGTTCTCCCATAAGCTTCTAGGGAGTATATAAAACAAGCTACTGAGGAATCAACAAGTGAGACTAACATTTGGCCACTTCAAGAAAAAGTGAGAGCTAACAACAATCTAATTCACAAATGAGCTCAACTTCAACCACTCAAGATGGAGAAAATTGTACAAGTGGGAGAATGAGAAGATCACTACAAAGACTGGGTAAGTGAGATTATGGTAACACGTGTTATGTTTACATTGTTGCACATAAGATTGATGGAGGAGATGAAGATTCAGATCTTTTTTATGTCCAAGACATAATGCAAGACTCAGGTGGGTTAATGCAATGTATGAAGAATTCAAGACACTAAAGCAAAACAAGACTTGGAAGTTGACAACATAACAAGAAGGTAGAAAATGATAAAATCTAGGTTGGCTTATAGAACCAAGCTTGATACTACGTGCAACGTCTCAAGGCACAAAGATTGACTTGTAGCCAAGGGATATTCATAGTTTGAAAGAATATACTTTGAGACATTTTTTTCAGTAGTTAAGTTTGGTCCCATCAGATTTATCCTTTCTCTAGTTATAGCAGAAGACATGGGGATAGCACAATTTGATACCAAAACAATTTCTCTTAGTGGAGATTTGCATGAGGAAATTTACATGGAACAGCCACAAGGATACAAAGAATCTAGAAAGGAAGAAAGTGTTTGCAGATTGCTAAAGAGCCTTTATGGCTTATAGCAAACCTCAAGGAAATGAAACCAAAAGTCTGATGACTTCTAGTGAGGTCACTCAAGGAATTGAAGTTTTGGCAAGATGGTCCACTGCAGATATATAGGACAATCAGAGTGCTATCAAGCTGGTCTATACTATAGAGTTCAATAAAGAAACAGAGCACATAGAAATCCAGGATTATTATGTGAGAGCAGCAAGAGAAAAAGGCGATCTTTTTAAGCTACATCAACAATCAGATTCAAATATTTTTTTGAAAACTTTACCAAGAGATAAGTTTTGTAAGTTTAGAAATTTGATTGGAGTACTACCATTTCTTCAATGAGTGGAGGTATTACCACTTGAAACTACATTTCAAACGGTAATACATGTGGAATTGATATAACATATATATATATATATATATATATATATATATATATATATATATATATATATATATATAGCTGCAACATTATTTAATATTAGATTATTAAGGTATCACCTTTGAGAGATAAAGTATTTCATTCTAGATAAAGACTTTGACAGTGCAATGTCAATGTACTTGCAATATAATTGACAAGAACACGTCATTCCCATGGAATCGGCTAGGGTTGAAGGGAAAGTATCACTTTATCACAAGTCAGCTATTGTTAAGTTTTTAATCTCTTGGGCAGGACAATTCCTAGAAGAGAGTAGAGTACCTTTTTGCGGCACACTACAGCAAAAACAAAGTCCCAAAATTACATTCAGGAATGACACCCCACTGCATGAGCTCATGAAGGTGATGATTTAGTCTGTCATGATGGTCAGCGGCCTTGAAGGTCTTTCTCTTGTAGCTACCTATACAATGCATACCACAATGCCAATGAGGGCATTCTTCCCTTTATAAAAGGCATTCCTCATTGCTATACTACAGATTTGTGATACATTGAGCTTTTCATTACACACAATACTTTATGACACTCACAGCCATCACTGCTCTCACACATCACCTTGACTCTTCAAAACTCACAAGCTTGACTGCCCTCCACCACCTTAGCAATTGCATTCCTACATTGAGTTTATCACCATTACTCAACTCAACACTCACTCAACATACACCATACTGACATTGGTACACTCAGTATCTAAGGGGTCCTAAGACATCATCTCCACAACAAAGTCAACTTCACAAACACACAAGCAAAGTGATTGCACATTTACGAGTTTCAATAAATGGTACGGGATGAAATTCCAATCTGTGTTGACTGAACCTATATTAAGTCAAGGTGACTCCCCTTACATTCTCCATTACAACAAGATGGGGCGCATCTACGGTTGTGCAATGCCACAATCCCATAACAACAAATTAACACTATGGCACTGCTATGATCCCATAATTGCTGTGGTGCTGCCACCTACAGAGAGGCACTTATTATACACTCAACCAATATTATGAATCAAGCTACACATCATGAGAATGGTCCCAAAAATCAGATATTTACAAAAGAATCAATTTACAATACAAAGCCTTAATTGCTCAAAGAAATCCTCTACATGTCATCGAACATAGACATCTCATCATGTGAAGTCCTCAACCCAATGAAGACCCCAAATTGATAGTGTTTCCATCACAATGAAGTCCCCAACGCAATGGTCCAAAACTACAATTGCACAGGTATTGTACATCATGATCTACTTCCTTGACCTCCTTATCCTTTACACCTCCAATTCAATGACATGTTCATTATACTCTTCTAGTTTGTGATGGATATTGCTTAAGACACTCTTGAGCTTGGCATCACCATGCTTGCACAACTTCTTTACCAGCCTGGTTAACTGTTCAATGGAGTAGTTTTTGGCTTCTAAAGTGCATATTTCTGACTTCAGCTCATGCAGCTTAGCTTGGTGAGCTTAGGTCATAACAGCCAATTCCACTTGAGTCTTCAGCCTATTAGCAATGTCTTCCAAAACTATAGGAATTCATGTTCATTCCTCGTCTAGAGTATCACAGATGGATTGCAACTCCATCTCCACCTCCTGTCTGATTTGTACTCAGAAGATGTGTGCCCTGTCTTCATGGTCCGACACAATCATGGGCAACTCCTTGATGCACATCTTGGCTACTTCCAAGGTGGCATCACAAGATTTCTCCTCTGCGGCCTTCTCCTTTTGTAGACCCTCCTCCTCCTTCTTTAGGGACATCACCTCTTTGTCCCTAGCATCTAACTCCTCGACATGCTTCTTCTTCATCTCCTCCACTTGTTGCTTGGAACTACCCTTGATAATTGTCAAATTGGAGTCCAGTTTTGTACTTTGCTGCCTTTGGCCTGCTATCTCCTCCTTAATTCTAGAGATCTCTTGATCTTTCTCTTGCAAACTCTCTTCTTGTGAGGTCTTGTAACCCGTGAAGGCCTTCTCTTATTGAGCATACCCTGCCTTCATCACTGGAAGGTTTGCCTTGATGCTCCATAATTCCTCCTTGTGCTTCATTAGAAGGGGTTCATGGTCATGCTTCCAAGCATTGTAGTTGCTGGACAACATACTGAACTCACACAACATTGTCTTCAAGGAGGCTTCTCTATATTCTTGAGCAGCTTCAAGGTGACAAATTTGTGCATTGATAGAAGTCAGGTTTTCTTCCCTTTGAGGTCATATTTAGTTCCTTCCAAAAATTAATTTACAGCTATGTACAGGTTTCAGTTCCAATGTAGCTAGCTGGTGCATTTCCCAATGATGCATTTCTATTTTGGTGGATCCTCTCTCAGTTGAAGCCTAACTTGGCTTTGAATATTGGCCATTGTCATTGGTACTCTTTACTTCACGTAAAGAGTATTTAGCTTTCCTGTAGCTAAGTCTGCAGTAGAACATTTGTGTCTTGACAGGAATGTAGTTATTGTTGACCCCACCAAAAAGGTCCATGAGACAATGGTTACCGGGAATGATCACTTTTGTTATAGATAGCAATGATTGGATCCTCCACTTTGAGAAGCGTGAGGTTTCTTCCCTGTCAGTGGTAGCTACTTGCTGCGACTTGGTAATAAGGTCCCGGAAAAATTGAAGGCAAAGTCTATACAATTGTGGTGCTCCACGGCCATAATCACTTTATTGACCTCTCCCTTTTGCCTGTGCCAGCTATTCTTGGAGATGGATCATCTTGCAAGATTCTCCTATGTCCTGATGCTGGTCATCCTGCACACCATACCCCTTGATTTCCATGAGTTGGGCCTCCAGGTGCAAGATGTGGGTGTTGGCTTTGACCAACTCCCTCTCTACTAATTATTTTTCCCATATGGCAATCTGGGTGTGGAAGTGCAAGAAATTGATAAATCTCTTGTGATCAATCACTGCAAGGTCAATTTTCTACAGGCACGGAGTAGTTCTTCTAGTGTCTTCAATACTGATCCCAACATGTAGACAACTCAAGGTGACAACAGAGGATAGTTGACATGGTACATAAAGGCTCCTTCCATGTTCACTAGCAGGTCCAAATTCCATACTGATCCAATCCAGGTCCAAGGATGCCCGTCTCCTTAGTCCTTTACCTTTCTCCTCACTCAAACATCTCCTTCCACTCAACCAAGACGGTGAGGGTAGGACTGTCTTAAGCATAAGTTTAGGCCCAAGGACACCCATCTTCTTGGTCCTTTTTTCTTCTCTTCACTCCAAAACCTCCTTCCACTTGCTTGGGATGGTGAGGGTAGGACAGTCTCAAACATTGGTTCCTTAGGTGGAATTACCAGCTAACAAGTGTCTTCTTGAGGGATAGTTGGAACCTGCACTATCACCTCTTCTTCATGTATTGGTGTTGGGGAAGGAGTCCTCTTCTGTAACCAATATATCAAAACATCCTCCTCATCATCCATCATGACACCTCCTTGGTCTAGGGCGGCCTGGTCTGGCACATCCAACTCCAACACTATCACAAGAGCAGATTGAATTTCCACTCCCACATCTTCTTCTACTTCAGACTTGTTGGAAGACACCTTGATCTTGGAGGAGTTCTCTTGCTCTAGGGGCACTTTTACCACAGCTGGCAAAGGTTCCTCTTCCTGTGCTATGAGCACAATGGCCTCACTAGGGCCACCTTGTGAGTCTTGGTCAGCCCTTCTATCACTTCCTGATAGGGATTCATTGTGCGCCTAGGAAGTCTCATCCTCCAAAGACTCCACTACCTGAGGGTTCAGCCTATGTCTCTTCCCAGTCCTTGGCAGAGTCACAACCACCTTCCATTTTCTGGTTCTCTCTCTAGCAGCCTTGTCAATTGGCATCCACTTGCATGTCTTTTGATATTTCATTAAGGCATCTTCATACTTCTTGATCTCGCCTTCATATCCCAGTTGGCCTTGGTAACACCCAAAGAGATGGTAATCTGCCCAGAAGAGCTTCTTCCCCTCCTGCTGGAAAATGCAGCACAAATGGTGAGAGGAAGATTGGTCTTCTCATCCTTTATAACTGCTCTATAAGGTCTCAATTGTGACAATAAAACATCTTTAGGGGATAGTAATGTGCCAAGAAGAGCTTCTTCTCCTCCCTCCTTAGTAATCTCATCCCTATGGAAAAATGCAGCATGAATGGTGAGAGGAAGGTTGGTCCTCCCATCATTTATAACTGCTCTATCAACTCTTGGGTGTGATGATGGAACATCTTCATGAAGTCTATGGGATTGCCTTCATGCAATAATTATCTTTTGCAGTCTATGGGATTGCCTTCATGCAATAACTAGAAGAAGGTTGCTTCCCGCTGTCCACATAAGTCATTTGCAAAAATCTGAATAACTTCATCACCAAGGAGACAATGATGCGCTGAGCAGGGTAGTGATATCCTTGCACCTTCCAACCATTTTTTGTGTCTGAAAAAGGATTCCAAATTCCTCTTCTGATGGTCAGGACCATTATTGATTGAGGTGCATTTCTCCCTAAGCACTTTGTTATGTTTGGCTTGTAATCCAAGACTTGACTGAACAATAGCAAGAGCAAACATGACTGATGAAACACCTTGCTGCTTAATGCAATGTGGGACAATCACTTGTCTAGATATGTTCAGTCACTACTATGGCAAAGTATTGAAGTGACTAGATATCTTGAGTGGTCAATATTCAGGAAGTCATGCAAGTCTGTATTCAGGAGTTCACTAGGATGACATTGATGAGGAACTATACTTGTTTATATGTATGTATGTATGTTTGTATGTGTGTGTGTGTGTGTGTGTGTGTGTGTGTGTGTCTGTGTGCATAGAGTAATAAAGGTTTAAAGGCTGGTGTGAGCTTGTTTCATTAGTGGAGGTAGCTTCCGTGACAGGAAGTGAACCATGTTATTTCCTATTGTCCTTTGATTTCTGTTTAATGAGGTTTATGATGTGCTATTGTGAGAGGTCCTAAGGACTATGTTTTCTTACAATTGTTATCATAGATTATCTGGTCATGTAGAGGGTCTTGAGATCTGAGGGTGCAGTGAAGTGGGTCCCGAAGCAAGTCCATAGCAAAGCAATGCCAGGGGTGATATCCGTGTCAAATGCTAAATTTGTAGTGGAGAAGTTTGATGGGAAAAAAAATTTGAACTTTGGCAACTGAAGATGAAGGACCTTCTTGTCCAGCGAGGACTGCTTAGAGCACTAAGAAAAATATATGAGGACAAAAGTGATGAGGATGGGAAAGATGAAGATGCAGATCTCAGAGCTGTTAGCACTATTAGGTTGAACCTTCCTGATGAAGTGCTATACAATGTTATGAATGAGGAATCTGCACCAAAACTATAGGCCAAATTGGAGAATATTTATATGACCAAGTAGTTGAAAAATATATTGTTTCTTAAACCAAAGTTGTATATGTTGCGAATGAAGGAAGGCCAAAGTATTATGGAGCACCTCAACTCTTTGAAAAAAATCATTTGTGAACTGACGATCATAGAGGCTAAGTTAGAAGAGGAGGATAAAGCATTGTTGTTATTGACTTCACTTTCTCCATTATATGAGCATCTAGTAACAACTCTTCTATAGGGAAGGATTTTATAAACTGTGAGGAGGTCATTTCAACATTATTGTCCAATGAGATGCAAAAAAGAGCCAACCAAGAAAAGACTAATCCATAAGCCCTATTTATCAAAAGAAGGTCAAGAGAGAGAGATCAAATCATGAGTAATCAAAATCCAAGCCTAGAAATGGAGGTTCCAAAGGCAATTGCTGGATTTGTGGGAAGGTTGGACATTTCAAGAAGAATTGTAACAACAAGGATAAAATTCAACTTTCAAATCAAGCAAGTGTTGTTGAGTCATTTGGTTTTGTGGATGATGTTGTACATGTTACCCAAGACAAAGATCAATTTGAGGAGTCCTGGGTAATGGACTCATGTTGCTCTTACCATATGTGTCCAAATAAGTAGTGGTTTTATGAGTACAAACCATTCAATAGAACACCTGTAATAATGGAGAACAACATTGTTTATAAAACTATTGGCATTAGTACAATACACATTTAGATGTTTGATGGTATTTTGAGGACTCTTGCTGATGTGAGGCATGTTCTTGAGTTAAGGAAGAATTTGATATCACAAGGCACTTTTGACTCAAATGGTTAGAAGTGGGGAGCAAAAAATGGAGCACTCAAGGTATCAAAAGGGGCATTGGTTGCATTGAAAAGCAAGAAGATAGGAAATCTTTATGAGCTTGTTCTGTAACACCCATTTGTGTATGTGTGTGGTATTGTGATATTTAGCTTGGTCTTACAAGTACTTGAGAGATATTATTTATATAAAGATAAAGGATGGTTCTACATTAGTCATGACTAGCTAAAGTTAGTCATAGCTAAAATAGAGTGGACCTTACTTTAGAGGAAGTGGAAAAGACGAGCACCACTATCTTGGATTCTAATATGTTGACTTGGTATTATTCCTAGCATTTGGCTTTGAAGAAAGAGTTGAGAACTCTTGGGCCCGCAAGCCTTTTTGTTTTGGATTCTTCTATAGTCCAAGGATAGCCCATGTGAAGGAATCCTTGACTTAGGGGTTGGGTCAAGATAAGATCACATGCTTAGGGGAATATGCCCATGAGAATGGATATTCCTTTCTACTTTTTGACTTTACTTGACTTCTAGCCTAGTAACTTGAGTTACTTTAGTAATTAGTAACTTTGGTACGTAACTATTTCACAAGTATATAAACAAGGGTGAGGAAGTACTCATCATCCTTTCATTTGTAACTATCTCTCTTTCATTGAGTTCTCTAGTGAGCAATGTTTTGAGTCTTGGAGTGTTAGCCTTGGAGGAGTATGATTGTGTTGGGGTTCCTTGCCTTCTTAGTCCATGGTGCGCTACCATAATAGCCATCAGAGGTTCATTCTGGATGAGAGACAAGCTGGTTCACCGTTTGAGAGTACCATTACTTGAGGAGTGTCAAGTACAATTTATGAAAATGAAGATCCCAAAGATCTTACTCAGCTATGGCATATACTTTTGGGTCATATGAGTGATAGGGGTCTGGGTGAATTGTCCAAGCAACAACTTCTGAAGGGCCTTAAAATTCTGTGAGCATTGTGTAATAGGAAAGCAATGGAGGGTAAGCTTTTCCATAGGAGTTCATTGCACAAAGAGAATTTTAGACTTTGTGCATTCTGATGTCTAGGGCCCTACAATTGTAGCTTCAAAATCTAGAGCATTATATTTTATATCTTTGGTTGATGATTACTCTAGAAGAGTATGAATCTACACCATGAAGCAAAAATCAGAGGTCTTCTTTGTCTTTAAAAAATGGAAGGTGATGATGGAGAAAAAATTGGGAATGATAGTGAAGTATAATAATTTTGGATAATTCATCCACTGACCATACCGGGTACTCAACAAAATGGTGTGGTAGAGAGGATAAGTCATACACTCTTGACAAAATCAAGAAGTATGTTAAGCAACGCCGGATTGGAGAAGAGTTTTTGGGCAAAAGCTATAAATATGGCTTGTCATTTGGTAAACTTCTCTCGCTATTGCTATATAGTGTAAGACACCTATAGAAAAATGGATAAGTCTGCATGTTGATTGATTACTCTTCACTTAGAGCATTTGGATGCATAGCTTATGTTTGTATTCAACAAGAACAAAGGACAAAGTTAGATCCCAAATCTTGAAAATGTATATTCTTGGGATATGAGAAGGATACAAAGGGATATAAATTATGGGATCCACAAAGGTGTTATCTTGTTGTGAGTAGAGATGTAGTTTTTGATAAGACTGGTACCATGAAGACTATTACTATAGCAGAAGAAAAGAAAAGAAAATCAATCAAATTTCATTAAGATAGATATTGATCTTGGAAATGCAGACATCTAATTTCTTGTAGACCTACCATGTGAAGCATTAGAAGAGCAAATTCTAGAAGTCATTCATGAATATAGGTATTCAAATAGGAATAGAAGGCCTCCAACGAGATTTGATAATTCATTTTAGCTTCTACTTTTCTTATGGAGAATGGTGAGCCTTCTTCATATGAAGAGGCAATGCAAGATCAAGAGTGTCAAAAGTGGTATTGTGCAGTTGAAGAGGAGATGAAGTCTTTGGCCAAAAAACCAAACTTTGAGACTTGAAAAATTACCTATGGGAAAGTTCCCATAGGTAATTGGTTGCAGATGGATATTCTGGAGGAAGGAAGGACTTGCATATTAGGTGGAGATGGATACAAAGCAAGGCTTGTAGCAAAGAGTTATAGCCAAAAAGAAGGTATTGATTTCAATGAGATTTTTTCACCCGTAGTGAAAATCTCTTCAATTTGTACATTATTGACAATAGTTGCATTGCATAATTTTGGACTTGGAGCAACAAGATGTTACAAATACTTTTTTACATAGAGAATTGGAGGAAGAGATTTGCATACATCAACCTAAAGGTTTTATGGTACCAATGAGCCCTAGTCTGCAGGTTACAAGAGTTTTTATATGGATTTTATAAGCAAAGTCCAAAACTTTTCCTTTTCTCAGTCCTTCCTTTGAGACCTCACTCCTGCAAAACCCCAAAAGCTCTCAATATCTTATTCCTGTCCAGACTTTCCCTTGGAGAGTTCTCCTGTCTGGACTCTCTCTTCTTTCAATAGTTTTCTCTCTTGTCCTTTCACCACTTCTTCTTCTCCCTTGATGGTTCTTTCTCCTGTCCCAGAACCCATAACCCTTCTCCTTAAGAATTTCTCTCTGACCTGACTTCTTCTCGATAACTCTTTCTTGTTCCCTTTTGCAATACTCTTCCTTCAATCCTCTCTGTCCTCCGTGTCCAAAAACCTTCCAGAGTTCTTCTTCTTGTTTCCCAAATTCTTCTTTTCTCCTTTGTTGCTTCTCTCTCTTGCAAAATCCAAAATCCCTCTTCAATAATTTCTTGTCTTTCAAGAACCCTCCTTCCTTCCTGCTAATTCCTCATCTTCCTTGTTGAGGTCTTCCTTCCTGTCGCTTCTCTCTCCTTTGAACCTTCTCTCTCAATACTTCAATTTCTCTCTTTGATAATTTCATGTCTTTCAAGAACACTCCTCCCTTCCTGCTAATTCCCCATCTGCCTTGTTGAGTTCTTCCTTCTGGTCCTTTCTCTTTCCTTCAAACCTTCTCTCTCTTGCCGACCCCAAAATCACTCTTTGATAATTTCATGTCTTTACAAGAACCCTCCTTCTTTCCGGCTACTTCCTCATTGAGTTCTTCCTTCCTGTCCCTTCTCCCTCCTTTGAACCTTCTCTCTCTTGCAAACTCCAAAATCCCTCTTTGATAATTTCCTATCTTTCAAGAACCCTCCTTCCTTCCTGCTAATTCCTCATCTTCCTTGTTGAGTTCTTCCTTCCTATCCCTTCTCTCTCCTTTGAACCTTCCTCTTGTAGAGGGTCCTCCTTTGATATTTCCTATAGTGTAGCTTCCCTTGTCCCAAAACTCTTCTCTTCTTGAGAAATTTCTCCTTCCACAGTCCAAAATACCAAACTCGATATTATGCCAACTCACTCCCATTTTCCCTGCTTCAGCTGACCCATATTGGCCTGTCCCAACTACTCATATCAACCTCCCAAAGGCCTTGTTTATGTAGTTGCTAAAATTCAAGTTCCTTGTTTCCTTGTTTTTGAGTTTTTTTTCTTTCTCCTTCCTTACAGTAACATAATAAACTCCCAAGTTTGAAGAAACATTACAGCTCTTGCATTGGATTCTCTCCAAGTTTCAAACCTAAATCCATTGCCTTTATGTCAACTCTCAAAATTCTTGCTACAGCCCAACAGAAGCAGCCCCACTACTTTGGCAATTATCAAGTTTCTACTTGGGAAGTTTATACTGCTTGCAACTAGCACTTTTAAATATTTCTAAATACTATTCTCCCTGTTTCTCTATTACACCAAATAGGACTAATGCAACCCGTAGATTATTTTCATGATGACAGCAACAAGTATCCTTATTTGAAGTTCTTCATCTAGGTCTTTGGAGCCAAAGGTAGTTGGAATTGAAGGTCTTTTGGACAATCTTCTTGGTACCTTGGGCATATGTAAGGGTGAAGCTGAATAATATCCAACTGAGAGATTTCTCACCAAAACATAACAATATGCTTCTTTATCCCTAACAGAAAATGTAGGAAAATGGAATTAACTTGCACGTCTGGGAAAAGGTGTGTATACAACAACTTCATTACCACTTGGACAATTGCATTTCTGACTAGATCCTTGTAATTGAGGATTTACCACCCATTGTTCTTGTTACACAGTTCATCAAAACTGGCCTTAATTTAGTTTGTCAATTCCTTGTTGGAGTACTTTGTGTCAATTGTACTTATCCCAAATGGGCCAACATCTAGTCCAAGCACATTCTTTCAGTGCTCTTTAGTCCAACCATATGGGTTAAATGTTCTCTCTCAAACTCCCATGTTCTTCTCTCCTCTTCCCATCCACTCATGGATAATCTCGAAGTTAGTCGCATCTCTTCTACAACAAACTGCACATTTGCTTGCTAAGGAGTTTTTAAGGATGGCTTCGGGGATTCTCCACATTCGCTTCTGGAAGAACACCATCTTTCTTCTAAAATTTCTAAGGGAACAAGGCCAAAGTGGGTAGGCTGGAAGCCAAGAAACTGCAAAGGCTAAGTGTTCTTCGCAAGTAATAGGGTACAATAAGGACCACACAAACACTTGAGTTTAGGAAAGGTGGGATTGGGCATCTACCTACTTTGTTTTATGAGCAAAGTCTTTGGTCATTCAATGATTAGGGAGTGGTTGGACACTCCTTCTCCTTACATGTCACATATTTAGTGCAGAGTACCTTCCACACATGTAAAATATCCTCTTCAAAGGTCTTGGTCACTGATGCAGGTACTTCACTGTATACTAATGGTCTTCTAATGAATGAAAACCACTGTTCTTGAATATGAAACAGGTTTTGGTGATCATCTTTGAACAAGGTGGTGACGCATTCAATCATGTGTATATGCTCTTGATATCTGTCGGACCTGGGCTGAAATGTGTTTGAGGCAAATTCATTTGGCTGAATTTCTATCTCAGAATTTCTATTTCTATTTCTGTCTTACGCTAAGCTCTTTATACCCATGCTTAAAAACTACTACTGATGAGCCTAGCTTGATGTTCCAAGCAGTGCTTTTATCGCTAATTCAGTCTTGTAGCATGTATACTCCTGATATTTGAGTTTTGGATTTAAAATCTCTACAGCAATGACTTTATATGCTTAACCCGTGATATCCCTGTAGGAAAATGGATCAGTTTAAATTCAGTCTAATCTAGGCATGGTCCGTGTCTTCCATAATGGGAGGCTAAGCAAGAATCAGGCTTGTGTCTTCCGAGATTCAAGGCACCAACAAGGAACGAACTGTTCCCATCACGTTTACAGCTCATCATGATTGCGTGCACTCCTTCAATAGATGAGTTTTTCTGGGCAGGGAATGGAAGAATCTGGGAAGAAGTTCTAGATCCAGACACTCTTAAGAAATCTACAGAAATGTGGCCTGACTTCGCCGAATTTATTCAGAAGATTTGTCAGTGCCAAAGTGAGTTATTAGTGGCAGCATCATTAATTCCATTGTCGATAAAGGAATGAAATGAGATTCTATACTCTGAAACTCTTTATTGGTTACTCTGACGAAAACTATACAGAAATTGTAAAAGAGTGTGAGCTCATCACCTCAATTCTATACATGGAGGAGGAAAGAACCACAAGATATCAATTTTGGAAGCAGGAGTAAAAGTTCCATGACAGACCACCATCAAAAAATGTGTCTATCTATGTACGAGCTGCTGTTCTCTTAATATTTTCTGCAGCCCTTTCGTCCAATCAGCAATTCATCTTCCTAGAAACTGCTGCGCCTTAGTTAGTTCTGCTGCATCTCCGTCTGATTTGGCCCTGGGTGCCTGTGAGAACACCAATCCTCCCCATCTTCTCCATTGCTTTTGCAAATTCGCTACTGAAAGAAGAACCTGGTTTATTAAGTGAAAGTACAGTCCGGCGGGCTCCGGAATCTCTTTTCATTGCGTCGTCGGATCCGAAGAGGCCCTTGCTTCGAAGAACGTTGGAGTAATAGTTATAATCCCATGTGTCAAATGGCTTTGTTTGGTCGAGGTTAATGAGAGTATCGTTGTCACCTTGGCGGCACTGGCTTTTCAAGATAGTGGCAAAGGTGGGGTCAATGCTTGGATCAGTGGCAGCTGTCGACGAAAAGCTGTATAAGCGAGTTTGCATGCTTGCGCAACGTGCAACACCGACGGTATGAGCACCTGTAATTAAAAATTGACGTGAACGATCAAGTTAACTCTCATACGCATGATCAACTATGGTTGGAGACGAAGATCAAGCTGGTCTCGACTCCCTGTTTAAAACGCGCGCAGGTGCTAGTCATCGTCTTAGTTTACTAGTATCTAGAACCGTGATATTGACCTCCCTCATACAGCGGCCCGAACCACTTCACCTTTATGCATATAAGGCGCAGAACTGTCTGTTCTCTTCAGGAAAGCAAATCTCGTATCATCTGAAGTCTAGATGCTTTACCTGAGAGGATAACCATATCCTTCTCTGTAAGACCCTTCCTCCTGAAGATGGCCGACAAACCGCTGAAGGTTCCAAAGGGAGGTGGAAGATCGTTGTTAGCTTCAGTGGCTGATGACGTAGTTCCATCTCTTCTGCCCAATGGCACACTCCATCTGGTGATGTTTCCGAACTATTGACAAGTCATCCGCATCAAATAACCGCATTAATCTTCACGGTAGGAAATCTGTACCTCTCTCAGTTATATGAACGCTTTAACTCGAGGATTCGCCAAAATTTCGGATGGACCAAATCCAATTTGGCTCAAATTAAAATATTTGGAAGTGGATGCATTCTAAGAAACGTACGTCAGTATGTTCCTATAAGTATTGAGAGGAGAGTTCACATGCCAAGGTTCAGAACTTATAAGAGAAGAAGAAGCTTACTATTGTCATTGCATCTCGCGCCGAAAGAGCGAGAATGTCAGCGCAAGACACCACTCCCGGACACTCTGTTTCAATTTTGGTTTTAACATCGTCGATAATCTCGAAACCTCTGATGGAGTCTTTGTTACCTAACGCTTCTTTTTCCCCTTGACTCCCATTCAGTAGTACCGACGCATCGCAACCCTGGAATCAGCAACATACACGCCATTCTTTTCAGGTGATGAAAGATAGATGTGAACTTGAATGTGCATGGTCCACTTATGTTCTCTGGAAGGGCAAAGGTACACATGGCATCAACCACTAAACACAGAGCTGAAATCATTGCTTCAACGCAGAAACACAAGAAAAGGAACACTTCATAACCACAGCAGCTCTAGCTAGTGATCAGTTGCCGATACATACACGGACGAAGCAGTCATGAAAGTGCAAACGAAGCAGAGCCGGAGCCAATCCCCTGTCGGTTTGAACATGTCCTCGAATTATCTCAGCCACCCTGGCTGTCACGTTAGGACATGTAGAGTTATAGAACGTCGTCGAGAGCTGGGCATCAACAGCACTAGCCGCAAAAGCAAGGGCCCCGAATATGCATAACAACCATTTTGAAGCCATATTTGGTTCCTATAATTATTGAAAAGATAGACTGGAACTGGGATAAGTGAGCTATATATAAACACAAACTAGTCGATCTAAATCTATGTAAGGTATCTCAGAAGGAATGAGGAAAAAAGAACAAATGAGTTAGATGCTTGAAGTTTGAGAGGGACTTGATAACCGTCTTAGAGATCTTCTATCCCAAGCTATGCTTGGGGTGAGGAAATCTGGAGACGAAGATGCTATGTCTGTGTAAACTTAGGGTCTTTATACCCATGCTAAAACACTGAAGAGCCTTGGTGTTCAAGCAGTGCTTGGTCACCGATTGCATATACTTTACTTCCAAAAACTTACAGAAGCTAATATAATAGTGTGATCGCTGGCACGCATGGTTTTCATGTTTCAATTTTGGATCTAGCATTTATACAGTATCCTTGAATGTACTTAACCCGTGAAAACGCTGTAGCAAAATGGCCATCAATTAGAAAAACTGAATTCCTAGCCAGTAATGTTTGTCTATCTTAATTGAGAGGTGATAAAGCCTGAGTGAGGCTTCGATCCTTCCCATATTTAAGGCACTAGCAATGAATAACAAGTTCCATTCACACCGCGTTTCCGGTGATTCAGAATGTTACGCTTTCTCTCACTGTTTCTTTGGACCATATCAAAATCTCCGGATCTAGCTGCCGGGATCTATCTATGCTGATAGTTCCTAGAAAATTCAGTCAGATATTCCACATATGGAAGACTTCCAGATTGAAACATATATAAAAGGGTATGTAGTATGGAAAGGCAGAAGTATGTCGATGTCGGCATCAACAATGAATAAGCCAAGGATGATACTGTAGTGGATCTATAACTGAAAGACACCGCTGATGTAAGTCTTTGTTCCTTGAGGGTCTTAGATACTTTCACACATGTGTGTAATATCAATATGTATGTTAGCAATTGAGACTACCACGGCCAATTCAGGTGAAGATGCACGAGAACGAATATGATAGCAGGATGTGGGAGTAAGATAATTCTGCTGATGATACCGATAGCCAAGAATGGCAACCGCTTTCTTCTACTCTCTTTGGACAGATCTTGCAAATTTCTTTCTGCCTGACCCATTCATGTGATCTGATGCTTTCCCATTCTATTAGGAATATTGAACAGTTCTTTTCTTTTCAGAACCAATGAGGAGTTAGAAATTTCTTTCGTCTTCGCAATTCAATAAATATTAAGGAATAGATGGTTTATTCGGAACCCAGTTTCTCATGCTGCAGCTACTAACTAGGGTCCGCTGCCTGCTTGCTTACTGTCTACGTAATATAAACCCGCAGTATGATATTTGAACCTCCATAGCAATGTGAAGTAGGTGTATTCTTACAAACTCGACGTCAATCATTCGTAGCTTTGACTGTGATGATTCCTTAATCGAAGTTGGAGACAGTGTTAAAAGACTTATTTGAGATCTCGATAAAATCACTGACCAACGTATCGATGATGGTCAATGGAACAGTCTTCTTACCCTTGCATATTTTTGAGCCTCCTACGGATGACACTCGAACCTTCTTTCCGCAGTTGTTTTCGCCATTGTCTCCGATGAAAAGTGAAGTTGGTACTCCAACGTACAAGCCACCAGTGTCCGCTTGAAAGCTTATATCATCTCCATGGCATGCGGTTTCTGCAATTGGATTGAATTAATCCGTTTAGACCAATTGCGCTCTGAATTCTCGTTCTGGGTAACCAGGTCTACCAGGTATAAAATCTAATAACCAGATGTGTCATGATCATGGTTGCTAGAGCTTTGGCTGAATCTAGACCACATGCACACGAGTTTGACAAGTTGAAATTGTTGTGGAGCCTTACCAATTGGTCTGCCAATGTCATGGGCCACCGAGTTCATGGTCTTTGTCGTCTTTGCCTCAGAACGGTCGACGCTGACATGGGCTGCAATGATGAATAGTGCAGAAAACACAGCTCATTTCGCCATTTTGTGCAGGCTTCTTAGACTATCAGATACTTGTCTACCTAGGTTCTCCAATTGTATGTGAACTGCAATAATCTGCTAGGAGGGTCTTCTATGCTCTGTGCTAACGCAAGATGGAGAGCTTCAGATTACGCTTAAGTTGGAGCTAGGATGTGCATCTGTAGTGCAATGCTTGTCGATGTTTAGGAAGCTAACGTTCTACATATACGAGGCGTGCAAGCTTGGAATGGTCTCGTGACAATTTGCATTTTTTTGAGCATATCCTCCTGAGTTTTCATCATCTGTTACTAACAAAACTCCACGACTAACTCGGCCTAGAATAGTTACTTTTGTCATCCATCAAGTGGAATATTTATGTGTGAACTTGTCTCGAAAGAAACAGAGCATAACGCATGGTCGATTTCCTTCGTCCACGTGCTTCATCATGACCCATATAGGATTAACTGTTCCTCGCATCCGCTGTAAATTCTGACGCGAGTAGGCGGGAGATCTTGAATAGTGTTATGTTTGGCTTGTCAAGAGCAAAGGCAAATGTAACTGATGGCCGTTGCTTGTCACTTGTCTAGAAGTTCAAGAGCATGACAGTGATGGACCTGTTTATAATGTATAAATATGTGCAATGAGAAATAAAACTTCAAGAAGGCTGGTGTGAGCCTGTTTCAGTTCGTGGAGGTAGCTTCCGAGACAGGGAGTGAACCATGTTATTTCCTCTTAGTCTTCTGATTTCTGTTTAAGGTAGTTGTGATGTGCTATTGTGAGAGGTCTCATGGACTGTGTTTTTCTAACAATTGGTATCAGAGGTTAGTTGGTCCTGAAGAGGGACTTAAGATCTGAGGGGGCTGTGAAGAGGGTCAAGAAGCAAGTTCCCAGCAAAGTAATGGCAGGGGTGATATCTATATCAAATGCTAAATTTTCAGTGGAGAAGTTTGATGGGGAAAAAAATTTTGGACTTTGGCAAGTGAAGATGAAGGACCTTCTTGTCCAGCAAGGACTACATAAAGCACTGAAGAAAAAACAGGAGGACAAAAGTAATGAAGATGAAGTTGATGAAGATGCAGATCTCAAAGCTATCAGCACTATTCGGTTGAACCTTGCTGATGAAGTGCTATACAATGTTATGAATGAGGAATCTGCACCAAAACTATGGGCCAAACTGGAGAATCTTTATATGACCAAGTCATTGACAAATAGACTATATCTTAAACAGAAGTTGTATATGTTGCGGATGAAGGAAGGCCAAAGTATTATGGAGCACCTCAATGCTTTCAACAAAATCATTTGTGAATTGATGAGCATAGAGGTCAAGTTAGAAGAGGAAGATAAGGCATTGCTGTTATTGACTTTACTTTCTCCTTCATATGAGCATCTGGTCACAACTCTTCTATATGGGAAGGATGATATAAACTGTGAGGAGGTTACTTCAGCATTATTCTCCAATGAGATGCAAAAAAGACCCAACCAAGAAAAGACAAATTCAGAGGCTCTATTTATCAGTGGAAGGACAAGAGAGAGAGATCAGATCAGGAGTAAATCAAGATCCAAGTCTAGAACTGGAGGTTTCAAAGGCAAATGCTGGATTTGTGGGAAAGTTGGACATTTCAAGAAGGATTGTGACAACAAGAGGCTTGAGCTCAATAAGGATAAAGGTCAACTTTCAGATCAAGCAAGTATTGCTGAGTCATTTGGTATTGTGGATGATGTTCTATATGCTACCCAAGACAAAGATAAATTTGAGGAGTCATGGATATTGGACTCAGGTTGCTCTTACCATATGTGTCCAAATAAGGAGTGGTTTCATGAGTACAAACCATTCAATGGAGGATCTGTAATAATGGGGAACAACATGGCTTGCAAAGCTATTGGCATTGGTACAATACGCGTTAAGACGTTTGATGGTATTGTGAGGACTCTTGCTGATGTAAGGCATCTTCCTGAGTTAAGGAAGAATTTGATATCACTAGGCACTTTGGACTCAAATGGTTGGAGGTGGGGAGCAGAAAATGGAACACTCAAGGTATCAAAAGGAGCATTGGTTGTAATGAAGAGCAAGAAGATAGGAAATCTTTATGAGCTTGTTGGAGAGACCATTACTGGAGGAGTGGCAAGTACCACTTCAGAAAGTGAAGATCCCAAAGATCTTACTCAGTTATGGCACCTGCTTTTCGGTCATATGTGTGAAAGAGGTCTAAGTGAATTGTCCAAGCAACAACTTCTGAAGGGCCTTAAAAGTTGTAAGTTTAAATTCTGTGAGCATTGTGTAATAGGAAAGCAACAAAGGGTAAGCTTTTCCACAGGAGTTCATTGCACAAAGGGAATTTTAGAATATGTGCATTCTGATGTTTGGGGCCCTGCACCTGTAGCTTCAAAATCTGGAGCATTATATTTTGTGTCTTTGGTTGATTATTACTCTAGAAGAGTATGGGTCTACACCATGAAGCAAAAATCAGAGGTCTTCTCTATCTTTAAATAATGGAAAGTGATGATGGAGAAACAAACTGGAAGGAAAGTGAAGTGTTTGAGATCTGATAATGGTGGAGAATACAAATCTGGAGAGTTTGATAGATATTGTAAGAGTGAAGGGATAATTCATCACTTTACAGTTCTGGGTACCCCTCAACAAAATGGAGTGGCAGTGCGGATAAATCCTACACTCTTGGAGAAAGCAAGAAGTATGTTAAGCAATGCCAGATTGGAGAAGAGTTTTTGGGCAGAAACTATAAATACAACTTGTCATTTGGTAAATATTTCTCCCTCTACTGCTATTGATTGTAAGACATCTATGGAAAAATGGACAGGTCGGCATGTTGATTACTCTTCACTTAGAGTGTTTGGATGCATTGCTTATGTTCATATTCAACAAGAACAACGGACAAAGTTAGATCCCAAATCTAGAAAATGTATATTCTTGGGATATGAGAAGGATACAAAGGGATATAGATTATGGGATCCATAAAGGTGTTGTCTTGTTGTGAGTAGGGATGTAGTTTTTGATGAGAAGAGTACGATGGAGACTATTACTATAGCGGAAGAAAAGAAAAAACAAATTCAATCCAATTTTGTTAAGATAGATATTGAACTTGGAAATGAAGAGATATCATCTCTTGTAGATCTACCAAGTGAACCACTAGAAGAGCAAAGTCCAGAAGTGATTCATGAACGTAGGTATCCAAATAGGGATAGGAGACCTCCAAAGAGATTTGATGATTCATTCATAGCTTATGCTCTTCTTACGAAGAATGGTGAGCCTTCTTCATATGTAGAGGCAATGCAAGATCAAGAGTGTCAAAGGTGGCATTGTGCAATGGACGAGGAGATGAAGTCTTTGGCCAAAAACCAAACTTGGAGACTTGAAAAATTGCCTATGGGAAAGAAGGCAATTGGTTGCAGATGGATATTCCGAAAGAAGGAAGGACTTCCAAAATCAGGTGGAGATAGATACAAAGCAAGGCTTGTAGCAAAGGGTTATAGCCAAAAAGAAGGTATTGACTTCAATGAGTTTTTTCACCAGTGGTAAAAATCTCTTCAATTCGTGCACTATTGGCAATAGTTGCATTGCATAACTTGGAGTTGGAGCAACCAGATGTTACAACTGCCTTTTTACATGGAGAATTGGAGGAGGAGATTTACATGCATCAACCTGAAGGTTTGCGGTACCAAGGAATCAGAACCTGGTTTGTAGGTTACAAAAGTCTTTATATGGACTAATGCAAAGTCCAAGACTTTGGTACATGAAATTTGATACTTTCATGTTGAAGCATGGATATAACAGAAGTGAATCAGATTGTTGTGTGTACCTCAAGAAGCTACATGGACCTAGTGTATTTGATTTAATCATCTTGGTACTATATATGGATGATATGCTGATTGTTGCGGAGGATATGGTTGAGGTGGAGAAATTGAAAGCACAACTTGGTAAGGAGTTTGATATGAAGGACTTGGGTTCTTCAAAGAGGGTGCTTGGGATTGAAATCCATCGGGACAAGAGCAAGGGAAAGTTATGGATATCTCAAAGGAGATATTTGGAAAAATTACTTGCTTGGTTTGGCATGGAGAATGCAAAACCAGTGAGCACTCCAATGGCAAGTCATTTCAAGATATCATTGAAGCAATGTCCATCAAATGAAGAGGAGAGAAAAGTAATGTCAAATATTCCTTATGCAAGTGCTGTTGGGAGTTTAATGTAGGCTATGGTCTGCATAAGACCAGACATCTCATATGCTATGAGTATGGTGAGTAGATACATGGAAAATCCAGGGAAACAACATTGGGAAGTTGTGAAGTGGATACTTTGTTACTTGAAAGGGACTATAAATATTGGCATTACCTTTGATGTGGAGAAGAACCAAGAAGGACGAATTATAGGGTATGTAGATTCTGACTTTGCCCCAGACTTGGATAAGAGAAGGTCTACAACAGTAGACCCATTTTTTACACTTGTTGGTGGTGCAGTAAGTTGGAAGTCTACTCTCCAATCTATAGTTGCTCTTGCTACTACAGAGGCGGAATACATGGCAACAACTGAGGCTGCCAAAGAAGCAATATGGCTACAAAGATAAGCCAAGGATGTAGGACTCCCTCACATGAAGTCCACACTTTTTTGTGATAGCCAAGGCGCTATTCACTTGGCCAAAAAATCAAGTATATCATTCAAGGACAAAGCATATTGATGTGAGACATCATTTTATCAGGGAAGCTGTGATAAATGGTGAGATCAATTTGCAAAAGATTGGCACAGAGGTAAATGCAGCTGATATGTTGACTAAACCTGTTCCTGTTGAGAAGTTCAAGTTATGCATGAACTTGCTCAACCTTGAATTGTGCTCTTTGGGATGATATGGTGGATACAAGCAAAAGGTGGAGATTGTTATGTTTGACTTGTCAAGAGCAAAGGCAAATGTAACTGATGGCCATTGCTTGTCACTTGTCTAGAAGTTCAAGTGGCAGTCACTTGTCTAGAAGTTCAAGTGCATGGCAGTGATGGACAATGATGGACCTGTTTATAATGTATAAATATGTGCAATGAGAAATAAAGCTTCAAGAAGGCTGGTGTGAGCCTGTTTCAGTCGTGGAGGTAGCTTCCGGGACAAGGAGTGAACCACTTTATTTCCTCTTAGTCTTCTGATTTCTGTTTAAGGTGGTTGTGATGTGCTATTGTGAGAGGTCCTAGGGACTGTGTTTTTCTAACAAGTAGGACATTATGCAATCAAGAGTGTTTCTTCCCCAGCCATTTGGTTGCATCACTTCGTGGGCAGATGGATTGTCCGTTCTACACGAGATGACAAACTCAGCTCTTGCTCACAAGCGTAACATTAAATATCCTCAACTGTAGATAGCTATTTAAGGAAACATATCCAACTGCCTTGTCCTGGTTGAGCGCCTACGCTCAACGTTGGTGACCGCAGCTTTCTTTCATCTTCCTCTTGTCCTCCATGCTGCAGGTTTTGTGTGTGGTGGCGACTTAAATGTTCCAGGGGTGGGTATTCAGAGTGAGTCTCTGGAGTGGCTGTTGCCGCTCCCTCTGGTGTTTCTCTGTTTTCAATGCCTAATTCTGAGTTATGTAGAAATAACTGATTCTGGGGGTTTCCTACAGGAGTTGCTGTGTTGTTGAGCGTATCAAGCTTGTCATTATAGGAGCTGCTGCTGTCATTGTCATTGTCATGGGTCCTCTTCCAAAAGTATAATTCTGTATAAATCTGTAGGAGTTTATTCCTCATGTGAAACCTTCAACTGAAGGAGGTCGAGGGGTTCTTATTGGGATTTTGGATTCTACCAAGAGGTCATGCCAGCAGGTAGGTGGACCAAATCCAAGTTGGGTAGGATGGAAAGTGAGCTTGCCGGTTTGAAAAACCAAAAGTGCAGAAAGGCATTTACACACAAAACGAGCTGTCATTGCTCATTCCAGGGTGGTTGAAGGTTTTATACACAAAGATATATAAAGTACCCAGTAAGGAAGGGGGGAGGAATACAAGAGACAAACAATTGAGAAAGGAAAGAAGAGCTCAAGGCACAACATTCACAAGCTACCAAAACAAAGTCCTATACTAGCAGGCCGTAAGGGACCCAAGTAGAACCTCACCACTATATTGCAGGTTAGTGGCATGCTGAGTTTTTTGTTACATGTGGTACTTCACAATGTCAACAGCACTTATGGCTGGTCAGCTCATTGTCCAGATCCTTCAAAACACCTTGGGATCCAACACCCTAGTCAAGCTTGATTGTCATCCCACCCCTCAGCATTTGCATTCCTACTTTGAGTTCCTCACCACTACTCCACCCAACAAACACGAAACACACACAATACTTATATTGATACAATAAGGATCATGGAGGTCCCCATTGCACCGTCCCTAATACAAAATCCAATTCATGCATAGAAAGGCAATTGCAGACTGAGCATAACACAAATGTGGACAAAAATATGATGAAACTAGACTTTTGCAGAGGCATCATAAACTTGTATTGTGTCAGGGTGAATCCTCTTATGCCTTCTACTACAAAAAGATGGGGGCACATCCATGGCTGTGTGATGTCACTATGACAGCTCAATGTTGGCATACTTATAGTAAAGTCAATAAGAACAGTTCATTCCCACAAGGATATTGTTTGGAAATGCTTGGGAATGAAGTGAAACACACACTTGTCACCAAATCTCAGTCTGTTTATTATCTCTTGTTTTACCTCTTGGGCGGAAACCACTCCCATAAGAGGGTAGTGTCACCCTCTTTTGCAGACTGCAGCAAAAAGAAAACCATCAACCTAAGATCTTTCACTCTAAGATCTAGCCTTGATTGCTCTTGAAGGTGATGACTGTTCATTCAACTCTAAGTGCCATTCCATTCTAAGGATGCAGTGTCTGTAAATGTGTTTTACCCTTCCCAATTGGCACAACTTGCAAGACTGAGCTTTCTGCTACTTCTTGTCGAAAGGTTTTGATTCTGTGGTATTGCTTGTGTGGTGAGCTTCCCAATTCACTCGTTGCACAAGTTCACTCCTTCAAATTCTTCAGTGCACACCCTGATCAAGGGCAAGTTCCTACATAGCACTAAGCATTGAAGACCTATTTTGAAATTCCTCACCTCTACTCTGGATTAGACATTGAAGTAGCATGCAAAATGTAGGACAGAAAACTTTCAAAGAAATGAGAGCACTCTTTAGTTGTAATTGCTTATAATCCAAAAGAATGAGTGAACAAACACAAGTGCAAGCATCACTATGCTTTACATACAGGTGCTACTAAACTCCTCTAAAATACATGTAATGCTGAGTGCAAGCATGACTGGCCTAGTTAGAGTGCTTGACTACAATACAATTCTGATTAGTTTATCCTTTCTTAAGAGTGCCTCTCCAACTGAATGACTTCCTTTCGAGGAGTGCCTTGGGTTGGAGCTTGGAGGGTGAGGGCTTCATTCACCTCTTAGGTCTTTAATCAATTAATCTGTCCGGGCTTGATACCTAGCAATTTCTAACAAGAAGTTTTAGCATACTTCATATATTATCTGAATGCCCCTTCAAGTACATAGACAGGACGTTCATGTGTTCCTCCTCATAGACCTGATTCTGCAAGCGCTGGACTTGTAACCTCGTTTCATGGTGTTTAGTTCTCAAGGCACACACTGCTAACTCTTCTTTAAGCATCTCCATCAATAGGACTTGGGTTTCTTCTACTAAGTGCACTGCCTTGATTTGATCTTCCTCTCTTTGTTAAGACTTCTTTCTCCATTTGGCCTTTTTTTCCTTTAGCACTTGGAGGCTTTCCACATGCTTCACTCATTCTTTTGCTGCCTCCTTGCCAAGACATTCCAGTTGAACTGCCACTTCCATCTGGTACTCTTGCATCTACAGCTCCAATGTCACCACTTGGTCATGTTTCTTGTGCAAGGCACTCCAATTGTTGTCTTATTTGTAGCACTTGCTACAAAGTTGGTCTTTGGCTTCCTCCTTGAACTGCTCAAACTCAAGTTGGAGTGCCTTTCAATCCCTCTTGAACTTCTTGGTCTCGGATACCCAAAGATATTTTTCATTCTCAATAGTGGCTTTTCTCCTCTTTAGCTCCTAGTACTCTTACATCAAGCCACTAACCTTCAAAGCCTCTACCTTGTACAGGTCTCTGGCCTTTGCCACCTCCTCCTTCACCAAGTCCTCTCTAGCCTTCCAAGCGTAAACCTGCTTGCACATGGCCTTGATCAGCATGGTCTAGTCCAACACATCAAGGCACTTGGCCTAGTACTTGGGCATTAGTACTTCCATCAAGTGCAGGGCAGGATCCACTAAGTGGATGATGAAGTTTGCACCACCCTGCACCTACACCAACTTGGATGTTGCAAGTGCCTCCCTTACTTTGAACTGCAATTTTGGTGCAGCCTCACAAAGATCATTTAAAATGTCAATGTCCTTCTCTTCTTTGACATTGTCATTGATGTGATCTTCCTCTTTTGTTCAATCATTGGCCTCTTCTTCTACTCTTGGCCAAAGTTCTTGGTCCTTTGAGCACTCAGTCCAAACTTCCTCTTCTACTACAACTTCTTCTTTTGGAACTTTGGGGCTCAAAGGTGTCTACTCAGGTGCTGCCTCTTCTTCTATAATGTTTTCCTCTTCATATGCAGGGCCTCATCCATGTCTTGGTCCTGCACTTGGTGAGCAGACTAAGCATCCTCCCAATTCTCTTGTCCTTCTTCATTATCTCTTGAGGTGGAGGTCAATCCTTGCATAGTGAAGGACCCCTGCCGCTCCTTGTCTATCATCTATATCAGCTTCAATGTCCACAGCTTCATCTTTGAAAGAGGACATTACCTTCTTGTCCCTAGCATCCAACTCCTATGCAGGCTTCTTCTTCATGTCCTCCACTCACCACTCTAATCTATCCTTGATAGTTGCTAAGTTGGAGTCCAATTGGGTAATCCGCTGACTTGAGCTTGCTATCTACTCCTTCACGTTGACCATCTCTTGATTCTTTTCCTGCATAACCTCCTCCTTTGTGGTCTTGTGGCCCACAAAGGCCTTCTCTCATTGGGTAGAACTTGCCTTCATCACAACAAGGTCTTCCTTTAAACTCCATAATTCCTCCTTGTGCTTTATTAGCATGGATTCACTTTCATGCTTCCAAGCCTTGTAGTTGTTGGAAGTTCTCACCCTACTTTGTCCTTAGAGAGGCTTCCCAATTTTCTACAACAGCTTCAAGGTGAAAAATCTAAGCCATTGTGGAAGTCAAGCCCTCTTCTCTTTGTGGTGCTCTACTACCTCTTTGGCCTCCATGGCCATAGTTATCATACTGACTTCTTCCTCATACGCATGCCTGTCTCTTCCAAAGATGTGCTATCTCCCAAGATTCTCCTAGGTCACAACATTGTTTGTCATGCATACCACATTTCATGTTTCATTTCTATGAATTGGGTCTTCAGGTGCAGAATGTGGATGTTGGCTTTCACTAATGCAAAAAATCAATCAATGACCTTGTGGCCTGTCACCACAAGGTCAATTTCTTGGTAGGCAAGGAGTAGTTCTTCTAAGGTCTTCAATACCTGCCCCAACATGTAGACAACCAAGGATGACAATGGAGGATAGTTGAGTGTGTAGATGCAGGGCCTCTTCATGTAAATTGGCAGACTTGGCTTGGGCAATGGTGCCTCTTGTGGTGGGGCCTACATGGCTACGCTTGCTTCTAGAAGACTCCAAGTTGGGGTGAGGATCATTGAGGCACTCTGTACTCTTGATGCTCTTGGAACTAACTGGCCCTCCTTCTTTGGGTAGAGACTCACTCACCACTATCTCCTTGGTTTTGATAGTTTTAGGGGGGGAGGTGATGATCCTATCCAGGTCCAAGGATGCCTATCTCCTTGGTCCCTTACACTTCTCCTCCTGCAAAAGTCTCCTTCCGCTCACCCAAGACGGTGAGTATAGGACAATCTTGGGCACTTGTTCCTAAGGTGGAGTTACCACTTGGTGATTTTCTCTTTGAGGGACAGCCAAAACTTCAATTGCCCCATCTTTGTGTATTGGTGTTAGGGGAGGATTTTTTTGCAATCATGATATTGGGATCATAACACCTATTGATGCATGTATGCTCTATAGGGATAAATAGGGATATTAAGGCTGGTATTTATCCATTACTTGCAAGTTATGGATAAATATTATCTATATGGAGTTTAGCTAAGCTTTTACATTAGTCATGATTAGCTAGAGTTAGTCTTAGCTAAATAAAAGTGTCCTTATTCTAGAGGAAGGGAAAAGAGTGAGCATCACTATTTTGACTTTTAGTGTATTGACTTGGTATTATTCCTAGTTATTTGACTTTGAGGAAAGAGTTAAGAACTCTTGGGCCCACAAACCTTGTTGGTGCAAATTTTTCTATAGTCTAAGGATACCCCATGTGAAAGAATCCTTGACTTAGTTGGAAGGTGAGAATAAGACCACCTACCCATGGGATTATTCCCATGTGCTTGGATATTCCTTTAGAGTTTTGACTTTTAGAATAATAACTTAAGTTAGTTTGGTAATTACTAACTTTGATATGTAACTTTTTCACAAGTATATAAGCTAGGGGTGAGGAGGTCCTCATCAGTTTTTCATTTGAAATTATCTTTTCTCATTGAGTTCTCTAGTAAGCAATGTCTTGAATCTTGGAGGTGCCTTGGAGTTCTAATCTTGGAGGAATCTGATGGAGCTGGGGTTCCTTGCCTTCTTAGTCCATGGTGCACTACTTCAATAGCCATCAAATGTTCATCTTGAGTGAGAGAGAGGCTGGTTCATAGGACCTCCTCCTTGTCACCTATCTCAACATTGTTTGGTCAGAAGTGGCTGGGTTTAGCCCATCTGACTCTAACACCATTGTGAGAGCATATTGAACCTCCACTCCCACATCCTCTCTTCCTCCTACACTATTGGAAGATACCTCTATCTTAGAGAAGGAGTTCTTCTACTTTAGGAGTACTTATTCTACAACTTGAAAAAGTTCTCTCTCTTGTGCTACAAGCATCATGGCTTCATTGGGTGCACCTTGGGTATCTTGGTCAGTCTCCCACCAGTTCCTAATTTTGATTCATCATTGGCTTGGGAAGCCTCTTCATCCAAAGAGTCCACTACTTGAGGATTTGGTCTTTGTCTCCTCCTTGTCCTTGGTGGAGTCATGACCGCCTTTTGTTTGTTGGTTCCTTCTCCATGAGCGTTATCTATGCATACCCACTCACCCATCTTTTGGTATTTGATGAAAGCTTCCTTGTACTTCTTGATTGCTCCTTCATATGCCATTGGCACTGATAATCCGAAGGGATAGTAATGCAATGGGAAGAGCTTCCTTCTAACCTTTTGCAGCAATCTCATCCCTATGTAAAATTGCACCACAAATGGTGAGAGAGAAGTAGGCCCTCTTGTCATTTGCAACTGCTCTGTAAGTTCTCAGGTTTGATGATAGAACATCTTTGCCCAATCTATAGGTTTCCTTTGTGCAGCAATTGAAAGAAAGTTGCCTGCCCATTGTTCATGACCAAAGTAACCATGGTGCACCAAGCTAGGTGTCTTCTTGTGTTTGAATGAGGATTCAAACTTCCTGGTAAATTTCTTCCATTGGTTAGGGCCAGTCTTGATCAATGTACATTGCTCTTGGTGTTAAATCAGACCCAAGCTTTTTCTGCCAATGGTCCTCAATCCATGCAAACAAATCTCCTCTCAAGTAGGAGAAATTCAGGTTCTTCTTCTCCTAAATCTCTACTACCATTGGGAGGTATGAAAAATCAAAAATCCATAATAGAAAGTGTAGATGAGTTAAACTCAAGTTCTTTGCATAGCACTAGTGTGCCCACTTCTCTACTTTGATACCACAACACAACACCAGTCTTCTGCTTCATGGGAGACATCATGGTATGAAAGTGCACCTCAGACCTAATTCTCATTCCACGCACTCAATCCCTATCACCTTCTCTCACATTGTCTCAAATGGCTCAAAGGTTCTAATCTCTTCTTGCTCCAAAAATGTTCGCACCCGCACAACTTCAAATGCTCCAAGAATGGATAGAGCATTGAGACAATTCAATTTAACTTTACCTTCTTGTGAGGTGCTGCATTTATATAATGTAATCAATCCATTCAAGATTTTGGTAGGCATTTTTGGTGATGCATCATGGTTTGCACATGTGTGAAGTTGCACAATGATTGATGGAGACCAAAACTGGTTCTTTATCCTACAAGTCAGCTCCTCATTAAGCAAGAAGTTACCAACTGATTGCAGCCTCCAACATGTCATCCCACACTTGTGTTCATGGTACTTTGAACTTGAACATTCACTCCCTCCCTTTGGGTGACTCTTTAGGAAATTTTTGGTGGCTGAGGTATAAGCAATACTTTATATCTTCAAGCATCATCCTACTCAACATGATATGCTTATTTGGGGATAACATAAATAATAATATAAAATCTGCCTAAGTGAACATCAGGCTGGCTAGGACACTACCATTATTCATGCACACAAAATATGTTACAAGCTACTATTGTACTATGTTGAGTACTCCTCTTCACATTGAGTGCCTAAAATTGTGCCAAGTGCCACTCTTGGAAATGACTCCAAGCACTCACTACGTCACAAAGTTTTCAAATCACTACTTGATCAGCTAAGAAGACAAGTTGGATTGCAAAAAGTATCACTATAGGCCAAGCACTTTGATTTATACACCTTGAATCTGGTCATTCTTTAGCACTTCTATGGTTACAACGTAGGTAGGCACACACTATTATATAAGCAAAGGTCTGTGTTGTTGTCCTTAAGCAAATTCACTTTCCCATGTGCCAAAAATCCATTTGCCAACCACTTTCTCTTATGCCACACTTGACACTAAGTGCCAACATTATCTTGTAGGTAACGGCCTTTGGTGGTGAGTGTCATCATAGGTAAGTGCCATTGGAGGTAAGTTCAAATTGCAGCAAACACTTCCCTCTGAGTGCCATGGTGGCACTTAGCACTAGGGCTTGTATGCCTCACCTACTGGCACTATGCCTCAACTCCTACAAGCACTCTGAATGGTCCCACATCACTTTGAGTGTTATTCCATTCTCAAGCACTTGGGGTCATTCTACACCTCTCCAAGTGCTTTTCATCTCCTGTGTGACACAACTTTTCTTACCACCCTGATACTTGGCCATGGAGCTCATGTGACCTCCAAATTCCTTTGTCCTATCAATACTTGGGATAATCCTACAATAATTCTATCATTCTTTGTGTATAAGAATGATAGATTCTCTTAGCACTTATGCTTGATATGATCAATTCAAGCAAATTTTGAAGAAATGGGAGCACCAAGAATTTTCTTGGTTAGCTTAGCTTGCACTCTAAGAAAGTTTTTAGGAAGCTTATTCAGAAGCTTCTCATGAGCCTTATATGTTTTCTAGAAAGACCAAAGACCAAGCTCATGCTAGACATTTTCAGAGTATCTTGTTCAAGAGTCCCAATGTGAGCTTCTACTCCAATCTTCCATTCTCCTATTTCTCTCCTTGGTTTTTTACATTGGCATCTGAGCAAGAATAAAATACATGGAATTGGCATCAGAGCAAGAATAGAGTACATGGAATTTATGGACCACCAAATCTATTTTTCCCAAACCATTTGGATTTTGATGTCCATATATTACCTAAGCATCAATTTTTTAGTTTATCATCTCACGCTTTGGATAGATTTTTTTTGGACATCTTGTTTGATGAACCATTGATACTTCAATTGTAACTTACAAGGACTAGTGAACATGTTGCATCTATATAATAACTTAGATAATTGTAGGTTGTTTGATAGAGAAGTGGCCATGGCAAAGATACCCAAAGTAATCATTATTATGCAACAAAAAATGAAGCACCTTACTTGATTGGTGGAAGAAAGAGATAATCAATGACAAGAGCATGTAAAGAGAGCACCTTTTTGAGAAGGATAAGAGCAAATCCAATTATCATAGCCCAGGGTATTTGAAAGCAAGAATCTCAAGAATGCAATCGAGAATTTTTTGTGATTACAAATGTTATTTTGAAGCTACAAATCTTCAAGATGAACAAAGATAAATTTTTCTTGGCTTCAAGCCAATTGGATAGAGTGGCAAAACTATAGTAGCAATTCCAAGTGGTGCAAGCTAAATGGAAATTTGTTGTGCCAATCTAGACATGAGAAGAATTCAAGAGTAATAATTAGGAGATTCTAAGCTATAAATACTACACAAGCCGCACAAGATAAATTGGCAAAATTGAAGTAGACTAGTTTTGTGGAAAGCTACATCACTCAATTATAGAACACCATAATGCAAATTCTAAATATATCAAAAGTTAAAGCTTTGGATTGATTTGTGAGGGGCTCAAAGTCATGTACTACACTGGAAGTGTCCATGCAAGAGCCCAAACATTTGGAAGAAGCCATGGAGTTGGTTGAATGCTTTGATGCCTTCGTTGTCACAACTTGGTCTTGACCTCAACCTTCACATAGCTTGCCAACACATTACAGACTAGTGGAGGAGCTGGCAATAATTGAGATTGATGTTGTCCAATGGAGACCACTTGACACTACAAATAAGGAGAGATTGTGCAAAATGGTTGTTTCTTTTATTGTCACCAAATTGAACATTGTATTATTGAATGTACACTCAAGAATGGATGACCTTGACAAATTCCCTAAATGGAGTTCATGGAGCATGATGATTAGACAAATAAAGAATCCCAATGGGAAATATTGAGCCACTTATTAGTAACTTGATAAGTTCCAATAGGATTGAAGGCTTGATTTATGCAAGTTTGCCTCACTTGCAAGGTATGATATTTGATTGTGGTTATAGGATTTTGGTTGATTCTAGAAGTTCAAAGAATTGCATCTCCACGCAATTAGCAAAGGAGTTAAGTATTCCTATCAAGCTAGTATTTGCAAGCAGATTGATGATGGTGGATAGTAGAATAGATTTGGCATCCCATACCTCACATCTAGTTACATTCAAGATTAGGAAGGAGTATTTGGAGTGTATGAGGTTTGTAATAATGCCTCTACACAATGATGGCATTTTAGGTCAACATTGGCTTGAACCTCATAAGGCTCAATTTGATTGGACCCAATGAGGTGGTCTACACCTTTGAATAAGACAATTAAGAATACTTGGTCCCGATATGGGAAGTTTATCAATAAAGCATTCTTTGGAGAAAGATACTTCTAATTTTGTGGTGGTGATCAAGTTGATTGGGCATAAAGAATCTGATGATTTCCAAAAGCCTTATCAAGAAATAGTTGATAAGATAAGTCAAGAGTTTGAAAATGTTTTTTTGGATGATTTGTCAAAGGGATTACCCTCTGATTGTTGTATGTGCTTCAAGATCAAGTTATTGCTAAGAAGCACTCCAATGAGTAGAGCACTCTATTGGCTCTCACTAAAGGAGTTGGAAGAGCTTCAAACAACATTGATAGAGTTGTTGCAGAAGAATTTAATACAATATAGTACATCTCCTTGGGGAACATAGGTACTATTTGTTCCAAAGAAAGATGGAGGACTTAACTGTTTTATTGACTACCATGGCCTCAATAAAAAAACTCTGAAGAATGCATATCCTTTACCTCGAATTGATGACTTGCTAGATCAATTGAGCAAAGTACAATGTTTCTCCAAGTTGGATCTTCAAAGTGGTTATTGGAAAATTCCAATTAACAAGGAGGATTGTGTAGAAGATTACCTTTTGCACAAGGTATGGACATTTTGAATGGAGAGTTTTACCTTTTAGGCTCACTAATGCTGCAATGGTCTTCATGAATCAGATGCATGAAGTATTGGATGGGTTATTAGATTGGTACGTGGTGGTGTTATTGGATGCTATTTTAATCTACACCAAGATGGAGGTATAATAGATGAATCACATATGAGAAGTCCTAAGACAACTATCTCAATGGAATTTTTACTACAATAAGTCAAAGTGTACCTTTTGGCAATAAGAATTTACCTTCTTGGGTCATAAGGTCTCACCAAAGGGGATTAAGATGGAGAAGGAGAAAATCAAGGCCATTATTGATTGGCTTTCTCTAAAGGATGCCACATAAGTGCTATCATTTAATGGACTGGTAAGTTTTTACCAACAATTCATCCATTTATATCCTCATGTAGCTGCACTATTGACTAATTTATTAGGAAAAGCCTCATTCAATAGCTTTTAATGTACCACCAAGCACAAATAAGAATTCAATAAACTAAAGCATATAGTGTCATCACAACCTATTCTTCAATTATATGCTCCTCAAATACCTTGTGTGATTGATTTTGATGCTTCTAAATTACCATTCGAGTGGTGTTGCAACAAGAATTTCCAGATGGGGTACATCCCATTTCCTTTGTGTCTTGTTGAAAAAACACCACAAAAAAGAATTATTTTACTTAGGATCAAGAACAACTACCAATGATTTATGCCACCAAGGTATGGAGACATTATCTCTTGGGGTAAAAAATGATCATGTAAACCAATCACAAACCTTGGTTGCAAATGTTACATTCGGAGCACATGAATAGTTGACATCATTGATGGGAGGAACAACATTAATTGTTCAACATCAAGCTTGAGTACAACCTCAAAAAATTCCATGTCATCCCAAATGCCCCATCATGATGACCAGATTTGGAGACTCTTTTTGAATCTCTTATCACAATAGCAATTGACTTGAAGGTCTAAGTTGAGTTTGAAGGTTTAAATTGCTTTAAAGCAACATCTAAGCAACATTGCTTTAAAGCAACATAACAAGGAGAACAAGGCCTTTTCACTCAAAGATAGACTTCTATGTTATACAAATTGCATCTATGTTCTAACTTTAGGTGATCTATGTTTGGTGCAATTTCAAGCGGCTCATGACTTACCAATTGGGAGACACAAAAGAGTAAACAAGACCTTGAGTACTCTACAACAAAAATGGTGGTGTGCAAACATGGCACATAAATTTCAATACTTTGTTTGATCTTGTGATTGCCAATGCAAAAAAGCTACCAACCAAAAAACCAAGTAGACTACTCCAACCATTTCCAATTCCATCTGCTCAATGGGAACAAGTGAGCTTAGATCTCATCACATCCTTAAAAAGGACAAAGCAAGGTCATACAATGACTGTGATTTTTATTGATAAGCTTAGTTAACAAATCTTTTTGGCACCACCCTTTGATATAGTAGATACTCCAATGTTGACCTAGATCTACTTTGATAATATCTTCAAGCATCATAGGCTACCTTGTGTACTCATTTCCAACCATGATCCTTGATTCATTGGTAAATTTTAGCAAGCTTTTTTCAAGCTACTTAGCATCAAACTTGCTTTTTCCATGGCCTATCATCCTCAAACTGATAGAAAAACAAAACATGCAAATTGCACCTTAGAGGGTATTTTGACAACTTAGAAAATATCACTTTTGCGGTAATTAGGTAAGTAAAGTTTGTTCTTGCAAAGATACAATTTAGAATTGGTCAAATACAAAGTCAATCAATGACAAGTAGTTCTTCTTGGTTGCATCTTTAATCTATCAAGTAGCAACTACACCCAAAAGAGAGTAAAAAACATTGACTCGTAGTCTTGTCACAAAAATTTGTCACCCATAATCACAACTTCATCAAATCTTTCCAAACAATCTTGATTGTGATGATTCAGATTCTCCTGAAAATGGCACTTCATTGCAAAACAACTTTGCCTTGGAATTGTGTTCCATCCCTCCACTGAAGGCACAACTTCCTTGGTCAAAATTGCTTCACATCAACACTACATTGCACTCACAACTGCAAAATACTACCAACACTACAATTTGTCTCCTATATGTCAAGGCATTGCTCCGATTGCACTTCACTTAGGATCAAACACAAAAAATGAAGATCAAAGCTGCGGAATCTAACATCCAACAAGTACACTGATTTGCACTTCAAAATTCTTCACACACTCACAAACACAAACACTGCATTGATACTCAAAATCAAGCTCAAGTGACAAGCACTAAAATCAGCACTTTGATTTATCTATTCTTAGAAATAATGAATACTAAACAAAAACATACTACAAATGTCACCTTTAAGTAGGTAGAGCACTTGACAATTACTAAAAACTATACCATTTCCTAATAACTCTTCCTATGTGCAGATCCAAAATGACAATGCACCTCTTCATATCTGCCTCTTCATATCTCAAAACTATTACTACTCCGATCCAATGTCTACTCTTTCTTTGGCTTCTAAACCTGAAGTAACCTCACATACTACTCTATCCTCAAGTTTCACAACTACTAATTCTTCTACCAATTCTAACACTTCTTCCTCCTGATCTACCATTTGTGTCATAGTTAACCCTCTACTTCTTTATCTCCTGACCCACTTTTCTCTAATATCTCCAATGGTAACTCCAAAGATATCTATACTCCTCTCTCATCTACTTTGGGCTTTTCTCTTACATCTTTCCAAAGTTTATCTATCTCTAACTTAACCAAATCTAATGTGATTGTGATATTGTCTTCCACTTCCAATATCTTCCTATCTACACGAGCTCTGAGACTGATGAATAATGAATTCAAATCTTTATCCTTTGCAGATCTACTCCTTGTCTCCTGCACCAACAACTTCAACTTGTGCAATCTTGTTTCCTCAATTTGCAAACTGGCTTCTATACTCAGTATTGCATTCATCTTTGTTATGATCTCCTTCAATGGCGCGAGTCTCATCCTTCTCTCACATTCTCAATCCGCCAGCCAATCTCCCCTTTACATTGCCAACTCTGCTTTGAATTTGGCTTTCACTATCTCCTTCTCTTTCTGAACAATATTCTCTTCCAGATTACAAAGTAACTCACACAATCTCTCTTCTTCTCTATATCTCACTGTCAACTCTCTTTGCCAAAGCTACTTCTTCTCTTCTACATTCTCCATCACTCTATCAAGCTCTTGCTCTTTCTCTACTACTCTTGCCATAGCATGGATGATTTCTAATCATGAATCAGCAAACTACAATTTCAAGATTTCATACTCAACTATTTGTCTTTCCCTCGCTATGACATTCTTCTCTATTACTTGCTCTCCTTCAACTCCGAGTTCTCTAATCTTGCCAACACCTGCAACACAGTTGTCACCTTTGGACATTGCAACTACATCTCTTTCTTCTTCTCCTCTAACTTCACTAACAACAAGCATACAACATCCTGCAGGTACTCTACTGCTTCGTTAGGTTTTACCTTGACTTGTGGGCTTTTCCCCTACTTTTCTTCTTCTTCATTGGACTCTCTTCTTCTCAGCTGCAGTAGCCTTATGGGAATGGATTCTTTGCTCCCCAAATTTCCACTCTCCACTCCTCTTCTTCTACTTGGTCCCGCCTCATACATCTCCTTCCTTCTAGAACGGACTCCTCTTTGAATGGTAACCCTCTTCTCCTCCGTCTCTAGAACTTCATCTTCTTGTCTTTGGTTCCATTCTTCTACCATCTCCAGCTTTTCTTCCTCCTCCTCTAGTACCGGCTTTGTCTCCATGCCATCTTCACTCTCACTGCTCGCTTCACCACTCTGCAACATGAGTTATAGTTCTTCTTCCTTCTCCAAGTCTTCTGACTTATACTTGGCTTTACCTTTTGATTCTTCACTTGACAATGCAATTACTACCAGGTCTTTCCTCGGGTTTACCTTCCTAGTCTTCCAAGGTCTTGTTGCCGCTACTTTGTCTTCTTCTCCTTGTCGACTCCTCTTCTTTGACTTTGGAGTATTCACCTTCAACTGCACACTCTACCCTGTTTGTGCGTAGTACTTGTCATTGCTTCTAATTTGCAAAATGTATTGATGCTCCTCCACATCAACTTCTCTCCTCAAGTCGGGATGGAAGTGCAACACCATCTTGTGTCTCTCTACTGCATTCAGCAAATTCAATCCCAAGTAGAAGTGGGCAGCAAATGGCACAATGTAATGCAGAGGTGACTTGTCCCGCAAGTTCCACACCATTTGTCTTGTACACTAATGAAAGCACGTTGCCCAAATGATTGGCTCTCCTACAAACATCTTATGGAAGAACACCGCTTGATGTTTCATCACATAAGTAGTTCACTCCAGCTTGAAGATAGCCATCATTGCTCCTATGATGCCTCTCCTCATAGGGTCCTTGTAGCTCTCAACTTTGTGGCAATTCTTTGTGCGCTTTGGAGAAAAAGTGTCTCTCACTTCTTGGGTTTCTTCAGCTACTTCCCGTTTCCCCAAGAATGTGGCTCCCTGCTCCTCACCCGCCTCTCTCCAATCTGACTCTATCCAATGAGCTAGATTTCCTCTCTTACCTTCTTCCTCAGGTCCATTGAGATATTTGCTCTTGATAATCTTGGTCATGAAACCTAGAAAACAAAGGTTCCAGTTCCATGCCAAGAATGTGATCCAAAGCCTACTCAAGACTTCAATTCTTGCAATCACATCTAATCTCTGAAGCACAAGATTTCTCACTGCAAATTCTGAGTTGTTCTTCCCACCTCCCATCTTACCCTCTTCTACTTTGGGTTGGTGGCTACTCTTCCGACTGATTCCCGGACTAACACTCCTATCTTCCTCTTGACACACCAGCGTGTCTCTTACTACACTTCCTTTCCCACAATCTCCCTCAAGACGACTCCTTAATGGTGATGGAAATTTACTTATCATCTCTGCATCTTTATCCCGATTCTTATAGTGGCATGCTTCCTAGGTCTTTCTTCATTTTGAGTTTCTACCGAGAAATCACACCTCCTTCATGCTCCTATCACTATCAATTTTCTCCTGCTCATAGGCCAGCTGTTTTTGTGTGCGGTGCCTTCTTGAATGTCCAACCCCGAAGGAAAGTTGTTACACTATCCTTGCCTTGGGTTGAGCACTCCCAAACCGAAGTCTCCTTACTTCAGGTTGAATGCTGGCAGGGCCAAGCCGAGTACTTCATCTTCTGATACAAAGTCACTTTTCCTTGGGTTACAACCCAAAGACATCATTGTTTGCTTTTTGATGTCATACAAGTGCAATACAACTTCATCAATACAATTCTTCTTCCAAAATAAGAAAAAAAAATGTGGGTACCACCGGTATGCTTCATGCTTTATCAACATTCCTTGTACTATTTAGGACAAATACCTTGTGGTTGTTGCGTTTGCCAAGCAAGTATTGGATTCTCTTCCTTCTTCCCTAATTTTGGCCAAGATTTACTCGTTCTAGATTCCCTTGTTGCTCCTTACTATCTCACATTCCTCATACTTCCCCCTTCTTGTCCATAATACCTCCCTCCCTACAATAAGCAAAATCTCATCTCCTTGTTGCTCAAAATTGTCAAAAGCAATACATAGATCAACATCATAGTGATCTCACATTTCAACTAGGTGATAAGGTCATGCTTTCTTTTAGTAACCTACCCCTCCCATTAGTACCCAAGTTCTTAAACTTACTCCTAATTGGATAGGTTCATTTGATGTCACCCAAATCATTTCTCTTGTTGCTTATCGACTTGACTTGCTTAGTCATATGCAAATCCACCTTGTCTTTTATGTCTCAAAGTTGAAACCCTTTGTTTCTAATCCATCTTCATTTTCCACTTGTGTCCAACCTACTCCTCCCATCATGAGGAGTATGAAGTTGATTGCATCCTTGCACATCATAACATTCAATGTGGCCATCAACAAAAAATTGAGTACAAAGTTCTTTTGAAAGGATATACCCTTCATGGTGCCATCTAGGAGCCTCTTTCTCATCTCCACAATACACAAATGGCCATCCAAGAGGTTGCAACTTCCATGGTAACAAGAAATCCACCAATAAGTAATGGGAGAATATGTAACAATATGGAGTTAACACTCAAGTTAGTTGAGACTAACAAAGCAGCAAATAGGCCAAATTAGCCAAGAATTATAGAAATGTTTTAGAAGCATCTAGGAAGCTTCTTGGAACCTTCCGTAGTGGGTAACATGTATACCAAGTAGGTGATTTCTAGGAAGAAATATCTTGAAAAGCTTCTTAAGAGCCTTGTATGTTCCCTATAAATACCAAAGCCCAAGTTAATGCTAAGGATTTGGAGTTTACCTCATTCAAGAGTCCCAATGTGATCTTTCACTTTGGTTTTCCATTATCTTATTTCTCTCCTTGGTCTTTTACAATAGGGACCATTGAGACCCAACATACACTATCAAATCAATGTCCCAATAGGCTTGCCCATTGCATGTTTTGCTCTATCACTCACACTATGGCACAATGTCTACATTACATGAGCTTTATAACCCAAACTTTGCAAGCACCTATTCCAAATGACCCACATAACAATGTTAGTTGTAACAAGAGTGTGCATTTCATTGGAGTAGAAAATGTTTCTATTTTTGGAGATGCATGTCACATTTGTGGAAGTACTATTGTAGAACCATATCTTCTATGTATTCCTACATGTATGATGTACTTGATCTTGATAGTGCTTCCAACTTCAAGAGCTACTCTGAAATTTCTGCCGAGGAGACCATAGGTGAAGAAACTACTCAGCCAATCTTGGAAATGTACAAGGCAGTCATCCTTATGGTTGAAATCCTCACAAGGCAGCCATCCATACTTTTGACACCCTCATAAGGCAACCACCTACCTCTGTCATACATAATTGTGACATCATGACCAACTTGGGTAATGTGAAAGCCCCAATTACTTTCAAATAGCTCTACAAAGTATATTGCTATGGAACAAAGAAAATTGGAGAACTTTCTATTGAAGGGGCAACCCATAATATGCTTCAAGAAACTGCTGATCAGAAAGGCATCCCAAGCCTTGCACTCCTTTCAACAAAATCCCAAACAGACATCCACACCTCCAACTAGTCTATATCCTCTAACTCAATGACGCCCATAGACCTTAGCTCTAGGAAGCCTATGACAACCCGGCAAATATCACTTTTGCTTAACCAAGTAAGTAAAGTTTGTTCCCGCAGAGATATGAGTTAGAATTGGTCAAAACCAAAGTCAAACAGTAAAAATGTAGTTCTTCTTGGTTGCATCTTTAGTCTCTCAGGTAGAAACCACACCCAAAAGAGAGTAACAAGCACTAACTCGCAGTCTTGTCACAGATTAACACCTCTTAATCACAACTCCATCAAATCTTTCCAAACAATCTTGATTGTGATGATTCAAGCTCTCCCAAAAATGGCACTTCATTGCAAAATGACTTCGCCTTAGAATTGTGTTCTACCCCTCCACTGAAGGCACAACTTCCTTGATCAAAATTGCTTGACATCAACTTCACGTTGCACTCACAAATGTAGAATACAACCAACACTACAATTCCTCTTAGATCTATCAAGGGATTGCTTTGATTGTACTTCACTCAGGATCAAACACATAGAATGAAGATCAAGGATGCAGAATCCAACATCCAACAAACACATTGACTTGCACTTTGAATTTCTCCACACACTCACAAACACAATCACAATGTTGATACTCAGAATCAAGCTCAAGTGACGAGCACTGCTTCACAATACTTTTCTTTATCTATTCTCAGTAATAATGAGCACTGAACAACATTTTCCTATGAATGTCACTCTTAAATAGTGAAGCAATCGACAATTCTAACAAAAATACCATTTCTTAACAACTCTACAAACCTGCAAATCCAAAATGACAATGCACTTCTTCATATCTACCTCTTCCTATCTCAAAACTGTTACTACTTTGATCCGATGTCTACTTCTTCTTTGGCTTTCAAACCCGATCCTGAAGTAACTTCACTCCTTACTACTCTATCCTCTGGTTTCACAACTCCTAATTCCTCTATCAAATCTAACAGTTCTCTTTCCCGATCTGAAATTCCACTAGTGGGTAATCTTTCTAACTCCTTATCCCCCAACCCACTCTTCTCTAATATCTCCCATGGTAACTCCGAAGACATTTGTACTCCTATTTCATCTACTTCGGGTTTTGCTCTGACATCCTTCCAAAGTTTATCTATCTCTAATTTGACTAAGTCTAATCTGATTGTGATATTGTCTTTACCTCCAATATCTTTCTATCTACACAAGTTCTGAGACTAATCAGTAAGGCATTCAAGTCTTTGTCCTTCGCATTTCTCATCCTCGTCTCTTGCACCAACAACTTCAACTCGTGCAGTCTTGTCTCTACAATGCGCACACTGGCCTCTGTACTTAGCATCGTATTCATCTTGATCACAATCTCCTTTAATGGCTCCAATCTCATCTTCCTCTCCCATTCTTGATCTGCAAGCCAATCTTCTATGTACATTGCCAATTTTGCTTTAAACTTGGCTTTCATAGCTTCCTTTCCTTCTATTTCTGCACAATCTTTTCCTCTTGATTGCAAAGTAACTCTCTCAACCTTTCTTCCTCTCTATGCCTCACTGTCAACTCTTGTTGCCACAACTGCTTCTTCTCCTCTACACTCTCCATCACCCTATCGAGCTCTTGCTCTTTCTCTGCTACTCTTGCCATAGCATGGATAATTTCTAGTCTCAAATCAACAAACTGCTGCTTCAAGATTTCATACTCTGCTATTTGTCTTTCCCTTGCTATGACGTTCTGCTTTATTAGTTCCTCCCGATTCTTTGCTTCTCTTCTCAAGTTCTCAATCACTTGATTCTGTACTACTGCATCTACTTGTAGTACTTCCCTTTCCTCCTCACCTCGGACTGTACTCTTCTTTAACTCCAAGTTCTCTTCTTCTAATCTTGCTAACACTTGCAACACAATCTTCCCCTCCGGACACTTCGACTACATCTCCTTCTTCTTGTGCTCTAACTTTACTAATAATGGGCACATAACCTCCCGCAAGTACTCCACTCCTTCACTTGGAGTTACCTTGACTTGCGGAGTGATCTCCTTCTTCACCTCTTCCTCACTCAACACTCACCTTCTAAACCGCAGTCGCCTTATAGGAATGGATGCTTTGCTCCCCAAACTTTCATCCTCCTCTTCTCTTACCTTACTTGGCCCAACTCCACACTTTACCATTCTAGCCATCCAAGGTCTTACTTTCTCGATGTTTTCTCCTTCTCCTTGTTGACTCCTCTTCTTCGACTTCGGAGTACTCACTTCCAACTGCACACTCTTCCCCGTCTGCGCGCAATACTCATCACTGCTCCTGATCTGAAGAATGTATTGCTGCTCCTCCGCGTCAACATCTCTTCTTAAGTCGGGATTTAAATGCGACACCATCCTATTGCGCTCTGCCGCATTGAGCAAGTTCAGCCCAAGATAGAAATGAGCTGCAAATGGCACAATGTAATGTGGAGGCGACTTAACCCACAAATTCCATACCATCTATCTTGTTCTCCCATGAAAACACTTTGCCCAGTTAATCGGCTCTCCTGCAAACATCTTATGGAAGAACACCGCTTGGTGCTTCATCACATAAGTCGTTCTCTCTGGCTTCAAGATCGCCATTAGAGCACTCATGATTCTTCTCTTGACAAGATCCTTATAGCTCTCTACTTTGTAACTATTCTTTGTTTGCTTGAAAGAGAAAGCATCTCTCACCTCCTGGGTTTCTTCTGCTACTTCACCCTTTCCCAAGAACATGGCACCATGCTCCACGCCTGCTTCTCTTCCGAGTACTAAACTCCAATCCGACTCTATCCAATGAGCCGGATTACCTCTCTTCCCTTCTTCCTTGGGGCCATTGAGACATTTTCTCTTGATGATCTCAGTCATGAACCCTAGAAAGCTAACATTCCAGTTCCATGCCAAGAATGTGATCCGAAGCCTGCTCAAGACTTCAATTCTTGTGATCACATCTAACCTCCAAATCGCATGATTTCTCATTGCGAATTCAGAATTCTTCTTCCCTCCTCCCATCTTTCTCTCTTCTACTCTGGGCTGGGGACTGTTCTTCCTATTGATTCTTGGATTAACTCTCTTGAATTCCTCTCTACACACCATTGCATCTTCAACTCTACTTCCCTTCCCACGATCTCTTGCAGGATGACTTCTTAACGGCAAGGGAAAATTGCTCGTCATCACTTCGTCTTTAGCCCGATTTTTATAGAGTCGCACCTTCTTCATCTTTCTTCACTTCAAGTTTCTACCAAGAAATCAGACCTCTTGCATGCTCTTGTCACTATCAAGTGTCCATCACGCATATGACCGCCGTTTTTGAACGGTCCCTTCTTGAATGTCTCACCCCAAAGGAAAGTTGTTACATTGTCCTTGCCTCGGGTTGAGCACCCCCGATACGAAGACTCCTTACCTTGGGTTGTTTGCTGACAAGGTAATTCCAATTACCTTGCTTTACCTTGGGTTTCATCCCGAGGACACTTTTCTTTGCCTTCTTTGGCCATATAGACACAATTTGACTTCCCTATACACTTCTTCTTCCAAATTCCAAAAAAAACAAAAAAGTGGGTACCACAAAGCCTCCACGCTACTTTTAAAGATATCTGGTCACCAAATCTCCAAGTATTATATACCTTAGTCCATGATCTCAATATTCTCGTAACAATTGAGGCAATATCATTCCAAACTATCACAAAGACTTGAGGTCTTTAGTCAATATAATGACCAAGGGAATCATGGAGACATTGGAACTTTTAGGAGTGACTAAGACTACTAATTTTCTTTGAATGGAAGATGAGAGATGGCATTTCTTCCTTGGATTGTTATCAAAGGTCCCCATACTCATTGGCAAACCAACCTTCTTAGTTGATCATGGATACACCCACCTTGGCACAATTCACCTTGTGATTGGCATCCTATGGTTGGTTGAGGTTGATGCCATCACCTCTTGCTAGAGAAGGAAGCTACACTTGGAAAAGAATCTGAACATTTGACAATCCCAATATACCTAATAGCATCACTATCAAGCTCAGACCAAGAGGGAAAACCAAGCTTTAACAATGATATGTGCAGTCTAGCTCACAATAATAGTAATGAAGATGTCATAGAGAACATTGCTAATTGCCTCTTCATTACGGAAGTCAAAATGAGCTATCTTGCAATGCAAAAATGCATTTCTCTTGATCCCCTAACTAGATTCTTTCTCATATCCCTAGAACCACAACATGTTCTTACTATTCCTACTTCCTTGATAGATCTTGACCCTTGCTTAGACTCCATGCACAAAATCCCCTAACTTTAGCAATGCTACCTACAATAGATCAAATTTCCCCTTACCATACACACAATAGCATGCTCATGAAACCTCCACTACATCCTACTTTTACATCAAGGATGATATTGAAGGATGTTGTGAGAACCCAACAAGTATAACTTTTGTGGTAATCAATAAGTAATTTTCTTCCCACAAAGATACTGATAAAAAATGGTCAAATATGAAGTAAAATGACACAAAGTAGTTCTTCTTGGTTATGTCTTTAGGTAGAAATGCCACCAAAAAGAGAGTAACAATTGCTCAATTTGCAGTCTTGTCACAAATAAATAACACCCACAATCATGATTCTTCAAATCCTTTCCAAATTGATATATATTGTGATGATTTAGTTCTCCCAAAGAAGGCTACTTCACCATGAGAAAAATTTATTTTATAATTTTTTTCCACCCATCCACTCAAGGCACAACTCCCTCAATCAAAGTTGCTTTGCAATCGTGCAGTGTGAGCACAATTCAAGAATACTACCAACAATACAATTCCTCACAAATTTGTCAAGGCGTTGCCTTAATTGCACTCCACTCAAGATCAGACACACAAAATGAACATCATCTTTGCAAAACCCAACATCTAACACTCATTGATTGTAATTCAAACTTCTCCAAACACTCACAATCACACACATAACATTGATACTCAAAATTAAGCTAAAATGATGAGCATTGAGTTATAGCACTTTGCTTTACTCAACTTCAAAAACATGAATACTAAATAATAATACATTGCAAATGCCTCCTTTAAATAGGCAGCACATTCAATAGTTATTTAAACTACCTAAACCGCTCCAACCACTACTTAGAAATTTGTAGATTTGAAGTGTCACTCCAGTTGTTCATATCTACCTCTTCAAATTTCAAAATTGGTATTACTAATCCAAACCAATGTCTACATTGATGTTGGCTTCTACACCCGATGTATCTTCAAGCGCCTCTTGCATTTTAGATCTATCTACAACATTTACATTTTCTCCTACACCTAATAATTCTTTGGTCTATATTGATATTGGTTTTCTCCTACACCTACCCTTAACTACATTCTCCTTCTCTGTTGTGATTGCTTAAGTGAACTCTGGTAATTCCCCCAAAGTCACGTACACTCCTACTTCAACTACTTTGCATCTGATTTCCTTTGCACTACTCCAAACTTCATCTAATTCTGATCTAACTAAATCTAATCTAAGACTCCCATTGTCTCTTACTTCTATCCTCTTCCTATCTACTCTCTCTCTCAGGAAAACCCAAAATTTTCTCATGTTGGTATCCTTCACCTTCCACTTTCTAGTCTCCTGCACAAGCAACTTCAACTCATGCAATCTTGATTCCTCCAACTTCACCTTGGCTTTAGTACTTAGCATTGCCTTCATCCTCACAATGATCTCTCCTACTGATACCAATGGCTTCTCAAGAAGTAAATCCTCCTGATTCTTCTTTGATTCCAATTCATTTTGGTACATCTTCAACTCTTCTTCAAACTCTACCTTCAATGCTTCCTTTTCTTTTGCATAGTGAATAAGTTAAGCCTCTACATTCCTTATCAAACCTCTCAAAATTTCTTCTTCCTGGTCTCTATTGATAGGTCACTTTGCCAGGCCCGATCCTTCTCCACTGCAACCAATCTTAGCTTCTCCAACTCTTGCTCCCTTACCACTTTAATGGCTTTTGAATGCATTGCATCGAGTTGCACTTCATCAAATTCTTTCTTCAACATCTTGCATGTTGCTTTTTGGTTCTGCAATTCTTTAGCTTCTTGTTCAAGTTCACCACCACACTTCACAAAATTCTCTTGTAGATTCTCAAAACTCTCCCTCCAAAGTACCGCATCCACCCCAACGTACTTCTGTTTCATCCTCTCCTTTGGTTAACTTCTCCTTCAACTAAAAGACTCTTGTGATCAGGTACCTCACTACTTGCAACTCATCCTTGACTTCGGAATGATCTTGTTGTATCTCCTTCCTCATCTTCTACAACTCCAACAGTAGCAGACACACAATCTTTGACAGATAATTTACTCTACTGTACTCTTATACGTCCTCTTCTCTATCTTCGGCTTTGGTAGGAAATTCTTCTATTGATGCCGTACTCCAAAGTCTCAATCTTCATATCTTCAAATTGATTCCCTCCAAGCTTTCTTCTTCTTCCTTGGCTCTGCTCGTCCCTACAATTGCGAGCTACAGATCTCACTCCTCTTTGAAACACCAGTATTGGCTCCTCTTCTCTTCCCTTTGGACTATCCACCTAGGGCAACTCCAAGTATTGGCTATCTCCTCCTTCCATGCATGCAATCTACGCATGGAACTCCTGATCATCTTCCTCAGCCCTCCTTCTTCAACCAACTGTTGGACTTCAGATCTCCCTCACTCTCACTGCTCGACTACTTACTCTACAACATGAGCTCTCCTTCCTCTTCTTTTGAGTCTTTGTACTTAGAATCAACATCTCCTTCAGAGTTTGCACCTAACAATAGGTCCACTACCGCCATTTCTCACTTTGGGTTCAGTCTCCTAGTCTCTCATGGCGATATTACCTCCTTGGGTCTACCCCATTTCCTTGGCCTCAAGATACTCACCACCACTTTCTTCTCTTGCTCCATCTTGACAAAGTGTTCTGAACCATCTTGGATCTACCTTAAATAATATTGCTCATCCGCACTACACCTTGACATAGATTGGGGTGGAAGTGTTACACCATTTTTTCCTTCTCCTCCAAGCTAAGCATGTTCAAGCCTCAATAGAAGTGGGTTGCAAATGGCACAAACAAGTAGGGTGGCAAGTCCACTCTCCAATTCCCAATCATTTGCCCCATTCTCTAATGCAAGCACTTTGACTAATTCACCTTCTCTCTTACAAACATTTGGTCAAAGAATATCACATGCTTCTTTGTTATATAGGTGGTTTGCTCTCACTTAAACATCACCATCAAATCCTTGACAATACTTTGCCTTGTTGGGTCTCTATAACTATCAACCTTGTACTTGTTCTAAGTGCTAGGAGCATTGAAGGAATTCCTCACCTCTACAGTGTGATAACTTGGCAAATATCACTTTTGCGGTAATCGGGTAAGTAAAGTTCATTCCCGCAGAGATACAAGTCAGAAATGTCCAAATACAAAGTAAACAATAGCAATGTAGTTCTTCTTGGTTGCGTCTTTAATCTCTCAAGTAGAAACCACACCCAAAAGAGAGTAACAAGCACTGACTTGCAGTCTTGTCATGAATATTCACTCCTTAATCACAACTCCTTCAATTCTTTCCAAACAATCTGGATTGTGATGATTCAGGCTCTCCCAAAAATGGCACTTCACTACAAAACGACTTTGCCTCAGAATTTTGTTCCACCCCTCCAATGAAGGCACAACTTCCTTGATCAAAATTGCTTCACATCAACACAGCACTGCACTCACAAATGCAAAATACTACCAACACTACAATTCCTCTCAGATCTGTCAAGGCATTGCTTTGATTGCACTTCACTCATGATCAAACACACAAAATGAAGATCAAGGCCGTGGAATCCAACATCCAACAAGCACACTGACTTGCACTTCAAATTTCTACACATACTCACAAACACAAGTACAACGTTGATACTTGGAATCAAGCTTAAGCGACGAGCACTACTTCACAGCACTTTGCTTTATCTATTCTCAAAATTATGAGCACTAAACAACATTTGACTGCGAATGCCACTCTTAAGTAGTGAACAAATAGACAATTCTAACAACTATACCGTTCTACAACAACTCTTCTAACCTGCAGATCCAAAATGACAATGCACCTCTTCATATCTGCTTCTTCAAATCTCAAAATTGTTACTAATCCGATCCGATGTCTACTTTGTCATCAGCTTTCAAACCCAAACCCGAAGTAAATTTTACTTCCTACTACTCTGTCCTCGGGTTTCACAACTCCCAATTCCTCCACTAATTCTAACACTTCTCCTTCCTGATCTGCAATTCCTATCATAATTAAGCCTTCTAAATCTCTATCTCCCGACCCACTCTTCTCTAAAGTGTCAAATGTCAAATCCGAAGACACCTGCACTCCTATCTCTCTTACTTTGGGTTTAACTCTAACATCCTTCCAATGTTTATCTTTCTCCAACTTTACTAAGTCTAATCCAACCACGATATTATCTTCTACCTCTAATATCTTCCTATCTACACGAGTCATGCGATTTATCAACAGTGCGTTCAAATTAGTATTTTTTGCATGTCTTTGCCTCGTCTCCTGCACCAACAATTTCAACTTGTGCAGCCTCATTTTTTCAATTCAAACATTGGCCTCTATACTTAACATCGCATTCATCCTGAGGACAATCTCCTTCAATGGCTGCAATCACATTTTTCTTTCTCGCTCTCGATCTGCAAGCCAATCCTCCTTGTACATCACCAACTCTGCTTTCACCGTTTCTTTCTCCTTCTCCTTCTATACAATCTTCTCCTCCTGATTACAAAGTAACTCTTGTAACCTCTCTTCTTCCCTATAGTGTGTTGCTAACTCCCTTTGCCAGAGTTGCTTATTCTCTTCTACACTCTCCATGACTCTATCGAGCTCTTGTTCCTTTGTTGCTACCCTCACCATAGCATGGATAAGTTCTACTCTTGAATCAACAAACTGCTGCTTCAAAATCTCATACTCCGCTACTTGTCTCTCCCTTGCTATGTCACTCTTCCTAACAAGCTCCTCTCGATATATCACTTCTCTCTTCAAGTCTTCAATTACCTGAGTCTTCACTACTGCCTCTCCTTGCAGTACTTCACCTTCCTCCTCACCTCGGGTTATGATCTTCTTCAACTCCGAGTTCTCTTCTTCTAATCTCAATAAGACCTGCAAAACAGTCTTCACTTCTAGACAAGTTGATTGCATTTCCTTCTTCTTGTGCTCCAATTTCACCAACAGTGGACACACGATCTCCCGTAGGTACTCTACTCCATCCCTCACTACTACCTCCTCTTGCGTAGCAATCTCCCTTCTCACTTCTTGTTCACTCGATACTTGCCTTTGTCTCTGCAGTCTTCGTATCGGAACTAACGCCTCACTTCCTGAGCTTTCATTCACTTCTTCTTTTACTTTACTCAGACCTGCCTCACACTTCGCCTTGTGTCTTGAGCGAACTCCCCTCTGAATTGCAATCTCTTCTCTTCAGCCTTGGGTATCTCATCCTCCAACTTCGTGTTGTCCTCGGCCTCGATCTCTGCCTGCACTTCTTCTTCCTCCTCTACAGTAGCTGGCACCAATGTCATTTCTCCACCTTCATCGCTGTTGCTACTTGTATCTCCACTTTGTAGCGTTAGCTCGGGTTCCTCCTTGCGTTCCGAGTCTTCGGACTTGCACTCGGCCTCACCTTCCGAGTCTTCATCTTCTGACTCAGATCACCACCATGCCTCGCCCTAAGTTTCCTCTCTTGGTCTTCCAAGGTTTTGTCTTGTCTTTGGCTTTGGCCTGCCGACTTTGCTTCTTTGATTTTGGAGTACTTGCTTCTATCTCCACGTTCTTCCCCGTCTTCTTGTAGTACTCGTCTGTGCTTTGGATTTGAAGGATGTATTGCTGCTCCTCTATATCAACTTCTCTTCTTAAGTCGGGATGGAAATGTGACACCATTTGCATCTGCTCCGCCGAGTTCAGCAAATTCAACCCGAGGTAGAAGTGTGCTGCAAATGGCACAATGTAATGTGGAGGTGACTTATCCCGCCAATTCCACACCATTTGTCACGTCCTTCCATGGAAGCACCTCGCCCAATTTATTGGTTCTCTTGCAAACAATTTGTGAAAGAATACCGCTTGGTGTTTCACATACATTGTTCTCTCCGGCTTCAAGATTGCCATTAGAGCACTCACAATCCCCTTCTTGACAGGATCTTTATAGCTCTCTACTTTGTATCCATTCTTTGTCTGCTTTGACGAGAATGCATCCGTCACTTCTTGGGTTTCTTTGGCTATCTCTCCCTTCCGCAAGAACGTGGTACCCTGCTCTGTGCTTGCTTCCTTTCCGAGTACTAATCTCCAATCTGACTCTATCCAGCAAGCCGGATTTCCTCTCTTCCCCTCTTCCTCGGGGCCATCAAGACACTTGCTCTCGATGATCTTAGTCATGAAACCTAGAAAACTAACATTCCAGTTCCATGCCAAGAACGTAATCCAAAGTCGGCTCATGACTTCAATTCTTGCGATTACGTCTAACCTCCAAATCGCATGATTCCTCACTGCAAATTTGGAGTTCTTCTTTCTTCCTCCCATCTCTCCTGCTTTCTCATTGTCTCTCAGTTTCACTCTCCCAACTTCTCCCTTACACACTAGCGCGTCTTCAACTCTATTTCCCTTCCCATGATCACCTACAGGATGACTTCTCAACGGCAAAGGAAAATTGCTCGACATTGCTTTGTTGCGAGCCCGATTTTTATAGAGTTGCACTTTCTTCGTCTCTCTTCAATTCGAGTTTCTCAAAGAAATCACACCTCTTGCATGCGCTCGTCACTGTCAATCGTACTGTGCGCGTATGGGCCGCCGGTTTTGAACGTCCATTCTTGAATTTCTTGCCCCGACAAAAGGTTGTTAGACTGACTTCACCTTGGGTTGAGCTCCCCCGATACAAAGACTCCTTACTTCAGATTGTATGCTGATAGGGCATTTCCGAGTACTTCGCCTTATGACCCAAAGTCACTTTACTTTGGGTTTCATCTCGAAGACTCTTTTCTTTGCCTTCTTTGGCCATACAGGCGCAATCTGACTTCTCTATACACTTCTTCTTCTCTATTTAAAAAAAAACAAAAAATGTGGGCACCACATGCAGTTTCTTCTTACAAATTACACTTCCAATAGAAGATGATTCCTCTTGTATCCCCAACTTCTCTCCCCAAAACTAATTTCCAATCTAACTTAGTCCATCAAGCCATATTTCCTCTCTTCTTGTCTATCTTGGGACCATCTCAGCAATTACTAGCAGCCATTTTTGCCATGAAACTTGGAAAATTTAAGTTTCAATTCTAGTCCAAAAAAGTGATCCAAAGTGTAATACCAAGAGCTAGCCATATGATCTAGATATGAAATTTGGTTTGGTAGTATCTGAAATGATTTTAAACATGATGGACTAAATAGATCATATAGAAGTATCACCAAAAGAGTACTTCTACTAATAAGGAAGAAATCAAAATAGACTTTAAAACCTTAGAACCAATAGTTAGACATATGATTTAAAGGTGAGAATTGGTTTGGTAACATCTAGAAAGATGTTACACATGATGTACTTAATAGACCAGAAAGAGGTATCACCAAAAGGGGACTTTTACTAAAAGAGTAGGAATAGAAATATGCTTGAAATCTTTGAATGTAATTTTGGAGGCCTTAACGGATGAATTAGGCCTCAAAAATGTATAAGTTCCCCCCCCCCCCCCCCCCCGCCCCAACAGTAGAGAAAAGGTTGGCTTTCCTCCCCTCCCTCCCTTGCTTGGTCTTGTTAAGAGCTTTCCAACGGTATCTCACCTAAGTGATTTTGAGATTTCTATAAGAAGATTCCCTAAAAGATTCCCTCTAGTAAAAGCTTGTTTGACCAAACAGATAGGACCAAGACCGACATGTCACCCATCCAAGTAAGTAATCCAAATGTGGAGCTTGCTGACATGTCACCAATCTATGTGGCTAATCCTATGGTGGAGCTTCCTTGGAGGAGATCCTCTTTGTCTATATAATAAAGAGAAGGTGTTTCTTTGGGGCATCGGAGGTTTTGAGTGTGAAATTGTGTATTCTCATGGTGGTGGTTCTCTTCAGGTCTCCTATCCTCAGAGTATTTCAATGGTATCAGAGCGGTTGTGTCATCCAAGAGAGCGGATCACCCCTCTTGGAAGAACATAGGCTATTGAGACTCAGTAATTTTGAGAAGAGACATCCTGGTGTAATTGGTAGATTTGAAGTGAGCTAGAGGGAGGATGGAAAAGGGGCTCCGAGAGGACAATATCCAAAACCTTGATTTCCATTCTTGAATCCATTCCACATCAAGATTATATACATTCAGCGTGAGCAAGTGAGAGTGTATCTTGTTTTTCACTTCAGAGCAGAGTTCATGGATATAGTGATGAATTTGCCAAACCCGGTGATTCTACGTATAGTTTTTTACAATAGAGAGTAGGATTTGACAATCTACATTTAGTTGTGATTGATTTGAATGCCCCAAATTCTCTCCCTTGCAACACTCAAGTAGAAATTTGTTATGTAGTGAGACCAAAAGTGATGTTTAGAGATTTCATGATCAGAAATTTTAATGAGGAATATTATCAATGAGTGATAGCTTTTGAGGTCCCAATGGTAGTTCCTATAGTTTGTGTGCCCGCTAGAGTGATCATATTAACTCTCTATTGAAGTAGACAATAGCAATTGAGTGTTGTAAGAACCATGGATCCGTAGTTGCAAGAGCTGGTGCAAGGAATGTAGGGGATGTTGAACAAATTTTGAGAGATTAAGATGACCATGGAGGCATTACAAAGTCAAGTGCAGACCCTTAGGAATGATCAAGCAATGCAAGAAGAAGAGTCATCTCAAAACCCAGTATGTGTGATTGAAGTACTTGGAGAGGCACCCTTGCCTACAAACCTAGTCAACAATGAAGCCACATTGCTACTCCGGATGAAGAAGACTTGCAACATCAAGCCTTACAAAGGGTAGTGTACAATGGGAGTAGTGAAGAACTAGATCTTGAGAATGAATCTTTATTTCCAATTATTTTCAACAAAGACCACCAAGCATGCAACATGCATGTTTGCATGTGGGTACTTGATTGATAAATCCCTCACATGGTACAATGCTTGGGAACGATCCATGTTGGCAAAGAGAAGGGAGGTCATGTGGACAGCAATGCAAGAAGGATTGCTAAACAATTTCTAGTTGGTAGATTTCATGCAGATGGCTCAGATCCAACTATAGGGATTGAAACACAAGAATAACATACAAGATTATGTGGATGCATTTATGGATCTACAAGTCACCATGAGTCCAACAGAGACTCTCGGTAATTTCAAATGAAGGTTGAAGGAGCAGATTTGCCAAGAAGTCATGATTCAAAATCCTCGCATGGTATTTGAAGCCATTGCTTGTGTGCATAAAATAGTAGAGGCATTGGGTAGAGGTGAAGGATTGGTTCCACCTCAACATTATCAGGCAAAAATGCCACACATGGGTGGACCTGTAACACCCATTTGTGCATGTGTGTGGTATTATGATATTTAGCTTGGTATAACAAATACTTGAGAGATATTATTTATATAAAAATAAATGATGGTTCTATATTAGTCATGATTAGCTAAAGTAAGTCATAGCTAAGACAGTGGGGACCTTACTTTAGAGGAAATAGAAAAGATGAGTATCACTATTTTGGATTCTAGTGTGTTGACTTGGTATTATTCTTAGGTGTTTGGCTTTGAGAAAAGAGTTGAGAACTCTTGGTTCCGCAAACCTTTTTCTTTTGGATTCTTCTATAGTCCAAGGATAGCCCATGTGAAGGAATCCTTGACTTAGTTGTTGGGTCAATATAAGATCACATGCTTAATGGAATATGCCCATGTAGATGGATATTCTTGTATACTTTTGACTTTATTTGACTTTTAGCCTAGTAACTTGAGTTACTATGGTAAAAAGCAACTTTAGTGCATAACTATTTCACAAGTATATAAACAAGGGATGAGGAGGTACTCATCATCCTTTCATTTGCAACTATCTTTCTCTCATTGAGTTCTTTAGTGAGCAATGTCTTGAGTCTTGGAGTGTTAGCCTTGGAGGAGTATGATAGAGTTGGTGTTCTTTGCCTTCTTAGCCCATTGTGTGCTACCATAATAATCATCAAAGGCTCATCTTGAGTGAGACACAAGCCGGCTCACATTTTTGGTTCAGTTGCCAGGACCTCTCTAGAAGGCAAGATAATGTTCCACGTACAATTCTATATTGGACAAAAGGAGGCTATGAGAGCTCACTTGGAAACAACTTTACGTGAAGAGAGGGTTGAACTTATGTAAGAGAACTTTGATCCATTTTTATACATTGTTTTTCATTAGGATGTCTTTGAGTTGATATTTTATATCTTGTACACATGAGAAGATTCGGAAAAATTGTGTGAAGTGGATTACAGATTTTGGAGATTAAAGTGATTTTGGGCAAAATCTCAAGTTTGAGATCTGGACTTGAAATTTCTACACATGATAGCTTGGGTTATCTTTCAGTTAGCACATTTAAAATTAATGTAAGAGCTACTATGCACACTGGACTAAAATGTTTGAAAATTGATAGGGTAAATTGCTCCCGCAACTGCATGTTCTCTAGAAAATTATACATAAACTGCCATGTCTTCACTTTCCAATGAATTTTGCTGAAAATTTTCAAAACAATTCAATGCATTTTATCCTACCTATTGACACAAAAATTAGGGAGATAACATTCTTGCACCAAGAGTAATGAGTTTTTAAAGTGAGGCGGGTTGTTTTCAAACCAAATCTGAAATATGTGTGCTGAATAGAAAGATGCCCTGCCCAAATGGGTTGTTGAAAAGATCTGAAATTTTGCAGGAGGAGACCTTCTAAAGCTTTAATTAAGTGTGAAAAATTTTCAAGGACAGTGACATACCAATTGAGAGATTTGAGTGACATTGTGAGGAAGGGTCAATTCTGCAGAGTTGATATCTCATGCATGAGGAGTTTGAGAGCAACAAAAAGCATGTTTGAGTGTTTAGTTTCATCTTGGGAACATGGAAAGTCATCAAGAGTGGAAATTGAGACTATGCAAGGTTCCCCAAGGTTTTAAGGTGATTTTAGGGGTGGATTTGAGGAAAAGAGTATGTAGAATAGAATTTGAAGAGAGTGTTGAGAGGATCCAAAACCTACACCACTTGGAGGAAAAAGTGAGTCTAAGTGCTTTCTATGTGGAAAGAAGGGGCATAAGGTAAGTTCATGTCCATTGACTTTTGAGAGCAAAAGATTGAGGGAAAGGAGAAGATTACTTGGCTTGGGTTTGCATGTTGGACCTTTTCTACCAAGATTGGGAGGGAGAAGATCTAAGACCAAGGAGTTGTGTGAGGTTTGTGGAGTTGGAGGACTTCCAAAAGGACATGAGTGTAATGGAGTAAAAGCACTTTTGGAGACTTTGGTGAAGGAACTTGGAGAGAGTCTTAGTACAGCTACAGAAATATTACCACCTTCATCAACTAGTTCTCAAGATGAGTGATGGAGATAATCTTTCAACTTATGGATAAACTATCCATGAGAGTTTGATTAAAATGAACTCTAGGATTTTATATTGCTATAGAAATCTTGGAGCAACTTGAACCTTTTGTTTTCCCTAGGGTGGATTATTCTTGAATGATGTTAGTCAAGTATGTACTCTATTAGTTATAAAGTGATAGAAAAGAGAAGATAAAAAAAATTATGAGAGAAAAGAAAAATAGTGAGGGGTTAAGATGTGGAAACTTCCAATTTTCTTTGGCAAGGACGGGGAAGAAGTAGAGGCCTTTCTAAGAAACTTCAAGAGAGCTTGCATAAGAAACAATGAAAGGAGGAAGAATGAGTGGTCCTTATTATTACCAGATTTCTTTGAGGATGCCACACTTACATGGTATGAGTCAGAATACCAAAAGAGAGAGATGAGAGATGGGCAAGAAGAGTCTTAGGAGAGTTTGACTTCAACACTCATTGAGAACTCTCTTCTAGATGAGGGTTAAGAGAGATTGATGAGTGAGGTTATCTTTCTCAAGCAAGGAGATGGAGAGAAAGTGAGAGTCTATGTGGAAAGAGTGGAGAAGTTAGAGTCCAGATTTCACATAGTTTTGAGGAAGGGGGAGATGATGTGGAGACTACTATGTTTGGCATAGGAACTATGTTTGGCATAGGAACTATGTTCACCAAAAATTTTGTGGGAGGATTGAGACCACAAATTAGAAGCAAGGTGAGATATGAGAAACCTTCTTCCAAGGTTGAAGCTATCAAGATCACAATTTGTATGGAAGAGAGTTTGGAAGGGAATGAGAGTGTTTTGGTGGTGAAAGAGGTTATGCATTCTCCTCAAGGTTACAAGTATGGTGGAACTTTGAATACTTTGGTGACAAGGGTTGCAACACAAGTATTAGTTGCTCTAGTTCTTGCAAACCTACCAAATGATCCACTGAAAACCATCACAGAACAACTTATAGATCTCAAGATCAATGTGGTGCTACTTTGGGAGAAGACAAAGGTGGATCAGAATGTAGTGAGAGAGCCTAGGAGTTATGGAAACTATCCATAAAGAGGAGGCCAACCAGCCAACAATTTCAATGCTAGAAATGTTTTTGGTTGTGGAGGAAGAGGCCATGTCCAAAGGAATTGCCCAAATTCCACTTACCATGGAAGAAGGAGTTATGGGAGAGCCAATAGAGGGAAAGAGGGAGGAAGTGAAACTCAAGTGGCTCCTAATCCAAACAAAGGTAAGGAGATAGTATCCATAGATGTGGTTGAGAGCAAGTATGAGAAGGAGGAGTGCTCAAACTCCAAATGTTTTTATTTGGATCTTTTGGCACAAGAGAAGAAGAGAGCTTGTTTTGCAGAGGATGTGTAATTGTCTCAAGGATTTACTCCTAGCCAAGATACTCCTTTGCCTACTAGGAGCACTCTCACAAGCACTCTAACACCATCAACAACAAAGAATCCAAGGAAGAAGTTGGGGATGGAGGACTTCTTGATCTCAAAGCAACAATGGAACTACAATGTCTTGGAGGATGTTGGTAGTCACAAGGCTAACATCACTGTGGGCCAACTAATTACTTTGAATCCTACTTTGAGAAAGGAGCTTAGAGGTGGTTTGAGTTCTACAAGGAGCAAGAGGAAGAAGAAGGTAAAAGCTCTAGTATCAATGGGGGTGGTGGATGCCAAGTCAACACCATGGGAAGCTTGTGAATATGCCTCCAAGATTGATGTGAGAGTGAATGGTCACAACATCAAGGATGCATTGGTTGATGGAAGATCAGCAATGAATGCCATGTCAGAAAGTTTGATGAAGAAGTTGGGTATGATACACTCAAGACCTTCAACATTTGTGGTGAGCATGGCAAACAAGTAACAAGTTTGACCAATATGGGTGATAGATAAGGTGGTAGTTTTAGTTATGGGAGTTCAAAATCTCATGACTTTCCAAGTCTTGACAGATGCAAGCTATGACTTTCTTCTTGGGACGCCATGGTTGAGAGCAACACACATAACTGATCGATGGCACAAAGGGTACTTGAGGATTAGGCCATCAAACCATAGAGTCACAGTTCCTGTGACTAACATCACCAACACTTCACATTCAGATACACCATCTTTTGATTATTTAGAATCAGATTCTGAAGAAGGAGCTTCAAGTGTGGACACAAGCATGGAAGAGAATACTTCCAAGCAGGAGGATGAATCTAATTTAGATATGTATCCTTTGTGTGCTATGGATTTTGCACCTAAACCAGAGGTTTTGAAGGACCCAGATAAATCAACATTGACACTTGAGGAGATAAAAAGAAGGTTATCTACTCTCAAGTATGGTCCAAATGTTACCAAGGAGGAGAAAGTGAGATTTGAGGAGATTTTCCATAAGTTCATCCATGTGTTTACTTTTAGTCACAAGGATCTAAAGGAAGCCACCTTGGAGGAGCACAAGATTGAGGTGGAGTCACATGTAAGACCAATCCGCCAAAAGCAATGTTGCATTAGCCCACCGATATCTTTGGTGGTGAAAGAAGAGACAGATAAGCTCAAGGAGCCTAGATTTATCTTTGAGGTGGAGAATTTGGAATATATATTTCCCATTGTGATTGAGAAGAAAAATAATGGCAAGCTTCAGGTATGTGTGGATTACAAGAAGCTTAATGTTGTTACCAAGAAGAACTATTACCCTTTTCCATTCATTGATGAGATCTTGGAGGAGGTTGCAGGTCATGAGAGGTACAGTTTTGGAGATAGTTATAGTGGGTATAACCAAATCAAGATTGCACCATAGCATCAACAACTCACCATATTCACCACACCTTGGGGAACTTACGCTTTCAAGGTCATGCCTTTTGGGCTTTACAATGCTCTAGACACATTCCAATGATTCATGAACAAGGTATTTGAACCTTTCATTGGGAAATTTATGAGAGACTTCATTGATGACTTTTGTATCTATGGGAGCAAGGAGGAGCACTTTGAGCACCTAATCAAGGTCTTGCAATGCTTGGATAAGGCAAATGCATCACTCAACCTAGAAAAGTGAATTTTTGGATGTGAAAAAGGTCTACTTTTGGGGCACATCATCTCCAAGGATTCAATAGCAATTGATCTTGAGAAGGTAAGGAAAATTTCAGACCTTCTATTCACTTCAAGCTTGAAAAAGTTATGCCAATTCTTGGGGATGGTTTTGTACTATAGGAGGTTCATCTTATTATTTTTCAACAAGGCTTATGCATTGACCATCTACATGAAGAAGGGTGTAGATTACATGGTGATTTTGGAAGACAAGGAGGCTCTCAAAGCTTTTGAGGAGCTCAAGCAATCCCTTGTTGTAGTTCCAATTCTTGCTTAACCTAATCAGAGTAAGCCTTTCATCCTCTACAATGATGCTTCTAATGGAGCTATAGGATGAACTCTTAGTCAATTAGACCAAGATGGGCATAATCATCTAATAGCTTATGCTAGTAGGCAGATGGTCTCAGCAAAAATGAATTACTTTGTCATAGAGAGAGAAGGGTTGACAATGATCTTTGGTCTCAAGAAGTTTAGACACTACTTGATTGGAGGGAAAGCCACAATTGTCATGGATCACAAGCCTTTGAAGTACATCTTCAACAAGACTAATGTGGAAGGGAGGCTAGCAAGGTGGATGATACTCTTGTCTTAATATGGCTACACCATTGAGGATAGGCCAAGAAAGGAACATGCAAATGTTGATTTGTTATCTAGGGCCTATGATCATGATGGAGATGAACTAGTGGATGATTCTTTCCCGGATGAGGAGCTCATGACAATCTCAATCACTCAAGAGGTTCCAATGGAATATAAGGAGATTGTGGATTTTGTGACAAGAGGTAACTATCAAGAAGGGATGCATGCTAGGGAGAGGAAGGCCCTTGCAGCAAGATCTAGACCTTACACAATGGTGGAGGATATTCTTTTTCACCAAGGAGCAGATGGTCTACTTCAAAGAGCAGTGGGTAAGGAAGAGTCTATCCTACTCATAAGGGAGTTTCATGAAGGTTTAGTGTGTGGATGACACTTTGCATGAAAGGTGACTGCTTTCAAGATTCTAAATGCAATTTACTATTGGAGAGTGATTTTCAAGGATTGTTTTGATTATTGCAAAACTTATCATGTTTGTCAAGCTTTTGCTATAAAGTCTACATCCACTCCACCACTTGGATCAATTCCATTGCTAAGACCTTTTGAGAAGTGGGGAATTGATTTTGTAGGTTCTCTCAATAGAACCCAAAGGAAAAATTGGTACATTGTGGTAGTTACTGATTACCTTACCAAGTGGGCTAAGGCTAGACCATTGAAGGACAAGAAAGAAGATGAAATGGGTAGATTTCTTTATGAATGCATTATAGCTTGGTTTGAAAGCCCTTTTGAGTTGGTTTCTGATAGAGGAGGAGAGTTTATAGGAAGTATCACTATAGCCATGCTACAATATTTCTCTATCACACATAGAGTAACTACATCTTATAAGCCAAATTCCAATGGCTTGGAAGAGAAAACCAATCAGACCTTGTGTATGATGTTGGCCAAAGATGTAGAAATGGAGAGAGCTAAACATCATTGGGACAAGAGGATTTGTGCAATTTTGTGAGAGTATAGGACAACCATGAAGACTTTCATCGGATATTCTCCATTTCAACTGGTATATGGTAGTGAGTCTACCTTACCTATTCACTTTGATCTTCCTAGCTTCCAAAGCATTCATAGGAGATTGAAGAAAGCACAAGGACATGATGCAAAGAAGTCAAGGAAGGATCAACTCATGGAGTTGGAAGAGGCAAGAGGAGTTGCTATGGTTTGAGTGGAGCAAACTCAAAAGAAACAAAAGGAGAGCTATGACAAGAGGTAAGGCAAGAAGAAGGTGGAGCCTTTCAAAGAAGGTGATTGTGTAATGTTGTTTGATTCTATTTGATTCAAGAGAGTGCAAAAGAAGTTTTTGCCTAAGTACTTTAGACTTTTCATAGTGGAGAAGGTGTGGAGCAATTACACCTATGATCTCAAGAAATTGGGAGGAAGACGCTTTGATAGGATTAACCATGATAAGTTGAAAATGTATCATAGAAGGTAGAGAGACCTTCACTTTGAGGACAAATTGAAATTGAATCTGGAGGTAAATGTAACACCCATTTGTGCATGTGTGTGGTATTGTGATATTAAGCTTAGTATAACAAGTACTTGAGAGAAATTATTTATGTAGATAAAGGATGGTTCTATATTAGTCATGTAACACCCATTTGTGCATGTGTGTGGTATTGTGATATTTAGCTTGGTATTACAAGTACTTAAGAGATATTATTTATATAGAGATAAAGGATGGTTCTATATTAGTCATGGTTAGCTTAAGTTAGTCATAGCTAAGATAGATGGGACCTTACTTTAGAGGAAGTAGAAAAGATGAGCACCACTATTTTGGATTTTAGTGTGTTGACTTGGTATTATTCCTAGGTGTTTGGCTTTGGGGAAAGAGTTGAGAACTCTTGGGCCCGCAAGCCTTTTTGTTTTGGATTCTTCTTTAGTCCAAGGATAGCCCATGTGAAGGAATCCTTGCTTTAGTGGTTGGGTCAAGATAAGACCACATGCTTAGGGGAATATGCCCATGTGAATGGATATTCCTTTCTACTTTTTGACTTTACTTGACTTTTAGTCTAGTAACTTGAGTTACTACGGTAATTAGTAACTTTGGTACGTAACTATTTCACAAGTATATAAACAAGGAGTGAGGAGGTACTCATCATCCTTTCATTTGCAACTATCTCTCTCTCATTGAGTTCTCTAGTGAGCAATGTCTTGAGTCTTGGAGTGTTAGCCTTGGAGGAGTATGATGGAGTTGGGGTTCCTTGCCTTCTTAGTCCATGGTGCGCTACCATAATAGCCATCAGAGGTTCATCCTGAGTGAGAGACAGGCCGGCTCACATTTTTGGTTCCGTTGCCGGGACCTCTCTAGAAGGCAAGATAATGTTCCGCGTCCAATTCTACATTAGGCAGAAGGAGGCTATGAGAGCTCACTTGGAGAGAACATTAGGAGAGGAGAGGGCTGAACTTATGTTAGAGAACCAAGATCCATTTGTATACCCTGTAGTTCATTATGATGTCTTTGAGGTGATTTTGTACATCTTGTACACATGAGAGGAATTGGAGAGATTGTGTGAGGTGGATTGCAGATTTTGGGGATTAAGGTGATTTTGGGCAAAATCTCAAGTTTGAGATCTGGTCTTGAGATTTCTACACATGATAGCTTGGGTTATCTTTCAGTTAGCACACTTCAAATTATTGAGAGAGCTTCTATGCGCACTGGGCTAGAATTTTTGAAAGTTGATAGGGTAAAGTGCTCCCGCAACTGCATGCTCTCTGGAAAATTGTACAGAGTCCGCCATTTCTTCAATTTTTAGTGAATTGTCCTGAAAATTTCCAAGAAAATTTAGTGCATTGTATCCTACCTGGTGCCACAAAAATTAGAGAAAGATTATTTTTTCGCAGTGCGTTATGAGTTTTTGAAGTGAGGGGGGTGGTTTTCAGACCAAATCTGAAATATGGGTGCTGAATAGAAAGGTGTCTAGGCCAAATGGCTCGATGAAAAGATCTAAAATTTTGCAGGGAGGGACGCCCTGGAGTTCTGATCAAGTGTGGAAAATTTCAGAGGACTATAACATATTCGTTGGGAGATTTGAGTGACATTGTGAGGAAGGGTCAATTCTGCAAAGTGGAGATCTCATGCATGAGAAGTTTGAGATCAACAAAAAGCATGTTTGAGTGTTTAGATTCATCTTTGGGAACATGGAGGGTCATCAAGAGTGGAAATTGAGATTATGCAAGGTTCCCCAAGGGTTTGAGGTGATTGTAGGGGTGGATTTGAGGAAAAGAGAGTTTACAATAGAATTTGAAGAGAGTGTTGAGAGGATCCAAAAACCTACACCACTTGGAGGAAAGAGTGAGTCTAAGTGCTTTCTATGTGGAGAGAAGGGACATAAGGCAAGTTCATGTCCATTAACCTTTGAGAGCAAGAGATTGAGGGAAAGGAGAGGCTTACTTGACTTGGGTTTGCATGTTGGACCTTCTTCACCAAGATTGGGAGGGAGAAGATCTAAGACCAAGGAGTTGTGTGAGGTTTGTGGAGTTGAAGGACTTCCAAAAGGACATGAGTGTAGTGGAGTAAAAGCACTTTTGGAAACTTTGGTGAAGGATCTTGGAGAGAGTCTTAGTACAGCTACAGAAATACTACCACCTTCATCAGCTAGTTCTCAAGATTAGTGATGGAGATAATCTTTCAACTTATGGATAAATTATCCATGAGAGTTAGATTAATATGCACTCTAGGATTTGATGTTGCTATAGAAATCTTGGAGCAACCTGAACCTTTTGTGTTCCCTAGAGTGGATTATTCTCAGATGGTGTTAGTCATGTATATACTCTATTAGTAATAGAGTGAGAGAAAAGAAAAGAGAAAAAAAAAATTAAGAGAAAAGAAAGATAGTGAGGGGTTAAGATGGGGAAACTTCCGGTTTTCTTTGGCAAGGATGGAGAAGATGTGGAGGCCTTTGTGAGAGACTTCAAGAGAGCTTGCATAGGAAACAATGAGAGGAGGAAGAATGAGTGGGCCTCATTATTACCAGATTTCTTTGAGGATGCAGCACTTACATGGTATGAGTCAGAATACCAAAAGAGAGAGAGGAGAGAGGGGGAAGAGGAGTCTTGGGAGACTTTGACTTCAGCACTCATTGAGAACTTTCTTCCTGATGAGAGTTATGAGAGATTGATGAGTGAGGTTACATTTCTCAAGCAAGGAGATGGAGAGAAAGTGAGGGTCTATGTGGAAAGAGTGGAAAAGTTGGAGTCCAGATTTCGCATAGTGTTGAGGAAGGGTGGGGATGATGTGGAGACTACAATGATTGGCATAGGGGCCATGCTCACCAAGAATTTTGTGGGAGGATTGAGACCACAAATTAGAAGCAAGGTGAGGTATGAGAAACCTTCTTCCAAGGTTGAAGCTATCAAGATCGCAATTCGTATGGAGGAGAGTTTGGAAGGGGATGAGAGTGATTTGGTGGTGAAGGAGGTTGTGCATCCTCCTCAAGGCTACAAGTATGGTGGAACTTCTGATACTTTGGTGACAAGGGTTGCACCACAAGTAGTATTTGCTCCAATTCTTGCACCTCCACCAAAAGATCCACTCCAAACCATCACAGAACAACTTGCGGATCTCAAGATCAATGTGGTGCAACTATGGGAGAAGAGAGAGGTGGATCAGAATGTAGGGAGAGGACCTAGGAGTTATGGAAACTATCCATATAGAGGAGGCCAACCAGCCAACAATTTCAATGATAGAAATTGTTTTGGTTGTGGAGGAAGAGGCCATATCCAAAGGAATTGCCCAAATTCCACTTACCATGGAGGAAGGGGTTATGAGGGAGCCAATAGAGGGAAAGAGGGAGGTAGTGAAACCCAAGTGGCTCCTAATCCCAACAAAGGTAAGGGGATAGCATCCATAGATGTGGTTGAGAGCAAGTATGAGAAGGGAGAGTGCTCAAACTCCAAGGGTCTTAATTTGGAGCTTTTGGCACAAGAGAAGAAGAGAGCTCGTTTTGCAGAGGATGTTCACTCTTCTCAAGGATTTACTTCAAGCAAGGATACTCCTATGTCTACTAGGAGCACTCGCACCTCAACACCATCAACAACAAAGACTCCAAGGAAGAAGTTGGGGATGGAGGACTTCTTGATCTCAAAGCAACAATGGAACTACAATGTGTTGGAGGATGTTGGTAGTCACAAGGCTAACATCACAGTGGGCCAATTAATTGCTTTGAACCCTACCTTGAGAAAGGAGCTTAGAGGTGGTTTGAGTTCTACAAGGAGCAAAAAGAAGAAGAAGGCAAAAGTTCCAGTATCAATGGGGGTGGTGGATGCCAAGCCAGCACCATGGGAGGCTTGTGAATATGCCTCCAAGATTGATGTGAGAGTGAATGGTCACAACATCAAGGATGCATTGGTTGATGGAGGATCAGCAGTGAATGCCATGTCAGAAAGGTTGATGAAGAAGTTGGGTATGATACCCTCAAGACCTTCAACATTTGTGGTGAGCATGGCAAACAAGCAACAAGTTCGACCAGTAGGGGTGATGGATAAGGTGGTAGTTTCAGTTATGGGAGTTCAAAATCTCATGACTTTCCAAGTCTTGAAGGATTCAAGCTATGACTTACTTCTTGGGAGGCCATGGTTGAGAGCAGCACGCACAACTGATCGATGGCACAAAGGGTACTTGAGGATTGGGCCATCAAACCATAGAGTCATTGTTCCTGTGACTAACACCACCAACACTTCACATTCAGATACCCCATCTTCTAATTATTGGGAATCAGATTCTGAAGAAGGAGCTTCAGGTGTGGACACAAGCATGGAAGAGGAGACTTCCACGGAGGAAGATGAATCTGAATCTGATTCAGATGTGTATCCCTTGTGTGCTATGGATTTTGCACCTAAGCCAGAGGTTTTGAAGGACCCAGATAAATCACCATTGACACTTGAGGAGGTAGAGAGAAGGTTATCTACCCTCAAGTATGGCCCAAATGTTACCAAGGAGGAGAAGGTGAGATTTGAGGAGATTTTCCGCAAGTTCATCCATGTGTTTGCTTTTAGTTACAAGGATTTGAAGGAAGTCACCTTGGAGGAGCACAAGATAGAGGTGGAGTCACATGCAAGACCAATCCGCCAAAAGCAACGTCGCATTAGCCCACCAATATCTTTGGTTGTGAAGGAGGAGATTGATAAGCTCAAGGAGGCTGGATTTATCTTTGAGGTGGAGAATTCAGAATGGGTGTCTCCAATTGTCATTGTGAAGAAAAAGAATGGCAAGCTTCGGGTATGTGTGGATTACAAGAAGCTCAATGCTGTTACCAAGAAGGACTACTACCCATTGCCATTCATTGATGAGATCTTGGAGGAGGTTGCAGGTCATGAGAGGTACAGTTTTGGAGATGGTTATAGTGGATATAACCAAATCAAGATTGCACCAGAGCATCAACAACTCACCACATTCACCACACCTTGGGGAACTTACGCTTTCAAGGTCATGCCTTTTGGGCTTTGCAATGCTCCAGCCACATTCCAACGGTTCATGAACAAGGTATTTGAACCTTTCATTGGGAAATTTGTGAGAGATTTCATTGATGACTTTTGTGTCTATGGGAGCAAGGAGGAGCACTTTGAGCACCTAATCAAAGTCTTGCAACGCTTGGATGAGGCAAATGCATCACTCAACCCAGAGAAGTGCATTTTTGGATGTGAAGAAGGTCTACTTTTGGGGCACATCATCTCCAAGGATGGAATAGCAGTTGATCCTGAGAAGGTGAGGAAAATCTCAGACCTTCCATTCCCTTCAAGCTTGACAAAGTTACGCCAATTCTTGGGAATGGTTGGGTACTATAGGAGGTTCATCTTCTCATTTTCCAACAAGGCTTATGCATTGACCATCTACATGAAGAAGGGTGTAGATTACATGGTGATTTTGGAAGACAAGGAGGCTCTCAAAGCTTTTGAGGAGCTCAAGCAATCCCTTGTTGTAGCTCCAATTCTTGCTAAACCTGATTGGAGTAAGCCTTTCATCCTCTACACTGATGCTTCTAATGTAGCTATAGGATGCACTCTTAGTCAATTAGACCAAGATGGGCATGATCATCCAATAGCTTATGCTAGTAGGCAGATGGTTTCAGCAGAGAAGAACTACTCTGTCACAGAGAGAGAAGGGTTGGCAGTGATCTTTGGTCTCAAGAAGTTTAGACACTACTTGATTGGAGGGAAAGCCACAATTGTCACGGATCACAAGGCTTTGAAGTACATCTTCAACAAGCCTAATGTTGAAGGGAGACTAGCAAGGTGGATGATTCTCTTGTCTGAGTATGACTACACAATTGAGGATAGGCCAGGAAAGAAACATGCAAATGCTGATTTGTTATCTAGAGCCTATGATCATGATGGAGATGAGCCAGTAGATGATTCCTTCCCGGATGAGGAGCTCATGACAATCTCAGTCACTCAAGAGGTTCCAATGGAGTACAAGGAGATTGTGGATTTTGTGACAAGAGGTAACTATCCCGAAGGGATGCATGCTAGGGAGAGGAAGGCCCTTGCAGCAAGATCTAGACCTTACACAATGGTGGATGATATTCTTTTTCACCAAGGAGCAGATGGTCTACTTCGAAGAGCAGTGGGTAAGGAAGAGTCTATCCTACTCATAAAGGAGTTTCATGAAGGTTTAGTATGTGGAGGACACTTTGCAGGAAAGGTGACTGCTTTCAAGATTCTAGATGCAGGTTACCATTGGAGAGGGATTTTCAAGGATTGTCTTGATTATTGCAAAACTTGTCATGTTTGTCAAGCTTTTGCTAGAAAGTCTACATCCACTCCACCACTTAGATCAATTCCATTGCTAGGACCCTTTGAGAAGTGGGGAATTGATTTTGTAGGACCTCTCAATAGAACCCCAAGGAACAATCGGTACATTGTGGTAGTTACTGATTACCTTACCAAGTGGGTTGAGGCTAGACCATTGAGGGACAAGAATGAAGATGAAGTGGGTAGATTTCTTTATGAACGCATTATCACTAGGTTTGGATGCCCTTTGGAGTTGGTTTCTGATAGAGGAGGAGAGTTTACAAGAAGCATTACTACAGCCATGCTACGACATTTCTCTATCACACATCGAGTAACTACATCCTATAAGCCAAATTCCAATGGCTTGGCAGAGAGAACCAATCAGACCTTGTGCATGATGTTGGCCAAAGATGCAGAAATGGAGGGGGCTAAACATCATTGGGACAAGAGGATTCATGCAGTTTTGTGGGAGTATAGGACAACCATGAAGACTTCCACTGGATATTCTCCATTCCAATTGGTGTATGGTATTGAGTCTACCTTACCTATTCACTTTGATCTTCCTACCTTCCAAAGCATTCATAGGAGATTGAAGAAAGCACAAGGAAGTGATGCAGAGAAGTCAAGGAAGGATCAACTCATGGAGTTGGAAGAGGCAAGAGCAGTTGCTATGGTTCGAGTGGAGCAAGCCCAAAGGAAACAAAAGGAGAGCTATGACAAGAGGCAAGGCAAGAAGAAGGTGGAGCCTTTCAAAGAAGGTGATTGGGTAATGTTGTTTGATTCCATTCGATTCAAGAGAGTACAAAAGAAGTTTTTGCCTAAGTACTTTGGACCTTTCATAGTAGAGAAGGTGTGGGGAAATTACACTTATGATCTCAAGGAGTTGGGAGGAAGACACTTTGATAGGATTAACCATGATAAGTTGAAGATGTACCATAGAAGGTAGAGAGACCTTCACTTTGAGGACAAAGTGAAAACTTAGTCCGGGGGTAAATGTAACACCCATTTGTGCATGTGTGTGGTATTGTGATATTTAGCTTGGTATTACAAGTACTTAAGAGATATTATTTATATAGAGATAAAGGATGGTTCTATATTAGTCATGGTTAGCTTAAGTTAGTCATAGCTAAGATAGATGGGACCTTACTTTAGAGGAAGTAGAAAAGATGAGCACCACTATTTTGGATTTTAGTGTGTTGACTTGGTATTATTCCTAGGTGTTTGGCTTTGGGGAAAGAGTTGAGAACTCTTGGGCCCGCAAGCCTTTTTGTTTTGGATTCTTCTTTAGTCCAAGGATAGCCCATGTGAAGGAATCCTTGCTTTAGTGGTTGGGTCAAGATAAGACCACATGCTTAGGGGAATATGCCCATGTGAATGGATATTCCTTTCTACTTTTTGACTTTACTTGACTTTTAGTCTAGTAACTTGAGTTACTACGGTAATTAGTAACTTTGGTACGTAACTATTTCACAAGTATATAAACAAGGAGTGAGGAGGTACTCATCATCCTTTCATTTGCAACTATCTCTCTCTCATTGAGTTCTCTAGTGAGCAATGTCTTGAGTCTTGGAGTGTTAGCCTTGGAGGAGTATGATGGAGTTGGGGTTCCTTGCCTTCTTAGTCCATGGTGCGCTACCATAATAGCCATCAGAGGTTCATCCTGAGTGAGAGACAGGCCGGCTCACAGTCATGATTAGCTAAAGTTAGTCATAGCTAAGATAGAGGGGACCTTACTTTAGAGGAAATGGAAAAGCTGAGAACCACTATTTTAGATTCTAGTATTTGACTTGGTATTATTCCTACGTGTTTGGCTTTGAGAAAAGAGTTGAGAACTCTTGGGTCCGCAAACCTTTTTGTTTTGGATTCTTCTATAGTCCAAGGATAGCCCATGTGAAGGAATCCTTGACTTAGTTGTTGGGTCAAGATAAGATCACATGCTTAGTGGAATATACCCATGTGGATGGATATTTCTATATACTTTTTGACTTTACTTGACTTTTAGCCTAGTAACTTGAGTTACTTTGGTAAATAGTAACTCAAGTGCGTAAGTATTTCATAAGTATATAAACAAGGGATGATGAGGTACTTATCATCCTTTCATTTGCAACTATCTCTCTCTCATTGAGTTCTCTAGTGAGCAACATCTTGAGTCTTGGAGTGTTAGCCTTGGAGGAGTATGATGGAGTCTTAGTCCATGGTTCGCTACCATGATAGCCATCAGAGGTTCATCTTGAGTGAGAGACATACTGGCTCACATGACTAACAAGCTAAAGAGCTTGAAAAGGTTCCAATGGAAGGATGGAGAGAGCCTATATTGTCATGTTGTGGTTTGCGTAGCCCATGAAAGAGTAAACTAGTGTGGTTTATCTCCATAAAGATGAAGTAGGTTGTATGACAGATCCTATGGTTGAGATATTGCCATGTGAGCAATCTATGTGCATGTAAGTGGTTGGCCATATGGAGTATAATCTTATCCTTTTCAAGGGCTTGGATGTATATAGGTGGTGGAGAGTTGAGAGAAAGGAGGGGTATTTTTTGTTTAAGGAGTCTCAAGTGGGAGGAGGATGTTAAGAATGAGAGTTTTAGCAGAACATGGACACCAAGGCATTGGAGGAAGCATTTGAGCAAGAGATATCTCATGCTCTTGATCTGCCACTCTTGAACCCTTCTCTCATCAGGCTTCAAATTCTACACCGTGACGGCTTATGGGACTAGATGATGGTATATTTTGGGGCAGAATTCATAGAGTTGATGATAAGAAACTAGATCCTATTTTCCTTCTAGTGTTAACTTACAAGCAAGTCTAAGATTAACCAATTTATGTGCTCTTATAGGAGAAAAAGGACTCCAACGAATTCATGAGCTTCAAGGTGGAGTTGTGGGTCCATTTGTCAAAAAAGTGATGAGACTAAATGAAAAATTTGCAAGAGTTTGAGTTCCAACAAGGGAAGGCTAGACTTCTTCAAGGATTGAAGGAGTTAGGGGAGGGTATTTAGGGAAAGAAGACTAGAGTTGGAGAGAAGAGCTAATAGAGTACAATTGGGAGACAAAAACCAAAGGAATTGAGCAGATTCTGAGGGAATTATGGTCAATTGAAGTAGAAGAATTCACTAACATGATCAAACAAGAAAATTTTGAGAGTTGTGTCATATTTTTTCATCACTTGTTAATGGGATTAGTGAGTTGATAAAGTTCTCATTATATTGAGCTCAAAAAATTTCTGATTTTGAGTCAATTTCAAATTAGATCTGATCAATTGAAGTTAGAGTACTGGAGATCAAATTGCTGAGCAGAGATTATGATCTGGTTTGGGGTTTTGGTTGCTTCTCAAGCTTTGGTTTGAATCAAGCTATGAAAATTTCAAGTATTGTTGGTGGTTAGATTTTACACCTTTGTGTGAAAATTTCATGTGAATTTCTCAAATAGAGAGTTCAAGGTCTTGGATTAAGTATACCTAGGTCTCTAGAGCTCAAAAGTTAGACTAGCCCAAGAGTTAATTTATATCTAGTGATTGGGATTGGATTGATGTGGTACACACATTCTTTGTTTTTTGTAGAATTGATAGTAAAATTAGTCATTAAAAGTGGAAAGAGTTAGAATGTAGGTTAAGTCTGTGTAAGTCTAGGTAGGAATAGCAAAAGATGGAATCAGATCCACTAATGTAGAATCTAGTCTGAGGATGACAAACCAATCCAATCCAAGTTACTTTGGTTTGGGAGGAGACAATCCAATTTGAGGATACTTCACATCAACATGAAAGTTGGAGGTCAAGATTACTATAAGGCCCATATCTCCATTACCACATCTCTAAATTTTGCATGTTATATTTCATTGGAAGTGTCTTTTTTAGGCCTTTTAGTTACCACTAAAATCATAGAGTTTGGAAGTTTGTAGCTGAAGTTGCAAGCATTTGAAGTTTTTGGAGTAGTTGATTATTGTGGGTATAGAAACTTTGGGTATAGAAGATACTTTGCATTAGGTTGAAGGTGAACCAATCCAAGGTACTTAGAGATCGTATGTAGGTGATTTTGAGTGAATTATGAGGAAGTTAGAATTGGGAAAGAGTATAACATCAGGATACCCATGACTTCAATTTTAGTTCAAGCTAAAGATAAAATAGAAATAGAAGAAGAAATAATAGTAACAGATGACCCAAAGTGCAAGAGGTGATTATTGCTACATCAAGTGTAGAAGTGGAAGTAGAAGTAGAAGTGGAATCGGAGTAGAAGTAACAGATTTCAGATCTAAAGAGGTAGATATGAAGTAGCAGAGTGTTGATTTAGATTTGGAGATTATTAAGGAGTGTTTTAGGTAACTTAGATAACTATTTGGTGCTTTGCCTCTTTAAAGGAAGGATTTTCAATGAGGAGTTTCATTTTGTATATAATTTTGAAGTTGAGTAAAGCAAAGTACTATAACGTAGTGCTCATTGTTTTAGCTTAATTTTGAGTATCAACCCTATGTTTATGGTTGTGGTGTTTGGATAAGTTCAAATTGCAATTGAAGTGTGTTAGATGTTGGATTTTATAGCTCTATTTCCAATTTGTTTGATCGTGAATGGATAATCAAAGCAATGCCTTGAAAAATGTGTGAGGAATTGTAATGTTGGTAGTATTTTACATTTGTGAGCATAGTGTTGGGTTGATGCAAAGGAAGTTTGATTGAGGAGATTGTGCTTTCAATGGAGAGGTGGAACACAATTACAAGGTGAAGTTATTTTTTGGTGAAGTAGGCTTCTTTGGGAAACATTGAATCATCACAATCAAGATTGGTTTGGAAAGATTTGATGAATTGTGATTATGGGTCTTGTTTCTTTGTGAAACGATGATGATTTAGTGCATCTTACTCTCTTATGGGTGTGGTTCTCACCCAAGCGGCTAAAGAATCAACCAAGAAGAATTTTTTTGTTACTTTTACTTTGTATTTTACCATTTCTAACTAGTATCTCTATAGGAACAGCCGATTACTTACTGATACCACAAAAGTGATACTTGTTGGGTTGTCACAATTGAGCCATCAAACTTCACAAGGGTTTAGATAAGAGCACAAATAGCTACTATGGAAGATTTTCTTAGGTCGTGGTTCATAGAGAGTAAGAATAGACACAATAAGTTCCACAAAAAATACTATCATATGCTCAATTAGGGAGTATTTCTAGCTAAATGATGACTAATTTCTATCACTACTAAATGTCAACTCTTCCATTATGTTGTAGTATTGGTAGTCTTGGCTCACTATGGTTAAGGACCATGGCATCAATTTTTGCTTTTAGTGGTTTTGTTATTTAGCTTGGTGATTTATTGGAGAGGAATGCTCATGTAGAGGATACTTTAGTACTAGAGGAGATCACTCAAATTTGGAGTATGAGTCGGATTGTTCCATTCACCTTAGATGTTCTGTTCACCTTAGATGTTTCATTGTGGAGTTTTGAGGAAGCATTGTAGTAGCATGCAGATTAGTTGGTGCAATAGGCTTGGAGTGGAGCCTTTGTACCACCAAGAGACCAGTGTGAGGATGAGCCTCCAAAGTCTATTACTGTGTCACCTTTCAATACCATACTCATTTCTTGGTAGTATCTAAGAAATGAAGTATATCTATCGGAGTTGTTTGGTGGGTTTAGCATTAAACTAGCTATGATATTGCAAGCAAGTATACAAGTATACAAATACTTGTATGTGGAGGGAGATGAGATTAGACGAGTCTCTCTACATCATGTGGCACACTTGGCCTATTGATATTTTGAGTTATTGTTGATGTCAATAATCAACAGGTACCAAAAGACCCTACCAATAGACATTTCCTTGTTGGGAGTACAAGATTTGGAGTGCTATAGTCCTATTCATTTGGTGATTTTTGGATGGCCATGTCAAAACATACCCATGTTGGCCAAGGTTAGGGTCTCCAAGATCCCCATTCTGGTGTGTTTTGGAAGATGTTATGTATACAACATCTCTAGGTTCATCAATCCATTTTCCCAACCTACACTTTGGAGAACTTCCCTTTGATGGATGATTCTTGTACTTGGGTGGTAGTGAGTACACATTAGGTACATTCTTGGATGGGACTTGCCATGTTGTTAGATGCTGCCAGAGTGGGATCATGGGCTCATCATCTTCATCTTTAGTGGTTAAACCTCTTACCTAGAGAGGTTCTATAGTGTGCTTATGATAGGATTCAATTACTAGGCCACCTTACTATTGATGATATTTTGGATGTTGGGCGCTAGTCTCAAACAGTAGTTGATAGGTCACCTATGGTAATGGTGAACCTTGTTGGATAGCTTAGAGCTACTTTACCCACTCTTATGAGTTTCCCAAGCTCCCATGTTTCTTGAGAGGGAAGTCCTAGACTTCTTTTGGACTCATAATAATAGGAATTGGTGGAGCCCAACATGGATGAGAGGGAGCGGTGATGGGTTTTTGTATTGGTATTACCATTGTTATAGAAGTGCTAGAGGCATCCAAGTATTAGGTGTTAGGTCCGGCTATGGACCTAAATTGTTTGATCTGGATTGTGAGCCTTGGCTTGGCAGAGTAGTGTAAGATGTGCTTGATATGCATCACCACTCAAACATTTATGAGCTTTGTCCCTATCAAGATGATTTAGGAACATTTTGGGGGTGATGGATTGAGTGGGTAGGGTATTCTTGGGACACAACCAATGGCTACTAGTGAGAGTGGTCTAATTGGGGTCCATTAAAGTGAGTGTGATCTACTTAGGTTACACCCTTGGTCTACTTGGGATGTAGCTAGAGGACATATGGATCTTGTAGCCAAAGTAGAGGGAGTTTTCTACATTAAGGGTGGGAATTGTAGTGGTTGGGAGCATGACATTATTGCTTCCAAGGGCCCAATGTAATAGCCAGTTAATATGTCTTTCACTCCTACATCAATTACAAAGGATACTTGGAAGCTAAATAATGAGGGAAAGATAGAGAGTTTGGAGGTTCTTGAGGAGCTACATGAATTGTTTTACCTCTAGTATGACATATTTGGGTGCTCTAAAAGGACCCAACATTCTGATTGAGCTTACTAGTGATACACCCGTTTTTTGACATCCCTATACATATAGTGACATGGAGAGAGTATTGATTTAGAGCTAGAATAAAGACCTTTTTGAGGCCATTTTGGTGGAGATTTCCCAAGGAGAGTATGCTTTAGCTACACTGATGCCAGACAAGAAATATATGCATAGAAACTACAAAAATAGGTGGATGCATGGAGATTAATGTCCTATCAACCAATATACTATGGTCAATTGGTATGTCATGTCTACATTGAAGAAGATCTTTGATGCAATTGGGCATGCAAAGGTCTTTAGTACTTTGGATTTTGAGCAAGATATCATCCGTTGCCAATCAAGGAGAAAGTTAAGTCCAAGATAACATTTTAGGCTATTGATCCTCATGGTAAGGATGTATTATATTAGTGGAGTTTCTTACAATTTGGGTTGAAGAAACTCTTATTGAGTTCTAGAGGGTCATAGATAGGATCCTAGCAAGATTGGATGTTGCTCAATGCTATCTTGATGACATTTTGGTCTATAACACCATTGTGGAAGAGCATTAGAGATATTTGTTAGAGGTGTTTGAGAGGTTTAGATCTCATGGATTCATATTATATCCTAAGAAGTGTAGATTCTTCTATGAGTAGGTTAATTATTTGGGTCATATTATCTACCTAGAGGACTTGGTGTTTAGCAAACAAGGTGGAGGTTATTGCACATATTCCTAAGCCCACAAATGTGAGCAGAGTGCAAGCATTCCTTAGGTTAGCAAACTTCTATTGCTAATATGTTAGAGGATTTAGTACCATTGCCAAAGCTTTGACAAATTTGACCAAGCTCACATAGGAGCGGTGTTAGGGAGATGATCAAAGGAGAGCTTTTATAGTGCTCAAGGGGAGGTGATATCTACTCTTATTCTTAGGAGGCCAATCAAAGGACAACCATTCTAGGTGCACATTGATTGGAATATGTTAGAGCTTTAAGTAGTGCTCACCTAACATGATGATGAGGAGAAGGATTTCATGATGGCCTATACTAGTCTCCCCAACAATTTAGGAGAGGTGAAGTATAGTTCATATGAAGGAGAGTGCTTGGTAGCAGTATAGGTAGTAACATATTTTTGATGTTAACTATTTTGTAATCCCTCCACTCTCATTAGTGATCATCAACCATTAAAGTAGTTGATGGAGTCTAACAAGCTTTCAAGGAAGCTTGCATTGTAGGCTCTGCTTTTATAGAAGTATGATTTCATAGTTATTCATAAGTTTGGAGTCGTGAACAATGATGTAGATGGGTTGAGTAAAAACCCATTTCCTAGCCAACAAGATCAAACCGTAGCATGTTGGCATGGTGAGACAAATCAAGAGATAATGAGAGGTTGGCATGCATTTACCTTTCTATGTATATTTTTTGAGTTTTTGGTTGTATCTTTCTCAACATATAAGGGAGGAGTTATTCAGATCATAGATCCAAAGGGTGGAGATATTGGTACAGTTTACAAGACATTCATAATGATGTCTTATTGATGGATTATCTTTGCAGTGGTGTTGTGTGTGGCACAATTGGTGCCAAGGAGAGAGACCATGTTCTTCAACAAGCTAGGTAGTTTAGATTGGAGGACAGACACCTTCTTGTGTATGGGAGAATGGTAGAGTGCAAGTAGTACAACTTCTATCTTAAAGACCACAATTGGTGCATCATGCTCATGAGGAGGTAGGAAATTTTGGAGTAAAGTGTACATATAGCTTACTCTAGAATCACTATTAGTGGTGTGGTATGCAAATTGATGTATAGCAATTTTTTTTCAGATATGTGGTTTGTGACCAAGTTAGAGCATCATTTAATGCTCCTACACCATAGTTGTACCCATTATCTATCATAGGATTTGGTTACTGTGGGAGTTTGGACTTTGTTTGACCTTTACCATTGACTATGACACATCATCAATATTTTTTGGTTATGATGGAGCACTTCTCCAAGTGGATTGAGTTGGTAGCACTTCTTGACAAGTCTAATGAAGGGACGACTTACTTGTTCTTGGACAAGTTCTTAGTCATTTTTGTGTACCAATTGTGATTTTGACTGTTCAAGGTACAAAGTTCTTTGGGGAATTTCAGGTCTTGTGTGACAAGGCCTTGACTGATCATCATACTACCTCTCAAGATCATCTTGAGGCAGCTGACTTAGCAGAGAGTGGTTTAGATGGTGAAAAGAAGATTGTGTAAGTATGGTTTGCAAAGAAGCCACTTGGGAGCTTGGGATCTCAAATTACCTTGGTTAGCCATGGAATATTAGTTCAACTGCCAAGCCTCTTTAGCATCCTTCTCTCTTGATTTTCTACTCTATGGATAAGATATAGATTTACCTATAGCCATTCATCAAGATGTCACTATAGTTTTGGACTTGGATGATCCAGACGCATGGGTGAGCGCATGTTCTCAACGGGCAAAGATCTCTCAAAGAGTGATTTTGATGGCCTTTGAGAAATGGCACTTGCTCATCATAGGGATACCTTATACCATGCTAATATTTGAGGAGGAGCTTATAGACCTCAATTCATTGATTTCATTGAGATGATTATGTATATCTACAATAGACAACACTAATGAAACTACAAGCTGCACTATCTTGAGAGTGCATGAGGTTTTGCCTTCTAGAGTCCTCATGTTGGAAAGACATGATGGTGTTGTTTGGAAGTATTATATATAAAATTATGCACCATTCTACCTTCCAAACATTGACCCAAGCTTGGCACTTCTACGTGTGGGCTTGTAGTGTATGGTATGCAGCTCTTCTAGTGGAACTATTACTATGTTGGTATGTGATAGTTGTTCAAGGGGATGGCATATAGCATGTTTGAGTCCTCCTTTCATGGTGGTTCTTCAAGGATAGTGGTTATGTCCTAGATGTACTTGATCTATAGTTGGTTCACCCTTTATGTGGTATAGATTGTAGATAGGCAACTAACAATGGGGCTCAATAGCACCTTGCCTCTTGATCTTTGCCCACCCTAGGGTATACCACATACTTGGAGTAGATGGCTATTTGGAGTTAGAGAGACCTAATTGTCAGCTAGAAAGGCAATTGTGGCACTTTAGAGTTCATGACTTATATGTGAGTTGTGCTTCTATAGTATATGATATTGATAGTGATGTATGTTGTGTAGTGATGTATATATGCACAACAACTATCATGACATTTGTAGTGCCAACGCTAGGTTGCTCAAATGCTGGAGTGGTAATGTAGGTAATCATAGGTATTTTGATACTTAGTCATGGACAACTTGTTGGTGGTCCAATTTTATGGTAGGGCTATTGGTCACATTGTGAGACCCATCATCACTTGCAACACTTGCACCATTGAATGTGCCATCAGTAGTGCCATTAGGGCTAGCAACCTAGGTCAAGCAGAGGGGTATACCTTCAAAGTACAACTCTAGAGAGCTCACTTCTCTAATGTTGAGCCTTTGAGTTCTTGGCTATGATGGCCAAAGGCTAGCGAACGTCACTTGGAATCTCTTAGCTATAGTGGATGTGGCTTGACTATAATAAGTACCTAACCATTGATAGATTGTGTACATATTTGAATTGAGTGTGATTTGGGTGGAAGAATGAACTGAGTATTGTGGCACTTTAGAGTTTATGTATTACTTATGTGTGAGTTGTGCTTCTATAGTGTATGATGTTGACAACAATATATGTTGTGTAGCAATGTATGTATACATGACACCTTGTCCACAAATTTGGCATCTATTGTCATGGCTCTTGCAACCCCAACGTGTAGGCCAAGTACCATTTTCCAGTTCTAGTTCCATTGATTACCTTGCATTCTTCTTGAATTTTTCTCTCTTTCCTCTCATTTCATGAATCATGTGGAAGTTAGATAACTCCTAATTTTAGAGTAAGAATCCTAAGTGCTTGCTTCTAATTACATCCATCTAGTAATAAACAACCTACTTGTTCATGGCAAGGGATCTAAGGATGGCCTCAAGAGCCTTCTTGTAAGTTTTTGGAGTGGCTACCATGATTCCCACACACAAAGGATGTTGTGAGCTATTGTTGTACTATGTCAAGTACCCCCTTCACACCAAGGACCTAAGATTGCACCAAGTGCCACTTAACTCTAAGCACTCACTACTTCATAGAATTTTCAAGTCACTACTCAATCAACAAACAAGACAAGTTGGATTGTAAAAAGTGCCATTGTAGGCCAAGAACTTCAATTTATACACCTCAATCCTAGTCATTCTTTAGCACTCAGGTGGTTACAAGGTAGGTAGGCACTTGCCATTACATAGATGAAGGTCTTTCATGTTGCTCTTAGGCAAAATCACTCTCACAAGTGTCAAAAAATCCATTCACCAATCACTTTCTCTCGCATCACACTTGTTTGCCAAGTGCCAATGGTTATCTTGTAGGTAACGGCCCTTGGCGGCAAGTGCCTTTAGAGGTAAGTGCTGTTGTTGGCGAGTTCAAATTGCGGTTCCACTTCCCTCTTAAGTGCCATGGTGGCAGTTGGCACTCAAGCCTAATGCCTCACCTTTTGGCACTCCAAGTGCTTCAACTCCTACCAAGACTCTAAATGGTCTCTCAACACTCTAAGTGTTATTCCATCCTTATGCACTTGGATCATTCTACACCTCTCAAAGTGCTTCTCATCTTTTTTTTGATGTGCCACTTTGCTTGTCACCCTAATACTTGGCCATGGAGCTCATGTGATCTCCAAATTCCTTCTTCTGGTCAGTACTTGGGATTATCCTACATCACTCCGAGTATCTAAACATCCTACAAGTAGGCTGGCCTGCAAGTACTCTAGATTATCCTACATCCTACATCACTCTAAGTGCTTCTCCCATTCTAGCTTGCTAGGGTCACTTCTTCAAGTAACTCTCTTTTGAGGCACTTCTCCCAATAATCCTATCATTCTCCATGGTTCTCTTAGCACTTAAACCTGATATGATCAATAAAAGCAAATTTTGAAGAAATGGGAGCACCACAATATCTTGTAGAAGAAACAGAGTGGCTCCCCCAATCTTAGTCATCCCAAAGAAAGATACATGCAAGGTGCATATCTGTGTTTTACTTTTGAAAACTAAATGCCCAAACCATCCCAAACCCCTTTCCTATCTCATTCACAAATATGTTGTTGGACACAATTTCTTGCAACCAATGCTTCTTGGACATGGATGAATATTCAGGCCAGATACAGCCAGATTGCTATTGCTCCAAAGGACCACCTTCATCACCAAATGGGGTACCAACACTTATTGGGTGATGCCGTTTGGATTATAGAATGCTCCCACAATGTTCCAATACTACATGATGAACTCCTTCTACCAAGTAGGAACAGAAATGAAGCTCTACCTTGATGACATGTGTGTGCATAGTGCACACAATAACCACATCGGGGCACTTTGGGTGGTCTTATAAATTTGTAGATGGGTGAGGATTTCCCTCAACTCATAAAAATGCTTATAGTAGTCTCTTGTAGCCCCCTTCTTGGTCATCTTGTTTGTGAGAACGGTATCATAGTAGATCCTAAAACAATTCAAATCATCTAAGCACTGCCCGTACCAAAGATGATTTGAGAGCTGCACAGTTTTTTAGGTTGTAAAAGCTATCACCACCAATACATCCATATGTATGCAAAAATTATTTCTACAATATATGCCTTACTGCACTCTATTGTTGACCTTGTCTGGATAGACCAATGTATAGAGCCATTTGAAACCTTGAAACACCAATTGGCAACGGTCCCAATCTTGGATGCACCACATTGGGACTTGACTTTTCATGACTTTGTTGACACCCCAAACATTGCTATGGGTGTAGTCCTATCACAACATGATGAAGAAATCTAAGAACATCTAGCTTACTATGCAAATTGGCAACTCAACTTGGCCAAAAAAATTACTCTACCATAGAGTGAGAATATCTTGAAATGATCTTTGTAATACAAAAGTTCCATCACTACTTTATGGGGAATAGTCTTTTGTTTCATGTAGACCACAAAGTCCTTAAATATCTCATCAATAAACTATGTTGTGCTGCTGGTAGACTAGCACGCTAGATATTACTCTTGCAAGAATTCTCTTTTACTATAGAATACCATCCTAGAAAACCTCGAGACAATGCATATTTCCTCTCTCATATTCCCGGCCCTCCTGTTGAGTGCTCCCTTAGCACAAACTCTATAGATTTCCAATTGTCTTATGCGCATCATAATGTAAGTACCAAATAATCTTGGGGGATGATCCAAATTTTTCATTACCTCTCTATGGCCAACATTGCCTTTTAATTTCTCAAAACCCAACACAAATCATTCCACATGTTAGCCCTTCCCTTCACTATACTACAAGGAGAATTGTACCAAATGGGCAAAGACAAGGTCCTCCAAAGGGGCATAGAGCTAGAAGAGGTTCTTGTAGTACTAGAACCATGCCATATTGATGATTCTAGTGGACATTTCTCCGGCAAGACAACCACTTGGAAAGTATACCTTGTTGGCTATCAGTTGCCATCTGTATCTCAAGTTGCCAAGGGTTTATCCATGCATTAAGGACCCATTGATGCTTGTCAACATGTGGGTAAACGCGTACCTAGGTATCGCATGCCTCCCAACCAGTCTTAGCCAATAAAATACTTCAGAAATGGGGGATCAATTTCATAGGATCTATCAATCTTGGAGCCCCATAGAACAAGGCACATTATATCATTTTTCAGTCAACTATATCACAAAATAGGCCAAAGCTGAGTCTTTCATCAACAATTCTGTCATAGTCACCATTTGGGTTTTACATAACAATATCTTCTCCAGATTTGGCATTCCCTTGTCCAATGTCATGGACAATGATTGCACTTTGTCAACAAAGGCATGTGAGACTTGACCAACACTTATAGGATTCATCACCACCGCTCTACCCTTATCACCCACAAGCAAATGGTCAAGCCAAATGAGTCAATAGTATTATGCTAACCATCCTCAAGAAGATTGTGAGTTTAAACCCAATCCATTGGGACAAAAAATTTGTATGCACATTATGGGCTTAACATACCATAGCCAACCTCACAATGGGCTTCACCTTGTTCAAACTTGTCTATGGGTAAGAGGCAATATTTCATGCTGAATTCTTGATCTTGTCACTCCAAGTCTTGACAAGCAATTTGATTGGGACATCTTAGTCTAGCAAGGAGGAGATTGTAGAGGAATAAGTTTTTGCATTGCAAAACCTGATAGAAAAATGTATATGGGCCCTATACATGCAATATACCACCTAGGCTATACATAAAACATACTTTGATCCAAAACCAAAGAGGTCATGCTTTACAAAAAGGATCTAGCTATAAAATCCAATGACAAAGTGTGCTGATTCATTAGCAAATTTGCAATAAAGTGGTTGTGCCCTTACATAACACATGAATTTTTTGACAATTGGAGATACTAGACAAAGAAATTCTAGAATCCCATACAAATGATGCAAAGTGTAGACCTTACATCCCTCATTCATTCCATTACAAGGTAGGGAAGAAAAGATCCCATGAGAAACCAATTTTTTTCTTATCATAGAAGAGAATGCTATAGGACAATGATTGCCTCACCACCATTATGGTAAGGGAATTCTATTGAAATAAATCCATTCTTTGGAATTTGGAGCACTCCCAACACTATTACGAGATCAGTTGCAGATGTCTTGGTGTGGCGAGACTCTCTTGCACAAACCCGCAACCAAGGAAAATGGACTGACACTAAACTATAGGAATCTTCAAAGTCTTATAGAATTAGGGGACATGCTACTTTACATTCAATGGCAAAATGGTGCCACACAAAGGAAAATTTGTCTCCAATGCCCAAATAGCACAGAGTTCATCATTTTTACCATCCATCCACAAAAAAGGCAAGAATCATCAAAATATTTAAGATCCCAAAGTAGACCAACACAACATGCATAGAAAATTAAATCCCTTGTGAGATAGTAAAAATCTTCTAGGGAAGCAATCCTGCTCCTATAAATACCTTGTAGGATTTGGTGCACTCTTTATTTTCCAAACCAATAGCATTGACACTTGCACAAATGAACTTTGATAGGAGAGGTGACGATTCATTATCAAGAAGCAATTACAAGCAAATAATCCAATTATGCCAAGAATATTTGAGAAGTTAGCAAGAAACTCAAGTTGCTATGGAAGACAAACAACACTTGACTGCAAAAGTGATTGTGGGAGCAATCTTGGACATGCTAGATTGAACAGGTCAAGGAGCTACCTTCCTTGCTATATGCAAATTTAATTGAGAAGCATAGGACTACCAAGTTGATGGGGTTCTACTAATGCCAATTATGCAGAAAATGTACAAATAAGTCTTCAGAGAGTTGGGAAAATTGGCCAAATACATTGATATGGTAATCCTCACAAGAAGCCAAGAACTCCTACCAAAAGAAGAAGCCATGGTACCCATCTATATGCAGGCAAGCCACTTAAGAAATTTTAGCTATGTGGACCTAGAAACAAGAAACATGGAAGCAAGTAGGCTATGGAACATTGTAGCCCACAAATTCTACCTTCCAATTCATGAGGAGCTAAGCAAATTACACAAGATGGTGAAGGAAATCCAAGTGGATTATGCAATCATTCACTTGCCTATTCCTATAGCCTACCTAGAGCAAAATACTTTCCTATAATAAAGGAAATAATCTGGAGGGTGTTCTCCTTGCCCAAGGAGTCAGCAGATATCCCTTTAGCTTGGAGGGATTCAATTTAGCCTAGACCTGCTAGGGCATTTCTTTGTCAAGCCATCCAAGAATATATCAAGAACCATGCACAAGAACGAGTTCCCCATGGTGGTAATAACATACTTGCCATTGTATTTTTCATGAAGAACTTCCATGGGCTGATTTGGAGCCAAGGAAATGTATCATTTTTCAACCTATCCCTAGCATACACTATTTAAGAAGCATAGTCCATGGAGAGGAGTTTGATTATGCGCCCATAATCTTTGCAGATCTATGGGAACAACATGTTTAAGAGAGTAGTCCCTACAAAGAAAACAAAGGGAGGAAATCCCTTCACAATTGGACTTTTCCTTATAGCCATTGTAGAATTTTGTCTCTGGAGCCTTCAAGCTAAAGGAGAACTTGGTTAAAGAGGTAGCTTTGACATAGAAAATGCCGAATTTCAAGAAGAGTGACCAAGAAATGACCAAGTGGATTGGTGGGCAATATATGAGCCCACATGTCATTGCATAGTTGGTCTTGCATTTCACCAAGTGGACCAAGAAAGAGCAAGAACACATCATGAGGTTACAAATTAACGTAATTCTGGGATCCCAAGAATGATTGAGGCTATGGGTAATAAGAGGAAGAAGACCACAAGCATAGAGAAGGGAGTCATTGTCTCACCAGTCCCAATCAAAGAAGTTGAAAGCTATTTGTAGAAAACCAACCAGCAACAGCAAGCAAGTGGAGCTTGCTCCCTTGAGAATGTGAGGCTCCAAAGGGAAGGGGGTTGTTAGAGAAGAGGCACCCAAAGACACAAATATCATTAACATTGATGATGACTTTCCGAGACCCTAGGACAACCTATTGTTCCTACTAGGACCAAGCAGGACATTTGTTGAGTCTCCTCTGAAGGAAGGAGATCATGGGGCAAGTATGATGCTTACAATGCTAGGCAACATAAACTTTGTTGCAATAGAACCTACCTTGCCCACAACATTGTTGAGGAAGAGGAGGATCTTCTCCTTGCTCTTGTGCAAGGAGAGGATTCTTGCACAAGAGGTCCAAGATGCACAAAAAAGAGAGCTCACTTCTTAGTATTTGATAATAAATGGTCTGATTGTAGAGAAATTTGGTATAGGAAGGACCTTCTTTACTACAAGGAGAAGAGGAAGGAGGAGTAGGTTCAGGTAAAGGCATAGCAAAAGTCTCAAAACTACCTCACTATTCAAAATTGGAAGTTGGAGCAGTGGTAAAACCAACTCCTCTAATTTATCAAGCAACAAAAGCTAGAAGGCCAACAAAGGCCAAACACTCCAAAGTAGAGGATGAAAAGGAGAACCCTTAGGAAGATGGATCAGCAGGAGGAGGATCAAAGAAGCTCACCATACAGGTAGAACCCCAAAATCAAAAAGTTTAGACAAGAAGTAGTATGAAGTTCAGTCTTGCAAGTTGTGCCTTTTGGGAAGGGTAGAACACATTTGCAAGCACTACATCTTTGGAATGGAATGGCACTCACAGTGGATGAACCATCACTATCAAGAGCAATCCCAACTAGATTTTAGAGTGAAAGTAATTATTTTATGTTTTTCTTTTTGTTGTAGTGTATCATAAAGGGTGACACTACCCTCTTTTGGGAGTGGTCTCTGCCCAAGATGTTAAATAGGAGATAAAAAAAAACTAAGATTTGGTGACAAGTGTGTGTTCCCTTCACTTTTAAGCATTTCCAAATAGTATCCTCATGGGAATGAACTGTTATTCTTGACTATACTATAAGTAAGTTGAGCTATCACAACTACCTCTTGCAACAAGTCATTGCTCCTCTTCCCCATCTCCATGCACCATGCACTAACATCACTCAACTCTTTTGGCTACTTTGTTCATTCATGCACCACTCCTTGTGCTAATTGGTGTAGATGGTTAAGAAGGGTAACATAATTTGTAACCATTCCATGAAATTCTCTATACATGAGAAGGAGATACTCCATCAATTCCAATGTCTGGCCTACTTTATGAATGGCCCAGTTAGAAATTGGCACCACGATCATTGGAGCAACATCCCTCCCACTTGTACTAGCTTCCTTCACAATTTGAAACAAGGCCAAAGGTCCACTTTCCTCCCTCTCAATCTTGACAAACACTGTGGGTTTGTCTTGTTTGGGTTCCTCTTGCATCATAGTGGGGAATTGGGTCTTGGACAATCTTTTGTCCTTCAAACTTCCTTCCAACTAAAGTTCACCTTCCAACTAAAGTCCTTCCTTGTCCTCAAGTTTTTGTTTGGCCCAAATTCCTCCCTTTGCTTAGCAAGAACCTGCAACTTTTCCGCATCTTCTCCCCCAAGTACTCCTTCTTCTTGTATTTTGCTTCTCCTATAAGTGGGAACAAAGGAAAATTGGCCATCCTTTGGTCCTCAACTATAACTTTAGTGTGGTTGGAAGGTCTAACTTCCCCATCAAACCTCCCAAGCATTCTTTCTTTTGCTTGAATGCTTTTCTTTGCCCTTAAAGGAGTTTGGGCAAGGGTTGATTGTACTTCTCTACCTTGGTCCTTAACTACCTCCTTATTTCAAGAAATAGATATTGTGGTGAATGGTTGCTCATTGGTGATGGGTGTAGAATCTGGTTGGGATCCAATGTTGCCTTTGTCCTCAACTTCTTCTTCTTCTTCTTCTTCTACTTCTTCTTTGGTGAGGATCCTCCTTGTCCTCTTGGTAGCCTTTGCCTTTGGCCTAGAAGGAGTCACAAGTGTTTTTCTAATCATTGGTTCTACATAGATCTCCCTGATCTCTTTGATCCTCTCATCATTCCTTCTTCATCTCTCACTCTCCAATCCTCCTCGCATAGTAACACACTTGCAATTTGAATGTCTAAGCATTGGAGCTTCTTGCCAAGGGTTAGGAAAGCCTAATTGGTCTTGCATTGGTTAACTTTGCAAAAAATGAAAAGGATCCAAGCCCCATGTTAATATTTAAGGTGATGCTCCAACCATTATGAGTGTTCAAGAATTGGGCCCTTTGGTAAGCAATCACAATTCACACATGTGAGTGGTCAGTACAGTCAAATGGTCATCAATTGTAATTCTTGATCTGTTGGCACCACATTTTCTAGGCCAAGGGGCTTCCAAGCTGAGTGGCTTTTTCTAGCCAAACTTTGTTCTAGGGTGAAGGTCTCTTTTTAGGATGAGGATCTTCCAAGACAAAGGATTTCCTCACCAAAGGTTTTCTTGTCCAACAACCTTATTTATTGAAGAGCCACACTCCATGATCTTTATCCAAATCTACTGCTACTGGTTCCTCTACAGCATATTCTTTCCATGTCATCCTTCCCCTTGAAGGTGCAGTTCCACTCTGGGTGGAAAGCAATTAATCATAAACCTCCCATCTTCTCTTTTGACTGACTATTTTTGTATTCTTCCTATTTAAACAAAGTTTGTTGAAAGAAAAAAATGCACTTTGGGAAGAGGTGATGTCTCACACATCCATTCTCCATCTTTTTGGATTTGGACAAGGCCTCAAATTTCTTTGTTGTTTCTTCTATTGCTGAAGGCCACTCTTGGTCAAGGTTCATTGCCGCAAATGTCAAATGGAACCCTTCTGCAAATGCTCCTTAGTCCAAGCAAACACATTGCCTTGCAAGTCAATAAAATTTGGATTCTTCTTCTCCTTGATCTCCAATATCACCAAGAAAAGTAAAATCCCATATCCAAATCAAGAACTATAAAAAATTTGAGTTGAGATACTTGGCATATCAGTATGTCCACTCCTGGGGAGTGCAAGGTGAATCTGGTTATTTTCTTCTCTTTTGGATACATTGTGTTGCCCGATACTTCCAATGCAAATTTTTCTCACCAATTTTCCCTCACAGTCTTGGTCTTGATTACCCTCTCATACAATCTCTTGTGTTAACTTGAAAGTTTTACTTCATTGCTAGGCAAGTTTGTTCTATTGTGCATCCGCTATTCTATCTGTTCTGAATCTTGGTGGGGGCATGAATTCAATTTGACTAAACCTTACTCCTTCCCAAGGTGGGGTACTTATACCTATCAACAACTCATTTCAGAATTTTGGTGGACATTAGTGGTGGAACATCGTTGTTCCCACATGCATGAAGCATCACAAGGATTGATGGTTACCAAAATTAGTTGTTTGTCCTGTCTGGCAATTTCTTGCTTGTGTGAATGCAAACATGGATGTCTGACTGCTTGATACTGACATGGCACCTCATGATAGTGATTATAGTCCCACTCAAATGGTGAGACCATTCCAATGGTCACTTCATATGGTAAATGCATACATATTGTAGTCTTTTCTTGGCAGTGGGAGTACGAGCCATAAATCCTAACTACCAGTGCTATTCTAGTCTGAAAACTTAACGGATTACTAAGAAAAAGAAAAAGAAAATATGCACAAAGAGACCCAAGGTGGGCTATCACAAGGTGCTTTCGGGTGTCTCCAATTCAATGTCAAAAGAGGGTGGTCCAAACTAGGTAGTGGTCTAAACCCAACTGCACATTTGTGCAATTTTTGTGCATCCGGGATGTGTCAACCACAACTTGTAATCTAGTGAAATTGCTAATATTTAACTTTCACGGAGATTATCCATCAATCTAGTGCAGCGCATTGCACCACTTCTATAGACCCCCGGACGGGCCAAGACGCAGGGAGTCCAGTTCTTGAAGAAGAGATAAAGAGTTGGTGAAGTGCCCACAATGGGAGATTCAAACTTATTATCAAGAATCCCAAGCCTCCCTTTGAGAGCCAGAGTAAAGATATAATCAGCACTCAAACTCATTGCTAAGAGAGCACGTGATGAACTAGTGAAATCCCTACCACAGTGAAATCACTCTAGCTTACGCTAGCGCTAAATGCCTCTATATGTTTGTCATGAGGGTTCATTTGTGATCGTGTACACGTAGAGACGAATTGTGAAAAGACATATTAACCGTCTGTAGCATGTTGTGATCCGAACGGTGAGTCATAACCTCCTTGCACCTTGAGAATTTCTAACCAAAATACTTTGTTCATACTTTCTTTACATGGGTCGACCCTCGCTCTTTTCTCTATATATGCACAGTAAACATCGAAAACCCATCAAACCGGAGAAAGATTAGATGAATAGATTCTTCTCTCTATGAACTTAAATCAAACATAATGAAAAGCCTTCCTTCTGTTTATTATTATTTTATTTCAAACAACCTTTTGTGTCCGAACTCACTTAAGAAGGTAGAGTTTTGACAATGAGGGGAGTTTGTCGTCAAGTATAATCTTTTGGCTTAGCACTCGATGACTTAGCGCTCTTGTTTATTTTATTTTTATCTCAAACAACCTTTTTATGTCCGAAATCACTTAAGAAGGTACAGTTTTGACAATGAGGAGAGTCTGTCATCAAGTTTGATCTCTTGACTTCCATATGTTGGACTGTACACTTTAGTTTTTCAAGAAAGATTCTTGTGTACCAATTGGATTCAACTCTGACTCTAATCTCATTAGTAAAGTAATACGCCACGTTGATTCCTTGTTGCCCATAGAGCATTACATTATACAGTATGGCAAATTTTAAAATACAACCAATAAATCAAGTTTTCAAGAATAAACTGAAATATTAAATTATGTCATAAATAAGCAAATTACAATCATAGTGGTTCAACGTCTCTTATCTATCAAAGGATACACATATGTTTATAGTGTGTATGTTTAAATTCTAAAATGCATGTGCATCTTTGGACACGGGATCCACCGAAGTCTCCAGTATCATTAGCTCTCATCTGTACAGCTTTGTATTCGTCTCAGATTGTGCCTCTAAATTCTTGTGATCGAAACTATTTCCTTGCTACACATCTACATAGTGACCAAGTGAAGAGGAAGTATCCTGTTTCTTGCTGGTAAGTATAAGTCAGAAATTATATTGCGCATCGACAATACTATCTAGAATCCCTTATCGTTGTTGAACCAATTTGTATTTCCATGTCTTGAAGCAGTTTCATAATCCTCGAATACTCCCGCCATCCCGTAGAGGAGAACCAGTAACGTTCAAAGTCATGATCAAAGGTGGCGTAAAACATGCAGACCACGGGATATCGGAACTGACCGCATAGCCATGGACGCTCATCCTTTGGCTGTACGAATGGTGTTTGTTTGAAGTCACCGTGCAATAAGTTTATCACTATTTCAATGCTCTAGGAAGTAGAGGAACTTAAATATCTACTTGACTGCGACGACTGATCTCCTTTTCTCATATTAGCAAATCAATTATCAATTACTCTGAAGAACCCTTTTGATTCATGAAGGTTCACGTATAGCATGCATATTTAGTCTGATATTATATAGGATTAGGAAAAGAAGAACAAAGAGGTTGGATGTATATCATTTCAGATTGAGGTAAGCGTCTATTGGTGTATAAAACCGATGACTAATATCCTCTTAAACACTCATTATGCCCTTCCTATATTCATATCAGAAACGTCAAACCGGAAATTGGTTCACGAGGTGTAATTCTTGGTCTCGAGTTCCATGATGCCTGTCACTGAAACTCGAACATTCTGGAAGTGATCTTACTGGTTGAATGTCGACCTTTATAGGGACAGAACAATCGTTGGTCCATATGTCCATGTACAGGACCCTTTCCTGCTGGAACTACGATATGGTTCTCATGTACTCTGCAAGTTACTACCAGCCACGTGACTTAATGGCCTGGGTGACCATCTTGTTCTCAGAGGGTCGCCGGGATTTTCAGCCCAGAACGACACCATAATTATTTGGTTATAGAGCATGAGCTACCAATAATGCTCAGAATCCGGTCACTACGGAAACCTGCAAAGTTTATGAAAGGTCACAACATTTCCTCTAATTGCTACAGAATGGAAGCTTTTATAGAGCTGATGGACCCAAACTCTTAGTGAGCTATTCTTTGACTGCCCTTGGGAGCTGCTGAGACGACGGATGCTCAACATCATTAAGCAAACCGATGTATACTACAATGAATAAATCGGTCTTAGACTAGGAACCTACTGTACTTGAGTGAATTGGCTCAGTTCGAATCCTTAGACTCACTGTGTACGTAATAGCATCTCAAGGTACTGATATGCTACAATCATACATTCACATCTGACCTCAGGAGGGGTTAAATGATTTTATCATGAGTTTACTCAAATTGATCGAAACAATGCATCAGCGCATAAATGTAACAACGATGACTACAATTATTCCACGAATCTTCGCTAGCGCTGTGATGTGAATCAACCACCGCTCCAGCAAATTCGTGTGCTCCTTGTTGCGGTCCCAAGTACGTTCGAGATATATTATCAAAGGACCTGCTTCCAGCTGCAGTACATCAAACGATACAACCTATACCGCTGCTCAAACCTTAGGATTAACCATTGGAAGAGGCCTCATCATATCGTTGTCCTCGTGATCAAGGATGTGGCAATGCCAGACGTAACCGGGGAAGGTGGTGGGATCAAAAGGGTACTTCGGCATTTCTCTTGGTTTAAACCGGATTAGCAACCTAGCTACGGTGCCCCGGTTCACGATGATGGTGTCCTTCCACCCAACCTGAGTGTTATCTGGGGGCTGTGGAGCTTCGGTGAAGCAGCTGAAAGGATCTCCGAATCGCAAGTTGAGAGAGCAAAAGCCTTGGTCGAACAGCGTTTTATTGAATGCCTGCTGATGGATCATGAGGAAGTTGACAAGGTGAATGTGGATGGGGTGGATACCCCCGTTTATCAGGTGGGTGATGTCCCAAATCTCAGTAGTGTACAGCGTTGGTATCTCAGTCGGTTCAGCAGACCAGGGATTGTTATTCAGCAAAAAAGTAAGATTGGGTGGGTTGATGTTATTGAGTGTAACATTTCGGAATCGAGCACCAGCTTCAGAGAAATTTGCCGCTTTTCCAATTGTTGTTGGCACCCTTTGGGTGGGGATAAATTTTCCCACAGGAACTTTTATGACATTGAACTTCATGATGTACGTTGTACTTGGAGGACTGTTGACAGGAAGTCCATCCGGGAAAGGAGCTGGAGCTGAGTTGTTCAGATAAACAGCGGTTCCGATTGGTACATTTCTGAAATCAAAGAGGACATCCACGCGATACGCGGGAGCGATGGTAAGGCTAGTAAGGGCGATCGGCTCATGAAGGTAGCCACCATCTGTGCCTATTTGAATCATCTTCGCATTCGAATTACTCAAGGTGAGAGTAAAGACTCGCGCATTTGCTCCATTTAAAATACGCATGCGGTAGATTTTCGGGTAGACATTTTTGAAAGGCCAAGCTTTGCCATTGACCAGCATGGTATCACCGAAGTAACCTGGGCACCAATTGGGATGGAAAGCTGGAAATGCACCGATGTCTGGGAAGTTAATGGAGCCGTTGGGGAAGAACTGCTTGTCTTGGATCAGAAGGGGAATCTCGAACTCTCCCTCTGGCAGATCGTCAGTACCGTCGACCTCCTCATCTTCTCGTAAAATGTACAAGCCTGCAAGACCAGCTGCCATATTGACGCGAGTCATTCCAAGAGAGTGGTCATGGTACCAGAGAAGCGATGCAGGTTGTTCGTTTGGATAATGGTGTTCGTTTGTCACATAAGCAGGTCCACGGTCCCCTGCAGCTGTGTACCAAGCCTCTGGATGTCCATCATATTTGCTCTCTGTATCCGCTCCATGTAGATGTGTGATAATTGGGACTCCACCTCTGGGTGGATCCGCCCAGTGAAGGGTCTTGTCGATGGTGAGGAAATGCTCACCGGTGATGTGGTTCTCAAATCTAACTCTTGAATCTTCACCTTCCTCAGCTACGAGGGTCGGCCCTGGGTACGTAGCTGTGGCGCGATTCCTTCCATATGCGTAAAACGTTGTGTTGGGAAGATCTGGATGTACGCTCTGAAAAGCCAACAAAATGCAGATTTTAGAATCCAACTTCATCATCATGAACGTTACCAAATCCGGAGATTTAGCATATAAAGGCGGCTTCGCAGCACCGAATCTCCTTTCTAGAATACCATGCCATTATCTCCGGCTCATGATGTGAGGCTAATCCCGATAGAGGCTTGTAGGTGAGGCAAATGATAACAATCAAGTGAACGATATTTATGACAGATAAGCAAGTTAACAATTTCATCTCCAATGTAGATGAATAACCCCAAAATATTTACTGGCTACAATTGGCGAAACACTGCGGCTACTAGAGCTAGACACTATTCATGACTATGAGATGATAGTCAATATGAGTAACACTATTCAGAGTGACCATGGTTTCAAACCTGAGATATTCTGTAAGCACCCAAAACCAACAAATCACCATCAGTAATATCAATTTCCCGTGGTATCGTTAATTCTTGAATGAAAGGCCTCAAAGCAGGTGATGGAGACAGATTTCCGCACACTTGATGAACATCCTGGGCTTGTATGCTTGACAAGGAGCATAGCATTCCAAGCAGACAAGCAAGTCGTAAAGTAAAGACAGGCTTGTTTGAAAGGGATGTATACTTTCCCCAAGTATGTTCCCTCATCATTGCGAAGCCCGAACTCAATCCAGCTGTAGTTCTATGGTCAGAATGTCTGTTACTTGTACAATGATTCACTCGTTGTACAACTCTGAATGGGAAGCGCTGAATCCATACCTCCTTATAAAGGGGAGATTTTCGTTCTGAAGGTCTTGCAGAACGTGTGGCACGTCCTTTAACATAACTTTGAAGCAACCCCGAAGTCTCTGCATTTCAGAACTTTTTCTACAAGCTTTTGTTGGGACAGAAATTTCAGAGAATGACCTTGCCCCGTGGAGTGTAGCCTGGGCCTCCACCTAAAAGTTTTCACAGGTTTAAGAAACGTGACTGGAAGAAGCATAAGAGCAGAAAAAGATAAGATTAGCAAACAATAAGGGTCGAATGCTAATCGCAAGGGCAGCTGCCGATGTTCCAGGGTTGTCATGATTGTGTGGAACGAAATGATGAGATGGAGTGCAAATGTTTGCGACACGCCTTTCCATGCCATGAGAGACCTTGTTTTGTCGGTACTCCGATTTCCAGTTGAGCAGCGTGCATCAGCTGCCGATATACGCCTAGGTGCCCGCAAACTGCACGTCTACTGAGGCATCTGTGATTCAAGTCAAAGCTACAATTATTGAAGCTAAGTACAGCTTCCCAATCTCAATGTCTGCCAACTGAAACTTCCACTCAGCTGTCAGTGAGTTGAAATTATCAGAATCTCAAGGCCGAAGAATCACTTTTCTTCTCCTCTCATCAGCTTGCTACATCTATGATAAGTCAGCCCCTCTTCAGATCCCATCACCACTTTGAGTTGATCCCCGAATTCAAACCTTATCATATCAACCCCGTTCATCTATCCATATTGCGTTTATCGATCTTGAGGGCTTTCAATTGAGCTTCTTTTTCACGTATGAGTATTTTAGTACTCACTTCCAATCGTTACATTAGCGCGTTGGTTGGAATTTTATGCAGGAAATTCCTCTATCGTAATATTCACGCCAGCATGACTGAGTCCTTTACCGTCTTATAAAGTATCGTTGAAAAGCTGTAGATGGTTTGATCCACTCCTACAAGGAAGCTTTCAAGAAGGATATTTGCTTCAAATTCCAATTTTAACCTAATTCTGGCTTGCGAATCACCACGAACTGGTCATTGTGGTTGCTTTGAAGTTCGATTCACACCGTGTTATTTCTCGTTTATAAACATCACGCATCCATTTCTTTCGATGCTCTCTGTTGCCAAAATCTACTCCTCAGCAAAAGGATTTTTTTGTTCTCCTCAGCAAAAGGATGTATAGAAACAGTAACGGACAAAAACGAAGAAGTAAGCGGATGATATCCCGCTGCTCACTATGAACAGGCAAACGTCAAGAAATAATTCAACTAGGTAACAATAAATGTTCGTGTAGTTATGAAACCTATACATACTCGATAACCAAAAGCGACTTCACGAAACTGAAATGAGTATAGATAATTACAAGATTTGATATGTTGTGGTTGTATTATCTCTATCGATGATGAAACTTTTTAGGAAGAATATGAATTTATTTGTAAACTAAAATGTTTTTAAAATTGAAATTTTTAGTTGGCTTTGATGTGGTACTGTTAAAGATAAAAATCTAAACATTCTATATGCATTCATCTGCCAGCAAATCCCAGTACAATTGAACAAAAGCCCTTGACAGAATGCCAAAGTGCTGTAGTATAATATTATAGATGTAAATATTTATTAGTTCATTTTACATGTCTTACATTACATTGATGTGGTCAAAATTTTCAAACATTAGAGGTAATATTTTAAAAATTTTCATTTATGTAAGAACCTCAATTTACATTTTTATGAAAAAAATTATTATTAGAAATATATAACATATTAATATATATTTTATTTAAGTAATTAAATTACCAAAACTAACATTAAGACCAAAAGTATGTATTATACCATTAATAAAAATAATAAACAAGAACACAATTTTAAAACCAACATGTAAGCTGAATCAACCATTGAAATAAATCACGTTAACACGTACATTTTATAGAACAGAGTAGAGACTATCTTCAACTTATCTTTTCTCTCGTGACCACGTCGTTTTTTCGAGTCGGTTATTCAAAGTACACTTGCTGGATGAATTTGTGGCGGTAGGAAACAGCAAAATTGTTCAAGTTGTTCACTTCATTGAGTAAAAATGGATGTTTCTGTATATAATTTGTTTGCTTCAACTCGAAGAGCCAGTTCCAGCCAACATGCATAGCACATGCACGCAAAAGTTTTCTTCATCCACTATCATTGACCTAATCAGTAGTTCATTTACTGTCTTAGTCAGGTGACGTTGTAATACAGTACAGTACCCACATGCAAGTTGGACACTGTTGAAAGTGATCAAAACAAGGACTATGAAATCCGGTATATTAGATCTGAAGACTCGGATCCGGACGCTCGTTTAATATATCAACTACCTGTACACTAGAATGTTTGTTACGTTTAGTGCACCAAATTTTGTTTCAACGCGTTGTCTCAATGAAACGCCCCTAATTTGTCTGCGACTGCCTGACTCGAAAGTACAAACACATTTGATCTGGTTAACATAGCACGTACCAGTACACGTACTTGTACCTCCAAATCAGAATCTCTTCGACCCGATGAGTTTTTGGTCGGTTTATTTCTTTGGGTTTAAAACGTGCGGTTTTGACATGTCTGGATGGTGGATAGGTATCAGAAAGACCAAGCAGTAACTGCATCGAAATCTGTAGCAATTGCTCTCTTAGATAGATCTCCAACTCGGGACCTCTTCGAATCTAGTTTCTCCAGGTTCACTGATTGTAGTACACTGCATATAAGTGCATGCAATTGGTGGACTCCAATCTTTCGAACATCATGGTCTCTGGCTGCACGTTTAACGTGCCCTACATCCTGCCCTATACATGAGATGATACACTCGGAAACACACGAATGAAATTTGAGATGCACGTGTGAGCGACTCGATCTGCGTCTGGCACCACAAGACTGCTAGACGCTGAAGGTTTCCTTGTCAGAGAAGTGTTGTGAGAAATATTGAGTATCCCTCTAAAGCGAGGCATACAAGACATAACTTATGTAGTAGTACCCGTGCAGAGATTTCTCGCACGCTTATCAGAAGTTGCAAGGATCCAGAGGTTGAATGTAAGTATAGCATGCGCTCTCCCCAAGTCTAACCTCTAGCAGATGACCAAAGTAGAACCCAACCTAATCACTCCTCTCGAGTCTGATGCCGATAACTTATCCTTAGAGTCAAATCTCCTCAGACCGATAGTGCAAGTAGTATCGAAAACGCACGAGTGTACCAAGCGCCGAGTGTACCGAGGACCAGAAGTTGTCATTCCTGAGTTTCCGGATTTCCATCAGCCACTACACTACAGAATCTGCTCATCTTATGCAAGTTGAACTGCAACAAGATCTTTGAATCCCCAGTGTCGTGATCTGACACTGATTGAAGGATCCTTTCCGGACTCTAAAAGATCGATCACCGGGTCACTCAAACGCCACCAATTGTTCTACTTACATAACACGTAGTAACAACTTCTACCGATTCGGAAACGCAATAAGTCTGTCTCCTCGCCGAAGTTCAGATTTGCAATTTGCAGATACTCAGAAGTAGTGAATTCTCGAAATTTAACTAGCCGTGGAAATACCCTGGTCATCTGTTTTCTGAGTGGTGCACGCTACCTGCCTTTGCATTCATATTCCGGATACGGACGCGGAATAAAGTACATAGAAATAATTTTTTTTAAATCTATGAACACTAACGCTAGTGCCGACTTTCCGGTAGTTCGACAGCCAGACGTATTTTGAGAATGGCAGATGTTTCATGACTTGCAAGTCCCGTAAAAGATCCGAATATAAAGGTGCAAAGTACATAGATTAAGGATACGTGACCTCTATTGGCCCGGATTCTGTTGTGCTACAAGTTTATACATGTTTCGACAACTATGCTTTTCTCTGCAATTCATGTTTTATGTAAAAGCTCATGTCATGGTGCAGATAATCCTCGTGCGGAAAATCTAGTAAGCTGAGACAGTCATCATCATAAAATTCCGACGTCGGAACCTGAGTGTAGCGTCAGCGTCTCTTTTGCAATTTTACCCATGGCCAATACCACGACGGATGCTCTTGTGATAGTTTATATTTTAGGAATTGGATCCCATCAAGAAGAGTGCTCATAAAATCGTTATGGGCCCCGACAAGATCATGATGCCACGACATGAATCAGATTGTCGAGCTGACATAAGTTCCTTTCTTGTCATGCTCAAATTTTTCTAAAAGCGTGTGCATGTAACGGAAATGACGGCGTACTTTAAGGCTTGAGAATTTACCTTGACCTGAGTAAGACTTAAGCGGCAAGATCTTGAATTGCTTACTGATTATGGGGGTGTCAAAAGTAGTTTTGATTAATATATATATATATATATATATATATATATATATATATATATATATATATGAGATAAATTTAAAATATTATTTATGGAATTTGATATAATTTTATTTATTTAAAAAAAATCATATTATGGATATTTAAAATTATCATATCAAAATAAATGACCATTAAAAAAAAATATGATTTTTTGAAACTAACACATTACACTAAAGGCAATTGGTGCCAACCAAATTCATCTTAAATTAAACATTCTATTGACCTAAATTACAATTAATATTTAACAAGACAAAGAAAAATTTCATTTTTTTTATTTTTTTTGAATTACATATCATTTAATAGTAAAAAACTTTGAATAAAATTCATTGTACATTTAATTTTTTTAAAGATCAAGATCAGAAAAAGAAATAAGAAAATAAAAGTTCATTTTGAGACGTTTGAACGAGAGAAATTCAAAATGTCAAACACTATTTTTGACTCTCTTATTTATAAGGAGTAAACATAACTTTTTAGAAGTTTACTTGAATGTTTACTTGAACTCGTTTTGTTGGAATGCAAGCAAAGTTAACCCGGAAGTTTTTAAAAAAACTTTATTCTTGAAGTTGTCTATTTGACAAGCAAGCTAAGATGGTTCGAAACTTCTAGAATTATTTACTTAAAGATGAAAGCTAAACTAATGTGAAGTTTCCCAAGAAGCTTCCTAGATACTTCTAGAATATTTTATGTTAATTTGCACTATTCATTACTTCATTAGTCTTGACTAACTTCGTCGCTAAAATCCATATTCTTACATATTCCCCCATTGCTAGTTGGTGAAATACTCGTCACCATTGAAACTTCACCTCCTAGATGGTTGTTTGTGCATTCATAGAGGCTCCCAAGTGGTATCATGAAGGGGATAGCCTTTCCAAAGGACCTTGTACTCTGTATGTTGTTGGTGGCCGTGTTGGATGTGGCAACATGTAAGTAGACAACCAACTTTGTACTCTTCATGATCGTGGATAGGGATGGGAGGAGCAAGAGGAGGAGGTTGGACACGAGAGGAAAAAGAAGATGGATTAAGAACAAAAAGTTTTAACTTGGAAACATGGAAGACAAGGTGGATGTGCATATGACAAGGCAAGGCAAGGCAAGGCAAGGCAAGGCAAGGCAAGGCAAGTAGATAAGCACAAGGAGAGATTATTTGGGTGACATCAAAGTGTCCAATCAAATTGACAAACTTGAGTATCAAGTGGGAGGGGTATGTTACTAGAGGAGAGTATGACTTTATCACCAACTTGAAAGGTGAGATCACAACGATGGTGATCCGCATATTGTTTTTGATTATTCTGAGCAACAAGGAGATGAGACTTGGCTTGTTGGAGTGATTGGGATATGGTATTCAAGAAGCTTGAATTATAAGGGACAATGAGATGGAGGAGGAGCAAGAAGAAATCTAGAACAAGTGAATCTTTGCCAAAATTGAGAAAGAAAGGAGAGAATCTAGTGCTTGCCTCTTTGGAGTTATTGTTTGTAAACTTTACAGTTGCAAGACTTTAATCCCAATTGGTATGATGAACATTGACAAAGCTACAAAGCATATCTTGCAATGTGCAATTTGCATGTTTGGTTTGTACATTAGTTTGAGGATGATAGGCCATGGACAAAGTAAACTTGGTACCGAGTATCTAGAAGAGTGCTTGCCAAAACTTTCCAATGAATTGAGGATCAAAATTGGAGATGAGTATATGCAACATCCCATGATGCTTAAAGATATTGACAAAGAAGAGCTACACTAATGTTGGAGCATACACCATATCAAAGGTTGGTGCCAACTGGATTTGCTTACTAAGCTTATCCACAAACACCATAATCGTCATGTGACCTTGCTTTGCCTTGGGCACGGATGTGATGAGATCCAAGCTCATGTGTTCCCATCGAGCAAATGGAATGGGAAGTGGTTGAAGAAGTCCACTCGGTTTCTAGTTGTTTGCCTTGTTGTGTTGGTAGCTCTCACATGATCATACAAACTCTCTGACATTTCGTGTCATGTAGGGCCACCACTTGTAATACCAAGAGCTAACCATATGATCTAGATGTTAAATTTGGTTGGGTAACATCTAAAATGATGTTATACAGGATAGAAAAAATAGATCAAATAGATATATCACCAAAAGAGTATTTCTACTAATAGGAAAGAAACCAAAATAGACTTACAAACCTTAGAACCAATAGCTAGACATATGATTTAAAGGTGAGAATTGGTTTGGTAACAAAGATGTTATGTTAATGTTAACATCTAGAAAGATGTTACACATGATGGACTAGATAGATCAGAAAAAGGTATCACCAAAAGGGGACTTCGGTTAATAGAGTATGAATCAAATTATACTTGAAATCTTTGAAGGCAATTTGGAGGCCTAAACGGATGAATTAGACCTCAAAAATGGGTATAAAATCCCCCCCCCCACCCACAAAACCCCCACAAAACCCAAATAAAGGAAAGGTTGGTTTTTCCCTTTACCTAGTTTGTCTCATTGAGAACTTTCCAATGGTACCCTACCCATTTGATTTTGAGATTCTTATAAGATTCTCTAAAAGATTCCCTTTGGTCAAAGTTTGTTTGATCAACCAGGTAGGACCAAGACCAATGTGTCACCTATCCAAGTAAGGGTGGAGCTTGCTGACATGTCACCTATCTATGTGCCTAATCCTATGGTGGAGCTTCCTTGGAGGAGATACTCTTTGTCTATATAATAAAGGAAAGGTGTTCCTTTGGTGCATCAGAGTTTGAGTGTGAAACTTGTGTTTGTGAGTCTATGTTTCCTTGCTATCCTCACAACAATAAAATGGTATTAGAGTAGATGTTTCAATCCAAGAGAGTGGATCATCCCTCTTGGAAGAACATGGGCTACTGAGATTGAGTAATTTTAGAGTGAAACCCATAGAGAAATTGATAGGATAGGAGTGTTTTAGAAAGAGGATGGGATAGAAGCTCCTAGATGACAATTTCTTGCACCTCATTTTCCAATTTTGAATCCATTTCACATCAAGGTCATGTACATTCAGTGAGAGCAAGTGAGAGTATACCTCATTTACCATTTCGGAGTAGAGTTCATGGATATAGTGATGAATTTACCAAACCCGGTGATTTTGCATGTAGTGGTTTATGATAGAGAATGGGATTTGACAATCTACATTATGTTGTGATTGATTTGAATGTACCAAATCCTCTCCCTTTCAACACTCAAGTAAAAATTTGTTATATAGTGAGACCAAAAGTGATATTTAGAGATTTCATGGTCAAGAATTCTGATGAGGAATATTATCAATGAGTGATAGCTTCTAAGGTCCCAATGATAGTCCCAATAGTTTGTACGCCCTCCAGAGTGATCTTATTAACTCTCTATTGAAGTATATAGTAGCAATTAAGTGTTGTATGAACCATGGATCCGTAGTTGCAAGAGCTTGTTCAAGGAATGCAAGGGATGTTGAACAAATTTTTAGAGATTAAGATGACCATGGAGGCATTACAAATTCAAGTGTAGACCCTCAAGAATGATCAAGCAATTCAAGAAGAAGAGCCATCTCAAAACCCAATACTTGTGATTGAAGTACTTGGAGAGGCACCTATGCCTACTAACCCAGTCAAAGATGAAGCCACATTGCTACTCCGGATGAAGAAGACCTACAACATCAAGCCTTACAAGGGGTAGCGTATTGATAGGAGGAGTGGAGAACTATTCTCAAGAATGAATTGATATTTCTAATTGTTCTCAACAGAGATCACCAAGCATGTTGCATGTGTGTTTGCATGTGGGTACTTGACCGATAAAGCCCTCACATGGTACGATGTTTGGGAATGATCCATGTTGGCACATGAGAAGGGAGGTCACATGGACATCAATGCATGAAGGATTATTGCAGAATTTCTAGTTGGTGGATTCTATGGAGATGATCTAGATCCAACTACGGGGATAGAAGACTAGAGTACAAGAGTATGTGGAGGCATTTTTGGATCTACAAGTTGCAATAGCAAACATGAGTCTAGTAGAGACTCTCAACAATCTCAAACAAGGATTGAAGTAGCAAATTCACCAAGAAGTCATGGTACAAAATCCTTGCACGGTATTTGAAGCCATTGCTTGTGCATAGAGAATAACAAGAGCATTGGGTGGAGGTGAAGGAGTAGTTCCACCTCAACATTATCGGGCAAAAATGTTGCACATGGGTGGACTAATACTGGTGGAACTAAGCAACCTTCGGTTTTGAGACCAAGGAGCACGACCGCTTCAAGGAGAGTGGGGACAGATACAAGAACAAAGAGATGGAGTCCCACAAGGAGAAGGAACTTAAGGAGAACAACGTCATTGTTACAATTGTGGCCGTATTGGGCACATATCTACCAACTATTGTGCTTGTCTCCTTAGGGGTCCTTGGCCTTCATACATGCAATCTTTGAACAACATGGAGAAATGCACTAAAGAGGAGGAGGTGGAAATCACATTGGAAAACAAAGATCGCAATAAATGTACCTCGTGTCCTTAATGGCTCAATAAGGAAGCAAAAAAGCAAGGGAAAGAAGAAGACAAGCACGCATAAGTCCCAAAAGGCAACTTCATAATTGATTGTCATGAATGGAGTCCTAGAAGGCAATCAAGTGAGAGTATTAATAGATCCAAGAGCAACAAAGAATTTCTTATCTCGCTTTGTTGCAATAAGATTGGGAATGGATCTTGAGAGAGGTGAGAGTGAAGAAGTAGAGTTACCTAACTAGCAAACAAAGAAGATTGAATCATTACCTAGATGGGTAACAGTCTATGTAGGAGAATATCAAGAAGTAATTGAGTGGCAAATGATACAATTGGTTCATTATGATGCAATCTTAGGCATGCCATGGATGGAGCATTACAACCCTATGGTAGATTGGAAGAAGAAAGTAGTGAGAACCAACTTGTGCTTGATCATTGAGGTTAAAAAAATATCACAAAGGCAAGAATTGCCTCTTTATGCCTTAGGGATAGCAACTATCTATAAGACCAATAGATGTTTCATGGGTCTAATAAGAGAAGTCCAGAGTGCACACCTTGATGGACAAATTCTTGAGAAATTGAAGGATATGGTACATGAATTTCAAGATTCTTTCCCTATGATTTACCCTCAAGATTACCACCAAAAAGGAGAATAGATCATAAAATTGAGCAACTCTTGGGGAAGACACCTCCTTGTAAGGCCCCATATTGCCTATCACCTCATGAGTTGGAAGAGTGTAAGACTCAAATTGAGGATATGTTGCAAAAAGGGTTCATCTAGCCCAACATGTCACCATATGGCGCTCTTGTCTTGTTTGTGATGAAGAAGAACGGTATAATATGCATGTGCATTGACTATTGGGGTCTCAATCAACAAATGGTGAAAAACAAATACCCCTTATTTCACATGGATGATCTATTTGATCAACTCAATAGAACAAGACACTTCACCAAATTGGACTTGCAGAGTGGTTACAATCACATCCACATTGCAGAGGAGGATTTGTACAAAATTGCCTTTCAAACCAAGTATAACCACTTTGAGTATCTCATGATGCCTTTTGGCCTCACCAATGCACCTACCACTTTCATGGGTCTAATGAATGACATGTTTCATCCATATTTGGATAAGTCTTTTATCATCTTCTGGAAGACATCTTAGTATATAGTAGCACAATGACGAAACACAAACACAAATAGCATCTACAAGAAGCCCTCTAGATTCTAAGATAGAATCAATTGTATGCCAAAATCTCAAAGTGTGAGTTTAGCAAGTCTGAAATAGACTACGTGGAGCATAGAGTAAGTGCAGAGGGTATTCAAGTATTGATTATAAAATAGAGGTCATTCAAAAATGGAGTGCCCCAAAAGATCAAACTCAACTCAAGAGCTTCTTGGGGTTGACACGATTTTATCATCAATTTGTCAAGGACTTCTCCAAGGTTGCATAGCCTTTAATGGCACTACTTGGCAAGGGGAAGAAATGGTCATAGTGAACTGCACAAGAGTTTGCTTTTCAAGAATTAAAAGATACCTTACTATATGCACTAATCTTGAAGTAGTATGACCCAAAACATCCAAGTTGGCTACAAATGCATCAAGCATAGCAATAGGAGCAGTCCTACAACAAGAGTGGCATGACGGATGGCATCCAATTGTATATTTCTCTCTAAATTTGTTACCGGCAGAGTGCAACCATCACACCATAGAACAAGAAGAGTTGTCGATTGTCCTTGCAACCAAGCATTGGAAGTGCTATTTGGGCAAGAAAACAATTGTAGTAGAGACAGACCTCAAATCTTTGGTCTACCTCAAGATGCAGAAAGATCTATCTTGGTGCCAGATTTATGGGAAGAGTGGCAAAAACACTTCAATATGACAATCATCTATGTGGAAGGTAAGAAGCAACTTGCAAATGCATTCACCCGCATGTTGAAGGCAAACAATTTGATGGTAGAGGTTAAGATTAACCGTAAACTTTGGCCAAAGATTCTAACTGCAACAAAAATTGATCCACAAATTGTAGGCACGCATTCATCCAAAGGTGTCACCAACACCCAAGGACTCACCTTTTGCGATGGCAAATTATGGATCCCAAATGTCCCAAATTATGCGCTACCATTCTAGCAGAATGTCATGATTTGGCCATTGCAGTTCATGTTGGAATGGATTAGACCTTGGATGCAATCCAATGTCATTATTATTGGCCCAAGATGAGCAACAATGTGATGGATTAATTGCACAGCTGCCTACTCTATCAACAAAACAAAGCTTCTAATCAAGCTCTTCCAATGTTCCTTCAACCTCTCCTCACTCCTACACAATGTTGGGAACATGTGAGTGTAGATTTTGTCTGTGAATTACCCAAGACCACCTTAGGGTTTGACTCCATTGTGATCTTTGTGGACCAGCTCAACAAAATTATTCATGTATGCCCTACCACCAAGGATGTGACCACTCCACAACTAGCTCAATTATACTTAGATATATTCTTCTCTCACCATAGCTTGTCTTAAGTACTCATCACCAATAGAGGCACTCAATTTACCATTTTTTTTGGCAATCACTCTTTGGTTTCTTCAAAACCAAGTTGGCCATATCCACAGCTTACCACCCACAAATAGATGGACAAATAAAGCAGGCTAATTGCACTATTGAAGACATGTTGCACGGCTTCACCTTAGAGGAGCAAGAGAGGTGGGACCTTACTCCCATTGATTGAAGTTGTTTATAAAAATCTAGTGAATGCATCCACTCGTGTCACTCTGTTCTTTCTCATGTATAGTGAGCATCCCTTCACACCTTCTAGCTTGATGAAGATCCATCCAATGGCTACCAAGGTAGACACAATCAACACATTTGTTTCTAGAATCTAACAAGGTGTGGAGAGCACCAAGCACAGATTGCAAATTATGCAAAATTGACAAAAGTAGTATGTCAATGCACACCATCGGCACATTGAGTTCAATTTTGGGGATCAAGTGTGGCTATCTACAACCAACCTCACATTAGTTGGCTTTTTTAAGCTCACACCTTGTTTTATTGTGCCTTTTTCTATTCTTTGCCAAGTCAGCATTGTGGCCTATCACCTCGAGCTACCACCACACATGAAGATCCATCCAATGTTCCATGTTTCCCTATTATGAAGATATGCTCTCCAATTGGGCCATTGTCATTCCACACAAGATATTTGACCTTGTCTGACACTCATTGATGGCACAAAGGAATATAAAAAGGAATGGATCCTCCAAAAACACATTGATGGTACTTGCCATCTATGGGTAGACTATTTAGTACAGTAGAAAGGTTACCTCCTCTATGAGGCAACTTGGGAGCCCGCTACCAATTTGACACATGCACTGGTGTTGGTGCAAGCATTTGAGCAACAGTTGCACAAAGAGGATGTTGCGTCTTAAAAGGAGGGAAGTTTGTAATACCAAGAGTTAGATATATGATCTAGGTGTGAAATTTGGTTTGGTAACATCTAGAATGATTTTATACATGATGGAAAAAATAGATCAGATAGAAGTATCACCAAAATAGTACTTCTAATAATAGGGCAAAAACCAAAATAAACTTGAAAACCTTAGAACCAATAGTTAGACATATGATTTAAAGATGAGAATTGGTTTGGTAACATCTAGAAAGATGTTACACATGATGGAATAAATAGATCAAAAATAGATATCACCAAAAAGGGATTTCTACTACAATAGAACCTATCTAAAGTGATATTGTCTAAACTAATAACCACCATAAATAAATATTTGACACCGATCCGGAGTATGTCTCCATGCTTGAACTAATAACCCTCTATTGGTTGATATTCAATACTTTTTATTGGTCCGACAACTTTTGTAAACTAATATACACTATATAAAAAATATAAAGTGGAATTGCAGCTGGAAAATATTGCCTACTTGTGCTGGAAATAATCCTGAATGCCCCTCTGGACCATCTGGCACGTCCTCAAAGTGCCCATGCTCTCCTTCATCTTTTGCAGCGCCGAGATGAACTTGCCATTGTCGCCTGCCTGCTGCAGCCAGAAAGTCTCAAGTGACTAGATCATTGCCTGAGTTTCCTTGGCTGACACAAGAATGACTTCCTCGCTGTCATTATCATTGGCCTTGCCTTTGTCATCATCCTGGAGAAGATGATCTTCGATGACCTCGTCAATGTTAAGAGTGTAGGTAACCACATCTTCATCCGGATAGTTAAGCAGGTTATGGATTTCCATCGGATTGCGGTACTGAAGCCTTGTGATCTGAGACTCGAGCTCAGCAACAACTTCTTGATCAAGAAGTTCCTCTTCGTTATGCTGTTCCTGTTGTGTGCCAGGAACAGTGCGGATTTTGCAGTGACCAAAGCAGTTGCGGATGGTCTCAGGCTTGACGTCATTATTCCAGGCGGGAACAGCCATCCTGATGGCTTCAAGGATATCAATTTTTTCTGGCTCAGCGACTCCATCTTCAAGACGCTGCAGTAGGACATGGCTAAATTGGCGACGGTAGTAGGCCTTGAGATTGCGGATGATTCCAGCGTCACAAGGTTGTAGCTTTGATGTCATGTTTGGGAGAAGGTAGAAAACCATGGTGTTATGCAGTTGAATGTGGCTTGGAAGCTTGTGAAGAGGGATGTGGGGGCTACAATTGTCAAGAATGAGCAGAACTTTCCTGTTAGCCATGCGGCGATCAAACGTTTTGAGCCACTCCAAAAAAACTGTATGTGTCATCCAAGTCTTGGAATTATTGCAATAAGTGCAACCGAGGTTGGCCATGTTGATGTTCTTGAAGCACCGTGGGCTTTTGGATTTGCAGATGACCAAAAGGGGAAGCTTGTCAGAACCGTCTCTCTTGCAGCAGACGGCAAGGGTCAAGCGCTCTTTGTGTTGCTTTTTGCCCTCGAGCTGCTCAGTTGCCAAGGAATTGTCCGCCTTAATAAAATAATACAATGTTTGTGTTAGCTTGCCACGCTAACCACACACCAAAACAACACAAACCAAAATGTTACCAACCTGCATTCTATAAAAAAAGTCCCGTCTCGTCCATGTTGTAAATGTCGCACCACTCAAACTTGTCCAATATCTCCTTGATTTTGGGTCGCTCATCCTTGATGAGATTGACATCAACAGATCTACTCTCGCCAAAGCGGCAGAATGAGTGGATTCCATGGCAAGCCTTCAAGGCTTCCAGCCATCCATTGGAAAACTCAAAGTGGGCGTGATCCAGATAAAAGCAATCTAATATTTTTTTGCCATTCTCCTTGATTAGGTCGCCACTCATGTTGACGCACTCCTAGTTTGCTATGAACCATTCCATCAATGGATATTTCACCGTCCGCTGATGCTTTGCAGAAAGGTTGGGAGATTGGGTCTTCTCAAGCACAATCGCTTCAATGTGGTCGAGATTGTACCTTGGCTGACCTTGACATTATGCTCAGTTTCAAGCCAGGACCTGAGTTGATTTTGTGTGAGGGTAGGGTTCTTTTGTTTGTGCTCACATAGAGCAATGCGGACTTTATCTGACATTGTGGTGTGTTGTGCTCCACGACGAGGCATGGTGGTGATGGTGTGGTTGTAGTGTGTTGTTGGGATGGGTTTAGACTGATTCTGGGGTGGTCTCGAGTTGCAAAATTATCCTCCTAATAAAAAAAATCAATTAATTTGATCATGTGGGTCACCCTGTCTAATGTAATAACCTCTATAAACTAATACTCAACCCCGGTCCTGTCATTATTAGTTTAGACAGGTTCTACTGTAATAGAGTAGGAACCAAAATATGCTTAAAATCTTTGAAGGCAATTTTGGAGATCTAAATGGATGAATTAGGCCTAAAAAATGTGCAAATTACCCCTCTCCAAATAGAGAAAAGGTTAGACTTCCCTTCCCTCTTGGTTTGTCTCATTGAGAAATTTCCAACGATACCTCACCCATGTGATTTTGAGATTCTTACAAGAAGATTCTCTAAAAGATTCCCTTTGGTTAAAGTTTTTTTGACCAACCAAATAGGACTAGGACCAAAATTTCACCTACCCGAGTAAGTAATCCAAGGGTGGAGCTTGCTGACATGTCACCTATCTATGTGTCTAATCCTATGGTGGCGCTTCCTTGTAGTAGATCCTCTTTGTCTATATGATAAAGAGAGGGTGCTCGTTTGGTGCACTAGAGTTTGAGTGTGAAACTTGTGTTTGTGTGTTTTTGTTTCCCTGCTATCCTCATAATATTACATCACCATTGTCATTGGATAGTACCCAAGGTCTTGTCTACACCCATGTGACCAACAACTAATAAGTCATGGGTTTCTTGGAGGTGTACAAGTCGGAGGTCACCTTTGGCAGGAACGTAGATTTGTCCTCATGGAATAGAAGGCCTTCCTTGAAGGAGAAGGTGTTGTATTCCTTGTCTCCAATTGCAAAATGCACTTGTATCATCTAAAAGAATGGATCTTGTTGTAGAGTAGTCCTAAACTTGATTTGGACCTTGGAGTTGATTGACATCGTAATAATTACCGCCATGATGAGAGGAAGAGACTTCAAATTAGGTCATCATGATAGGGCATCATGGATGACATGGAACTAATGGGGTTTGATGTCAAACAAATATAGTTGTTCCTCCCATGGATGATGTCAAACTCTTTATGTGTCCCAAATGTAAGGTTTTGTAACAAGGTCTTGTGATCAGTTTGCATGACCACTTGTTTCCCCAAGAGATAATGACTCCATATCTTGGTGGCATATACCATTGATAGTTGTTCCCAATCTCAAGTAGAGTAATTCCTTTTTGTTGTATTTTGTCTACGAGATACAAAAGCAATGGGATGTAATCCATTTGTGAATTCGTATTGCAATACGGCTCCAATTGCAAAGTTCAAACCATCAAAAGCAACCACATATGATAGTTGAGGATCATATGGTTGAAGAATTGGTCTTGAAGACACCATATGTTTCAACTTCAGGAATACTTCTTTGTGCTTGTTGGTCCATTGAAAGCTCGAGTTCTTCCCCAAGAGATTGGTTAATGGTGTGGCCACATGAACCTAGTAGTGGATGAACCATTGGTAAAAAATAGCCAATCTATTAAATGCTTATACTTCAATAGCATCCTTTGGAGTAGGCTAATCAATGATGGTCTTTGTTTTCTCCTCTTACATCTTGATTTCCTCCGATGAGATCTTGTGATCCAAGAAGGTAACTTCCTTTTGCCAAAAGGTACACTTTAACTTCTTATAATAAAACTTCCACTATTGTAATTGTCTTAGGACTTCTTCATATGTTCTACATTTATCTTGCTATATATTAAGATATCTTACAAGAACACCACCACATGTTGATCCAACATTCCATCCAACACTCAATGCATCTGATCCATGAAGACTACTAGAGCATTAGTGAGCCTTAAAGGTGGAACTCTCCACTCAAAATGTCCATACCTTGTGCAAAAGGTAGTCTTTGGCACATCTTCCTTATCAATGTGGATTTCCAATAGCCATTGGAAAAATCCAACTTGGAGAAGTATCATGCTCCACTCAATTGATCAAGCAAGTCATCAATTTGAGGCAAAGAGTATGCATTCTTCACTATCTATTTATTGAGCCCACGGTAATCAATGCAGAAACAAAGTTCTCCATCCTTCTTTAGAACAAATAGTACTGGTGCTCCCCAAGGACATGTACTATGTTATTTGATATCCTTCTCCACCAACTCCGTAAGTGTTTGCAACTCCTCCAACTCCTTTGGTGAGAGCCGATAGATTGGTCTACTCACTAGAGTACTCCCTAATACTAACTCAATCTTGAAAGGCATACCATGATTAGAGGGTAATCCCTTTGACAAAACATCTAGAAATACATCCGCAAACTCTTGAACTATGTGATCAACCATTTCTTGATGAGGCTCTTAACTCTCCTTAGATTTTATTTCTATAATCAACTTGATCCACACTGTAAAAATAGACTTATCTTCCTCCAAAGCTTACTCTATAGCTACTTCACTAACAAAATTCACATCTAGTGACTTATCTTCCTTCATGGCTTGCTCTATGGCTGCTTTCTTGACAAACTTCCCATCTTGGGACTTCTCTTCTTTTAAAGCTTACTCCATGGTTGCTTTATTTTCAAACTTCCCATCTTGGGGTTTCTTTCCTTCCAAATTTTACTCTATGGCTACTTTCCTTACAAACTTCCCATCTGAGATTGACTACTTTAGGTGTCATTCTCAAAGGTGCCAAACAACCTAATCTGAAATTCCTAGCTTTGTGTTGTACTTGAATTTGTCATTGGGTCCAATCAAATTGAACCTTATGACATTCAAGCCAAAGTAGTCCTAGAATGATATCATAGTGTAGAGGTGCCACTATGAACCTTATACACTCCAAATACTCCTTCCCAATCTTGAAAGTAACAAGATGCAAGGTACGGAGTGCAAATTGCGGATGATGGTGGATGGTAGAAAGGGTCTTTTCTACCATTTGCCATCATCAATCTACTTCCAATCATTGGTTTGATAGGAATACCCAATTCTTTTGCTAAATTATATAGACATACAATTTTTTGAACTTCTAGAATCAACCAAAATCCTACAACCACAATAAGATATCATACCGTGCAAGTGAAGTAAACTTGCATTAGTTGAGCCTACAATCACATTGGAACTAATTGAGTTCCCAATAGATAGTTTAAAATCTTCTACTAGTTTCCCTTGTTTCCTTGATCATTCTGCTCCACAAATTCCATTTGGACGACTTGTTGAGGTTGCTCATTCTTGAGTGGACACTCTAGAATGTAGTGTACAATTTGGTGGCAATAGAAACATCCACCAATTTGTCATAATCTTTCATAATCTATTGTGCCAAGTGGTCTTTGTTGGATGGCATTGATCTCCATTGGTATTGGCTCCTCCACCTATGTGTAGTGTGTGGGTGGGTTTGGGGAAGGCCAAGGTCAAGACCAAGTTATCACAACCAAGGAATCAAAGCGTTCAACCAACTGCATGGCTTCCTCCAAGTCTTTGGGCTCATGCATAATCACTTCCAGTCTAGTGCATGATTTCAAGCCTCTCACAAAGCAATCTAGAGCTTTTGCATCTAGTATATCCAAAATTTGCATAATGATGTTTTGGAATTGAATGATATAGCTTCTTACCAAGCCAATTTGCTTCAATTTTGCCAACTTATCTAGTGCGGCCTATGTGGTATTTATAGCTTGGAATTGCCTAATTATTGTACTCTTGAATTCTTCCCATGTCAAGATTAGCATGACAAACTATTGCTCCACTCTGAATTGCCACCATAATTTAGCCACTCCATTTAATTGGCTTGAGGCCAATAGAATTTGTCTATGTTCATCTTGAAGGTTTGTTGCTTCGAAGTAACATTCACAATCAAACACAAAATTTTCCACTGTACTCGGAAGGTTCTTGCCTTCAAATACCTTAGGCTTTGGAAATTGGATTTTCTCTTCTCCTTCTCATTCTAGTGCTCTCTCTACCTGCTCTTGTCTATGATGGTCTCATTCATCTAACAATCGAGTAAGGTGCTCAATTTTTTGTGTATAACAAGGATAACTTCAAACATTGCCGCCATGGCATCTACTCTATCACGCTTTCCCCAATTTATCTAATTTATTAACACATAGATATAACATGTCCATTTTTTTCCATAAGTTACAATTGGAAACACCAAAGGTTCCTCATACAAGGCGATCATATGCAAAAGATCTTGTCCAAAACATGAAGTGATGAATTGTGTGAAATGATGTTTGTGTAGTACTTGGACACAAAAATCTCAATGATTTGGTGGAAGTGGATTTGGTGATCTATAAATTCTATCCATCCCATTCTTACTCTGATACAATATAAAAGATCAAGACCAAAGAGAAATAAGAGAATGGAAGTTCACATTGGGATAATTAAAAGAGTGAAATTTTGAATGCTTAGCATGAGCTTTGGCTCTAGTATTTATAAATACAAGGCTCTTGAGAAGCTTCTCAAGAAATTTTCCAAGAAATTTCATATATATTTTTAGGATATTCAAGGCTAAGTTAACCTATTCATTATTTCATTAACTTTGACTAACTTTGTTGCTAAATTTTATATTGTTCCACTTTTCTTCCTCTGGCGCGCATGATGTTACCAAACTTAGTCCTCTAACTCACTTCTAACAAATCTATATAAAAATACACCAAGCTTTGGATAGCTATTTCAAAAAAATTGATTTTATTATAAAAAAATATTTAAAAAAAGATTAATATTAAATTTATATTTAAAAACGATTTGCAGTAAATATAATAAATTTATCATACAATTATATAAAATTCAAACAAAAACCGGATTGTGAAATGCAATTTGAAAACTCAAATTGACACGACCAGTAAAACCACAAACCTTGTCGGGCTTTTGTATCTCCCCGGTTTTGGCCCTTGTTGCTTGAGTCTCAGGTTTTGGCCCCCATTTGCACCACTTGGTGCTCTTGTATTTCTTTTCCTTCGAGAATTACTATTTGGCCTTTGGTTGTTTTCTTTACTCCTTTTCTTTCGTGATATACTATGGCCTTTTCTTTGTTTCCTATACGGACAAACAAATGTGAAAACAGACCAAAGGTATAAACCCACCTCCCTAATTCAGCATACGAACAAAAAATCAAGATCTAGGAAAAGAGGTAACGAGGGGCAGGTATTATCAGAATACTAACCCGGTCTGTTTCCGCCCCAAAACCAGACCGGGTTAAGGAAGAGCTAAGTGGATTGCATATGTCAACGGTATTCGTGGGGCCTATTAATAGGTTAAAGAGGCGTTCAGGTGGATTCAATCCAAACGCAAGAGGGTTATCTGTCGGTGAGCAATCTTGGGCTTGAGGTTTGGAAGTAAGACTGGATAGAGATGGATATAAAGGTACAGTAGAACCTGTCTAAACTAATAATGACGGGACCGGGGTTGAGTATTAGTTTATAGAGGTTATTACATTAGATAGGGTGACCCACATGATCAAATTAATTATTTTTTTATCAGGGGGATAATTTTGCAACTCGAGCCCACCCCAGAATCAGTCTAAACCCATCCCAACAAAACACTACAACCACACCATCACCACCATGCCTCGCCGTGGAGCACAACACACCATAATGTCAGATAAAGTCCGCATTGCTCTATGTGAGCACAAACAGAAGAACCCTACCCTCACACAGAATCAACTCAGGTCCTGGCTTGAAACTGAGCATAATGTCAAGGTCAGCCAGGGTAAGATCTCGACCACATTGAAGCGATCAGCTGATGTGCTTGAGAAGACCCAATCTCCCAACCTTTCTGCAAAGCATCAGCGGACGGTGAAATATCCATTGATGGAATCCGCTTTGATGGAATGGTTCATAGCAAACCAGGAGCGCGTCAACATGACTGGCGACCTAATCAAGGAGAATGGCATAAAAATATTAGATCGCTTTTATCTGGATCACGCCCACTTTGAGTTTTCCAACGGATGGCTGGAAGCCTTGAAGGCTTGCCATGGAATCCACTCATTCTGCCGCTTTGGCGAGAGTGGATCTGTTGATGTCAATCTCATCGAGGATGAGCGACCCAAAATCAAGGAGATATTGGACAAGTTTGAGTGGTGCAACATTTACAAAATGGACGAGACGGGACTTTTTTTATAGAATGCAGGTTGGTAACATTTTGGTTTGGGTTGTTTTGGTGTGTGGTTAGCACGGCAAGCTAACACAAACATTGTATTATTTTATTAAGGCGGACAATTCCTTGGCAACTAAGCAGCTCAAGGGCAAAAAGCAACACAAAGAGCGCCTGACCCTTGCCGTCTGCTGCAACAGAGACGGTTCTGACAAGCTTCCCCTTTTGGTCATTGGCAAATCCAAAAGCCCGTGGTGCTTCAAGAACATCAACATGGTCAACCTCAGTTGCACTTATTGCAATAATTCCAAGGCTTGGATGACACATATAGTTTTTTTGGAGTGGCTCAAAGCGTTTGATCGCCGCATGGCTAACAGGAAAGTTCTGCTCATTCTTGACAATTGTAGCCCCCACATCCCTCTTCACAAGCTTCCAAGCCACATTCAACTGCATAACACCATGGTTTTCTACCTTCCCCCAAACATGACGTCAAAGCTGCAACCTTGTGACGCTGGAATCATCCGCAATCTCAAGGCCTACTACTGTCGCCAATTTAGCCATGTCCTGCTGCAGCGTCTTGAAGATGGAGTCGCTGAGCCAGAAAAAATTGATATCCTTGAAGCCATCAGGATGGCTGTTCCCGCCTGGAATAATGACGTCAAGCCTGAGACCATCTGCAACTGCTTTGGTCACTGCAAAATCCGCACTGTTCCTGGCACACAACAGGAACAGCATAACAAAGAGGAACTTCTTGATCAGGAAGTTGTTGCTGAGCTCGAGTCTCAGATCACAAGGCTTCAGTACTGCAATCCGATGGAAATCCATAACCTGCTTAACTATCCGGATGAAGATGTGGTTACCTACACTCCTAACATTGACGAGGTCATCTAAGATCATCTTCTCCAGGATGATGACAAAGGCAAGGCCAATGATGATGACAGCGAGGAAGTCATTCTTGTGTCAGCCAAGGAAACTCAGGCGATGATCCAGTCACTGGAGACTTTCTGGCTGCAGTCGGCAGGCGACTATGGCAAGTTCATCTCGGCGCTGCAAAAGATGAAGGAGAGCATGGGCACTTTGAGGACGTGCCAGATGGTCCAGAGGTGCATTCAGGATTATTTCTAGCGCAAGTAGGCAATATTTTCCAGCTGTAATTCCACTTTTTATATTTTTTATATAGTGTATATTAGTTTACAAAAGTTGTCGGACCAATAAAAAGTATTGAATATCAACCAATAGAGGGTTATTAGTTCAAGCATGGGATATACTCCGGACCGGTGTCAAATATTTATTTATGGAGGTTATTAGTTTAGACAGTATCACTTTAGACAGGTTCTACTGTACCCCCTGAGTTTGAGATGTGAGTCCAGGTGCCAGTTGAAAACCCCAGTTGACAATGACTCGGACCATGTGAATACACAATGTTCTTGTGTTAAATTGAACTAGTCATTCAATTGGAACTCGTTCTTACATAACTATGAAGCGCGTACCTACATGGGATATTTGCCGACGATTGACAGGTCCTTTGCCCAAGTTTTTTACGCGTATAAGACAAAATTTTAGTATTATCAACTTAATCCATCAAATCACATTACGTAAGATTAGCATTTGTTGTAAGTGTGCATTTTCGACGTGAAAATAACATCATGTCCACGGCAAATGATATAATGACGCTCATTATGGTCGTGAGCAAAGCATTCCATCACCGACTTTGATACCATTTGTGGATACTCTGTCATTTTCCCCAACGAGGGTGAGGACCATTCCTTGCCTTGTGAACAATACTTTAATGCTACCGGGTCCTTCTATTCCTGTCCAAGTCCTGCCCTTCACCCTCTGTGAGACGGCTAATGATTGATTCTTCAAATCTCTTTGCACTAATGTCAACAATTATCAATCAACCAACACACTAACACACTATAGTATAGTGTATTGAGCTCCTTTTTATATTTGGGATCAAACTTTCTTTCTTTTTTAATTTATCTCCTCTCTCAATCCTTCCTCCACGACGGCAGGCTCCTTCAATTGCCACCCCATTAATGTTAATTGGCTCCTAATCCTTGATTCTAATCTAGAATATGTTACTTAAGTGCATCAACGCGTTCACATCACATTTATTATCTACCTATTGTTTTCTTACTATACTACATACCTGCAGCGTTCTTGCCCATTCTCCCATTTGTCCTATAGAGAGAACACTGTGAAAATCCTGCAACATCTAGCCTGTAACAAAAGTCTAGTCCTCTATATCCCGCAGCATTCACTTGGCAGCATCGACTTGCCCGTAGCCTACATAGCACTTAGCACCTCCTTTGCCCGGATGAGACGGAGATATTGGACCAAACAAAGAAGCATACTCATGCCAAATTCCAAGAAATATTTGTTACCCTGAGCAAAGAATTGCAGACGCTACAAATGAGATAGATAAGCTAATTTGACTTAGCAAGGGTGAAAATAGCTCAACTTAGTGCTGCTTGTATAGTTTAAATATATGTATAAAGTTCATGTTGGTAACACCTTTTTGTTGGTTACACGTTCATGTTTGTCATCTGTACAGAGCTTTGGCTTGGTAATGGCTGTGTACAGTAGACACAATTTTGAAGGAGACCATTGATCGAGACCATTATCTCAACTGTAATGTGGAGCAACATGCCACGCAAAGTGTATAGTGTATCTTGATGGCATGTTGCAGTTGGATTTGTCCCATCTTTTTGTAGTGGAAGGTTCAAGGGAATTCACCCGGAAGGAATACATGTTCAATTCCAGAATTCAAAACCTTTTCGTACAATTTTGTGTATGCTCAGTCAAGTAGTAGTTTAATGGAAGACCTCTTGTATAGATTACAGGATACTAAAGATACTAAACCAGTGAGAACTTTAAGATGAGATCTCCTTTCACATTGCTAATCTTGCACAATTCTATACTTAATTTGTTCACTGTAGATGCTGTCTTACTGGATGTGCAAAGTGAATGACTTATTTCGAGCTTAAACTGGTACAGCCCTGATGTCCGTACTAACAAGTCCTATCAACTAACAAATCACGCACTCCAAAGCATGTCACACACAGACGGATGTCACATAGAGTTATCCTTGTTCAATCCTTGAATGTTGATTCTATGAGCATGCATTTTAAAGCTATTTGTGTAACATGCATGCGGTGTTTGTTCTGTTTTCCTATTTATGGCACAAGCTAGAATAAATCAAACATCAGCATAAAACTTAACGATGTGAGCTCCGAGCTAATCAAAAGAGGTTTATCTGCATTACGATTGCGTTTCATATTGTTCAAGATTGTGACACTGGAACCAGATCACGTGTCGGCTGCTAGAAGCCTCATGAGAAGCTTGCTTCTGTTCCGTGCAAGTAAGGTGGTGTCATGAGGCAGCTACTTCTTCCTCGTCGCTACGTAAATCTCATCGTGCAAGCATAGAGAGGTCAGACAAACTCTAAAAGTGCAGTGAGTCGGCTTTTACGAGCGGAGATAGCGATGAGTCCGCTTTTACAAGTGGAGATATCGATGAAATCGCAGTTTAACTTTGTGTGAAACCAAGCCTTGTGTCTTCTCCCGCTCATGACCTTTTTGAACTAAAATCCAATCATGCATATGACACCAGACTATATTTTCACGTACAATGTTCTATGGCTATATTTCTCTTGTATGGAAGTTAGTCGTGACGTGTGTTGCAAGTGAAACGCTCTATACACTGAAACTCCTAGCAAATTACAAACACCTGGGACCAGTTCTAAAAAGGATTGTTCGTAACTATGAAATCCAGAGTCTTGCCTCGCCGTGTGCACATAAAGCAGATTCAGACTTGGTTGCCAGAATCAGGTAATCGTTCTGGCGAGATCATTGACTGCTACTTTCAAAAGAAATTGCTTAAAGTTCGTTCTCATCCTCCGCAAACATTTCTCGTCGACATTTCCGCGTTCTACAGCAGTCTATCTAGGCTCAGCAGTTCTGCTGCTGGAGACTATAACAAAAATAAGAACTTTGTTCAGCTGAAGATCTTTGCTCTTATTGGACGGAAAATCTAAAAAGTTTTCTAACATAACCATAACTACGTGGAACAGACATGGATAGAAAAGGTACCAAGACTTCACAAAAGGAATCTTTTGTATTGTCTACTGGTTGGACTCAAAAAAATAGTGAGTGAGGAGTCCTTGATCATGAGGTGTTATGGTGTTGAATTCTAGAGTTTTAAAGTGGAGTACCCAAAAATAGAGTTTAGATATTTTTTATTTCTTCTACATTTGTGCTTTTCTTTTTTCATGCTTTTGGTCTCATTGAATGTACAATTCAATGAGACCTTCCCAATGCGCCTACAAAAAATTCAAACAAACACCAGAAAAACAGTTAAGAAAATTTCACAAATGGAATCTTTTGCATTGTACTCCCATGAATGAATTGAGCCTGTAAAATCATTATTGAGGAGCTCGTGATCTTTAGTCTTCTAGTTTTGGATTTAATATTATAAATGGACGCAAAAGAGAAAAACGTTATACTTTTCTCTATATTGGGTTCTCCCGATGGTTTTAATTTTATTGAATATTGAATATTGAATTCAATAGCTTTCCGATATCACTACACCCCCTTAAAATATTCAAGGAAAATACAGAAAATAATCTTTTACAAGTATCTATTATTCACAGATTTTCATTCTAGGATTATTGTCGATGAACAGTTACTTTAGTCTTGCAATTTTGAAGTCCAAAATCATAAAATGGGATGAATATAGAAAATTAACCAGAGAATTTTAAATTTTTTAAATTTCCTTTTAATCCTATATCAATGCTTTTTTTTTCATGATGAATTATTCAAACAACTTTTTAGCACTCTCACAACCACTTGATAAAGACACTAAAAAAAAGGTTATTAAAACTCTACAGATGGAAGTTTTTCATTGCTCCACCATTAATAAATTTGGAATTCAGAATTTTAAAGTTCTTGAATTCTTAACATATCAAACACACCCTCTTAAATCAAACTTAATGCCTCAAGTTCCATCTTTAATAGATGAAAGTTCTATATCCATATACCTTGGTCCTAAATTAGAAAAATGTTAATAATGTTTTGCTATCCTACTCGGGGTTGCCATTCCTGATCTAGTACTTGATCATCTTTCCATAGTCGTAAAATTGACACATACGAATCTACTACTTAATAGCCTTCTTCTAGTTCCTATGTATCTTCTCATTACATTGTTCTTTGTACATGGTGCACAGTTTTGGAACCATATCAAACCCACCCAGTTTACACAAGTCACTTTCGTATCTTTATTAAAATAAATCTTTATTAAAGAAGGTGACAGCATGTGATAGATAACAAGAAGGACGCAAAATCCCGTCAAGCTGTACAAGGAGAAAAAATAGAGGGTAAAATGTGGCTAAAACCAAATAGAAGAAGTCTAATAAGAGGAATCTAAGATATAAGTAAAGGTTTATAGATTTAAAAGTTTAAATTGGAGATTTGGGAGTTAAGGAAATCCTTAAGATCCTACGTTCTCTAAATGTATAGAGACCAAATTCCTTGATGAACCACAATAAGAGAAAGTAGTAAAGGCTAAAATGAAATCTGTCTATGATCCTTAAGATGTATATTTTTAGTGTCCAACATTGTAAAAGGATATACCCAAGAGAAATAATTTTGAAAATTGTTATTACTCCATAACCTCTAACATTTGAGCTCTATTGTTTACGTTATTTTCACTAAAATGGTTTATTTTGTTAGATTTGATCACTAGAGTAGAATGTTCATTCAATTTGATACTTTGTTTTTTATTGTATCTTTTTAGTATTACTATTTTTGCTACAATATTAGTTTTGAAATCTCTAATTTTGACCCTGAATCCTTGATTATAAATATAGTCAAGTAAATAATCACCACTACTACACAAGAATCAGGATTAATTTTGTCTAGTATATAAAAATGTTTAAATCTTATTGTAGACCTTCTAGATCTCCTAAGTTGATTTGATAGTTATCCTTTGTTGTTCTTTAAAATCCAAATTCTTGAAATAGATTCTAGAATCATGCTCCTATATTTCAATAGGTTGATCAATCCAATTTGTATAGATTCAACTGGGTAGAAGATCATTATGGGAAGTAGGTTGAAGAGTTTGGAAAAGTATATTTTAGATGATTTAATCCTAAAAGATCGAAGTTCTCTTTATAGGTCTTTCATTTTCAGCTTAATATTCCGTCTCTAGTGAAAGCTCTTCATCAAATACCAGTCAATATCAATGTCAATATATCCGCGATTGCCAGCGTTGTTGGATCCCGGGAACATTTACCACACATCCCAATGATTCGTCAAACACCGCTCGAGAATTAAGAGCCGATGTTTATTACACTACAGTAGGTGACAAGAGGCAGGTAATGCTCCGAAACTGATGAATTGTAACTGCATACAGTCAGAGGCATAGAACTGAATGCATAGGCATTAAGGAGACAGAATGTTTGATCATAACCTATAATAGTAATATAATATAATAACGGCGACTGTGGAGGAAAAATGAAGGATGGGAAGACCCCATCAAACGGTACAAGGGGGAGGAAAAAAAAAGCCAAAATGGGGCTAAGCCTCAATAGAGTCTATATGAGAAATTTGCTCTATTGCACCTAAGATATCCAAGCTAGCAAGAAATATCACCTTATGTGATTGCTCTCCTTTGGATTGCACAAGCCATTGCACTCTCTAGAACAATGGACACACACTATCTATAATATGTTACAAAGTATGAGAGTGAGAGTGGTACCCCTTGGCACCTAACGTGATAAGCTCTCGTGCACTCCCTAATAAATGTGTTAAACTCCGTGTCCATCACTCCAAGGCTAGAGAACAAAGAGGTGGCCTCGCTGCATGCCCCTATACTTGGAGACCTTGCTACTTGCTGTTGCACTTGCCGCCCATCCAGGGGGATGGGTAATCACTCCCTCCAAAATTGTATCCTGCATAGGATCCATAACCATGACATCTTTTACTATCACCTAATCATCTCGGACCAAGTATAAGTCTGCCCTAACACGTGTCGTCTGCAAAGCATACTCCAAGCCAAGTATCCACTCTCTCGTGCCATAACAAACTTTATGTCCCTAATAGCATCATGGGTAGCTATCCAAAAGGACACCGTGTCATGTGGACCACTATTTCATCTAGTGTAAACCACACTCACAAGTGAGTAATGAAGATACAAATGGGTGGACCAAACCTAGGCAAAACCTCATTGTTGTAAATAACCACACAACATCTACACATAGGACACAAGACACTAGACATTGTGTCATGTGGACCGCTTTTTCATCTAGTGTAAACCACACTCACACATGAGCAATGAAGATGCAAATGGGTGGACCAAACCTGTAACAATATGGAGTTTAGCAACAAAGTTAGTCGGGCTCACGAAGGAGCACATAAGACAAATTAGCCTAGAATATTCCAAAAGTATCTAGGAAGCTTCTTGAGAAGCTTCCTGGCTAACTTAGCTTACACCTCAAGTAAGTAGCTTCTAGAAGCTTCCAACTAGCTTAGCTTGCACGCCAAGTAGGTGACTTCTAGAAGGAAGCTTTTTGAGAAGCTTCCTAGTTAACTTGGCTTGCACTCTAAGAAAGCAGCTTGAGGAAGCTTCTCAAGGGCCTTGTATGCCACCTATAAATACCAAAGCCAAAGCTCATGCTAGGCATTCCGAGTTTTCTCTCATTTGACTGTCCCAATGTGAGTTTCCATTCTCCTATTTCTCTCCTTGGATTCAATCTTTTACATTGGTATCAGAGCAAGAATGGGATGGATGGAATTTATGTACCACCAAATCCACTTCCACCAAACCATTAGGATTTTTGCATCCAAATACTACCCAAGCATTGTTTCACACAATTTATCACCTCGCACTTTGGATAAGATTTTATGCATATGATCACCATATTTGAGGAACCCTTGGTGCTTCCGATTGTAACTTATGGAGAACGATGGACATGCTACTTCTATGCATTAATAAATTAGATAGATTGGGAGTGGTGTGATAGAGTAGCAATCATGGCGGCAATACCCAATGTTATCATTGTTATGCAACAACAAATAGAGCACCTTACTTGATTGTTGGATGAACGAGATCTTCAAAAATAAGAGCAGGGGGAGAGAGTACCAATTCAAGAAGGAGAAGATTGGATCAGATTCCCTAAACCCAAGGTATTTGAAGGTAAGAATCTTGCAGGTGCAGTGGAGAATTTTGTGTTTGATTGTGAATGTTATTTTGAAGCTACCAATCTACAAGATGAGCAAAAACAGATTCTCTTGGTTTCTAGCCAATTGGATGGAGTAGCAAAGCTATGGTGGAGATTCCAAGTGGAGCAAGCAAAACGACAAATTTTTGCACCAATCTTGACATGGGCAAAATTCAAGAGCACAATAATTAGTCGGTTCCAAGCTATAAATGTCACACAAGCTGCATGGGATAAGTTGGCAGAGTTGAAACAGATTGGCTCTGTAAGAAGTTACATCACACAGTTTCAATACACCATCATGCAAATTCTTGATATTTTGGAAGGTGAAGCTCTAGATTGATTTGTAAGGGGCTTGAGGCAAGAACCAAATTAGAGGTAACCACGCGAGAGTCACAACACTTGGAGGAAGCCATGCGGTTGGCCGAACATTTTGATTCCTTGGTGGCAACAACTTGGTCTTCACCTCGACCTCTACAAAGCCTACCAATACACTACACACAAGTGGGGGATCCAGCACCCATGGAGATTGATGCCATTCAATGAAGACCACTTGGCATAGCAGATAGAGAGAAATTGCGACAAAATGGTGGGTGTTTTTATTGTTGCCAATTGGAGCATTGCATAGTTGAATGTCCACTCAAGAATGGATGACCTTGACAAGTTGCCCAAGTGGAGGTTGTGGAGCGGAATGATCAGGGAAACAAGGAATCCCAATAGGAGATTTTGAGCCGCCTATTGGGAGCTTGATTAGTTCCAATGGGATTGAAGGCTCTACCTATGCAAGTTTGCTTCACTTGCAAGGTACAATATCAAATTGGGGTTGTAGGATTTTGGTTGATTCTGGAAGTTCATAGAATTGCATGTCTATGCAAGTAGCAAAGGAATTGGGTATTCCTATCAAGCTAGTGATTAGAAGTAGTTTGATGATGGCGGATGGAAGAAAGAGTTCTGCATTCTGCACTTTGCATCTTGTTACCTTCAAGATTGGGAAGGAGTATTTGGAGTATATGAGGTTTGTAGTGGCACCTCTACACTATGATATCATTATGGGTCTACCTTTGCTTGAACGTCATAAAGTTCAATTTGATTGGACCCGAAGCCAAATTCAAGTACAACACCAAGGTAGGAATTTCCGATTAGGTTGTTTGGCACCTCTGAGTAAGACACCTAAGAATAGTCAGTCCCAAGATGAGAAGTTTGTCAAGAAGGTAGCCATAAAACAAACCTTGAAGGAAGTGGAGTCCCAAGATGGAAAGTTTGCCAAGAAGGCAACCATGGAGCAAGCTTGGAAGAGAGATGAGTCCCTAGAAGGGAAGTTTGTTAGTAAAGCAGCCATAGCTCAAGCTTTGGAGGAAGAGAAGTCTGTATTTGCGGTGTGGATCAAGATGATTGCACAAGAACAATCTGTGGAGGACCAAGAGCCTCATCAAGCAATGGTTGATTGGATAGTTAAGGAGTTTGTGGATGTGTTTTGGATGATTTGCCAAAGGGATTACCCTCCGATCGAGGTATGCCCTTCAAGATTGAGTTATTGCCAGGGAGTACTCGAGTGAGTAGACCAATCTATCGGCTCTCACCAAAAGAGTTGGAGGAGTTGCGAGCAACACTTATAGAGTTGTTGGAGAAGGACTTCATACGACATAGTACCTCTCCTTGGGGAGCACCGGTACTATTTGTTCCAAAGAAGGATGGAGGACTTTGTTTCTATATTGATTATCATGGGCTCAATAAGCAAACCGTGAAGAATGCATATCCCTTGCTTTGGATCAATGACTTGCTTGATCAACTAAGTGGAGCACACTACTTTTCCAAGTTGGATCTTCATAGCGGTTATTAGCAAATTCCCATTGAGAGAGAGGATGTGCAAAAGACTGCCTTTCGTACAAGGTATGGGCATTTTGAGTGGAGAGTTTTACCTTTCGGACTCACTAATGCTCTTGCAGTCTTCATGGATCAAATGTATCGGGTGTTGGATAGACTATTGGATTGGTCCGTGGTGGTGTTCTTGTGTGGTACCCACATTTTTTTGTTTTTCTCAAAATGGAGAAGAAGAAGTGTATAGAGAAGTCAGATTGCACCTATATGGCCAAAGAAGGCAAAGAAAAGAGTCTTTGTGATGAAACCCAAGGTAACATGGCTTCGGGTCATAAGGCAAAGTACTCGGACTTGCCTTGTCAGCATACAACCCAAAGTAAGAAGTCTTTGTATTGTGGGGTGCTCAACCCAAGGCAAGGACAGTATAACAACTTTTCTTTGGGGTGAGAAATTCAAGAATGGACCGTTCAAAAACCGGCGGTCATACGCGTGAAGTACACTTGACAATGATAGGCGCATGCAAGAGGTGTGATTTCTTGGCAGAAACTTGAATTGAAGAGAGACAAAGAAGGCATGACTCTAACAAAATTGGGCTAACGACAAAGCAATATCAAGCAATTTTCCTTTGCCATTGAGGAGTCATCCTATAGGAGATCATGGGAAGGGAAGTAGAGTTGAAGACGCGCTGGTGTGTAGAGGAGAATTCAAGAGAGCTAACCCGAGAGACAGTGAGAAAGAAAGAAAGATGGGAGGAGGAAAGAAGAACTCCTACTTTGTAGTGAGAAATCATGCGATTCAAATCTTAGATATGATCGCAAGGATCGAAGTCTTGAGCCAACTTCGGATCACATTCTTGGCGTGGAATTGGAATGTTAGTTTTCCAGGATTCATGACCAAGATAATCGAGAGTAAATGTCTTGATGGCCCCAAGGAAGAGGGGGAGAGAGGAAATCCGGCTTGCTGGATGGAGTCGGATTGGAGACTAGTACTCGGAAGAGAGGCAGGCACGGAGCAGGGTTCCACGTTCTTGGGGAAGGGAGAGGTAGCTGAAGAAGCCCAAGAAGTGAGGGATGCATTCTCTTCAAAGTGGACAAAGAATGGGTAGAAAGTAGAGATTTACAAGGATCCGATCAAGAGAAGATCATGAGTGCTCTCATGGCAATCTTGAAGTCGGAGAGAATGACTTATGTGATGAAACACCAAGTGGTGTTCTTCCATAAGATGTTTATAGGAGAGCCAATCAATTGGGCGAGGTGCTTCCATGGGAGAACGAGGTAAATGGTGTGGAATTTGCGAGATAAGTCGCCTCCACATTACATTGTGCCGTTTGCAGCACATTTCTACCTTGAGCTGAATCTGCTCAATGCGGTAGAGCGCAACAGAATGGTGTCGCATTTTCATCCCAACTTAAGAAAGGACATCAGCACGGAGGAGCAGCAGTACACTCTTCAGATCCGAAGCAGTGATGAGTACTATGTGCAAACGGGGAAGAGTGCGCAAGTGGAAGTAAGTACTCTGAAGTTGAAGAAGCAGAGTCGACAAGGAGAAGGTGAAGATGTCAAGAAAATGAGACCTCAGAAGACCAAAAGGGTAAACCCGAGGAAAAGTATAGTGGTGATCGCATTGTCGAAAGAAGACTCGGAGGGTGAAGCCGAGTGCAAGTCCAAAGACTCTGAACGCAAGGAAGAACCCAAGCTTACACTACAGAGTGAGGATACGAGTAGTGATAGTGATGAAGGTGGGGAGATGACGTCAAAGCCCACAGCAGAAAAAGAAGTTTGGATAGAGCTCGAGGAAGAGAGTAATGCAAAGTTAGAAGATGAAGTGCCCGAGCAGGAGGAGAAGAAGATTACTATTCAGAGAGGAGTTTGGTCAAGGCAAAAGGCAAAGTGGGACGCGGGAGGGTGAGAGGAAGATGAGATTGGAGCCCTTGAAGGAGATCATAATCAGGATGAATGTGATGCTAAGTATAGAGGCCAGTGTGCATATTGAGGAGACGAGGAGGAGACATGCAAAGGATACCAATCTAAACGCATTGTTGATTAGCCTCAAAACTCGTGTAGATAGGAAGATATTGGAGGTAGAAGACAATATCACAATCAGATTAGACTTGGTAAAGTTGGAGATAGATAAACTTCAGAAAGATGTTAGAGCAAAACCCAAAGTAGATGAAGTAGGAGTACAGATGTCTTCATAGTTACCATTGGAGACGATAGAGAAGAGTAGGTCGGGAGATAAGGAGTTAGAAAGATTACCTGCTAGTGAAATTTCAAATCAGGAAAGAGAACTATTAGATTTGGTAGAAGATGTAGGAGTTATGAAATCCGAGGATATGATAGTAGGAAGTAAAGTTACTTCGGGATCGGGTTTGAAAGCCGAGGAAGAAGTAGACATCGGATCGGATTAATAACCAATTTGAGATTTGAATTGGCAGATATGAAGAAGTGCATTGTCATTTTAGATCTATAGGTTTGTAGAGTCATAAGGAAGAGGTACATTAGGAAGATAATTGTCAATTGCTTCACTATTTAAGAGTGGAATTTGCACTCTTATGTTGTTCAGTGCTCATTATTTTTGAGAATAGATAAAGCAAAGTGTTATGAAGCAGCGCTCGTCACTTGAGCTTGATTCATAGTATCAACTTTGCAATTGTGTGTGTGAGTGTATGGAGAAATTCAAAGTGCAAGTCAAAGTGCTTGTTGGATGTTGGATTTTGTAGCCTTGATCTTCATTCTGTGTGTTTGATCTTGAGTGAAGTGCAATCCAAGCAATGCCTTGACAGATCTGAGAGGAATTGTAGTGTTCATAGTATTTTGCATTTGTGAGTGCAGTGCGAAGTTGATGTGAAGCAATTTCAATCAAGGAAGTTGTGCCTTCTTTGGAAGGGTGGAACACAATTCTGAGGCAAAGTTGCTTTACAGTGAAGTGTCGTTTTTGGGAGACCTTAAATCATCACAATCAAGATTGTTTGGAAAGAATGGAAGGTGTTGTGATTAAGGAGTGTTAACCTGTGACAAGACTGCAAATTAGTGCTTGTTTCTCTCTTCTAGGTGTGGTTTCTACTTGAGAGATTAAAGACGCAACCAAAAAGAACTGCAATTGTTACTTTGACTTTGAATTTGAACATTTTTGACTCGTATCTCTATGGGAATGAACTTTACTTACCCAATTACCACAAAAGGGATATTTGTCGGGGTTGTCACATGATTTTTGGCACCGCTGCCGGGGAAACAAATCTTGGAAGTGGAAGAATACAAAGCCAAATTTGAAACTAGGTATCAAAGCAATATGAATGTCTGCATCGAGAGAACAACGGGAAGAGAGAGTTCAAAGACAAGTATTGCAGCATGAAGAAGACAAACATCTGAAAGTCCCATCCACTTTTGATGAAACCAAACGAGAGGCGTTGGACTTTCAACTCCTTCACAAAGTGCAAGAAGCCCTACAAGAACTTGACCACAAGAAACGCAAAGGCGGTTGGCAAGGCTACTTCGCATCTCCCTCTTTGTCCAAGAAGAAGAAAGACTCGAGTGGCCAGACATATGCATTACGGCCTAGTACACCGACTTCCCCTAGAGCTATAAGAAAGTCGCATCCTTAAAGAACTTTGTCTGAGAAAAGACAGCACGGACACTAACGGAAGAAGAGTGTCAACATCTTCTATAAATGATTCCTCGGTTGTCCCGACGGAATTTTGAAGAACACATCGAAGGTGTTGAGCCTGAGTCTTCCAAACAAGTTGAACTCAACACCCTCATAGAAGAAATTGACAAAGAAGACCCTACCTTGAATTTGACAAATTGGAACCCTTGGGCTAACAACACGGCGTCAATTCTAGCCAATTCCTCGGTTCTGTCAAGTTCAAATCTACTCCAGCCGATCCCAGCGCATCAAATGATGACTTTGTTGCATGTCACACGACACGAATATCAAAAATATAAGGGGATAGAACAAGACAAAGACCCCGATGAATTCATCAAAGAATTGGAAGTCATCTCCTTTGCTAACAAGGAGCATGACTCGGTGGATCGACTGCAAATTTTCCCAAGTCTGCTACGAAACAAAGCTTGGAGTTGGTACACCCATGTGACCCAAAAGGGATTCATATCGGCAGACTAGGCGGACTTGAGAAACAACTTCCTGGAACGATTCCATGAGGTTGATTACAATACTAGTGTCTTTGCGGCACTCAATGATTTAGACCGAGGCAAGAAGGAGAAGTTGAGAGACTACTCTGAGCGGTTCATGGCACTCTTGAACCAAGTTCTAAAGCAATGGGGGTAGTGGGTTACTTTGATGCCCAAGCCATAACTTGGTTCCTAGGAGGACTTTCACCAAAAATTCAAATCTTTGCAAGGGAGAGGAATGTAACTTCCCTTGACAAGGTACTCAAATACGTCACCCGCTACGAGGCGGCTCACTCTCACTCAACCGGCAATCAAAGAAATTGGGAGAAGAAAGGCAAGAAGCCCAAAAGGAGAGCTTCTCGCAGTACATCCCCTTCTTTGGAGGAATCCTCCACGTCTTCGAGCTCTTCTTTGGAATCCAAAGAAGAATCAAAGCCAAGACAAGTAAGAAGACGTGGGGGTAAGAAACCAATGACTCCTCTAGCAAAGAGTGTACATAAGGTAGATACCAAGCTGGATGCCCTCATCAAGGAGTTTTTGGATTTAAAGATCCAGATGATTGGAGCTAAAGATAGAAGGAAGGCCCCATCATTTGGCAGATTGAATGGATGGTGCACCGCATGTGGCAAGTCGGGCCATGCAAACACGGAATGCAATACTCGGAATGCATTCTCGGTGCAGCAGATTGATTGGGTTTTGGGATGGAACCAAGAAGAGGAAGAAGAAGCTATGTACCAAACCCAAGAGGTACAGCCTCAGGCTAGCACATCATATCAAGTTCCGAGGTACGGACCAAGGGAGTATAACCTCAATGCTCCTCCATGAAGACCACCGATGAGCAACCAAAATTGACCTCACAATGTTGACCCGGAGCATGTTACAATTGTGGCTTGATGGGACATTGGTCTCCAAACTGTCCGGAGCCAAGAAGGAAAATCGAGTACATTCCCCTGTGCAAAAATTGTAAAGGATCGGGCCAAACGGGCAACCAATGCCCTCACCCACCAAACCTAAAGCCGCCTGTAAAATATGTCGAGACCCCCATTGAGCATGCAGCGATTCAAGCAAAGGGGGATGTAAATTGTAAATTGCATCACGCTTGAGGAGGAGAGACCTCAGGAAGGGAGTCTGGCCTTGGAAGGGGAATGGCTAGACCTTGAAATTTTGAAGGTTGAGACATGCACAAGTAAGAAGAAACGTGATCCTAAAGAACTGAGTATGACCTCGTCATCTTCCAGAAAGGCAAAGAGACTACGCCCAAAGGCAATTCTTTTTGCCAAGGAGGAAAAGATCCTCTCTTAAGCCAAAGCTAAAGCCTTGCAAAAAGAACTTAAGGAGGCGCTACTCAAAACTCGGGAACTAAGTTTGGAGGAGGAGATGAAGACAAAGCCTCCAATTTTTCCGGCGGAAATCCGATCTGAAGTAAAGGGTCTGATCCAAGCCAAGGTAGGCCAACCCAAGGAACCTCAAGTTAAGGCCACTAGCAATCCCGTCACCATCTTAAAACGTCCCATGGTCAAAATGGAACATGGAGAGACTTTGAACCCAAAGCCGAAAGCAAAGCCGGTCAAATTGGGAGGAGTACCCCAATACGATATTGTAGCGGATTTGGCAGCCACAAATGCCAACGTTACATTCAAGCAATTGTGGGAAGACAATAAGTTGTACAAGAAGCAGTTGAATTTGGCCATTAAGAAAGTAAGGTTGATATTGAAGAAGGACTTGCCCGCTATTTATCGTATTGAACAAGAAGATTTGGGATCTCCTGAGGTTGATGCGGAGATTGCAAGGTGCATGATCACATTGATACCCATTGATTTGGGTTGTGTTATGAGTATCATGACCGAGGATATTGCAAATTGATTGGGGTATCATATGTTTGAGCCAACACTCCGAGTTTTGAAATTCGCAGACCAAACCAAGAGACGGTGTTTGGCATGTTGTCAAACATTACCACGATCATTAGACGGGTGCCCTTCAAATTGAATTACATTGTGTTGTGACCAATGACTAAGACTGGTTACCCTCTGTTGATCGGAAGACCTTTGTTGTACGGTGCCCAAGTTGTGGTGGATTGGCATCAACAAAAGTTACGATTCAAGGACATTTTGTCCTAAGATCAGAAGCTGGTGACTGTGAGTTCGACAAAAGTTCCCCATCTCAAAGAAACTAGTTCGTCAAAAGAGGAGGATAAATCCAAAGACTCATCATCTTCGTCCTCAGACGAATCCGAAGATGAAGTCCAAGTCAATTACTTGGAATGCTATGAGGTGGACGTCGAAGACGAAGATCCATATGACCTCGCCTCGGGTGAACCTGACTTGGAAGAAGGGGGTTTGATGGCAGCTCACCTCAGGTTAAGCCAAGTAAGCCACATTGAAGGAGTCATCAACCTCGATGACTGTCAAGACGTTGATTTGACTGAAGGGAAAATTTTAAAATTTTTGAAGATAGTCACTTTGGAGGAGTTGGCAGGATACACTACCCTATTCATAGAATTCCAGGATGTATTCGCCTGGTCTATTGATCAAATGCCGGGTATTCCACAAGAATTTGGAGAACACCGGATTGATCTAGTTGAAGGTGCAGTTCCGGTTTGGCAGAGACAATACCGTTTGAACCCAAAGTACTCGCTTTAGGTGAAAGATGAAATTGACAAGAACTTAGGAGCCAGAATCATCTTCCCTGTCTTAAGCAATGAATGGGTCTCCCCCATTGTCATTGTCTCAAAGAAGAAACCAGGGAAGATCCGAGTGTGCTAAGACTTCCATAAGTTGAACGTAGCCACAAGGAAGGATCATCATCCCTTTCCTTTTACCGATACAATTCTAGACCAAGTAGCTGGTCACCTTTGTTATAGCTTTCTCGATGGATTTTTAGGGTACAATCAAGGATCCATCCGAGAAGAGGACAAAGATAAAACTACATTCACGACCGATTAGTGGACTTTCACTTATAATCAAATGCCCTTTGGGTTGTGTAATGCTCCCGCTACTTTCCAGTGGATGATGAATTCAATCTTCAAAGATTTCTTGTGCAAATTTGTGGAAGTATTCATCAATGATTTTTTTGTGTATTTGGGCGAAGAGATGTACATTTGGATTACCTTCGCCAAACTTTTGACAGGTGTCATTTTTCCAGCTTGTCATTACACCCAAAGAAATGCTTCTTCGCAATGAAGGAGGGGATTCTTCTGGGGCAGCAAGTGTCAAGCCGAGGTATTGAAGTCGATGTCAAGAAGGTTAAAGTAATCAAAGCTTTGGAATCCCCAAAGAACATCCGGGAGTTGAGAGCCTTCCGGAGCCTGTCGGATACTACAGACGCTTTGTGTCAAACTATGCGGTGCTTGATGCACCCCTTACAAAGCTTTTGAAGAAATCCGACGACTATCTATGGGAAGCAAATCAAGAAGAAGCTTTCCAAGTGTTGAAAAAGAAACTGGTTGAAGCACCAATTATGAGGGCCCCAAATTGGGACATCCCTTTTCATGTATATGTAGACACTTCATCTATGGCCATTGGCGTCGTCTTAAGTCAGAAGGACAAGAAGAAGAAGGACTACCTGGTGTATAATGCCAGCCGACAACTTTCAGTTTCTGAAAAGAACTATTCAACGATTGAAAGAAAAGCACTTGGAATGGTGTATGCTTGCAAGAAATTTTACCACTACTTGCTAGGATATGAGGGTGTCTTCTATGACAATCATTATGTATTATAACATTTGGTCAAGAAGGCAGATTTGTCTGGGCGAATTGCAAGATGGATCTTGTTGTTACAAGAATTCACATATACTATACAAGTAAGGAAAGGAGCTTCACATTCAAATGCGGACTTCCTGTCCAAGTTAGAAACTCAAGACCAAGAGTGGGAAATTGACGATCTGTTCCCTGATGAAGAGTTATATCAATTAAAAGTAGTGCAAAGTACAAGGTATGCAGCAAAATATCATTATCTGCATACTCTCCATTGTCCTAAAGGGATGGACCTGGAGCAAAGGGCAGTCTTTCTCAAGAAAATGAGGTTGTACCAACTCAAACACAACATTCTATTCAAGATGTGCAAAGACGAAGTACTTTGGCGATGCTTGGAGTCATATGAAGTAGGAGGCGTGATTGAATCTTTACACTCCAAAGCATCGGGAGGACACTATGCTCTGAAGAATACTATAAAGAAGATTCTTTTAGCGGGGTATTGGTGGCCTATGATGTACAAAGACACGCATGCTCATATCCAAAGTTGTGATGCTTGTCAGAGAACGGGGAAGCCGATGGCTACTTCTCAATGGCCTTTGAGACCAATTTTGCCTTTGGACCCATTTGAGAAATGAGAAATTGATTTTATGGGTCCCATTCAACTAGTGACCCAAGTCACAAGAAAGCAATACATTTTGGTTTGCACTGACTTGTAACACCCATTTGTGCATGTGTGTGGTATTGTGATATTTAGCTTGGTATTACAAGTACTTAAGAGATATTATTTATATAGAGATAAAGGATGGTTCTATATTAGTCATGGTTAGCTTAAGTTAGTCATAGCTAAGATAGATGGGACCTTACTTTAGAGGAAGTAGAAAAGATGAGCACCACTATTTTGGATTTTAGTGTGTTGACTTGGTATTATTCCTAGGTGTTTGGCTTTGGGGAAAGAGTTGAGAACTCTTGGGCCCGCAAGCCTTTTTGTTTTGGATTCTTCTTTAGTCCAAGGATAGCCCATGTGAAGGAATCCTTGCTTTAGTGGTTGGGTCAAGATAAGACCACATGCTTAGGGGAATATGCCCATGTGAATGGATATTCCTTTCTACTTTTTGACTTTACTTGACTTTTAGTCTAGTAACTTGAGTTACTACGGTAATTAGTAACTTTGGTACGTAACTATTTCACAAGTATATAAACAAGGAGTGAGGAGGTACTCATCATCCTTTCATTTGCAACTATCTCTCTCTCATTGAGTTCTCTAGTGAGCAATGTCTTGAGTCTTGGAGTGTTAGCCTTGGAGGAGTATGATGGAGTTGGGGTTCCTTGCCTTCTTAGTCCATGGTGCGCTACCATAATAGCCATCAGAGGTTCATCCTGAGTGAGAGACAGGCCGGCTCACATTTTTGGTTCCGTTGCCGGGACCTCTCTAGAAGGCAAGATAATGTTCCGCGTCCAATTCTACATTAGGCAGAAGGAGGCTATGAGAGCTCACTTGGAGAGAACATTAGGAGAGGAGAGGGCTGAACTTATGTTAGAGAACCAAGATCCATTTGTATACCCTGTAGTTCATTATGATGTCTTTGAGGTGATTTTGTACATCTTGTACACATGAGAGGAATTGGAGAGATTGTGTGAGGTGGATTGCAGATTTTGGGGATTAAGGTGATTTTGGGCAAAATCTCAAGTTTGAGATCTGGTCTTGAGATTTCTACACATGATAGCTTGGGTTATCTTTCAGTTAGCACACTTCAAATTATTGAGAGAGCTTCTATGCGCACTGGGCTAGAATTTTTGAAAGTTGATAGGGTAAAGTGCTCCCGCAACTGCATGCTCTCTGGAAAATTGTACAGAGTCCACCATTTCTTCAATTTTTAGTGAATTGTCCTGAAAATTTCCAAGAAAATTTAGTGCATTGTATCCTACCTGGTGCCACAAAAATTAGAGAGAGATTATTTTTTCACAGTGCGTTATGAGTTTTTGAAGTGAGGGGGGTGGTTTTCAGACCAAATCTGAAATATGGGTGCTGAATAGAAAGGTGTCTAGGCCAAATGGCTCGATGAAAAGATCTAAAATTTTGCAGGGAGGGACGCCCTGGAGTTCTGATCAAGTGTGGAAAATTTCAGAGGACTGTAACATATTCGTTGGGAGATTTGAGTGACATTGTGAGGAAGGGTCAATTCTGCAGAGTGGAGATCTCATGCATGAGAAGTTTGAGATCAACAAAAAGCATGTTTGAGTGTTTAGATTCATCTTTGGGAACATGGAGGGTCATCAAGAGTGGAAATTGAGATTATGCAAGGTTCCCCAAGGGTTTGAGGTGATTGTAGGGGTGGATTTGAGGAAAAGAGAGTTTACAATAGAATTTGAAGAGAGTGTTGAGAGGATCCAAAAACCTACACCACTTGGAGGAAAGAGTGAGTCTAAGTGCTTTCTATGTGGAGAGAAGGGACATAAGGCAAGTTCATGTCCATTAACCTTTGAGAGCAAGAGATTGAGGGAAAGGAGAGGCTTACTTGACTTGGGTTTGCATGTTGGACCTTCTTCACCAAGATTGGGAGGGAGAAGATCTAAGACCAAGGAGTTGTGTGAGGTTTGTGGAGTTGAAGGACTTCCAAAAGGACATGAGTGTAGTGGAGTAAAAGCACTTTTGGAAACTTTGGTGAAGGATCTTGGAGAGAGTCTTAGTACAGCTACAGAAATACTACCACCTTCATCAGCTAGTTCTCAAGATTAGTGATGGAGATAATCTTTCAACTTATGGATAAATTATCCATGAGAGTTAGATTAATATGCACTCTAGGATTTGATGTTGCTATAGAAATCTTGGAGCAACCTGAACCTTTTGTGTTCCCTAGAGTGGATTATTCTCAGATGGTGTTAGTCATGTATATACTCTATTAGTAATAGAGTGAGAGAAAAGAAAAGAGAAAAAAAAAATTAAGAGAAAAGAAAGATAGTGAGGGGTTAAGATGGGGAAACTTCCGGTTTTCTTTGGCAAGGATGGAGAAGATGTGGAGGCCTTTGTGAGAGACTTCAAGAGAGCTTGCATAGGAAACAATGAGAGGAGGAAGAATGAGTGGGCCTCATTATTACCAGATTTCTTTGAGGATGCAGCACTTACATGGTATGAGTCAGAATACCAAAAGAGAGAGAGGAGAGAGGGGGAAGAGGAGTCTTGGGAGACTTTGACTTCAGCACTCATTGAGAACTTTCTTCCTGATGAGAGTTATGAGAGATTGATGAGTGAGGTTACATTTCTCAAGCAAGGAGATGGAGAGAAAGTGAGGGTCTATGTGGAAAGAGTGGAAAAGTTGGAGTCCAGATTTCGCATAGTGTTGAGGAAGGGTGGGGATGATGTGGAGACTACAATGATTGGCATAGGGGCCATGCTCACCAAGAATTTTGTGGGAGGATTGAGACCACAAATTAGAAGCAAGGTGAGATATGAGAAACCTTCTTCCAAGGTTGAAGCTATCAAGATCGCAATTCGTATGGAGGAGAGTTTGGAAGGGGATGAGAGTGATTTGGTGGTGAAGGAGGTTGTGCATCCTCCTCAAGGCTACAAGTATGGTGGAACTTCTGATACTTTGGTGACAAGGGTTGCACCACAAGTAGTAGTTGCTCCAATTCTTGCACCTCCACCAAAAGATCCACTCCAAACCATCACAGAACAACTTGCGGATCTCAAGATCAATGTGGTGCAACTATGGGAGAAGAGAGAGGTGGATCAGAATGTAGGGAGAGGACCTAGGAGTTATGGAAACTATCCATATAGAGGAGGCCAACCAGCCAACAATTTCAATGATAGAAATTGTTTTGGTTGTGGAGGAAGAGGCCATATCCAAAGGAATTGCCCAAATTCCACTTACCATGGAGGAAGGGGTTATGAGGGAGCCAATAGAGGGAAAGAGGGAGGTAGTGAAACCCAAGTGGCTCCTAATCCCAACAAAGGTAAGGGGATAGCATCCATAGATGTGGTTGAGAGCAAGTATGAGAAGGGAGAGTGCTCAAACTCCAAGGGTCTTAATTTGGAGCTTTTGGCACAAGAGAAGAAGAGAGCTCGTTTTGCAGAGGATGTTCACTCTTCTCAAGGATTTACTTCAAGCAAGGATACTCCTATGTCTACTAGGAGCACTCGCACCTCAACACCATCAACAACAAAGACTCCAAGGAAGAAGTTGGGGATGGAGGACTTCTTGATCTCAAAGCAACAATGGAACTACAATGTGTTGGAGGATGTTGGTAGTCACAAGGCTAACATCACAGTGGGCCAATTAATTGCTTTGAACCCTACCTTGAGAAAGGAGCTTAGAGGTGGTTTGAGTTCTACAAGGAGCAAAAAGAAGAAGAAGGCAAAAGTTCCAGTATCAATGGGGGTGGTGGATGCCAAGCCAGCACCATGGGAGGCTTGTGAATATGCCTCCAAGATTGATGTGAGAGTGAATGGTCACAACATCAAGGATGCATTGGTTGATGGAGGATCAGCAGTGAATGCCATGTCAGAAAGGTTGATGAAGAAGTTGGGTATGATACCCTCAAGACCTTCAACATTTGTGGTGAGCATGGCAAACAAGCAACAAGTTCGACCAGTAGGGGTGATGGATAAGGTGGTAGTTTCAGTTATGGGAGTTCAAAATCTCATGACTTTCCAAGTCTTGAAGGATTCAAGCTATGACTTACTTCTTGGGAGGCCATGGTTGAGAGCAGCACGCACAACTGATCGATGGCACAAAGGGTACTTGAGGATTGGGCCATCAAACCATAGAGTCATTGTTCCTGTGACTAACACCACCAACACTTCACATTCAGATACCCCATCTTCTAATTATTGGGAATCAGATTCTGAAGAAGGAGCTTCAGGTGTGGACACAAGCATGGAAGAGGAGACTTCCACGGAGGAAGATGAATCTGAATCTGATTCAGATGTGTATCCCTTGTGTGCTATGGATTTTGCACCTAAGCCAGAGGTTTTGAAGGACCCAGATAAATCACCATTGACACTTGAGGAGGTAGAGAGAAGGTTATCTACCCTCAAGTATGGCCCAAATGTTACCAAGGAGGAGAAGGTGAGATTTGAGGAGATTTTCCGCAAGTTCATCCATGTGTTTGCTTTTAGTTACAAGGATTTGAAGGAAGTCACCTTGGAGGAGCACAAGATAGAGGTGGAGTCACATGCAAGACCAATCCGCCAAAAGCAACGTCGCATTAGCCCACCAATATCTTTGGTTGTGAAGGAGGAGATTGATAAGCTCAAGGAGGCTGGATTTATCTTTGAGGTGGAGAATTCAGAATGGGTGTCTCCAATTGTCATTGTGAAGAAAAAGAATGGCAAGCTTCGGGTATGTGTGGATTACAAGAAGCTCAATGCTGTTACCAAGAAGGACTACTACCCATTGCCATTCATTGATGAGATCTTGGAGGAGGTTGCAGGTCATGAGAGGTACAGTTTTGGAGATGGTTATAGTGGATATAACCAAATCAAGATTGCACCAGAGCATCAACAACTCACCACATTCACCACACCTTGGGGAACTTACGCTTTCAAGGTCATGCCTTTTGGGCTTTGCAATGCTCCAGCCACATTCCAACGGTTCATGAACAAGGTATTTGAACCTTTCATTGGGAAATTTGTGAGAGATTTCATTGATGACTTTTGTGTCTATGGGAGCAAGGAGGAGCACTTTGAGCACCTAATCAAAGTCTTGCAACGCTTGGATGAGGCAAATGCATCACTCAACCCAGAGAAGTGCATTTTTGGATGTGAAGAAGGTCTACTTTTGGGGCACATCATCTCCAAGGATGGAATAGCAGTTGATCCTGAGAAGGTGAGGAAAATCTCAGACCTTCCATTCCCTTCAAGCTTGACAAAGTTACGCCAATTCTTGGGAATGGTTGGGTACTATAGGAGGTTCATCTTCTCATTTTCCAACAAGGCTTATGCATTGACCATCTACATGAAGAAGGGTGTAGATTACATGGTGATTTTGGAAGACAAGGAGGCTCTCAAAGCTTTTGAGGAGCTCAAGCAATCCCTTGTTGTAGCTCCAATTCTTGCTAAACCTGATTGGAGTAAGCCTTTCATCCTCTACACTGATGCTTCTAATGTAGCTATAGGATGCACTCTTAGTCAATTAGACCAAGATGGGCATGATCATCCAATAGCTTATGCTAGTAGGCAGATGGTTTCAGCAGAGAAGAACTACTCTGTCACAGAGAGAGAAGGGTTGGCAGTGATCTTTGGTCTCAAGAAGTTTAGACACTACTTGATTGGAGGGAAAGCCACAATTGTCACGGATCACAAGGCTTTGAAGTACATCTTCAACAAGCCTAATGTTGAAGGGAGACTAGCAAGGTGGATGATTCTCTTGTCTGAGTATGACTACACAATTGAGGATAGGCCAGGAAAGAAACATGCAAATGCTGATTTGTTATCTAGAGCCTATGATCATGATGGAGATGAGCCAGTAGATGATTCCTTCCCGGATGAGGAGCTCATGACAATCTCAGTCACTCAAGAGGTTCCAATGGAGTACAAGGAGATTGTGGATTTTGTGACAAGAGGTAACTATCCCGAAGGGATGCATGCTAGGGAGAGGAAGGCCCTTGCAGCAAGATCTAGACCTTACACAATGGTGGATGATATTCTTTTTCACCAAGGAGCAGATGGTCTACTTCGAAGAGCAGTGGGTAAGGAAGAGTCTATCCTACTCATAAAGGAGTTTCATGAAGGTTTAGTATGTGGAGGACACTTTGCAGGAAAGGTGACTGCTTTCAAGATTCTAGATGCAGGTTACCATTGGAGAGGGATTTTCAAGGATTGTCTTGATTATTGCAAAACTTGTCATGTTTGTCAAGCTTTTGCTAGAAAGTCTACATCCACTCCACCACTTAGATCAATTCCATTGCTAGGACCTTTTGAGAAGTGGGGAATTGATTTTGTAGGACCTCTCAATAGAACCCCAAGGAACAATCGGTACATTGTGGTAGTTACTGATTACCTTACCAAGTGGGTTGAGGCTAGACCATTGAGGGACAAGAATGAAGATGAAGTGGGTAGATTTCTTTATGAACGCATTATCACTAGGTTTGGATGCCCTTTGGAGTTGGTTTCTGATAGAGGAGGAGAGTTTACAGGAAGCATTACTACAGCCATGCTACGACATTTCTCTATCACACATCGAGTAACTACATCCTATAAGCCAAATTCCAATGGCTTGGCAGAGAGAACCAATCAGACCTTGTGCATGATGTTGGCCAAAGATGCAGAAATGGAGGGGGCTAAACATCATTGGGACAAGAGGATTCATGCAGTTTTGTGGGAGTATAGGACAACCATGAAGACTTCCACTGGATATTCTCCATTCCAATTGGTGTATGGTATTGAGTCTACCTTACCTATTCACTTTGATCTTCCTACCTTCCAAAGCATTCATAGGAGATTGAAGAAAGCACAAGGAAGTGATGCAGAGAAGTCAAGGAAGGATCAACTCATGGAGTTGGAAGAGGCAAGAGCAGTTGCTATGGTTCGAGTGGAGCAAGCCCAAAGGAAACAAAAGGAGAGCTATGACAAGAGGCAAGGCAAGAAGAAGGTGGAGTCTTTCAAAGAAGGTGATTGGGTAATGTTGTTTGATTCCATTCGATTCAAGAGAGTACAAAAGAAGTTTTTGCCTAAGTACTTTGGACCTTTCATAGTAGAGAAGGTGTGGGGAAATTACACTTATGATCTCAAGGAGTTGGGAGGAAGACACTTTGATAGGATTAACCATGATAAGTTGAAGATGTACCATAGAAGGTAGAGAGACCTTCACTTTGAGGACAAAGTGAAAACTTAGTCCGGGGGTAAATGTAACACCCATTTGTGCATGTGTGTGGTATTGTGATATTTAGCTTGGTATTACAAGTACTTAAGAGATATTATTTATATAGAGATAAAGGATGGTTCTATATTAGTCATGGTTAGCTTAAGTTAGTCATAGCTAAGATAGATGGGACCTTACTTTAGAGGAAGTAGAAAAGATGAGCACCACTATTTTGGATTTTAGTGTGTTGACTTGGTATTATTCCTAGGTGTTTGGCTTTGGGGAAAGAGTTGAGAACTCTTGGGCCCGCAAGCCTTTTTGTTTTGGATTCTTCTTTAGTCCAAGGATAGCCCATGTGAAGGAATCCTTGCTTTAGTGGTTGGGTCAAGATAAGACCACATGCTTAGGGGAATATGCCCATGTGAATGGATATTCCTTTCTACTTTTTGACTTTACTTGACTTTTAGTCTAGTAACTTGAGTTACTACGGTAATTAGTAACTTTGGTACGTAACTATTTCACAAGTATATAAACAAGGAGTGAGGAGGTACTCATCATCCTTTCATTTGCAACTATCTCTCTCTCATTGAGTTCTCTAGTGAGCAATGTCTTGAGTCTTGGAGTGTTAGCCTTGGAGGAGTATGATGGAGTTGGGGTTCCTTGCCTTCTTAGTCCATGGTGCGCTACCATAATAGCCATCAGAGGTTCATCCTGAGTGAGAGACAGGCCGGCTCACAGACTATGCTACCAAGATGGTCAAAGTTGAAGCAACTTGTAGAGATAATGCCAAAACCGTGGCGGAATTTTTCTTTTGAAACATCATCTCCCGATATGGGTGTCCTCTGGAATTGGTCAGTGACTGAGGGACACATTTTTTGAACTCTGTAATTGAGGTGTCAACCAATTACTTTCAGATTAAACATCAGAAGACGACTCCTTATAACCCAAAAGCAAATGCCTTAACGGAAAAGGCAAATGGGTTACTTTGCAAAATTTTAAATAAGGTGACTATCAATTATGCCTATGATTGGGATACAAAATTACCAGCCACGTTGTGGGCATATTGAACGACAGAAAATATTACAACCAAACAAACTACATACTTCTTGACATATGGCTTGCATCCCATACTACCAGTTGAATTTGAAGTACCGACATATTGGATTCTTTGCAAAGAACAACTCTCGGAGGAAGAAAGCCAGGATCTTTGGATCCATCAACTAATGTGGTTAGAAGAGAAAAGAGACAATGCAATGCAAACCACAAAGGAAGTACAAGCGCAGAGGAAAGTCAGGCACGATAAGCATATCAAGCCTATGGTTGTGCGCAAAGGAGATTTGGTTTTGTTATATGACAATTGCCGAATATTTTTTCCAAGAAAGTTGCATTTGAGATGGATGTGGCCTTATCGAGTTCTTCATCTTTTATGGAAATGGGTCCATTCAACTTGTAGACCTAGAGGGAAATCCTTTTGCCACTCGAGTTAATGGGTGGAGAGTTCAGAGATATTGGACCATAGACTCGGAAGTTTCTAAGACACCCAAAGTCTATGTTCGCGGGGACACTCACATTTGAGGGAGTGGGTATGTGGTACCCACATTTTTTGTTTTTTTGGAAATGGAGAAGAAGAAGTGTATAGAGAAGTCGGATTGTGCATGTATGGCCAAAGAAGGCAAAGAAAAGACTCTTCAAGGTAACGTGGCTTCGGTTCATAAGGCAAAGTACTCGGACTTGCCCTGTCAGCATACAACCCAAAGTAAAAAGTCTTCATATCGGGAAGTGCTCAACCCAAGGCGAGGACAGTGTAACAACTTTTCTTTGGGGTGAGAAACTCAAGAAGGGACCGTTTAAAAATCGGCGGTCATACGCGTGAAGTACACTTGACAATCACAAGCGCATGCAAGAGGTATGATTTCTTGGTAGAAACACAAATTGAAGAGAGACGAAGAAGGCGCCACTCTATCAAAATCGGGCTAACAACGAAGCAATGTCGAGCAATTTTCCTTTGCCGTTGAGGAGTCATCCTACAAGAGATCATGGGAAGGGAAGTAGAGTTGAAGACGCGCTAGTGTGTAGGGGAGAATTCGAGAGAGCTAACCTAAGAGACAGTGAGAAAGAAAGAAAGATGGGAGGAGGAAAGAAGAACTCCAAATTTGTAGTGAGAAATCATGCAATTTGGATGTTAGATGTGATTGCAAGGATCAAAGTCTTGAGCCGACTTTGGATCACATTCTTGGCGTGGAATTGGAATGTTAGTTTTCCAGGATTCATGACCAAGATAATCAAGAGTAAGTGTCTTGATGGCCCCGAGGAAGAGGGGAAGAGAGGAAATCCGGCTTGTTGGACGGAGTCGGATTGGAGATTAGTACTCAAAAGAGAGGCAGGCGCGGAGCAGGGTGTCACGTTCTTGGAGAATGGAGAGGTAGCTGAAGAAACCCAAGAAGTGAGGGATGCATTCTCTTTAAAGCAGAAGAAGAATAGGTAGAAAGTAGAGATTTACAAGGATCCGGTCAAGAGAGAGATCGTGAGTGCTCTCATGGCAATCTTGAAGCCGGAGAGAACGACTTATGTGATGAAACACCAAGCGGTGTTCTTCCGTAAGATGTTTGCGGGAGAGCCAATCAACTAGGCAAGGTGCTTCCATGGGAGAACAAGGCAAATGGTGTGGAATTTGCGGGATAAGTCGCCTCCACATTACATTGTGCCGTTTGCAGCACATTTCTACCTTGGGCTAAATCTGCTTAATGCGGCGGAGTGCAACAGAATGGTGTCGCATTTTCATCCCGACTTAAGAAAGGAGGTCAACATGGAAGAGCAGCAATACATTCTTCAAATCAGAAGCAATGATGAGTACTACACGCAGACGGGGAAGAGTGCACATGTGGAAGTAAGTACACCAAAGTCAAAGAAGCAGAGTCAACAAGGAGAAGGCAAAGACGTCAAGAAAACGAGACCTCAGAAGACCAGAAGGGTAAACTTGAGGAAAGGTATAGTGGTGATCGCGTTGTCAGAAGAAGACTTGGAGGGTGAAGCCAAATGCAAGTCCAAAGACTTGGAACGCAAGGAAGAACCCAAGCTTACACTACAGAGTGGGAATATGAGTAGTGATAGCGATGAAGGTGGGGAGATGACGTCGGTGCCCACAGCAGAAGAAGAAGTTTGGATGGAGCTTGAGAAAGAGAGTAATGCGAAGTTAGAAGACGAAGTGCCCAAGCAAGAGGAGAAGAAGATTACCATTTAGAGAGGAGTTTGGTCCTATAACACCCATTTGTGCATGTGTGTAGTATTGTGATATTTAGCTTGGTATTACAAGTAGTTAAGAGATATTATTTATATAGAGATAAAGGATGGTTCTATATTAGTCATGGTTAGCTAAAGTTAGTCATAGCTAAGATAGAGGGGACCTTACTTCAGAGGAAGTAGAAAAGATGAGCACCACTATTTTGGATTTTAGTGTGTTGACTTGGTATTATTCCTAGGTGTTTGGCTTTGAGGAAAGAGTTGAGAACTCTTGGGCCCGCAAGCCTTTTTGTTTTGGATTCTTCTTTAGTCCAAGGATAGCCCATGTGAAGGAATCCTTGACTAAGTGGTTGGGTCAAGATAAGACCACATGCTAAGGGGAATATGCCCATGTGAATGGATATTCCTTTCTACTTTTTGACTTTACTTGACTTTTAGTCTAGTAACTTGAGTTACTACGGTAATTAGTAACTTTGGTACGTAACTATTTCACAAGTATATGAACAAGGGGTGAGGAGGTACTCATCATCCTTTCATTTGCAACTATCTCTCTCTCATTGAGTTCTCTAGTGAGCAATGTCTTAAGTCTTGGAGTGTTAGCCTTGGAGGAATATGATGGAGTTCGGGTTCCTTGCCTTCTTAGTCCATGATGCGCTACCATAACAGCCATCAGAGGTTCATCCTGAGTGAAAGACAGGCCGGCTCACAGTCCAAGCAAAAGGCAAAATGTGATGCGGGTCCAAGCAAGGCAAGGGAAGAGGAGAATGCTAGTTTGGGGAGTGAAGCGTCCATTCCGATACGACGATTGCAAAGAAGAAGGCGAGTATCAAGAGAAGAAGAGGTAAAGAAGGAGATCACTCCGCAAGTGGAAATAGTCACAAGTGATGGAGTGGAGTACTTGCGCAAAGTTGTGTGTCCTTTGTTGGTGAAATTGGAACACAAGAAGAGGGAGATGCAGTCAAAGTGTCCGGAGGTGAAGATTGTACTGAAGGTATTAGCACGACTAGAAGAAGAGAACTCGGAGTTGAAGAAGAGTATAATCCAAGGTAAGGAGGAAAGGGAAGTACTGCAAGTGGATGTAGTAGTGCAGAGTCAAGTGATAGAAAACTTGAAGAGAGAAGCAAGGTATCGAGAGGAACTTGTGAAGCAGAGTGACATAGCAAAGGAAAGACAAATTGTTGAATATGAGATCTTGAAGCAGATCTCATTATTTCTGAGAATAGATAAAGCGAAGTGTTGTGAAGAAGTGCTCGTTGCTTGAGCTTGATTCCGAGTATCAGCTTTGCAATTGTGTGTGTGAGTGTATGGAGAAATTCAAAGTGCAAGCCAGAGTGCTTGTTGGATGTTGGATTTCACAGCCTTGATCTTCATTTTGTGTGTTTGATCTTGAGTGAAGTGCAATCCAAGCAATGCCTTGATAGATCTGAGAGGAATTGTAGTGTTTGTAGTATTCTACATTTGTGAGTACAGTGTGAAGTTGATGTGAAGCAATTTTGATTGAGGAAGTTGTGCCTTTAGTGGAGGGGTGGAACACAATTCTGAGGTGAAGTCAGTTTACAGTGAAGTGTCATTTTTGGGAGACCCTAAATCATCACAATCAAGATTGTTTGGAAAAAATTAAAGGTGTTGTGATTAAGGAGTGTTAATCTGTGACAATACTGCAAATCAGTGCTTGTTACTCTCTTCTAGGTGTGGTTTCTACCGGAGAGATTAAAGACGCAACCAAGAAGAACTACAATTGTAACTTTGACTTCGTATTTGGACATTTTTGACTTGTATCTCTACGAGAACAAACTTTACTTACCCGATTACCGCAAAAGTGATATTTGTCGGGTTGTCATGGGATGATATCTTAATTTATAGTAAGACAGAGGCAAAACATGTGAATCATGCGAGAAGTCCTAAGATGACTACAATAATGTAAATTTTACCGCAAGAAGTCAAAGTGTGCCTTTTGGTAGAAGGAGGTTACCTTCTTGGCTCATAAGATCTCATCAAAGGGGATCAAGATGGAAGAAGAGAAGATTGAGGCCATTATTGATTGGCCTACCTCAAAGGATGCTACAAAAATACGGGTATTCAATGGATTGGCCAATTTTTACCGACGATTCATCCATTATTATGCTCATGTAGCTGCACCATTGACTGACCTCTTGGGAAAGAACTCGAGCTTCCAGTGGACCACCAAGCATGAAGAAGCATTCCAGAAGTTAAAGCATATGGTGTCTTCAAGACCCATTCTTCAACCATATGATCCTCAACTACCCTGTGTGGTTGATTTTGATGCTTCTAACTTTGCAATTGGAGTCGTGTTGCAACAAGAATTCCCAGATGGACTCCATCCCATTGCCTTTGTATCTCGGTGACTCAATACGGCTAAATGAAACTACTCTGCTCAAGATCAAGAACAACTTGCAATGGTATACGCCACCAAGGTATGGAGACATCACCTCTTGAGGAAACAAGTGATCATGCAAACTAATCATAAACCATTGTTGCAGACCTTACACTTGGAACACATGAAGAATAGACATCATTGATGGGAGGAACAACTCCAATTGTATGACATCAAACTTGAGTAGAAACCAGGTCGGTTCCATGTCATCCCTGATGCTTTATCACGACAACCTGATTTGAAGTCTCTTCCTCTCATCACAATGGCAATTTCAATGGTGTCAGTTGACTCTAAGGTCCAAATGAGTTTCAGTCAGCTCTACACTAAGATCCCTTCTTCCAAATGGTACATGGTTGCCGTACGGCATGCGATAAGGAGTACAACACCTTCTCCATCAAGGAGTGCCTTTTATTCCATGAGGACCGGAAATATGTTCCAGCTAAAGGTGATCTTTGACTTTTGTGTCTTCAAGAAGCCCATGATTTACCCATTGTGGGTCACATGGGTGTGGACAAGACCTTGAGTACCCTCCAACGTCAATGGTGGTGGCCCGACATGACACGAGATGTTTGAGAATTCATCAGATCGTGTGAGAGTTACCAACGTAACAAGGTCAGCAACCAGAAGCAGAGTGGACTCCTTCAACCACTCGCACTTCCATCTGCTTGTTGGGAGCATGTGAGCTTGGATCTCATCACATCCTTGCCAAAGACAAAACAAGGACACACCGCAATTGTGATGTTTTTGGATAAGCTTAGTAAGCAAATCCACTTGGCACCAACTTGTGATACCGTGGATGCTCCAACCTTAGTGCAAATCTACTTCAACAATGTCTTCAAGCATCATGGGATGCCATGTGTACTCATCTCCAACCGTGATCCTTGATTTATTGGGAAGTTTTGGTAAGCACTCTTCCAGATACTCGGCACCAAGCTTGCTTTGTCTACGGCCTATCATCCTCAAACTGATGGACAAACCAAACATTCAAATCATACATTGGAGGATATGTTATGTGCTTTTGTCAATGTCCACCATACCAATTGGGATGAATATCTTGTAGCTACAGAATTTACCTACAACAATTCCAAACAGGCAAGCACCGGATTTTCTCCTTTCTTTCTCAATTTTGGCCAAGATCCACTTGTTCCAGATTCTCTTCTTGCTCCCCCTCCATCTCAGGTTCCTCATACTTCCACATTCTTGACCATTATATTCCAATCTCACCAACAAGCCAAGTCTCACCTCCTTGTTGCTTGGAACCGCCAAAAACAATATGCAGACCACCATCGTCGTGATCTCACCTTTGAAATTGGTGATAAAGTCATGCTATCCTCTAGTAACCTCCCTCTTCTAATTGATACCCAAGTTTGTAAACTTGCCCCTAATTGGATAGGACACTTTGATATCACCCAAATTGTCTCTCTTGTTGCTTATTGACTTGCCTTGCCTTGCCTTGTCACATGCGTATCCATCCAACCTTTCATGTTTCCAAGTTAAACCCCTTTGTTCCTAACCCCTCTTCCTTTCCCTCTCAAGTCCAACCTCTCCCTCTTCCTGTCCCTATCAATGATCATGAGGAGTACAAAGTTGATTGTATCCTCATGCATTGCCAGATTCAACGAGGCCGTTGCCAACATACAGAGTACAAGGTCCTTTGGAAAGGGTAACCCCTTCATGATGTCACATGGGAACCTGTTTCTCACCTCCAGAATGCACAAATGGTCATCCAAGAATTTGAAGCTTCATTGGCGACGAGGATGTCACCAACTAGCAGCATGGGAATATGTAACAATATGGAGTTTAGCGACGAAGTTAGTCGGGCTCACGAAGGAGCACATAAGACAAATTAGCCTAAAATATTCCAAAGTATCTAGGAAGCTTCTTGGGAAGCTTCCCGGCTAACTTAGCTTGCACCTCAAGTAAGTAGCTTCTAGAAGGAAGCTTCTAGAAGCTTCCAACTAGCTTAGCTTCCATGCCAAGTAGGCGACTTCTATAAGGAAGTTTCTTGAGAAGCTTCTTAGTTAACTTGGCTTGCACTCTAAGAAAGCGGCTTGAGGAAACTTCTTGAGAAGCTTGTCAAGGGCCTTGTATGCCACCTATAAATACCAAAGCCAAAGCTCATGCTAGGCATTTGGAGTTTTCTCTCATTTGAGTGTCCCAATGTGAGTTTCCATTCTCCTATTTCTCTCCTCGGATTCAATCTTTTACAAAACCTAAGCAAAAGCTGATCGTTGTAGCTAGTGCGAGTTGGAATGCCCTAATGCACGGTAGAGCTAGGATCCAAGAGTCTGCACCCTTGCTGGAGCAAGAGCAAAGATGTGCTCTAGTAGCATGAGGAATGGACAAGTCGACTAAGAGAGAACATAACGTATGCTCACATTCTTGTTCCATCAAGGAAGACTATAAACCTCTAGTCCAATCTGACAATAGTGAAGAAAAAGGTGGAAAAACCTCTCATGGTAGTGGAGATAGACTACCAATCATCCACCGCAATAACATCTAGAGAAAAAAGGATCCCTCCTCCACCTCTATCACATAAGTCTCCAAAAGTGGCCTATCAACAACCACAAAATGACAAGAAAGTAGGGGTGTTGAGAGTGCCCAACTACCCAAAAATGCTATAAGTGTCATCTCCTCCAGAGATAGCAAGCAAACCACTCTACATGAGATAAGCAAAGCCATTTATCTATGTACCAAATCCCCTATCACACACTCAAATGTCCTTGGGTCTAATAATATCACCAAAGGCTCCCATAATCCTCCTATCAAATGCTCTTAGATGTGATAGGAAGGACGATGAAGGAAGAACTGTACGGATGAGGTAGGATGGTCAATGAGCAATACTTGAGGAGAGTATGCAAAATGCCACCAATAGATCTCCTAGTAATGGAAGGTCATTCACATGGAGAATATCCTCTACAAGGGCAGCATCTAAGAAGTGTGTGACAAAATCCTCGGATCCTATTGCCATTCCAAGAACACGTAGTCCATCTATGGATTTGATACACCCATCTAGAAGCCCAAGGTGGAGAGGGATACCTAAAAGGGACCATACTTTACACTTTGACACCTTGACTCTCAAGCCTAATAGATGTAGCTTAATAGTCAAGTGATCAAAGACCTGCCTAATCCAATCTACAAGGCCCACATGTGTATATCATCTTCCAAGGAAGGAAATACACAACCAGGCATGGCCAAATAGTAAATAGGAGACCTCTAAAGTGAGCCATGGCAAACAAGGGTCCTCCCAAAGGATGTCCCTAATATGTACCAACAATTGACTCCAAGATGGTGACTCCTTCCTATGAACAATCGTGTTGGTAGTAAAAGGAAGCAAGAGAGCCATAAAAAGACCACACAAAACGAATGAGACTCGCCAAAGATCCACCAACCTCCTTAAGATTTCTAAAGTTGGATGCCCATGAGATATTATTAAAAGTGTTCTCAACATCCACTTGTAGGACGACCCACTCCGAATGGATATCTAAGAGTGCCCTAATGCTTAGAGATATGTCTCACATCCTCCAGGTGTAGTCACTCCAAATTGATGTGGACTGAGGTGTTGTTGAAAGTGCAAATGATGCTAAATGACAATGGTACGACTGACCAAATGCAAAAAGATCTTTCCAATAGCAATTGGTCTAATGCCACCCATGTCCTTCTCCATCACAAGAAGTCAGACTAGCACCTAACACCTAACTAACAAACATAGGAATGTCTCTTCTTGCTAATACTACAACCACCTTAAAGAACACGGTAAAACCACTAGAATGATCATATGCTTGAAAGCAATCTCTAAGGTGCTCATAAACAATCCTTGACAAGCCTTCTGAGGAAAGGCAAGGGGCAATGCACAATGCTTGCGCAAACAACAACCTATCAAGTCATAAAGGTTGCTCAAGTTGATAATCTAAGACCTCTAGTGGTAGTCCATATACTACTATAGGATGTAGTAAGCGTAGGGAAGAGATAGTCTCATTAGTAAGACTCGCCATAGACAAAGGGTGTAGTTCTCATGCTGCTCTACTAAACTCTCCCACCTGACCCAATGTCCTACACCGTCGTAATTGAGTGGACTCTATGGTATCTTGTGGCAATGCTTGTCTCCTAAATTGCATTGCCCCAAGAGACTCCTCTTGAAGGGCCGCCAATCCCCCGCTTGGCATCAACAAAATCTAGCAGAAACCTCTCTATGCCCCGCATGTCCCCTTCTAGCATAACAAAGACACCATCAAGGGAGTAAGAGGAATAAGAACCATGCTAACTCGTCCAAGGTATCACATGCCAAACGATCAAGTGGTAAATGAAAAGCCTATCTAGCCTCATCATGGAGTGTGTAGGGTAGCCCATTGAATAGATGTGGATATGGAAAACAAGTTTCAAATAACCACAAAATACAACCCGTTTGTGAAGCTAATCACTCCCACGACTCGATTGGTATCCTCGGAATGATCAACGAAAGGATAGAAGAAGCATGCATAATCTCAAGTATCATCGTTGTCGATGTGGTCTCTCATCTCACGGTGGCATCCCAAGTGGTCCAATCATAATCCTTGTGTATCCTTCACACATGGATTTTTACCCTTTGTGAGGTAAAGCGTTGGTGACACACCGGGCATGGTGTGTCCCAATCCGCTCTATGCGACTCTACAGAGGAAGTTGTAGCCATGGCTAACACAAGAATAATGATAGTAACACATGATGTTCTTTTTCATATCTCTCTATATCTACAAAATCACAACCTCCTTACATCTCAATTCACGTAAGAAAACAATCTTTCTAAAACCCTAAAATTATATAATTTATAATTTACTATTTCTATCTCCAAAATTTTAAAATTAAATTCTCAAAGAACTTAAGCGTGAAAACCAAAAATTTAAAATTTAGAACCACTCATTCTTAAAATTAAATTCTCATAGAACTTAATCATGAAAACCAAAAAAATAAAATTCAAAACCAATCACTCTCAATATTCTTAATCTCGATCACTCTAAACTCTAAAAAAACAAAAAATACTCACTAACTTTATATTCAATTCTCTATAGTCTTCAATCTAGATACACATGGAATCTAAATTAAGAAACTAAAAGAATCTACTATCCACTTGAGTACTCATAACTTTGTACTCAATTTTGTATAATCTTCAATCTAGATACCCATGGAATGGAAATTAAGACCCTAAATTAAGAGTGATCCCTAAAAGAAACCAAAAATACTTAAAACTGGGTATTCAATTCTCTATAGTCTTCAATCTAGATACACATGGAATCTAAATTAAGAAAGTAAATGAATCTACATCACTCTAATACTCATAACTGTGTACTCAATTCTATATAATCTTCAATCCAGATACTCATGGAATCGAAATTAAGAAACTAAAAGAATCTACTATTCACTCGAGTACTCATAACTTTGTACCCAATTCAATTCTGGATAATCTTCAACCTAGATACCAAGAGAATCCGCCCTTCGCTCGGGTACTCTTTAACTTTGTACTCAATTCAATTCTGAATAATCTTCAATCTAGATACCAATGGAAATGAAATTAAAAAACTAAGAGAATCAATATTCACTCGGTGTACTATATACTAGAGAGCACTCATAAATTATAGACATGGCTTCTTGCATTCTCTCCCGCTCCTCTCCCGTTAACACACTCTCCCGCACGCGAACTCCAACCTATAATAGGATGTTAAAGTACATATTTCTATAACTCGCTTAGTTTCCCTTCCAAATGTTACCAAGCAGATTCTGCTGAAGCTCGCCGTTTATCAAGAAATTGGAAATCTGACTTGTACCCAGATAATCGAAACCTGTCCTACGTTCACTAACGAGATTAGAGACTCCAGATTAGAATCCGCGTCACAGAGTTTCAAGAACAACGTTATGTGAGCGTCAGTCCGTATAGTTGCAGTAATGTTGAATCTGAGGTTACTCCAGCAAAGCAACCTATGCAAACCGTGTCGGCAGACCTGTTGGTAAGTCTGTGAAATAAAATATCTGTGCGTCAAAATTTCGTCACATTTCTTATCTGACCTGTGAGAGCGTTCAATTAACTGCAGAAACTGCATGCCATGGAGACGACATATATTAGCTCCCATAAGGACCCTGGCGGCTTGTATGTCGGAGTTCCACCCTCACTATTCAATGTTAGAAAAGGCAAAATCAATTGTGGCAAAAAGATTCGAATGTCTTATGTCGGAGCCCAAAATCTGTGCAAGTATAATAAGACCGTAGAATTCACAATCATTGACACGCTGGAAGCAGATTTCATTGGAATCTCAAACAAGGTTTTCAACAACAGGTTATCCGGTTTCGATGTAGGAAAAATCACAGAGATTGATATGGATTAGAGAATGCGTAGATTGAGATTGGCAGTTATCAGATAACCAAGTATGATGTGGAATAGATTAGCTACAGAATTTGTATCCAGTATTCGGATTTTAATTCTTATATTGAATCGATAATAGAGCAGCATCTAGCAGTAAGATTGTGCCTTCTCTTCTCTCCGCCTTCATCACTCTTGTACCCTTCACCCTTAGGTGCGAGGCTACATTATTAATCTATGCATGGCTACATCTATTGTGTGAATTTCTATCTCATTCGTGGATCGTTTAGTTTCACTTCAATATAGTTCCGAGTCGATGCTTTGCAGGTTCCCTTTACAACAGGAATCTTCATCCCAACAGTCATAGGTACAATTGATGCTTAAACTGTATTAGTCTTCTTCATTTTGTCCACCGTCTGAGCGACGCCTACCCGATTTCGATGTAGGTACTCGTCAGTTGTTTTCAGCTCCTTGGCCTTTCGAACCAATCAGATCAGAAGCCAAATAGTCCTAGCGTTATTTATACGTGAGTATCCAAGATCTGTAAGGCTGTCCGTGCGTACATATTACAGAAATGGGAACCTAAAATTGGCTCTCAGCAAAAGAACTCTCCCGACCCTTTGGGCAACCTGGAAAGGGAGGCAAGGGAACGTACTTACAATCTCTTACAAGCTGGAGAAGGGAATACATGCTTTTGGCAAACGATGATGTCGCCAGAGATGGAAACCTGAGTTAGACCGACACCATGAGCGCAATTGAGTTGAGTCAGTGCATATTTAGTTGCTGAATCAAATCAACCATAATTGCAGTTCTGTGTTATGAACACATGGAACTGGGGTACCATCTACCGTACCGCGCTCGCCAAAGGTTGGAACGTTGAGCACTAGAGATTTGCTTTTCAATCTCGCCATCTCGAGCTGGAATCGGTGATCATAACTCTGGAGCAATTTCCTTAAAAGCAAAATGCAGACATGAATCACGGTAACCAGATAAGTGGGTACTCATTCCACAGCTGAAAAAGTTATGGACGGTAGAGCAAGTTTCCATTACAGTAGGTCAAGATCAAGGCTCTGTGCAAGCACCGCAATTAAATATGACTCGCATAGTTTATGTTTTAATGGAGGTCTACCAACATCGTTGGCAGCAAAGAAGATCTGGACCATGGAATTTGATCAGGCTACACCTGAGGCAAATTCTCCACGAGCAGGCAGTTACATGCAGTAGACCAGACTAAACGACTTTAGCCACGAACGGATGATGCTTCAGAGATGAGTGCACGCCATATCTCAGCCAGAGGTATTATGCATGGAAAAGAACCCTGGAAACCAATCCAGAATCCAAGTTTCCCATAGACTACTTTCGATTAACACCTCTCCCACTATTCCGGAAGCCACATCTTTCTGGACTCTTGCTCTATGGTACCCAAACGGGTACCATAGATCATTTCTCTATCTATTTCTATTGCACTATTCTAAAATTCGAAATCGGTGGCTCACTTCTGACGAAGAAATCTGATCGGCACCGCTCGCTCTAGATACCTCCTTGAGAACTTCACCCATGACTGTCTACCCAGATGGTCCTATTCTGAGCCCAAAGGATGATGATACTATTAGAGGAGTTGCAAAGATAGTCTCGGGTACGAACCGGACCGGCTCCTTGTCCAATTTGCAAAGTACAACGCAGAGTCACTGATCTTGCAACAGTGCACACGACTGCTGATGTAAGGCGTTAATCCGGTTTCATCGCTCTCGTGTCCGAGGCGTGCTAGTACCACGGTGGAAGAACCCACATCAGCACTCTTTTGGACTCACTCTACTCCAACATGGTATATTGAAGAATTGCTCGTGCTATGATGTGGATTTCACAACTTGTCCCAACCCTTACACATGTTATGCACACGCACAACACAACCGTTGACTCCAAGACTATATCTCTCGGATCTTCCCGCCCCACCAATTTGAGCTCAGATTTGTCGCTCATTTGTATCTGCTCACTTTATTTGAAGGGTTTTATTGAGGAAAGTCAACTACAATCAAAGCTCCAAAGTTCATTCTGACAGAAATTTAACGTGACAGATTCTTACTTTTTCTTGGCTAATGATCTGCCAGTGTGCCATGTTTTTTTGCTCACTAGGGCGAGTGACAGGAGAGTTTAGTTCTGAGCAATCATAATACACTAATCATGCACTCAATTCATGTAAGAGTTCACTTACCTTTATTGTATATAGTTTCTAGAAAACACTGTATTGCATATAGAGGTTCAAGGAAAGACCCCGTGAATTCGCCAATTAAAGTAAAATTTAAGCAGAGTGACTACATTTGGCTGTATTCCAGGATCTATTCCCCTGGGATGTGTATGAGAAAATACAAATTTTATTTATTTAATTCGAATTTCACTTGTAACATAAGGTTTAAGCATTAACCATTAGTTTACTTAAGAATAGACATATTCTTTCGTTTCTTCTTTAAAGTATTCTTCTTTTAAGTACGATATTCAAACTTAAAAAAATTTGAATTCATTCATAGATTTCACTTGCTTGTTAACTATTCAAACATTTTAATCAACCCAATTTGCGTGAATTTGGGAACTACTATCACGAATGAAGTCTCACGAAGTGACTTAGCAATAGAAACTGACTTGGGAACACGGTAATTGCTGTCATGCAAACTCTTAGAATGCTTATAACCTTGTCTAGAACCCGCAAAGGTTACCATAGTTCTGCTCCGCGCTGAAATATCTAACTAGATTCTTTTCGTAATTGGTGTGGATCATACTATTTGACTTCCGATATGTTTGGAGTGGGAGTCAAAGTACTGATTAATTGGGAATTAATATTAACAAATAGTTGAAACAGTGAACGTGAGTTTACATCGGGTCAAACTAAACTTTATTTGTATGTATTTATTTATTTATTTATTATGGTTATTATTATGATTAATTTAATATAATTTATAATAAAAATTGTGAATTTAAATATTTAAAAATTATTCAACCATAAACATATGGACCAGAAACAAAGGTGATAAACATTCTTTAGGTTGTAAATAAGTTTTTGATTCTTGATTAATATCATCTTGTGATAAAAATACAAATTTAGTTTTATATTTTTATCCTCTTTTACACGTATCATAATATCATGAGCATCCATCAAAATATTCTTTAAATTGTAAATTTTATTCACACTTTAGGTAGTGTTTGATGAAAAACAATTCCCCACGTGCAAAGTGCACAAATTAGAGAGTCGCACTAACTACGGACAAGGGTGGAGTACAATTGACTTATCAGTAGTGCGTCGTTTCGAACGTTACCATACTTTGCTGCCCAGCGGTAAACTGCGCGTTACGTTAGCGAGTTAAAGTTCTACTGCGTGGACTGATCTGTGGACACAATAGTTTCGTAGATGGCGGGAGCTACCGGTTAGTACCTGGTGACGGGTTCTTTCGTTGCGAGGTCCACTGGTTATAGCCAGTCATAGTCGAACGATAAGAAGACGACCACCGCATGTGATAACAGGAAGGATGGGAATACCCCATCAAGTCGTACAAGGGAGAGACACAAAAGGTAAAATGAGGCTAAGCCCCCATCAAGCCGCACAAGGAAAAGACATGGTCGAACAGGATTAGATTCTAAAATGAGTTGCAAGAGCACCGGGGCCATCTCCACTTTGAGCAAAACTCCAGAATATAGTGACGGCTATCTATTTTAGCTGGTTGCAAGGCCCCGAACCCGACCTCCCTACACAGCACAAGCTAGATATGTGTGCAATTCTCATTTATGGTATTCCATGTTCTCATTTGATTTGCGTCGATATTGGAAGATCCAGGGCACAGCTCTTATGATATATTGCGTATGTATAAATATCAAGGAAGAAAGAGCTTGTAAAGAGCTTCCTAGAAGAAGATCATAGCATCATAAAAGTAGTGTCACCTTCATTAAAGGAGAAACTCATCGTCGTTCCTTTTGGAATACTAGGCTTTCAACTTACGTCGAGTGGCATCGATGACCAAGAATGTAACTTAGCGTGAAATTGTAAGTAGAAATCTCTTTCCAAAATGTGTACAAGGACCTCAGATGACCTTATCTGATTTATGTGTTTGCATGACCATAGCTCTCATACTTTATGTTTATTTTCCTCACGATAGTGACATTAGCAGGACACCCCGTGCGGCTGTCATCTGTCCCCTTGTGTCTGATATTCATTTCTTCAGGATTTTGTATACAGCACTTAGCGCCGTGATTGTATGTAAGCCTTTTGTTATCCGTCTTACAAGGCCAGGGATACCATTGCGGCAGCTTACTGGCCTAAGCCCTAAGTAGGAAAATCAAATAAACCTTTTATAGATTATGGAATGGCAAAAGTTATCCAATGGCTGTTTAGATTTGTCAAAGCAAACTCAAGCCAGGAAGCTTCATTGGAGACCAGCTAGAAAGAAAAGTGAGAGAATGAAATGATCAGCTCTGAGCATGATCATAGAGGTCCTATGAGAAGGAAGTACTAGGAAAAATCAGGCTTCTGAAAAGTTCAACCTAGAGAGTTCGAAGATAAATTGAAAGAATCTGAAGCTTGACAACGTTATATCTTTTGATCATTGCATATCATGAGTTCTGATGTGGTTGTGAATGTTCTACGTGGTCCCCTGTGCTCTTGGAGCATCTTTCTGCGAGAGGTTTCTCAATTGAAGATTCCAAAATTACACACATATATGCACTTGGTTTGTGTATTTCTTTTTATGGGAGTGCGTATCTTTAAGTGGGTCTCGTAAATGAATATCTGCACATACGTAATCACCACAAAAATTACAAGTAGTATTCTCGTCACAGAAATAAGGCGAGGATTAATTTTCGCAATATCTGATTTGATGTTAATGTTGGATTCTTTTTTTAATAAGAATTCATTCGAATGGGTAATGAAAGACCACCTCCAGATCTTGTATAATTAACGTCCTTAACAAATTCTATGCAGTATAGATATGGACCATGGATTCATGGATTTGCGTTGGTGTGCAAACTGTAAGGTTTACTTTGAAGATTGGTATTGCTAAACGTGAGTGTTCAAAGTCAATCAAAGTTGTTTTATGCTACGATTAAACGAGCCTGTTTAATATAAAACGGAGTCCATGTTTATTTCGTTTGTCCTTGTGAGTGCAAGTACAGCTCCAACTTCTATTCAATATGGTCGAACGTATAGCACAACAATTCCTCGAAACCTCAGTCCTCGTCCTCGCAATTCAAGCGAGCCATCACCCTCTTGGCTAAATTCCTCAAAGGTCGCAAAGGCAGGAAGTTCTGTGTTCCGGTCCGAACGCGCCTACTGTAGATCTATCGAGGGGAGTATTACGGTAGCTTGCTTCCGGAGCGGATGGCATGTCTGGGCGGACACAGATGAGAGCTTCAAGCCAACGCAGGCGGCCACGGATGTTTGTCGGATGGATATGAATTGTAGGTTTCAAAGAACACCAGGCCCCTACCTCGTCCTAATTCTTCGCCTGTTTTCTAGCACTCCTGCGGTTGCTTTGCGGGTGCTCTCACTGCGCCATATCGCACTGATGTATGCTCGCTCCTCGAGCTTATATAGCTTTCGGTCTTTACTTGTGCAGCAGTACAGAAAGCGCAGTACAGTTCTGCGGTACTGGCAGTGCACTCGCATCAGTATCCTTCTTGATACCACTGCTAATTGTACTACCACTGGTCTTACTGATGACTAATTCGGTGATAAGCAAGCGCCAGGTTGTGCATCGTTGGTGAAATTGCTCTTGTCGCTAGTTCCTGACTAGCAGAATTGATCGCTCCTGCCTCTGCTAATTTGGTTTGTACTGCAGCTCGTGGGTACAGTGGACGAGAATAATTAGCTGCTCGTATCGAGGAGTAGTTAGCAATGGAGAGGAGAGTTTTGTTCCTCCTATGCTTAAATCTGCTTGGCATGCTCGCTTCGGTAGTCAGAACTGAAGCTGGTGATGATGATCATGGGATGGGGCCTATGCCTTCCCCCGTAGCTAAGGTGGAATCCCTGTGTCAAGCTCTAGACCCGTCCCCGGAGGTGCAGCCCTTCGTGGAGGAGCTCACTCAGCCTCCAGTGATAGACATTTCCTCTGGCGAGCAAGTCACTCTTGGAGCATACAAAATCAAACAGGTACTCTATCTCCCCAAGCTTTGCTGTTTTCTCATCATTTTGAACTTTCCGTGTTAATAAAGCACCAGCTTTGAAACTTGTAACGGACAGTACCAAGACACTCTGTTCTGGGATTCTGAGAAAGACAAAGTAGCTATATCCGTTGAGAGTGCCAATTTTTGGACCTAGGGATTGGTCACTCCAAATTGGCTTGCTGACATTTTTCGTGCCTGAATCTTGCAGAAATTCCATCCGGACCTTCCTGAGACAACTCTGTATGCTTACGGAACGAGCCAAGAGACAGCTTCATCGCCTGGACCAACTCTGGTGGCAACCAGAGGTGTAGAATCGTACGTGAGATGGGAGAATCATGTAACCGACTCGCAGCATTTTCTCACAGTGGACCACAGCATTCACTGGGCCAACCCGAAAAAAGGAGGAGTACCCTTGGTTACGCATCTCCACGGAGGAGAAGTTCTCTCGGAGTCTGATGGCTATCCTGATGCTTGGTACAGTTCCACTGGAGAGGTAGGTCCGTCTTACACCACGATGAACTACACTTACGCCAACGTTCAGCCTGCAGCAATGCTGTGGTACCATGATCACACAGTGGGTATCACCCGACTCAACATGTTGGCTGGTTTGAATGGGATCTACCTCATCAACTCCCCGTCTGAAGAGCCTGAGAATTTACCAAGTGGGGAGTTCGAAAAACTGATCGTGATTCAGGACAAGCAGCTGAAGCAGGATGGGAGTCTCAATTTTCCAACTGTGGGAGTCTCACCCACTGTACACCCAAATTGGTGCCCCGAGTATTATGGTGACACCATAATCGTCAATGGCAAAGCTTGGCCCTACATGAACGTTTACCCCACGAAGTATCGATTTCGCATGGTAAATGCTGCCAATGCCAGGTACTTCGTGATGACTCTCAGCAACCATAAACTGAGCTTTTATCAAATCGGAACTGATGGTGGGTACCTGCACAAGCGCCTCAAGCTGAAGACACTGACCATGGGCCCAGCAGAGCGATTGGATTTCATCATTGATTTCTCTAAAGTGAAGCCCGGAACTGTTGCTTACCTCAACAACTCAGGCGATGCACCGTATCCTGATGGTGATCCTACTTTCAGCCCTGCCGGCACGAAAGCTCTCATCAAATTCAATGTCATTGCCCCACCGGAGAATGTAACTCTTCCACATTTTGAGCTCCCCGCATCCAAGGAACTTGCTCCCCAAGTAAGAATTAGCACCTCTGGTGCCACCGTCAGGCGCATGACGCTCACAGAGTACGACGATGGTAATGACAACCCCACCGGCTCTCTCATCAATGGTCTGAAATGGAGGGACCCCGTGACCGAGAAACCAGAGTTGGGCTCCACTGAGCTCTGGGAAATCATCAACCTCACGGATGATGCTCACCCCATTCATATCCATCTCATCTCCTTCAAAGTTAAGAGCCAGCAAGCGTTTGACAAAGCCAGGGAAGCCAATGGAGATTGCTCATTCGATGTAACGTACCCTGATCCCAAAAGTTGTTACACCGAATTCCCTCAGCGTCCTGAGATGCACCACATCGGCTGGAAAGACACAGCCACCGTGTACCCAAGCAAGGTCACCGTCTTTGTGGTAAGATGGGCAACTCAGTCAGGCGAGAAATTCTCATTTGATGCGACAAGCGGACCTGGCTACGTCTGGCATTGCCATATCCTTGATCATGAAGATAATGATATGATGAGGCCTCTGCAGATGGTGGTTGGAAACTCATCGCACTCACCTTAATTCTACCGAATAATTAGACTATAGTGCTAGTGCCAGGTAGCACAAAGAGCTGTTAACAGATTTACAACTGATGTAAAGAATTTTTCCACTTAAGCTTCCAGTGTACTACTACCCCTGTGACCACTGTTAACTGTAGAATAGAAAAAAAAACACGAGTTGAGAAGCAGAGCAACTAATGTTGCCTACGGCCAACTCCGCTTTTGTAACGTAGAGAGGCTTGAATGCTGTCGTTCTCTGCTTATAACCGAGAACATTTCCCTCGACACACTCGTAGCGATTGCTTGCTTCGGAAGATGGTCTGCGGAAGAACCATGGCCCCAATTAACGCATATTTCTGAAACGCACTGAGAAAGTAATTGTCCAGCCATTGGAATCGCAGAAGTGAGATATCTGAGACGAGAAAATTGCAAGATTCGAAGTAAAGTAGTGTTGGCACATGAACGCAGTCTTAACATTTCAAACTCAGGAACAAACCCCCGTCCCGTCCCTTCAAATCAAATGTCGGGCTCTTTAAAGAATGATTAGCAGCAATCACATCTAGTACGGATGAATTCTTTACAATTTCGTTTTAGAATTTCGTTCGTGCAACTTCATAGAACCGGGAAATTGGCGCAGTCAAAAACATCTGTCCACTTCTCTTCACTTAAGAAAAAGTTATTCCATCCGAACACGAGAGACCCATTGAAGAAAGAGAATTATATTTATGTTATATTTACTATAAAGAGTGTATATTTACATGGTATAGCTGATGCAATATCTTTCCTACAGTAATTTCTCTCATAAGGTGTAGTATAGAGGAAGATTATCACGACCTTATGTGGATATGGTCTAATTTAGATAAGGAGCCGGTTCGGGAGACACCCCCTCTTGGGTCCGGGAGACACCCCTATAGGCATTATACCAATCGGAACGTATTTAAAAAAATCGGGTGTGAACATAATAGCGGGTTTCATATCATTGAGGTTCACCGCGGGCCGATAAGATTAGGGGTTTTCAAAAACTTATTCTACGGGGTGGGTGGGAACCCGTACCAATTTCGGCCACAACCCGTAACAATTACTTACCCAAAAATGAAACGGACATAAAATATTTTACATCCCGTTCATTTTAGTCATTTTTAGTCAATACATTTCATTTTCTCTTTTATCCAGTTACAGGAGGAGAGATTAGGCGGTTACGGATCGAGGAATTAGAAAGTCCAGATAGATTTTGAATGAATATTAATATCTAGTCATAAATATGATTTGAAGTCAAGGACTAATAAAACATGGATTCCGGAGCGAAAGCGACGTGACAACTGCACTAGTGTTGTGCAGATTTACAATTGTAAACCCCACTCTTCTTTGATTCGAAGAAGTGAAATTTTAATTTTTCGACCCACTCGCTCAATTCTCACATGATCTAAAACTTTGTGATTCGAACGATTCTATCGAAGTCCCTCTAAAATCTCACTTCCACGAGCGATGTATAAGAGATTGCTCTGAGGTGTGTTTGCTAAGTTTTAGTTGTTAGAGATTGAAAATATCAATTAAAAAGTTAAAATTTTGTTAGTACATGGCAAAAGGTGGCAGAGCACATTCATTCATGGGTGGAGAGGAGAGGAGAAGTAAGTGCGCAGGTCTAGGAAGTGAAATTTTGAGAGTAGACATTGAGAGAATGCACCCAACCCCAACCTCTTGATATGGGAGTTCCATTTCCATTAGCAGTTTCACATCCGGTTGAATAGCTAGATCATGCACGTTCTCCCAATATATCTAATATTGAGCATTCTACATTAAGTGCTTCAAATCTTGTAGATTTATATCCTTGTATTTTCCCAAGAAGTCTAGCCGTGCCTTGCATTCTCTTGTCCTGAAATTTCAAGCTCTTCTTGCCATGGTTTCCTCCGGTCCATCATCTGGCCTTTCTTCTAAGGGTGTCAAATCAAAAGCATAGGGTGAAATCCAAGGGGGTGAAGATGATAGGTTTAGAATGATATCTCACCATTATAGTCAAGTCTTGGATTATCTAGAAGACCTTGACCATTTCAAGCAAATACACAAAGAGAATAGTAAGAAACTTGTACATAAGAGTACATCATTCAGATATATGGCCACTTATCTCATGAAGTTTGGGAGAGGTCTTCCAAAAAATATGACAAGAAATAGATTGCAGAATAAATGGGCTTTATACATGGCTTCTTATAAGTCCACCCGAACATGGAAAGACAAATGCTCGCGAGAATGACTCACCGGGAAAATAATCAAATGAGGATGGAAAACCATTGATGATAACTAAATCATCAATTTCCACACTATTCAAGAATGGATCTTACTTTTTATTCAAGAGCTAATATGTCTCCACCTGCACTAGTATCCTTAGGGGTTTGAAAATGGAATTTTGGAGGAGATAGTCATAGAAGAGGATATGGGATCTAGTGTTACATTTGAATTTCCATCTGAGGATTGTGTTGATGAAACACCCATATATAGGTTTTGTGGTCCTATCATGGAGAGGTTTTCAGTTCCTAGCACCCCAGATTCATTTCCTCAAGTACCATTGTCTAATGGTTTTGAGTGGTATCATGTGCATGGGCAAGAGGACAAGGTTGACCAAAATAAGATTTCCATCTCCATCAATTACCGTTGAAGATGAAGAACCACCTACAAGGGAAGCTGTTACTGAGAGAGACCATGAGGAAGGAGAATGAGAGACAAGAGAACAAGAGAAAGGATTTGTGAAGCAAAGAAAGGTCTCTAGAGGCAAGATGCCTTCCTCTTCCACAAAGACACCATCTGCCTTAAAGAGCACAAAGACATCAACTTCAAAGACACCTTCATCATCAATGGTCCTTGCTTTTGCCCAAGATCTTTCTAATATGACAAAGTTAAGAAGCGAGTCTGTTGAAACCAAGGAGAGATGAAAATTGGCAAAAATAGAAGCTCAAATGGTGGCCAAGATGTAGAAGTTATGACTTAAAGGAAAAATAGGAAAAAGAAATTTATTTTTAGAGTTGGAGAAAAGGAGAATTAAAGAGAGGACTGTATTCTTCAAGTTAGAGAAGAAGAGAACTAAAGAGAGAACTTCTGAATCCAAGGGTTTTATTTTATGATTTTAGAATTAGCAAAAGCTTGGAAGATACCCAAAGAGATCAAATTTATAATGAGTATCTTGCTCAGTCCAGATACTCACACGATATAGATAGTCCTCTTGTGGACATAGATAGTACCCATGTTGATCGTTCTAGTAACAATAGCAAAAGTGTCATGCCCAAATGTGCAAGGCTAGAATGCCTAGCCAGAACACATTCATAGTTGTTGTCACTCTCATTATTGAGTGAGTGAGTGAGTGAGTTTCCTTCTTCTTCTTTTTGCATTTTCATATATTATAAAGTAGCTTGATTTACACACTATACTTTTAAGCATATTATGAGCTGGTTGTATTACAGATCTGGATCTGGTTCAGCTATGAGTGGTCATCAAAGAGAAGCATACAAAAAATTTAGGTTTTGTGGCAATTTTGCTATGGTATTTGAGAAAAAAAGGTTTTGCACTGGTTTTGCTAAGGTATTGTTATAATCTAGGGTTTATAGGGTTTTGTGTGGGTTTCACAACACACATTGATTTGTCAAGTTTTGTGCGGGTTTCACGAGGATATTTGCTATATAGCAATCAGGTTTGTCCAGTTGTGTGCAGGTTTTGCAAGGAGATTGCTATAAGTGATCAGGTTTGTCCACTTTTGCAAGGGAATTGCAATAAAGAAGAAAGACTTTGCAGTTTCACTATAAATTAGATACAGTTGACCAGTTTCATGTGGTTCAGGGTATCCGTATGGGATATCAAAGTGCAAAAGCAACAAGAAAGGTTTCACATTAACAACCCATACATATCCAAAAATGTGGACAAATTATAAGAAAGGGACAAGAGGTTTCATATTTAACAACTCATGCATGTATATTTTGGGTACAAGTCATAAGGGACAAAAGGTTTCATATTAACAACTCATACATCTCAGATTTGGACAAGTCACAAGAAAGGGACAAAAGGTTTCATGTTGTAAATTCATACAAATAGGAACCATATTGACAACTTCATGGAAAAGAGATAAAAAGAGATGTAAGCCAATATATAAATGTGTAGAAAAAGGAATATGCCATGGTGCCTTCTTGCACAATGGGACTAGTGTCAACATGTATACTAATGACCACAAGAGATGTCAAGGAAGGGAAGCAATGGTGCTATCAAGAGAAGTGTCACTAGACATGGGTGGGTGAATCTAAACCTCCTCATGATTTATATCCTTGGTATTGGGTGAGAGGTGCTCTAATCTGATCCACTCTAATGCCACATCCATGCATCAGATGAAAGGTCTAGAAATCAACCAACTATTGTATCTCCAAAGAAGATCCCACTCCACATCATGTATAGGAAGATCCTGAAAGGCCAAGGCTAGGCTATCATAGGGATTGAGACTATACTCTAGGAGATTATCCAATGTACTCTTGTGGGTGAGAAACCCAATAGCTGATCCTATATATCCCTTGAATTTATCTAGAGGAACTATCAAGGGATCACATGAGGATAAATGTGAATCTACTACTCAATTATAAAAAGGAGTAAACATAAGAGGATGAAAAGCACCATGTGGATGTTTCCTAAAATATGGTAGGAATGCACTGTCCTCTATCACTATATCACACAAACTAAACCCATAGCTGTAAATGCACTATAAGGCCTCACAATATATTCCTGATATTTGTAATAATATCCATCCATATCAACAACACACCCTTGAAGAAAGCACTCATGTGTACAACCTCAAGTAAGAAACCATGGCTCCACAAGTCTCTCAATAAATTCTTGCAATCTCGTCTTGTGTTGTCTATCCAAATGAGTACCTCAAAATGAGTCACACAATACTCCATAAACTCTTTAATGCTAGGATGGAGATTTATCCAAAAGCACTACTTGCTGTAAATGTGACTCATCCATCCTTCTCCACCAACCTAGACCACGAGCCTAAGAGACTTAATACTATCCCACCTGATGTCTCCCAAACACCCAATATCCAAAACCAAGATCTTCCTATGCTAGTCATGAGCATAAACAAAGCAGAGAATAAACTCTCCTAACTCACTCATCCTTTATTAAAACATAGATAATCTAGAAATCTCATTAGTGAGTGTCACTCTCCTCTCCTTTACCCACTCAATCTCTTATGAAATATGACTAAAAGTAGGCAGAGGAGCAAGATCATCCAAAAATCAAGGTCTCCAAGCTATGATGTTTATATTAGATGTCCTCATACATGGCTCTCCTTTAAGAACTTCATGCAAGTGAGGCTCTATCTACACCTTTATAGATCTCATCTCTAATCCATGCTCAAGTTTGTCTATCTAAGTCTCCTTACTAATCATATCAATCCTCTCTATTTTGGCCTCCTCATGCATAGCAAACACTCTTGGGTATCATCTCAATGTATACTCTCAAAAGAAGACCCTTTCATCCTCATAGGCCCCTCCAAGGATGTCCTTACCTTGACCAACTAAACCCGAGATCTCTCAAACTCAACTTGGGTGCTCTCCAACTCTCCCATGGAGAGTTGGAGCTCTCGGTGATAGTCTTGTATTTTCAACCTATAAGCCTCAGCCACCATCTGTCTCCTAGCCTTGAGTTCATTGAATGCCCTCATCAAATCATCTCTCTCTCTCTCTCTCTCTCTCTCTCTCTCTCTCTCTCTCTCTCTCTCTCTCTCTCTCTCTCTCTCTCTCTCTCACACACACACACACACAATCTACTTTTGCCCTCTCCTCTCCAACTCCCACTCCCTTTCCCTCTCCCTCTCCTCCAAGTCTCTCAAAGAATGCTCTCTTTCACTGAGAACTCTCTCCCTCTTCTTTATGCATCCCGTGACATGCTCTCTCTCTACAAGGGCTCACTCACTCTCTCTCTCCTCCAAGTCTCTTGCCAAACACACACTCTCTCTCTCATAAGAGTATGTCACTCTAGCACTAGCATCCAAAATTGCATCTATATCACTCCTTCCACACTCTAGTGTTGCGGGTAGGGGTGGTGTAACTTGCATATGGGTAGGAGTAACTCTTGAGGAATCCTCTCCCTATACCAAGAATGACACTCTATGTGTCAATGGAACATCCTATTTGTCCACTACATGGGACTTTATCAACATGGGCTTGACCTCATGCTCCTTGGACTCTATCTCCCTAGCTCCCCAAATCCTTTCTCCAATTCCCTTGCTCTCTCCTTGCTCAAATACAAATGATGAAGAAGGAAATGAAGAAGGAAGCTCATCTATCTATACAAGAGAAGGAGGATGTAAGGTAGAGCACTACTAAAAGGGTAATGTAAAAGAACCCTTGCCTCCTATTCTCTCTAGGTAACTTTATTTGCAAAGTCAAATCCTCTTGTCATGCCTATACCAAAATCCCTTGAAACATATGCATAGCTTGATAAAGGTACATGATACTTTCATCCATGAAACTCAAGAAAGCATTCAAGTGATTCCAAGGTAATAATCCATACATAATACCATTTCTCTATACTTTACATAGTACATGGAGAAAGATGAAATAGTGTGTTTTTAAGAAACATGCCTACTAATTGACTCTCAATCACCCTCCTTGTCTTGACACTTGTTCTCAGCTCCCTCATCATGAAGATATATCCCCTCATGAAGATATATCCCCTCTTGCACTATGTTTCCATAGTCTGCCTCTCCTTCATCTAGGAATCCACTCTTTCTGAACATATGAGTGAGAAATTGACCCACAAATGTCACCTTGTATCTCCATCCATCCGGCCAACAAATTTGTTTCTATAAGAATGCCATCTTTGCACTTACTTCCTAGAGCATGAGTTCCACCTAATCATAACCCTCTCCTGCTTGCTGCAAGTGTACCCTAGACCTCTCTACCTTCCACTTCACTGTAAGTGCAAGATACCCATGCACCACATTTGGCCGGCATGCAGGGACAAGGAGAGCAACAATCATCTAGAAAAATGGACTCCATGCAGGGTAAATGCACTATTGTACCAAGCACCTTCTAATTGTGTGATCATATACAGGAAACCAATCTTTCACAAGAGAGTAAGGGATATACCTCCTCCTTCCACTCCCTAGTGGCAATGCAAAAGTGGCTCAAATCTTCTCAAGAGTTAAAGTGAATGACCTACCACTCACTATATCACCATGTGTAGTGGCATCCCAATGCCTCACAAACTTGATGCATGAACTAATTTGCATGCACAACACAAGCAAAAAAAAATGAGACATGTATATCACACCAAAATGAAGCAAACATGCTAAAAGCAATGTAGAAAACAGATTTTGGTTGGGTTTTGCAAGAGTTTCATGGAAGCTCCATCACAAGTTTGGGATTTGCTAGAGTTTTGCTAGGGATTTGTGCCAGGTTTAGGGTTTTGCTTAAGCGTTAGCTTGGTTTCACAATTTTTTTGCCAGGTTTTGGTGGGGTTTGCAAAAAATCATCAAGGTGTCATCAAGGTTTTGCAAAAATCAAGAAGTTGAGTTTCCATGTTCTCTAAAAATCCAAGGTGTCAATGAGGTTTTAGTCTTTTAGGGTTTTCAAGAAGATGTAGGCCAGGTTTTGGAACATATTAGATCAGATTTTGATAGGGGTAAGGGACGTGGAGTTTAAGCATGATGAAATTTGGAAATGCATTTGCTAGTTACAATGTGAATTCAGAGAAGAGTACTTACATGGGTGCATGGATAATGCAAGCAGATTGCAAATTTCAAGCTCAATGAATCCAAATCTAATTCTTTGATAGACCCCATTGATCGTTGGATTTGAGTCTAATCCAACCAAGCCCATTTAATGAAAGACATATTATTAGCCATTGACCCAATGTTGTCAACCAGCCATCTGCACTCCTTGAAATCCTCCAAGCTTGGCATGTCCCATAGTTTTTGATAGTCCACTACCATCTCCATCAGGTAAAGAGTATTGATAGAAAATGGGTTTCAAGTTGCTTCTCATCTCTCAGGCTCACGGTTTTTAATCTCTTAATCCATATCCCTCTTTTGTGATCTATATCTCTCTCCTAGGCTCGTGGTTGGGTCATCCAAAACCTCCTTCCCATAAACCCTCCAAAACCTCTCTCTTCCAAAAATATCAAAACCTCACTCCTTCCAAAAACTATTGATGCTAACATCTCTTGTGTGTCCCAAAAACCTATTCTTGCTCATCAAACTCACTTCTCTTTCTTTCTTGCTATCTCCCTTTGCATTTCTTATCATTCTTTGCAACAAAAAGATAAGAGTAGAAGAAGAGGTCACAATCCTTCCAGAAACCTCTCTCCTCTTGATTCCTCTCTCCTCTCTCCTCTCTATTCCTCTCTTCCTCTTTGCTCCCTTCCCCAAAACCTTCTCTCTCCTCTTTTGCCTCTCGAATCCCTTCTTCTCCTTTGACCCCCCAAAACCATCTCTATTGTCTTGCTCTCTATTCCTTGCATTACCATTATAAGTCAGAAATTCAAATCCAACCCTATCACTTTGAAAATTTAAATTCTAGCATGTCACTATCTTCTCTTCTTGCTCTCTCTAACGTTTTTCCCTTTGTTTGAAAATCACTCTTGTTATTGGCTTTAGATCTCTATTTCCATGATAAAATGAAACAAGGAACACTCTTTAAATCTTTCCAAAATATTTGACATAACAATTTTGAACATCTCCCAAAATCTTTTGACATTACTAATAAGAAAATCATGTAAAATGATACAAGTGTTAATACACCTTAGTAGATATCTATTTCTCTCATGTTTAATTTTTAATTGTTCCATTAGTTCTTATCGTGAATACCATACTCTTTTAAATACCTACACAATGCTCATGGACTACCCTAGTCCTTGCTAAACATTTATTGAAATTTACTCTAACTAAGGAGCGTTGCACTTTAAACAATGGTATCAAGTGGCTCATGGGAGTATAACCCAAATCACCTAAGAGGTATTGGTGATATTCAAATGAGTTCTTGGCTCCTTGGTGGTTCAAATCTCTCCATAGAGGAGATTTTTGAAGACAAGTCATATCATGGCAAAACGCATGCATCCCTACACACAAATTATCTCGTGAACATGAACTCAACCATACAAAAGTATCCAAAATTTGAAATTAAAAAACAATAGAAATTCCAGTAACTATGATTTTTGAAACAAGAACTTACCACCCAAGAAATGTATAATCTATCTCATATCATTGCATACCACTTATCCATTGATAAAATAAGAACTCCTCTTGCTAAAGTAAGATTCTCCATTGATACTAGGTCATTGCACTAATGGAATAATGTCCCATCAACTAGTCTTACACACCCAAGACATCCTTTCATAGCAAAAACTTTTGAAATTCTCTGTCTTTCCTTTGCATCCGGCCATATTACCTCCTTGACCATGTTAAATAAAATGGTGGTGATAACTCTCTCCATGAAATTTTTAGTGGATCTTGAATTGATATTCAACAAATTTATCTCCCTTTCAATACATGCTCCATTCTTATTATGACCAAATTTTTCAAGCACAATTGCAAGTTGAATAAAAACAAGAAATTTTTTCCTCTTCATTTCACTTTCTTGAAATACCTCATGATCTTGGATGAGTTCCAACAATGTATAAAGTGAATGTTCATTCATCCTACTCTATTATTTAAATTGCTATGGTTCTAGATTTATGAACAACTTTGAGACAAACTCATTGTTCCTATTCTTGTACAACAAAGGCTATCTATCTAACAAATATCTCATAGAGTAAGCAAAGTCCAACCACCTTAATAATCATTTTCAAACATTGCTAACTGGATTGTCTAAGTCTTATTCTTGCAAATCTATATTCTTGAGCTCTTCACATAATCCATCATTGCCAATGTCTAACTCCATGTCATACTCACCTTGCCATTCCAATTCCATGTTCATGTCAACTTGCAAGCACATTTGTTTCTTTATTTCATTGGTCAACTACTGTAAATTGCTAATGCATGGCATATTGATCATCAAATGGATAATTGATACATAGGCTATTTGATAATTGTCACATTGGCTATCTTTGTTATGTTCCATGGAGGCAAAGGTTATGCTACAAAAGCTCTTGCATGATAGTCCTCCCTTCTCTCTCTCCATTTATATTCTCTCCTTCATCCTCCCTAATCAAGGTGCCAAAAATCCAACCCAATTTCCAATGCTCTTACTTGATTTCCTGCTTGATACCAAGTTCATATGCATAAAATTAGTCCAATACACTCAGCATAAAATCAATCAGACCCACTTTTTTCTCTTATCAACTTCTTATCCCTATTGCACTCTATCTTCTTATTTTTCTTGAAATTTCCCCTCTGTCTCTTCAAATAAAAATACTCATTGACTCACTTGAAATTTCTCTCCTTTGTTCTCCCTTTGAAATTTCTGTTATCTTCTCTTTAGCTACTCTTAATAGAAATTTATGCAAAATACTCTTGTGGTGTCTCTTGAAACTTTTCCCCTCTTTGAATACTCCCAATAAAAACACATGTATAACTATTTGCAGCAAAGCAAAATTTAACAAGAGCTTGACTACTCTCATTCAAAGCATTGGACTCTCAAGCCAACACTCTTGGGAAAACCATATAACCCCAATGCACTTGGCAAAGTTTGACCTACAACATAACCTCAAGCAACACTCTCTACAAAGCTCTCGACAACATTGGTTCACAAGTCAATGCTTGACCCAAGTTCTCAACAAATCTTGTTTACAAATGAAAAAGCCAACCCAATCTTGTCCACGTTGCTTGTGTGTTTTGTGATTGCAATGGGTTCATGGATTCATGGGCTCTTGGATTTTGGCCAAAAAATATTTATTTCAGTTTTGAAATTCTTAATTGGTTCATAATGAAATGATTACTCAATAATGATGATATGATTACTAAGTACTTAATACTAAGAGAAACACTCACAAGCACCATACTATCGTAAATTTCCACGAGAGACACTCAAAATTACCATAAAAGTTTTATGGGAATATGAGACCTTTTAAAGAATTTCTAGGTACTAATTTTTTGTTAACATAGAATCTTCAATTACCCTCCATTAATTTCATGGGATATTATAGGAGTTGAAAACTGGATTTTCAAAACATCCTATTTATAAAAAAAAATTTACAAGTGCACACGTAAAATATTATAGGACATTTTCATGGGATACATGATATTTTTACATGACATAGTTGGTGGTCATAATCCGGCAACATGTCCTCTTTTCAAGGTCCCATAATGGCTCATGGATTTTTTTTTCAAGGTTATAGGATATCATATAAATATTCATTAGCCCTCTTTAATCATATTTGAATTTCCTGACCAAATGTTATACATCAAGGAAGGAATAAAATTTGTATTTGTCTAACATGGTTCACATATTAACACAATTTAAAATGAAGAGCTTTTAGCCATTCAAAATAAAGAAATTTTAGCCACTCAACCCAACAACATGAAATGGGAGCCAAAGGGCTATTTTAGATGGTGCAATGGTGACAAAGAGAATTTGTGATTTGATCTTGAGTGGTAGATGGTTTAAGAGAGAGTTTGCAACTTGATGCTGAGTAGATGGTTCCAACTCTCTTCCAAAGAGAGTTGCAATTCAATACTAAGTGATAGAGTATAATTTGAAGGAATATAGAGAGGAGAATTTATTGTTGAAATTAGCTTTCTTGTCTTAATTCAATACCATAGTGGAGAATTTCTACAGAGAGTTGCAAGTTCAAGTGAGTGAAAGAATAGAATTCCAAAGAACAGAGAGGAGAATTCTATCATTGAAATGAGCTTTTGGGTTTAAAATTGAGGAGAAAGGAGAGAATTCCTAGTTCAAAAGTAGCTTCCATTTTCAATGCTTCACCTTAGAACATAGAGACTACTCCAATGGGAATTGGAAAATTGCATATGCTTACATCATCAAGTTTAGGGACCATGTGGAGGAATGGTATGAGTTTCTTGGAAATTTATCTTTGGAGTGGAACATGGTGGGATAATGGGATAAAGAGGATGAAGATAACATTGAAATCTTGATTAAATGGTGGGAACTTATTCATGAAAGAAGATATTTGAAGGAGAGAATGAAAATGTCATGCATTATAGAATTTGTATATCAATTCTTTTATGTGCTAGATCTGCCTGCTTTCAAGTAGCTAGTGAGGATGGATATAGGCTCCTCCATCACTTTAGTGAATTTACTAAAAGTACATGATGTCTTTAAAAGGAAGGGAGAGTGGGAAGATACAAAATACTTGTATGGCTCCAAGTTCCATTAATAGTAGATCAATTTGGTCATAATAGAAATGGAGCTTGCGTAGCTAGAGGAATGAATTTATGGGGAATTAGTGCAGAATCTACCACCAAGTTTACTCAAAGAGTAATCAATGCCATTTTATCTCTTATGAGGAAGGAGATGTAATGGCCTAGGATTGAGGAGAGTGCAAGAATTTCATCTATGTTTGGAAGGAAAGAATTTCCAAGGTGTATGGGATTAGTGGATGCTACTTTGTTTCCCATGTCACAAAGGCACACTATTGTTGGAGAATTTTACTCCAATAGAAAGAGCACTTACTCTATAAATGGTTAGGTGGTCTATGATAACAAGCATCAGATCATTCACTTTAATGCAGGTAAAAGATCTCCCCACATAAAGTGACTTGGAATATTGTTGAAGTTTTTTTGTTGAATAGTGGGTATGGTGGGTGGCTAATGACCTTGGTTGCATTTCATAAGAATTTCTAGATCATGTCATGATATGACATGTTTGAAAATGTTAAGGATGTCCAACCTAAATCATAGAAGCCTTTGTTCATCCTTTGACCATCATCAATATTTAATAGGCAAGGTAGGATATATGCCAATGAATCATTTGGTTCCCTTGTTTAAACATGCTCACACTCAAGAGAAGAAGTGCTTTAACTAGTGTATGTCTCAAACAAGGTCCCTAAATGAACATTCCATTGGTATATTGAAAGCCCATTGGTGTTCATTCCTGAAGGGAGTTGAGAGTGTAATTAAACAATCAAGAATGCGTTTCCTACCTCCTTTGTTGGATTTCCACCTAAGTTATATTCCAAAACTTTTTGATTAATAGATATGATCTTTGGGAAGATGATGAGGAGGAATTAGGAATAGATGAATTGGACAGCATTCACTTCATGGATGTAGATGGTGGGAGAACTTGCAAGATAGAGGTAGGTGTCAAGAGCACTCAAGGTGTTCAAGGAGTAAACTGTTTGGTTGTAGAAACATACCTTGCTCTTAACTGATCTTTTGTTGGATGTTTTATAAAAACCCTAAATAAAATAAAGCATGATTTTTTTTCAAATTTTAGTATATAAATGCCATGGATTTGCTTGTTTAGGAAAGGATTTGCTTGTTTTCCAATGAGATTTGCTAATTTCCTAACATAGTTCACTTGTTATTTGTCAACTTTACTCGTTACTTGTTGGAGTCTCCATTTTCTACTTGGGTTTACTCATTTGGGAAGGGAGTTGCTTGCTTTTTAGTGGCTTCACTTTGCTCAAGTTTGCTTGTTTGAGCAAGAGGTTTCACACTTTTGAATAGCTTTGCTTGTTTAAGAATGGATCTGCTCAAAGTATGGTGGTAGAGATGTGCTTCTGTTTTATTGAAGTGCTTGTGAATGTGCTGATATCTAATTGAAGAATTTATTTAAATTAGGTTAAAAGATGGTGGATTTCCTACTTGTATGTGGAGTGGAATTTTGAATGGAGATTTGATAGGCTTACCCTAAACTCATACATTCTTGCTCTAAAAAATTCACTAGAGAAAAATCATAAGAGCGTTGAGCATTGAACAATCTATTCAAGATAGAAAGAGAAGAAGAGCCACGAGAAGATGGGTTGAGGAGAGAAAAAGAAGTCCAGAATTCCTACGAACCAAGAGGGGAGGAGAGAAGTATATAATTCTCAGAGAGAATTGTTGAATGAAGAATTTCAAGTACTACATAAGGAGGAAGGGAACAAAAATTTTTAGGAGAATCATACGAGTGGAGGAGAAGAAAATAGAAATTTAAAATTCACAAAAGAGGAGAAAAGAGGGAGAAGAAGAAATTCAAAATGTCAAGATTGCCTTACACCAAGAGAGAGCTAGTTAAATTTAACATTTTGGGGTGAATTTGCTCAAGGGAGAAGAAGAGCTACTTTTCAAAAGGGAATTTTGAATTGCAAAGAAAATCTAAGAAGAGCTGGAATCCAAAAGGAAGGAAGATTTCAAATTTGGGGAAGGAGGAGAATCATAAAGAGAAGTGAAGAAGGTAAGAATCATATAGAATCAGGGAAGGGGAATTGCAATCTAAAGAAAAATTGAGGAGAATAACAAAGAGAAGAGAAGGAAGAATCACATTCTAAAGAAAACTTGAGGAAGCAAGAATTGCACATAGGAGAAAATGATTGTGGAAGGAGAGAATTGGAAAGAGTGAAGTTGGGGAAGCCAGAATTGGGGAACATGAAGAATCAAAGAGAGAGAAGGGAAGAATCAAAAGGCAAGAAGCCATAAAGTGGAAGAGTTGCAAATCAACTATTGTAGATATCCTCAATTACCAAAGATCTTAAGACTCTCCTAACATGGAAGAGATTAATGAAGGGACTTGGTTGGTAGAATTCCACAAACTCACAAATAACATGACCAGATAAAATGAGTATGGTTTAACTTGACCCAAATTAGAACTATTGTTGAGCAACTTTGGGAACGTGATTTGGATTTGCTTAGCTTGAAGGTCACTTTTGGATTACCATACCCATGTAAGTTCTTTTTTCTTAACTTTTTTGGCTTGAAAATTGTTTCAACCATATTTTGTGTATTTTTTGAATGTTTTGAATTGTGTGGAAACCCTAAACCCCAAGCTTGAGGAAACGTAAATCCCTTGACATTCAATTTCTAAGCAAATTCTATCTCAAACAAGCAAGGGCAAGCAAGCTTCTAAGCAAATCTAATATAGATCCATATGGAGCTAGTATTCACCTAGCCAAATCCAACACAAAGCCAACATGAGGCAAGCAAATCCAACATAGACCCTTGCAGAGCCAAAGCCAAGTGAGAAAATCTAACTCAACCTCATGTGGAGCCAATGCCTAGCAAGTGAATCCAACTTGGACCCGCACAAAGCCAACCGCCAAGTGATCAAACTTGTTTTACTAGAGCAAATCCACCCTCTTGCTTGAGTGAATCCATTTGCTACAAGCATAGCCAAAGTTTTTTGCAAGCAAATCCATCATGTATTGATGCATAGTGCACAAATTTTAGAGTAGAGCTATGAGTTCTACGAGCAAATCCAAATCATTTTTCTACATTCTCGGCAATTGTTGGTGTTTTGCAGGTTATTAAATGTACAAGGTTTATCAAGAGCTGGGATAAGATGACACACACATGTGTTTTTCATGGTAAACCTTTCATACTTTTTCTTGGTAGTATTTGGCATGCATTTGCTTTAGCTACAAGAACCATCCCAAAGAGGAGATATGAACCGCACGGATTGATTGTTGATTGGTTCTCAATTAGAGATTGTATTGCCAATAGATTGTTGATTGGTTCTCAATTAGAGATTGTATTGCCAATAGGTATCTAGCAAGGCAATGTATTTATTGAGAATAGAGACCCTTCTAGATTCTTAGTTCACTCATTATCCCTACGAGGAGACCAAGGTGGTCCACGGCCATTCCATACTCCATGTGATAACAATGTTGACAAATGAAAATGAGGACTATGATTGAGCAAAACTAATATTACCAATAGTTGAGGTGGAGATATAGTTTTTGCAAAAGCAACTTAGACATCTAGATGGGTGATGTATCAAGATGAGCTTTGCAAGGCAGTTTTTTACTCTCTTTTTGAGAGTGGTCTCTTGAGTGAAAATGAGGTTTCATACAAATCAGGAGCCAAAGAATTATTTGTCCAACCCTCTTACAAGTTAGAGAACAATGAGGATGATGATGGGGATCAGCAAGAGAGAGGAAATGAGTGATGTTGTGATGCTCATTGTATGGATATATACTTCTTTGTAATACAAATATTTAAACTCTTTCCATCTTGTTGTTAATACTTGTTGTTAATAATGCTTAGAATTCTCATAATACATTATCAATATGATGATTGAAGTACTGCATGATATACACATGTCATATTGGTGATACTATACCTTCTTTGTAGGAGCCTCACTCTTTTTAGAGGCCTTTCCTTCTTGATCCTCCCCTACCAATCCCTCCCCCTAGTGTCAAGCCTTTAGAGGATCTCATCCTCTCCTATGATCCTCCACTATTGGTCCCTTTTTTAGATAAAGAGCCTTTACATGATCCTCCCTCCTATATCTTCTTATTGATTTAGATGAGGAGCCCATAGGCAGAGAGGGAGAGACTACCACTAAAGAGAGATATATAACATAGAGGAGGCTTGCTTTATTAGATAGATAGCACATGCATGGAGAGCAGGAGAAGCATGTTATAGCTATAGAGATGACTCAAGCAGAGCAATTAGTTGAGTTGGACATACTTGTGGACAAGAGAGAAGTTAGGGCAAATGATGTGCATTCCATTAAGTAGTTTTTCTGAAGAGAGTTTGGTATTACTAGACAGATGTTAGAGGACATGCAAAGGTGAATTGAGCAGGCTGAGGGTATGGAGATATTTATATGCATGCAAAATCAAATAGACTCTATCCTCATTTTGAGCTATGGGACACAAACTAAGACACTATCTTCCCATGCTATAGCTACCCAAATGGAGCTTAACCTATATGGTATGCCTAGAGAGGAGCCTTGAGTGATGACCAAAAGTGGAGATATTATTACATGGAGACTTAGACATCCGGATGACCTAGGTCTCCTTTTGGCTTTTGAACAAACATATGAAAATATTTATTGGCTTGAGGATTGGTGAATAACACTCAAGAGTGATGTGAGGTGACTTTCAATTATGAGAGAGCTCATCATCAAATTCAGGCATTTCATTCTTCACATACTTTATACTCATGAGAACAAGAGGAAGGTTTTGGTGTTAGATGTTGGATGTTTAGTGGACCTTATGTGGAATGGTAGTGTTCTCTTCCGATAGTGGTGTACCTTGGTAGATCATGGTCATCTTAGAGGTAGGAGTTCCTTTTGATATGTTCTATGGCCACAAGTCAGGGATTTTATAAAGTATTTTGTAAAGTGCTTTGAGGTGATCATCTGGAATGGTAGTACTATGATAGAGTTAGAGCACCCTATCTGTTCCATGTGTGATGCAAGATTCTTTTTGGAGAGAGTGTGTGTATAGATTTTACCCTCATGGCCTTGTTTAGTGACTTGGGATAGGTATATGGAGACATGGAGAGGTTACATGGTTAGACCTTATGCTACTTTTACTGATTTACGTTTGCCATTATGTGACATCCTCATAGTTGACAATGAAATGCTTCCTTATTGTAGGAACCATCTCCATGGTACTGTCTACCCTCTAGTATTCACTCCTTCTTATACCCCCAAGCAAGTTCATCATACCTGTACTTAGTGGATATGTTGTAAGCACCCCTAGATAAATATAGGATAGACACTTGATATAGACTTCCTCACCAATGAGAGGACCTCCAAATGTCTTCTAGTTTGCATCGCAGATCCTTATGATTTGTTATTTTCATCCTTATAGAACCTGCATATGCACAATAGGAAGAAGAATTGGATGTAGAGATATAGTCTGGTGTGGATCATCAAGCCCATTAGACATCTTGAGTATGCATTGGAGCATATTAGAATAGAGAGTCTACCTCCTCCTACTCTACAGTGCATACTCCTTGTGTTGCAGAGGATATAAATTAGCCAATTATCAGCCAATTGATGATATGTATATTTTACCATTGTATATTTATTTATATTCATGAAGTTCATGATTCCACTATCTATTTAGTTTCAAATACCTTTAGAAAAATGCTGCAATCTTCAATTTCTATAACTGCAAGCATGAATGGAATGTGGTGGGAAGGTCACTATGGTCTTTTGGTTCTAACAAGCATACCAATGCATTACAATTCGAAAAATGGGTACTCATCTTATAGAACATTGGCAACTTGCACTGTAAAACTTGCCAAACATTTAAGATGAACTTAAGTAGCAAAATACCATATTAGTGTTGTTGTCATTCAAACCCTTTGATCATGATTAAGTCTGATGCGGTAGAGAAACAAATTTCATGGGCAGGGGCTTACCTTAGAGAGGGCACACAACCAAGTCTAATTGAGTTAGCAAAAATCTCACAACCCCTCACAAGATCCTTTGGCAAATACCTCCTAATCTATAACTTGAAGAGATATTAATTGCCTTGTTGTTGAGGTAACCAACAAAGATTAATACATTTGTCATTTTATCAAAGTAGGGTAAGGACTTTGGTGTATGTGCAAAGTGACCAAGATAGATTGCAAGGATAGTGACATGAATATGATAAATCTATGAGGATATTTTGAGGATATTGCACTTTATTCTTTCATGACAATTGGTGGGTATATATATTGTAGCATATGTATTATAGTATATATCACAATATTATACTTTCTGTTCTTTCATGACAGTTGGTGGGTATATATATTGTAGCATATATATTATAGTATACATTATAATATTATATATTGAGTGCTTTTGTGCAAAATTGACATAGTTTAAGGAAAGGAAAATGTATGATATTGCAAATGTGCAAGTAAATCCTAATGAAAGTATGGGCAAAATCAAATAGTTTCAAGTGAATCCAACCATTTTGGGGCAAACGCATCTCCTATGAACAAACCCACTCTAGAGTGAATCCACCCAATTTGAGCAAATCCAATCAATTTTGGGTTAGCCACAAAACTACCATAAGGACTCTGTGCTTGGGCAACCTCTCCACTATCTAAGCAAATCCAATGGAATGAACTTTATTGATTGATAAAATTTTACACATTACAATAAATATTTGCTAGCATGCTCTATTGACTCTTTCTAGGGGCCAATGGCACAATTGGGAGAAGGGTGATTACTACCCACGGTGCATTGTCTTTCATCTACCTTGCAAATGCTGTCATAATACTTTTTATTTACTCTGAAGTTTTACCAACCTTTGCTAATTCCAATGTCATCTCATACTATTGCATGGATTTTGCAAATCTCTCTTTAAATCTTAAGTTTTGTGCTTTCTTTCTCTCCTCTTCCTATAACTTTTGTGCTTTCTTTCTCTCCTCCACCTATAAATTTGTGCTTCGTTTCTCTCTTTTGCCTCTACCTTCATCCAAAGATTTTCTATTTAGTTATCTTTTGAGCATAAATTTTTGTCATCTTACACCTCTCCTTCACCTCCAAGGATTCAGCCTTTGATTTTGTATGATTGGCAATATCTTCTACAAAAACATTTAAAATGGACAAGCCTTTGAATTTGGCTTATATAATTTCTTCCTCTTGTGTGATGGCTCATCTTCTCCCTCATCTTCTTAACTCCCTAAATCTCCACAATCCATTATTGGTGCAGGAATTTCTTCATCTCCGACCAAGGTCTTAGCTTGCACTCTTCTTTTCCTTTCAACTAAAACTTGCAAATTCTCCTCAACATGAAGTCCAAATGCTTCACTTGTTGCAGATTCCTTTGGGATAAATTTGAAAGAAATCTCCTCTTGTGTACTTGAAATCCTCCTTGTGATCTCCTCTCATACTCTTCTATTCCTTCAAACTGGAACTTGCATATCCTCCTCAATGTTAAGTCCAAATGCTTCACTTGTAGATCCACAGGAATAAATTCAATATGCCTATCTTCTTTTGTACTTGGATTGGTCATTGGAATTGATTAATGTAGAGTATAAGGGGATGGTGAAAAATCTACTTGAGAAGTGCTTGACAAAGATGTGTATTCCCCAAACATTTCTTCTTGCTCCTCTTCCTTCTCCTTGGAACCCTCTTTGTTTAGATCTATAGGTGTCACCTTGCATATCTCATCATCTTGGATGGACAATTCAAAAAGGTTGAACTCTAGCTCCATTCCCATACTTCCAAGGGTAGGGAAGAGATATTGGCTCTTCCTCAAAGCAAGGCATCCATTTAGTGGAAAACAAGGACATATATGGTGTAAATTGTCCTCGCCAATGGTCCATCTATGTTTTATCTCCTTTTTAATTAAACCTTCACTTGTGGATTTCTCTCTCCATTGGTGAACTTCCTTGTAAAACTTCAAGGACTGAGCTCATTTCTTTTTCAATCTTCCTCTATTCATGGAAGCAAGAAATTCATTGCCAAATTTCATTAAAAAGGTCACCACGTAATTGAAGGCAATGTTTTTTAAAACGGGTTTCCTACTACTACCACCATGAATCTATTTAAAATGCTTGAGATCCTCCAAGTAATTGAGAATTTGGTTGTAATGACGTGAAACCATTTGAAATCTATCTCCTTCACATTTCTCTATTCTATCTTTGCAAATTATGTTAATACTAGGAACATTGTATTTTGCTCTACCAAGAGGAGTCCCAGAAGGCACAGGCTCAAAATATACCATCTTCAAGAGTTCTTGAAATCCTAATCTTCCTTTGGGAATAGAGCTATTCATTCCACAATTATAGAACTCTTGACTTCTTATAATATCAATCCATCTTATGTGTTTGTGCAGGGGACAAGGAAGAAGATCCACATTTGCAATTCCAAATTTTTTGCGTTCCATGATTTCTTATACCACAATTCAGTTTCAAAGTGACATTGAAAAAATGGCATACCTTTACTTTCTCCAAGGAGATGTACCATAAGATCCTTCAAGGCACCTTACTATCCTTCAAGTAGCCATTGCGCTACAAATGATTACTAGGGGTCATAAATCAATCCCAAATTCCACAGTTTGTGATTGAATTTCATTTTGAATGGCTTTGTTCACATTGTGCTTCTAGTCACTAGTTATCCCTCATTCATTCCCTCTCTTGTTTAAACATAGATGCTTAATTTCTTGTTGCTTCCCTCTTCCATTCAAACTTAGGTCATAAAGTGGAGATGTTGGAATCTATTGTGATATTGTGACACATGGCACCTCAAGATTAGTTTACATTTAAGAGTATAAATTCAATTTCTTCAAATTTACCCGCTAAAACCCATAAGTACAGATTTGAACTCAAATTTGCTTTTCTGAAACAGCCCAAAATTACCTACTATAGCCCATTATATAGCCCATTGCAAAAATTTATAGACTATTCACAAATGTATTTATTTTTTATATGCACTCTCGTCAGAAAGTTAATGGGACATGGCCCACAGTCATAAGCCTCCTCCCTAATGTATATAGTCTTTTGTTCATGATTTCAGCTTGGCTAACTTGCAGAGCTTTTCCTCCATTCAAATTAAATTTTCACATTAAAATAGTTTATGATGTATTTATACACAAGATGTTAGTCTAGAAAGCCAAATGAAATATGGAAGGCAAAATAATGTTTCTAAATTCAACTTGAGAAAAAAATGTAAAATAAAAAATTTAATTTCAAGACTAAAGATTAAACTATAACAAGATTGATCAAATGTACCTCTTGACCAAAGAGGGGTTTCTTGTGACTAACTTCCTTTAGATAATGCACTCTGATTAAAATTCAGAAATAGTAAGTTCCATGGAGATTATCAAGATTTTCAAAAAAGAATCAAGATCAAGAATCAATCAAAATCAAGAATTTGTCTCTCTATTTTTTCTTATAATATCTTACTTTTTAAAACTTTATTGTTATATTCTCCAAATGCTAAGTCTTTGTACTAGCAAGTAAATTTGACTTCCTTCAGTAGGGATGTAAACAAAGCAAGGCAATAGGAAACAATCCCATAAAACATCTCCACTGCAACATAGTATACCAAGATATAAGTAGGCTATGCTACAACAACAAAGAGCACAAGCTAAAGCAATTTGCAGTATATATCAAATATATATACACCATTTCATGCAACATTCTCACTAAAATTTGGCAGGTGATTTAGATTTTAGGGTTTGAAGATCTATGCAATAGATTGTAGGAAGCAGTGGCTAAATTCCCATTAAAATTACAAGTGATTTAGGGTTTAGGGTTTGACGATCTTCATAGTAGATTGTAGGAAGCAACAAATACTACAATGGCTCATGCTATTAATTGTAGATTACATCTACACCATTGCAATGGAAAATAATAATATCCTAGGTTTAATTTTTTATTTTTTATTTATTTTCTATGGGGGTGATATTGTCAAACATTTTTCTATGAATGTCAACCAATTTGTTGCAAATGATGACTGTGATGAGTTGCTAATTCATAGAGGTGGTTCATAACAACCAAGACACTCTCCCAATCTTTATCGAGATCATGCATTAGGGAATGAAAGAATCTATCAAGACCACTTCTCTATGGATCCAATGCTCCCAACTCCCATCTTTTGAAGGTAGTTTCAAATGAGACATCAATTATTTGATTGCATTACCTCTAGAGTTGTTGCACAAGCCAAGTATTTTATCCATAAAGAGATGCAATTGGATCCTTAGGTCTTTCCTCCATCCAAAAGGTCACCATTGCTATTACAATCTTTGCAAATGGCATGGCTTGCAACTCAATTGATGAATATGTTTGAATTGGTGAATCAACAACAACAAAATGCTTACATCAATTTGCCTCAATAATTGTTACTACTTTTGGAGATGAGTACCTTCACCTTCCAACAATTGAGGATATGGAGTGACAACTTGCAATCAATAAGTGGAGTGGATTCCTTGTGATGTTCAATTCTCTTGATTGCACACATTGGGATTGGAAGAACTGCCCAATTGCATGGCAAGCGCAATATGAAGATCAACAATGAAATAGTTAAATTATCATGGAAGCCATAGCAATCTCAAATTTTTGGATTTGGAATGCATTTATTGGCATGCTTGGATTAACAACAACATTAATGTTGTTGTTCTTTATTCTAGTTGTTCTTTATTGTTGATGAACCTACTTAAAGATGTTGCACCTAAAGCCAGGTACTCAATTCAACATCATGAGTATTCCATGCCCTACCTACTCACCGATGGCATGTACCCAAATTGGTCAATTTTTATGAGGACTATTTTTATCCTCAAGGTTACAAGAGAAATACTTTCATGAAAATGCACGAAGTCTTTGCAAAGATATCGAGTGATGGTTTGGTATGTTGCAATCACAATTTTCCATTGTCAAACCACCATCTTGATTTTGGGATTAAGACCAAATGAAACAAATTTGGATAGCTTTGATAATCATTCACAATATGATTCTTGAAGATGAAGGTTCAATTGGAATGGATATTGAAGACCTAAATGAAGTAAGCACCATTGTGAACCAAGGAATTCAAGCTCCTTTGACCTTTGAACAGCTCATGGATTCCATTGCCAAAATTCATGAAGTGCAATAACATTTCTAGCTCAAGAGGATTTGGTAGAGCATGTATGGACAAGGCATGGAAATTCATAAGAATACAAACATAAAACATTTTATTTCTAAAATTTATCAAACTCCTCAACTTTCAAACCGGTGTAAGATTGTCATATGCTTGATATTATCTCATAACTTAGAAAAGTGCAATTGCCATGCATTTTACCTCTTATCTGGCAAGTGCAAGTTGTTGTTGTAACTTTTGGAACTCACAAGCTTGTTAATCCAACTTGTTTAGCAAAGTTATGAAGAGCTTCATATCTACTACTTGTTCCAAGATGTTATTTTTATTATCGTTTCTTTGACAAGAGCTTGAGATGCTTTGGCTAGTATCTAGTTAGATTTGGCACTTCTACCTTGTTCTTTCTTTTATAGCTTGGAAGCTTTGCAACCCTTTGGCCTCTGAATGGCCAACCATAACGTCTTGGTCATCATCCATAGCTGCTTCACTATTGGAATTGTTTGGACCAAATTGATCATGCTTGATAGGTGCATTACCTTAGAACTCTATTTAGAAGGTGTTGCATCTCAAAAGGATTTCAGATGATACTATGCAAAAGCATCAAATATATTGAAAAGGGTTCCTAATAGTGGATTTGTAAAGGGCCAATGTTTTCTCCAATCATTCATCCTCAAAAGAGCCATTCTTGTTTAAGTCCAAATGGTACTAAGACAACTTGCAAATTTGGAAACAACTTTTTGCATAGTTGCCTATTTCAACTCCAAAGTGGACTTACTTCTAATAAAGCAAAGTGGTCTCACTTCTAATAGCTCAAGCTATGCTTAGTTGAAAGGAGAACATATTAAATTCCAACATGCATTGATTTTTTACCAATGCCAATTGTAGGATTTTGGGAGATATGGAGCCAATTTTGCACAAGTTGAACATGTTCAACTTGTGCAAAATTGAAGTTACTTCCACATGATACAAGAGCTTTCATCTTGGATGGAATGACTAGGGTGGATGCAATAGTAGCAGCTTCTTGACTTCCTTGGCCAACAAATTCAATTCCAATCGTTTCAACTCCTTTCTTTGATGTTAATTTGAACAATCACAAATGAATTCATCAAAGTTATGCCATCCCAACTACTCGTTCAACAAGGTAGAAAGTGCACCAAAATCGGATAGCCATATGTATTGTAGAGGTTTTATAGTGTCTGCTATCCTCTCAGTCTATTTTCCAAATTTAGCAAGAAAATAAATGTTTTTTGTGTCCTTGGTAAACTATTTATTGTTTATTGTGTCGCAGGTGGAGAAAGAATTTGGAGCAAAATGGAAAAAAACTGTAAACCAGAAATTTTTGTATTTTTACCATGTTGTGGAGAGAATTAATACTTCACCACAAGAATTTTCATCCATAAGGAGGCTTAGGATAGCTACTACTATCAATATCTTACTTGCCTTTTAAGATGATTATCTTTTACTATAGTAAGGTAGGTAAGTACATTTAGCAGTAGTGTAAGGGAGTAGAATCCATCATCCTTATCCATATTCCTTAAATTGCTGCAGAGGTAATCTAGTCCATAGTCCTTCAACTAGCTCCGAAGCAAGATGGAAAAACTTGTTGCATGAGAATGGGAAAGTCTCCATTCAATGTTTTGAACAACCCAAAAGTGCACTAATGTTCATACTCTAAAGGAAGCAACATGTCCTTGCTTTCAAAACCTTGAGGCTATGCTTAACCACACATTTTCCAGCTCTTATGGATGAAGGATGTGACTAAAGAATGTGATAAATAATTCACAATAGACTTTGATTGAGATCATCGTCACAAAGAAGTATTTAATCATCATCATCATAGAAGTTCCAAGGAATTGTTGTTTGGAATTCGGTATCTACATTGCATGTGAGGAAAAAATATCAAAAAGGACGGATTCTTTTCGAAAAAAACTTAGATTATGGATCAATTCTCTATTTGCTGAAGATAACTTGAGGATTGTATTGTTGATTTGTGTTATTCAATGCTTAGCTCCATAGATGTAAAGATATGTCCTACTTCATGGTTGGAGATTTTGCAGGTATTGTTAAAGGAAGCTCCTATTAGAGACTATATATTTTGTTGTCCAACAAGAGTATTGCAAACTTGGAACTTACTCCATGAGGAGTTTCTCAAGGAGAGAAATTTGGATTGAGACTTGTTTATTGGACCATCAACCTTTGCTTGTGCTCTTGTGCAAAAGGAGATTTGTCTTTCTAAAAACCATGAACAATGCTAAGAACATTGAAGAGAGTTTGAGGCGTATTTTTGACCTGCAATAGGTAGATATTGACCTACCTCAAATTTTGCTAGGAAATCCATGTTATTACTATCTTGAGGAATGCATGGGACCAAGGCATAATATGTTTTTTTTTGGTATTTGATCATTTGTCAAACCTTATTGCAGCAAATATAGGTATGAACAATAAAAGAAGAAGAGAGAAGTGCAAAAGAAAGCTACTAGTATGTTTTCACTATCATTGTAAATCACCATTACATCCTTACAAAAAACTTAAATGTGGAAATAATTATCTGATCACAAGAGCTCCTTTACTACACCAATTCTTGTGATTTATAACTATTTTGGTTTTTGTGTACATGGTTGATCTTTGGTGTGTTCAATCATCTTTTTAATTTGTTCAACTAGCCACCATGAGCTTCAGGAGTTGAAAATGAGGTGTTCATATGTACAATTTATCAAATCTTGGTTTAGATATAGCATCATTGAGTATAGGATACATGTGAGAGAACTAGGGATCCAAACTCTCAATACATAATAGGTAAGGTTCTTTGAAGTTTGTTTTTACATTAGTACCAAAAGATCCCAAAAAAATCACTATCTTGCTCTTCATGTTAATTGTAAATTGTATACATACATTCCCATACAATTGGATTAGACTTCTACTAGGTTGGTAGGTTCCATTGCTTTTACTCTACAATCAAAGCAAAATGTATAAGAAGCCAATTACAAAATTGATTATCCTTTCTTCTTAAATGCAAGTATAACAATGACATGCATGACTATATTGTGAATTTGAGTGCAACACAAAGGTTCCTAAGAGACAAAGATAAGGTCAATTCAAACATATTATAAAATAGTAGGCAATATATTTTTCCTAGCTATATAACATTATATATTTTTCATTGTGAGTGTTCTATTTTAGAAATTGCTTAATTTGGACATTGTGCGCTTTGCTCATGTTGTAGATACACTTCCTCTTCTATCTTACATAGCTAAGGGACTCTTGTCTTCTACTTCATTCACATATCATTTAGAAAAAATTCCTCATATTGTCCAACCTCTAAGTTATGGTAGGTTACTTCCACCTCAAAGACTTAATGAAGGTTGAGTCCAAAGAGTCTAACTTGCTTTTTATAGAGCTCCATGTACGTGAAGGTTGTGTGTCATTTCAAGGGACATGAACTAGATTTATAGGATCTCGCCATAAAGTTATTTGAAAACATTTTAAGACAAGATGGCAAACTATTTTACATGGCATTGAGAGTTTATCTTCAATTACTATCCAAGCTATATGTTGACAAATCATTACATTTGAGCTAAAGATCCTATGACTAACATAGAGTTGATTAGACTTCCAATTTGCCTTACATTTTCATTTTGATCATATATATTTAATTATGTTTGGCGAGCTTTGTAATGTTTTGAGGACATGAGACTCCCAAGAGAAAACCCAAAAGTAGAAACACAAAGCTTCACACTCAAAACTCCGATGCCCCAAAGGAGCACTTTGTCTTTATTATATAGCAAAGAGTATTCTCTCAAAGGAAGCTCCACCCTTGGATCAAATATATGGATTGGTGATATGTCATTGAGCTCTACCCTTAGATTAGTTGCATGCATGGGTGACATATCGGTTCTGGTCTTATCTGGTTGGTCAAACAAACTTTGACCAAAGGAATATTTAAAGAATCTTCTTGTAGGAATCTCATAATCACCAAGGTGAACTACCATTGGAAAAATCTTCCCAAGAAAATTAAGAGGAGAGGGAAGTCCAACCTTATCTCACTTTGGACTAGATTCTACACATTTTGAGGCCTAATTCATCAGCTAGGCCTCCCAAATTGGCTTTAAATTTTTAGACTATTTTTGGCTTCTGCCCTGTTTTTGGTGATACCTCTATCTGACCTACTTATTCCATCATATATAACATCCTTCTAGATGTTACCAAGCCAATTTTCACCTCTAGATAAAATGTCTGGCTGTTGGTATTACAAGCGGCCATCATGGAGACCAAGATATCATTTGAAGGCAAAACCATAATTATGATGAGAAACCATAGCAACCATAGCAAAGAAAGAGGAAGTTTTGATTCAAGAAGAAATTGTGGCAACTAAGACCATTCTCAATGTCTTGAATCTGTAGTTCAATTAAAAGCTTGATTTATTCCAACACACTACAAGATATGAAGACCATTATTGTAGAGTACACAATAATATCTTCACTAGTTCTCTTTCACAATAATATCTTCACTAGTTCTCTTTGAATCTGTACAATTGTTCATCACTTGCCTTGCATTACTACGTCCTCAGTAATAATATATTGGGTGCTTTTGTGCCAATGCATGATGCACATTGCTTACCTAGTATATACAAAAGGGGAGTCTATTTCTTGATAGAGTTACATTTGTTGATTGGTGTGGAGCAATTCCTCATGGAAGTTGTAGACTGCTAGAGCCTAAGTCTTTTCTCTTCAACTTCAGCAGAGGGTCACAACATTACTAGAATCTTGGCTACCTTCTTTTAACTTTAATGGGTCTATTGTAATGTACGCAACATTTCATCACAACTTTTGTGTTATCAAGTTTGTTCATGTGGAGGCAATGACAAATATAATACAAGTTCACAAGAGTCTTATGGTGGGTGGAAGAGATAAGACTGTTGTGATGTAAAGAGCTACTAGGGTAAGCCACGTGCATCATGTACTAGTACAAAGGCTCCCAATATATTACTATTGAGGACTTAGTAATGCAAGGTGAGTACTGAACAGTTGTATAGATTTAAAAAGAACTCTTGAAGATATTATGTGTACCCTACAACAATGGCCTTCATATCTTGTAGTGTGTTGGATTAAATCAAGCTTTTGATTGCACTACGGATTCAAGAGATTGAGTCTAGTCTTTGTGTCTTGGTATTTGTTGTCACAATTTTTGCTTGAGCTATAAATTTCTCTTTCTTTGCTATGGTTTTCTCACCACAATCATGTTTTTGCTTTCAAATGATATCTTGGCCTCTGTGATGGCCACTTGCCATAGAATTCAAAATATGCAATCAAAACCAAGATTTGAGCAAGCTGAAGTCTCTCTATGTTAGTCATATGGTCTTTTTAATTTCGATGTAAGAATTTGTCAATATAGAGCTCAAACAGTAGTTGAAGATAAACTCTCGATGCCATGTTAAGTACATTGCCTATCTTGTATTGAAATGTTTCAAATAAATCTATGGCAAGATCCTTTAAATCCACTTCATGTCCCTTGAACTAACACACAACCTTCACCTGCACGGAGCTCCATCATAAGTAGGTTAGACTCTTGGACCCAACTTTCATTAAGTCTTTGAGGTGGAAATACCTATCATAAATTAGAGGTTGGACAGCATGCAAGATTGTTTCTAAACGATAGATGAATGACATAGAAGACTATTCAATAACTATGCAAGATGGAAGGCAAGTGTACATACACAATGGCATACACATAAAGTTATACACCTAGGTACTAGGTAGAATAGGTTGCCTACCCTTTTATGATATTTTGGAATTGAACTTATCTTTGTATTTTAGAAACCTTTGGGCTACACTCAGAAGCATAGTCATGCATATCAATGTTATACCTGCATTTAAGAAGAAAGGATAAGCAATTTTGCAATTGGCTTCTTATAAGTCTACTTTGACTATTGAGTGGAAGCAATGGAACCTACAAACCTTCTAGAAGTAAAATTCAATCGTATGTGAACGTATGTATACAGTTTACAATTAACATGAAGAGCAAGATAGTGACTTTTTTGGTCTTTCGGGGACTGATGCCATTCACGAACTTCACTGAACCTGACGGATTATGTCCTAAGAGTTTTGATGCCTAGTTCTCTTACATGTGTATCACACTCAACTCGTAAGCTCCATATTGCTAGCTAAATATTTTTAACATCCGATAGAACAAATAGAACTGGGCAGAGATGAACCATGTACACTAAAATCAGAAAAGTTATAACTCATGGAAATTAGGGTAGGGTAATAAAGGGACTCCCGTTATCATTTACTTATTTCTAAATTCAAGTAGTTTGTAAAGATGAAATGATGATTGAATGTGATTGTGAAATAGAATTCTTGCCAACCTTCTAGAAATTTCTTCTTTTGTTGTTCATACTTATATTTGCTGCACATTAAGTCACATTCCTTATCGATAAGAACCGGAAAGCCGGGGGCCTCGAGGTTTAGCAGGCAAGTATCTGCTTCTCCTCTGGAATAGGAGCATTAGTGCACTTTCTGGTTATTTAGGTCATTGCACACCCGAAGCAGAGTTGCAGAGTTTCGTACTGCAAATTTGTCCGTTTGGATCCAAAGGCAATTCGAGGACGATGGACGGGGACTACCTCTAAGGCAATTTAAAGACAAAGGCTGCGGACAACGGACTGCACTACCTCACAGGCAATTCGGGCACAAAGGATAGCATTAGCTACACTATTACTATAGTAGAGTGATAATGTACACCTTTGGAATCGAAGAAATCAGCTTCATCTGTGTCTCCTCACGACTAGTTCTACAGGGTGGTCTGAAAACCTGAAGCGAACTCATTATTCGACATGTTTCAGCGGAGTGCAGTTGAGGATCAGGTTCCATCTCAGCCTTCACCCACCCCCTTCTCTGGCAGAGACGGACCAACTATTCGCATCACGAAGGAGAAACCCATGCCTGATTAAGTCTTCTGATTACAAGTGTAGAAAGAAATCGGAAGACTCTAGATGTGAAGATGGGCCGACAAGATGTCAGATCCGAATTCTGTCAAATCTTATCTGGAAACTGAGCACTTCCGCCGTAGACAACAAACTCCGACCAATCTGCTAGACAAGTCGTCGACGAGAATGTGCCGAGCGCATTCTTTTCAGTTTCGATCATATGGCAATTCTTAAATGGGACTCCCTTAAGTTTGTGAATTTCTCTTTGTAGTTCACTCAGTTTGGGAATATAGGTTGATACTTTGCTCAGTTTGCGTCGGTTGACATTTCGGCCCTTTTGCGAAAGTCAGTCGAAATTTGGATTGGGATCTTCGACAGTCAATTTGATGTTTCGCCCTCATGTGGGAATTCCAACTGATTATTCGGTTGGTGTTCCGCCCGGTTTGCGAATTTCGCGAAGTGTTTGGGTTAATACCTCGATAAATTGACCGAAACTTGCAAACTAGCCCAAATATCTATCGTTTGCATAGTGAAATTCGGCCGATATTTCCGACGAGGACCTTACAGGGATCATCGGCGGAACTGCATGACTCCTGTGTTAGACGTAGTTTATCTCAGTTTGACATTCAGTTGGAGCATCGCTCCTTCCGCGAGTTTTGCTTAACAGGGTTCATTAAGATTGCGATTGTGGACTGAAGGTTTGATGAAAATCATGGGCTTATGACCAACAAAAACGCAAGGTGAAATTTTGAAAGAGAGTTTCTCTACCTTGACAAATTTGATTTCTTGGCCGCGGAATTTGGCTTGCCGTTTCACTTTTGGTATGTTGATGAAGATTTGGCTCCTATTATATTTCTCTCCAATAGGCATTACGTCCAATTCAGAAGGAGAAAAGGCGACCGCGTAGGAGAAGATGGGAAGACCCCATCAAGCCGTACAAGGGAGAGAAAAAAAGGTAACATGGGGCTAAGCCCCAATAGAAGAGTCTATATGAGAAATCCAAATTTAGAAGGAAAATGTATCTAATTCAACGACCTGCAGTGTTGCCGTGTGCTTACTTCATGGGGGCTCGATTCGCACGTATAAAGATATACGCAGATATACAGCCATGCGCATTAAGTTCACAGACACACGAGGAACATCGCGAGAATCCGATACTTGAGAGATAGAATGAGACCTGACCAAAAGAAATCACTCAAATCCGGGAGATGAAAGACTTCCCGAAAGACAGCACGCTGAGGGGCATCTTGACTAGAGTTAGGATGGATGGAAGCGATGGAGGGGGTCCCTGAAGGTTCGAGCCTGTCGGGTGAGTTGATGCCTTGAACATTACAAAGTTGTAAGAAAGTGACCACAGGTTTCATATTGAAGAAGAACCCGGTCCCTCCCGCATTAAGTGGGATGGCACTTCCCACTAATAATTTTGTGGAATACAATCTTGGCATCCGAGAGTCGTTAAGAAAACGATGACCCCTCGCAGATTGGACTCCCGTAGCAAAATCTCCAGCAACCTTGTTATCTGTGAGAGTACGATGCATTATGAAGTCCAGTAGGTGTCCAGACTGTCATCATTCAAGAATGGCAAGAATCGGCCTAAGATGATTTCTCCAAATGCTGATGCGTTATTACGGTAAGTTAAAGACACACAGGGGGCTAGCGACTACTTCTAGACAATAACAAACACCAGTCCACCAGTCCAACAGAAGCTGGGCAACATTACTAACACTGCTACCAATACAGAGACTAAAAACCTGATTATATACCAAGATACGGATGCCGGACTTTAGCCGCCATAAGTCATTAAATTCTAGATCCTCAGTAATATTTTAAATGCAGGAAGGAACACCGATACAATATTTGACAATCATTAGACAGTAAGTGAACCATCACATCAGCGCACAAAGGTAATCTCAAATATCCACCTCATATTCCAGGAGACAACACGACAGATGATAAGTTTTAGGCATAAACTCGCTACTAGTGAACACTCACGGTGACCCAAAACGGCCACGGATCTACAACCATCGGCAAAACTCCGTGTTCATTTTTAATGCAGATAGAGTTCCATATTTGGTGTCCAGATCCGATGGTCAGTAGTCTTCTTGATAATTTGTGTCTAGTACACTTCAGCTTCACTTCCACTGTCTCCAAGGGGCTTTGCGGTGACTCCAATTGAGTCTCAACAGATGATGTCCAAATCTAGGTAGAGCTCTAAACCGACCTGCACATTTGTGCAATTTTTGTGCATTCGGGATGATTCAACCACAACTTGTAATATAGTAAAATTGTGAAATATTTAACTTCCACTGAGGTCATCCATCAATCTAGTGTAGCGCACTGCACAACTTCTACAGACCTCCGGAAGGTCCAGAGGTAGGCACTCCAGTTCTTGAAGAATAGATACAGAAATATGGCGAAGTGCCGACAGTGGGAGAATCAAACTTACTATAAAGAATCCCAAGCCTCCCTTCGACAGCCAGAGTAAAGAGATCACCAGCACTCGAACTCATTGCTAGGGAGCATGTGATGAACTAGTGAAAACTCTACCACAGTGAAATCACGACTTGGATGGTTTTGGGGCAAAATCACGCAACGGAAACATGCTTTCTTCAGTTGACGATATCAGCGATAATTCTCCTGGACTTGATGGGAGCCCACTTCCACCTTTTATAGTAGACTGCTTGCATGAAGGCAAGAGACAGCACAAACATCCACTTGAACCCCATCTACACAAGGTGTGCAAAAGCTGTTGTGTTAGTCTCCGTCCCAAGTTATTTACAGAGTGCATTTTTATTCGCTTAGTGGTTCTTCGTTAATCGGCTAACCAACTAAGGAATTATGGAATACTCACATGCATATACCAAATCAGCAGTTCACGCTGAAACGAATCGACCAGTTCCTTTAACAGCAAACCATGAAAGAACAGATAGTGACGTAGTAAGCAGGCAAAACAGTAAGCCGCTTCTACATTAACATCCTCCGCCGCAGGCCTTACCAGCTTGCGCTCATCCATCTCGGGTTCCGCTGCCCACGCCAAAAATGTAGTCACATCCTTCGCCATCTGTTCCAAATCAGCTCCAGATTAGAACTTCTTTGGCTAGGAATTAAGATTCGGATCAGAGAGGGTCTTAGAATCCTATCCTCTACGTGTGGTGACTATCATTACGAGATCAATGCAGGAGCAGACTACAACAGAAACTCCCATGCGGAAAACAAACTTAGAGGGATCAAGAACCCACTAGTTGTATGATAATCGTCCCAGTCCATCAAGTTCAAGATTATTACCTGCGACTCGGTTGCCGCAGTTCCGTCTTCATATTCCACACCACCATCCATGAGCATCTTGGGCATAGCAATTGCGCCACCAGGGAAATAGGGGTTGTAATGTAAGCCTTCCCTCACCTGCCATCCTCAACTGCTTAGAAAGGTACATATGAGAGCTAGATGTGCTACAGAAAGGCGGAAGTGAGCAAAACCAACATGGCCATGGTCGTGTAGTAACAAGGACAAAAGATAAACACATGCCAGTAGGAAACAGAGTATAAGTGATCTTACAGAGACTCCAGCTGGAGGTTCACGGTAACCAGTCAATAACGCGAACACGTAATTTTGACCGTTATGGCGTGCCTGCACACAATTCCCGCAGCACCCGATTAATCCTGACTGATAAAGGTAGTGTTATTGGACCTTTAGGTACTAAAGTCGTCAGGCCATCCAAGCGCAAATCTTCACAACACGTTCCAACTCCCAAAAGAAGATAATGAAGGATTTGTAGTCCTAGTTCAAGCCCTAGGTTTTAGCGTGAGATGAATCTGCTGGGCTAATAAATCCCAATGAAAAAAGGGATGCTGATCTTCGTGCTACTTCCAACGCTCCAATTTTGCATGGCATGCACTTACCTTAATGCTAGGTCTTTAATCATATACAGCAAGGCTACAGGCCTATCACCGTCATGAGATACGTAACCATGCGATACGCATTGACTTACGAAACTAAGAATATACCTTGGTAATCAAACTCAAGTCTGGGGGATATGCTCCTCCGTTCGCAAATCGTGCTGCATTCTCATTCGAGTAGGGCTTTTGGAAGTGATCACTGGGCTTCCCGGGACGTTGAAACATCTCACCCTCATCATTAGGCCCATCCTCTACTTCGATTTCGGCAGCCAAACACTTAACCTCTTCCTCGGTGTAAGCGACACCAACCAAATCACGGTATGCTAACAAGGACATGCTATGGCATGCAGCACAAACCTGCTGGTATACCTGATGACCACGACGGATTCTGCGAGGAAACAACATAAATTCAGTAATATTTGTAGGAATCTCTTCGTTCGTAGCTCTTATACGTAGATTTCATCTTGACAAGTGACAGGATAAACCTTACTCGCCGTGACATAAGTTTGCGTTGCTTATTCTGGTCCCAAAGAATGTAGATCACCACTTGCCGAAAGCTATCCTCACTTTAGCGCATTCAAGAGAACGCCAAAGTACAAGCCAGAGATGGTGAGAGAGATAGAGCGGCAAAAGGCTGCAACAATATAAGGCAACCGACGGATGGAATGGAGCATCCATATGTCAAGGAAAGATACGAGGTCCTTACGATGCATGGTCATATGAACTCATGATGCCATTGTGCGGCCATGGATATTCTGGTGAGGCTAGACCGTGCTCTGCTTCATCAGCGAAAGCTACTCCTGTAAGTCCCAGCAAACCGGTGACACCTGCCCCAACTAGCGCTGCTGCCCTTCCTACTTTGCTTGCCGTGCTTTCCCAATTGTCTGTGTGTAGTTCCTTCGCTGCCAAAACCTGTACTGCCGGGTTTGGCTGTCCATACACAAACTCGGCCCGTATTAGACCCAAAAAGTGCACCAATGTCTCTAAATTCCGTTAAGTTAGTTATCATGCACCCTCTAATGAAGAAACCCACTACCTGCACAACCCACAAGCTGGAGGTTCTGGATTCAAAGTCTTTCCTACGTGCTGTAGAAACGTTCTAATTGTTCACATTTTAGACCCAAACAATACCGCCAAAACAGATCTCCAATCAGAAGATAAACGAATCAAATCCCAAATCCCAAATCTCGCCCCGATCCTTCTATGCATACAGCAGAATTAACCTGTTAACTAGGAATACTACCACTGTTCTAACTGCTCCAGATACTCAAACTCGCTTCTGATATATCATGAATCAATTGTGGCAAGTTGACCTTGAGAAGTTTGAAAATTTGGAGGAAGATGCGAGTGATCTATGTCAAAAGCCATGGCTACATACATTAAAAACTGTGAGTTCCCAGCTTGACCAATTACTCAGAATTCCACTTAAGCCAACATTGTTAACGGTCACATGTTCACATCCACATCAGCACACTTAAACACATCGGCGAAACGTCTCGAAACACATCCTGCTGCGACAACCTCGGTCCACGACGCAGGGCCCAATGACTCCGGTAATTCAGGCAAGAGGCGAGAAACCAGAAGAAGGAAGGACTTAGGGCAGAAGTACGTTTCTCCAGTAAAACAAGGCATACACGTAAACAATCACAACGTTCTAAACCACAGCAGCATTCTGTATACACCATCGGTGAAACCAATCAAAAAGTATTGGACTTCAAGATGGAAGGTTCAACTCACAGCAGATGCTCAACGCCAAACCTATCCATCTTTCAACCGAAGAAAAAAAAACACTCCCGCTAATTTTAGCAGATCTAAGTCGGAAACAAACAGATCCCTGGTCAATCCCTCGCCACTGATTCCAATCCGCCAAGACATAACGAGAAATCATCGAAAAACACCATTCACTCGAAACCAAATCCTCATCTATGTAGCGCCCTTGCCAACCATAACAACATCTAAACACCAGCAAGCAAGCAAACATCTAACGCTGCTCACCTGGAGAGCCTCACCTGGCAAGTAGCAGACTTGGAGTTCTGTCCCAGCAATCCCACGAAACGTGACACGGCTCTTCCAAGCGAGCCCGGCCCCCTGCTCGCCATTTTCTCCCCACCCTCGTCTTCGAAGCCCAAGATGGTCCGGTTGTGCTTCCCCTACTCTGGTGTGCAACGTCCCTCGGCCGTATACTTGTGCTGCCCCGTCCCCTTCCTCGTGCCCAACACACACAAAGGCGATTCAGAATGATTCCTCCTTTCACTTCTGTCGAAGGCCACCTCCACTCCCAGCCCAGTCCAGCCGGGCTACTCCTCTCCTCCTCCCTCCTACAAGTTCCCGAACTCCTCCTCACTGTCACCTCAACCAAGTTCCAACCACGGTCCCGCTCGAGAATTGGCCGGATGGGGGACAGTTTTAGTGGACTGTAGTTAGTTCTTCCCGTCGAGAAAGGACGAAAACATGCCATTCCGGGATAACAAGATTAGCCTCCTCAGCTCATTAAACTAAATTAGGTCGAAGAATCGTCATCCATGAGAGAGTCCTCGTCATGCTAGTGCTGCGTTCGTTACATTATACTGAGACTTGTGAAAACCAAGTGTATAAAAGTGAGTATTTGGGTTGTTGATTAGCTCCCCAGATCTTCACATGTCAATACAATATCAGCAAAATTATTGAATGCATTGAAGAGATGCAGAATTGAGTACAGATAGATTCTTCAAGTTTGATTGAGCTTTTCTATTCTTTCTGCTTAGACATGGTTTAGAGACCCGATACTGAATACTCATTCTACAATAACATCTATGGCGACTCAAAAGAGGAGAACAACAACAACTTGAGTTACTCTCCTTTTATTTTCTAGCGTTTCGTCACCTCCCTTGGTCAACCACGCTACCGACGTAGCCCGTCTCTCCACCACAGTAAACAGCAACATGCTTTACCACAGTAACTTGGATCTTCAAGCAACTGACACTTGTCCAAAAGGTACTGCGCTCATGAGGAAACAAGTCTGCTTCCCAAAGTCTTTTCCTGCAGCAATGGTGTACGATTTGAGTACGTCGTAGTAATGGATGGAGAGACAAGCGTGGGTCTATCGCCTTCATGTGCTTGCAGCCTTTCCCTCCTCGTATTATCGACCTGCACACCTAGCTGGATAGTTCTTCACTGAATTATTTTTGGATATTTTGTTTTATCCATTGAGCAAAAATTGATTAAATCAAAATTTGTTTTGCAGGAGTATCAAACGCAAGCATAACATAATTATGAACAGGATAACGATAGAGTCCATTCTTACAAGTTAATCTTAACAACAATGCAAATTGAAGTGAAACGAAAATCTGTTGGCTTTAAAGAACGCGAAGGTTCACATCATTACACGAACACTCATTACTTTGGGTAAAATATTTTAAAGTTTCTTGGTGTGCGAAGCATTTAGCAGATTCAAATCAGATAGCGTCATCATGTAAGTGGATTGATGTAATAGCTCCCTGCAGTTATTTTAAAGAATGCAATTTAGCCCAATTTTACCCCTATGCCTTTTCCTTATACGGTATGATGGGGTCTTCCATCTTCTTGTTATCCTACGCCGTCGCTCGTTGCCTGATTTGTAAGTAGGCTCCCCTCACATGAATATAGTGTTGTAGAATTTGTTTAAACTCACAACGTTTAATGGCTTCCTGTAGTCTTTTTAATTGCTACTTAGGCTCACCTCACATTGTTATAGTGTTGTAGAAATTATTTATATGAGCAATGTTTAATATAGCGATGATTCCCTAATGAATCAAAGCTCAATACTTACCATAAATATAATGAGTGCTTAAATTTGGGATGATGATTGAGTATTTTCTTCTCGTCAGCAATACTCAAATATGCTTAAGCGATAAGAGTAAGTCCAAGAGGGACCTTAATTCTTTGTTGTCTCTATTTTTCTCAGTCAACCTAAACATCTATCCGACTGAATCTTATGTAAGCTCGTTTATTATCTTCAGCTTCAGAGACGTGTCTCAATATCAACAACAATGCTTAAAGACTCCGGCTTAAGCTTAGATAATAGATAAGCTTTAAGCTTTCTTTTTTATAACCTTCAATTAAATTGTGGTAGAAGAAGATCAGTCTTATTTTATATTAAATCAAATGGGTTTCTACCCTAGTAAAGAGAAAAATTTAGAGTAGTTAATAAAGAGATATCCAATAAGAAAATAATAGATAAAGAGAAATTTATCTTTTTGAAAGAGTAAATAATTTGAATGAATAAATACACTTAAATCTCAACAATAGCTATTATTTCAGAAAAACTGGAAGGAGTATGCTTCTATATTAAGTATTTATTTATATACTTCAAGAGAAAATTTTCTGTACTAATTTGAGTCCATTCAACCAACAAATAATTTAGTGTGTAGATGTGTATCTTTAGAGGAGATTGGATAGACTTTTTTGGATCGCTACTTGCTTTCAAGAGGCACAAACAAATTGGTGGAAGGTAGGTAGGTAGGTATCAAGTAATTAAGTATACTATTTATTTTACAAAGTTAGGAGGTGCATTTAACTCATGTAACGATATGTGGTTATATAGTGCTATGTATTTTATACATTTTTTAGCTCCACTCATTATTATTTCAGAAAAAACCAAATTTAACATAATTTTGGTTTTAGCTAACCTTGTATTCTTAAGAAGACTCATTAAAACTATTTTAGCCTTGATTAGCCTAATTAAATTCATAAATCATAAAGTCAAAAAACAAGTCTAGAAGATATTCAAACCCTGTCTCAAACATCATATTTAGAACTTAAATGTCTTACATTTGATCTTTCAATAACCACATGAAGGATTTCAATCTAGATCAAAATTTAACTACTATTTAACTCATAAGTTATTGTGTATCTTCAACCTCTAGTTCCTTTATTAGTTATACAAATTATATACATGTATAATAGGGTGTATAGTTTATTGAAAATTATCACAGATAGTCAGTAACCATGTTATGGGTCATAACCTAAGTTTTCCTTATAAATTAAAGTCAAAAGTTATGCTGATTTTAGAATTTGTAAAGTGAAAGGTTAGTGTGGTTTAAAGGATCACAAAGGATAGATAAAACTAAATTGAGCTTAAATTACTAGTATTTATGAGGTAATTATGGAGCTATAATTTAAATATATTTATATAATACTCATATAAATAAGATTCAATGAGATAACCAAATATATAAAATATCCTAACTCTTAATAAGGAAATCAAAAATGAATAAATATTTTTAATCCACTCTATTGATAGAATAGGTAATGCATTTTAGTAGTTGTATATTACTTAAAAACATTCATAGTTGAAAAAATAGTAAATATAATGTTCAAATATCTATGTAGTATGTCTATATATCATTGATATAAAAAATTTAAGCTTTGATCCTCAAAAAAATATAATAATAATAATTTTTTAATGAATATGTAAAGCATATAATACCAAATTAGAATACTTTGAGGACAAGAGAAGAGAGAAAATACAGATCGCACACTCAAACAATCGATGCCCCAAGGAGCACCTTCTCTTTATTATATAGGTAAAGAGGATCTCCTCCAAGGAAGCTCCACCATAGGATTAGGGACACAGATAGGTGACATGTCAGCAAGCTCCACCCTTGGATTACTTACTTGGATGGGTGACATGTCTGTTCTAGGTCTTATCTGGTTGGTTAAACAAGCTTTGACCGGAGGGAATCTTTTAGGGAATCTTCCTGTAGGAATCTTAGAATCACGTGAGGAAGGTACCATTAGAAAGCTCTCGATGAGACAAAGCAGGGGGAAGGAAGGCCAACCTTTCCTACATTGGGGGAAATTTGCACATTTTTGAGGCCTAATTCATCCGTTTAGGCCTCCAAAATTGCCTTCAAAGATTTCAGGCATATTTTGATTCCTACTCTATTAGTAGAAGTCCCCTTTTGGTGATACCTCTTTCTAATCTATTTAGTCCATCATGTGTAACATCCTTCCAGATGTTACCAAACCAATTCTCACCTTTAAATCATATGTCTAGCTATTGGTTCTAAGGTTCTCAAGTCTATTTTGGTTTCTGCCCTATTAGTAGAAGTACTCTTTTGGTGATCCTTCTATCTGATCTATTTTGACCATCATGTATAACATCATTCTAGATGTTACCAAACCAAATTTCACATCTAGATCATATGGCTAGCTCTTGGTATTACAGACCTCCCTCCTTTTAAGACACAACGTCCTCGTTGTGCAATTGTTGCTCAAATGCTTGCACCAACACCGGTGCATGTGCCAAATTGGCAGCGGGCTCCCAAGTTGCTTCATAGAGGGGGTAACCTTTCCATTGTACTAGATAGTCCACCCGCAGGTGGCAAGTACCACGCATGCATTTTTGGAGAATCCGCTCCACTTCATATTCCTTTGTGCCATCAATGAGTGTCGGACAAGGTCGAATGTCTGGTTTGGAATGACCCTAGCCTGATTGGGGAGCATATCTGCATAGCAGGGAGACATGGAACACTGGATGGATCTTCATGTGTGGTGGTAGCTCAAGGTGATAGGCCACAGCGCCGATGCGACGAAGAATTAAGAAAGGCCCAATAAAACAAGGTCTGAGCTTACGAGGTCCAACTAATGTGAGGTTGGTTGTCAATAGCCACACTTGATCCCTAACATTGAACTCCATGTGCCGACGGTGTGCATCAACATATTGCTTCTGTTGATTTTGCACAATCTGTAATCTGTGCTTGGCGCTCTCCACACCTTGTTGGATTCTAGAAACAAATGTGTTGACTGCATCGACCTTGGTAGCCACTGGAAGGATCTTCATCAAGCTAGAAGGTGTGAAGGGATGCTCACCATACATGAGGAAGAACGGAGTGACCTGGGTGGATGCATTCAATGAATTGTTGTAAGTAAATTCCACCAACAAGAGTAGGGTGTACCACCTCTCTTGCTCGTCTAAGGTGAAGCCACGTAACATGCCTTCAATTGTGCAATTAGCCAGCTCTGTTTGGCCATCTGTTTGTGGGTGGTAAGTTGTGGACATGGCCAACTTGGTTTTGAAGAAACCAAAGAGTGTTTGCCAAAACAAACTGGTGAATTGGGTGCCTCTATCGGTGATGAGTACTCTAGACAAGCCATGGTGAGCAAAGACTGCATCTAAGTATAATTGAGCTAGTTGTGGAGCGGTCACCTCCTTGGTGGTAGGGCGTACATGAATCATTTTGCTGAGCCGGTCCACAAAGACCACAATGGAGTCAAACCCTGAGGTGGTCTTGGGTAATTCATAGACGAGATCCATACTCACTTGTTCCCAACGTTGGGTAGGAGTGGGAAGAGGTTGAAGGAGCCCTGCAGGAGCTTGATTAGAAGCTTTGTTTTGTTGACAAAGTAGGCAACTATGCACATAGTCCATCACGTCATTGCTCATCTTGGGCCAATAATAATGGCGCTTGACTGCATCCAAGCTCTTGTCCACTCCAACATGAGCTGCTGTAATACCAAGGGTTAGCCATATGATCTAGATGTGAAATTTGGTTTGGTAACATCTAGAATGATGTTATACATGATGGTCAAAATAGATCAGATAGAAGTATCACCAAAAGAGTACTTCTACTAATAGAGCAGAAACCAAAATAGACTTGAGAACCTTAGAACCAATAGCTAGACATATGATTTAAAGGTGAGAATTGGTTTGGTAACATCTGGAAGGATGTTACACATGATGGACTAAACAGATCAGAAAGAGGTATCACCAAAAGGGGACTTCTACTAATAGAGTAGGAACCGAAATATGCCTGAAAACTTTGAAGGCAATTTCGGAGGCCTAAACGGATGAATTAGGCCTCGAAAATGTGCAGGATCCCCCCCCCCCCAACAAAGGAGAGGCTGGCCTTCCCTCCCCCTTGGTTTGTCTCGTCGAGAGCTTTCCAACGGTACCTTACTCATGTGATTCTGAGATTCCTATAGGAAGATTCCCTAAAAGATTCCCTCCGGTCAAAGCTCGTTTGACCAACCAGATAGGACCTAGACCAGACAGGTCACCCATCCAAGTAATTAATCCAAGGGTGGAGCTTGCTGACATGTCACCTATCTGTATCCCTAATCCTATGGTGGAGCTTCCTTGGAGGAGATCCTCTTTGTCTATATAATAAAGAGAAGGTGTTCCCTTGTGGCATCGAATGTTTGAGTGTGCAATCTGTGTTTTCTCTCTTCTCTTGTCCTTGGAGTATTACAATGGTATCAGAGCGAGTGTTCTAGTCCAAGAGAGTGGATCACCCCTCTTGGAATAGCACGAACTACTGAAACTGAGTAATTTGAGGTGGAGAACATAGAGTAATCGCTAGACTTAGGAAGGACTTTAGAGAGCGGATGGGATGGATGCGCCGGGGAGACAATTTCCCGCACCTAGCTTTCCATTCTCAAACCCATTCCACATCAAGGTTATGTACATCCAGCGTGAGCAGATGAGAGTATCGCTAGTTTATCACTTTGGTGCGGAATTCATGGACAGAGTGATGAACTCACCAAACCCGGTGATTCTACCTGTGGTGATATATGACAGAGAGTGGGATTTGACGATCTACATTCTATTATGATAATATGGATATGAATGTCCCAAATCCTCTCCCTTTCAACACTCAAGTAGAAATTCGTTATGTAGTGAGGCCAAAATTGATGTTTAGAGATTTTGTGGTTAGGAATTTTGGTGAGGAGTATTATCAACGAGTGATAGCTTCTGAGGTCCCAATGGTAGTTCCAATAGTTTGTGCGCCTTCCAAAGTGATTATATTGACTCTGTATTGAAGTAGACGTTAGCAATTGGGTGTTGCAGGAACCATGGATCCGCAGTTGCAAGAGCTGGTGCAAGCAATGCAAGGGATGTTGGATGAATTTCGAGAGATTAAGATGACCATGGAGACATTGCAAAGTCAAGTGCAGATCCTCAGGAACGATCAAGCCATGCAAGAAGAAGAGTCGTCTCAAACGACCTGTACCTGCGATTGAAGTACTTGGAGAGGCACCCGTGCCTACGAACCCTATCAACGATGAAGCCACATTGCTACTCCGGATGAAGAAGACCTGCAACATCGAGCCTTACAAGGGGCAGCGTACGATGGGAGTAGTGGAGAATTGGATCTCGAGAATGAATCGATATTTTTGATTGTTCTCAACAGAGATCACAGAGCATGCTGCAGGCGTGTTTGCATGTGGGTACTTGACCGATAAAGCCCTCACATGGTATGATGCTTGGGAATGATCCATGCTGGCAGAGAGAAGGGAGGTCACATGGACAGCAATGCAAGAAGGACTGCTCAAGAATTTCCAATCGGTGGATTCTGTGCAGATGGCTCGAACTCGACTATGGGGATTGAGATAGAAGAATAGCGTACAAGAGTATGTGGAGGCATTTCTGGATCTACAAGTCGCAATTACCGACATGAGTCCAACAGAGGCTCTCGCCAATTTCAAACGAGGGTTGAAAGAGCGGATTCGCCAAGAAGTCATGGTGCAAAACCCTCGCACGGTATTTGAAGCTATTGCTTGTGTGCAGAGAATAGCCGGAGCATTAGGTGGAGGTGAAGGAGTAGTTCCACCTCAACATTATTGGGCAGAAATGCCACACATGGGTGGACCAATACCAATGGAATTGGGCAACCTTCGATTCCGGGATTGAGGAGCACGGCCGCTTCAAGGAGAGCGAGGACAGGTAGAAGAACAAAGAGATGGAGTCCCACGAGGAGAAGGGACTCAAGGAGAACAATGCTGTTGTTACAATTGTGGCCGTATTGGGCACATATCTACCAATTGTCGCACTCGTTTCCCTAGAGGCCCTCGGCCTTCGTATAGGCGATCTTTGAACAACATGGAGAGGCACATTGAAGAGGAGGAGGTGGAAACCACTTCGGAAAACGAAGATCGCCAGTAAATGTACCTTGCGGCCTTACTGGCTCAATAAGGAAGCAGAGAAGCAAGGGAAGGAAGAAGAATAATGTGCAAAGATCCCAAAAGGCAACCTCACAATTGATTGTCGTGAATGGAATCCTAGAAGGTAATCAAGTGAGAGTATTAATAGATCCGGGAGCAATAGAGAATTTCTTGTCTCGCTTTGTTGCAATAAGCTTGGGAATGGATCTAGAGAGAGATGGAAGTGAAGAAGTAGAGTTACCAAATGGGCAAACAGAGAGGATTGAATCATTACCTAGACGGGTAACCCTCTCTGTAGGAGAATATCAGGAAGCAATTGAGTGGCGAGTGATACAGTTAGCCCGTTATGATGCAATTTTAGGCATGCCATGGATGGAGCAGTACAACCCAATGGTGGATTGGAGAAAGAAAGTAGTGAGAACCCACCAATGGTCAATCATTGGGGTTAAAGAAAAATCACACAAGCAGAAACTGCCCCTATATGTCGTAGGGACGACAACTATCTGTAAGACCGATAGATGTTTTCTGGGTCTAATAAGAGAAGTCCAGAGTGCACAACTTGCTAGACAAATTCCTGAGAAATTGAAGGATGTGGTGGATGAGTTTCAAGATGTCTTTCCCAATGATCTACCCTCAGGATTACCACCTAAAAGGCGAGTAGATCACAAAATAGAGACACTCCCGGGGAAGACACCTCCTTGTAAGGCCCCATATCGCCTATCACCTCATGAGTTGGAGGAGTGTAAGACTCAAATTGAGGAGATGCTACAAAAAGGGTTCATCCAACCTAGCGTATCACCATATGGGGCCCCTGTCTTGTTTGTGAAGAAGAAGGATGGTACAATGCGCATGTGCATTGACTATCGAGGTCTCAATCAGCAAACAGTGAAGAACAAATACCCCTTACCTCGCATGGATGACCTGTTTGATCAACTCCATGGAGCAAGATACTTCACCAAACTGGACTTGCGGAGCGGTTACAATCAAATCCGAATTGCAGAGGAGGATGTGTACAAAACTGCCTTTCGAACCAGGTATGGCCACTTTGAGTATCTTGTGATGCCTTTTGGCCTCACCAATGCGCCTGCCACTTTCATGAGCCTAATGAATGACATATTTCGTCCATACTTGGATAAGTCTGTTATTGCCTTCTTGGATGATATCTTAGTATATAGTAGCACGATGACAGAACACAAACAACATCTACGAGAGGTCCTCCAGATTCTAAGACAGAATCAGTTGTACGCCAAAATCTCAAAGTGTGAGTTTGGCAAGTCTGAAGTAGACTACTTAGGGCATAGAGTAAGTGCAGAGGGCATTCAAGTATTGACACATAAAATAGAGGTCATTCAAAAATGGAGTGCCCCAGAAGATCAGACTCAACTTAAGAGCTTCTTGGGGTTGATGGGATTCTATCGTAGATTTGTCAAGGACTTCTCCAAGGTTGCACAGCCTTTAACGGCACTACTTGGCAAGGGGAAGAAGTGGACATGGGGAACTGCACAAGAGTTGGCCTTTCAAGAATTTGAAGGCCGCCTTGCTACATGCACCAATCTTGAAGTGGTATGACCCAAAACGTCCAATCAAGTTGGCTACGGATGCATCAGGCGTAGCAATAGGAGCAGTCCTACAACAAGAATGGCATGACGGATGGCATCCAATTGCATATTTCTCTCGAAAGTTGTTACCAGCAGAGCGCAACTACCACACCACAGAACGAGAAGAGCTGGCCATCGTTCTAGCAACCAAGCATTGGAAGCACTACCTGGGCGAGAAGGCATTTGTAGTAGAGACAGACTACAAACCTCTAGTCTACCTCGAGACGCAGAAGGATCTATCTCGTCGCCAAATTCGGTGGGTAGAGTGGCGACAACGCTTCAACATGACAATCACCTACGTGGAAGGTAAGAAGCAACTTGCAGATGCATTCACCCGTATGCCAATGGCCAACAACTTGGCGGCAGAGGTGAAGATTAACCCTGAATTCTGGCAAGAGATTCTAGCTACTACAAAAACTGATCCACAGATTGTAGAAGCGCAATTGTCCAAAGGTGTCACCAGCACCCAAGGACTCACCTTTCGGGAGGGCCAATTGTGGATCCCAAATGTCCCAAAATTACGCACCACCATTCTAGCGGAATGTCATGATTCAGCCATTGCAGCTCATGTCGGAGTGGACAAGACCTTGGAGGCAGTCAAGCGCCATTACTATTGGCCCAAGATGAGCAACGACGTGATGGACTATGTGCATAGCTACCTACTTTGTCAACAGAACAAAGCTTCTAATCAAGCTCCTGCATGGCTCCTTCAACCTCTTCCCACTCCTACCCAACGTTGGGAACAAGTGAGTATGGATCTCGTCTGTGAATTACCCAAGACCACCTCAAGGTTTGACTCCATTGTGGTCTTTGTGGACCGGCTCAACAAAATGATTCATGTACGCCCTACCACCAAGGAGGTGACTGCTCCACAACTAGCTCAACTATACTTAGATGCAGTCTTTGCTCACCATGGCTTGTCTAGAGTACTCATCACCGATAGAGGCACCCAATTCACCAGTTTGTTTTGGCGAACACTCTTTGGTTTCTTCAAAACCAAGTTGGCCATGTCTACAGCTTACCACCCACAAATAGACGGCCAAACAGAGCGGGCTAATTGCACGATTGAAGACATGTTACGCGGCTTCACCTTAGAAGAGCAAGAGAGGTGGGACACCCTACTACCGTTGGTGGAATTTGCTTACAACAATTCAGTGAATGCCTCCACCCAGGTCACTCCGTTCTTCCTCATGTATGGTGAGCATCCCTTCACACCTTCTAGCTTGATGAAGATCCATCCAGTGACTACCAAGGTTGATGCAGTCAACACATTTGTTTCTAGAATCCAATAAGGTGTGGAGAGCGCCAAGCACAGGTTACAGATTGCACAAAATCGACAAAAGCAGTATGCTGATGCACACCGTAGGCACATGGAGTTCAATGTTGGGGATCAAGTGTGGCTATCGACAACCAACCTCACATTAGTTGGATCTCGTAAGCTCAAACCTCATTTTATTGGGCCTTTCTCGATTCTTCGTCGCATCGGCGCGGTGGCCTATCACCTTGAGCTACCACCACACATGAAGATCCATCAAGTGTTCCATGTCTCCCTATTACGCAGGTATGCTCCCCGATCAGGCCAAGGTACTTCCACACAGGACATTCGACCTTGTCCAATAGTCATTGATGGCATAGAGGAATATGAAGTGGAGCGGATTCTCCAAAAGCGCATGCGTGGTACTCGCCATCCGCGGGTGGAATATCTAGTACAATGGAAAGGTTACCCCCTCTATGAAGCAACCTGGGAACCCGCTGCCAATTTGGCACATGCACCGGTGTTGGTGCAAGCATTTGAGCAACAATTGCACAACGAGGACGTTGCGTCTTAAAAGGAGGGAGGTCTGTAATACCAAGGGTTAGCCATATGATCTAGATGTGAAATTTGGTTTGGTAACATCTAGAATAATGTTATACATGATGGTCAAAATAGATCAGATAGAAGTATCACCAAAAGAGTACTTCTACTAATAGGGCAAAAACCGAAATAGACTTGAGAACCTTAGAACCAATAGTTAGACATATGATTTAAAGGTGAGAATCGGTTTGGTAACATCTGGAAGGATGTTACACATGATGGACTAAACAGATCAGAAAGAGGTATCACCAAAAGGGGACTTCTACTAATAGAGTAGGAACCGAAATATGCCTGAAAACTTTGAAGGCAATTTCGGAGGCCTAAACGGATGAATTAGGCCTCAAAAATGTGCAGATCCCCCCCCCTAATGAAGGAAAGGCTGGCCTTCCCTCCCCATTGGTTTGTCTTGTCGAGAGCTTTCCAATGGTACCTTACTCATGTGATTCTGAGATTCCTATAGGAAGATTCCCTAAAAGATTCCCTCCGGTCAAAGCTCGTTTGACCAACCAGATAGGACCTAGACCAGACAGGTCACCCATCCAAGTAAGTAATCCAAGGGTGGAGCTTGCTGACATGTCACCTATCTGTATCCCTAATCCTATGGTGGAGCTTCCTTGGAGGAGATCCTCTTTGTCTATATAATAAAGAGAAGGTGCTCCCTTGGGGCATCGAATGTTTGAGTGTGCAATCTGTGTTTTCTCTCTTCTCTTGTCCTCGGAGTATTACAGCTGCAATGGCCAAATCATGACATTCCGCTAGAATGGTGGTGCATAATTTTGGGACATTTGGGATCCATAATCTGCCATCCCAAAAGGTGAGTCCTTGGGTGTTGGTGACACCTTTGGATGATTGTGATTCTACAATCTATGGATCAGTTTTTGTAGCAGCCAGAATCTCTTGCTAGAATTCAGGGTTAATCTTAACCTCTACCACCAAGTTGTTGTCCATTGGCATGCGGGTTAATGCATCTGCAAGCTGCTTCTTACCTTCCACATAGGTGGTTGTCATGTTGAAGCGTTGTCGTCACTCTGCCCACCAAATTTGGCGACAAGATAGATCCTTCTGCATCTCGAGGTAGACTAGAGGTTTGTGGTTTGTCTCTACTATAAATGCCTTCTTGCCCGAGTAGTGCTTCCAATGCTTGGTTGCTAGAACGATGGCCAACTCTTCTTGTTCTGTGGTGTGGTACCAAGTTGCGCTCTACTGGTAATAACTTTTGAGAGAAATATGCAATTGGATGCCATTTGTCATGCCACTCTTGTTGTAAGACTACTCCTATGGCTACGCTTGATGCATCTGTAGCCAACTTGATTGGACATTTTGGGTCATACCACTTCAAGATTGGTGCATGTAGAAAGGCGGCCTTCAATTCTTGAAAGGCCAACTCTTGTGCAGTTCTCCATGTCCACTTCTTCTCCTTGCCAAGTAGTGCCGTTAAAGGCTATGCAACCTTGGAGAAGTCCTTGACAAATCTACAATAGAATCCCGTCAACCCCAAGAAGCTCTTAAGTTGAGTCTGATCTTCTGGGGCACTCCATTTTTGAATGACCTCTATTTTATGTGTCAATACTTGAATGCCCTTTGCACTTACTCTATGCCCCAAGTAGTCTACTTCAGACTTGCAAACTCACACTTTGAGATTTGGCGTACAACTGATTCTGTCTTAGAATCTGGAGGACCTCTCATAGATGTTGCTTGTGTTCTGTCATCATGCTACTATATGTTAAGATATCATCCAAGAAGACGATAATAGACTTATCCAAGTATGGACGAAATATATCATTCATTAGACTCATGAAAGTGGCGGGTGCATTGGTGAGGCCAAAAGGCATCACAAGATACTCAAAGTGGCCATACTTGGTTCAAAAGGCAGTTTTGTACACATCCTCCTCTACAATTCGGATTTGATTGTAACCGCTCCGCAAGTCCAATTTGGTGAAGTATCTCACTCCATGGAGTTGATCAAACAAGTCATCCATGCGAGGTAAGGGGTATTTGTTCTTCACTGTTTGCTGATTGAGACCTTGATAGTCACTGCACATGCGCATTATACCATCCTTCTTCTTCACAAACAAGACAAGGGCCCCATATGGTGATACGCTAGGTTGGATGAACCTTTTCTGCAGCATCTCCTCAATTTGAGTCTTACACTCCTCCAACTCATGAAGTGATAGGCGATATGGGGCCTTACAAGGAGGCATCTTCCTCAGAAATGTCTCAATTTTGTGATCTACTCGCTGCTTTGGTGGTAATCCTGAGGGTAGATCATCTAGAAAGACATCTTGAAACTCATCCACCATATCCTTCAATTTCTCAGGAATTTGTCCATTGAGTTGTGCACTCTGGACTTCTCTTATTAGACCCATAAAACATCTATCGGTCTTACAGACAATTGCCGTCCCTACGACATATAGAGGCAATTTCTACCTATGTGATTTTTCTTTAACCCCAATGATTGACCATTGGTGGGTTCTCACTACTTTCTTCCGCCAATCCACCAAAGGGTTGTATTGCTCCATCCATGGCATGCCTAAAATTGCATCATAACAAGCTAATTGTATCACTTGCCACTCAATTGCTTCCTGATATTCTCCTATAGAGAGGGTTACCCGTCTAGGTAATGATTCAATCCTCTCAGTTTGCCCATTTGGTAACTCTACTTCTTCACTTCCATCTCTCTCTAGATCCATTCCCAATCTTATTGCAACAGAGCAAGACAAGAAATTCTCTGTTGCTCCCGGATCTATTAATACTCTCACTTGATTACCTTCTAGCTACATTACAAATGATAGACTTTGCTATTAAGAATATACCATTAACAATAAAAGAGTTGTATCAAGCAATAGAGTAATACTATACTGGCTATTTGGTTTGATGTCATTTACAAAAATGTTGATTATAATTCACAAATATATATCAAAATAATATGAAAATTAAAAAAAAAAATATATGGACCTTTTTTGCAATGATGAAGTATAAGTATGAACATACGATGTTGTCGTTAGCCACCAAAGGATTCAAATTAATAAGAAATTCTTAAACAAAACATCAGATTATTTAGAATTAAGTATGAGTAATAATGTGAGGTCTAAGAAACTATGCATTGAGTTGATCATTTGTATTCTTAATATCAAGAGATAAAAAAAAATTCATATATTGAAAACATACATTCTGTTTGGATAATAGTTTTCTTATTCCAATAACTCAGTTCAAGCATACAAATGTGAATCATTAGATTTTTGAATCTAACATATTCTTGATTGAGCTTGTAACATTACATATTTATGTTTTATTATTATTCTATGATTTCCTCTGAATAAAATTTACAAAAAGACTATAAAAATAGTATTACAATTCATTAACCTGTTAGTGAAATAACCTACCATGGTCTAATTATTTAAATTATTTGAATATTAGTTAAATAACTTATTTAGCATCCAAGAGAAACTTAAAGACTTGATTGATTCTCTCAATGAGACAGAAATAATATCTCTGTAAATGGATTGGATAGTTAGAGATTGTTGATGTAACTTACTTTGTGCTTGTCTTTTCTTATATAAAAGTACAAATAAATCAAATCCATGAGTTCCATAATTTTTTAAATAAATAAAATAAAATAACAAAAAAACATAAAAATTTTAATTCCAAAAATCACTAAAAACTTGGAGGTATGAAATTAATTTTATAATGCTATGGAGATTTTTTGATAAATAAAGTACATCATTTTGTAATTTGTAATAATATCTCTATAAATTTTACATAAGAGTAGAATCTCACTATTGCATATATAAGACTAACAAATATACTCTGTTTATCCATCATATTATTTTTTAAATTTACTTTCTAAAGCTTACATAAATAATAATTCTTTATTATTCATTTATGGAATAAATTTAGATGGAAAGGGTACTTGTGACAACCCAATGTCTATGTAATATAGTATAATCAATAAGAACAAGTCAATCCAATAGTCAAAATTGACTAAAAGTGAAGGAAATAAGTCACAAAGTGTAGTTCCTTTATTTATTTTTGTTTAACCTATTGGGCAAAAACCACTCCCTGTTCAAGGGTAGAGGCACCCACTATTGCACTCTACAACAAACCAAAGAGATTCTAAATCACTCTCAAAACTAATGTAACCAAAGTTACCTTAAAGGTGATGGTTCACTTTGCCCCAAAGCCTTCAACCCCAATGACATGTACTACACCTCCCATAAGGCACGCCACTAAAGTAGTCTTTTTGGTGGTGGAATATTCTTGATTTTTTATTTTGCATTACTTGTGGCACTTAGGACTTATCAAATATATCACCGCCACTCTACAACTTCATAACCCAATAGCCAACCCTCTCCTTGAGATTCAAACAACTCAAGCTCCTATTTTACAATTTGCACCACTACTAGTGCAAGGCCATTTTTTGTTAGTGTGCTAGGTGCATATAGATTAATCAGACTAGACTTTGGTTTATATACAAAGTTGCAAGGGAAAGTGGATGATGAGATTATTGGGGCTAAAGCCTTACAATTTCCTATTACTACTCAACTTTGCTCCAAAGGGTCTTTGATGGTTAAGCAGCTCCTTGCCAAACCTAACTACTACACCACCATTAATTAAGGTCTTTAGTCCTATCTTATCATATCATAACTACCTAATAAGCTTATGATAACTGTAAATAAATGTATCAATCTTCCCCAAAGTATGAATTTGAATCATGAATTCCTCCCCAAAGTTATCGCACCAAAGTGGTACTTGGCCAAGAAGGTGTTAAAAATGCAAAGGGCATTTGTCTTGAAAATTCCTATAGGACCAAAATTTTTTGGCTTCTTTCCTATCTTTTAAACTTTACAAAGAGCTTCTTCTTCTTGATGGTATTCAAAGTTCTTGCAAGTGTTTTTAAGTTCTATGTATAAATTATTGGAGGAAATGGCTAAGTATAGACTAATCTAGCACTATGGTTCCACTAGCTTGATCTTTGTTGTGAAGAGCACCCTTTGGCTTTGAGTTGCCAAAGAAATTCCTCAATGTGCTCCTTGTAATCTATGATCTTCAACAAATAAGAATTATGGACTTCATTGAATTTCCTATCTGAATGTCCTTTGAGTTGGATGGTTAACTAGTCCATTTGCTCCTCTTCATAGACCTTTGCTTCCAATTTTGTACATGTAGCTTCAATTTATGGATCTTTGTCTGAACTGATCTCCCTTTGGCTTCTTCTCAAAGTAGCTCTTTCCTCTACCTTGGCCAATATCAGCTCCTTTGCCTAAGTTTCCAACTGCAAGGCCATTTCCTTCACTTGTAATAATATGGAGTTAGCACACAAGTTAGCAAAGACTATCAAGTAATAAAACAAGCCAAATATAGCTAGGAATTCTAAGAATAATCTAGAAGCATCTAGGAAGTTTCTTAGTAGAATTTTAAGAAGTACCTATGAAGCTTCTTGGTGGGAAGCTTCTAGGTACCTTCCAAGGATTGGGTAACATGCATACCAAGTTAATTGCAAGCTGAGCTTGTATGCCAAGTAGGTAGCTTCTAGAAGGAAGCTTGTTAAGTAGCTTAGCTTGGACTCCAAGAAGGCAACTTTGAGAAGGAAGTTTCTCAAGAACCTGGTATTGTTTCATTATAAACACCAAAGCTCAAGCTCATGCTATGCATTTAGATTTTCCCTCATTTGAGAGTCCAATGTCATCTTCTATTATGATCTTCCATTCTCTTATTTCTCTCCTATGTCTTTTACATCACTAAAAAGGTTCTTCTTAATTGGCAAATCTTTGTAGTTGTAATCTTTAAATACAAAGAAGCCCAAAGATGACAAAGTGCAAAGTTTCTTTGGGGAAGATTCAACATCTTCCTAAGCCATGTAGATAGCAATTAGCAACTCACAAATCAGCAATATAGGATAAGACAAGGATGATAAGACATCAAATATATAATATACATGCAAGGAAGTGCAATCTTGATAGATTTTGCACTTCTTCCATTGTTAGATTTTCTTAAGTTTGAGTAGGAAGTACTATATAAGGCTTCAACCCATTGTAAACCCACTTCAACCTATTGATGGAAGATGTATACAATGAAAGGGCCAAAGTCCCAAAGTTTCTTTGCTTTATTCCAAGTATTTGTATCAAGTGTTTGTTGAGTGACTTTTAGGAATCTTTGTGATAGGAATCCAAGTGATTGAGTGTGTGTGTGATTACTAATACTTGTATCTAGGATGTGTGATCTCAAGTAGCTCTGAAGAAACAATGCCTTGAGAGGTCTTAAGTGAGCTATAGTGTTGATAGTACAACATGAGCAAAGATGAAGTGTAATCACTAATGCAAAGATCATTTAAATGAAGTCATGCCTTCTTGGAGAGGTGCAATGAAATCTTTAGAGTAGGATTCTTTATAATAGAAGTAGCCTTTTTGGGTTGATTGGATCATCACTTTCAAGAAGTAGTTAGAACTTATCATAAGTGAAAGTGATTGTTGGTTTGTTTCTATTTGTTGTAGTGTGCCACATCGTTGATGCTATCCTCTTTTAGGAGTGGTTCTTTCCCAAAAGGTGAATTAAGTAACAAAAATAATTGCAATAGTGACACTTCTCTTCAATTCTAACCATTTATAAACTATATCTCTATCTATTTCTTATTATCATACCACATTTTGGTTGAGATTGGAATACCATAGAGCTATGGTATAGTAGGAGGCCAAAGAAGCCATGGGTGGTCATGGAAGACAAGGTGGTTGTAGAGGTGGTAGTACTAATACCTATTAGGGTATGCTCTTGCTTCTAACACAACCATATTTACTTGGATTAAGTAGTTGGAGCAAAGATTAGCTAGCATGGCTATAGCTCAAAGGAGATCAGATTCAAGTGTGGTGGCTTCTACATCTTATGTTGGTGATATAGATCTACTTGAATTCATGTCTAGATTGGTACAAGTAGATGCATCCATTGCAATAATTCGGAATGAAATACTTGAGCCTAGAGGATGAACCTTCAAAGAAGTGGGAGTTGGTAGATAGATCAGGCTTCCTTAGTCTAAGGCACTACAAACCTCATCCATAGCTCCCAGACATCCTAATGCATGCATGGTAGGTGGAAATGATAGACAAGATGGACCAAATATTGGTCAATCACCTACATCTATCAAGACTTTGTCTAGACAATGTTAGAGGCAACCTAGTCAATTATGCACTCTCATTTGTTCTCAACAACCAATATGTTTACATTGGGAGTTGACCCAACTTTAGTGTTCTTGTTGGCTACCACACTTTATGAGATTAGAGATGGTATGGTTGTTGCTTCTAGTGAGAAGGTGGTTGATGGTGGAGCCATCTTGGTTGGGGACCATGGGATGAGCATCCGTTTGGCTACCATTGGCTTGTGGCAAGTAATAGTTGCTAGATTGGAAGAATACTTGCTAGACCACATTTGAGCAAGTTGGGTTTATGCTTGGGATGATTTACTAGACAAAAAGAGTGGGATTTTCAGTTTGATTGGACCTTCAAGGAAGGTCTATAGACCATACAGGGTCTATTAGACTCTAGTGTTCAGCCCTTTATGTTGAGGAAGACTATAGTTCTTGGTCTTGAGCTATAAAAGACTAATATTGAGAGGTGTCTATTTTAGATCTAAATCCCTTTGGTAGGTGATTCCATACAATATATCACATGTAAGGAGCTCATTGTCTAGAATTAGCATGGTCATCCATTTGATATTTTTGTGCTAACAGTCCATGTCATTGCAATAGTAATAGACTCATATGATGTGTTAGTTGGTAGAACAATTTTATACTCCATATGATTCAATATTAACTATTAGGAGAAGACAACGCACTAAAGACCAAGTTTGCAATTGAGTTAATAATAAATATATCACATGCTTATATATTTTAGGAGTAGTCATCTTGGCTCACTATAGTCAAGGACCATGGCATTAATATCAACATCTATTAGTTCCATTACATGGTCCAATTAATCACTCGAGGAGAATGCCTATAAGATGATAGTCTTGTACCAAAGGAGATCACTAGGATTTGCAGTATGAGTAAAGTTGTTCCATCTACCTTGGATGTTAGATTGTGGAGTTTTGATGAAGAGTTGCAATATTATGCAGATTGGTTTGTATAATAGGCTTGAAGTGAAGCTTATGTACCAATTCAATGATAACATTCCATAGTTTATTACCTTATCACCTTTGGATACCATACTTATTTCTTTGCAATATTCAACAAAAGATTATACTTATTGGATTTGTTTGGTAGGACCAACATTAAACCAACTATAATATTGCAAGCAAACACATGGGTTCAAAGGTATTTTTATATGGAGAACTAGACTATTAGAAAAGTCTCTCTACAACATGCGGCACTTGGCATGCCAATATCTTGAATTATTACCAAGTCAATAGTAAAGGGGTACCAAAAGACCTTACTATCAAATATTTCCATTGGGGTTTAGGATCTTCAAAGACATAGTAGCATTCATTAGGTAATTTTTGGATAGCCATGTCAAAGACATACCTACCTTAGCCAAGGTTAAGGTTTACAAAATCTCTATTTTGGTATTTTGGTTTTGGGAGATGCTACATACACTATGACATCTTCAAGTTCATTAGTAGTTTTTCCAACATACTTTTTGGAGTATATCTCTTTCATGAGTGACTCTTACATATGGGTGATTGAAAGTATGCATCAAGTCATATCCTAGATTGGACCTTTATGTGTTTTTGGATACAAATAGAGTTGAATCTTGGAGCCATCATTTTTTTATCTTTGGTGTACAAACCAATTACCTACAAAGGTTTTACAACTTGTTTATGATGGTATTAAAAAATTAGCACACCTTACTATTGATGATATTTTGGATGTTGGGCACCAATCTTAAATGGTAAGAGTGATTGATTTTTGATCTATAGCAATGGTGAACCTTGTAGGACAGCCCATAGTTGCTTAACTATACTCATGAATTTTCCAACTTCCCATGCTTATCAAGAGTGAGCTCTTGGACTTTTTTAGGACTCACATTCAAAAAATTGGTTGAGCACAATATTGATGAGAGAGAGTGGGTGATAGGTTTATATGCTAGTATCATTGCAAATTCAAAATTTTTAGAGGAATTCAATCATCAACTTTTAGGTCAAGCTATGGAACAAAATTGCTTGACCTAGATTGTTGAGCAATGTGGGATACACATGAAAAACAACACCACTCAAAAATTTGTGAGCTATGTACCTATCAAGATGTTTTAGACCCATGTTGGGAAGCAACATGCCAAGTAAGCATGGTATTCTTGGTATGTAACCTACGAATACTAGTGAGAGTGATCTACTTGGAGTATATTTAAGTGAATGTGGTCCATTTGAGATGCAATTATATGATATGTGGAGCTTATGATCAGAGTAGATGAAGTTTTCCACTCTGACATTATGAACTCTAGTGGTTGGGAGTATGATAATATTGCTCTCAAGGTCCAGATATAAGAAGTTATTAGTGCATCTTCCACCTCTATGATAGTTATAGAGGTGGAAGATGCACTTTGGAGTCAAACATTGGATCCAAGCTTGCAAGAGGGTTTAGAAAGGGACGAGATAGAAATTTTGGGAGGTTCTTGAGGATCTAAAAAGTTGTTTTGCCATATATATATGAATAATTTGATTTCTTGAAGGGTTTGGATTGAGCTACTAGTGATACATATGACTTTTGATGTCATTATAAATATAGTGATATAGATAGAGCCTTGTTTCAGAGTAGGAATCAAGACCTTTTGTGGTTGGTTTGGTAGAGATCTCACATAGAGAACATAATTTAGCCACAATGATGCAAGACAAGAAAGATATGCATGGGAGCTACACATATAGGTAGGCATGTGGAGATTTTATCCTTAAACAAGCCAAGTGCTTCAAATTGGAAGGTAAAAGTCTTCTTTAGGTATGGGAGTATGGTAGAATGTAGGTGTAACAACCCAAAAAACTCAGAATTGAAGTATTTTAGTACGTAACAGGTCAATCCCACAAGGATATGGGTAAGAAATGTGGTCACATTTGAGTCCTTTACTATTTATTATTTAACCTCTTGGACAAAGACAATTCCCAAACAAAGACAATGACACCAAGAAGGTGAATTGTGGAAATAATGAAGAATAATCACTCACACAAAAGAACATAACTCCAATGAATTTTGAGAAAGTGATGGTTTAGTATGAGAGGTGCTCCTCTTCTTTGAAGGTCTTTGAAGGTCTCTCTGGGAGTTAATTCAAATCATATTATTTTGACTGAAGTTGAAAATTCTTTGTAGATGAATGTACAACCCTTTCAAAGACAAGGTGTGTGGTCTTCCAAAGTTAAGGACAATCCCTTCTTTGGAAGACACTTACAAAGAAGAGGAGCACCTCTTATACTCTCCACCCCATCCCACAGATCCTTGCTCCTTCCAAAGAAAATGAACATATGGTCTTCCAAAGATAATGTGCATCCTCTTTCACAAGGCACTATGTTCCCTAAATTAAATGTGCTCTCCTTGCAAAGGTACCATTTTCACCAAATATAACATATTTTCCTCCCAAAGGCATCCACTTTACCAAAAAATAATGTTCTACTTTTTGAAAGGCATGGTCTCCTCCCAAGACCAATGTTCTACTTCTCAGTAAGGCACTACCTTTGCTTGAAACCCAATGTCCTACTCTTCAAAAGGCACTATCTTCTTCAAATGATGTTCTACTCTTTGCAAGGCACTATCCTCATTGAAAACCCAATGTTTTGCCCTTCAAAACGCATGATCTTTGAGACACCATAAGATATTTGTGAGAATCTATCCATTTGGTCTTCACACTTTGGCTACTCACAACACTGCAACATAAAATCCATAAAGTCATTGTATCAAGAAATTGCACCAAAGCCAAGGATCACACATATAAGGCAACATGCAATGTTTACTTATCTTTACCAAAGTGCAAACACTAATCAAGAAATTTTCAAAGAGAGTTTGAGAAAGGTGACAAAGAGTTATGATGCTCTTTCACTTATTCACTCATCATATAATGGATGATGTAGCACTTTGAATGATGCACTTAAATAGTTGCAAACACTTAGGAACTAAGGACTAAAAAACTAACAAATGTCCACTACCTAATGGTCCATGATGGCAAGTGTTGGAGGTGAAACTCTAGGAGGTATGGCTTGAACATCATGTTGCGCCACTGCTTCCTCAATTGGCTCTAAAGACTCTAATGCCTCCTCAAAATGTTCCTCTAGTTCCAGATTCTCTATGGCTTGATCAAAATAGGCTCTAATGGATAGCAAGGTCATCCTCAAGCTTTCCTTTAACTCTTTAAAATTCCTCTTTATTCTAGTCCTAAGTCTTAAGGTTATTTACTCTAATATCTAGTCTCCAAGTGGTTCCATGAGGTTCTAATATATAAGCCTAAGCTCTTGTACTTCCTCTATGGTGAAAGTGTCATTTTGTGATTTTCATAGCCCATGAAAAAAGTAAACGAGTGCGGTTTATCTCCATAAAGATGAAGTAGGTTGTATGATGGATCCCACAATTGAGCTACTGCCATATGAGAAATCTATGTGCTTTTAAGTAGCTGGCCATGTGGAGTATGATCTTATACTTTTCAAGATGGTTGTAACCTTAGATGGTGGAGATTTGAGAGAAAGTTGTTTTAGTTTGAGGTGTCTCAAGGAAGAGGAGGATGTTGGGAGTGAGAGTTGTAGCAACGTGTGAGCATTACAGCATTGGGGAAAACATTTGACAAGGAGATGTCCCATGCTCCTAATCTGCCACTCCCAAATCTTTTTCTTATCAGACTTCAGATTCTACACCATGATGGCTTACGGGATTAAATGGTGGCACATTTTGGGGCGGGATTCATGGAATCAATGATGGAAAACTCAGATCATGTCATCCTTTAAATTCTTACTTGTGAGCAACTTTGGGATTTGACAATCTATGTACTCTAATAGATAGAGAATGACTTAATTTCACTCATGAGTGTCAAGGTGGAGATTTGAGGGGATCTATTTGTCAAAAAATGAAGAGGCTAAATGACAAATTTGCAAGGGTTTGGGTCCAAATAGGAGAAGCCTAAACTTCTTCAAGGATTGAACAAGTTAGGGAAGATCATTTGAGAAGAGAAAACTATGGTTGGAGAAAGGAGCTAATAGACTACAATTGAGAGATAGAAAACAAATGATTAAAGTAGATTCTAGGAGAGATATCATAGTTGAATCAAGGGGGTAGAATTCATATCCAAGAGCACAAAATAGACAATTTGGAGAGCTTTGTGAGACATTTTTATGATATGTCAATGGATTTGAAGAGAACATAAAATGCTTTTAGTACAAAGCACAAGAAATTCTAGATTCTGATCAATCTCAAAATAGATTTGGTCAATTAAAGTTGGAACTTGGGGAAGTGAGGTGGTGGAGATGAGATGTTGATCAAGTTTGGAATTTTTGTCACTCCTAAAGTCAGGTTAGAATCACTTTATGAAAAATCCAATACTATTGGTGGTTAATTCTTGCACTTCTATGCAAAGGTTTTGTGTGAATTCCTTACATAGAAAATTTAGGATCTTGGATCAAGCATCCTTCTATAAAGCTCACAAGTTAGCCCAACTCAAGAATTGATCCATATTTAGGGGTTGGGATTTGGATTTGATTGAGCCATCAAACTTGGTAAGGGTTTAGAGAAGATTACAAGTATCTAGTGTAGAAAATTTGGCTGGCTTAGGATACTAGGAGAGAGAAAACCAATGTAATATGTTTCACTAAAAATATTGTCATAAGTTGAAGAGGACCATTTCTATCTTCAATAATTACCAAATGCCAAACCTTCTATTTTTGTGTCCATGATTGACAATTTTAGGTTAGTAGAGTGGCTTTGAGGATTATATGTATCTCTAATCTTGAAATCTAGTGGAAATTGCCAAGACCCAAGAGCAACCCTCAATTAGGGATTCAAAATTAGGATGAAAACCTACAATAGAATTAGCCAAGTTTGAGACCTTGTCAAGGAAGCTGTAGTGGTCTGATTACTGTTTTTTTATATCATTGGAAATTTTATCTCATAATCTTTCCAATGAATCCTAGAACATGTGCATTTAAGTTGCATAGAAAAAGTTCTGTCCATATAAGTTATATAGAGTTTTCCCCATCAAAAAGATATAGAATTCCCCACTTGGATTAGAAATTGGTTGAAACCTCAACTACATATTGGAGGAAGCTTGGAGTACAAATTGAAATTAGCTTGATGATAGAGCAAGAAGGTTCTAAAGCTCATTTTTGACAAAATAGCACAAAGAGTTGTTGCGGAATTCTTGTGATTTGGTCCTCTCCTTGCTTCTATAACTATTTATACACACAATTGGTTTGGATTAATGTGCGGAAATTGCATTTAGGTTCTTTCCTTCTAGGAGTATTGTATATTTCTCCTTGGTAATGCTAGAAAAAACAAGAGTGTGTATCATGATGATAGGTTAGGTTACCAGTTACTACCCTACCCAATAGCAAGAATACCAAAACAAGAGCGGAGGGTTTTGAGGGGTTGGGTGACACATGTGCTCAGATTAGTAGTGACAAATTTGCACACAACCTTGGATCCATTAGCTCCAAACCTAGGCACTCTATGTGTTCCCAAACAAAGAAAGGCAAGGTACAATAATGGCGGTCTCCATGAATCTACCATTGTCTACTCCATGATATCACATACCCACTTCACCATGTTCTTGCATTGGTCCTCTCTTGACCCCTTCACCAATAATTGCACCATCACTTTGCCATCTTGAAGAACTTTGGTTGGTGTAGAATTAGGAGCTACTACTAAGAGTTGAAGCTTCTCCTACTTCTCCTTGTTCATGCAAACTGTAGTAGTGATGAGCTCTTGATGCACCACCTTCAACCTATCTTGGAAGTTCTTCACATTCTTGATATTTAATGATATTAGTCTCTCTCTTGTAAGCAATTATTCATTATTCATAATTCACCTTTAGATGGCTTATAGTGATTTATTGGTCATCAATTACCTCACTTGTGTTTTGAATTGCAAGATCCACTCTTTGGATTTTACCTTTTCTTTGGCTACCAACTTCCAAAGATTTGGATCCATCTTCCAAAGAGTCTCAAATTGATTCTTCACCAATGATTCTCTTCTTCAATCTCTTGCTTAGGACCTTGTAGTGTGATCAATTCTCTCTCAAGTTCCCAATCCGCTCAACCTTCAACCACTTGCTCTTCTCTTGCTCTTCATGGGCAATTTTCATGGTCTTTAACTCTTCCTACAAAGCAATTGACTTTCCACCTTGATTCTTCTATTCTTCACCAAGATATAAAGAACTTCACTCTTCAAGGCAATCACCTTCACTTTTTATTGCTCTAATTGTGAATGCATCTTGATCACCATAGATGAGTAGTTGGATACCCATGAATGATTCTTTTTGTAGGTTGGGTTGTGATTATACAAGACTGTGAGCCGGCCTGTCTCTCACTCAGGATGAACCTCTGATGGCTATTATGGTAGCGCACCATGGACTAAGAAGGCAAGGAACCCCAACTCCATCATACTCCTCCAAGGCTAACACTCCAAGACTCAAGACATTGCTCACTAGAGAACTCAATGAGAGAGAGATAGTTGCAAATGAAAGGATGATGAGTACATCCTCACTCCTTGTTTATATACTTGTGAAATAGTTACGTACCAAAGTTACTAATTACCGTAGTAACTCAAGTTACTAGACTAAAAGTCAAGTAAAGTCAAAAAGTAGAAAGGAATATCCATTCACATGGGCATATTCCCCTAAGCATGTGGTCTTATCTTGACCCAACCACTAAGTCAAGGATTCCTTCACATGGGCTATCCTTGGAATAAAGAAGAATCCAAAAGAAAAAGGTTTGCGGGCCCAAGAGTTCTCAACTCTTTCCTCAAAGCCAAACACCTAGGAATAATGCCAAGTCAACACACTAAAATCCAAAATAGTGGTGCTCATCTTTTCTACTTCCTCTAAAGTAAGGTCCACTCTATCTTAGCTATGACTAACTTTAGCTAACCATGACTAATATAGAACCATCCTTTATCTCTATAAATAATATCTCTTAAGTACTTGTAATACCAAGCTAAATATCACAATACCACACACATGCACAAATGGGTGTTACATTTACCCCCGGACTAAGTTTTCACTTTGTCCTCAAAGTGAAGGTCTCTCTACCTTCTATGGTACATCTTCAACTTATCATGGTTAATCCTATCAAAGTGTCTTCCTCCCAACTCCTTGAGATCATAGGTGTAATTGCCCCACACCTTCTCTACTATGAAAGGTCCAAAGTACTTAGGCAAAAACTTCTTTTGCACTCTCTTGAATCGAATGGAATCAAACAACATTACCCAATCACCTTATTTGAAAGGCTCCACCTTCTTCTTGCCTTGCCTCTTGTCATAGCTCTCCTTTTGTTTCCTTTGGGCTTGCTCCACTCGAACCATAGCAACTGCTCTTGCCTCTTCCAACTCCATGAGTTGATCCTTCCTTGACTTCTCTGCATCACTTCCTTGTGCTTTCTTCAATCTCCTATGAATGCTTTGGAAGGTAGGAAGATCAAAGTGAATAGGTAAGGTAGACTCAATACCATACACCAATTGGAATGGAGAATATCCGGTGGAAGTCTTCATGGTTGTCCTATACTCCCACAAAACTGCATGAATCCTCTTGTCCCAATGATATTTAGCCCCCTCCATTTCTGCATCTTTGGCCAACATCATGCACAAGGTCTGATTGGTTCTCTCTGCCAAGCCATTGGAATTTGGCTTATAGGATGTAGTTACTCTATGTGTGATAGAGAAATGTCGTAGCATGGCTGTAGTAATGCTTCCTGTAAACTCTCCTCCTCTATCAGAAACCAACTCCAAAGGGCATCCAAACCTAGTGATAATGCGTTCATAAAGAAATCTACCCACTTCATCTTCATTCTTGTCCCTCAATGGTCTAGCCTCAACCCACTTGGTAAGGTAATCAGTAACTACCACAATGTACCGATTGTTCCTTGGGGTTCTATTGAGAGGACCTACAAAATCAATTCCCCACTTCTCAAAAGGTCCTAGCAATGGAATTGATCTAAGTGGTGGAGTGGATGTAGACTTTCTAGCAAAAGCTTGACAAACATGACAAGTTTTGCAATAATCAAGACAATCCTTGAAAATCCCTCTCCAATGGTAACCTGCATCTAGAATCTTGAAAGCAGTCACCTTTCCTGCAAAGTGTCCTCCACATACTAAACCTTCATGGAACTCCTTTATGAGTAGGATAGACTCTTCCTTACCCACTGCTCTTCGAAGTAGACCATCTGCTCCTTGGTGAAAAAGAATATCCTCCACCATTGTGTAAGGTCTAGATCTTGCTGCAAGGGCCTTCCTCTCCCTAGCATGCATCCCTTCTGGATAGTTACCTTTTGTCACAAAATCCACAATCTCCTTGTACTCCATTGGAACCTCTTGAGTGACTGAGATTGTCATGAGCTCCTCATCCAGGAAGGAATCATCCACTGGCTCATCTCCATCATGATCATAGGCTCTAGATAATAAATCAGCATTTGCATGTTTCTTTCCTGGCCTATCTTCAATGGTGTAGTCATACTCAGACAAGAGTATCATCCACCTTGCTAGTCTCCCTTCAACATTAGGCTTGTTGAAGATGTACTTCAAAGCCTTGTGATCCGTGAAAATGGTGGCTTTCCCTCCAATCAAGTAGTGTCTAAACTTCTTGAGACCAAAGATCACTGCCAACCCTTCTCTCTCCGTGACAGAGTAGTTCTTCTCTGCTGAAACCATCTGCCTACTAGCATAAGCTATTGGATGATCATGCCCATCTTGGTCTAATTGACTAAGAGTGCATCCTATAGCTACATTAGAAGCATCAGTGTAGAGGATGAAAGGTTTACTCCAATCAGGTTTAGCAAGAATTGGAGCTACAACAAGGGATTACTTGAGCTCCTCAAAAGCTTTGAGAGCCTCCTTGTCTTCCAAAATCACCATGTAATCTATACCCTTCTTCATGTAGATGGTCAATGCATAAGCCTTGTTGGAAAATGAGAAGATGAACCTCCTATAGTACCCAACCATCCCCAAGAATTGGCGTAACTTTGTCAAGCTTGAAGGGAATGGAAGGTCTGAGATTTTCCTCACCTTCTCAAGATCAACTGCTATTCCATCCTTGGAGATGATATGCCCCAAAAGTAGACCTTCTTCACATCCAAAAATGCACTTCTCTGGGTTGAGTGATGCATTTGCCTCATCCAAGCGTTGCAAGACTTTGATTAGGTGCTCAAAGTGCTCCTCCTTGCTCCCATAGACACAAAAGTCATCAATGAAATCTCTCACAAATTTCCCAATGAAAGGTTCAAATACCTTGTTCATGAACCGTTGGAATGTGGCTGGAGCATTGCAAAGCCCAAAAGGCATGACCTTGAAAGCATAAGTTCCCCAAGGTGTGGTGAATGTGGTGAGTTGTTGATGCTCTGGTGCAATCTTGATTTGGTTATATCCACTATAACCATCTCCAAAACTGTACCTCTCATGACATGCAACCTCCTCCAAGATCTCATCAATGAATGGCAATGGGTAGTAATCCTTCTTGGTAACAGCATTGAGCTTCTTGTAATCCACACATACCCGAAGCTTGCCATTCTTTTTCTTCACAATGACAATTGGAGACACCCATTCTGAATTCTCCACCTCAAAGATAAATCCAGCCTCCTTGAGCTTATCAATCTCCTCCTTCACAACCAAAGATATTGGTGGGCTAATGCGACGTTGCTTTTGGCGGATTGGTCTTGCATGTGACTCCACCTCTATCTTGTGCTCCTCCAAGGTGACTTCCTTCAAATCCTTGTAACTAAAAGCAAACACATGGATGAACTTGCAGAAAATCTCCTCAAATCTCACCTTCTCCTCCTTGGTAACATTTGGGCCATACTTGAGGGTAGATAACCTTCTCTCTACCTCCTCAAGTGTCAATGGTGATTTATCTGGGTCCTTCAAAACCTCTGGCTTAGGTGCAAAATCCATAGCACACAAAGGATACACATCTGAATCAGATTCAGATTCATCCTCCTCCGTGGAAGTCTCCTCTTCCATGCTTGTGTCCACACCTGAAGCTCCTTCTTCAAAATCTGATTCCCAATAATCAGAAGATGGTGTATCTGAATGTGAAGTGTTGGTGGTGTTAGTCACAGGAACAGTGACTCTATGGTTTGATGGCCCAATCCTCAAGTACCCTTTGTGTCATCGATCAGTTGTGCGTGCTGCTCTCAACCATGGCCTCCCAAGAAGTAAGTCATAGCTTGAATCCTTCAAGACTTGGAAAGTCATGAGATTTTGAACTCCCATAACTGAAACTACCACCTTATCCATCACCCCTACTGGTCGAACTTGTTGCTTGTTTGCCATGCTCACCACAAATGTTGAAGGTCTTGAGGGTATCATACCCAACTTCTTCATCAACCTTTCTGACATGGCATTGATTGCTGATCCTCCATCAACCAATGCATCCTTGATGTTGTGACCATTCACTCTCACATCAATCTTGGAGGCATATTCGCAAGCTTCCCATGGTGCTGGCTTGGCATCCACCACCCCCATTGATACTGGAACTTTTGCCTTCTTCTTCTTCTTGCTCCTTGTAGAACTCAAACCACCTCTAAGCTCCTTTCTCAAGGTAGGGTTCAAAGCAATTAATTGGCCCACTGTGATGTTAGCCTTGTGACTACCAACATCCTCCAACACATTGTAGTTCCATTGTTGCTTTGAGATCAAGAAGTCCTCCATCCCCAACTTCTTCCTTGGAGTCTTTGTTGTTGATTGTGTTGAGGTGCGAGTGCTCCTAGTAGACATAGGAGTATCCTTGCTTGAAGTAAATCCTTGAGAAGAGTGAACATCCTCTGCAAAACGAGCTCTCTTCTTCTCTTGTGCCAAAAGCTCCAAATTAAGACCCTTGGAGTTTGAGCACTCTCCCTTCTCATACTTGCTCTCAACCACATCTATGGATGCTATCTCCTTACCTTTGTTGGGATTAGGAGCCACTTGGGTTTCACTACCTCCCTCTTTCCCTCTATTGGCTCCCTCATAACCCCTTCCTCCATGGTAAGTGGAATTTGGGCAATTCCTTTGGATATGGCCTCTTCCTCCACAACCAAAACAATTTCTATCATTGAAATTGTTGGCTGGTTGGCCTCCTCTATATGGATAGTTTCCATAACTCCTAGGCCCTCTCCCTACATTCTGATCCACCTCTCTCTTCTCCCATAGTTGCACCACATTGATCTTGAGATCCGCAAGTTGTTTTGTGATGGTTTGGAGTGGATCTTTTGGTGGAGGTGCAAGAACTGGAGCAACTACTACTTGTGGTGCAACCCTTGTCACCAAAGTATCAGAAGTTCCACCATACTTGTAGCCTTGAGGAGGATGCACAACCTCCTTCACCACCAAATCACTCTCATCCCCTTCCAAACTCTCCTCCATACGAATTGCAATCTTGATAGCTTCAACCTTGGAAGAAGGTTTCTCATATCTCACCTTGCTTCTAATTTGTGGTCTCAATCCTCCCACAAAATTCTTGGTGAGCATGGCTCCTATGCCAATCATTGTAGTCTCCACATCATCCCCACCCTTCCTCAACACTATGCGAAATCTGGACTCCAACTTTTCCACTCTTTCCACATAGACCCTCACTTTCTCTCCATCTCCTTGCTTGAGAAATGTAACCTCACTCATCAATCTCTCATAACTCTCATCAGGAAGAAAGTTCTCAATGAGTGCTGAAGTCAAAGTCTCCCAAGACTCCTCTTCCCCCTCTCTCCTCTCTCTCTTTTGGTATTCTGACTCATACCATGTAAGTGCTGCATCCTCAAAGAAATCTGGTAATAATGAGGCCCACTCATTCTTCCTCCTCTCATTGTTTCCTATGCAAGCTCTCTTGAAGTCTCTCACAAAGGCCTCCACATCTTCTCCATCCTTGCCAAAGAAAACCGGAAGTTTCCCCATCTTAACCCCTCACTATCTTTCTTTTCTCTCAATTTTTTTTTCTCTCACTCTATTACTAATAGAGTATATACATGACTAACACCATCTGAGAATAATCCACTCTAGGGAACACAAAAGGTTCAGGTTGCTCCAAGATTTCTATAGCAACATCAAATCCTAGAGTGCATATTAATCTAACTCTCATGGATAGTTTATCCATAAGTTGAAAGATTATCTCCATCACTAATCTTGAGAACTAGCTGATGAAGGTGGTAGTATTTCTGTAGCTGTACTAAGACTCTCTCCAAGATCCTTCACCAAAGTTTCCAAAAGTGCTTTTACTCCACTACACTCATGTCCTTTTGGAAGTCCTTCAACTCCACAAACCTCACACAACTCCTTGGTCTTAGATCTTTTCCCTCCCAATCTTGGTGAAGAAGGTCCAACATGCAAACCCAAGTCAAGTAAGCCTCTCCTTTCCCTCAATCTCTTGCTCTCAAAGGTCAATGGACATGAACTTGCCTTATGTCCCTTCTCTCCACATAGAAAGCACTTAGACTCACTCTTTTCTCCAAGTGGTGTAGGTTTTTGGATCCTCTCAACACTCTCTTCAAATTCTATTGTAAACTCTCTTTTCCTCAAATCCACCCCTACAATCACCTCAAACCCTTGGGGAACCTTGCATTAGCTCAATTTCCACTCTTGATGACCCTCCATGTTCCCAAAGATGAATCTAAACACTCAAACATGCTTTTTGTTGATCTCAAACTTCTCATGCATGAGATCTCCACTCTGCAGAATTGACCCTTCCTCACAATGTCACTCAAATCTCCCAACCAATATATCACAGTCCTCTGAAATTTTCCACACTTGATCACAACTCCAGGGCGTCACTCCTTGCAAAATTTCAGATCTTTTCATTGAGCCATTTGGCCTAGACACCTTTCTATTCAGCACCCATATTTCAGATTTGGTCTGAAAACCACCCCCTTCACTTCAAAAACTCATAACGCCCTGCGCAAAAATGATCTCTCTGTAATTTTTGTGGCAGCAGGTAGGATACAATGCACTAAATTTTCTTGGAAATTTTCAGGACAATTCACTGAAAATTGAAGAAATGGCAGACTCTGTACAATTTTCCAGAGAGCATGCAGTTGCGGGAGCACTTTACCCTATCAACTTTCAAAAATTCTAGCCCAGTGCGCATAAAAGCTCTCTCAATAATTTCAAGTGTGCTAACTGAAAGATAACCCAAGCTATCATGTGTAGAGATCTCAAGTCCAGATCTCAAACTTGAGATTTTACCCAAAATCACCTTAATCCCCAAAATCTGCAATCCACCTCACACAATCTCTCCAATTCCTCTCATGTGTACAAGATGTACAAAATCACCTCAAAGACATCACAATGAACTACAGGGTATACAAATGAATCTTGGTTCTCTAACATAAGTTCAGCCCTCTCCTCTCCTAATGTTCTCTCCAAGTGAGCTCTCATAGCCTCCTTCTGCCTAATGTAGAATTGGACGCGGAACATTATCTTGCCTTCTAGAGAGGTCCCGGCAACGGAACCAAAAATGTGAGCCGACCTGTCTCTCACTCAGGATGAACCTCTAATGGCTATTATGGTAGCGCACCATGGACTAAGAAGGCAAGGAACCCCAACTCCATCATACTCCTCCAAGGCTAACACTCCAAGACTCAAGACATTGCTTACTAGAGAACTCAATGAGAGAGAGATAGTTGCAAATGAAAGGATGATGAGTACATCCTCACTCCTTGTTTATATACTTGTGAAATAGTTACATACCAAAGTTACTAATTACCGTAGTAACTCAAGTTACTAGACTAAAAGTCAAGTAAAGTCAAAAAGTAGAAAGGAATATCCATTCACATGGGCATATTCCCCTAAGCATGTGGTCTGATCTTAACCCAACCACTAAGTCAAGGATTCCTTCACATGGGCTATCCTTGGAATAAAGAAGAATCCAAAAGAAAAAGGTTTGCGGGCCCAAGAGTTCTCAACTCTTTCCTCAAAGCCAAACACCTAGGAATAATGCTAAGTCAACACACTAAAATCCAAAATAGTGGTGCTCATCTTTTCTACTTCCTCTAAAGTAAGGTCCACTCTATCTTAGCTATGACTAACTTTAGCTAACCATGACTAATATAGAACCATCCTTTATCTCTATAAATAATATCTCTTAAGTACTTGTAATACCAAGCTAAATATCACAATACCACACACATGCACAAATGGGTGTTACAAGACCAACATCAAAGACAACAAGATGTCATGATTATACATTACCCTAGGGATTTCCCAAAAAAACAAAGTGCATCTCTTCACTGATTAGCCTTCTTGTTGCAATTGTGTGTAGGTTGGTGTCTTCTTGTGGTTCCTCTGATGCTTCTTCTTCCGTATCTAAATTTATCTCATGCACCTCCAAAGGCTTCTCTTTTTATTATTTGGGTTGGGTATCTTCATCTTCATTTGATTCCTTCATAGCTTAAAGTTTCTTTCCCTTCTTCCAAATAGTAGACTTCTTGATGAAGGAACTTGTGCTTCTTCTCCTTCTTCATTAGACTTACAAACTGATCCATCTTCCAATACTTCTTATCTATCTATCATGAGCTCTATTTGGTGCATGCCCTTGGGGTCTTCATCAAAGTAAGAAGGGGACACTTTGTGGCCCAAAATTCCATCTTTGCCACCTCAATGAGTAATCTATGGCCAATGTAGAAATGTACCAAGAATGGCATCAAGGGATGAGATCAAGGTCCATCAAACATATTATAAAACTTCTACACAACGACACGGAAGATCTATCTCCAATCCATTGATCCATAAAAAAATAGGATCTCAAAGAAGGCTTCTTGCTAATCAGTGAGGTACATGATGCATTAGGGCTTGAAGATCTTCATCAAAGCTCCATTGATTTCCTTTTTAGTAGGGTTGTGATTGGCCACCAACCAACCATTGGAATGCTTGTCATGTGCAAGACCTTAATTGATCCTTGCTTGTATCTTGTTGTTGATATTGAATTGTGTGTTAAAGATGTAACTCCTTGCAACCCTTGGCTCTCTCTCCAATATATTTCTCCAATAGAATTGTGTCCATTCTCACATTTGCCCGCAAACCTCCCAATACTACTTTCTTCATCTTGCAAAGTTCTAGAGCCATTGCACCCAAAATATACTTCCAATTCTACAAGAGAAAGCTAACTTGCAATCTTTAAAATGTCACTCATCTAGACTCCATTTCCAAGGATCCACCATTGGGTTCCTCAAGTTCAAGGTGCTCTTAGTTATCCAAAGGAAGACAATCTTCACCATTGTGTTAGCAATCAATCTCCTCACAATTTGAATCTTTATTTTCACACTTACTTGCTCAGATTGCAAGAAGCAAAATTTGTGAAGAGTGGAAAGCTAAGGAATTGTGAAACTTCTCTAATGTGGAATTCTCAAGCATATAGAGGTTTCACCCTTGCTTGCAATGGTCTTAATCTCTTATTAATCTCCACTTGTGTGATTCATCTTGGAGGTGCTCTTTGCATGTTCTTGAAATTTGTGTACAGTTGATCCTTCTTTACTAAAGATCCTTCATGCTCTTCCAAATCTTGTCCTTGTCTTTGGACAACAAAGACAAGGGTTCTTCATCTTCACTACAATGTTTGATCATTATTTGTGAAGATGCATGTTTTGCAACAAAGCACATCTTCCAAAGATAATGTCTTCACCCAAAATCTAGTTTTGTGGCATTTCTTTCTTAAAGGCCAAAATTCCATTCTTCTTTCTACTTTAAATAAGAGAAAAAAGAAGGAAAAATTACATTCCTAGGCACTACCATTGGTAGTATCCCTCCTATCTTTAAGATATAATAGTTGGTATGTCAAGCTCATAAGGAGCTTGGGTATTTTAGAGTAAAGTGGATTTATAACTTACTTCACAACCATTATTGGTGGCATAGTATGCAAATTGATGTGCAATAACTTGTTGCTAGATGTACGGTTTGTAATACTTAGAACATTACTCAATGCTTCTATGCAACAATTACACCCATTGCCTATCATAGGTTGAATTACCATTAGAATGTAGACCTTTATTGTTGACTATGAGACGTCATTGGTATGTTTGGGTTATGGTGAATCACTTCTCTAAGTGGATTGAGTTTGTGGCACTTCCCATTAAGTCCTATGAAAGAACAACTTATTTCTTCCTAGATTGTGTTCTTAGTCATTTTGGTGCACTACCCAAGATATTGATTGATTAGGATATGAAGTTCTTTAGAGATTTTCATTATGTGACAAGGCCTTCATTGACATGGATTGATGATTGATTGATATGGAGTTCTTGGGGGATTTTCATATCTTATGTGACACTGAATTCATTGCGCTAGATCTTGACCATCACCTTGAGGCACAAATGGTTTAGCTAAAATATTATTTCAATTGATGAAGAGAGGATTGTGTAAATATGGTTTGCAAAGAAGCCACTTGGGAGATTGGGATCTCTAGTTACCTTGGTGAACTATGAGCTATTGGTTCAACCAACGAGCATCCTTCTTTCCCTAGTTTTTGCTCTATGGACAAGATCTAGATTTATCTAACCATTTTTCATGATGTTGTTATAGTTTTGGACTTAGATGATTTGAATGTATGGACAAGCGCATAATCTCAATAGGTAGAGATCTTTTAGAGACTGATATTGATGGTCCTGGAGAGCTTAGCAATTGCTCAACATAGGATATTAAACTATTCAAGGGGAGGTTATAGACCTTTGATCCGTTGTCATGGGGATTGTAGGGTCTCAAGAATGAACCAAGCACCTAACTGCTTGCACTTAGACTTCACAATTTTGCGATGGCACGAGTAGCATGCATACAGTCTGATAGTTGGAACTATGAACTTATAATGAATACCGGACCTATACAATGAAACCTATTGTTGAGTTTCTTTTATTTCTTCTTGGCTACAACAATTGCTACAATGTGCTCTAATTTCTTACAACTACTACATAGAGGCTCCGTTGAACATTCAATGGATATGTACCTTGGTACACCACAATTGTTGCAGACCAAGCATTAGGACAGTCCCTTCCAAAATGTCCTATGCACCTCATAGGAAATAGTCCTAGGACCACTTGGATTTGACAGGAAATTTAATCACCACTCATCTCTCTAGCTCTTTCCTTCTTTTTGTTGTTCTTTGATCTCTTCTTGTTCTTGACTTTTCTCTTCCTTTCTTGTTGCTTCAATTTCTTTCCTCCCTACCAGTTTCCTTGCATTATAAGATAAGAGCCACCTACCAATTTTATTTCATTCAAAGATTAGATCCAATGCATCATCAATCCTCTCCTCCTCACAAGCTTGTGTGTTTGGAGAGTAGAATTTTCTATGTATCCTCTTACAAAGTTCCTTCCCATGCAAGACATAGCAACAAATCATTTACTTTAGTAATTGGTATGCCTAAGAAGGAAGGAATGATTGGTAATTCATCCTCATTCATGTAGGATCTTGTCAAAGTCAGATCCATGCTAGGTCTGTTGTACTCATCATATATAGAGTAGCAAGACTGAGGAGGGTGGGTTGCCATAACTTTTAGGCTCATGTAAAGAGTAGACACAAAAACAACTGAAATACTCACATAGGACAAGATCACCAATGCCCAATACCATAAGCCACAAGGGAACCAATTTAGTTGAAAAAACCATACACTTCAAATGGTTTGGCTTTGTTAGCTAAACTAGTTCCCTTGTACTGGTTTGAGTGTGCTCCTTTTTATGCTATCTTTCATTGAGAAATCCTTGTCAATACTCCTCTTCTTGACCAAAAGAGACCGTTTCATCTTCCTTGCATCCCCTCCAGTCTTTTCTTGTCTGATGATTTTTGTTGAGGAAATCATACCAAAAGCTATAGCTCTTTGCTGCTTCTATCTTTGTAGACAAGGCCTATGAAGACTCAGATTCCCTCCCTTCCAACAATTCAAAGTTATCAAGGCTCAATGCCCACAGATTGCATCCCTAGGAGTAGATCACTGCCTCTCTCCTTCCCTTTACTTCAGCAGTTGCATTTCCCTCTTAGAGGCATATGGCTTTATATTTTCAAGAGTCCATTCAAAGACTTAGAATAGGTAATTTACTAATTGACTTTCAAACAATCCAAAGCTGAATAAAGCAACAAAAATCACTATTGTGTTCAAGTCAACAATCACAACATTCAACATAAATTTCCATTGACCAATTCTCTCTGAAGATAAAGATGTTCCTCAAAAATTACTACAAAGCTCCTTTGTTTTCACCAACAAGGCAAAACTACTACCCTCGATCCTCAAATGCAAGCTCAAAGGTGCACTTTACAACCACCTCTTCACCAAGCATAGATATATGATCTCTCTTATTCAGGTTCAATTAGAGTATCCAAACAATTCCATCTACAGGTGAAGTAGTACTCTGTGTCTATTTTGCTCGAGACATTAAAGCTCTTAGTAGCACTTTTCTCCTCCACTTTCTCAAACAAAGAAGAGATCACATCACCACACCATGCACGACTATCAGAGTTTGCTTCCTCTAGGGGTTTATTGTTGATCTTGGAGTTTAGCTACACCATCTGGCTTCCACTCTATAAATTCCAAGTTGAAGACCACAAAAAAAATAGAACAATCCAACTAAGATCCTGAAAGAGGTCCTTATGCAAAGATACAAATATACTCCTCTAGCTCCCTTCCTTCTTCTCCTTTTTGCTTCCTTAGGTACTTGAAGAGTTCTCCTCTCTGCTCTGATTTCTCATTCCTCTTTCTTTCTTTTTGTTTTGATTCCTCTCTCTGCCTTTCGTCTTCTTGATTCCTCTCTTTGCTTTCTTGTCTTCTTGATTCCTCTTTACCTTTCTATCTTCTTGATTCCTCTTTGCCTTTCTATCTTTGATTCTTCTCTCTGCCTTCTTGTCTTTGATTCCTCTCTCTACATTTTTGTCTTTTCAATTCCTCTTTATGCTTTCATGTCTTCTCAATTCCTCTTTGACTATCTATCTTTGATTTCTCTCTATGCTTTCCTGTCTTCTTGATTCCTCTCTATCTTCAATCTTCTCTCTTTGATTCCCTCAAAACCCTCATCTTCCATTTCTTGTCTTCCTTTCTCTTTGTTTGATTCCCTCAAAAACCTACTCCTTCTTTTCTTATCTTCCTTTCTTTGTTTAATTCCCTCAAAAACCTACTCCTTCATTTCCTATCTTCCTTTCTTTGTTCAATTCCTTCAAAAACCTCCTCCTTTGTTTCTTGTCTTCCTTTCTCTCTCTTTGACTTTTTGTCTTTGATTTTTCTCTTTTCCTTCCTATTTCTTGATTCCTCTCTCTACCTTCTTGTCTTCAATTCCTCTCTTTGCTTTTTTGTCTTCTTGATTCCTCTCTCTTCTCTCCTATCTTCTTGATTCCTCTCTGCCTTTCTATCTTTGATTCTTCTTCCTTTGATTCCCTCAAAAACCTCCTCCTTTGTTTCATGTCTTCCTTTCTCTCTATTTGATTCCATCAAAAACCTCCTCCTTTGTTTCCTATCTTCCTTTCTCTCTGTTTGATTCCCTCAAAAACCTCCGCTTTCATTTCATGTCTTCCTTTCTCTCTCTTTGCCTTTGTCTTTGATTCTTTTCTTTGCCTCCTAATTCTTGATTCCTCTCTGCCTTCCTGTTTTTGATTCCTCTCTCTACTTTTCTGTGTTCTCAATTCCTCTCTCTACCTTCCTCTCTTCATTTCTCTCTATGCCTTCCTGATCGATTCCTTCAAACCTCCTCCTTTGTTTCTTGTCTTCCTTTCTTTTTTCCCTATTCTTTCCAAAAACTCCTTTTTTGTCGATTTCTTCCAAATACTCTCTTGTCCTCAATTCCTTCCAAAACTCTCTTCTCCTTGTTTCCTTCCAAAAACTCTTTCTCTATACTTTCAGCTGCCCACAACATATAACAACCCCCTTGTTTTGGCAACTATCCAAGTTACTACCTAGAAAGTACTTTTTACTTTAGATAAACAAAGTTACTATAGGTGACACTATTTTATATTAAAAAAACCCTAATTTTTACAAATACTAAAGTTCACTGTTGGAACTTAAAAGCTACTATCTATAACTAGCATTTTTATTAAATCTAAATAATTTTCTACTGATTTAACTACCACATTAAATAGCACTAATATAACATATAGATTTTTTTCCCCACAACATTGTTGTTTCATCCGGGTGATTATGTATATTTATAACAAATTACATTGATGACTCTTGATGTGATTATAGGTTGTACTATCTTAAGAGTGTGTAAGGTATTGTCTTTTGAAGTACTCATATTGGAAGGATCTTGCACACCAATCCACCTTCCAAACATTAATGGTATGATGTACGCAAGCCACATGTAGGCCTATAATGTATATTATTGTAATACCATTAGCTAGACATATTATCTAGTGGATTAAATTGGTTTGGTAATATCTTGAGGGATGTTATATATGATAATCTATGTAGATCAGATAGAGATTTCATCAAAAGAGTACTTCCACTAATAGGGCAAAGGTTGAAAACACCTTGAAAATTTCATAGCTAATTTTGGAGGTGAATTAGGCTTGAAAAAATGTAGAAATCACCAACCCCTCTCCTTGTTTGTCTTGTTGAGAGCTTTCTAATGGTACCTCACCCATGCTATTTTTAATTTCCTATAGGAAGATTCTCCAAACATTCCCTCTAATCCCTCTAAATTTGTTTGAAAAACTAAATAGGACAAGGATCAACATGTCACCAATCCATACAACTAATCTAAGGGTGGAGCTTGTTGACATATTGCCAATCCATGTATCAGGTCCAATGATGCAACTTTCTTTGAGTACATTCTCTTTGCTATATAATATAGACAAGGTGCTCTTTTAGTGCATCAAAGTATTGAGGGATGAATACTTGTGTTTCTCTTATCCTTGGAATATTACAATGGTATCAAAGAAGATACTTTAATCCAAGTGAGTGTATTGCCCCTCTTGGAGGAACATGGGCTACTAAGATTGAGTAATTTTGAGCTGAGAAAAGTAGCACAATAGATAGATTAGCAATGTTTTAGATAGAAGATGGGATGGATTTTCTTGGAAGACAATTTCTTGCAACTTGCCTTTCTTCTTGAATCCGTTTCACATCAAGATTATGTACAAGATCCAATGTGAGGAAATGAGAGTATATCTTGTTCACCATTTTGGAGTAGAGTTCATGGATATAATAATGAATTCACCAAACCTGATGATTCTACCTATGGTGATATACAATAGATAGTGGGATTTGAAAATTTACATTTTTGTATAATGTGATGGATCTGAATATACCAAATCCTCTCCCTTTCAACACTCAAGTAGAAATCAGTTAGACCAAAAGGGATATTTAGGGAGTTCATAGTCCACAATTTTGGTGAGTAATATTATCACCAAATGCTAATCTTTGAGGTCCAAATGGTAATCCTAATCATTTGTGTTTCCTCTTGAATGATCATATTAACCCTCTATTGAAGTAGGAAGTAGAAATTGAGCATTCATTGTGGACACAAATCATTGAGCCACAATTGTAGGATTTGATGCAAGGAATGTTGAACAAGTTTCTAAAGATCAAGATGACAATGGATGCATTGCAAAGTCAAGTATGTACCTTCAAGAATGATCATGCAATACAAGAAGGAGAATCATCCCAAAACTCAATAATAGTGACTAAAGGACTATGGAGAGTCACTCATAAAAATGACAATGACCTTGATCAACAATTACACCACATTGTTACTATGGATGAAAAAGATGTGCAACATCAACTCTTACAAGGGACAATATTCCATAGGAGTAGTAGAAAACTGAATCTCAAAAATTATTATTTTTAATTATTCACAATTGAGATCATCAATCATTCCATAGGCATGTTTGCATATGGGTACTTGACCAATAAAGCCTTCACTTGGTACAATGTTTGGAAATTTTTAGTGTTGGTAGAAGAAATAGATATTACTTGGATGAAAATAAAAGAAAGATTTATGAATAATCCATGGATTCCATGTAAATGACTCAAACTTGACTATAGGGGTTGAAGCAAAAGAATAAAATATAAGTGTATGTGGAGGCATTTAATGACCTATAGTTTGTGGTAACCAATTTGATTCTAGTATAAGCACTAGATAATTTCAAATGGGGGTTAAAAGAGTAAAGTCACCAAGAGGTAATGGTACAAATCCTCAAACCATTTTTTAAGCCATTGCATGTCCCTAAAGAATAGCACAAGCGCCTATCCAATGTGAAGGGTAGTTATGACACAACACTATGGGCTAAAACAATTCACTTTGGTGGACCAATTCCTATCAAATTTGGCAATATCCATTTTTGAGACCATGGAGCATGATTGCTTGTAATGTTCCAAGGACATGAGCACCTCCAAGAGAAACAAAAGGCTTTACCACTCTATACTCCAATGCCCTAAAGAAGCACCTTGTCTTTATTATATAGCAAAGAGGATCCCCTAAATGAGAGATCCATCCTTGGATCATAGATATGGATTGGTGATATGTTAGCAAGCTCCACCCTTAGATTAATTGGATGGATGGATGACATGTCAATCCTTGTCCTATCTAATTGGTCAAATAAGTTTGATCAGAGCAAGTATTTAAGGAATCTTCTTATAGGAAGCATGTAAGAGCATGGGTGAGGTATCACTAGAAATTTCTTGATGAGAAGGAATTCTTTAACTCCTTGGATGGGGAATATTTCAAACTTTGAGGTCTAATTCGTCTGTTTAGGCCTCCAAAATTAGCTCTAAAGTTTTCAAGTTGTTTTCAACCTCTACTCTATTAGTGGAAATAGTCATTTGGTGACATTTCTATCTAACCTAGTTAGACCATCATATGTAACATCCTTCTAGATATTATCAAGCCAATTTCCACTTTTAGATGATATGTCTAGTTAATTATATTACAAACATCTCTCCTTTTAAGATGCAACGTACTCATTCCAAATTTGTTGCTCAAGAGATTGCACTAACATTGCTGCATGGGTCAAGTTAGTTGTTAGCTCCCATGTTGCCTCATACAATGGGTACCCTTTTCAATGAATGATATATTCCACATGCGGATGGTGGGTACCACGGATGCATTTTTGGAGAATACATTAGACTTCATATTATTCCGTGCCACAAATGAGTATTGGACAAGGTCTAACTTCTTGTATGGAAGGAAAGTGGAGCAATTGGAGTGCATATCTATATTGTATGGAAACATGGAACATTGGATGGACCTTCATCTATGGTGGTAGCTTGAGGTGATAGGCCAGTGCATTGACTTGATGGAAGATGGGAAAATGTCCAATAAGATGAGGGCCAACTAATGTAAGGTTAGTTTTGGACAGCAAGACTTGATCTACAATGTTAAATTCCATGTGTCTTTGATGTGCATCTATATTTTGTTTTTGTTAATTTTGGGCAATTTGCAACCTATGTTTGGCATTCTCCACACCTTGTTGGATTCTAGAAACAAAATTTTGAAAATGTCAACCTTTGTAGCCATTGGACAGATCTTTACCAAGCTTGAAGGTATAAGAGAGTGCTCTCCATACATGAGGAAGAATGGTGTGACCAATGTAGATGCATTCACTAAATTATTATAGGCAAATTCCAACAATGGAAGTAAGATGTCTTACCTTTCTTGCTCCTCTAAGGTGAAGCCCTAGAGCATGTCTTCAATAGTGTGATTAGCCTGCTCTATTTTTCCATTGGTTTGTGGATGGTATGATATGGACATGGCAAATTTGGTTTTGTAGACTCCAAATATTTTTCTCCAAAAAAAACTAGTGAATTGAGTGCCTTGATCAATTGATGAGCATTTGAGATAGGCCATGGTGAGAAAATACCGCATCTAAGTATGCTAATTGTGGAGCAATCATATCCTTGGTTGTAAGACACACATGAATAATTTTGTTGAGTCAATCTACAAAGGAGTCAAAACTTGAAGGGATCTTGGGCAATTCAAACCAAAACCATGCTAACCTGCTTCCAAAATTGTAGGAGTACGGAGGGGTTGTGTAATCTTTTAGGGATAGGAGACTTGAAGAGAAATGGAAAAGAAAAAACACACAATTTCACACTCAACCTTTGATGCCCCAAAGGAGCACCTTGATTGTATTATATAGCAAAGTGGACTCCTCCAAAGGAAGCTCCACCCTTGTATAAGATACATGGATTAGCAATATATAAGCAAGCTCTGCCCTTAAATTGGCTGTATGCATGGATGACATGTTGGTTCTGATCCTATTTGGTTGGTCAAACCATCTTTGACCAGAGGGAATCTTTAGGGAATATTCTTGTAGGAATCTCCAAATCATGTGGATGAGGTACCATTAGAAAGGTACCTCATCCACATGATGAGACAAACTTGAGGGGAGGAAAAGCTAAGGTTTCCACCATTAAGGATGAACTAGCACATTTTTAGGCTTAATTCATCCATTTAGAACTCCAAAATTGGCTATGAAGTTTCCATGCTATTTTTTGCTCCTACCTATTAGTAGAAGCACTCTTTTGATAATATCTCTATCTAAACTACCTAGCCCATCATGCATAATATCATTCAAGATGTTACCAAGCTAATTTCTACCTCCAGATAATATGTCTAGCTATTGGTATTACATGTTGAAGGAGTCTTGTAAGAACATAATTAGAGGGGTTTTTTTTCTAATAGAGTAGGCAAATTTGAACATACATCATATTAGTGGTCATCTTGGGCCAATAATAATGACATTTTATTACATCTAATGTCTTGTCCACTCCAACATGTTTTGCAATGGTAGAATCATGATATTCTGCTCAGATGATGGTTCTTAGGTCTGAGGCATATGGAATCCATAACTACATCATATTAGTGGTAATCTTGGGCCAATAATAATGACATTTAATTACATCTAATGTCTTGTCCACTCCAACATGTTTTGCAATGGTAGAATCATGATATTCTGCTCAGATGATGGTTCTTAGGTCTGAGGCATATGGAATCCATAACTTGCTATCACAAAAGGTGTATCCTTGGGTATTGGTTACGCCTTTGGATGATTGAACTCCTACAATCTATGGATCAATCTTTGTAGCAATAAGAATCCTTGGACAAAAATATGGGTTCATCTTGACCTCTACCACCAGATTTTTTGCCATAGGCATTAGCGTGAATGCATCTGCAAGTTACTTCTTGCTTTCCATATATGTGTCATCATGTTGAACCATAGTCTCCACTCTACCCACCAAATCTATCAATGAGATAGATCTTTTTGTGTCTCAAGGTAGACTAGAGGTTTGTGGTCTATCTCCACTAACAAATGCATTCTTGCCAAGATAGTGCTTCCAATGCTTGGTTGCAAGGACAATGGACAACTCTTCTCATTTGGTGGTGTGGTAGTTACATTTTATTGGTAGTAGCTTTTAAGAGAAATATATAATTGGGTGCCATTTGTCATTCAATTCTTGTTGTAGGACTGCTCCTATTGCAATACTTGATGCATCTACATCTAGCTTGATTGTATGTTTTGGGTCATACCATTTCAAGATTGTGCATGTAATAATGCATATTTTGATTCTTGTGTGGTTCCCCAAATCCACTTCTTCTCTTTGCCAGGTAGTGCGGTTAGACATTGTGTGACCTTGGAGAAGTCCTTGACAAATTGACAATAGAACTCTATCAATCTCTTTAGTTGAGTTTGATCTTTTGGAGCACCATATTTTTGAATGATCTCTATTTTATTTGTTAACACTTTGCTACCATTTGAATTTAGTCTATACCTCAAGTAATTTACTTCAAATTTTCACTTTGAGATTTTTGGCATACAATTGATTCTATCATAGAATTTAGAGGACTTCTTATAGATTGTGCTTGTGCTCCATCATCATCCTACTATAGATTAAGACATCATCAAGGAAAATGATAATAGATTTATCCAAGTAAAGATGAAACATGTCATTCATCAAACTCATGAAACTGGTTGGTGCATTGGTGAGGCCAAACAACATCACCAAGTACTCAAAGTGACTATACCGTGTTCAAAAGGCAGTTTTGTGTATGTCTTCCTATGCAATCCTGATTTGGTTGTAATTGCTCCACAGATCAAGTTTGGTGAGGTACTTTGCTCCATTGAGTTGATCAAATAAGTCATCTATGTAAGGTAATGGGTATTTGTTCTTCACTGTTTGTTGATTTAGACACCAATGATCAATGCATATGTGCATTGTACTATCCTACTTATTCACAAACAAGATAAGAGCCCCATATGGTGGTACATTGGGTTGGACAAACCCTTTTTGAAATATATCCTCCTTGCACTCCTCCAACTCATGAGATGATAATTGATATGGGGCCTTACAAGGAGGTGTTTTCCCAAGAAGTATCTTGATTTTATGATCTACTCTCTTTTTTGGTGGTTATCATCCTAAAGGTAAATCATCAAGAAATACATTTTGAAATTCATTGACCACATCTTTCAAATTCTCAACAATTTATCCTTTGAGTTGTGCATGGCAATGTTTAAGCCAAAATGCACCACCTATGTCACAAAGTAGTAGGCTGTCTTCTTCCATTAAATATCCATAGGAGAAAGAGTAAATTGGGCAAGGTACTTTCACTTGCAACCCAAAAAAATGATAAGGAATTGGAGGACAAAGACACCTCCACATTACTTTGTACCATTTGCAACTCAATTACACCACGGGTTGAATCTTCTTAGCTTGGAGGAAAAGAAGAGGATAGTGTCAAATTTTCATATGGACATGCGTCAAGAAGCAGATTCTAACAAGCAATATTATATCAAGCCAATCCGAGGAAGTGATGAAGACTTTGCCATGATAGGAAGACAAAAAATTGAGGCAAAACCTATTCCAAGGCTGACATTAAGGAAAAGAAATTGACTCAAGAATGTAGCTTCACCAATTCAATCAAGAAAGACAAGGAGACTAAACCAATGTGTGAAGTGGTGGTGGATCCAACTTTTGAAGGAGAGTCGGAAGGAGAGGCTAAGAGCAAAGGCAAAGAATCAAAAGAAGAAGAAGAAGAGCTCATGTTGTAGAGTTAGGAGTTGAGTGGGAGTGATGCAAAACCCAAACTCTAGTAGTCGGTGGATAGAGAGGGTGAAGAAGAGGAGATGGAGTTCCATACCCAAATCAAAGTCATGGAAGGAAGAGATGACTAGTACCTAGACTTACTAGAGGGAGACATTCTAGAGGAGCAAGCAGAAGAGCCAAGATTAGAGTTGCCAAAGGGAACAAGAACAAGGAGGAATGTGCAATTTGCAACTACAAGACCAAGCCAAGCAAATGATGAAGACAAAAGCTTAGAAGAAGTCACATTGAAAGTACAAAGATTAAGACTTTAGTGTAAGGCTCCAGCCAAAGAAGCACCAACCAAAGCCAAAGAACACAAAGACAAAGGAGAAATCAATGGAGTCACATATCTCTCTATCAAAGATTGTTTTTTTGTTGCTGTTGCAATTGCAAAAGAAGAGGAAGAAAATGAAGGAAGCATATTTGGAGGTGAAGAATGAGTTGCAAGTTGTGCAACATTTGAGTGAAGAATTCTTGGAGTTAAAGAAGAAGGTAATCAAAGGAGAAGAGGAAGCCAAAGTACTTTAGGTTGATGTAGTATTTTGGAAGTAGATTTTTGAGAATCTGCAAAAAGATTATGAGAAGCGTGGCAGTGTTTTGGAACGTCAAGAAGAAGAATTGAGGGCATAAAAGATGGCATTTGAGAGATTGAACAAAGAATTGAAGGATGCTCACTTGGAAGTAGTGCATTCCAAGGCAATCACTCTTTTGATGGAGCAAGAATTAGAGAATTTTGAAGTCAAAGGCAGCAAAGAAGGATCAGGCCTAGCAAAGAGAGTTAATGAATAAACATCAAGAGGAAGAGAGGTTTCATAGTCTGATCAAGAGTATGGACGCTCAATTGGTTCAGTACGTGGAGGAAAAAGAAGTATTGAAAGCTGAATTTGAAAATGAACTGAACATGTATTAGAACGAGTTGGAAACCAAGAAGAATAGGGAGAAGATAGTTCCAAACAAAACATCCGAGCTGGTAGGAGAGATTATTGGGAAGATGAAGGTGATGTTGAGTACTGAGTCAAAAGTGAGAATGGAAGATGCAAGACTGCACAAGTTGAAGTTGCTAGTGTGGGAGATGAGGAAGGGACAAGAAAAAGATACGGATCTGAACAAATTATTGATTTTCTTAAGAGAGAGAGTCGATAGGAAAATATTAGAAATAGGAGATAATGTTTGTCTCAGACTAGATTTAGAGAGATCAGAATTAGATGAGCTTCAAAGTAATGTGAAGATAGAAACCTAATGCAAAGTAGCAAAGGTAGGAGTGTAGGGGTCTTTGAGTGAGTTACTTGAGACAAGAGAAGAAACAAGAATAAAGATGGAGAAGGTAGATATTGTAGTGATGACTTTAGTTTCAAGTCAGATTGGAGATAAGATAGAGATAGATGTAGTAGTAGTAGATGAATCCAAGGAAGAAGAAGTGATTGTAGTTACATCAGGTGTAGAAGCCAAAGTAGAAGTAGACATTGGATCAGATTAGTAAAATTTTGAGATTTGAAAGAACAAATATGAAGAAATGTAGTGCCATTTTGGATCTATAGATTTGAAGGAGAGGTTTAAGCAGTAGGAAGATGATTTGTATCTAGAGATTTCTAGGATGTAGTTGAGTGCTTTGCGTATTTAAAGGAAACATTCATAGTGTTGTTGTTATTTAGTAATGTTATTTTGAAGTTGAGTAAAGAAAAGTGCTACAACTCAATGCTCATCATTTAAGCTTAATTTTGAATGTCAATCCTTTGTGTGTGTTTGTGAGTGTTGGGAGAAATTCAAAGTGCAAGTCAATGAGTGTGGATGTTGGATTCCGTAACACTAATGTTCATTTTGTGTGTTTGATCTTGAGTGGAATGAAATTTGAAGAAATGCCTTGATAAATCTGTGAAGAATTGTAGTGTTGGTAGTATTCTGCATTTGTGATCATAACATTGGATTGATGCAAAGAAACTTGTTCAAGGAAGTTGTGCCTTCAATGGAGGGATGGAATAGAATTCCAAGGTAAAGTTGTTTCATTGTGAAGTAGCTTTCTTTGGGAAGAATTGAATCATCACAACCAAGATTGTTTTGGATATATTTGTTGAATTGTGATTTATGGTTGTTGTGATTTGTGACAAGATTGCAAATTAAATGTTTGTTACTCTCTTTTGAGTGTGGTTTCTACTCAAGAGATTAAAGATGAAACCAAGATGAATTGATTTGTGATGTTTTACTTTGTATTTGACCATTTCAAACTTATCTCTATGAGGATGAACTATTACTTAGTGACTATCACAAAAGTGATACTCATTGGGTTGTCACACTTATAAATAGTTGTTATACCTATGACATAAAGAGGCAAATCTTGCATTTGCAATCTTTCTCTATGTCCAATGATCTTCCATTGGCAACTTCTCACTATTTTCTTTTTCTAATCTATAGTGGGATTGTAGTGTTCCATCCACAACATTCCTAAGATCACATTGTAAGAAGCTAATAATATCATTCACCACTTAGTTTCTTCTTGATATTCTCCCATAGAGTACCTTTCTAGGTAATGACTCAATTTTGTTTGTCTACCATTAAGTAACTCTACTTCTTCATTCCCATCCTTCTCTAGTTCCATCTCCAACCTTAATAGAATAAAGTGAGACAAGAAATTCTTTATTGCTCTTAGGTCTAACATTACTCTCACTTGATTGCCTTCTTGTATTCTACTTATGACAATTAGTTGTGCATTTATCTTCTTCAACCTTATGCACTTGTCCTCTTCCTTTTACTCTTCTCTATTGAGCCAGTAAGGCTTTGAGGTACATTTATTGGTGATCTCTATTTTTTGATGTGATTTCAACATCCTTGCCTTCAATTTGTCTCTCTATGTTGTTTAAAGCTTATTTTTATGGAGGCCAAGGGCCTCTAGGAAGACAAGCACATCAATTGATGGCCATGTGCCCAACTTGGCCACAATGGTAACAATGTTTTTGTTTTACTTGAGCCCCTTCCCCTCATGGGATTCCATCTCTCTTTTCTTTGACCAATCCCTATTCTCCTTGGAGCAATCGTGTTCTTAGGTCGTGGAACTAAATGTTGACAAATTCCATAGGAATTGGTCCACCAAAGTGCCTTGTTTCAGCTCAATAGTGTTGAGTCAATATTACACCTTCACCTCCTCCAAGTTCACTTTCTATTCTCTAAGCAAAGGTAATGGCTTCAAAAACCATGCAAGGATTTTGTACCATTACTTCTTGGTGAATTTTCTCTTTTAATCCCCATTTGAACTTATCAAGAACTTCTATTGGACTCATATCAATTATTAGAAATTCTTTAGCAACCCTTCTTGCATTGCCATCCAAGCAATATCTCTTCTTATGCAAACATTGATTGTTCCCAAGCATCATACCATATGAGGGCTTTTCTCGGTCAAGTACCCACAATGCAGAATGATCAATGATCTCAATTATGAATAATCAAAAGTATTGATTCATTCTTGAGATCTAGTTTTCCATGACTCCAATGGAACATTTTTCCTTGTAAGGCTCAATGTTGCATGTCTTCCTCATCCATAGTAAGAATGTTGCTTCATTGTTGATTGGGGTCAATATCATCAACATGAGTGACTCTCCAAGTACTTTGGCTGTTGGTACTGGGCTTTGGGATAGTTCCTCTTCTTGCATTTACTAATCATTCTTGAAGGTATGTTCTTGACTTTGCAATACCTCCTTTATCATCTTGATTTCTTGAAATGAATCCAACATCCCTTGCATTAATACTTGCAACTATGGCTCCATGATTTGTACACACGGCAAATGCTCAATCACTACTACCTACTTCGATAGAGAGTTAAAATGATCACTCAAGAAGGAGTAATTATTATTAGAACTACCATTGGGACCTTGGAGGTTATCACTCATTGATAATATTCCTCACCAAAATTGTGGACTATGAAATCCCTAAATATCACTTTTGGTCCAACCACTAAATGCATTTCTTCTTGAGTGTTGAAAGGGAACGGATTTGGTATATTCATATCCATTACATAATAATAGAATATAGATTGTCAAATTCCACTCTCTATTATATATCACCATAAGTAGAATCATTGAGTTTGGCAACTTCATCACTATGTCTATGAACTCCACTCCAAATGGTAAACAAGTTATACTCTTACTTGCTTAGGCTGGATGTATCTAATCTTGACGTGAAATGGATTCAAAAATGGAAATAAGTGTGCATGCCCTCTAGAAGCCTCCATCCTATCCTCTCTCTAAAACATCCCCAATCTATTGATTGCAATATGTTTTCTCCCCTCAAAATTACTCAATCTCAATAACTTATGTTTCTCCAAGAGAGGTGATCCACTCTCTTGGATTGAAACACCTACTCTGATACCATTGTAATATTCTAAGGATAGTAGCACCCCCAAGAGAAATGCAAGAGAAGAAACACAAGGCATCAATCCTCCATACTCTAATGTCCCAAAGGAGCACATTGTCTTTATTATATAACAAAGAGATCCACTCAAATGAAGATCCACTCAAAGAAAGCTTCACCTTGGACCAAATATATGGTTTGGTGATATATCAATGAGCTCCACCCTTAGATTAGTTGTATGGATGGGTGACATGCTGATCCTTGTCCTATCTGGTTGGTCAAACAAGTTTGACTTTAGGAATATTTAGAGAATATTCGTATAGGAAGCTCAAAATAGCATGGATGAGGTGCTAATAGAAAGCTCTCAATGAGACAAACATGGGGAGTAAGGTATCATCTCCTTCTTGGAATGGAAGGAATATGTCATTTTTTTTATGCCTAATTCATTTGTTTAGGCCCCCAAAATTGACTTTGAAGTTTTTAGGGTGGTTTTGGCCTCTACCCTATTAGTGGGAGTACTCTTTTGGTGACATTTTTATCTAGTCTTGTTAGACCATCCTATATAACATCCTTCCAAGTATCACCAAGTCAATTTCCACTACTAGATAATATGTCTAGCTAATGGTATTACACTACTCCAAGGAGAATAGAGACAAGTCAAAGAAAGGAGAGATGGAATCTCATGAGGAAAGTGGCTTGAGCAAAACAACAATGTTATTAGAATTGCAGTCAAGTTGGGCACATAACCATCAATTTCCATGCTTGCTTTCCAAGAGGCCCTTGGCCTTCATGAAGACAACCTTTGAACAACTTGGAGAGATGAGTCAAAGAGGAAGATGATGTAATCACATCCAAAAATGAAGATCATGAGAAAATATACCTCATGGTCATATTGGCTCAATAAAGAGGAGTAAAAGTGGGTGGATGAAGAGGAAAAGTGCACAAAGCTTGAGGAAGATAAACACACAATTGATTATTGTAAATAGAGTACTAGAAGGCAATTAAATAAGGGTATTAATAGACCTTAGAGTAACAAAGAATTTCTTGTCTTGTTTTATTGCATCCTTCTCTAGTTCCATAACTAGGGAAAGATGAGAATGAAGAAGTGGATTGAGTTGTTATCTAGAAAGGTGCTCTTTGAGAGAGTATCAAGAAGAAATTGAGTGGCAAGTGAAACTAGTAGCTTGTTCTGATGTGATCTTAGGAATGTTGTGGATGGAACCTACAATCCCACTATAGGTTGGAGAAAGAAAATGGTGAGAACTAGCCAATGGAATATCATTGGACATAGAGAAAGATCATAAATGCAAGAATACTTCATTATGCCATAGGGATAACAATTATTGGTAAGAAAAATTGATATTTGATACATTCAATAAGAGAAGTCTAGAGTGCGCAACTCAATGGAAAATTCTTAGAATTTGAGAGATGTGGTCAATGAGTTTCAAAATGTCTTTCTTGATGATTTACCTCAAGATAACCATCAAAAAGGAGAGTAGATCATAAAATTGAGATACTTTTTGGGAAGAAACCTCCTTGGAAGGTCCCATAGTGACTTTCATCTCATGAGTTGGAGGAGTGCAAGGATCAAATTGAAGATATGCTACAAAAATGGTCTATTCAACCCAACATATCACCATATGGGGTTCTTGTCTTCTTTGTGGAGAACGAGGACAATGCAATGCGCATGTGCATGTGCATTGACTATCAAGGCCTTAATCAACAAAAAATGAAGAAAAATATCCCTTATCTCACATGGATGACTTGTGTGATCAATTCAATTGAGCAAAAACCTTTAACAAACTTGATTTATGGAGTGATTATAACCAAATCAAATCACAAAAGAAGACATATACAAAAATGTCCTCTAAATAAGGTATGGTCACTTTGAGTACCTACTGATTACATTTGGCCTCACCAATGTACCAACCACTTTCATGAGTTTGATAAATGACATATTTTGTCCATACTTGGATAAATCTGCTACCATTTTCCTTGATGGCATCTTAGTCTATAATAGAACAATGAAAGAGCAAAAGCAACATCTGCAAGAAGTCCTCCAAATTTTGTGGCAAAACTAGTTGTATGCTAAAGTCTCAAAGTGTAAGTTTGGCAAGTCTAAAGTAGATTACTTGGGGCATTGAGTAAGTGTAGATAATATCCAAGTGTTAATAGATAAAACAAATGTCATTTAGAATTAAGATGCTCTAGAAGATCAAACTCAACTTAAGAGTTTCTCGAGAATTGTCAATTTGTCAATTTGTCAAGGACTTCTTCAAGGTCACAAAATCCCTAATGGTATTACTTGGCAAGGAAAAGAAGTAGATGTGAGGAACCACACAAGAATTGGCCTTTGAAGAATTGAAATATATATTATACATGCACCAATCTTGAAATGGTATGACCTAAAATGTCCAATCAAGTTGGCTATAGATGTATCAAGTGTTGCAATAGTAGCAGGCCTACATGAATGGAATGACGGATGGCACCCGGTTGCATATTTCTCTCAAAAGCTATTACTAGTAGAACACAACTATCACATTATTGAATGAGAATAGTTGGTTGATGTCCTTGCAACCAAGCATTGGAAACACTATCTTGGCAAGAAGGTACTTGTAATGGAGATAGACCACAAACCTCTAGTCTACCTTGAGATATAAGAAGATATATCTTGTTGACAAATTTGTTGGGTAGAGTGGAGACAATGGTTCAACATGACAATCACATATCTGGAAGAAAAGAAGCAACTTGTAGATACTTATGGTGAACAATTTGGTAGTAGAGGTCAAGAGAAACCTAGAATTTGGCCAAGGATTATTACTACTACAAAGATTGACCCACATATTATAGGAGCTTAATCATCCAAAGCTATAACCAGGTACCAAGGACTCACCTTTTGTGATGGAAAGTCATGGATCTCAAATGATCCAAACCTAGAACCACCATATTAGTGGAATGTCATGAATCTGCCATTACATGTCAAGGTGGAGTGGATAAGATCTCAAATGCAGTCAAACTTCATTACTATTGGCCCAAAATGAGCATTGATATGATAGAGTATTTTTCAAACTACTCTATCAACAAAATAAAGCTTCTAATCAGGTTCTTGCAAGACTCCTTCAACTCCTCCCTACTCCTACACAATATTGGGAGTAGGTCAATAGGGTTTGGTTTGTAAATTGCCCAAGACCCCTTCAAGTTTTGACTCCATTGTAGTCTTTGTAGATTGACTTAGCAAAATGATTCATGTGTGACTTATGACCAAGGATATGACTACTCCGTAATTAGCTCAATTGTACTTAGTTGTAACCTTTTCTCACCATGGCTTGTCTTGAGTGCTCATCATTGAATAGTGCACTAAATTCTCTAATTTGTTTTGGCACACACTCTTTGGCATCTTCAAAACTGAACTTGCGATGTCTACATCATACCATCCACAAACTGATGGACAAACAAAGGAGGCCAATTGCACTATCAAGGACATGCTCCGGGGCTTCATTTTAGAGGAGCAAGAAAGGTGGGCCACCTTACTTCCACTAGTGGAATTTTCCTACAAGAATTCAATGAATGCATCTAAACAGGTCACACAATTCTTCCTTACACAAAACACCATTTCACACCTTCAAGCTTGGTAAAGATCCACCCAAGGCTACAAAATTTAATGTTATCAACACTTTTGTTTATAGAAAGCAACCAGGTGTGAAGATTGCCAAGCATAGGTTGCAAATAGCCCAAAATTTATAGAAATAATATGCAAATGCATATCATAGGCACATAGAGTTCATTTTTGGAGATCAAATATGGCTATCCACAACCAACCTCACATTAGTTGGCCTTGTAAGCTTAGACCCCATTTTATTAGACCTTTTCCCATCATCCATCAAATCGGCACAATAGCCTATCACCTCAAGCTACCACACACATGAAGATTCATCCAATGTTCTATGTTTCCTTACTATACAAATATGCATCTCGAGCGCTCCACTTTCCTTCCATACAAGAAGTAAGACCTTGTCCAAAACTCATTGTTAGCATGGAGGAATACAAAGTCAAACATATTCTCTAGAAATGCATCCATGGTACTTGCCATCCGCATGTGGAATATCTCATACATTGGAAAGTGTACCCATTGTATGAGGCTGCATGGGAGTACGCTGCTAACTTGAGTAATGCACTAGTGTTAGTGCAATCTTTTGGGCAACAATTTCACAACAAGGACATTGTGTTTTAAAAGGGAGGAATTTTGTAATACCATTAGCTAGATATATTATCTAGAGGTGGAAATTGGCTTGGTAATATCTTGAAGGATGTTATATATGATTTTCTACATAGATCAAATGGAGGTGTCACCAAAAGAATACTTCCATCAATATGGTAGGGGCAAAAACACCCTAAAAACTTCAAAGCTAATTTTGGAGGCCTAGACAAATGAATTAGGCCTTGAAACATGAAAAAACATTTACTCCTCTTGGAGAAGAAGGTGATGCATATTCCCCCTTGTTCACCTTGTTGAGAGCTCTCTAATGGTACCTCACTCATGTTATTCTGATTTTCCTACATGAAGATTCCCCAAAGATTCACGCTAGTTAAACTTGTTTGACCAAGCAAATAGTACAAGGATCAACATGTCACCAATCCATGCAACTAATCTAAGGGTGGAGCTTGTTGACATATCACCAATCCATGTATCTGATCGAAGGGTGCAACTCACTTTGAGTGGATCCTCTTTGATATATAATAAAGACAAGGTGTTCCTTTTGGGCATCAAAGTATTGAGGGATGAAGCCTTGTGTTTCTCTTGTGTTTCTTCTCTTGGGGTTTCTCTTATCCTTGGAACATTATGGTTATGTGGCTCTATTGGTGGAATTGCTATTATGTTGATGTGCAATAGTTGTTTGAAAGGATGACATATATTATGTTTCACTTCTATCCTTACAATGGTTCCTCAAAAGCAATGGCTATGTCCTTGATGTACTTAACACTTTTGCTATCTCATTCCTTATGTGGTAAAGATTGAATGCATATGACTAATGATAGGGCATAATAGCACATAGTCTCTTGATCTTTGCACACCATAAGGCATATAACATACATGGGGTAATTGTTGTTTGGAATTAGAGAGACCTAACTACTAGCTAGGGTGCAATTGTGGGACTTTAGAGATTATCTATTACTTCCTATATGAGTTTTTCTTCTATAGTGTATGATGTTGATAGTAAGTTATGTTGTGTAAAGATGTGTAGATGTACAAAAATATCATAACATTTACAATAATGCCTAAGTTAGTTTGTTATGACTCTTGAGTGTGTAGCTTGGTGGTCATAGTGGTAGTAGTAGTGACTCATGGACTACTTAGTGGCAATTCCAATACATTAGGGTTTTTGGTTGTATTGTTGGAGGAACCATTAGTTCTATTGGCTATGTCTTTAGGTATGCCATTAAGGTTAGACTCCCTAACCATCCAAGGAGGGGTATACTTTGAAGTTGAGCTCTAAAGAGTTCAATTTTTTTTGTCTTTGAGTTCTTACTATGGTGGATAGAGCTAGCAAGTGTAACCTAGAGCTTTGTGCTAGAGTGGATTTAGCTTGATGATTGTAATAAGTGCCATCGGTGGAATATATGCAATTTGATTTTCAATTTTCTAATTTGATTTCTAATTTGACACTTTATAGTTTATATATAATTTTCTTCATGAGTTGTGCTTTTATAGTGTATGATCTTAATAATAATATATATTATATAATGATATATATAGAGGATTTTTGTAATGAAAAATAGAGAATATCTTTGTAGATGGATGTCATAGATTTTTTATGTAACTTACGTTATACATTTGTATTTTTTAATTTAAATTAATTTATAAATTACAAATAAATTTACTTCATATTCCCATAAGTTAGAAAGTTGATTCATTTGCAAAATCAGCAAAAAAATAGTAGATTAGAAAATTCAGTTTATAGAATTATAAAATAATTTATAAATACAAATTAATATTATTAATTTATAATAAAAATATCCATAAAGTTTAAATTACAATATAATCTTAGCACTGAATATACACAAGATTGAAAAATATCATCTTATTTATTTATTTATTGAATTATTACTTCAGATTTACTTTCAAAGCTTACATAAATTTGAATAGTTTAATTTTTTTATGGAATAAATGTAGGAGGTTCTTCATAGTGATGGATTTTTTAAAGATTATTATAGAATATTTTGATAAGAATTAAAAATTGAAGTAAATGTATATATTTATCCTCAAATTTGATATTTCTTATGATATGAAATATTAGATATTAAATAATAAAAAATTTATAGCAACTATACATGGAAATAACAAGTTTATATCTATAACCTTATAATTGGCATCCAACTCTAAGAAGAATGATTACTAGAAATATGTACAAGGAGAAAAGGACAAAGTATATCATAAGTCGTACTTGTGGAACATCCATCATGTTATTTCAACTATACCGTAGCCTATTTAGATTATTCCTATCAATCAAGATAATAAGTGAGTAACAGGTCATAAGGTTGTCCATGATATTTACTAGATTAAAAATCTAATGATTTCATTCATTTAAATGAAAACATTAGCTAAGATTGCAATACAATATCAAAGGACCATAATCCGAAATGACTTTATCAGTTTATTATAATAGTAAGTACACAGTTATCCTACATCTTGACATCCTTTAGCCATGAGTACTCATCTTATCTAAAATGGAAAAACTTGTCAATGCAGTAATTTATTTTTAATAAATTTAAGTCTACTTTTCGATGTTAGATTTCATTGGTCTCATATTTAAATTGCATTCTTGACATCGAGACGATTGGTCTTTCCATGTCAATCTCTTGTCCACTTAAAATATTAAAGTTTCAAGTAATTAGAAGTAGATTTGATAAATGTGCAAGGATAAGGCAGAACTATTTGGTTGCCCTGCGTATTACTTCGTTAGTAGGGTAACAGAAGTTCGCTTCAATACTTGGGTATCTTTTCCTTCTTTGATTAGATTCCTTGATCACGTCATAGCTGTAATAGGTTATGGAGTGTTAAAAAACCATGACAAGGTTTATCAAGAACACAGGCATTTGTGAAAAATTGTCTTTACTGCATCTTGCTGGCTAGAATCATGCTCCTCATTGACACAAATTCATGCTTTTTGTCCTCCAGTCGATGCATTATTAGATTGATTCTTCGCAAACAAATGTATTACTGGGTACACTTAGATAAATCGGTCATACAGGAGCCACAGAGCCTCGAACTACACGAGATTGGAACAAAACCTTCACGACGCACCAGAGAGATAGGACGGTGCAACTGAGTCTATCTTTACACCATCTCCCAATGAGGGACGGTGAATTTAATTATGTTGTTATACATCATTGATATCACCCGGACCTTCTCAGGTTCGACTGTTGGTCTCTCATAGAATCAGCATGAACCTTGAACCGTTTATGAATGGTCTAGTTTCTCTTGCAACAGAGAAGATTTCTGAAGGCAAATAAAATGAATGGAACAATGTCTATTTCTCTTCCCAGTTTCTGGACTTAAATCTCGAAACTACAAAAACGCTTCGGTTGTACGATCACCTCCACAGGGTCACTACAGTAGCCAGGTTCTCATTATTGAGTGAAATGCTATAAAGAATTTGCAGAATCCAGTTATCACCTAAATTTGGACCTCCTTTCGTTCTCTTTTTTACCATCCATATCCTCAATGTCAGCCCTTGCTGTTATCTTGTTGACATATCCTGCAACATGAGAATTTATGTAAGTTCGCTGATACGCGCAGATGTAAGATTGGCAAAACCTTCATAACTGGTGTGTACTGAAGGGACTCCATGACAAGCACACAATCCAAATGCATTGCCAAGGACCAAAGCAAGCAGTAGTTAGAAAGACCGAATTATACTCACTCCCTTGCATGCAGACATGTTCGCTAAAAGAATCTCACAACCAGAGTGGAAAAGCCATCAGCCAACACAAAGGTTTAAGCCAGGTTAAGTAATGAGATTCACTCTGATGACTCCTAATCCCAGTCAATTCATCGAAGAGTTGAACATTTTCCTTATACTGTGGCGCAAACAAAATGAGTGAAAATTAAGCGGTTATCATCCAGATTGAAGTGACCAGATCGGCATTGATTAGTTCACGTACCTATTCCTAAGCAGTTGATACATGTGCTGACTATCTCATGTTTCTTTCGGTAAAAGCTCACCAACCCTGTCCCTTGACACGCTTTGCATTCCCCTGTCCATTGGTACACAACCTCCTTACAGTTCTGCAATATAACAAACAAACAAGCACGTCATGTTGGTGGATGGCAAGAAAGACAAAAGAACGCATAAAACAAAGATACTAACCGCCCAAAGCTGCTGAACACTCTTTGGTTACTCAGCTCATATGAATGATGGGAACATGACCATATGGCATGTCCCTATCACATATGTATTAGACTATATGTAGACAAAGACCATGTGATTAATAAGGGCACCTGAAGAGTATTAAATATGATCAAGAAACCATTGAACGTTACGCTAGTTAAATTAATCTCTGTGTTGAAGTGCTTAGGTGAGCCAAGGCCAACATTACCAAGATGCAATATGTAATCTGGCAGAAAGTCCGCCAAGGCTATAAAGAGACAAAAGACTATCCCGTAATACAACTGTGAGATACTGACGCCTTGGTGCGCACGTAATGATGCAAGCCAAGCTCAACAGAACCCTAAATCTCGATTTCCTCGACCTCACCAAACTTGCGAAACTTCTCAGTGCTCAGTCAGTTATCTTCAACCTTAAGAACAAATTTACCAGCTGGACCTGATAAGACTTTGAATCGATTTGTTGCTTGACAGAGAAAACGGGAGAAAACCAGAGAAACCAGAGAAGATATAGACTGCTGGTGCACCGAATCAAATCCAACCTAGATTACAAACTCTTCGAACACAAGAACCAAACTTCTGAAAACTCCAAAATTCAGTAGGAAAGGAAGGTGAGTCCCTACTGTTCTAGAAAATTCTCATCCGCAGACATACCTCCACCTCAACGTCGCAATTCAACATTGCCTCGATCTTCTCTTTCGGCTCCGGTTTCGAGGTGGGGAAAGTCATCGGCAGCGGAAGGGGTTCGTCAGGGCTCAGAGAACTATCGGAATGATTGTTATTGCGTTTCCCCTTTGCGTTCGTCTTGACGCTATCCTTGTCATCTGAGAAAACCCCTCTCGGATTTTCAAATGGTCCTCTCCCAAATTTCTGCGCTGGCTCTTGAGCCAGCGCCTGGCCCTGTAACTCCGTTGCATTTAGTTTCGGAAAAGGAACTCCAGGATTGTCAGCTGAGGCGAGGAAGCACACACTCCGCCGCCGGCTCCCCTGTAGAGCAAATCTACCTCCCAAATGTCTTCTACAAACTTGTGGAGCTCGTGTGAAAGGCACAAGTTCCAGCGAACCTATCATTGGTTGACCTGACCTCTTTTTACAAACGGCTAAACCCGAATTCTTGCTCTACAACAACACTATCCTCCTCAAATTCAACCTCTTTCGCCACATACCGACTCCGCGTTCCGTCTTCTCCTTAAGGCCCAGAGTTCCAAGTCCGACCTCCACAACAGTTCACCCAACAAATATATACTCCAACAACCCTGAGCGACTAATTCAAAGACCCACCAGAACAACTAGCAGCACCGCATACCACACCAAGTCTGCTAACCAAATCCCTGATAATATAAGTTCAGCCCCAAATCCGACGCCAAGCCTCTCCCATGTAGGATTCCAACGCCAGTGAAAATCGTTGGTACAAACATGCAAGACGTGAAGCACTCCTATGCAGAATCGAAGTGCGAATCCAGTCGTGAATCTAGCAGATCAAGAGCCCACGCGCCAGGTTGCGCGCCATCCCCAGGCCTTCTTCACTCGCTGCTCTGTCCATCTTCCCATCTTCTGTTCATCGGGGGCAGGAAGAAATGGTTTATCATCTGCCCGCCACTTGGCTCCCGTTACTACGAGCTCGGAACTCACTTAGTTGCCACGTAGGTATATCCTATGTTTCACCAAGTAAGCATCGTGGTCGTATCAGGAGTCCCGCTCTTCGGGGAGGGCAAACATACGTGGTTCTTCTTGAGTCCCAATTTCTCATGAGTTCAGTTAAGTGAGAATAGGGCGAACACGTAAGATAACGAGAATGACAGGAATACCAATCAAATCGTACAAAGAAACGACATAATTGTTAAAAAGCAACCGCGTAGAAAACACGAAAGATTGTAAAGTTTCTTCAAATCGTACAAAGGCTAGACAAAAGAGGTAAAATGAAACTAAGCTCTCATAATACTGATACTAGAAATTTGCCCTATTTTAGATGCAATTTTAAATGCAGTATCTAGAGTTATGAAATATGAGAAATTTCCTTTATACATTAAAATATCTGAGTTATACAAATCATAAAATTTGTTAATATCATCTATTGTGGCGGTTCTCTTGTGAATTCCACCAACCAATACCTCATATAACAATGTACACTATGCCTTAAGGAGCAATATACGCAGGCTATTGAAGTATGTTACAACATTGATAAAAATTAAAATAAATCCAAATGATATCGATAAGACCACGTAGGATAACAAAGAAAGATAGAAAGACTCGTCAAGCTGTACAAAGATAGTATAAGACATAGTTGGTAAGAAAGAGCTAAGCTCCAATGGTGTCGATGAGAGAAATCTGCCTTATAGCACTTAAAATATCGATGCTACGCTTCGAAGTCGAGCTAAGTTCGGATGTTTAAGTTCAGTATCAGTCCTCTGAAGATAACTTAAACATCATATGCGGGTATTAAGAAATTCGGTTCTTTTGCTTGGGATGCAAGTAACATATGCCAAGTCTATGACTACAAGACTACCAGCTGCGCAGTAAAGTAAATATTATGTCCTAACCAGAACTTCTAGAGTTTTGTTTTAAGTCATAATTGTAAACTTAATGTTGTAGAACAGAACAGAAGCCTTACTTTAGCTCCGTAGTGCAATCCGGACTAGTCTAGGATTATGAAATCCTTTCCTGAATGCATTTTAAGGTTGCACTCTTAGAGTGCATTCTCTGCCCTTCTCACAAGAAAGGTCATGATAGATAGATTGCAACCGATATTCGAAATGTTAGTGTGTAGAACAGGAGAAACAGGAGAAAACACATCGTGGAGTTCTATTCACATGCGATATTTGAAGAGGGTAGAAGAGAGTATTGCAAACGAGCACGACCCACTACCAACCGTTTTGAAGCTTTTCGTATTCGTACTCAGTCACGAACTCATTTTGTTAGCTCACATCGTGGCCACCCAGATCAGGAACTCACTAAAAGCAAAAAGAGATTCAGAGAAGGTTTTCTAGAATGTCATCCATACTCTGATTGAGTAAGTTATACTCTTGATACAAGAGAGTGAACTTTACTTGATGAATGACAATACAAAAGCACAGCATGATACTTGTCAAAACGACAAAAACCCCCTTCAAATTGTTCGTATCTTACTTACTGCTGACCTGACGAGACATGTTCTGTAAACATGATGAATATTACTCCCTCTACTCTATGCAAATGCTAAAATCGTAATGTTTCCTACTTATCTATTGTGCATTACTGTTGATGTTCCTCGATGTTTACATGGTGCACTAGTTGAGATCAACAACCCATACTTGAGGTGATGATTAAAATTGGGTTCTAGTTGAGAGAAAAAATACGCAGTCTCATACGGGGAGAGTCAACTAATAAGGCAGACACTTAAAACGGGACAGATGGAGTAGTAAATGCTTCAAATTCACCAACAACGAGGATACGAACTAAATTTAGATTTGAAGATCTGTAACTGAAATCAAGTACACCAGCAATAAGCTGTTGAAACTGGACTGTGCTATATCTCGGACCACGTGGCTTAAACTGGAGATCCGATGGAAGCATCCTATAAGGAGGATCAACATATTCCAAGCTTTGTCCGAGAAGGACATAAGCTGCGGGGCTCAGGAGACAAATAGCCTCAAAGTTGTAGAAGTTGATGTGTGCTCGTAACAGTTCGTGAATCGAGGTCCATGCAGGTTTCTTCATTTTGAAACCTCTTAAATCCTCTCCCACGAGGGATTGCGAAGTCCAATCGGCAAGAGATACGTCAAACACGCATGACGAAAAGAAGCTTAATGGAAAACAGAAACGTCAAACATTAGAAACGAACAAGAAGACTCCATCGGAACTTGTGTAAGGAGAAACCAAGAACACAAAACGTAGAGCCACAGCGGTTAAGAGGAGTGCCAAGAGACTCGAGTTACGCTTCGCTTTCTTGAGTTTCATGGCTTTCATCAACACTATATACCTAGAAAGCATTGATACCTCATTATAGGCTGTTGGTTTTGGCAAAGTTTAACACAAAACTCTGTCACATTTACCTGTACAATCAGGGAAATCAATAGTATAGAGCAGGAAATAGAGTAGGAATTCGGAGAGCCGCTGCATTGGGGTGCATCGACAGAATCATGGCGGACAGCTGCACAGAACCTATGTTTATGCAATGGGACCAACATCTAGCTTACGAGTTCGCCACGAAATATTTAGAAGGTGCTTTGGGTTTTCTGGCGGATGACGCATATGTGTACGTGTATTTGCTTGCAGCGTGGGCATGGACTTCTACTCCAACTGCTTTGTTGACTCAAATACCTGTACTTCTTGACTCAAATACCTGTAGACATGCATATAGAGCCCATATCCAGAACCTTAGGCACCGGACGAATAGTCGATGAGATGGTGTGAAATTCAGTCGTGCAGTTATGGATGGGATGCTTCCAGGAGTCGCTCCCACAAGCAACCATGTGTAGATACGTCTTGTTGTAATCGTATTCCGAGATGGCAAGCTGGGTAGAGAACACCTCTATTGGGATCAAGCCTTGGGTAGAGAACACCTCTACTGGGATCAAGCCTTAGGTCGGGAAACAAATTCACATGTCCAAGTATCTAAACCAGTAATAACGTCAACGTCTCTTCGCGAAACGTTTTAAGAATTGATGCCTTCTCCCAAGGCGCAGCCCTTGGCTGCATATATGTAACGTTTGACCTGCAAACAAGCAAGTAATAGACATTGTCAAGGAAAATGTATAACTGTAAAGACATTCGATCTTGGTCAAAATTCAATGGATAGCACTACAATGGTTGGGTCACGCAAATCAAACCAAAATTGCAGAAAGAAAAATTGTGGACTATTGTTGATGGAACGAGTGCCAAGCCTACTTCCCTCAAGGCACTCCTATCAACAACATCCAAACTGACATAGACACATGTGTGTGAAAAAAATCAACAAGCGCGCTCCGCTTTGTTTGATTTGTGTGACAAAGAGATTTATCCCCACATTTGTGCCAGTGCCATAGCACCTGCTGCATGGCAAACATTAGAATCTACCTTCCAGGCCCCTTATGTAGTAATGTAGATAAATTTCCAAGATCTCCAAGATAAATTTCACACATTAAGTGAAAGCTGGCAAAATAGTTAAACCACATTTGCATTCACTCAAAAATCTAGTGCAATAATGAAATGAGTGCATGGATGATAGTATCCTCCGCGGAGGTTGTGGGTTTGATGACGTCTATGCCTCCGCAATTTGACACAAGAATAAAAACGCTTTGGTCCCAACAAACCACCACATAGCAGTGTTGTCATCACCATTTTCTTCTTGCATGCATGACAGGCTTGTATGCGGAAACCCATGCCTTATGGACTGGAAGGCGAGGCTTCCAAAACACAAAAAGAAACCCCAATTTTCAAAGCAAGAAACCAAAAGGTCAAATTGAACATAAATTCAAACATTCAAACAAATCAAAGAAACCTCTAGACCGATGCCCAAGGTGTAAATAGTTTGCCCACTAGTCCTCTAATGCACATGGAGCAAAAAGGTTCACAACTTTGTTTAAAAATACATAAATTCATGATAATTCATCATTTTGTAAGAAAATTGACAATCACCAAAACCATCAGGTTATGTGTTTGTTACTCGTGCCTTTTGTTCAACTAAGTCTCTTGATCAAGGTGCAACCACATACTCTCGATGGTTTGTGGACATAGGAGCAACTCAACACCTTGCATTTTACATGAGAATTTCTTAGATTATCAACCTTGGTGGAATTTTTCCACAATGAAGAAAAAAAAAATTTAAGAGACAATATATTGCTTCCCACCATGGGAAAAGGGACGACAAATCCAACTTCACAACAATAAGATCTTGACATTATTTGAAGCATTCCATGTTATGTCCTTATAAAAAGTTTGTTCAATGTCAGCCAATTTGACAAAACTTGGAGGTGGCATCCTCATTCAAATTCAAACTTGTAGACTACTCAACAAAGATCATACTATTACATCTATATGCCCTATGCACTAACAACTATACTTACTTAGTGAATACTATCAACTTCAAATTCCTGAACATGGTTACGCACTCAAAAGTGATAATTATACAAGCAAACACCTCCACTACAATAGAAGAATCCCATGTAATGCCATCCTTGTACAAAGCATGCACCACGGCTCCAGCCAGGTTTTGAAGCACAATATACCATCATTGTGACTCTATGTAGTGCAAAGAACATGCAATTTGAAGCAAGACAAGAGAAAGCCCATTTTCTTCCTAAATTGACAAGCTACTCATGATATTCCAATGATTATAGTAACAAATTGCAAGTGTTTGCTCTTGTAACTTTGCAAAATCTGCTCTTCAATACAAATTGATCATCAACCAACTTGTCTACCGTGGAAAAAGTGGTTCTCTTCACCACATTGGAATCTGATCAAGCACAATCAGCATCAACATGTTATTACATACCATAGTCATGTCCATTTATCAAATGTAGGCAAGATGGCTCATTTATGGCATAGACCATCAGGCAACATTCATGTTATACCAATAGCTAAATATATTATCTTGAGATAGAAATTGGCTTGGTAACATTTAGAAGGATGTTATATATGATAGACTAAGTATATCAGATAGAGGTGTCACTAAAAGTGTACTTCCACTAATAGTGCAAAAGCCAAAAACATCCTAAAAACTTTAGAGCTAATTTTGAAGGCCTACACGAATGAATTAGGCCTTGAATAAAAAAAGATTTTCCTCCTATCAAGAATACGGGTATGCCTTCTCCTACCATTATTTTTCTTGTCAATAACTTTTCAATGGTAACTCACACATGCCATTCTGAACTTCCTACAAGAAGATTCTTTAAATATTACCTCCAATCAAACTTGTTTGACCAATTGAATAGGACAAGGACCAAAATATCACCCATCCATGCAACTAATCTAAAGATAGAGCTTGTTGACATATCACCAATCCATGTATTTGATCCAAAGGTGGAGCTTCCTTTGAGTGGATCCTCTTTGCTATATAAACAAAGACAAGGTGCTCCTTTGGGAGCATTGGAATATTGAGTGTTGAAACTTTGTATTTCCTCTCTTGGGTTTCTTAGAGGTTCTCCTATCCTCAAAATATTAAAGTTGGCCTAAATCAACTCAAGGAGTTAAATATCCCATGCACGATACATGGCATTAATATTCAACATTATATATTTTTATATATCTAGATCATTATAGACATGTTTTACTTGTTTACATGGTAAACATTCACAAACCAAATTTCCATGACAAGCTACATTTTGTGTTACATGTCCCTTAAAACTAATACATAATGATCTTAGTGGTCAAATTTCCACACTCACATTCACTAGGTTTGAGTATTTTTTTACATTCATTGATGAGTATTTATACCAAGAGTCCTACTCTTGGTATAAAGCAATCTGATTTTTGTCTCAAAAGAGTGATTGCTTTGATGCCTTTAAAAATATCATATGTGGGCAGAAGTCCAAACATAATAGAAACTCAAGACTCTATATTCAGATCAAGGTGGAGAGTATATATAAAGTGACTTTGAGGCCTATCTAGTACATCATAGCATTCATTGGCAACTCACTACTACTTATACACCATAGCAAAAGGGAGTGGCTTAACATAAAAGTTGTACACTATATGCTACCGCATGTTGTATGCTTTTTGAAGCAAAATTGATCAAGTTTTATCGGGGTGATGCCATTTTATGTGCTACTACCTACATGGTTGATGTTTGACAAAAGCCATCTCTAAGAGCACTACACCATTTGAGTTATGGTATAATCAAAAGCCTAATCTCAAGGCGCTAAAAGTATTTGGCTGCAAGGCATATGCACATATCCTTGCTAAACTACGTACCAAATTTGATGATCAATCTATTGATTGTATTATGCTTGGATATGACCCGGAAAGTAAAGGCTATAAGCTTCAACAGATATCTGATGGCTTGCTCTTTGCTTTAAGAGATGTTTGGTTTGAGGAGTAGTTAATTCTCAATTAATTCTCAATTCAATATCATTACCTCACCAAAGTTATCCAAGTGATGAAATTCTTTAGATGGTACCCACGTTTTATCATACTATTAGCTCTCTATCCTCCTAGCACTTGTTCCTCCTCCATCCAACTAGCCTACATTATCTTCCCTAGTTGGCCCTTCCTCACAAACAAGTCAATCTCATCTCATCGCTCAAGGAACTCCTCAATTGTTCCACACCACACCATTAACCATGCCAATTTTAACTTGATCTCCCACCAAACCCACGTTATCATCTCCAATTTTACAACACATTTCATAGTTTGGTGCTCAAGAGCCAATTCACATTTTAGCCATGATGAATTTTTGCCCATGTGTACTACTTAGATTGAGGAATTTGGTTCCTCACTATCACCATGATCACCTATTATAACTTGATAATATGATAGAAATTCTGGCCTTGAATTAATGGGCCACCTAAGGAGCCACTCAAGGTCTCCTAGGCCCTCACGTGCTTCACCATTTACTAAGAGATTGAATTCAATCCATTCTTCACTTCAAAACAAGGTTCAAAATTTTCAAATACATTCAGTTGAATAAGTGACTCTAATTCCTCTCCACTTCCTCAAGATGATTTGGATGAGGAAGATGGCAACTCTATAGAGTATTGGGATCAAGTCCTTACCGACACATAGGTAATTTGAATGCCTCACCAAGGGAATACCTCCACCATGAGCAATTGAGGAAGGATATGACCTTTTTATCCTACTTCCTAAACAATTGAAGAATAAGGAGAAAGTATTATATATTAGTGCAATTTTTCCTACAATTGATGTTCCTTTTGAACCCCAAACTTATATCCAAGCGCTTGAGTCCCTTGAAGTAGCTTATTAGCTTAAGGCCATTGATGATGAATTGAATTCTCAAATTGTAAATGGTCCTTAGAAGTTCACAAAATTACCTACTAAACATGTAAATGGCTATTTAAGCTCAAACTTAAACCTAATGGAACTATTGATAGATACAAAGCCCGTCTAATTCTTAGAAGCTTCATGCAAACCTATGGTCTTAATTTCATAGATACCTTCTCATTGGTTATCTATATAAAATCAATGATTGATTTTGGCCCTTGTAGCATAATAGAATCTTCACATTCATCAAATCGACATAAAAAATAGCCTTTTTGATAGGATTCTTACGGAGGAAATCTACATGACTACTCCAGAAGGAGCCATACCACATGCACTTAATTTGGTGTACAAACTTCTCAAGATGAACTATGGACTAAAGTAATCCCTTAGAGTGTAATCATGAATAATTTTTTGCTCACTCTTGGAATTTCCAAATACAAAGCAGATATGAATGTCCATTATATGTACCAAGGATGTAATATTGCAATTTTAGCACTCTACATTGATGATACATCAATTGCTTGTAGCAACTTGCCTATTCTCAAAAGTATCAAATCTAAACTAAGTGCATGTTTTTCTATGGCTAAGTCAGGTGAAGTACACCATTGCTTAAGCCTACAAGTCACCCGATCCATGCAAGGAGGCTAAATCAGAATTACTCATAGTCTTTATGTGCAATCAAAGCTTGTAGAGTTTGGTTTTCAACCTTGTCACTCAATTTCCATCCGCTGATCTTGTTGTACACATATATCAGCTCAAGATTGTCCCACTACACCTAAAGAGAAAGCTAAGTGTGCAAATTATCCTTATGTAGATATTGTGGGTTCACTACTTTGGGCGTCTAGCAGTTCACAACCTGATATATCCTTTACCATAAGTTTGCTTGCTCAATTTATGGCAAATCAGTAACTTCCTCATCTTCAAGCTATTAAGTATATTTTTGGTACCTTAAGGGTACCATCAATTACTATTTGGAGTATCAAAGATCTGATAACCCCATACCTCTTTTGGCTGTAGTGATGTTGAGTGGGCAGATGAGGTTGACCAATGATGATCTACATATAATTACTATTTTATTCTTTCACAACAAGCCATCAATTGGAGCTCCACTTGACAAAAAAACCTTGCCTTATCATCAACTAAAGCTGAATATGTTGCATTGGCCATTGCCTCTTCTGAAGTTGTCTCGCTATGGGAATTCTTGGAAAGCCTCTAGATTGATACTTTAGATCCTAAACTTATATTTTGTGACAATCAAAGTGCACTTGCTCTAGTTGACACTACTAAACACCACAAATGCACTGAATATATATCAGTGCATTGTCACTTTATTGGACAATTAGTTGGAAATAATACTATATGTTTTCAATATTGTCCTACTTTAGACATGACTGCAGATTTATTCACTAATGCCCTTTGAGGCCCAAAATTAGCCTCTCATTTACCCGTGCTAGGCTTATTAGGAGGAGACCGTATGTTCATCCGAGTTTATCACTTGAGAAGGAATGTTGGAAACAAATTCACAAGTCCAAGTATCTAAACCAAAAATTACATTTGTGCCTTTTCACCACAAAATTTAAGAAACTGATGCCCTTTCCCAGGGCAAAGCCCTTGGCTGCATATAATGTAGCATTTGATCCCTTGAGGTTCACGTGATTTCCTAACCTGTACATGCAACACATTTTGCTAGATTCATGAGTATTTTTTACAGTCTCTCATTTCTAACACCTTCTACAACTTGGGAAGCTCAACAAATGTGAGTTGTCAATTGTTGGTGTTTAAGCTACCCATTGGCTTTGTGAAGATGTAGATGTAATCGAAGGCATTAAGAGTCTTGCACTTTCATACGGGACTACTCATAACATGCTTATGGGTAATTGATCATTACGTCCACGATAATACTCCAATCAGTTAGGGTGTTTCAGTATCAAAGTTATGGATATTTATGGATTTTCAAAATCTCCCATAAACATCTATAGACTTCCTATAGATGTTTTTGGCATTGGATTGGGAATCCCCCATGAATATTTTTAACATTCTGCTTACAAGATCATGAAATATGACACCACATAGAGGTCTTAACAGCACATATTCAAGAAGATAAGTGACAAATAATGTATATAGTCAAAATACATAGCCAGCATTCCAATGCAAAAGAAAGATGCTCCTGCAAGCTTAGAAATGCACTAAGCTAACTTGTATAGAATGATTAGGGATCTTAAGTACTTGGTTTCTACAGCATTTTGGTGCCTCTAACTCTTGCTCAAACTCAATAGTCCCTTTGCTTGATCTAACACAAAGTTAGCTTTGATTGGAGATATCTCTAATGATTTCTCTGATAGATATCTTGACTTTTTTTGGTAAACTGTGTAACTATGGACATTAAGTTTTGGTACTAGAGTTGAAGTTCAAAAATCAAGAATATGAATCTCTTTCATCAGGTAGTAGTCCATCAGGGCCCCAAAATATTCAGATGACTTAGAGGATACCAAGAGAAATGAAGGGAAGTAGAGTACCACCACTCTTGCTACAATGCCAATCCGTAGAGAATTTGATGAATAGCAAGGTAGAAAAATTAATTATGGAAACAAGCCCCACTATAGATGGGTCTAGTGTGATTTGAGTCACTTGTGCAATATTGAAGAACACGGTTGACATTATTCTTACCAAACCATGAATAGTCAATTGATAGAACCTTGCCATGCGCCCTTGCAACTCGACACCAAGTTGGTGGAATGTGAGGTATCCTCAGCTCTATCTAATACATTTCTAGACTCTTTCACCTACAAACCTTCTATGTTGATAAACTAGACCTGGATATGTGGAACTTAGTACCATATTTTCTATCGAACGTACTATTGCATTTTTCTTTTTGATATTATGTGCAATTGGAAAGGATTACCTTCGAGCCGGCTGATTTTGTTTACATTAGGATTAATTAGTGCATGTCAAATTAATAATAGTTACGACTATCATCCGGTTACCATGAAATTCTCACAAAACTCAAAATTGTGACCCACCAAAATTTTATGACAACGGTGCTCATCCAATGATGTTGAGTCTTTCGAGTTCTTAGCTAGAGTGGATAGAAAGTCGGCTAGCGTCATCTGGAGTCTTTTAGCTAGAGTGTGTGTGGCTTGACTATAATCAATACCCAATTGTTGACAGACTATTGAGTGACAGATCAAGTTCACGTCTTCTCCAATAGACTTCCCATCAATATCCGTAAAATATTTTATAAATATATATTGAAGTCAAAAATTCCCTTATTGAATATTAACCCCCTGTTATAAGATCGATGACAAATGAACGCGGTTGATTAGATCACATTATGAACAGCGCCAGTCAATTTAGTCAATGATATAGTTTATGCAAGATATTAACAAAACAAGACTTTACCTATTGACAAACTGAAACTTTCGTAAGTCTTTTATCATCTCTTGTGAAACAAAATCATAAGTGCATAAATTTAATGGATATTAACCAATTTAATGGATATTTAGTCCAAACTTGGTACCATCCATCCATAGGTTGTAGGTGAAGTCATCTCGGACTTTATGCAAGTTTGGTACAGTTATATGAGAGAAAAGAGAAGATAGGTTAAAGTTGTTTCGAGTCAATCAGTTGTTCACTCCACATGTTTGATGGTACAAGCTATCTACGGGTATGGAGAATCTTTATTCTAGAACCTCCATGGTGCAAAAATGTATCGAATAGATAATTACTTCCCAGGTTCCTGTGCTAATATTATAGATAACTAATACTAAAGGGCAATGCTAGCTCTAGAATTGGATTAGAACCGACTCCAAGGAAATCTGCAAATTGTATGAGAATTGTTGAAATGTTCTAAAACTATTTTGAAAGGATTTATACAAAGGTTAAGCTACCCTTGCTAGAAAAGAAAACATTATTTCTTCTAAGATTACAAGTATTTGGTAACTTAGCATAACTCAATACTACCTTTGTTGTTGGTACATATTCTTCTTAAATTTGAGTTTTCATCTCTATCGAAACCCAACGTCTTTGATCTAGACCCAAGGTCCATACTCTAGTCACTTATGTTGATTCAATCCGAAAGTCATCGACCTGATACAACTCCCAAATATCAACCTATTTATATAAACATAAAGTGCCCAATATTAAGTACGAAACGTCATACGGCCATTATAATTATGTGAGGACAAGAAAGGTTCAACGAGGCTAGATAAAATTATGTTTTAATAATATATGGTCAATTGTGACAAAGCAATCTTGCCAACGTGTCAATATATCCTTGTAAATTATTAAAAACATTTGCAAACTTGGGGTATTATGAAGTTGAAGTGCAAAATATAGGTAGTAAAGTTAGTTTGACCATTTGAACTTTACAAGTATTGTAGAGGTTTACCAAGGCTTAATAAACCATAAAAAATTCACAAATGTATGGTAAATTGTGTCAAACCAAGCCTACCCAATCACATAAAATATCTCCTTGTAAGGTAATCAACCTTATTGATGTAATGCTTGTTTTCAATAGGTTGTACTTTTATTGATGTTGAAATAACCTTAATTCAACAGCTTGCATTTTATAGAATAAAATATATTATTACCGTAGTCTTGGGTAAGGTTCAATATAGGGATAAATAAAAAGGTAAAATAAGGTCAAGCATTTGCATTACGCACCTCAATTTCTAGAAAGCAAAAATGAATAAAGTGACCAAGTTTCCAATCAAAATACAAAGTATCTTGAGTATGTATGGTAGGAAATAAATTTAAAGATTAAGGTTTCAAAAATGGTTTGCAGAACAACTGCAAACTTTGGGTTTGTCATTTTATCATTACCTCTTGGTCTTGCTAGTTTTTTATTTTGTTGATTTTTACTTGTTTCTTGATTAATAGTTCATCTTGAGCACATAATTTATATATTAATACAAATAGTGATACCAATTACTCGTCATCTTAATTTCCTAAATAATATGATTGTTGGATGTAAGCTTAGTAGAATAAAGAAGATGGAGAAGAAGACCATTCTTCCACCACATGAAATTACCCTTGCAGTTTTCTTGGAGTCAATGCAAAAATTTTGTGTTATAAAAAATACTTTTGATTGCACTAGATTGCTTTACATTGCTTTCCATTGATTTCAATCACTGGAGAAGTTGATACATCAAATGGAAGATATATGTCAATAGAAGTGTGTTAACATACATTCTTGTATGGATAAAACTATATACCAAAGTTTATTACTAGTCTTGTCAATATAACATCATTAACAATACATAAGGATACACAACTTAGATCAAGATATACCATCACGGAATGGTTTTGATACATTGGGAAAAAAATTATGTGCAAGGAATGGACTTAGTTTCAAAAAGGTACGACACTCTCTCTTAGTACTTATAAAGTAGCTTGGAAATTGCAGAAAATTTGAAGTTTACCCTATAATTTCCATCCAACTTATTAAGCAAACAATTATTGCAAACAAACTGTACAAAGTCTACTAACAAAACCATATTTTTAGTATTCACACATTGAATAAGGTTTCTACAAATGGAAAGCTTACTTCTTTTTCCAATGGTCAACAACGTCTCTCTTGTTGAAATATGAATATTTTGGGTCTCAGATAAACATACCAATACTTATTACACATAGGTGTATTCACTAAATATTCTTTGATTCATATGCATGATTCTTTATACTCCAACCTAAAACATTTAGCAAGTCAATGCTTCAATAAGACGTGCTAGTGCAACGATTTGACTTTTCAAAACTATTTAGTACCTTGTTTAACCCTTACATGTAGCTTATGCAAAGATTCAACAAGGCTTGCTAAACCACAATAAGTTTTACTTATAAATAGTTTGTTGAATGTAAGTATAAGGTGCTATCCATAAGTGTAAATTCTCCTTACTTTAAGGAGGTTGCATATAAATCTTTGCTTGGAAGTCCATAGTTTTATAAAAGTCATGATACACTAAGATTAGATGCATATCATAATCTATGCAATATTTTTTATACTATTTGCACTAAATGTCACTTTTGAGCAATTCTTATGAACTATACCAAATTTACTACAATATATTGCAATTTGGTTCCATGAACATTGTAGTGTGTTAAGCTTAGTCTTAATTAAAACCTCCCTTCAAAGGTTGAGAATAGCCATTTAATTTACTCAATCATACATAAGATCTTTTTCTAAGTGATAGCCAATATTACTCTAATATCTCTTCTTACAAAATATACCTTTAATCCCTAACAAAAACATAGGTAACAAAATTTTGCATTAATCAAGAAAAACTATATCAAGAGTTAATAAATATGTATATATTGAACATAAATGAGAAAATCGTGATAATATTATGTGCAACACAATTTATTTCAAAAGTTCATGTATAGCAGTTATAGAAACCCTAATCAAAAATATTTAACCATGGACATTTTCCATGAAGTTATGAAGTAATTGAGAAACATACTTTAGACCTCAATGTAGAATAGATCTCTATTAAACCTAATGTCAACTATATAAAAAAACTCATGTTATTAATATTCATTGGTCAACCAAGCAAGTTCACCTAAAATACAACCTATCCCATTCGTCATGTTTGTACATATCCTTTTTGTCTCTATCTTCTTCTTATATTTTAGGTGGTTTTGCAAATCTTGTTGAACTATAAGTTTTAGCTAGAAAAATTGTGCCAAGCTTTTCTCTCAACCAAAATATATCTTTAATGATTGTTTGAGTATGTATTATGTGTTATTAGGAAGGAAAATCTAGTATCAAGCACTAACTATTATGGATAACAACTAGAAAATAAATCTATATTTGTTCTTATTCTTATATTCTTCATCCTTGTTCGTTCTTCAAATCATCCGCTCCTTGTCTTATGTCATAGCTCCTTCAAAGGGGCTAATAAGGAAAGATTTACCAATCTCAGCATAGAAGATCTTTCATTAACACTCACAAAGTGAGTATCTAGAGGCAGTCTTTCCTCCAAGGTAATCAACCATAATATTCTTATTTTCAATTATAAAATTATATTAATATAAAACACAAAGGCTCATTCCACTATCACTTGCTCCATGCTCTTAACTCACCAAGAAAGATATGTATTGCCTTTCCCAAGCTCTCCTTATATACTAAGCAAGATAGATCCATGACTCTCCTCCAAGCCTAAAAGTCCAAGATACAAGACATTAAACATTAGAAAACATAAAGAGGGAGAAAATTCCAAATAAAAATATGATTAGCATTGCTTCATCCCTTGTTATATACTCGTGAAATTCTTACACAAAAGGAATTACTAATCACTGCATTATTTGATGCTATTAGGCAAAATATTATCTTAAGTTAAAATCTTAAGAGAAAATCCAAACTCATAAGATGATCACAATAAACTTCTTTATAAAGAACTAAAGGGAAGGATTTTTCACATGGTCTATCCCTGGACTGTTTTAAAATCTCCACCACAAGCATTTTGGACCAAGGAATTTCTAACTCTTTCTTAGAGCTAAAGATTTAAGGATAATAAATTCATTTAAATTATATTTAAATTATTAATGCTCACTCTTCTGAACTCCTCAAAATACTACAAACTTTATCTTATCAAATTCTTGTTTATCATGCTTAATTTAAGACACTTGGTTAAACTCCATACAAACAATATTTTCAATTATTCAAATACTAAACTATATACCCAATAAAACAAACATGCACCAATGATTATTATAGGTCAAGCCAAATATATTTTAACATCTCTTGGTTACAAAGTCAAATTGACACTAAAAAGTCCAAAATAAAGATCATACTCCAATATAATGTCACAAGATTTCCAAAAAGATCTCACTTTGATATACTCTAATTCTAAAATCCACATCAAATTAAATATTCAACTATTAAATATTAAAGCTTACTCTTATTGAGCCATATTAACTTAGCTCAAGATACCTTTGACTTAACTATCACTAAATATTATTAAAGATAACTAACTCTAAACTACCAAAATATTATTAGAGGTAAATATACACACTAGTATATTACAAATATGCCTAGTAGATTATTAGAGGTTTGGCAAGAATTTTTTAAATTTTTTGCTGATTAACTAATAGCAAGACTTATATTGGTAACCCATCACAAGCCTAACTCCTTGTGAAGTAGTCTGTTGAGCCTTGTTAAACTATTGATAAGGATTTGCTTTGTAGATTGTTAGAGGTTTAACAAGCCTCATCAACACTTCCTTTGATTTTTTTCTCTCAATAAGGTGGTTTATTGAGCCTTGTTGAACTATTAACATGGATTTTATTTATCAATTTTGAAGGTTTAGTAAGCCTTTTTAACACTTGGTCATATATCTTCTATGAGATTCAACTTTTTGCGAGGTATTTTCCAAGCCTTGCTAAATCATTGACAAATAATCTTATTGATAGGGTTTTTAAGGATTAGAAATGCTCATTGATGCTACCTTGAAAATCTTTGTGAGACCTAATCACCATGAAGGATCTTCTTTGTAGGTAATGAGAGGTTCAACAAGCCTTTCTCGTATCTACTTTTTTAATATTTCTATAAACCTCATCATAGATGAAGAACGTTTGAAAAGTAATGTTGGCATCATGCTTATAATTTGTAGCAAGACCTACCTTTTGATGTAAATGCTCAAAAAATTATGCAAGCCAACTAAATTGAATTTATTGTATTAATTGAATTGGTTATCGACATTACTAACTTTGTTGACTATACTATACTTAAATCCTTTCACTAGCTTAAATCTAAGATTACTTACACTTGTTAATAAACACAATGTTAGAACATGGTAACTTTCTAGTATGTAAGATAAAATATGCCAAAAGATCCATTTATATATTATATTTTCTTTTGAGATCCAACTAGTGTGAAAATGCATTTAAATCAATATGAGAAGTATTCTGATTCAACAATGAAGACATCTTTAAGGAGAAGAGATCTACAAAAATCAAAGTGGACCCAAAAGAGGAGAAATCTTACAAATATGAGATAGCAATTTTCTAGGAGGAGTCATTTTTCTTCTAGTAGAATCACCAAGCTTCTCTTTGTACTCAAACAATAGCTTGGAGATATTTTTTAATCTAATGAAGTACACTATAGTCAATTTCTCAAGATAAGTAGAAACAATTACAAGAAAATTATCTAATTATCTAATGATATATAAAAAAAAACATAACTATACTAGCTATAAGAAAAATAAGATAAGCTAACATTTTAAGTGAAATTTTTCTTTACGTAGAAGACTTGTAACACTAGAGTTGTGTATATCCTTTAATAGGAGTATTGTAATACCATTAGCTAGACACATTATTTAGATGTGGAAATTGGCTTGGTGATATTTTGAGGGATGTTATATATGATGGTCTAAGTAGATCAGATAGTGATATCACCAAAAGAAACTTCTATTAAGAGGTGGAGGCCAAAAACACCTTGAAAAGTTTAGAGTCAATTTTGGAGGCCTAAATGGATGAATTAGGCCTTGAAAAATAAAAGAAATCCCTCCCTTTGGAAGAAAAATTATTCCTTCCCCCCCCCCTTGTTCATTTCATCAAGAGCTTTCCAAAGATACCTCACCCATGTTATTTTGAGCTTCCCATAAGAAGATTCTCCAAAGATTCTACTTGGTCAAACTTGTTTGACCAACCAAATAGGACAAGGATCAATATCTTATTAATCCATACAATTAATCTAAGAGTGGAGCTCACTAGCATGTCACCAATCCATGTGTCTGATCCCAGGGTGCAACTCCTTTTATGTGGATCCTCTTTACTATATATTAAAGACAAGGTGCTCCTTTGGGACATTGGAGTATCAAGGGATAAAACCTTGTGTTTCTCTTGTGTTTCTCTTGAGAGTTGTCATATTGTCAGAACATTACAATGGTATCAGAGCATGTATTTTAATCCAAGAGAGTGGATCATCACTCTTGGAAGAACATGGGCTATTGAGATTGAGTAATTTTGAGCGGAAAAAACATAGTGGAATTGATATATTAGGGGTATTTTAGAGAGAAGATAGTATGGATGCTATTGGAGGAAAATTTTGGGCACCTCACTTTTTGTTCTTGAATTCATTCCACATCAAGATTTTGAACATCTAACGTGAGCAAGTGAGAGTATATCTTATTTATCATTTTGAAATAGAGATCATGGACATAGTGATTACTTTGCCAAACCTAGTGATTCTACAATAGAGAATGGGACTGATAGTCTACATTCTATTATGATGCAATGGATTTGAATATACCAAATCTTCTCCCTTTCACTTTCAAGTAGAAATTTGTTATGTAGTTAGACCAAAAGTGATATTTAGGGATTTTGAAGTTTGCAATTTGAGTGAGGAATATTATAAATGAGAGATATCCTTTGTGGTTCCAATGGTAGTCCTAATTTTCCATGCCCCTTCTTGAGTGATTGTATTAACTTTCTATTGAAATCAAGAGTAGCAATTGAGCATTTGCCATGAAAGGGAATCATCTCAAAACCCAATAACAATGACCAAAGTACCTTGTGAGTCACTCATGCCGATGACACCAACCTCCGTCAACAATAAAACCACATTGTTACTATGGATGAAGACCACATGCAACATTGAGCCTTACAAGGGATGACATCCCATGGGAGTAATGGAAAATTGGATTTCAAGAATGAATCTATACTTTTGATTATTCACAATTGGGATCCTTGATCATTCCGTAAGCATCTTTGCATGTGTGTACTTGATCAATAAGCCCTCACATAATATGATGGTTGGGAAAAATCAATGTTGTCAAAATGAAGAGAGATCACTTGGATAGCAATGCAATAAGGGTTGTTGAAGAATTTCCAATCTTTGGATTTTGTGCATATGGCTCAAACTTGGCGGTTGAAGCAAAAGAACAACATACAAGAGTACATGGAGGTATTTCTCAATCTATAGGTTGTGATAACTAATATGAATCTAATAGAAGCTCTTGATAATTTCAAATGGGGGACTCTATTGATTTAGAAAAAACAAAATTAATTTCTTTAAATTTTGGACAAATAACTTCTTGTTAAAAGAGTGAATTCACCAAGAGAAAATGATACAAAATCCTTGTACTATTTTTGAAACCATTATGTTTACTCAAAGAATAGAAGGAGGACTTGGAGGAGGTGAAGAGGTAATCATAACTCAACATTATGGGGTTGAAACACTACACTTTGGTAGACAAGTTCCTATGGAATTGGGCAACATTTATTTCCAAAATCAAGGAGTATGACCGCTCCAAGGAGAGCAAGGATGGGTCAAAGAAAGGAGAGATGGAATCCCACAAGGAGAAAGGTCTCAAACATCAAAATGTTATTGCTATAATTGTCGCCAAGTTGGATGCATAGCCATCAATTTTTGTGCTTATCTTCCTAAATGCCCATGGCCTCTATACATGCAGCCTTTGAATAACATGGAGAGATAAATTGAAGAGGAGGATATTGAAATCACATTGGACAACAAAGATTACCAATAAATGAACCTTGTGGCCTTACTAGCTCAATAGGAAAGAGTAAAAGTAGAGGAGGAAGAGTACACGTGCACAAAGGTTAAGGAAGACAAACATACAATTGATTGTCATAAATGGAGTCCAAGAAAGCAATTTGGTTAGAGCATTGATAGACCCTAGAGCAATAGAGGATTTCTTATCTAAATATATTGCAATAAGGTTGGGGATAGAACTGAAGAAGGATGAGAATGAAGAAGTAGAGTTTCCTAATAGTCAAATAAAGAGGATTATGTCATTATCTAGAAAAGTAGTACTCTCTGTAGGAGAGTATCAAACAGAAATTAAGTGGGGAATAAAATAGTTAGCTCGTTACAATGTGATCTTAGGCAAGCCATGGATGGAGCACTACAACTCCATGGTAAATTGGAGAAAGAAAATAGTGAGAACTAGCTAACAGACGATTGTTGGGGATAGAGAGATAAATATCTCATAGATAACTCTATCTGTGAGAGCTATCTATGTCGTAAGGACAACTATTGGTAAGAAAAATAGATGTTTCATAAGTCTAATAAGAGAAGTCTAGAGTGCAAAATTTGATGGATAAATTCCTGAGAATTTGAAAGATGTGGTCAATGAGTTTCAAGATGTCTTTCCTCATGATTTGCCCTCAAGATTATTACCAAAAAGGAGAGTAGATCATAAAATCAACATACTTCATGAGAAGACACCTCCTTGTAAGCCCCATATTGACTATCACCTCATGCATTGGAGGATATGCTATAGAAAGGGTTTATCCAACCTAAACATATCACCATATGGGGTTCTTATCTTGTTTGTGAAAAAGAAGGATGATACAATGCACATGTGCATTGACTACCAAGGCCTAAATCAACAAACAATGAAAAAAATACCCATTACCTTGCATGGATGATCTATTCAATTAACTCAATGGGGCAAAACACTTCACCAAAGTTGATTTATGGAGCTTGCTATAACCAAAGTAGGATTGTGAAGGAAGAAGTACATAAAATTACCTTTGAAACAAACTATGGGCAATTTGAGTACTTGGTGATGCCGTTTGGCCTCACCAACACACCAATCACTTTTATGCGTTTGATGAATGACATATTTAGTCCATACTTGGATAAATCTGTTATTATTTTCTTTGCTTACATCTTAGTATACAATAAGATGATGATGGAGCACAAGCAACATTTGCAAGAAGTCCTCCAAATTCTACAAGAAACCAATTGTATGCCAAAGTCTCAAAGTGCAAGGTTTGCAAGTCTAAAGTAGGTACTTGGGGCATCAAGGAAGCGCAAAAGGTATCCAAGTGTTAATAGATAAAATAGAGGTCATTCAAAAATAGGGTGCTCTAGAAAATCAAACTCAACTCAAGATTTTCTTGGGATTGATGGGGTTCTCATCAATTTTGTAAAAGACCAAGGAGAGAAATAAGATCTAGGTGAAAGATCACATTGGGAATTTTGAATGAGAGAAACTCCAAATGCCTAACATGAGCTTGGGCTTTGGTATTTATAAGGAACATATAAGGCTCTTGAGAAACTTCTCAAGAAGTTTCCTAAAAGCCTCTTTCTTAGAATGCAAGCCAAACTAATTGGGAAGCTTCTCAAGAAGCTTTGTTGTAGGAGTCACCTACTTAGTGTGCAAGCTAAGCTAGTAGGGAAACTTCCCAAGAAGCTACTTACTTGGCATACAAGCTAAGTTAAATGGGAAGCTTCCTAAGAAGCTTCCTCCTAAAAGTCACCACTTGGTATGCACATTACTATATACTTGGAAGATACCAAGTAGCTTCTTAGATACTTCTAGAATATTTTTATATTCTTGGCTAATTTGGCATATTTGCTACTTTGTGTAATACCAATAGCTAGACAAAATGATCCAGAGGTGAAATTTGGTTTGGTAACATATGGAAGGATGTTATACATGATGGACTAATCAGATCAGATAGAGGTATCACCCAAAGAGTACTTCTACTAAGAAGCCAAAAATTGAAACATGCTTGGAAACTTCAGAATCAATAGCTAAACATATCATCTAGAGGTGAAACTTGCGGTGGTGATATCTAGAAGGATGCTACACATGATGGAGAACATAGATCATATAGAATTATCACCAAAAGAACACTTCTACTAATAGGGTAGAAGCCAAAATAGGCTTGAAACTTCCTATAGGAAAATTCCCTAAAAATTCCCTCTGGTCAAAGCCTATTTGACCAACCAGATGGGACCAAGACCAACATGTCACCCATCCAAGCAAGTAATCTAAGAGTGGAGCTTGTTGATAGGTCACCTATCCATGTACCTAATCCTCCAATGGAGCTTCTTGGGAGGAGATCTTCTTAAGCTATATAATAAAGATGTAACAATATAGAGTTTAACGACAAAGTGAGTCGGGCTTATGATGTAGCACATAAGAAAAATTAGCCTAGAAAATTTTAGAAGTATCTAGAAAGCTTCTTGGGAAGCTTCCTGGCTAGCTTAGCTTGCACCTCAAGTAAGTAGCTTCTAGAAGGAAGCTTCCAGAAGCTTCCAACTAGCTTAGCTTGCATACCAAGTAGGTGGCTTCTAGAAGAAAGCTTCTTGAGAAGCTTCCCAAGGGCCTTATATGCTACCTATAAATACCAAAGCGAAAGCTCATGCTAGGCATTTGGAGTTTTCCCACATTCAAGTGTCCGAATGTGAGTTTCCATTCTCCTATTTCTCTCCTTGGTCTCGGTCTTTTACATTGGTATCAAAGTAGGAATGGGATGGATGGAATTTATGGACCACCAAATCCACTTCCGCCAAACCATTTGGATTTTCATGTCCATATATTACCCAAGCACCACTTCACATAATTCATCACCTCACGCTTTGGGCAGGATTTTCTACATATGATCACCGTGTTTGAGGAACCCTTGATACTTCCGGTTGTCACTTGTGGAGAAAGGTGGACGTGTTGTATCTATGTGTTAATTAATTAGATAAATTGGGGAGTAGTAGGATAGAGTAGTAGTTATGGCGGCAATACTGGATGTTATCCTTGCGATGCAACAACAAATCAAGCACCTTACTTGATTGTTGGATGAACAAGACCAAAAACAACAAGAACATATAGAGAAAGCATCAGTCCGAGATGGAGAAGATCATATTTGATTTCCAAAACCCAAGGTGTTTGAAGGCAAGAATCTTCTGGGCATAGTGGAGAATTTTGTGTTTGATTGTGAATGTTACTTCAAAGCCACCAATCTTCAAGATGAATGAAAATAGATTCTCTTGGCTTCTAGCCAATTGGATGGTGTGGCAAAACTTTGGTGGCAATTCCGAGTGGAACGAGCTGAACGATAGATTGTTGCACCAATCTTGACATGGACAGAATTCAAGGATGCAATACTTGGTCAATTTTAAACTATAAATGCCACCCAAGCCGCATGAGATAAATTGGCGGAGTTGAAGCAGATTGGCTCCGTAAGAGGCTACATCACACAATTTCAAAACATCATCATGCAAATTCCAAATATACAAGAAAGAGAAGTTTTGGATTGATTTGTGCGGGGATTGAAGTCACAAACCAAATTGGAGGTGACCATGCAAGAACCACAAAATGTAGAAGAAGCCATGCAATTGGCTGAGTGCTTTGATTCCTTGGTTGCGATAACTTGGTCTTGACCTTGACTTACACCAAGCTTACCAGTACCATATGCACGGGTGGAAGAACCAACACCAATAGAGATTGATGCTATCCAATAGAGGCCACTTGGTGCAGTAGATAGAGAAAGATTGCAACAAAATGGAGGTTGTTTTTATTGTTGCCAAGTTGGACATTGCATTGCTGAATGTCTACTTAAGAATGGGTGACCTCGACAAGCTGTCCAGATGGAGTTTATGGAACCAAATGATCAGGGAAACAAAGAATCCCAATAGGAGATTTTGAGCCGCCTATTGGGAGCTTGATTAGTTCCAGTGGGATTGAAGGCTTGACCTATGCAAGTTTGCTTCACTTGCAAGGTACAATATCTGATTGGGGTTGTAAGATTTTGGTTGACTCTGGAAGTTCAGAGAATTGCATGTCTATGCAAGTAGCAAAGGAATTGGGTATTCCTATCAAGCCAATGATTGGAAGTAGTTTGATGATGGCGGATGGTAGAAAGGGTTCTACATTCCGCACCTCGCATCTTGTTACCTTCAAGATTGTGAAGGAGTATTTGGAATGTATAAGGTTTGTAGTGGCACCTCTACACTATGATATCATTCTGGGTCTACCTTAATTTGAACATCATAAGGTTCAATTCGATTGGACTCAATGCCAAATTCAAATACAACACCAAGGTAGGAATTTCCAATTAGGTTATCTGGCACCTCTGAGTAAGACACCTAAGAATAGTCAAGGAAGTTTGTCGAGAAGGTAGCCATAAAGCAAACCTTGACGGGAGTGGAGTCCCAAGATGGGAAGTTTGCCATGAAGGCAACCATGGAGCAAGCTTGGAAGAGAGATGAGTCCTTGGAAGGGAAGTTGGTTAGTAAAGCAGCCATAGAGCAAGCTTTGGAGGAAGATAAGTATGTATTTGCAATATGGATCAAGCTGATTGCACAAGAACAATTGGAAGAGGGCCAAGAGCCTCATCAAGCAATTGTTGATCAGATAGTTCAGGATTTTGTAGATGTGTTTCCATATGATCTGCCAAAGGGATTACCCTCCAATCGAGGTATGCACTTCAAGATTGAGTCATTGCCAAGGAGTACTCCAGTGAGTAGACCAATCTATTGGCTCTCACCAAAGGAGTTAGAGGAGTTGTGAACAACACTTATAGAGTTGTTGGAGAAGGACTTCATACAACATAGTACCTCTCCTTGAGGAGCACTAGTACTATTTGTTCCAAAGAAGGATGGAGGACTTTGTTTTTGTGTTGATTACCATGGGCTCAATAAGCAAACAGTGAAGAATGCATATCCCTTGCCTCGGATTGATGACTTGCTTGATCAACTAAGTGGAGCATGCTACTTTTCCAAGTTGGATCTTTGTAGCGGCTATTGGAAAATTCCTATTGATAGAGAGGATGTGCAAAAGTCTACCTTTTGTACAAGGTATGGGCATTTTGAGTAGAGAGTTCTACCTTTCGGACTCACTAATGCTCCAATAGTCTTCATGGATCAGATGCATTGGGTGTTGGATGGACTATTGGATTGGTCCGTGGTGGTGTTCTTGGATGATATCTTAATTTATAGTAAGACAGAGGTAGAACACATGAATCATGTGCGAGAAGTCCTAAGACGCCTATGACAATGGAAATTTTACTGCAAGAAGTTGAAGTGTGCCTTTTGGTAGAAGGAGGTTACCTTCTTGGGTCATAAGATGTCATTAGAGGGGATCAAGATGGAAGAAGAGAAAATCAAGGCCATTATTGATTGGCCTACCCCAAAGGATGCTACAGAAGTATGGGCATTCAATGGACCAATGGTTCATCCATTATTATGCTCATGTGGCTGCACCATTGACTGACCTCTTGGGAAAGAACTTGAGCTTCTAGTGGAAAACCAAACATGAAGAAGCATTCCAGAAGTTAAAGCACATGGTATCTTCAAGATCCATTCTTCAACCATATGATCCTCAACTACCCTATGTGGTTGATTTTGATGCTTCTAACTTTGCAATTGGAGCCGTGTTGCAACAAAAATTCCCAGATGGATTCCATCCCATTCCCTTTATGTCTTGCCGACTCAATACGGCTGAACAAAACTACTTTGCTTAAGATTGAGAGCAACTTGCAATGGTATACGCCACCAAAGTATGGAGGCATTACCTCTTGGGGAAACAAGTGATCATGCAAACTGATCACAAACCATTGTTGCAGACCTTACACTTGGAACACATGAAGAGTCTACATCATTGATGGGAGGAACAACTCCAATTGTATGACATCAAACTTGAGTACAAACCATGTTGGTTCCATGTCATCCTTGATGCTTTATCATGACGACCTGATTTGAAGTCTCTTCCTCTCATCATAGCGGCAATTTCAATAGTGTCAGTGGACTCCAAGATCCAAAACAATTTTTAGCCAGCTCTACACCAAGATCCATTCTTCCAAATGGTACATGGTCACCTTACGGCATGCAACAAGGAGTACAACACCTTCTCCATCAAGGAGGGCCTTTTATTCCATGAGGACCGGATCTATGTTCCGCTAAAGGTGATCTTTGACTTGTGCACCTTCAAGAAGCCCATGGTTTACCCATCGCTGGTCACATGGCTATGGACAAGACCTTGGGTACCCTCCAACATCAATGATGGTGGCCCAACATGACATGAGATGTTGAAGAATTTGTCTGATCATGTGAGAGCTGCCAATGTAACAAGGCCAACAAACAGAAGCTAAGTGGACTCCTTCAACCACTCACCATTCCATCTGCTCGTTGGGAGCATGTGAGCTTGGATCTCATCATATCCTTGCCAAAGACAAAACAAGGATACACCACAATTGTGGTGTTTGTGGATAAGCTTAGTAAACAAATCCACTTGGCACCAACCTGTGATACCGTGGATGCTCCAACCTTAGCGCAAATCTACTTCAACAATTTCTTCAAGCATCATGGGATGCCATGTGTACTCATCTCTGACTGTGATCCTTGATTTACCGGGAAGTTTTGGCAAGCACTCTTCCAGATACATGAGATCTTGAAGCAACAATTTGCTGATTCAAGAGTAGAAGTTATCCATGCTATGGCAAGAGTAGCAGCGAAGGATCAAGAGCTTGATAGGGTGATCGAGAGTGTCGACAAGAAGAAGCAACTCTGGCAAAGAGAGTTGGCAGCATGGTATAGGGAAGAAGAGAGATTGCGGGAGTTACTTTGTAATCAGGAGGAGAAGGTTGTACAGAAGGAGAAGGAGAAGGAGGCAGTGAAAGCCGAGTTCAAAGCGGAATTGGCAATGTACAAGGAGGATTGGCTTGCAGATCAAGAGCAAGAGAGGAAGATGAGATTGGAGCCGTTGAAGAAAATAGTCCTTAGGATGAACGTGATGTTGAGTATAGAGGCCAGCATTTGAATTGAAGAGACGAGGCTGCATGAGTTGAAGTTGTTGGTGTAGGAGACGAGGCAAAGACGGGCAAAAGACACTGATTTGAATGCCTTGTTGATTAGTTTAAGAACTCGTGTAAACAAGAAGATCTTAGAAGTAGAAGACAATATTGCGATTAGATTAGACTTAGTGAAAATAGAGATAGAAAAACTTTGGAAAGATGTTAGAGCCAAACCCAAAGTAGATAACATAGGAGTGCAGATGTCTTTGGAGTTAGAGATGGAGACATTGGAGAAGAGTGGGTTGAGAGATGAAGAGTTAGATAGATTACCCACTAGTGCAATTTCAGATCAGGAAAGAGAATTGCTAGATTTGGTAGAAGAAGTAGAAGATGGGAAACCCGAGGATAAAGTAGTAGGAAGTAAATTTACTTCGGGTTTGGGTTTGAAAGTTGATGACAAAGTAGACATCGGATCGGATTAGTAACAGTTTTGAGATATGAAGAGGCAGATATGAAGAGGTGCATTGATATTTTGGATCTGCAGGTTAGAAAGTTGTTGTAGAACGGTATAGTTGTTAGAACTTTCAAGTTGTTCACTACTTAATAGTAGCATTTGCAGAGAATTGTTGTTCAATGCTCATAATTTCTAAGAATAGATAAAGCAAAGTGTTGTGAAGCAGTGCTCGTTGCTTGAGCTTGATTCCGAGTATCAGCTTTGCAATTGTGTTTGTGAGTGTGTAGAGAAATTTGAAGTGCAAGTCAGTGTGCTTGTTGGATGTTGGATTCCACAACCTTGATCTTTATGTTGTGTGTTTGATCTTGAGTGAAGTGCAATCAAAGCAATACCTTGACAGATTTGAAAGGAATTGTAGTGTTGGTATTATTCTGCATTTGTAAGTGCAGTGCGAGGTTGATGTGAAGCAATTTTGATCGAGGAAGTTGTGCCTTCAGTGGAGGGGTGGAACACAATTCTGAGGTGAGGTTGTTTTGCAGTGAAGTGCCATTTTTGGGAGAGCGTGAATCATCACAATCAAGATTGTTTGGAAAGATTTGATGGAGTTGTGATTATGGAGTGTTAATTTGTGACAAGACTGTGAGTCAGTGCTTGTTACTCTCTTCTGGGTGTGGTTTCTACCTGAGAGATTAAAGACGCAACCAAGAAGAACTACATCTTATTGTTTGACTTTGTATTTGACCAATTCTGACTTGTATCTCTGCGGGAACAAACTTTACTTACCCAATTACCGCAAAAGTGATATTTGCCAGGTTGTCACACGCCTCCAAGAAGCCCATGACTTACCATTTATTGGTCACATGGGTGTAGACAAGACCTTTGGTACTCTCCAATGCCAATAGTGGTGGCCCAGCATGACATGAGATGTTTAAGAGTTTGTCCAATTGTGTGAGAGTTGTCAATGCAACAAGAGCATCAACAAGAAACCAAATAGACTCCTTCAACCACTCTCCATTCCATTTGCTCAATGGGAACATGTGAGCTCAGATCTTATCACATATTTGCCCAAGATGAAGCAAGGTCACATAACAATAGTGGTGTTTGTAGATAAGCCTAGTAAGCAAATCTATTTGGTAGTAACTTTTGATATTGTGGATGCTCCAACATTTGCATAGATCTACTTTGACAATATCCTCAAGCATCATGGAATGCCTTGTGTACTCATCTCAGACCGTGATCCTTGATTCACTCAAAATTTTTGGCAAACACTCTTCTAGATACTCGGCACCAAACTTGTTTTGTCCACAACCTATCATCCTCAAACTGATGGACAAATTGAACATGAAAATTTCACCTTGGAGGATATGCTTCATGCCTTCATCAACATCCACCATGCCAATTGGGATGAATGTCTTGCAGTTGTAGAGTTTGCATATAATAATTCCAAATAGGCAAGAACTAGATTCTCTCCTTTCTTCCCTAATTTTGGCCAAGATCCATTTGTTCCATATTTCCTTCTTGCTCCTCCTCCATCTCATGTCTCTCATACTTCCACCTTCTTGACCACCATATCCCAATCCCTCCAACAAGCCAAATCTCATCTCCTTGTTGCTCAAAATTGGCAGAAACAATACATAGACCACCATTGTCATTATCTCACTTTTCAAGTTGGTGACAAGGTCATGGTCTCCTTTAGGAACCTACCCTTCCCACTTGATACCCAAGTTCATAAACTTGCCTCTAATTGGATAAGACCTTTGATGTCACCCAAATCATCTCGCCTATTGCTTATTGACTTGCCTTGCCTTGTCATATGCGCATCCACATTGTCTTTCACATTTCCAAGTTGAAACCCTTTGTTTCTAATCCATCTCCTCTTTCCTTTGGTGCCCAACCTCCTCCTCCCTATCAATGATCATGAGGGGTACAAAGTTGATCATATCCTTGCACATTGCCACATTCAAGGAGACCGCCAACAACATATGGAGAACAAGATCCTTTGGAAAGGGTATCCCCTTCATGATGCTACATGGGAACCTCTTTCTCATTTTTAGAATGCATAAATGGCTATCCAAGAGTTTGAAGCTTCAATGGCAATGAGGACATCATCAACTAGCAATGAGGGAATATGTAACAATATAGAGTTTAGTGAGAAAGTTAGTTAATGCTAACAAAGTAGCAAATAGGTCAAATTAACCTAAAATATTCCATAAGTATCTAAGAAGCTTCTTGGGAAACTTCTTGGCTAGCTTAGCTTACACCCCAAGTAGGTAACTTCTAGAAGGAAACTTCTAGAAACTTCTAACTAGCTTAGCTTGCATGCCAAGTATGTGGTTTCTAGAAGGAAGCTTATTAAGAAGCTTCTTGATTAACTCAACTTGCACTCTAAGAAAGCAATTCAACAAGGCTTCTAGAGAAGCTTCTCAAGAGCCTTGTATGCTCTCTATAAATACCAAGCCAAAGCTCATGTTGAACATTTGGAGTTTTCCACATTCAAGTGTCCCAATGTGATCTTCCATTCTCCTTTTTCTCTTCTTGATCTCAGTCAGTTATAGCCATGGACAAAGTAAGCTCGATAGAGTGCTTGCCAAAGTTTCCCAATGAATCAAAGATTATGGTTGGAGATGAGTACATGAGGCATCCTATGATGCTTCAAGACAATGTCAAAGTAGATCTATGCCAATGTTGGAGCATCCATGGTATCAAAGGTTGGTGCCAAATGGATTTGCTTAGTAAGCTTATCCATAAACACCATGATTGTTGTGTGACCTTGCTTTGTCTTGGGCAAGGACGTGATGAGATCCCGGCTCACATGTTCCCAAGCAGATACAATGGGGAGTGGTTGAAGGAGTCCACTCGGAACTTCCAAAATCAATCAACATTTTACAACCATAATCAGATATCATACCTTACAAGTGAAGCAAACTTGCATGGGTCAAGCCTTCAATCCCATTGGAACTAATCAAGTTTCTAGTAGGTGGCTCAAAATCTCCTATTGTGATTCTTTATTTTTTTTATCTTTCTACTCCACAAACTCCATCTAGGCAACTTGTTGAGGTCGCCCATTCTTGAGCAAACATTCAACAATGCAATATCTAATTTGGCAACAATAGAAACAACCACCATTTTGTCACATTTTTCTTTATCTGTAGTGCCAAGTGGTCTTTGTTGAATAACATCAATCTCCATTGGTGCGTGTTCCTCTACCCATGTGTAGTGTATTGATAGGTTCTATGGAGGTCAAGACCAAGTTGTTGCAGCCAAGGAATCAAACCATTTGGCCAACCACATGGCTTCATCCAAGTGTTGTGGCTTTGACATAGTTATCTCTAATTGGTTTGTGACTTCAATTCACTTGCAAATCAATCTAGAGCTTCACCTTCTAGTATATGTGGAATTTGCATGATAGTGTTTTGGAATTGTGTGATGTAGCTTCTTGTAGAGCCAATCTGCTTCAACTTTGCCAACCTATCTAGTGCAGGTCATGTGTGGTGCCCACATTTTTTGTTTTATTCAAAATAAAGGAAAAGAAGTGTATAGAGAAGTCGTATTGCGCCTGTATGGCCAAAGAAGGCAAAGAAAAGAGTCTTCAGGATGAAACCCGAAGTAAAGTGACTTCGGGGCATAAGGCAAAGTACTCGGAAATGCCCTGTCAGCACACAACCCAAAGTAAATGGTCTTCGTATTGGGGGGAGCTCAACCCGAGGTGAAGACAGTCTAACCACCTTTCGTCGGGGCAAGAAATTCAAGAAGGGGCTGTTCAAAAACCGGCGGCCCATACGCGCGAAGGTTGATTGACAGTGACAGGTGCATGCCAGAGGTGTGATTTCTTGGTAGAAGCTCAAAGTGATGGAAGACAAAGAAGCACAACTCTATAAAAATCAAACTTGTAACGACGAAATGTCGAGTAATTTTCCTTCACCGTTGAGAAGTCGTCTTGCAGGTGATCGTGGGAAGGGAAATAGAGTTGGAATCATGTTAGTGTGAAAGGGAGAAGTCATGAGAGTGAAATCGAGAGAGAGTGAGAAGGTAGAAGAGATGGGAGGAGGAAAGAAGAACTCTGAATTTGCAATGAGAAATCACACGATTTGGAGGTTAGATGTAATAGCGAGGATCAAAGTCTTGAGCCGACTTCAGATCACATTTCTAGCATGGAACCGGAATGTAAGCTTTCCAGGATTCATGACAGAAATCATCGAGAGCAAGTGTCTTGATGGACCAGAGGAAGAAGGGAAGAGAGGAAATCCGGCTTGCTGGACAGAGTTGGATTGGAGACTCGTACTCAGGAAGGAAGCAGGCTTGGAGCAGGGAGCCACGTTCTTGGGGAAGGGAGAGATAGCTCAAGAGACCCAAGAGGTGAGAGATACCTTCTCGTCAAAGAGGACAAAGAACGGGTATAAGGTTGAGAGTTACAAAGACCCTATGAAGAGAGGGATTGTGAGTGCACTAATGGCTATCCTGAAGCCGGAGCAAACCACATATGTGATGAAATACCAAGTGGTGTTCTTTCACAAGCTTTTTGCAGGAGAACCAATCAATTGGGCGAGGGGTTTTCACGGAAGAACGAGGCAGATGGTGTGGAATTTGCGGGATAAGTCGCCTCCACACTATATCGTGCCGTTTGCAGCACACTTCTACCTCGGGCTTAACTTGCTGAACTCAGCAGAGCGGACTTGAATGGTGTCGCACTTCCATCCTGATGTGCAAAAGGAGGTCGACGTAGAGGAGCAGCAATACATCTTGCAAATCAGGAGTACTGACGACTACTACGCGAAGATGGGGAAGAACGTGTAGGTCGCAGTGAGTACCCCGACTACAAAGAAGAGGGGTCAGCAAGATGACGCCAAAGACACAAAGAAACCTCGGAAGATGCGGAGAGGCAACCCGAGGCAAGGTATGGTGGTAATCGAGTCGGAGGACGAAGACTTAGAAGGAGATGCCGAGCTAAAAACTGAAGACTCGGAATACAAGGAGGAGCCTGAGCTAACGCTGTAGAGTGGAGATACGAGTAGCGATAGTGATGAAGGGGGAGACATGACATCGGCACCAGCAGCTGACGAATACAAAGAAGAAGTTCAAGCAGAGATGGAAGCCAAAGACAACACACAGCTGGAAGACGAAGTTACTGTGCCCAAAGAGAAGAAGATCGCAGTGCAGCGAGGAGTTCACTCAAGACGTAAGGCAAAGTGTGAAGCGGGGCCGAGTAAGGCAAAGGAAGAGGTAAGTGAAAGCTCGGGAAGTGAGGCTTCGATTCCGATACGAAGACTGTAGAGAAGAAGGCGAGTATTGGATGAATAGGAAGTGCAAAGAGAAGTGGCCACACAAGAAGAAGTAATCCCGAGTGATGGAGTAGAGTACCTGCAGGAGGTGGTGTGCCCATTGTTGGTGAAGTTGGAGTACAAGAAGAAGGAAATGCAGTCGACATGTCCGGAGGTAAAGACTGTATTGCAAGTGTTGGCGAGATAAGAAGAAGAAAACTCAGAGTTGAAGAAGAGTATAACCCGAGGTGAGGAGAAAAGGGATGTGCTACGAGCAGAGGCAGTGGTGAGAAGTCAGGTAATCGAAGACCTGAAGAGAGAAGTAAGTTATCGAGAGGATCTTGTGAAGAAGAGTGACATAGCAAAGGAGATACACGTAGCGGAGTATGAAATCTTGAAGCAGCAGTTTGCTGATTCAAGAGTAGAGGTAATCCATGCTATGGCAAGAGTAGCAGCAAAGGATCAAGAGCTCGATAGGGTGATGGAGAGTGTCAAGGAGAAGAAGCAACTCTGGCAAAGAGAGTTGGCGGCACAATACCGAGAAGAAGATCAATTACGAGAGTTACTTTGTAATCAAGAGGAGAAGGTTGTACAGAAGGAGAAGGAGAAGGAGACAATGAAAGCCGAGTTCAAAGAGGAGTTGGTGATGTACAAGGAGGACTGGCTTGCAGATTGAGAGCAAGAGAGAAAGATGAGATTGGAGCCAGTGAAGGAGATAGTCCTTAGGATGAACGCGATGTTGAGTACAGAGGCCAGCGTTCGGATTGAAGAAATGAGATTTCACAAGTAGAAATTGTTGGTGCAAGAGACAAGGCGAAGACAAGCAAAAGACACTGATTTGAATGCCTTGTTAATTAGTCTCAGAACTCGTGTAGACAGAAAGATTTTAGAGGTAGAGGATAACATTTCAATTAGATTAGACTTAGTGAAAATAGAGATAGAAAAGCTTTGGAAGGATGTCAGAGCCAAACCCGAAGTAGATAACATAGAAGTGCAAATGTCTTCGGAATTACCGATGGAGACATTAGAGAAGAGTGGGTCGGGAGATAAGGAGTTAGATAGATTACCCACTAGTGGAATTTCATATCAAGAAAGAGAATTGTTGGATCTGGTAGAAGAAGTAGAAAATACAAAACCCGAGGATAGAGTAGTAGGAAGTAAAGTTACTTCAGGTTCGGGTTTGAAAGCCGAGGAAGAAGTAGACATCGGATCAGAGTAGTAACAGATTTGAGATTTGAAGAGGCAGATATGAAGAGGTGCATTATTATTTTGGATCTATAGGTTAGAAAAGTTGTTGTAGAACAATATAGTTGTTAGAACTGTCAATTTGATTCACTATTTAAGAGTGGCATTCGCAGTATCATGTTGTTTAGTGCTCATTATTTCTGAGAATAGATAAAGCAAAGTGTTGTGAAGCAGTGCTCGTTGCTTGAGCTTGATTTCGAGTATAAACTTTGTGATTGTGTTTGTGAGTGTGTAGAGAAATTTGAAGTGCAAGTTAGTGTGCTTGTTGGATGTTGGATTCCACAGCCTTGATCTTCATTCTGTGTGTTTGATCTTGAGTGAAGTGCAATCGAAGCAATGCCTTGACAAATCTGAGAGGAATTGTAGTGTTGTTAGTATTCTGCATTTGTGAGTGTAGTGCGAGGTTGATGTGAAGCAATTTCGATCAAGGAAGCTGTGCCTTCAGTGGAGGGGTGGAACACAATTCTGAGGTGAAGTCATTTTACAGTGAAGTGCTGTTTTCGGGAGAGCCTGAATCATCACAATCAAAATTGTTTGGAAAGATTTGATGGAGTTGTGATTAAGGAGTGTGAATTTGTGACAAGATTGCGAATCAGTGTTTGTTACTCTCTTCTGAGTGTGGTTTCTACCTAAGAGATTAAAGACGCAACCAAGAAGAACTACAATTGTTACTTTGCTTTGTATTTGACCAATTTTGACTTGTATCTCTGTGAGAACAAACTTTACTTACCCGATTATCGCAAAAGTGATATTTGCCGGGTTGTCACATCATGTGGCATTTATAGCTTAGAATCAACCAATTATTGCACTCTTGAATTTTGCCCATGTCAAATTGGTGCAACAATTTGCCATTCAGCTTGCTCCATGCAAAATTGCCACCATAGCTTTGCTACTCCATCCAATTGGTTGGAAGCCAAGAGAATTTGTTTTTGTTCATCTTGAAGATTGGTAGTTTCAAAATAATATTTGTTGTCAAACACAAAATTCTCCACTATACTTGGGAGATTGTTGCCTTTTAAAACTTTAGGTTTTGGAAATCAGATTTGGTCATCTCCTTCTCAAATTGGTACTCTCTCTACGTGCTCTTGTTGTTGATGATCTTGTTTATCCAACAATTGAGTAAGGTGCTCAATTTGTTATTGCATAGCAATGATAACCTCATGCATTGCCACTATTGTTACTACTCTATCATACCATCCTTAATCTATCTAATTTATTAACATATAGATGCAACACGTCCATCATTCTCTATAAGCTACAATTGGAAGTACCAAGGGTTCCTTGAACAAGGTGATTATATTCAAAAATCATGCCCAAAGTGTGAGATGATGAACTATGTGAAACAATGCTTGGGTAGTAATTGGATTCAAAATTCCCAATGGTCTAGCGGAAATGGATTTGATGTTCTACAAATTCTATCCATATCATTCCTACTCTAATACCAATGTAAAAGATCAAGACCAAGGAGAGAAGTAGGATAATAGAAGATCACATTGTGACACTTGAGTGTTGGAAAACTCCAAATCCTAGCATGAACTTTGGCCTTGATATTTATAGAGAGCAAAAAAGGCTCTTGAGAAGCTTCTCAAGAAGCTTCCTTCTAGAAGTTGCCTACTTGGCATGCAAGTTAAGCTAGTTGGAAGCTTCTAGAAGCTATCTACTTGAGGTGCAAGCTAAGCTAAGTGGGAAACTTCCCAAGAAGCTTCCTAGATACTTCTAGAATATTCTATGCTGATTTTGCCTATTTGCTAATTTTTTAGCCCTAACTAACTTCATTGCTAAACTCCATATTGCTACATCATAGCTCTCTTATATATTACTTATGCCATGTTAGGTTGTGTATTTCTCTTCTTAGTAAATAATATATACATTGTGGGCCTCATAGATCAGATTAGGCAAGCCTTTGATTACTTGACTACCAAGCTACATCTTGTAGGCTTGACAGCCAAGGTGTCAAATTTATCACACCATTTGTAGTGTCGCATCTAGATTGCTTGAACATTGGAGTTCCAGAGATAGTAATTAGAGGCATTTTGGCAGTTACTCATAGACTACTTTCCAATGGTCAGATTTTGTGTTTAGTGACTGACTTCATGGTGGGGCCCATTGTTTGCACCATTGGGTGTGCCATCAGCGCGACCGTTGGGATGAGACCTAGGTCGAAATCAGGAGTATACTCTAAAAGTGCAACTCTAGAGAGCTCACTTCTCTAATGTTGAGCCTTTGAGTTCCTGGCTAGAGGAGACAAAAAGCCAGTGAGCATCACTTGGTGTCTCTTAGCTAGAGTGGGTGTGACTTGACTGTAATCAATGCCCTATTATTGGCAAGTTGTTGCGGATTAGATCAAGTATTGATCTGAGTTTGAGTGATTTGAGTTGTAAACAATTTGATTACATCAGAGAAGTGAGTCAAGAGGAAATTGGATGCAGGAACTGCAAGTGTTGGTGGTTGTGGTACCCACATTTTTCATTTTGGACAAGTTTTGAAGAAGAATTGTCTTGCTGAAACCAAATGGAGAAGAAATGAGAGGAAATTTGTATTTTGATCAAGCCCGAAGAAGTCGACTTTGTGTCAAATGAAGACGGACTCCGCCAGGATTGAAAGAGGGTAGACCCAAAGGAGGAATAAAAGTTATAGGTTGAGATTCTTGCGAGGCTATATCTCAATGTTCACAAGTCCAAATCAAGCGTTCTATATCTTGTTGGAAGAGTCTCATTTAGGGTTTCCATTGCCACCAAAATCGTAAAGTTTGGAGGTCTGTAGAAGAAGTTACAAGTATTTAAAGTTTTGGGAGTAACTGTAGAAAGTAGTTTAGTGTCTTCGGGTTGAGGTCTTCGGTCTTTGGACTTTGGACTTCGGACTTCAAGTTTACACAACTTCAGGTTAGAAGCTTCTTCGACTCAAGACGAAGATGACTGTATTTGAGATAGTCGGACCTTGGAATGCAATGAAGATGAATTCGGGAATCTTGCCAAAGGCATTAGAGAGAGTTAGGATAGAGAAAGAATAGATAGTTAGGATACACGTGACTTCAATTTCAGTTCCGATTGAAGATAGAACAGGAATTGAAGGAGAAGTAGCAATAGTGAATAAACCCAAAGTGCAAGATCAGATTGTAAGTGTCTTCGGGTCAATAACATGAGTGATTACGGGAAAGAGGGTTACAAATTGAAGGCGTAGATGGTGTACCCATGCTTTCAATTACAATTTGTGATGAGGATATAGTAGAATTAGCAAAGGAATTGATTGTAATTAGACTCGATGTTGCAGAAGTAGGAGTACAAGTGTCATCGGACTTGTTATTTGATACATTAGAGAAGAGTGGGTCAGGAGATAAGGATGTAAATGGATTACCCATGAGCTCAATTCTAGATTGTAGTGTAGAAGTAGTAGAATTAGTGAAGGACTTGGTAGAATTAGCTATACCCAAAGAAGGAGAAGTACTGAGAAGAACATCGGGTTTGGAAGCTGATGATGAGGTAGACATCAGATCGGGATAATTATTAATTTTGAGATAGGAAGAGGCAGATATGAAGAGATAGATTGTCACTTGGGATCTATAGGTAGGAAGAGATGTTAGGAAGCGATGCATAGGTAGGAAGAACTACCGTTTGCTTCAGTATTTAAGGGGAGCATTTGTAGTACAATGGTATTCAGTATTCATATTTCTGAAGATAGATAAAGCCAAGTGTTGTTCTGAGTGCTCGTCGCTTAAGCTTAATTCCAATCGTCAATTTTGTATTTGTAGTTGTGAGTGTATGGAGAATTCCAAAGAGCAAGTCAGTGTGTCTATGGATGTTGGAATTTGCAGCCTTGATTGTCATTCTGTGTGTTTGATCCTGAGTGAAGTGCATTGGAGCAGTGCCTTGACAGATCTGAGAGGAATTGTAGTGTTGGTAGTATTTTGCATTTGTGAGTGCAGCACAAAGTTGATGTGAAGCAATTTCAATCGAGGAAGTTGTGCCTTTAGTGGAGGGGTGCAACACAATTCTGAGGCAAAATTGATCTTTGTAGTGAAGTGCTATCTTTGGGAGAATCTGAATCATCACAATCAAGAGTTGTTTGGACAAAATTTGCTATGATGTGATTATGTGTGTGTATTCATGACAAGTTGTCAAGATTGTGAGCTTGTTACTCTCTTTTGGGTGTATTTTCTACCTGAGAGATTAAAGAAGAAATCAAGAAGAATTGCAATTGTGACTTTTGACTTTGTATTTGACCAATTCTGGATAGTATCTCTGCGGGAACGAACTTTACTTACCCAATTACCGCAAAAGTGATATTTTCCGGGTTGTCACAATGGTATCTCAATCAAGTAGTTCAGATTTTCCTAAGAGAGAGTGTGTACGGAAGCGCTAGCAAAATTTAGAGCCAAGGAGAAGCAATTTTCAAACGGTAGCTGTGATTTTGAGCTCAAGATCAATTTGTTGTGAGTTGCTTAGAAATTGAAGGTGGAGTTGGGAGCAGATCCTCACAAATTAGAGATTGGACAAAACCTATTTTTCCAATTTGGCTTGAGTGAAGAGCTAATGGAGGATTTAGCGATCAGCCATTTTTAGGGATTTATGTAAGATTTTATGTCAGATTTATGTCAGATTTTACATCAGATTTTGTGAAGAACTTACATCAAATTTTGGCAAGAAGAACTTTGATCCGATCCTTAGTGATCCTTGTAGCTCAAGAAGTAGATAGGTACTCCAATTATGTCAAATGCCAAATTGTGGCAGAGTCAATCTCGTGTTGATTTATGAGATGAAGGGTTTTTTTTTAGCATTCTTGTGATTGGACCCCTTCCATTCTTTGCTTCTTGTTTGTGCACAGTGTTTGTATGAGGTGCCCTAAATTTTGAGCATTGGTGCTCTCGTGTGCTCTAGGTAATGAGGCTGGAGTGATGACCAGTCATACTATCTTTGTTTCTCTCCAGTGAGGTAGGAAGTGATGACCTACATACCGTGAGAATGCATGTTGTGATAGTAGGTTACAAGTTGCCCTTGCTCCTAGTGTAGTTGTCTTAGTTGTAGTTACATTAGTGGGTAGTGTTTCATTAGTTTTGGCACTTGGTGGTGCTTGGTTGGTGTTGGCACTTGGTGGTCTTGGCACTTGGTGGGGTACTTGCTATTCCAGTTTGCGGTTGTGCTTACTTTGTCACGATAGCGTTCTTTGGAGATTCCAAAGGAGATAGCTGTGCAGTATGTAGTGGGTTTACTTGGAGTGACACTTGGTATCAACTTGTATCTCAGGTCCCAATGAGGGAGGAGATTGACTCTAAGTTGGAGTTTGACACAAGAGCTGATTCAATTAAGAGTGCACTTGGCATGTCCGCATTGTTGTTGTGGGACATGGATAAGATTTTTGGGGCCTCTAAAAGCCCTAGGTGTTACTTTGATATAGTGGGTACCATTGAGTTGGATGACTTCATCTAGGAGTTTGATAGTTGGTGTGATCTACATTAAATGTGGAACCTGACTTTGTTTATGCCCTTCATGGCATGGAAAGGGTTGTTTCAGCATTTGGAGGGTCCGCCGATAGACGACTACCATGAGTTCAAGAGAGCTCATTTGGAGGAGATTGAGTTATGGAGACAATATTGGTCTCCAAACCATGTCTCTTATCACTTCAAGCTCGGTCGCCAAGAGTAGATTGGCTATACCCACGAGTTCTAGCTCAAGTGGTGTTGGTGGAGTAGTGGAGGTGCACTAGTTGGAGATAGTGCTACCCATAGGTGGAGGTACTGCTGCAGGAGGTGGTGTGGTACCAAGGTTTAACCCTATGGTGGAGTTCTTCCAATGTTTGAGGCAGAACTACCAAGGAGTGAGGATTGACAAGTTGAAAAGCTTGCAAGAGTTCCAATGGAAGGCTAGAGATAGCCTACACAAGGCATACACTCACATGAGGCAGCTAATCAATTTCACTCAAGGAGTTACTATAGCCCAAGCAGTCCAGTTTTGGTATGGGATACTAGACAGGGAGTTGCAATGTAGAGTTCATTACGCTATGTTGTTATAGGTTACTTTGCCTACTTTGGCAGTGGTCTTTGGTTTGGCTGAGCGTATTGATCTCAATATGGTGGAGGAGAGAGGTGATATCTGGATTTGGTAGAGAGACCTCATCCACAACTGTTACTTCTTCTAGAGTGCAATAGAGTGCAAGGTGGTAGTGATGACAAGGTGGATAGCCGAGATCCTATGGAGAAAGTGGAAGGCCTAGTGAAGTTAGACCCTTACCTTCATTTTTGGGTCAACGACAGCCAGTGAGTAGTGGTGTTGCTTGTTGGACTTGTGGTGGACCTCACCATTGGAGAGAGTGTACTCAAGGCAATAGACCTAATACCTCTAGTGCATCACAGCTAGCATAGAGGCAATGTGAGCATTGCCACAAATTTGGTCATACTTGTGATTGGTGCTTTGACCTACACACGGAGTTACGGAATGGTAGGGCTACTATGGTAGGTAGTAGAGGAACTCCAGTTCATGGAGGACAAGGTAGAAGAAATGGTGGTACAGGATCTGCAATACCTGCTCTTACTTCTAATACAGCTATGGCTACTTGGATTGAGCAATTTGAGCAGAGATTGGCTAGTATGGCCATTGCTTAGAGAAGATCTGATTCGGATGCTGAAGCTTTCACCTCATATGCTGGTGATAGAGATGCTTTGGCCTTCATGTGCGAAGCAGCATAGGTCGATGCATCTACTACATTGACTAGGAGTGCAGTATGTGCTCCAAAGCCTAGAGGAGCATCAATGGAATTGGACCCATAGAGAGGAGAGGTTGGGAGACAAGTCAAACTTCCTCAATCTTTCATGTTATTTGAGGCATTGTAGACAACATCCATGGCTCCTATACATCCCAATGCAGGTGTGGTAGGTGGTGATGGAGTACATGATGGACTACCTACTAGTCAGCCACCTGCTACTACACAGACTGAGTCTAGCACAATGTTGGGGGCGACTCAGCTGATTATGCGGTGCTCTTTGTTTTCAACCAGTGACATGTTTACATTGGGAGTTAACCCAGCCCCAATGTTCCGGTTGGCTGCCATGCTTTGTGAGAGTAGGCATGATGCGGTTCCTACTACTAGAGCAGAGGTGGTTGGTAGTAGAGCTGACTTGGTTGAGGAACATGGGATCCATTTAGCAACCAATGGTTTATGGCAGGCAGCAATGGTTAGACTAGAGGAGTTGCTAGCTAGACCAGCCTTTGAGAGAGTGCAATTCACACCTAGTGTTGTCCTATTGGATAACCAAAGGGGAATTTTTTGCTTGGTGGGACCTTTAGGGAAGGTTTACACACCACAGAGAGTCTTGTTAGACTTTGGTGCATAGCCGCTTATGTTGGAGAAGGCTACAATAGTCAATTTGGAGTTATGGAAGACCAATGTGGAGAGGGGTCCATTTTAGATCCAGACATCTCTAGGTGGTGGTTCAACATAGTATATCACATATATGGAGCTTGTTGTCCAAGTTCAATCTGGTCATCCAACTGATAGCTTGGTAGTGAGAGCTCAGGCTATTGCGACAATAGTTGAGTCATATGATGTGCTAGTTGGGGGAGCATTGTTGTATCCCATGGGTTTCAACATTGACTATTGGGAGGAGACAGCCTCCTATAGACCAGGTTGGCAGTCTAGTGAGGGGCAGGTATGTCACCTACCAGTACGCTTTAGTAGTGGTAGTCTTGGCTCACTACAGTTTGGTATTATGGCAACATCAGTTTTAGCTTTCAGTAGTGCAGTTACTCGGCCTGGTGATTTATTGGAGGAGAATGCCCATGCAAAGGATACTCCAGTCCTAGAGGGGATCACTTGGATTTGGAGTACAAGTGGGATTGTTCCATCCACCTTGGATGTTCTATTGTGGAATTCAGAGGAGGCATTGCATCATCATGTAGATAAGTTGGTGCAACAGGCTTGGATTGGAGCCTTTGTACCATTGGTAGATGAGTGTGAGGATGAGCCTTTAAAGTCAATTACTTTGACACCTCTGGATACCACACTCATTTTTTGGCAATATCCTATAGAGAGGATATGTCTATTAGAGTTGTTTGGTGGGATTAGCACCGGACTAGTTGCGATATTATAGGCGGGTATACACTCGTATACCCGCCTGTAATGTACATAGGTATATAGGTACTTGTATATGAAGAGAGATGAGACTACTAGGCAAGTCTCTCTACATCATGTGGCGTACTTGGCCTATCGGTATCCAGAATTATTACCAATGTCAACAATTAGAGGTTACCAAAAGGCCCTACCAACAGACATTTCCTTACTGGGGGTGCATGATCTAGAGAGACATGGGCCTATTCATTTGGTGATTTTTGGATGGCCATGTTAGGAACATACATGTGTTGGCTGAGGTTTGGGCTTCAAGATCCTTGTTTTGGTGTGTTTTGGGAGATGTTATAGATACTACGACATCTCCAAGTTCATCAGTCTGTTTCTCCATCTTACCTTTTGGAGAACGTTCCTTTGATGGGTAATTATTGCACCAGAGTGGTGGTGAGTACACATCAGGTCCATTCTTGGATAGGACCCGTTGTATTGTTAGATGTACCCAGAGTAGGATCACGGGTTCAAGTGTTTGTCTTTGGTGGAGGAACCTCTTACCCAAAGAGGTTCTACAATGTGCATATGATGGGATTGAGCGACTAGACCACATCCTTGTTGATGGCATCTTGGATCTAGGACATCAGTATTAGATGGTGGTAGTGGCTGATAGATCACCTATGGCAATAGTGAACCTAGTTGGACAGCCTAGAGCCGCATTTCCCACACTCATGAGTTTCCCAAGCTCTCATGCTTTTTGAGAAGGAGGACTTGGACTTGTTTGGAACTCACAGTTATAGCAGTTAGTGGAGCCCAATGCTGATGAGAGAGAGCAGGAAATGGGTTTATGAATTGGTATTATTGTTATTCCAGTAGTATCAAAGGCATCCAGGTGTCAAGTGTTAGGTCAGCTATGGACCTAAACTATTTGACCTGGTTTGTGAGCCTTGGTTTGGCAAAGTAACATAGGATGCGCTTGATAAGCATCACCACTCAAACACTTGTGAGCCTTATGCTTATCAAGATGATTCAGGCACATGTTGGGGGCAATGGACCAACTGGATATGATATTCTTGGGACACAAGCAATTGCTACTAGGGAGAGTGGTCTACTTGGAGTCCATCTATGTGAGTGTGGCCTACCTGGATTACACCTTTGGTCTACTTGGGGTGCAGCTAGAGGACGTGTGGAGCTTGCAGCTAGAGTGGAGGGAGTTTTTCACACAGAGGTTAGAACCTGTAGTGATCAGAGGCATGACACCATTGCTCCCAAGGGCCCACCGTAGCAGCCAATTAGTATGTCTTCCACTCCTTTGATAGTTATAGAGGATACTTGGGAGCCAAATCTTGGACCCAAGCTTACAAGAGAGGAAAGATGGAGAGTTTGGAGGTTCTTGAGGAGCTTCATGAGTTTTTTTGCCTTTGGTATGAAGGATTTGGGTGCTCTGAAGGGATCGGGTACACAAATTGAACCAACTAGCAATACACCAGTTTTTTGATGTCCTTATGCTATAGTGACATGGAGATGACATTTATTCAGAGCCAGAGTAGAGACCTTTTTGAGGTTAGTTTTGTAAAGATCTCACGTGGAGAGTATGCATCAACTACAGTGATGCCAACCAAGAAGGATATGCATGGCAACTACATAAATAGGAGGATGTGTGGAGATTACCATCCTATCAATTGACAGACTAGGGCTGATCGATATGCCATGCCTACACTAGAGGAGATTGGGCATGCAAAGGTCTTGAGTACTTTGGATCTTTGAGCGGGATATCATCTATTGCCGATCAAGGAGGAGGATAAATCCAAGATAACATTTTGGGCTATTGATCCTCACGGCAAGGATGTGTTATATCAGTGGAGGTTCTTACCATTTGGGTTATAAAATGATTCTACTAAGTTCCAAAGGGTCATGGATAGGATCCTAGCTGGATTGGATTTTGCTCGGTGCTATATTGATGACATTTAAGTCTATAGCACTATTGTGGAGCATGAGCGACAATTGTTGGAGGTGTTTGAGAGGTTGAGATCTCATGGACTCAAATTACATCCTGGGAAGTGTAGGTTCTTCCATGAGTGGGTTGAGTACCTGGGTCACACTATCTACCTCGGAGGACTTGATGTTCAGCAGACCAAGGTGGAGGCTATTGCACGTAGTCCTTGGCCTACAGATGTGAGCAAAGTGCAAGCATTCCTTGGGTTGGTAAACTTCTATCACCACTATGTTAGAGGATTTAGTGCCATGGCCAAGGCCTTGACAAAGCTGACCAAGCTTACACAAGAGTGGTATTGGGGAGATGAGTAGGAGAGAGCTTTTGTAGAGCTCAAGGGGAGGTTGACATCTACTCCTATATTGAGGAGACTGATCAAAGGACAACCATTTTAGGTTCATACTAATTGGAGTATGTTGGGGCTTGGAGCAATGCTCACCCAGCATGATGATAAAGGGAAGGAGTTTGTGGTTGCCTATGCTAATCGCTACAACAATTCAGTGGAGGCAAAGTATAGTTTATATGAGAGAGAGTGCTTGGCAACAATTTGGGCAATAGCACATTTCCGATGTTACCTATTTGGTAACCCCTTCACTCTCATCAATGATCATCAGCCGCTGAAGTGGTTGATGGAGTCCGATAAGCTTTCAGGGAAGCTTGTACGATGGGCTCTAATTTTATAAGAGTATGATTTCACGGTTATTCACAGACCTGGAGTGGTGAAACCTGATGCAGATGGGTTGAGTAGAAACCCATGTCCCAGCCAGCAAGATCAGAGCGGAGCACATTGGCATGGTGAGATAAATAGGAGATGGTGCCCCAAGGTGGCATGCATCGGCCTTTTTATGTATATTTTCTGAGACTTTGGTGGTATCTCTCTTAGCGCATACAAGAGGAGTTATTGAGGTCACAGATCTAGAGAGTGAAGATACTGGTATAGTTTAGCAAAACATTCATGGTGACGTCTTAGTGATGGACTATCTTTGCACTAGTGTTGTGGGTGGCATAATTGGAGCCAAAGAGAGAGATCGTGTTCTTTAGCGAGCCATACAATTCAGATTGGAGGGCAGACACCTTTTGTGTGTATGGGAGGATGGTAGAGTGCGAGTAGTATCACTTCCATCTTAGAGACCACAGTTGGTCCATCAAGCTCATGAGGAGCTAGGACATTTTGGAGTAAAGCATACATATAGCTTACTCCGGAGTCACTATTGATGGTGTAGTATGCAGACCAAGGTACAATAGTTTTTTGCCAAATGTGGGGTTTTTGATTGAGTTAGAGCATCATTCAATGCTCTTATACCACAATTACACCTATTACCTATCATGGGATTGGGTTACCGCTGGAGTTTGGACTCTACCGGATGTTTACCATTGACTGTGAGACATCATCGGTATGTTTTAGTGATGTTGGAGCACTTCTCCAAGTGGATTGAGTTGGTGGCACTTCTTGACAAGTCCAATGAAAGGACGGCTTACTCATTCCTAGATCAAGTTCTTAGTCATTTTGGTGCACCAGCTGAGGTTTTGACTGATTAGGGTATAGAGTTCTTGGAGGAGTTTCAGGTCTTGTGTGACAAGGCTTTGATTGATCATCATACTACATCCCAAGATCACCCTAAGGCAGAGATGGCTTAGCAGAGAGTGGTTCAGACAATGAAGAGAGGATTGCAAAAGTATGGTTTGCAAAGAGGCCACTTGGGAGATTGGGATCTCCAATTACCTTGGTTGGCCATTGTAAAAGACCAAAATCGAGGAGAGAAATAGGAGAATGGAAACTCACATTGGGACACTTGAATGAGGGAAAAAACTCCAAATGCCTAGCATGAGCTTTGGCTTTGGTATTTATAGGTAGCATACAAGACCCTTGAAGCTTCTCAAGAAGCTTCCTTGAGCAGCAAGCCAAGTTAACTAGGAAGCTTCTCAAGAAGCTTCCTTCTAGAAGCCGCCTACTTGGCGTGCAAGCTAAGCTAGTTAGAAGCTTCTAGAAGCTTCCTTCTAGAAGCTACCTGCTTAAGGCTCAAGTTAACTAGTTGGGAAGCTTCCCAAGAAGCTTCTTAGATGCTTCTAGAATATTCTAGGCTATTTTGTCTTATTCTCTACTTCATAAGCCCGACTAACTTTGTCGCTAAACTCCATATTGTTACATATTCCCCCGCTGCTAGTTGGTCACGTCCTCGTCGCCAGTGAAGCTTCAAGTTCTTGGATGGCTGTATGTGCATTGTGGAGGTGAGAAAGAGGTTCCCAAGTGGCATCATGAAGGGGATACCTTTTCCAAAGGACCTTGTACTCCGTATGTTGGCGACGGCCTCGTTGAATGTGGCGATGCGCAAGGATATGATCAACTTCGTACTCCTCATGATCATTGATAGGGATAGGAAGAGGGGGAGGTTGGACTCAAGAGGAAAAGGAAGAGGGGTTAGGAACAAAGGGTTTCAACTTGGAAACATGAAAGACAAGATGGATACGCATGTGACAAGGCAAGGCAAGACGATAAGCAACAAGAGAGACAATTTGGGTGATATCAAAGGGTCTTATCCAATTAGGGGCAAGTTTACGAACTTGGGTATCAAGAGGGAGAGGGAGGTTACTAGAGGATAGCATGACTTTATCACCGACTTCAAAGGTGAGATCTCGACGATGGTGGTCCGCATATTGTTTTTGGCGATTCTGAGCAACAAGGAGGTGAGACTTGGCTTGTTGGAGAGATTGGGATATAGTGGTCAAGAATGTGGAAGTATGAGGAACCTAAGATGGAGGGGGAGCAAGAAGAGAATCTGGAACAAGCGGATCTTGGCCAAAATTGAGAAAGAAAGGAGAGAATCCGGTGCTTGCCTGTTTGGAATTGTTGTAGGCAAATTCGGCAGTGGCAGACATTCATCCCAATTGGTATAGTGGACATTGACAAAGGCACGCAACGTATCCTCCAATGTATGATTTGCACGTTCGGTTTGTCCATTAGTTTGAGGATGATAGGCCGTGGACAAAGCAAGCTTGGTGCCGAGTATCTGAAAGAGTGCTTGCCAAAACTTCCCGGTAAAGCAAGGATCACGGTCGGAGATGAGTACGCATGGCATTCCATGATGCTTGAAGACATTGTCGAAGTAGATTTACGCTAAGGTTGGAGCATCCACGGTATCACAGGTTGGTGCCAAGTGGATTTGCTTACTAAGCTTATCCACAAACACCACGATGGCGGTGTGTCCTTGTTTTGTCTTTGGCAAGGATGTGATGAGATCCAAGCTCACATGCTCCCAACAAGCTGATGGAACGGCAAGCGGTTGAAGGAGTCCACCCAGCTTCTGGTTGCTGGCCTTGTTACGTTGGCAGCTCTCACACGATCAAACAAATTCTCGAACATCCCGTGTCATGTTGGGCCACCACCATTGACGTTGCAGGGTACCCAAGGTCTTGTCCACACCCATGTGACCAATGATGGGTAAATCATGGGCTTCTTGAAGGCGCACAAGTCGAAAATCACCTTTGGCTGGAACATAGATCTGGTCCGCATGGAATAGAAGGCCTTCCTTGAAGGAGAAGGTGTTGTACTCCTTGTCACCTGTTGTTAGCCGACCATGTACCATTTGGAAGAAGGGATCTTGCTGTAGAGCTAACCAAAACTTGTTATGAATCTTGGGATCAATTGACATCATCGTAATTGCTGCCGCGATGAGAGGAAGAGACTTCAAATCAGGTCGTCGTGATAGAGCATCAGGGATGACATGGAACCGACCTGGTTTGTACTCAAGTTTGATGTCGAACAATTGGAGTTGCTCTTCCCATCGATGATGTCGACTCTTCATGTGCTCTAGGTGTAAGGTCTGCAACAATGGCTTGTGATCAGTTCGCATGATCACTTGTTTCCCCAAGAGACAATGCCTCCATACCTTGGTGGCATATACCATTGCAAGTTTTTCCCGATCTCAAGCAGAGTAATTTCTTTCAGCTGTATTTAGTTGGCAAGACACAAAGGCAATAGGATGTAGTCCATCTGGAAATTTTTGTTGCAACACAGTTCCAATTGCAAAGTTAGAAGCATCAAAATCAACCACACAAGGTAGTTGAGGATCATATGGTTGAAGAATGGGTCTTGAAGACACCATATGCTTTAACTTCTGGAATGCTTCTTTATGCTTGGTGGTCCATTGGAAGCTTGAGTTCTTTCCCAAGAGGTCAATCAATGGTGCAGCCACGTGAGCATAATAGTGGATGAACCGTCGGTAAAAACTGGCCAATCCATTGAATGCTCGTACTTTGGTAGCATCCTTCGGGGTAGGCCAATCAGTAATGGCCCTGATCTTCTCTTCTTCCATCTTGATCCCCTCTGATGAGATCTTATGACCCAAGAAGGTAACCTCCTTCTGCCAAAAAGCACACTTTGACTTCTTGCAGTAAAATTTCCACTGTCATAGTCATCTTAGGACTTCTCGCACATGATTCCTATGTTCTGCCTCTGTCCTACTATAGATTAAGATATCATCTAAGAACACAACCACGGACTGATCCAATAGTCCTTCCAACACCCGATGCATCTGATCCATGAAGACTACTGGAGCATTAGTGAGTCCAAAAGGTAGAACTCTCCACTCAAAATGTCCATACCTTGTGCGAAAGGCAGTCTTTTGCACGTCCTCTCCTCCAATAGGAATTTGCCAATAGCCGCTACAAAGATCTAGCTTGGAAAAGTAACGTGCTCCACTTAATTGATCAAGCAAGTCATCGATCCAAGGCAAGGGATATGCATTCTTCACGGTTTGCTTATTGAGCCCACGGTAATCAATACAGAAACGAAGTCCTCCATCCTTCTTTGGAACAAATAGTACCGGTGCTCCCCACGGAGAGGTACTATGTCGTATGAAATCCTTCTCCAAAAACTTTGTAAGTGTTGTTTGCAACTCCTCCAACTCCTTTGGTGAGAGCCTATAGATTGGTCTACTCATTGGAGTACTCCCTGGTAATAACTCGATCTTCAAGGGCATACCTCGATCAAAGGGTAATCCCTTTGGCAGATCATCCGGAAACACATCTACAAACTCTTGAACTATCCAATCAACCGTTGCTTGATGCGGCACCTGGCCCTCCTTAGATTGTTCTTGTGCAATCGGCTTGATCCACACCGCGAATACAGACTTATCTTCCTCCAAAGCTTGCTCTATGGCTACTTCATTAACAAACTTCCCTTCTAGGGACTCATCTCTCTTCCAAGCTTGCTCCATGGTTGCCTTCTTGGCAAACTTCCCATCTTGGGACTCATCTCCTTTCCAGATTTGCTCTATGGCTACCTTCTCAACAAACTTCCCATCTTGGGACTGACTATTCTTAGGTGTCTTACTCAAAGGTGCCAGACAACCTAATCGGAAATTCCTACCTTGGTGTTGTACTTGAATTTGACGTCGGGTCCAATCGAATTGAACCTTATGATGTTCAAGCCAAGGTAGACCCAAAATGATATCATAGTGTAGAGGTGCCACTACAAACCTCATACACTCCAAATACTCCTTCCCAATCTTGAAGGTAATAGGATGCGAGGTGCGGAAAGCAGAACCTTTTCTACCATCCGCCATCATCAAACTACTTCCAATCACTGGCTTGATAGGAATACCCAATTCCTTTGCTACTTGCATAGATATGCAATTCTCTGAACTTCCAAAATCAACCAAAATCCTACAACCCCGATTAGATATCGTACCTTGCAAGTGAAGCAAACTTGCATAGGTCGAGCCTTCAATCCCATTGGAACTAATCAAGCTCCCAGTAGACGGCTTGAAATCTCCTACTGGGATTCTTCATTTCCTTGATCATTCTGTTCCACAAACTCCATCTGGGCAACTTGTCGAGGTCACCCATTCCTAAGTGGACATTCAGCAATGCAATGTCCAACTTGGTGACAATAAAAGCAACCTCTATTTTGTCGTAATCTTTCTCTATCTGCTGTGCCAAGTGGTCTTTGTTGGATAACATCAATCTCCATTGGTACCGGTTCTTCCACTCGTGGTACTGGTAGGTTTTGTGTAGGTCAAGGTCAAGACCAAGTTGTCGCAACTAAGGAATCAAAACGCTCAGCCAATTGCATAGCTTCTTCTACGTTCTGTGGCTCTCGCATGGTCACCTCCAGTCTGGTTCATGACTTCAATCCTCGCACAAATCGATCCAGAACTTCACCTTCTTGGATATCTGGAATTTGCATGATGATATTCTGAAATTGTGTGATGTAGCTTCTCACTAAGCCAATCTGCCTCAACTCTGCCAATTTATCTCATGCAGCTCGGGTTGCATTTATAGTCTAAAATCGGCCAAGTATTGCATCCTTGAATTCCGCCCATGTCAAAATCGGTGTAACAATTTGTCGTTCAGCTCTTTCTACTCGGAATTGCCACCAAAGTTTTGCCACGCCATCCAACTGGCTAGAAGCCAAGAGAATTTGTTTCCGCTTGTCTTGAATATTGGTGGCTTCAAAGTAACGTTCACAATCAAACACAAAATTCTCCATTGTGCCTGGAAGATTCTTGCCTTCAAACACCTTGGGTTTCGGAAATTGAATGTGATCTTCTCCATCTCGAACTGGCACTCTGTCTATTTGTTCTTGTCGTTGCTGGTCTCGTTCATCCAACAATCAAGTAAGATGCTTGATTTGTTGTTGCATTGCAAGGATAACATCCGATATTGCCGCCATTGCTACTACTCTATTCTACTACCTTCAATTTATCTAGTTGATTAACACATAAATACAACACGTCCACCGTTCTCCATAAGTTACAACTGGAAGTATCAAGGGTTCCTTTGATATGGTGATCATATGTAGAAAATCATGCCCAAAGCGTGAGGTGATGAATTGTGTGAAACGATGCTTTGGTAATATTTGGACATGAAAGTCCCAATGGTTTGGCGGAAGTGGATTTGGTGGTCCATAAATTCCATCCATCCCATTCCTGCTCTGATACCAATGTAAAAGACCAAAACCAAGGAGAGAAATAAGAGAATGGAAACTCACATTGGGACACTTGAATGAAGGAAAACTCCGAATGCCTAGCATGAGCTTTGGCTTTGGTATTTATAGGTAGCATACAAGACCCTTGAAGCTTCTCAAGAAGCTTCCTTGAGCCGCTTTCTTGGAGTGCAAGCCAAGTTAACTAGGAAGCTTCTCAAGAAGCTTCCTTCTAGAAGCCGCCTACTTGGCGTGCAAGCTAAGCTAGTTAGAAGCTTCTAGAAGCTACCTGCTTAGGGCGCAAGTTAACTAGTTGGGAAGCTTCCCAAGAAGCTTCTTAGATGCTTCTAGAATATTCTATGCTATTTTGTCTTATTCTCTATTTTGTAAGCCCAACTAACTTCGTCGCTAAACTCTATATTGTTATAGCCATGGGCTATCGGTTCAGTTGGCAAGCATCCTTAGCATCCTTCTTTCCGTACTTTCTACTCTATGGACGAGATCCAGATTTACATGCAGCCATTCATCAAGATACTACTGTAGTCTTGGACTTGGATGATCCAAATGTATGGGTGAGTGCATGTTCTCAACGGGCAGAGATCTTTTGGAGAGTGATGCCAATGGCCTTTGAGAACTTGGCAATTGCTCAGCATAAGGATACCTTACGTTATGCTAATATTTGAGGAGGAGGTTATAGACACTTGATCCATCAATTTCATCCAGGTGACTATGTATATCTACAACAAATAGCACTGACGACACTTGATGTTTTGACAGGCCGTACTATCTTGAGAGTGTGCCAGGTTTTGCCATCTGGGATCCTTGTGTTAGAAGGACGTGATGGTGTTGTTTGGGAGGATCATGTGCACAATTGTGTGCCATGCCACCTCCCAAACATTGATGATACTATGGACCCAAGCTTGGCACTTGTACGTGCAGGCTTGAGGTGTATGTTATATGGCTCTTCTGGTGGAGTTGCTACTATGTTAGTGTGTAATAGTTGTTCAAGAGGATGGCATATAGCATGTACGACTCCTCCCCTCACGGTGGTTCCTCAAGGACAATAGTTATGTCCTAAATGTACTTGACCTATAGCTAGTTCATTCTTTATATGGTATAGATTGCAGACAGGCAACTAACAATGGGACTCCATAGCACCCGGCCTGTTAATCTTTGCCCATCATAGGGTATACCATATACTTGGAGTAGATGGCTATCTAGAGTTAGAGAGACCTAACCGCCAACTAAGAGGGCAATTGTGGCACTTTAGAGTTTATGTATGACTTATGTGTGAGTTGTACTTCTCTAGTGTATGATGTTAACAGCAATGTATGTTATGTAGCGATGTATATACACATGATAGTAGTCACGCCATTTGTATTGTTGCATCTAGATTGCTCAAACACTGGAGTTCCAGTGATAGTAATTAGATGCATTTTGGCAATTACTCATAAACTACTTTCCAATGGTTAGATTTTGTGTTTAGGGTATTGACTTCATGGTAGGGCCCACTGTCACTTGCACCATTTGCACTGTTGGGTGTGCTATCAGCGGGACGGTTGGGATGGGACTTAGGTCAAAATCAGGAGTATACCTTGGAAGTGCAGCTCCAAAGAGCTCACTTCTCTGATGTTGAGCCTTTGAGTTCTTGGCTAGAGTGGATAGAAAGTTGGTGAGCATCACCTGGAGTCTCTTAGCTAGAGTCGGTGTGGCTTGACTTTTATCAGTGCCCTCTTGTTGGCAAGTTGTTGCGGATCAGATCAAGTATTGATCTGAATTCAATTGATTTGAGTTGTAAATGATCTGATTATTGTGCCACTTTAGAGTTTATGTATGACTTATGTATGACTTGTGCTTCTATAATGTATGATGTTGATAGTGATGTATGTTGTGTAGTGATGTATATACACATGACATAGTGTAAAGTATTTTCCCCTTTAGGTATCTCTCTCCACCTTGAGCTTCCATAAGGGTGTGTCACATCTATCAATGGACTGTGTATTTTTGGAGTGCTAGTAGGATTCAAGGATTTTGTCATTCTTAGATGCTACTCTTGCAAAGGATATTCTCAATATGGATGGCCTTCCTCTACTAGGAGATCTGCATGTGGAATTTGATATACTCTTCTCTAGTATTGCACGTCAATTGACTTACCTTCTTTGCACAATTCCTCCTTCCTTGACTTTCTTATCATGTTTGAGAGCTTTTGATAGGAGGATTATGGGAGTCTTTGGTGATATCATCGGACCAAGGACATTTGATCGTGTGATAGGGGATTTGGCTTGTAGACAAAAATCTCTCCCAATCTCATGAAGAGGAGTAGGCCTATTATTTATGGAGGCACCTATAGTGTTTTTGGGTAGTTAGGCTTTCTTGGCACCCCTACTTTCCTCACATTTTGTGGTTGTTGATAGGCCAATTTTGGAGACTTATATGACCAAGATGGATGAGGGATCCTTTTCTCTCTAGGTGTTATTGTGGTAGACAAGAGATGGTCTATCTCCATGGGCATGGGAGGACCTTCCATCCTTTGCTTCACAATCATCAAATTGGACCAAAGGTTTGTAGTCTTCCTTGATGGAGCAACAATGTCAACATATGCTACATTCTCTCTTAGGTGACTTGTCCATTCCTCGGACCACTAGAGCATGTTTTTGCTCTTGCATTGGCAAGGATGTAGGCTCTTGTATCTTAGCTCAACCATGCTTTAGGGAATTCTGACTTGCATCAACCACTTTCTCTACAATGATGAGGTTCTATTAGGTTTGGTCCACACATTTGCATCTTTGTTACTCAATTGTGAGTGTGGTTCTACACTAGATGTAGCAGCGGTCCATATGACATAGTGTCCTTATGGAGGACAAAGGATAGCTACCCATGATGTCATCAAGGAGATAATGTTTGTTATGGCACAAGAAAGTGGATACCTTGCTTGGATGGAGCTTTCATATTCTTTGCAAACAGCACATGTCAAAGTAGACCTATACTTGGTCCAAGATGATCAGGTGATAGTGGTGGATGTTGTGGTTATAGACCCTATGCATGATGTAGTTTAGGAAAGAGTGATTACTCATCCTCTTGTATGGGTAACGAGCAAAGCATCAGCAAGCAAGGTCTCCAAGTATAGGAGTATGCAACAAGGCCACCTCTTTGTTCCTCTAGCCTTGGAGTTATATGGAGCTATGGACACGGCATTTGACACATTTATCAAGGAGTACATAAGAGCTTATCATATTAGATGCCAAGAGGTACCACTCTCACTATCATACTTTGTAGCATACTTTTGACAACGTGTGTCCATTGCTCTACAAAGAGCATAGGCGGGTGCAATCCACAAGAGAGCAATCACTGTAGGTGATGCTTCTTTAGATGCTCTAATAGGTTTTAGACCTTACAACTTGTATAGCTTGGATATCTTAAGTGCAATAGGGAAAATTTCTCATATTGATACTATTGGGACCTACCTCCATTTTTCCTTGTTTGTCTTTCCCTTGTATGGCTTGATTGGGTCTTCCCATCCTTCATGTGTTCTATGTGGTTTCCTTTTCACTTTTATGTGGACAAATCTAAACATTTGAATTAGATGATGTTTTAGAATAAAGTTTTCACAAATTAAGTAGTATACCTAAAATCTAGCTTTATATTATGCATTAGTCTCACATTTTCAACCAAGTTTTAGAGTTTCATTTTCAAAGTGATTAATTATACTTAACTTAATAATTAGCAAAGGTTAATATGTATTAATTTTAATCATTTTCCATAAAATTTACTGTTGGATAATTATATAATTTCATTGAAAATTATTTCCAAGTTCTATATTCACATCTATAATAAAATATATACTTCTTCTTTTAAAGTAGCTTTAAAATAATATTTGATATAAATAATATTTGATATTTATGGAAGAAAATCAATCACCATCATAGAATAAAAGAGTATATATCTTTATATATATATATATATATATAATTTCAATAATACATTTGGAGTATCATTGCCTTTGGTTAAACTAGATAATATATTTAATGATACTCATGTATGTAAGAATCTTTATAAATATATATTATCTTCATCAATACACAACTCTTTGATTTACGTATAAATCTTCTACTTGGATCAAGTCTTGAAATACCATAAGAAATCTTGATAAAAAATATATGAGTTATTCCAAAATAAATTAATACATTTTTTGTTGATAATTTTAAATTTCTTTTACTCACTTTAACAAAAATTATAATCCTTTATGTATATTCATAATACTTGATAAAGTAATCACTTTTATGACCATTAGCTCACATTTCAAGAAATATTTACACTTACATATTTATATTCATATAATACTTTGATAAAAGCTTTCAAGTATGAGTTATAAATTGATCTATCCAAGAATTTTTAAAATTATATATTTTATTCATAAGAATTTCTTAGAGTTTCAAAGGTATAGATTATAATTTTACATATTAAACAATATTTACACTTACATTTTTGTACTCCCATAATAATTTTATACCATACAATTATGAGTTATAAATTTATATATCTCTTACTCAAGATGAAATCTCTATAGTTATTAAGGCAATGTATTTTGACTAAGAAAACAAAAAATTAAATTTCATGATATTCTTCCAAGGTTAGAAGTCCAAACCATTTCCATGTATCAAAACATTCCTTGCTAACGAGCTCAAATGAAAGAATTATAGTAACTCTTCATCCATTGTTTATATCATCATAAAATTCTTACACAAAAACTTACTAAATATAAAAGTAACAAAAATTACCAAGCCTAAAAGAACATTTAAACTCAAAGACTAATCCCAATAAGCATATGTCTTTATCATGAACTATGAAAACTAAGTCATGTCGTTCATGTAAGCTACTATTGTATTGTAGAAAAATCAACACCAAATCAATCTAATATCCCAACACTTTTCAACTCTTTCCATAGAGCAAAATATACAAGAATCACACTCATTCAAAAAATTGAAATTGAAATTTGTGATGCTTATTTTTTCAAGCTCTTCTAAAATAACAATATCTTTGAATGGGTTGTTATTATAGCTTATTATGGCTAACTAAAAGCTAAGTTGAATTTCATAAAAACCATTTTTTTAACTACTCATGACAAAAATGTTGATACATCTAATACAATATATGTGCAACAATAGGTGTGATATTTATCCCTTAACTAAGATTTCAATTTTTCATTGGAGTGAAAGCACTTTAACACTTTATGACATAAATTTAACTTTTTGTTTATCCTATCAAATACCTTCCCCTAGACTAATTGAAATCACAAGTATAGTATTCCAAAATTTTCCTACTATAAAAGTCCCAAGTACTCATTCTTCAAACACTTCGTTTTTGCATCTATTGATCAAATAAGCTCAACTAAAATTATCCAATCATATGCCTCAAAGAGTTTCATACTCTTCTTTCTTTACCTCTTATGATAGCTCTCCTTGAACATCATTTGAGAATGATCTACTTGAACCATAAAATTTCCTTTTCCTTCCTTTAATTTCATGAATTTATCCTTCTTTGACATTTTATGCATATCTTCCTTGTACATCTTTGAAACTAATAGGATGTAGTCACTTGATACATGAAGAGAAAGATCATAATATAGCTATAGTGTTAATCTTGTGATTTTCATCCAAAATAAGAAGCAAACTCTGATAAGTAACCATATTTAATGACAATATAAAGAAATTTATCAACTTTATCTTCATTTGTCTCTCATTGATCATGTCATGCGTATATACATTGCTACAGAACATACATCACACACTATAGAAGTATAACTTACATATGAGTCATACATGGACTCTAAAGTGCTACAATAATCAGTTTTTTTACACAACTCAATCACACTAAATCAGATCAATACTTGATCTATCACTCAATAATCTGCAAATAATTGGGCACTAATTACAATCAAGCCACACCCACTCTAGCTAAGAGAATCCAGGTGATGATCACTTGCCTGTGTCCACCATAGCCAAGAACTCAAAGGCACAAAATCAAAAAAGTGAGCTCTCTAGAGCTGCACTTCAAAAGTATACCTCTTGGTCTCCAACCCTAATGGTCTTGTTGATTGTATATCCAACGGTGCAAATGGTGCTAAGTGATGGTAGGCCTCACTATTGAGTCGGTACCCCAAACATGAAACCTGACCGTCAACAAGTAGTCTATGAGTAACTACCAAAATACTCTTGACTACCAACATTACTACTCCAGAGTCCAAGCAATCTAGGTGTGATGCTACAAATGGCATGATAGTTGTTGTGTGTATATACATTGCTACACAATATAAATCATTGTCAACATCACACATTATAGAAGCACAACTTACACATAAGTCATACATGGACTCTAAAGTGCTACAATTGCCCTCCTAGCTGGCAGTTAGGTCCCTCTAACTCCAAATAGCCATCTATTCTAAGTATATGGTATACCCTATGGTGAGCAAAAGATCAGGAGGTTGGGTGCTATCAAGCTCCATCATTAGTCACTTGTCTACAATCTATACCATATAAAGGGGGAACTAGCTATAAGTCAAGTACATCTAGGATATAACCACTATCCTTGAGGAACTACAATGAGGGGAAGAGTCATACATGCCATATGCCATCCTCTTGAACAACTATCACACACTAAGATAGTAGTAGCTCCACAAAAAGAGCCACATAACATACACCATAAGCCTACACATACAAGTACCAAGCTTGGGGTCATAGTAGCATCAATGTTTGGGAGGTGGCACGGTGCATAATTGTGCACATGATCCTTCCAAACAACACCATCATGTCCTTCCAACACAAGGACTCCAATTGGAAAAATCTTATGTACTCTCAAGATAGCGCGGCCTATAGAAACATCAAGTGTCATTGTGTTGTCTGTTATAGATATACATAACCACCTGGATGAAATTGACAGATTGAGTGACTATAACCTCCTCCTCAAGTGGTACCATAGCATAAGGTATCTCTATGTTGAGCAATTTCTAAGTTCTCAAAGGCCATTTGCATCACTCTTCAAAAGATTTGTGCCCATTGAGAACATGTGCTCATCCATACATCTGGATCATCCAAGTCCAAAACTATAGTAACATCTTGACGAGTGGTTGTAGGTAAATTTGGATCTCATCCATAGAGTAGAAATTAAGGAGAGAAGGATGCTAAGGAGGCTTGTCGACTGAACCAGTAGCCCATGGCCAACCAAGATAACTAGAGATCTCAATCTCCCAAGTAGCCTCTTTGCAAATTGTACTTTGGCAATCCACTCTTCACTATCTGAACCACTTTCTTTGCTAAGCCATCTGCCTTAGGGTGATCTTGGGAGGTAGTACAATGATCAATCAAAGCCTTGTCACACAAGATCTAAAATTCTCCCAAGAACTCTATACCCTTATCAATCAAAATCAAGTGGTGCACCCAAAATGACAAAGAACCCGATCCAAGAACAAGTAAGTTGTCCCTTCATTGGACTTGTCAAGAAGTGAAACCAACTCAATCTACTTGTAGAAGTGCTCCACCATCACCAAAACATATTGATGATGTCTCACAATCAATGGTAAAGTTGTGAAGTCCAAACTCAAGTGGTAACCTAACCCCATGATAGGTAACAGGTGTAATTGTGGCGTAGGAGCATTGAATGATGCTCTAACTTGCTCACAAACCACACATCTAGCAACAAACTACTATACATTGGTCTACATACCGTACCACCAATAATGACTCTAGAGTAAGCTATATGTATGCTTTACTTGAAAATGTTTTAGCTCCTCATGAGCATGATGGACCAACTATGGTCTCTAAGATGAAAGTTGTACCACTCTCACTCTACCATCCTTGTATACACAAAGAAGGTGTTTGCCTCCAATCTAAACCACCTAGCTTGTTGAAGAACACAATCTCTTTCTCCTTAGCTCCAACTCTAGAACACCAGTGCAAAGATAGTCCATTACTAAGACATCATCATGAATGTCTTGCTGAACTGTACCACTATCTCCACTCTCTAGATTTGTGGCCTCAATAACTCCCCCTATATATGCTGAGAGAGATACCACCAAAGCCTCAAAATATATACAAACAAAGGTAGATGCATGCCAACCTAGCACCATCTCCTCATCTATCTCACCATGCCAATGTGCTCCGATCTGATCCTATTGGTTGGGACATAGGTTTCTACTCAACCCATCTACATAGTTTACTCTTCCAAGTCTATGAATAATTGTGAAATCATATTCTTGTAAAATCAGAGCCCACTGTACAAGCTTCCCTAAAAGCTTTTTGAACTCCATCAGTTACTTCAATGGCTGATGATCAATGATGAGAGTAAAAGGGTTACCAAACAAGTAACATAAAAATTGGTGCTACTACCCATACTATTGCCAAGCACTCTCCTTCATATGAATTGTACTTTGACTCAACTGAATTGTTGGAGCAACTAGCATAGCCCACCACAAAATCCTTCCCCTCATCATCATGATGGGTGAGCACTACTCCAAGCTCCACCATACTCTAATCAATATGAACCTAAAATGGTCATCCTCTAATCTGTCTCCTCAAAATAGGAGCAGATGTCAACCTCTCCTTGAGCTCTACAAAAGCTCTCTCTTGCTCATCTCCCCAAAACCACTCTTGTGTAAGCTTGGTCAGATTCATCAAGGCCTTGGCAAAGGTACTAAATGCTTTAACATATCAGCATTAGAAGTTCACCAACCCAAGGAATGCTCACATTTTGCTCACATCTATAGGTCAAGGAATACGTGCAATAACCTCCATCTTGGTCTACTGAACACCAAGCCCCTAGGATAGATACCCAAGTTGCTCATGGAAGAACCTACACTTCCCAAGATGTAATTTGAGTCCATGAGATCTCAACCTCTCAAACAACTCCAACAAATATCTTTCATGCTCCTCCATAATAGTGCTATAGGCCCAAATGTCATCAATATAGCATTTAGCAAAATCCAGTCCAACTAGGATCCTATCCATGACCCTTTGGAGCTTGGCAAGAGCGTTCTTTAACCCAGTAAGAACCTCCAGTAATATAACACATCCTTATTGTGAGGATCAATAGCCCAAAATGTTGTCTTGGACTTATCCTCCTCCTTGATCAGCAACTGATGATATCCTACTCAAAGATCCAAAGTATTGAAAACCTTTGCATGCTCAATTGCACCAAAGATCTCCTCTGGTATAAGCATGGCATACCGATCAGCCATAGTCTATCAATTGATATGATGGTAATCTCTATACATCCCCCTATCTGTATAGTTGCCATGCATATCCTTCTTGGCTGGCATCACTATAGTTGATGGATACTCTCTATGTGAAATCTCTACCAAACTAACCTCAAAAAGGTCACTACTCTGGCTCTGAATCAATGCTTGCTCCATGTCACTATATTTGTAAGGATATCAAAAAACTGATGTATTGTTAGTAATCTCAATCCAAATATTATGTCCTTTTAGAGCACCCAAATCCTTCATATTGAAGGTAAAACAACTCATGTAGCTCCTCAAGAACCTCCAAACTCTTTGTCTTTCCTCTCCAATAAGCCTGGGTCCCAAATCTGGCTTCCAAATATTCTTTGTAACTATTGTAGGATTGCAAGACATACTGATTGGTTGCTACACTAGGCTCTTAGGAGTAGTAGTATCATGCTCCTTGCCACTAGAGAGCCCAACCTCAATGTCAAAAACTCCCTTTGATCTGGCTCCAAGCTCCATACATCCTCTAGTTGCAACCCAAGTAGACCAAGGATGTAATCCAAGTAGGCCATGCTCACTTGGATGGACTCCAAGTAGACCACTCTCTCTAGTAACCATTGTTGTGTCTCAAGAATACCCTATCCAATCGGTCCATCGCTCCCAGCATGTGCTTGAATCATCTTGATAGGCATAGGGCTCACAAGTGTTCAAGTGGTGATGCGTATCAAGCACATTGTGTGCTGCTATACTAAACCAAGGCTCACAATCCAGGTCAAACAATTTAGGTCCATAACCTGACCTAACACTTGATGCTTAGATGCCTCTTATACTACTAGAACAATGATAATATTGGTGCAAAAACCCATTACCCACTCTCTCTCATTGGCATTGGGCTCCATCAACTACTATAATTGTGAGTCCCAAACCAATCCAAGACCTCCCTCTCAAAGAGCATGGGAGCTTAAGAAACTTGTAAGTGTGGGAAAAGCGGCTATGGTTTGTCCAACTAGGTTCACCACCGCCATAGGTGACCTATCAACCACTACCACTATCTAAGACTGACATCCAACATCCAAGATGTCATCTACAATGATGTAATCTAGTCACTGAATCCCATCATAAATGCACTATAGAACCTCTCTAGGTAAAAGGTTTGTCCACCAAAGACAAAGACAATGAGCTTGTGATCCCACTTTGGCTGCATCAAACAACACAGCCCCATCCAAGAATGGACTTGATGTGTACTTGCCACCACTTGGGTGTGAGAATCACCCACCAAAGAGATGTTCTCCAAGCTAGAGAAATGGATTGATTAACCTAAAGATGTTGTAATATTTGTAACATCTCCTAACACACACCAAAATGGAGATCTTGAAGATCCAAAACTCAACTAGCATGTGTATGTCCCTTACATGGCCATCCAAAAATCACCAAATGAATGAGACCATGTTTCTCCAAATCCTACGGCCCTAGTAAGGAAATGTTTGCTAGAAGGGTCTTTTGGTAACCCTTGATTGATGACATTGGTAATAACTCAAGATACCAATAGGCAAGTGTATCACATGATGTAGAGAGACTAGCCTAGTAATCTCAACTCTCTCCACATACAAGTACCTCTATACTTGTATACCCGCTTGTAGTACCGTAGCTAGTCTAATACTAATCCCACCAAACAACTCCAATAGATATACTCCCTCTATTGGATACTGCCAAGTGATGAGTGTGGTACCTAGAGATGTCAAGGTAATCAACTCTAAAGGCTCATCTTCACACTAGTCTCCTAGTGGTACAAAGGCTCCACTCTAAGCTTGTTGCACCAATTGATCCGCATGTTGTTGTAATGCTTCCTCTAAATGCGACAAAGGAACATCCAACATGGATAGAAAAATCCCACTTGTACTCCAAATCCTAGTTATCTCCTTTGGTATTAGAGTATCCTTTGCATGGGCATTCCCCTCCAATAAGTCACCAAGTCAAGTAAAAGAACCATTGAAAGCTAAAATTGAAGCCACCATGGTCCCGAACTATAGTGAGCCAAGATTGCATGTGGTGCCCATATTTTTTTTTTCAAAATAAACGAGAAGAAGTGTATAAAGAAGTCAAATTGCGCCTGTATGGCCAAAGAAGGCAAAGAAAATTGTCTTCGGGATGAAACCCGAAGTAAAGTGACTTTGGGTCATAAGGCAAAGTACTCTGAAATGCCATGTCAGCATACAATATGAAGTAAATTGTCTTCGGATTGGGGGGAGCTCAACCCGAGGCAAAGACAGTCTAACAACCTTTCGTCGGGGCAAGAAATTCAAGAAGGGGCCGTTTCAAAACTGGTGGCTCATACGCACGAAGGTTGATTGACAGTGACAGGTGCATGCCGGAGGTGTGATTTCTCGGTAGAAACTCAAAGTGACGGAAGACGAAGAAGTGCAACTCTATAAAAATTGAAACTGCAACGATTAAATGTTGAGCAATTTTCCTTCGCCGTTGAGGAGTCATCTTGCAGGTGATCGGGGAAAGGGAAATTGAGTTGGACTCGTGTTAGTGCGCAAGGAAGAAGTCGCAAGAGAGAAATCAAGAGACAGTAAGAAAGTAGAAGAGATGGGAGGAGGGAAGAAGAACTCCAAATTTGCAGTGAGAAATCATGCAATTCGGAGATTAGATGTAGTAGCGAGGATCAAAGTCTTGAGCTGACTTCGGATCCCTTTTCTGGCATGGAACTGGAATGTAAGTTTTCCAGGATTCATGACAGAAATCATCAAGAGTAAATGTCTCGATGGTCCCGAGGAAGAAGGGAAGAGAGGAAATCCGACTCGCTGGACAGAGTCGGATTGGAGACTTGTACTCTGGAAGGAGGCGGGTTCGGAGCAGGGAGCCACGTTCTTGGGGAAAGGAGAGATAGCCCAAGAAACACAGGAGGTGAGAGATGCCTTCTTGTTGAAGAGAACGAAGAATGGGTACAAAGTTGAGAGCTACAAAGACCCTATGAGGAGAGGAATTGTGAGTGCACTAATGGCCATCCTGAAGCCGGAGAGAACCACTTATGTGATGAAACACCAAGCGGTGTTCTTTCACAAGTTATTTGCAGGAGAACCGATCAACTGGGCAAGGTGTTTTCACGTGAGAACAAGGCAGATGGTGTGGAATCTGTGGGACAAGTTGCCTCCACACTACATTGTGCCATTTGCAGCACATTTCTACCTCGGGTTGAATTTGCTCAACTTGGCGGAGCGCAATAGAATGGTGTCTCATTTCCATCTTGACTTGAGAAGAAAAGTCGACGCGGAGGAGCAGCAATACATTCTCCAAATCCGGAGCACGGACGATTACTACGCAAAGACAGGGAAAAATGTGGAGGTTGTGGTAAGTACCCCGACAAAGAAGAGAACTCGGCAAGCAAAAGCTGAAGAAAACAAGAAACCTCGGAAGATGCAGAAAAATAACCCGAGGCGAGGAATGGTGGTGATTGAGTCAGAAGATGAAGACTCAGAAGGCAAAGCCGAGCTCAAGATGGAGGACTCGGAACGTGAGGAGGAACTTGAGCTGACACTGCAGAGTGGAGATACTAGCAGTGATAGTGAAGACGGTGGAGAAATGACCTCGGCACCAACGGCTGAAGAATACGAAGAAGAAGTGCAAGCCAAAGTAGAAGCCGAAGACAATGCGGCGTTGGAAGACGAAGTACCGGTGCTAGAGGAGAAGAAGATCGCAGTACAGCGAGGAGTTTGCTTGAGACGTAAGGCAAAGTGTAAAGCGGGGCCGAGTAGAGTGAAGGAAGAGGTAGAAGAAAGCTCGAGTAGTGAGGTGTCAATTCCGATATGAAGACTCCAGAGAAGAAGGTGAGTATCGGGAGAACACAAAGAGAAAAGAGAGACCACTCCGCGGGAGGAAGAAGTTGCCAGTAATGGAGTAGATTACCTGCAAGAAGTAGTGTGCCTGCTGTTGGTGAAGTTGGAACAGAAGAAGAAGGAGATGCAGTCTACTTGTCCAAAGGTAAAGACTGTTTTGCAGGTCTTATCAAGATTAGAAGAAGAGAACTCGGAGTTGAAGAAGCGTGTAACCCGAGGTGAGGAGGAGAGAGAAGTACTGCGAGCGGAAGCAGTAGAGAGAAGTCAGGTAATCAAAGACCTGAAGAGAGAAGTGAGTTATCGAGAGGATCTTGCGAGGAAGAGTGACATCGCAAGGGAGAGACAAGTAGCTGAATTTGAAATCTTGAAGCAGCAGTTTGCTGATTCAAGAGTAGAGCTTATCCATGCTATGGCGAGGGTAGCATCAAAGGATCAAGAGCTCGATCGAGTGATGGAGAGTATGGAGGAGAAGAAGCAACTCTGGCAAAGAGAGTTGTCTGTGCGGTATAGAGAAGAAGAGAGATTACGAGAATTACTTCATAATCAGGAAGAGAAAATCGTATAGAAGGAGAAAGAGAAGGAAGCGGTGAAGGCCAAGTTCGAAGAAGAGTTGGCAATGTACAGAGAGGAATGGCTTGCAGATCGGGAACGAGAACGAAAGACAAGATTTGAGCCATTGAAGGAAATAGTCCTCAGAGTGAACGCAATGTTAAGTACAGAAGCCAGCGTTCAAATTGAAGAAGCGCGACTGCACAAGTTGAAGTTGTTGGTGCAGGAGACAAGGCGAAGACAAGCGAAAGATACTGATTTGAATGCCTTGTTAATTAGTCTCAGAACTCGTGTAGACAGAAAGATTTTAGAGGTAGAGGATAACATCTCAATTAGATTAGACTTAGTTAAAATAGAGTTAGAAAAGCTTTGGCAGGATGTTAAGGCAAAACCTGAAGTAGATAACATAGGAATCCAAATGTCTTCGGAGTTGCCCTCAGAGACATTAGAGAAGAGTGGGTCGAAAGATGAAGAGTTAGATAGACTACCCACTAGTGCAATTTCAGATCAGGAAAGAGAATTGCTGGATCTGGTCAAAGAAGTAGAAGATCTAAAACCCGAGGAAAAGATAGTAGGAAGTAAGATTACTTTGGGTTCGGGTTTGAAAGTAGAAGAAGTAGACATCGGATCAGAGTAGTAATAGATTTGAGATTTGAAGAGGCAGATATGAAGAGGTGCATTGTCATTTCGGATCTACAGGTTAGAAAAGTTGTTGTAGAACGGTATAGTTGTTAGAATTGTCAATTTGTTCACTATTTAAGAGTGGCATTCGCAGAGAATTGTTGTTCAGTGCTCATTATTTCTGAGAATAGATAAAGCGAAGTGCTGTGAAGCAGTGCTCGTCGCTTGAGCTTGATTCCGAGTATCAACTTTGTGATTGTGTTTGTGAGTGTGTGGAGAAATTTGAAGTGCAAGTCAGAGTGCTTGTTGGATGTTGGATTCCACAGCCTTGATCTTCATTCTGTGTGTTTGATCCTGAGTGAAGTGCAATCGAAGCAATGCCTTGACAGATCTGAGAGGAATTGTAGTGTTGGTAGTATTCTGCATTTGTGAGTGCAGTACGAAGTTGATGTGAAGCAATTTTGATCAAGGAAGTTGTGCCTTCAGTGGAGGGGTGGAACACAATTCTGAGGCAAAGTCATTTTGCAATGAAATGCCATTTTTGGGAGAGCCTGAATCATCACAATCAAGATTGTTTGGAAAGAATTGAAGGATTTGTGATTAAGGAGTATTAATTTGTGACAAGACTGCGAGTCAGTGCTTGTTACTCTCTTTTGGGTGTGGTTTCTACTTGAGAGACTAAAGAAGAACTCAAGAACAACTACATTGTTACTGTTTGACTTCGTATTTGGACATTTCTGACTTGTATCTCTGCGGGAACGAACTTTACTTACCCGATTACCGCAAAAGTGATATTTGCCGGGTTGTCACATTGCCACTCCTAAAGCATATTGCTATGCAACATACTCATCCCTCCCCTGATTGCCAACTTGGTCTATAGGAGGTTGTCTCCTCCCAATAGGCAAAATTGAAACCCATGGTGTATAACATATTTCTCCAACTAACATATCATATGACTTAGCTATTGTTGCAATGGCCTAAGCTCTCACCATAAAGCTCTCAATTGGATGACCAAGCTAAATCTAAACAACAAGCTCTCCATGATATACTATGTAGAACCACCCTTGAGAGATGTTTGGATCTAAAATGGACACCTCTCCATATTGGTCTTCCGCAACTCCAGACCGATGACTACAGCCTTCTCCAACGTAGAGGGCTATGCACCAAAGTCTAGTAAGATCCTCTTGGTGTATAGACCTTCCTTAAAGGTCCCACCAAACAAAAAATCCCACTTTGGTTATCCAATAGGACAACTCTAGGTTTAAACTGTGCTGGCTCATTGGTAACTCCTCCAATCTAGCCATTATTGCTTGCCATAAACCATTGGTCATTAAGCAGATCCCATGCTCCTCAACCAAGTTAGCTACCACCTTTGCTCTAGTAGTAGGAACCACATCATCCCTACTCTCACAAAGTTTGGCAGCCAATCGGAACACTTGGGCTTGGTCAACTCCCAATGTACACATATCACTGGTTGAGAATAATAGAAAATGCATTATCAACTAAGCCACCCCAAACATTGTGCTAGACTCAGTCTATGTAGTAGTAGGTGGTTGACTAGTAGGCAGTCCATCATGCACCCCATCACCACCTATCACACTTACATTAGGACGTCTAGGAGCCATGGAAATTGTCTACAATGTCTCAAAGAGTGTAAAAGACTAGGGAAGTCTAACATATCTACTAGCCTCTCCTCTTTGTGGGTCCAACTGCACTGATGCTCCTCTATGCTATGGAGCACATGCTGCACTCCTAGTCACTACCGTAGATGCATCCTCCTGTGCTACTCCACACATGAAGTCTAAGATGTCTTTATCACCAACATATGAAGTGGAGGTCTCAACACCCAAATTTGATCTCGTTTGAGCTATGGCCATGCTAGCCATTCTCTACTTCTTGTTTATGCACCATATTTGTGTGAGGTGCCTTGACTTTAAAGTGATGGTGCTTTAGTGTGCTCTTGGTAGTGAGGCTAGAGTGATGACCAGTCAGAGTACCTATATTTCTATTTGGTGAGGCAAGAAGTGATGACCTATAGACCATGAGAATGCATGTTGTGATGGTAGGTTAAAGGTTGCACTTTCTCCTAGTATAGTTGTTATAGTTAGAGCTACATTAGTTGGTGACTTTAGTTTGTGGTGTTGGCATATGGAGGTATTGGCACTTGGTGGTGATTTTTGGTGGGGTACTTGCAATGGTTTTGGTTTTGGTTGCAGTTCTTGGTTACTTTGTCATGATGGAGTTCTTTGGGGATTCTAAAAGAAATAGCATTGCAATACACAATGGGTTTACTTGGAGTGGCGCTCAATATCAGCCTGTATCTCAAGTCTCAATGAGGGAGAAGATTGACTCTAAGTTGGAGTTTGATGTAGGAGCTAATTCAATTGAGAGTGCACTTTGTGTGTTTGCCCCATTGTTGTGGGACATGGATAAGATCTATGGGGCCTCTAAAGGTCCCAAGTGTTACTCTAGTACAATGGGTACCATTGAGTTGGATGACTTCATCCATGAGTTGATAGTTGGTGTGATATGTAGTAGATGTGGAACTTGACTTTATTTACACCCTTCATGGCATGGAAGAGGTTGTTTCAACAATTGGAGGATCCGCTGATAAACAATTACCATGAGTTTAGGAGAGCTCTCTTGGAGGAGATTGAGCTATGGAGACAATATTGGTCTCCAAAGTATATCTCTATCGCTTCAGGCTTGGTTTCTAAAGGTAGATTGGCTATACCCATGAGTTCAAGCTCTAGTAGCATTGGTAGATCTCTTGGAGATGGTGCTACTATGAGTGGAGGTACTATTATAGGAGGTAGTTTATTACGAAGGTTTAATCCTATGGTGGAGTTCTTCTAGTGTTTGAGGTAGAACTACCAAGGAGTACGGATTGACAAGCTGAGGAGCTTTGCAAGGGTCCAATAGAAGGTTGGGTAGAGCCTACGCAAGGCATACACTCACATGAGATGGCTGAGCAGTTTTACTCATGGAGTTATTAGGCCCATGCAGTCCAATTTTGGTATGGGATACTAGATAGGGAGTTGCAACGTAGAGTCTATGATGTTATGTTATTATATGCTACTTTGGCAGTGGTCTTTGGTTTAGCTGAGCATATTGAGCTCAACATGGTGGAGGAAAGAGTAGTGACATCTGGATTTGGCAAGGAGACCTCATCCACAACTATTCCTTCTTTTAGAGTGTAGTAGAGTACACCACGCCATGTTGGTTTCCAAGGATAGGGTGGATAGCCTAGATCCTATGGAGCAAGTGGAGTGCCTATTGTAGCTAGATCCATACCTTCATTTTTGGATCAGCAACAACCGATGAGTGGCAGTGTTGCTTGTTGGACTTGTGGTAGACCTTACTATAGGAGACATTGCACTCAAGGTAGAGGACTTGATACCTCTGGTGCATCACAATCAACATAGAGACAAATGTGACCTAATGACCAATGAGTATTTTGTAGCTCCTCATAAACTACTTGTTGACAATCAGATTTTGTGTTTGGAGTATCGACTAAATGGTGGGACCCACCATCACTTAACACCATTCACACAGTTGGATGTGCCATCAACGAGACCGTTAGGGTCAAGGGGTATACTTTTGAAGTGCAGCTCTAGAGAGCTCACTTCTTTGATGTTCAGCATTCGAGTTCCTAGCTATGGTGGACAAAGGCCGGTGAGCATCACCTAGATTCTCTTAGCTAGAATGGGTGTGGCTTTATTGTTATCAATGCCTAGTTGTTGGTAGATTATTGAATGATAGATCAAATACTGATCTGATTGAGTGTGATTTGAGTTATGTAAACAAACTGATTACATTAGAGAAGTGAGCTCTCTAGAGCTGCACCTCAAAAGTATACCTCACTAGTCTCCAACCCTAATGGTCCCATTGACGGCACATCCTATGGTGCAAATGGTGCTTAGTGGCAGTGGGTCCCACCATGTATTAAATGCCCCAAACACAAAATCTGACCATCAACAAGTAGTCTATGAGTAACTACCGGAATACTCCCAACTACCAAATCTACTACTCCAAAGTCCAAGCAATCTAGGTGTGATGCTATAAATGGCATGACAATCCACCTTCTATACTTGGTAAATTAATGTTTGTTCTTTACTTTCACAATATAATGCTTGTTCTTTAGGATTATATTAAGAGAACCCACAAAATCAATACTCCACTTCTCAAATATTGTTAGTAATGGAATTGATCTAAGAAGTTTGGTGGAGTTGTGTCTTCTAATAAAGATTCAAAAACATTACAAGTTTTATAATAATCATGAAAATTCTTAAAAATTCTATTTTGATGATCCTCACATTTAAAATCTTGTAAGTTGTCCAGTTTCTTGCAAAATGATCTACACACACCAATCCATTATGAAACTCATTTATGATTTAGTTAAATTCCACCTACCTATTTGGCTTTGTAGTTACTAAGTTAAGCTTTGGTTAAAAAGGATATCTTCCACCATCATATAAAACAATCCCTCTTATCATATATACTATTTGAAGAGTTACCTTGAATAACAAAGTATAAAATCTCTAGAAAGTTCATTGAAACCTCTTTAGTAACCAAAATAGTCATAAGCTACTAATAAAAAAAGAATCATCTATTGGTTCAGCTCCATCATGATTATATGCACTATACAACATATTAGCATTAGCATTCTTCTTCCTTAGCTTATCCTCATATGTGTTTTCATAATTATATAAGAGTAACATACATATAGTTAACCTTTGTTCCACATTGGTATCATTGAAGATGTATTTTAATACTTTCTAATGTGTGAAAATTATGGACTTCTTTCTAATCAAATAATTTCAAAATTTCTTGAGACTAAAAATCATTAAACCTTTCATTTGCAATCATTTGATAGTTTATCTTTTTTATAAATATCTTTTTACTTGCATAGGCTATTGAATTATCATATCTGTCTGGTGGAATTTATTAATGATTAATTGTATAGCTATAGCATAAATAATGAAATTTACTATAGTAAGGTTTATCAAGAATTGGAGCAATGACAAGGAAGCTTGAGTTTCTTAAGAACTTTGAAAGACGCCTTATCCTCCAAAATCACCATATATCAAAAAACACATTTTCATTTAAATAATCAAAATAAAAACCTTATAGAAAGTAAAAAGATGAATCTAATATGATAAGTAACAATTTCCAAGAATTGGCATAACTTTATAAATTTCACAAAATCCAAGATCTAAGATTTTCCTTACATTTTAAAGATCCACTATTCTACTATCCTTAGAAATGATGTGCTTCAAAATTAGATCTTTGACATAACCAAAGATGTAATCATGTAGGTAGGTTGAGTGACCTATTTTCCTCATCCAAGTACATCCAAGACTTGCATTAAAAGCTCAAAATGCTACTCCATTCTCCCTTAGTAAAAAATTCACAAATATATCTTATATACATTGTTGAATCAAAATTTCAAATTCTTGTCCATGAACTATTGAAACATGGCTAAAGATAGTTGTAATACCAATAGCTAAACACATGATCTAACGATGAAATTTGGTGTGGTAATATCTAGGAGGATGCTATACATGATGGACTAATTAGATCAGACAGAGGTATCACCAAAAGAGTACTTCTACTTATAGGCCAAAAACCAAAATATGCTTGAAGACTTTAGAATCAATAGCTAGACATGATCTAGAGGTAAAACTTGGGCTGGTGACATCTGGAAGGATGTTACACATGATGGAGAACATAGATCAGACAGAGGTATCACCAAAAGAGCACTTCTACTAATAGGGCAGAAGCTGAAAATAGCCTAACCTTTAAAGCCATTTTTGGAGACGTAAACGGATGAATTAGGCCTAAAAATGGAGGGATTCCCCCCGTTCATTGAGAAAAGGCTTCCCTTCTCCCCTCACCCTCTCCCCCATGATTTGTCTTGTCAAGAGATTTCCAATGGTACCTTACCTATGCAATTCTGAGCTTCCTACAAGAAGATTCCCTTTGGTCAAACCTATTTGACCAGCTAGATAGGACAAGGATTGACATGTCACCCATCCAAACAACTAATCCAAGGATGGAGCTCATTGACAAGTCACCAATCTATGTATCTGATCCAAGGGTGGAGCTTCCTTTGAGGGGATCCTCTTTCCTATATAATGAAGCGAAGGTGCTCCTTTGGGGCATTGAAGGATTGAGTGTGAAATTTGTGTTTTCTCTCCCTTGAAGAGTTTTCTTGTCCCCGAAGTAATAAACTAGCCAAAAAAGAAGGACCTTAAAATAAAATAACTCCAAGTTGTGCTGAATAATGCAAGTAATTAATGCTTTTATGTGATCTTGACTAGATTATAACCAAAATCTAGAATTTTACCTCTAGTGACTCAAAACCTCCAAAATGTAATGTGTAAGAACTAGTCCTTGGGAAGAGGACAAAATCTGGAAAAATATCTTATCAATAAATAGCAAATGGTATATTCCTTGGTAATTTAATTGAGATTCTTATAATGTACACATATATTGAATTTTTCATTCTCCTTTTTCACAATCAATTTAGATCTACACATCTTGGATTTTTTATCTTAAAGAGGAACTTAGTTTCCTTGAGCTTGTTGGTGGACTAAAAACAAATTATTTTTTATAAACATGACTTGAATATATTTTTCCTTTTTCTGGTGCTTTTCCAAGGTGATTTTAAGTAATTACATTGCCTCAGTTATAAATATATGATTTTTCTTTGAAAATCTCTGAAAATCTTATCTTTACCTCTTCCATAACATTTGAACCATAATTGGGAGGTGATAAATACTCTTTATCCCTTTAGTTGTCAGTGAGATTTATTAAGATCCCTCCAAATCTCATCTTTACCTCTTCCATAAAATTTGGACCATAAGTGAGTGTGAGATAAATTACTCTCTATCTCTTTGGTTGTAAGTGGTTATTTGTTAAGATCTCCCTAAATCTCAAGGTTAGGCACAAAATCAATTGTACATAAGAAATGGAGACTTGCATAAGAATACAAGTCATTCTCACTCAAACAAGTCTCCTCCTCCATGCTCATATCCACATCTAGAGCTCTTCCTTCTAAATATAATTCCTACTTATTTATAGATAACATATCTAAAGTAAATATACCTAATATTTTATGATTGGAATTATAATTCAATGGTTTTTTAACAATTTGGAGTTTATATATGAGTTAGTGAAGACTAAAAAAGTAGCAAATATGCCAAAATAGCCAAGAATTATAAAAATATTCTAGAAGCATCTAGGAAGCTACTTGGTACTTTCCAAGTATCAGGTAATGTGCATACCAAGTGATGATTTCTAGGATGAAGCTTTTTGGGAGGCTAGCTTCCGGCTAGCTTAGCTTGCATGCTAAGTAGGTGACTTCTAAAAGGAAGCTTCTCAAGAAGCTTCCTGGTTAGTTTAGCTTGCACTCTAAGAAGACAACTTTTAGGAAACTTCTTGAGAATTTTCTCTCAAGACCCTTTTATGTTCCTTCTAAATACCAAAGCCCAATCTCATGCTTGGGATTCAGAGTTTCTCTCATTCAAGAGTCCCAATGTGGATCTTTCACTATGGTCTTCCATTTTTCTATTTCTCTCAATCTTTTATAGTTTTGATAGCCTAGTTCTTAAGTGCATGTAATGTTATCTATCATTTGTGTTAATTACTTGTTCTTGTAGTTTTTGTGGTACTAGATTTTTTTGGATTTTCCTTATTTGTGGAAAAGAAGTGTACCAAAGAAGTTGTATTGTGCCTGTATGGCATTAGAAGGCAAAGAAAGGTGTCCTTGGGTTGTAACTTGAGGTAAAGTGACTTTGTGTCAAAAGATGAAGTATCCACATTTGCCATGTTAGCCTGAAACCTAAAGTAAGGAGACTTTGTCTTGGGGGTGCTCAACCCAAGATGAGGACAATGTAATAACTTTACTTTGGGGTTGGACATTCAAGAAGGTACCATGCACAAAAAATGGCTGTCCTATGAACAAGAGGAAATTGACAGTGACAAGAGCATGAAGAAGGTGTGATTTCTCGGTAGAAATTCAAAGTGAAGAGAGATGGAGGAACCACACTACTATAAAATTTGGGCTAGAGACAAAGCAATGACAAGTAGTTTTCCATTGCCATTAAGAAGTCATCCTACAGGAGATCATGGGAGGGGAAGTGTAGTCAACAATGCACTAGTGTGTAGAGGGGAAGTCAGGAGAGTTAGTTTAGGAATCAGTAGGAAGAGTAGCCCCCAACCGAGAGTGGAAGAGAGAAAGATGGGAGGTAGGAAGAAGAACTCTAAATTCCTACGTGAGAAATTATGCAATTCAGAGGTTAAGATGTGATTGCAAGAATCAAAGTCTTGAGCAAGCTTTGGATCACATTCTTGGCATGGAATGTTAACCTTAGCTTTCCAGGTGTCATGATTGAGATCATTGAGAGTAAGTGTCTTGATGGCCTTGAGGAAGAAGGGAAGAGAGGAAATCCGGCTTGATAGCCAGAGTTGGATTGGAGGTTAGTACTGGGAAGAGAGGCAGGTGATGAGTAGGGATCCATGTTCTTGGGGAAGGGAGAAGTAGCTGAAGAAACCCAAGAGGTGAGAGATGCACTCTCTTCAAAATGCACAAAGAATGGCTACAAGGTATAAGACCCGATGAAGAGAGGCAAGAGCTATAAGGACCCGATGAAGAGAGGCATCATAGCAACAATGATGGCTATCTTGAAGCCGGAGCAAACCACTAATGTGATGAAACATCAAGTGGTATTCTTCCACAAGATGTTTGCAGGGGAGCCAATCAATTAGGCAAAGTGCTTTTATCAGCGCATGAAGCAGATGGTGTGGAACTTGCAAGACAAGTTGCCTCCACACTACATTGTGCCATTTGCAGCCTACTTCTATTTGGGACTGAACTTACTAAACGCGGTGGAGAGACATAAAATGGTGTCACACTTCCACCCTGATTTGAGAAGAGATGTTGATGCGGAGGAGCAGCAGTATATCTTGCAGATAAGGAGTAGTGATGAGTACTACGCGCAGATGGGGCAGAGTGTGCAGTTGAAGGTGAACCCTCCAAAGTAGAAGAAGAGGAGTCAACAAGGCAAAGAAGAAGAAGCAATGATGAGACCTCGGAAGACAAGGAAAGTAAACCTAAAGAGAGACTTGGTGGTAATCACGTCGTTGGACAAGGAGTCAAAAGGAGAGGTCGAGTGCAAGGAAGAAGACTTGGACAAGGAGGAAGAACCCAAATTCATGTTGTAGAGTGGGGAAACAAGCATCAAGAGTGAAGATGGAGGGGAGATGCAATTGGTACCCAAGGAGGACAAAGGAAAGATGGAAATAGAAGAAGAATGTAACCTGCACTTAGAAGAAGAAGTTCCAAAGTAGGAGGAGAAGAGGATGACCATTCAACAAGGAGTTTGCTCCAGATGGAAGGTGCAGTATGAAGTAGGACTGAGTAAGGTAAGAGAAGTGGAGAGTGGAAGTTCAAGGAGTGAAGAATCCATTCCCATAAGGTGATTGCGGCCAAGAAGGCGAGTGTCAAGTGAAGAAGAGGCAAAGAAGGAGAAAGTCCGCAAGTCAAGGTAAACCAAAGTAGAGGAGTAGAGTATCTGAGGGAGATTGTGTGCCTATTGTTAGTAAAATTGGAGCACAAGAAGAAGGAGATGCAGTCAAAGTGTCCGGAGGTGAAGACTATATTGCAAGTGTTAGCAAGATTAAAGGAAGAGAACTTGGAGTTGAAGTAGAGTGTAATCCGAGGTGAGGAAGAGAGGGAGGTACTACAAGTAGATGCAGTAGTACAAAATCAAGTAATTGAAAACTTGAAGAGAGAAGTAGGGAGTAGAGAAAGAATCATATAGTAGAATGTCATAGCAAGGGAAAGGCAGATAGTGGAGTATGAAATCTTGAAATAATAGTTTGTTGATTCTTGATTAGAAACTATTCATGCTATGGCAAGAGTAGCAGAGAAGGAGCAAGAGCTTGATAGAGTGATGGAGAGTGTAGAAGAAAAGAAGCAACTTTGGCAAAGTGAGTTGACAGTGAGATATAGAGAATAAGAAAGACTAAGGGAGATACTTTGAACCTGGAGGAGAACATTGTGCAAAAAGAGAAGGAGAAGGAGACATGAAAGCCGAGTTCAAGGCAAAACTGGCAATGTATAGGGAAGATTGGCTTGCAGATTGAGAACGGGAGAGAAGAATGAGACTTGAGCCATCGAAGATGAATGTGATGCTGAGTACAGAAGCCAACATCCGGATCAAAGAAACAAGATTGCACAAGTTGAAGTTGTTGGTGCAAGAGATGAGGAGGAGAAATGTGAAGGATAAAGACTGAATGCCTTGTTGATTAGTCTTAGATGTCATGTAGATATGAAGATATTGGAAGTAGAAGATAATATCACGATTAGATTAGACTAAAATTGGTAAAATTGGAGATAGATAAACTTTGGAAGGATGTAAGAGCAAAACCCAAAGTGGATGACATAGGAGTCCAAATATCTTCAGAATTACCATCTGAGATGTTAGAGAAGAGTGGGTAAGGAGAGAAGGAGTTAGATAGATTACTTGCTAGTGTAATTGTAGATCAAAGTGAAGAATTAGTAGAATTGGTTGAGGAATTAGTAGTTGTGAAACCCGGGGATAGAATAGTGTGAAGTTACTTTGAGATTGGAAGCCAAGGAAGAAGTAGACATCATATCGGAGTAGTAACAATTTTGAGATTTGAAGAGGTAGATATGAAGAGATGGTTTGTCATTTTGGATGTGGGTAGGAAGAGTTGTTAGGGAACGGTATAATTGTTAGATAACTATTGAAGTGCTTCACTATTTAAAGGTGACATTTGCAGTCATATGTTGTTCAACACTCATAATTTTTGAGAATAGATAAAGCAAAGTGTTAAGAAGCAGTGCTCGTTGTTTGAGCTTAATTTTGAGTATCAATTCCGTGTTTGTGTTTGTGAGTGTGTGGAGAATTTCAAAGTCCAAGTCAGTGCACGTGTTGGATGTTGGATTCCGTAGCCTTGATCTTTATTCTGTGTGTTTGATCCCAAGTGAAGTGCAATCAAAGCAATGCATAAACAGATCTGAGAAGAATTGTAGTGTTGGTAGTATTCTGCATTTGTGAGTGCATCACAGTATTGATGTGAAGCAATTTTGATCAAGGAAGTTGTGCCTTTAGTGGAGGGCTGGAACACAATTCTGAGGCAAAGTCATTTTATAGTGACGTGCTATTTTTAGGAGGGCCTAAATTATCACAATCAAGATTGTTTGGAAAGAGTTGATGGAGTTGTGATTAAGTGTGACAAATTGTTGTGACGAGGCTGCGAGTTAGTGCTTGTTACTCTCTTCTAGGTGTAGTTGCTACCTGAGAGATTAAAGAAGAACTCAAGAAGAACTACTTGTTACTGTTTGACTTCGTATTTGACCAATTCAGATGAGTATCTTTTCGGGAACAAACTTTATTTACCTGATTACCACAAAAGTGATATTTTTTGGGTTGTCACATAGTCTCTCAAGTAGCAAATAATAATTTGAATTCTTCAAAATTATTAAATGCATAAGATTCTAAACTCCCATCACTACAACTACCATTTAATTTATCACACCCACTTATCACACTTATTGCTTAATTTCCATGCTTGAAGGTATTGTAGGCATAATATCCTAGTTTTCCATCAATCTTTTAAATATAACATTTCACATAGATCCTCCATTAACAAGTGTAATTTTTATACTTTGACCATTCAACCTAGTGTCAATCTTAAAAGAAGATTCATAAGTATCTTGTGATGCTTATTTAATATCCATTACCCCCAATGCTAGCAAAGTTGATAGGTTTCCATCCTTCTTCTTATCCTACGTGGTTATCTTTATTCAAATGATACAAAATCATTCTCATGTATTTTATTTTTCCTCTTACTCTTTGTAAACATTAAATCTCACATAAGTTCATCTCTCAAAGTAGGATGTAAAGCAATCACTGGACCATTGTAATGTTAGCCTTGTGATTAAAAACACATTTTGACACAATATAGTCTTATTGTTGCTTCTATATCAAAAAGTACTCCTCCAAAAGTAAACCACTCATCACAATATCAAACATTGCTCATGAATGATATTTACTCTTTAGAAAGTTTTCATAACACCTAAGCATTCTCTCTTGAAAACATTGGTCCTTTCCATTCAGTCATATTTATTGGTTGAAGTACATATCTAATCAATATTCCTCTTCTTAGATTTGGTCTAAAGTCATCTCCTTGACTTTAAAAACCATAATTTCTTCAAAAAAATACAAAATTTGGACCAAATGATCTTTTATTTATTCTTCAAACTTTTGGAAGCTAATTTTTAAATTCAATAAATAAATATAGATATATATTCATATAATTCTCAAAATTTTAGCCTGGTATATGCAAAAGATCTAATTAAAATTTTAGTAGTCTATGTGGAGGAAAACTTTTGTGTCATCTAGTGAATCTAAAACTTGGAATTTTCACTAAAATCAATGTTTTCATCAAAACCTCAAGGTCCACCTCATAAAGAGGATTTGTACACTAAAGAGTACTCCAAGTACTCTGAAGTGTACAAATCCTCTTAATTGTATAATATCATTTCCAAATATCATAATGAACTATAGGGAACACAAATGGATCTAGATTTTATAGTATAAGTTCAACCATTATCTCTCTTTAGTAGTTATCATAGCCTCTTTGTGTCCTATATAAAATTTTATATGATATATTCTCCTACCTTCAAGAGTGATTCATCGTTATAAAAGCAAGAATATTAGGTAATAATAGAGGGATTTACTATAAAAATTAATTTACATGTGGTTTGTAAATTACTAGAAATATCTAGAAGACATAGAAAGTAATTAAGAAGATTTGTGACATAATATTTTAGGAGATACATAGGAACCTTCTTAGGATACAAGGTGTTTAAAAACCTTCTTGAAGATCGTATAGTTACTAAAACATAACTTGGCTAGGAAGTTAATGGCTAAATTCACTAACAAGTAAGCTCTCACCCACCTCAAGTATAAGTAATAGGAAATTTGGCCATCTTTTGCATTCAAAGATAAACTCATTTGATTCTTAGTCCATTACTTCTCATCTGTTGCCTTACTTATTCTCTTGGATTTTGGTCTTTTAGAGTAAGATTGAGATAGATGTAGTGTATGATACTCTTAAAAAATCATATCCAAATCATTTGTATTTATTTATTTATTTTATGCATAAGTACTATTAATATAAACTCATGATATATAGTCTTGGTTAAATGTTCTTATATGATATCTTAATATCAAGTAAGCATTTATTGTTATAGATTGCAACTTATGGTTAAAGATGGATGTGTGTTATTTAAATTTTGCTTAAGATAATGACTCCTTACCAACAATATTGATAGAGATGGCAAATAAAATGCATATGATTCAACCCTATGATTCAAGTAATATAACAATATCTATCTCAATTAAGCATTGGACACTTGTGCTCAACCATTGCAAGTAGAAGAAGTGGTATTTAGAAAATAAGAAATTAGAAGTATCTTTTAAAGCCAAAAACATTTGATAGTATGAAACTTAAGATTGAAGTAAAGATTTATTCTTTTTCTGATTGTGTGCAATAAAAAAATGATGATCAATAGTTCTTTTTTAAATGAATCAACTAGAAGACATTACACAATGTGGGTGAGAGCATTAAATGGAGTATTGATAATGTGGTCTTGTTTCTTTGATTTGTTCCTACCAAGAGTTCAAGGAGACCTCCACATCCATATTTTAAATGGGAGAAAGGGAAACCACAGAGAAAACAAAAAGGATGGGAAGACCCCATCAAGCCTTACAAGGATGAGATAAAATAAGTAAAATGGGGCTAAGCTCCAAATTTGAAGTGAGAAATCTGCCCTATTTCACCTAAGATATCCGATCTATGTAAGTTGTATGGTCTACAAAAAATTGGAGCATCCAAAGAAGCATCACCTAGTGTGATTGCTCTCCTATCGATTGCACCAGCCATTTCCCTCTCTAGAGCAATGGACAAACACTATCTAAAATATGCTTCAAAGTAAGAGAGTGAGAGTGGTACCTCTTGGCGCCTAATATGATAAGCTCTTGTGCACTTCCTAAAAAATTTGTTGAACACCATGTCCATCACTCCATATAACTACAAGGCTAGAGAAAAAAAGGTGGCCTTGCTGCATACCCTTATACTTGGATTGGATATGAAACAAGAGGAGCAAAAAATTGAATTTTAGAGCTTAAATAGATTGGCTATGCAAAAGGCTTTGTAATCAATTTTAGAACATTGTCATGCAAATTTTGGAGATTTATAAGGAAGAGTAATAGATTTTCATATGCAATGAAGACCTCATAAACAAATAAAGACAGTCATGAAGGATCTTGAGCAAGTAGAAAAAGCTATATTTATGTCCATCAAATTGGACTCACTTGTATCTCCAATATTTGGACATCCTCTACAGTCATAAGTCATACAAGTCTCCAATACACAATGTAAATGACCAAGACAAAGGAGAGAATAGGAGAATGGAAGCTCACATTGGGACACTTGAATGAGGGAAATTTGTAATGCCTAGCATGAGCTTTGGTTCTTGTATTTAGGGATCATACAAGGCTCTTGAGAAGCTTCTCAAGAAGTTTCTTTCAACCACTTTCTTGGAGTGCAAGCCAAGTTAATAGGGAAGCTTCTCAAGAAGCTTCCTTCTTGAAGTTGCCTACTTGGCATGCAGGCTAAGTTGGTTGGAAGCTTCTAGAAACTTCCTTCTAGAAACTACCTACTTGGGGTGCAAGCTAAGCTAGTGGGAAGCTTCCCAAGAAATTTCCTAGATAATTTTAGAATATTCTAGGCTAATTTAGCATATTTACTACTTTGTTAGCCTTGACTAAATTTGTTGCTAAAATCTATATTGTTACATATTCCCCATTGCTAGTTGGTGACATTCTTGTTGCCATTGAAGCTTCAAAATCCTTGATGGCCGTTTGTGCATTCTAGAGATGAGAAAGAGGCTCTTAAGTGGCATCATGAAGGGGAAAGCCATTCCAAAGGACCTTGTACTCTATATGTTGTTGGTGGCCATGTTGGATGTGACGACAATCAACTTCATACTCCTCATGATCATAGATAGGGATGGGAGGAGGAGGAGGAGGAGAAGGTTGGACATGCTATCATACTTTTCTTTTATCTCTCTGAAAACACACAAGGTGCCTAGCTGTGGAGACTACATATTAGAGGCTAGAAGCAAACCCATAACTACTTGACTAAATGCACGTGTTATTCAACCGCCAGAACCCTCCTCTCTCGTAACTAGTATTCTTGCTATCGAGAAGGGTAGTGACGGGCAACCTAACTTGTCATCATAACACGCACTCCTGGTTTGTTAGTCATCACTTTCAGCATTACCAAGGAGAAATACACAACACTCCTAGAAGGAAACAACTAAATGCAGCACCCGCACACCAATCCAAAACAATTGGGCATACAAACAAGCATGCAAGCACAAAGAGGATACAATCACAAGAATATGGAAACAATGCTTTGTCCTTTTTGTCAAAAAGGGGTTTCAGAGCCCTCTTGCTCTATCATCAAGCTCATTTCAACTTGTACTCCAAGTCTTTTCCAATTTGGACTTCAAACTTCAACAAATTTCTTTTCCAAGTGGAGAATTCCTTTGTCTTCTTGATGGAGAAAATTGTACAAAGCTCATATGAATATATAATTTTTTTGTGTAACTTGGATTCAAGTGTTCTAGAATTTAATGGAAAGCCTATGAGATAAGTTTTCCAATGACATGAAATAGACCTCAATCAGGTCACTACAACTCCCATGACAACCTCTCAAGTTTGGCCAAGTTTTTTTTCAACTTCACTCTAATTTTGAAACCTCTATTTTAGGGTTTACTCCTAGTTCTTGGCAAATTCTTCCCATACTTTTTAATTCAAAAGTATACTTGATCTTTACAAACACTCTGGAAACCTTAAACCCTCAGTCATAGTCACAAGATAGGAGAATTGACATTCAATCAAGATGGAAGATAAAAATTGCTCTACCGAGCTTATGACAATATTTGTAATAGCATGTTTTGCATCAGATCTCACTCTTTGTAGATTTAGAGGTAACCAAAATTTTCATGCTAGCTGATTGTGTTCTTGTCTAAACTCTTGCAAATTTTTGTAGCCTAATCCAATGCCAGTCTCTAGATGTGGATCAATTCTTGAGCTGTGCTAACTTGTGAGCTCTACAAACCCAGGTATACTTGATCCAAGACCCTGAATTTTCTATTTCAAGAATTCACATAAAACCTTCACAAAAAGGTGCAAAGCATAACCAAAAACAATCTTGGAAATTTTCATAAGGGGATTCAAACCACAACTTGGGAAGTGATCAAAACTCTAAACCTGATCATAAGCTCTTCTCCAACACCTTACATCTCAAAAGCTTCAACTTCAATCAATCAGATATAATTTGAGATTGATCCAAAACTGGAATTTCTTATACTCATTGACTCAATTGATAATATCCCTCTCACAATCTGCTCAAATTGTTTGATTTCAACCTTCAGATTTTAGCCTCTCTGCTCTTCTTTCCAACCATGGTCTCCCCTTCTTAGATGCCCTTCCCAAACTCCTTGGATGGTCAAAAACTCCAGACTCCTTCTCTTGGGACCCAATCTCTTAGAAATTTGTCCTTTAGTTTCTTCACTTTTTGACAAGTGGACCCCATAACTCTACCTTGAAGCTTATGAATGAAAATTTAGACATTCCCCAACTATAGAAGCACATATATTTTCAAGTCCCAGACACTTTCATGAGTAAGCACTAGAAGGACAATAGGTTCCAGGTTCCCTATCATCAACTCCATGAATACAGTCCCGAAATGTGCCACCATCCAGTCTTGTAAGCCGTCACGGTATAAAATCTAAAGTCTGATGAGAAAAGGATTTGAGAGTGGCAAATTAGGAGCATGGGACATCTCATGCTCAAATGCCTCCTCCAATGCTCTAACACTTATGCTTTGCTACAACTCTCACTCCCAATGTCCTCCTCTCCCTCCACTCCTCAACTCAACACACCCACCTTCTCTCCACTCTCCTTCACCTATATACATCAAAGCCCTCAAACATGGTAAGATTGTAACTCACATGACCAATTGCATACATGTACATAGATTGCTCACATGACAACATCTCATCCGTCGGATTTATCATATAACCTAGTCCACTAATGTGGAGATAACCATAGTAGTTTTTATTTTATGAGCTGCGTAAACCATAACACCACAATGCAAGGAAAAAGAAGAGAGATTAGGAACAACAAGTTTTAACTTGGAAACATGGAAGACAAGGTGGATATGCATATGACAAGGCAAGGCAAGTCAATAAGCAACAGGAGAGATGATGTGGATGACATCAAAGGGTCCTATCCAATTAGGGGTGAGTTTACGAACTTGGGTATCAAGTGGGAAGGGTAGGTTACTAGAGGAAAGCATGACTTTGTCACCAACTTGAAAGGTGAGATCACAATGATGGTAGTTTGCATATCGTTTTTGACAATTCTGAGCAACAAGGAGATGAGATTTGGCTCGCTAGAGAGATTGAGATAAGGTGGCCAAGAAGGTTAACATATGAGGGACATGAGATGGAGGAGGAGAAAGAAGGGAATTTGGAACAAATGGATCTTGGCTAAAATTGAGAAAGAAAGGAGAGAATCTGGTGCTTGCATGTTTGGAGTTATTGTATACACACTCCGCAAGTGCAAGGCATTCATCCCAATTGGTGTGGTGAACATTGACAAAGGTACAAAGCATATCCTCCAAGGCGCAATTTGCACATTCATTTTGTCTATCAGTTTGAGGATGATAGATCATGGACAAAGCAAACTTGGTGCCAAGTATCTGGAAGAGTGCTTGCCAAAACTTTCCAATGAATTGAGTATCAGGTTGGAGATAAGTACATGCGGTATCCCATGATGCTTAAAGATATTGTCAAAGTAGAGTTGTGCTAATGTTGGAGCATCCATGGTATCAAAGGTTGGTGCTAAGTAGATTTTCTTACTAAGCTTATCCACAAACAACACAATTGCCATGTGACCTTGCTTTGTCTTGGGCAAGGATGTGATGAGATCCAAGCTCACATGTTCCCATTAAGCAAATGGAATGGGAACTAGTTAAAGGATTCCACTTGGTTTTTGGTTGCTAGACTTGTCACATTGGCAACTTTCACATGATCAGAAAAACTCCCAAACATCTCATGCCATGTTGAGCCACCACCATTAGCATTGGAGGGTACCCAAGGTCTTGTCCACACCCATGTGATTGGCAATTGGTAAATCATGGGCAAAGATGCACAAGTCGGAGATCACCTTTGGCTAGAACATAGATTTGGCCCTCATGGGATAGAAGGTCTTCCTTGAAGGAGAAGGTTTTGTATTCCTTGTCACAAGTTGCAAGCTGCTCTTGTATTATCTAAAAGAATGGATCATATTGTTGTAGAGCTTTCCTAAACTCAATTTAGACCTTGGAGTCGATTGACACCATTGTAATTGCCATTGTGATGAGAAGAAGAGACTTCACATCAGGTTGTCATGATAGGGCATAAATGATGACATAGAATCAATTGGGTTTGTACTCAAGTTTGATGTCAAAAAATTGTAGTTGTTCCTCCCATTGATGATGTCAACTCTTCATGTGTTCCAAATGTAAGGTATGCAACAAGAGCTTGTGATTAGTTTGCATGACCACTTGTTTCCCTAGGAGATAATGCTTCCATACCTTGGTGGCATATACCATCAATAGTTGTTCACAATCTTGAGCAAAGTAATTCTTTTCTGCAATGGGATGTACTCCAAATGTGAATTCTTGTTGCAACAGAACTCTAATTGCAAAGTTTGAAGCATCAAAGTCAACCACACATGGTAGTTAAAGATCATATGGTTGAAGAATTGGTCTTGAAGACACCATATATTTCAACTTTTGGAATGCTTCTTCATGCTTGTTGGTCCATTGAAAGCTCAAGTTCTTCCCCGAGAGATTGGTCAATGGTGCGGCCACATGAGCATAGTAGTGGATGAATCGTCGGTCAAAACTAGCCAATCTATTTAATGCCCGTACTTTAGTAACATCCTTTGGAGTAGGCCAATTGGTGATGGCCTTGATTTTCTCCTCTTCTATCTTGCTCCCCTCCGATGAGATCTTGTGATCCAAGAAGGTAACTTCCTTCTGCCAAAAGGCACACTTTGACTTCTTGTAATAAAACTTCCACTATTGTAATTGTCTTAGAACTTCTTGCACATGCTTCACATGTTCAACCTCTATCTTGCTATAGATTAAGATATCATCCAAGAACACCACCATTTACTAATCCAATAGTCTATCCATCACCCAATGCATCCAATCTATGAAGACTATTAGAGCATTAGTGAGCCCAAAAGGCAAAACTCTCCACTCAAAATATCCATACCTTTTGCAAAAGACAATCTTTTGCACAACTGCCTTATCAATGGAGATTTGTTAGTAGCCACTCCAAAGATCCAAATTGGAGAAGTATCAAGCTCCACTCAATTGATTAAGAAAATCATCAATTCAAGGCAAAGGGTATCCATTCTTCATCGTTTGTTTATTGACCCTACGATAATCAATACAAAAATGAAGTCCTCCATCCTTCTTTGGAACAAATAGTACCAATGCTCCCCAAGGAGATGTACTATGTTGTATGAAATCCTTTTCCAACAACTTTGTAAGTGTTGTTTGCAACTCCTCTAACTCCTTTGGTGAGAGCCGATAGATTGGTCTACTCATTGGAGTACTCCATGGTACTTACTCAATCTTGAAGTGCGTACCACAATCAAAGGGTAATCCCTTTTGCAAATCATCTGGAAACACATCCACAAACTCCTGAACTATGTGATCAACCATTGCTCAATGAAGCCCCTAACTCTCCTCAGATTGTCCTTGTGCAATTTGCTTGATCCAGACCGCAAAAATAGACTTATCTTCCTCCCAAGCTCTATAGTTTTTTCACTAAAAAACTTCCCATCTAGGGACTTATCTTCCTTCATGGCCCGCTCTATGGCTGCCTTCTTGACAAATTTCCCATCTTGGGACTTCTCTTCTTTCAAAGCTTGCTCTATGGCTACTTTCTTTACAAACTTCCTATCTTGGGGCTTCTCTCTTTCCAAAGCTTGCTCTATGGCTTCTTTCCTTACAAACTTCTCATCATGGGACTATAACACCCATTTGTGTATGTGTGTGGTATTGTGATATTTAGCTTGGTATTACAAGTACTTAAGAGATATTATTTAAATAGAGATAAAGAATGGTTCTATATTAGTCATGGTTAGCTAAATTTAGTCATAGCTAAGATAGAGGGGACCTTACTTTAGAGGAAGTAGAAAAGATGAGCACCACTATTTTGGATTTTAGTGTGTTGACTTTGTATTATTCCTAGGTGTTTGGCTTTGAGGAAAGAGTTGAGAACTCTTGGGCCCACAAGCCTTTTTGTTTTGGATTCTTCTTTAGTCCAAGGATAGCTTATGTGAAGAAATCCTTGACTTAGTGGTTGGGTCAAGATAAGACCACATGCTTAGGGGAATATGCCCATGTGAATGGATATTCCTTTCTACTTTTTAACTTTACTTGACTTTTAGTCTAGTAACTTGAGTTGCTACGGTAATTAGTAACTTTGGTACGTAACTATTTCACACGTATATAAACAAGGGGTGAGGAGGTACTCATCATCCTTTCATTTGCAACTATCTCTCTCTCATTGAGTTCTCTAGTGAGCAATGTATTGAGTCTTGGAGTGTTAGCCTTGGAGGAGTATGATGGAGTTTGGGTTCCTTGCCTTCTTAGTCCATGGTGCACTACCATAATAGCCATCAGAGGTTCATCCTGAGTGAGAGACATGCCGGCTCACAGGGCTGACTATCCTTAAGTGTCTTACTCAAAGGTGCTAGGCAACCTAATCTGAATTTGCTACCTTGGTGTTGTACTTGAATTTGTCATCGGGTCCAATCAAATTGAACCTTATGAGATTCAAGCCAAGGTAGTCCTAGAATGACATCATAGTGTAGAGATGCCACTACAAACCTCATGCACTCCAAATACTCCTACCCAATCTTGAAGGTAACAAGATGCAAGGTACGGAATGCAAAACACTTCCTACCATCCACCATCATCAATCTGCTTCCAGTTATTGGCTTGATGGTAGCTACCATAATACCCATCAGAGGTTCATCTTGAGTGAGAGACAGTCCGGCTCACATTTTTGGTTCCGTTGTCGGGACCTCTCAAGAAGGCAAGATAATGTTTCGTGTTCAATTTTACATTAGGCAAAAGGAGGCTATGAGAGCTCACTTGAAGAGAACATTAGGAGAGGAGAGGGCTTAACTTATGTTAAAGAACCAAGATCCATTTGTATACCCTGTAGTTCATTATGATGTCTTTGAGGTGATTTTGTACATCTTGTACACATGAGAGGAATTGGAGAGATTGTGTGAGGTGGATTGCAGATTTTGGGGATTAAGGTGATTTTGGGCAAAATCTCAAGTTTGAGATCTGGACTTGAAATTTCTACACATGATAGCTTAGGTTATCTTTCAGTTAGCACACTTGAAATTATTGTGAGAGCTACTATGCGCACTGGGCTAGAATTTTTGAAAGTTGATAGGGTAAAGTGCTCCCGCAACTGCATGCTCTCTAGAAAAATGTTTAGAGTCTGCCATTTCTTCAATTTTAAGTGAATTGTCCTGAAAATTTTCAAGAAAACTCAGTGCATTGTATCCTACCTGCTGCCACAAAAATTAGAGAGAGATCATTCTTGCGCAGGGAGTTATGACTTTTTGAAGTGAAGGGTGTGGTTTTCATACCAAATCTGAAATATGTGTGCTGAATAGAAAGTTGTCTAGGCCAAATGGCTTGATGAAAAGATCTGAAATTTTTCAGGGAGGGACGCCCTAGAGTTGTGATTAAGTGTGCAAAATTTCAAAGGACTATGACATACAAGTTGGGAAATTTGAGTGACATTGTGAGGAAGGGTCAATTCTGCAGAGTGGAGATCTCATGCATGAGGAGTTTGAGATCAACAAAAAGCATATTTGAGTGTTTAGATTCATCTTGGGAACATGGAGGGTCATCAAGAGTGGAAATTGAGATTATGCAAGGTTCTCCAAGGGTTTGAGGTGATTGTAGGGGTGGATTTGAGGAAAAGAGAGTTTATAATAGAATTTGAAGAGAGTGTTGAGAGGATCCAAAAACCTACACCACTTGGAGGAAAGAGTGAGTCTAAGTGCTTTCTGTGTGGAGAGAAGGGACATAAGACAAGTTCATGTCCATTGACCTTTGAGAGCAAAAGATTGAGGGAAAGGAGAGGCTTACTTGACTTGGGTTTGCATGTTGGACCTTCTTCACCAAGATTGGGAGGGAGAAGATCTAAGACCAAGGAGTTGTGTGAGGTTTGTGGAGTTGAAGGACTTCCAAAAGGACATGAGTGTAATGGAGTAAAATCACTTTTGGAGACTTTGGTGAAGGATCTTGGAGAGAGTCTTAGTACAGCTATAGAAATATTACCACCTTCATCAGCTAGTTCTCAAGATTAGTGATGGAGATAATCTTTCAAACTTATGGATAAACTATCCATGAGGGTTTGATTAATATGCACTCTAGGATTTGATGTTGCTATAGAAATCTTGAAGCAACCTCATCCTTTTGTGTTCCCTAGGGTAGATTATGCTCAAATGGTGTTAGTCATGTATATACTCTATTAGTTATAGAGTGAGAGAAAAGAAAAGAGAAAAAGAAAAATTTAGAGAAGAGAAAGATAGTGAGAGGTTAAGATGGAGAAACTTCCGGTTTTCTTTGGCATGGATGGAGAAGATGTGGAGGCCTTTGTGAGGGACTTCAAGAAAGCTTGCATAGGAAAAAATGAGAGGAGGAAGAATGAGTGGGCCTCATTATTACCAGATTTCTTTGAGGATGCAACACTTACATGGTATGAGTCAGAATACCAAAAGAGAGAGAGGAGAGATGGGGAAGAGGAGTCTTGGGAGACTTTGACTTCAGCACTCATTGAAAACTTTCTTCCTGATGAGAGTTATGAGAGATTGATGAGTGAGGTTATATTTCTCAAGCAAGGAGATGGAGAGAAAGTGAGAGTCTATGTGGAAAGAGTGGAAAAGTTAGAGTCCAGATTTTGCATAGTGTTGAGGAAGGGTGGGGATGATGTGGAGACTACAATGATTGGCATAGGATCCATGCTCACCAAGAATTTTGTGGGAGGGTTGGGACCACAAATTAGAAGCAAGGTGAGATATGAGAACCTTCTTCCAAGGTTGAAGCTATCAAGATCGCAATTTGTATGGAGGAGAGTTTGGAAAAAGATGAGAGTGATTTGGTGGTGAAGGAGGTTGTGCATCCTCCTCAAGGCTACAAGTATGGTGGAACTTCTGATACTTTGGTGACAAGAGTTGCACCACAAGTAGTAGTTGCTCCAATTCTTGCACCTCCACCAAAGGATCCACTTCAAACCATCACAGAACAACTTGCGGATCTCAAGATCAATGTGGTGCAACTATGGGAGAAGAGAGAGGTGGATCAAAATGTAGGGAGAGGGCCTAGGAGTTATGGAAACTATCCATATAGAGGAGTTCAACCATCCAACAATTTCAATGATAGAAATTTTTTTGGTTGTGGAGGAAGAGGCCATATCTAAAGGAATTGCCCAAATTCCACTTACCATGGAGGAAGGGGTTATGAGGGAGCCAATAGAGGGAAAGAGGGTGGTAGTGAAACCCAAGTGGCTCCTAATCCAAACAAAGGTAACGGGATAGCATCCATAGATGTGGTGGAAAGCAAGTATGAGAAGGGAGAGTGCTCAAACTCCAAGAGTCTTAATTTGGAGCTTTTGGCACAAGAGAAGAAGAGAGCTCGTTTTGCAGAAGATATTCACTCTTCTCAAGGATTTACTCCAAGCAAGGATACTACTATGTCTACTAGGAGCACTCGCACCTCAACACCATCAACAACAAAGACTCCACGGAAGAAGTTGGGGATGGAGGATTTCTTGATTTCAAAGCAACAATGGAATTACAATGTGTTGGAGGATGTTGGTAGTCACAAGGCTAACATCACAGTGGGCCAATTGATTGCTTTGAACCCTACCTTGAGAAAGGAGCTTAGAGGTGGTTTGAGTTCTACAAGGAGCAAGAGGAAGAAGAAGGCAAAAGTTCCAGTATCAATGGGAGTGGTGGATGCCAAGCCAGCACCATGGGAGGCTTGTGAATATGCCTCCAAGATTGATGTGAGAGTGAATGGTCACAACATCAAGGATGCATTGGTTGATGGAGAATCAGCAGTAAATGCCATGTCAGAAAGGTTGATGAAGAAGTTGGGTATGATACCCTCAAGAACTTCAACATTTGTGGTGAGCATAGCAAACAAGCAACAAGTTTGACCAGTAGGGGTGATGGATAAAGTGGTAGTTTCAGTTATGGGAGTTCAAAATCTCATGACTTTCCAAGTCTTGAAGGATTCAAGCTATGACTTACTTCTTGGGAGGCCATGGTTGAGAGCAGCACGCACAACTGATGGATGGCACAAAGGGTACTTGAGGATTGGGCCATCAAACCATAGAGTCATAGTTCTTGTGACTAACACCACTAACACTTCACATTCAGATACACCATCTTATGATTATTGGGAATGAGATTCTAAAGAAGGAGCTTCAGGTGTGGACACAAGCATGGAAGAGGAGACTTCCACGGAGGAGGATGAATCTGAATCTGATTCAGATGTGTATCCTTTGTGTGCTATGGATTTTGCACCTAAGCTAGAGGTTATGAAGGACCTAGATAAATCACCATTGATACTTGAGGAGGTAGAGAGAAGGTTATCTACCCTCAAGTATGGTCCAAATGTTACCAAGGAGGAGAAGGTGAGATTTGAGGAGATTTTCCGCAAGTTCATCCATGTGTTTGCTTTTAGTTATAGGGATTTGAAGGAAGTCACCTTGGAGGAGTACAAGATAGAGGTGGAGTCACATGGAAGACCAATCCGCCAAAAGCAACGTTGCATTAGCCCACCAATATCTTTGGTTGTGAAGGATGAAATTGATAAGTCAAGGAGGCTGGATTTATCTTTGAGGTAGAGAATTCAGAATGGGTGTCTCCAATTGTCATTGTGAAGAAAAAGAATGGCAAGCTTCGGGTATGTATGGATTACAAGAAGCTCAATGCTGTTACCAAGAACGACTACTACCCATTGTCATTCATTGATGAGATCTTGGAGGAGGTTGCAGGTCATGAGAGGTACAATTTTGGAGATGGTTATAGTGGATATAACCAAATCAAGATTGCACCAGAGCATCAACAACTCACCACATTCACTACACCTTGGGGAACTTACGCTTTCAAGGTCATGCCTTTTGGGCTTTGCAATGCTCCAGCCACATTTCAACGGTTCATGAACAAGGTATTTGAACCTTTCATTGGGAAATTTGTGAGAGACTTCATTGATACTTTTTTGTCTATGGGAGCAAGGAGGAGCACTTTGAGCACCTAATCAAAGTCTTGCAATGCTTGGATGAGGCAAATGCATCACTCAACCCAGAGAAGTGCATTTTTGGATGTGAAGAAGGTCTACTTTTGGGGCACATCATCTCCAAGGATGGAATAGCAGTTGATCCTGAGAAGGTGAGGAAAATCTTAGACCTTCCATTCCCTTCAAGCTTGAAAAAGTTATGCCAATTCTTGGGGATGGTTGGATACTATAGGAGGTTCATCTTCTCATTTTCCAACAAGGCTTATGCATTGACCATCTACATGAAGAAGGGTGTAGATTACATGGTGATTTTGGAGTACAAGGAGGCTCTCAAAGCTTTTGAGGAGCTCAAGCAATCCCTTGTTGTAGCTCCAATTCTTGCTAAACTTGATTGGAGTAAGCCTTTCATCCTCTACACTGATGCTTCTAATGTAGCTATAGGATGCACTCTTAGTCAATTAGACCAAGATGGGCATGATCATCCAATAGCTTATGCTGGTAGGCAGATGGTTTCGACAGAGAAGAACTATTCTGTCACGGAGAGAGAAGGGTTGGCAGTGATCTTTGGTCTCAAGAAGTTTAGACACTACTTGATTGGAGGGAAAGCCACCATTGTCACGGATCACAAGGCTTTGAAGTACATCTTCAACAAGCCTAATGTTGAAGGGGGACTAGCAAGGTGGATGATACTTTTGTCTGAGTATGACTACACCATTGAGGATAGGCTAGGAAAGAAACATGCAAATGCTGATTTGTTATCTAGAGCCTATGATCATGATGGAGATGAGCCAATGGATGATTCCTTCCCGGATGAAGAGCTCATGACAATCTCAATCACTCAAGAGGTTCCAATGGAGTACAAGGAGATTGTGGATTTTGTGACAAGAGGTAACTATCCAGAAGGGATGCATGCCAGGGAGAGGAAGGCCCTTGCAGCAAGATCTAGACCTTACACAATGGTGGAGGATATTCTTTTTCACCAAGGAGCAGATGATCTACTTCGAGGAGCAGTGGGTAAGGTAGAGTCTATCCTACTCATAAAGGAGTTTCATGAAGGTTTAGTATGTGGAGGACACTTATCAGGAAAGGTGATTGCTTTCAAGTTTCTAGATGCAGGTTACCATTGGAGAGGGATTTTCAAGGATTGTCTTGATTATTGCAAAACTTGTCATGTTTATCAAGCTTTTGCTAGAAAGTCTACATCCACTCCACCACTTAGATCAATTCCATTGCTAGGACCTTTTGAGAAGTGGGGAATCGATTTTGTAGGTCCTCTCAATAGAACCCGAAGGAACAATCGGTACATTGTGGTAGTTACTGATTACCTTACCAAGTGGGTTGAGGCTAGACCATTGAGGGACAAGAATGAAGATAAAGTGGGTAGATTTCTTTATGAACGATTATCACTAGGTTTGGATGCACTTTGGAGTTGGTTTTTGATAGAGGAGGAGAGTTTACAGGAAGCATTACTACAGCTATGCTATGACATTTCTCTATCACACATAGAGTAACTACATCCTATAAGCCAAATTCCAATGGCTTGGCAGAGAGAACCAATCAAACCTTGTGCATGATGTTGGCCAAAGATGCAGAAATAGAGGGAGCTAAACATCATTAGGACAAGAGGATTCATGCAGTTTTGTGGGAGTATAGGACAACCATGAAGACTTCCAACGGATATTCTCCAATTCAATTGGTGTATGGTATTGAGTCTACCTTACCTATTCACTTTGATCTTCCTACCTTCCAAAGCATTCATAGGAGATTGAAGAAAGCACAAGGAGGTGATGTAGAGAAGTTGAGGAAGGATCAACTCATGGAGTTGGAAGAGGCAAGAGCAGTTGCTATGGTTCGAGTGGAGCAAGCCCAAAAGAAAAAAAAGGAGAGCTATGACAAGAGGCAAGGCAAGAAGAAGGTGGAGACTTTCAAAGAAGGTGATTGGGTAATGTTGTTTGATTCCATTCGATTCAAGAGAGTGCAAAAGAAGTTTTTGCCTAAGTACTTTGGACTTTTCATAGTGGACAAGGTGTGTGGCAATTACACCTATGATCTCAAGGAGTTGGGAGGAAGACACTTTGATAGGATTAACCATGATAAGTTGAAGATGTACCATAGAAGGTAGAGAGACCTTCACTTTGAGGACAAAGTGAAAACTTAGTCCGGGGGTAAATGTAACACCCATTTGTGCATGTGTGTGGTATTGTGATATTTAGCTTGGTATTACAAGTACTTAAGAGATATTATTTATATAGAGATAAAGGATGGTTCTATATTAGTCATGGTTAGCTAAATTTAGTCATAGCTAAGATAGAGGGGACCTTACTTTAGAGGAAGTAGAAAAGATGAGCACCACTATTTTGGATTTTAGTGTGTTGACTTTGTATTATTCCTAGGTGTTTGGCTTTGAGGAAAGAGTTGAGAACTCTTGGGCCCACAAGCCTTTTTGTTTTGGATTCTTCTTTAGTCCAAGGATAGCTTATGTGAAGAAATCCTTGACTTAGTGGTTGGGTCAAGATAAGACCACATGCTTAGGGGAATATGCCCATGTGAATGGATATTCCTTTCTACTTTTTAACTTTACTTGACTTTTAGTCTAGTAGCTTGAGTTACTATGGTAATTAGTAACTTTAGTATGTAACTATTTCACAAGTATATAAACAAGGAGTGAGGAGGTACTCATCATCCTTTCATTTGCAACTATCTCTCTCTCATTGAGTTCTCTAGTAAGCAATGTCTTGAGTCTTGGAGTGTTAGCCTTGGAGGAGTATGATGGAGTTTGGGTTCCTTGCCTTCTTAGTCCATGGTGCGCTACCATAATAGCCATCAGAGGTTCATCCTGAGTGAGAGACAGGCCGGCTCACAATCCACTTAAGAATGGGCAACCTTGACAAGTTGCCTAGATGGATCTTGTGGAGCAGAATGATCAAGGAGACAAGGAATCCCAATAGGAGATTTTGAGCCGCCTATTGGGAGCTTGATTAGTTCCAATGGGATTGAAGGCTCGACCTATGCATGTTTGCTTCACTTGCAGGTACAATATCTTATTGTGATTGTAGGATTTTGGTTGATTTTGGAAGTTCAAAGAATTGCATGTTTATGCAAGTATAGTAACTTCACGCCTAAGTCCGCAACTTGAACCTCAAGGGTTTGTGCATACCTAACTAGTAGGTGCAAACTTTAGACTACAGTACTCAGTCCCATATCGCTTGCGCTCAAAGAGAATGACGAGGAAACCAAACAGCAAGCGTCTGAATGAGTCACAGTGCTACAAAATCATTTCAAAATTGAGCAACACAAATCCTCCTAGTATACGGGCTTTAGCTCGGGAGTACAATGTCAGCAAAGGTGCCATCCAAAAGGTGTGTGGAAATTGTGATTTGATTCTGGAGAGATCAGCTTTGATGTTTGAAGAAGCTATGGAGAAGACATTTTGTGCTTCAGTGGGACAATTTACAGAGCTTGAAGATATGCTTTACATCTGGATTGACAGCATGCATCGAGCCAGACTTCTTGTACCACCATCTCTTGCCATTGCCAAAGCAAAAATCATTGCTTCTACTTTATCAATTTTGAAATCACACTTTAAGGCATCATGGCAATGGCTTAGTTGATTTAGAGCACGGCGTGGCTTACAGAAGATGCTCCTTCATGGAGAAGGAGCAGAAGTTGACAAAAGAGATCCGGAGTTATTAGCAGCTTTAGAAAGTCTCTATGCCATCATTGTGCAATACGACCTTGAAAATGTTTACAAAATGGACGAGACCGGTTTGTTTTTTTGGTTGCTACCGCGATATAGCCTCCTTATGCCAAATGAAGATATCTCAACTATAAGAAGCAAAAAGAAAGCTAAGGATTGAGTTTCTTTGATAGTCTATGCTAACGCAACAGGAACACATAAAATTCCATGCGCGCTGATTGGGAAACCAAAGGAGCCAGCTTGTATCAAGGATAGACAATGGCCAATTCCTTATTTCAATCAAGCAAAGGCTTGGATGGACGTAGAAACCTGGTGGAAATGGTTCAATGAAGTCTTTGTTCCAGAAGTCAAAAAAAGAACTAGACACCGCATTCTTTTGCTGATGGATAATGCCCTAGGACACTTTGATGCCTTTGAGCGTGATAATATTTGGGTTGTTTTCTTCCCACCAAAGTGTACAAGCTGGAAACAGCCTTGCGATATGGGCATCATCGCAGCCCTGAAAAAGCAATACAAATATTTGTACCTCAAGGATGTCCTTGATTTTTATGAACTTGATGAGGAGGCAAAGCAGCGAAAGAAAGATTTGGGTGGAAGATTGCAACGAGGTGCTGCAGGGGTCTCCTACGGAAATCTAGCACACATGCTAAATGCTGCAATTTATGTCAAAGAAGCATGGGATTCTATCTCTTCCATCTTGATCAACAATGCTTTTAGTAAGGCAAAGCTAATGCAACTAGAGCCGGAATCAGAAGCTGTTGACAAAGTTCAAAACATATTCAGCAATTTGGCACACGCCATTGAAACACTCTCTATCAATCCATTGGAACTGGAAGACTTCATTCATATTGATGATGAGAACAGTGAAGAATATGTAACAGCAGTGTTGGAAGATGTTGAAGAGCTGTTAGAGTCAATGAAGATTGTTGACACTGCGGTGAATGATGCGGACGACCCTGATCCTCAAGAGTTGAATGCCAATTTAGAGATTGGAAGCATATTTCATGGTTTTGAATCTCTTTATAAACAAGTTCTCAATATTGAAGACCAGCTGCTCTGCACTGAAGTTCAAATGGAAGCGGAGGGAACTTTTGAAGATCTAAAAAAATCGCTTAAAATATTCCAGAGCAAGGTCCACGAGGTTGCCATCAAAGCCAAACGCAAGAAACTTCAAAACTTGCGCCAGATGACAATTCATGACATGTTCAACTGAGAAATATTGAACCCTAAATTGTCTATCAAAAGATGTGGACTAAACCGGGATGCGTACTTAATCGGGTGCGTACTTAACCGGGTGCGTACTTAACTGAGAGGTTACTGTAGCAAAATAATTGGGTATTCCTATTAAGCCAGTAATTGGAAGTAGATTGATGATGGCAGATGGTAGAAAGAGTTTTGCATTTTGTACCTCACATCCTGTTACCTTTAAGATTGGGAAGGAGTATTTGGAGTGTATGAGGTTTGTAGTGGCACCTCTACACTATGATGTCATTCTAGGACTACCTTGGCTTGAATGTCATAAGTTTTAATTTGATTGGAACCGATGACAAATTCAAGTAAAACACCAAGGTAGGAATTTCATATTAGGTTGTCTGGCACCTATGAGTAAGACACCTATGAATAGTTAGTCCCTGAATAGGAATTTTGTCAAGAAGGTAGCAATAGAGCAAACCTTGAAGGGAGATGAGTCCCAAGATGGGAAGATTACCAAGAAAGCAGCCATGGAGCAAGCTTTGAAGAAAGATGAGTCCCTTGATGGGAAGTTTGTTAGTGAAGCAGCCATATAGCAAGCTTTTGAGGAAGATAAGTTTGTTTTTGCAGTGTGGATCAAGCCGGTTGCACAAGGACAATCTAAAGAGGGCCAAGAGCCTCATCAAGCATGGTTTATCAAATAGTTCAGGAGTTTGCGGACGTCTTTCCAGATGATCTGCCAAAGGGATTACCCTCCTATCGTAATATGCACTTCAAGATTGAGTTATTGCTTGTGAGTACTCTAGTGAGTAGACCAATCTATCGGCTCTCACCAAAGGAGTTGGAGGAGTTGCAAACTTATGAAGTTGTTGGAGAAGGACTTCATATGACATAGTACCTCTCCTTGGGGAGCACCGGTACTATTTTTTCCGAAGAAGGATGGAGGACTTCATTTTTTGTATTGATTACTATGGGCTTAATAAGCAAACAATGAAGAATTCATATCCCTTGCCTTGGATCAATGACTTGCTTGATCAATTGAGTGGAGCACGATACTTATCCAAGTTGGATCTTTGTAGTGGCTATTGGCAAATTCCTATTGATAGAGAGGATGTGCAAAAGACTACCTTTTGCATAAGGTATGGGCATTATGTAAATTGATACCATAAAGAGTTCCATAGTCAACTTTTTGTACAACAATATGTTGAACTACTTCAACAAGTCTTCAAGTAAGATATCATGCATTAGGAGTACGTACAACAATATCTACAACTCCTTTACGAGCTCCATAACATGAGATATAAGTTAGCCATCGGTTTAGGTAAGAGATACTATCATTACTGCCTAGACAATTAGGATCCAACCCGTAATCACAATGACCCAATTGCAAGGGCAGCGCTTTACCAACTGAGCTATAGGATCAAATTGGCCCTAGCAAATAGCTTGATGCACTACCAGCTTAGAAAAAATAAAAATCAAGAAATTATTAGTACAAAGTGGAGAGTTCTACCTTTTGGGCTCACTTATGCTCCAATAGTCTTCATGGGTCAGATGCATCAGGTGTTGGATGGACTATTAGATTGGTACATGGTGGTGTTCTTGGATGATATCTTAATCTATAGCAAGAAAGAGGCAAAACATGTTAATCATGTGCAAGAAGTCCTAAGACAACTACGACAATGGAAATTTTACTACAAGAAGTCAAAGTGTACCTTTTGGCAGAAGAAGGGTACCCTCTTGGGTCACAAGATCTCATTGGAGGGGATCAAGATGGTAGAGGAGAAAATCAAGGCCATTACTGATTGGCCTACTCTAAAGTATGCTACAAAAGTACAAGCATTCAATGGAGTGGCCAATTTTTACCGATAGTTCATCCATTATTATGCTCATGTGGTTGCACCATTGATTGACCTCTTGGGGAAGAACTTGAGCTTCCAGTGGACCACCAAGCATGAAGAAGCATTCTAGAAGTTGAGACATATGGTGTCTTCAAGACCCATTCTTCAACCATATGATCCTCAACTACCTTGTGTGGTTGATTTTGATACTTCTAACTTTGTAATTGGAGCCGTGTTGCAACAAGAATTCCTAGATGGACTACATCCCATTGCCTTTATGTCTTGCCAACTAAATACAGCTGAAAGAAATTACTTTGCTTTAGATCAAGAACATTGCAATGGTATATGCCACTAAGGTAAGGAGGCATTGTCTCTTGGGGAAACAAGTGATCATGTGAATTGATCATAAACCATTGTTGCACACCTTACTCTTGGAATATATGAAGAGTTGAAATCATTGATGAGAGGAGCAACTCCAATTTTTTGACATTAAACTTGAGTATAAACCAGGTTGGTTCCATGTCATCCCTGATGCTCTATCACAACGACCTGATTTGAAGTCTATTCCTCTCATCACGGTGGCAATTACAACAGTGTCAATTGATTCCAAGGTCCATAACAAGTTTTGGTCAGCTTTACAACAAGATCACTTCTTCCAAATGGTACATGGTCGTCTAACAACATGCAACAAGGAGTACAACACCTTCTCCTTCAAGGAAAGCCTTTGTGACAACCCGGCAAATATCACTTTTGCGGTAATCGGGTAAGTAAAGTTTGTTCCCGCAGAGATACGAGTAAAAAATGGTCAAATACAAAGCAAAGTAACAATTTCAATTCTTCTTGGTTTCTTCTTTAATCTCTCAGGTAGAAACCACACCCAGAAGAGAGTAACAAGCTCATAATCTTGTCAACTTGTCATGAATACACACACATAATCACATCATAGCAAATTCTGTCCAAACAACTCTTGATTGTGATGATTCAGATTCTCCCGAAGACGGCACTTCACTGCGAAGATCAATTTCACCTCAGAATTGTGTTCCACCCCTCCATTGAAGGCACAACTTCCTCAATTGAAATGGCTTCACATCAACTTCGTGCTACACTCACCAATGCAGAATACTACCAACACTACAATTCCTCTCAGATCTGTCAAGGCATTGCTCTGATGCACTTCACTCAAGATCAAACACATAGAATCAAGATCAAGGATGCAGATTCCAACATCCATAGACACACTGACTTGCTCTTCGGAATTCTCCACACACTCACAACTACAAACACAAAATTGACAATCAGAATTAAGCTTAAGCGACGAGTACTAAGAACAACACTTCGCTTTATCTATCTTCAAAAATTTGAATACTGAACAACATCGTACTGGAAATGCTCCACTTAAATATTGAAGCAAATGGCAGACTTGCCTACCTATGCACCGCTTCCTAACATCTCTTCCTACTTGTAGATCCCAAGTGACAGTCTATCTTTTCATATCTGCCTCTTCCTATCTCAAAATTGACATTTATCCCGATCCGATGTCTACCTCATCATCGGCTTCTAAACTCGATGATCTTCCTACTATTTCTCCTTCTTTGGGTATATCTACAACTACCAAATCCTTCACTGTTTCTGCTACTTCTTCACTACAATCTATAATTGAGCTCATGGGTAATCCATCTACATCCTTATCTCCTGACCCACTCTTCTCTAATGTGTCAATCATCAAGTCTGATGACACCTGAATTCTTACTTCTGTGACATCGGGTTTCTTCTCTACTGTCACACTATTCTGAATCTTTTCTAACTCTGAATTGACTAAATCTATTCTAAGACTGACATTGTTCTCTACATCTATCTATTCTCTCATTCTACGATGTTGGAAGGTGAGACCCTCTCCTGGACGAGACACTCTAACTCCCTTAGGGTTTTGGAAAATCTCACACTCAATGGGCTTCCGGGCATGCATTACTACAGGATGACTACTCAAAGGAATTGGAAATTTACTCGGAACATTCAACTTTTCCTTGCGTAGTTGCCATTTTATTTTCCCCCAAATCGCAGTCATTCTTCAGTCAATTTCAACTTCGAATTGCTCTCTTCTGCGTGCAACTCCCGGTCACTGTCAAGACATGCTTCTTTTGCCCCCACCGTTTCTTGAAATGTACTTTCTTGCCACGTACCAAGGTTGTTAAACGGTCTTCGTCTCTCCTGCATCTTCCAACCCAAAGACGGTGATCTTCAGACTTTTTCCGGTGTACTCCTCTTCCGAGTACGTCCATCATCGGACCCAATGTCATCTTCTTCGGATTTCCTCCGAAGTTAGTTTCATCCATTCTTTGTTTGTAATTCTACTTTCAGTGCTTGCTTCTTCTCTTAAACACGACTAAACATAGAAAAAACAAAAAATGTGGGTACCACATACCCCCTCCCTTAAATGTGAGCATCCCCGCAAACACCGACAACCGGGTTTTTATACAAAGTCGGGTTTGGGGTCCAATATTTTCTAACCCTCCAACCGTTGACGCGAGTTGCAAAAGGATTGCCATCCAGGTCTGCAAGTTGAATAGAACCATTATCATAGATGTGCATCACACGATACAGTCCCATCCACCTCAGATGTAATTTTCTTGGAAAAAATATGAGGCAATTATCATATAATAATACCAAGTCTCCTTCCTGAACAGCCATAAGTTTGATTCTTTTATTGTGCCGAACCTTCCATTGTTCTTGAATTTCCTTTGTAGGTTGCATTGCATCATCCCTTTTCTCTTCCAACCACATCAGTTGATGAATCCGAAGATCTTGGCTTTCTTCCTCCGACAAACGTTCTTCACAAAGTATTCTATATGTCGGTACTTCAAACTCAACTGGTAATATGGGATGCAATCCGTATGTCAGGAAATAAGGAGTTTGCTTGGTAGTAATCTTTTCAGTTGTTCGATATGCCCACAACGCTGTAGGTAACTTCATATCCCAGTCATAGGCATAATTGACTGTCACCTTATTCAAAATTTTACATAGCAATCCATTGGCTTTCTCCGTGAGTCCATTTGCTTTTGGGTTGTAAGGCGTGGTCTTCCAATGCTTAATTTGGAAGTATTTGGTTAACGCTTCCACCATCAAGTTCAAAAAATGAGTTCCCCAATCACTGACCAATTCCAGAGGACACCCATAACGGGAAATGATGTTTTGGAAGAAAAATTCTGCTATTGTCTCTGCATCATCTCTTTGTGTTGCCTTTGCTTCCACCATCTCGGTGGCATAGTCGGTACAGACTAAGATGTACCTCTTCCTTGTGACACGGATTACTGGTTAAATAGGTCCTACAAAATCAATACCCCATTTCTCAAATGGGGCCAGAGGAAAAATTGGTTTCAAAGGCCACTGGGAAGTCACCGTCGGTTTCCTTGTTCTTTGACAAGCATCACAACTCCGGATATGGGCATGAGTATCTTTATACATCGTAGGCCACCAATACCCTGCCAAAAGAATTTTCTTCACCATATTTTTCAGGGCATAGTGTCCTCTCGATGCTTCCAAGTGCAAGGATTCGATGACTCCTCCTACTTCGTATGCTTCTAGACATCTCCGAAGTACTTCATCTTTGCCCATTTTAAACAAAATGTTGTGTTTCAATTGGTACGGTCCTATTTTCCAAAGAAAGACTGCCCTTTGTTCCGTGTCCAGCCCCTCAAGACAATGACATGTATGCAAATAGTGATATTCTGCCGCATACCACGTACTTTGAACAGCCATTAAATGATATAGCTCTTCATCATGAAACCGAGCATCGATTTCCAAATCTTGGTCTTGAGTTTCTAACCTGGATAAGAAGTCCGCATTTGAATGTGAAGCTCCTTTCCTTACTTGTATAGTGTATGTGAATTCTTGTAACAACAAGATCCATCGTGCAATTCACCTGGACAAATCTGCCTTCTTGACCAAGTGTTGTAGTGCATAATGGTCCACATAGAAGACAAATTTGTATCCTAACAGGTAGTGGCAAAATTTCTTGCAGGCATACACCATTCCGAGTGCTTCTCTTTCAGTCGTTGAATAGTTCTTTTTAGAAACTGAAAGTTATCGGCTGGCATAATACATTGGGTAGTCCTTTTTCTTCTCATCCTTCTGACTTAAGACAACTCCGATGGCCATGGACGAAGTGTCCACATATACATGAAAAGGGACATCCCAATTTAGGGCCCTCATGACTGGTGCTTCAACCAGTTTCTTCTTCAACACCTGGAAAGCTTCTTCTTGATTTGCTCCCCATGTATAATCTTCGGATTTCTTCAGAAGCTTGGTAAGTGGTGTAGCAAGCACCGCATAATTTGACACAAAGCGTATGTAGTATCCAACATGTCCTAAGAAGGCTCTCAGCTCCTGGATGTTCTTTGGGGATTCCAAAGCTGCAATTACTTTAACCTTCTTGACATCCACTTCAATACCTCTGCTTGACACCCAATGCCCAAAAGAATAACCTCCTTCATTGCAAACAAGCATTTCTCCGGGTGTAATGACAAGCCGGCAAAATGACACCTTTCAAAAGTTTGGCGAAGATAATCTTAATGTACCTCTCTTCACCCAAACACACAAAAATCATCAATGAAGACTTCCACAAATTTACGTAGAAAATCTTTGAATATTGAGTTCATCATCCGTTGGAAAGTAGCAGGAGCATTACACAACCCAAAGGGCATTTGATTGTAAGCGAAAGTGCCCCAATTGGTTGTGAATGTGGTTTTATCCTTGTCTTCTTCTCGAATAGATACTTGATTGTACCCTGAAAATCCATCGAGAAAACTATAACATGGATAACCAGCTACTTGGTCCAGAATTGTATTTGTAAATGGTAAAGGATGATGGTCCTTTTGGGTGACTGCATTCAATTTGCAAAAATCTTGGCACACTTGAATTTTCCCTGTCTTCTTCTTTGGAATGATGACAATGGGAGAAACCCACTCACTGCTTAGAACAGGGAAAATTATTCCGGCCCCTAAGTACTTATCAATTTTGTCTTTTACCAAGAGGGAGTACTTTGGGTTCAGGCGGTATTGTCTTTGCCAAACTGGAACTGCACCTTTGACCTGATCAATCTGGTGCTCTCCAAATTCTCATGGAATTCCCGGTATTTGGTCAATAGACCAGGCAAATACATCCTGGAACTCTATAAACAGGGCAATGTATCCTACCAACTCCTTGGCGGTGACTGTCTTTGAAATCTTCAAAATCTTTTCTTCAGTCAAGACCACATCTTGATAGTCATCGAGGTTAATGACACCTTCTATGTGACTTACTCGGCTCAATCCGAGACGTATTGCTATCAAACCCCCTTCCTCCAAGTCTTGTTCACCCGAGGCGATGTCATATGGGTCTTCATCTTCAACCTCTACCTTGTAGCATTCCAAATAATTAACTTGGACGTCGTCTTCAAAGTCCTCAGAAGATGAAGATGATGAATCTTTGGATTCATCCTCGTCTTTTGACGAAGTAGTTTCCCCGAGATGAGGAACCTTCATCCAACTCACCGTCACCAACTTTTGTTCTTTAGACAAAATGTCTTTAAATCGTAAGTTTTGCTGGTGCCAATCCACCATGACCTAGGCATTGAACAACCAAGGTTGCCCGATCAAGAGAGGGTAGCCAGTTTTGGTTACTGGTCGTAACACAATGTAATTTAATTTGAAGAGCACCCCTCCTATAATCATGGTGATATTCGACAGCATGCCCAAGGGCCGTCTCCTGGTTTGATCCGCAAACTTCAGTATTTGGGGTGTTGGTTCAAATGTTGTGTACCCCAATTGATGTGCAGTGTCTTCTGTCATGACATTCACACCCGACCCCGAATCAATGGGTATGGATGTAATTATACAGCCTGCTATCTCCGCATCCACCTCAAGAGATCCTAAATCTTCCTATTCAATACGATAAATTGCGAGCAAGTCTTTCTTTGTCATCGCCCTTACTTTCTTGAGGGCTGAACTTAGCTGCTTTTTATAAAGCTTATTGTCCTCCCATAATTTTTTAAAAGTGACATTCACGCTTGTAGACGCCATATTTGCCACAATATCGTACTGTGGAACTCCCCCTAATTTCACCTGCTTCGTCTTTGGCTTTGGTTCTAAATTGTTCGCCTGTTCAAAGCAAACTTTGGGATGCTTGAGGATGGTAACCGGAGTGCGTAGGTGCTTGACCCGATGATCATCGGATTGACCAACTTTGGCTTGGATCAAGTCTTTCACTTCAGACCTGATATCTGCCAGAAATACGGGAGGTTGTGTCTTCGTATTTTCCTCCACACTCATCTTCCGCGTGCGTAGTATTGCTTCCTTAATTTCTTTTTGCAGGGCTTTTGCTTTGGGTTTTGCTAGGACCTTTTCCTCCTTCTCAGAAAGGGTAGCTTTTGGTCGCAGTCTCTTCATCTTCAGTGAGGAAGAAGACACAATACTTGCTTCTTCGGACGCTTGATTCTTCCTCTCCGCGCGAGTTTCTACCTTCAAAATTTTGACAACCGGCCAATCTCCTTCTGAAGCTGGACTCCTCTCTTGAGGCCTCTCTTCCTCAAGTGTAATACAATTGACATTAGTGTCCCCCTTCGCCTAGAGCGCAACACGCTCGGCGGGAGTTTGAACATACTTGACAGGGGGCTTCGGATTGGGTGGTTGCAGGCACTAATTACTTGTGTGCCCCGATCCTTTACAATTCCCACAAAGGGGTACGTACCCAATTTGTCATCCTGGCTCCGGACAATTTGGAGACCAATGTCCCATCAAGCCACAATTGTAACAAGCACCCGATGCAACATTTTGAGGTCTATTTTGACCACCCATTGGGGGTCTTCGTGGGGGAGCAGTAGGATTATATTCCCGTGGTCCAAACCTGGGACCTTGATATGATGGGCTTGATGGAGGCTATATTTCTGGGGTTTGGTATATCGTTTATTCTTCTTCGCCTTGATCCCATCCAGGAACCCAATCAATTTGTTGCACTGGAAATGTTGTGCGAGTTAAACACTCCGTATTAGCGTGGCCGGATTTACCACACGCAGTGCACCATACATTTGGTCACCCAAATGATGGGGGTTTTCTTTGGTCCTTCACCCCAATCATTTAGATCTTGAAATCCGCAAACTCTTTAATAAGAGTTTCTAACTTCTGATCCGCCTTAGATACATTCTTTACTGGCGGTGTTATTGGCTTCTTTCCTCCGTGTCTTTGTATTTTTCTCGGCTTGGGTTCTTTGTCGGATTTCGAAGAAGAACTAGAAGATGTGGAGGATTCCTCCAAAGAAGGAGAAGTGCTACAAGAAGCTCGTCGTCTTGGCTTCTTGCCCTTCTTCTCACGATTTCTTTGGTTACTAGATGAGTTAGAATGAGCCACCTTATATCAGGCGACATGTTTGAGGACTTTGTCCAAGGAAGTTACATTCCTCTCCTTGGCAAAGATTCGAATCTCCGGTGAAAGCCCGCCGAGAAACCAGGTAATGGCTTGGGCATCGGAATAACCCACCACCCCGGATTGTTTTGGGACTCGGTTCAATAAGGCCATGAACCGCTTAGAGTAATCTCTCAATTTTTCCTTCTTTCCTCGATCCAAATCATTAAGTGCCACAAAGACACTTGTATCATAATCCACTTCCCAAAATCGTTCCAGGAAGCTATTTTGTAAGTCTGCCCAATCTGCTGGTGTGAATCCTTTCTGCATTACATGAGTATACCAGCTCTGAGCCTTCTTTCGGAGCAGACTTGGAAAAATCCGCCATCGATCCGCGGAGTCATGTTCCTTGTTGGCAAAGGAAATGACTTCAAATGCCTCGATGAATTTGTCAGGATCTTTGTCTTGCTCTGTACATTTATACTTCTGATAAGCATGTTGGGTTACGGGTAACGAAGGCATCATTCGGTGCGGCGGATTCGGTTGTGGTAAGTTTGAACTTACAGGAACCAAAGAGCTACTTGGTATGGATGCCGTGTTGTCTGTCCACAGGTTCCAATTCATCAAGTTCAAATTGGGGTCTTCTTCGACAATTTCTTCTTCTTTGGTTGTGTTGACTTCAACCCGATCAGAAGTAAGAGGTTCCACAACTTCAATCTGGTCTTCAAACCTTCTTCGGGATGATAACCAAGGAATTATTTGTACCAGATGCTGACACTCTTCTTCCGTGAGTGTTCGTATTGTCTTTTCTCGAACAAACTTCTTAATGAAATCAACTTCCTTGACAGCTTGAGGGGAAGTCGGTGTACTGGGTTGTAGCGCGTATGTCTACCCGCTTGAGTCTTTCTTTTTCTTGGAAGACGGGGGTGAAAAGTAGCCTTGCTAACCTCCTTCTCGTCTCTTTTGGTCAAGTTCACGTAGGGCTTCTTGCACTTCGTGAAGGAGTTGAAAGTCCAACTCTTCTTGTTCGATGTCATCTGAAGTGGATGCAACTTTCAAACGTTCATCTTCTTCACGCTGCACTGCTCGTCTTTGAGCTCTCTCTTCCCGTTGTTCTCTCGATGCAGACATTCATATTGCGTGGACACCCAGTTTTGAATTTGGCTTTGTATTCTTCCACTTCCGAGATTTGTATCCCCGGCAGCGGTGCCAAATATCATGTGACAACCCGGCAAATATCACTTTTGCGGTAATCGGGTAAGTAAAGTTTGTTCCCGCAGAGATACGAGTCAGAAATGGTCAAATACAAAGCAAAGTAACAATTTCAATTCTTCTTGGTTTCTTCTTTAATCTCTTAGGTAGAAACCACACCCAGAAGAGAGTAACAAGCTCATAATCTTATCAACTTGTCACGAATACACACACATAATCACATCATAGCAAATTCTGTCCAAACAACTCTTGATTGTGATGATTCAGATTCTCCCAAAGACGGCACTTCACCACAAAGATCAATTTCAACTCAGAATTGTGTTCCACCCCTCCACTCACGGCAGAACTTCCTCAATTGAAATTGCTTCACATCAACTTTGTGCTGCACTCACCAATGCAGAATACTACCAACACTACAATTCCTCTCAGATCTGTCAAGGCATTGCTCCGATGCACTTCACTCAGGATCAAACACACAGAATCAAGATCAAGGCTGCAGATTCCAACATCCACAGACACATTGACTTGCTCTTTGGAATTCTCCACACACTCACAACTACAAACACAAAATTGACAATCAGAATTAAGCTTAAGCGATGAGTACTGAGAACATCACTTTGCTTTATCTATCTTCAAAAATTTGAATACTGAACAACATCATAATGCAAATGATCCACTTAAATACTGAAGCAAACGGCAGACTTGCCTACCTACGCACTGCTTCCTAACATCTCTTCCTACTTGTAGATCCCAAGTGACAGTCTATCTTTTCATATCTGCCTCTTCCTATCTCAAAATTGACATTTATCCCGATCCAATGTCTACCTCATCATTGGCTTCTAAACCCGATTATCTTCCTACTATTTCTCCTTCTTTGGGTATATCTACAACTACCAAATCCTTCACTGTTTCTGCTACTTCTTCACTACAATCTATAATTGAGCTCATGGGTAATCCATCTACATCCTTATCTCCTGACCCGCTCTTCTCTAATGTGTCAATCATCAAGTCTGATGACACTTGAATTCTTACTTCTGCGACATCGGGTTTCTTCTCTACTGTCACACTATTCCAAATCTTTTCTAACTCCAAATTGACTAAATCTAGTCTAAGACTAACATTGTTCTCTACATCTAATAATCAATAAGGTGTTCATGTCTACATCCTTGGCCTTTCTCTTCCGAGTTTCTTGCACAAGTAACTTCAACTTGTGTAGGCAAGCTTCCTCCAATCTCCCCTCAACCTCCGTGCTTAAGATTGCTCTTAACTTCCATGCAACTTCCCCTACTGACTCCAATGCATATCCTCGAGAGCGCTCTACCTTCAACTCCTCACGATACATCTTCAACTCGTCTTCGTATTCTGCAGTGAGCATCTTCTTCTCCTCTGCATACTGCATGCTCTGCTGTTCCGCGCTCCTAACAAGTTCTTGCAATTGTTCTTCTTCTTCTTGCATGGCTGCCAACTCTCTCTACCATGCTTGATCTTTTGCTGCTGCACTTTTCTTTAAACTGTCCAACTCCTGCTCTATTACGATGGTCATTGCCTTCAAATGAACATTCTCGATGCACACATCACTCACTTCTTCCTTCATCTTGTTGAGCCACATCGCCTGTTCTGTGATTTCTCCGGCTCGCTTTTGTAGTTCCTTTGCTTTTTCTTCGTAGCTTTCTTGTAACATCTTGAAAGTCTTCTTCTTCAAGACTTCCTCCCTCCGAAGTTCTTCAATTTCCTCATGACTTCGGACTTGTTGCTCCTACAACCTCTTTACTTCACTCAACAGATGCTTCACCACCTGCAACTCATTCATCCCCTTCCTGCGATCTTGGGGAATTACTCTTTGATGCTCCTTCAATAGCTCTAGCAACGGTGTGACCACCTTCGTCAAATATGATATCCCGCTGAAGTTTTCTTCCTCTTCATCGCCATCTTTGTATGGAGTCTTCACCTCCGTCATCGGCTCCTTCATCCGAAGTTGCGATCTTTGTATCTTCATTGTTTTGGCACTTTCTTCATCTTGGCCTCTTGAACTCGGCACCGCGGGATTCTCCTCTTTCTCTTCTGGTCTTGGCTTATTCACCACCATCTCTTGACAAGCCTCACTTACTGCCACCAATTGCTGGACTTCTGGCTCCCCATTGCTATCACTCCCAGACTCCTCACTTTTTAATGTGAGCTCCTCTTCTTCCGATTCCTCCTCTTGCGACTCAATCTCTTCCCCAGACTCTGATCCCGATGATGCCTCTTTTACGATCTTCGCAGTCTTCAACATCAGCCGCCGAGTCTTCCTCTGCATGGGAGGCGACTTTGCTTCTTTGGGTTTGCCACGTTTCTTCATCTTTGGACTGGTAATTTCTTTGACCTTCCACTGTCCGGTCTTCGAGAAATATTCATCGTTTGCTTGAAGATGCAGCATATACTAGTGCTCTTCCTTGTCTGCTTCCCGTCGTAAATCAGGATGCATGTGAGACACCATATGATGACGCTCTTCTTCGGTCAGCAAGTTCAGTCCGAAGTAGAAGTGGGCTGCGAACGGTGCAAAATAATGTAGTGGCGAACCCATTTGCCAATTAACTACCATTTGCCTCGTTCGGTGGTGAAAGCACTTCGCCCAATTCATTGGAACTCCTGCAAACATCTGATGGAAGAAGATAGCTTGCTGCATGTTCACGTAGGTGGTTCGTTTTGGCTTGAACATGGCCATCATCGCTCCCACAATACTTCTTTGGATCGGATCCCGATAGGACTCCACCTTGTAGCCATTTGTAGTTCTTGGAGTGAAAAACGAATTGCGGATCTCCGCCGTCTCCTCTACAGCATCACACTTCCGATAGAAGGTGATCCCCGTTGGTTCTCCTGCTTCTCTCCCCAATACTAACTTCCAATCCGACTCAGTCCATCGAGCCGGATTGCCTCTCTTCTCTTCCACCTTGGGACCCTCCTCACAATTACTGGCAGCAATCTCTACCATCACTCCCGGGAAACTGAAATTCCAGTTCCATGCTAAAAAGGTAATACGATGTCTAATCAAGACTTTGATTCTAGCTTCTACATCTACTCTTCGGATTGTGAAACCTCGCATCGCCAATGCATTGGCCACCTTCTTCGCCATGATCTGTTCTCTTGTTCTATGATGTTGGAAGGTGAGACCTTCTCCTAGACAAGACACTCTAACTCCCTCAGGGTTTCAGAAAATTTCACTCTTGATGGGCTTTCGGGCACGCATTACTATAGGACGACTACTCAAAGGAATTGGAAATTTACTTGGAACATTCAACTTTTCACTACGTAGTTGCCATTTTATATTTCCCCAAATCGCAGTCATTCTTTAGTCAATTTCAACTTTGAATTGCTCTCTTCTACGTGCAACTCCTAATCACTATCAAGACATGCTTCTTTTGCCCCTGCTATTTCTTGAAATGTACTTTCTTACCTCTTACCAAGGTTGTTAAACGGTCTTTGTCTCTCTTGCGTCTTCCAACCCAAACAAGGTGATCTTTGGACTTTTTCTGAGGTACTCCTCTTCCGAGTACCTCCATCATCGGACCCAATGTCATCTTCTTCGGATTTCCTCCGAAGTTAGTTTCGTCTATTCTTCGTTTGTAATTCAACTTTCAGTGCTTGCTTCTTCTCTTAAACACGACTAAACATAGAAAAAACAAAAAATGTGGGTACCATAGCCTTCTATTCCATGAGGACCAGATCTATGTTCTAGCCAAAGGTGATCTCCAACTTGTGCGCCTTCAAGAAGCCCATGATTTACCAATAGCTGGTCACATGGGTGTGGATAAGACCTTGGTTACCCTCCAATTCCAATGGTGGTGGACCAACATGGCACAAGATGTTCAAGTGTTTGTCTGATTGTGTGAGAGTTGTCAATGCAACAAGGCCAATAACCAAAAGCTGAGTGGAATCCTTCAACCACTCCCTATTCCAACTTCTCATTGGGAATATGTGAGCTTAGATCTCATCACCTCCTTGCCCAAGACAAAACAAGGTCACACAACAATTGTGGCATTTTTGGATAAGCTTAGTAAGCAAATCCATTTGGTACCAACGGTTGATATTGTGGGTGCTCCAACCTTGGCGCAACTCTACTTTGACAATGTATTCAAGCATCATGGGATATCGCGTGTACTCATCTCCGACTATGATCCTTGCTTCACTGGAAAGTTTTGGCAAGCACTCTTCCAGATACTTGGCACCAAGCTTGCTTTGTCCACAACCTGTCATCCTCAAACTGATGGACAAAATAAATGTGCAAATTGCACCTTGGAAGATATGCTTCGTGCCTTTGTCAACATTCACCATACCAATTGGGATGAATGTCTTGCAGATGCGGAGTTTGCATACAAAAATTCTACTCAAGCAAGCACCGGATTCTCTCCTTTCTTTCTCAATTTTAGCCAAGACTCACTTGTTCCAGATTCCCTTCTTGCTCCTCCCCCATCTCATGTCCCTCACCTTCTTGACAACCATCTCCCAATCCCTTCAACAAGCCAAATCTCATCTCCTTGTTGCTCAAAATTGGCAAAAACAATATGCGGATCACCATTGTCATGATCTCAGCTTTCAAGTTGGTGATAAGGTCATGCTCTCATCCAATAACCTCCTTCTTCCACTTGATACCCAAGTTTGTAAACTTGCCTCCAATTGGATAGGACCCTTTTGATATCACCCAAATTGTCTCTCCTATTGCTTGTCGACTTCCCTTGCCTTGTCATATGCATATCCATCATATCTTTCATATTTCCAAGTTGAAACCCTTTGTTGCTAACCCCTCTTCTTTTTCCTCTTGAGTCCAACCTCCTCCTACTCTTGTCGCTACCAATGATCATGAGGAGTACAAAGTTGATTGCATCCTTGCACGTCGCTATATTCAACGAGTCTATCAACAACATACAGAGTACAAGGTCTTTTGGAAAGGGTATTCTTTTGATGATGCCACATGGGAACCTCTTTCTCATCTCCAGAATGCACAACTGGCCATTCAAGAGTTTGAAGCTTCAATGGCAATGAGGACATCACCAACTAGCGGTGGGGAAATATGTAACAATATGGAGTTAAGCAACAAAGTTAGTAGGGCTAACAAAGTAGCAAATAAGACAAATTAGCCTAGAATATTCTAGAAGTATCTAGGAAGCTTCTTGGGAAGCTTCCTGGTTAGCTTAGCATGCACCCCAAGTAAGTAACTTCTAGAAGGAAGTTTCTAGAAGCTTCCAATTAGCTTAGCTTGCACGCCAAGTAAACGGCTTCTACAAAGAAGCTTCTTGGTTAACTTGGCTTCCACTCCAAGAAAGCAGCTCAAGGAAACTTCTTTAGAAGCTTCTCAAGGGTCTTGTATGCTCCCTATAAATACAAGAGCCAAAGCTCATGCTAGGCATTTGGAGTTTTCTCTCATTCAAGTCTCCCAATGTGAGCTTCCATTCTCCTATTTCTCTCCTTGGTCTTGGTCTTTTACAAAGCCAATCTACTTCAATTCTGCCAACTTATCTTGTGCAGCCTATGTGGTGTTTATAGCTTGGAACCGCCTAATTATTGCACACTTGAATTCTTCCCATGTCAAGATTGGTGTGGCAAACTGCCGCTTAGCTTGTTCCACTCTAAATTGCCACCATAATTTAGCCACTCCATCCAATTGGCTTGAAGCCAATAGAATTTATCTCCATTCATCTTGAAGGTTTGTTGCTTCAAAGTAGCATTCAAAATCAAACACAAAATTTTCCACTACACCCGGAAGGTTCTTGCCTTCAAATACCTTAGGCTTTGGAAATCAAATTTATTTTTCTCCTTCTTGTATTAGTGCTTTCTCTACCTGCTCTTGTCTATGACAATCTCATTCATCCAACAATCGAGTAAGGTGCTTGGTTTGTTGTTGCATAGCAAGAATAACTTTGGGCATTGCTGCCATTGCTTCTACTCTATCATACTATCTCATATTTATTTAATATATTAACACATAGATGCAACACACCCACCATTGTCCATAAGTTACAATTGGAAGCACCAAGGGTTCCTCAGACAAGGTGATCATATGTTGAAAATCCTGTCCAAAAGTGTGAGATGATGAATTGTGTGAAATTATGCTTGGGTAGTACTTGGACAAAAAAATCCCGATGGTTTGGCAGAAGTGGATTTGGTGGTCCGTAAATTCCATCCATCCCATTCCTACTTTGATACTTATGTAAAAGACCAGGACCGAGGAGAGAAATAGGAGAATGGAAGCTCACATTGGGATACTTGAATGAAGGAAATTCCAAATGCCTAGCATGAGCTTTGGCTCTTGTATTTATAGGGATCATAGAAGGCTCTTGAGAAGCTTTTGAAGAAGCTTCTTTGAACCACTTTCTTAGAGTGCAAGCCAAGTTCTTGAAGCCACATACTTGGCATGCAAGTTAAGTTGGTTGGAAGTTGCAAGAAACTTCATTGTAGAAACTACCTACTTGGGGTGCAAGCTAAGCTAGTGGAAAGCTTCCAAAGTAGCTTGTTAGATACTTCTAGAATATTCTAGGCTAATTTGGCATGTTCACTACTTCATTAGCATTGACTAACTTTGTCGCTAAACTCCATATTGTTACACACAAGGTACCCAAAAGAAAGGAAGCATTCCCATGGGAATTGATACTCTATAAAAAACTTGCTAGTTTTCATAAGGGATGTCTCTAACAAATGGAGTGTTCTTTCATTGCCAACAATTTGGACAATACATAGGTAGATTTGGACTACTTTTTAGAGCTCTCGAGTATCCACTTAAGCCAAACATCTATGAATCATATTGAGTCTAAGTATTAAAATCTAAATTAATAGTACTGTTACTTGTAAGCTCTTCTAAGAAAATACTATCTCCATATTTATTATAACTAAACTATGCTGATTGTGAGTAGTTTGGCTTATTTTAATTTTTATAAAACTATATTTCCTAACTACTCATAATATAAAGATTAGATCCTTGTAGTGTGTTGAGGACAAGAGAAACAAAAGAGAAGAAACATAATGCTTTATTCTCCAATACTTGGATGCCCCAAAGGAGCACCTTGTCTTTATTATATAGCAAAGACTATCCATTCAAAGAGAGCTCCACCTTTGGATCAGATACATGGATTGATGACATATTAACAAGCTTCATCCTTAGATTAGTTGTATAGATTGGTGATATGTCTATCTTTGTCCTATTTGGTTGGTCAACCAAGTTTGACCAGAGAAAATATTTGGAGAATCTTCTTGTAGGAAGTTGAAAATAATATTGGATGAGATACCATTGGAAAGCTCTCATTGATACAAATACAAGGAAAGATTTAATGCTATTTATTACTAAGGGAGGGGATTTTTCATTTTTTGGGGGTGAATTCATTGTTTAGGCCTCCAAAATTGGCTTTAAAGTTTTTAGGGTGTTTTTAACCTTTGCCCTATTAGTGGAAGTACTCTTTTGGTGACATCTCTAGTTGATCTATTTAAACCTTCCTATATAACATCCCTCAAGATATTATTAAGCCAATTTCTATCTCTAGATATTATGTCTAGCTAATGGCATTACAAACCTTCCCTCTTTTAAGACACAATATACCTATTGCAAAGTTGTTCAAAAGATTGCACCAACACCGGTGCATGGGTCAAGTTAGCTATTGACTCCCATGTTGCCTCATACAATTGGTACCCTTTCCAATGTGAGATATTCCACATATGGTAACAAAAATACATTTCTAAAGAATGTGTTTGACTTTATATTCCTTTGTACCATCAATGAGTATTGAACAACGTCTAACTTCTTGTATGGAAGGAAAGTGGGGTGTTCAGGGTTCATATTTATGTAATGAAGAAACATAGAACACTAGATGGATCTTCATGTGTGGTGGTAGCTTGAGATGATAGGCCATTGCGCCAATTAGATGAAGGATGGGAAAAGGTCCAATAAAACAAGGTTTGAGCTTACAAGGGCCAACTAACATGATTATGGATATGGATAGCCAAACTTGATCCCCAATGATGAACTCCATGTACTTATGATCTACATATACATATTGTTTCTATCAATTTTGAGAAATCCGCAACTTGTGCTTGGCATTCTCCACACCTTGTTGGATTTTAGAAACAAAAGTGTTGACATTATACACTTTAGTAGCCATGGGGTGGATCTTTACCAAGCTTGAAGTTGTGAAAGTGTACTCTCTATATATAAGGAAGAATGGTGTGATCTATGTAGATGCATTCAATGAACTTTTGTAGGAAAATTCCACCAATGGAAGTAAGGTGTTGCACATTTCTTGCACCTCTAAGGTGAAGCTCCAAAGCACATCTTTAATAGTACAATTAGCTTGCTCTATTTGTCTTGCGATTTGTAGATGTTATGCCATTGACATGGCAAGTTTGGTTTTGAAGATTCTAAAGAGTATTCTCCAAAAAAAAGTAAGGAATTGAGTGCCCCAATCAATGATGAGCACTCAAGACAAGCCATGATAAGAAAAGACTGCAGCTATGTATAATTGAGCTAATTGTGGAGCAAACACATCCTTGGTCATAGGACACACATGAATCATTTTGTTGAGTCAATCTACAAAGACTAAAATAGAGTCAAACACTCAAGTGGTCTTGTGCAATTCACAAACCTAATCTATGTTGCCCTACTTCCAATGTTTAGTAGGAGTAAGGAGGGATTAAAGGGGTCCTATGGGAGCTTGATTAGAGGCTTTATTTTGTTGATAGAATAATCAGCTTTCAACATACTCCATCACATCATTGCTCATCTTGGGGCAATAGTAATGGCATTTGATTATATCAAAGGTCTTGTCCACTCCAATGTGATTTGAAATGGCACAATCATGACATTCTACCAGGATGGTGGTTCTTAGGTCTAGTGTTTCCGGGATCCATAACTTGTCATCATGAAAGGTGACTCTTTGGATATTGGTTTTTCCTTTGGATGATTGAGCTCCTATAATCTATGTTTTAGCCTTGGTATTAATGAGAATCCTTGGCTATAATTCTAGTTTCATCTTGACCTCATCCACTACATTGTTTACCCTAGGCATTTGGGTGAATGCATCTACAAGTTACTTCTTGCCTTTCACATATGTGATTTTCATGTTGAACTATTGTCTCCACTCACCCCAGCAAATTTTTCAATGAGATAGATCTTTTTATACTCAAGGTAGACAAGAATTTTGTGGTATATCTCCACTACAAATTCCTTCTCACCAAGATAGTGCTTCCAATGGTTGGTTTCAAGGACAATGGTCAACTCTTCTTGTTTGATGGTATGATATGTGCATTCGACTAGTAATAGCTTTCACAAGAAACATGCAATTGGTGCCATCCATCTTTCTATTCATATTGTAAGATTGCTCCTATTGCACCTATTGCAACACCTATTGCATCTATAGCCAACTTGATTGGAGATTTTGGGTTATACCATTTCAAGATTGGTGTATGTAATAATACCTCTTTCAAATCTTGTGCGGTTCTCCACATCCACTTCTTCTCCTTGCCAACTAGTGCCATTAGATGTTGTGCAACCTTGGAGAATTCCTTAACAGATTTATAACAATATGGAGTTTACCAACAAGTTAGTCAAGACTAACAAGATAGAAAATAGGTCAAATTAGACAAGAATTATAAGTGTATTCTAGAAGCATCTAGGAAGCTACTTGGTACCTTCCAAGTATTGGGTAAAGTGCATGCCAAATGGTGACTTTGAGGAGGAAGTTTCTTAGGAAGCTTTCTAGCTAGCCTAGTTTGCATGCCAGGTAGATGGTTTCTAGAAGGTAGCTTCTTGGGAAGCTTCATGACTAGCTTAGCTTGCACACCAAGTAGGTAGCTCCAAAAAGAAATTTTCCCGATTAGCTTTGCTTACACTCAAAGAAATTGGCTTTTAAGAAGCTTTTTGAGAAGCTTCTTAAGAGCCTTGTATGTTCCTTATAAATACCAAAGCCCAAGCTCATGCTAGGCATTTGGATTTTCCCTCATTCAAGAGTCCTTATGTGATCTTTCACTTTGATATTCCATTCTCATATTTCTCTCTTTGGTCTTTTACATTAATATTAGAGTAGGAACGGGATAGATGGAATTTCTGGACCACCAAATCCATTTTTTCCAAACCATTGGGGATTTTGTGTCCATTTACTACCCAAGCATCATTTCACATAGTTCATTATCTCATGCTTTGGGTAGAAGTTTTTAAATACAATCACCTTGTCCAATAATTTCTTAGTACTTCCAATTATAACTTATGGAGAACAATGGACATGTTGCATCTATGAATTAACTTAGATAAATTGTAGATAGTTTGATAGAGTAGTAGCTCTAGCAATTATGCTTAACGTTATCATTTTTATACAATAACAAATTGAGCACCTTACTCAATTGTTGGAAAAACAAGATCATCAACAACAAAAGCATGTAGAGAGAGCACCATTTCAAGAAAGAGAAGAGTAAATCCAATTTCCAAAGCTCAAGGTATTTGAAGGCAAGAACCTCTTGGGTGCAATGGAGAATTTTGTATTTGATTGTGAATAATCTTTTGAAGTTACAAATCTTCAAGATGAATGGAGATAAATTCTTTTGGCTTCAAGCCAATTGGATGGAGTGGCAAACTATGGTGGTAATTTTGAATAGAGTGAGTTGAACCACAATTTTTGTGCTAATCTTGATATGGGAAGAATCCAAGAGCACAATAATTGGGCAATTCCAAGCTATAAACACCACACAAGTTGCATGAGATAGGTTGAAAGAATTGAAGTAGATTGGTTTTGTAAGAAGCTACATCACTCAATTCTAGAATATCATAATGTATCATCACCTTCTAGTATATTCCACATATACTAGAAGTTGAAGTCTGTATTGATTTATGAGAGGCTTGAAATCACACACCAAATTGGAAGTGACCATGAAAGAGCCTAAAGACTTAGAGAAAACCATGCAGTTGGTTGAGCGCTTTAATTCCTTGGTTGTGACAACTTGGTCCTGACCTCAACCTTCACCAAACTTGCTCACACACTACACACAAGTGGAGGAGATGGTACTATTGGAGATCAATACCATCCAATGGAAACAGCTTGGCCCTACAAATAGGAAAATATTGCAACAAAATGGTGGTTGCTTTAATTGTTGCCAAGTTGGGCAATTGCATTGCTAAATGTATGCTCAAGAATGAACGACCTCAACAATTAGGCCAAATAGAGTTTGGTAGAGCATGATGATAAGGGAAAGAAGGAACCCTAGTAGGAGAACTTGAGCACCTATTGGGAACTCAATAAGTTCCAATGGGATCAAAGGCTTGGCCTATGCAAGTTTGCTTCACTTGCAAGGTATGAGATTTAATTATGGTTGTAGGATTTTGGTTGATCTTGGGAATTCATAAAATTACATGTGTGCAATTAGCAAAGGAATAAAGTATTCTTATCAAGCCAATAATTGTAAGTAGATTGATGATGGTGGATGGTAAAAAAGGTTATGTATTCCATACCTCACATCTTGTTACATTTAATATTGCAAAGGAATATTTGGAGTGTATGAGGTTTGTAGTGGCACCTCTACACTATGATGTAATTTTAGGTTTGCCTTGGCATGATTGTCATAAGGTTCAATTTGATTGGACCCAATGACAAATTCAAGTACAATAGCAAGGTAAGAAATACCAATAAGGTTGTCTAGCACCTTTGAGGAAACCACTAAGAATAATCAATCCCAAGATGTGAAGTTTGTCAATAAAGTAACCATAGAGCAAGCTTTGGAGGAAAATAAACCTATTTTTGTGGTATGAATCACACAAGGAGAATATGATGAGTGCCAAAAGCCTCATCAAGATGGTTTAGCAAAAGTTTAGTAGTTTAAAGATGTGTTTTTGGATAATCTACTAAAAAAATTACCCTTTGATTGTGGTATGCTCTTCAAGATTGAGTTATTGCTAGGAAGTACTTCAATGAGTAAATCAATCTATGTGCTCTCCACCAAAAGGAGTTAGCTGAGCTTTGAACAACACTAACAAAGTTGTTAGAAGAGGATTTCATACAATATAGTACATCTCCTTGAGGATCACTAGTACTATTTGTTCCAAAGAAGGATGGAGTCTTTGTTTTTGTATTGACTATTGTGACCTCAATAAACAAATAGTGAAGAATGCATATTACTTACCTTGAATTGATAACTTGATTGATCAATTGAATGGAGTATGATACTTCTCTAAGCTGGATCTTCAAAGTGATTATTGATAGATTCCCATTGATAGGGAGGATGTGCAAAAGACTACCTTTTGCACCAAGTATGGGCATTTTGAATGGAGAGTTTTACCTTGTGGGCTCACTAATGCTCCAACAATCTTCATGGATTAGATCCATTGGGTATTGGATGGACTATTGGATTGGTATATGGTGGTGTTCTTGGATGATATTTTAATCTATATCAAGATGGAGGTAGAATATACAAATCATATGCAAGAAGTCCTAAGATGACTATGTCAATGGTTTTTTTAATGTAAGAAGTCAAAGTGTACCTTTTGGTAGAAAGAATTTATCTTCTTGGGTCATAAGACCTCATCAAAGGGGATCAAGATAGAAGAAGAGAAAATCAAGGCCATTATTGATTGGCCTACTCCAAAACATGTCATAGAAGTGTAGGTATTTAATGGATTGGCAAGTTTTTTCCAATGATTTATCTATTATTATGCTTATGTCACTACACCATTGATCAACCTCTTGAGGAAGGATTCAAGCTTTCAATGGACCACCAATCATGAAGAAGCATCCCAAAAGCTGAAACATATGGTATCTTCAAGACTCATTCTTCAACAATATGATCCTCAACTACCTTGTGTGGTTGATGCTTCTAACTTTACCATTAGAGCTATGTTGCAATAGAATTTTTATATGGGTTACATCCAATTGCCTTCGTGTCTCACCAACTAAACATTGTAGAAAGATTACTCTACTTGAGATTGAGAACAACTAGCTATGGTATATGCTACTAAGGTATGGATGCATTACCTCTTGGAGAAACAAGTGATCATGTGAACCAATCACAAACCCTTGTTGCAAACATTACATTTGGAGCACATGAAGAGTCTACATCATCAACAAGAGGAATAGCTACAATTTTTTGATATCAAACTTGAGTAAAAACTTGATAGGTTCCATGTGATCCCTATCACAACAACCTGATTTGAAGTCTCTTCCTCCTATCATGGTGGCAATTATGATCATTTCAATTGATTCAAAAGTCCAAATTGAGTTTAGGACAACTTTACAACAAGACCTCTTCTTTCAGATGGTACAAGGTCATCTTGTAGCACATGATAAGGAATACAACACCTCCTTCAAGGAAGGCATTCTATTCTATGAGAACCAAATCTTTCTTCTAGCCAAAAGTGATCTATGACTTGTGTGCATTCAAGAAGCCCATGATTTACCAATTGTGGCACATGGTGTGGACAAGACCTTTAGTACCCTACAATACCAATGGTGGTGGCCCAACATGGCACAAGTTACTGGAGAGTTTATCCAATCTTGTGAGAGCTACCAATCCAACAAGGCCAACAACCAAAAACCAAGTGACTTCCTTCAACCACTTCCCATCCCATCTGCTTGATGGGAAGTGGTTGAAGATCTCATCACCTCCTTGCCCAAGACAAAGCAAGGTCACATAATAATCATGGTGTTTGTGGATAAAATTAGTAAATAAATCCATTTGGCACCAACCTTTGATATAGTGGATGCTCTAACGTTGGCCTAGATCTATTTCTACAATATCTTCAAGCATCATGGGATGCCTTGTGTACTCATCTCCAATCATGATCTTTGACTCACTAGAAAATTTTGGCAAACACTCTTCTAGATACTTGGCACCAAGCTTGCTTTATCCATGGCCTATCATCCTCAAATTGATGGACTGAAAATTGCACCTTGGAGGATATGCTTTGTACCTTTGTCAATTTTCACCATACCAATTGGGATGAATATCTTGCAATTGTTGAGTTTACATACAATAATTCCAAACAAGCAAGCACTAGATTCTCTTCCTTTCTCTTTAATTTTGAGCAAGATGCACTTATTCCAAATTCCCTTCTTGCTCCTCTTCCATCTCGTGTTCCTCATACTTCCACCTTCTTCACCACAATATCCTAATCCCTACAACAAGCCAAATCTCATTCCTTTGTTTCTCAAATCATCAAAAAAAATATACGGACCAACAATATCATGATCTTACCTTTCAACTTAGTCATAAGGTCATGCTTTCTTCTCAAAACCTCCCTTTCCCCTTGATACCTAAGTTTGTAAATTTGTTCCTAATTAGATAGGTCCATTTGATGTCACCCAAATCATTTCTCCTATTGCTTATCAACTTGCCTTGCCTTGTCATATGCACATTCATCGTATCTTTCATATTTCCAAGTTAAAACCCTTTGTATTTAGTCTATCTTCCTTTTTGTCTCATGTCTAACCCCCTCTTCTTCCCATCCCTATCAATGATCATGAGGAGTATAAAGTTGATTGTATCCTTGCATGTCGCTTCATTCAACATAATCACCAACAATGTACAAAGTACAAAGTCCTTTGGAAAGGGTATCCTCTTCATGATGCAACTTGGGATTCTCTTTCTCATCTCCACAATGCATAAATAGCCATGTAGGAGTTTGAAGCTTCCATTGCTAGTTGGTGACAAAGTTGTCACCAACTAATAGTGGGAGAAATATGTAACAATATGGAGTTTATTGACGAGTTAGCCAAGACTGACAAAGTGTAATACTCAGAGGACAAGAGAAATCTTCAAGAGAGATACAAGAGAGAAAACACATATTTCACACTCAATCTTCTGATGCTCCAAAGGAACACCTTCTCTTTATTATATAGCCAAAGAGGATCTCCTCCCAAGAAGCTCCACCGTAGGATTAAGTACATGGATAGGTGACCTATCAACAAGCTCCACCCTTAGATAACTTTCTTGGATGGGTGACATGTTGGTCTTGGTCCCATTTGGTTGGTCAAATAGACTTTGACCAGAGGGAATCTTTTAGGGAATATTCCTATAGGAAGTTTCAAGCCTATTTTGGCTTCTGCCCTATTATTAGAAGTGCTCTTTTGGTGATACCTCTATCTGATCTATGTTCTCTATCATGTATAACATCCTTCTAAATGTCACCACCTCAAGTTTCACCTCTAGATCATATGCTTAGCTATTGATTTTAAAGTTTCCAAGCATATTTTGATTTTTGGCCTATTAGTAGAAGTACTCTTTTGGTGATACAACTATCTGATCTACTTAGTCCATCATGTATAACATTCTTCTAGATGTTACCAAACCAAATTTCATCTCTAGATCATATATCTAGCTATTGGTATTACAAACCTCCCTCCTTTTAAGAGGTCCTCGTTGTGAAGTTGCTGCTCAAACAAATTCACTAACACTAGTGCATGGGTCAAGTTGGGCTACTGGCTCTCATGTTGTCTCACACAAGAGGTACCCTTTCCAATGTACCAAGTATTCTACAAATGGATGGCGAGTACCCTAAATGCACATCTGGAGAGTGTGTTCTACTTCATACTTATTTGTGTCATCAACCAGGGTTGGATGAGGTCAACTTTCTTGGATGGAAGAGAAGTGGGGCAACTAGGGAGCATATTGGTGTAATAAGGAAACATGAAACACCAGGTGGATCTTCATATATGGTGGTAGCTTGAGGTGATAGGCCATGATGTCAATGCAACAAAGGATGGAGAAAGGTCTAATAAAATGAGGTCTGAGCTTATGAGGACCAACTAACATGAGGTTGGTGGTTTACAGCCAGACTTGACCTCCCATATTGAACTCCATGTGTTGGTGGTGTGCATTTGCATACTGCTTTTTGCTAATTTTGGGCGATTTGCAATTTGTGCTTGGCGTGCTCCACCCCTAATGGATTCTAGAAACAAAAGTGTTGACAAAATCAACCTTGGTAGCCACCAGATGGACCTTCATCAAGCTTGAAGGTGTGAAAGGATGGGCCATGGTGTTGATGCAACAAAGGATGGAAAAAGGTCCAATAAAATAAGGTCTGAGCTTATGAGGACCAACTAACATGAGGTTGGTAGTTGACAGCCAGACTTGACCTCCCACATTGAACTCCATGTGTTGGTGGTGTGCATCTGCATATCCTGCCAATTTTGGGCAATCTGCAATTTGTGTTTGGCGTTCTACACCCCTATTGGATTCTAGAAACAAAAGTGTTAACAAAATCAACCTTGGTAGCTATTGGATGGACCTTCATTAAGATTGAAGGTGTAAAAGGATGTTCTCCATACATGAGGAAGAATGGTGTGGCTTGTGAGGAGGCATTCACTAAATTGTTGTAAGAAAATTCCACCAATAGGAGTAAGGTGTCCCAACTCTCTTGCTCATCCAAAGTAAAGCCCTAAAGCATGTCCTCAATAGTGTGATTTGCCTTCTTTTTTTGTCCATTGGTCTATAGATGGTAAGCTGTGGACATAGCAAATTTGGTTTTGAAGAATCCAAAGAGTGTTTTGCACAACAACTAGTGAATTGAATGCCTCTATATGTGATGAGCACTTGAGACAACCCATGATGGGAAAAGATTGCATCTAAGTATAATTGAGCTAGTTGTAGGGCAATAACATCCTTGGTGGTAGGATGTACATGAATCATTTTGTTGAGTTGGTCGACAAAGATTACAATGGAATCAAACCCAAAGGTGGTCTTGGACAATTCACAAACCAGATTTATGCTTACTTATTCCCAATGTTGTGTAGGAGTGGGAAGAGGTTGGAGGAGTCGTGTGGGAGCTTGATTAGAAGCCTTATTTTGTTGACAAAGTATGTAGCTCCAAACATATTCCATCACATCATTGCTCATCTTGGGCTAATATTAATGGCATTTGACTGCATCCAAGGTCTTGTCCATTCCAACATGACTTGCATTGGCAAAATCATGATATTTTGCTAGGATGGTGGTTCTTAGATCCATATCATCTAGGATCCACAACCTACCATATTATGGAAGGTGAGTCCTTGGGTGTTGGTGATGCCTTTGGATGATTGAGTACCTACAATCTATGGATCAGTTTTTGTAGCGGTAAGAATCTTGGGCCATATTCAACGTTTGATTTTCACCACCAAATTGTTTTCCATTGGCATTTGGGTGAATGCATCTACAAGTTGCTTCTTGCTTTCCACATATTTGATTGTCATGTTGAATTGTTGTCTCCATTCTGCCCATCAAATTTGTTGACAAGAAAGATCCTTTTGTGTCTCAAGGTAGACTAGAGGTTTGTGGTCCGTCTCTACCACAAAGGCCTTCTACCCAAATAGTGCTTCCAATGCTTGGTTGCAAGGACAATGTCCAACTCTTCTCATTCAATGGTGTGATAATTGGATTTTTCTAGTAGCAACTTACGAGAGAAATACGCAATTGGGTGCCATCTACCCTACCATTCTTGTTGTGGGATTGCTTCTATTGCTACATTTGATGCATTTATAGCCATCTTGAATGGATGTTTTGGATCATACTATTTCAAGATTGGTGCATGTAGTAATGTATCTTTCAACTCCTAAAAGGCCAATTTTTGTGTAGTTCCCCATATCCACCTCTTCCCCTTGCCCAATAGTGCTATTAGAGGTTGTGCAATCTTGGAGAAGTCCTTGATAAATCAACAATAAAACCCCATCAATCCCAAGAAACTCCTGATTTGAGTCGGATCTTTTGGAGCACTCCATTTTTGAATGACCTCTATTTTATCTATTAACACTTGGATTCCCTTTGCACTTACTCTATACCCTAAGTATTCTACTTCAGATTTGCCAAACTTGCACTTTAAGATTTTGGCATACAATTGATTTTGTCATAGAATCTAGAGGACTTCTCGTAGATGTTGCTTGTGCTTTGTCAACATCCTATTATAGACTAAGATCATCAAGAAAAATGACAACAAATTCATCCAAGTATGGATGAAATATCTCATCATCAAACTCATGAAGGTTGCTGGAGCATTGGTGAGGCCAAACTGCATTACCAAGTACTCAAAATGGCCATACCTTGTTTGAAAGGCCATTTTGTATATGTTTTCTTCCGTAATCTTGATTTGGCTGTAACCACTTTGCAAATCAAGTTTGGTGAAGTGCATTGCCTCATTGAGTTGATCAAAAAAGTCATCCATGCAAGGTAATGGATATTTTTTCTTCACCATTTGTTGATTCAGTCCCCGGTAGTCAATGTACATGCACATTGTTCTGTCCTTCTTCTTCACAAAAAATACAAGAGCCCCATATGGTGATATGTTGGGTTGGATAAACCCCTTTTACAACATATCCTTGATTTGAGCCTTACACTCCTCCAACTCATGAGGTGATAGTCAATACGGAGCCTTACAAGGAGGTGTCTTCCCAAGGCTTATCTCAATTTTATGATCTACTCTCCTTTTTGGTGGTAAACCTATGAGTATTCATTCAGAAAGACATCTTGGAACTCATTGACCACATCTTTCAATTTCTCAAGAATTTGTCCATTGTGTTTGGCACTCTAGACTTCTCTTATTAAACCCATGAAACATCTATTTGTCTTACCAATAGATGTGGTCTTTATGACATATAGAGGCAACTCTTGCCTTTGTGATCTTCCTTAATCCCAAAGATCTTCCATTGACTAGTTTTCACTACTTTCTTTTTCCAATCCACCATGAGGTTGTAGTGCTCCATCCACGGCATACCTAAGATCACATCATAACAAGATAGTTGTATCACTTACCACTTGATTGCTTCTTGATACCTTCCTATAGAGAATATTACCTTTCTAGGTAACAACTCAATCCTCTCTGTCTACCCATTAGGTAACTTTACTTTGTCCTTCTCTAGTTCCATCCCCAACCTTATTGCAACAAAGTGAAACAAGAAATTCTCTGTTGCCCCAAGGTCTATCAACACTTTCATTGGATTGGCTTCTAGCACTCCATTTACAACAATTAATTGTGTATTTATCTTCATCCTTCTTTGCACACTCCTCCTCTTCCTCCCTCCAGCTTTTACTCTTCTTCATCAAGCCAGTAAGGCCATAAGTATATTATTGGCAATCTTTATTTTTGGTTTCTATTCATGCAGTTTCCATATTCTTCCTCTTCCTCTTTATGTAATTTAGAGGTTTCTTCTATGGAGGCCAATGGCCTCTAAGATGATGAGCACAACAATTGATGGCTATGTGCCCAATTCAGCCATAATTGTAACATCATCGTTGTTCTACTCAAGCCCTTTCTCCCCGTGGGACTCCTTCTTTCCTTTCTTTGGCCTATCTCCGTTGTCCTTGGAGAGGTCTTGCTCCTCTACCTTGGAACCGGATGTTGCCCAATTCCATAGGTACGGGTCTACCAAAATGGTATGTCTTGGCCTAATAGTTTTGCATTGGTGTTATCATTTTACATCCTCCAAGCGCCCATGCTATTCTTTGGGCGTAGGCAATGGCTTCAAAAATAGTACAAGGATTTTGCACCATTACCTCTTGGAAAATCTACTCTTTTTATCCTCTCTTGAAATTTTCAAGAGCTTTGGATGGACTCATATTGGTTATCACAATCTATAGATCCAAAAATGCCTCCACATACTCTTGTATGCTATTCTTTGCTTCAACCCCCAAAGTTTGGTTTGGGCCATTTGCACAAAATATATGGATTGGAAATTCTTGAGCAACCCTTCTTGCATGGCTGTTCAAGTGATCTCTCTTCCTTCTTTCAACAATGATAGTTCCCAAGCATCATACCATGTGGGAGCCTTATCAATCAAGTACTCACACGCAAACACACCGATAGAATGATCAATGATCTCTATTGTGAACAATCAAAGGTATTGATTCATGCTTAAAATTCAATTTTCCATGGCACACTATCCTTTGAAAGGCTTGATGTTGCATGTCTTTTTCATTTGCAGTCACAATGTGGCTTGGTTGTTGATTGGAATCGGTGTCATTGGCATGCATAACTCTCCGGGTACTTTGATTGCTAGTGCTTGTTGTTTAGACAACTTCCCTTCTTGCATTACTTGATCCTTCTTGATAGCATGTACTTGATTTTGCAATTCCTCCATGGTCATCTTGATTTCTTAAAACTCATTCAACATCCCCTACATTCCTTACATAAACTCCTACAACTACGGATCCATGATTCTTACACACGACCAATGTTCACTTGCTACTTCCTACTTCAATAGAGGGTTAGAATGATCACTCAGGAGTGTGCACAAACTATGGGGACTACCATTGGGACCTTAGAGGCTATCAGTTATTGATAATATTCCTCACCAAAATTGTGGACTACAAAATCCCTAAACATCAATTTTGGTCTAACTACATAACAGATTTCTACTTGCATGTTGAAAGGGTGAGGATTCTATACATTCAGATCCATAACATCATAATAGAATGTAGACTGTCAAATCCTACTCTCTATCATATACCACCATAGGTAGAATCACCGAGTTTGGTCAATTCATCACTCGATCCATGAATTCTGCTCCAAAGTGATAAATTAATAGTACTCTCATTTTCTCATGCTGGATGTACATAATCTTGATGTGGTATGGATTCAAGAATGGAAGCTAGGTGTAGTAAATTTTCCTCTTGGCGCATCCATCCCATCCGCTTTCTAAAACCCATCCCAAGTCTAGCAATTGCACTTTGTTCTCCACCTCAAATTACTCATTTTCAATAGCTTATGCTCTTCCAAGAGGGGTGATCCACTCTTTTGGATTAAGACACCCACATTGATACCATTGTAATACTCCAAGGACAAGAGAAATCTTCAAGAGAGAAAACACAGATTTCACACTCAATCCTCCAATGCCCCAAAGGAGCACCTTCTCTTTTGTAAAAGACCGAGACCGAGGAGAGAAATAGGAGAATGGAAACTCACATTGGGACACTTGAATGTGGGAAAACTCCAAATGCCTAGCATGAGCTTTGGCTTTGGTATTTATAGGTAGCATACAAGGCCCTTGGGAAGCTTCTCAAGAAGCTTCCTTCTAGAAGCCGCCTACTTGGCGTGCAAGCTAAGCTAGTTGGAAGCTTCTAGAAGCTACTTACTTGAAGTGCAAGCTAAGCTAGCCATGAAACTTCCCAAGAAGCTTTCTAGATACTTCTAGAATATTCTAGTCTAATTTGTCTTATGTGCTACTTCGTAAGCCCGACTAACTTTGTTGCTAAACTCCATATTGTTACATATTCCTCCGCTGCTAGTTGGTGACGTCCTCATTGCCAGTGAAGCTTCAAATTCTTAGATGGCCGTCTATGCATTTTGGAAGTGAGAAAGAGGTTCTCATGTGGCATCATGAAGGGGATACCCTTTCCAAAGGACCTTGTACCCCGTATTTTGGCAATGGCCTTGTTGAATATGGCGACGCGCAAAGATACAATCAACTTCATACTCCTCATGATCATTTATAGGGACAAGAAGAGGAAGAGGTTGGACTTGAGAGGAAAAGGAAGAGGGGTTAAGAACAAAGGGTTTCAACTTGGAAACATGAAAGACAGGATGGATACGCATGTGACAAGGCAATGCAAGTCGATAAGCAACAAGAGGGACAATTTGGGTGATATCAAAGGGTCCTATCCAATTAGGTGTAAGTTTACAAACTTGGGTATCAAGTGGGAGAGGGAGGTTACTAGAGGATAGCATGACTTTATCACAGACTTCAAAGGTGAGATCACGATGATTGTAGTCCGCATATTTTTTTGGCAATTCTGAGCAACAAGGAAGTGAGACTTGGCTTGTTGGAGAGATGAGGATATAGTGGTCAAGAATGTGGAAGTATGAGGAACCTGAGATGAAGGGGTAGCAATAAGAGAATCTAGAATAAGCGGATCTTGGCCAAAATTGAGAAAGAAAGGAGAAAATCCAGTGCTTGCTTGTTTGGAATTGTTGTAGGCAAATTCTATAGCTGCAAGACATTCATCCCAATTGGTATGCTGGACACTGACAAAGGCACACAACATATCCTCCAATGTATGATTTTCACATTCAGTTTGTCCATCAATTTGAGGATGATAGGCCATGGACAAAGCAAGTCCCTTGCTATGTCACTCTTCTTAACAAGATCTTCTCGAAAACTCACTTCTCTCTTCAGGTCTTCAATTACCTAAGTCCTCACTACTGCCTCCGCTTGCAGTACTTCCCTTTCCTCCTCACCTCGGGTTATACTCTTCTTCAATCCCGAGTTCTCTTCTTCTAATCTTGATAACACCTGCAAGACAGTCTTCACCTTTGGACAAGTCGACTGCATCTCCTTCTTCTTGTGCTCTAGCTTCACCAACAGAGGACACACCACCTCCCGTAGGTACTCGACTCCATCACTCGGGGTTACTTCTGTAGCCACTTCTCTTTGTACTTTGTGTTCATCCGATACTCACCTTCTTCTCTACAGTCTTCGTATCGGAATGGATGCCTCGCTTCCCGAGCTTTCATTCACTTCTTCTTTCACGTAACTTGGACTTGCATTGTACTTTGCCTTACATCTCGAGTGGACTCCCCTCTGAACTGCAATCTTCTCTTTTGCCTTGGGTACTTCATCTTCCAACTTCATGTTGTCCTCGGCCTCAATCTCTGCCTACACTTCTTCTTCTTTTGCAACAGCTGGCGCGGATGTCATTTCTCCACTCTCATCGCTGTCGCTACTCATATCTCCACTCTGTAGCGTTAGCTCGGGCTCCTCCTCATGTTTCAAGTCTTTGGTCTTGCGCTCGGCATCACCTTTTGAGTCTTCATCTTCTGACTTGATCACCACCATGCCTCACCTCAGGTTTCCTCTCCTGAACTTCCGAGGTTTCATTGTGTCTTCGGCTTTGCCCTGCCGACTTCTCTTCTTTGAGTTTGGAGTACTTACTTGGATCTCCACATTCTTCCCTGTCTTCTTGTAGTACTCGTTGGTGCTTTTGATTTGCAAGGTGTACTGCTGCTCTTCTACATCGACCTCCTTTCTCAAATCGGGATGGAAATGCGACACCATCCAAGTTTGCTCCACCAAGTTCAGCAAATTCAACTTGAGGTAGAAATGAGCTGCAAACGGCACGATGTAGTGTGGAGCGATTTATCCCGCAGATTCCACACCATTTGTCACGTTCTCCCATGGAAACACCTTGCTCAATTGATCGGTTCTCCTGCAAACAACTTGTGAAAGAACACCACTTGGTGTTTCATCACATAGGTTGTTCTCTCCGGCTTTAGGATTGCCATCAGAGCACTCACAATTCCTCTCTTGATAGGGTCTTTGTAACTCTCCACTTTGTACCCATTCTTTGTCTGCTTTGACGAGAATGCATCTCTCATCTCTTGGGTTTCTTGGGCTATCTCTCCCTTCCCCAAGAACATGGCCCCCTGCTCCAAGCATGCTTCCTTCCCGAGTACTAGTCTCCAATCCGACTCTGTCCAACAAGCCGGATTTCCTCTCTTCCCTTCTTCCTTGGGTCCATCGAGACACTTGCTCTCGATGATCTCTACCATGAAACCTGGAAAACTCACATTCCAGTTCCACGCCAAGAAGGTGATCCAAAGTCAGCTCAAGACTTCAATCCTTGCAATCACATCTAACCTCAAAATTGCATGATTTCTCACTGTGAATTCAGAATTCTTCTTTCCTCCTCCTATCTCTCCTGCTTTCTCATTGTCTCTCGATTTCACTCTTGCAAATTCTCCCTTACACACTAACGCATTTCCAACTCTATTTCCCTTCCCACGATCACCTATAGGACGACTTCTCAATGGCGAAGGAAAATTACTCAACATTTCGTCGGTGCAAGTTCAATTTTTATAGAGTTGCACTTTCTTCATCTTTCTTCACTTCAAGTTTCTACCAAGAAATCACACCTCCTGCATGCACCTATCACTGTCAATCATACTTCGCGCGTATGGGCCGCCGGTTTTTGAATGGTCCCTTCTTGAATTTCTCGCCCCAACGAAAGGTTGTTAGACTAACTTTGCCTCGGGTTGAGCTCCCCCTGATACGAAGACTCCTTACTTTGGGTTGTATGCTGACAAGGCATTTTTGAGTACTTTGCCTTATGACGTGTAGTCACTTTACTTCGGGTTTCATCCCAAAGACTCTTTTCTTCGCCTTCTTTGGCCATACAGGCACAATCCAACTTCTCTATACACTTCTTCTTCTTTATTTTGAAAAAAACAAAAAATGTGGGCACCACATACCCCCTCCCTCAAATGTGAGCATCCCCGCGAACATAGACCTCGGGTGTCTTAGAGACTTCCGAGTCTATGGTCCAATATCTCCAAAGTCTCCACCCATTTACTCAAGTGGCAAAAGGATTACCTTCCAAGTCTACAAGCTGCATGGACCCATTTTCGTAAAGATGAAGAACTCAATAGGGACTCATCCATCTCAAATGCAACTTGGCTAGAAAAAATATTCGGCGATTGTCATATAACAAAACCAAATCTCCTTCACGTACAGCTAAAGGCTTGATTTGCTTATCGTGCTTGACTTTCCTCTATGCTTGTACTTCTTTCGTGGTTTGCATTGCATCGTCTCTTTTCTCTTCTAACCACATCAGTTGATGAATCCAAAGATCCTGACTTTCTTCTTTTGACATTCGTTGTTTGCAAAGAATCCGATATATTGGTACTTCAAATTCAATTGGTAGTATGGGATGCAAGTCATATGCCAAGAAGTATGGAGTTTGTTTGGTTGTAATCTTTTTTGTTGTTTGATATGCCCACAACACAACTGGTAAATTTTGTATCCCGGTCATAGGCATAATTGACCGTCACCTTATTCAAAATTTTGCAAAGTAACCCATTCGCTTTTTCCATTAAGTCATTTGCTTTTGGGTTATAAGGAGTTGTCTTTTGATGTTTAATTTGAAAGTACTTGGTTAATGCCCCCATTACAGAGTTCAAAAAATGTGTTCCTCGGTCATTGACCAATTCTAGAGGACACCCATATCGGGAGATGATGTTTCAAAAGAAAAACTCCGCCACAGTTTCAGCATCATCTCTGCGAGTTGCTTCAACTTCGACCATCTTGGTAGCATAGTCAGTGCAAACCAAAATGTATCGCGTTCTTGTGACTCGGGTCATTGGTTGAATGGGACACACAAAATCAATCCACCATTTCTCAAATGGGGCCAAAGGCAAAATTGGTCTCAAAGGCCATTGAGAAGTAGCCATCGGCTTCCTCGTTCTTTGACAAGCATCATAGCTTTGGATATGAGCATGCACATCTTTGTACATGGTAGGCTACCAATACCCTGCCGAAAAAAATTTCTTTATAGTATTCTTCAGAGCATAGTGTCCTCTCAATGCTTTGGAGTGTAAAGATTCAATCACTCCTCCTACTTTGTATGACTCCAAGCATCGCCAAAGTACTTCGTCTTCGCCCATCTTAAATAAAATGTTTTGTTTGAGCTGGTACGGCCTCATTTTCTTGAGAAAGACTGCCCTATGCTCCGGGTCCATCCCTTCAAGACAATGGAGAGTATGCAGATGATGATATTCGGCTGCCTACCTCGTACTTTGCATTGCTGACAATTGATACAACTCTTCGTCAAGGAACCAATCGTCAATTTCCCACTCCTGGTCTTGAGTTTCTAACCTGGACAGGAAGTCTGCATTCAAATGCGAAGCTCCCTTCCTTACTTGTACAGTATATGTGAATTCTTGTAACAACAAGATCCATCTTGCAATTTGCCCGGATAAATCTGCCTTCTTGACCAAATGTTGCAATGCGTAATGGTCAACATAGAAGTCAAACTCGTACCCCAATAGATAATGGCAAAATTTCTTGCAGGCATACACCATTCCGAGTGCTTCTCTTTCAGTCGTCGAATAGTTCTTTTTAGAAACTGAAAGTTGTCGGTTGGCATAATACACCGGGTAGTCCTTCTTCTTTTTGTCCTTCTGACTTAAGACGACTCCGATGGCCATGGACAAAGTGTCCACATATACATGAAAAGGGACGTCCCAATTCAGGGCCCTTGGTTGGTTGGACTTCCCAATTGGTGCTTCAACCAGCTTCTTCTTCAACACCTGGAAAGCTTCTTCTTGATTTGCTTCCCACAGATAGTCTTCGGATTTCTTCAAAAGCTTGGTAAGGGGTGCAGCAAGCACTGCATAATTTGACACGAAGCATCTGTAGTATCCGGCAAGTCCCCAGAAGGCTCTCAGCTCCCGGATGTTCTTCGGTGATTCCAAAGCTGTGATTATCTTAACCTTCTTGACATCGACTCCAATACCTCGGCTTGACACCCGATGCCCCAAAAGAATTCCCTCCTTCATTGTGAAGAAGCATTTCTCCGGGTGTAATGACAAGCCAGAAAAATGACACCTTTCAAACGTTTGGCAAAGGTAATCTAAATGTACATCTCTTCACCCAAACACACAAAAATCATCAATGAAAACTTCCACAAATTTTCATAGGAAATCTTTGAAGATTGAATTCATCATCCGTTGGAAAGTAGCAGGAGCATTACACAACCCAAAGGGCATTTGATTGTAAGCAAAAGTGCCCCAATTGGTCGTGAATGTGGTTTTATCCTTATCATCTTCTTGAATGGATACTTGATTGTACCCTGAAAATCCATCAAGGAAGCTATAACAAGGATGACCCGCTACCTGATCTAAAATTGTATTGGTAAAAGGCAAGGGATGATGATCTTTCCTTGTGACTGCATTCAACTTCCGGAAGTCCTGGCACACTCGAATCTTCCCTGTTTTCTTCTTCGGGACAATGACAATGGGGGAAACCCATTCACTGCTTAAGACAAGGAAGATGATTCTGGCCCCTAAGTACTTATCGATTTCATCTTTCACCAAAAGCAAGTACTTTGGGTTCAGACGGTATTGTCGCTGACGAACCGGAACTGCACCTCAACCAGATCAATCCGGTGTTCTTGTTATTCTCATGGAATACCCAGCATTTGATCAATAGACCAGGCAAATACATCTTGGAATTCTATGAACATTGCAGTGTATCCTGCCAACTCCTCCAAAGTGACTGTCTTTGAAAATTTCAAAATTTTTCCTTCAGTCAATAAAACATTTCGACAACCATCGGGGTTGATGACTCCTTCAACGTGGCTTACTCGGCTTAACCCAAGGCAAGCTGCCATCAAACCCCCTTCCTCCAAGTCAGGTTCACACGAGGCGAGGTCATATAGATCTTCATCTTCAACATCCACCTCATAACATTCCAAATAGTTAACTTGGACTTCGTCTTCAGATTTGTCTGAGGATGAAGACGATGAGTCTTTGGATTCATCCTCCTCTTCCGACAAACTTTTTTCAGTTCCACACCAAGAAGGTGATCCGAAGTCGGCTCAAGACATTGATCCTCCCGATCACATCTAACCTCCGAATCGCATGATTTCTCACTGCAAATTTGGAGTTCTTCTTTCCTCCTCCCATCTCTCTTGCTTTCTCACTGTCTCTTGATTTCACTCTTGCAAATTCTCCCTTACACACAAACGCGTTTCCAACTCTATTTCCCTTCCCATGATCACCTATAGGACGACTTCTCAACGGCAAAGGAAAATTACTTAACATTTCGTCGTTCCAAGTTCGATTTTTATAGAGTTGCACTTTCTTTGTCTTTCTTCACTTTGAGTTTCTACCAAGAAATCACACCTCATGCATGCACCTGTCACTGTCAATCATACTTCGTGCATATGGGCCGCCGGTTTTTGAACGGTCCCTTCTTGAATTTCTCGCCTTGACAAAAGGTTGTTAGACTGACTTTGCCTCGGGTTGAGCTCCCCCCGATATGAAGACTCCTTACTTCGGGTTGTATGCTGATAGGGCATTTCTGAGTACTTTGCCTTATGACCTGAAGTCACTTTACTTCGGGTTTCATCCCAAAGACTCTTTTCTTTGCCTTCTTCGGCCATACAGGCACAATCCAACTTCTCTATACACTTCTTCTTCTTTATTTTGAAAAAAACAAAAAATGTGGGCACCACAAGGCGCACAAGTCGGAGATCACACTTGGTTAAAACATAAATCCAGTTTTCATAGAATAGAAGACCTTCCTTGAAGGAGAATGTGTTGTACTCCTTGTTACATATTGCAAGATGACCTTGTATCATCTGAAAGAAAAGATCTTGTTGTAATGTGGTCTTAAAGTTGATTTAGACTTTGGAGTCAATTGATACCATCATTATTGCCATTGTGATGAGAGGAAGAGACTTCAAATCAGGTTGTCATGATAGTGCATCAAGAATGATGTGGAACTAACTGGGTTTGTACTCAAGTTTGATATCCAACAATTGTAGTTGTTCTTCCCATCGATGATGTTGACTCTTTATTTCCTCCAAGTGTAATGTCTACTACAAAGGTTTGTGATCAATTTGCATGATCACTTGTTTTCCCAAGAGATAATGCCTCCATACCTTGGTTGCATATACCATTGGTAGTTGTTCTTGATCTCAAGTAGAGTAATTCCTTTTTGATGTATTTAGTCTAAGACACAAAGGCAATAAGATGTAACCCATCTAGGAATTCTTGTTGCAACACATCTCCAATTGCAAAGTAAGAAGCATCAAAATCAACAACACAAGGTAGTTGAGGATCATATAGTCGAAGAATAGGTCTTGAAGACACCATTTGTATTAGCTTCTAGAATGCTTCTTTGTGCTTGTTGGTCCACTAAAAGCTTAAGTTCTTTCTCAAATGATTGATCAATGGTGCAATTACATGAGCATAGTAATGAATGAATTATTGGTAAAAATTGGCCAATCCATTAAATGCTTGTACTTTTGTAGCATCCTTTAGAATAGACCAATCAGTGATTGGCCGCACGAGATAAATTGGCAGAGTTGAGGCAGATTGGCTTAGTGAGAAGCTACATCACACAATTTTAGAACATCATCATGCAAATTCTAGATATCCAAGAAGGTGAAGTTCTGGATCGATTTGTGCGAGGATTGAAGTCACAAACCAAATTGGAGGTGACCATGCAAGAGCCACAAAACATAGAAAAAGCCATGCAATTGGCTGAACATTTTGATTCCTTGGTTGCGACAACTTGGTCTTGACCTTGACCTACACAAAGCCTACCAATACACTATGCATGAGTGGAAGAACCGGTACCAATGGAGATTGATGCTATCCAAAGAAGACCACTTGGCATAGTTGATAGAAAAAAATTATGACAAAATGGAGGTTGCTTTTATTGTCACCAAGTTGGACATTGCATTGCTGAATGTCCACTTAGGAATGAGCGACCTTGACAAGTTACCCAGATGGAGTTTGTGGAACAGAATGATTAGGGAAACAAAGAATCCCAATAGGAGATTTCGAGCCGCCTACTGGGAGCTTGATTAGTTCCAATAGGATTGAAGGCTCGACCTATGCAAGTTTGCTTCACTTGCAAGGTACAATATCTAATCGGGGTTGTAGGATTTTGGTTGATTCTGGAAGTTCAAAGAATTGCATGTCTATGCAAGTAGCAAAGGAATTGGGTATTCCTATCAAGCCAGTGTTTGGAAGTAGTTTGATGATGGCGGATGGTAGAAAGGGTTCTGCATTCTACACCTCACATCCTGGTACCTTCAAGACTGGGAAGGAGTATTTGGAGTGTATGAGGTTTGTAGTGGCACCTCTACACTATGATATCATTTGGGGTCTACCTTGGCTTGAACGTCATAAGGTTCAATGTGATTGGACCCGACAACAAATTCAAGTACAACACCAAGGTAGAAATTTCCAATTAGGTTGTCTGGCACCTCTGAGTAAGATGCCTAAGAATAGTCAGTCCCAAGATGGGAAGTTTGTCAAGAAGGTAGCCATAGAGCAAATCTGGAAGGGAGATGAGTCTCAAGATGGGAAGTTTGCCAAGAAGGCAACCATGGAGCAAGCTTGGAAGAGAGATGGGTCCCTAGAAAGGAAGTTTGTTAGTGAAGTGGCCATAGAGCAAGCTTTGGAGGAAGATAAGTCTGTATTTGTGGTGTGGATCAAGCCGATTGCACAAGAACAACTGAGGAGGGCCAAGAGCCTCATCAAGCAATGGTTGATTGGATAGTTCAGGAGTTTGCATATGTGTTTGTGGATGATCTACCAAAGGGATTACCCTCCAATCAAGGTATGCCTTTCAAGATCAAGTTATTGCCAAGGAGTACTCCAATGAGTAGACCAATCTATCGGCTCTCACCAAAGGAGTTGGAGGAGTTGCAAATAACACTTACAGAGTTGTTGGAGAAGGATTTCATACAACATAGTACCTCTCCTTGGGGAGCACCGGTACTATTTGTTCCAAAGAAGGATGGAGGACTTCATTTCTATATTGATTATCGTGGACTCAATGAGCAAACCATGAAGAATGCATATCCCTTGCCTTGGATTGATGACCTACTTGATCAACTAAGTGGAGCACGCTACTTTTCCAGGCTGGATCTTCATAGCGGCTATTGGCAAATTCCTATTGAAGGAGAGGACGTGCAAAAGACAGCTTTTCGCATAAGGTATGGACATTTTGAGTGGAGAGTTCTACCTTTCGGACTCACTTATACTCCAGTAGTCTTCATGGATCAGATGCATTGGGTGTTGGAGGGACTATTGGATTGGTCCGTGGTGGTGTTCTTAGATGATATGTTAATCTATAGTAGGACAGAGGCAAAACACGTGAATCATGTGCAAGAAGTCCTAAGACGACTACAATAGTGGAAATCTCACTACAAGAAGTCAAAGTGTGCTTTTTGGCAAAAAGAGGTTACCTTCTTGGGTCATAAGATCTCATTAGAGGGGATCAAGATGAAAGAAGAGAAGATCAAGGCCATTACTGATTGGCCTACCCCAAAGGATGCGACAAAAGTACGAGCATTCAGTGGATTGGCCAGTTTTTACCAACGGTTCATCCACTATTATGCTCACGTGGCTGCACCATTGATTGACCTCTTGGGAAAGAACTTGAGCTTCTAGTGGACCACCAAGCATGAAGAAGCATTCCAGAAGTTAAAGCATATGGTGTCTTCAAGACCCATTCTTCAACCATATGATTCTCAACTACCTTGTGTGGTTGATTTTGATGCTTTTAACTTTGCAATTGGAGCTATGTTGCAACAAGAATTTCCAGATGGACTACATCCTATTGCCTTTGTGTCTCATCGACTAAATACAGTTGAAAGAAATTACTCTGCTTGAGATCGGAAACAACTTGCAATGGTATATGCCACCAAGGTATGGAGGAATTATCTCTTGGAGAAACAAGTGATCATGCGAACTGATCACAAGCCATTGTTGCAGACCTTACACTTGGAGCACATGAAGAGTTGGCATCATTGATGGAAAGAGCAACTCCAATTGTTTGACATCAAACTTGAGTACAAACCAGGTTGGTTCCATGTCATCCTTGATGCTCTATCACAATGACCTGATTTGAAGGCTTTTCCTCTCATCACAGCAGCAATTACAACGGTGTCCATTGACCCTAAGGTCCATAATGAGTTTCAATCAACTCTACAACAAGATCCCTTCATTCAAATGGTACATGATGGTCTGACAACATGCAACAAGGAGTACAACACCTTCTCCTTCAAGGAATTTATTACATGCAGACCAGATTTATGTTCTAGGCAAAGATGATCTTTGACTTGTGTGCCTTCAAGAAGCCCATGATTTACCAATAGCTGGTCACATGGGAGTGGACAAGACCTTGGGCACCCTCCAACGCCAATGGTGGTGGCCCAACATGACACGAGATAATCAAGACTTTGTCCAATCATGTGAGAGTTGCCAATGTAACAAGGCCAACAACTAGAAGCCGAGTGGACTCCTTCAACCACTCGCCATTCCATCCGCTCGTTGGGAGCATGTGAGCTTGGATCTCATCACATCCTTGCCAAAGACAAAACAAGGACACACCGCAATCGTGGTGTTTGTGGATAAGCTTAGTAAGCAAATCCACTTGGCACCAACCTGTGATACCGTGGATGCTCCAACCTTAGTGCAAATCTACTTCGACAATATCTTCAAGCATCATGGGATGCCACGTGTACTCATCTCCGACCGTGATCCTTGATTTATCAAGAAGTTTTGGCAAGCACTCTTCCAACTACTCGTCACCAAGCTTGCTTTGTCCACGGCCTATCATCTTCAAATTGATGGACAAACCGAACGTGCAAATTGTACATTGGAGGATATGTTGCGGGCCTTTGTCAATGTCTACCATACAAACTGTGATGAATATCTTGCAGCTGCAGAATTTGCCTACAATAATTCCAAACAGGCAAGCACCGGATTATCTCCCTTCTTTCTCAATTTTGGCTAAGATCTGCTTGTTCCAGATTCTCTTCTTGCTCCACTCCCTTTCAGGTTCCTCATACTTCCACATTCTTGACCACTATATCCCAATCTCTCCAACAAGCCAAGTCTCACCTCCTTGTTGCTCAGAATCGCCAAAAATATATGCAGACCACCATCGTCATGATCTCACCTTTGAAGTTGGTGATAAAGTCATGCTATCCTCTAGTAACCTCCCTCTCCCACTTGATACCCAAGTTCGTAAACTTGCTCCTTATTGGATAGGACCCTTTGATATCACCTACATTGTCTCTCCTGTTGCTTATCGACTTGCCTTGCCTTGCCTTGTCACATGCATATCCATCCTATCTTTCATGTTTCCAAGTTGAAACCCTTTGTTCCTAACCCCTCTTCCTTTTCCTCTCGAGTCCAACCTCTTCCTTTGCTTGTCCCTATCAATGATCATGAGGAGTGCAAAGTTGATCATATCCTTGCACATTGCCATATTCAACAAGGCCGTTGCCAACATACGGAATACAAGGTCCTTTGGAAAGGGTATCCCCTTCATGATGCCACATGGGAACCTCTTTCCCACCTCCAGAATGCATAGACGGCCATCAAGGAATTTGAAGCTTCACTGGCAATGAGGACGTCACCAACTAGCGGCGGGGGAATATGTAACAATATGGAGTTTAGCGACAAAGTTAGTAGGGCTTACAAAGTAGAGAATAAGACAAAATTGCCTAGAATATTCTAGAAGTATCTAAGAAGCTTCTTGGGAAGCTTCCCAACTAGTTAACTTGCACCCTAAGCAGGTAGCTTCTAGAAGGAAGCTTTTAGAAGCTTCTAACTAGCTTAGCTTGCATGCCAAGAAAGCGGCTCAAGGAAGCTCCTTGAGAAGCTTCAAGGGTCTTGTATGCTACCTATAAATACCAAAGCCGAAGCTCATGCTAGGCATTTGGAGTTTTCCTTCATTCAAGTGTCCCAATGTGAGCTTCCATTCTCCTATTTCTCTCCTTGGTTTTGGTCTTTTACAAAGAATATTGGAGCATTAGTGAGCCCAAAAGGTAAAACTCTCCATTCAAAATGCCCATACCTTGTGCAAAAGGTACTCTTTTGCACATCTTGCTTATCAATGGGGATTTGCTAATAGCCATTGCAAAGATCCAACTTGGAGAAGTATTGTGTTCCACTCAATTGATCAAGCAAGTCATCAATTCAAGGCAAGGAATATGCAGTCTTCATTGTTTGTTTATTGAGTCCATGGTAATCAATACAAAATGAAGTCCTCCATCCTTCTTTGGAAAAAATAGTACCGGCACTCCCAAAGAAGATGTACTATGTTGTATGAAATCCTTCTCCAACAACTTTGTAAGTGTTATTCACAACTCATCCAACTCTTATGGTGAGAGCTGATAGATTGGCCTACTCACTAGAGTACTCCTTGGCAATAACTCAATCTTAAAGGGCATACCACAATCAGAGTGTAATCTCTTTGGCAAATCATTGAGAAACATGTCTACAAACTCCTAAGCTATTTGATCACCCATTGCTTGATGAGGCTCTTGACCTTCCTTAAATTCTCCTTGTGCAATCAGCTTGATCCACACGGTGAAAATAGACTTATCTTCCTCTAAAGCTTGCTCTATGGCTACTGTGACAACCCAGCAAATATCACTTTTCTGGTAAGAAAAGTTTGTTCCCGCAGAGATACGAGTCACAAATGTCTAAATATGAAGTCAAATAATAACATGTAGTTCTTTTTGGTTGCGTCTTTAATCTCTCAGGTAGAAACCACACCCAGAAGAGAGTAACAAGCACTGATTTGCAGTCTTGTCACAAATTAGCACTCCATAATCACAACTCCATCAATTCTTTCCAAACAATCTTGATTGTGATGATTTAGGCTCTCCCAAAAATTAAACTTCACTGCAAAACGACTTTGTCTCAGAATTGTGTTCCACTCCTCCACTGAAGGTGCAACTTCCTCGATTGAAATTGCTTCACATCAACTTCGCACTGCACTCACAAATGCAAAATACTACCAACACTACAATTCCTCTCAGATCTGTCAAGGCATTGCTTTGATTGCACTTCACTCAAGATCAAACACACAAAATGAAGATCAAGGCTGTGGAATCCAACATCCAACAAGCACACTGACTTGCACTTCAAATTTCTTCACACACTCACAAACATAGACACAAAGTTGATACTCGAAATCAAGCTCAAGCGACAAGCACTACTTCACAGCACTTTGCTTTATCTATTCTCATAAATAATGAGCACTGAACAACATTTGACTGCAAATGCCACTCTTAAATAGTGAAGCAATCGACAATTATATTCCTAATGTACCTCTTCCTAACAACTCTACAAACCTATAGATCCAAAATGACAATGCACCTCTTCATATCAGCCTATTCAAATCTCAAATTGGTTACTAATCCAATCTGATGTCTACTTCTTCCTCGTCTTTCAAACCCGATCCCAAAGTAACTTTACTTCCTACTACTCTATCCTCGGGTTTCATAATTCCTACATCTTCTACCAGATCTAACAATTCTCTTTCTTGATCTATCATTTCACTTCGCCTTGCGCCTCAACCAAACTCCTCTTTGAATCATAATCTTCTTCTCCTCCGGCTCGGGTACCTCATCCTCCAATTTTGCATTATTCTCTTCCTGGAGCTCCACCCAAACTTCTTCTTCTTCTGTAGGTACCGACGTCATCTCCCCACCTTCATCACTATCGCTACTTGTATCCCCACTTTGTAGCGTAAGCTCAGGTTCCTCCTCGTGTTCCGAGTCTTCAGACTTGCACTCGGCTTTGCCTTCCGAGTCTTCTTCCGATGATGCAATCACCACCATACCTTTCCTCGGGTTTCCTCTCCTGGTCTTCCGAGGTCTTGTCTTCTCTACGTCTTCACCTTCTCCTTGTTGACTCCGCTTCTTTGACTTTGGAGTACTCACTTCTACCTCCGCACTCTTCCATGTCTACGTGTAGTACTCATTAGTGCTTCGGATTTGAAGAATATATTGTTGCTCCTCCGCATCGACTTCCCTTCTCAAGTCGGGATGGAAATGAGACACCATTCTACTGCGCTTCGCCGCATTGAGCAAATTCAACCCGAGGTAGAAATGTGCTACAAATGGCATGATGTAGTGTGGAGGTGACTTATCCCGCAAATTCCACACCATCTGCCTTGTTCTTCCATGGAAGCACCTCGCCCAGTTGATAGGTTCTCTTGCAAACATCTTTTGGAAGAACACCGCTTGGTGTTTCATCACATAAGTTGTCCTCTCCGGCTTCAGGATTGCCATGAGAGCACTCATGATCCCTCTCTTCACCGGATCTTTGTAATTCTTGACCTTATACCTATTCTTCATCCTCTTCGAAGAGAAGGCATCCCTCACTTCTTGGGTTTCCTTGGCTACCTCTCCCTCCCCCAAGAACGTGGCACCCTACTCTATGCCTGCCTCTCTTCCGAGTACCAATCTCCAATCAGACTCTATCCAACGAGTTGGATTTCCTCTCTTCTCCTCTTCCTTGAGGCCATTGAGACACTTACTCTTGATTATCTTGGTCATGAACCCTAGAAAACTCACGTTCTAGTTCCATGCCAAGAATGTGATCCGAAGTTGGCTCAAGACTTTGATTCTTGTGGTCACATCTAACCTCAGAATTGCATGATTTCTCACTACAAATTCGGAGTTCTTCTTTCCTCTTCCCATCTTTCCTGCTTCCTCACTGTCTCTCGGTTTAACTCTCTCGAATTCTCCTCTACACACTAGCGCGTCTTCAACTCTACTTCCCTTCCCACGATCTCATGTAGGACGACTCCTCAACGGCAAAGGAAAATTGCTTGACATTGCTTTGTTGTTAGCCCGGTATTTATAGAGTCGTGCCTTCTTCATCTCTCTTGAATTTGAGTTTCTACCAAGAAATCACACCTCTTGCATGCGCTTGTCACTGTCAAGTGTACTTCATGCGTATGACTGCCGGTTTTTGAATGGTCCCTTCTTGAATTTCTCACCCCAAAGAAACTTTGTTACATTGTCTTTGCCTTGGGTTGAGCTCCCCTCAATACAAAGACTTCTTACTTAGGGTTGTATGCTGACAGGGCAAGTCCGAGTACTTTGCCTTATGACACGAAGCCATGTTACCTCGAGTTTCATCTTGAAGATGCTTTTCTTTGCCTTCTTTGGCCATACAAGCACAATCCAACTTCTCTATACACTTCTTCTTCTCCATTTCAAAAAAACAAAAAATGTGGGTACCACATACCCCCTCCCTCAAATGTGAGCATCCCCGCGAACATGGACCTCGGGTGTCTTAGAGACTTTCAAATCTATGGTCCAATATCTCCAAACTCTCCACCTGTTTACTCGAGTGGCAAAAGGATTGCCCTCCAGGTCTATAAGCTGCATGGACCCATTTCATAAAGATGAAGAACTCAATAGGGCCCATCCATCTCAAATGCAACTTGCCTAGAAAAAATATTCGGCGATTGTCATATAACAAAACCAAATCTCCTTCTTGCACAACCACAGGCTTGATATGCTCATTGTGCTTGACTTTCCTCTATGCTTGTACTTCCTTCGTGGTTTGCATTGCATCGTCTCTTTTCTCTTCTAACCACATTAGTTGATGGATCTAAAGATCCTGGCTTTCTTCCTCCGACAGTAGTTCTTTGCAAAGAATCCAATATGTCGGTACTTCAAATTCAACTGGTAGTATGAGATGCAAGCCATATGTCAAGAAGTATGGAGTTTATTTGGTTTTAATATTTTCTGTCATTCGATATGCCCACAACGCGGCTGGTAATTTTGTATCCCAGTCATAAGCATAATTGACAGTCACCTTATTCAAAATTTTGCAAAGTAACCCATTTGCCTTTTTTGTTAAGCCATTTGCTTTTGGGTTATAAGGAGTCATCTTCCGATGTTTAATCTGAAAGTACTTGGTTAACGCCTCCATTACAAAGTTCAAAAAATGTGTCCCTCGGTCACTAACCAATTCCAAAGGACACCCATATCGGGAGATGATGTTTTGAAAGAAAAATTCCGCCACAGTTTTGGCATCATCTTTGCAAGTTGCTTCAGCTTTGACAATCTTGGTAGCATAGTCCGTGCAAACCAAAATATATTGCTTTCTTGTGACTCGGATCATTGGTTGAATGGGTCCTACAAAATCAATTCCCCATTTCTCAAATGGGGCCAAAGGCAAAATTGGTCTCAAAGGCCATTGAGAAGTAGTCATCGGCTTCCTCGTTCTTTGACAAGCATCACAGCTTTGGATATGAGCATGCGTGTCTTTGTACATTGTAGGCCACCAATACCCCGCCAAAAGAATCTTCTTTATAGTATTCTTCAGAGCATAGTGTCCTCTCAATGCTTTGGAGTGTAAAGATTCAATCACTCTCCCTACTTCGCATGACTCCAAGCATCGCCAAAGTACTTTGTCTTCACCTATCTTGAATAGAATGCTATGTTTGAGCTGGTACGGCTCCATTTACCTGAGAAAGACTGCCCTTTGCTCTGGGTCCATCCCTTCAAGACAGTGGAGAGTATGCAAATAATGATATTCTGCTGCATACCTTGTACTTCGCATTGTTGTTCATTGATATAACACTTTGTCAAGGAACCAATCGTCAATTTCCCACTCTTGGTCTTGAGTTTCTAACTTGGACAGGAAGTCCACATTCAAATGTGAAGCTCCCTTCCTTACTTGTACAGTATATGTGAATTCTTGTAATAACAAGATCCATCTTGCAATTCACCTGGAAAAATCTGCCTTCTTAACCAAATGTTGCAATGTGTAATGGTCAACATAGAAGACAAACTCGTATCCTAGCAGGTAGTGGTGAAATTTCTTGTAGGCATACACCATCCCGAGTGCTTCTCTTTCAGTCGTCGAATAGTTCTTTTTTGAAATTGAAAGTTGTCGGCTGGCATAATACACCGGGTTGTCCTTCTTCTTCTTGTCCTTCTGACTTAAGATGACCCCGATGGCCATGGATGAAGTGTCCACATATACATGAAAAGGGACGTCCCAATTCAGAGCCCTCATAACTGGTGCTTCAACCACCTTCTTCTTCAACACCTGGAAAGCTTCTTCTTGATTTGCTTCCCACAGATAGTCTTTGGATTTCTTCAAAAGCTTTGTAAGGGGTGCAGCAAGCACCACATAATTTGACACAAAGCGTCTATAGTATCCAACATGTCCCAAGAAGGCTCTCAGCTCCCGGATGTTCTTTGGGGATTCCAAAGCTGCGATTACTTTAACCTTCTCAACATCGACTTCAATACCTCGGCTTGACACCCGATGCCCCAGAAGAATTCCCTCCTTCATTGCGAAGAAGCATTTCTTCGGGTGTAATGACAAGCCAGAAAAACAACACCTTTCAAAAGTTTAGTGAAGGTAATCTAAATGTACATCTTTTCGCCCAAACACACAAAAATCATCAATGAAGACTTCCACAAATTTGCATAGGAAATCTTTGAAGATTGAATTCATCATCCGCTGGAAAGTAGCGGGAGCATTACACAACCCGAAGGGCATTTGATTGTAAGCAAAAGTGCCCCAATCGGTCTTGAATGTGGTTTTATCCTTGTCTTCTTCTTGAATGGATACTTGATTGTACCCTAAAAATCCATCGAGAAAGCTATAACAAGGGTGACCAGCTACTTGATCTAGAATTATATCAGTAAAAGGCAAGGGATGATGATCCTTACTTGTGACTGCGTTCAACTTACGGAAGTCTTAGCACACTCGGATCTTCCCTGTTTCTTCTTTGGGACAATGACAATAGGGGAGACCCATTCACTGCTTAAGATAGGGAAGATGATTCTGGCCTCTAAGTACTTGTCGATTTCATCTTTCACCAAAAGTGAGTACTTCGGGTTCAGGCGGTATTGTCTTTGCCAAACCGGAACCGCACCTTCAACCAGATCAATCCAGTGTTCTCCAAATTCTTGTGGAATACCCGGCAGTTGATCAATAGACCAAGCAAATACATCCTGGATGTAAAAGACCAAAACCAAGGAGAGAAATAGGAGAATGGAAACTCACATTAGGACACTTGAATGAGAGAAAACTCCAAATGCCTAGCATGAGGTTTGGCTTTGGTATTTATAGGTAGCATACAAGCGGCACAAAAGGCTCATTATGCTTTTATGCTAAGTCGTAATGATATTATATTATTTACAAAATTTGAAGGGCTCGGGAATTCGAGGATCCTCAGGCCCTTGAGAAGCTTCTCAAGAAGCTTCCTCAAGCCGCTTTCTTAGAGTGCAAGCCAAGTTAACTAGGAAGCTTCTCAAGAAGCTTCCTTCTAGAAGCCGCCTACTTGGCGTGCAAGCTAAGCTAGTTGGAAGCTTCTAGAAGCTTCCTTCTAGAAGCTACTTACTTAAGGTGCAAGCTAAGCTAACCGGGAAGCTTCCCAAGAAGCTTCCTAGATACTTCCAGAATATTCTAGGCTAATTTGTCTTATGTGCCACTTCATGAGCCCGACTAACTTTGTTGCTAAACTCCATATTATTACATATTCCCCCGCCGCTAGTTGGTGACGTCCTCGTCGCCAATGAAGCTTCAAATTCCTGGATGGCCATTTGTGCATTTTGGAGGTGAGAAAGAGGTTCCCATGTGGCATCATGAAGGGGATACCCTTTCCAAAGGACCTTGTACTCCATATGTTGGCGACGGCCTCGTTGGATATGGCGACACGCAAGGATACAATCAACTTTGTACTCCTCATGATCATTGATAGGGACAGGAAGAGGGGGAGGTTGGACTCAAGAGGAAAAGGAAGAGGGGTTAGTAACAAAGGGTTTCAACTTGGAAACATGAAAGACAGGATGGATACACATGTGACAAGGTAAGGCAAGTCGATAAGCAACAGGAGAGACAATTTGGGTGATATCAAAGGGTCCTATCCAATTAGGGGCAAGTTTACAAACTTGGGTATCAAGTGGGAGAGGGAGGTTACTGGAGGATAGCATGACTTTATCACCAACTTCAAAGGTGAGATCATGACAATAGTGGTCCGCATATTGTTTTTGGCGATTCTGAGCAACAAGGAGGTGAGACTTGGCTTGTTGGAGCGATTGGGATATAGTATTCAAGAATGTGGAAGTATGAGGAACTTGAGATGGAGGGGGAGCAAGAAGAGAATCTGGAACAAGCGGATCTTGGCCAAAATTGAGAAAGAAGGGAGAAAATCCGGTGCTTGCCTGTTTGGAATTGTTGTAGGCAAATTCTGCAGCTGCCATACATTCATCCCAATTGGTATGGTGGACATTGACAAAGGTCCGCAACATATCCTCCAATGTATGATTTGCACGTTTGGTTTGTCCATCAGTTTGAGGATGATAGGCCGTGGACAAAGCAAGCTTGGTGCCGAGTATCTGGAAGAGTGCTTGCCAAAACTTCTTGGTAAATCGAAGATCACAGTCAGAGATGAGTACACGTGGCATCCCATGATGCTTGAAGACATTGTCAAAGTAGCTTTGTGCTAGGGTTTGAGCATCCACGGTATCACAGGTTGGTGCCAAGTGGATTTGCTTACTAAGCTTATCCACAAACACCAAGATTGCGGTGTGTCCTTGTTTTGTCCTTGGCAAGGATGTGATGAGATCCAAGCTCACATGCTCCCAACGAGCGGATGGAATGGCGAGTGGTTGAAGGAGTCCACTTGGCTTCTGGTTGTTGGCCTTATTCCGTTGGCAACTCTCACATGATTGGACAAAGTCTTGAACATCTCAAGTCATGTTGGGCCACCACCATTGGCGTTGGACGGTACCCAAGGTCTTGTCCACTCCCATGTGACCAGCTATTGATAAATCATGGGCTTCTTGAAGCCGCACAAGTCGAAGATCACCTTTGGCTGGAACATAGATCTGGTCCGCATGGAATAAGAGGCTTTCCTTGAAGGAGAAGGTGTTGTACTCCTTGTCGTGTGCTATCAGACAACCGTGTACCATTTGGAAGAAGAGATCTTGTTGTAGAGCTGATTGAAACTCATTATGGACCTTAGGGTCAATGGACACCATTGTAATTGCTTCCATGATGAGAGGAAGATCCTTCAAATCAGGTCATCGTGATAGAGCATCGGGGATGACATGGAACCGACCTGGTTTGTACTCAAGTTTGATGTCAAACAATTGGAGTTGCTCTTCCCATCGATGATGTCAACTCTTCATGTGCTCCAAGTGTAAGGTCTGCAACAATGGCTTGTGATCAGTTTGCATGATCACTTGCTTCCCCAAGAGATAATGCCTCCATACCTTGGTGGTATATACCATTGCAAGTTGTTCCCAATCTCGAGCAGAGTAATTTCTTTCAGTTGTATTTAGTCGGCAAGACACAAAGGCCTCGTACTTTTGTAGCATCCTTTGAGGTAGGCCAATCAATAATGGCCTTGATCTTCTCTTCTTCCATCTTGATCCCTTCTAATGAGATCTTATGACCCAAGAAGGTAACCTCCTTCTACCTAAAAGCACACTTTGACTTCTTGCAGTAAAATTTCCACTGTCGTAGTCGTCTTAGGTCTTCTCGCACATGATTCATGTGTTCTGCCTCTGTCCTGCTATAGATTAAGATATCATCTAAGAACACCACCACGGACCAATCCAATAGTCCATCCAACACCCAATGCATCTGATCCATGAAGACTGCTGGAGCATTAGTGAGTCCGAAAGGTAGAACTCTCCACTCAAAATGTCCATACCTTGTGCAAAAAATAGTCTTTTGCACGTCCTCTCCTTCAATAGGAATTTGCCAATAGCCGCTACAAAGATCTAGCTTGGAAAAGTAGCGTGCTCCACTTAGTTGATCAAGCAGGTCATCAATCCGAGGCAAGGGATATGCATTCTTCACGGTGTGCTTATTGAGTCCACGATAATCAATACAGAAACGAAGTCCTCCATCCTTCTTTAGAACAAATAGTACCGGTGCTCCCCACAGAGAGGTACTATGTTGTATGAAATCCTTCTCCAATATTCCTCCAACTCCTTTGGTGAGAGCCGATAGATTGGTCTACTCACTAGAGTACTCCCTGGCAATAACTTGATCTTGAAGGGCATACCTCGATCGGAGGGTAATCCCTTTGGCAGATCATCCGGAAACACATCTGCAAATTCTTGAACTATCTGATCAACCATTGCTTGATGCAGCACTTGGCCCTCCTCAGATTGTTCTTGTGCAATTGGCTTGATCCACACCATGAATACAGACTTATCTTCCTCCAAAGCTTGCTCTATGGCTGCTTCATTAACAAACTTCCCTTCTAGGGACTCATCTCTCTTCCAAGCTTGCTCCATGGTTGCCTTCCTGGCAAACTTCCCATCTTGGGACTCATCTCCCTTCCAGATTTGCTCTACAGCTACCTTCTCGACAAACTTCCCACCTTGGGACTGACTATTCTTAGGTGTCTTACTCAAGGGTGTCAGACAACCTAATCAGAAATTCCTACCTTGGTGTTGTACTTGAATTTGGTGTCGGGTCCAATCGAATTGAACCTTATGACGTTCAAGCCAAGGTAGACCCCAAATGATATCATAGTGTAGAGGTGCCACTACAAACCTCATACACTCCAAATACTCCTTCCCAATCTTGAAGGTAACAAGATGCAAGGTGCGGAATGCAGAACCCTTTCTACCATCCGCCATCATCAAACTACTCCCAATCATTGGCTTGATAGGAATACCCAATTCCTTTGCTACTTGCATAGACATGCAATTCTCTGAACTTCTAGAATCAACCAAAATTCTACAACCCCGATTAGATATCATACCTTGCAAGTGAAGCAGACTTGCATAGGTCGAGCCTTCAATCCCATTGGAACTAATCAAGCTCCCAGTAGGCGGCTCGAAATCTCCTACTGGGATTCTTTGTTTCCCTCATCATTCTGTTCCACAAACTCCATCTGGGCAACTTGTCAAGGTCGCCCATTCCTAAGTGGACATTCAGCAATGCGATGTCCAACTTGGCGACAATAAAAGCAACCTCCATTTTGTCGTAGTCTTTCTCTATCTGTTGTGCCAAGTGGTCTTCGTTGGATAGCATCAATCTCCATTGGTACTGGTTCTTCCACTCGTGGTATTGGTAGGCTTTGTGTGGGTCGAGGTTGAGACCAAGTTGTCGCAACCAAGGAATCAAAGCGCTCAGCCAATTGCATGGCTTCTTCTATGTTTTGTGGCTCCCGCATGTTCACTTCCAATTTGGTTTGTGACTTCAATCCTCGCACAAATTGATCCAGAACTTCACCTTCTTGGATATTTGGAATTTGCATGATGATGTTCTGAAATTGTGTGATGTAGCTTCTCACTGAGCCAATCTGCCTCAACTCTGCCAATTTATCTTGTGCGGCTTGGGTGGCATTTATAGTTTGAAATTGGCCAAGTATTGCATCCTTGAATTCTGCCCATGTCAAAATCGGTGTAACAATTTGTCGTTCAGCTCTTTCTACTCGGAATCGCCACCAAAGTTTTGCCACGCCATCCAATTGGCTAAAAGCCAAGAGAATTTGTTTCCGCTCGTCTTGAAGATTGGTGGCTTCAAAAAAACCTTCACAGTCAAACACAAAATTCTCCACTGTTCCTGGAAGATTCTTACCTTCAAACACCTTGGGTTTCGGAAATCAAATGCAATCTTCTCCATCTCGAACTGGGGCTCTGTCTATCTGTTCTTGTCGTTGCTGGTCTCGTTCATCCATCAATCAAGTAAGATGCTTGATTTGTTGTTGCATTGCAAGGATAACATCCGGTATTGCCGCCATTGCTACTACTCTATTCCACTACTCTCAATTTATCTAATTGATTAACACATAGATACAACACATCCACTGTTCTCCATAAGTTACAACTGGAAGTATCAAGGGTTCTTCTGACACGGTGATCATATGTAGAAAATCCTGCCCAAAGCGCAAGGTGATGAATTATATGAAACAATGCTTTGGTAATATATGGACATGAAAGTCCCAATAGTTTGGCGGAAGTGGATTTGGTGGTCCATAAATTCCATCCATCCCATTCCTGCTCTGATACCAATGTAAAAGACCAAAACCGAGGAGAGAAATAAGAGAATGGAAACTCACATTGGGACACTTGAATGAGAAAAAACTCCAAATGCCTAGCATGAGGTTTGGCTTTGGTATTTATAGGTAGCATACAAGGCCCTTGAAAAGCTTCTCAAGAAGCTTCCTCAAGCCGCTTTCTTAGAGTGCAAGCCAAGTTAACTAGGAAGCTTCTCAAGAAGCTTCCTTCTAGAAGTCGCCTACTTGGCATGCAAGCTAAGCTAGTTGGAAGCTTCTAGAAGTTTCCTTCTAGAAGCTACTTACTTAAGGTGCAAGCTAAGCTAACCGGGAAGCTTCCCAAGAAGCTTCCTAGATACTTCCAAAATATTCTAGGCTAATTTGTCTTATGTGCCACTTCATGAGCCCGACTAACTTCGTCGCTAAACTCCATATTGTTACACTAGAATTCTATGAACAGGGCAGTGTATCCTGCCAACTCCTCCAAAGTGACTATCTTCAAAAATTTTAAAATTTTACCTTCAGTCAAGACAACATCTTGACAGTCATCGGGGTTGATGACTCCTTCAATGTGGCTTACTTGGCTTAACCCAAGGCAAGCTGCCATCAAACCCCCTTCCTCCAAGTCAGGTTCACCCGAGGTGAGGTCATATGGATCTTCATCTTTGACATCCACCTCGTAGCATTCCAAGTAATTGACTTGAACTTTGTCTTTGGATTCGTTTGAGGACAAAGACGATGAGTCTTTGGATTCATCCTCCTCTTCTGATGAACTTGTTTCCCCGAGATGGGGAACTTTTGTCCAACTCACAGTCACCAGCTTCTGATCTTTGGATGAAATGTCCTTGAATCATAACTTTTGTTGATGCCAATCCACCACAACTTGGGCACTATACAACCAGGGTCTTCCGATCAACAGAGGGTAACTAGTCTTTGTCACTAGTCGCAACACAATGTAATTCAACTTGAAGGGCACCCCTCCAATGATCGTGGTAATGTTTGACAGCATGCCCAAAGGCCGTCTCCTGGTTTGGTCTACAAATTTCAAAACTTGGGGTGTTGGCTCAAACATATAATACCCCAATCGATTTGCACTATCCTCGCTCATGACATTCACACCGGAACCCAAATCAATGGGTATCAATGTGATCATGCACCCTGCAATCTCCGCGTCAACCTTGGGAGATCCCAGATTTTCTTGTTCAATATGATAGATAGCGGGCAGGTCCTTCTTTGACATCGGCCTCATCTTCTTAAGGGCCAAATTCAGCTGCTTCTTGTACAGCTTGTTGTCTTCCCACAATTGCTTGAATGTAATGTTGGCATTTGTGGCTGCCAAATCCGCTACAATATCATATTGGGGTACTCCTCCCAATTTGACCGTCTTTAGCTTTGGCTTCGGGTTCAAAGTCTCTCCATGTTCCATTTTGACTTCAGGACGTTTCAAAATGGTGACGGGATTGCTAGTGGCCTTAACCTAAGGTTCCTTGGGTTAGCCCACCTTGGCTTGGATCAGACCCTTTACTTCGGATTGGATGTCCACCGGAAAAACTAGAGGCTTCGTCTTCGTCTCCTCCTCCAAACTCAGTTCCCGAGTTTTGAGTAGTGCCTCCTTAAGTTCTTTCTGCAAGGCTTTAGCTTTGGCTTTCGAGAGGATCTTTTCCTCCTTGGCAGAAAGAATTGCCTTTGGGCGCAGTCTCTTTGCCTTTCTAGAAGACAATGAGGTCGTAATCAGTTCTTTGGGATCACACTTCTTCTTACTTGCGCATGTCTCAACCTTCAAAATTTCAAGGTCGGCCATTCCCCTTCCGAGGCCAGACTCCCTTCCTGAGGTCTCTCCTCCTCAAGCATGATGCAATTTACATTAGTATCCTCCCTTGAATAAATTGTTGCATGCTCAGCGGGGGTCTATACATATTTTACAAGCGGCTTTGGGTTCGGTAGGTGAGGGCATTGGTTGCCCGTATGGCCCGATCCTTTGCAATTTCCGCACAAGGGAACATACCCAATTTGCCTTCTTGGCTCTGGACAATTTGGAGACCAATGTCCCATCAAGCCACAATTGTAACAGGCTCTAGGTGCAACATTCTGAGGTCGATTTTGGTTGCTCATTGGTGGTCTTCATGGAGGAGCATTGGGGTTATACTCCCTTGGTCCAAACCTCAGACCTTGTTACAATGTGCTCGCCTGAGGCTGTACCTCTTGCATTTGGTACACAGCCTCTTCTTCCTCGTCTTGGTTCCATCTCGGAACCCAATCAATCTGCTGCACCGAGAATGCATTACAAGTATTGTATTTTGTGTTTGCATGGCCCGACTTGCCACATGTGGTGCACCATACATTCGATCTGCCAAATGTTGGGGCTTCCTTTTATCTTTAGCCCCAATCATCTAGATCTTAAAATCCAAAAACTCCTTGATGAGGGCATCCAGCTTGGTATCCACCTTATGTACACTCTTTGTTGGAGGAGTCATTGGTTTCTTACCCCCATGTCTTCTTACTGGTCTTGGCTTTGATTCTTCTTCAGATTCCAAAGAAGAGCTCAAAGATGTGGAGGATTCCTCCAAAGAAGGGGATGTACTGGGCAAAGCTCTCCTTCTGGGGTTCTTGCCTTTCTTCTTCTGATTTCTTTGGTTGCTGGCAGAGTAAGAGTGAGCCACCTCGTAACGGGCAATATGTTTGAGTACCTTGTCAAGGGAAGTTACATTCCTCTCCCTTGCAAAGATTTGAATCTCTGGTGAAAGTCCTCCCATGAACCAAGTAATGGCTTGGGCATCGGAGTAACCCACCACCCCTGATTGCTTTGGAACTCAGTTCAAGAGTGCCATGAACCACTTAGAGTAGTCTCTCAACTTCTCCTTCTTGCCTTGGTCTAAATCATTGAGTGCCGCAAAGACACTCATGTTGTAGTCAACCTCCCGGAATTGTTCTAGGAAGTTGTTTTCTCAAGTCTGCCCAGTCTGCCGGTACAAACCCCTTTTGGGTCACATGGGTGTACCAACTCCAAGCTTTCTTTTGGAGCAGACTTGGGAAAATTCACAGTCAATCCGCCGAGTCATGCTCCTTGTTAGCAAAGGAGATGACTTCAAATTCTTTGATGAATTCATTGGGGTCTATGTCTTGTTCTGTCCCCTTATACTTCTGATAGGCATATTGGGTGACAGGCAACAAAGTCATCATTCAATGCACTGGAATCGGTTGGGGTAGAGTTGAACTTGACGGAACCAAGGAATTGGCTAGAATGGACGCCGTGTTGTTAGCCCAAGGATTCCAATTTGTCAAATTCAAGGTAGGGTCTTCTTTGACAATTTCTGATATGAGGGTGTCAACTTCAACCCGGTTGGAAGATTTAGGATCAACACCTTTGATGTGTTCTTCAAAATTCCTTCAGGACAACCAAAGACTCGTTCGTAGAAGATGCTGACACTCTTCTTCCGTGAGTGTCTATGCTGTCTTTTCCCAAACAAAGTTCTTTAAGGATGCGACTTCCTTTACATGTATAGGGGAAGTCGGTGTATTGGGCCGTAATGCATATGTTTGGCCACTCGAGTCTTTCTTCTTTTTGGACAAAGAGGGGGATGCAAAGTAGCCTTGCCAACCGCCTTCGTGTTTCTTGTGGTCAAGTTCTCCTAGGGCTTCTTGCACTTTGTGAAGGAGTTGAAAATCCAATGCCTCTCATTTGGTTCTATCAAAAGTGGATGGGACTTTTAGACATTGGTCTTCTTCACGCTGCAATGCTCGTCTTTGAACTCTCTCTTCCTATTGTTCTCTTGATGCAGACATTCATATTGCTTTGATACCCAATTTTGAATTTGGCTTTGTATTCTTCCACTTCCGAGATTTGTATCCCCGGCAGCGGTGCCAAAAATCATGTGACAACCCGGCAAATATCACTTTTGCGGTAATCAGGTAAGTAAAATTCGTTCCCGCAAAGATACAAGTCGCAAATGTCTAAATACAAAGTCAAATAGTAACGTGTAGTTCTTCTTGGTTGCGTCTTTAATCTCTCATGTAGAAACCACACCCAGAAGAGAGTAACAAGCACTGATTTGCAGTCTTGTCACAAATTAGCACTCCATAATCACAACTCCATCAATTCTTTCCAAACAATCTTGATTGTGATGATTCAAGCTCTCTCAAAAATGGCACTTCACTGCAAAACAACTTTGCCTCAAAATTGTGTTCCACCCCTCCATTGAAGGCACAACTTCCTTGATTGAAATTGCTTCACATCAACTTTGCACTGCACTCACAAATGCAGAATACTACCAACACTACAATTCCTCTCAGATTTGTCAAGGCATTGCTTTGATTGCACTTCACTCAGGATCAAACACATAGAATGAAGATCAAGGCTGTGGAATCCAACATCCAACAAGCACACTAACTTGCACTTCAAATTTCTTCACACATGCACAAACATAGACACAAAGTTGATACTCAAAATCAAGCTCAAGCGACAAGCATTACTTCACAGCACTTTGCTTTATCTATTCTCAGAAATAATGAGCACTGAACAACATTTGACTGCGAATGCCACTCTTAAATAGTGAAGCAATTGACAGTTATATTCCTAATGTACCTCTTCCTGACAACTCTACAAACCTGCAGATCCAAAATGACAATGCACCTCTTCATATTTGCCTATTCAAATCTCAAACCGGTTACTAATCCAATCTGAAGACTACTTCTTCCTTGTCTTTCAAACCCAATCCCAAAGTAACTTTACTTCCTACTACTCTGTCCTCGGGTTTCATAATTCCTACATCTTCTACTAGATCTAACAATTCTCTTTCTTGATCTGACATTTCACTAGTGGGTAATCTATCTAACTCCTTATCTTCTGACCCACTCTTCTCTAATGTCCCCAATGGTAATTCCAAAGACATCTGCACTCCTACTTCATCTACTTTGGGTTTTGCTCTAACATCTTTCCAAAGTTTATCTATCTCTAATTTCACTAAGTCTAATCCGATCATGATATTGTCTTCTACTTCCAATATTTTCCTACCTACTTGAGTTCTGAGATTAATTAACAGAGAATTCAAGTTTGTATCCTTCGCATGTCTCCTCCTTGTCTCTTGCACCAACAACTTCAACTCGTGCAGCCTTGTCTCTTCAATACAAACACTGGCCTCTGTACTCAACATCGAATCATCCTGATTACGATCTCCTTCAATGGCTCCAATCTCATCTTCCTTTCACGCTCCCGATCTACAAGCCAATCTTCTCTGTACGTTGCCAATTCTGCCTCGAACTCGGCTTTCATAGTTTCCTTCTCCTTCTCCTTCTATACAATCTTCTCCTCCTGATTACAAAGTAACTCTTGTAATCTCTCTTCTTCCTTATATCTCACTGTCAACTCCCGTTGCCATAGTTGCTTCTTCTCTTCTTCACTCTCCATCACTCTATCGAGCTCTTGTTCCTTCTCTGCTACCCTTGCCATAGCATGGATAATTTCTAGTCTTGAATCAACAAACTGATGCTTCAAGCTTTCGTACTCCGCTACTTGTCTCTCCCTTGCTATGTCACTCTTCTTCACAAGTTCCTCTTGATACTTCACTTCTCTCTTCAAGTTCTCAATTACTTGACACTGCACTACTGCATCCCCTTGCAATACTTCCCTTTCCTCCTCACCTTGGATTATACTCTTCTTCAACTCCGAGTTCTCTTCTTCTAGTCTTGCTAATACCTGCAACACAATCTTCACCTCCAAACATTTTGACTGCATCTCTTTCTTCTTATGCTCTAGCTTCACTAACAACTGGCACACGATTTCTTGCAGGTACTCCATTCCATCACTTGCAACTACTTCAACCTACGGAGTGATATCCTTCTTCACCTCTTCTTCTCCTGATACTCGCTTTCTTCTCTACAGTCATTGTATCGGAATAGACACTTCACTTCCCGAACTAGCATTCTCCTCTTCCCTTGCCTTGCTCGGACCCGCTTCACATTTCACCTTGCGCCTTGACCAAACTCCCCTCTGAATCGTAATCTTCTTCTCCTCTGGCTTGGGTACCTTGTCCTCCAACTTTTCATTACTCTCTTCCTTGAGCTCCACCTGAACTTCTTCTTCTTCTGCAAGTACCGACGTCATCTCCCCACCTTCATCACTATCGCTACTCATATCTCTACTTTGATTAGTAGCATAAGCTCAGGTTCTTCCTCGTGTTCCGAGTCTTCAGACTTGCACTCGGCTTTGCCTTCCGAGTCTTCTTCCAATGATGCAATCACCACCATACCTTTCCTCAGGTTTCCTCTCTTGGTCTTCCGAGGTCTTGTCTTCTCTACATCTTCGCCTTCTCCTTGTTGATTCTGCTTCTTCAACTTTGGAGTACTCACTTCGACCTCCGCACTCTTCCCCGTCTACGTGTAGTACTCATCAGTGCTTTGGATTTGAAGAATATATTGTTGCTCCTCCGCGTTGACTTCCCTTCTCAAGTCGGGATGGAAGTGAAACACCATTCTGCTACACTTTGCCGCATTGAGCAAATTCAACCCGAGGTAGAAATGTGCTGCAAACGGCACGATGTAGTGTGGAGGCGACTTATCCCGCAAATTCCACACCATCTGCCTTGTTTTTCCATTGAAGCACCTCGCCCAGTTGATAAGTTCTCCTGCAAACATCTTATGGAAGAACACCACTTGGTGTTTCATCACATAAGTCATCCTCTCCGGCTTTAGGATTGCCATGAGAGTACTCACGATCCCTCTCTTCACCGGATCTTTGTAACTCTTGACCTTATACCTATTCTTCATCCTCTTTGAAGAGAAGGCATTCCTCACTTCTTGGGTTTCCTTGGCTACCTCTCCCTTCCCCAAGAATGTGGCACCTTGCTCTGCACCTACCTCTCTTTTGAGTACCAATCTCCAATCCGACTCTATCTAGCAAGCCGAATTTCCTCACTTCCCCTCTTCCTTGGGGCCATCGAGACACTTATTCTTGATTATCTCGGTCATGAACCCTGGAAAACTCACGTTCTAGTTCCACGCCAAGAATGTGATCCAAAGTCGGCTCAAGACTTTGATTCTTGCAATCATATCTAACCTCCGAATCACATGATTTCTCACTGCAAATTGGGAGTTCTTCTTTCCTCCTCCCATCTTACCTGCTTCCTCACTGTCTCTCAGTTTAACTCTCTTGAATTCTCCTCTACACACTAGCGCGTCTTCAGCTCTACTTCCCTTCCCACGATCTCCTACAAGACGACTCCTCAATGGCAAAGGAAAATTGCTTGAAATTGCTTTGTCATTAGCCCAATTTTTATAGAATCGTGCCTTCTTTCTCTCTCTTCAATTTGAGTTCCTACCAAGAAATCACACCTCTTGCATGCGCCTGTCACTGTCAAGTGTACTTCACGCGTATGACCGCCGGTTTTTGAATGGTCCCTTCTTGAATTTCTCGCTCCAAAGAAAAGTTGTTACACTGTCTTTGCCTTGGGTTGAGCTCCCCCCAATACAAAGACTTCTTACTTCAGGTTGTATGCTGACACGGCAAGTCCGAGTACTTCGCCTTATGACCTGAAGCCACGTTACCTCGGGTTTCATTCCGAAGACGCTTTTCTTTGCCTTCTTTGGCCATACAACACAATCCAACTTCTCTATACACTTCTTCTTCTCCATTTTGAAAAAAACCAAAAATGTAGGTACCACATTGCTTCACTAACAAACTTCACATCTAAGGACTCATCTCTCTTCAAAGCTTGCTCTATGGTTGCTTTTCTCACAAATTGCCCATCTTGGGACTCATCTCTCTTCAAGGCTTGCTCTATGGCTATCTTTCCAACAAATTTCACATCCTAGGACTGATTATTCTTAGGTGTCTTACTTAGAAGTGCCAGAGAACCTAATCAAAAATTCCTACCTTGTGTAATACTCCAAGGACAAGAGAAATCTTCAAGAGAGATACAAGAGAAAAAATACAGATTTCACACTCAATTCTCCAATGCTCCAAAGGAGCACCTTCTCTTTATTATATAGCCAAAGAGGATCTCCTCCAAGGAAGCTCCACCATAGGATTGGATACATGGATAGGTGACTGGTTAGCAAGCTCCACCCTCAGATTACTTGCTTGGATGGGTGACAAGTCGATCTTGGTCCCATATGGTTGGTCAAATAGGCTTTGACCGGAGGGATCTTTAGGGAATCTTCTTGTAGGAATCTCAAAATCACATGGAGAAGGTACCATTGGAAAGCTCTCAATGAGACAAACCAAGGAGGAGGGAAGGCCAACCTTTCATTTGTTGGGGGAGGGGGGAGGAATCTACACATTTTTTAGGCCTAATTCATCCATTTAGGCCTCCAAAATTGCCTCCAAAGTTTTCAGGCCTATTTTACCTTTTGCCCTATTAGTAGAAGTGCTCTTTTGGTGATATCTCTATTTGATCTACATTCTCTATCATGTGTAATATCATTTCAGATATCACCACCGCAAGTTTCACTTCTAGATCATATGTCTAGCTATTGATTCTAAAGTTTCCAAGCATGTTTTGGTTTTTGGCCTATTAGAAGAAGTACCCTTTTGGTGATACCTCTATCTGATCTACTTAGTCTATCATGTATAACATCCTTCTAGATATTATCAATCCAAATTTCATTTTTAGATCATCTATCTAGGTATTGGTATTACACCTTGGTGTTGTACTTGAATTTATCATTGGTTCCAATCAAATTGAACTTTGTGATGTTCAAACCAAGGTAGACCTAGAATGACGTCATAGTGTAGAGGTGCCACTATAAACCTCATACACTCCAAATACTCTTTTCCAATCTTGAAGGTAATAGAATGCAAGGTATAAAATGCATAACCCTTTCTACCATCTGCCATCATCAATCTACTTCTAATTATTGGTTTGATAAGAATATGTAATTCCTTTGCTAATTGTATGGACTAGTGATTTTTTGAACTTCCTAAATCAACTAAAATCCTACAACCATGATTAGATATCATACTTTGCAAGTGAAACAAACTTGCATAGGTTGAGCCTTCAATCCCATTGGAACTAATCAAGTTCCTAGTAGGCAGCTCAAAATCTCTTGTTGGTATTCCTCATTTCCTTGATCATTTTGCTCCACAAACTCCATCTGGATGACTTGTTGATGTCATCTATTCTTGAGCAAACATTCAACAATGCAATGTCAAATTTGTCAACAATAGAAACAACCACCATTTTCTTGTAGTTTTTCTCTATCTATAGTGCCAAATAGTCTCCATTGAATGACATCAATCTCCATTAGTGCCAGCTCCTCCATCCGTGTGTAATGTATTGGTAGGTTTTGTGGAGGTTGAGGTTGAGACCGAGTTGTTTCAACTAAGGAATCAAAGCATTTAGTAAATTGTATGGCTTCCTCCGTGTTGTGGCTCTTGCATAGTTACCTCTTATTTGGTTTATGACTTCAAGCTCCTCAAAAATTGATCTAAAGTTTCACTTTCTAGTATATCTGGAATTTGTTGGATGGTAATTTGGAATTGTGTGATGTAACTTCTTACAAAGCCAAGAAGCTTCAACTTTTCCAACCTATCTCATGCAGCTTGTGTGGTATTTATAGAATGGAATTGACCAATTATTGCACTCTTGAATTTTTCCCATGTCAAATTGGTGCAACAATTTGCCATTCAGCTTGCTCCACTCGGAATCACCACCATAGCTTTGCTATTCATCCAGTTGACAAGAAGCCAAAAGAATTTATTTTTGGTCATCTTGAAGGTTAGTAGCTTCAAAGTAACATTTTTTGTCAAACACAAATTCTTCATTGCACTCGAGAGATCTTGCCTTCAAAAACCTTAGGTTTTGGAAATTGGATTCGGTCTTCTTCTTGTTCTCAAATTGGTACTCTCTCTATGTGCTCTTGTTGTTGATGATCTCATTCATCCAACAATCAAGTAGGTGTTCAATTTGTTACTACATAGCAATGATAACCTTGGGCATTGTTGCCATGCCTAGTACTTTATCACACCACATGTAATCTATCTAATTTATTAACACATAGATGCAACACATCCATTGTTCTCCATAAGTTACAATCGGAAGTACCAAGGGTCCCTTGGACAAGGTAATTGTATTCAAAAATTATTTCCCAAAGTGTGAGTTGATGAACTATGTAAAAAAATCCCTGGGTAGTACTTGGATGCAAAATCCCAATGTTTTGGTGGAAATGGATTTGGTGGTTCATAAATTCTATCCATCTTACTCTTGCTCTGATATCAATTTAAAAGACCAAGACCAAGGAGGGAAATAGGAGAATGGAAGATCACATTGGGACACTTGAATGTGGGAAACTCCAAATTCCCAGCATGAGCTTCAACTTTGGTATTTAGATGGAGCATACAAGACTCTTGAGAAGTTTCTCAAGAAGATTCCTTCTAGAAGAAGTCTACTTGGCATGCAAGCTAAGCTAGTTGAAAGTTTATAGAAGCTTCCTTCTAGAAGCTATCTACTTATAGTGCAAGCTAAGCTAGTCTAGAAGCTTCCTATGAAGGCTTCTAAATACTTATGGAATATTCTAGGCTAATTTGGCCTATTTGTTACTTCATTAGCACTAACTAACTTTGTTGCTAAACTCCATATTGTTAGAATGGCCTATCACCCTCAAATGATTAACAAACTGAATGTGCAATTTGCAACTTAGAGGATATGCTTTGTGCCTTTATCAACATCCACTATACTAATTGGGATGAATGTCTTGCAATTGTGGAGTTTGCATAAAATAATTTCAAATAAGCAAACATTGGATTCTCTCTTTTCTTCCTCAATTTTGGCCAAGATCCACTTGTTCCACATTCCTTTCTTACTCCTCTTCCATCTCATATCCCTCATTTTCCACCTTCTTGACCGCCATATCCTAATCCTTCCAACAAGCCAAATCTCATTTCCTTGTTGCTCAATATCAGCAAAAACAATATGCGGACCACCATCATCGTGATCTCACCTTTCAAGTCAATGATAAGGTCATGCTCTCCTTTAGTAACCTATCCCTCCTAGTTGATACCCAAGTTTGTAAACTCACCCCTAATTGGATAGGACTCTTTGATGTCACCCAAATCATCTCTCTTGTAGCTTATCAACTTGCCTTGCCTTGCCTTGCCATATATGCATCCACACTATCTTTCACATTTCCAAGTTGAAAACCTTTGTTCCTAACCCATCTTCTTTTTCCTCTTGTGTCCAACCTCTTTTTCCTCCTCCTCCTCCTCTTGTTCCTATAAATGATCATGAGGAGTATGGAGTTGATCATATCCTTGTGCATTGCTATATTCAACAAGACCACCAACAATATACATAGTACAAGGTCCTTTGGAAAGGGTATCCCTTTCATGATGCCACATGGGAACCTCTTTCTCATCTCTAGAATGCACAAATGGCCATCTAGGAGTTTGAAGCTTCAATGGCAACAAGGATATCACCAACTAGTGATGAGAGAGTATGTAATAATATGGAGTTTAGCAATGAAGTTAGTTAGGGTTAACAAAGTAGCGGATAGGCCAAATTAGCCTAGAATATTCTAGAAGTATTTATGAAGCTTCTTGGGAAGCTTCTTGGCTAGCTTTGAAAAGGAAGGTAGGTAGCTTCTAAGTAGGTAGCTTCTAAAAGGAAGCTTTTAGAAATTTCCAACTAGTTTAGCTTGCATGCCAAGTACGCGATTTCTAGAAGGAAGCTTCTCAAGAGCCTTGTATGCTCCTTATAAATACCAAAGCCAAAGCCCATGCTAGGATTTAGAGTTTTCTCACACTCAAGTGTCCCAATGTGATCTTCCATTCTCTTATCTCTCAGCTCGATCTTGGTCTTTTACATGTGAAGTGACCATGGCAAACAAAGATCCCCCTAAAAGATCCCTCTATCATGTACTAACAACTGACTCCAAGACAATGACTCCTTTCTATGTCTACCCATGCTAGTAGTAAAGGGAAGCAAGAGAGCCATAGAATAATCGCACAAAAAGAATGAGACTTGCCAAGGATCCACTAGCCTCCCTAAGCTCTCTAAAGATGGATGTTGAGAGATGGTATTAAAAGCATTCTCTACATCCATATGTAGGATAACCCACTTTATGGATATCTAGGAGTGACTTGATGCTTAAGGAAATAATATAGCAACATCTTAGTATAGCTACTCCAAATTGATGTGGACTGAGTTGCTCTTGGAAGTGAGGTTGATGTTGGAGGATAATAGTGTGGCTAATCAAGTACAAAAAGATCTCTCCAAAGCAATTGGTTTAATGCTCCCTTGCCTTGCTCTATCATGGGAAGTCAAAAAATAACCACTAATACTTGACTAATTGACATAGGAATATTTCTCCTTGCTACTACTACAAGCCACCTAAAATAGTTGGATAAATCCAATAGAAGGATCGTTTGCCTAAAAATAATCTCTTAGATACTCATAAACCATCCTTGACAAGCTTCTTGAGGAGAGGCAAGGGGTAGTGCACAATGCTTGTGCAAAATGTGACCTATCAAGACATAAAAGTTGCTCATGTTGAGATTCTAAGACCGTTAATGGTACTCCCTTTCCTGGCATAGGATGTAGTGAGCATAGGGAAGAGATAATCTCATCAATAGTACTAGCAATAGATAAAAGGTGTAGATCTTGTGCTGCTCTACTAAACCCTCCCGCCTTACCCAATATCATACACCATTGTAATCAAGTAGACTCTATGGTATCTTGTGGCAAAATCTATCTCATAGAACATGTAGCCCCTATTGACTCCTCTTGTAAGGCAGCCCAATCCCTTGCTCAAAATTTATGAAATCTAGCAGCCACCTCTCTATGCCCTATACATCCCCCTCTACCATAAAAAGGAACCATCAAGGGAGTAAGAGGAATAAGAACCATGCTAACTCATCCAAGGAATCATGTGCCAAATGATCAAGCCTCATCATCAAGTGTATGAGGTAGCCTATGGAATAGATGTTGACATGGAAAAATCACAAATAACTCCAAGATACAACCCGCCTAAGATACTAACCACTCCCATGACTCAATTGTATCCCTAAAATGGTCAATGAAAGGATAGAGGAAACATGCATAATTTTGAGTGTCACCACTGTCAATGTGGTTGCTTGCCTCACTTGAGTATCCCAAGTGGTCAAATCATAGTCCTTATGTATCATTCACACATGGATCTTTACCCTACGAGGTAAAACATTGGTGACACACCACGCATGGTGTATCTTGAGTCATTCTAAGTGGCCCCATATGGAAAAGTGTAGCTATGGCTAGCACAAGAATAACAAGCATAATTATCATGCATATACACATTGCTATACAACATACATCATTTTTGACATCATACACTATAGAAGCACAACTCACACATAAGTCATACATGAACTCTAAAGTGCCACAATAATCAGTTCAACACCATGTATTCAATACCCCAAACACAAAATCTGACCATCGGAAAGTAGTCTATGAGTAACTACCAAAATACCTCTAACTATTGTCACTACTACTCCAATGTCCAAGCAATCTAGATATGATGCTACAAATGGCATGACAACTATCATACATATACACATCACTATACAACATACATCATTGTCAATGTCATACACTATAGAAGCACAACTCACACATAAGTCATACATGAACTCTAAAGTGCCACAATTGCTCCCCTAATTGGCATTTAGGTCCTTCTAACTCTAGATAGCTATCTACTCCAAGTATATGGTATACTCTATGGTGGGGAAAAGATCATGAGGCCAGGTGCTATTGAGCTCTATCGTTAGTTGCCTATTTGTAATCTATACCATATAAAGGATGAACTAGCTAGATAGTCAAGTACATCTAGGACATAACCATTGTCCCTATGGAACCATCATGAGAGAAGGAGTCAAACATACCATATGCCATCCTCTTGAACAATTATCACACACTAACATAGTAGCAGCTCCACCAGAAGAGCCACATAACATACACTACAAGCCTACACGTACAAGTGCCAAGCTTGGATCCATAGTACCATCAATGTTTGGGAGGTGGCATGGTGCACAATTGCACCATGCCACCTCCCAAACAATACCATCAAGTATTAATCTTTCCAAACAACACCATCAAGTCCTTCCAACACAAGGACTCCAAATGGCAAAACCTTGTGCACTCTGAAGATAGTGCGGCCTATAGAAACATCAAGTGTTGTCGATGTTGTTTGCTATATATACGTAGTCACCTAGATGAATTGACGGATTGAGGGTCTATAACCTCTTCCTTGAATGGTAGCATAGCATAAGATATTCTTATGCTGAGCAATTGCTAAGTTCTCAAAGGCTATTGGCAATCACTCTTTGAAAGATCTTTGCCCATTGAGAACATGCGCTCATCCATATATCTAGATCATCCAAGTCCAACACTACGGTAGCATCTTGACGAATGGCTGCAAGTAAATCTAGATCATGTCCATAGAGTAGAAAGTAAGGAGAGAAGGATGTTAAGGAGGCTTGCTGGCTGAACCAAAAGCCCATGGCAGACCAAGGTGACTGGATATCCCAATCTCCCAAGTGGCCTCTCTGCAAACCATACTTTTGCAATCCTCTCTTCACTGTCTAAGCCACTCTCCCTACTAAGCCATCTGCCTCAGGGTGATCTTGGGAGGTAGTACAATGATCAATCAAAGCCTTGTCACATTAGACCTAAAACTCTCCTAAGAATTCTATATCGTGATCAATCAAAACCTCAACTGGTGCACCAAAATAAGTAAGAACCCAATCCAAGAACAAGTAAGCCATCCCTTCACTAGACTTTTTAGGGAGTGCCACCAACTCAATCCACTCGGAGTCACCCACAACACCAATGCAAAGATAGTCTGTCACTAAGACATCATCATGAATGTCTCGCTGAATTGCATCACTATCTCCACTCTTTGGGTCTATGACCTCAATAACTCCTCTTGTATGCATTGAGAGAGATACCACCAAAGCCTCTAAAAATATACAAAGAAAGGCACATACATGCCAACCTAGCACCATCTTCTCATCTATCTCACCATGCCAACATGCTCCGGTCTGATCCTATTGGCTGGGACATAAGTTCCTACTCAACCCGTTTGTATTAGGGTTCACCACTCTAGGTCTATGAATAACCATGAAATCATCCTCATGTAAAATCAGAGCCCATTGTTCAAGCTTCCTTGAAAGCTTTTTGGACTCCATCAACCACTTTAGTAGCTGATGATCAGTGATGAGAGTAAAGGGGTTACCAAATAAGTAACATTGGAAATGTACTATTGCCCATATTTTTACCAAGCACTCCCGCTCACATGAACTATACTTTGCCTCCGCTAAATTATTAGAGCAAGTAGCATAGGCCACAACAAAGTCCTTCCCCTCATCATCATGCTAGGTGAGCATTGCTCCAAGCCCCAACATACTCTGATCAGTATGAACCTGAAATGGTCATCCTTTGATTGGTCTCCTCAAAATAAGAGAAAATGTCAACCTCTCCTTGAGCTCTACAAAAGCTCTCTCCTACTCATCTTCCCAACACCAATCTTGTGTAAGCTTGGTCAGCTTTGTCAAGGCCTTGGCAATGGCACTAAATCTTCTAACATAGAGGCAATAAGAGTTTTCCAACCCACAGAATGCTTGTACTCTACTCACATCCATAAGCCAAGGAATACATATAGTAATTGCTACCTTGGTCTACTAAACACCAAGTCCTCCAAGGTAGATAGTGTGATCTAAATACTAAAGTTGCTCATGGAAGAACCCACACTTTCCTAAGATATAATTTGAGTCCATGAGATCTCAACCTCTAAAACACCTCCAACAACTATCTCTCATGCTCTTCCATAATAATGCTATAAACAAAAATGTCATCAATATAGCATCAAGCAAAATCCATTCTAGTTAGGATCTTGTCCATGACCCTTTGGAAATTGGCAAGAGTGTTCTTTAACCCAATGGTAAGAACTTCCACTTGTATAACACATCTTTGCCATGAGGATCAATAGCCCAAAATGCTATCTTGGACTTATCCTCTTCCCTAATTAGCAATTGATGATATTTGCTCAAAAATCCAAAGTATTGAAGACCTTTGCATGCCCAATCATATCAAAGATCTCCTCTGGTGTAGGCAGGGCATACCAATCAGCCCTAGTGTGTAGCTTGATAGGACAATAATCTCCACACATCTGCCTATTTGTGTAGTTGCCATGCATATCCTTCTTGGTTGACATCACTATAGCTGATGCATACTTTCCATGTGAAATCTCTACCAGCCTCAAATATTTCTATACTCCATCTCTGAATCAATACTCTCTCCATGTCACTATATCAATAGGAAAACTAGTGTATTGCTAGTGAGCTCAATCCTTATACTAGGTCCTTTTAGAGCACCCAAATCCTTCATACTAAAGGTAAAACAACTTGTGTACCTCCTCACAAACATCCAAACCCTTTGTCTTTCCTCTCTTGTAAGCTTGGGTCCAAGATCTGGCTCTCAAGTATCCTCTTTAACTATCATAGGAGTGGAAGATGTATTGACCGGTTGCTACACTTGGCCCTTGGGAGCAATAGTGTCATGCTCCCAAGCACTAGAAGTCCCAACCTTACTGTGAAAAACTCTCTCTACTTTGGCTGCAAGCTCCATATGTTCTCTAGTTGCATCCCAAGTAGACCAAGGGTGTAATCCAAGTAGACCACTCTCCCTAGTAGCCATTGGTTGTGTCCCAAGAATACCTTGTCCACTCGGTCCATTGCTCCTATCATGTGCCTGAATTGTCTCAATAAGCATAGAGCTCACAAGTGTCCGAGTGGTGATGCCTATCAAGCACATCCTACGTTGCTCTACCAAACCAAAGCATAATCCAAGTCAAACAATTCAGGTCCGTAGCCTGACCTAACACTTGATGCCTTTGACATTATTGGAATAACAAATACCAATGTGAAAACCCATTGCTTGCTCTCTCTCATCGGGTTGGGCTCCACCAACTACTATAATTGTGAGTCTCAAACAAGTCCAAGACCTCCCTCTTGAAAAGCATGAGAGCTTGGGAAACTCATAAGTGTGGGCAAAGCAGCTTGAGGCTGTCCAACTAGGTTTACCACTGCCATAGGTGATCTATCAACTACTACCAACATCTAAGACTGATGCTCAACATCCAAAATCTCATCAATAATAAGGTGATCAAGTCATTGAATCCCATCATAAGCATGTTATAAAACCTTTCTAGGGTAAGAGGTTTGTCCATCAAAGATGGAGACAATGAGCCCGTGATCCCACTCTAGTTGCATCTAACAACATGGCAGGTCCCATCCAAGAATGAACATAATGTGTACTTGTGTAATACTCCGAGGACAAGAGAAGAGAGAAAACACAGATTGCACACTCAAACATTCCATGCCCCAAGGGAACACCTTCTCTTTATTATATAGACAAAGAGGATCTCCTCCAAGGAAGCTCCACCATAGGATTAGGGACACAGATAGGTGACATGTCAGCAAGCTCCACCCTTGGATTACTTACTTGGATGGGTGACCTGTCTGGTCTAGGTCCTATCTGGTTGGTCAAACGAGCTTTGACTAGAGGGAATCTTTTAGGGAATCTTCCTGTAGGAATCTCAGAATCACATGAGTAAGGTACCATTGGAAAGCTCTCGACGAGACAAACCAAGGGGGAGGGAAGGTCAGCCTTTCCTCTGTTGGGGGGGGGGGAATCTGCACATTTTCAAGGCCTAATTCATCCGTTTAGGCCTCCAAAATTGCCTTCAAAGATTTCAGGCATATTTCGGTTCCTACTCTATTAGTAGAAGTCCCCTTTTGGTGATACCCCTTTCTGATCTGTTTAGTCCATCATGTGTAACATCCTTCCAGATGTTACCAAACCAATTCTCACCTTTAAATCATATGTCTAGCTATTGGTTCTAAGGTTCTCAAGTCTATTTCGGTTTCTACCCTATTAGTAGAAGTACTCTTTTGGTGATACTTATATCTGATCTATTTGACCATCATGTATAACATCATTCTAGATGTTATACAAATTTCAAATTTCACATCTAGATCATATGGCTAACCCTTGGTATTACAGACCTCCCTCCTTTTAAGACGCAACGTCCTCATTGTGCAATTGTTGCTCAAATGCTTGCACCAACACCGGTGCATGCGCCAAATTGGCAGCGGGTTCCCAGGTTGCTTCATAGAGGAGGTAACCTTTCCATTGTACTAGATATTCCACCCGCGGATGGCAAGTACCACGCATGCGCTTTTGGAGAATCCGCTCCACTTCATATTCCTCTATGCCATCAATGACTGTCGGACAAGGTCGAATGTCCTGTGTGGAAGTACCTTGGCCTGATCGGGGAGCATATTTGCGTAATAGGGAGACATGGAACACTGGATGGATCTTCATGTGTGGTGGTAGCTCAAGGTGATAGGCCACAGCGCCGATGCGACGAAGAATCAAGAAAGGCCCAATAAAACAAGGTCTGAGCTTACAAGATCCAACTAATGTGAGGTTGGTTGTCGATAGCCACACTTGATCCCCAACATTGAACTCCATGTGCCTACGGTGTGCATCAGCATACTGCTTTTGTCGATTTTGTGCAATCTGTAACCTGTGCTTGGCGCTCTCCACATCTTGTTGGATTCTAGAAACAAATGTGTTGACTGCATCAACCTTGGTAGTCACTGGATGGATCTTCATCAAGCTAGAAGGTGTGAAGGGATGCTCACCATACATGAGGAAGAACGGAGTGACCTGGGTGGAGGCATTCACTGAATTGTTGTAAGCGAATTCCACCAACGGTAGTAGGGTGTCCCACCTCTCTTGCTCTTCTAAGGTGAAGCCGCGTAACATGTCTTCAATCATGCGATTAGCCCGCTCTGTTTGGCCATCTATTTGTGGGTGGTAAGCTGTAGACATGGCCAACTTGGTTTTGAAGAAACCAAAGAGTGTTTGCCAAAACAAACTGGTGAATTGGGTGCCTCTATCGGTGATGAGTACTCTAGACAAGCCATGGTGAGCAAAGACTGCATCTAAGTATAGTTGAGCTAGTTGTGGAGCGGTCACCTCCTTGGTGGTAGGACGTACATGAATCATTTTGCTGAGCTGGTCCACAAAGACCACAATGGAGTCAAACCCTGAGGTGGTCTTGGGTAATTCACAAACGAGATCCATACTCACTTGTTCCCAACGTTGGGTAGGAGTGGGAAGAGGTTGAAGGAGCCCTGTAGGAGCTTGATTAGAAGCTTTGTTCTGTTGACAAAGTAGGAAGCTACGCACATAGTCCATCACATTGTTGCTCATCTTGGGCCAATAGTAATGGCGCTTGACTGCCTCCAAGGTCTTGTCCACTCCGACATGAGCTGCAATGGCTAAATCATGACATTCTGCTAAAATGGTGGTGCGTAATTCTGGGACATTTAAGATCCACAATCGGCCCTCCCGAAAGGTGAGTCCTTGGGTGCTGGTGACACCTTTGGACGATTGCGCTTCTACAATCTATGGATCAGTTTTTGTAGCAACTAGAATCTCTTGCCAGAATTCAGGGTTAATCTTAACCTCTGCCGCCAAGTTGTTGGCCATTGGCATGCAGGTGAATGCATCTGCAAGTTGCTTCTTACCTTCCACGTAGGTGATTGTCATGTTGAAGCATTGTCGCCACTCTGCCCACCGAATTTGGCAACGAGATAGATCCTTTTGCGTCTCGAGGTAGACCAGAGGTTTGTGGTCTATCTCTACTACAAATGCCTTCTTGCCCAGGTAGTGCTTCCAATGCTTGGTTGCTAGAACGATGGCCAGCTCTTCTTGTTCTATGGTGTGGTAGTTGCGCTCTGCCGGTAACAACTTTCAAGAGAAATATGCAATTGGATGCCATCCATCATGCCACTCTTGTTGTAGGACTGCTCCTATTGCTACGCTTGATGCATTCATAGCCAACTTGATTGGACGTTTTGGGTCATACCACTTCAAGATTGGTGCATGTAGCAAGGCGGCCTTCAATTCTTGAAAGGCCAACTCTTGTGCAGTTCCCCATGTCCACTTCTTCCCCTTGCCAAGTAGTGCCGTTAAAGGCTGTGCAACCTTGGAGAAGTCCTTGACAAATCTATGATAGAATCTCGTCAACCCCAAGAAGCTCTTAAGTTGAGTCTGATCTTCTGGGGCACTCCATTTTTGAATGACTTCTATTTTATCTGTCAATACTTGAATGCCCTCTGCACTTACTTTATGCCCTAAGAAGTCTACTTCAGACTTGCCAAACTCACACTTTGAGATTTTGGCGTAAAACTGATTCTATCTTAGAATCTGGAGGACCTCTTGTAGATGTTGTTTGTGTTTTGTAAGCATGCTACTATATACTAAGATATCATCCAAGAAGACGATAATAGACTTATCCAAGTATGGACAAAATATGTCATTCATTAGGCTCATGAAAGTGGTAGGCGCATTGGTGAGGCCAAAAGGCATCACAAGATACTCAAAGTGGCCATACTTGGTTTGAAAGGCAGTTTTGTACACATCCTCCGCTGCAATTCAGATTTGATTGTAACCGCTCCGCAAGTCCAGTTTGGTGAAGTATCTCGCTCCATGGAGTTGATCAAACAGGTCATCCATGCGAGGTAAGGGGTATTTGTTCTTCACTGTTTGCTGATTGAGACCCCGATAGTCAATGCACATGCGCATTGTACCATCCTTCTTCTTCACAAACAAGACAGGAGCCCCATATGGTGATACGCTAGGTTGGATGAACCCTTTCTGTAGCATCTCCTCAATTTGAGTCTTACACTCCTCCAACTCATGAGGTGATAGGCGATATGGGGCCTTACAAGGAGGTGTTTTCCTCGGGAGTGTCTCTATGTGATCTACTCGCCTTTTAGGTGGTAATCCTGAGGGTAGGTCATCGGGAAAGACATCTTGAAACTCATCCAACACATCCTTCAATTTCTTAGGAATTTGTCCAGCGAGTTGTGCACTCTGGACTTCTCTTATTAGACCCATAAAACATCTATCGGTCTTACAGACAATTGTCGTCCCTACGACATATAGAGGCAATTTCTGCCTGTGTGATTTTTCTTTAACCCCAATGATTGACCATTGGTGGGTTCTCACTACTTTCTTCCTCCAATCCACCATTGGGTTGTACCGCTCCATCCATGGCATGCCTAAAATTGCATCATAACGGGCTAACTGTATCACTCGCCACTCAATTGCTTCCTGATATTCTCCTACAAAGAGGGTTACCCGTTGTCGTGGGGATTGTATGGTCTCGAGATTGCGTTGGGCACCTGGCTGCCTGCGCTTAGGCTTTTGGAGTGTTTTGTCCTTCTAGTACCGTCTATTATTAGTCCCGGCTCATTATTCTTGATCTCTTGGTTGGTCTATTATCCTCGGCTTTAATATGTTTTGGGTCTGGTGGGTTTTGCAGTTCTGGCCCAGACTGATCTTCTAGAGAGAATGATCTGGTGGGGTTTTGTGGAGTTGTCCACAAGTTATGCAACCGGACTCAATCCCGTGCAATTGGTTAAATGTGCTGACCCATCTACATAATCCGGACTGAGTGTAAAAAGAAGTAAAATAAAAACATTATTATTATCTTTCCTACCGCTATTTGCACATCAAGTTCACACACTCAATCACTAGGAATCTCATTTCCATCTCAATTCCAAGTTTCACAGTTTATAATCCTTTGAGCCATGACACACGGCTCCTAACCAAACAGTGACCAAACTGAAGCACATTGACTAGCAAAGCACATGAAGAAAGAAAAGGAATTGAGCAGGTCTTATTTCCTATTCCTTACAACTCGTCATCTCCATGTTCTGCAGCATCTCCAATTTGTTGTTCTTTCCAAGTCTCCACTGTCCAGTAGGTCCTTCCTCGGGATTCTCCTTTCTCTTCGATATTCCGGTATGTTAGATCTTCCCGAACGCTCTGTACTGTTCTTGCCATAGGACTCTACGCCTGGTAGAAGCTCCCGACGAGTCCCATATTGAGTTTCTATATCCAGTCCTCGTATTATCCTGAGCTGAACATGACTTCTCTCTTCTTTTGTTCTTGTCCACTTTCCCTTTGCAAGCTAGTTAGGCCTTTCTTCTCTGCTCCTCGAGTAAGTTTCGGATGAAACCTTCAACTAGTAACAGATTCTCTGTCCAATTCTCTTCCAGATCTGTCCCAAGCAGCAGCAGTCAATCACCGTCACTCCCATCTCTGCCCTTCATACGATAAGATCACTCATTTTCCAGGTCTGGCCTCAGTAAGACGAGGCCCCAGGAAGTACAACAACACAAGGATCTGCTCTCGCTTGCGAGTTTGTGCTTGCTTCTATTGGTTTTCTGATAAAATCCGCTTCAGTTCTTGCTTCAGTCCCATTGGAGAAACTCAAGCCGCAGCAGCACACCTGCTGCTCCTCCTCATTCTAGTGCTCCCAATAAATCCAAGCCAATGCACTGATCAAATTTGCTCAAACACATTTCCCATGATATATACTGTATGAAACCACAAATAACACTCCAAGAACTCAATCTGGTTTGATGACAGTAAGACAAGAGAACGCACTACGACAACGGCAGATGACAATACACTGCAACAAAAAACTAAGAAACTCCTCTCACTGGTCCTCCAGTCCCACAATTCACTCGATCCAGAAATAATCCAACTTAAGCTATTGCAGGTCCATCGATCGGTCCTCCCGGTCTCACCATCACCAAATTAATCTTTCTTACTCCTTGGATTGGCGGGTCAAACCTAAAGTCGCTTCCAAATCTTCTACAAGGAACTGCCCACCGCGCCAAAAGACAAGAAGATCCGGCACTTGTATGCGCCGTGTTCTCAAACTAACTCAGCATCATCAATAGATAGCCATTTTGAAACCTATTGCTTTCATCTCATCCTCTGCTCTGCTCCCAATTTGCCTGCAGAAATCCATCTCTTCAACATACATGTTCCAGAAACTAACTCACAAGGCCTCCGCTGACTAAATCACCGATACACAGTGCTTCCCCCCAACTTGAACCTTACTGCACTTTGTCAAACTCGAAATGCCTTCTCTTGATTCTTTGCCTTTTCTTGCCTCCACAATCTTTCACTTCTTTCTGTATTTTCTGTAATTCTCCTCCTTTCTTCTGACTCCACGATACCTCACTCCTTCCTGTCTCCACGATCCTCCACTCCCTACTCTCTAGACCTTTTTGTTTATTCCCTTGTCATTCCAATTCCGTTTCCTTTCTATCCTTCTTCTCCCATCGCTACTTACTGCTCTCTGCCAAAATTCAAAACCCTCTGTCTCCTTCTTCTCGAAAATTTCTACAACCTTTTATGCAACTTTCGCTCTTGAAACTCTCTGGGATTTTCTGAAAACCCTCAGTCTTTCCTCTCACTAATATTTCTGCCACTTCTCTTGAAAATCCTCTACAAACTTCCTAAAACTCTACTGTTCTTTTCTCAAAATCTTCTGCAACTTCCTCTCTCTGAAACTCCTCTCTTGATTTTTGGAAAACTGGCACCCCTTCTTACCTTTCGATAATTCTCAATACTTCCCTACTGTCTTCTCTCGAAATCCTCTACATTTTCCCAAAACTCTCCTCCTCATTTCCCAAAATTTGGCAGATCTTTTCACTTTCGATATTTCTCCCTCACTTCCCTACTGTTTCTCTCGAAATCCCCTGCACTTTCCCAAAACTCTCTTCCTCATTTCCCGAAATTTGGCAGATCTTTTCACTTTTGATATTTCTCCCTCACTTCCCTACTGTTTCTCTCGAAATCCCCTGCACTTTCCAGAAACTCTTCTCCTCATTTCCCAAAACTGGCAGTCCTTCTCACTGTGAAAACTCAACTCCTGCCCAACCTTGCCAACTTCCCTTTCGGCCCAGGAGAGAAACGCGGGATCTTCCTGCATGACCCTAGAATCTAAGACCCAACGATACCCAGTTCCTGTCTACTTCCTCCACATTCATCAACCACAGGGACCCAAACTGGCCTGTTCCACAATCTCGTTGTAGCAAAATCCTTCTTAGCCGACATATGTCGAGAACAAGTCAACTAAACGGTGAGCAATTTGACTTCCGTGTGTTCAAACACAGCAGAGCATCTGAACCCGCATTTGCTATGGACGGGGAGAGGATTTGAACACATCCGGTACATCCACATACAGAAGCTGAAACTTCTGCACAGTCCAATTATCCTTCACCATGAAGATGGAGAGCCAAGAAATACACGCAAAGCCCCTTCGTAATCAACCCAGTCCCTTCCACCTCCTTCCTTCCCCTGCGTTTCCTTGTTCCTATTAGATCCTTCTATCTCTTTCCTGCTTCCTCCTTCGAAACCTGAACTCTGCAAAAAAAAGTCTCAAAACCCTCCATGCAATTTGTGAACTCTCTATTTTTCCCAGTCCTGTCACAACACTCCTTCGATTCGTCAAAACTCTCTCCTCTATTCCCTTGTTCCAAATCTGAACTCTGTTTTTCCCTTCCTTCTCTTTCTTTTTCTTTTCTATTCCCAATTCTCTCTTTGATCACTCTCCGTCGATGACCTTATCTCCCCTGCGTTTCCTTGTTCCTATTTGATCCCTCTCTCCCTTTCCTGCTTCCTCCTTTGAAACCTGAACTCTGCTGTAACACGCTCTTCCTCTGTTCTCTCGATCGATCGTCCGTCTGTCTCTTGCCCTTCCTTTTCTCTTCTCTCTCTCGATTCTTCCTACCTCACCTCCCATTCCAAAAAAAACCCCTTCGAACTGTTCCTGTCCCTCCCCAAAACCCCTCGACTTCCTTGTCTCCTTGCTTTTCCCCTCTTCATTCCTCCTTTGCAGGAAAAAAACCTTTTTCTGTTCCTGTCCTTTGCAAAACCTTTTTCTGTTCTTGTCCTTTGCAAAAAACCTTTTCTTGTTCCTGTCCTTTGCAAAACCTTTTTCTGTTCCTGTCCTTTGCAAAACCTTTTTTTGTTCCTTTCACAAAATTTCCAACTACCACTCCTTACCAAGCTCATCTGACATTCTTTTTCTTTGAAAACTCTCTGCTGTCCAGTCCTCATCACTCTCATCTGGCCTTTTCCCGACGACACCGTCTAGGTAATGATTCAATCCTCTTTGTTTGACCATTTGGTAACTCTACTTCTTCACTTCCCTCTCTCTCTAGATCCATTCCCAAGCTTATTGCAACAGAGCGAGACAAGAAATTCTTTGTTGCTCCCGGATCTATTAATACTCTCACTTGATTACCTTCTAGGATTCCATTCACGACAATCAATTGTGAGGTTGCCTTTCGGGATCTTTGTGCATTACTCTTCTTCCTTCCCTTGCTTCTCTGCTTCCTTATTGAGCTAGTAAAGCCACGAGGTACATTTACTGGCGATCTTCATTTTCCGAAGTGGTTTCCACCTCCTCCTCTTCAATGTGCCTCTCCATGTTGTTCAAAGATCGCATGTACGAAGGCCGAGGGCCTCTAGGGAAACAAGTGCGACAATTGGTAGATATGTGCCCAATACGGACACAATTGTAACAATGGCGTTGTTCTCCTTGAGTCCCTTCTCCTCGTGGGACTCCATCTCTTCGTTCTTCTACCCGTCCCTGCTCTCCTTGAAGCGGCCGTGCTCCTCGATCTTGGAATCGAAGGTTGCCCAATTCCATCGATACTGGTCCACCTATGTGTGGCATTTCTGCCCGATAATGTTGAGGTGGAACTACTTCTTCACCTCCACCTAATGCTCCGGCTATTCTTTGCGCACAAGCAATAGCTTCAAATACCGTGCAAGGGTTTTGCACCATGACTTCTTGGCGAATCCGCTCTTTCAACCCTTGTTTGAAATTGTCGAGAGCCTCTACTGGACTCATGTCAGTAATTGCGACTTGTAGATCCAGAAATGCCTCCACATACTCTTGTACGCTATTCTTCTGTCTCAATCCCCATAGTCGGGTTCGAGCCATCTGCACAGAATCCACCGATTGGAAATTCTTGAGCAGTCCTTCTTGCATTGCTGTCCATGTGACCTCCCTTCTCTCTGCCAGCATGGATCGTTCCCAAGCATCATACCATGTGAGGGCTTTATCGGTCAAGTACCCACATGCAAACACGCCTACAACATGCTCTGTGATCTCTATTGAGAACAATCAAAAATATCGATTCATTCTCAAGATCCAATTCTCCACAACTCCCATTGTACGCTGCCCCTTGTAAGGCTCGATGTTGCAGGTCTTCTTCATCCGGAGTAGCAATGTGGCTTCATCGTTGATAGGTTTCATAGGCACGGGTGCCTCTCCAAGTACTTCAGTTGTAGGTATTGGGTTTTGAGACGGCTCTTCTTCTTGCATGGCTTGATCGTTCCTGAGGATCTGCACTTGACTTTGCAATGTCTCCATGGTCATCTTAATCTCTTGAAATTCATTCAACATCCCTTGCATTCCTTGCACCAGCTCTTGCAACTACGGATCCATGGTTCCTGCAACACCCAATTGCTAATGTCTACTTCAATACAGAGTCAATATAATCACTCTGGAAGGTGTACAAACTATCAGAACTACCATTGGGACCTTAGAAGCTATCACTCGTTGATAATACTCCTCACCAAAATTCCTAACCACAAAATCTCTAAACATCAATTTCGGCCTCACTACATAACGGATTTCTACTTGAGTGTTGAAAGGGAGAGGATTTGGGACATTCATATCCATAGTATCATAATAGAATGTAGATCGTCAAATCCCACTCTCTTTCATATATCACTACAGGTAGAATCACCGGGTTTGGTGAGTTCATCACTCTGTCCATGAATTCCGCACCAAAGTGATAGACTAGCGATACTCTCATCTGCTCACGCTGGATGTACATAACCTTGATGTGGAATGGGTTTGAGAATGGAAAGCTAGGTGTGGGAAATTGTCCCCCCAGCGCATCCATCCCATCCGCTCTCTAAAGTCCTTCCTAAGTCTAGCGATTACTCTATGTTCTCCACCTCAAATTACTCAGTTTCAGTAGTTCGTGCTATTCCAAGAGGGGTGATCCACTCTCTTGGACTAGAACACTCGCTCTGATACCATTGTAATACTCCGAGGACAAGAGAAGAGAGAAAACATAGATTGCACACTCAAACATTCCATGCCCCAAGGGAGCACCTTCTCTTTATTATATAGACAAAGAGGATCTCCTCCAAGGAAGCTCCACCATAGGATTAGGGACACAGATAGGTGACGTGTCAGCAAGCTCCACCCTTGGATTACTTACTTGGATGGGTGACCTGTCTGGTCTAGGTCCTATCTGGTTGGTCAAACGAGCTTTGACTAGAGGGAATCTTTTAGGGAATCTTCTTGTAGGAATCTCAAAATCACATGAGTAAGGTACCGTTGGAAAGCTCTCGACGAGACAAACCAAGGGGGAGGGAAGGTCAGCCTTTCCTCTGTTGGGGGGGGGGGAATCTGCACATTTTCAAGGCCTAATTCATCCGTTTAGGCCTCCAAAATTGCCTTCAAAGATTTCAGGCATATTTCGGTTCCTACTCTATTAGTAGAAGTCCCCTTTTGGTAATACCTCTTTCTGATCTGTTTAGTCCATCATGTGTAACATCCTTCCAGATGTTACCAAACCAATTCTCACCTTTAAATCATATGTCTAGCTATTGGTTCTAAGGTTCTCAAGTCTATTTCGGTTTCTACCCTATTAGTAAAAGTACTCTTTTGGTGATACTTCTATCTGATCTATTTGACCATCATGTATAACATCATTCTAGATGTTACCAAACCAAATTTCACATCTAGATCATATGGCTAACCCTTGGTATTACAATTTGCCACCACTTGAGTGCAAGAATCACCCATCAAAGAGATGTTCTCCAAAATATGTGTTAAAGAAATGGATTGATGAACCTAAAGATGTCATAGTATACATAACATCTCCCAAAACACACCAAAACAAAGATCCTAAAGACCCAAACCTCAGCCAACACATGTATTTCCCTAACATGGCCATCCAAAAATTACCAAATGAACAGGCTCATGTCTCTCTAAATCTTGTGCTCCCAACAAAGAAATGTCTGTTGGTAGGGTCTTTTGGTAAGCCTTGATTGCTGACATTGGTAATAACTAAGGATATTGATAGGCCAAGTGTACCACATGATGTAGAGAGACTTGCCTAGCAATCTCATCTCTCTCCACATACAAGTACCTCTGTACTTATATACCCGTTTGTAATACTGCAACTAGTCCAGTGCCAACCCAACTGAACAACTCTAATAAACATACTCCCTCTATTAGATACCACCAAGCAATGAGTGTGGTATCAAGAGGTGTCAAGGTTATTGACTCTAGAAGCATATCTTCAAATTGGGGTCTTGGTGGTACAAAGGCTCCACTTCAAGCCTACTGCACCAACCAATCTTCATGTTGCTACAATGCCTCCTCTGAACTCCACAATGGAACATCCATGGTGGATGGAACAATCCCACTTGTACTCCAAAACCAATTGATCTCCTCTGGTATTGGAGTATCCTCTACGTGGGTATTCCTCTCCAATAAATCACCAAGCCAAGTAACAAAACCACTGAAAGCATAAATTGATGTTGTCATGGTCACTAACTGTAGTGAGCCAAGACTACCACTACTAAAGCGTATGGTAGGTGACATACCTATCTCTCACCTCATTGCCAACCTGGTCTATAGGAAGCTATCTCCTCTCAACAATAGTCAATACTAAAACCCATGGGGTACAACACTGCTCTCCCAACTAACACATCATATGACTCAACTACAGTTGCAATGGCTTGAGTCTTTCACCATAGAACTTTGGATGATCGGGCTGAATTTGAACAACAAGCTCTCCACATGTGATGTATTTTGTAGAATCACCACCTAAAGATGTTTGGATCTAAAATGAACATCTCTCCACATCGGTCTTTCATAACTCCAAATTGATAACTACATCCTTTTCCGACATATGGGGTTGTGCACAAGAGTCTAGTAAGACCCTCTATGGTTTATAGACCTTCCTTGAAGGTCCCACCAAACTAAAAATCCCCCTTTGGTTATCCAAAGGAGAACCTCAATGTAAACCACAGTTGCTCAAAGGCTAGTCTAGGTGGTAACTCATCCAATCTAGTTGTTGTTGCTTGCCATAAACCATCGGTTGCTGAGCGGATCCCATGCTCCTCAACCAACTCAACTCCACTATCAACCACCTCTGCTCTAATAATAGGGACCACATCATCCCTACTCTCACAAAGCATTGTATCCAACCAGAACACTAAGGCTAGGTCAACTTCCAATGTACACATGTGTAATATTTTGAGGATAGAGAAACACAATAGAAAAAACACAAATTCCACACTCAAACTCCGATACCCCCAAAAAAGCATCTTTGCTTTATTATATAGCCAAAGAGGATCTACTCCAAGGAAGTACCACCATAGGATTAGGTACATGGATAGGTGACTTGTCAGCAAATTGTTAGTAACTTAGATTACTTGCTTGGACATGTTGGTCTTGGTCCCATATGGTCAGTCAAATAGACTTTGACCAGATGGAATCTTTAAGGAATCTTTTAGGAATCTTAGAATCATATGGTGAGGTACTATTAGAAAGCTCTTGATGAGACAAACCTGGGGAGGGAAAGGCCAACCTTTCTTCCTTTGAAATTTTTAGGCCTATTTTGGCTTTTTCCCTATTAGGAGAAGTGCCCTTTTAGTGATACCTCTATCTGATCTACTTTCTCTATCATGTGTAACATCCTTCTAGATGTTGCCACCCCAAGTTTCACCTTTAGATCATATGCATAGTTATTGATTCTAATGTTTCCAAGCATGTTTTGGTTTTTGGCCTATTAGTAGAAATACTCTTTTGGTGATACCTCTGTTTGATCTACTTAGTCCATCATGTATAACATCTTTCTAGATGTTACCAAACCAAATTTCATCTTTAGATCATATGTCTAGCTATTGGTGTTACAACATGTTAGTAGTTGAGAATAATAGAAAGTGCATAATCAGCTAAGCCGCACCAAACATCGTGCTAGACTCATTCTCTATAGTAGCAAGTGGTTGAGTAGTAGGTAGTCCATCATGCACCCCATCACCACCTACCACACTTCACTAAGACATTTAGGAGACATAGATGTCGTCTACAGTGCCTTAGAGAGTGTAAAAGATTGGGGAGGTGTTTGACTTGTCTACCAGCCTCTCTTCTCTATGGGTCCAACTCCATTGATGCTCCTCTAGGCTTTGGAGCACATATTGCACTCCTAGTCAATATAGCAGATGTCCACCTGTGTTGCTCTGCACATGACATCCAAGACATCTCTTCACAAACATATGTGGTGGAAGCCTCAACACCCAAATCTCCTCTCCTCTAATGTAAAAGACCGAAACCGAGGAGAGAAATAGGAGAATGGAAATTCACATTGGGACACTTGAATGAGGGAAAACTCCGAATGCCTAGCATGAGCTTCGGCCTTGGTATTTATAGGTAGCATACAAGACCCTTGAAGCTTCTCAAGAAGCTTCCTTGAGCCGCTTTCTTGGAGTGCAAGCCAAGTTAACTAGGAAGCTTCTCAAGAAGCTTCCTTCTAGAAGCCACCTACTTGGCGTGCAAGCTAAGCTAGTTAGAAGCTTCTAGAAGCTTCCTTCTAGAAGCTACCTGCTTAGGGCACAAGTTAACTAGTTGGGAAGCTTCCTAAGAAGCTTCTTAGATGCTTCTAGAATATTCTAGGCTATTTTGTCTTATTCTCTACTTTGTAAGCCCGATTAACTTCATCACTAACTTCCATATTGTTACATCTAAGCTATGGCCATGCTAGCCAATCTCTGCTCCAATTACTCAATCCGAGTAGCCATGTTTGTATCATAAGTAAGGGCAAGTACTGCACCTTTACTAGGTGTGGATCCTCTACCACCTCATCCTCCATGACCTGGAGCTCCTCCACCACTTGCCATAACAACTCTACCACTCTGTAACTTTGAGTGTAAGTCAAAGCATCAGTCACTAGTGTGACCAAATCTATGGCAATGCTCACATTGTCTTTGTGTTGGCTATAATGCACCAAAGGTATCAGGTCTATTGCCCTTTGTGCACTCTCTCCTATGGTGAGGTCCACCACAAGTCCAACAAGCAACACCACCGCTCACTGGCTATTGTTGATCCAAAAATGAAGGTAAGGGTCGAATTATAGTAGACCTTCCACTTGCTCCATAAGATCTAGGCTGTCCATCCTATCCTTGGAAACCAACATGGCATGGTGCACTCTACTACCATCAAGAAGAAGTAATAGTTATAGATGAGGTCTCCCTACAAAATCTAGATGTCACCACTCTCTATTCCACCATGTTGAGCTCAATATGCTCAGCCAAACCAAAGACCATTGCCAAAGTAGACAAAGTAGTCTATAATAACATAACATCACAAACTCTATGTCATAACTTCTTGTCTAGTATACCATACCAAAACTAGATTGCATGGGCCTCAATAAATCCCTAAGTAAAACTAATCAACCATCTCATGTGAGTGTATGCCTTGTGTAGGCTCTCTCCAACCTTCCATTAGAACTCTTGCAAGCTCCTCAGCTTGTCAATCCGTATTGCTTGGTAGTTATGCCTCAAACATTGGAAAAACTCTACCATGGGGTTAAATCTCGGTACTACACCACCTCCTATAATAGTAAGTCCACTTGTACTGGCACCATCTCCAAGAGATCCACCAATGTTATTAGAGCTGAAACTTGAGGGTGTGTCAATCTACCCTTAGAAACCAAGCTTGAAGTAATGGAGACATAGTTCAGAGACCAATAATGTCTATATAGCTCAATCTCCTCGAAGTGAGCTCTCCTAAACTCATGGTGGTCATCCATTGGCAGATCCTCCAAGTGCTAAAATAATCCCTTCCACGTCATGAAGGGTGTGAACAAAATTGGGTTCCACATCTGTTGCAAATCACACCAACTATCAAACCATTGGATGAAATCATCCAACTCAATGGTACCCATGGTACCAGAGTAATGCTTGGGGCCCCATAAATCTTGTCCATGTCCCACAACAACAATACATACACACCAAATGCACTCTCAATTGAATCAACTCTTGTGTCAAACTCCAACTGAGAGTCAATCTCCTCCCTCACTAGGACCAGAGATATAGGCTGATATTGAGCACCACTCCAAGTAAACGGGTGCATATTGTAGCATTATCTCCTCCGGAATCCCCAAAGAACTCTATCATGATAAAGTAACCAAGAACTATAACCCGCAACCAAAACCACCGCAAGTACCACCAAAAATCACCACCAAGTGCCAACACCTCCAAGAGCAAACACCACCAATTGAACATCATTGACTAATATAGCTCTAACTACATTAGTGGGAAGTGCAACCTATAACATGCCATCATAACACGCATTCTCCTGGTCTGCAAGTCATCACTTCCTATCTCATCGGAGAGAAACAAAAGTAGTCTGAGTGATCATCACTCCAACTTCACTATTGAGAGCAAACCAAAGCACCAACGCTCTAAAGTCAAGGCACCTCACACAAACATGGTGCACAAGTAGGAAGAAGAGAATGGAGGGGGTCTAATCACAAGAAAGCTAAACAAAAACCTTTCATCTCATAAATCAATACTGGACTGATCTACCACCATTTGGCATTTGATATAATTAGAGTATCTATCTACTTCTTGAGCTACGAGGATCATTGAGAATGGGATCAAAGTTCTTCTCACCAAAATTTGACTTAAAATCTTACACAAATCTTTAAAGTTGGCTGACTACCAAATCCTCTACTAACTCTTCACTCGAGCCAAATTGAAAAGATGAGGATTTTCAAATTTCTAATTCATGGGAATAGGTTCCCAACTCCACCATCAATTTCACTTTCTAAGCTCAATTTGCACCAAATTGAATTTTTTTTCACCTCTTAAGCTTAAAATCACAACTACCGCTTGAAAATTGCTTCTCTTTGCTCAAAATTTGGCCAACGCTTCTACACACAATCACTCTTAGGGATATCATAACTATGATCAAGATACAACGATCCATTGGGCTTGGAGATACCACCACCACCCTCAATTCCTGCACCCAATTTCCCCTTGTCTCTCAGTTCTTTGATATAATCAGTTTGTTTACACAACTCAATCAGATCAATACTTGATCTGCCACTCCATAATTTGCCAACAATTGGGCATTGATTGTAGTCAAGCCACACCTACTCTAGCTAAGAGAATCCAAGTGACGCTTGCAAACTTTCAATCCACTCTAGCCAAGAACTAGAAGGCTCAATATCAAATAAGTGAACTCTCTTGAGTTGCACTTCCAAGGTATACTCCTGATTTTGACCTAGGTCTCATCCCAATGGTCCCGTTGACAACACACCCAACGATACAAATGGTGCAAGTGAAGGTAGGCCCACCATATAATCAATATCCTAAACACAAAATTTGATTGTGGGGAAGTAATCTATGAGTAATTATCAAAATACCTCTAACTACGGTCACTATTATTTTAGCATCCAAGCAATGTAGATGCAATGCTACAAATAGCATGATGTAACACACGATGTTCATCTCTATATCTCTCGATACACACAAAATCACAACCTCTCACATTCCAACTCACATGAGTAAATACATTCTCCCAAAATCCTAAAGATAAATTTTTGTAATTTTTGATTTTTATCCAAAAAAATTTAACAAATTTTTTATGTAAATAAAGTATAAATATCAAGAAATTAAATATAAATTCCAAACCCATCACTCTCAACGTGAAATACCATTCTAAACTCTAAAACCCTAGAAATACGCATAACATTCTATTTAATTCTCCATAGCTTCAATCTAGATACCAATGGAATTGAATTAAAAACAAACGGCCTTTATTGTTCGTTCATGTGATATATGCAATTGAATTTTTAAAACTCTAGAATCACTTCCCTTGTCTCTTTTCTTTATCTTCCATTTGGTTTGTAAAAATTATTAATTTATTATTATTGCGAGTGCAGGACCATCTATTAACTCTAGGTTGCGTGCAAAACATTCCCAATCATTGGTTTTTTCAACCTCTCTAAACCCCCTTGAATCTGAATTTATTCCATCCTTAATTCTCTGCTGTTTTGTACTGGATATGATTCAACTGGCTTCAGACTAAAGCAAACCGGCCTAATGCTCTCGCCGGGGAAAAGGTATATGTCCGAGGAGAGCCGGTGTTACTCTACTCTTTTGCGGGGTGTTGCTCTACTCTAATCCGGGGATTCAGGAAATTTCTTGACAGTTGAGATGCTTTATCGCCGGTAAGAGTCTCACAGATCCCAAAAGTCCAAAAATCTGCCGGGACGCCGCGAATGCCGGCTTTCCCCGACACACTGGCCCTAAAGTTAGCAAGGGAAGGAGACTGACCTGAACCGAGTGAAAGTCAAGGCCGACCACGGGCAAATCTACCACAGTTTAGTTGTCCGTAACGTAAGTACAGGCCTGAATGGATGGATTAGGGCAAGGCCGGTTCCGAGGACGGAGTGTGGAGGAGTTCCGGTTCCAAAATGTTCTAGAACGCTCCACACCACAGTGGAGGAAAGAAGGAACGAGAAGACAGAAGAACTCTGAAGAAGAAGAGCCCCACTGGTCCTGCATCTGATCGTTTGTCAAAGCTGCTGTGCTTTGTCCCGTGTTACTTGAGTCTCTGCGGGCTTATATACATATTCCTCTGAGCCGGGGGAAGTCGAATCTTTACTGGTCTTCCTCCCACCAACTGGTTCTTCTTCATTCTATGTCGATCTTCACCAGCTCCTCCTCCACCGCGCGGGTGCTACTGCTTCTGCTGCATCTTGCTCCTTGATTATTACTATTGCGTTGATTGTCCAACTCCAGTAACACCATTCCGGTGAGTCTGATCGCTCTTTGGCTGGCCGTGAGACTGTTGATACCCTGCTATCATGTCTTGGATGGACGTCTCCACCTTTTCTTCGAGTTTCTTTTGAGTTGGAGTTAATGTTGTCACCCTTTATGAGTTTCAGTTGTAGATGGTTTAAAGCTTGTGCGGTAGATGGCATGTGAGTCTGTTTCAGGGTCTTGAGGAGTGGAGGGGCTTGGTTCTATTTATCTCATGGCCGTGATCGCGGCCTGGAGTTGTAGAGACTTTGCTATCTGATTTTAGGTAGAAGTGGTGAGTTCCTTTTTTCCGTGGTTGGATTGCGCGGTTTGGGTCATGCGATTATTCGGTATTTTCTAGCCGCCGATCACATGGAGTTGCTTTTCATTGCGGAGAAAGTGAAGGCTTTTTAGGTTATGGCATTTGGGAATGTTGTCGAAGTTTGGTTTAATCGCAGCTTTTACAGATGAGATAGGTGGTTTTGGAATGACGGAAAGAGTGCGAGCAGGTCTCCGAAGTCGCGGAGCGGGGGTTGTAAGAAACGTTATTCGAGTTGTTAGTATCGGGACGTCTCGAATTCTGCATCGTCTTGTATTTTGTTTTCACTTGTGGATCGCTTCGGCTCACCATTTGACTGCCCCGGATGACATTGTTTTGTTGGTCAATGCCTTCAGTGTCAGCACGATCTGGATTGTTTCGTGCTTTTATTCACACGTGCTTTGTCCTCTGTGGAGCCGATTGTGCCTGACCGAATAGGTGTTGCGTTCGTCCAAGCACGTAGAACTTGATCAAAAGGGGAGAACTTCGTGGTGTCCGTCTAGAACAATTCACACTAACGTTACCGTGAATGTCGAGAATGAACGTCGAGACTCCTTGACTATCCCGTCCAGTCTCTGCACATCTTCTCTACCACACGAGCTGTCACCGCGGTCAAATTTAATATCATTTATCATTTGCCGAGTGGCTAGTACTTAAACTGTCGGTAACACGAGAAAACTACGAAGTGATTCCGGGTCGCATCAGTTATCTGACTTTGTGACCTTCTCCGTTTGAACAGATTGTCTCCAATATTATCTAGTGTGGTAGGAATGGCAGACGAGGCGAAAGCGAAAGGAAATGCGGCATTTTCAACAGGCAGGTTCGGAGATGCTATAGAGCATTTTTCAGAGGCAATCAATCTTGCACCAGGGAATCATGTCCTCTTCTCCAATCGTTCTGCTTCTTACGCGTCCCTCCAAAGATACCAAGACGCTCTCCTGGATGCCCAGAAGACCGTGGAGCTGAAACCTGACTGGGGTAAAGGTTACAGTAGACTCGGAGCTGCCTACGTAGGTCTTGGAAAGCACGAAGACGCCGTTAATGCGTATAAGAAGGGTTTAGAGTATGACCCCAACAACGAAGCATTGAAATCCGGGCTGTCTGATGCTCAAGCTGCTGCTGCCAGAGCGTCCCGAACACCTCCTGTTGGTGCGGGCTCTCCGTTTGGGAATATATTTCAGGGCCCTGATGTCTGGGTCAAAATCCAGAATGATCATAGAACCAAAGCGTTCCTGGCTCAGCCCGATTTCGTCAAAATGCTTCAAGATGTGCAAAGAAGTCCCAGCAACCTCAATAAATACATCAACGATCCCCGGATGATGCAAGTTTTGGGAGTTCTCCTGGGTGTCAATTTTCAAACCCCGTCAGCCGAGGATATGGAAAGTGGGAAGTGGGATCAGGAGACTGAAGTTCCTCAGCAGGCACCCAGGTCGCCTCCAAGACCGGCTGAAGTAAAGAGAGAAGCTGAGCCGGTTAAGGAAACGGAGCCGGAGCCTATGGATATCCCTGATGAAGAGAAAGAGAAGCGGGAGAAGAAGGCTCAAGCATTGAAAGAGAAAGAATTAGGTAATGACTTTTACAAGAAGAAGCAATTTGATGAAGCAATTACCCATTACACCAATGCTCTCGAGTTGTACGACGAAGATATCTCCTTCCTTACCAACAGAGCGGCCGTTTATCTGGAAATGGGTCAGGTAAGAATCTCGAAATTGTGACGAGTGTAGTCACCCTTTTGTGTCAATTAGCAGTGTCCGGATTCGGACTGTCTGGAGTGTTTCATTATCGTCTACACCCAGGTTCGAGTTTGAGAAAGTCGTTCTGTTGCTGAGCACTGTTCACATTGCAGTTTGAAGACTGCATCAAGGATTGTGACAAGGCAGTGGAGCGAGGACGAGAGGTTCATGCCGATTACAAGATGATATCAAGAGCGCTCACGAGGAAGGGAACTGCCTACGTCAAGTTGGCGAAGTGTTCGAAAGATTATGATGTCGCCATAGAAGCTTTTAACAAAGCTCTAACGGAACATCGCAATCCAGATACATTGAAGAGACTTAACGATGCGGAGAGAACGAAGAAAGAGCTAGAACAGAAAGAGTGCTATGACCCTAAGCTGGCTGACGAGGAGAGAGAGAAGGGTAGATCCTCAGGCCACAATCCATCCTTGTATTTACACTTTCCGCAAGTGCACGCATGATTATGGAGTTCTGAATTCATTGAGTTGATTGAATATGCATCGCAGCATCCCGCGAGGATTATTGAAGGTGCGAAATAATTTGGTGAAATTAGATGACTAATGTTTCTTGCATTTACAGGAAATGACTATTTCAAGAAGGATCAATATCCGGAGGCAGTAAAACACTACACTGAAGCGTTAAAGAGGAACCCCTTGGACGTCAAGGTCCATATATCTACTGCTTTTTATCCTCTCTCGATGTGGCTAGCTGCGTGCATGGCTGCTTTGACAGCGATATGTTGTGATCACGAGACATTCAAAAAGATTCCAATCATTTGGATTCGCTGTGGTTTTTATGCCAAGTAGTCATGTGGACTTTTGACGTGACTGTCATTCTGATGGTACTGTAGGTTTACAGCAACAGAGCTGCATGCTACACGAAGCTAGGAGCACTTCCTGAAGGTTTGAAGGACGCAAACAAGTGCATTGAACTTGATGAGAAGTTTGTTAAAGGTTACTCCAGAAAAGGAACTATCCAATTCTTCATGAAGGAATACGACAAGGCCTTGGAAACTTATCAGGTGAGTGCTTGCTATCTGAGAAATCACTTCAAGCTTCTGACACATGTATGGCCTCTAGGCTTCCCTTTGTATATACAACTTCTGGACACCAGTGTTTGATGTGGGGCCGTTGTAATCACGTGCTGGACAGCAAAAATTTCTGCCAAATTAGATTAGATTTATGTTCTCCTTTTTTCATCTTCACTTCCGAGGTTTAGATCTTTGTTATACTGTTAGATACCACAATTGGCGCAATGCACCATCAATCGATAGTTGGGAACTGGTACCATATAACTTGACGTACGTTAGGATGGATATCTTTCCATAATCTTTTAAGTCTCATTTGCGGATCGGGCCTCGCAGATTGGTCTCAAACACGAGCCAGAGAATCAAGAACTTTTGGATGGGGCTCGCAGGTAAGCATCCCTTTGTGTTCTCATGTTAATTTGTTGCTATTGCTACGCAATCTCAGCTTGAGAAGCAGTCTGCTTACTTACCCCTGATTGTCGTAGCGGGTTTCAAGATTAATTTCGATGCGCACAACTTGATTAGTAGTTGCAATTGTTACTAAACGGCTGCAGAGTTTGAATATTGCGAGTTTGGTGTCATGAGAACTATCAACTGCGATTTGTGCTTTCACTTACTTTTATCATTACGTATCATTGGCAGATGCATGGAACAAATTAACAAGACTAACAGAGGTGACATTAGCCCCGAGGAATTGAAAGAGCGACAGGTACGCATCGGTAACGGCTTTTTGTCAAATCACAGTTGATATGCCGGCGACGTCGTATGTTTTCAAACGTGCGTCTTAGCCAATTGGCTTGACCTGACCTGACTCGAATGTCCTGCGTTTCAGGCCAAGGCTATGCAAGATCCCGAGATTCAAGTAATCTTGTCGGATCCCATCATGCGCCAGGTTAGTTGCAAATGACGAGAAACTTCTGTCATTCATATTTCCAGCTTTGCCAATTTTTAACAGATATCAGTCCATGAAGATTGGATTTCTAGGTCGTAGAACTTTTAACTTTCATTCTTATTTCCAGCTTTGCCAATTTGTAACAGATATCAGTCCATGATATTGGATTTCTAGGTCGTAGAACCTTGAACATTCGGTCCTCAAATAGCTGAGTTGCACCGGTCTGTTTGTCTATTTCCAGGTCCTCCAAGATTTCCAGGAGAATCCCAAGGCCGCACAGGAGCATACGAAAAACCCAATGGTTATGGGTAAAATCCAGAAGCTTGTAAATGCTGGTATTGTTCAAGTGCGTTGACCTCAGAGACCCAGGGTCATACACGACCTGTTTGCGCACATGTGCAGGAGATGGTACTTTTTGGCTAGCCTGATTCTGTAGATCTACCTCGAGATTCCACGTGTGAGCATACACCGCTCTTTCACTTCCAACAAGTGATGTGCTCTTTTCAGTTTCAAGAGCAGAGTTTCTGTAAGTGGAAGATTTGGGGACTGAAGATGTATTTTGAGAATCCCATGTAGCCCATGTAAGCTGCCACTTTTTCTCAGCGCCTATTTCTGGAGGATCACTTTGACACAGAAATCGGAACCCCAATCTAGTTCTTGAGGCATCAGTCACCCGACTGGGATATGCGGTTTTAGTATGATGATCATGGTTGGAGTTAAAATGTGAGCACAGAGTGCCTTTGTCAAATGATTCCTGTAAAGAAGGGAATTTATCCCTGAAAAATGTTTTCCATCATTTACTGTCCAGCTGCCTAGTGCATGGCTCTCGAATTTAATTCTTGGTGTAATGTACGTCGAGTTCTCGTTTGACTAATCACAGATGAGATTTGTATCAAAGCATGTCCACAGCGGTTTGATCCACAAGTGGGAGTCCCTGTCTGGTTTTACTCAAATCTACTACCTATAATACTGAGTATATTGCAAAAATGTGGTACGAAATCTTTCACGCCATTTTTCATAAAAGTTCTGGACACGTCAACGGACTGGCTGAGTCTGAGTAATGCAGAGCCAAAATTCGTGTCAAAATTCATGTCAAAATTCGTCCGCCAGTGCCTACTAAACATGTTTCCACGAATTCATCGATTATAGAGCCAACCGAAAGCTGATTAATGGATTTTAGTGATACTAGCTATAATATAGCAGACTGGGGACCGTAGGACATGGCAGCAGGATTATTCCGTACACATTACCCGAATCTCAATCTCGCAGAGGCAAGTCAAAATACTGGCAGATAGAGACTTCATTCAACCAATATCCGTCGGGCCGCATTTTACATAGCATCCAACAATCTTGCTGCATTCTATACGAGTCGTGAAGGTCCAAAGTAAACAAATTGACAATCAGTGTCTAATCAAGTCACAAGTATCCCGCCAAACCCTTTGAACTGAAGCACACACAAGAAGAGCGGAGCACCGGGTTGTCTCTGAAGCTTTTTTAGCGTGGCAACTGCGGATGATACTTTGACAGGGTTTGGAATCCCACATCAACGCTTGAGAGCGTAACGCTCAAGATTCCTTCAATTCGAATTCCTGCGGCACCTTTCTTCAAATCCCTCTGTCTGCCCCGTTCGCAAGGATCTTCATGCGTCAGCAACAATGACATATATCTCGGTTAGAAAATTGAAAGCATTTCGTCCCTTGAGAAGAGTCGTTGTAGACTGGCACTGATAGGCATGGGTAGATAGGGTGCACGTAGTCCCGAGCACCATGGCTGTACAGGAAGCAACAGAATGGATATTGTCCAGCATAAAACCTGCACCACCAGGTTCTCCTCCATTTTCCACCCTTACAGACGATCAGATCCTCGCTCTCCATTTCTTGTTTGGCAAGAACTTAAACAAGGCGGTACGTTTAATCGACCAGGGAGGTGTTTATCGACTTGTAGCCGAACCGAGCGGTCGTGCAGCCTACCAGGTGACGGGAAATCCGAAGGAGAATCAGCAGTATGTGTGTTTCCCGGAGCACTTTTGCTCATGTCATGCCTTTTTCTACGATATCGTTTCTAGGGGACACCAACTTTGCTGTAAGCATCAACTCGCTGCTAGATTATCAGCAGCACTCGGCGTCTTCAAACGAGTGAGTGTTACAGACGCAGAACTCACCCAACTTCTACTAGACATGTAGATGGATATTCGTGCGAAAGCTGTTCGAATTTGATCTAGCCGACTTGTTCAGTTGAACGAGAAACAACAGGGCACACAGTTGTACGGTGTAGACAATGCACAAAATAGCTGTTAACAATGGACAGTCCGATTGAGCTCCGACTCTGTAAGGTAGAAAATAAGTTTGCAAGTTAGAAGGTTCAGGTTGAAGTTCTGCTCGATGCTCTACACAGAGCACGTCTCGATACATGATTAATGTGTCAAGGGATCTTACGTGACAGTCGTCGTCCTGAGGAAGCAAAATTTTATTCATCTCGCAACGAGTGAGACTGCCGCGCGATGTATAGTTGGTCGATCGCATTTCAGACAACTCTCTCCTGTACTCCAGATTCATGATGTTTGTAGGTTTCTGTACATACCATGTCTATGTTTACGATATTTGAGTTCCCGAACCTTTTCGAAAAGTGTGATCGATTCCCACACACAAGTAGATTCAAGTTCCAAAATAGCTGAGATGAGAGGAACGACAAGAACAAAACATTACACGCAAATTATGTTCTTCTCTCAAATTTGGAATTTAGCGCCAAATGTCCTTGAACTCATATGTAAAGATGTCTCTTAGGTTTTGTATAGGAGGGAGGAGAGGGAGAGCCCCGAGATAATCCCTTAGTGTTCTCTAGCATGTAGCAATCGAGTGAATAGTCATGCGGGAGGGGGGGGGGGAGGGAGAGCCCCGAGATAATCCCTGAGTGTTCTCTAGCATGTAGCAATCGGGTGAATAGTCATGCGGGAGGGGGGGGGGAGGAGGAGAGGGAGAGCCCCGAGATAATCTCTGAGTGTTCTCTAGCATGTAGCAATCGAGTGAATAGTCAATTCTTTTCATTTTTTAATTTCGGTTCCATTGGTATCTAGATTGAAGACTATGGAGAATGGAATAGAAAGTTATGAAGATTTTAGTTTTTTTGTAGGGTTGAGAGTGATCATCATATATTGAGAGCGATGGGTTGTAAATTTTCATTTCTAATCTCTTGGTTTTCATGATTAAGTTCCATGTGAATTTAATTTAAAAATTTTGGAGATGTAAATTGAAAGTTAGGAGAATTTATAGATTTTAGGGTTTGGAGATATTGTTTCTTATGTGAGTTTGGATGTGAGAGAATGTGGTTTTACAGATATGGAGAGGAGTATCATGTGTTATTATCATTATTCTTGTGCTAGCTATGGCTACACCTTACCATGTGGGGTCGCCTAGAGCGAGTCGGGATACATCATGCCCGGTGTGTCATCGATGCTTTACCTTGCAAGGGGTAAAGACCCATGTGGGAAGGATGCACAAGGATTATGATTGGACCACTTGGGATGTTCATGTGAGACGAGCGATCACATCGACTGCAATGACACTCGGGATTATGCACGCTTCTTCTATACTTTCGTTGATTGCTCCAGGGATACCGATCGAGTCGTGAGAGTGGTTAGCTTCTCAGGCGGGTTGCATTTTGGGGTTATTTGAGACTAGTTTTCCATATCCACGTCTATTCCATAGGCTGCACGGCACACTCCATGATGAGGCTAGACATGCTTTTTGCCTACCACTGGATCGTTTGGCACGTGATCCCTTGGACGAGTTGGCGTGGTTCCTATTCCTCCTACTCCCTCGATGGTGTCTTCGTTATGCTAGAGGGGGACGCGCGGGGCATAGAGAGGTGGCGGCTAGATTTCGTCGATTTTGAGCGGGGGATTGGGCAGCGCTTCAAGAGGAGTTTGTTAGGGCTACACGATTTAGGAGACAGACATCGCCACAGGATACCACAGATTCCACTCGATTACGACGATGTAGGACATTGGGTCAGGCGAGAGAGTTTAGTAGAGCAGCACGAGCGCTACACCCTTTGTCTATAGCGAGTCCTACTGATGAGACCATCTCTTCCCTACGCTCATTGCATCCTATAGCAGTATAGGGACTACCACTAGAGGTCTTAGATTATCAGCCTGAGCAGCCTTTATGTCTTGATAGGTCGCTATTTGCACAAGCATTATGCACTGCCCCTCGCCTTTCCTCAGGAGGCTTGTCAAGGATGGTTTATGAGCACCTTAGAGATTGCTTCCAGGCAGATGACCCTTCTAGTGGTTTTACCGAGTTGTTTCAGGTGGTTGCAGCAGTAGCGAGAGGAGACATTCCTATGTCTGTTAGTCGGGTCTTAGGTGCTAGTCGACTTCTCGCGATTGAGAAGGACACGGGAGGCATTAGACCGATTGCTATTGGAGAGATCTTTTTGAGTTTGGTCAGTCGTACCATTGTCCTTCAGCATCGTTCTCACTTTCGACAACACCTTAGTCCACATCAGTTTGGAGTAGCTACACCCGGAGGATGTGAGGCTATATCTCTAGGCATTAGAGCACTCCTAGATATCCATCCGGAGTGGGTCGTCCTACAGGTGGATGTTGAGAACGCTTTTAATAGCGTCTCACGTGCATCCATCTTTAGAGAGCTTAGGGAGGCTGGTGGATCCTTGGCGAGTCTCATTCCTTTTGTGCGGTCTTTTCATGGCTCTCCTGCTTCCCTTTACTACCAGCATGGTGGTTCACAGGAGGGAGTCATCGTCTTGGAATCAGCTGACTCCAAGACAGGGAGATCCTTTGGGGGGGGGCCCTTATTTGCCATGGCTCACTTTAGAGCTCTCCTATCTACTACTTTGGCCATGCCAGGTTGTGTATTTCCCTCCTTGGTAGATGATACACACATCGTAGGCCCTGTAGATCAGATTAGGCAGGCCTTTGACTACTTGACTACCGAGCTACATCTAGTAGGCTTGAGAGTCAAGGTGTCAAAGTGTAGGGCATGGTCCCCTTTAGGTATCTCTCCCCACCTTGAGCTTCCAGAGGGGTGTATCACATCCACAGATGGACTTCATGTTCTTGGAGTGCCAGTAGGATCGGAGGATTTTGTCACACGCTTCTTGGACGCTGCCCTTGCAGAGGATGTTCTCCATGTGGATGACCTTCCATTACTAGGAGATCCGCAGGCGGCATTTGGTATACTCTCTTCCAGTATTGCTCGTCGACCATCCTACCTCATCCGTACAGTTCCCTCCTCACCGTCCTTCCTATCACGTCTGAGAGCATTTAATAGGAGGATTATGGGAGTCTTTGGTGATATTATTGGACCAAGGACTTTTGAGTGTGTGATAGGGGATTTGGCACGTAGACAGATGGCTCTACCGATCTCATGTGGTGGGGTTGGCTTGCTTTCTATGGAGGAGATGGCACCTATAGCGTTTTTGGGTAGTTGGGCTCTCTCGGCACCACTACTTGCCTCTCGTTTTGTGGTTGCTGATAGGCCGGTTTTGGAGACTTATGTGACAAAGGTGGAGGGAGGACCCTTTTCTCTCCAGGTGTTATTGCGGCAGACGAGAGATAGTCTATCCCCACGAGCACGAGAGGATTTTCCATTGTTTGCTTCACTATCGTCAGATTGGACTAGAGGTTTACAGTCTTCCTTGATGGAGCGACAGTGTGAGCATACGCTACATTCTCTCTTAGTTGACTCGTCCATTCCTCAGGCTACTAGAGCACGTCTACGCTCTTGCTCCGGCAAGGGTGCAGGCTCGTGGATCCTAGCTCGACCATGCATTAGGGCTTTCCGACTCGCACCGGCTACTTTCTCTACAGCGATGAGGTTTCGCCTAGGTTTGGTCCACCCATCTGCATCTTCACTACTCACTTGTGAGTGTGGTTCCACACTAGATGCAGCGGCGGTCCACATGACACGGTGTCCTTTTGGAGGACAGAGGATAGCTACACATGATGCCATTAGAGACATAATGTTTGCTATGGCACGAGAGAGTGGATACTTAGCTTGGAGGGAACGTTTGTATGTGTTGCAGACGACACGTGTTAGGGCATACTTATACTTGGTCCGATATGATCAGGTGACAGTAGCGGATGTCGTGGTCACGGACCCTACGCGGGATACAGTTTCGGAGGGAGTGATTACCCATCCCCCTGGATGGGCGGCGAGTGCAGCAGCAGGTCGCAAGGTCTCCAAGTATAGGGGCATGCAGCGAGGTCACCTCTTTGTTCCTCTAGCCTTGGAGTTATATGGAGCGATGGACACGGCATTTGACACATTTGTCAGGGAGTGCACGAGAGCTTATCATGTTAGGCGTCAGGGGGTACCACTCTCACTCTCATACTTTGTAGCTTACTTTAGACAGCATGTGTCCATTGCTCTACAGAGGGCAGTGGCTGGTGCAATCCATAGGAGAGCAATCACATTAGGTGATGTTTCTTCGGATGCTCCAATTGTGTGTAGACCGTACGACTTGCATAGCTCGGATATCTTAGGTGCGGTAGGGCAGATTTCTCATACAGACTCTATTGGGGCTTAGCCCCATGTTACCTTTTTTGTCTCTCCCTTGTACGGCTTGATGGGGTCTTCCCATCCTTCATTTTTCCTACGCGGTCGCCTCTTTTTTTTTTTTTCCATACATTTGGCATTACGGTCAAATTCCATGACGATAAATTTCCTCGTTGTATACAATATGCTTTGTAGGAATGCTATTCTCCCTGTGTAAAAAACGTGTTGTTACTCCGGGGATTCTCTAAAAGTATGAAACTCCTCGAGATTTCAATTTTCTAAGATGGAATCAGTTTTATGAAAGAAGCAGCGCATGAGTCCGTCATTCACAAGGTTCTCTACTATGATAGTTCGTTTCATTCGCGGCTCTTTTTAGGTAATATACCGTGCAACAATCTCTCGAAAAATCACTACTCTTCTCCTTGGAAAGAGTCTACTGCTCAAGGTTTGGATGCCAGATACCAACTTTGACAAGAAAATTTAGTGGTGGCAGAATTGTAGTTACCATTGTCTTCATGGCAGAATGACTTCAACTGTTTGTGCTTACGTCTGACGATGGATAGAATTCCATTGGGATCCTGAAATAGAGTGACAACTTATAAGAGGTAAAAGATATAGAATGTGCAAGGTGATGGAATAGGAATTATAGTCGACAAAACAAGCGTAAATGGTTGTGAAAAAATGCAAAATTTTGATTAGGAATTGTTTTCTTGTGGAGCTAAAACCTCCACTAAGCCTGCTTGAGAGATATTTTATTGTGTATATATGACAGAAAATCAAGGAACTGGTAATATAGAAGATGACGTGTTATTCTAATTGATCAAAAAGAGTAGTTAAAATTTTGAAAGCAATTATTGAGCACTCCACTTAGGGAGGGTTGTCTGTAACAAAGTTAAGTATATACAGTTGTTGCTACATATTCCCGTACAACAATAGGATCATCAAATGGTTGGATGAAGTTGATGAGGTCCGATGATATGTGAAGAAAACATGTTATATAGCCAAATGATCAGATATATATGCTAGTAGAGTTGTAAAGAGTACTGTTCCTTGGTTTTTAGTAATATACCAGGCTCCGCAGCAAATAAGTTATCAATCTATTCCAAACTATGATTATATCTAGAATTTGGCTAATTTTGAATTCTTGCTAGGAAGGATAGACTTGACAGATTCGAAAAAGACAATAACATGTATAATTGACATTATTTTCATTTGATTTTCATTATATAGCTGAATTTTTTTATTGTTAAAGGATAAAACCTTTAACGCGGTGGAAAAGAACGGAAAATCTAAACTTTATTTTCATATAAGAAGAAAGTGCATATATTCTTTGCGACTCTCTTCCACTGTGATTATGTTTGATTATCCCTTTCTCTATCATCTCATTATTAATTTTTATGGTTGTTTATTCTTTAACTATAATATCGTTCTCAAATTTAACACTCATCACGATCTAGATCATCTGGTATAAAGCACGGAGCATGTCATCCTAAACATTTTATTCCGCATATTCCTCCTTCCTTCCGTGTGCAATCTCCAAAATAATGATGCAAAATCTAAATTGTATAGATCCAATGAGCATCTACTAACGAATCCAAACAGTTTTCTTTCTCCAAAAATGATAAACGAAAGATACCATTAGACATAAATCAGTGTAATGCTCGATAAGCCCTAGGGCGGACTCTTTACTAATGCGTTTCAATAACCTTTTTGACTTCCCTTTAAATATCCCATAAAAGAGTTTATGGATACCTATAACTATTTTTATGGCTAGTTGAGGGTAGGGTATTCATGAATTTTATGGGTAAAATATTTACGTACACTAAAAATTGGGATCCATAGATTTTTACAAGTGACTGATTGATCCCGTAAACTTCAATTATCTATCATTTTCATTAATCAATTGCAATTGTTTGACTTTACATTAAGGTAGAAGGGAGGAGGGGTTAGATAGCGCGAAAGAAATGCCTTTTAAAAAAAGTTCAAACCCGAGAATTGCCTCTCGGAAGAAGTCAAATTCTCTCTCGCGGAAGATACATACGTAGAGTGATTGAACCGTAACTGTCGAGGAGGAATAGAAGAGAGGGAAGGGAAGGGAACAAGAGCGAAGTTGAGTTCCGATGAAGGCATCACATAAGACAGTTCGCCCGGGAAAGTTGAGTTCAATTACATAGAGGGATAGAATTTGCAGAAATCAAATTAAAGAGTCTCGAAGGAAAGTAGAGTTCAGTCACATCGAGGTATAGCATTTGAATGGATCTGGTTCATTTGCTTGGGCAAATGAACCAGAATTCTCCATGGAGAGAAGAGAATAGTGATAAGTTGTGCAAATTTGGTGATAGAAACAAGAGAGTTTAATTTAGAGAAAGAAAATACAAAGGGAGGGACGTGAAGAGAATAAAATAGTTGAAATTTAGTGCAGTTCTATAGAGAGAGAAACATGGTCTATGATGTGAGGTCTGAGCTTGGGATTATTTCCATGCCTCATTTTAGTTTGTAGAAGGAATTGACAAATGAAATAAAAAGATGTATGTAAGGACAATTGGCAGAATGGCAAGGTGAGCTTGAGCTTGACAACGATGAAGATTTTATGGATGAGAATGAATGGAGTTTAGATTATGCTCCTATTGTGGAGGGAATTTACTTTCATGATGGTGTGACTTTGCACATTCCCATTGTTATTTGGTAGACTGCTCCAATGAATTTGTATCCATGATGTTAAACTATCTAGACACACTTCCTTTTAAACAATGGGTGCAGATGTACTTGAAGTCATTTTGTACTTTGCTAGAGCTGGTTAGAGATCATGAGGTTTTCAAAAGAGTAAATTGGGAAGGAAACAAATCCTTGTGTGGATCTAACTTGCAGTAGCAATTGATAGTTTTGGGCACAATGGGAATGGAACCTGCATAGCAAGTGGCACCAATTTGTTGTGTATTAACTTGAGATGTACCACTCAATTTACTAATAGAATTATTCTAACTATATTAACTACAATGGTAAAGGAGTTAGCTTGACACAATGTAATACCATTAGTTAGACACATTACCTGGCCTGGTAATATTTTTAGGGATGTTATATACAATATTTTAAGCAGATTAGTTAGAGGTGTAACCTAAAGAGTACTTCCACTAATAGTGCAGAGGCCAAAAACACCTTGAAAACTTTGGAGCCAACATTTGAAGTCTAAACTAATGAATTAGGCATAAAAAATAAATAGAATTCTCACTAGAAGAAAGTGCATTGCCTTCTACTTTCATTGTTTGTCTTGTTGAGATCTTTCAAACATTACTTTGCCCATGTTATTCTAAGCTTCATACAAGAAGATTCTTCAAAGATTCCTTTTGGTCAAACTTGTTTGACCAACCAAATAGGACAAGGATTGACATATCACCAATTCATGCAACTAAAGGTAGAGCTTGCTGATATATCAACTATCTATATATTTGATCCAAGGGTGTAGCTCCCTTGAGTGGATCCTCTTTACTATATAATAAAGGTAAGATGCTCCTTTGGGGAATTAGAATTGAGGAATGAAACTTTGTGTTTCTCTTGTGTTTCTTCTCTTGTGTTTCTCCTGTCCTCCAAACATTATAATGGTCTTATAGCAAGTGTTTTAATCCAAATCAATGGATCACCCCCTTGGAGGAACAAGGGCTATTGAAAATGAGTGGATCACCCCTCTTGGAGGAACAAGGGCCATTGAAACTGAGTAATTTTGAGGAGAGAAAAAGTAGTGCAATTGATAGATTGGGATGTTTGAGAGAGAGGATGGCATGGATGCTCTTGGAAGGTGATTTCAAGCATCCCACTTTCCTTTCTTGAATCCATTTGACATCAAGATTATGTACATCCAACATGAGCAAGTGAGAGTATATCTCGTTTACCATTTTGGAGTAAAATTCATGGACGTAGTAATGAATTTTCCAAACCCTATGATTCCATCTATGGTGATATATGGTAGTAATAAAATTTCCAAACCCTATGATTCTACCTATGGTGATATATGGTAGTAATACAATTTCCAAACCCTATGATTCTACCTATGGTGATATATGGTAGCAATGAATTTTCCAAACCCTATGATTCTACCTATGGTGATATATGATAGAGAGTGGGATTTGACGATTTACACTTTGTTATGATACAATGGATCTAAATATACCAAATTCTCTTCCTTTCAACACTCAAGTAGAAATCAGTTATGTAGTTAGACCAAAAGTGATGTTTACAGATTTTGTTGTCTACAATTTTGGTGAGGAATATATCAACAAGTGATAGCTTTTGAGGTCCGAATGGTAGTACAAATTGTGTTTTCCCTCTCTTGAGTGATCATATTAACCTTCTATTGGAGTAGGAAGTAACTATTGAGCATCTGCCATGTGTATAAACCATGGAGCACAATTGTAGGATCTGATGCAAGGAATGCAAGAGATGTTGAACACTTTTTGAGAGATCAAGATGAAAATGGAGGCATTACAAAGTCAAATATGTACTTCAAGAACAAACATGTAATTGAAAAAGTGGAATTATCCCAAAACCCAATAACAATGGCCAAAGTACTTGGAGAGTCACTCATGCAGATGATACCAACCTCAATGAACACTGAGCCATGGCGTTACTATGGATGAAAAAGAAATATAACATTGAGCCTTACAAGGTATAATGTTCCATGGGAGTAGTGGAAAACCAGATCTCAAGAATGAATAAATACCTTTTATATTCACAACTAAGATCATTGATCATTTCACAAGCACGTTTTCATTTGAGTACCTAACCAATAAAGCATCACATGGTATGATTCTTGGGAATAATAAGTGTTGGCAAAAGGAAGAGAGATCACTTGGACAATGATGCAAGAAGGGCTATGGAAGAATTTCCAATCCATGTACTTTGTGTTGATACCTGAAACTCAACTATAGGAGTTGAAGTAGAAGAATAATATAGGATAATATGTGGAAGTATTCTTGATCTACAAGTTTTGATTATCAATATTAGCCCATCAAAAGCTCCTTAAAATTTCAAACATGAGTTAAAAGAGTAAATTTGCCAAGAGGTAATGGTACAAAATCCTGCACTATTTTTGAAGCCATTATGTATGCTCTGAGAATAGCAAGAGTACTTAAAAAGATGAAGAAGTAGTCCTAACAAAACATTATCAAGTTGAAAAACTACACTTTGGTGGACCAATTCCTATGGAATTTGACAACATTTGTTTCTAAGACCAAGGAGCACAACTGCTCCAAGGAGAATGAGATGGGTCAAAGAAAGGAGAGATGGAGTCCTACAAGGAGAAGGTGCTCAAGCAAAACAACAATATTGCTATAATTGTAGCCAAGTTGGGTACATATCTATCAATTGTTGTGCCCACCTTCCTAGGTGTTCTCGGACTCCATACATGCAACCTTTGAACAACTGGGAGAGACAATCAAAGAGGAGGATGTTGAAATCACATTGGAAAATTAATATCAATAGTACATGTACCTTGTGGTTTTATTGGCTCAATGGAGAGGAGTAAAAGCAGAGGGAAGAAGATGACAAGTGCGCAAAGGTTAAGGAAGACAAATGCACAATTGATTCTTGTAAATAGAAGGCAATCAAGTGAGAGTATTGATAGACCTTGGAGCAACAAAGAACTTCTTGTCTTGCTCTATTTCAATAAGGTTGGGGATAGAACTAGAGAAGGATGAGCAAGAAGAAGTCAAGTTACCTAATGGTCAGACAAGGTCATTACCTAGAAAGGTAACACTCTCTATAGGAGAGTATCAAGAAGAAATTGAATCATTACCTATCATTACATTGAATCATTCAATCACTACATTGAATCATTACCTAGAAAGGTAACACTCTCTATAGGAGAGTATCAAGAAGAAATTGAGTGGCAAGTGATATGGTTAGCTTATTACAATGTGATCTTAGGCATACTGTAGATGAAACACTAAAACCCCACAATAGATTAGAGAAAAAAATCATGAAAACTAGCCAATGGAAGATAATTAGAAGATAATTGGAGATAAAGAAAGAGCATAAAAGCAAGAACTACCTCTCTATGTAATAAGGAAAATAGCTATTGGTAACATAGATAGATGTCTCATGGGTCTAGTAAGATAAGTCTAGAGTACACAACTCAATGGACAAATTCTTGAGAATTTGAAAGATGTAGTCAATGAGTTTCAAGATGTCTTTCTTGATTATTTACCCTAAGGATGACCGCCAGAAAGGAGAGTAGATCATAAAATCAAGATACTTCCTAGGAAGACACCTTTTTTTGAGGCTTCATATTGATTGTCACCTTGTGAGTTGGAGGAGTGCAAGGCTCAAATTGAGGATATGCTAGAAAAAGGATCATCCAACCCAATGTATCACTATATGGAACTCTTGTCTTGTTTGTGAAGAATAAAGATGATTCAATGCAAATGTGCATTAATTTTTAGAAAAAACTGTCTCTAGGACCTCTCACAATAGCACATCACAACCACATTAAACGGAAATCAGAAGACTAATAGGAAATAACGTGGTTCACTCCTTGTCCCGGAAGCTACCTCCATGACACCTCCATGATTGAAACAGGCTCACACCAACCTTCTTAAAGCTTTATTTGTCATTGCACATATTTATACATTATAAACAGGTCCATCACTGTCCCTCACTATCATCCACTTGAACTTCTAGACAAGTGACAAGCAACGGCCATCAGTTACATTTGCTTTTGCTCTTGACAAGCCAAACATAACAATCTCTACCTTTTGCTTGTATCCACCATATCATCCCAAAGAGCACAATTCAAGGTTGAGCAAGTTCATGCATAACTTGAACTTCTCAACAAGAACAGGTTTAGTCAACATATCAGCTGCTTTTACCTCTGTGCCAATCTTTTGCAAATTGATCTCACCATTTATCACATCTTTCCTGATAAAATGATATCCACATCAATATACTTTGTCCTTGAATGATATACTTGATTTTTGGCCAAGTGAATAGCGCTTTGGCTATCACAAAAAAGTGTGGATTCATGTGAGGGAGTCCTACATCCTTGGCTAATCTTTGTAGCCATATTGCTTCTTTGGAAGCCTTAGTTGTTGCCGTATATTCCACCTCTGTAGTAGAAAAAGCAACTATAGATTGGAGAGTAGACTTCCAACTTGCTGCACCACCAACAAGTGTAAAAAAAAACCCTATTGTAGACCTTCTCTTATCCAAGTCTCCGGCAAAGTCAAAATCTACATCCCCTATAATTCCTCCTTCTTGGTTCTTCTCCACATCAAAGGTAATGCCAATATTTATATTCCCTTTCAAGTAACGAAGTATCCACTTCACAACTTCCCAATGTTGTTTCCTTGGATTTTCCATGTATCTACTCACCATAATCATAGCATATGAGATGTCTGGTCTAGTGCAGACCATAGCATACATTAAACTCCCAACAGCACTAGCATAAGGAATATTTGATATTACTTTTCTCTCCTCTTCATTTGATGGACATTGCTTCAATGATATCTTGAAATGACTTGCCATTGGAGTGCTAACTGGTTTTTCATTCTCCATGCCAAACCAAGCTACTAATTTTTCCAAATATCTCCTTTGAGATATCCATAACTTTCCCTTGCTTCTGTCCTGATGGATTTCAATCCCAAGCACCCTCTTTGAAGAACCCAAGTCCTTCATATTGAACTCCTTACCAAGTTGTGCTTTCAATTTCTCCACCTCAACCATATCCTCCTCAACAATCAGCATATCATCCACATATAGTACCAAGATGATTGAATCAAAAACACTAGGCCCATGTAGCTTCTTGAGGTACACACAAAAATCTGATTCACTTTTGTTATATCCATGCTTCAAACATGAAAGTATCAAATGTTATGTATCAAAGTCTTGGACTTTGCTTTAGTCCATATAAAGACTTTTGTAACCTACAAACCAGGTTCTGATTCCTTGGTACCACAAAACCTTCAAGTTGATGCATGTAAATCTCCTCCTCCAATTCTCCATATAAAAAAGCAGTTGTAACATCTAGTTGCTCCAACTCCAAATTATGCAATGCAACTATTGCCAATAGTGCACGAATTGAAGAGATTTTTACCACTAGTGAAAAAATCTCATTGAAGTCAATACCTTATTTTTGGCTATAACCCTTTGCTACAAGCCTTGCTTTGTATTGATCTCCACCTGATTTTGGAAGTCCTTCCTTCTTCCAAAATATCCATCTGCAACCAATTGCCTTCTTTCCCATAGGCAATTTTTCAAGTCTCCAAGTTTGGTTTTTGGCCAAAGACTTCATCTCCTCTTCCATTGCACAATGCCACTTTTGACACTCTTGATCTTGCATTGCCTCTTCATATGAAGAAGGATCACCATTCTCCATAAGGAGAGCATAAGCTATGAATGAATCATCAAATCTCTTTGGAGGTCTCCTATCCCTATTTGGATACCTACGTTCATGAATCACTTCTGGACTTTGCTCTTCTAATGATTCACTTGGTAGATCTACAAGAGATGACATCTCTTCATTTCCAAGATCAATATCTATCTTAACAAAATCTGATTGAATTTCTTTTTTCTTTTCTTCTGCTATAGTAATAGTCTCCATTGTACTCTTCTCATCAAAAACTACATCCCTACTCACAACAAGATAACACCTTTCTGGATCCCATAATCTATATCCCTTTGTATCCTTCTCATATCCCAAGAATATACATTTTCTAGATTTGGGATCTAACTTTGTCCGTTGTTCTTGTTGAATATGAAAATAAGCAATGCATCCAAACACTCTAAGTGAAGAGTAAAAAACATGCAGACCTGTCCATTTTTCCACAGGTGTCTTACACTCAATAGTAGTAGAGGGAGAAATATTTACCAAATGACAAGTTGTATTTATAGCTTTTGCCCAAAAACTCTTCTCCAATCTGGCATTGCTTAACATACTTCTTGCTTTCTCCAAGAGTGTGTGATTTATCCGCTCTGCCACTCCATTTTGTTGAGGGGTACCCGGAACTATAAAGTGATGAATTATCCCTTCACTCTTACAATATCTATCAAACTCTCCAGATTTGTATTCTCCACCATTATCAGATCTCAAACACTTCACTTTCCTTCTAGTTTGTTTCTCTATCATCACTTTCCATTGTTTAAAGATAGAAAAGACCTCTGATTTTTGCTTCATGGTGTAGACCCATACTCTCCTAGAGTAATCATCAACCAAAGACACAAAATATAATGCTCCAGATTTTGAAGCTAAAGGTGCAGGGCCCCAAACATCAGAATGCACATAGTCTAAAATTCCCTTTGTGCAATGAACTCTTGTGGAAAAGCTTACCCTTCATTGCTTTCCTATCACACTGCTCACAAAATTTTAACTTACAACCTTTAGAAGTTGTTGCTTGGACAATTCACTTAGACCTCTTTCACTCATATGACCCAAACGTAGGTGCCATAACTGAGTTAGATCTTTGGGATCTTCACTTTTTGAAATGGTACTTGCCACTCCTCCAGTAATGGTCTCTCCAACAAGCTCATAAAGATTTCCTATCTTCTTGCTCTTCATTACAACCAATGCTCCTTTTGATACCTTGAGTGTTCCATTTTCTGCTCCACACCTCCAACCATTTGAGTCCAAAGTGCCTAGTGATATCAAATTCTTCCTTAACTCAGGAACATGCCTCACATCAGCAAGAGTACTCACAATACCATCAAACATCTTAATGCATATTGTACCAATGCCAATAGCTTTGCAAGCCATGTTGTTGTCGTGCGTATATACATCGCTACACAACATACATCACTGTCAACATCATACACTATAAAAGCACAACTCACACATAAGTCATACATCGACTCTAAAGTGCCACAATCGCCCCCCTAGCTGGCGGTTAGGTCCCTCTAACTCCAGATAGCCATCTACTCTAAGTATATGGTATACCCTCTAATGGGCAAAGATCAGGAGGCCGGGTGCTATGGAGCCCCATCGTTAGTCGCCTGTCTGCAATCTATACCATATAAAGAATGAACTAGCTACAGGTCAAGTACATCTAGGACATAACCACTATCCCTGAGGAACCACCGTGGGGGGAGGAGTCATACATGCCATATGACATCCTCTCAAACAGCTATCACACACTAACATAGTAGCAGCTCCACCAGAAGAGCCACATAACATACACCTCAAGCCTGCACGTACAAGTGCCAAGCTTGGGTCCATAATACCATCAATGTTTGGAAGGTGGCATGGCGCACAATTGCGCACATGATCCTTCCAAACAACACCATCATGTCCTTCTAACACAAGGACTCCAGATGGCAAAACCTCGTGCACTCTCAAGATAGTGCGGCCTATAGAAACATCAAGTGTCGTCGGTGCTGTCTACTGTAGATATACATAGTCGCCTGGATGAAATCGACGGATTGAGGGTCTATAACCTCCTCCTCGAATGGTAGCATAGCGTAAAGTATCTCTATGCTGAGCAATCGCCAAGTTCTCAAAGGCCATCAGCATCACTCTCCGAAAGATCTGTGCCCGCTGAGAACATGCGCTCATCCATACATCGGGGTCATCCAAGTCCAAAACTACAGTAGCATCTCGACGAATGGCTGCAGGTAAATCTAGATCTCGTCCGTAGAGTAGAAAGTATGGAGAGAAGGATGCTAAGGAGGCTTGCCGGCTGAACCGATAGCCCATGGCCAACCAAGGTAACTGGAGATCCCAATCTCCCAAGTGGCCTCTCTGCAAACCATACTTTTGCAATCCTCTCTTCACCGTTTGAACCACTCTCTCTGCTAAGCCATCTGCCTCAGGGTGATCTCCAGATGTAGTACGATGATCAATCAAAGCCTTGTCACACAAGACTTGAAACTCTCCCAAGAACTCTGTACCTTGATCAGTCAAAACCTCAGCTGGTGCACCAAAATGACTAAGAACTCGATCCAGGAATGAGTAAGCTGTCCCTTCACTAGACTTGTCAGGAAGTGCCACCAACTCAATCCACTTGGAGAAGTGCTCCACCATCACCAAAACATACCGATGATGTCTCATAGTCAGCGGTAAAGGTCCGGCAAAGTCCAAACTCGAACGGTAACCCAATCCCATGATAGGTAATGGGTGTAACTGTGGTGTAGGAGCATTGAATGATGCTCTAACTCGGTCACAAACCATACATCTGGCAACAAACTGCTGTACCTCGGTCTGCATACCGCGCCACCAATAATGACTCTGGAGTAAGCTATATGTACGCTTTACTCCAAAATGTCCTAGCTCCTCATGAGCATGAGGACCAACTGTGGTCTCTGTGATGGAAGTGGTACTACTCGCACTCTACCATCCTCCCATACACGCAAAAGGTGTCTACCCTCCAATCTGAACCGTCTGGCTCGCTGAAGAACACGGTCTCTCTCCTTGGGCCCAACTGTGCCACCCACAACACCAGTGCGAAGATAGTCCATCACTAAGACATCATCATGAATGTCTCGCTGAACTGTACTAATATCTTCACTCTCTGGATCTGTGACCTCAATAACTCCTCCTGTATGCGCTGAGAGAGATACCACCAAAGTCTCTACAAATATACATAGAAAGGCTGATGCATGCCAACCTGGCACCATCTCCTCATCTGTCTCACCATGCCAACGTGCTCCGGTCTGATCCTGCTGGCTGGGACATGGGTTTCTACTCAACCCATCTGCATCACGGTTCACCACTCTAGGTCTGTGAACAACCGTGAAATCATACTCCTGTAAAATCAGAGCCCATCGTGTAAGCTTCCCTGAAAGCTTGTCGGACTCCATCAACCACTTCAGCGGCTGATGATCAGTGATGAGAGTGAAGGGGTTACCAAACAGGTAACATCGGAAATGTGCTACTGCCCAAACTGCTGCCAAGCACTCTCCCTCATATGAACTATACTTCGCCTCCGCTGAATTGTTGGAGCGACTAGCATAGGCCACCACAAACTCCTTCTCCTCATCATCATGTTGGGTGAGCACCGCTCCAAGCCCCAACATACTCCAATCAGTGTGAACCTGAAATGGTCGTCCCCTGATCGGTCTCCTCAAAATAGGAGCGGATGTCAACCTCTCCTTGAGCTCTACAAAAGCTCTCTCCTGCTCATCTCCCCAACACCACTCCTGTGTAAGCTTGGTCAGCTTCGTCAAGGCCTTGGCAATGGCACTAAATCCTCTAACATAGCGGCGATAGAAGTTCACCAACCCAAGGAATGCTCGCACTCTGCTCACATCCGTAGGCCGAGGGATACGTGCAATAGCCTCCACCTTGGTCTGCTGAACACCAAGTCCTCCGGGGTAGATAGTGTGACCCAAATACTCAACCTGCTCGTGGAAGAACCTACACTTCCCAGGATGTAGTTTGAGTCCATGAGATCTCAACCTCTCAAACACCTCCAACAACTGTCTCTCATGCTCCTCCACAATAGTGCTATAAACCAAAATGTCATCAATATAGCACCGAGCAAAATCCAATCCAGCTAGGATCCTATCCATGACCCTCTGGAACTCAGCAGGAGCGTTCTTTAACCCAAATGGTAAGAACCTCCACTAATATAACACATCCTTGCCATGAGGATCAATAGCCCAAAATGCTGTCTTGGACTTATCTTCCTCCCTGATCGGCAACTGATGATATCCTGCTCGAAGATCCAAAGTACTGAAGACCTTTGCATGCCCAATCGCATCAAAAATCTCCTCCGGTGTAGGCATGGCATACCGATCAGCCTTGGTCTGTCGGTTGATAGGACGGTAATCTCCATACATCCGCCTATCTGTATAGTTGCCATGCATATCCTTCTTGGCTGGCATCACTATCGCTGATGCATACTCTCCATGTGAAATCTCCACTAAACCAGCCTCAAAAAGGTCACTACTCCGGCGCTGAATCAATGTCCTCTCCATATCACTATATCGATAAGGACGTCGGAAAACTGGTGTGTCGCTAGTCAGCTCAATCCGTATACCAGGTCCCTTCAGAGCACCCAAATCCTTCATACTGAAGGCAAAACAACTCGTGTGACTCCTCAAGAACCTCCAAACCCTCCGTCTTTCCTCTCCAGTAAGCTTGGGTCCAAGATCTGGCTCCCAAGTATCCTCTGTAACTGTAGTAGGAGTGGAAGACGTACTGACTGGCTGCTACACTAGGCCCTTGGGAGCAATGGTGTCATGCTCCCGACCACTAGAGGTCCCAACCTCTGTGTGAAAAACTCCCTCCACTCTGGCTGCAAGCTCCATACGTCCTCTGGCTGCATCCCATGTGGACCAAGGGTGTAATCCAAGTAGCCCACGCTCACTTGGATGGACTCCAAGTAGACCACTCTCCCTAGTAGCTACTGGATGTGTCCCAAGAATACGATGTCCACTTGGTCCATCGCCCCCAGCATGTGCCTGAATCGTCTCGATAGGCACAAGGCTCACAAGTGTCCGAGTGGTGATGCCTATCAAGCGCATCCTACGCTGCTCTGCCAAACCAAGGCTCACAATCCAGGTCAAACAGTTCAGGTCCATAGCCTGACCTAACACCTGACGCCTGGATGCCTCTGACACTGCTGGAATAGCGGTAATACCGGTGCAAAAACCCATCGCCCGCTCTCTCTCATCAGCATTGGGCTCCACCAACTGCTGTAACTGTGAGTCCCAAACAAGTCCAGGTCCTCCCTCTCGAAAAGCATGAGAGCCTGGGAAACTCATGAGTGTGGGAAATGTAGCTCTAGGCTGTCCAACTAGGTTCACCACTGCCATAGGTGACCTATCAGCCACTACCACTGTCTGAGACTGACGTCCAGCATCCAAGATATCATCAACAAGAATGTGGTCTAGTCGCTGAATCCCATCATAACTACGCTGTAGAACCTCTCTGGGTAAAAGGTTCGTCCACCAAAGACAAAGACGATGAGCCCGTGATCCCACTCTGGTTGCATCTAACAATACAGCAGGTCCCATCCATGAATGGACCTGATGTGTACTCACCACCACTCTAGTGCGAGAATCACCCATCAATGGAACGTTCTCCAAAAGGTAAGCTGGAGAAACAGACTGATGAACCTGGAGATGTCATAATATCCGTAACATCTCCCAAAACACACCAGAACGAGGATCCTAAAGACCCAAACCGCGGCCCGCATGTGTATGTCCTTGACATGGCCATCCAGAAATCACCAAGTGAACAGGCCCATGTCTCTCTAGGTCATGCGCCCCCAGTAAGGAAATGTCTCATGGTAAGGCCTTCTGGTAACCTCTGACTGCTGATATCGGTAATAACTCCGGATACCGATAGGCCAAGTGTGCCACATGATGTAGAGAGACTCGCCTAGCAGTCTCATCTCTCTCTACATACAAGTACCTCTGTACTCGGATACCCGCCTGTAACACCGTAGCTTGTCCGGTGCTGATCCCACCAAACAACTCCAATAGGCATATCCCCTCTACTGGATACTGCCAAGCAATGAGTGTGGTATCCAGAGGTGTCAAAGAAATCGCCTCTGGAGGCTCATCCTCACACTCATCCCCTGATGGTACGAAGGCTCCACTCCAAGCCTGCTGCACCAACTGATCCGCATGTTGCTGCAATGCCTCCTCTGAACTCCACAATGGAACATCCAAGGTGGATGGAGCAATCCCACTCGTACTCCATAGCCGAGTTATCTCCTCTGGTACTGGAGTATCCTCTGCATGGGCGTTCCCCTCCAACAAGTCACCAGGCCAAGTAACTGCACCGCTGAAAGCTAAAACTGATGCTGCCATGGTCTCGGACTGTAGTGAGCCAAGACTGCCACTACTGAAGCATACTGGTAGGCGACATACCCGTCCCTCACCAGACTGCCAACCAGGTCTATAAGAGGCTGTCTCTTCCCAATAGTCAATGCTAAAACCCATAGGGTATAACACTGCTCCCCCAACTAGCACATCATATGACTCAACTATCGTCACAATAGCCTGAGCTCTCACCACCGAGCTATCAGTCGGATGACCAGGTTGAACCTGGACAACAAGCTCCCCACGTGTGATGTACTGTGTCAAACCACCACCTAGAGATGTCTGGATCTGAAATGGACACCTCTCCACATCGGTCTTCCGTAACTCCAGACCAACAACTGCAGCCTTCCCCAACATAAGGGGCTGCGCACCAGAGTCTAACAAGACTCTTTGTGGTGTATAGACCTTCCCTGAAGGTCCCACCAAACAAAAGATCCCCCTTTGGTTATCCAATAGGACAACACCAGGTGTAAACCGCGCTCTCTCAAAGGCCGGTCTAGCTGGCAACTCCTCCAGTCTAGCCGCTGCTGCCTGCCATAAACCACTGGTCGCTGAACGGATCCCATGCTCCTCAACCAAGTCAGCTCCACTACCAACCACCTCTGCTCTAGTAGTAGGAACTGCACCATCCCTACTCTCACACAACGTGGCAGCCAACCGGAACACTGGGGCTGGGTCAACTCCCAATGTAAACATGTCACTGGCTGAAAATAAAGGATGCCGCATAATCAGCTGAGCCGCCCCCAACATCATGCTAGACTCAATCTGTGTAGTAGCAGGTGGCTGACTAGCAGGTACTCCATCACCACCTACCACACCTGCACTGGGACGTCTAGGAACCATGGATGTCGTCTGCAATGCCTTAGATAGCGTGAAAGACTGGGGAAGTCTGACCTGTCTCCCAACCTCTCCTCTCTGTGGGTCCAACTCCACTGATGCTCCTCTAGGCTCTGGAGCACGTACTGCACTCCTAGTCACTGTTGCAGATGCATCCACCTGTGCTGCTCCGCACATGAAGTCCAAAGCATCTCTATCACCAGCATATGAGGTGGAAGCCTCAGCACCCGAATCTGATCTCCTCTAAGCAATAGCCATACTAGCCAATCTCTGCTCCAACTGCTCAATCCGAGTAGCCATAGCTGTGTCAGAAGTAAGGGCAGGTACTGCACCCCTACTAGGTGTAGATCCTCTACCACCACCTCTACCACCTCGTCCTCCATGAACTGGAGCTCCTCTACTACCTGCCATAGCAGCCCTACCACTCCGTAACTCCGGGTGTAGGTCAAAACACCGGTCACTAGTGTGACCAAATCTGTGGCAATGCTCACACTGCCTCTGTGCTGGCTGTGATGCACCAAAGGTATCAGGTCCGCTGCCCTGAGTACACTCTCTCCTATGGTGAGGTCCACCACAAGTCCAACAAGCAACACCACCACTCACTGGCTGCTGCTGACCCGAAAATGAGGGTAAGGGTCTAACTCCACTAAGCCCTCCACTCGCTCCATAGGATCTGGGCTGTCCACCCTGTCCTCGAAAACCAACTGGGCGTGGTGCACTCTGCTGCTTTCTAGAAGAAGTCACAACCGTGGATGAGGTCTCTCTACCAAATCCAGCTGTCACCACTCTCTCCTCCACCATGTTGAGCTCAATACGCTCAGCCAAACCAAAGACTACTGCCAAAGTGGGCGAAGTAGCCTACAACAACGTAGCATCACGAACTCTACGTCGCAACTCCCTGTCCAGTATCCCATACCAAAACTGGACTGCTTGGGCCTCAGTAACTCCCTGAGTGAAACTGATCAGCCGCCTCATGCGAGTATATGCCTCGCGTAGGCTCTCTCCAGCCTTCCGCTGGAACTCCTGCAAGCTCCTCAGCTTGTCAGTCCGCACTCCCTGGTAGTTCTGCCTCAAACATAGGAAGAACTCAACCATGGGGTTAAACCCCGGTACCACACCACCTCCTACAGCGGTACCTCCACTCGTAGTAGCACTATCTCCAGCTAGTGCACCTCCACTAGCTCCACCAACACTACTCGAGCTAGAACTCGTAGGTACAGCCGATCTACTCCTGGCCACCGAGCTTGAAGTGATGGAGACATAGTGTGGAGACCAATACTGTCTCCATAACTCAATCTCCTCCAAATGAGCTCTCCTGAACTCATGGTAGTCGTCCATCGGCGGACCCTCCAAGTGCTGAAACAACCCCTTCCATGCCATGAAGGGTGTGAACAAAGTTGGGTTCCGCATCTGCTGCAGATCACACCAACTATCGAACTCCTGGATGAAGTCATCCAACTCAATAGTACCCACTGTACCAGAGTAACGCCTAGGGCCTTTGGAGGCCCCATAAATCTCGTCCATGTCCCACAACAACGGTGCGGACACACCAAGTGCACTCTCAACTAAATCAGCTCCTGTGTCGAACTCCAACTCAGAGTCAATCTCCTCCCTCACTAGGACCTGAGATACAGGCTGATACCAAGCACCACTCCGAGTAAACCCACTGCGTACTGCAGGGCTAACTCCTCTGGAATCTCCAAAGAACTCCGTCGTGACCACGTAACTGCAACAGCAAACCCGAACCACCAACTGCAACCGCAAGTCGCAACCGCAAGTATCCCACCAAGTGCCAATACCACCGCGTGCCAACACCAACTAGACACCACCCACTAATGTAACTCTAACCGAGATAACTACACTAAGGGAAAGGCAACCTGTAACCTGCCATCATAACACGCACTCTCACGGTCTGCAGGTCATCACTTCCTACCTCACCGGAGAGAAACAAAGGTAGTCTGACTGGTCATCACTCCAGCCTCACCACCGAGAGCACACTAGAGCACCAACGCTCAAAAGTCAGGGCACCTCACACAAACGTGGTGCACAAACAAGAAGTAGAGAATGGAGGGGATCCAATCACAAGAAATCTAAACAAAAACCCTCCATCTCATAACACAACACGGGACTGACTCTGCCACCATTTGGCATTTGACATAAGAGTAGTTTATATCTAAGTCCTAAGCTACCAGGATCACCAAGAATGGGATCAAACTGCCTCTCCTAGCCAAAGCTACATGTGTATAGATAACAGTGGCACAGTCACTATGACAACAAGTGAGGGTGGACCAGTTGGCTAGGGCACCAGTCTAGGAACAAGAGATCTAGGGGTCAAACCCTGTTGCGCACAATCTAGCAAGAAAGGCAGATTTTGTCAACCAATGACCAAGATCTACACTAAACTAGCTAGCCTCACGCCAGCAAGCTGGCTTGCTGGCCCTTCTAGGCCTTCGTAGCCTCTCATAGCCCACAGCCCTATGCCTCGAAGCCTCGAAATGCCGAAATTCAGCCAAATGAGGCCTTTCTTGTTGCCACTTCGAACCTCCTCCAAAATTGGCGAAACTTCTCCAAATCTGTGAAACTCCTCCAAACTAGCGAAACTTCTCCAAATTTGGCCAAACAGCGAAACTCCTCCAATTCTGGCCATAAATCTGACATAAAATCTGACGTAAACCCTAAAGATGAATGTCCGCCAAATCCCCCGCTAACTTTCCACTCGAGCCAAATTGACAAAACGGGTTTTTCCAAATCACCATTTCATGAGAAGAGCTTTCCAACTCCACCTTCAATTTCACTTTCTGAGCCCAACTCGTAGCAAATTGGTCCTGCCTTCACCTCCTGAGCTCAAAATCACAACATTGCTCGAAAATTGCTCCTTCTTTGCTCGAAATTTGGCCAACGCTTCCGCACACCGTCCGCCTAACTGCCAAATTTGCATCAACTACACGAGCTTCTGCACACTAGGGAAACACAGAACCTGAATCGAGCTACCACGATCCACCGAGCTTGGAGATACCACCAACACTCAACGTTCCTGCACCCGATTTCCCCCTGACTTCACTTCTCTGATGTAATCAGATTGCTTAACACTTTCAACTCAACTCAACTCAGATCAGTACTTGATCTGTCACTCTATAAACTGCCAACAACTGGGCACTGATTACAGTCAAGCCACACCCACTCAAGCATAAAGAATCCAGGTGACGCTCGCCGGCCTCTGTCCACCATAGCCAGGAACTCGAAGGCTCAACATCAGAGAAGTGAGCTCTCTGGAGCTCACTTCGAAACTATACCCCCTGGACTCGAGCTAGCCCTGAAACCCTAACGGTCTCGCTGACGGCACACTCGACGGTGCAAACGGTGCAAAGTGACGGTGGGGCCCACCGTGAAGTCAGTACCCCGAACACGAAATCTAACCATCGGGAAGTAGTCCCTGAGAAACTGCTAGAATCACTCTAACTACCATCACTGGAACTCCAGTGTCTGAGCATCTAGATGCGGAACTACAAATGGCGTGACATTGTTCTCTATTATTACAAATCCTCCATTGAATGGTTTGTACTCATGAAACCACTCCTTATTTGGACACAGAGGGTAAGAGCAACCTGAGTCCAATATCCATGACTCCTCAAATTTATCTTTGTCTTGGGTAGCACATAGAACATCATCCACAATACTAGATGACTCAGCAATACTTGCTTGATCCAAAATTTGACCTTTATCCTTATTGGACTCAAGCCTCTTGTTGTTACAATCCTTCTTGAAATGTACAACTTTCCCACAAATCCAGCATTTGCCTTTGAAACCTCCAGTTCTAGACTTGGATCTTGATTTACTCCTGATCTGATCTCTCTCTCTTGTCCTTCCTCTGATAAATAGAGCCTTTGGATTTGTCTTTTCTTGGTTGGGTCTTTTTTGCATCTCATTGGAAAATAATGCTGAAGTTACCCCCTCACAGTTTATATCATCCTTCCCATATAGAAGAGTTGTGACTAGATGCTCATATGAAGGAGAAAGTGAAGTCAATAACAACAATGCCTTATCTTCATTTATATCCAAATCCCAACTAGAATATAAATCCCAAAACGAATCAAACTATTCATTGTCCAACCATTCTTCTAAACTTTCTTGAATAATATGCTGTATGAATGCATATTGAATTTTTTCCTTAGCCTCGTTTGAGTACACATTTGAGGCATTATGGATTCCATTGGTACCTCTTAGGAATTCCAGCTCTCACTTACAATCTAGGAAAATCCAGTTAATTTTGGGTCAGCCTTCAAGATGAAATGAAAGGCTGGACTAAAGTGCAGCTGAATTCCCACTCGATTGTTTGGTAGCCTAGTGACTTAATTCGCACTCGTCTGAAGGATATGCCATCAAGGAGCTATGCAGGAGACAAATTTTGTAGCCTTTTTCTTGTAGAAACTAGTGAACCTGAATTTTCACTATGAGGTTGTGACCTCGAGGGAAGGTATTCGAACTCGATGGGGGATATGGCATCGAGAGGAAGTTATTCAAATGGGCATCTATGAACATTATGAACAAGGGAAGGTATTTCCTTCTATTCAAATTGCGATGACCGCTAGATACATGTGAGCTTGGACACCTTGACACCTGTTTGTCCATCTCAAATATGATTAATTTCTTGCGGGTCAAAAAAGGTGACCCGTTCCTCATTTACTACAACAAGGCTATGTCCTGTTGTTTTTGTGTGGATCATTCGGACATGTCCCGTATCGATCCACTAGAGCTCCTGTAAATTCTGTTATCAGGGTCCTTACGGTTTCCAAAAAGCTAAAACTGAAACCCCCTAAAGAGTACCTTAGATGATTTGAGCAAATTTTTGGAGCTCAGGAAGAGAGAAACAAAACACACAAAAATTTGAAAATACATATGTTAGAAAAATAAAGAGTTTTTCCTTTTATCTATTGGGTAACATTGAGACGGACCTCGTGTTATATTTACGATTGGAACAGGATCTGCTCTCTACTTGAAATGTGCAAAATGTTTATTTCCATGAGGACGACAGAAAAAATCACGAATCGGGTGGTAGAAGTTTACCAGCTTGGCGTTTTGACGGTTATGTTCTTACTACATAATTTTCACTACAAACATATAACGTCCTTTGCACTCAAACAAGGAATATGCTGTTGTATTCTTAGTAGAATCTCGAGCAGCAGGGATGTACATGCTTCGCCCTTTCACATTGTTCAGTTGTTATTCTTCGAACTCTTAAAAAATACCATATTTTATGATTATTATGATTTCGTACAATTCTTCCTATCTTGACAGCATATTTTTAGTATTATTTAAACGCATCGCTCAAATTTCGTCCTCAGCTCTGTTTTTTCGCTTGGTTTTCCAGAGATACATCCAGTAAGAGAAATTTACTGCACATCAATTTCCTGGTTTTTGGAGCAATCCAAGTTACCACGAAAATATAAACCGCATGAATCACTTTACTGAGTTATGGTTTGAAGATATCTTAGCATGAGAATTTACTGAATTTCTATGGGAATGGTTGACTACCATAAAATGTTACAACATATCCGTGTAGACGACAGGTTTCGGCAAAATTAAGAGGTCCATGCGAGTTGTTATAGAATTCACTTTGTGTTTTCTGAACATGGCAGCAACCCGTGAAGTGGTGTATCATTTAAACATTCTATCAATTACAAGACAAGACCATCGTAAATGCGATTTTCACGGTATTACTTTAGATTTATCGTGATATTGATATTGAAACCTCCTATTGGCCCTCGTGCCATTCGTCTTGTATTTTTCACTATCTACTCCGGAGAAGAGTAACTGTGGATTAACTCCTCTATATTGCCGGTGACGTTTCCGGCCGTCCGTCACTAGGAAATGGCGAAACAACGCCCGGTCTTCTGGTCGTCACAAGAGGAAACGCTCTCCGTTGCGTCACAACGTCCATCCACCAAAATGCTACAGTGGCGACATCCGTGTGCGGGAGGCGGCTCCAACTATTGCTGGATGGAACTGGGAGGGACGTTTTTCACGTCTACCGTAGCGGAGCTCGTCGAGCTCCAACCTCGAACCCCTCACGGTCCGTAATTGTCGAAGAGAGTTCGATGGTTAGAATTTCCTCGTACTCGGGAAGCAGGGTGAGACGGGAAGGAAGGACGGAAGGATGGAATCGAATGAAGGACGATCGGTGCGTGCGAGCGATTCGAGGGTGTGAATATCAGTGAGAACTAACAAGGTGTAGGTAGGTAGGTGACAATAGTGCCGATGCAGCTGCTTCCATGGCTTCCGATCGAGGCAGCGGAGCAGCTTCTGGGAAATCGTATGATGTGGTGTCCGGGGAGGGGAGGGGTTTGGCGGATGTGACTAGGAGAATAACGCACTACCATCATCATCAACAGCAGCATCCCTTCCCAGACCAGCGTAACAGAATCGTGCTAAGGATCAAGTAGCGGGGGACGATCAGGGGAGGCCTGACTCTGATTTTACTGCAATAAGTTTTGGTAAATCTAGGTTGGGAAGTCTCGTGGATTTGGAATTAGGATCCATCGATGAACAGGAGGAGGTGCTGTCGTTGTTGTTGATGGTGCTTGACTTCCACTGGGAAGAATGTGGAGGGAGAGGAGGTTAAATGATTGATTGGGGGAGGAGGGGGTGCAGAAATGTTTTGTTAAGGATTAGAGGATGGATGGGAATGACTGTGTCGGATAATATTTAAGGTGTTTTTTATGGAAGGACAGACGAGGGTTCAAACTGTCAACCAGCGTGTCGTAGAGTGTAGGAGAGGAAATTTAGGTTAGGAGAGGGGAGGAGAAGAAAGGCAGTGTGCGTAGGCTGGGGCGATGTTTCTTCGACCGCCTAGCTGGGCGGACGACCCTCTTCGGACATCTTCCTCATCATCAAGTTCCTCACAAGGCAATGCGCAGTCGCCGATTGTGGAGTTTGTGCATTCTCTTACGAACCAAAGATTGTACAGAGAAGTTTCTTTGTCGCTGAGGACGGGACTACGAGACGCGAAAGCAGAATTTTCGTTTTTGAGGGTGAGGGGCCACCGATCGCTGGTCAAGTTCCTGGCGTCGGCCGTAAAGTCGGAGAAAATCATTGAGCTTTTTCTTGAAAGTCAAAGTTATCGCGAGCTGCAAGGTTGGATTTTGTTCCACTTTTTGATTCTCAGAAGCTCTGACATGGAGTGTGTGATGCCTGTTTTCAAGCTTCGGGCACCAGCTTCACGAGCTTTTAAGTCTTTTTTACTCACTACAACTCACTTCAGCTGAGTTTAGGGTGCACAAGACACGCTCGAGCGTGGAAATAGCTGTAGTATTTTAGTAAATGTTTCGAACAAGATCAAAATTCTGTTCGTTACATCCAATCCTGTGCTTGACATCAGTATTCCAGCTTTGTTAGTATGGGATGCTCAAAAGGGATGTTGCTTTTCTGGATTTTACTGTAATCTGTTTCTTAGAGTTCGCGCGCTGGTGAGAGTGGAACGCGAATCTTGTAACTGAGTTGCTATCTGGTTCCATTGGATTGCAAAACCAATGACAAGCCAAAACTAGGCTCTAGTATGCAAATATGCTGTAGATATCCACTAACTGACTTTACTTTGTGGCTTCAATCGGAGCAGTGGTGCCTGTATTATTCGAGCACACATTAGCACCCCCTAAGCGCGAGTCAACTGATCAACAAATCATCAGTCCACCGTCAAGCAATGAAATTAGTCTTGCACTTCGGATTTTAGAAGGGTGTTGCCTGCTCGACACATCTAGCCGGTTACTTGCCTCCCGTCATTCTGCCTCAAAGGTTTGTAGTTCGATTTCCAGGTCTTAATGAGGCACAGTCGAGAGGAAAGTTAGACTTGAGGTTCTAGTGGTACCACGAGTGCTGAGAGTAGCTGGTGACGCTTATGCCTTGCTCAAAGACACTGTGTGTGTATATGTATTGATTGAAATGTTGTCATGGTTCGCAGGAACTTCTGGATTTGATGGTGAGTTGTGAACACCCAGAGCAGAGTGCTTGCTTGGATGCACTGTTAGCTGTACTTCTCGACTCACCTGCCAATCAGAAGGTGAGACTGGGGGCGGAATTCGTTTGGGTTGAATTACTAACGGACGGGGAGTGTTCTATTCAACTTTGACATTTATTGCAGGTTGTAAGTTGTCAAGTAGTTTCCCAAGTAGTATTTGAAGTCAAATGCGGCTATTTTTCCTGGACTTTTCTTCAAGTTTGCCATTGATGGGATGCCAAGGAGAATCAGATTCGTTAACTAAGCAAACATAGTGTAAAGGGGCAGGATCCATCTAAAATGGCACGAAAGCATGATGTCACCATGCTTTCGTGATTGTTAAGTATCAGCCTTGGTATATCTACCTTTGATGTCACATGTTATATACTCAAAAACAGTTACACATATTTAAAGTTCTATCAATTGATTGCTTCTTATCCTCTAGGAACTTGAGCGGATTCAAGGAGTTAAGAAGATTGCTGAACTGGTGAAAAGAACAGATTTGGACGAGACCATAAGGTAAGCCCTTACTCGGTAATGTGGAGAAAGCATTTGTCACGCAACTTGACGGCCAGTCGACTTTTCGTGTACTGCTTCACCATTGCTTTAGACATAAGGACCTACCGGGAAATATTCTTACCGGTTTCTGGTTATCGCACTCTTGCACTTGTTCTGGCAGGTTGAAATGTGCAGAATTTCTGCTTCTGCTCATAGGTCAAGTCCTACCGAGACGGACCAAGCCGGCAAACGGTTTCCAGAATGTGGAAGGCAGAAAAAGCATATTGACTGCTGAAGGAGCAAGACAAGATGTTGTAGAGATTTTAGGCCGCAGATCTGGGGTAGTCTTGGATGCCATGGCTTCCACCGAGTGTGCTGTTTCAGATTTTGATACTAAGCAAACTTCACTAAGAACGCTTGCCCAGAGATTGGTGGATTTGGCTTGAATTATTGTGTCTTAAGTTGTCGCTTCATGTAACCCATATCCAAACCAACCTCGTATATTGGGGTCAAGGATCACACTCAGTTTGTTACAGTTGCTGTGAGCATTGCGCTGACTGGATAAAAGCACAAGTATATATGCTCCAGTTTTCACGTATGAACAGTCTTGCCTATCATAGAAGCAGATGTAAATTAATTTTTGCGCCAAAGAGTGCTGAAGTTTCCTGTTCCAGCTTTTCGTTTCATATAATTCCATTCAGATGTCTTTTGTCAAGAATGCTGATCAGCTCGTCTCACCTGTTTGTAGCTTTGCTTGAATGTGCTGTGCTGAGATCTAAGCGTGTGAGATTCTCGTCTTGGATCGAGTTGATTTTTGAGAGAAAAGATGTCTTAAATGGCTGTCGCATTCTTAGATCTTAAAGTGCTTAGTGTGAAGTTTTCTGTGTGCTGATTTGCTAATAAAACTTGTACTACCCTTCAGTCTGTGTGATCTGATATATGGTTTGTCGAGCAAGGAAATCTAATGGCAACAAGAAGCCCTACTTTATTTTATGCCTTAATACTAAGGAGAAATTTCGGAGCTGACTACGCAAGGTAAGAACCTATTTGTATATGGCCCATGACCTAGAAGGTAACCGCGTTCATAGTTCAATTTGAATACATAACATACTCGTGGATTGAGGCGGGTTCTGAGCATCAGGGTAAGGGGTGTATTGAGATGTACGTCGAGAAGACCACTGTTATCATACCCTTCATCCAGGAGACTACACCTCTGGATGTGAAGATTGGTTGCGTTTGGTAAACAGATCTTGTTAGGGACTCTGATGTTGGAATTCTCTTGAGCCCTCTGCAATTCTTAGTACAGAGGGTTTAATTTGTTCAATTATAACTTGGGTAGGATCTTGGTGGGGCTACTCTAGTTTATACATGTTTCTTTTAACGAACTGCTGTATATATCCCGTTCATGGTGGTTTACTAGTCTGTTAGCCATATGTTATTCTCAATTTGTTTCAATTATGCCTTTGCTTCAAGTTACATTCGATGCATTCTACCTTATGGATTTCTCACTATTCTAGCATTGTCAATTATGTACATCTTGCTTATCGATCATTTGCACCTCATGAGTTCTGGATAACCCGTTCCCAGAACGGCATCTGTTCTCGTATACCTATATATCCCGACTAGGAGTGCTACCTTGATATGATTATGAGACATGCCGACGCAAGAAAGCGAGCCAGGACTGGTTTTGGTACGTGGAGGCTTTTGTTGGACATACGGATGTAGAGGATTCTGACCACTCTTCTTGGATTAGGACTAAAACAAGGAACTGGGTTTCATGCCTTCCTTCCAGGTTTACAGCACCCATTCTGAGATTTCCATAGTTCGATAGGTACGTCCTACCACTAGCTTGAGGATCATTTGTCGTGTACCAGATGCAGGAAGGTTTTCGTGAACTTGTTGGTATTGAGGTCAAATTTGTCTGGTTGAGTAAAGTTGTGGAGACAACAAAATGGGAATGATCTAAACAGATTTACTGCGGGTCGAGAATGTTTCCTGTGCATAGGTTATGTCTTTCGCATGTGATAATTGAATTATATGGAGTGTTAACGACGAACTTGGTTGCCGTAAGTTGAGAGTTTCTTTATTAGAAGTGGAACACGATGGAGAATCTCAGATTACTCGACAGAACTATTGTACGGCGAGAATATTTCCTGTGCATCGCCAGTGTCTTTCGCATGTGATAGTTTTAAAGGTCGGGAGTGATAAGGACAGACTTGGTTATTTTAATTGATAGTTCTCTTATTAGAAGCGGAATAAGATGGAGAACCTCAGATTTCTTGACAGAACTACTGAACGTCCTTTGGTATGATTAGCTGTCCTAGAGGAAATACCGGATGAATCCATACCTTCATCTTGTGCCGGTTGCGTTTGGAGATATATCGTCAGAGGTGATAGAATAGTACGAAGACAAAGATGATAGCTGGACAATATTGGAGCAGATACAATTCAAGTACGAGTCAAATACAAAGCTGCTTAGTAGAGGGTAAAGTGAGCTTGTGCTGTTCCTCTTTGCGACCGTTCTGAGGATCCTGGATCTTGACGATTCACCTGTATAGCTTGAGTATTACTCTGGTGTTCAGTAAAGAGTCTCTTGTGTAATAATCTTTTTCTGCTATATTCCACACTGAAAGGCTTGTCTTCTGCCAAGAATATTCTACGAATGACCTCAGAAGTTCTGCAATGAGCATGGCTCGATGGGGCCTACAGCTGGTTTACAGTCTCACCCAAGTTTTTCAGTTAAGAAACCTCTTCACTTGGATGATGGCCTTGAATATACATCAAATGTTCTGCTCTTAGGTCAACCTGCGAATTGACTCCTCAATTTTGGTTACGGCACAGAGCTCGTCCCTGTTTCTGGTAGTTACCAACACAATTACTCTGTATATGCACGACTTAGGTTTTTAGTCTGTCATATCTGTAGTTTCTTCAGTTGGTAGCGACACCTTGATTCAAGTTACGGTTCATATTTCGAACACATACGTAGGCTGCGTAGAGGGACGTATTCCTTGCTATAAGACGAGTTCTGGCTCTATTCTCTTAAGTGATCGTTAGTCTAGTCTTGTGCACCTGAATTCGAGTACTTTTTGGTGCTACAAGACAATAGGCTTACGAATGTTTGTGTTTGCCCAAACATTTTTGAGTATTGACATTGTCCTCTCAGCGCGTAATGTTTCAATTCAAATGAGTAGGCTTCACAAAGCTCATTAGCGAAGAAAGGGTGCGGGAGAGTGCAGATTACATGCATTTGGAGATGCAATTTATAAACAATCCAAGATACACTGTTTTTAAGAGGGTCAAAGATAGGTCCCCGTATCACCATCCTTTCATGCAGGGATTACAACTCACGTGTCTCGTGAGTCCACGGGGATGGATGCAACAAGGAACGAGGATGACACCGGGTTCCAGTGCAAGTGGATGTAAGGGTTCTGAATCAATTCATCTCGACTATCCACAGAAGAGAGCGTTTTGTTTGTTCGGAAGTGTCTCTACCAATTGTATTCAACTTCGTGTTGCAGGAACAGAGTGACAATGGGTTTAGAATTTAGAATGTCATGTTCACTCGAATTTGCTGGAGGAAGTCACGTTTAAGCTTCTGTAGTACATTTCCGTCAGACTTCAGATTGATAGTCAGAGAGAGCTTACTGTCTAGAATTAAGGTTGAAAGGAATTTGTGTCAGGTCTCTGGCCCAATCCTGGTGAAATTCGATGCAATTTTTCGATCACCTGAATACCTCGCATTTGTAGCCTACTTTGATTAGAGATTAAAACTATTGGTGCAGCTCCCTTGGTACTGGAAATGAAAGCACCTAATTAACCTACTAGTATCTGAATTTAGTCTACTGACGCCCAGAGGATTGTCTTATTTCACATGAATTTTACATTGATAACCGAGTAATCAGTGAAAAGCATCTGCTAAGGACAGAAGATGAAGTCGTGTTTAAAGAAACATCAATGGCGACATTTGATGGTGATTTCTTACCCATTACTGTCACACTGATTCCCAGCTTATAGCGCCAACCAGTACTTTGAGTTCAAATGCAGAGACTTTACGAGTGGAAGAGGTCATCGCTCTATTCGGCCATGGACGATTTATGGACAATGGCTTCCCTATGTTCCTCGGCCTCGTAAGTAGCACACTAAGGTAGCGATTTACATCAGGTTCAACTTATCTGATGGACTTCGGTATCTACACATCCTTCGGAGAATTTTAGATTCAAGGATGCCACACTGGAGTCCGAGTCACCTGTACATCCAAGGCTCTTTCCTACGTCTTGCAACCAGGACGAGTCCGCAACCAGATTCTTTTCTCTAGAAGAACCCCGACTGCTAACAACAAACACACAGTCTTCTTGGTCCGTTCAGAAGGGTAAGCTAGCTCCTCCTATTGTTCAAATTTTGCAAGATGAGAAATCCAGTTTTCGAGTTGCTGTCACTCCAGCACACGAATTCGTTCCTTATCATTCCTTACGGAGTAAAGTGACGTGAAAATTCTGTCGTCACCGGCATCTCCTTGTCGCATGTCTGCACACAGCACAGCAAACGCAATCATCGTGACACCCTGAAGACCAGGTAACTGAGCAAGGCTGCTGAGGAAATTGTGGCTTGCTTCGACGGCTCTGTTTTGCTATAGACAGCAAACTGGAGCCTATGTTGGATCTGGTCCCTGATTATGATCCCGGTAGAAGCTCCTACTTATTTGTCTCTTCAGTATCCCGGAGTCGTGCAAATTTCAACTCTGAGCAATGATTAACGATATTATTCTACTCTAAAGACATAACATGCGTAACCTATTACAAATGTGCAATTCCTCGAGAAGGAGTCCTGGACACTGCTCAACTTTACAACTAAGAGAGTTTCCACTAATTAAGATTTTATTTTGAGCTGGGAAAAATGACGTTGACAGCGAGTCTGCAGTCTGAGGACTGATTCCGGACAATGAGAAAAGGAAGAGAGGAAGACCAGAAAGTCGAAAGACAAGCCAAAAGAGAAAGAGAAAGGAGCAAACAGTCGACGACAACAGCTGAATGGATTCTGTGTTCACTGTGACATTCTGTATAGTAATCCTATGTATACATATCTTTTCAAAGGCAAAGTTTCATACACTGTAGCAAGTTGTGATGATGAATAATGACATACTCGTTTGGTGATATTCTGTTTGGACTATTATGAAGACCAAAATGGTGATGGTACCGGCCCTGAAATTCCTTGGGAAGCACAATAGTCTGCAGTATCCAGCATCCCATGACAACGAAATGGAAATCTCCTGATATTTTGGTGTGATTTACAACGTGACTATGCATAGGTATGTAGCTTTATAACATGCTTGGGCAGATTATCCATTACATTCAAGACTGTCACTCTTTTCAGATTTGCCGATGAAATTCTCCAGATCTTTCTTTGTTGCGAAAGAGATCATGTTGAGGAGAGGACCCTTACTTCTCGTCAGCACTATAGTCCTAAAATTACGTGTCTTGAAGAGCGAACAAGCTTAGAGCTTACTATTGGTCTGAATCAACTACTCACATTCTCCAATTTTGGGTAATGTTTTAGAAGTAAGAAGACACATTGATCTCTCTAAGTAAACTCCATAATCTTGTAATAACAGTAATGAAGAATAAATAGGTAAAGATCTGAAGTTGCGCGGGGAGCCAGCGAAAGGGGATTGTGGCTGCGAGATTTCCGTACGGAGAAGCTCATTAAGGGATCAAAGGACCATAAATGATGAATTTAAACAGAGTGTGCCACTGGAGTGTACTTCAAAAGATACTCCTTATTTTTGAGGATAATCTACTTCCAACATCAACTTCAATTGACTTCAATTTGATAAAAAATTTCAGAATTTTCTTATTCATTTCTTATTCATATATTTGATGGCTTTGAGGGAAGTTTATGGAAAAACAAGAAGTCGACTTTTTACTATTCCAACTGTTCATTCTTCCGAATTTTTACATCATTAACTACATTCGAGAGAAAAAGCTGTATGCACTTACGATTGAGCTAAGCCTTATACCGTTTGATTTAACTTCTGCGTAGTTGCAAAGGATAATAAAGAAATAGACAGAAATTTTAAGCAGGTAAGATCACAGTTCATTTGACAAGCAAGAATATCACATGGTTTTATAGGCACAGCACAATTAAAGCTGCAATGAATGAAAGATATTGATGAGCTATAACTAAATTCTAGATTGATAATAAAAGGCAAAAATAGAAAGAAAATCAGGACGGCTCTATGAGAGAGATATGGAACACATGAAATGTACATAGAATATGCTACTGATGGTCGAAAGACATACAAAAGATTTGAGAAGTGAGTCAAAGCAAGTGAAAACCCTCATGAATCCTTAACCTAGAGAGTTTTCTCACCTTCGTTTGACTAGCCAAGTTGTGTGTATAGAACCAACATTTGGTATATGATGGAAAGTTCATTTGAAGTGCATCTCATGCACAGAAGTTCACAACTTCCTCATGAATTTCTCCCTTAACCGCATGGACATGATTCTTCGAACAACTACTTAGATATTTCAAACAAACAACAACATTCATCAGACTGGGTGAAGCCTGAAATTTCTTCCTCAAATGAATTTCCTGCGAAGAAATGGTTACTACCGTAGACCTCAACCAACATGTTGTAGAGTGCATCAACTTTTGTCCAAAAAATGCGTTAGTCGCCATGGAAATCTTACTTACCATGCCCTTCAGCCTAACCTTTTAAGAAACACTTAGCGTGCCAAACCAATTGGCAGAAATGCTGAGAGTGAACTGTAGTATTGGCAAGCAACAGCGGAACAGGTGCAGAAGTCGAACTCAGGCAACAGAGAGCACAGCACATGGGGTGAAGTTTATTGCAACCGCCAACAGAGAGAGAGAGACACACAACCTGCAATGAGCTGGACGGAAAGCGAGCCAAAACTCCAGAGCTGTAACTCTCGAGGCCGCACCGGGAAAAGCTACAGGAAGCACAAGACACGCCGAATTAGCAGGTGGGTGGTGAGCACGGTGCAAGAAAGCCAGATAAGGAACACAAGCTCCGGATCTAGGAGCGGAGCGAGGAGCAAGCAACCAAGTTCGCAGGAAACATGAAGCAGGCATGACATGCAGTACAGTTCAGGAGCAGCGATTCAATGAAATAGGAGCTCCCAGGAGGAAGAAGGGGAAGCAAGTCTGAAGTCGTCTTACAAAAGGCTGAGGGATGCATCCACCTCTGAACTGGGGTGGAACTCACTTTTGCAAATCACCAATTCGTGATCAGGGAAGGACTACTACACTAGCACTACAGTGCTGTGGTGTAGTAGCTCCCTCCTGTCACGTTCTATTGAGAATCGGGTTGCAGGGGTGGACTAGAATAATATTTTGATTATGATGGGAATTGTTTAGCAAGTCTGGGGCATGAGAATTGTTCTGTATTATAGAGAGCGCTGTCTTCGAGGGGCGAGGGGGTTTAAGTGCTGCGCCCGGCCCCGTCGTTCCTTGTGGTCGTCCCCCTCTCCTTCTCTCCCCGTGCTGAAAGTATGGCAAAACTTTCAGCACCTGAGAAGGCGAAGTTGGCGATCACGCCCTCGTGGCCGATCTTGTGCGTGGGATTGTTTCTCCTGGCGTTGGTGATTCAGAACTCCGACGCTGTCAATCTGTTCTTCGTCAGGAGTTACATTTACTCCGCTCCGGGTGCTCAATCCGGCCCGGCTGCTGGCACCACTCATGTCGATACCAAGCACAAGCAGGAAACATCAGGAGCACCACCCTCGGAACTCGTCGACGAGCCTAGCAATGAGGTGCCAGTCTCAACCACTGGTGCAACTCCAGATGAATCCATTCCTCCTCAGGTGCGGAAGAAGCCAAGCCATACGGCCGAATTTGTTGACACCAGTCCCGTGGTTCCAACTGGAGCGGTGAAGAAGCTCGTGGAACTTTTAAGACAGGCAGCACTCAAGGCTTCGGGTGGGCAACAGGTAGAATTCAGCCCCGAGGATAGGAAAGCTTGGGAGTTGAAGTATCCATGCAGAAGCCGAGCGGAGCTCAGGTCTCTCTACGCGGAGCGTCCGCACATGAAGGATGTGCCAGTCAATAGGCAGTGGAATTTAGTGTTTGATGAGTACGAGAAACTGCACCGCACATGCATCACCAGGGTGGGCAATTTACCGGAGTATTTTAACTCGAAGAATACCACCATTGGTTGCAATTTTCTGATTGCGGAACCACATTTCGGGCTTGGTAACAAGCTGTTTCATACTTCTTCGGTTTTCATGTACGCGATTTTGACTCAGCGAGTGCTTCTGATTCCCGAGTCTACATACCTTCCGGCCTTGATGTGCGAGCCCTTTGCCGGGTCCTCGTGGAGGATTGACGATAGTTTCCATAGCGTTGTGAAGGAGAATCGTAAACCTTCAGAGAACTTTTTCCAACAAGTCGATCATGATCGAACTGTGGCGAGAAGAGCAAAGGGAAATCTGGGGACGAGTCTGTACGCATCGGAGATGAATGATGAGTGGGTCGGTCCGGAGCCGAGGTTTTGGTGCAACACGGAGCAGCGGTACATGGACTCGGTGACGTGGTTGACACTCAGTGGGTGTACACTGTTCGTCCACAAACTGTTCGCAATTGACATGTTCCGTGAGTCTATGGAGGATTTGTTCCCCCAGAAAATTGTGGCAACTTACATTTTACGATCTGTGTTGCTTCCTAGCGATCAAGCCTGGGAGAGAATTCTACATGTAGATGAGGTTTATCTTGAAGGTGCAGATAAGCAGGTCGGTGTTCAAGTCCGTTTTTTCGAGGACTACGAACAGCAGAATGAGATGATCAACAAGCGTATTTCGCAATGTCTAACGGAGAACAAAATCTTGCCGGATATTTGTCCTGTACGGAAGGGGAAACGGTTTACTGATCCGAAATTCGCCAGTTGTTCCACGAAGCTGACAGCGAAGGACCATGAAGAACCCCGTGTAATCAAAGTCCTCATAGCTTCTCTTTTCCTGGGGCTGCATGACCACCTGAACGACATTTATCTTCGCCATGAGATGACCACCACCAAAGAGGCCGTGGGGATAATTCAGCTCACCCACGAGAAGATTCAAGGTGATGGTTTGGAAGTGGACGTTCAAGCATTGGTGGAGATTATCAGTCTGAGTTTCTCCGATGTGCTTTTGATCACGCCGATGTCTACCTTTGGAGGAGTAACTCATGCTTACGGGGGTTTGATACCTTGGTTCATAAACTTCGGCCCTGAGGAGGATAATTCCATTCAATGTCAGAAAGGCAAGGGTATTGAGCCCTGTTACATGGGTGGAAGTACACACTATGAATGCCCGTACGATGAAGTTGGAGATACGAAGATTTCAGATGTCGTGCCCTACTTAGGCGACTGCTTAGCGATTGACGTAGGTTATGGGTACAAGCACGGCATGATACCAGAGGGGTACGGAGTTCAGATGATACCAGAAAACGTCAAAGATCAGGACTTTTCTATAGACTAAGTGTAGTTGAAGTTCTCAGGTTACACTTACTCTGGCCATGTTTGCCATCTGTATATAATTGGTTATGTCTCTAAGAAGGGAATTTTGGGCCCCCATTTTTTCATCGGCCCTTGTGGAATTCTCATCACAAGTTTTCTTTCAACTACAGTTCTTCTCACTACCTAGATTTCGTTCAACAATCACGGAAACGCGTGGGCCGCTCTCTCGGTTGAATTGATCAGGTTTTTACCCCGAGAAGACTGGTAGGTTTGGAATCATCTCCACCCGTTCTTCGGAAATGGTACACTTGTCCTCTAGAATTGCATTGGTAAGGAACTACGATTTCAGGGTTTTGAAGATTTTCCGGGCTTACCCATGATGAAACCCCGTGGGCAGAGGAATCGGGGAGCTCGGTGGGCATTGCGTCACTGGTGCAAACAGTTCCCAAAACAGTTGCCAGCATGAAAGACTTGCGGCAACTTGGAATTTGACGGGATACTCCACCGATGGATTGACATCTCATGGTAATTGCAATAATGCGATGTGTGCGAACAGGGTTTTGATCATCTTGAATCGGTCGTAGTCCATGTGGAACGACTTTCACAGTGAGTAGGGCCTGAAGCCTGGATGATGAAGCTGGGACGGGGCCCTGGGGAGTCGGACCAGCCATGACCACCGGTCGCGTAGTCGGACCGGGCGCTACTGGGGCAAGGGATATCGTGGAAGTTTAAGAGCTTAACGTGGGGCCTGGGGCCTAGAAACTGTTGTAAACCAGGAAACAAAACGACGAATGAAATCCCATGGGGAAAGGATAACACTCACCCATTAATGGCTACAAAGATTTCAAAAGCTATCACGGTTATCAAATCCATTTTCTTACAAGTTCGACCTCAAAAATCTTGACCTTGTTCATAACAGCTCTTCTGTTCAGGAAATAATGCCACTGTTTGTTGTTAAACCCTCTCATTGCTACAGGAAACATCGAGTTCACAGGAAATAGCAAGCAAACCAAGGGGGATTTGATCCTTTCGTGAATTAGAAAGACGTTGACAAAAGCAGCTTTGACCAGAGGAGTCCACTGTTTACTTTCCAATGCAATCTATTGGGATTCCGTTTCGAAAGCAGCCTTTGTTACATTTGGGTGTGGTTCCCACCATTATTCAAACTTTCAATGATAGAGCGAGCAGTTTATACAGTGTCACCGGGAGGAGAGGGTCTAGAAAAGTTCTCTTAACTCGTGTTGTCTGATCCTTACCACCCGAGCACGACCGGAAGTGCAAAGGCAACTCAGTCGCGTTGAGCACAACAGTCCAAGCGAAAGGCCTCTTGTACTGTATGTAAGACGCACAGTACATCAATCAGCTGTGCCATTTCTTTGGTCCAGAACATAGAGATCAATATTTCTGGAGGTGCATCACCAGTAGACTATGCCAAACTTAAAACTGCACTATGTGAGGTAAGTTTATGGTCACTTGATGAGTACTTAGATATTTAAGTATTGCAATTTATAAAGCAGATGATTAACTGATCCTGAGAAGATGCATACAGTACCAGATTGAAGATGACTAATATCGAACACGAAATTTCAGGAATGACACTGCGTTGAAAGTCATCTCCCAGATTCCAAGTTTTGACCATCAGACTTTTACTCCTGTATTGCTGTGTACATATTGTGATCAGGAAGAACGTGATGGCTGAGGTCTCAATGTCCTCACTCGCAAGCACTCTCCTTTCACGTGCATACAATCTCACGAAGCAGGAGGCTTCTTGCCAGCACAAGCTCTACCCAAATCAAGCTCGACCCCGGATCGTCAAAATGTTTTTATGTAAGACCTGCGATTTTTGACCGCATAAAAGGATCTGCAAATTCAGAGAAAGATGGATCTGAAGAAAGGTTCCGAATGGGAAACCAAGGGACTGAGTTGCCAGAACGTAAAATCAAAAAATTATGCTGCGGCTGTAAATGGGCTGTAATTGATATTTAGGTGGACCTTATGATGACTTGTGCTTAGATTAGTGGATATTCCTGTTTGATTCTAAATCTGGTCAGAAAATTGTATAATTTACATAGATATCAAAAGATGGTAGAAAGATGTACAACACCCAGTAAATGATGACTTCCATGAGTTAACAATCTTTTGAAAAGGCGACCGGTTACGATAACAAGTAGGATGAGACCCCGTCAAACAAGGATAAGAGGTTAAATAGGGGCTAAGCCCCAATCGTTTCGGTATGAGAAATGTAGGGTCTAGGATAAGAGAAATATACGTGGAGTGAAACTGTTTAAGTATTGTAGTCTTGCACCACTACTCTCAACAACAAGATCTAAGGGGGAGGGCGTTTTCTCTACCTTGTAATAGTCTTGATATCATGACATTTGTAGCACTTAGCCTAGTTGGCTCAGGCACTCGAGTGATAGTGTTTGTAGTCATAAGTATTTTGGTAGTTATTCATGTCCTATTTTTTTGCGGTTCAATTTCATGTTAGGGCTATTGTCATTTGCACTTTTTGACCTAGGTCAAGCAGAGGGGTATACTTTCAAAAGTGCAACTCCAAAGAGTTCACTTCTATGATGTTAAACCTTCGAGTTCTTGGCTATCATGGACAGAGGTCGACAAACATCATTTGGAATCTCTTAGTTAAAGTGGATGTGGTTTGATTGTACTTAGTGTCCAGTTGTTTGTAGATTTTTGAGTGAAGAATTGATTTATCTATTTGGTTTGAGTGTGATTTAAGTTGAAGAAGAATTGATTCTATCTGATTTGAATGTGATTTAAGTTGAGGAAGAATTAATTACATCAAAAAAGTCACCGTTAGGGAGAAATCAGGTGCAAGAACAAAAGATAGTGGTGGTTGTATCTCCAATCCTGGCTGATAGTTGGTACTTTGATCATGGTTCAAATTTCCTTGAGAGAGATTGTGTGCATAAACTCTGTGCAATTTGATGTAGATTTTAAAGTGGGACATACGATGTGAAGAAGTGTTGGCTAAATTTTTGAGAATGGAGTCAATTTGAGAAAGTGAGTGTTCAGTTTAGGCTTAGGGAGTAAAATCAGGTCAATTTGGTGCAAATTGAATTTGAAATTCAAAATTGAAGGTGGAATTGGGAACCCATCCGCTCAAATTAAAGAATTGGAGATCCACATCCTTCCAATTTGGCTCGAGTAGAGATTTAGTGGAGGATTTGACAATCAATCAACTATAAAGGAGTTACATCAAATTTGCATCAAATTTGGTGGAGGTTGTCCAAATTTAGAGGTCACTTGAACTGCTCCACATTTGGCTCAAGTTGGGTGAAGTTTGGCCAAATTTGGAGAGGGTTTGCTAGATTTGAAGAGGGTTCAAATTGGCAAGAAGAAAGACTTCTTTTGGTTGAAGTTTGGCATAGTATTATGAGAGGCTGCGAAACACTAGCTAGTTTAGATGAGTTTTATTGGTCATTGTTTGGCAAAATGTGCCCACCCACTCTTCTAGATTGTGTATAACAAGGTTTGAATCCCAAATGTTTGGTTCCTAGATTGGGGCTCCAACCAACTAGTTCACATTCAATTGTTGTTCTAATGATTGTTCCATTAATACCTATACACATGTAACTTTGGCTAGGAGACTCAATTTTATCCCATTCTTGGTGATCTTGTTAGCTTAGGAGTAGGTAGACACTCCTATTATGTCAAATGTCAAATGTCAAATGGTGATAGAGTTAGTCAAGTGTTGATTTATGAGATGAAGGGTTTCATTTAGACTTCTTGTGATTGGATCCCCTCCATTCTTTATTTCTTGTTTGTGCACCACATTTGTGTGAGGTGCACTGACTTTAAACCGTCGATGCTCTAGTGTATTCTCTATAATGAGACTAGAGTGATGACCAATCAGACTATCTATGTTTCTCTTTGATGAGGCAAGAAGTGATGACCTATAGACTGTGAGAGTGCATGTTGTGATGGCAGGTTACAAGTTGTGCTTTCTCTTAGTATAATTGTTGAAGTTAGAGCTACATTAGTGGGTAGTGTTAAGTTGGTGTTGGCACTTGGTGATGTACTTATGGTGGTTATGGTTGTAATTTGAGATACATTTCCACAATGTGAGTTCTTTGGGGATTCCAAAGGAGATAACATTGTAGTACATGGTGGTTTACTTGGTATCAGCTTATATCTTAGGTCCCAATGAGGGAGAAGATTGACTCTAAGTTGGAATATAATACAAGAGTTGATTTAGTTGAGAGTGCACTTGGTGTGTCCGCCTCATTGTTATGGGATATGGACAAGATTTATGGGGCTTCTAAAGGCCCAAGCGCTATTCTAGCATAGTGTGTACTATTGAATTGGATGATTTCATCCAAGAGTTTGATAGTTAGTGTGATTTTAGCAAATGCAAAACTCAACTTTGTTCACACCTTTCATGGCATGGAAAATTTTGTCTCAGCACTTAGAGAATCCGTTGATAGATGACTATCATGAGTTCAAGAGAGCACACTTGGAGGAGATTGCACTATGGAGGCAATATTGGTCTCCAAAGTACATCTCTGTCACTTTAGGCTCGGTTGCTAGGAGTAGATTGGCATTACCCACGAGTTCTAGCTCTAGTAGCGTTGGTGGATCTAGTGAAGGTGCACAAGTTGGACATAGTGCTACTACAAGTGGAGGTACCACTACATGAAGTGGTGTAGTATTGAGGTTTCATCCCATGGTGGAGTTCTTCCAATGCTTGAGGTAGAACTACCAAGGAGTGTGGACTCACAAGTTGAGGAGCTTGTAGGAGTTCCAACCAAAGGTTGGAGAGAGCCTACACAAGGCATACACTTGTATGAGACGACTGATCAATTTTATGAGACGGTTGATCAATTTCACTCAAGGAGTTATCAAGGCCCAAATAGCCTAGTTTTGATATGGGATCTTAGACATGGAATTGTGACATAGAATACGTGATGCTACATTGGTACATGCTACTTCACCTACTTTGGTAGTAATTTTTAGTTTGGCTGAGTGCATTAAGCTCAACATGGTAGAGGAGAGAGTGGTGACATTTGGATTTGATAGGGAGACCTCATCCATAACTATTACTTCTCTAGAGTGCAATAGAGTGCACCTTGCCATGTTGGCTTTTGAGGATAGAATGGACAGCCTAGATCTTACGGAGCAAGTGGATTGCCTAGTGTAGCTAGACCCTTACTTTACCTTCATTTTTAGGTCAATAGTAGCCAATGAATGGTGGTGTTGCTTGTTGGACTTGTGGTGGATCCCACCACAAAAGAGAGTGCACTCAAGGTAGCAGACATGATACTTTGGATGCATCACAACCAACACAAAGACTATGTGACCATTGCCACAGATTTGGTCACATTAGTAACCAAACCTTTGACCTCTACCTAGAATTATGGAGTGGTAGAGCTGCTATGACATGTGGTAGAGGAGCTCCACGTCATGGAGAACAAGGTGGTGGAGGAAGATCCACACTTGGTAGGGGTGTAGTACCTATCCTTACTTTTTATATAGCCATTGCTACTCGGATTGATCAATTAGAGCAAAGATTGGCTAGCATGGCCATATCTTAGAGGAGATCAGATTTGGGTGGTAAGGCTTCCACTTCTTATGTTGGTGATAAAGATACCTTGAACTTCATGTGTGGAGCAATACATGTAGATGCATCTATCGTATTGACTAGGAGTGTAGTACGTGCTCCAAAGCCTAAAGAAGCATTAGTGGAGTTGGACCTATAGAGGATAGAGGGTGGTAGATAGGTCAGACTCTCCTAATCTTTTACACACTTTAAGGCACTACAAATTACATCCATGGCTCCTAGACTTCCTAGTGCATGTGTGGTATGTGGTGCATGATAGACTACTTGCTAGTTAGCCACCTACTACACAAATTAAGTCTAGCGTAATGTTGGTGTTAGCTCAGTTAATTATGCCCTTCTCTATTTTTTAAATCATTGACATGTTTACATTGGGAGTTGACCCAGCTCAAGTGTTCGAATAATTGCTATAATTTGTGAGATTAGGAATGATGTGGTTCCTACTTCTAGAGTAGAAGTGGTTGATAGTGGAGCTGACTTGGTTAAGGAGCATGGGATCCACTCAATGACTAGTGGTTTATGGTAGGTAGTAGCAACTAGATTGGAGGAGTTACCAACTAGACTTGCTTTTGAGCAAGCATGGTTCACACATGGAGTTGTCCTATTGGATAACCAGAGGAGGATTTTCTATTTAGTAGGACCTTTAAGGAAGGTCTATACATCTCAGAGTGTTGTATTAAATTTTGGTGCGTAGCCCTTTATGTTGGAGAAGGTTTGCAGTTGTCAATCTAAAAGTATAGAAGATTGATGTAGAGAGGTGCCAATTTCAGATCCAAATATCTCTATGGGATAGTTCTACATACTTCATGACATGTAGAGAGCTCACTATCTAGATTCAACTTGGTTATTTGATTGATAGCTTTATGGTGGGAGCTCAAGCTATTGCAACTATAGTAAGATCATATGATATGCTAGTTGGTGGAGTAGTGTTATACCCAATGGGTTTTAGTATTGACTATTGGGAAGAGACAACCTCTTATAGATCAGGCTGGCAGTCAGGTGAGGGATGGGTACGTTGCCTACTAATATGCTTTAGTAGTAGTAGTCTTGGCTCACTACAATCAAGGCCCATGGCATCAATTTCAACTTTCAATAATTTTGTTACTTGGCCTGGTGACTTATTGGAGGAGAACACCCATGCAGAGGATACTCTAATTCCAAAGAAGATCACTTGGATTTGGAATACGAGTGAGTTCTATCCATCTTGGATCTTCCATTGTGGAGTTCCAAGGAGACATTGCAATAGTATGTAGATCAATTGGTGCACCAGGCTTGGAGTTGAACCTTTGTACCACTAGGAGACCAATGTGAGGATGAGACTCCGAATTCCATCACATTGTCACTTTTAGATAACCCACCTATTGCTTGGTAGTATCCAATAGAGGGAGTATGTCTACTAGAGTTGTTTGGTAGGATTAACATTGGATTATTTTTGGTATTACAAGCAAGTATACAAGTACAAAGGTACTTGTATTTGGAGAGAGGTGAGATTACTAGGCGAGTCTCTCTACATCATGTGGCACACTTGGCCTATTGGTATCTTGAGTTATTATCAATGTCAACAGTCAAGGGCTACCAAAAGACCCTACCAATAAACATCTCCTTGTTAAGGGCACATGATTTGGAGAGACATGGTCCTATTAATTTTGTGATTTCTAGATGACCATGTCAAGAATATACCCGTGATGGCCAAGGTTAGGGTCTCTATAATCCCCGTTCTAGTGTGTTTTGGGAGATATTACATATATTATGACATCTCTAAGTTCATCAACCTGTTTCTCTTGCTAACATTTTGAAGAACGTTCCTTTGATGGGTGATTCTCATACTTGGGTGGTGGTGAGTACACATCAAGTCCATTCTTGGATGGGATTTGCCGTGTTGTTGAATGCAACCAGAGTGGGATCATAGGCTCATTGTCTTTGTCTTTGGTGGACAAACCTCTCACCTAAAGAGGTTCTATAGTGTGCTTATGATGGGATTCAACAACTAGATCACCTTACTGGTGATGATATTTTGGATGTTTGGTGCCAATCTCAGACCATGGTAGTGGCTGATAGGTCACCTATGGTAGTGGTGAACATTGTTGGATAGCCCAAAGCTACTTTCTCACACTTATGAGTTTCCTAGGCTCCCATGCTTTTTGAAAGAGAGGTCCTGGACTTATTTGGTCTCACAATTATAGCAATTAGTGGAGCCCAATGTCGATGAGAGGGAGCAAGTGATGGGTTTCCATATTGGTATTACCGTTATTATAGTAATGTCATAGGCATCCAAACGTCAGGTTGGGTTATGTTAGGCTATGGACTTGAACTATTTGACTTGGATTATGAGCCTTGGCTTGGCAAAGCAAAGTAGGATGCACTTGATAGGCATCACCACTTGGACACTTGTGAACTCTATGGCTATCAAGACAATTCAAGCACATGTTGGGGGTGATGGACCAAGTGGGCAAGGTATTCTTGGGACACAACCAATGGCTATTAGTGAGAGCAATCTACTTGGGTTACGCCCTTAGTCTACTTGGGATGCAAGTAGAGGACATATGGAGCTTGTAGCCAGAGTAAAGGAGTTTTCCACATTGAGTTTGGGACCTCTAGTGGTTGGGAGAATAACATTAATGCTCCCAAGAGCCTAATGTAGCAGCTAATCAGTACGTCTTCCACTCCTTCATCAGTTACAAAGGATACTTGGGAGCCAAATCTTGGACCCAAGCTTACAAGAGGGGAAAGACAAAGAGTTTGGAGGTTCTTGAGGAGCTAGACTAGTTGTTTTGCCTTTATTATGAAGGATTGGGTGCTCTAAAAGGACTTGGTATTTGGATTGAGCTTATTGGTGATACACCAATTTTTGACATCTTAATAAATATAGTGACATGGAGGTAGCATTGATTTAAAGCCGGAGTAGAGACCTTTCTTAAGGCTGGTTTAGTGGAGATTTCACATGGAGAGTATGCATTAGCTACAATGATGCCAACCAAGAAGAGTATGCATGGCAACTACACAAATAGGCAGATGTGTGGAGATTACCATCCTATCAATCGACAAACTAAGGTTGATTGGTACGCCATGCCTACATGGAGACCTTTGATGCGATTAAGCATGCAAAGGTCTTTAGTACTTTGGATCTTTGAGCAAGATATAATAAGTTGTTGATTAGGGAGGAGGATAAGTCCAAGATAACATTTTGGGCTATTGAACCTCATGGTAAGGATGTATTATATTAGTGGGGGCTTTGACCTTTTAGGTTAAAGAGTGCTCTTGCCTAGTTCTAGAGGGTCATGGATAGGATCCTAGCATGATTGGATTTTACTTGATGCTATATTGATGATATTTGGTCTATAGTACTACTATGGAGGAGCATGAAATGCATTTTGTTGGAGGTGTTTGAGAGATTGAGATTGCATTGACTCAAATTACATCATGGGAAGTGTAGATTCTTCCACAAGCAGGTTGAGTATTTGGATCACACTATCTACCTTGGAAGACTTGGTGTTCAATAGCCCAAGATGGAGGCTATTGCACATATTCCTTGGCCTACAAATGTGAGAAGAGTGCAAGCATTCCTTGGATTGGTGAACTTCTATCGTCACTATATTAGAGGATTTAGTGCCATTACCAAGGCCTTGATGAAGTTGACCAAGCTTACATAAGAGTAGTGTTGAGGAGATGAGCATGAGAGAGCTTTTATAGAGCTCAAGGAGAGGTTGACATCTACCCATATTCTTAGGAGATCAATTAGAGGATGACCATTCCAAGTTCACACTAATTGGAGTATATTGGAGCTTAGGGCAGTGCTCACCTAACATGATGATGAGGGGAAGGAGTTTGTGGTAGCCTATGCTAGCCACTCCAACAATTCAGTGGAAGCAAAGTATAGTTCTTATGAGGGAGAGTGCTTGGTAGTAATATAAGCAATAGTAAATTTCTGATGTTACATATTTGGTAACCCTTTCACTCTCATCATTGACCATTAACCATTGAAGTGGTTGATGGAGTCCAATGAGCTTTCAAGGAAGCTTGCACAATGTGCTCTGATTTTATACGAATATGATTTCACAATTATTCACAGACTTGGAGAGGTGAACCATGATGCAGATGGGTTGAGTAGAAACCCATAACTCAACCAATAGAATCAGATTGGAGCACATTGCATGGTGAGAAAGATGAGGAAATGGTGCCAATTTGGCATACATCTACCTTTCTATGTATTTTTCTTAGGCTTTGGTGGTATCTCTCTCAGCGTATACACGAGGAATCATTGAGTTCATTGATCTAGAGGGTGGAGATATTGGTACAGTTTAGTGTGACATTCATGATGATATCTTAGTGATGGATTACCTTTGCAATGGTGTTGTGTGTAGTATAGTTGGTGCAAGGAGAGAGATCATGTTGTTCAATGAGCCAAGTGGTTTAGATTGGAAGGCAGACACCTTTGTTGTATAAGAGAAGATGGTAGAGTGCAAGTAGTACCACTTCCATCTTAGAGACCACAATTGGTCCATCATGCTCATGAGGAGCTATGACATTTTGGAGTAAAGTTTACAAATTTTACTCCAAAGTCATTATTGGTAGTGTGGTATGCAGACCAATATACATTAGTTGTTGCTTGATGTGTGGTTTGTGACCAAGTTAGAGCATCATTTAATGCTCCTACCCCATAGTTACACCCATTACCTATCAAAGGATTGGGTTACTGTTAGAGTTTGGACTTTGTTGGACCTTTACCATTAATTGTGAGACATCATTGGTATATTTTGGTTATGGTGGAGCACTCTTCCAAGTGGATTGAGTTGGTGGCACTTCTTAACAAGTCTAGTGAATGGATGGCTTACTCATTCTTGGATTGGGTTCTTAGTCATTTTGGTGCATCAACTAAAGTTTTTGATTGATCAAGGTACAAAGTTCTTGGGGAAGTTTTAGGTCTTATGTAACAAGGTCTTGATTGATCATCAAAATACCTCCCAAGATCACCTTGAGGCAGATGGCTTAGCATAGAGAGTGGTTCAGATGGTGAAGAGAGGACTATTTATGTATGGTTTGCAGAGAGGCCACTTGGGAGATTGGGATCTCCAATTACCTTGGTTGGCCATGGACTATTAGTTTGACCAGAAAGCCTTCTTAGCATCCTTCTCTTCTTACCTTCAACTCTATGGACAAGATCCAAATTTACATGCAGTCATTTGTCAAGATGCTACTATAATTTTGGACTTGGATGATCTAGATGTATGGATGAGCGCATGTTCTCAATAGGAAGAGATCTTTTGGAGAGTGATGCCAATGGCCTTTGAGAACTTAGCAATTGTTCAACATAGAGATACCTTACACTGCCATTGAAAGAGGAGGTTATAGACCCTCCATCTGTCAATTTTATCCAAGTGACTATGTATATCTACAATAGATATCATTGATGACACTTGATATTATTACATGCTGCACTATCTTGAGATTACACAAGGTTTTTCCTTTTGGTGTCCTCGTGTTGGAAGGATGTGATGGTGTTATTTAGAAGAATCAAGTGTATGATTATGTCCCATGCCACCTCCTTAACATTGATGGCACTATGGACCCAAGCTTAGCACTTGTACGTGTAGGCTTATAGTGTATGTTATGTTGCTCTTCTAGTGGAGTTGCTATTATGTTAGTGTGTGATAGTTATTCGAGAGGATGGCATATGGTATGTTTGACTCCTCCCCTCATAGTGATTCCTCAAGGATAGTGTTTATGTCCTATATGTACTTGACTTATAGCTAGTTCACTCTTTATATGGTATAGATTGCATACATACGACTAATGATGAGGCTCAATAGCACTTAGTCTCTTGATTTTTGCCCACCATAGGGTATACCATACTCTTGGAGTAGATGGCTATCTTGAGTTAGAGGGGCAATTGTGGTTTTTTATAGTTCATGTATGACTTATATGCAAGTTGTGCTTCTATAGTGTATGATGTTTGACAACAATGTATGTTGTGTAGCGACGTATATACGCATGACCACTATCATGATGTTTGTAGCACTAAGGCTAGTTTGCTCGGATGTTGGAGTGGTAGTGTTGGTAGTCATAAGTATTTTGGTAGTTACTTATGGACTATTCGTTGGAGGTCCAATTTTGTGTTAGAGCTACTAATCACATGGTGAGACCCACCGTCACTTGCACCATTTGCATTGGTGGATGTGCTATCAACGGTGCTATTAGGATTGGAGATCTAGGTTGAGGAGAGAGGTATACATTTGAAGTGTAGCTCTAGAGATCTCATTTCTTTGATATTGAGCCTTTGAGTTCTTTGCTATGGTGGATAGAAGCCAATGAGCATTACATAAAGTCTCTTAGCTAGAGTGGGTATGGCTTGACTATAATCAATATCAATTGTTGGCAAATTTTTGAGCGGATGATTGAATACTGATTTGATTTGAGTGTGATTTGAGTTGAAAAAAAATTGATTAAGTGTGGCATTTTAGATTTCATGTATGATTTATGTGTGAGATGTATTTCTATAGTGTATGATGTTGACAACAATGTATGTTGTATAACAATGTATATTTGCACAAACATCAATCATAATTTTTTACGTCGAAGTGCAAGTTTAGGGTATGATGTTGACAACGATGTATGTTGTGTAACAATGTATATATGCACATATGCTGATCATAATTTTTTTTGTCAAAGTGCAATCATGTTACACTAGTCTACTACCACCCTTGGTTGGATCATTCATGGACGTTGAAAACAACCTTCATCAACTATAAATGAAAATAGATGAAAATTTCCTTTAAAGCCTGGCATGCCTTTCAAAAGTGTTGCTCGAGGTAGTGGAACTAAGTTTCCAGAACAAAGTTAAGTGGTAATGGCGGGCTCTCGAGATCTTCGAGATGATAGACGATCTTCTAGTTACCTTTTGATCCCTATTCAAGATAGTTTCATCTCATACTTTAATCTCTATCTTCCTTGTTAACATTCACTACGTGGGGAAAATCTAATTGAAAAATCAAATGAACTCCATCGCTATTCAGGATCGTTTCATCTCATGCCTTAATCTCTATCTTCCTTGTTAACATTCCACGACGTGGGGTAAATCTGATTGAAAAATCAAATGAACTCCATCGCTTTTCCACTATCTTGGAATGGAAAAGGCCAAATGGAATTCCAAGATTAGAGATCATATTGCAATTAAGCTTTACTAAACCAGCATCATCAACTAACCACATTGTCCAATGGTGAACTTCGAACTGTAGTTAAGTCAAGGGTGGTGACCACCCTTAGTTATCTAGAATACGTAAGTTGGCGTAGGTTCACTACTGCTCTAGCTCAATCATGTTACTATCTCCTACTTTTGACTATCCATACCTTTTGGTTTGCGTGCAACTTCATCATAATCATCCAAGTGACTTTTTTGCATGCCAAAGTGGTATGAAAAAAACACGTGATTGTTATTGCACCCAAGGTTGATCAGATGTTCTTTGGTGCGTTTCTATGTATGCATGCATGCATTCATGCACTTTGATCCATAAATTTTAGATATTGTTATATAATGTTTTTCTTTTAATCTATTGGGACAAGGTCCCTATTTACGTACTTAGTTTTCTCGTTTCATTATTTGCTCTATTATTTCTAGATTATATCGATATAATTATTGTGGAGATTTTATTGCTCTGGAAAAAATATGCATAGAAATGATCAAATCCCTGAAACACTGTGTAAAATATAGTAATGAGATTGAAAATATTTAAACTGAAAATATTGAAACGCTTAATGTTCTTCCTTTGAAAGTCTTGTACTCTTTTCATGATCCCTTGATTTGATTTAGGTATGAGGGGCAATCAAATCAAAATGTCTTGGATTTATATTATTCGAATTGTAGTTCAGTGGGAGAATGTTTTTCTTTCTTGAATGTCATGTTTTAGGCAAAGGCATAATGTGATTTATTTTCAAACATCGATGGACATGTTATCATCATTATACTCATCTAAAATGAGATTTAAAATAGAATATTTTAGAGATCTCATAAATCTTTTATTATGTGGCTTTGTTTTCCCTATTCCTCAATGATGATTTGGATTTCAAACCTTATAAATGTATTGAATGATCTATGTCAAAGGTGAATGCGTCGAACCAGATTTTCTTTCAATATTCGATTTTATTGTAGAGTATTGGGTTCATTTCTGAGAAACTTTTAATTCAAAGTTAGAGAAGGAAAACATAATTTCATCACATCAAAGCGATTGTTTCTTTCAGGCTGGTCTACTTTATATATGTATATGGAATACTACTAGTACCTCCTCTACTAAACTTTTTCTTTAAACCGGGTTGAAGGTTGATGTGATCTTCTGGAACTTGAATAAAAAAAATGTCAACCCTGTAACTTTTAGCATATAATATTCTTTGACAATTCTAATTTTCTTTGAAACTAGAGATCCATACATTGCCCATGAAAATTTCTATATATCCCATCGGGAAGGTTACGTTTAAATTCCGCCGAATCTTTCCTCCTACTCAAACGTAGAGGCGTTCTCTTCAGCCAACCCTACTACGTCCGGAGAAGGGAGCTTTGTGAAGACTGCAGCATCGGCAGGAACTTCCGCGGAGCAGTAGTTTCAAGCGGCTACCGGCTACTTCCGTCGTTGTCGACCGGCTGGTGAAAGAGTTGGGAGCGCACGCAGGCGATGGCTCCCGTTCGGTGCCCTGGAACGCAATATGCAGGAGTTTGAAGGATAGTAGTGCAGAACTACGAACACCACTTTTGGAGGGTTTGGCAAAAAATTTGAGGACGCAACTTGTGATTGTTTTTAAGAACGAAACTAAAGAACTCATCGAAAGGTTGCATTCCCTGCTTGAATTCCTGTCAGCGGAAGGTTTTGATCTATGATATAATCCTCACTTTGCGGAGGTGATCGACGAGGACGCGACTTTGAAGATCCTTGTGGAGCCGCCAACATGTTGCAGAGTAAATCTTTTGTGAAGAAAACTCGGCATGGGAGAGTTCTCAAGGTATGTGACATAATTATCCCTCTCGGTGTGTAGTTCAATTGCTATGATGGAGAAATAGGGCTTATAAGAGAGACGTGCAAGACTCAGGTTTAATTTTTATTTTACAATTAAGGGACTAGACAAATATTCTTATCTGAATTAAGTTCCTGAGGTCAATTTGGGAATGTGTAAGGTTGTTCGAGAGCACTACCTGCGAGACGACATAGCATGTGGAGCGATTTCTTGCAAAGTTTGTGACAATTCGAAAGCCTGCATTAGCTCAGCACCAGCACAAATCATCATTTTCGATACGAACGTTGCTTTGCATCAGGTTTGATTTTACGACCCAGCTTCTTTTGTCAAGCACGTAGAAGCAGAAGTAAGTTTCGCTAGTTTTCCTATTCTGTCAACGAATCTAATGAGGGCTGGTTGTTCATATCGTAAAGAATTGAAGAGAAACATAATAATACCATGAAGGGGATGCTGCGTGTTAGGATGATTTGTCAGTTCCGACTGTGTAACGAGCTTTGTCTGAGACTCTGTATGTAATGATGACAGATAGACCTCCTGGAGAATGCAGGCATCAGCAATGTGGTTGTGCTTTCGGTGGTCTTGGAAGAGGTGAAAAATAAGAATCTCAGTGTCTATAATCGCCTCCGGACGATCTGCAGCAATCCTGCTAGGAATTTCTTTGTTTTCTCGAATGAGAATCACAGGTAGGTCACTTGAAACAGTCGTCTTTCTCCTCTCTATCCCTCTGTGGGGTATCATACCTCTGGACGGACTTGACCTTCACCCTCAGTACATGTAGCTCATCGATGATCTTGTTCAGCATGTACCCTTTTATTCTGAAAGGAAATAGGCCTTATTTGCTGGTGAATACGAACTTCCTGAAGGATCTAATACCACATAACCCTATTTCTGAGCACTAATACTTTTTCTGTTGCAAAGGGACACTTACATTAAAGGACTGGCGGGCGAGAGTCCCAATGATCGCAATGACAGAGGTCTGTTAGTTCCCATAGTGACACTACTAGTCATGTTCTGTCTTATCAGGACCAGCATTTTTGGGAAGCTTGTGCTTTCAAGAAATATATCAGTCGCTGAGAATAGACAAGGAGTTGATGCCTAGTTTTGGTATGCTTGTGTCATCATCTACATCTTACTCTATAAGACTCCTGCTCAATTTATACTGTCCAATCTCTGGCAGCAATCAGGGTAGCAAGCAAATGGTATCACGAACATCTGGGACCTACTTCGAAGGTCGTACTTGTCACAAACGACGCTGAGAACAGAAGAAAAGCGATCGAGGAAGGAATTGATACTCAGTCGGGTAAGTCTCTTTTTACGCAGTCCTGTCTCCTGAACATGATGTCCGGTACCAACACCTACAACCAAATGTTGTAAGTGCACCACAAGTACTCATTTTGCGTTGACACTGAATATAATATTCACCTCTCCATCCTGTCTCTGCAGTTCAAGAATTTGTGCAGAAACTGGGACAGGCCGATCTCCTTGACTTAGTTGCTCGTACTGGAGGTGAGGATGCTCAGACTAATGTAGATGCCGAGGACCATCGACCATCCAAGAGGAAAGTGATATATCCTGAGGTATAATAAAAAATGGAAGAACAATCATGTGTGTAGTGTATTGTCAAGAGTCAATTCATCGAAGGCTTGAAGCCGATCTTTAGGGGATCGAAATCGGTCCAGCATCCCATTACACCATGATTGACCAGTGAATGGAAATGTTTGCCCTTTGGTGTGCATGACCACGAAGTTTGCAAGACATAAATTGAACCGTATATCTGACTTGAATCATTTTGTTTTCGACAGCACAAGCTCATGTCGGAGATAACAAAAGGTTTGCACGTGGGGATATTTCATCAGGGAAAGCTCCGGGTAAATAGATATAATGGTTTCGAAGCTACAGTGAGTAGTGAAAGTTTTGGGGAAGAAATCTTGATTCATGGACGAATGGACATGAATCGTGGTTTCGATGGTGATGTGGTTGCCGTGGAGCTTTTACCTCAAGACCAGTGGCAAGGAAGTACACTCGGGAAAATTGTAGAAGATGGTTAGTGAAGAGCCTGTTTCGATATAAAAATTATCTCGTAAATATGTGTATATAGTATCTTGAGCGAGCTAATGTATAGAAGCAACAGACTACTTTTAATTCTGTTGCGTAGAAACTAGAATTCTGATGCTCGTAATGACAGGTTTTGTCTAAATTTCAAGCTTTGTGAACCAGAGGCGTCCATCAGGTTTATACTGCTCTCTTATGACACGTTTTTCTACCTTGTGTTGTTATGCCAGTCGATGAGGATGACAATGAAGACAGGGTGGGATTAGTCCCAGCTAGTGCAGAACAAGTGCAAGAAAAGGTTGAATCAGGAGGTCCTGCAGCACGCCCGCGAGGGCGTGTAGTTGGTATAATCAAGCGGAATTGGCGACAGTAAGTTCTTTAGTTGTTGGCATACACCATTGTCCCCTAATTTAATTCATAACAGTTGAAGACTTTCTTGCGGATGTACTGTTTGCTCAGCGCCGGTCTTGTGCAGGTATTGTGGATCTTTGGAGCCTGTGCAAGTGCCTTCATCGGGAGCGCTAGCAAATGCATTATTTGTTTCTGCAGATCGACGGATTCCCAAAATTCGAGTTCAGACACGTCAGCTTGCTAATCTATTAAGTAAGCGGATTATCGTCAGTGTTGATTCATGGGAGCGGACAATGCGTTACCCCAGTGGGCATTATGTTAGTACTATAGGAGACATTGGCGACCGTGACACAGAGAGTGAGGTGAGCTACCTTCTGTTTTATGCACTCGTAGTGTATGTACCTTCCATACACATGCGTTTCTGGGGTGTCTAAGATGTTTTCTGTTTGGAGAACTGTATCGCTTATGTCCATGCCACTAACAGCGTGCCGTAAGATGCTGTTATCTTAAGGTCACACTTGCTCGCACTAACCCTTGCAGGAACGTATGAATTACACAATCCTAGCCGTGTAGAGAATCATCAAGGTTACTATTGTGCTAATAGTGATTTGTGGTCAGCATGCATTTACCTGTCTAATGTACCTGACAAAAATAAAGAACTTTACTTCATTACGTTTCAAAATCATACTCGAAGTCCGGTCAGACTTGCGTGTGGAACTGGGTACCTTTAGACAGGTTCCGTATACCATTACTCAGTTTTTACTCCATGCAAAGTGAATCTGCTTAGCTGATTGGTGAGGTCAGCTTTGTGACTCGTTCGTGATAATTCTGTATTCAGCGTAGTAACAGCTGTACTATCTTGATGTCCTTATCTGTTGCAGGTAATTCTCTTTGAGAACGATATCAACAACAAACCATTCTCACAACAGGTTCTAGACTGCCTCCCTCCTTTGCCCTGGTCACTCCCCCCAGAAGAACTACAAAATCCAAACAGGCGCGACTTGCGTCACATTCGTGTCTTCAGTGTTGACCCCCCTGGTAAGCCACTTTATTTCTTTCACTGAAGGTTGCATTGCTAATTTTGTAGGCTTGTTCCAAAAAATCTCGTAAAGGATAGCTTTGTCATGTCCTCTGTTTAGACGTTTGATTCCATGCCTGTTTGAAGTTGGCAGGTTATAGGCCGGTCCGTTGTTTGCGCGTTGATCTTTACCTTGACCTTGGCCGTGGAAATATGCAGGTTGCAGGGACATTGATGATGCTCTTCACTGTACGCTCCGTGAAGATGGAAATTATGAAGTGGGAGTCCGTATCCTTCGAACGTTTAAAATCGTCGGCTGGGGAATTTGTTTTCTCAAATTTCATGCTAGGTTTTCTATGTTTGGGTTTCGGTTCCTTGACTTGATATCGTCGATCAGACATCGCGGATGTGACAAACTTTGTACATCCAAACACTCCCTTAGACGATGAAGCATCGGCCCGAGGGACATCTGTTTATCTAGTGGAGCGGCGCATCGACATGCTTCCAAAGCCTCTTACTGAAGGTGTTGTAACAAAAACCGTGTATATATCTTCTGTTAATGCACTGAGTTTCTAAGTCAGGGATTATTTCGGGGGGTTGTGAGCGGCGCGGTCCATTTCCTTATGTGTAGACTCTCCTAGTTCGTCGATGCAATGGGATTTTTTGCTTGAGAGTTTAGCAAGTGTTCCGTGCTTAGATCTGTTCGAACTTCTGTAACTTTTTGAGAGCTACCCGGTGATACATTTAATAGCTCTGTCGGCTTTTGTGACTTTCCTTGTCTTTTTCCCTCAGATATATGTTCACTCAGGGCAGATGTCGAAAGGCTCTCCTTTTCCGTAATTTGGGTATGTCCGGACACTTTCAAATAATAACGTGAACAATAAGAAGTAGCAATGCCATCAAGCCAGTCCAATAATGTTGTACGAATTACAGACTTCAAATTATGAATAAATTTTGATATTCTGATATAGCAGACAAATCTTGACTCATTTCTCTACAGAAATTGGGCGCCTGTGAAGACAATAGGTCCCCCTTAATACAATCATGCAGTGTGACTTCCTTGTTTGGATGGTGGATTTGAGCACTTTGGTTTGTTGTGGCAGGAAATGACACCTGATGCTGAAATATTATCAGCAGAATATACGAAAAGCATCATCAAGTCATGTGCTGCTATGTCTTATGCTGAAGCTCAGGCTCGCATGGATGACAGGTGTGTAACTTGGCAGGCTGTGAAATGCGTTCCATAGCTTTCTAACATGTTTTGAATTCGATTGAACTCTATGAAGATAATCTAAGTTAAATCCAAGGAAGGAATTTGGAGTTCCGTTACATGCAGTTTATCAGTTAATGTAGTCGTGGACCTCCTCAGGATTTGGTATTTTGAAAACAGTCTTGCCTGTTGTGAGACATATCCGATAAATATCCATCATTTTATTCTGTTGAGGAGACTTGTCTACAGACTGACCTTTGCACTTGTATGTGCAGTCGACTCTCTGATCCACTTACGGTTGATCTTCGCAACATGAATAGGCTTGCTAAGGTAGCGTCTCATGGATGATTTCCTCAGTTTTAGCAACAGTTGATACAAGTACCAACTTCGAGCGGATGAGAACCAGAAATGAACTTCTGGATTGAAACGAGCAAGAGATAACGTGCTAATCGCCACACCCCGAGAACTAAACAAGACCACCCATTTTAGCTTCCAGTCCAGTCGTTTATAACGAGGTGTCCTTTTATTTAGTTTCGATTGATCGGTGTGGGGGTCCCTGGGTATGGATGCTTCATCACATTATTTAAATGTAACTGCATCTCGTCCTATCGCAAATGAAAAGCAAAGGTCTTTTACGATAAAATAAACTGGAAGAAGCGTGTATTGGATTGCAGATCATGAGGCAGAGGCGCATAGATCGGGGAGCACTTACATTAGCATCACCGGAAGTCAAGTTTGAGATCGACTCTGAGACGCATGATCCTCTAGACGTTGGTAGGTATCTGTTTGTGTTTTATACGCTCTTCATCAGTAATGGCAGATATACCGTGTGAGTTTTTGTGTCTTTCGCTTTGATGGGCTCATGCTGACATAGAGCATGAAGGCGTTAATCCAAGTCCTATACACTCGCTCCTGGGGCGTCTAGATGTTTTCCATTTGGAGAGTTATGAAGTTTATGTCCAGTCCACTAACGCTGGTGAGGCAAGACGCTGACTTTCTGGGGGTTACACTTGCAGGCAAGGGTAAGTACCCTTGCCTGAAGGTGCCTATGAATTACATCATTCTAGGGTTAGATTAATCATCAAGGTTACCATGATACTAACATTGTCTGCAGGCAAATGCTTGCTTATCTCTTCATGTAACTGACAAGGATGGAGATATTACTACGTTAAGGTCAAAGGTCAGAGTCACGTCCGGTCAGACGTGGGTATGGAACTGCGTTGTTGCCAACACTATTCCATTTCTCAATATATCGTGTGAGTTTCGTTTCTTAGCAGATGGACCATGAGCTTCATCACATGCTCGGATCTTCAGTCTGCCTCCCCTTGTATCTGCCACTGATTTTGTTTCCGATTTTCAGGGATGTATCAAATTCGCGAAGCGAATCAAATGATTGAAGAGTTTATGCTTGCTGCCAACGTGTCAGTTGCGGAGAAGATTTTTGAACACTTCTCCCAGTTTTCTATGCTACGGTACGACAACACAACGGACGCGTCGTGAATGAGTGTCTGGTATAATTATTGAAGTAGACAAGTATATGTACATCGAACTTTGTTGGAAGTTGTCACGTTCACTGAAAAAGAACGGGACTTTGGTCTCTTTGTATTTGACTTGTCGATCATGAGGCTATATTTTCTATGTCTGCAATCGTGGTACAGGGAATGGTCAGATACCATATTTATCCTTCTAGGAGTTATTTCCAGCCTATAAAAAGTTATCATTGGATATAATAGTCGTGTTTTGTACCGACACGTCACTGACACCTTAACGGTCCTCGGTGCAGGCGACATCCTGTTCCGACACCAAAGATGTTGGAACCGCTGCTATTGACAGCAGCTGCAGTTGGTGTCGATCTAGACATCACTTCTTCCAAGGCTTTAGCAGATTCACTTGATCGGGCTGTGGTAAGTTTATCTTCTCGATACCACTTGGTTCGCAGTCATCATTCTGAAGATGCAAGATCTGTGCTTGTGGGGAAAGGGCCTGTGCTGAGGGAAGTGGACAAGTATCCACACAGTTTGAAGTGGAAGTCCAGTTGGGCTGTCAACTTAATTTCTGTAGGTGATTGGTCAGTGATACAGTCGGTGCCATACGGGTGATGCCTGAGCCGTTTGCAGCTTCATCTTTCATCTAGAGGAGGATACCAGAGCCAGTCCTCGTTTCTAAACGTGGAAGTTCTGGCATGTAAAGCTCCAACTCTTGATTTAGTAACCCCGTGGTGATGGTCAGATTCCTGACACTGCAGAGCTTAAGATCTGACATTTGGTTCACTTCTGGGTGTCAATAGGGTGGTGATCCTTATTTCAACAAGCTTATACGTATCCTTGCTACGCGGTGTATGACTCAGGTATAAGCGGCTCACCTTTGTAATAGTAGTTCTCTTCAGTATATCTCGGTTATAAATGTTGTACTCTATCAATCAAACCAGCATGTTCACTATTTTCTAGTTTGTATGATGGATATCGGACTTTGATCATGGTAAGTTTTGTTGTCTTACAGGCTCTGTATTTTAGCAGTGGAGAATTGACGCCTCCAGAGTTCCACCATTACGGTCTTGCTTCTCCAATATATACTCACTTCACGTCTCCAATTCGAAGATACGCTGGTTGGTCCTTTTATTACCCTCATGCCATGGGCTTTGTGAACGGGATTATCTGATCAGGGAGGTCAGATCGCGAGTTGATTTCTGTGATTTTACTCTAGCTTGGCCACGTCGGGAGTCGAGGTATAGTGGAATATTAGTGGCATATCTTGAGACCAGGAAGATTTATACTAACATATACAAGCAATTTGAAATGTAGTAATATGTAATCAGTATTCTCTCCATATGGAGAGATTACTGACATATAAACGATAAACATAGATATCTTAAGCAAACATGAAACGCAAGCCAGTCAAAATCGCAGATTGCTTATAGAATTGATTTAATAAAGAATTGAACATTCTACAATTTCTGATCATACTTACTGAGACGATGAAAGTTGCGAATATAGTTCAGGTTGTGTCTCTTTTAGAACCTCGTGAGCTTTTCTCAGTTGCAAATAACCAAAACAACCGTGCAAACTGCCAGAATGCACAGAAAAATAGAAGTGGTAAGATTGCAATTTTTATCACCCCGATTGTCCAGAAAAGGTCCCCCCTGGATCCCTGGGCCCCTACCGTAGCCTATCGGAGAATCCCAGGGTCCCTGAGTGGAGACTAAATGCTGTGGACAAAAAGCAGATTAATTTACAGCTTGACGATCCGAGATGTGGTAAAATGTGTGTGTGGTAAAATAATGCATTTTGACGAAAAAAGTAAGCTTCATAGCCAATCAGACAGCCTGTAGACCATTCATGATTATCAACTATGAATCCTCTTTTATCCGCTTGGTTGGTGCTCCTAATGACTCCTGCTGAACGATATACCTGGTTCAGCCTTTTCTCTCTGTTATAAAACGGATTCATAGGATGTTTCTATTTGGCGTTTGCATAGCACTAGAATGAATTACTTTCAAAGGTATGTAGTGGTTGCGCACGTTATATGTACGGGATAAGCCTTGAGATTCTCTCCCACTACCAGTTCTTTGTTCTGCCTGTTTTTGCTATTTAAGGAATGTTTTTCGTTCTTACTGACATCAATATCCTCCAATGCTTTCTCCGGTGTCGGGATCACTACTCTCTGCATTCTGTGCTTGCTTCTGTAAGATTTGCTCTCAGTTTTTCTATCAACTATACATGCGAAGCTGCAATCCATTTTTCTGCACCACTTTAAGGAATACCCAAGTTTGCCTTGGCACTCATGAGCAGTACAGAAACTCGGGACGAGGGGTACTGGCAATTGCATCCAGCTACTTCGGCACCGCGTTGGCACTGACGGAGTAGTGGGTGTTATCGTGCAGACTCATTAGGAAAAACTGCTACTTCCTTATTGTGTGTTGTATTGTTGACTGGCTGATGCTTACATAAGCGTGCAGGGTTATCCAGTCTTCATAAACTCGCTCCTGGGGCTTTTCATGATCTTGACTTGAGACTTGGCGGTTGAGTCCAATACACTAACACTAGGAAGATGTCACAACGTTATGCTCTTTTCTCAAGGGTACACTTGCTCGCACTTAATCTGTACTGCAGGTGTTGAGCATTTCACCTTCTGAATCTAATACACCATGATACTAACCCCTCTATGCAGACATACACTAATACAAACTCGCTCCTGGGGCTTTTCATGATCTTGACTGAGACTTGTGCGGTTGTGTCCAATACACTAACACTAGGATGATGTCACAACGTTATGCTCTTTTCTCAAGGGTACACTTTCTCGCACTTAGTCTGTACTGCAGGTCTTGAGCATTTCACCTTCTGAATCTAATACACCATGATACTAACCCCTCCATGCAGACATACGCATGCTTAGCTCTCTGCGTCAGTGACAGTTATGACGATCTTTACTATGCAACTCGCAAATGTCAAGAGTCAGTCCAGTCAGACCTGGGTATGGAACTTGGTTGTTAACAAAGGGTTCTATATACGATTACTCAATATGTTTCCTTTGCAGATGTGGTTGTTCACAGGCTTTTAGCTGCTGCTCTTGGGTTGATAAAGGTGCCCACAGCGCTGAGGGAGAAGTCAATGCTTACAACCGTTGCAGACAGTAAGTTGACTTTAAAAATTATCCTTTTCATACGTTCTTTTTCATACACAAAGGTTGTAAATGCCGTGGATTTCTCTAATTTATAGAACTAAGCAGATACGTGTTCTGACACTAGTAAGAGTTGGTGTACGCAGACCTGAACTACCGGCATCGAAATGCTCAGATGGCTGGTCGTGCCTCAGTAGAACTGCATACGCTCATATTTTTTAAGAACAGGTGGAACTTTGGCTTGACCCTAGATTATGACAGTAGTTCAAGGCGCGAGATAAATTCTAAGTTGTTCTTTGAGTGAAGATTTTACGCTCTTCTGGGTGAACCAGGTCACTTGTTTCTTCCTATCTGTGCTTCAATCGCGTGGGGATGAGATGTGGACTCATTAACACCTGATGGTTTTTCTCCAGACCAACGGACGCAGAAGCGAGAATAGTAAGGATTAAATCTAATGGACTGATCGTGTTTGTGCCAAAGTAAGTCCCTAGAAACATAGCATGATTTACATAGTTGCTTTTTCTTTCAGCATGAGGAAATAGAACATTTTTGTCCTGGAGCGATCGGTGGTTGCCAGGGTATGACATGCAAGGCACCATGAAGTCTTTCCTGGAGTGTCTAATCCTGATTCTGGCTGATTGCAGGTTCGGAATTGAAGGTCCAGTTTTTCTTTCTAATAAGAAAGAAAAGAAAGAGGATAGTGATTGGATCGTCAATGAACAAAGTCAGACAACCGAATCCCGTGACGGAAAATACCACTTTAAAGTATTAGATAAATTAGTGGTCCATATCGAAGTAGTCGAGCCACAACCTAATAGGCCAAAGTTGCAATTAACTTTGGTGGACAAAACTGATGTGTAGCACCGTTGCACTAAAGCGCCTAGTGAATCTATTGTTGAGAAATCCGGAGTGTGCTGTTGTTCTCTGAGGAAATGAGGAGCTTGATTTTTGTGGTGGTGTTGCAGTGCGAAAGTTTAATTTAAGCTGTTCAATTTTCAGGGCCGTCACCAATAGTTGCCACCGGCATATCAGGTGCATTTTATTCATGGTACTTACAACCGAAGGAAGATGGTGATATCAGAATAGATCAACTTTATGGCCGACCATCAGGATACATATTAGAACCTAATTTTGCTTAATCCTGTTCTTATCCGCGCTATGATTTGAGAATATACAGTTATTTTTGTTGCCGCATTAACATTGCTGGCCCGAGAAGTCATCTCTACTAGGTCTTTTGCCTCTGGATACCAGTAGCCAGTTGCTTCTCCGCAAAGCTATTTTTCATAGAATATGGAGTAGGGGAAGGGGAGCTGTATATTTTGATCGTGATGGTAAAACAGAACATAGTAGTAGTATTCATGATAGTCCACGGCTTGACAGATTAATAGTTTAATCTAAATGGTAATGGAAAGAAATGCTGTCATTAGTTTCAAATGAATCTGATTTGAAATCTATTCAAATCAGCTTCAAATTAATTTCTCGTATCCCCATTAGATTCAAATTCAGTGGATTATAGTATACCAGCAGAAAAAGGAAAAAAAATTTTGTGTTCATAACTTATGATATATTTTGAGGATATTTAACATTTGGAATGAGTTAGTAATTTTTCTTCCAATTCTGGTACCTTTTTTAGTTGGTGGGTAATTAATCTTTGAAAAAATAATTTTCTCCTCATTCTTACGCTCCTTATAATGCGCTTCTTTTTCATAGAATAAGAAATCCAAAGAAAATAAATTGCTTGAATTAGAGGACTGGATTAGATGAAATTTTCCTTTAGTAAATTATTTATTAGGTTTTAAGAAAATAAATCCTCTAAAATTACGGCAGGGAATTAAATGGAAATGATAAAATTAAAACTTTTAAAATCAACACATCTTGATTTCTATACTTAAAACTTTACTGTTAATCTCTGTGGACTAAAAGAAGTTATAGACTCATCTAACAACTTACAGATATTACTTGTATCTACTATAAAAATGCCGTTGATTGATGACAACAAAGAACAGATTCAAGATGTAATGATCAAAATCAACGTCTATTAACTTCTTTTTCACTACGAAAATTTTATTTCAACTATTAAAAAATTTGAAGACACCATATATCCAAGTAAGCCTATAATTATAACTATTAATCTTAATGTTGGTTTCTAAATCATCTACTTCAAGAATTTACCTTTATATTACCTTTTCCCCAAAGTTCTGGACTAATGATAATAAGTATCCTATAAAATGATGAATTTTGACAGATTTCAAATCGGACAATAGTCTTCATATTAACCATGAAAAATGCATTCTTAATTTTATCTAAAAATGGATAAATTCATCCTAATATTGCAAAATTTCAACAAATTAACATTTTGAGGTATGCATCCTTTGGGAAGTTTGGTTCTTATTAATAAAAATTAATTTTACACCAAATATCCACCATTTTCCCCACTGATTGTTGACCCTAAATTTCATTGTCTCTCTGAGTTTCCCAAATTGAATTTGATGTTTATCTTTGCAATGTATAATCTAATAAAGCTTGAAGAGATCTCTTCTATTGAGGTTATATTTTGCATTCTTCTTTTCATACGTAATTTTTGTTGATAATTTGTAGTAAAAAAATTTAGCAACTTGAATCTATTTGGAATGGGTTATTAACTTGTTTTCTAGTATCACATAGCTTGCTGATGTAATGAATTTAAATATACAATTTTATATCGATTCGCTAGCCTACATGCTATTATAAGCTAATATAGTTTTTGATGTAATTCTTCAGGACGTAAGTGGTAACGAAAAGTACCTGTAATTTATCTTAGATGCCCTTATCATTACGGATGTTGTATTTTACATAGGGCAGGGTTTCAATACAGTTCCTTGAAAAAATTAAAAATAAAATTAACTGCTTATGATTTACACTCTATGGTTTTATTTCTATTTTAGTCTATCATTCACATATCATTAAAACATCATTTATTGACAATCATGACCTTTATAACTTAATGTTTTGTGTTGGTGATCAATGTATATTAGATTCAAGATGTTCACGCCTTTGTCCAAAATCCATAGGGCTCACTTACATATTTACTGATTTTGAATCCATTCTTTGAATTCTATTATGAGTGGAAAAACTATTCAATTTATATCTATGATAGTTTTTATCCATAATCAGAAATCTAATCATTCTTTCGTCAATTATTCTGTACGTCATCCTTGACAATTCTCTTACAAGAATACAATCCGGTTCACAATTTATATCACATCAACTTTGTAAAATATCAACTAAGCATGACTATCAATACAAATATAATTGCTTTAATGGTCACCATTTACTAATTTTAAGAATTAAACACACTAATACGTAGTCCAAGTTGTAAATCACACTCCAATAATTCTGACAAGTCGATTGTTAATCGATTACACACAATAATATGATTACCAGCCGATATAATAAACTTTAGTTAGAGTGTTTCACTTACATAAGTCTCCACCTCATGGATAACATAAACCAAAGTATTCATCCCATGATTGGACACCATGTTTGCACTCAATGTGTTACGTATGTTATTAAGCTTTTGACGAGAAGTCTTGCTCAGGAAAACTCTCCTCCTTGGCTCTAGAATTACTACAATCAAATACAACCAATGGAAATGACGAGAATTGCTTGCAAAGCCTCAAAGTACTTCTCAATCTCATGGCCTATGTAACATGACTTTGACCAGCCTCACTTCGTGCGAGTTGAAATCGATACCAGCCTCCTAGTGAGCACGCTCTACCAATTCCAATTTGAATGTAAAACTACTCAAGTACAGGCTAGCGCTGGCTGCGAAGATGTTACAGAATCTTGCTCACTTGGGGGAAGTAAAGTTGGAAACTTTGAACTGGTTGACTTGAATGTGCCATCAGTTCTGTAGGTATGCATGCTTCAAGAGATCACATTCCCTCAGAATGGAGGGAGCAAAGGGATGCAGTACTATCCAATAGCAGGAAGAATTGGTGAGTGCTGAGATCAGACGGTCAGTGGACGAGAAGTTCATGCAGATGGTACTGTGGCTAGCTGGGATCACGATACTCTTTCTACCCATACTTGTTTCCTACTCATGAACGGTGGGAAGATAGATTTTGAGTAATTTATATCATTCAATCCGAAGATATTACTCTAATTTCTTTATCTCTGAACAAGGGGATACTAATTACTTCCAACAGCAATAGCAATTGCTACCAGTTGCACCTTAATCGAGAGACGGAGATGTTCCTGGAAACTCAAGAAACTCAAGAAACTCCTGATCGTGCTTGCATACGCAGTGCTTTCAGGACATTCTCCACAAATGTTTAATAAGGTTAACAATTTCTGACAGGTTGCGCAAGGGGTCCAACGTTTCGAGCGAAGAAGATCAGAAAAAGAATTGCAGGTTCGGTAAACATGAAACAGGCCTAAAACGTGCGGGCTGCTTGAACAACTAACTGTTTCCCAGAACAATCACCGCCAGAACATCAACAGACTTCGAGCTCGCAGAAATTGCGTGAATCTCGAACTCTCAATCTGGCCTTGTCCTGTAGGGGGTTGTGAGTGACCTTACTTCTTAACGTCCTCCCCATCTATTGCTACTACTGAGCACTTGGGTTTCTTTGTGAAATTGGCTACACGCAAAGCTAGTGTATACAGTCCATAAATAGATAACTGTCACTTGTCAAGCGCATTGAGATCTGACTTGTTCCAGAACACAACGAGCACTCAATTTCACTACGTTGCGAGTGGGGGATGTCATTTGCAGTGAAGCAAGTTGCCCCAACAGTACAAGCATGAAACGGTGAAGCTCCAATTTATGTAGTCTGACCAGAACAGAGAACAATAAAATTCTTAGAATGATTTCATCGACACTGACACTCTGAGATAGATGGTAAGGGTTGTCTGTGGACACAGTATATAAGTCCTACAGCCAGAGGGCTGACCACTGTAGAAACGTTGAATGATTTGATCGACACTCACAATCTGAGATAGATGGTAAAGCAGGGTAGTGTGTAGACATAATGTAAGTCTTTAGCATTCTGTATAACTCCAATGGTCTCAACCTTTGACTCAGATTAGGCCACCATACACAGCGTGGAAAAGGAAGTCGTCGCACGCCACATTGAACAACTTCAAGATTGGGAGTCACGGAAGCGCTAGCCAACAGCAAGTGGAGTTTGAAATTAATTCCTGCTACCTGACTTTGCACCCTCGTAACTGTGCTTAGTTAGTCAACGAGAACTTTGAATTACTGTGTAAAGTGAGATTAATCACTTCGCGATTCATAACTGTAATTCACGTTATCGGGCTGTCAATGCATACTGGAGACTACAGCTTGTAGTGATTTGATCAACTCAAGCCCCGGACTTTCGTGGACTAGTGGATGCATGACCTTTAGAGCAGAAGAACAGCTCATCAAGCTGATGTAAAATAGGTCGAGAAGAATAATCCGGTTCCAAATTTGAAACGGTGAAGTTGATGTCCCAGTAACATTATTCGTGGCGTGCAGTCGTCGGGGATAAAGCAAAGAATACTAGAGGCACCCAGGAAATGCTCAAAACCTCTTCATTTCCAACCGTCAGGTGCAGGAATTCAGTTGTTCATTTCGAGTTCGTTTCAGTGATGTTCAAAGGTAATCCTATGAAACATACACATTAGATTCTACATAACGGATCATCGATTTTTCAAATTTCTACCATTCGATCCACAAAGGAGCGTGGATTTAAAGACGTGGTGGAGCGTCTCAAGTTCAATCAGAAACCGTCACAGATTACTCTATCTTCGGTCCAAGTTACCAGTATTACCGCACTATAGTCTTGAAACCAACAGCTTAGTGCCAGACTCGGCAGAGCAGGAGCTCAAGCGAGAACGTACGAGGAGCGAGTAGATCGCAATGAATTGTTTCTCTCCGTGCTTATTGAGAGCACGGAAAGTCATCACCTGCAGCTATCACGAGGATGAACAATTCTGCTCTTGTGATCACATTGTTCCGAACTCCAAAGTACGGGATCATAAATCGGGCACTGTGTCCAGAATGTTTGAGGAGGACAATAACTTCTCTTCGACTACAGACCTGCGTTCGAGGCACCAAAATCCATCTGGAAGTCCCTGTTATGGGAAACAGGAACCCATAACTGGGAAGGGATTGGTAGATTACGAGTTGGAAGAACGTGTAAGGAGGCATCCGCCAACTCAAAGAACTGACATGGCTGACGTTAAACATTCAGTAAAGGAAAGTCGTGATCACCATGATTCCATCACATCGAAACCCTGCGACTTCGGAGTTAGATCCCTGATGCCATATTCAACACCAAAGGCGAGCGACGTAGGAAAGCTTTCAACCGAGAAAGGCCGAGGTTCAGTAAACTCGAGGTCTTCAGCAAGTATACCGAAGTCGAAAGATTGCAAGGCGGCCTCAGATAAAGGTCGCTCTGGTTACCTGGGGAAGCATATAGGGGATTTGATTCCTGTGGTTTGCATAATCGAGAAAGCAACTCGAAGACCTGTGGTTGAACACGAACAGCTGTTCGAGATTATGAGAAAGAGGCCAGGATGGATGATAAAACCACACAATCATTCAGGTGAAGGATGGGTACATTTTCAGCACTGGACAAAGAACTACTGTGATGCGAAAGCTCGGCTCCCTTACCCGAATCTACGCGCAACCTCACCAGAAGTTCTTGATTCATTCGTCACTAGTGTCAACCGCCAGGAAGGAGAGAAGGTTTTCGATGTTTTGTAAGTTCCTGTTGTCGACACATTTCTCTGTACATTTTCCTCTCAGTAGAAGCCACCTCCGATAGACGAAGAATGACGAGTTAAGAATCCCGCAATATATGAAGGTGTTTTGCAGCAGAGTCAATTGCTTGCTTCTATTGGTTTGACAAGACAGAAGCTTTTCTAGTCTGTACTGAGTGTGGTTCGCTTTCCATGACGGATGATCCAGGTCGTTTTGCGAAAAGCATGGAGGTAGTTTACAGGCCACCACGAGTTTCGAGACAGGAGATAGATTTTGTCTCAGCCAGACAGTGAAGAACGGTCGAGATCAAGGTACACTGATACCAACTGCCAAACTCTTCCACACTGGTTTCGCCATTAGATTTGGACGGATGAAAGTCAATAAGTTCCATCCTAATCGTCATTTCCTGAGAGAACATCCTCTCTTGGAGTGAATTAGAATTTAGAAGTGGTGGTGTGAAGTCTGTGACCAGGGTGTATTTAAAATGATTAACATACATAGGATCTCTAGTTGCGTACCTCCATTAGCTAAGAGCTGCTTCGCACCAAAACAATAGTCCGCTTGGTCTGTAGGTTTTGAGGTCATCTCCATGCACGTGCACTTACTGATCTCCTGTCAGCATTTCTCAGATGTCCACAAAAGTCCAAAAACCCCTGGAAGCTCAGAGAAATCTTCTGTAGGTAGCATGTCTTCTCACGATCGCAGACCTTTCCGAACCAGATAAGTTTATGGAGGTCTCGGTCTTCGTATTCGGAGGCGACAGTGATGTTCGAAAGTCCTACGCTGGTTCACTATGAAAAGCTAGGTGAAGTTTACTTGATTGAATGCTAAGAGCATGTACCATGTAGATTCACCAGTGAATGCTCCTTGGGGTTCTTACATAGACGCCACCTAGAGGTCTTGCTTTACATTCTAGCCATTAGTTAAACGCTGTCATCCATGCGATCAATTGATTGAATGCTTAAAACTTGTACTATGAAAAGTCATTTGTGGTTTCTCGAAGTTCCGTAGATGCCACCTATAGCTAGAGTTTTAGTTGATTACAGTAGCCAATCAGGTAGCTAGCTATTGTTCCATCCACATGTTCATTAGTTGCCAAAGAGGATAAGAGAAGTTGCTGTAGACATCAACTAAATTAACTTCCACCTCAGAGTACTGTTCCCCCTCATCATCAGTTCACAGCTGCAAGCGTCCAGGTACGAATACTAAATGGGCGGTACCTGTTAGTGTACATCTGCACATTTTACTTGTGTAACCAAGAGGCGAGTGTGAGAAGTGTATCTTACATTGTTAGTCTACTTCAGAAGATTCACAGAAATTGCGATATTAATGATAGTAGTATCATTAATATCGCAGCTTCCATACGTGAACTTTCAAATTTTATGACTACATTCTCAGCGTACATGGCTTACTTCATCTGGTCGGCAGTTCCAATTTTGTCTGATCATGGCTCAAAATTTTCATTAGCGTGTCTTTCCGAAATCCGTTTCTGTGCATTGTAATCGTTGAATACTGCAGCACCTAGCATCCGGTTAGAGCACCGAATTTATCCAACTTAAAAGTCTGATAAACATGTAGGAGCTAGCCAAAGTCTTGGATTCATATCCATTTAGTTAAATCACTGATCTTTGAGTAGGTAATGAGCTGAATGAGTTGTCATATGTGATCTAGACATGACTTGTATTGTGATTTCAAATTTGCCTTTTATCCTGGTTTCAAGCTTTCCTATATGTAATAACCAGGTGTACGTACAATCGTGCATGACTTGAGCATCCAATCAATTGCTTAAATGTATGATGCTCACCTGATTGGTTAAGCATATCAGCAATGATATGCTCGTGTCCTAAACTCATACCCTAGGAATCTCAGTTTGTCAAGAGAGGGATCTGAATACTGTACATGTACATATATATGTTGAATACTACCGTGCATAGCAATGATTGATTGTGGAGCCCTTGGAACTGCCATACACCTGCAATTTCCATGTACTTCCAGACCATTGTGAACTCATTATAAATGTTGCATGAATCTATCTATCTGATAAGGAGTACCAGAGAGTGTGCAATATCCTCAAGTCTGGAGTTGAACGCCAGTGCATAATGCTGACCATTCCCAAAATTGAGGTCCTGCAGCACCTTTGGAACTTGAATGAGGTAGAGTTGATGACCAACGACAAGACCGAATCATCGACAGATACTGATTATATATTTTATTTAGGGAGCCGGTGGGGAGAAACCGTTTAGGTGTTATACGAATCGGATCGTATTTAAAACAATAAGATATCATTAACAATAATATATATAATCTTGTGTTCAGGACAGCCAACTGGCTACCAGGCAAATTTTTTTTTCAATTCCGTTCAAGTTCTCACATTAATATAGTTTAGGAGGTATATATATAAGAGCAAGAGGTTGAGATATGTGAAGGTTTTAATACTATTTTTAAATTCAATTTGATAAAAAGAATATAATTTTAAAATTTTAAAATATTAGAAAAATAATAAATAATATTTATATGTATAAGATATTAATTTAAAGAAGAAAATGAGATATGTGAAAGTTTCAGTGCAATTTCTAAGTTCCACTTGAGCACAAAGAATATAATAATTTTTCTTTTCTCAAAGTTAAGAATTGAAATTATGTCAAACTAATAATTATTAATCTAGAAAACAAAACGAGATATATGAAAATTCAGTGTTGTTGCTAAGTTCAACTTGAAAAAAAACTATAAAGTTCTATTTTCTTTTAATTCTCAAAATTAAACATTGAAACTATCATAAAATTGATAAAGGAATATCTACCGACCAAAGGTGTGTCTCCCGCTCCCTTTATTTATTAATTTTTAACATGATGTTTATTGTTCACCAAATTTAAGGTAGGTTAATATTAGTTTTTGGCCACATTTTGCAGTGGGAATTCCTTATATATTATTATTTTGACATTAATAACTATGTGACAATATATTCACTTCCATCTTCACGTACATCATTCAGTGTTCTTATGTTTCACAAAAATTTAGTGAATAGTGAAGATATAGCATTTAAAATTCTTGATTTCATTTACAATTTACTATCAAATATATTATGGTAGTTCACTTTGCACCTCTTAACTGTAAGTTCCTTCTTTTGCAACTAGTCAACTACCCAAGTTAAAAATAACACTAGTAATTAAAATTTAATGCCTACATTCCAGTCACCAGATAAATATACTAAAACATGCAATTAAGGGATATCATCAAGTGAAGCTACCCAACCTATATAAACGGTCCCGAGATCAAGATAACAATGATGGCCCAAAGACACCAATAATGATGACAGTCCTGAGACCTTGCTAACACTACCACCGTCATGATCATGGGTACGGGATGCCATGTTAGCATTCAGCCATCATTCTTCAGCAGTTTGACTTCCCTCAAGAAAGAGGTAGGAGAAAGAACTTGTTTTGGTTGCCATCAATCCTTGTGCTGCAAGACACATGTGGGAATAATGATATTTCACTGCTCATGATTGATGAAAATACACACCAGACAGACTGAGAATTATAAACATCTTACCTCAAGGAGAAGGTAAGTTTCAATCTATTAAATTTGCACATCCTCCAAGTTCACTAGGCAATTCAATTAGGTGCACTAGGTGACCATGCGGTATAAAGTTTTGAGGTTTAGCATGAGCGGTTTTTGAGCAGGTGATCTAGATTTAGGAGAGTGCAAAGGCAATTGAGAGTATTTGATTTTGAAGCGCTAGATAATGTGATGTTGCTCAAGAAAAAGAAAACTCTAGCCATGAGGTTTAGCATGAGCGGTTTTTGAGCAGGTGATCTAGATTTAGGAGAGTGCAAAGGCAATTGAGAGTATTTGATTTTGAAGCACTAGATAATGTGATGTTGCTCAAGAAAAAGAAAACTCTAGCCGCAATTGCCCTCCGTTCTACGAGAGTGGAGAAATAGATGCATTACTATTATAGACTACCTCATGTCCAAGCATTTGTGGTTTTAGATGTGGAGCCTGACCGTCCAATTTATTCCATCTGAGATGCTTTGATCTCCGGCTCCGATCATCCATGAGATTTCTTGTCCATGGCTGAAACAGGTGTTTGACAATCTAGGATGTAAGATGTGATACTTTGGGAGTGTGCTTCTTCTCTGGCTTCTTGAGTGTGTGTGCAACAGTAGAGAAAAAACCAGGTGACCTGCAGAGTGAGTTCTTTTTTGCATTTCGCAAGTTGAATATGGGTGAGTGATTAAGGGGAACTATTTGGTAACTTTGATTTGCATGAAGCTGGTTAGGCAAGGCCTGATGTTTGATCAGACGAGCAGGAGATAATGAAGAGAAAGGCAGATCAAGATAAACAGAGGCACAAATAGGACAGGGAAAAGAGTGGTTTGGGCAGAGCTTCCGAATAATCTATGTAACATGTATTGCGATGGAGTAAAAACATTGAATTTGTGTTGCCTAGGAGGTAGAAGCAAGTGACTCTGAACCACATTAATTCTTGTGCACCCATAGATGTATGTGTGAGTACATTCCTTTTCTCTTCTCTTTTCCTTTCTCTAGATGTTTTCCTTCTTGCACAAGGTTGATCTCTCTCTCTCTCTCTCTCTCTCTCTCTATATATATATATATATATATATATATATATATATATTAGCTGAAGACTATTAGAAGAGGTATAATAAATCTATAGAGATCCCCAGCAATTGGTATCAAAGCGATATGTTGAAGGAAAAAATTAGTAAGAGCAATGGCAGAAGAGGACAGAAAGGTCAAGATAGACAAATTTGATGGTAAGGACTTTGGTTTCTGGAAAATGAAAATAGAGGACTACTTGTATCAGAAAAAGCTTCATGTCCCTCTCAGAGGTATGAAACCAAAGCTCATGTTACACAAAGATTGGAATTTGATGGATAGACAAGCTTTGGGAGTTGTCCACTTGATACTAGCTTGAAATTTGGCATTCAATGTTCTAGAGGAGAAAACTATAGCAAGTCTACTGAAAGCTTTGTCTAATATGTATGAAAAACCATCTTCTTCAACAAGGTGTACTTGATGCATCGTCTTTTCAACCTGAAGATGAATGAAGGTCACTCTATCACAGATCATATTAATGAGTTCAACCTGATCATGAGCCAATTAAATTCAGTGGAAATCAGTTTCAAAGATGAAGTTTGTGCTTTAATTCTCCTATCCTCTTTACCTGAAAGCTAGAGTGCAACGATGATAGTTGTAAGTGGTTCTTGTGGGTCAAACAAATTGAGGTTTGAGGAAATTTGAAATTTCATCCTCAGTGAAGATATTAGAAGGAGAGAGTCGAGCATAAATTCTGGATTGGCCCTAAATATTCTTGAAAAAAGAGGAAGAACTATGCATCATAGTGACAGTCAAGTAGATCCAAGTCCAAGTCAAAAGGTGATGGATGTCGGAATTGTGGTAAGAAGTGGCAGACAAGAAAGAACTGTTGGCTCCTAAAGAAGAATCCAAGCAAGGGGCAAAATAAGGACTTGATGAATGCAGCTGCAGAGGAAGTCAATGATGTTTTGATCCTTAGTGCAAATAGTCTAATGGAGTCATGGATTCTTGACATAGGAGCTTTAGCTTCTTTCAACTCTACCTCATGAAAGGAGTGTATGTTAAATTACAACGCTGGTGATTTTGGCAAAGTTTATCTTGCTGATGATGAGCCTTTGGATATTGTGGTGAGAGGTGATGTTTATATTAAAATGCCTGATCAACCTGTGTGGAAACTAAAGAATGTTAAGCATGTTCCAAGCTTGAAGCGGAATCTAATCTCAATTGGGCAACTTGACAGTGAAGGGTATGTCACAACCTTTGTCGGTGGTTCATGGAAAATCACCAAAGGCGTTATGTTGGTTGCAGGGGGAACAAGCTGGGAACTCTCTACATCACCAACAAGACCAAGGACATGATGGCACTTGCAGATAAAGTATCAAACAGTAATCTTTAGCAGGCATATTATCAAACGGTAATCTTTGGCATTGCAGGCTTGGGCATATAAGTGAAAAAGGCATGAAGGTGATGATGAAGAAGGACAAGCTACCAGATTTGAAAACTGTTGATGTAGGCTTTTGTGAAGATTGCATATTTGGGAAGCAGAAAAAGGTTAGTTTCTTGAAGGGTGGAAGAGCACCTAGAATAGGGAAGCTAGAGCTTGTACACAGAGACATGTGGGGTCCTTCTCCAAGTTCATCTCTTGAGGGTTCATAGTATTACATCACCTTCATAGATGAATCAACCAAGAAGGTTTGGGTATATTTCTTGAAGCACAAATCAAAGGTTTTTGCCACTTTCAAGAAGTGGAAATGCTTGGTCTAAAATGAGTCTGGTGCAAAGTGAAAGCAACTAGGATCTGACAATGGTGGTGAGTACAACAGTAGTGAGTTCAAGGAATTCTATGTAATAAATGGAATCAGAATGGATAAGACCTTACCAAGCACACCGTAATAGAATAGAGTGGTTGAGCACATGAATCAAACTCTGAATGAAAGAGCTAATAGCATGAAGATCCATGCTGGTCTGCCCAAGGTGTTTTGGGCTGAAGCAATCAACACTACAACATACTTGATCAACAAGGGTCCATCAGTTCCCTTAGACCAAAGTTACCTAAAGAGGAGTGGATAGGAAAACCGGTGAGTTTGTCTCACTTAAGAGTCTTGGGGTGTGTCTCTTACCCGCATGTTAATGCAGACAAAAGGGACAAGTTAGATGCAAAGTCCAAGAAGTGTTTCTTCATTGCATATGGTGCAAATGACTTTGGTTACAAGTTTTGGGATGTAGAGAGCAAGAAAAATATCAGAATCAAAGATGTGATATTCAATGAGTGTCTCCTTTACAAGGATAGAAACACTCTAGATTCTGATTGTGTAGATGAGCAGAGCAAAGAAAATGATCAAGTTGAGCTGCAGGAGATAACAGAAGATGATGTTGTCATATAGGTTCAAGGAAACTCTGAAACTACTCTGCCACAACCTCAACCATGTGCACCGCAATTGAGGAGATCTATAAGAATCACAAGACCAAGAATGAGGTATTCTCTCTCTTTCTACATTACTTGTTGTTGACAGATGGAGGTGAACCTAAATGTTATGAAGAAGCCATGCAAAGTGAAGACTCAATGAAGTAGGAGCTTTCCATGAAGGACAAGATGAGGTCCTTGGATAAGAATCAAACTTGGGAGCTCAACTTACTACCAAAAGGCAAGAAGGCATTACATAACAAGTCTACAAGGTCAAAGAGGAACATAGTGGTAGCAAATAGTACAAGGCAAGGTTAGTTCTGAAAGGATTCTAGCAAAAGGAGGGGATTGATTACACTGAGATATTTTTCACCGGTGGTCAAGCACTCAAGAATTAGAGTGGTTCTCATAGTGGCAGCAAAAAACCTATATTTGGAGAATATGGATATCACTATTACTTTTTTACATGGTGAGATTGATAAAGATATCTATATTGCAACAACCTATTGGCTTTGCAGTCCCCGGTAAGGAGAGCTTGGTATGCAAGTTGTAGAAAAGCCTATATGGTCTAAAATAGGCACCAAGATTATGGTACAAGAAATTTGACAAGTTCATGATCAGTAATAGATTCACAAGATGTTAGGAAGATCATTGCTGTTATATCAAGTCTCTTGATAATAATTTTATCATCTTACTTCTGTATGTTGATGACATGTTGATAGTTGGACCTAACATACTAAAGGTTGAGAGATGGAAGAAAGAACTATCAAGAGATTTTGCTATGAAGGACATGGGTGCAGCAAAGCAAATACTTGGGCTGAAGATTGAAAGAGATAGGGTAGCTACATTGAAAAGGTGTTGGAAAGGTTCAACATGACAGATGTAAGTCGTATGGAGACACCTTTGGTAAGTCACTTTAAGCTATCAAAGGAACAATTGCCCAAGGATGATGAAGAGCTTAAGGATATATCAAAGGTAAACTATGCTTCAGTTGTAGGCAGCCTCATGTATGCAATGATATGTACTAGACCAGATATTGCACATGCAATGGGAGTTGTGAGTAGGTACATGGCCAATCCAGGAAGGCAACATTGGGAGGCTATCCAATGGATTTTGAGATATTTGAAAGATACCAAAGATATAGGTTTGTGTTACAACAAAGGCAACCATACTCTACAAGGTTTTGTGGATGCAGACCTAGGAGGTGATATAGATATCAAAAGAAGCACCACAACGTATGTTTATACCATAGGTGGGACAAAAGTGAGTTGGTTCTCAGAGTTGCAAAAGGTTGTTGCTTTGTCCACAACTAAGGCAAAATATGTTGCAATTACAAAAGCTAGTAAGGAGATGATTGGTTACAAAACCTTCTAAAGGAGCTAGGCAGAGAGTATAATTGTAGTGTTCTATTCTCAGACAGTCAAAGTGCCATTCACCTAGCAAAGAATCCAATGTTCCATGCTAGAACAAAACACATACAGTTGAGATATCATTTCATCTGAGAGTTACTTGAAGATGGTAGTTTGTCACTTGAAAAGATTCAAGGTGCCAAGAAGTATGCTGATATGTTGACAAAGATTATCACTTCTAAGAAGTTAAGGTTATGTATAGCATCAATTGGCCTCCAATGATAACTCTATAGTAAGGCTACATTGAGTATGTAGATCAAGCACTAGAAGTTTACTATCTTTTCTTTTAAAGATGTATAGTCAAGAAGTATCAGTCTCCAAGTGGGAGAGTTGTTAGGATGTGGAGCCTGATCCGTCCGATTTATCCCATCTGAGATGCTTAGATCTAAGACAAGTGTTTGACAATCCAAGATGTAAACTATGATACTTTGGAAGTGTGCTTCTTCTCTAGCTTCTTGAGTGTGTGTGCAATAGTAGAGAAAAAACCTTGTGACCTATAGAGTGAGGCCTTTTTTGCATTTCATGAGTTGAATATAGGTGATTAAGGAGAATTGTTTGGTAACTTTGATTTGCATGAAGCTGGTTAGACAAGGCCTGATGTTTGATCAGATGAGTAGGAGATAATCAAGAGAAGGGCAGATCAAGATAAATAGAGGCGCAGATTGGACAGGGAAAAGAGTTGGTTTGGGGCAGAGCTTCCGAATAATCTTTGTAATCTGTATTGAGATGGAGTAAAAACATTGAATTTGTGTTGCCATGGAGGTAGGAGCAAGTGACTCTAAATCACGTTAATTATTGTGCACTCATAGATGTGTGTGTGAGTACATTCTTTTTCTCTTTTCTCTTTTTCCTCTCTAGAGATGTTTCTCCTTCTTGCTCAAGGTTGATCTTTATATATATATATATATATATATATATATATATATATATATATATAGCTGAAGACTATCAGAAGAGGTACAGTAAATCTGTAGAGATCATCAACATTTCTGTGGTACTAGAGATCAAGGAGAAGAAGAACTCAAACTTCACCAACATGCACGGTAATGTGTTTGCCGAGATGGAGGAGCATTGGCAAAAGGTTCTTGGGTTAGATTCTATGCTTGGAGCAATGTACCTTGACCAAGAATGGCCCCGACTGTGAGAAGAGATGATGGGGATATTTGAAGCCTTGTTCAAATATGCAAAGATGTGGAATGGTCAGAAGGTAAAGGATATAATGATCCTTGTCGTGCATATATACATCGCTACACAACATACATCGCTGTCAACATCATACACTATAGAAACACAACTCACACATAAGTCATACATAGACTCTAAAGTGCCACAATAATCAGATTGCTTAACACTTTCAACTCAACTCAACTCAGATCAGTACTTGATCTGTCACTCTATAAACTACCAACAACTGTGCACTGATTACAGTCAAGCCACACCCACTCAAGCATAGAGAATCCAGGTGACGCTCGCCGGCCTCTGTCCACCATAGCCAGGAACTCGAAGGCTCAACATCAGAGAAGTGAGCTCTCTGGAGCTCACTTCAAAACTATACCCCCCTGGACTCGAGCTAGCACTGGAACCCTAACGGTCCCGCTGACGGCACACTCGACGGTGCGAATGGTGCAAAGCAACGGTGGGCCCCACCGTGAAGTCAGTACCCCGGACACCAAATCAGACTGTCAGAAAGTAGTCCCTGAGAAACTACTAGAATAACTCTAACTACTATCACTGGAACTCTAGTGTCCGAGCAGCTAGATGCGGAACTACAAATGGCGTGACAGCTGTCGTGCGTATATACATCGCTACACAACATACATCGCTGTCAACATCATACACTATAGAAACACAACTCACACATAAGTCATACATAGACTCTAAAGTGCCACAATCGCCCCCTAGTTGGCGGTTAGGTCCCTCTAACTCCAGATAGCCATCTACTCTAAGTATATGGTATACCCTCTAATGGGCAAAGATCAGGAGGCCGGGTGCTGTGGAGCCCCATCGTTAGTCGCCTATCTGCAATCTATACCATATAAAGAATGAACTAGCTACAGGTCAAGTACATCTAGGATATAACCACTGTCCATGAGGAACCACCGTGAGGGGAGGAGTCATACATGCCATATGCCATCCTCTCGAACAGCTATCACACACTAACATAGTAGCAGCTCCACTAGAAGAGCCACATAACATACACCTCAAGCCTGCACGTACAAGTGCCAAGCTTGGGTCCATAGTACCATCAATGTTTGGGAGGTGGCATGGCGCACAATTGCGCACATGATCCTTCCAAACAACACCATCACGTCCTTCTAACACAAGGACTCCAGATGGCAAAACCTCACGCACTCTCAAGATAGTGCGGCCTGTAGAAACATCAAGTGTCGTCGGTGTTGTTTGCTGTAGATATACATAGTCGCTTGGATGAAATCGACGGATCGAGGGTCTATAACCTCCTCCTCGAATGGTAGCATAGCGTAAAGTATCTCTATGGTGAGCAATTGCCAAGTTCTCAAAGGCCATCGGCATCACTCTCCGAAAGATCTCTGCCCGTTGAGAACATGCGCTCATCCACACATTGGGGTCATCCAAGTCCAAAACTACAGTAGCATCTCGACGAATGGCTGCAGGTAAATCTAGATCTTGTCCATAGAGTAGAAAGTATGGAGAGAAGGATGCTAAGGAGGCTTGCCGGCTGAACCGATAGCCCATGGCCAACCAAGGTAACTGGAGATCCCAATCTCCCAAGTGGCCTCTCTGCAAACCATACTTTGCAATCCCCTCTTCACCGTCTGAACCACTCTCTCTGCTAAGCCATCTGCCTCAGGGTGATCTCAAGATGTAGTACGATGATCAATCAAAGCCTTATCACACAAGACCTGCAACTCCCCCAAGAACTCTGTACCCTAATCAGTCAAAACCTCAGCTGGTGCTCCAAAATGACTAAGAACTCAATCCACGAACGAGTAAGCCGTCCCTTCACTAGACTTGTCAAGAAGTGCCACCAACTCAATCCACTTGGAGAAGTGCTCCACCATCACCAAAACGTACCGATGATGTCTCACAGTCAGCGGTAAAGGTCCGGCAAAGTCCAAACTCCAACGGTAACCCAATCCCATGATAGGTAATGGATGTAACCGTGGCGTAGGAGCATTGAATGATGCTCTAACTCGGTCACAAACCATACATCTAGCAACAAACTACTGTACCTCGGTCTGCATACCGCGCCACCAATAATGACTCTGGAGTAAGCTATATGTACACTTTACTCCAAAATGTCCTAGCTCCTCATGAGCATGACAGACCAACTGTGGTCTCTGTGATGGAAGTGGTACTACTCGCACTCTACCATCCTCCCATACACGCAAAAGGTGTCTACCCTCCAATCTGAACCGTCTGGCTCGCTGAAGAACACGGTCTCTCTCCTTGGCCCCAACTGTGCCACCCACAACACCAATGCAAAGATAGTCCATCACTAAGACATCATCATGAATGTCTCGCTGAACTGTACCAATATCTTCACTCTTTGGATCTGTGACCTCAATAACTCCTCCTCTATGCGCTGAGAGAGATACCACCAAAGTCTCTGCAAATATACACAGAAAGGCCGATGCATGCCAACCTGGCACCATCTCCTCATCTGTCTCACCATGCCAACGTGCTCCGGTCTGATCCTGCTGGCTGGGACATGGGTTTCTACTCAACCCATCTACATCACGGTTCACCACTCCAGGTCTATGAACAACCGTGAAATCATACTCCTGTAAAATCAGAGCCCATCGTGCAAGCTTCCCTGAAAGCTTGTCGGACTCTATCAACCACTTCAGCAGCTGATGATCAGTGATGAGAGTGAAAGGGTTACCAAATAGGTAACATCGGAAATGTGCTACTGCCCAAACTGCTGCCAAGCACTCTCCCTCATATGAACTATACTTCACCTCCGCTGAATTGTTGGAGCAACTAGCATAGGCCACCACAAACTCCTTCTCCTCATCATCATGTTGGGTGAGCACCGCTCCAAGCCCCAACATACTGCAATCAGTGTGAACCTGAAATGGTCGTCCCCTGATTGGTCTCCTCAAAATAGGAGCAGATGTCAACCTCTCCTTGAGCTCTACAAAAGCTCTCTCCTGCTCATCTCCCCAACACCACTCTTGTGTAAGCTTGGTCAGCTTCGTCAAGGCCTTGGCAATGGCACTAAATCCTCTAACATAGCGGCGATAGAAGTTCGCCAACCCAAGGAATGCTCGCACTCTGCTCACATCCGTAGGCCGAGGAATACGTGCAATAGCCTCCACCTTGGTCTGCTGGACACTAAGTCCTCCGGGGTAGATAGTGTGACCCAAATACTCAACCTGCTCGTGGAAGAACCTACACTTCCCAGGATGTAATTTGAGTCCATGAGATCTCAACCTCTCAAACACCTCCAACAACTGTCTCTCATGCTCCTCCACAGTAGTGCTATAGACCAAAATGTCATCAATATAACACCGAGCAAAATCCAATCCAGCTAGGATCCTATCCATGACCCTCTGGAACTCAACAAGAGCATTCTTCAACCCAAATGGTAAGAACCTCCACTGATATAACACATCCTTGCCGTGAGTGTCAATAGCCCAAAATGTTGTATTGGACTTATCTTCCTCCCTGATCGGCAACTGATGATATCCTGCTTGAAGATCCAGAGTACTGAAGACCTTTGCATGCCCAATCGCAACAAAAATCTCCTCCGGTGTAGGCATGGCACACTGATCAGCCCTGGTCTGTCGGTTGATAAGACGGTAATCTCCACACATCCGCCTATCTGTATAGTTGCCATGCATATCCTTCTTGGCTGGCATCACTGTTGCTGATGCATACTCTCCATGTGAAATCTCCACCAAACCAGCCTAAAAAAGGTCACTACTCCGGCTCTGAATCAATGTCCTCTCCATATCACTATATCGATAAGGACGTCGGAAAACAGGTGTGTCGCTAGTCAGCTCAATCCGTATACCAGGTCCCTTCAGAGCACCCAAATCCTTCATACTGAAGGCAAAACAACTTGTGTGACTCCTCAAGAACCTCCAAACCCTCCGTCTTTCTCTCCAGTAAGCTTGGGTCCAAGATCTGGCTCCCAAGTATCCTCTGTAACTGTAGTAGGAGTGGAAGACGTACTGACTGGCTGCTACATTGGGCCCTTGGGAGCAATAGTGTCATGCTCCCAACCACTAGAGGTCCCAACCTCTGTGCAAAAAACTCCCTCCACTCTGGCTGCAAGCTCCACACGTCCTCTGGCTGCATCCCATGTGGACCAAGGGTGTAATCCAAGTAGCCTACGCTCACCTGGATGGACTCCAAGTAGACCACTCTCCCTAGTAGCTACTGGATGTGTCCCAAGAATACCATGTCCACTTTGTCCATCGCCCCCAGCATGTGCCTAAATTGTCTCAATAGGCACAGGGCTCACAAGTGTCCGAGTGGTGATGCCTATCGAGCGCATCCTACGCTGCTCTGCCAAACCAAGGCTCACAATCCAGGTCAAACAGTTCAGGTCCATAGCCTGACCTAACACCTGACGCCTGGATGCCTTTGACACTGCTGGAACAGCGGTAATACCGGTGCGAAAACCCATCACCCGCTCTCTCTCATCAGCATTGGGCTCCACCAACTGCTGTAACTGTGAGTCCCAAACAAGTCCAGGTCCTCCCTCTCGAAAAGCATGAGAGCCTGGGAAACTCATGAGTGTGGGAAATGCAGCTCTAGGCTATCCAACTAGGTTCACCACTGCCATAGGTGACCTATCAGCCACTACCACTATCTGAGACTGACGTCCAACATCCAAGATATCATCAACAAGAATGTGGTCTAGTCGCTAAATCCCATCATAACTACGCTGTAGAACCTCTCTGGGTAAGAGGTTCGTCCACCAAAGACGAAGACGATGAGCCCGTGATCCCACTCTGGTTGCATCTAACAATATAGCAGGTCTCATCCATGAATGGACCTGATGTGTACTCGCCACCACTCTAGTGCAAGAATCACCCATCAATGGGACGTTCTCCAAAAGGTAAGCTGGAGAAATAGACTGATGAACCTAGAGATGTCGTAATATCCGTAACATCTCCCAAAACACACTAGAACGAGGATCCTAAAGACCCAAACCGCGGCCTGCACGTGTATGTCCCTGACATGGCCATCCAGAAATCACCAAGTGAATAGGCCCATGTCTCTCTAGGTCATGCGCCCCCAGTAAGGAAATGTCTCCTGGTAAGGCCTTCTGGTAACCTCTGACTGTTGACATCGGTAATAACTCCGGATACCGATAGGCCAAGTGTGCCACATGATGTAGAGAGACTCGCCTAGCAGTCTCATCTCTCTCTACATACAAGTACCTCTATACTCGAATACCCACCTGTAACACCGTAGCTAGTCCGGTGCTGATCCCACCAAACAACTCCAATAGGCATATCTCCTCTACTGGATACTGCCAAGCAATGAGTGTGGTATCCAGAGGTGTCAAAGAAATTGCCTCTAGAGGCTCATCCTCACACTCATCCCTTGATGGTACAAAGGCTCCACTCCAAGCCTGCTACACCAACTGATCTGCATTGCTGTAATGCCTCCTCTGAACTCCACAATGGAACATCCAAGGTGGATGGAACAATCCCACTTGTACTGCAAAGTCGAGTGATCTCCTCTGGTACTGGAGTATCCTTTGCATGGGCATTCCCCTCCAACAAGTCACCAGGCCAAGTAACTGCACCGCTGAAAGTTAAAACTGATGTTGCCATGGTCTCAGACTGTAGTGAGCCAAGACTGCCACTACTGAAGCGTACTGGTAGGCGACATACCCGTCCCTCACCAGACTGCCAACCAGGTCTATAAGAGGCTGTCTCCTCCCAATAGTCAATGCTGAAACCCATAGGATATAACACTGCTCCCCCAACTAGCACATCATATGACTCAGCTATCGTCGCAATAGCCTGAGCTCTCACCACCGAGCTATCAGTCGGATGACTAGGCTGAACTTGGACAACAAGCTCTCCACGTGTGATGTACTGTGTCGAACCACCACCAAGAGATGTCTGGATCTGAAATGGACACCTCTCCACATCGGTCTTCCGTAACTCCAGACCAACAATTGCAGCCTTCCCCAACATAAGGGGCTGCGCACCAGAGTCTAACAAGACTCTTTGTGGTGTATAGACCTTCCCTGAAGGTCCCACCAAACAAAAGATCCCCCTCTGGTTATCCAATAGGACAACACCAGGTGTAAACCGCGCTCTCTCAAAGGCCGGTCTAGCTGGCAACTCCTCCAGTCTAGCCGCTACTGCCTACCATAAACCACTGGTCGCTGAACGGATCCCATGCTCCTCAACCAAGTCAGCTCCACTACCAACTACATCTGCTCTAGTAGTAGGAACTGCACCATCCCTACTCTCACACAACGTTGCAACCAACCGGAACACTGGGGTTGGGTCAACTCCCAATGTAAACATGTCACTGGCTGAAAACAAAGGATGCCGCATAATCAGCTGAGCCGCCCCCAACATCATGCTAGACTCAGTCTATGTAGTAGCAGGTGGCTGACTAGCAGGTACTCCATCACCACCTACCACACCTGCACTGGGACGTCTAGGAACCATGGATGTTGTCTGTAATGCCTCAGATAGCGTGAAAGACTGGGGAAGTCTGACCTGTCTCCCAACCTCTCCTCTCTATGGGTCCAACTCCACTGATGCTCCTCTAGGCTCTGGAGCACGTATTGCACTCCTAGTCACTGCTGTAGATGCATCCACCTGTGCTGCTCCGCACATGAAGTCCAAAGCATCTCTATCACCCGCATATGAGGTAGAAGCCTCAGCACCCGAATCTGATCTCCTCTGAGCAATAGCCATACTAGCCAATCTCTGCTCCAACTGCTCAATCCGAGTAGCCATAGCTGTGTCAGAAGTAAGGGCAGGTACTGCACCCCTACTAGGTGTAGATCCTCTACCACCACCTCTACCACCTCGTCCTCCATGAACTGGAGCTCCTCTACTACCTGCCATAGCAGCCCTACCACTCCGTAACTCCGGGTGTAGGTCAAAACACCGGTCACTAGTATGACCAAATCTGTGGCAGTGCTCACACTGCCTTTGTGCTGGCTGTGATGCACCAGAGGTATCAGGTCCGCTGCCCTGAGTACACTCTCTCCTATGGTGAGGTCCACCACAAGTCCAACAAGCAACACCACCACTCACTGGCTGCTGCTGACCCGAAAATGAGGGTAAGGGTCTAACTCCACTAAGCCCTCCACTCGCTCCATAGGATCTGGGCTGTCCACCCTATCCTCGAAAACCAATTGGGCGTGGTGCACTCTGCTGCACTCTAGAAGAAGTCACAACCGTGGATGAGGTCTCTCTACCAAATCCAACAGTCATCACTCTCTCCTCCACCATGTTGAGCTCAATACGCTCAGCCAAACCAAAGACTACTGCCAAAGTGGGCGAAGTAGCCTGCAACAACGTAGCATCACGAACTCTACATTGCAACTCCTTGTCCAGTATCCCATACCAAAACTGGACTGCCTAGGCCTCAGTAACTCCCTGAGTGAAACTGATCAGCCGCCTCATGCGAGTGTATGCCTCGCGTAGGCTCTCTCCAGCCTTCCGCTGGAACTCCTGCAAGCTCCTCAGCTTGTCAGTCCGCACTCCCTGGTAGTTCTGCCTCAAACATAGGAAGAACTCCACCATGGGGTTAAACCCCGGTACCACACCACCTCCTGCAGCGGTACCTCCACTTGTAGTAGCACTATCTCCAGCTAGTGCACCTCCACTAGCTCCACCAACACTACTCGAGCTAGAACTCGTGGGTACAGCCGATCTACTCATAGCCACCGAGCCTGAAGTAATGGAGACATAGTGTGGAGACCAATACTGTCTCCATAACTCAATCTCCTCTAAATGAGCTCTCCTGAACTCATGGTAGTCATCCATCGGCGGACCCTCCAGATGTTGGAACAACCCCTTCCATGCCATGAAGGGTGTGAACAAAATCGGGTTCCGCATTTGCTGCAGATCACACCAACTATCAAACTCCTGGATGAAGTCATCCAACTCAATGGTACCCATTGTACCAGAGTAACGCCTAGGGCCTTTGGAGGCCCCATAAATCTCATCCATGTCCCACAACAACGATGCGGACACACCAAGTGCACTCTCAACTGAATCAGCTCCTGTGTCGAACTCCAACTCAGAGTCAATCTCCTCCCTCATTGGGACCTGAGATACAAGCTGATACCGAGCACCACTCCGAGTAAACCCACTGTGTACTGCAAGGCTAACTCCTCTGGGATCTCCAAAGAACTCCGTCGTGACCACGTAACTGCAACAGCAAACCCGAACCACCAACTGCAACCGCAAGTCACAACCGCAACCGCAAGTCACAACCGCAAGTGCCCCACCAAGTGCCAACACCAACTAGACACCACCCACTAATGTAACTCTAACCGAGATAACTACACTAGGGGAAGGGCAACCTGTAACCTGCCATCATAACACGCACTCTCACGGTCTGCAGGTCATCACTTCCTGCCTCACCGGAGAGAAACACAGGTAGTCTGACTGGTCATCACTCCAACCTCACCACCGAGAGCACACCAAAGCACAAACGCTCAAAAGTCAGGGCACCTCACACAAACATGGTGCACAAACAAGAAGCAGAGAATGGAGGGGATCCAATCACAAGAAATCTAAACGAAAACCCTCCATCTCATAACACAACATGGGACTGACTCTGCCACCATTTGGCATTTGACATAAGAGCAGTTCGTATCTTAGTCCTAAGCTACCAGGAGCACCAAGAATGGGATCAAACTGCCTCTCCTAGCCAAAGCTACATGTGTATAGATAACAGTGGCACAGTCACTAGGACAACAAGTGAGGGTGGACCAGTTGGCTAGGGCACTAGTCTAGTAACAAGAGATCTAGGGGTCAAACCCTATTGCGCACAATCTAGCAAGAAAGGCAGATTTTGCCAACCAATGACCAAGATCTACTCTAAACTAGCTAGCCTCACGCCAGCAAGCTGGCTTGCTTGCCCTTCTAGGCCTTCGTAGCCTCTCATAGCCCACAGCCCTATGCCTCTAAACGCTGAAATTCAGCCAAATGAGGCCTTTCTTGTTGCCACTTCGAATCTCCTCCAAAATTGGCGAAACTTCTCCAAATCTCCAAAACTCCTCCAAACTAGCAAAACTTCTCCAAATCTGGCCAAACAGCGAAAATCCTCCAATTCTGGCCCAAAATCTGATGTAAATCTGACGTAAAATCTGACTTAAACCCTAAAGATGGATGTCCGCCAAATCCCCCGCTAACTTTCCACTCGAGCCAAATTGACAAAACGGGTTTTTCCAAATCACAATTTCATGAGAAGAGCTTCCCAACTCCACCTTCAATTTCACTTTCTGAGCCCAACTCGCAGCAAATTGGTCTTGCCTTCACCTCATGAGCTCAAAATCACAACACTGCTCGAAAATTGCTCCATCTTTGCTCGAAATTTGGCCAGCGCTTCCGCACACCATCCGCCTAATTGCCAAATCTACATCAACTGAACGAGCTTCTGCACACTAGGGAAACACAGAACTTGAATCGAGCTACCACGATCCACCGAGCTTGGAGATACCACCAACACTCAACGTTCCTGTACCCGATTTCCCCCTGACTTCACTTCTCTGATGTAATCAGATTGCTTAACACTTTCAACTCAACTCAACTCAGATCAGTACTTGATCTGTCACTCTATAAACTACCAACAACTGGGCACTAATTACAGTCAAGCCACACCCACTCAAGCATAGAGAATCTAGGTGACGCTCGCCGGCCTCTGTCCACCATAGCCAGGAACTCGAAAGCTCAACATCAGAGAAGTGAGCTCTCTGGAGCTCACTTTAAAACTATACCCCCCTGGACTCGAGCTAGCACTAGAACCCTAATGGTCCCGCTGACGGCACACTCGACGGTGCGAACGGTGCAAAGCGACGGTGGGCCCCACCGTGAAGTCAGTACCCCGAACACCAAATCAGACTGTCGGAAAGTAGTCCCTGAGAAACTACTAGAATAACTCTAACTACTATCACTGGAACTCTAGTGTCCAAGCAGCTAGATGCGGAACTACAAATGGCGTGACATCCTACCTGTCGCACTATGGTGACCTCACTCATGAAGCATTTCAAATAGATGAGAAGAACTTACATTAAAAATGAGCATGCCACCTTCTTCCAACTATTGCATGAAGTGCAACCCTAAACATATTTACTAAGCAAATATGTTCTATCATTGTGCTTATGAGCTGATGGAGCAGTTACAAACACATGGAGGAAATACCTTCTTCTCTCCATTTGTCTTTCACTTCTACATCAAGATGAGGTTGCTGAAGAATGAAGAACATACACTCTTCCCAACACATTGATATCTAGCAAGCTGCCATCAAGCCTAGCCCAAGCATGTGATGGAGACCAATAAGTATAAGGGCACCTTCCTATCAAAAGATGGGGAAATAGGCACAACTGATAGGGTTGTGTGGGCAAGCTCAAGCAAATGAAAGGCTAATGCAATGTTAGCCCAATCAAGGAAGAGACATATGGCTTAATTTCTAGGTCATGGTCTCTTCAGATGAGGAGAATCCCAATCCACGGATGAGTCAGGGTTGAGAAGTGAAGGTGGAAGTGACCGCAACTCATGAGGAGCTCCTCAAGTAGAAGAACCACAAGTGAATGTGGAGAAGGAATTTTCACCAATAAGGAAGGTAGTGCCTCAAGAGTAGGAAGATTCCTTCTCCTAGATCAAAGTGTCCTCCAAAGGTTAAGGAGGTAATGCCAAGCAAGGCGTGGAGGTACAATCCACCCCCATGGCCATGGTGGTGTTGGTAGTATAGGATCAACCTGCCATCAAAAAAGAAGAAGAGATGATGGTGGATAAATACTCCAATACTATGATATCCTAATTGCAAACAAAGAAGACCACTCCTCCAACACTGAGATTGGAGATAATGTAAAGTTTGCCTATGATGCCTTCAGAAGGGCAATGGGTGGTGAATCCACCCCAAAACCTTGTGCTTGAAGATGTCCAAGCCACACCTTATGATTGCTTGAGAGGAGGTCCTTGAGTACAAAAAAGAGGAAGGGTTTAAGGAAACAACTCTCCTTAGACTTGGACAAAGTAATTGCAGCTTCAATTGCTATTGCTAAACTTGTAGCAACTACTAAGGTATTGGGTGGTGGAAAATTTGTGGGGGAGAAAGGAACATCAAGTTCTCCAACAAGATCCAATGAAGAACACATCCCACTGGCCACAACACTTGTCCGTGATCACCCACAACAAAGGAAAGCGGACCCCACACTGCAACAAGAAGAAATGATGGCTAGTCTGACCGGCCTACAAGGAATCAAGGCTGAATTACCCTTTGAATTACCCACCCTTGTCAACTTGGGTTGTTCACATGTTGGGGCTAGCGCTAAAATCCATGGAGGACCTACTGCCTATGTATCAAGATAGCAACTCGACCGTGATAGTGTACAAATGCTTGATAGAGTTTTTACACTATCAAATTTAGAAGGCTATTTAGGAGAAGCTAGGAGTAGAGAAAGAGTAGACTTAGGCCATGCTAGCATTGCATGCTTGGAGGCTCAACTTACTAAGCTTTGGAGCATTGCCAATACCAAGAGTGGAAGCTGAATCAGTAAGAGGCTTCAGAACTCATGCCATTGGGAGGAGGGTCCATGGTTGCAAAAAGAAGAAGTCATCACCATGATCAAATTCCAGCAACTTGGACTAGAGAAAGAGAACAGTCCCTAAGTACCAACTTGTCACGAGTTTGGGAACTGGAGGTTGCTCTTGCATATAAGGATGCAGAGTTGTGACAAGCAAGAGGGGAATGTAACACCTTTTCTACAAACTACAAGGTGTGGAAGAACAATAACAACACCATTTTGGAACCAAATCGAGTGGAGCTATGCCAAGTGAAGGCCAAGCTTGCAATAATGAAAGTATGTACTCCTTAGCATGAACATGCATTTGTAGACTATAAGGTACCCCAAGAAGAGAAGCAAAAAGAGAAGGAAAAACAAATAGCCTTGATGACGGAAGAGATATTAAGAGCACGATAGCAAATCTCCTAATTTGCTAACCTATACGGAGAGATCCAAGCATTATGGGGAGGAGATGAAGAAGAAGTACAAAGAGCAATTAAGTGCTCAAGATGAAGAGGTGGTATTTCTCAAGTGAGAACTAAAGGTCCTTTGCCTTTAGAGTGCAGAGGACAAGCATGCCCTCAATGTAGAGGTTGAAAAGACCCAAATGTGCATTGAGGAACTGACCATGACTGCCAATGGCCATGAGGACTGTGAATAGATCCTCTGTTGAAAATGGAGGATTTATTCACAATTAAGAGGTGGACATAGAGTTGCAATCCATTTGGGATGCTTTAGACAAGGAGCAAAACTGGTAATCACAATAGTAGAGGATACCACAAACTAGTTGAAGACTCAAGTAGGAGTGGTGGTGTTGACCCCAGTTCATCATGCAAAGCTCTCGGAATTGAAGTCCAAGATACATGCTTTGGAGAAGAAGAAGTATTTGACTGAACAATTGGCCAAATTGGACAAGAAGCTTTGGAAACATATTGATAACAAATTCAACAGCATCTTAACCAAGGTCAACCAAGAGCTAGAAGAATATGGGGGAACATGTTGATGAATTGATCCAAAGATGCAAGGGAGAAGATGCATTAGGAAAGCCAAGTGGGTAGAGGAAGTAGAGGTGGTGTATCAATACATGTATACAAATGTAAAGTAAGTTACACCCTTAGGATGCAATCATTATCCAACGACCATTGGAGTTGTCCAACCATCAGATTCAGACCTCATCATGGTGAGAGACCATTGTAGTCAAGGAAGTAGAGGTGGTGTATCAATACATGTATACAAATGTAAAGTAAGTTACACCCTTAGGATGCAATCATTATCCAACGACCATTGGAGTTGTCCAACCATCGGAGTCAGACCTCATCATGGTGAGAGACCATCATAGTCAAGCATCACCATGACGGCATGCAAACAAAGACATGATGTCAACAAGGGAAGCACTAATCCGGTGTAACAATGTGTATATAATGTTGGGGAGGATGACTTGCATGTACAATAGGATAATTCTTCTGGTGCCATGTCATCAAGACTATTCTCTAAATGTCTAGCTAGAGGTCTATGACTAGTAGAGCATATAGTGGGCACCCTTTGTAGGTGGCATCATCACAACATTAATTTGGTTTGATAGAGTAGGCACATTAATGTGAGTCATAATGAGAGTTAAATATAGGGATTGCCACATTGCACAACCGTGGATGCGCCTCATCATATTGTAGTAGAATGTATAAGAGGAATCACCCCAACATAATACAGGTTCAGTTCAGCTCAAGCCTATGCAAAATTCTAAGCTTTATCATTTTGTTATCCACATTTGTGTGTATGGTCAATTTTTGAGAATGTTTGTGTATGCATTGGATTCTATATTGGGGATAAAGCAATAAGGACCTCTATGATCCTTAATGTGTCAATGTCAATATTGTGTTTGTTTCATGATTGTTGGGTGGAGTAGTGATGAGGTACTCAAAGTAAGAATGCAAGTGCTAAGGAATGGGAAGGCAAGGCTTGACCGCGGTGTTAGATCCCTAGGTATTAGGAAGTATCAAGGTGATATGTCAACTGGCCATGATGGCTACGAGTGTTGTGAAGTACCATGTGTAACCAGAAGCTCCTCTAGTCACAAACCTGCAATATAGTAGAGAGAAATGCCATAGGGGAAGGGTAGAACGTTCTCATGCAAGCTGTGGTATACATGATAGAGGTAACTAACTTCAAGGGTACATACCTTTGGAGCTTGGGGCTTAGGGCCGATGACCTTCAATTCAGACTGAACTATCACCTTCAGGAGCCAAGTTGACAGGATATCTTTTATGAATGTGATTTAAATGTTTGGTTTTCTTTTCTGTATTGTGCACTATAGGAGGCAATATACTCGTATGGGGAATTGTCTTGCCCAAGAGCATAAAGACTCAACAATAGACAACTAGTGACAAAGTGAAAATATTTCCTTCCCGCCTAGCCATTTTTTGACCGTGTCTTTGTGGGAATGATCTTTTCTTACCTATTATATTATTAGTACGTCTACACTAGGTTGTCACATTCACTACAAGTAAATTCAATTTTGTCGATGACACTAGGTTGTTACATACATTCAGATTTATAATTAACTGTCATTCATTACGAGTAAATTCAAAGGCGAAGGCATAGGCGGGGAGAAACCTTGTCTACCGAAGGCAAAACTATTTTATTATTTATTGATACCTTTTTGAAATTCAATTGGAAGTTGTATCTCTTTCCATTTCATGTTTAAATTTAAAAGTAAACCAATTCAAATTATGGCTTTCCTCACGTAAGAGATCACACTATCCGATCACAATCACAGGAGTGCTTGAAAATATTCCTTGATTATGTTATTAAAACAGACAAGGAACAAGAATATTCATGGTAACAAAGCACATAGCTCAATATTATTCTGTTAATATTGAGCTATATGCTGTGTTATCGTGAATGTTGAATTGGCCTGATCCAGAGGGAGATACTAAAGTACACTGAATAGAAATGACACAACATAATTCCAATGATTAAAGAGTCTTTCGCTCGAATTAGAAAAGTGGTGAGATATTTTCCTGATATTTTCCTGCAACTCAGTGTGTTCAGTCTTGTAATTCTTTAGTTATTTTCAACAATTAGAATATAAGAAGAAAATAGAATCAATTAAACTTTGCCGAGCTGCCATTGAGTATGGCAAAGTGACAGGCAGCAAGAAACATCAAGCAGGTTAGAAATCCGGGAAATATCTTAATTTCTGCAATTAGCAGTTGAAAGTATGAGAGCCGTGAATCAAATACGTAACAAAGCATATACGCGGAGACTAGAGATCGGATAGGTACAATCTTGATCCTAACAAATTAAGAGAAGTTACAGATCTTGACTCTAACTCCATTGATAATCTTATCATCATCGTAGTACTATGATCATAATTACTCCACCCCGATATCACATTTACGTACTTCACTTCCTCGTGTCCTCTAAATCCCAATGTCTATCCATTGCCCACATTTATTTTAAAATAAGTTTCATCCAAATTTTCTATAAAATTGTCATTAAGTACTTTTGATAAAAATTGAGGCTTCATTGTCCCCCGTATGTTATAAAACTGAACGCTCTTTGAATTCTCGTTTTGCAATACTGCCCATCAGTTATGTAGTATGTGCTTTATGCACTGTATCATTAAGCTCTTTGAAAGTTTGGGGAACCTTGGCAACAAACATCAATACATAACATTTCAGACCTAGAGTAGATATAACAGCATACTCTTCCACAATTTGTGACAAAGTCAATCTACCTACCTCAATCTAATTTACCATTTTAAGTCCATAACCTTTAGCAGCTTTCAGTTCTGACTATCTCATGCTTCAAGCTTCTGAAGGATCCCAGATATCTGGATTCCGCATATTTCCTTAAAAATCTGCTTCCTCAGTTTCCACATCAAGGTGTTTTTGCCAAATTTTCGTTTGCAAAGGAGCTCTAGAGAATTTTTTTATTTTTTGTACACAAAGCTAGAGAGTGCAGCTTTTCTCACTCCTTTGACTTGACTCAATAATCATCTAGGAAATCACTTTTGCTAGTTGTTTCTTTGTGTACTAAACTACAAATGCCTTTTTCCTCAAATGCCGGCTTATATATTTATCAAAAGCTTGTTCTCAGTAGTTCAGGATTATAATATTACATTTTACTGAAAAGATCAGAAATAATAAGTCTATTAGGAACCAGTACAAACATTGGTTTGGGCTCAAGTTGCTTCCTTCATGCTCAGCTCTTGTGTTTACTATTAGTTTAAGCTATTACTCCCAATAGCTCAAATAAGAGAAAGTCAATAAAAATCTAGGATAGACCTTCTTTGTAGTTCAGAGTCCTCATCTAATAATTTCAACTCAGTAACTTAACTGTACATGGAGTCTGATTAGGTCTAGCTTGTGTTGTATTGTTACTCACTGTCTTTAGCCTAGTTAGTCGGTAAAATTATTTTCTGGTGCCAAGGCTAAGGCCTAAGTATCATGCCTAGGACACGCATTATACCTTAGGTTAATAGAAAACCACTAATGCTAATCCAATTTATACACTTGAATTAACTCTTAGATCTTACAAGATGATGTTTATATCAAAAGTTCACCTTGGAAATCATCCTCCTTGTATATAGTTTTGTACTACCTAAGAAATCCTCCTCTTCAGTCTTTCAAGATTTCAACCCTTTCAAAATAGTAAAATCTAAGTCTTAGAATTTTTCACTTATGGATTTGGAAGAAACTTAGTGTTGTTAGAAAGCCCTTTTCAAGTGCTTTCAAATGATCTCAACAGTACTAACTTTAGATACCTATTTTTTTAATTATAATCCTAAAGTGCTTATGTCTCATTTCTAATCATAGTAATTCAAGTCCCAATTGAGACACTAAGACCGAATTTGAGCACCAACACACATAACTCATTTTATATTTATGAGCTTGAAGTGACCTATAAAGATTAATAAGCATATAGGAGTAATATTGGTAATAATAATCATTATATTCCATATCTCAAAATTAGGATTTGAATTATGGTATTTCAAAATGATATACAAGCAAGTATGGGGATCATAATTGGTCCTCATTGGTCCTATTGTAGTAGTACTAACTTAGACATGAAGGTTACTCAATTATGATCCCCATACTTGCTTGTATATCATTTTGAAATACCATAATTCAAATCCTAATTTTGAGATATGGAATATAATGATTATTATTACCAATATTACTCCTATATGCTTATTAATCTTTATAGGACATGAAATTTGTATGATGTTCTTCTTTTTTATTTTATCCATCATATTAATTATTGATTTCATGAAGTGCATCAAACATAATTTGATCGGAAAAAGGTCAAGATAGTGAGTATTATATGCAATAGTGTTACCTAAGCTTTTATATTGGAACAACAACCCCCTACATTAAGTAAGGTCAACCGTGTAAGTCTTAGTACTAAACGATGGAGGTGCTTCACTTTCTTTTGCAAGTTTTGAGACATATACATTTATGTTGACTATTTTCAATTTTGTAACCTTCAATAACTAGATTAAGTAAGCAATTGGATTCAAGAGAGTCTTTTCTTCCATCAAGTAGATCAAAGAGTTATCATTATGGGAATAAAATTCACGTAGCTATGAACAATCATACTCATACAACACCCTTTTCATAAAGATCTAGAACAAATCGTTTTCAGCCAATATTTCGCAAAATTTGTGGATATTCTAAACCAACACACTTCCCATAAAGATCTATAATTAATCATTTTCAACAAATATTTCATAAAACGTGTGGATGTATCAGGTATTTGATTTTACAATCTCTGTATAAGAGTCATATCTTGAATTTTCAACAACTATCATTATTTTTTAGGCAGTGCATGTGGAGAAAGCTTTGGTTACTCAAGCACGTAGAACATCCATTGATCCATATTAAGCTTATGAGATATGAAAAAGGAGATTACAACAGTATATGTTCTTTCCATTTTATATCAAGATCACATATTGGAATTGTTACTGATTTTCTTTCTAATCCAATATCCCCTTACATTCCCTCTTGAAAACTTTGATTCCATCTTTTTATTGCTAATTTGATAGTTTTTTCCATTGTTATCTAAAAGCAACTCTACTTTCCAATTATACAGCAATATACTTGAGAAACTAGAGAGTTTGCGAGGCCATAGTCAACTTTGAGATCTCAACCCCTTAAAGGAGAAGGTAATAATTGCTATAGAGTACATTAGAACTCAAATCTCTTTAGTGTACTCATCTCTTGGATCTTTGTGTGCAAATATATAAGAATTGAGGCAACGTTGTGAAGCTTTGATAAGTTACTATTGTATGGAGGCCAATTACTGAAGCTGTTAACAAGTTACATAAGATATGTAAGATATGTGATCTTAAGGAACTTCGAGAAGGACAATTACTCAACCACTAATTTTCTTTGTGACTATTCTGGATCTATCAAGGTTTTAAAGTACTACTCTTGAATGGAGAACAAAACCTAAAATGAGCATAGATTTAGTAGTTTCTTTTGTGTAAGTATATGTAATTAGCAAAAAGAATTTCTCTTAAAAGAAAAAAAGTAGTCAATGGAAAGATGTAAACTAAGAATATCTAAATCAAAATATTTAACCCTCCTCTAAAGTATCATCTATAAAAATCTAAAAGATCAAATGTTTCAAAAATAAAATGTCCATGCAAGTTGAATTAGTTATTATCTGATGTGAAAGACGTTTTGCGTACAGCGCTTTCCCATTTTTTCCAATTCGTGAACTCGTTATAAAAAACGTACGCCGAGGAGAGATGACTACACTAGGAAATCAAGGTGTAACATATCTAATTCGGCGGAAATCAAAGCATGACATATCTAGATCGGTTGTCGGAAAGGTTGTAACAAATTGGATAAAAGTCGAGGTCTCTTGGTCTCCAACATGGTCTACTTGATTTGCTTTCCAGCTATGCGCATTCATCCGATGTTTGGTGATCAGATCCCGGTAGGCATAATAACTATCTGTTGGTCTCATGTCCTTTCCTGATGCGGTGATTTGATTTTCTTTTCTGATATGCACAAAGTTTGAAAAACCAACGAGGCCCGAAGAAATTGGCAGAAGACACTGACACTTGACACTGTGCCTAGGCGATGTGGGAGACCTGTTCGAACCAGATAAATAAATGCAGATCAATTATTCTCGCTGTTCGTGACCAGAGGCAACCAGCCTTCCAGATCTGAACATATAAACGTCCTTTCACAACAAAAGATCACAATATTGAAGATTATTTGATGGAATGTTTCAAGGATGGATTTGATTTACGTAACTTCATCTGTTGGTGCTCGATCCTCGAAGTTACCTGAGATGGCACCTGGTAGCATTAATCTAGATTCATTTGCCAACGAATTGCAGTAAGTACCAAGGGATCAAACATACAATTCGATGAATTGATTGTCAGTGATCATGAATGCTCAACATATGTATGTGTAATGTCACTTTTATGCGGATGCTTCTCGTGGTTTCGTTGATCTATAGATGCCACCCAGATATAACATTCTAGGTTCATATGATAGTGAACAGGTATCAATTGCAAGCTCTCATAGATTCGGTCAGTTCATTCAATTTAATACATGTACTATGTGACTGCATCTGTAGGTATGTCCTCGAGTTTCCTGATCGATGGATAAATGTAGCAGTCTAGGTCATAAGACAGTTAAATTTACCCAGCTAGCATTCATTCAATATTTTAAATTTTGATCGAATGTTAATCGATCGAATGAAGGATATCGGTACAGTCATAATGAGAGGACATCCAAGAAATGGAGATTGTCTCAATTTAGCCTCCACTATCTCTGTCAAACGACTTGAAGAACTCCTGCAGCAGGTTTCTTCTGGAGTGTACTTAAGCATCTCCTGAGTAGTTAAATTCACCACTCCGACAGAAGTAGTACCTTACTCGTCAAACTCAATGTATGGCAGATTTACACCAATCAATCATTTTAGTTTTGAGAGGCTCATTTTGTTACCAACTCACAACTCACAACTCATCACTCATCCCTCATCAAACTCATCAAACTCATCAAACTCACGACCCTCACGTCGAGCTACTGTGGTAAAGTCAGAAGCCGCTTTTGCCAAGATTGCAGCAAATGAAACAGAGAGAATAAGTGTACTAGATTTGATATTTGTACTTCACATGAATTCACTGCGACACTTGTGCAAGACTAGCTTCAGACATGAACCTACATGTTCGGCAGGTGAGTTCTAAGCTCCTTACATCAGTTGCACGTGATGTAAGGAGCGCTTGGTACTGGACCTTGTATGCACCTTGTACGACTGGGACAACAAATATGCATATTGATTCTGAGTTGATATCCGTCTCTTACAGGGAAGTTAATCCTAGACGAAGGAGGCAAGAGTTTAAATTGCACCCAGGTTACATGCAAGTTAATTTTGGCCATAAGGTTGATAACAATGTACATATCGTGCTTGGTACGTAACTAGGTGACCAGATAGCATGATCAACGACTTCCATATCTGCAAGAATGTCCCCCGCTCCGGCTCCTACAAATCAAAAATTGTCGAAGGTTGAGAATGCTACAGTTATATCAGAAGGTGGGATTAATGATATTGATAACGATGCCTAACTATGATCTATAGTAGAACCTCGATATCGACTTGCATTCCGCAGGTGTAGGTCCGTACTTCTTGTATTTCTTCTTATAAGTATCTCGCTTTCTTCTTAACCAATGGTGCGCTTCGAAATCTGAAGCTGGTCTGCACACAAATCCTGGTCTGTTACAAGATTGAATGTACTGGTCTGATTAATAACTAAACTGTGAAAGATTCTTAACACATTTTCTGAAACTATCTATGTGGCGTCTGAACTGGGCAGCCATCTCCTGATGAAGGAACTAGGAAAATCGAAGGGACTGAACGAGCAAACGATCGAGTCATCCTGCGACATGCAAGGAATCGGAGAACTCACATTATGGAAAGAAGAGGCCGATGTGCCACTCTATTGACAACATGGACAAATGCCTGCAGCATCGGAGTGGGTGCATTTAAGAAAAGCGGCCAGGGCAGTCGAGCTTTGGCGGCAGGAAATTTCCTTTCATGATCATGGCTGAAGTAGAACCAGTATTCCAAGAAACCGTCCCGTGGAACTTGTTCCACCCAACCAGAAACATACTTCAAGAGCCTTCGGACGCCATTGTGATCTTCGACCACCTTTAAAGCCTCTAAATCAAATAAGTAAAGCCTCTGACGCTGAGCTTGACTTCTATTGTAAGCATCAACCGGAATTTCTGCCCCAACTTTAATGTACCTCTTCGAAGTACAATTTTCTGTATAAAGACAACGCAGGCTTGCACCCATGGCTGAATTGTCCTGGATTCGAAGCTCCCAATCTGCTTGTTCTGAACTGGAGGAAAGTAAACATTTAAAAAATTGGTTCACCTACGTAACACCTCTAAATCAAATGAGCACCCAAATCTGTTAGAAACTGAAAGACGCCTGTCAATGTATGGACCTTATGAGATCTGTGAAAGGAATTGCCCGATGACTAATCGTCTCCTAGACCAGCAGTAAACTCGAATGGCCGGCAACCCCATATGTCGAAGCTCTAGTGTTCCACATCCGCTCCGAACGTCATCCAAAGAAAAATCTCCTCTGCACATGCGAGAACAGGTTAACAGATCAGATCTTCAGTTCACTAGTCTAAGAATCTTTCAGAAGCTAGAGATCAACACATTCTTCAGAAAACCATGCCTATGTCTATCAGATCAGTGCCCCTTATCACGACTTTCGAGAAAGGTACTGCACCAAGCTAGAAGCTGTCACATGTCGTACCGAGAAAGCGAGGATCCACTGAAACAATCAACTAGCACAAATTAAACAATCGATGGATCTAGTACGTCGCCTACGACACTGACAGACAGCTAGTGCAAGTCGTCCACTTCACTAGAAGTAGACGTTCAGAAGCGCAAGGGCGTTCAAACTCCAGTGAGGAATTCAAACAGATCTGAACGACTAACATCACAGCAAGTTTGAGTACCGTACTTATCAGCATTGACAACTGACTAGTGTGAACAACAGTATTCTAAAACTTCAAAGATGAAATCCACTATAAACTCATTGAGCCAGATTAAACACATAGCACAGCAAGTAGCCAATTCAATTTTACAATTGAGTCAGCTCCATTGTTCCAATTATCAAGTGACAATCTCTAATATGCCTTAGTTATGAGCCTCAGGGCCGTTCCATTATTGTAGTCCTTTTATGTGAATAGAGATCTCGAGTTCACATTACTAAGCAGATTAGAGTCTCGTGCTTTCCAGAAGTTCGTCTTTCAGTTCCGACTTGTGCTGCGGCAAAAACGCATTCAAATAATATGATTGTGTGATAGTACCGAGTATCACACAATGTTAACACCGTTAAAATAATTATTCAATTTCATGTTCTACCTTATAATTATTTGAGTATCAAATATTACCACAATGACGGTCTGTTGAAGCAACGTTCAAACTATGAAATTAGCAACCTTTTCCAAATTATTATTAAAACTTTTCTGGATTAGATAAGGGAAAACTGTAATTTAAATTAAAGAATTCAGGAATATATATTAGTGCCAACTTCGTGAGGTAGATGATTCACATAGAAAGTTTTTTTTTTTAAATTTAGTAACCTTTTAGAATAAGATCTCCAAGACTCTTTCTATACCCCCGTACGGCCCTCGTTATGGAGTGTTAATCAACATTCGTTTCTAGACCAAGAGGTACCACCCTCTCGGAGGAAATAATGCCCATAATTGATTGAATATACGAGGGAAACATCTATATATTAAATTACTAATATGTTTTATCCAGAGTCATCCTTCATAAGTTCATGTTCATAGTAACTTGTAAATTGCTCAAGCATGACTACCGTTTCAGGATTTATTTATTCCAATGTCAGTCTGGATGATCTCAGCAAAAATCACTTGATTAATCGATATGCTAAAAGATATAATTATTTAATTGGGTATAACCAAAATTATATCCAATATTCTATATACAAAAAACTCAGAAAATTTAAGAAAAATCGGCATAGCAAATGCACCAGTTTATTACACAAAGAGTGCCATTTGCTAGACCATATGTTTCAATGTCCATCAAGGGGTACAAATAATTGCATATGGTTCACCCCAATTGATCCGGTAGGATGTTGAATGAATGAATATTAAGCACGACCCGGGCTTAATTAGAGTGAGATTAACAAGGTGGGAGAAGCGACATTTGGGCTTTGAGAGTAAATAACAATATCTCAACTTTCGTGTTCCAGATACATAGCTTCAGTAGCTTGCTAGTTTGGAAACACTAGATGGCATGAATTCCACCCTCGCTCGGCAAATAAGGCATCAGCTTGAAATATGTTCCAACTTTTCAATGCACCTTTGCTGGGGATTGACAACAGTAGCTCTTACAATAGATGGAAAATCCCAATGGAACTTAAAACTTCTACGTTGATATCCTTGCTATATCCCCCGTGAGAGCAGGCCTCTCGGCAGACATGGGATACTCACTATTCATCTAATGAAGGATTGGATCATTAGATTTAATGACTGTCGCACTCTGAATCCAGAAACGTGTTCTGAGGATCAATTCGCCGCAGGATAGAAGGAAGGTTCAAATGGCAGCGCCTCATCCACAACCATGTATCTGGAGAACGCTTCTAGATCATGTTTTGAATGCAAACCGACTGGGAAGCACCATTTCGATTCTTTAGTATGGAGATCAATCTCGATTAAAGGAAGTGTGTTCGGTAGTAGAAAGAACAGTTTTTGCTGGACTCCGATACACTTCATTCTACCAAAATTGCTGATAAATTCACTAAAGATTGGAACATGGAAGAACAATCGCCACTTACAAGTCCTCTCGTTGAGCTTGAATATGTGCTTATTCGTATGCTGATTGTTCTCGGTTATAAGATACACTCCATTTGACAATGCCACTAGATCTGGGAACATAAGGTGTTGACAAATTTTCCAATCTCGCACCTGATGCACGTTTGGAATGTCTACCATAGGCTCCCAGGTATCGGTCTGTATGCTATACCGCATGATGCTCCAAGTCTTTGCGGTTGATGAATCAGGTAAATCGTTTCTTCTTCTTACAACGCAGTAAAGACACCCGTTGTATATGACAGCACTTCTTTCACCAGTAAACATCATGACATGCGGCGGAACTGAGTTGCCTTGTGACCATGACTTGCAACTGGAGTCATAGATGTGGACGCCAGCCTTTGTATGGGCGACAATGACCTTGTAGCTCAAGGTAGAGCTATCTACCTTGAGAGCAATACTTGTATCATAGTAATTAAGAGCCATATCCTGATCCAAAGACTCCTCAATGATTACGGGAAGGAGTTTGTAGTCCATACGGACAGGATTGCATATCACCAGTCTGTATCTAGATCTGCGAGTTAGGTCCGCTGAAGACAAAGATACCGGATCGCCCTTCTTGATGTCAATTTTCATTTTGATCTGGAAACAGATCAAACCTGAATCCGATGCTACCATCTTCAGATCCTTTGGGAGAACATCTTCATCTGGAAATTGGAGAACCTTCCCAAATAATTTCCTGCGATTTAACGTGTTGTTTGAGACGAGAACAAGTTTTTTGCTGTGCCGGAGAGTGCACAGAAATAGAGATTTTCTATTTGCATTTCGTGTACAATCGGGCAGAAGTTCCAAAAGAGTCGAACTCCAGGATCTGCTCGCGGCCCGTAAACTTGCCAAATCTCGATATTGCACGTACTTTAGGACTTCACTGAGCATGTCTGTATGAAGGGTGCCTAGCTTGTCCTCTTCAACTGAATCTGGAGAATCTTCCGCCTGTGATGCAATCGACAATTGTGGTAGCGCTTCTTTGACAGTACTCCAATATCTATCAGGGCCATCAACATCACGTAATCGAAATAATTCGGGAAGTGTGCAGATACTGAACTCTAAGAGCGGAGGGCCAACTCTTGGAACTCTTAAATATATAGAACGAAGAACCGAATTCAACCCACTGGCACCATCGTGGATCCTATAGGTAGTTGTCATTTTGCTGGAGCCCAACGCATAGACTTACAATCGTAAGAGGTGGAAGCCAGCAATCTACAGATCGGTAACAAGCATTTCTGGATAACTCAATATGACAAAGTCACAGTAATCTCATCTGTGCAGAGCTTCTGAGCAGTTATTAGCTCCCAAGCCCTGCAGTGGAATAGCTTGGTCTGATTGCCACACAATGAGATTTGCATGCAAGGATGTCCCTGAGCTTGAGTCTGGGCTTTGACAACTGAAAGCAGTCACTGGCGCCATGGAGCCAGCACATTTGAGGACCGTATTTGGCATGTGCATTATTACCGGTTCTTTACTCACATGCTAACGGCTAAACAAAAGAAAAGAGAAGATGAAGCCGTTTCTATAAAACATTTTGAAAGATAGAGCAAGGGATTTGGCTTCAACGGTAAACGGAGACTCGACTGACAAGTACTGATGTTTGAACTCTAGAGAAATGAGTTCAAAGCCGTGCCAAACCAGATCTATCAGCTCCTCCATGCGAAAAATGGATACTCCAGACTTAGGATGTAGCATGCAGCTATCGAAGTTCACGGATAAAGTGCAGTGCAGCTGTTCCGCATAGAATACTCCTGTAAACCCTCCCTTACTGTCCAAACACACATACACACACTCTTAGAGACTACTGTGAAGGACTTCGCGATTCTCCAATATGAAATTCCCAAAACTGCAGCTAGGAGCTACCGAATATGCCAGAAGGCCGTAAAACCGTTGAGAGTAGAAGAAAGTTCTGGTTTCTTCGCCGGCGCTTACACGAAATCTCACGCGTGCGTGTCCATGTGAGCACCAGAGAGCGGGCTAGAGATGATCAACTGAGGTTCTCTTTCTCTTTCTTCAAAGATGGGAGAGTTGCAGAACTGACAGTTGATCGCAATATTGTTCGAGTCTGCAAGCAGATGGAAAGTTTCTAGTCCTAAACGAAACCCTCACTGATCCTTTTGAGACAACAGTTGAAGTTCTCATTTATATTTGCTCCACATATCCGAACATCTGTACAGTATTAAGCCAGACTCCAAAATAAAAGAAGGGGATTGTTAAATCGACCCCCGGCCCCCTTTCTTTATTAAAACGACCCATTTTCAGTAACCCCGTACCCACGCCATTGGCTGTCAACGAGCAAGGCAATTTCCACAGGCGTTAATTAACTGGACCACCTCATCAGAATGTAGGGAGGTCGGCCGTTTTAACAAAAGAGGGGGTCGATTTAACAATTCCCTAAAATAATACCATGGCCTTTGCACAATTTTAGACTACGAGACAGAAAATTCAAACTTCGGCGTCATCACTCAGCCACATCACCGTAATGAAGTTCAATCACCAACATATTGCCCATGGCCACTACAATACCACCCGGTGCGTCTCTTCTAAGAGCTCAGAGACATCGGCATGAAAAAGCAAATAATTGTTCCATCACTTACGACTCGGTAATCCCACAGTAGGAAAAAGGCATGCTTTCTCCTTTACGCATTCTGCAATTCCACAATTGTAAAGACTACGTACGGTCAAGGTAATCCTGTACGGTCATCGTGATATGGTCAAATTCATACATTTTACTCATTTCGACATCACACAAATTCATACACTTTACTGTTCAAAGTTTACAGTATATCACTGTTGCATCTCACTGGTATCTTGTTGAACAATTTCAGCTCGTCTCCTCCACAAGCATTTGTGGTACTTTATCACCAAGAGCTCCTCTTGAATAGGAGCCCAGAAATTTTCTGGTATTGCCTGCAATCGAATTTCAGTTGATTCTTCCATTTCCCGATTCGCAGTCTTACTTTTGCCTTCTATCAACGATGTTTCGATGTATCACCCAAACTTCTTTCAATCCTTTGTTGCCAAGCCCTCTTACAGTCAAGAGAATGGCTAGAAAAATGTCTACTGCTATCAACACTTAAGCAAAGTCTTGGCTTTTAGAGCTGCAATGCAATCTTTGAGTGTTTCTTCTAAGGTCGCAAATGAACCCAGTAGCTTCCTGGCTTTCTCTGAATTCACTTTCGGTACAACTTGGGGGCCATCATCAACACACCTGCAAATGCAATTCACACTATCAAGGAAACATAGATCTCCCGAGAAGATTAAACGAGAAAGTAAACCTAAGTAGAAACTAACACAAAAGGTAGAATTTCGTTCATACAATAAAGTTTGTTTCTGCAAGTAACGGATTGTGTCATGTTCAAACTTTTCAGTTGTACTGAAGCTCAAACTAAATCGTCTACTGTTCTGAGCTCAAACCAACTCATGTTGCAACGGCTCAGACATGCCCACTCTCTCTCATCCTGTATTTACGTCAGCACTGCATAAAAAAAATAACAACTCGCCACCAAGTAGCACCACTTGAAGCACAAGAACTGCAAGAATAGCCTTATTAGGACGTGATCATCGAATGTTGAAAATTCCTTGATAGACAGAAATAGCAGACCACAAATGAAGAAGGAGCATGAAGTAAGGATGAGAAAGCGAGTACTTACTCTGTTGGGACAGGACAGCCAGGGCAGAGGACTCGTAGAAGGTTCGTCAGTTCTGCATAGTGAATTGCTTTATCACACAGAATGTAGCGCCCTTCTGCCGAAAGATCTTCATAAGCAAGAACATGAGCTAATGCAACATCTTTGACATGGACATGAGCAAAATGTCTGTTTGGGTACTTCTTGGTTGTACCTGGATCAGGACAAAATGCCATTATCGACTTGATTCTGGAGATACCAGTGAGAAGAAGCAACAGGCATTGAATTTCTGGACAGGTGACACTTGTGAGAGTACCCTCACTGGCAACATGTACGAGTGAGAACTTTGAGAGTGCACGTACACTACAATACTGTCATCCACGATACCATCCACGATACCTAACATCATCTCCGGTGTGTTCTCTGCTACCTCAATATTGGAGGCTATTAGTGCTACGTGAGTGAACCTGTTTGTTGCTTGTGAATTGTGATACAAAGAGAGAGGTTTATCATTGCAGTAGTGATATCTGACACATCAGAGATAAGAGGGAGTGATAGACCTTCTACATCAAATAGCAGGACGCACGGTTCTCATCACAATTAATGGATAAATGTCCGGCAAGCTCGACATTGGCACCTGAACAAAATCCATTGTGTTGACAATTCCTTCTAGGTGAAACTATCAGCTTACCATTCAACAACTTGAGGATGATTCGGCTGCTAGAATTCAATGTTTCTTGCAAAAGAGGTCCCAGCACAACGCTTGGGTTCAGGGCAACCAGATCAAAAGCTTTATCCTTCGCAAACTCCCATGCAGCTTGTTCTGCTTCTGTCTTTGATGTATTGTACCACATCTGAGGTGAACCAAAAATTCAATATTCAGTATAAAGTGCCAGTGTTTCATTTATATTGATCTGATACATCTAGTATTAGGTACATGATATAACTTAGGCTAATGTTATCATGCAATGATTTTCTTGTAAAGTTCAAAATATAGCATGCTCACATCGTTTTTTCTGCACCACTCCTTGTCTGCCCACCACGTTTCGTCTATAATTGTCTCAGAATCGTAAGGTTTGCCGTTACACCATACGGCAGATGTGGATGACGTGAAGACAACTCGCTTCACACTCTCGACACGGGTAGCAGCTTTGAGAACATTCAAAGTTCCCTCTACGGCAGGCTGTACAACGTTTATCTGGATAAAGACCCAACATAGTGTTAGAACAGTTCAATGTAAAGAAACAAACTAAATAAGTCCTGGAGAGTTTCACATTTGAGATATGAACCATTTGCTCAGTCTAAAAGTCCTCAAGCATATGGTACACTTCGTTCTGATGAATTAGAGAAGGATGAATTAGATACCAAATTCAAGGTCTCTAGCATCACGTGAAACGAGTTGCAATTCACTAAAGCATGCAAACTAAAGCTACAGCCTGGCAGTTAAAACATCGAAAGAAGTTTCAGCAGTTCCTGCAATCCTCTCTTGATCTGACTACCTAAGACAAGAAACCAGATATAGTTATGAACCTGTAGATTCCTAAACAGAATCAGAGGACAGCAGAAACAGAGATTAATTTAGCACTAGCAAGGTGACGACCCGACGGTAGTTACAACCTCTGGGTCAGGGACTGATTCGTGAGGAACCGGTGAAGCCGTGTGGAAAACACAAGCCACCCCATCAGTGATAATATTGTCAAAGGCTCCCTCTGATAATAAATCTGCTTTGTACAGAACAAGCCTTTCCGTAGCTCCCGGCAGCTCCATCAAATGTCCAACTTTGGCAACATTATCTGAAAGGTCAAGGCAACATATAAAACTTCAGTGTGGGTTCGTCAATGCTGGAAGAAGGGGCTCTTGAAGAAATCTGTGAGCCAATTCAAGAAACCAAGTGCTGATCAACGGTCGCTCGAAATGAGAATAGAGAAATTCGAGAAGAGCAGCTCACCTGGATCTCGTACTGTCCCTCGCACAACATAACCACGCTCCAACAAAAGCTTGATCACCCATGTCGCGATGAAACCATTCGCGCCTGTCACAACAACAACTTCTCCTTTCCCTGTCATCGTTTTTAAGCAGAGGAAAGCTCTCTAAGTGAAGCGATATTGAAGTGAAATTGATCAGTTATTTTATTTCCACGCTCACTGTCGCTCTCACTCTCTCACCTTCTCACATCTCCTTCGTCCCTTCTATAGTTTAGGATCCTCCATTTCCTTGGAAACAAAATTTGTCGGAAAAGTACATGGGAACAGACACCAAAACGTCCAACCTACTTCACTCGTTGGTCTTCCATGGTTGTGCTGCAGTTGCAGCTGCATCCAGCGGTATCCACGCAGCCTTCAGTACTTCCTTTTGTTTAGAATCGACGCTGAAGAGCCCACACCTGGCACGCACCTCCGTTCATTCATGAAAGGAAATGGCCAAGTGGAAAGTTTGTAACGTTTACTTCTCATGGCAGCTTGAGACAGTCAAATGCATAATTACTCTTTCACCACTGGAATCGACCCAGTGAAAATTCAGCTTGAAGCAAAAGAAGAAAATCCGAGCCAAATCCGAGCCTGTATACCTCGAAGGAAGAAGAGAGAGGGAATACAAGGCACTGAAAAGTGCCTTGTACGCCGAAGGGAACAGGTAACGCAGACTGCTGCACATGTCTTTGAACTTGCATGTGATTGTCCTGGAGTGACACTAGGCCGAAAGTCCGGTTTTCAAAAGCACATCTGCTCTAAAAGACCAAACTTTCGGTGAGTTTTTTGGTAATCGTTGTGTAAATGAGACTTTATAGACGACAGGAGGAAAAATCTTCCTATCAACTTCATTTTCGTGGCTAAGATTATTGCGTAGGAATTGCAAACAAGCTATAAAATCAATTGTCCTTTACAATCTGAATAGCTTTATAACTCCAAGCCGAATCGGCCAACATCCTCGTTGGTTGATATGAGGGCGTAGAAAGCAGATGGTGCAGAGACTCCTAAGCCTTGAAATGTTGGAATGGAGTGAAGGGCCCACTTCCCACTTTCCATCGTACATCAAAGTCAAGTGACTACATTCCTACTGACGTGACGTAAAAAGGATAGAAGTTCATGACTATGGGGAATACATTAGTCGGATATGGTGGCCTATTATTGTTGCTCTCCAAATGTAGCCCTTATTATCATTATATCCTTTCAGGTAGTAAGTACATCATGGTTGTGTCTCAAGTTTAGACTCAGGAATAAAATCCTCGAGAAATTCTCGAGGTTTACCTCGAGAAACTATTGATCAACCGCATGTTTGGGAACTCTGTACGCACTCAAGCATGCCAGTAATTTGAACTGGATCTCACCCTTGCTTGGCGCCAATGCAAGGTGTTTCCCAAGTAAGAGGACCCTGATTTAATGATGGTGTAACTAATCAAACGTCGTAAGATGTACCGTATTACTTTATGGGTAGCTAAGTAGAGCAACAAACACTTGATTCAAATAATTGCAGTTCAAGTAACACAACTGTACCCAAAATTTAAATCTACTTGAGGTGTATCTAAGGTAACATGATAATTGTCTTTGAATCATATTGCAAGCTAATAAAATATGGCTAGAAAAGCATCCAACAAAAATGTAAGTTGAATGCTTTCCCATTATATTTCTGAATTAGACATGTTTCTCCTCAATTAGCTAAATGATATATTATATCATATTTGAAGTAAAGTTATGCCAATGTTGATTGAAGTGAGGCAAGGGAGATTATTTGAGATTCTCAAGGCTAATAAAGGTTGGGCTACACTATAGTCTAATCCTTCGTTTATATTCAATCTCTCCTCTTTTTCATCGAGTCCCTCAAAGTTCACCCCAAACTATATCCTCCACTCCCTTTCCTTCACTGCCTACTCCACTCTCTCTCTCTCTTCACGTTATACTATCGGTCAGAATCTCCCAATAGGTTCTTATATAAGATATTCCTCCACCTCCATCATTCCCTTGATCTACATTTTAGCTTCTTGTTCTTCCTATTAATGCTAGTCTCTTGCAAAAAGTGAGGCATCTTTCTTTTCTTTAGATGGCACCTTTCCAATCGTTTTTCTTTTCTACCTCACAACTTTGGTATATCTCTGGCTTGTCCGACCACTAAGGTTTGTTCAAGAAATGAAATCATAGTTTGTTTACCAAATTCACTTTAGTAAATATGAAATGGTTATAAATGAAACTCGTATTATGGATTATCTTTCAATTTGAAATAATATTAAGAAGGAAATAGATTAAAAACACATTAGTTTTAATAAGAATGTTGGTTAAAATGGTGTCGCCTACCATGGCATCTATACTTCTACTTTGCATAAGATCATTTATTCAGGGGATTTCTCACACTGAAAGCCTCAGTGACAGAACATCCTAAAGAATAAAAAGAAGGAAAAAATTAATTATAGAGATTTTATCTTGCTCCTATAAAGATCATTGAAAGGTAAATCAATTTCTAAATATAGCTAAATTCAGAATACCTCATCTTGAAATGAGGATACATAAATTGAATAAAAATTAAGAATCATATTTTGTGCATCTACGCGTTACATGTATTATTGAAGAGTTAGTGGGTATCGGCCTATTTGATACTATTCGTGTCTTGCATGTAGCATCATCATAGTTCTTTCTACGGAACTTTTCATGAATATGGTGGATGTTATACACTGGATAAATACTGTTTGATCTGATTCACGCTCGAAGATTTCTTATTCTTGATCACTTAGAATAATCCTTATTGTTACTATGATACACAATTACAATAGTAAAGCATATATATGCCTCAAGATCCGTATTTAGCTCTAAGAAGCTTCTTATTCCCAAGTTCAAAGTTGATAAACAAGTTGATATAAAGGAAAAATTTATTTATATCCAAAACTATGGTATGCGGTTCTGGCTTTAGGGACCCCAAACCCTTGAACAAACCTAAGCATGTATGTTTCTAGTTAACATAGTAAATGCAGTTTTTTAGTATTATATCTTTGATATAATACTTGATATTTGATTGCTTTTAATCAGTCAAGTTTATGCGGTGTTATATATGATGATGGAATTAAGGAGTAATGCCAAGTTTCTCTGTACAATAATACCCAATAAATTATCTATTTATTATATATATTGTGTAAGCGAGCGCAAAATCTGTATCGTGCTTGATAAGATATGAGAAAGAAGTAGTTATTTATCATGAAATAAACTCCGTTCTCCATGAAGGAGTTTGATGAAATGTTATTAAGAAAGAGGGTTTTGGCCTCCGCAAAGATCCCATATAAAAAGTTGACGGGAGGTCCCATCAATGTGTACATGACATGGGTGGAAAATACTCGGGAGTTTTAGTCCGTAATATTTATGGGTCATCTTTTTTAGGACCTATAAATCTTTACGGGATTCCAATGGGTTACGGGACCTCCTATATACCTTAATTAGACAGTAACTAACTTAAATTCAAAAGAAATTCCAAGTTTCACTTCGAGACGTCACTTTTCCTTGAAATCCAAGAACTTGAAATCTAAACTTTTCATCTTCCCTTGTTATTTGTTCCTTGCTCCCCGATGGCATACACAAATTCAATAGTTGGGTTTTTTTTCCTGATGGTATATACAAAAGCAAATCCAGATGGCATATAAAAATTTGAAGTCTATAGTTCTCGTTGTTCTCCATATCATACCGTTCTTGTTCTTAATTTTATCAAAGGTTGGTTGAGCTTCAATATAGATTATTTTGGATCCTTCTTCATTAGTTCCCTCACCAATTCTTTATTAGTTCAATCGGTGTTCTATGGATATTGTGGTGCGCAATTTGGAGACTATTTTTGTGTCTTCTACATTAGTAGAAGACACATGCTCCTTCTCCATTAATTCTTGCATTGTTATGTGGATTTTGCATCTTGCAATTTGGGCTCAATAGACTTTCAAGACATTTCTTGTTTGTATAATCTGCTCCTTGAATTCCTGCAATTAGGATTTGATAGTTCCTGTTTTTGGTAAACTGTTGACCTTTCTATGTGAAAAAAATTTCACACTATTCTTCACCTAAGTATTCAAAGAATGTTGAAGAAGGAATTGAAGAGGTTAATATGCTTCCAAATAGCCAAACTTGATAATAATGATGTGGAATGGATGGATGATGAGTGGTTGGATTCTCCTAGAAATTAGAGGAATGGAGCGAAGAAGATAAAGACATGGATATGAGCAAGAAGCTTTGTAAGTGATGGGGATTTATCCATGAGGGAACATATTTGAAGAAAAGAATTCAAACTTCATAGAGTATAGATTTGTATACAAATTATTTTATATTCTTGATCTTCTTGATTTCAAACAACCTATGAGGGTGGATATTGACTCTTTGGTCACTTTAGTGAATTGCTTAAAGTGCATGATGTTTTCAGAAGAAAGAGGGATTTGGGAAGATACCAAACACCTGTATAGCTACACATGGCATTGGCACTAGATTGATTTGGCCATAATGGGAATAGGGTCTATGTTGCATGAGGATGAATTATGGGGAATCAATGCAAGATCCACAACCAAATTTACACAATGAGTATCATTGCAATATTATCCATTCTTAGAAAGGAAGTGCAATGGCCAAGGATTGAAGAGAGAGTTAGAATCTCATTTATATTTGCTCAAAAAGGATTTCTTGAGTGTGTAGGGCTAGTAGATAGTACTATGCTTCCTCTATCATAAAGGCCTACCAGTGATGGGGAAGTTTACTTGAGCAGTGAAGGAAGTTACTCAATCAATGGTCAAGTGATATGTGATGAAAAGCATTGAATTGTACACTTTGTTAGAGGTAAAAAGCTTCACAATTTTTGAGTATTCCTTGTGAAAGTTTATAGAGTTTTGGATTAATGTGAGTTTAGCTGTGGCTAATGAAGAGTGTAATCCTGCTCAAGAATGCTTAGATCATGTCATGATATGACATGTTTAAAAATTTTGGAGCTTTGGTCACATCTAAATCTAGAGGAGCTGGTGGTTTGTCTGAGAGCCATCAGTGTTTATTAGAAGATGTTGGATATGTGCCAATGAGTCATCTTGTGCCTTCATTAAACAAGCAAATATGCAAGAAAAGAAGGACTTCAACCATTGATTGGTTTGAACAAGGTCTCTAACTAAACATTGCATTGGGATCCTAAAAGCATAATTTTGGTATTCTTTATAGGAGGCTCCCATAAAGAATGCCGACATGCTTTTAATACTAAAATTAAAAGTAATTCACAACTCCCACATCAGATTTCCACTTGCATTATATTGCACAATGTTTTGATAAATAAGTATAATCTATGAGAGAAAGAAGAGGAAAACATGAGAGAGGAGGCAGATCCTATAACTTTGTTACTAAGGAAGGTGGTCGGACAAATCACCATATGAGAGGAGAAACTAAAAAAGGTATAGTAGGAACTTGCCTTTGAAGCATTGCACATTGGTGGTTATTTGTACCATATGAATGAAAATGAGTAAATTCATGACTTCTACACATTGTGTCTCGATGTTTTAGTTTGCACAATGGGTTCACTTGTAAAGAATGGTTTTGCTAATAAGATTCATGAAAAGATTGTGGGGACGCTTGGATCAAACATGGGTTTCCTTAATGGGTATGATTGGGATTTCTTGATGTTGCTTGGTGTTCATGGATGAGGTTGTTGGAACAACATGGGTTTGATAGAGTAGCATGGTAGGGATTGCTTGTTTGCAATGGATTTTGACAATTGCAAAATGGGTTTGCTCAAGCCATATACAAATGCCACTCAAAATTTATGGAGTCAGTGGATCCATTATGAGGTTGCTTGCAAAATTTATGGATTCAATTGATCCAATTATGAGGTTGCTTGTATGTATTGTAATTCTTGGTTTGCTTTATTGGATTTAATTTGATGCTTAAGGAAATTTGATGCATTGGGCAATTTGTTTGTTTCATTTGCTTAAGGGAATGGAATGAATTGATTTAGTTGGGTGCTTTGATGAATTGACTTTATTTTTCAATTTTTGGTTTGCTTTATTGAATTTATAAGGGTGCTTTGATGAAATGATATATTTTTCAATGTTTGAATATATATATTTGATTCAAATTATAAAATCTGATACAAATTCACAAATTTCAATTGGACCAAGTACAATGAGCATGCATGTGTAGGATCAATAGAAGTTTAGTTTGACTATTTATGTGTAGTAAATTGAGGAACCAATAGAGGAGATTACTTATTTGTAGGAGATTAACTTTTCAAATATTTTCAAAAAAGAGAACAAATCTTAGGCAATTCAAGAGGTGGCAATACCAAGAGTTGAGAGCAGAGGAGAATGAAGGCATTTGGAAAGCATAGAGAAGGGGAATGAATGGTGAGGTGGACTTTTTTGAAAAGAGAGTTCCCCCCATAGATGAGGGGAAATGTTAAAAAGAGGATTTCAAACATATTAGAATACCATATAGTTCTACCAAGAAGGAAATTTTGTCACTTAATTGAAGGGTTTTTCAAGAGACAAGAGGAAGAGAAGAGAAAGTTGGGGAGAATAGGACAAGGACAGAGCATAGTTTCCTAAAATACAAAGTGTTTTGAGAGTAATTTCTAGAGTTATCAAAAGGGTCTTTTGAAAACCAAGGAAAGGACAAGGTAAGGCAAACAGAATGGGAAGTAATGCAAGTATTTCAAAACCGGAGGGAAGAGAAAGCCATAAGGAAGGAAGGGGTTTAAATGAGAGGGAAATTTTGAGTTTAAGATACTTTCAAATGATGAAAGTAAAAGGCCATTCCGAGATTAGAGAATCCTAATTGTTTGTGGCAATACCAAGAGTTAAGAAATTTAAAATTTACCATTGAAGTGCAAAAAAGGATTGAGGTAGAGAATGCTTATGGTCCACAAAATTTTAGCAATTTGAAATCTGCCTTTTATTTTATAGCTAGAAAAGGTTCAATTCAAAAATAGTGCAAAGAGAAGTCAATTTTGCAAGACTTAGGGAGACCACTTTTGATCATAAATAGAGGGAGAAGGCAAAGTAGAGAAGCATAGCCCAATAGTATATAGAGAGAAAAGGCATAAAAGAGAAGCATAGCCCAATCGCAAGTAGAGAAGGGAGAGAAGAGAGGCATAGCCCGATCAGAAAAAGAAGACAAAGAGAAGAGAATCAACCCAAATAGACAAATATAGAGAAGTAGAATGGTTGCAAATAGAGGCAAAGAATGTAGAGAATAGAAGAAGAAAGTAGCCCAATCATAAATGATGACAGAGAAGAAAAGGTAAAGGAGAAAAGCTTAGGCCTAACACCTATTCCCTTTGTAGGTAGAGAAGGTAGGGAAAAGAAGCTTAGCCTTGAGCAATTCCATTCCTATTGAGCAACTCTACTCTCTACAAACATGAGCTTTTGAAAGATAATAGGGCAATTTCAATTTATAGGGTAGAGAAGGCTAATTTTATGGGAAGGTGTGATTTTAGACAAAGAAGAGAAGCTTAGACTTGACAACAATTTTGATAACAAAAAGTAGCAAAAGTAGAAAAGGGAAGCTTAGCGCATCAACATCTATCAAATTGTAATTGAAAGATAATAGAGCAATTTTATTTCACCTATTTCAAAATCTAAAGTAGGACAAAGAAGGCTAATTTTGAGAGTAGGTGTGAGTAAAATAATTGCCACATGCATCTTAGAGTATGAGAACTGTTGGGATTTTTTGAATATGGAGTATATCAATGAACAAATGTGGTTGATCAAATTCCACCAGATTATCAAAAACATGACCCAAATTAATTGTGCATGACAAGACAAGAACCAGGTCAGAGTTATCATGAAAGGAATTTGTAAAGCGGAACTCTATACCTTTTGGCTAAAGATATGTTTTGGGTATACCTCGTCCCAAGGTGAGTGCATTTAAGGTTTCATAATACAATTGATTTAAAGAAGAATTTATAGATTGTGTGTGTTTGTTTGTCTGTCAAAATGTTGTTTTTTAATTGAACTACCAAATTACCAATTATAATGCAAACCCAAAAACTCATGGAAGCAAACCCCTAGTCCTAAAAAGTGGATGCATCAACTAAGCAAGAGACCCCATCCTCCATCTAGCAAAGCCACTTGCCCATTTGAGCAAAGCTAACGCTAAGCAAGCGATCCCATAGCCAATATTGAGCAAACCCATGAAAATCAAGCAAAGACTTTTGCTGTTAGGATGTGAAGCCTAATCTGGCCAATTTGTCCCATCTGTGATGCTAAGATCTACAGCTCATATCATCCACAAGATATAGTCTAGGGTTGAGACAAGTGTTTTACAATCCAGGATATCAAAGTAACATTGTGAGTGTGTTTTTCATTCTTCATTGTGCAACTATAGAAGGTAACCTTGCAACTTGTAGAATGAGCCTTGCATGCTTTAATTCTCATATCCTCTTTACTTGAAAGTTGGAGTGCAACTATTACAACAATAAGCAGTCTTTTGGGTCAAACAAATTGAGGTTTGGGGCAATCCAAAATCTGATACTCAATGAAGATACTAGAAGGAGAGAGTCAAGCATAAACTCTAGATTGTCTATGAATACTCTTGAAGACAAAGGAAGAACTATGCAACAGAATGACAATCAAAGTAGATCCAAGTCCAAGAGGAGAAGCAAGTCCATATCAAAAGGTGACGGATGTAGCATTGTGGTAAGAAAGGGTACACAAAAAGAATTTTTGACTCACAAAGAAAAATCCAAGCAAGGGGCAAAATCAGGATTCAATGAATGTAGCTGGAGAGAAGTCAACGATGTTTTGATCCTTAGTGTATATAGTCTTATGGAGTAATATATTCTTGATTCAAGAGCTTCTTTTCACTCTACCTCACAAAGGGAGTGTATGTCGACTCCCTTTGTGAAAAGTGTACCTGGTAGATGATGAGCCTTTGGATATTGAAGAGAGAGGTGACATTTGTATTAAAATGCCAAATCAATATGTGTGGAATTTGAAGAATGTTAGGCTTGTTCCAAGCTTAAAGAGGAATCTAATTTCAGTTGGGCAATTTGATAGTGAAGGGTATGTCACAACCTTTGTAGGTGGTTCATGGGAAATCAGCAAGGGAGTTATGGTGGTTGTACAAGGAAACAAGCTGAGTGATTTTTACATGACCGACAACACTAAGGACATATTGGCACTTGCAAACATAGTATCAAATGGTAATCTCTAGCATTGTAGGTTCAAGCATATACGTGAAAAAGGCATGATGAAGAAGGATAAGCTACCAGATATGAAAACCTTTGATGTAGGTTCTTGTGAAGATTGCATATTTGGGAAGCATAAAAATGTTAGCTTCTTGAAGAATGGATGAGCACCTAAGATAGGGAAGCTAGAGCTTGTACACACAAATGTGTGGGATCCTTCTCCAGTGGTATCTCTTGGAAGTTCACAATATTCTATCACCTTTATAGATTATTTAACTAGGAGGATTTTGGTGTATTTCTTGAAGCAAAAATCAAAGGCATTTGCCACTTTCAAGAAGTGGAAAAGCCTAGTCAAAAATGAGTCTGGTGCAAAGCTAAAGCAACAACGATCTGTGAGCCGGCCTGTCTCTCACTCAGGATGAACCTCTGATGGCTATTATAGTAGTGCATCATGGACTAAGAAGGCAAGGAACCCCAACTCCATCATACTCCTCCAAGGCTAACACTCCAAGACTCAAGACATTGATCACTAGAGAACTCAATGAGAGAGAGATAGTTGCAAATGAAAGGATGATGAGTACCTCCTCACCCCTTGTTTATATACTTGTGAAATAGTTACGTACCAAAGTTACTAATTACTGTAGTAACTCAAGTTACTAGACTAAAAGTCAAGTAAAGTCAAAAAGTAGAAAGGAATATCCATTCACATGGGCATATTCTCCTAAGCATGTGGTCTTATCTTGACCCAACCACTAAGTCAAGGATTCCTTCACATGGGCTATCCTTGGACTAAAGAAGAATCCAAAACAAAAAGGCTTGCGGGCCCAAGAGTTCTCAACTCTTTCCTCAAAGCCAAACACCTAGGAATAATACCAAGTCAACACATTAAATTCCAAAATAGTGGTGCTCATCTTTTCTACTTCCTCTAAAGTAAGGTCCCCTCTATCTTAGCTATGACTAACTTTAGCTAACCATGACTAATATAAAACCATCCTTTAACTCTATATAAATAATATCTCTTAAGTACTTGTAATACCAAGCTAAATATCACAATACCACACACATGCACAAATGGGTGTTACACTTATCCCCAGACTAAGTTTTCACTTTGTCCTCAAAGTGAAGGTCTCTCTACCTTCTATGGTACATCTTCAACTTATCATGGTTAATCCTATCAAAGTGTCTTCCTCCCAACTCCTTGAGATCATAGGTGTAATTGCCCCACACCTTCTCCACTATGAAAGGTCCAAAGTACTTAGGCAAAGACTTCTTTTGCACTCTCTTGAATCAAATGGAATCAAACAACATTACCCAATCACCTTCTTTGAAATTCTCCACCTTTTTCTTGCCTTGCCTCTTGTCATAGCTCTCCTTTTGTTTCCTTTGGGCTTGCTCCACTCGAACCATAGCAATTGCTCTTGCCTCTTCCAACTCCATGAGTTGATCCTTCCTTGACTTCTCTGCATCACCTCCTTGTGCTTTCTTCAATCTCCTATGAATGCTTTAGAAGGTAGGAAGATCAAAGTGAATAGGTAAGGTAGACTCAATACCATACACCAATTGAAATGGAGAATATCTGGTGGAAGTCTTCATGGTTGTCCTATACTCCCACAAAATTGCATGAATCCTCTTGTCCCAATGATGTTTAGCCCCCTCCATTTTTGCATCTTTGGCCAACATCATGCACAAGGTCTGATTGGTTCTCTCTGCCAAGCCATTGGAATTTGGCTTATAAGATGTAGTTACTCTATGTGTGATAGAGAAATATCGTAGCATGGCTGTAGTAATGCTTCCTGTAAACTCTCCTCCTCTATCAGAAACCAACTCCAAAGGGTATCCAAACCTAGTGATAATGCGTTCATGAAGAAATCTACCCACTTCATCTTCATTCTTGTCCCTCAATGGTCTAGCCTCAACCCACTTGGTAAGGTAATCAGTAACTACCACAATGTACCAATTGTTCCTTGGGGTTCTATTGAGAGGACCTACAAAATCAATTCCCCACTTCTCAAAAGGTCCTAGCAATGGAATTGATCTAAGTGGTGGAGTGGATGTAGACTTTCTAGCAAAAGCTTGATAAACATGACAAGTTTTGCAATAATCAAGACAATCCTTGAAAATCCATCTCCAATGGTAACCTGCATCCAGAATCTTGAAAGTAGTCACCTTTCCTGCAAAGTGTCCTCCACATACTAAACCTTCATGAAACTCCTTTATGAGTAGGATAGACTCTCCTTACCCACTGCTCTTCAAAGTAGACCATCTGCTCCTTGGTGAAAAAGAATAACCTCCACCATTTTGTAAGGTCTAGATCTTGCTGCAAGGGCCTTCCTCTCCCTAGCATGCATCCCTTTTGGATAGTTACCTCTTGTCACAAAATCCACAATCTCCTTGTAGTCTATTGGAACCTCTTGAGTGATTGAGATTGTCATGAGTTCCTCATCCGGGAAGGAATCATCCACTGGCTCATCTCCATCATGATCATAGGCTCTAGATAACAAATCAACATTTGCATATTTCTTTCCTGACCCATCCTCAATGGTGTATTAATACTCAGACAAGAGTATCATCCACCTTGCTAGTCTCCCTTCAACATTAGGCTTGTTGAAGATGTACTTCAAAGCCTTGTGATCCGTGAAAATGGTGGCTTTCCCTCCAATCAAGTAGTGTCTAAACTTCTTGAGACCAAAGATCACTGCCAACTCTTCTCTCTCCGTGATGGAGTAGTTCTTCTCTACTGAAACCATCTGCCTACTAGCATAAGCTATTGGATGATCATGCACATCTTGGTCTAATTGACTAAGAGTGCATCCCATAGCTACATTAGAAGCATCAGTGTAGAGGATGAAAGGCTTACTCCAATCAGGTTTAGCAAGAATTGGAGCTACAACAAGGGATTGCTTGAGCTCCTCAAAAGCTTTGAGAGTCTCCTTGTCTTCCAAAATCACCATGTAATCTACACCCTTCTTCATGTAGATGGTCAATGCATAAGCCTTGTTGGAAAATGAGAAGATGAACCTCCTATAGTACCCAACCATCCCCAAGAATTGGCGTAACTTTGTCAAGCTTGAAGGGAATGGAAGGTCTGAGATTTTCCTCATCTTCTCAGGATCAACTGCTATTCCATCCTTGGAGATGATGTGCCCCAAAAGTAGACCTTCTTCACATCCAAAAATGCACTTCTCTGTGTTGAGTGATGCATTTGCCTCATCCAAGCTTTGCAAGACTTTGATTAGGTGCTCAAAGTGCTCCTCCTTGCTCCCATAGACACAAAATTCATCAATGAAGTCTCTCACAAATTTCCCAATGAAAGGTTCAAATACCTTGTTCATGAACCGTTGGAATGTGGCTGGAGCATTGCAAAGCCCAAAAGGCATGACCTTGAAAGCGTAAGTTCCCCAAGGTTTGGTGAATGTGGTGAGTTGTTGATGATCTAGTGCAATCTTGATGTGGTTATATCCACTATAACCATCTCCAAAACTGTACCTCTCATGACCTGCAACCTCCTCCAAGATCTCATCAATGAATGGCAATGGGTAGTAATCCTTCTTGGTAACAGCATTGAGCTTCTTATAATCCACACATACCCGAAGCTTGCCATCCTTTTTCTTCACAATGACAATTGGAGACACCCATTCTGAATTCTCTACCTCAAAGATAAATCCAGTCTCCTTGAGCTTATCAATCTCCTCCTTCACAACCAAAGATATTGGAGGGCTACTGCGACGTTGCTTTTGGCGGATTGGTCTTGCATGTGACTCCACCTCTATCTTGTGCTCCTTCAAGGTGACTTCCTTCAAATCCTTGTAACTAAAAGCAAACACATGGATGAACTTGCGGAAAATCTCTTCAAATCTCACCTTCTCCTCCTTGGTAACATTTGGGCCATACTTGAGGGTAGCTAACCTTCTCTCTACCTCCTCAAGTGTCAATGGTGATTTGTCTGGGTCCTTCAAAACCTCTGGCTTAGGTGCAAAATCCATAGCACACAAGGGATACACATCTGAATCAGATTTAGATTCATCCTCCTCCGTGGAAGTCTCTTCCTCCATGCTTGTGTCCACACCTGAAGCTCCTTCTTCAAAATCTGATTCCCAATAATCAGAAGATGGTGTATCTGAATGTGAAGTGTTGGTGGTGTTAGTCACAAGAACTGTGACTCTATGGTTTGATGGCCCAATCCTCAAGTACCCTTTGTGCCATCGATCAGTTGTGCGTGTTGCTCTCAACCATGGCCTCCAAAGAAGTAAGTCATAGCTTGAATCCTTCAAGACTTGGAAAGTCATGAGATTTTGAACTCCCATAACTAAAACTACCACTTTATCCATCACCCCTACTGGTCGACCTTGTTGCTTGTTTGCCATGCTCACCACAAATGTTGAAGGTCTTGAGGGTATCATACCCAACTTCTTCATCAACCTTTCTGACATGGCATTTACTGTTGATCCTCCATCAACCAATGCATCCTTGATGTTGTGACCATTCACTCTCACATCAATCTTGGAGGCATATTCACAAGCCTCCCATGGTGCTGGCTTGGCATCCACCACCCCCATTGATACTGGAACTTTTGCCTTCTTCTTCCTCTTGCTCCTTGTAGAACTCAAAACACCTCTAAGCTCCTTTCTCAAGGTAGGGTTCAAAGCAATCAATTGGCCCAATGTGATGTTAGCCTTGTGACTACCAACATCCTCCAACACATCGTAGTTCCATTGTTGCTTTGAAATCAAGAAATCCTCCATCCCCAACTTCTTCCTTGGAGTCTTTGTTGTTGATGGTATTGAGGTGCGAGTGCTCCTAGTAGACATAGGAGTATCCTTGCTTGGAGTGAATCCTTGAGAAGAGTGAACATCCTCTGCAAAACGAGCTCTCTTCTTCTCTTGTGCCAAAAGCTCCAAATTAAGACCCTTGGAGTTTGAGCACTCTCCCTTCTCATACTTGCTCTCAACCACATCTATGGATGCTATCCCCTTACCTTTGTTGGGATTAGGAGCCACTTGGGTTTCACTACCTCCCTCTTTCCCTCTATTGGCTCCCTCATAACCCCTTCCTCCATGGTAAGTGGAATTTGGGCAATTCCTTTGGATATGGCCTCTTCCTCCACAACCAAAACAATTTCTATCATTGAAATTGTTGGTTGGTTGACCTCCTCTATATGGATAGTTTCCATAACTCCTAGGCCCTCTCCCTACATTCTGATCCACCTCTCTCTTCTCCCATAGTTGCACCACATTGATCTTGAGATCCGCAAGTTGTTCTGTGATGGTTTGAAGTGGATCTTTTGGTGGAGGTGCAAGAACTGGAGAAACCACTACTTGTGGTGCAACCCTTGCCACCAAAGTATCAAAAGTTACACCATACTTGTAGCCTTGAGGAGGATGCACAACCTCCTGTACCACCAAATCACTCTCATCCCCTTCCAAACTCTCCTCCATACGAATTGCAATCTTGATAGCTTCAACCTTGGAAGAAGATTTCTCATATCTCACCTTGCTTCTAATTTGTGGTCTCAACCCTCCCACAAAATTCTTGGTAAGCATGGCCCCTATGCCAATCATTGTAGTCTCCACATCATCCCCACCCTTCCTCAACACTATGCGAAATCTGGACTCCAACTTTTCCACTCTTTCCACATAGACTCTCACTTTCTCTCCATCTCCTTGCTTGAGAAATGTAACCTCACTCATCAATCTCTCATAACTCTCATCAGGAAGAAATTTCTCAATAAGTGCTGAAGTCAAAGTCTCCCAAGACTCCTCTTCCCCATCTCTCCTCTCTCTCTTTTGGTATTTTGACTCATACCATGTAAGTGCTGCATCCTCAAAGAAATTTGGTAATAATGAGGCCCACTCATTCTTCCTCCTCTCATTGTTTCCTATGCAAGCTCTCTTGAAGTCTCTCATAAAGGCCTCCACATCTTCTCCATCCTTGCCAAAGAAAACCGGAAGTTTCCCCATCTTAACCCCTCACTATCTTTCTTTTCTCTCAATTTTTTTTCTCTTTTCTTTTCTCTCACTCTATTACTAATAGAGTATATACATGAATAACACCATCTGAGAATAATCCACTCTATGGAACACAAAAGGTTCAGGTTGCTCTAAGATTTCTATAGCAACATCAAATCCTAGAGTGCATATTAATCTAACTCTCATGGATAGTTTATCCATAAGTTGAAAGATTATCTCCATCACTAATCTTGAGAGCTAGCTAATGAAGGTGGTAGTATTTCTGTAGCTGTACTAAGACTCTCTCCAAGATCTTTCACCAAAGTTTCCAAAAGTGCTTTTACTCCACTACACTCATGTCCTTTTGGAAGTCTTTCAACTCCACAAACCTCACACAACTCCTTGGTCTTAGATCTTCTCCCTCCCAATCTTGGTGAAGAAGGTCCAACATGCAAACCCAAGTCAAGTAAGCCTCTCCTTTCCCTCAATCTCTTGCTCTCAAAGTTCAATGGACATGAACTTGCCTTATGTCCCTCTCTCCACATAGAAAGCACTTAGACTCACTCTTTCCTCCAAGTGGTGTAGGTTTTTGGATCCTCTCAATACTCTCTTCAAATTCTATTGTAAACTCTCTTTTCCTAAAATCAACCCCTAAAATCACCTCAAACCCTTGGGGAACCTTGCATAATCTCAATTTCCACTCTTGATGACCCTCCATGTTCCCAAGATGAATCTAAACACTCAAACATGCTTTTTGTTGTTCTCAAACTCCTCATGCATGAGATCTCCACTCTGCAGAATTGACCCTTCCTCACAATGTCACTCAAATCTCCCAACCTGTATATCACAGTCCTCTGAAATTCTTCACACTTGATCACAACTCTAGGGCCTCCCTCTCTGCAAAATTTCCGATCTTTTCATTGAGCCATTTGGCCTAGACACCTTTCTATTCAGCACACATATTTCAGATTTGGTCTCAAAACCACCCCCCTCACTTCAAAACTCATAACTCCTTGCACAAGAATGATCTCTCTCTAATTTTTGTGGTAGCAGGTAGGATACAATGCACTGAATTTTCTTGGAAATTTTCAGGACAATTCACTGAAAATTGAAGAAATGGCAGACTCTGGACAATTTTCCAGAGAGCATGCAGTTGCGGGAGCACTTTACCCTATCAACTTTCAAAAATTCTAGCCCAGTGCACATAGTAGCTCTCACAATAATTTCAAATTTTTTAACTGAAAGATAACCCAAGCTATCATGTGTAGAAATTTCAAGTCCAGATCTCAAACTTGAGATTTTGCCCAAAATCACCTCAATCCCCAAAATCTGCAATCCACCTCACACAATCTCTCCAATTCCTCTCATGTAAACAAGATGTACAAAATCATCTCAAAGACATCATAATGAACTACAGGGTATACAAATGGATCTTGGTTCTCTAACATAAGTTCAGCCCTCTCCTCTCCTAATGTTCTCTCCAAGTGAGCTCTCATAGCCTCCTTCTACCTAATGTAGAATTGAACGCATAACATTATCTTGCCTTCTAGAGAGGTCCTGGTAACGGAACCAAAAATGTGAGCCGGCCTGTCTCTCACTCAGGATGAACCTCTGATGGCTATTATAGTAGCGCACCATGGACTAAGAAGGCAAGGAACCCCAACTCCATCATACTCCTCCAAGGCTAACACTCCAAGACTCAAGACATTGATCACTAGAGAACTCAATGAGAGAGAGATAGTTGCAAATGAAAGGATGATGAGTACCTCCTCACCTCTTGTTTATATATTTGTGAAATAATTATGTACCAAAGTTACTAATTACCGTAGTAACTCAAGTTACTAGACTAAAAGTCAAGTAAAGTCAAAAAGTAGAAAGGAATATCCATTCACATGGGCATATTCTCCTAAGCATGTGGTCTTATCTTGACCCAACCACTAAGTCAAGGATTCCTTCACATGGGCTATCCTTGGACTAAAGAAGAATCCAAAACAAAAAGGCTTGCGGGCCCAAGATTTCTCAACTCTTTCCTCAAAGCCAAACACCTAGGAATAATACCAAGTCAACACATTAAATTCCAAAATAGTGGTGCTCATCTTTTCTACTTCCTCTAAAGTAAGGTCCCCTCTATCTTAGCTATGACTAACTTTAGCTAACCATGACTACTATAGAACCATCCTTTAACTCTATATAAATAATATCTCTTAAGTACTTGTAATACCAAGCTAAATATCACAATACCACACATATGCACAAATGGGTGTTACAGATCTGACTATGGTTGTGAGTATGAAAATAGTGAGTTCCAGGAATCCTGTGCAATACATGGAGTCAGAATGGAGAAGACCTTACCAAGCACACTATAGTAGAATGAGCACATGAATCAAACTTTGAATGAAAGAGCTAATAGCATGAGGATCCATGTTGGTCTATAACACTCATTTGTGCATGTGTGTGGTCTGGTGATATTTAGCTTGGTATTACAAGTACTTGAAAGATATTATTTATATAGAGATGAAGGATGGTTCTACATTAGTCATAATTAGCTAAAGTTATTCATAGTTAAAATAGAGTGGACCTTACTTTAAAGGAAGTAGAAAAGATGAGCACCACTATTTTGGATTCTAGTGTGTTGACTTGGTATTATCCCTAGATATTTGGCTTTGGGGAAAGAGTTAAGAACTCTTGGACCCACAAGCCTTTTTGTTTTGGATTCTCTATAGTCCAAGGATAGCCCATGTCAAGGAATCTTGACTTAGTGGTTGGGTCAAGATAAGACCACATGCTTAGGAGAATATTCCCATGAGTATAGATATTCCTTTAGCTTTTTGACTTTTTTTTACTTTTAGCCTAGTAACTTGAGTTATTTCAATAATTAATAGCTTTGGTTCATAACTGTTTCACAAGTATATAAATTAGGAGTAAGGAGGTACTCATCATCCTTTCATTTGCAACTATCTCTCTCTCATTGAGTTCTATGGTGAGCAATGAATTAAGTCTTGAAGTGTTAGCCTTGAAGGAGTACGATGGAGTTGGGATTCTTTGCCTTCTTAGTCCATGGTGCACTACCATAATAGCCATCAGAGGTTCATCTTGAGTGAAAGATAGGCCGGCTCACAGGTCTACCCAAGGTGTTTTGGGCTGAAGCAATCAACATTGCAGTATACTTGATAAATAGAGGTCCATTAGTTCCCTTAGACCACAAGTTGCTCAAAGACGAATAGATAGGAAAGCCAATGAGTTTGTTGCACTTGAGTCTTTAGGTGTGTCTCTTATGTGCATGTCAATGCAAAGAAAAGGGACAAGTTAGATGCAAAGTCTATGAAGTTTTTCTTTACTAGATATGGTGCAAATGACTTTGGGTAATAGTTTTGGGATGTAGAGAGCAAGAAAATCATCAAAAGCAAAGATGTGATATTCAAAGAGTGTCTTCTTTACAAGGATAGAAACACTTTGGATTTTGATAATGTAGATGAGCAAAGTAAAGAAAATAATCAAGTTGAGTTGCATGAGATAAAAAAAGAAGATTTTATCATAAGGGTTCAAGGAAACCCTAAAAGCTCAAAAACTACTCTATCACGACCTCAACCATGTGCACCATAGTTGAAGTGATCTACAAGAATCACAAGACCATCAACAAGATATTCTCTCTCTACATTACCTACTATTGATAAATGGAGGTAAACCTAAATGTTATGAAGAATCCATGCAAAGTGAAGACTCAATGAAGTGAGAGCTTGCCATGAAGGATGAGATGAGGTACTTGGATAAAAATAAAACTTGGGAGCTCAACTTACTAACATAAGGCAAGAAGGTATTACGTAAAAAGTAGGTCTACAAGGTAAATGAGGAATGTAGTGGTAGAAAACAATACAAGGTAAGGTTAGTTGTGAAAGGCTTCCAACAAAAGGAGGAGGTTGATTACACTTGAAGAATTTTTCACTGATAGTTAAGCACTCAACAATTAGAGTGGTTCTCAATATAGTGGCGGCAAAGGATATGTATTTGGAGTAGATAGATGCCACTTCTTCTTTTATATATGGTGAGATTGATAAATACATCTATATGCAACAACCTATTTGCTTTGCAATCTCTGGCAAGGAGACCTTGGTATACAAGTTGCAAAAAGGCTTGTATGGCCTGAAACAAGCACCAAGATTATGGTACAAGAAATTTGACAAGTTTATGATCCATAATATATTCACAAGATATCAAGAGGACCATTGCTATTATCTCAATTCTCTTGATAAATAGTTTTATCATCTTACTTTTATATGTTAATGGCATGCTTATAGTTGGACCAAACATACTAGAGGTTGAGAGATGGAAGAAAGAATTATCAAGAGAGTTTGCAATGAAATATGTGGGTGCAGCAAAGCAGATACTTGGGCTAAGATTGAAAGGGACCGTGTGGGTGGAATGTTGAATCTCTCTCAAGGTAACTACATTAGAAAGATGCTAGAAAGGTTTAACATGCAAGTCTTGTGAAGACACCTTTGGCAAGTCACAGTCAGTTATCAAAGGAACAATCACCCAAGGATGATGAAGAGCTGAAGGATATGTCAAAGGTACTATATGCTTCAACTATAGGCAGCCTAATTTATGCAATAACATGTACTAGGCTAGATATTTCACATGCATTGGGAGTTGTGAATAAGTACATGGCCAATCTAGGAAGACAACATTGGGAGGTTGTCAAATGGATTTTTAGATATGTAAAAGGTACCAAAGATATAGGTTTGTGTTACAACAGGGGCAGCCATACACTACAAATTTTTGTGGATGCAGACTTGGGAGGTGATATGGATACCAAAAGAAGCACCACATGGTATGTGGGATAGCAACAAGTTGGTTCTCATAGTTGCATAAAGTTGTTGCTTTGTCAACAATTGTGGCAAAATATGTTGCAATTACAAAGCTAATAAGGATGTACAATTTAACAAAGAGCAAAATTATGCAAGGATGATTTGGTTACAAAACCTTCTAAAGGAGCTAAGCAAGAGCAAAATTGTAGTGTCTTTTCTCAAACAATCAAAGTGCTATTCACTTAGCAAAGAATCCAATGTTCCATGCTAGAGCAAAACACATATAATTGAGATATCATTTCATCTGGAAGCTACTTGAAGATTGCACTTTGTTACTTAAAAAGATTCAAGGTGCCAAGAACTCCTTAATATGTTGACAAAGACTTCACTTGCAAGAAGTTAAGGCTATGTATAGCATCAGTTGGCTTCCATCAATAACTAGATAGTAAGGTTGCACATGGTATATATATCAAGCACTGGAAGTTTATTATCTTTTTTGAAAGATGTATAGTCAAGAAGTATCAGTCTCCAAGTGGGAGAGTTGTTAGGATGTGGAGCCTAATCCGTCCAATTTGTCCCATCTATGATGCTATGATCTTTGGCTCAGATGGTCCATAGGATATAGTCCAAGGTTGAGATAGGTGTTTGACAATCCAAGATATTGGGGTGACATTGTGAGTGTGTTTCTCGTTATTTGTTGTGCAACTATAGAAGGTAACCATATGACCTATAGAGTGATCGTTGCAAGGAGTTGGAGAAAGGTGCATCTATGACAAAGAATTAGTGAGGAACTACAAGTAACTTTGATTTCCATGAAGTTGGCCAAGAGAGGTCAGATTTTGTTTAAACAAGAAGGAGATAATCAGGAGAAGAATGGATCAAGATAAACTCAAGAACAGATCCGATAGGGAAAGAGTTGGTTGAGACAAAGCTTCCCATTGATCTTTTTAATTGTAGTGAGAGGAAGTACAATTCTTGAATATGTGTTGTCATGGAGCAAGTGACTCTAAACCACATTAATTCTTGTTCATCTATTGATGTGTGTGAGTACATTTTTATATCTTTCTCTTTTTCTCCTGATATATCTTTCCTTCCTATGTAAGGTTGAACTCAATAGCTGAAGATTTCCATAATAGGAATAGATAAACCAATAGAGATCTGCAATATTTGCATGTGAGCAATCTTATTTTTCATACCAAGCATTCCTACTTTCCTTGAGTTTGCCCACCTTCCTACAAGTTCACCCATCTTTATTTTGAGCAAACCCATTTGAGTCACGTAGAGCAATTTCCTCTATGAGCAGATTGTGATAACCCAATGTCAACGTACTAATAGTATAATTGGTAAAACCAAGTCACACACATGAGGATATGAGTTAGAAATGACTAAAAATGAGAATAAAGTATCACAATGTCATAGGTAGTCTATTCTTACTTGTTTAACCACTTGGGTAAAATCCACTCCTAGAAGAGTGTAGAGATACCCATGGTAGCATCCTATGAAAAGAGAAAATTAGCAAACACTCTCATGAAAGATCTAATTTAACAAGCTCTTGGTAGTGATGGTTCACTTCATGCCAAAGGCCTCTTTCTCCTAAAGAGCCTCTCTTACACTGATAGTTAGTCCACTTTTGTAGGTTTATTTCACCCAAAGGTCAGTTTTTAGACCAAAGGTTGGTTTTTCAGCTGAAGGTTCTTCACCTAAAATTGTCATTGATTGCATGCATCTCTTGCAAAAAATGCAAAAATTATTTTTTACTTGGATTTTCTATTCCATGGTACTCTCAATGATCCATCATTCTTAGAACCTTTTCTCACATTGACTCACTCATTTAGGATATCAAGGGTAACTTCCTTGATAATGTGCAAATTTCTTGAGTAGGTACTTAAGCACTCATTCATACTAAATGTCAAGGGTAACTTCTTTGATTCAATGCAAATTTCCTAACAAGGTACTCAAAAACACACTCCTATTACAAGATTCCTCACCTCTACTTGACTAAGTACACAATCACAAATATAAGCAAATGCAATCCAACACATAGACTCAAAAAAATCCTTAAGCTAAATACTTCAATTATGAAAGAAGAGGACATAGCTTTTGTGGGTTGCAGCCCACATATACAATTTCTTATGCTTGCTGATCATCTTCAAATGACGATGATCAGCAGTTAAGAGTGTTGATATCTTCTAATTACACCTACTCCATTTATAACTAATCCTACCTATTGATCTTATCTTAGGTGTAATTAAAAAAGTGATTGTGGAACGGCTGCAATTATTACATTTTTTTTGCTCTAGACATAATTACAATTCCAAAATCTTTGGCTACAAAATTGTTGTGTAGTCTTTAAAGAATGTCAACCCAAACATCTTTTATGACAAAGACCTTCCTAGGCCAAAGGGGTGTTTTTTACTTAACCAATTTTGACCTATTTCCTTCCAACTAGAATTTCTTCATCCTAAAGTCTATTGTGGAGAACTATGTTTTCTCTTACAGACCTTAATTAACAACTCTATCTATTCCCAATACCCTATAATCTCCTTTGTAAATTCCTTGAACTTCTTTGAGGTGCGCTTAAGTAAGTTATTGGCTAATTGTTGTAAGCACTTGTTTGTACAAACCTTCCCCATGAGAGCATATGCTTGGGATCTAGAGTCATGAGCCTTCAAATTCTCCAAAAAAGGCCTTTGTTACCTCCTTTGCAATTTCTGAAATGTGGTTATGTGCCATCTCCATCTTTGCCAAAATTTTAGTCTTCTCCAAGTTGAATTGGGTCCAACTCTCCTCCATCTCAACCACAATTTCTTCTTGAATGGCTGCCCAATCTTTCTTATGTTCTTCTTCCTTCTACTTGATACTTCTATGAGCTTCTTCAACTGCATCTCATCCACTTGTAGCTCCTTGTAATGACAAACTTCTAATGCTATGAAGGCCACCTTCACCTTTTCCAATTCTCTCTTAAGTGTGTCAATTTCTTTTGCTTGAGCCTTCACTTACTCCTCGAGCTAAGCTTGGTGATGTGTTTCTTTATCCTTGGACTTGGATTCCTTTTGCCTCAATGTCCTCTCTTCTTGAATTTCCTTCTCCAAGGTTGTGCTTTTTGTCTTGAGCTTGGCCACCTCCTATGCCAAGTCATTATGCCATTTACCCATCTCTAAGTGTTGAACACAAACTTCCACCAATTTATCATGTGCCTTTGTCTTCTCCAATTCTACTCCTTGTGCTAATTGATGCAAATGGTAATAAGAATCCATCTGCATCTGTAGAATAGCTGATCTAATGGCACTATCACAACCGGCTTGGCCTTCTTGTTGCTCATACTCTCCCCTCTTACTATTTTGAAAGAAGCCAAAGGTCTACTCTCCTCCCTCTTGATCTTGACAAAGATGGTAGGTTCCCTTAACTCAAATACCTTTTTTTCATTTGTAGTTCCATCTGGGATGACCTTTTGTCTTGATGCTCTTCTTCTCTCCAAAATCCACCTTTGGCTTGATGTCCTTCCTTGTCTTGATAGGAGCCCACATCTTTTTCCTTGAGTACTTCTTCATCATGAATATTCCTTTTTCCCTTAGTTCTATTTCTCCTATGTTAGGAATAGAGGGGAGGATTTCATCATCCCCAAACCCTTTTCCACATTCTTCTTAGGACTAGAAGGTTCAACTTCTCTATCATATCTTCTAGAATGAGCATTTGTTCTTCCACTTGAAATTTTTTTGTTCTTGGAGGAGTTTGGGCCAAAGTAGTTTGTATTTCTCCAACTTGGTCCTCAATTGCATCCTTGTTTGACTAAATTATGATCCTTGTGAATGATTGTTTGCTAGCCATAGGAGTGAGATCCTGTTGTGGTTCAATTTTGCCTTTGTCTTGGACTTCTTCTTCATCTACCTATTCTTCTTCCACAAGGATCCTCCTCTTAGATCAATTTCTAGAACTTGAAAAGAGAGATATTGGAGAGAATATAAAGATTATGATCTTCTTGGTAGCCTATGCCTTTGGCCTAAGAGGAGTCATGGGTTGTTTCTTGAGTACCAAATTTACAAAATCTCCTATTGCCTCTACTTCTTGAAGCCCAAAGTAACATAGGTTTCCCTCACTTCCATGTATGTCCTTGTGTTAGCAAATTTTGCATCCACCTCCAAATACTTTTGGACCATTATTGCATATTCTTTGGGCTTGTGAAAATGCCTAATAGGGAAGAAGAGGTTTGGGTACTTCTTTTTTCCTTCTAGGGTCAACAAATCCATCCCTAAGGTAGAAATGGATGATGAATGGAGACACCAAAGTCACTCCTTCTTCCTTATTCATTATTCATGCAAGCTCTCTTTCCCTCACCAGAAACATAGCAGCCCAATTGATAGGTTTTTCTTGGTTTAATACTCAAAGAAAATTGCTTGACTATTGTTCAAGTAAGTTTTTTGTTTAGATTTGAATAACTTTATGATTGATTCTACTAGGATCCTTCATGCAAGATCTTTGATATAGACCAGCCATTGTTGGTCTTACTATCTTTGAACATGGCCTTGAACTTGGCTTCAATAGTCAAGTCTAGGCCAATCAAAGTGCTATCTGAAGTAATGCCATTTGGGGTAGAATTTCTAGGCCCCAACACTCTCTACCAATGCTCTTTGGTCCAGGTAAAGAGGTTCACTCTTAGGTTCTCTAAGTCTCTAGCAATTATCCCTAATTTAATGTAGCATTGCATGATTGCTCAATTCCCAATTCCACAACAAGAATTCTAATTTTGTGCTATAGACTAATTCTAGCTTATAGTACAATCCTCACTTAACTAATCTTGGGGCCTTGATAATGAATTAAGATGCCCTTCTCATCTCCTTGGGTGCCTTGGTAGCAACCACTTCTTTTCTCCTTTTGCACTCTCATCATTCCCACTTTGCTTCTCACTTCTTAACCTTCCTCACATAGACACGCACTCTCTTACCATTTTGAATGTCTAAGTGAAGAAAATTCTTATTGTGGATGAGTAAAGTGCCAACAAGCCTCACTCTAATTGATTCTGCAAAAAGTGAAAAGGATCCAAGCTCCAAGTGGATCTTTAAGGTGATGGCCCAACTATTACAAACTTTTGATAAGCATGCTCTTTGGTGAGCAATAATCACTACTTGCATGTGTGAGGGCTCAGTAAAATCAACCAGTTATTAATTGTAGTTCTTGATCTCTTGGTGCCACATTTACTCATGAAATTTTGGGCCAAGGAACTTCTAAGCCAAATGGCTTTTTTGGCCAAAGGTCTCACTTCAACATAAAGATCTCCCAAGATGAAGGGTTTCCTTGCTAAATGTTTTCTTGTCTAAAAACCTTTTTCATTGAAGAGCCAGGCTCCATGCTATTTATCTAAATCTACTATTTTTGGTTCTTTTGTGGTGCATTCCTTCCATGTCATCTTCCCCTTTAAGATGTAGTTACCCTTGAGGTGGAAAGTGATTAATCATAGGCCTTCTATCTACATTACGGATTGGCTATTTCTACACTCTCCCTTATTAAGGCTCACAAGTTGAAAGAAAAAGGCACTCTTTAGAAAGAGGTGAGGTATCACACAAACACATTTCATCTTATGGACAAAGCTATCACTATGCAAGAAAATTTGGGTATACTTTAGTGTTTAGGCTCTTTTACCAAGTGGAACCATGTTAATGGGAGAAAATTCAAACGTAGTTTAGCCTAGATCCAATTCAATGTATATTGGATGTTTGATGTAAGATTGGTCTAGCTTTGACCATACTAAAAGCAAAGAGTTTACTAGAAGTACCTTATTTTAAATAAGGTCCACAATTCATATCCCTCCTTGTCACTTTGTCTTCCTGCTTCCTACTCCTTACTCTTCCTTTACAACAACAATGATGTTCTTGCCCACATAAACTAATTTTCCACATCCCTTTCCTAATGTGTCGTGTAACACCAATTTGTGCATATGTGTGGTATTGTGATATTTAGCTTGGTATTACAAATACTTGAGAGATATTATTTATATAGATATAAAGGATTGTTCTACCCTTGTCATGATTAGCTAAAGTTAGTCATAGCTAAGATAGTGGGAACCTTACTTTAGAGGAAGTAGAAAAGATGAACACCACTATTTTAGATTCTAGTTTGTTGACTTGGTATTATTCCTAGGTGTTTGGCTTTGAGGAAAGAGTTGAGAACTCTTGGGCCCGCAAGCCTTTTTGTTTTGGATTCTTCTTTAGTCCAAGGATAGCCCATGTGAAGGAATCCTTGACTTAGTGGTTGGGTCAAGATAAGATCACATGCTTAGTGGAATATGCCCATATGGATGGATATTCCTTTATACATTTTGACTTTACTTGACTTTTAGCCTAGTAACTTGAGTTATTGTGGTAAAAAGTAACTTTAGTGCATAACTATTTCACAAGTATATAAACAAGGGGTGAGGAGGTACTCATCATCCTTTCATTTGCAACTATCTCTCTCATTAGTTCTCTAGTGAGCAATGTCTTGAGTCTTGGAGTGTTAGCCTTGGAGGAGTATGATGGAGTTGGGGTTCCTTGCATTCTTAGTCCATGGTGCACTACCATAATAGCAATCAGAGGTTCATCTTGAGTGAGAAACAGGCCGGCTCACAATTGCTCCCTTTCCTTGTTGGTAGAACATGCATACCTCTCTCTACTCATACATCATATGCAAAATCTATCCCATCTAACTTATGGTTACACTATGTATATGTATATTAGTTCTTTGTAGATTTTGCTCCCAACCTTCTATGTCATATGCTTAATTGGTCTAGTGTTGCTTATGGTTACACAATGTATATGTATATTACATTTCTATAGATGTTGCTCCCAACTTTCTATTTCAAATGCTAAATCAATCATGTCCTTCTTATGGTTAAACAATGTATATGTGTATTACTTCTCTACTTGCAGATGTTGCTAATGGTTACACGATGTATATGTATAAAACTTCTTTGTTGATGTTGCTTATGAAATGTTTTACTTATTTCTTTACTTTAGTTTTCATTTGTTTTGTTAGATTCATGTAATCTACATTTGAGTTGTTGTTCATTTCGATTTGCACATATGACTCATTATATTTCATCTGCATTCAATAAGTTTTGAATCAGAATCATAATTAGCATAGAATAGCTTTTGTCCTCATTTCTCCATGTCCTATCCTTTCCCATTTTGTTCAAACTTCACCAAGACACCATCCACTATTGTCACATTTTGCTCCACTCCACTAGTTACACTAACCGGTTGAATATTACTCTTAGCTCAAGGTTCCTCTATGTGGATATTGACATTGTTATTCTTATCTGACTTTCTTTTTCATATGCTTAGATGGTCATTTTTCCCTTGTGGTTACATTAAGTATACTAATTCTCTACATATGTTACTTTAGGAGAGCCAAAAACTTGTACTAGAATACCATCCACACATAAAACAAATTTTTATAACCAACGGGTTCCATTTATATATTTTAATATATCTAGGAGAGCCCACCACTTGTATTAGTCCTATACTCATTGGATTTTTGAAGTCTCATTATCATTCGATCTCCCTAGACAAACAATGTTTTTGGAAATAATCCAAGGATAGACCTTGCCATTCTCAACCTCATCTTCCTATTAATTCATCCTTCTACAAGTGGACACAAATAATCACCACAATATAATCCAATAATGACCACAATCAAACCCTAACCATGCAAGTAAACCTGCCTTCCTAACCCCGACCGAGTCCATTTTACGCAAGAAAATCATGCATCCCTTGAGTGGCTCTATTGTTTACAAGCAAACTCATATCACCATATGGCAAGCAACCATGTCATTTCCACATGAGCAACTCCAAATTATTGTGAGCAAGTTCACTTGACTACATAAAACTCATTCAATTACAACCAACTTCATAAAACTCCTAGCAAACCTATTTATTTAAAAGCAACTCTATATTTTCACAAGCAGACACATATAATTATTAAATGTTCAAAAACAAACTTTCCTTTTATTGATACATTACAAAATAACCTTTTTTTGTCACCATTAGAATCAACAACATGAGATTATGGTTCATTACTCCCCATATAATAATGAGTTGCATCAATGTCATCTCTTTGCAAAATTAATCTAACAAGACTCTTGAGCACTTTTCCTGCCCTAGCTGATCCTATGTCATTTGATATTGTTGCCAAGATCTTGCTATCTTTTCCTTAAAACTTAATTACAAACATGTTACCATGAATTTCTCTAGGATTGCACTCTGCCTCAATCTCACATTAGCATCCATAAATCAATCAGAAACCCCTTTTTATTGTGTCTAACGCATTCCTTCTCTAATTATTAGAATTCAACCATTGCACCCTAAATAACTCCTCTTCACTTCTTGGACTCAAATCCTCTATCACCCAAAAATTCAATTCATGATGTTATGTTTGCATTATCATTTTTGACACAGTCATGTTAGAATAAGTTTTAATTAATCCTCATTACTCATAATTCTTGCCCTAAATCTCACATAAACCCTAGATCCAACTCAAAGTACAATTTATGAAATAGCCAGTAAATACCCACAATTCCTAATGACCTTCCTTTATATGCCATTCCCTTTGACATTTTCTTTCCAAAGTCCCGTAGAAATGTTTTTGGTACATAGCCAAAACCTCTCGCGAATTCCAAAAGTGAAACCTCTTAATATGTAATACAAAGAAGAAGTGAACTTTCATTAAAAAAAAAGGGACTAAGTATAGATATGCATCCATGAAGTGAAGGAAGAAATCAAGATGTCTAATCTAAGTACTTGGTGAAGATAGTACACCTTGATTCTAACTGACAAATAATTCCAGAATATGGGAGAGGTTTGGTCTACTTTAGGGTTTAAAACTTACTAAGGGTTAGTTACGTGTGCTAGCTTCATCAAGGCTCATTGAAGATAAAGGGGCTTCATAGAGCGTTGTTGAAACAATATCACACCGAGCGTAGCTTAAACCAAAATTAGGTTCAGTATTTATCAATCTAATGTTAATAAAACAAGTAAATTAGTTTCAATATTTATAAAAATCTAACATTAATACAGAAAAACCATTTCCTTATTGATGATTAATTATATAAGATCTATTGACTATATAATATTTAAGAATATCTAGTCAATGCATACTACCTTACCTTGATCACATATGCCAAAGTGTGTTTAACCTACTATATTTATACACTAGTTGTCAAGAAGGCTTTATAAATTTTGAAATTGTAAGAAGTAAGGATTTAATGAGAAGCTACAAATAAATGATTGAATATAAATTCAAGTAATATAAGAAGTTATGTAAAATAATCACTAAGGTGGTTACATAACTAGATTATTACATCCCTATTATCCAAATGATAAATACAAAAAAAATACCAAAGTCTAAGTTATAAAGTTTAGGATGGTTCTATTATAACTCTCCTAAGCAACAAGATCTTTAAATATTAAGCCTTTATATATATATATATATATATATATATCACATCAATTATCAATTAGGTTAAAATTACAGTAAAAGACATTCGGTTTAGCAAAAGTGAAAATCTGCTTATTTTCAATGATATTTTAAATCCAATAGTCAGAATCTCCTTATAGGATGTAAATTTTTATTAGAGTCACTTGGTTTAAAGTTAGTGACTATTCTATTTCATGGAAGTTCATAGTGTAAATTTTATACATATCTCTGATTTCAAATGACCTCAGAGATAATCTGGTCTGTTCATGGAATTTATAATTGGAATCTAAATACCTAAGTTCTCAATATTTCATATAATTTTAATATTTATATTTTAAAATCTTTTAATGAGAAAATTATGTGAAAAGTGTTTGAACTCTCTTCCTAGGGTATTATTAAGTCATGAGTTACAGGAGAATATGCCAATCTTCGAGCTCTTAAGAAAATGCAGAAGGGAGAGCATTCTATAGATTCTGCAAAATCCTATTAATGTAAAAATGGAAGGTAATATTGAAAATCAATAGTGCATATGCTTAATTTAATAATTTCATTTACTTATCAAAACCTCTTAAACATATTTTTTATTCAAAATTAAAAGATTTAGTAAAAATATTGTAATGTTTATACTTTAGTTTCCCTTGACCGTTATACAATTCAGCAACAATTATCTGCTGAAAAATATATTAGTTGATCAGGTCATCATATTCAACCGGCAATATTTTATATAAAAAAATAAAAAATAAATAATCGTATTGCTTTCATCTTGATTTCGATTACGGTCATTAGAAAACAAATCCTTTCAGTGACACAATAAAAACAAAAGCCTACGATCAATAGTCCAATTAATCCGGATGATCGTATGATTGCAGTTCTACAATAAATTTCGTTGTATATTATTCTGGTCTATTGCAGTATATGGTTTCGTAGTGGCATACTCACTCATACATGAAGGATGTTCCGCACCGCAATTCATGATTTCATTTCCAAAAATTGTATTTTACAGCTCTAAAATAAAAAGAATTCCTTGCTCGAGTTTAGATATATTAGACATATTAGACTTGGAAGTAAATGTGGATTAAATGGGCATGTCATTACAGACTTGGTTAAATCTCGTCCACCTCTAAAAGATACTCTTTTGAGAGATCATCTTAGACATGTATTACACATTTTCATATCTAATCGACAGTGAAGCTTTTCTTAAAACGAAATGTTCATTACATCTGCACTTACCAGCCTGGACAGGCGACTTGGCAGGATTGACACGTACACATGGCACGTGTCATTACGAAGCCACCATTTGTAAAAACCGGGCCACTTGGTTTAGCCCACCGGATGCCTGGATCCCGTGAATAGGACAGGTTTTAGGGTTTCCTCACCTAAAATGTCCATCGAGTTTGCGCTGCACCATATTTAGGTCTGCTGGTTCAGATGCTAGAGTGTCCCTGTGTTAAATCGTTCGGCTCGAGGCCAGTGGGTGCAGCGGGAGGTGGGATCTCTTGGGCCAGTCTTGGTATCAGGGTGTTTGCTTGACGACCCTTGCAGGTGCTGGCGAAATTGCGATGGAATATACTGACCATTTGTAACGCCGTTACGAAGAGATCGGCTTACCTATCGCATTTCCTCACTATCCGCAAGGACGATGTCTTGTGCAATTCATGAGTATGGCCACTTTAGTGTCAAAAGCCCTCCAGTTGAGTTTTACCAGGATTCCAGTTGATGCGATGTACTTCAACTGTCTATGTCTGTGAACATGTACTTGGATGACGTTTTTAGCATGTTTAGTGAGGAGGAAGTAAATGCTGTCAGGTTTTCAGGTTTGAGAGCCCAGTGAAGGTATATAATCTTTGAGAACTGACAGCTGGTCGAAAGATCAGATTTGTTGATATCAAGCATAACCTGCTGAGGGCCTTCGACCTTGATGTAGAAGTTCTCTATGATGATTACACGATGACGAGCCTGAGCTCTTGTCTCGGTGTATCTTTGACAGTAAGTGTTTTGGAATGTTCTATTTCATACATGGATAGTCTCTGCCAACACTGCGACAGCTGGCTTGCCAGTGGCTCTGAAGCAGAAACGAGGCATTTGTCTGAGAGAAACTAAAGAAACATATCACTGAAACTCGGCGCGAGGTTGATTCCTCGGTTCGAATCTTACATGCCGAGATTTTCCTGGACGTTTAAGTAGTGAAAGGAATCGAGCAACAAAATCCTGTCACTGGTGCCTGTGCAAGCATTTTTCGCTATCTTCAAAGGTGTAATAACAATAATAGGTGTATAAATCTAGAATATATCCTGTTGAGAGTTAGTGCTTCCAAGAGTCACGTACAGCAGCACCCAGCACCCTACGTGCATGCCACCCTCGATCTGGGCAGCACCAACGTAGAAAGTCTATGATGAAGAAGGTTGAAGCTCTCCATTTTGCGATGGAGGCTTGAGTTCCTCTATGATGCATTGAACATACCGATACTGCCTTCCTTCTGAGGCTTTCCTAAATGCAATTACGCTCTTCACCCAGCCGACTAACCGAGGATCAGTCTAGTAACAACGCACGGTGATTGAAATGTGGAAGGTTGCAAGTCTCCATTTGCCAGGTGACTTTCTATCCCTAAACCCTAAACGTCCCTCTGCCGCCTTTTCTAATGAAGTCTTACCAGGGAATGAAACCTCGAAAGAGATCATTAACATCGGGAAGGCCGGAGGCTATTTTCACATTAACAATTCAAGCAACGAGTTAAACCCACAATTATCGAACATATAGTAACCACTCCCTGAGATTGAAACCAGAAAATCATTTCAACTCTTGAGTACCATCATGACCTAGCTTACGATTCGGACCTTATCACCACTTTTAAGGCCCAGTGATCTTCCCGAAAAGTTGTGCTTTGTACACCGCACCAATACTGACTGGTAGGCGGAACCCGGGCCGATGCATCAAATTTAGACACCCGCTGAGATGCTGGTATGTCTTTATTGAGGAGTGGAGAATGACCACATTGGGTATTCGTCCATCCGTTACTCAGTTTCCACTAAGTCGCAAAATCGATCTCTACCTTGTCGTTGTAGTACATTCTCAGACTTTCGCACTCTGAACTCGCGAGCTTCTTATTGGTTGCCATGAACTCTTGGTAAAGTACTCGTCTTGTCTGTCTCACTTCCACATCCATGTCCTCGAGAGCCCATATCTTTTCTAGCTCTTGTATTACTAGATCTTGGACAGTGGGAGATTCTCTTTGGAGTTCATCATAGGTCTTGTATTTCTTGTTCCAGGTCACCTCCTGGTTTTTCTGGAGCCTTTCACGATTCAACTCTTCTTTGATTTTAACTGTAGGCAGCCAATCCAGCTTTGGAGTCGGCTCTTCAGGCATTCTGACGTCGTCCTCCCATGCATTCTCCAACTCCGTGTGAAGCCTCTCCAGCTCCAGTTCCTCTTGGGTTTTGATCCTTGGCAACCAGACCAACCGAGGCAGAGTGTCCTCTTCGTTTAGATAAGTCCTCTTCCACCCATTCTCCAGCTCCTCTTTTCTCGCCATCCTGGCTAGCTCTTCACTAGTGAAAGACCTTCTGGGGCCTAATCCAAACGTTGTGATCTTTCTTTTCAGCTTGGAAGTTAAACCGTCCCACAAGTTTTGCAACTCTGCATGGGTTTTGTCGAGGGAGAGCTCATCGTCTGTCTTGGGTTTAATTTCTGTCCCCAGTCCTCTAGGCACCTGAACCCCTCTCATGTTCTTCACCCACTCGAGCTCCAGCTTTCTCAACCTTCTGGCCTCTCGAAGATCGTCTACCTTTCTTAAAGCTGCTGCACTATTCTCCAAACTAACGTTCCATAGGGACCCTCGGTACCTCCTAACCCATCCTTTCTTCAACGAGTTCCCTCTGTATGGTTCTAGCCACCCCTTCTCCTGCCCTAAAGCAATCCGCTCTCTCTCCAGCTCTTCTCGAGTCTTCGACCTACTCCTACCTAACTGGGTGTACTCTCTCTTCTCTGAGAGTCTTTTCTTCCATTTGGTCCAACCATTGTGCATTTTTGCCTCCCAGGCGTCTCGAGCAATCTCATCTGGGGTCTTTGATCTATCTCTTCCCAGTCCATACTCTCTCTTTATGGTAACACGTCTCTTCCATTCAACCCACCCATCTTGCAGTGTCTTGTCCCTAGCTTCCTTTACCAGTTCATCCTCTGTCTTCGCTCTCGATTTTCCAAGCTGATTGTACTCCCTCCTCTCACTCATTCTCCTCTTCCACTTTATCCATTTCTCCTGAAGAAGTTTAGCTTTAGCTTCTGCTGCATAGTCCGCTGCAGTCTTCTCCCTGTGACCAATCCATGAAGCTTGCCGTGCCAGCAGCCTTTCCTTGGCTGCTTGTACAAAGTCCTCATTCATTTTACCCAGCCATGAAGGACCTCTTCTCCTGCCAACCAGGGCTAACTGGAAATCTGCCGCTCTTTTCCAAGAATCGTGCTTTCCCGGATACCAGGACAATCGTCCCGTAGCTTTACCGAATTCCATCTTGCTCTTGGATGAGTCGGGCGGCGGAATATCTATATAACTTTCTCAATAGAAGTATCGAGTCAAAGTAGATCGGCTGAAACCCCAATCGAAGGCTGAAAACGATTTCATGAAGTCAAAACGAAACAGGCCGGATATGTCTTCTCTCAAGACCTGGTCCTAGCCAAGCTCTTGATTTTCCATCTAAGCAACTGCCACTCAGTCAGATCCATTTCGGTATCCTCATTGAGAAGCATAATGAATCTAATCACCTTCACATTTGTTCCTTCCTAAAGAGAGGATTATTCAATTGAATTCCGGCACTTCACACCTTCGTACCGTTGAGGTCCAATGTGTCACTGTACATTGCAATGCCCAAGTTACTGCCCAATGATCAACTCTTTGAGTGTATTCTTGAATCAGAGAGTGCGGCTGATTCTCAGACATGAAGCAGGTTTCTTTAAGTCCGGCTGCCAAGCAAACTCCTAGTGATCTTAAGTTCCATCTCCACCATTCATGAACGCTTCGTGGCCGCATTTCATGAGGATAATTAAGTTTCAGACTTCGGAATTCTGGAAGAGAATGCTCTGACGATTGCCTTCGTATCGGAAGCTAAAAGGTTATGCATGCCACAGACTTAAGAGCTTTTGATTGGTAAAAATTAGCAGGATGAAGCCAAATCAAGTTCCAAGGACTCGTTGACCTATCGCCTTGACCACAAATGCTGTCCGATTCTGTACCAGGCGAATCGTATTTCCTCCCGACGAATGGAAACTAAGTGTGTTCTTGCCCTGTGCCGGATGCGTGCTACAGATAGCAGTCGATCATTATGGACTTACAGGCTGTCCAAACTCGGTGAATAGAAGCTCTTCATCACTAAACAGGGACGGCGGACGAGAGTGACGGACATTGAAGCCAAATTTCTTTCGTATTTCCAATATCGCTTGATACCTTCTATCCGACGTGCATGGCATTTGCGCTCGTTCTGGTAGCCAGTAGAGTGAAGTTTTGGCCCTTTCTTCTTGTCCAGAATTATTATTCTTGGAATTCCTCATTATCATCCATCCCAAATCATCGGTTACCCTGGTTCCTAGTTTCATCGTCACTCGTACAAGGTCTCCGCACGATGGTCTTTCTACTTCGAACATCTCCTGTCTCTCCGTGTTGAACAGGTTCGCTACTAGTGCGGTGACTTTTCGTAAACCCGAACGTCGCGAGATGTCCAAACCAAAAATTTCTTGGTGCTTAGGCCGAATAACCATCACATCGATATCACTTTCATAAGGAGTAGGACTGATGAGTACAGTTTAGAGGGGGCACAATCACGTAAGCATGTAAGTTGTGTATATAAAGATCGCAAATTTTGAAGATGGAAAATTTTGCAATCCATCCTTTCTTCTGTGCATCTGCCGGGTGGATGACTGCAGGGTGCATAAGTCGAGCGACGACTCTTGAAATTTGGAGCAATCCGCCTTGTAAGTTAAACTCTACACACAAAGAATATTGGATCGTTCGTTCCTGTAGGGAACTGAGCTTTATGAGAGTGGAGAACCTTGGGGTTCTCCACTGTGATTCCTGCGGATTCCTGTGAACTTACAGATGCTTTCATTTCATACTCTTGAACTTACCCGGTCGTAAATAAAACCTCTTTCCATTGATACGAGCCAGATTCCAAACGTTCGCGACTCAATGGCGAGCAAAGAAAACGTACGGGGAAGACGCTATTAGTGTGTCATTCTATATTAATCAAACAGACATGCGAGTGTGATAAGAGTCCAGTTACTTGTCAGAGAAGACAGCTGTTGGTAGAGTAGTAATTGGAAAATCAGATGAACTTCCGAATGACACAGATAAGTGGAAGTAGTTTCGTTTGTACCTTACTCGAGAAATCTAAGAGCTACCGGGGGAGACAGGCCTACAGTGAAAGTCTGCTTATTCGGGATGATGGAGTTGAGCTTTATAGAGATTACTCGGTCACTTGCAAGAAATACACTCGGATGTTTTGACAGAAATTCTGTTCATTTTTGCTAGCTCTGTTGAAGTCAGCGAATGTCAGTGTATTGTCCAAATTGAGCCTCGATTCAAATATGCTACAGTGCTTAGCAATGCTTGTTGGTCTATCTTGGGTAGGAACGATATACCGATTTATAATTTTTCTTTACACCTTTCTCAGAGGGCCCTACCTTATCGCTTGCTTCTGCGTCTATCTCCAATCCTACTCCGTTTACCCAGGGTGAGGATGGTCGATTAATGATTGGGAGGCCATGAGGAATGAAATCTATATAGAAAGATTATCTCTTTGCCGTGAAGACTAGTTACGGAAACATGGTTGGAATCGACTTTCCCCTCGTCCTTGCAATTACTTTCTCTGAAAGAATTCAATTTGGATCCGATCTGCACAATGTTCTCCCTACAGTTCCCACTGCTTGGCTGACTATTTTAATTTTTATCGCTTAGGTCATACAATTCTGTCGTCGACGGAAAGAGCAAATGTGAACCTTCTCCCCTTCTGTGTTTCTTTTGAGGAGTTGAGAGTGATCTCAACTGCTTTTGCTTGAGTGTACTAAGGACGAGTACGAAGTCAAACTGTAAGTAGACACTTAGCACCTTGACATTCGCCGTCAATTTGTACCTGACAGCGTGTGGTCAACAGATCTGTAACAGTTTCGTCATAATATACACCTATGGTTACTCAGTCGTGCATGCTGCCATACCATTTACCACTAATCCGCTGATATAATCTTTCGGCTTGAGGAAACGATCATCGAATCAACATTTGTCCGCCCTGCATCTGGAGAAGAGAGGAAAAAGGCGACGACATAGAACACATGAAGGATGGGAAGACCCCATCAAGCGGTACAAGGTAGAGACAAAAGAGGTAAAATGGGGCTAGGCTCATGTGGAAAAGAGATATGCTTCAATGTGATCCGCGCCGATGTCCCTCCCTGATGCTCTGTTTCACCAAAGCGTTGTACGGTGCCCAAACTGAAAGATGGCCCACAAACTACAGAGTACAACAGTGGAGGTTGTGATCAGACAATGGGGAGAGAATTTGTATATGTAAATGCTAGAATACGGAATCTCAAACCTGAAAGTATGGATGGTAGAATACCTTACAAACCTGTCAGAGAACTCCAAAGTATGGATATAAAGATTCACAAATCTTTAGCACGGGTGTACTATCAAAGGGAGAAAAAGCGACCGCGTAGAAAGAACGAAGGATGGGAAGACCCCATCAAGCCGTACAAGGGAGTGATGAAAAGGGTAAAATGGGGCTCAACCCCGAAGGGTAGATTATCAGCGCATGAACAACTCGATTCTGGAGACAAGTATTCACTTGTGCATAATGTATTCTACATTCCATATTATCCTGTCCGAGAATTGAGAATAGTGAACTCCTAATTATTCTATAAAGTGTTCAAACTCTCACTGGACTGTCTCCCGCTAAGTCAATCATCTGCAATACATATCACTTGCAGAACCGCAAAGTTTCCATAGCTATGTCCAAACAATATGACTGGTACTCCAGGCCCACATTGGCAAATGACGACTTGGTGATATTCTCAGCCAGACATTCACCGATACGAGACAGATCGTAGCGAGTTACAGTGCCTGTTGGTACGGCGGCAGTAATACGATATTGATACGACTCGAACTTTAAGTTGGAAATCCCCGGGAGGAAATGTTTGGGGCCAACAAATGAGTTCCACAAACAGACAGCCAGTTTGTCTTGTACGCATTCTGTGCTACAGTTCTCAGACGTGTCAGCTGCAGCCCATGTAGGAACATAATTTCTAATACTCCCGCGATCGTTGGCTTGTCGTCTTGATCTGGCACGGCTTTAGGAAATCATCAGTGTAGACTTAGCTTGGAAACAAAGAACGAACTTGGCTCGATGATATAATTACTTTCACTGGAATGGATTATCCTTTCCGATCAGAGTGGCATCAGCAGACAGGCTGTAGAGGAGGGTGTTGCACGGTGCGGAGATGAAACGTAAGCGGCAAATGGCGTTCTCTTGCATTTTGTCAGCCGAAGGATGAGAAAACCAACATCTACCTGTCTTCTTGATTTCAATCGAAGGATCACGCACCATGATTGCTCCACGCACCACCAGGATTCCCAGAGCCAGTGGAGGCAAGCATTACCACCATTTCCGTCGAGGATATACAGGAAACAAAGTCAAGCAGCAAGATAGTACCGAAGAATCTGCCACAGGCAAAGGAGGGAGCTAGTATATAATCTTCGTCTTAAAAGCGGACTCGCGATTCCCGGGTTGGCAAGATGTGGGGAAATTAACTTTCCCAGGTGAGACACGGGTAATCTTCCTTAGCAGAGAGTTGCAGAGAACTGCAGAAGAAAATTTAAGGGCACACTGAACCGAGATCAAAGCTGACACAATCTGGCATTGACAGTGACGGACAGAATGTGGAAGTTCAGATGAAAATATCACCGCTCTTCGCCATGTCAACGAGAAAAGGCGACCGCGTAGAACACACGTCGACGATGCAGACACATTTTTGTCTAGTTTAAGAATTAGAGATACTCCATAGCAGTCAGTCCGGTCATCGACAAACAATGAGACGGCATGCCGTCCTACACATACTTGTCATAGAATCTGTCCGCAAATCGTGAACCCTAATTCTGGAAAGCTTCGTCTCATCGTGCAATCTACACTAGGTCCTAAACAGCGTTTGAACAAGATACAACAAGGGCGACAAGATACAACAAGGGCGACCGCGTAGAAAACACGATGGATAACGAAGGATGGGAAGACCCCATCAAGCCTTACAAGGGAGAGAAAAAAAAGAGGGTAAAATGGAGCTTAGCCCCAATAGAGTCTATATGAGAAATCTACCCTAATGAGTCTAAGATATCCGAGCTACCCTAAACAACTGGAGCATTCGAAGAAACATTACCTAGTGTGCTCTCCTATGGATTGCACCGGCCACTACCCTATGTAGAGCGAGGGACACACGCTGTCTAAAATATACTACAAAGTATGAGAGTGAGAGTGATACCCCTTGCGCCTAACATGATAAGTTCTCGCACACTCCCTGACAAATTTGTCCATTGCTCCATATAACTCCAAGGCTAGAGGAACAAAGAGGTGACCTCGTTGCATGCCCCTATACTTGGAAACCTTGCGACCTGCTTCTGCACTCACCGCCCATCCAAGGGGATGGGTAATCACTCCCTCCGAAACTGTATCCCGCGTAGGGTCCGTAACCACAACATCCGCTACTTTCACTTGATCACCTTGGACCAAGTATAAGTCTACCTTGACACATGTCATTTGCAAAGCACACGAGTGCTCCCTCCAAGCCAAGTATCCACTCTCTTGTGCCATAGCAAACACTGTGTCCTTGATAGCATCATGGGTAGCTATCCTTTGTCCTCCAAAAGGACACCATGTCATATGGACCAATGCTGCATCTAGTGTAGAACAACACTCACAAGTGAGTAATGAAGATGCAAATGGGTAGACCAAACCTAGGCAAAACCTCATTGATGTAGAGAAAGTAGTTGGTGTGAGTCAAAATGCCCGGTGCACAATCGAGCTAGGATCAAAGAGCTTGCATCCTTGCGGAGCGAGTGAAGACATGCTTTAGTAGTCTAAGGAATGGACGAGTCAACTAAGAGAGAATGTAGCGTATGCTCACACTTTCGCTCCATCAAGGAAGACCGTAAAGCTCTAGTCCAATTTGACGATAGTGAAGCAAAAGATGGAAAGTGTGCAAGTGGAGATAGACTATCTCTTGTTTACCGCAATAACATCTAGAGAGAAAAGGATCCCTCCTTCACCTCTATCACACAAGTCTCCAAAACTGGACTATCAACAACCACAAAATGAGAGGAAAGTAGGGGTGCTGTGAGAACCCAACTACCCAAAAATGCTATAGGTGCCATCTCCTCCCTAGATAGCAAGCAAACCCCTCCACACAAGACCGACAAAGCCTTTTGTTTACATGCCAAATCTACTGTCACACACTCAAATGTCCATGGTCCAATAATATCACCAAAGACTCCCATAATCCTCCTATCAAAGGCTCTCAGACTTGATAGGAAGGACAATGAAGGGGGAACTATAAGAGTTAGGTAAGTCGGTTTATGAGCAATATTAAAGGAGAGTATACCAAATGCCACCTACGGATCTCTGAGTAAAGGAAGGTCATCCACATGGAGAACATCTTCTACAAGGGAAGTCTCTAAGAAGCATGTGACAAAATCCTTGGATCCTATTGGCACTCTAAGAACGTAGTCCATCTATAAATGTGATAAAGGATCTCCCTGATGTGTACAAACAATTGACTCCAAGACGGTGACTCCCTCCTGTGAACAACCATGCTGGTAGTAAAGAGAAGCGGGAGAGCCATAAAAAGACTACACAAAAGGAATAAGACTCGCCAATGATACACTAGCCTCCCTAAGCTCTCTAAAGATGGATGCTCATGAGACGTTATTAAAAGTGTTCTTAACATCTACCTGTAGGACTACCCACTCCGGATAGATATCTAGGAGTGCCCTAATGCTTAGAGATATAGCCTCACATCCTCTAGGTGTAGCTACTCCAAATTGATGCGGATTGAGGTGTTGTCAAAAGTGAGAACGATGCTGAAGGACAATGGTACGACTGACCAAACACAAAAAGATCTCTCCAATAGCAATCGGTCTAATGCTCCTCATGTCCTTCTCCATCGCAAGAAGTCGACTAGCACCTAACACCCGACTAACAGACATAGGAATGTCTACTCTTGCTACTATTCTAGCCACCTGAAACAACTTGATAAGACCACTAGAAGGATCATCTGCTTGACATTAATCTCTAAGGTGCTCATAAACCATCCCTAACAAGTCTCTTGAGAAAAGACGAGGAGCAATGCACAATGCTTGTGCAAAAAGTGATCTATCAAGACATAAAGGCTACTAAGGCTGATAATCTAAGACCTCTAGTGGTAGTACCTCTATTGCAATAGGATGTAATGAGCATAGGGAAGAGATAGTCTAATAAGTAGAACTAGCCATAGACATGTAGCGCTTGTGCTGCTCTACTCAACTCTCCCACTTGACCCAATGTCCTACACCATCGTAATGGAGTGGACTATGTGGTATCGGGTGGCAAAACTTGTCTCCTACATCGTGTAGTCCTAACAGACTCCTCTTGGAGTGCCACTCAATCCTCTGCTTAAAATAGAAAAAATCTAGCAGCCACCTCCTCTACCCTGCATGCCCGGAACAAGTTATGGGATTTGTTTAACACTAATGGTTAATCATTTGCAAGACTAATTCTGAAGGACAATGGTCACCGGACTAAAACTTGGCAGCAAGTGAAAATATACAAACTTGGAGAAATTATTTGGGCTAGTGCTAGTCATACTCTTATGGACGGAATCATAAAAAACGTACCTTAATTGTGTGAGAAAACCAGAGTCAAACTTCTGAATTGGATGTGGCCCATTTTGCGCAAGGGGTCGTGAGAGTAGTTAACTTCCAAGGCAATATCTCCAAGTCACTGGCTAACTACATCCTCAGGCCGGAAGTACCTTCTTGTCCTACGGTTGACTGCTTAACCACGCAAAAGTGTCAAGAGATATGTTCAGAAAGTAACCAGGAGGAAGGCAAACTAGGAGTGGCTATCTGGTGTTTGTCTGGGCTTGACAGTGGAATCACATCAATGCCTAAGAATTTTGTCGTGAGATACAGAACAAAGACGAGACAGGGGAAGGACTTTTACACCTGACTTGTTGTATGCCAGCTTCTGCTAAAGAAACAGGGTGTCCTCCGAACAAAAGTTGTTAAGATTCCTGTTAGAAAGATGTTAAACTTCCTGATTGCATTGCCAAAGTCCACCATTATGAATTTTGGCCGAACGAGTAAAACTGGTTCCAAATCTAGAATCAGCTGAAAGGAAGCAAATTAATACCATCGCCTTAATTGGGTCTACATTAGACTATAGTATTGGGTTACATAAGTGATAAGATCGCAGGTTAGATGATTAAATGATTAAATGATTAAACGATTCGAGGATTTGATTGCAAATAATGAGACTAAGACTAGAATGTCGATTGTACAGGGATTGTAAGGCTGTACTTGATAATTTGTCATAAGATCAGGATCTACATAAATAAATCATTAACCACTGGTTCTTTGAAAACAATGACAAGCCTGACATTTCTGAATCTATCATATACATTGTATGCAATCACTGTTTTTTTTTATGACAGGCTACCGTGTAGGAAAAACGAAGGATGGGAACACCCTATCAAGCCGTACAAGAGAGAGACAAAAAAGGTAACATGGAGCTAAGCCCCAATAGAGTCTATATGAGAAATCTGCACTACCACACCTAAGATATCCGAGCTATGCAAGTCATACGGTCTACACACAACTGGAGCATCCGAAGAAACATCACCTAATGTGATTGCTCTCCTATGGATTGCACCAGCCACTGCCCTCTGTAGAGCAATGGACACACGTCGTCTCTAATATGCTACAAAGTATGAGAGTGAGAGTGGTATCCCCTGATGCCTAACATGATAAGCTCTCGTGCACTCCTTGACAAATGTGTCGAATGCCGTGTCCATCGCTCCATATAACTCCAAGGCTAGAGGAACAAAGAGGTGACCTCGCTACATGCCCCTATACTTGGAGACCTTGCGACCTGCTGCTGCACTTGCCGCCCATCCATGGGGATGGGTAATCACTCCCTCCAAAACTATATCCCACGTAGGGTCTGTAACCACGACATCTGCTATTGTCACCTGATCATATCGGACAAAGTATAAGTCTGCCCTGACACGTGTCGTTTGCCAAGCATACAAACTCTCCATCCAAGCCAAGTATCCACTCTCTTGTGCCATAGCAAACTCTACGTCCCTAATGGCATCATGGGTGGCTATCCTATGTCCTCCAAAAGGACACCGCGTCATGTGTACCACTGCTGCATCTAGTGTAGAACCACACTCACAAGTGAGTAATGAAGATGCAAATGGGTGGACCAAACCTAGGCAAAATCTCCTCATTGTAGAGAAAGTAGATTGTGCAAATCAATAGATTGTGCACCTTCTCGCTTCTTACATTTACCGAAGGTTTGGAGCTACCTTATTGGGGGAATCGAAGTGGCTCGTTACAGCTTTTGAAGAGTTGATTGGTTGAATTTGTCTTAACTGAATTGGGATCATTCTATTTTCTTTCCATCAAAATTGTTCTCTTGATGTTGACCGGAAACTAAAGGGAAGGATGGAGAAGACGATAATCTACTCGACCATTGGGGTAGACGGTCTGGTAAGTCTAGGGAAATGATGACGAGTCCGCTACGATAGCAGCTGCACCAATATTCACCTTGGCATGTTTTGTATGATTCCATTTCGGCAAATGAGCATTATTAAAGATGTCAGCAAGACTTAGTGCTGATTCGACATTGTTATAGTAGCTTTCTTATTTAAAGATAAGTTATTTAAAGATATGGACTTTTTTTAAGGACTTTTTTTCGGAGGCGTGGAGGAGCTGCGGGAGAGTGTGGAGCCGAGAGAGGAGAGGGAGAGATGGGAGACTATTTTGATAATTCCTGAGTGTTTTCTAGCATGTAGCAATTGAGTGAATAGTCAATTCTCTTCGTTTTTCAATTTTGGTTCCATTGGTACCTAGATTGAAGACTATGGAGAATGGAGTAGAAAGTTATGAAGATTTTTAGCTTTTTTAGGGTTGAGAGTGATCATTATACATTGAGAGTGATGGGTTGGAAATTTTCATTTCTAATTTCTTGGTTTTCATGATTAAGTTCCATGTGAATTTAATTTGAAAATTTTGGAGATGGAAATTGAAAATTATGAGAGTTTATAGATTTTAGGGTTTGGAGAGATTGTTTCTTATGGGAGTTGGGATGTGAGGGGTTGTGGTTTTGCAGATATGGGGAGATATCAAGAGGAGTATCATGTGTTACTATCATTATTCTTGTGCTAGCCATGGCTACACCTTCCCATGTGGGGTCGCCTAGAGCGGGTCGGGATACATCATGCCCGGTGTGTCACCGACGCTTTACCTCACAAGGAGTAAAGACCCCATGTGGGAAGGATGCACAAGGACTATGATTGGACCACTTGGGATGCTCACGTGAGACGAGCGACCACATCGACTGCAGTGACACTCGGGATTACACATGCTTCTTCTATACCTTCGTTGATCGTTCCAGGGATACCGATTGAGTCGTGGGAGTGGTTAGCTTCTCAGGCGAGTTGCATTTTGGGGTTATTTGAGACTAGTTTTCCATGTCCACGTCTATTCCATAGGCTGCCCCGCACACTCCATGATGAGGCTAGACAGGCTTTTTGCCTACCACTGGATTGTTTGGCACGTGATCCCTTGGATGAGTTAGCGTGGTTCCTATTCCTCCTCCTCCCTCGATGGTGTCTTTGTTATGCTAGAGGGGGACGTGCGGGGCATAGAGAGGTGGTGGCTAGATTTCGTCGATTCCGAGCGGGGGATTGGGCAGCGCTTCAAGAGGAGTCTGTTAGGGCTACACGATTTAGGAGACAAGCATCGCCACAGGATACCACAGATTCCACTCGATTACGACGATGTAGGACATTGGGTCAGGCGGGAGAGTTTAGTAGAGCAGCACAAGCGCTACACCCTTTGTCTATAGCAAGTCCTATTGATGAGACCATCTCTTCTCTACGCTCATTGCATCCTATAGCAGTAGAGGGACTACCACTAGAGGTCTTAGATTATCAGCCTGAGCAGCCTTTATGTCTTGATAGGTCGCTATTTGCACAAGCATTGTGCATTGCCCCTCGCCTTTCCTCAGGAGACTTGTCAGGGATGGTTTATGAGCACCTAAGAGATTGCTTCTAGACAGATGATCCTTCTAGTGGTTTAACCGAGTTGTTTCAGGTGGCTGCAGCAATAGTGAGAGGAGACATTCCTATGTCTGTTAGTCGGGTCTTAGGTGCTAGTCGACTTCTTGTGATTGAGAAGGACACGGGAGGCATTAGACCGATTGCTATTGGAGAGATCTTTTTGCATTTGGTCAGTTGTACTATTGTCCTTTAGCATCGTTCTCACTTTCGACAACACCTTAGTCCACATCAGTTTGGAGTAGCTACACCTGGAGGATGTGAGGCTATATCTCTAGGCATTAGAGCACTCCTAGATATCCATCCAGAGTGGGTCGTCCTACAGGTGGATGTTGAGAACGCTTTTAATAGCGTCTCACGTGCATCCATCTTTAGAGAGCTTAGGGAGGCTGGTGGATCCTTGGCGAGTCTCATTCCTTTTGTGTGGTGTTTTTTTGGCTCTCCTGCTTCCCTTTACTACCAGCATGGTGGTTCACAGGAAGGAGTCACCATCTTGGAGTCAGCTGTTGGTACACGACAGGGAGATCCTTTGGGGGGCCCTTATTTGCCATGGCTCACTTTAGAGCTCTCCTATCTACTACTTTGGCCATGCCAGGTTGTGTATTTCCCTCCTTGGCAGATGATACACATATTGTAGGCCCTGTAGATCAGATTAGGCAGGCCTTTGACTACTTGACTACCGAGCTACATCTAGTAGGCTTGAGAGTCAAGGTGTCAAAGTGTAGGGCATGGTCCCCTTTAGGTATCCCTCCCCACCTTGAGCTTCCAGAGGGGTGTATCACATCCACAGATGGACTTTGTGTTCTTGGAGTGCCAGTAGGATCGGAGGATTTTGTCACACGCTTCTTGGACGCTGCCCTTGCAAAGGATGTTCTCCATGTGGATGACCTTCCATTACTAGGAGATCCGCAGGTGGCATTTGGTATACTCTCTTCCAGTATTGCTCATCGACCATCCTACTTCATCCGTACAATTCCACCCTCACCGTCCTTCCTATCACGTCTGAGAGCATTTGATAGGAGGATTATGGGAGTCTTTGGTGATATTATTGGACCAGGGACTTTTGAGTGTGTGACAGGGGATTTGGCACGGAGATAGACGGCTCTACCAATCTCATGTGGTGGGGTTGGCTTGCTTTTTATGGAGGAGATGGCACCTACAACATTTTTGGGTAGTTGGGCTCTCTCGGCACCCCTACTTGCCTCTCGTTTTGTGGTTGCTGATAGGCCGGTTTTGGAGACTTATGTGACAGAGGTGGAGGGAGGACCCTTTTCTCTCCAGGTGTTATTGCGGCAGACGAGAGATAGTCTATCTCCACGAGCACAAGAGGGTTTTCCATCATTTGCTTCACTATTGTCAGATTGGACTAGAGGTCTACAGTCTTCCTTGATGGAGCGATAGTGTGAGCATACGCTACATTCTCTCTTAGTTGACTCGTCCATTCCTCAGGCTACTAGAGCACGTCTATGCTCTTGCTCCGGCAAGGGTGCAGGCTCGTGGATCCTAGCTCGACCATGCATTAGGGCTTTCCGACTCGCACCGGCTACTTTCTCTACAATGATGAGGTTTCGCCTAGGTTTGGTCCACCCATCTGCATCTTCATTACTCACTTGTGAGTGTGGTTCCACACTAGATGCAGCGGCGGTCCACATGACACGGTGTCCTTTTGGAGGACAGAGGATAGCTACACATGATGCCATTAGAGACATAGTGTTTTGCTATGGCATGAGAGAGTGGATACTTAGTTTGGAGGGAGCGTTTGTATGCGTTGCAGACGACATGTGTCAGGGCAGACTTATACTTGGTTCGAGATGATCAGGTGACAGTAGCGGATGTCATGGTCACGGACCCTACGCGGGACATAGTTTCGGAGGGAGTGATTACCCATCCCCCTGGATGGGCGGTGAGTGCAGCAGCAGGTCGCAAGGTCTCCAAGTATAGGGGCATGCAGCGAGGTCACCTCTTTGTTCCTCTAGCCTTGGAGTTATATGGAGCGATGGACACGGCATTTGACACATTTGTCAGGGAGTGCGCGAGAGCTTATCATGTTAGGCGTCAGGGGGTACCACTCTCACTCTCATACTTTGTAGCTTACTTTAGACAGCTTGTGTCCATTGCTCTACAGAGGGAAGTGGTTGGTGCAATCCATAGGAGAGGAATCACATTAGGTGATGTTTCATCGGATGCTCCAATTGTGTGTAGACCGTATGACTTGCATAGCTTGGATATCTTAGGTGCGGTAGGGCAGATTTCTCATACAAACTCTATTGGGGCTTAGCCCCATGTTACCTTTTTTGTCTCTCCCTTGTACGGCTTGATGGGGTCTTCCCATCCTTCATTTTTCCTACGCGGTCGCCTTTTCCCCCTTTAAAGATAAATACAGCAGAGTACATAGGAGGAGTCCAACGTTTCGGGAAGGCGACCCACATAGGATCATAGCAAAAGTAACGTCTTAAAATAAAAGTTGGGTTTTTCTTTTCTTTAAGACGTCTTAAACCCCAATATTATCGCCATGTGAATTATATAAATCGAGATACATACTAATGATAAATATACTTCAAAAGCATCAGTATGAGAAATTCGTTCCATGGATTAAAATATCAAAATTACGCGAAGCAAACAAGAATTTAGTGGTTTAATCATATTGTGAATAACAATAATCATTATTGATAATAGTTGCATATTTTCTATAAAAAGAAAGAAGCGCCCCCGAGTAGAAAACACGAGGGATAGGATGATCCCATCAAAACAGGAACACGAGGATGGGAAATTAGAAAACATCAAAATAGAAACACGAAGGATGGGAAAGACCCCATTGTCTATAAATGAAAATTACAATTATCTTACTGAATAGATTATAAATACAAAAGTAAAATTTGCGGCATGAGCCATGCGGAAACCACAAGGTTAGGAACCGTATCTTTACCCCAAAAGTACACGAAAGTAAAACGACAAGACTCGTTGGTCCACGATGCCTTGGCTACGGTCTATTGTCGAGGAAGCAGATACCCGGAAATGGCTCAAGGATGACGATCTGCCTCGCAAGGCGCTAACCTCCTCTTCTTCGTCAGTCCGAAATGCTTTCGCAGAGTCAATCCAGTCGCGGTCCCCCTGGCGCCGGCCGGTTACCGTCGTGGCGCTCCCCCAAGTTAGGACTTATGAGCTGTAAAAAGTTTGAGACTTTGGGAACAAAATAAACCACTCCAAGGCCCCCAACGTTGCGTACGCTGAGGGTACCCGCCGCACGTAAATATAAAAAGTATAATATAAACTAGAAATTAGAACAACAAAAAGATTCTTCCATCATCAAATTTAGTAAGCACTCTTACAATGGATCGCCAATATGTTAATCCATGTATGATCTATAACTATATAAGTGTCGTCACCCAATAGAGTGAATTCTCTTACATCTATATCCATATTTCAACCCAAAACATACATAAGTTAATAAATCACAGTCAAATTAAGTACATCAGAGTGAAAGATGAAGACACTTCCAGATATTCTTGCGCAGAATCTTTCTGACGATTTTTCTTTCCGCCCAACTAGGGCAGTTCAGTCATAGGACTCGGTCCAAGCTGTTCACTTGTTTCTATGGTGCAGGTCCAAGGTCAAAGGTCACTAAACTCATATGAGGTTTAGCCCCACTTTACCTCCTTTGTCTCATCCTTGTAAGGCTTGATGTGGTCTTGCCATCCTCCATCCTTATTCTCTATTAAGTGACAGTTTGCTACGGGCTGCATGGAAACGCTCGGTCCCCTAAAACTACTTCAAATTGACGCTTATATCAGGGTCGTGAAATATTACATAAAATATACCTCTAAAGAAAAAAGATATACCTCTAAAGAATAACAGGACTCAAAGCACTAAGGATTGCAAGAGGAGAAAAAGAGCAAGCACTAAGGAAACAAATGGGCTTATTACCTAGGTAACTCCAGGACCTCCAGCTAGTGCAAGGGAAAGTTTACATAGCCATCTGTCAAAGAGTAATCAAATAATCTACCATTAAACTAGACTGTGTGATAGAAATTTTCGAATAATATATTTGATAAATGAAGAGGGAGTGCTTTAGAACTAATAGCCACACCTACTTGGTGCGGCTCATCTATGAAAACCCAGGGCCTGAGAGCACCATACCGTGACTGGAACTATTGTTATGGATGAGAAACGGGAAGAAGAAAGATCACACCAAAGTAATACCAGCACGGAACAATAACGAATACAAAAGCCCAAATAGGAGCTAGGAAAAAGTGTATCAAGGAGAGAAAAACTAAATAACTCAAAAGCATTGGAGAGAAACTGTCTACATATGGACGTTGACCATCCACCCAGCTCACGTATTATCAGGACAACGTGATATTCAACGACAGAGAAATAGAAGATGACCACCACCCGCCTTCACTACTAATCAACAACATGTGGTATTGAACGACAACCGGGGAAATCAAAGAGACACGACACCAGCATTTGACCAGACTATTCAGTATCGTATGTTACTTAGAATTTTGACCTTTTTGGCGTAGCGTGGATATCTTCATGTGCACTATGTAGATTTCTTATTCCGATACTATTGGGGTTTAGCCCCATTTTACCTCTTTTGTCTCATCCTTATACGGCTTGATAAGGTCTTCCCTCCTTCGTGTTTCCTCCCCGGTCGCCCTTTTCGTTCGGCCCAAAGAAAGAAGAAAGAAAGAAGAAACTTGAGGGAGAAGAAATGGAAAATCGATCATGGCCTGATTGATTGAATTCAGTTCGTGCAGCTGAAACACGGGCGTGGGAAATCACTCTGAACTTCCGACGAACGTACCGACCAGTGACTGAACTGAGATACTGTATTCAATTCATGCTCCAGCACGAGCGTAAACAGCAACCTATACTTACAGTACCGTCCCCTACATTGTGCAGAAGGTTGTGCACCCTAACGTGGATGTTCTACCTATCCATATTGGGAGCCTTGACTTCGAATACAACTTCTACCATCAACTTCTACCATAGTAATTTGGGGCTTAGCCCCATGTTATCTTTTTTGTCTCTCCCTTGTACGGCTCGATGAGATCTTCCCATCCTTCGTTTTTCCTACGCGGTCGCCTTTTTCTTTATAGTAATGAGCAGAATACCGCACCTTTTTCTTTATAGTAATAAGCAGAATACCGCACCGGTCTGAGCGAATAAGAAGAAGGTTATGTAATATAGAGTGTCCGCTCTTTCTTACGACTACCTGATTATATATCGCAATTGTATCAAATATATTTCTCTTGCACAGTCGGGCCTATTCGGCCCTCAAATTATCAGCTGGAAACATCTTCTAAAATTAGAAGATGTTTCCAGCTAATCTTTCGTAAAGATCCGATGTGCTGGTTTGTGTTGATAAAGTTAATGAAAAGGTTACGTTTAGGAAAAGTTGGGAAATATAGTCGGTTATTCAAAACTGTGAACAGGTCTCGCATCAAGAGAACATGTCAATTTTAGCATGGTATTATCAACTAAAGAAGATGACAAGCTGAGGATTGAAAAGCCACCCACTTTTGAAACACGATAAGATTTGATCAGCGCCAGACAAATGTCGGGTGATCAGAGAGCAGACGACATCCTTGGCAAAGGAACTCGGACTTCAAGCCTCGAACCAGACAATCAATGAATTGATTCAAGTATTCATCGAGGATAGTCCAAATGGTGTCAGGTAACTACACAAATTTCCCACCTAGGAGATATCGAATCCTTGTCCATGCAGAGATCATTCGTTCCAGGAGTTCCGAATGCCTTATATTCTCTCTCTTTTCCTTTGGGGTACTACTATTTGCTCGGAATTCAGTGTGGAAGGGGAATGGGAGCTTGCTCACTTGTGTAGAGCTGTCCTACTTTAACAACGGACGATGTTTTCCTTAAAGAGGTTTATCGTTCCTTATTTCTTTCGATCCATAAACAATAAGGAGTAGAACAAAGTCACTAAGAAAACTGGCCACCAATGTAAGAGCCCAGCGTATCAGTGCTTAACAGCAAGAGCATGAATCCATTCTTGAGTACTTTGTTTCGCGTTTAAATGTAGTATTTTGGTTGTATAGGAAATATTCGACCATAGTTAGTCATCACCATGGAGTTGATCACGAGCTTCGCATGTGAGGGATACGACCTGAGGCTCATACAGTCACAAGCAAGTGGAGTAGTGGGACCTCAAGCTCTCGCTCTGGTTTTTATCTCTCTCTACATTTCCTGTCAATCTGACTTTTCAATCTACTTTAGTTAGATTTTTATTCCGAAGTTTGTGTTGTGAATATATTCTTGAATATAGTGAAAGTGAAAATATCACGAACAGCAAGCCAGGAGATTATAAAATTGACCCACAAAGCCGAAAACCGTGGGAATTGGCATCCGCTCACCATTTTGACTCCCACATACAATTATGGCAACGATCACAGCAAACCCGTCTAAAAGCTATAGTTCCACCGTCGGTCAACACGCAGTAAGTCAGGGTTTGGCAAATGTAGGAATATACTTGACTGTGACCTTGCAAACAGAGCAGGAGTTTGTCAAGAAGACACACCATTCAGCTCTTTCCCTCCGACTCGATTTCGAGGGAGCATACGACCAAATCTCACACACATGTTTGTGAGGATTTCTTCAAGCAACGCACTTGAGTGATATGGTGATTCATCTATAGATAAGGATTTAGTAATCGGGGCTATGTCTAGAGTTCTGATTCAATAGAAGAGAATGAATATTTGGTATATGACCAGAATTTGCCCCCCACAGCGTCGGTATGTTCCAGGAGGTTATTCCAACAAAGCTATTTTACTAGTGATCAAAGTCCGCGGAGCACGTATGATAGCAATAAGGATAGGAAGACTGATCAAACCGTACAAGGATAACACAAGGATAAGATATAGGAGGTAAAATGGGGCTAAGCCCAAATAGTATTAGTATGATAAATCTATCCTACTGATCTAAAATATATGATCGATGTTAAACCTATGGTCTAGAATCACCCCAATTGATGGTTGTCCAAGTGGATTCCTCTAATACCTTCAATATCATTTTTTGTCCAGTTTTGTTTCATGTTCTTCGTTCAACAAGAGATCAGATCCCATCCTTGATTCTGTTTGCAAATCTCATCCTTGATTCCGTTTGCAAGTGGATGTCTCTAATACCTTCAATACCATTTCTCATCCAGCTTTGTTTCATGCTCTTCATTCAACAAAAGATCCCATCCTTGATTCCATTTGTTCACACGTTCTACGGCATAGAGACCCCTTTGTTACATTGGAGACTTCACACAACTTGCATTGGCAGAGGGTACACGCTCAAGAGATCCCCTTGGGGGACCTCTTTTTGCCATAACTCACTACACTGCTTTACGAGAGGTTGCAACCACTTTTTCATCATGTCTATTTCTGTCCTTCTCCAATGATACCCACATCTTGGGCCCTATGGAGGATGTGGTGCAAGTGGTAGCGGCTTTCACTTGCATGCACAACACTCCCAGCCATTGCTTTCATATTTAGTTCAGACTCATAAATGCAAGGTATGGAGCCCACATGCGGTTCTCACTCCCTCAGATTTTCCACCAGGGTTCCGATTCCCCATAGGAGGTGTAAGAGTGTTGGGATCTTCACTAGGAGAGGAGGATTACTGCAGCACGTTCATCTTTGACACATTAGTGTGAGCAACAACCCATGTTCACTTACTTCCTAGGTTGGGGAATGCACAGGCAGCCTACTCCATCTTAGTATGTCGTTATCTCCCTTGAGCATCATACTTGGCTCGCTCATACCCTCCTATTGAGGCTCTTCTACCACACTTATGCACCTTTGATAGCACCATACACCACACCTTCTCCACTCTCTTAGGGCCATGTATGCTCTCACAATTATCATAGGAGTGTTGTAGACTACATACAATCCTACCTATAGCAACGAGAGGATGTGGTCTCATACTATAGGAGACAATTGCACTAGTAGCATTCATAGGTGCATGGGCCCTAGTGGCCCCCTGCTTGGCTGACATGTTCTTACACCATGGTCACCTATCACGATAGTGGATTCAGGTAGCCATGATTTCAAAGTTATCTATGGTTGGCTCGTGACCTTTTACTAGGCCTTGCATGCACAACACTCCCAACACTTGTTTACTTTGTACACTAGACTCTAGGAAGATTCAGGAAAACATCAATGAGTGTATGCACACCCACTCCCTCATTGATGTGCCTCTATTTTACAAAGCTAGTATTTTTTCTTACGGAGGGGAAGGCTTCGGAGATTGGCTCCATGCCTCTCCTTTGATAGAGGATTTTCATTTCATATCAGAAGAGTTCTTCCTCATCTGGTCTTGTTGGGGCTTCCATACCAATGCATTTGTGGTTCTACCTATGACCCACATGGCATACATCTATTGTAGTGTGTTGTAGGAGGAGAGCCCACCAGAGTTCAGATGCCATCCAAGATACAGTGGCCTAGCTCCTTTGATCTACATGGTCCCAAGTATAGATTGAGCAGTGGTTGGACTTACCAAGACCATCTCCATGCCAAGTGAGAACAAATATTATCACATTCATAGAGGATTTGCATACTTTGTATGATGTGGTGGTTGAAAACCCCTCGCGAGCAAAGATGCTAGCACTAGAAAGCATTCAAGCTAGAGTGGCAACAACATTGCAACTTGAGGAAAGGAAGATCATAATGCCCCATGGCTTGCCTATGATACCTTCACTCCTCTAGCTGTGGAGATTTTTAGGCACCTTCACCACCATCTTCACGGATTGCATAGGGATGCAACACAAGGTTCCTCTTAGAGGAGATGGGCAATGGTTGTCTCCTAATCCATGCTCACCTACTACTTGCAATAAAGAGTCTCTATCACAATACAATGCTCTTAGGCATGGAGTCTTCTTAGATGGGTTTTGGTTGTAAGAGTGCCCCCTACATCTAGGGCTCTCTTCTCTCATTTACAAGATATACCACTTGAGGACCTTCAGCACATAGTCCAATAGTGTGTTTTTCTTCTCCCTTAGGGGTAGTTTGACAATTGTGTGCTTGCAATGTTGTTGTTTGTTCCCCTTTGGTTTCCTTGTGCTCCATGCCAGATTTCTCTCCTTGCATTTGTTGGTGCTTTGTATTCCATTTCTTCTTTCCTTTGGGGTATTGTAACCATATGGAGTTTAGCAATGAGTTAGTCAAGACTAATGAAGTAGAAAATAGGTCCAATTAGCCAAGAATTATAAGAATATTCTAGAAGAATATAGGAAGCTACTTGGTACCTTCCAAGTATTGAGTAATGTGCATGCCAAGTGATGACTTTTAGGAGGAAGCTTATTGGGAAACTTCTTGGTTGGCTTAGCTTGCATGCCAAGTAGGTGGAAACCTTCCCTAAAAATGAACTATGTGAAGAATTTGGGAAGGTTTCCAACTAGCTTGGCTTGCGTGCCAAGTAGATGGCTTCTATAACAAAGCGTCTTGAGAAGCTTCTTAAGAGCCTTGTATGTTTGTTATAAATACCAACACCCAAGCTCATGCTAGACATTTGGAGTTTCCCTCATTCAAGAGTCCCATTCACATTGGTATTAAATCAAGAATGAGATGGATGGAATTTATGGACCACCAAATCCATTTCCATCAAACCATTGTGATTTTCATATCCATGTCCTACCAAAGCATCATTTCATGAAGTTCATCATCTCATGCTTTGGGTAGAACTTTTAGAATATGATCACCTTTTTCAATGAACCCTTGGTACTTTCGATCATAACTTATGGAGGAATGGTGGACATGTTGCATCTACATGTTAACTTAGATAAATTTTAAGTAATTTGATAGAGTAGTAGCCATGTCAACAATGCTCAAAGTTATCATTGCCATGCAACAAAAGATTGAGCACCTTATTTGGTTGTTGAAAGTATGAGAGCATTAATGATAAGAGCATATAGAGAGAGCACCCTTTTGAGAAAGAGAAGAGCAAATCCAATTTCTAGAACCCAATGTATTTGAAGGCAAGAATCTTTTAGACATAGTGGAGAATTTTGTGTTTGATTGTGTATGATATTTTGAAACTACAAATCTTAAAGATGAATGGAGACATATTCTCTTTGCTTCAAGCCAATTGGATGTAGTAGCAAAACTATAATGATGATTTTGAGTGGAGCAAGTTGAACTATGGTTTTTTGTGCCAATCTCGATATATAAAGAATTCAAGAGTACAACAATTAGGCAATTCCAAACTATAAATACCACATGAGCTGTACGAGATAGTTTGGAAAAATTGAAGTAGATTGGTTCTATAAGAAGCTACATAACCCAATTCCAAAACACCATAATGTAAATTCTAGATATATTAGAAGGTGAAGCTCTAGATTGATTTGTGAAGTGCTTGAAAGTCACACACCAAATTGATCATGACCATGCAAGAGCCCAAGGACTTGGAGGAAGCCATGTAATTAGTTGAGCATTTTGAATCCTTGGTTGTGACAACTTGGTGTTGACCTTAACTTTCAAAACCTACCCACACACTACACACGGGTGGAAGAGCCAACACCAATGGAGATCAATGCTATCCAACAAAAACCACTTGGCCCTACAGATAGGGAAAAATTATTACAAAATGGTGGTTGCTTTAATTATCACCAATTTGGACATCACATTGCTTCATGTCCACTCAAGAATGTACAACCTTGACAAATAGTAGACATGGTGTTTGTGGAGCATGATGATCAAGGAAAAAATTAATCTTAATATGAGTACTCAAGCTACTAACTAGGACTTGATTAGTTCTAATGAGATTGAAGACTTGGTCTATGCAAGTTTGCTTCACTTACAAAACACATGATATTTGATCATGGTTGTAGGATTTTGGTTGATTTTGGGAGTTCAAAAAATTACAGATCCATGCAATTAGCAAATAAATTAAGTATTTATATTAAACTAGTAATTAGGAGTAGATTGATGATGGCTGATGGTAGAATTTGTATTTTGTACCTCACATCTTGTTACATTTAAGATTGAGGAAGTATTTGGAGTGTATGAGGTTTGTAATAATGACACCTCTACACTCTGATATCATTCTAGGGTTGCCTTGGATTGAATATCATATGGTTCAATTTGCTTGGACACAATGACAAATTCAAGTACAACACCCAAGTAAGAAATATCGATTAGATTATTTGGTACTTTTGAGTAAGACACCTAAGAATAGTCAGTCCTAAGATGAGAATTTTGTCAATAAAGCAACCATAGAGCAAGCTTTGGAGGAAGATAAACTTAATTTTTCAATGTGGATCAAGTCTATTGTATATGGAGAATCTGATGAAGACCAAAAGCCTTATCAAGCAATGGTTGATCATGTAGTTCAAGAGTTTGTGGATATGTTTCTGGATGATTTACCAAAGGGATTACTCTCCAATTGTAGTATGCCCTTCAAGATTGAGTTATTGCCTAGTAATCCATTAAGTAGACCAATCTATCACCTCTCACCAAAGGAGTTAGATGCGTTTCAAACAATGTTGACAAAGTTGTTGGAGACGGATTTCATACAACATAGTACATCTCTTGGGGAAGCATTTGTATTATTTGTTCTAAAGAAAGATGGAGTACTTTGTTTTTGTATTGATTACCATGGCCTCAATAAGCAAACAATCAAGAAATGCATATCTCTTGCCTAAATTGATTACTTGTTTGAATAATTGAGTGTAGCACGATACTTCTCCAAGTTGGATCTCCAAAGTGACTATTGGTAAATTCACATTGATAAAGAGTATGTGCAAAAGATTACCTTTTGTACAAGGTATGGACATTTTTTGAATAGAGAGTTTTACCTTTTGGGTTCACTAATGCTCCAACAATCTTCATGGATCAAATGCATTGATTTTTGGATGGACTATTGGATTGGTACATGATGGTGTTCTTGGATGATATTTTAATCTATAACAAAATGGAGGAAAAACATGCAAATCACATATGAGAAGTCTTAAGACGATTATGTCAACGGAAATTTTATTGCAAGAAGTCAAAGTGTGTTGTCTAGAAGAAGGAAATTACCTTATTGGGTCATAAGATCTCATCAAAGGGGATCAAGATGGAAGAGGAGTATCAAGGCAATTCTTGATTGGCCTACTCAAAAGGATGCAGCAAAAGTGCATACATTTAATAGATTGGCAAAATTTTACCAACATTTCATCCACTATTATGCTCATGTGGGCATACCATTGACCAACCCCTTGGAGAAGATCTCAAGCTTTTAGTAGACCACCAAACACAAAGAAGCATTCCAAAAGCTAAAACATATGGTACTTTCAAGACCTTTTTTTCAACCATATGATCCTCAACTACTATAATACCAATAGCTAGACACATGATCTAGAGATGAAATTTGGTTTGGTAACATATGGGAGGATTTTATACATGATGGACTAAGTAGATTAGAAAGAGGTATCACCTAAAGAGTACTTCTTCTAATAGGCCAAAAATTGAAACATGCTTGAAGACTTTAGGATCAATAGCTAGACATATGATTTAGAGGTGAAACTTGGAGTAGTAACATTTGGAAGGATGTTACACATGATGGAGAATTTAAATCAGATAGATGTATTACCAAAATAGAACTTCTACTAATAGGGCAGAAGCCAAAAATAGCCTGAACTTTAAAGCCATTTTTGGAGGCCTAAATGGATGAATTAGGCCTTGAAAATGGAAAAATATTTCTCCTTTAACAAAGAAAGCTCTCCTTCTTTCCCCCATGATTTTTTCTATCTAGATCTTTCCAATGGTACCTTATCCATGTGATTCTGAGCTTCCTACAAGAAGATTCCCTAAATATTCCCTTTGGTCAAACCCATTTGACCAACTAGATAGGACAAGGAATGACATGTCACCCATCTAAATAACTAATCCAAGGGTGGAGCTTCCTTTGAGGGGATCTTCTTTGCTATATAATAAAGAGAAGGTGCTCCTTTGGGGCATCAAAGGATTGAGTATGAAATCTATGTTTTCTCTTGAAGAGTTCTCTTGCCCTCAACGTATTACAACTACCTTGTGTGGTTGAACTTGATGCTTCTAACTTTGCCATTGGAGTTGGGTTGTAGCAAGAATTTACAAATGGGTTACATCCCATTGCCTTTATGTCTCACCATTTAAACACAACAAAAAGGAATTACTCTACTTGAGATTAAGAACAATAAGAAATGATATATGCCACAGAGTTATGGAGGCATTATCTCTTGGAGAAACAAGTGAGCATGCAAACCAATCACAAACCCTTGTTGCAAAAGGAGGACATGAAGAGTCTACATCATTGATGTGTGAATCAACTATAGTTGTTTCATATCAAACTTGAGTACAACTCAACCCAATAGGTTCCACATCATCCTCAATTCCCTAACACAATAACATGATTTGAAGTCTCTTCCTCTCATCATAGTGGCAATTATGATAGTGTTAGTCAATTCAAAAGTCCAAATCAAGTTCAGGGTAGCTTTACAACAAGACCTCTTCTTTGAGGTGGTACAAGGTCATCTTATAGCACACAAAAAGGAATAAAATGCCTTCTCCTTCAAGGAAGGTCCTCTATTCTATGAGAACGGATCTATGTTCTAACCAAGAGTGATATATGACTTGTGTGCCTTCAAGAAACCCATGACTTACCAATGGCTGGTCACATGGGTGTGGACAAGACCTTGGGTACTCTATAGTGCCAATGGTGGTAGCCCAACATGGCACAAGATGTTCAAGAATTTATCCAATCTTGTGAGAGTTACAAACACAACAAGGTGAACAACCAGAAACCAAGTGGACTCCTTCAACCACTTCCCATCCCATTGGCTTGATGTGAACATGTGAGCTTAGATCTCATCACCTCCTTGCCCAAGACAAAGCAAGGTCACACAACAATCATGGTGTTTTTGGATAAGCTTAGTAAGTAAATCCATTTGGCACTAACCTTTGATATTGTGGATGCTCCAATATTGGCTTAGATTACTTAAACAATACCTTCAAGCATCATGGGATGCGTTGTGTACTCTTTGTTTTTTGTGATCCTCAATTCACCAAAAAAAATTGGCAAACATTCTTTGAGATACTTGGCACCAAGCTTGCTTTGTCCATGACCTACCATCCTCAAATTGTTAAACAAACCAAACATGAAAATTACACCTTGGAGGACATGCTTTATGCCTTTATCAACATTCACCATACAACTTGGGATGAATGTCTTACAATTGCTGAGTTTACCTATAATAATTCCAAATAGGAAAGCACTAGATTCTCTCACTTCTTCCTTAACTTTAGCCAAGACTCCTTGTTCTAGATTCTTATCTTACTCCTCCTTCATCTCATGTCCCTCATACTTCTACCTTTTTGACCACAATACTTGAATCCCTACAACAAGCCAATCTTATCTCCTCGTAGCTCAATATTGTCAAAATCAATATGCAAATGAACATCATTGTGATCTTACCTTTCAACTCAATGATAAGTTCATGCTTTCTTCTCATAACCTGCACTTTCTCCTTGATAACCAAATTTGTAAACTTACTCCTAATTGGATAAGTCCCTTTGATGTCACCCAAATCATTTCTCTTGTTACTTATTAATTTCCTTGCCTTATGCATCCACCCTATCTTTCATGTCTCCAAGTCAAAACCCTTTGTTTTAATCCATCTTCCTTTTCCTTTTATGTCCAACACCTTCCTCCTCCCATCCTTATCAATGATCATGAGGAGTATAAAGTTGATCATATCCTTGCACATTGCCACATTTAACATGGTTGCTAACAACATACGGAATACAAAGTCCTTTGGAAAGGGTATCCCCTTCATGATGCCACTTGAAGCCTCTTTCTCATCTCTAGAATGCACAAACAACCATCCATGATTTGAAGCTTCCATGGTGACAAAAACATCACCAACAAGCGATGGAGGAATATGTAACAACATGGAATTTATTGATGAGTTAGTCAAGACTAATGAAGTAGCAAGTATGCCAAATTAGCCAAGAATTATAAGAATATTTTAGAAATATCTAGGAAGCTACTTGGTACCTTCCAAATATTGGCTGATGTGCATGTCAAGTGGCGACTTCTAGGAGGAAGCTTCTTGGCTAGCTTAGTTTGCATGCCAAGTAGATGGCTTCTAGAAGGAAGCTTCTTGTGAAGCTTCCCTACTAGCTCAACTTACATGCCAAGTAGATTGCTTCTAAGCTTCTTGAAAAGTTTCCCGGTTAGCTTGGCTTGCACTCTAAGAAAGCTGCTTTTAGGAAGCTTCTCAAGAGCCTTGTATGTTCTCTATAAATGCCAAAGCCCAAGCTCATGCTAGGCATTTGGAGTTTCTCTCATTCAAGAGTCCCAATGTGATCTTTCACTCTAATTTTTCATTCTCCTATTTCTCTCTTCAGTCTTTTACAAAATTATACTTTTTTGGTTTTACAATCAAAGTCTGCATTTTAGAGTTTCAAATGGAAGTTTGGTTGAATGTGACAACTTGAGTTTGCACCACAAAGCACATGTTTTTAGCTATGAGAAAATTCAACACATGCATAGTTTATAAAGTTCATGAAGGCAACCCAAAACCCATTGGTGAGCTTAGGATAGGTAAACATTATGTAAATATCTACCCAAAGGGGAAAAATGGGAAATTTAAGAGATATTCATGCTTTGATATGCAACTTTAAAGACAAGCTTTTCTTTTAAATGTAACCACCCTATAACTTCTATTTCCATTTCCTTCATCATACTTGGCTACTAAGGAGCTCTAGATTACTTGGATTTTATTCTCCTTCTTTTCCCAAATTTTAAATTATCAACAATTATTTTTTGCTATAAAATGCTCAAAGTCAAGAATTAGTAGCACAATTTAAGGTATCATTGAGATGATAGGATTTGTGCCTTTCTCATCCATCAATACAACACAATTATGAGCCAAGAGTGGTTGTCACAATTTAAAGTCCCTTATAGCTACTTTATTGAATTGGTGCAACCATATTATGAAGAGCAAAAGTACTTCCTTGCTTTTGGTTATAGTCAGGTCTTTTATTTTTTACCTGCCTAAAGGCCAAATAGTATATCCAAAAGGAAGCAAATATGGAATGCAAGCACACAAAAATGTATACATGATAAATTTGAGCCTGAGGCTAATGCAAAAGGGCAAAAGCTTGTTGAGAAACAAAGGGCAAGTCCCTAGAGGACAAAAAAGACACATTAGCCTACAAAGTCACCTACTCCTAAATTGTATGATATGGGTCCTCCACAAGTATGTTTGGTAGATGAGGAGGAAGGGGCCTAGATGTGTTAGAAGTCCCTACTACTGTTGCTTAGTAGTGAAGATCCAATGCTTGTGAGTGCTACAAGGTGACAATGTCGTGTTGTGGTTTGCATAGCCCGTAAAAAAGTAAATTATCATGGTTGTCTCTATATTAGTGGAGTAGGTTGTATGATAGATCCCACGGATGAGAGATTGTCATGTGAGAAATCTATGTACATGTATGCAATTGGCCATGTGGGTTATGATCTTATCTTGTTCAAGGGCTTTGGTGTATATAGGTGAGGGAGAGTGGAGAAATATGGGGTGTTTTTACTTGAGGAGTCTTGAGAGGGAGGAGGATGTTGGGAATGAGAGTTGTAGCAAAGCACAAGTGGTAGAGCATTGGAGGCAACATTTGAGCATGACATGTCCCATGCTCCTGATCTACCACTCCCAATTTCATTAGGCTTTAGATTTTACACTACGACGGCTTACGAGACTGGATGGTGACACATTTTGGGATGGCATTTATGGAGTCGGTGATGGTAAACCCAAATCCTATTGTCCTTCTAGTGCTCACTTACAAGCAAGTCTGGGATTTGACAATCTAAGTGCTCCTATGGTTGGGGAATGCCTTAATTGTTGCTCATAAGCTTCAAGATGGAGTTGTGGGATCCTTTGTCAAAAAATGAAAAGACTAAATGACAAATTGCAAGAGATGAGATGTCATGAGAGGAAGTCTGGAGCTTTTTGGGCATCAAGGGAGTTTGGGGAAGGAACTTGAGGAGTGGAGACCACGGTTAGATACATAAGTTGACAAGCTACAATCTGGAGGCTGAAATCAAATGATTTGAGCAGATTTTGAGAGAGATATCATCAATTGAGTCAAGGGGGTAGAATTCATACCTAGGAGCACAAAGTAGGCAATTGGGAGCATTTATTGAAACATTTTCATGATCTGTCAATGTAGTTGGAGAGGAGACAAAGTTATTATAGTGTTAAGCATAAGAAATTCCAATTTTTGATTAATCTAAGATCAAATCTGATTGATTGAAGTTGAAGCTTTTGAGATATAAGGTGTTGGAGAAGAGGTGATGATCAAGTTTGGAATTTTAGTCACTCTCCAAGTTACGGTTAGAGTTACCTTATGAAAATTTCCAATGTTATTGGCAATTAGGTTTTTACTCTTTTGAGAAGATTTCATGTGAATTTCTCAAAAGGAAAGTTCAATGTCTTGGATCAAGTAGACCTAGGTATGTAAAGCTTACAAGTTAGCTCATCTTAGGAATTGATCCTATCTAGGGAGTGGGGTTGGATTAGGCCATCAAACTTTACATAAATTTAGACAAAGGCTTAACCAACTACTTTGGGAAATTTGGTTGGCTTTGGATCCATGGAGAGTGAGATCTGATGCACCAAGTTGTACTGAAAAAAACTATCATAAGTTGAGTAGTGCATTTGTCTTCAATTATGATTGAGTGTCAATTCTCCCATATTTATTACTATGATTAGAGAGTTTTTGTTGGTAGAGTGATTTTAAGGATTGTGAGTGCATCGAATCTAGAAATATGGACAAAGTTGCCAAGAATCAAGAGCAAACCCTAAAATTAGGGATTCCAAAATTAGGGTGGATGCTACAAAAAATTTATCAAGTTTGAGTGCTTTTCAGGAGATCTATAATGATCAAGTTGAAGCTCACTTTATGTCATTGGAAAGCTAATCTTATAGGATTTCCATTGAAACCTAGAACACTCAAATCCAAGTCATACCGACAAAGTTATGTCCATATGAGTTATGCAGATTTTTCCCCATAAAAAATATATAGAAGTTCCCCACATGGATTAGAAGTTGGTTGAAATCTAAAACAAATATTGGAGGAGGCTTAGATTACAGGTTGAAATTATCTTGATGATAGAGCAAGAAGGCTTTGAAGCTCTTTTCAAATAAAAAGTACTGAGTTATTATCAAATTCTTGTGATTGGATCCTCTTTGTGCTTGCATGCCTGTTTGTATGCCCAGTTGGCTTGGATTGGTGTGTGGGCATTGCTCTTAGGTTCTTTCCTTCTAGGTGTGCTATGTTTATCTCCTTGGAAATGTTAGAAGTGATGACCAATAGACCAAGAGTGCATGTTATGATGATGGGTTAGGTTGGTTGTTACTTCCCTACTTGGTAGAAGGAATCTTAGAAACAAGAGTGGAGGGTTCTACTAGTTGGGTACCATGTGTGCTCAAATTAGTAGTGAGAAGTTGACACAAAAGCTCTGATCTATAAGCTCTACAGTTAGGCATCCTATGTGCTCCCAAAGAGAGAAAGGCAAAGTTTGACAACGGATACCCACTCTCAAAAGTAAGAGGTGAGTATGGCAAGAGGGAGTGCTAGTGCTCCTCTCTTCCATAGAGAACCTTGTACTATCTCATGAAAGAGGTCATCCAAGTGATGACAGGGATGGCCAAAAATCTGTACTACCAATGAGACAAAGGTGTTGGAGTTATGACATGGTGCATAATGATCCTTCTCTCCCTAATAGCTTTGATCATTGCAACTCCCCCATGCATGCTTGTTTGAGTCAAGTACTCTGGTCATAGGGGCTTGTGACAACCACATCAAAAAAGGTGCATCTACCATCTCTAAATGAGAATATATTGGCCCTCACTTCAAAAGAAGAGGTCTTAATAAATCCAACAATTGCTCAATCTGAACTTAGGAGCAAGTGGATCATAGGATTTAAGCCATTGTATCCCAAATAGCATCATGGATTATAGTGGGCTCTCCTCTTATGGCACAATGTAAAATGTGGATGTCATGTATAGCATAAGAAGAACCACAAGCATACTAGTTTGGAAGCCCTAAAAGTGCTAGATGTGGCAAGTCCAATTGCAATTGGAATGCCATGGTAAACTCTTCTAAAGTGAACCAAAACTAGTCAATGAATGGCAATACATGGAGCCAAGCTCCGGTTCTCTTCCTTCTACAAGAAGGAATCCTAGCTCTATCCAAAATAAGAAAATATATGAGGATGTTAGTGAGGGCATGAGTGTGCATATGTTCAGTAAGATCCTCTTGAATCTCCCTAGAATCTAGGGAGACAAAGTCAACTAAACTAGGGATTTTTACACATGCAAGACAAAGGCGTCTAGATGTGGTAGTAGCACCTTTATGGGAAGGAACATGTGTGCTAAATATGAGGCTTAGGAGACATAATATCTTGTGAGGATAGAGTAAGCCACCTAGATATTCCCCAAGTGGGGGAAAGATGTGTGTGAGCTATGGCTTACACCGATATATTGGATATAAATGAATTATAAAAATCATCATTGTCCTATGAGCTGGCATGTCTCTCACCCAAGATGAACCTCTGATGGTTATTATGGTAGCGCACCATAGACCAAGAAGGCAAAGAACCCCAACTCCATCATACTCCTCCAAGGCTAACACTCCAAGACTCAAGCCATTGTTCACTAGAGAACTCAATGACAAAGAGATAGTTGCAAATGAAAGGATGATGAGTACCTCCTCACCCCTAGTTTATATACTTGTGAAATAGTTATGCACCAAAGTTATTAATTATTGGAGTAACTCAAGTTATTAGGCTAAAAGTCAAATAAAGTCAAAAAGCTAAAGGAATATCTATACTCATGGGAATATTCTCCTAAGCATGTGGTCTTATCTTGACCCAACCACTAAGTCAAGGATTCCTTCACATGGGCTATCCTTGGACTATAGAAGAATCCAAAACAAAAAAAGGCTTGTGGGTCCAAGAGTTCTTAACTCTTTCCTCAAAGCCAAACACCTATGAATGATACCAAGTCACCACACTAGAATCCAAAATAGTGGTGCTCACCTTTTCCACTTTTTCTAAAGTAAGGTCCACTCTATCTTAGCTATGAAAAACTTTAGCTAGTCATGACTAATATAGAACCATCTTTTATCTCTATATAAATAATATCTCTCAAGTACTTGTAATACCAAGCTAAATATCACAATACCACACACATGCACAAATGGGTGTTACAGTCCACTAGAGAGTCTAGTACTCTCAAACCCCCTACTTGAAATTGGAATCATGGTGGGAGGTCAGAAGGGATGAGTGATGTATGAGGACTCCAAACCTTTCATTTATGAGTTTGGAAAAATAAACCCAAGGCCTATTGTTTGAGTGTAAAAGCCAATACTACTCAAACTATATCTTCCAAAGGGCCCACAATATGTGTATTGTATGAGAGGGATGGAAAGAGACATGATGTAACACCATTAGCTAGACACATTATCTAGAGGTAGACATTGGCTTAGTAACATCTAAAATGATTTTATATATGATGGTCTAAGTAGATCAGATAGAGGTGTCACCAAGGGAATACTTTTACTAATAGAGCAAAGGCCAAAAAACTTCAAAGCCAATTTTGGAGGCCTAAACGGATGAATTAGGCCTCAAAAAATAAAGTTGTTCCTCCTCCTAGGTGAGATAAATTTTCCTTCCCCCCTTGGTTCATCTCATCAAGAGCTTTCCAACGGTATGTCACCCATGCTATTTTGAGCTTTCTACAATAAGATTTCCCAAAGATTCCCTCCATTCAAACTTATTTGACCAACCAAATAGGACAAGGATCAATATATCACTAATCCATGCACTAAGCATAAGTTGGAGATTTTTGACATGTCACCAATCCATGTATCATCTGATCCAAGGATGGAGCACCCTTTGAGTAGATCCTCTTTGTTATATAATAAAGACAAGGTGCTCCTTTGTGCATCAGAGTATTGAGAGATGAAGCCTTGTGTTTCTCTTCCATTTCTTCTCTTGTATTTCTCTTGGGGTTCTCTTGTCCTTAGAACACATGAGGGAAAATCAACCACAAACTCTTGTAGAGCAATGTAGTGAGCCATAGCAAATAATCCTTCTCCAAAGGATCTCCTAACATGTACACACAATAAATGCTAGCTGTGTGAACTCTCCTATGGAGTATGGTGGGTATACAATAAACGGTGTCTCAATTCCATAAAATGTATGGATGAAAGGTATCAAGGAAGAGATTTAATCTCTTCTTGAATGAAGAGCTAAAAATAAGGCTAGACAAGAAATAGTGTTGAAGGCATTTAACATATCTACCTAGACCCCCATCCAATCCTAATAAGTATCTAAGGAAGCTCAAATGCTTGCAATCACCATCTTGCCACTACATGGAGTAGCCACTGCATAAAAAGATCCAACACAAGGCACTAGCAAAAAGCAAGGAGAAGAGGGAATCTAGAATCATGCATGTCAAGGTAGAGACAATCATGTAAATTCTCAAAGACTAAATACCCCTTGCCAATAAATGTGGATTCTGGAGTAAAGCATAGGCAAAGAAGGTCTCCATAAGTTGAAGTTCTTCATTTAGGTGGTAGTCATGGATAAAAGAAGGTAAGCCATACATGGATAGTGGGTAGAGTATCTCTAAAGTTGCTAAAGTATCACTAGATAAGGATTAGTGTTGGTCTAGAGGGTGATAGAACCTGGGTTGCTTAGCAATACTTGCCTAGCTGACCTAACATAAAGGAACAACAAAGGTGGCAACATTGGAGTGGTGCATGGATTTGTGGAGGAGTCAAGATCTATTTGGCTACTACTTGGGCTTAGATGATATACTTCTCATGTATCGCTGGCCAATCTTCTCACAAAAACTAATGAATCTTGGATATAGTCTTGCAATATCTTGATGCATCCCATGGGTTGGAAGGAGTAGTGTCTATTGGGAGAAGAGTGCTTATAGCGTCCAAGTAGTGACATCCTTCTCTTGATCATCCATAGGATAGCTCATAATAGAAGGGAGAGAATAGAGCCCATGAGCTATCAGAAGGACATATGAATCCAAGTATACATGCAAGGCCTTGGCAACCCTAAAAGGAATGCTTGGGTTGGGATCTAGTGAGTCTAACCAAACATATGCGTCTAGTGGTGCTTAAAGAGAGAGGATAGTAGTATGAATAGGGCTTGGGAGAATGGGCTGAGAAGTGGTCACTACTCTCATCCATACGGATTGAGCTCGCCCTTGATGCTATGCTAGCTCAATCCCTACCCATCGACAATCATGACAAGACTACATGGACAGCTAGTGTGGTGGGACATAGTAGGATGCAAAGGACATGGGAGAGGGATCTAGCACTATGCTTGTGTAATACAAGTAGCTAGACATATTATCTGAAGGTGAAAATTGGCTTGGTAACATCTAAAAGGATGTTGTGTACAATAGGCTAGGAAGATCAGACAAAGGTGTCAACAAAAAGAGTACTTCTACTAATAGGGCAAAAGCAAAAAATAGCCTTAAAACTTTAGAGTCAATTTTGGAGGCCTAAATGGATGAATCAGGCCTTGAAAATGGAAATATTCCCTCCACTCTAGAAATTAGGCTTGCCTTTTCCCCCTATGATTTGTCTCATTGATAGCTTTCCAATGGTACCTCACTCAAATGATTCTGAGCTCCCTATAGGAAGATTCCCTAAAGATTCCATTGGGTCAAACCCTTTGACCAACTAGATAGGACAAGGATTGACATATCACCCATCCAAACAACTAATCCAAGGATAAAGCTTGTTGAAAGGTCACCAATCCATGTATCTGATCCAAGGGTGGAGCTTCCTTGAGGGGATCCTCTTTGCTATATAATAAATAGAAGGTGCTCCTTTGGGGCGTTGGAGTATTGAGTGTGAAGTGAAGCGGAAATCATCAATCAAGAGTGAAGCTTGGAGCCAAGCTCTAGACCCTTTTCCTCACAAGCAAGGATCCTAGTTTTTTCAAGTAGAGGTGAATCAATGAGAATACTAGTAAGTGTTTGAGTGTGCATAAACTTGTTGAGATCCGCTTGGAGCTTCCTAGAGTCTAGAGATACAAAGTCAATAGACTTGGGGTGTGTCTGTGCATGTTGGGCTTGGCAATAAGTCACGAGCCAATCAAAGATATGCGTAAAAAGCATAAGTGCATAAATTTACTATCATAATAAAAAACCTTATGTATGAATTGATATGCTAAATGAGTGACTACTAAAGAACATGCTCTGATATATGCTATTGGCCTCTTACCCTATGAGACCGCATCTACCCATGACTATAAGAAGAGCTATCTATTGCATACACCACTCATTTGATAGTTGTGGAAGCATGCATAACCCTAACAAAGTGGACAAAGTATTTTTGATTGTATTGTCAAACATCCGCAAATATGGCAATAGTACCTATGTAGGTGGAAATGTCCATGCCAAATATGAGGCCCTAGGGGGGTAACATCATCTATGAATAGAATAGACCACTTTGGTATTCTCCAATCAAGGAAAGAGGTGAGCATTGGTTGTGGCCTAAGGTGTTGAATATGAACAAATTACAAAAGTCCTCTTATACCAAAGGAGAGCCCAAAACTCTCAAACAATCTACAAGGAATTAGAATCATGGTGGGAAGTTAAAGGGAGTGAGGAACATGCATGTGCTCCACACCTTGCATTTATGAATCTAGACTTGTAAACCCAAGGCCTCTAAGCTGATTGTGAAAGCAAACACCACATTAACTACATCCTCCAAAGGCCTACAATATCAGTGTCATTTGAAATGGATGGGAAATGGCAAGACAAGAAAGCTACTATCACTTGTTGTAAAGCCTTGTAATATGCTATGGCAAATAGAGGACTCTAGTGGATTCCTCTATCATGTGCACTCAATTGATATCAACTATAAGAACTCTCTTGTAGTGGTAAGGTGGCTATATAATAGAAGTGTCTCAATGCCATAAAAAGTATGGACAAAGGGAATCAAGGAAGAGATCTGATCAAGTTGAACAAAGAGTGTAGAATAATACAGGATAGAGATAGGATTGAAGGTATTGTAGACATCAAATTGGACCACCACTTAACCTAGATGAATTTCTAAGGCGCTCAAATGCCCATTATAACTATCTCATAGCACCCTGAAGTAGCCACATCAAACTAGTGGAGAGACAAGAAGGAAGAAAAAGACTACCGTAACAATAAGCAAATAGTGCAAGATACCAAATGCAAAAAAGCATCCCCAATGGCAATAGAGCATACACTTGAGGTCTCCTTTGCAAGATCAAAGGAGATAAGAAGCTCCAAAAAAATAAGCTGCTATAGGAGGCACATGATTAGAGGCAATGCATTGACAAAATACAAAGAGAAGAGAGAAACCCAAATCTGAAGCATATGGGAAGAAGTAATCTTGAAGGTGCTCAAAAACTGGTCAAAATGGCCTACCTATTGAGAAATGCAAAGAGTGGCATAGTGGCATGGGCAAAGGAGGACTCTATTGGCTATAATTCCTCATGTGGTTGATAATCATAGAGGAACAAAGAAAATTCCTGAAAGGAGGTGGATGTAGCGTCTGATAAAGTCTCAATGAAGAAGAACATTGGCTGAGAGGGTAAGAGTGCCTAGGCTACCCACTTGTACTCCCTTGCTTGACCTAATATCAAGGATGAATAGAGGCAATGATGCTCTAGAGGTAGGGTGTGAGGTTGTGGAGACTCTAAAGTCCACTTAGCTATGGCTTGGGTCCTTATGGCATATTTCTCTTGGAGGGTTGCACAATCTCCTCTCAAGAACCTATGAATCCTAGAGGTAGTCTCTTGATGGCCAAAAGTGCCTCCATGGGCTAGAAGGAGTTATGCTCATTGGGGAAAAAGAGCCAATAATATCCAAGTAGAGACATCTCTCCTGTGGTCATAGCCAAAATAGCACGTAATAGGAAAGAGAGTGTGGATCCCACAAGAGGACATAAAGGCATAAGAATCTTGGTATACATCTATGGTTCTGGAAAATTTGGTAGGAGTACCTAGATAGGGTCCAAAGAGTGCAACCAATATATGAGTCAATCAGAGCTTGTAAAGATACTACTAGAGTATGGAGGAGATCTTGGGAGGAAGAGAGGTGGTTGCATACACAAACAAAAAGATCTCCCCCTATGTTAGGAAGGCTAATCCCTACCCATGGACAATCTAGACAAGATTGTGAGATGTTGATGGTGGGATATAGGATATGCCAATGGCCCAAGTGGAGGAGATTGATCCTATAGGGATGGCAGGGTGGTAGAAGGGGGAGGAAGCTTCAATTGTCATGTGGAGATGGCAAGGCGGTAGGGGTGTGAGGAGAGTCCAAGGTGGAGGGAAGGTGTGGAGCATTTATGATATGAAGATGAGGGATAGGAAGACAAATTATGTGCATCCTTCATAGAGGAGTCCTTCCTACAAAGTGCTCCATTGGTGTAGGAGAAGTATGTGAATTGGGGACCAAGGAGAAGCCATTTGGATAAAGCTTTGCAGTTGTGGGTATATGCTAAAAAAAAGGCTGTGTAATGGTCCCTATTCACACATATGGGGTATGGGATGCAAGATGAGGAGTAATACTAGAGATAATGGCCACGTGCCAATGAACAAAATAGAGGCATATGGAAATAATTTGTTGAAAGTGTACGTCTCCCAAAGAGTACTCAAGAAAGGCCATGACAAGAAAGGAAGACATAGTAGAGAAATGCAATGTATCTATAACAATTTGAAGACAGAAGAATGGAATCCCTAATACTCCAATGCTCCAAAGGAGCACTCCGACTTTATTTTATAGTGGAGGAGAACCCTTCCGAGTGAGCTCTACTCTTAGATTAGATATATGGATTGTGACATGTCAGCCCTAGTCCTATTTTATTGGTCAAACAAGTTTGACTAAAGGGAATATTTTGGGAATCTTTCTATAGACAAGTCAAGATAGAATGGTAAGAATCCATTTTTCATGGGGTAAGATTCCATTTTTCAAGGCTTAATTCTTTTGTTTAGGCCTCCAAAATTGATTTTGAAGTTTTTAGTGTATTTTTGGGCTGGACAATGGAAGTCCTTTTTTGGTGACTCCTCTATCCACTTGACTTAGATAGAATCTCAAAAGATATTACCAAGCCATTCTTTTCTTTAGCTAATTTGTCTAGCTAATGGTATTATAGTATCCCAATGCAAAAATGAAAAATAAGAAAGGACAGAAAACAAAGATACGAATGCCTATAAGAGACATGAGGAGGGCCTGTCTACAACAACCAAAGATTCCTCTTTGCCTCCATCCGGTCCACATGTAGGTGAGATAGTCATCCATTGTAGTAGTGCTTGATGCTTCACACACACACACACACACACACACACACACACACACACACACACACACACACACACACACACACACACACACACACACACACACACACACACACACACACACACACACACACACACACACAAATATATATATATATATATATATATATATATATATATATATATATATATATATATATATATATATATATATATATATATATATATATATATATATATATATATATTCAAACATAAGATAATAGTAACATAAGTCATAATGAAAGGTATGGATATTTATAGAATGGAATCTCTACACAAATGATTTCTGCATGTATGATGGACCACCAGCCAAGATGACTTGCTAACATTCACCACTTTCTAAACTATTTACTTATCCAACTCTGCATCCTCTTGCTCCTCTCTTTTATCTAGTATTTGCTAATAGTTCCTTGTCCTTGGCCTCTTCATCTTGTGTAATAGGAAGTGCTAGAGAGGCTCCAATGTTGCTGTGCAGTATAGTCTGTGCAACCCTAGCATTAGGTATATCAACAATATAATCACTAGAATTCTAGAGGATGTAATTACAACATATATCTCACCATGAAACCCAAATGCAAACTTGGACTCTATGGAAATTGATGGTAATTCAAGGATATCAAGAGCACAATTTCTATCTAGGTCTTTCATATCTATCTGGTTCTACCGCTCCTCTATTTCTACCAAGATAGATTAAACATAATATCTATCCAATTGTATAATGTCTCTCTAGTTCCATTGCTCCTCTATTTCTACCATGCTAGATTGAAAATAGTTAGGTAATACCTCTACCAAAACAAAGGTTTAATACCCAATCCTCTGACTTAAAAAGCATGGTGAAGAGATAATATATTAAAGCCTACAAGAGCACAATTCCTATCTAGTTCTACCGCTCTGCTATGTCTACCAAGCTAGATTAAACATAATATCTATCCAATAGTACAATGTCTCCCTAGTTCCATTGCTACTCTATTTTTACCAAGCTAGATTGAAAATAGTTAAGTAATACCCCTACCAAAAGAAAGGTTCGATACACAATCCTTTGACTTAAAAAGCATGGTGAAAAGATAATATATTGCAGCCTACAACTTGCTTTTAAGTGTGGAGTCTAATTAATTACATGAATGCTCCACAGGAATGTTAAAGAGCTAGTACAAGAAAGATCCTCTATGGGAGTGTAAAAGTGTAAGTACATGATAGATTTTAAACTACAAGATTCTAATTATGGGAGTGCAAAGAAAGGCAATTCATGTTGGGACTGATTTCTTTGTGAATACATATGCAAATGATGTGTGCCTTATCTTTTTGGAAGCGTCTTTTCAAGGGCTTTCCATTAAACACCAAGATCATGGTAAAAAAAAGCTCTAGAAAAGAAGTTAAATTCACTTGAAGTTTGGAGCAAATGTGTCTTGCAAGCATTACGGGACACTATGGCAAGACTGTAGGAATGTACCATTGCATGAAGCTATGAGAATGGCTCCAACTTGTAACTTTATGAGGTGTCATATACCGTAGACAATCTAGGGTTAGATAGAGGATCAGTTTGCATCACACTTTCCAAATGAGATATGTGAAAGTGCATATATATAACAAATGTTGGGTGGTAAAGCTCTTGAACTATCAATCAAGTGTGTCAAACAAGAACTATTGAAGTCATAATTGACCGCTAGACATTATAAATATAAATATTTATGTTTATTTTTATATATTGGTCAATAAGCCTGGTCACCTTAAGAATCAATGTAAAAGTCCAAAGAAGGAGGAGAACTCAATAAACACAGACAAATAACAAGAGGATACACTTGTTTACTATGTGGAATGTCCCATATAATCTTAGGTGATACATTTTGGTGCATCATGTTTGTCTACTCCATGTAAAGAATTGATGTACAACTTTGTTGTAGGAAACCTTGGAAAGGTTCACCTTGTTGACAATAACCTTGTTTATTGAAGGAAATGCAACATGCACTTGAGGACCTCTCAATGGCCAATATGGACATTCGTAGATGTTAAATATGTCCATAAACTAAAGATTTGATGTCCATAGGTCAAGTGGATGAGGAAGGATATCAAACATCCTTTGAAAGTAGGAAATGGAAGGTTACTTGGTGAAACTTGATTTTGGCAAGAGAACAAAAGGTCGGAACCTTGTATGTTATGGAACTCAAACCATCTAATATTGTTGCTGATGTAATTTATCCTTGATCTTACGGCACCAAAGACTTGGTCACGTGAGTAGAAGGGTATGAAACAATTAGTTGCCAATGGCAGGATCTCTGAGTTGAAGATTGTTCAACTTGCTTTTGTGAACCATGTATCTTCGGAAAGCAAAAGTGAATTACCTTCATTAAGGCTGCAAGAACACCAAAAGTGGGAAAGCTAGAGTTGATACATACAGATGTGTATGACCCAACTTCAATTGAGTCCCTTGGAGGATCTTGCTACTATGTCACATTCAAAAATGATGCTACCAAGAAGGTATGGGTTTATTTTCTGAAAAATAAATTAGATATGTTTATTGTTTTCAAGGGATAGATTTGAGATTGAAAACAAGTCAGGCTTGAAAATTAAGCGCTTGAAATGTGATAATGGTGGAGAGTATAGTAGCAATGAGTTCAAAGAATATTGTGTAGAGAATGGTATTAGAATGATGAAAAGTGTCTCTGAGATACCACAAGAAAATGGTTTGGTTGAACATTTGAATAGAGCTCCCAATGAGAGAGCTAGATGTATGAGACTACAAGCAAGGTTGCCAAAACATTTTAGGCAGATGCAGTCAACACAACTGCATACCTCATAATTGAGGACCCTTAGTTCCTTTGGGATTCAAGATCCTTGAGGAGGAATGGTCAAGAAAGAAGGTGAATCTCTAGCAATTGATAAATTTTGGTTGTATCTCATATGCAAGAATCAAAATAGTGATAGGGACATACTTGATTCCAAATCAAGAAAAATTTTCTTCATTGGATATGGAGCACATGATATTAGTTTGTCTTTGAGATGAAGATGATAGAAAAGTGATCAGAAGTAGAGATATCATTTCCATGAAAATGCTATGTGCAAAGATAAGCTTGGATCAGGTGTTGAGGTTACTAAAGAACAAACAAAATACCAAGAATTAGTGTTTGAAGATATTTTGGAGGACAATGTTGTAGGAAATCAGAGTTTGGTAGAAACCAAAGAGTTCATAAAAATCCAATCATGCCTACAATTGGTTTGAGGAGATTTACTAGATTGCAAAAACCAATAGAGAGGTATTATCCATCCATTTATTACTTACTCTTGATAGAAAATGGTGAAACTAAGTTCTACCTCAAAGGCAATGCAAAAGGAGGGCTGATTGTAGTGGGAGCTTGCAATGAAGGAAAAGATGTTTTCCTTAAAAAAGAATGAGCCTTGGTCATCGACCAAGTTACCAAAGGGAACAAAGGCATTTTAGAATAAGTAGGTGTATAAAATCAAAGAAGACCTTGGTGGAAGCAAGCAATACAAGGCCAAGCTTGTGGCAAAAGGTTTTCAATAGACCAAAGGTAGAATACAATGAGATTTTCTCTCCTATAGTTAAGTTTACTACCATCAGATTGATCTTGGGTCTTGTGAGTGTATAGGATTTGCATCCAAAGCAACTAAATATAAAAACAACATTTCTACATGGAGACCTTGAGAAGGATGTCTATACGGCACAACATGAGGAATTTTAAATCATTAACAAAAGGGAAATGGTTTGCAAGTTGAAGAAGAGTCTATGGTTAAAAACAGGCTCCTCGATGGTGGTATTTGAAATTTGATGGCTTTATGGCCAACAATGATAACACCAAATGCAAAATGGATCATTGCTACTACATTAAATCATTGTTAATTTGTACATCATCTTGCTGCTTTATGCGGATGATATGTTTGTTGTTGATCCAAGATGGAAATCAACAAGCTAAAGTGCCAATTATCTGATATACTTGAAATGAAATATCTAGGTCCTTCACAAAAAATATTTGGAATGAGGATTACCAGAGATAGATCTGCATGTACTTTAAAGTTGTCTCAAGAGAAGTACATCAAGAAGTTGATGGACAAATTTGGTCTACAAAATGCTAAAATTTGAACCACTCCCTTGGGAAATCACTTCAAACTCTCCAAGGAGCAATCACCAAGAACTGATGTAGATAGAAAGTACATGAGCAAAGTACCTTATGCATCAACAATTGGCATTTTGGTGTAAGAAATGGTATGCACTAGGCCAGACATTGCTCAAGCAATAGGAGTTGTAAGCAGATTCACGTCAAACCCAAGAAGAGAGCACTAGGAAGCAATAAAATAGTTGTTATGTTATTTGAAAGGTACCTTTTACAAGGTACTTTCCTTCAAGCAAAATTATGCTATTTTAGAAGGTTTCACTAATGAAAATTTGGGAGGAGACTTGGACAATCAAAAGAGGACTATAGGATTTGTGTTTACCTTGGGTGATGCTACCATTAGTTGTATGTATTGATTGTAGAAGAGTGTTGCTCTTTCTACCAGAAACGTTGAGTACATGGCCATCTCAAAGACTAGCAAGAAGATGATTTGGTCAAAAAACTTATTGGTAGAGCTAGGCAAAATATAAAATGACATATACTCCATAGTGATAGCAAAAGTGTTATTAATCACTTTTGCTATCACTATGGAGTATATGTCATTTTGTAGAAAATCATTTGTTTCATGCTAGGACAAAGCATATGCAAAATGAGGTATCATTTCATTTGTGAAGTGATAGATAGTGGAGTACTGAGTTTGGTAAAGATTTCTGGAGTAAAAAATTCCAGAAATATGTTTACCAAGGTACTCATCATTGGGAAGCTTGGGCAATGCATAGTTGCAATTGGACTTCAAAAGTTAATTGATTAGAGAGACAAGAAATATCAGACTCTAAGTGCAAGATTGTTAAGTGTGGAGTCTAATTAGTTATGTGAATTCTCTATGGGAATATTGAAGAGTCAATACAAGATAGATCTTCTATGAAAGTGTAGAAGTATAAGCACATGACAGATCTTCAGTTGTGGGATTCTAGTTATGGAAGTGCAAAGAAAGGCAATTGTCGTGCGTATATACATCGCTACACAACATACATCGCTGTCAACATCATACACTATAAAAGCACAACTCACACATAAGTCATACATAGACTCTAAAGTGCCACAATAATCAGATTGCTTAACACTTTCAACTCAACTCAACTCAGATCAGTACTTGATCTGTCACTCTATAAACTGCCAACAACTGGGCACTGATTATAGTCAAGCCACACCCACTCAAGCATAGAGAATCCAAGTGACGCTCGCCGGCCTCTGTCCACCATAGCCAGGAACTCAAAGGCTCAACATCAGAGAAGTGAGCTCTCTGGAGCTCACTTCGAAACTATACCCCCTGGACTCGAGCTAGCCCTGAAACCCTAACGGTCCTGCTGACGGCACACTCGACGGTGCAAACGGTGCAAAGTGACGGTGGGCCCCACCATGAAGTCAGTACCCCGAACACGAAATCTAACCGTCGGAAAGTAGTCCCTGAGAAACTGCTAGAATAACTCTAACTACCATCACTGGAACTCCAGTGTCCGAGCATCTAGATGCGGAACTACAAATGGCGTGACAGCTGTCGTGCGTATATACATCGCTACACAACATACATCGCTGTCAACATCATACACTATAAAAGCACAACTCACACATAAGTCATACATAGACTCTAAAGTGCCACAATCGCCCCCCTAGCTGGCGGTTAGGTCCCTCTAACTCCAGATAGCCATCTACTCTAAGTATATGGTATACCCTCTAATGGGCAAAGATCAGGAGGCCGGGTGCTATGGAGCCCCATCGTTAGTCGCCTATCTGCAATCTATACCATATAAAGAATGAACTAGCTATAGGTCAAGTACATCTAGGACATAACCACTATCCGTGAGGAACCACCGTGAGGGGAGGAGTCATACATGCCATATGCCATCCTCTCGAACAGCTATCACACACTAACATAGTAGCAGCTCCACCAGAAGAGCCACATAACATACACCTCAAGCCTGCACGTACAAGTGCCAAGCTTGGGTCCATAGTACCATCAATGTTTGGGAGGTAGCATGGCGCACAATTGTGCACATGATCCTTCCAAACAACACCATCACGTCCTTCTAACACAAGGACTCCAGATGGCAAAACCTTGCGCACTCTCAAGATAGTGCGGCCTGTAGAAACATCAAGTGTCGTCGGTGCTATCTGCTGTAGATATACATAGTCGCCTGGATGAAATCTATGGATTGAGGGTCTATAACCTCCTCCTTGAATGGTAGCATAGCGTAAAGTATCTCTATGCTGAGCAATCGCCAAGTTCTCGAAGGCCATCGGCATCACTCTCCGAAAGATCTCTGCCCGTTGAGAACATGCGCTCATCCATACATTAGGGTCATCCAAGTCCAAAACTACAGTAGCATCTCAACGAATGGCTGCAGGTAAATCGGGATCTCGTCCATAGAGTAGAAAGTATGGAGAGAAGGATGCTAAGGAGGCTTGCCGGCTGAACCAATAGCCCATGGCCAACCAAGGTAACTGGAGATCCCAATCTCCCAAGTGGCCTCTCTGCAAACCATACTTTCGCAATCCTCTCTTCACCGTCTGAACCACTCTCTCTGCTAAGCCATCTGCCTCAGGGTGATCTCGGGATGTAGTACAATGATCAATCAAAGCCTTGTCACACAAGACCTGAAACTCTCCCAAGAACTCTGTACCCTGATCAATCAAAACCTCAGCTGGTGCACCAAAATGACTAAGAACTTGATCCAGGAACGAGTAAGCTGTCCCTTCACTAGACTTGTCAGGAAGTGCCACCAACTCAATCCACTTGGAGAAGTGCTCCACCATCACCAAAACATACCAATGATGTCTCACAGTCAGTGGTAAAGGTCCGGCAAAGTCCAAACTCCAACGGTAACCCAATCCCATGATAGGTAATGGGTGTAGCTGTGGCGTAGGAGCATTGAATGATGCTCTAACTCGGTCAAAAACCACACATCTGGCAACAAACTGCTGTACCTCGGTCTGCATACCGCGCCACCAATAATGACTCTGGAGTAAGCTATATGTACGCTTTACTCCAAAATGTCCGAGCTCCTCATGAGCATGACGGACCAACTGTGGTCTCTGTGATGGAAGTGGTACTCTCGCACTCTACCATCCTCCCATACACGCAAAAGGTGTCTACCCTCCAATCTGAACCGTCTGGCTCACTGAAGAACACGGTCTCTCTCCTTGGCCCCAACTGTGCCACCCACAACACCAGTGCAAAGATAGTCCATCACTAAGACATCATCATGAATGTCTCGCTGAACTGTACCAATATCTTCACTCTCTGGATCTGTGACCTCAATAACTCCTCCTGTATGCACTGAGAGAGATACCACCAAAGTCTCTGCAAATATACACAGAAAGGCCAATGCATGCCAACCTGGCACCATCTCCTCATCTGTCTCACCATGCCAACGTGCTCCGGTCTGATCCTGCTGGCTGGGACATGGGTTTCTACTCAACCCATCTGCATCACGGTTCACCACTCCAGGTCTGTGAACAACTGTGAAATCATACTCCTGTAAAATCAGAGCCCATTGTGCAAGCTTCCCTGAAAGCTTGTCGGACTCCATCAACCACTTCAGCGGCTGATGATCAGTGATGAGAGTGAAGGGGTTACCAAACAGGTAACATCGGAAATGTGCTACTGCCCAAACTGCTGCCAAGCACTCTCCCTCATATGAACTATACTTTGCCTCCGCTGAATTGTTGGAGCGACTAGCATAGGCCACCACAAACTCCTTCTCCTCATCATCATGCTGGGTGAGCACCGCTCCAAGCCCCAACATACTCCAATCAGTGTGAACTTGAAATGGTCGTCCCTTGATCGGTCTCCTCAAAATAGGAGCAGATGTCAACCTCTCCTTGAGCTCTACAAAAGCTCTCTCCTGCTCATCTCCCCAACACCACTCCTGTGTAAGCTTGGTCAGCTTCATCAAGGCCTTGGCAATGGCACTAAATCCTCTAACATAGCGGCGATAGAAGTTCGCCAACCCAAGGAATGCTCGCACTCTGCTCACATCCGTTGGCTGAGGAATACGTGCAATAGCCTCCACCTTGGTCTGCTGGATACCAAGTCCTCCGGGGTAGATAGTGTGACCCAAATACTCAACCTGCTCATGGAAGAACCTACACTTCCCAGGATGTAGTTTGAGTCCATGAGATCTCAACCTCTCAAACACCTCCAACAACTGTCTCTCATGCTCCTCCACAGTAGTGCTATAAACCAAAATGTCATCAATATAGCACCGAGCAAAATCCAATCCAGCTAGGATCCTATCCATGACCCTCTGGAACTCAGCAGGAGCGTTCTTCAACCCAAATGGTAAGAACCTCCACTGATATAACACATCCTTGCCGTGAGGATCAATAGCCCAAAATGCTGTCTTGGACTTATCCTCCTCCCTGATCGGCAACTGATGATATCCCACTCGAAGATCCAAAGTACTGAAGACCTTTGCATGCCCAATCGCATCAAAAATCTCCTCCGGTGTAGGCATGGCATACCAATCAACCTTGGTCTGTCGGTTGATAGGACGGTAATCTCCACACATCCGCCTATCTGTATAGTTGCCATGCATATCCTTCTTGGCTGGCATCACTGTCGCTGATGCATACTCTCCATGTGAAATCTCCACCAAACCAGCCTCAAAAAGGTCACTACTCCGGCTCTGAATCAATGTCCTCTCCATATCACTATATCGATAAGGACATCGGAAAACTGGTGTGTCGCTAGTCAGCTCAATCCGTATACCAGGTCCCTTCAGAGCACCCAAATCCTTCATACTGAAGGCAAAACAACTCGTGTGACTCCTCAAGAACCTCCAAACCCTCCGTCTTTCCTCTCCAGTAAGCTTGGGTCCAAGATCTGGCTCCCAAGTATCCTCTGTAATTGTAGTAGGAGTGGAAGACGTACTGACTGGCTGCTACACTAGGCCCTTGGGAGCAATGGTGTCATGCTCCCGACCACTAGAGGTCCCAACCTCTGTGTGAAAAACTCCCTCCACTCTGGCTGCAAGCTCCATACGTCCTCTAGTTGCATCCCATGTGGACCAAGGGTGTAATCCAAGTAGCCCACGCTCACCTGGATGGACTCCAAGTAGACCACTCTCCCTAGTAGCTACTGGATGTGTCCCAAGAATACCATGTCCACTCGGTCCATCGCCCCCAGCATGTGCCTGAATCGTCTCGATAGGCACAGGGCTCACAAGTGTCCGAGTGGTGATGCCTATCAAGCGCATCCTACGCTGCTCTGCCAAACCAAGGCTCACAATCCAGGTCAAACAGTTCAGGTCCATAGCCTGACCTAACACCTGACGCCTGGATGCATCTGACACTGCTGGAACAACGGTAATACCGGTGCAAAAACCCATTGCCCGCTCTCTCTCTCATCTGCATTGGGCTCCACCAACTGCTGTAACTGTGAGTCCCAAACAAGTCCAGGTCCTCCCTCTCGAAAAGCATGAGAGCCTGGGAAACTCATGAGTGTGGGAAATGTAGCTCTAGGCTGTCCTACTAGGTTCACCACTACCATAGGTGACCTATCAGCCACTACCACTGTCTGAGACTGACGCCCAACATCCAAGATATCATCAACAAGGATGTGGTCAAGTCGCTGAATCCCATCATAACTACGCTGTAGAACCTCTCTGGGTAAAAGGTTCATCCACCAAAGACAAAGATGATGAGCCCGTGATCCCACTCTGGCTGCATCTAACAATACAGCAGGTCCCATCCAAGAATGGACCTGATGTGTACTCGCCACCACTCTAGTGCGAGAATCACCCATCAATGGAACGTTCTCCAAAAGGTAAGCTGGAGAAACAGACTGATGAACCTGGAGATGTCGTAGTATCCGTAACATCTCCCAAAACACACCAGAACGAGGATCCTGAAGACCCAAACCGCGGCCCGCACGTGTATGTCCCTGACATGGCCATCCAGAAATCACCAAGTGAACAGGCCCATGTCTCTCTAGGTCATGCGCCCCCAGTAAGGAAATGTCTCCTAGTAAGGCCTTCTGGTAACCTCTGACTGCTGACATCGGTAATAACTCCGGATACCGATAGGCCAAGTGTGCCACATGATGTAGAGAGACTCGCCTAGCAGTCTCATCTCTCTCTACATACAAGTACCTCTGTACTCGGATACCCGCCTGTAACACCGCAGCTAGTCCGGTGCTGATCCCACCAAACAACTCCAATAGGCATATCCCCTCTACTGGGTACTGCCAAGCAATGAGTGTAGTATCCAGAGGTGTCAAAGCAATCACCTCTGGAGGCTCATCCTCACACTCATCCCCTGATGGTACGAAGGCTCCACTCCAAGCCTGCTGCACCAACTGATCTGCATGTTGCTGCAATGCCTCCTCTGAACTCCACAATGGAACATCCAAGGTGGATGGAACAATCCCACTCGTACTCCATAGCCGAGTGATCTCCTCTGGTACTGGAGTATCCTCTGCATGGACGTTCCCCTCCAACAAGTCACCAGGCCAAGTAACTGCACCGCTGAAAGCTAAAACTGATGCTGCCATGGTCCCGGACTGTAGTGAGCCAAGACTGCCACTACTGAAGTGTACTGGTAGGCGACATACCCGTCCCTCACCAGACTGCCAACCAGGTCTATAAGAGGCTGTCTCCTCCCAATAGTCAATGCTGAAACCCATAGGGTATAACACTGCTCCCCCAACTAGCACATCATATGACTCAGCTATCATCGCAATAGCCTGAGCTCTCACCACTGAGCTATCAGTCGGATGACCAGGCTGAACCTGGACAACAAGCTCCCCACGTGTGATGTACTGTGTCGAACCACCACCTAGAGATGTCTGGATCTGAAATGGACACCTCTCCACATCGGTCTTCCGTAACTCCAGACCAACAATTGCAGCCTTCCCCAACATAAGGGGCTACGCACCAGAGTCTAACAAGACTCTCTGTGGTGTATAGACCTTCCCTGAAGGTCCCACTAAACAAAAGATCCCCCTCTGGTTATCCAATAAGACAACACCAAGTGTAAACCGTGCTCTCTCAAAGGCCGGTCTAGCTGGCAACTCCTCCAGTCTAGCCGCTGCTGCCTACCATAAACCACTGGTCGCTGAACGGATCCCATGCTCCTCAACCAAGTCAGCCCCACTACCAACCACCTCTGCTCTAGTAGTAGGAACTGCACCATCCCTACTCTCACACAACGTGGCAGCCAACCGGAACACTGGGGCTGGGTCCACTCCCAATGTAAACATGTCATTGGCTAAAAATAAAGGATGCCGCATAATCAGCTGAGCCGCCCCCAACATCATGCTAGACTCAGTCTGTGTAGTAGCAGGTGGCTGACTAGCAGGTACTCCATCAGGTACTCCATCACCACCTACCACACCTGCACTGGGACATCTAGGAACCATGGATGTCGTCTGCAATGCCTCAGATAGCGTGAAAGACTGGGGAAGTCTGACATGTCTCCCAACCTCTCCTCTTTGTGGGTCCAACTCCACTGATGCCCCTCTAAGCTCTGGAGCATGTACTGCACTCCTAGTCACTGCTGCAGATGCATCCACCTGTGCTGCTCCGCACATGAAGTCCAAAGCATCTCTATCACCAGCATATGAGGTGGAAGCCTCAGCACCCGAATCTGATCTCCTCTGAGCAATAGCCATACTAGCCAATCTCTGCTCCAACTGCTCAATCCGAGTAGCCATAGCTGTGTCAGAAGTAAGGGCAGGTATTGCACCCCTACTAGGTGTAGATCCTCTACCACCACCTCTACCACCTCGTCCTCCATGAATTGGAGCTCCTCTACTACCTGTCATAACAGCCCCACCACTCCGTAACTCCGGGTGTAGGTCAAAACACCGGTCACTAGTATGACCAAATCTATGGTAGTGCTCACACCGCCTCTGTGTTGGCTGTGATGCACCAGAGGTATCAGGTCCGCTGCCCTGAGTACACTCTCTCCTATGGTGAGGTCCACCACAAGTCCAACAAGCAACACCACCACTCACAGGCTGCTGCTGACCCAAAAATGAGGGTAAGGGTCTAACTCCACTAGGCCCTCCACTCGCTCCATAGGATCTGGGCTGTCCACCCTGTCCTCAAAAACCAACTGGGCGTGGTGCACTCTGCTGCACTCTAGAAGAAGTCACAACCGTGGATGAGGTCTCTCTACCAAATCCAGTTGTCATCACTCTCTCCTCCACCATGTTGAGCTCAATACGCTCAGCCAAACCAAAGACTACTGCCAAAGTGGGCGAAGTAGCCTGCAACAATGTAGCATCACGAACTCTACATCGCAACTCCCTGTCTAGTATCCCATACCAAAACTGGACTGCCTGGGCCTCAGTAACTCCCTGAGTGAAACTGATCAGCCGCCTCATGCGAGTGTATGCCTCGCGTAGGCTCTCTCCAGCCTTCCGCTGGAACTCCTGCAAGCTCCTCAGCTTGTCAGTCCGCACTCCCTGGTAGTTCTGCCTCAAACATAGGAAGAACTCAACCATGGGGTTAAACCCCGGTACCACACCACCTCCTGCAGCGGTACCTCCACTCGTAGTAGCACTATCTCCAGCTAGTGCACCTCCACTAGCTCCACCCACACTACTCGAGCTAGAACTCATAGGTACAGCCGATCTACTCCTGGCCACCGAGGTTGAAGTGATGGAGACATAGTGAGGAGACCAATACTGTCTCCATAACTCAATCTCCTCCAAATGAGCTCTCCTGAACTCATGGTAGTCGTCCATCGGTGGACCCTCCAAGTGCTGAAACAACCCCTTCCATGCCATGAAGGGTGTGAACAAAGTCGGGTTCCGCATCTGCTGCACATCACACCAACTATCGAACTCCTGGACGAAGTCATCCAACTCAATGGTACCCACTGTACCAGAGTAACGCCTAGGGCCTTTGGAGGCCCCATAAATCTCGTCCATGTCCCACAACAACGGTGCGGACACACCAAGTGCACTCTCAACTGAATCAGCTCCTGTGTCGAACTCCAACTCAGAGTCAATCTCCTCCCTCACTAGGACTTGAGATACAGGCTGATACCGAGTACCACTCCGAGTAAACCCACTGCGTACTGCAGGGCTAACTCCTCTAGAATCTCCAAAGAACTCCGTCGTGACAAAGTAACCACACCAACAAACCCGAACCACCAACTGCAACCGCAAGTCGCAACCGCAAGTACCCCACCAAGTGCCAACACCGCCACGTGCCAACACCAACTAAACACCACCCACTAATGTAACTCTAACCGAGATAACTACACTAGGGGAAAGGCAACCTGTAACCTGCCATCATAACACGCACTCTCACGGTCTGCAGGTCATCACTTCCTGCCTCACCGGAGAGAAACAAAGGTAGTCTGACTGGTCATCACTCCAGCCTCACCATCGAGAGCACACCAGAGCACCAACGCTCAAAAGTCAGGGCACCTCACACAAACGTGGTGCACAAACAGGAAGCAGAGAATGGAGGGGATCCAATCACAAGAAATCTAAACAAAAACCCTCCATCTCATAACACAACACGGGAGTGACTCTGCCACCATTTGGCATTTGACATAAGAGTAGTTCGTATCTAAGTCCTAAGCTACCAGGATCACCAAGAATGGGATCAAACTGCCTCTCCTAGCCAAAGCTACATGTGTATAGATAACAGTGGCACAGTCACTATGACAACAAGTGAGGGTGGACCAGTTGGCTAGGGCACCAGTCTAGGAACAAGAGATCTAGGGGTCAAACCCTGTTGTGCACAATCTAGCAAGAAAGGCAGATTTTGCCAACCAATGACCAAGATCTGCACTAAACTAGCTAGCCTCACGCCAGCAAGCTGGCTTGCTGGCCCTTCTAGGCCTTCGTAGCCTCTCATAGCCCACAGCCCTATGCCTTGAAGCCTCGAAACGCCAAAATTCAGCCAAATGAGGCCTTTCTTGTTGCCACTTTGAACCTCCTCCAAAATTGGCAAAACTTCTCCAAATCTGCGAAACTCCTCCAAACTAGCGAAACTTCTCCAAATCTGGCCAAACAGCGAAACTCCTCCAATTCTGGCCCAAAAATCTGACGTAAAATCTGACATAAACCCTAAAGATGGATGTCCGCCAAATCCCCCGCTAACTTTCCACTCGAGCCAAATTGACAAAACGGGTTTTTCCAAATCACAATTTCATGAGAAGAGCTTTCCAACTCCACCTTCAATTTCACTTTCTGAGCCCAACTCGCAGCAAATTGGTCCTGCCTTCACCTCCTGAGCTCAAAATCACAACACTGCTCGAAAATTGCTCCTTCTTTGCTCAAAATTTGGCCAGCGCTTCCGCACACCGTCCGCCTAACTGCCAAATTTGCATCAACTACACGAGCTTCTGCACACTAGGGAAACACAAAACCTGAATTGAGCTATCACGATCCACCGAGCTTGGAGATACCACCAACACTCAACGTTCCTACACCCGATTTCCCCCTGACTTCACTTCTCTAATGTAATCAGATTGCTTAACACTTTCAACTCAACTCAACTCAGATCAGTACTTGATCTATCACTCTATAAACTGCCAACAGCTGGGCACTGATTACAGTCAAGCCACACCCACTCAAGCATAGAGAATCCAGGTGACGCTCGCCGGCCTCTGTCCACCATAGCCAGGAACTCGAAGGCTCAACATCAGAGAAGTGAGCTCTCTGGAGCTCACTTCGAAACTATACCCCCTGGACTCGAGCTAGCCCTGAAACCCTAACGGTCCCGCTGACGGCACACTCGACGGTGCAAATGGTGCAAAGTGACGGTGGGCCCCACCATGAAGTCAGTACCCTGAACACAAAATCTAACCATTGGAAAGTAGTCCCTGAGAAACTGCTAGAATAACTCTAACTACCATCACTGGAACTCCAGTGTCCGAGCATCTAGATGCGGAACTACAAATGGCGTGACACAATTCATATTGGGACTGGTTTCTCTGTGAATACATATGAAAATGAGGTGTGCCTTATCTCGTTAGAATTTTCTTCTCAAGGGCTTTTGATAAATACCAAAATCATGGTAAAAACTAATTTAAAATAGAAGTTTGGGACAAATGTATCTTACAAGCATTACTAGACTTTATGGCGGGACTATCAGAATGTACCATTATGGGAAGCTCGGCTCCCACTTGAGGAACTTTGTGAGGTGGCATGTATAAATTGGTACCAAAAAACTAAGGGTTAGATAGGGGATCAATTTGCATCACACATTCCAAACTAGATAAGTGCAAGTGCATGTGTATATATATTTGTAGTGTTGGAGGTAGTGTTGGGGATCAATTGTGACTTCAATAGTTCTTGTTTGACAATTCTTGATTGATATTTCAAGTGTATATAAAAATCCCATGCAGTTGTGGATGTAGGTAGATGTTTGCCAAACCATGTGAAATTTAGTTTAATTTCTATGCATGCTTTTCTTGACCATATTGATAAATGATTTTTGCTCCATTGCATAGTTAGATTTGGATTCTTGTTGCTCTCTTGTATTCCAAGTTTTGAATTTCTCTCAACACTTGCAATACATATTTATTGGAAATCTATCATGTGGATTCCTTTACTTTTATGCAATAGAAAAGAAGCACACAATTGACTATACAATCTACCCTATGTTATGGTTGTCATAAATTGGAGTGAGCAACTTAGGTGATAGTATTTTTCTGTCCCACTCCTTTGTCTATTATAGAATCACCACCTACTTATGAGAGTGATTGATCTGTGATCAACTAGAGTGCTTGACATAGTGCTTCTCTTTAAACACAAATATCAAGTTAGAAAAAGAAAGACTAAAAATTAAAGCATGAAATTTTCAGATGTTTACAAAATCAAAATACTGAAATTGCTACACTAGACTTGAAACATCTTGCCAACAATGGTATATTTTTGAGAGGAGTAGAAGATAACAATTTCCTATGGTCTAAATTTATCACTTCTTTAAAACTCAAAACAATATCAAAGATACCTACGTTTGTGAAGGGACAACTATTTTTGTGCTCATCTTCTTCATATTGTATCCATAAGGGATATCTACCATGGCTACCATGTGATGTATCAAAATCTCCTTAGCTTGTGATAGTCCTTTAGTTAGGAATGAAATAGCCAACCATTTTTATCCTTGCTCTAAGCTAACAAATCTCCTTGGATTAAGGCTCCTTAACTGGACCATCTTGTTCCTCTTCTAAGCTCTAATAGTTTGGAATTTTTACTCCAAAGAATGTGTATTGGAGGAAATAATACACCTATAAGATTTGATAGAAGGATCTGCCTCTACCACCAATTTCTCCTCTTCTTCAATTGAAGCCTTGCTTTTAGGCTTCCTCCTATGTGCATATGGCTTTATATTGAAAACTTCTTCACATTTCCTATTGCAAAAGAGTAATTTAATTAGATAAATATCAATCTAACTTACTCAAACAAAATATTATCATAAATTAAATCTGATACCAAGAAGGATAACTTACAAATAATCTTCATAGAGTTTTCTTTCAATGTGCAATAAAGAAGATAAATCTTCATCACCATCTTCTAATCACTAGCTAATAGTAAGTTACATGTATGCATTGTCATAATGTAGAAGATCTTAGTTCATTGGAACTCTTTGCACATCTTGCCAAAGGTTAAATCTTTTATGTTGATGGCTAAAAGCACTCAAAGATTATTTTGTTGAGGATATCTTCAAGTCCCCGTAAATAAGGATTGTCAACTCCTCCCATTTCCTTGATTCACCACCAGACCTTGCCTTTTGCACTTTGTTCTCTTTCTTCTCTCACAGGTTAAAGATATTTTACTAGACCTCCTAGACTGCACTATTTTGGAAGGCTATATCAAAGACATTGTCATTGGTAATGATAGTCTTCTCAAGTCAAACCCATCTTTGTCTCCAAAATCTCTATAACAAGAGCCTTCTTCAAATTCTACAGTTTCTTGTGATGCTCCTCCACAAAACATTAGTATGAGTACTTGATCTTTTGGATCTGATTCATCTAAAGTTAAAACTACTAGTTAACGTTGTCATCCATTGCTTGGATCAAAGCCTCCATCATATCTAGGCTAACATAAATAAACATAATATAAAAGGAAGGAGCTAAACTTATTGAACTTGGCCTTTGCAGTGTGATTTCTCTCTCCACTCTCTTCCACCCAAAGGATATAGTATATTTACTTGTTGGGATCCAAAATGCTAAAGTTATGTATTGACTCTAGCTTCTCCTTTGAGTCAACCATCATTAAAAAGTTCCGAGAGTTAAACTTCATCATTCTCTTTGCAGAAAATTTACAAATCCTCATTGAACTAGCAAATTTGGAAAAGAAGTCAATTACCCTTTTCTTGGCACTTAATGTGGAAATATAAGGTGTGAATAATAATGATGACAAAATTTACAATGCATTGTCTCTTCCATACAACTGAAATCTGATTCTTGTTGAAACAAACAGAAATTGTACCAGCTCATCTCTCACCAGAAGTATATCTCTAATGATAGTTTGTACATACTAGAATTGTTTGAATGCTACATTATATACTAGAAGGAATGACAAGTCTGTATCAAGCAACATCAAGCATGAAAAAAGTCCAAAGTATCTGTCACTCACCCCCAAATCACTCATTTACTCTTTTGTCAAAGCTTCTCCACAATGCCTTACAAGGAAAGACTTCAACATTCATCGTTGTCAACATAAGAGATCCTTCACTAACAGTCATGCAATCTTTAGTAAATATGTTAAACCATGAATAAGGATACAACATTTTTATACAATTCCAAAATGCCTTACAAGGAAAGACTTCACCATTCATCATTGTCAACATAAGAGATCCTTCACTAACAGTCATGCAATCTTTAGCAAATATATCAAACTATAAATATGGATACTACATTTTTATACAATTACAAGACTAAAGGAACAAAGAGATAGTTTTTTAGATAGGTTCATAAACAGCAAAAAAAAATTTAATAGATACACAATGGTCCAAACATATAGAAACTATAAGGCTTTTACAGAGTCAAAATTATCATTCAAAACAGGATTAAACAAGGTAGTGTCATACTAAACAAGAGATTATTGTTGTCATTTGTCTATTTTGAGTTTATTTGAATTTTCATTCTGTTTACAAAAATATCAACTAGATAATATTAGCTTTATAAAAAATATTAATTACAACAATTCAAAAGAGAGTAATCGTAATCTAATATTATGTAGACCATATCACCTACGTGGTCATAGTATCTTACATGCAATAAGTTAAATGTCTCATTGCAATACTATCAAAAGTTAACCTTTTAGGTTTTCTTGTACAACTTGACTGGATTTTCCAATCATGTGTTAATATTATGTACGTGATCTTAAAGATTACAATTCAGAGATAGATGTAACAACCCCATATTTGGCACTTTGACATGAGGACCCCTTGACAACAAGAGTCAATTTACCCTTTGAAGTGCCCACCAGTCCTAAAGTCTACAAGTCCTACAGGATAATGGAGTTACAAGCAAGTAGAATTGTCATAAAATAATCACTATAATGCATATCAACTTAAAATGATCCATGTTAAAACATTAAACCTACCCATGGAACACATTGTTTACAAGCCAGAACTCACTCCTAGTAAAAACTCACGGATGTTTGTTGGTGACGTGGTACATGGATTGGACGAGTCCGTTTGCTAATTTGGGGTCGGGTAAGACAAAGTGCCTACCCGACCCCCAAGTGAGTAAAGTCTTTTTCTTTCTTATTTGGGGTCTTCCCATCCTTCACGTGTTCTGCGTGGTAGCCTTACTACTTCTCATTTTATCACTTCTATTCTATTCTATTCTATCCATTCAACTGAAAACTATTATTCTAATTATTGCTTGTCATTCAACCATACGACTTGCATAGTTCAGAGATATCATGAGTGCTGGAGGTCGAAGGGATGCTTTTCATTCAACTTGCATAGTTCAGAGATATCATAGGTGCTGGAGGTCGGAGGGATGCTTTTCATTCAATTTGAATAGTTCGGGATATCATAGGTGCTGGAGGTCGGAGAGGGTTGCTTTTCATTCAACAGTACGATTTTCATAGCAGCTCAAATATCCTAGATGCTAAAGTGTGAACTTTTTCGACCAGCTTAGCCCCATTTTACCCCTGTACCCCTATGTCTTTTCCTTGTCCGGCTTATGGGTTCTTCCCATCCTTCGAGTATGATCTTATTGAGCTTTTCATTCAACTGAAAGTGAAAAACTGCAGTATGAATATGCCAACCGTATAGGTGATAAACTTTGATTACCGTCGACTATGTATGTCAGTAAGCCAGAAGGATCGGGTAACTGTATCAATGTGAGAAGACCCGTTCAAACAAACAAGGGAGAGACAAAAGAGGGACTGTATCAATGTCCAACACTCCAGCTGAAACGTTATTTCACATATTACCTATACTGCAAATGACTGTACATCAACCACTGAAGCAAGTAAAGGATCATGTCTGCTCACGCTGACTTGATCCAGAACAGTTTCTTGGATGACGTAGGAGGGATATGAACAGTTTGAGTATTCTTAAAGGCGATTGGAGCCCCAGTCAGATTAAAGAGTGACGAAACCCGCGGGAAGCATCCGGTACTCCCGCAGAAGTCTTCCCCGAATCATCAGATCTAGTGTCTTCTGCATCTTTGGCATGTACTGTACGTAATAGAGGAAGTCAACGCTGTAATTTGCAATTGTGTTATGTGGTCGAGAACACCGCAAAATACTCGCAAGCACGTTTGGTAAGTATTGCTGTCAGTGAACAGTGTGGCTATCACAAGCACCAGTCTGGCATTTGCAATTTGTGAAGAGGTAAAACTGAGCACCTTATGCTTTCCACAGAATGGCTCGTGACCAGCCTACCCAACGTTAAGGATAGTAATCTGTGCGCTGGAGTACGATGAAATTATGGAGCCATATCAATAGGGGTGACGGCTGATATGTTCCACCATACGCAGAGTCATTCAATATCTTTCCTCGGAACACACGAACACCCTTTGCGGTGGTCATAGTAGTGAAGCAGTTTTATTTAAGACGACCTCGAGAGAACTGTGAATGTTTGCTAATGAGCGTCGATTACGATTGTGTTCCCCATTTGGCTTCTCCTGACGACGATTAGCTTGATTAAGAAAGCCGTGGGGGTGACAGTTTTGAGTGCACACCCCAATGCACACTCAAAACTTGCCTGAGTGTTCATCGGGTTCAGGGTCAAGAGTGTAAGTGAGCTACGAGAGATTCGCAAACGACAGAGGTAGGGGACGGACTGACTCGAATCAGATGTGTCGAGCCCTAGCTTACACGTTCGTGTTGTGTGCCGTACTTACAAGGAACCATGTTGTGGAAGGACAGGTACCCGCCGATGCTCAGAAATTCTTCAATAACGCTGAACAATCTGTTAAGGATATCGCTGCTCAGGTACTGGTCAACTACCAGAACAGAGCAGGTACCGTTCTGCGCTCCCAACATGTAAGCTGGACGAGAATACGTTGTGAATTCGAAGAAGTAATATATGCGTAGTATAGCGCTGGTTAAGAAGAGTCGAATTAATGTAGAGGGAATCAGTTTCAGAACAAGAGAAGACAAACTTCTATTGGCAACAGACGTGGGGAAGCATTGCTTTCTGAGGGAGTAGGATGAACTTGCATGAGTTACAGTAGTTAAGAGTCAGGCATAAAAGCACAGAGCAGGGTTCTTAAACAATAGAGTCTGATTTCAATCCCGCAATCTCACCAACATCAGGTACCTGGATTCAGCGCAAGGAAGTGTGTTCAGGCTCCTATGGCCCTTTTCATACGTCTCTTGTGTTCTCCAGCTTTTCTGAGTGTTGATCTTGCTGGTCAATATCTTCACAGAATCATTGGCAACATGCGCGACGAGATGTTCAATTTTATCATGCGAGACCAAGGTACTTGGTCTGACGGATTCGGAGTGTCTCTCAATTCCTGGGCTCCAAGATTCAGTTTGTGGTGGTCCTCTTAATGGCTGCAAAAACGCGTCTGTGTCACACCGCAGTTATGTCCGGTGAGTTCCAACCCACTCTGCTTTGAACTGCAAACATTACGGTATTCAAGGGGAATCATTCATTCACATTTTCAAACTAAAGAAGGTGGATCAGGACACTTTTAATCGTTCGAATCTGAATTGCCTGGTGTTTCTAACGCAAATTCCAGAGCATCAAACCAGTAAATGATCAGACAGGCATATTCTTTTCATTCATTTAAATTTGAAATAAAAGCTTGTGCGTGCGCACATTCTTTCTGGGTCAAGGACAGATGAATGGACTACGAAGTGATGTTGGGCTCTTGGTGAACTTAAAACTAAATCTGCACTTTTGCACCTAGTCGTTACGTGATAACAAGTAAGTGTTCAGTGTAAAATTGGTGAGGAGAGGGGGATGACTGGAACTAAGAGATGACTTCCAATTTCAGGTATCAAATTTAGGGGAACTACCGTAAATCGTGGATACATATCACACTTTAGACATGTTTCTAATATTTTTCTTCGCACAAGAGCTTGTATAATATGAAACTATCCTGTGATTCACAGGCTCTCCCCGCAAGCGTCTCAGAACGACCTGTCTTGCAACGCAAAATTGACGATCTGCGCGCAGAATCAGCTGGAGGCGACGTTTGAGAAAGTGTATGCTGAGGACGGGGGTCCTTTTAACAAGTTATCGTGGTCGTTTTATGGAGCATACAATGGGATCTTCCGCATTTACCCAGGATTGGTACGACGCTGAAGTCTTAAAGTTGTGATCTCCTGACGAGTTTGCATGCATTTGACATTTTTTGATGGCGCTGGAGAGTCGGAGCAGTCTTCAAATACGTTTCGGTTCGCTCCTGGGCAGCAAAATTTTTCTTCTCTTATGCAAGTTAAAAGCTTGTGCGAATTTTGAAGAAAATAACTGACAGTTTGTGAAACATTGAGCATCTAGATTTTTCTTGCTATATACATTGGAGAACTTTTCAATGAGATTAGTGATTCAACCCAGCAATTCGAAGTTGAATTCCCTGCATGCACTGAGAGGGTAGAAAATTTCCTTCAGACATTTTGTTAAGAACCTGATAATTTTAATCACAGTGGGTACAAATACTCGCCTCCGAAAACTTCATCAGAAGCGAAATCCTGTCACAGTTTTCCTTCTTTAGGTAAGTATGTCGATCCATTTTACCACAGCCGTTCCTAATTTGCATCTCGGTTGTGTCAATCCGCAGGAGCTGCCTCCAGAAAATTGCAGCAATCTTAATTATGATCCAAGAAAGCGACCCTGGCAAGTAGTTCACCTTATAACCGCAAGACGTTTTGATACAATTAATTAGGAAGTAGTGAACGTGGTTGCATACACCAGGGTGTCTCAGTTTGCTTTCGCTGCCGTCTCTCTGACGGTTCTCTCTTCATCTTGGTGTAAAATTAGGTATCGAGCCACTCTCGGCGTCAGCAAGGATGTTATTGTTCTCTTGGATGCGGGTCGGTCGATGGCAAGTCCACTGGCACTAAGTGAAGGCCAAAAGATTCTGCTCACAGCTGCACAAGCCATGGTGAAAGAGTTTCTGGAAACTCTGAGTACAGACGATGTTGTCTCCGTGTATAGCTTCACGGACAAGGGGGCAACACCGGTTGGAAAGGTAAGTCTACCTCATGCAGATGTCTGCGTTTGAGTGATTGGGAGTGCAGCGTTCTTCACCATTGAACTCTAGTTAGTTGCGCACTCTGATTTAGTCAAAAAATCACCTTATTCAAACTTTGCAAAGGGTTAGCAGACCAACGCAAAATAGAGCTGAGCTCTTATTCCGAGATGACTTCATTGCCTTGCATGGAACATAAAAGGTCTTATTTTGAATGGTAACACTGCTAAAGTCTAGACTGTCAGCACTATGGCAAGTTTAGGGCTTGAACATATCAACATCAAAGTGGAAAAGCTCAAGTGACCCATGATTATTGCGTGTATGTAGATTAAAATTTCAGCCAACATTACAGCACCTGATCCTAATGTTTTGGAGTTGAAGGCGTCAATTGACGCCATTTCTCGAATGGTCACCTCGAATGGTCCACAAGCTAATTTGACCGCAGCATTGACCTCAGTTCTTGGAGAAGGTGGACAGCAAGACGATATTGCCAACTTGAAGGTTTGATTTCAATCAAGTGTCCATTTTGTGGTTATGAAACCAAACAAGCTTGCTGTCATCTGCATAGGGACGTCTAAATATGGCTGATGCATTTGCGTACCACTCTGCTTCACTGTAAATAATAGAAACCCATTCGCAAGCCAGGACAGACGAACCTTGGCGTATTGTGGGGTTCGCATAGTTAACCCTCCACAATATGAGCAGTTAGGCACTTTTCATAAGCCGAAATAGTCGCTGCTGTTGTATCCTCAACTTCCTGCGTCGTCAGCTAGAGCGGAAGAGCAAAAACCATGTCTGGCCTTTACAATTTGTACATCATCAATGAACTACACTCTCGCTCGAGAATGATTCTACGGATTGCGTCCTTAGAAGAACTTCGCTTTGTTTCAGGTTATATTAATCATCACTGGTGGAGAGCTAGCAGATGGACCTCTAATCGATCTTCCCCCCAACATTACCCAAGCTGTGAAGGACCGTCAAGTGAGAACATTCTTCTTCAGCTTGAGTGACGAGACAGTAGCTGACACTACCGACCTGAAGGCACTTGCTTGCAATCTTGGTGGATCCTATGAGCACATAGATCGCAATGGGATTCTTGACGATCCTATATCGGCGCTACATAACTTTTACAACTATGTGGCAAAACTTCGTTTCTCTCTCGACGACGAACGGGTGCTATGGGTCCCAAGTTACTCAGCTTTCACACTGGATTCGCCGGTGATGACAGTAACTTACCCAGGTACTGATTAGTTTCTGCAAAGATTTTCTCCTTTGAAATGGCGACATTATCCGATATACAATTTTCCAACTTGAATGCAAGCGTTTCGTAAATGGATGTTTCTGTTCGTAGCAACTCTTGAAGGTGAATTTTAAGTTTTTCTTCGTTGTGCAGTATTTGATGGCGACTTCTTTATTGGAGCAGTTGCACTAGATCTTATTACCGGCGCAATTGAAGAGAAATGGGGACTCCGAGTCATTGACGACTGGAGAAAACCATCTGTCAACATAGTAGATCGTGGCCAGCCCCTCAGCTGTAACATCAGTGTGGTATGTCTTCGAAATCCGCCAGTCCGACTCTAGCTATCGCATTTGTTGCCGACTTCAAGCGACTCCCGGATCTCTTGAAGACATTTCGTTTCCAAGTCGCCAAATAAGTGTCAGAGAATCAGCTGCTATAGGCTCCTACCCAAGGTCTAGAAACCAATGACATTCTGTGAACTTGTTGGACCCTAAGATGTCCGTATTTCACTTCTTGTCCACAAGAGCGTTGCCAAATTCTCTAGATAACCATTTACTGATCATAAAAGCACGTCGTCTGTATTAAAAATTGTGTAGGTACGTGATGCGACTGCCTGCTCAAACAACACCGTTCCTGGTGGAGGACTATGCTCTTTTGAGCCACTAGATAGTAAGGGGTACCTGGGACGTACATGCTGCGACAGTTCATGTGGCGTACCGACTGACCCAACGAAGGAAACATCGGGATCAGTCTTCGATAAAGCTGGCTCCAAAGCGGGAATTATTGGAGGTTCTATTGTTGGATTCTTCTTACTTCTTTTGGGACTATACTTGGCGAGGCGGAGGCTATGGAGATTATGCAACGACTGCATTATGGCGATTCCATCTTCAACAACAGGCAATCCTCGTCCTGAAGGCCCTTCACCACCTTCAGGGGGTCTCTCCTATGCTCACGTTTCACCAGTCGAACAAAAGGCCAGCGGAACTTCTCCTATCTCTAACAAGAAGTCTAAACCGCGATCCTCTCCAATCCCACATCCTCCAGGGTCGGGAGAAGGGAAAGTAAAAGCTCCGAGCGCTACAAGTGGTTATGACATTGCACTGTAGATAAAGACGCAACTGAATTCACATGTAGAAGCTTGGGATTGACTCCTGCAACGATGATGACAGTCATTAGCGTTCATAGCTTCTTTCCGGAGTACTGTGAGTATTCCCGATGTGGACCGTCTACCCTGTAAGTGTAAGTACGTGGAGCCAATCTACATTTTCTGAACTGATACCGGAACAACGCTAGACCTTGTGAACATCTTTCAGAGAGTGCCATTTGGATTCCACGCTTGTATCAGGGGGACAAGTACCAAATTTCGTGTAGGATATACATGTGCTTGGCACCGACCCATTTATCTCATTTCACTTTAATTTGGGACTATCTGCTTTGACAATAAGTACCCATCCGCCCGGACTACGGGGAGAGATCAATCACCACACGATCAGATACTGTACCATATGTAGAGTAAGTGCGGAGGCAGAAACGTCAAGAGCAAACAGAATGTAGAGCTAGTGGCTTTAAGCACCGTTATTTTTTCGCAAATTTCACACTGCTGGACATGTTCAAGAGAAGCGCTTGCAATGAGACGTAGCTAATAAGCTTTAGGTTCTAGTGAGTAAAACAGGTGCCCGCATTTCCTTGGCATTGAAATCTTCACATTACCTCAAAAGTCATGAAACTTTTCAACACCAGAGTCTACCTGTTGTACCCTCTTTGTGGATCTTCTACTTATGTATTACGTTTAGCATCTGGTTCGTAGTAGGGCCATACACCTTGATCTCATGACATTCGCAAAATGTCCGATTACTTTCTTGTCAGAAAATGATCGCAGATTCTTCCTACGACCATTTATCTTGATATGTCATTGCCATGGAACGTGAGTGGGACTAATAGGAAAATGGTACCACATGGTACTTGCATTACGTTCAATTGTTCAATTGGGAAGTGTAAATACCATTTCCATCACCTTGATTCAGACTAAAAACATGGTAATATTTCCAATCACGATATGTACTTTATGTTGAAATTGCATTTCAAATAATAATACATGTGGTATGGTCGTGGAGGTTGGTATAGCTACTCCAGTATATTATAGAAGTTAGGTTTGTACAAAACACCCAACGATGGCATTAGATAGAGCTAAAGCTCCGGTATTTATATATAGGTTTTACCTTTTAGTGTGAGGAGTTTCCGTTCCATCAAAATGCTAGCGTCTTAGTTAAGAAGGGTTGGACAGCCAAAACGAATTAACAGTCGACAGAGGCAAGGCAGATCGACACGTCCAAGTGTTCCATTAAAATGTCGAAACGTTAAACCCACTGAACCAACTAAGTGTAATATCAACCTCTTTTTTTTGCATTTATAGACACATTTTCTAGTAGCGCACTTTTCTGGCACTCACATTCGATGGTTGTTGTTTTTGGCAAATGAATTGTGTAAGGGCATTCCGAATATTTCCATACTTGCTCATTTGGGGAAGATTTGACACACGGTAGCAAAGGCAAGACTATGTAATAGTACAAAAGGAGAGGAAAATGCGTGTATATGATAGCACAGAGGATTGTAAGACCTCACCCCAAGCTCCACAAAAACACAAAAATTGCAAAATGGAACTTAGCTCCAAAAGCTTCCCATTTATTGAGTTTTCATATGGTATTAAAGATATCATAAAAATTTTAAAAGTTATATAGCGTACAAATCTATAGAGTATCTAAATAAATATCATTATATCATCAATGGACTGTAATACTAACTGATACTATCTATAATGGAGAGTATCAAAAGAGTTATTGAGAAACTAGTATCAAAAAGCATTACATTAAAAGTTATTGAACCACCAATTGTTAAACTAAACAGAATAACCAAGTGAACACGATCCCACACATTGAGAATATAATCACATCCACGGTGTTAATATACAAAAGACAAGAAATATTGTACTTAACAAGTACAGTGCACCTTCTTGAAAGAATTACAGAATTAATAAGAAGGGCAGTGCAATCTAGACGTCCAATGAGAGATCTGGACCTTTGATAGAGGTTCCAGAACCAGACGGAGGGTTCAAATCTTCCTAGAGTACGGACCTCGCAAGTTCCGGATGTTATGAGATCCGGACCAATATCTAAGATTGCGTGTTTATTAAGATCTAGACTAGACTTATCTTGTATAGTTACATATAAGGTCTTAGTGATGATTCTCTCACTGTCTCTCTCTCTCTCTTGATTATATATATATATATATATATATATATATATATATATATATATATATATATATATATATATCATTTCTTTCACATATCTCAAAGTCCTTCAAAAGGAATCAAGAGTATCTTGATATATTAAACTTCATTCAAAGTTTTATATTTTCTCTAAACAACCGAATCTGACATAGCATAACAAGTCAAGTTCTCCCTTGATTGGCACATTACCAGTTTTTCAAATTCTGCAGTACAAACTATGTAACCCTGATCCACGGCAATTGATAATTATATTTCCTCCCCATTAGTTTATCCTTCACATATGGTTGTAAGGACTCGTTCTGTTTGTAAACTTGAAAATGAATCTTCATTGTATCCATTTCATAAAACCACACTATATCATAGTAAAATTGATAAGGAGAAAATTGTCGAGAAATAAAATATATATCCAAGCTCAAAATCAACAGATAACTTTCCTTTGTGACCTTTTAGATTAACAAATTCTTAAATTTTTGTAAGAATTTGTTATACAAATACATCCTTATCCTCCCCTTAGGTTGAGAATTCTATCTACTCATGATCATTGGACTGCTCTTTCTCTTACCTCTTTTTAGTCCTCCAACTTGCCAAAGCTCCGTCATAAGACCTGGGTCTTAGATATGCACACATAAGGTCCAAAGAAAGAGAAAGGTTTGGCAAGTAAGAGGACTAAGAAGGAGGTAAGAGAAAGAGTTGTCTCTTTTTGGGCTTCTCCACTCTCCTCCCTTTGGGCGTACCGTTTTGTCTTCCGTCTCCGGATCCGCATGTCTCTCGTTTGGGTCGATACAAGCCTTATCTCTCGAAACCAATATATCAGTCTTCCCTCATCTACCAATTTATTAGTCTTTCTTTTGAGCCAATCGCTCTTTCGTCTCACTTAATTCTCTTCTTAAGTAAATCCTTCAATCTCCCGTCAAGACATCCTCCATGTACTAAATTTTGTAGTTTTTAGTTGTACTATAAAATTTGAAAACTGAAAATGCAATATCTAAGTTGTTGACAATAAAGCATTCTCCACTTGATAGAGTCATTCCTTACTAACACTAGTGAGCAGTTTCTAATGGATAATATCAATCCTCATGAAAATTATTATATTCCTTTGTATAAGCTAGGCTTTATGACTTTTGGAGGTTATAGAAACATAAATATTATTATATATATATATATATATATATATATATATATATATATATATATATATATATATGAGTCAGTGATGGTTCACTCATAATTATCTATTTATTCTTTGCACAAGGCTCTAGAGCTCCAACCCACATATGACATAATTTAATGTTTTGCCTTGATAGTTCTGTATAATTTATATGAAAGTATCTCAAGATGAACAATATAGATCTTAACTGGACCTTTCTATTTTAGCTCTAGATCAATAAGAAAATTACATATTTTTCTTAATGATTTGAAATCTGATGTAAGTGTTCTCATGAAAACCATTCACTTAACAAAATCATTTTATTCTTGCTCCACTTGATACCTCGACACATCCAAAATTCCTTTTCAGTCCATTCTAATCGACAAATTGATTTAGGAAATATTTATTGATTTTCATCTGTATGTTAGTAGAAAATATATTACTCAAAAACAAGCAAAAATCTGGAGTACAATCTAGAATTAACCCTTCCATCGAATAGTTTTGGATAAAGAAACAATATGACTTGCTTCTTTTCTAGATATCACTCATTCCAATTATAGTTGAGCATCCATACAATCTAGAATTAACCATTCCGTAAATAGTTTTGGCTAAGGAAAAAGATATGACTTGCTCATTTTCTAGACATCACTCATTCCAATTATAGTTGAGCATCCATACAATCTAGAATTAACTCTTCCGTAAAATAGTTTTGGCTAAGGAAAAAAATATGACTTGCTCTTTTTCTAGATATCACTCATTCCACTTATACTTGAGCATGGCCTCAATGCTAAATGAGATGTTCAATTTGTTGTTGCAATACTTATCTCATATGTTTGCAAATTATATTATATTATATTATTACCATAACTGTTAAGTGAGTAAATAAAATTAAAGTACAAGTATATAAATACTGAACTAAAGATTTATTTCTCTCTGACACAGACACACATATATATATATATATATATATATATATATATATATATATATATATATATATATATCTCCCAATGATTTAGAGGAATCTTTTTAAGAGGACCATCGGCTCTTTCCATTCTTGCTCTTATATCAAAATAAAAAACTAAAAAATGAAAGAGATAAGTAATGAAGATAAAGAGGAAGAGTTAGACCAAGAGCTAAATGGAATGAGCTCTTAATGACAAGGCCTAGGCTTGGAGATGAGTACAGGCTTGCTTATTAACAAAATTTGTCATTAACTTTCCAGCCAAAGTTACTCAATTCTTATGAAGGTACGTCAACACTTTAGGTTCTTGAATACCTTACTAGTCACTTTAATCCTTGATAAGCCGCTAAGTATCTTCATTATATTTCTTAATAAAACTTTTAAGGTTTTTCTAGAGTATCTTCTAGAAGTTTCTTGTCCCTTATGATAAAATTATACTCTTAAGGTAAATTGGTCTAGTACTATTACAAAAACTCATTATAGTGGATACTCACAAGTATAGAAAAATGTGATCTACCAAGACATTATGAGTACAATTATTGATTGAGACTCAAAAATCTCCAATGATATTACTTAATCTCCCACTAGAGAATATAAATAACACAAGAAAAAAATATTTTCTTCCATAAGACATAAGACTAGATAGAAGAAGCAAGGCTAATGCAACTCTATTATACTCCAAGCATGACCTAGAGTCCAATACTATCACAAAAGAACCTATATTATATTGCATTAGAAACTCCTTTTTACCGCATAATGTGTATGGATCCCTCCAAGGCTATAGCAAAATTTCCAACTTAGAATTTAACTGTCAATAATCTAGCTACAACCTCCTCACTTTTTTGCATGCCACACCCTAGTATAATGAAGACACAATGTTGGGGGTAAGAGGAGCAATAACTATACCAATTCCCAAGCAGAAATCTTCTCTAATCTCATCATTGAGTGTATATGAGAACAAGTGAAATAAGCACAAGCAGCTCGGATAACTAGTTGTGAATAGCACTAAATGCAAGTACATAGATTGCAGACCACTTCCACAACTTTATCAATATACCATGAAGAAGAATAAACTATGGGATAAAGATGACCTTAATAATAGTAGATATCACATATTTAAATCTTGATACCTATCTCAGAGGAATATTTTGAGTGGTCCAATTATAATTGTTGCATATCTTTCCGTTATGAGATTTATCTTCTAAAAAAATGTAATCCTTATGTATTGGTCACATATAAGTACTTATCACTTCTAAGGTAAAGAGACTATGGCGTATCGTGCATAATGCATCAATTGCCACTCAACACCAATATGAATTAACCTCCTAACCAGTAAATTCTTTTTGTATTTTTCTCATATCAACCTTTGCTTTATAAAAAGTAAAGAGTATGTAGCATATTTCTAATGTAACATTTGCTGCTCTAAGCAGTCTCCCGGGAGGAGAGGCACAAAATACTCCAATATCCAAATTTTTAGTTCAAATCTACAACCCTACTGGCACTCCGATATCTCAGTTTTTGGAATAAAGACTCTTAAAACTCTTAACATTTAAAAAATCACAACTTCCTCTTCTCATCTCTTTAACTTTCTAAGGTGGTTCAATCAAATCATAAAAAAATAACCTTACAATAAAACCACCTAGTATTTTATAAAATCTACATACACAATTTAAACTTCTGATATGAACCTCCAGAACCATCTATTGTATATAAACAAGAATGGAACAAGAATTGAAAACATTAAAGAACCTTGTGAACAACTTTAAGACAGTGCTATTTGGATTCCACGCTTGTATCTGGGGAACAAGTATCAAATTCGTGTGGCATGTGCTTGGCATCCATTCATCTCATTTCACATTCATTTGGGATTATCTGGCTTTGAAGATAAGTACCCATCCGACCGGACTATGGGAAGCGATCAATTAGCACATGATCAGATACTGTACCATATGTAGAGCAAGTGCGAAGGCAGAAACACTCAAGAGTCGCAAACAGGTGCCGAGCCATTGGTTTCAAGCACCGTTATTTTTCCCTAAATTTCTCACTGCAGGACATGTTCAAGAGAACCGCTTGCAAAGAGACAAAGCTACTAAGCTTTAGGTTTTAGTGAGTAGGACAGGTGCCTGCATTTTCTTGGCTACGAAATCTTCATATGACGGTTGTCATGAAGTTTTCCAACACCAGACCTTACCTCTTGTACCCTGTCTACCCCCTTAATGATGTCTTTTGCTCATCATCCTTTTGCGATATACTCGGGAGAGTGTGTAGAGAGGAGAGGGAGAGATGTGAGAAGAAAGATCTATATTTTCTGAGTGCTCTCTAGCATATAACATTGGAGTGAACAGTAGATTCTCTTCTCTCTTCAATTTAGGTTTTATTGGTACTAGATTGAAGACTACGGAGAATTGAGTAGAAAGTTATGAGGATTTTTAGTGTTTAGAATGATCATTGTCCATTGAGAGTGATGGGTCAAGAATTTTAGTCTTTAATCTTTTTTATATGATACATATATCTTGGGATTTAGTTTAAAAATTTTAGAAATGAAAATTGAAAGTTATGAGAGTTTATAGTTTTTAGGGTTTTGAGAGATTATATTTTCTTACGTGAATTGGAATCTGAGGAGTTGTGGTTTTGTAAGTATGGAAAGATATAGAGAGGGGTATCATGTGTTTTTATCTTTATTTTTGTGCTAGCCATGGTTACACTTTCCCATGTGGGGTTGCTCAGAGCGGCTTAGGATACACCATGCCCAATGTGTCACCAACGCTTTACCTCCCAAGGAGTAAAGACCCATGTGAGAAAGATGCACAAGGACTATGATTGGATCACTTGGTATACTCATATGAGGCGAGCAATCGCATCAACAGCAGTGACACTTGGGTTTACACACGCTTCTTCTATCCCTTCGTTTATACTTCCAAGGATACCGATCGAGTCGTGGGAGTGGTTAGCTACTCAATCGGGTTGCATTTTAGGGTTATTTGAGACTAGTTTTCCATGTCTACGTCTATTCCATAGGCTACCCGCACACTCCATGATGAGGCTAGACATGGTTTTTGCTTACCACTTGATTGTTTGGCACGTGATCACTTGGATGAGTTAGCATGACTCTTATTCCTCTTACTCCCTTGATGGTGTCTTTGTTATGTTAGAGGGGGACATGCGGGGCATAAAGAGATGGTTGCTACATTTTTTGATTCTAAGCGTGGGATTGAATGGCCCTTCAAGAGGAGTGTGTTAGGACTACACATTTTAGGAGACAAGCTTTGCCATAGGATACCACAAAGTCCACTCGATTACGATGGTTTAGGACATTGGGTTAGGTGGGAGAGTTTAGTAGAGCAACACGAGCACTACATCCTTTGTTTATGGCGAGTCTTATTGATGAGACTATCTCTTCCTATGCTCACTACATCATATAACAATAGAGGGACTACCACAAGAGGTCTTAGATTATCAGCTTGAGTAGTCTTTATGTCTTGATAGGTCGCTTTTTGCACAAGCATTGTGCATTGCCCCTTGCCTTTCCTCAAGAGGCTTCTTAGAGATGGTTTATGAGCACCTTAGAGATTGCTTTTAGGCAGATGATCCTTCTAGTGGTTTTATTGTGTTGTTTTGGGTGGTTGTAGGTGGAGCGAGAGGAGACATTCCTATGTTTGTTAGTAAGGTGTTAGGTGCTAGTCGACTTCTTGAGATGGAGAAGGATATGGGGGGGCATTAGACCAATTGCTATTGGAAAGATCTCTTTGCATTTGGTTAGTTGTACCATTATCCTTCAACATCATTTCACTTTTGACAACACCTTAGTCCATATTAATTTTAAGTAGCTACACTTGGAGGATGTGAGGCTATATCTCTAGGCATTAGGGCACTCTTAGATCCATCCGGAGTGGATCGTCCTCTGGGTGGATATTGAGAATGATTTTAATAACATCTCACAGGCATCTATCTTTAGAGAGCTTAGGGAGGCCGGTAGATTCTTGGCAAGTCTTATTTCTTTTGTGTGGTTTTTTATGGCTCTCATGCTTCCCTTTACTACCTACATGATTGTTCACAGTCTTGGAATCAACTATTGGTACATGTTAGAGAGATCCTTTAGGGGGACCCTTATTTTCCATGGTTCACTTTAGAGTTCTCCTATCTACTACTTTGACCATGCCATGTTGTGTATTTCCTTTCTTGGTACATGATACACACATTGTGGGCCATGTAGATCAGATTAAGCAGGCCTTTGACTACTTGACTATCGAGCTACATATACTAGGCTTGAGAATCAAGGTGTCAAAGTGTAGGGCATGGTCCCTTTGGGTATCCTTTGTCACCTTGAGCTTCTAGAGGGGTGTATCACATCTACGGATGGACTATATGTTCTTGGAGTGCCAATAGGATCCAAGGATTTTTTCACTCGCTTCTTAGATGTTGTCCTTGCAAAGAATGTTCTCCATGTGGATGACCTTCTATTACTAGGAGATCCACATGTAGCATTTGGTATACTCTCCTCTAATATTGCTCGTTGACCATCCTACCTCATTCATACAGTTCTTCCCTCCTTGTCCTTCTTATGACGTTTGAGAGCCTTTGATAGGAGGATTATGGGAGTCTTTGGTGATATTATTGGACCAAGGACATTTGAGTGTGTGATAGGGGATTTGGCATGTAGATAGACAACTTTGCCAATCTCATGTGGAGGGGTTGGGTTGCTATCTATGGAGGAGACAACACCTCTAGCATTTTTGGGTAGTTGGGCTCTCTTGGCACCCTTACTTTCCTCTCATTTTGTGGTTGTTGATAGGCCGGTTTTGGATACTTATGTGATAAAGGTGGAGGGCGGATCTTTTTCTCTCCAGATGTATTGCGGGAGATAAGAGATAGTCTATTTCCACGGGCATGAGAGGACTTTCCATCTTTTGCTTCACTATTGTCATATTGGACTAAAGATTTATAGTCTTCCTTGATAGAGTGACAATGTGAGCATACATTACATTTTCTCTTAGTTGACTCGTCCATTCCTCATGCTACTAGAGCATGTATTTGCTCTCGCTCTAGCAAGGGTGCATGCTCTTGGATCCTAGCTTGATCGTGCATTAGGGCATTCCGACTTACACCATCTACTTTCTCTACAGCGATGGGGTTTCTCCTAGGTTTGGTCCACCCATCTGCATCTTCATTACTCACTTGTGAGTATGGTTCTACACTAGATGCAATAGTGGTCCATATGACATGGTGTCCTTTTGGAGGATAGAGAATAGCTACCCATGATGCTATTAGGGACATAGTGTTTGCTATGGCACGAGAGAGTGAATACTTGGCTTGGAGGGGCATTCGTATGCTTTGCAGATGACACATGTCAGTGCACACTTATACTTGGTCCAAGATATCAGATGATAGTAGTGGATGTCGTGGTTACGGACCCTACGCAAGATACAATTTTGGAGGGAGTGATTACCCATCTCCTGGATGGGCGGCGAGAGCAATAGCAAGTCGCAAGGTCTCCAAGGGGCATGTAGTGAGGTCACCTCTTTGTTCCACTAGCCTTGGAGTTATATGGACACGACTTGGACACATTTGTGGGGAGTGCACTAAGGCTTATCATGTTAAATGCTAGAGATTACCACTCTCACTCTCATACTTTATAGCATATTTTAGACAAAACGTGTGTACATTGCTCTACAGAACACAATGGTTGGTGTAATCCATAGGAAAGCAATTACATTAGATGATGTTTCTTCATATATTCACATTTGTTTGTCCGACTTGCATAGCTCGGATATTTTAGGTGCGGTAGTGCAAATTTTTCATATAGACTCTTTTAGAGCTTAGCCCCATTTTACCTTTTTGTTTCTCCCTTGTATGGCTTGATGGGGTCTTCCCATCCTTAGTTTGTTCAACGCGATCGCCCTTGTTCATTTTATGAATCTTTTATATATATATATATATATACACAACGTGTAGCATCTGGTTCGTCGGAGGACCATACATTTCGATCTCACGACATTCGCAGAATGTTCCATGACTTTCTCGTCACCAACGATCGCAGATTCGTCGTACACCTATTTATCTTGATCTCTCGTTACCATGGAACGTTAGAGGGAATAAAGGAAAAATGGTAAGACACGAAGATGGGATTAGGTTCAATTCAATTGGAAAGAGTAAGTACCATTTCCATCACCTCAATTCAGACGAAAAGACTGGCAAATTTCAAATCAATAACATTGCCCGCAAGATTTCAAGGTAATAACGTTGAATCGCAAAACTGACTTTAAACTGGAGCTTAGGAGTAATTACACGTGTATAGACATTATATGGTGAGTTTCGCCAAATTCATGAACATATAAAAAACTAGCCTTTTGTGCGTTATCCGCGAGCTTGCACAGGGAAACTTCTGTCGCTTAGAGAAATTTCTCATCCGGATCAAAATTATCGGCACCATCCGCAAATCTCTAGAGTATCTATGGATTCTATTTAGTTTAACAATTGGATGGTTCCCTAATTTGTAATGGTGATATTTCCTTAGATACTCGGTTACCCTAATTATCTAGATTCGAGTGTTTTCTTGAATTCCGGTAGAAAATCAATCAATTCTACACAACCATATTATTCTTGCTCCACTTGATACCTCCACCAAGATTTTCCAATTTACTCTTATTGCCTTGCAACAAATAAATTTAAGGATCATCATATATATGTTACTCTATGCATAGTACGACATATATCATAAGCAATCCCATATATATTACTCCCAATCAAGCAAAATTTCTCCATACAATCTAAATTAACTCCCTGTCAAATAGTTTTAGCTAAGGAAAACAACGTAACTGGTTCTTTTCTAAATACCACTCATTCCACTTAGGGTTGATCATGCTACCAGTTAGGTTGATCATGCTAAGATTTTCAATTTATTGTTGCAGTACTTATATCATATTTTTATCATTATGTTTATTATTACCATCATTTATCAAAGTAAAAAATAAATCACATTACAATTCAAAATAAATATAAGTACTTAACGCAATAAATATAAGTACACTTGCACACAATAACTATAAGTACTTAACGCAAATTTGATATAAAGATAATATCCCAAGAAAATTTAACCAAGATGAGATACTATAAATTGGTGAAAATGGGACTAGGATATCATATATAGACATAAACATCCTAATGATTTAGAAGAAATTGTTCAACAGACCATAGATTCTATCTATCTTATTCTTGCTCTTATATTAAGATAAAAGACTAGAATCAAAGAGAATTAACCAATGGAGATAAAAGAGAAGAGTTGAACCAAAAATTGAATGGCATAAATTCCTAATGCCAATGCCTTCACACGTTAAAGCTTTCTTATTAGCAATTTTTTTTTTCTTTTTAGCTAATTTACTCACCCCTTACAAAGGTTACTCAGGACCTTAGAGCCCAAGATGGTTTTTAGTATGTTACTAGTTTATTTAATCCTTAGTAAGCTTGCTAATTAACTTCATTGGAATTTTTTTATGAAACTCTTTAAGTTTCTCTAGAGTATCTTCTAGAAGTTTCTAATCATTTATATGATAGAATTATATACATTTTAAGATAAATCAGTCTAATCTATTACAAAATCTAGAGGTATAGAAAAGTATAGAAAAATAGATCTATCACAATTATCTATGATTGATTGAGAATCCAGGATCTCAAATGTTATATCTTGATCTCACACTATAGATTATAATGGACAGGAGAAAAAAATATTCTTGTCCATAAAATTAGTACTAAATAGAGGATATATGGCTTATACAACTCTACTGTACTCCAAAGCATGACCTAGAGTCCAAAACCATCACAAGCAAACCTTAAGTATCATGTATTACAAACTTCCTTTTATCATATGTAATGTGTGTGGACTCCTTCCGCGCAACATCTCCAACTTAGGATTTAGTTGCTAATAATCTAGCTACCACCTCCTTATGTTTTACATGCCAAACCCATAGCAAAAAACTTCTCTAATCTCATCATTGAGTGTATATGAAAACCGGTGAAATAAGCACAAGCATGGAACACTAGTTATCAATAGCAGTAAATAGCAGGTGTGTGGATTGCAAACTGCATCCACAATTTTATCTATTTACCATCGAGATGAATAATATACGGGATAACATAACTTTAGTAACCTTCGTAATTCTAGATCCCATTGATTTTAATCTTGTTAACCCACTTCATGGGGATATTCCAAATGGTCCAATTATAATCGTTGCATACTTTCCAATATGAATATTTATCTTCTAATAATTGTAATTTTACGTATAGGAGTGCCAGTATTTGAAACTAAAACTTTGGATATTCGAGGATTGCATGCTACTGTAGTTCTCCTTATGCTAATTCATGTTTGCTTCTCTATAAATTTGCTTAGAGCAAAAAGAAATACATTCTTATACATGTACCGCATACTCTCAACTTTATATAAGGTAAAAGTTGACATGAGAACGATACACAAAGATCTTATTGGTTAGGAGGTAGATTCATGTTAGTGCTGCTGCCTTGAGTGGCAAGGGGGGGCATTATGCACAATGTGCTATAGACACTTTACTTAGAAGGGATAAAGATATATCTCAGTTTTTGGAGTAAATACTAACCCTTAAGACTCTTAATATTTAAAATACTCAAAACTTACTCTTCCATCTCTTTACTAAACTGGCTCCCAATCAAATCCTAATAAAAGAGTCTCACCGCAAAACCACATGTCCAGAAACCATATCTATACAATCTATGCACACGATAAACTTCTGATATGAAATCCATAAACATTCGTTTGTATATATTGGAGCAAAAATTGAAAAAAGAAGAAGATAATTAACTATTCACTTGATTCATCACTCTGATAATTTTCAATTTGATAGTACTGTCCGATCTCTCATCACACTCAAGCACTCTCGTCTCCTCTCCCCTCCTCTCGATCGATGTGTTATTCTACTTTCCATCTTAGAAGGTGTGATTAGGAGGTTTCAACTGCGATTTTAAGGATATCTATAAGAACCCCCCAAAAAAACATTTCTCATATAACTCCTATCGGTGATTTTACGAATTGAACCTTTACATTTACATCATGGTACGTCTCTCCCCGTTCCTTATAAAATATTTCCGTATTACAGAGAAATAGAGAAACGAAACGACCGCGTAGAAAAAACGAAGGATAGGAAGACCCCATCAACCCTTACAAGGGAGAAAAAAAAATAAAAAAAATAAAAAAATGGGGCTAAGCCAATCTGCCATATCGCACCTAAGATATCCGAGCTATTATAGAGAAATATGGACAAGTGAATTCATGTGCACTCACAATTGTTGCTGTTCTAACTTTTTACATGTACCTTTTCTTTTGAATCGACTTAACGCGTAATTAATTGTAAGCAAAACTGTACTAAACCCCATGTTGTAAGGTGAAATTAGAACTAATCTCCAACTATCTGTACCTTGCACGAGCACTATCTATTCGTAACGTCTTCACTCACGTCTAGAGCGTTTTGAATTGCCGGAGCATTCCCTTGACTTTTGCAGTCAGTCACTGAGTGTGACATGAACCACCAAATACTGGGAGTCAAATAAGCGGACTAATAAGCGGCTTACCGTGTGGCAACTGAAAGTCCGAACTCATTCACAGTGAGTAGAAAGTAAAGCAGGGAATGATTTTGCTTTCCCAGTCCGTTAAGTCAGAACTCAAAGAATCTCAGCAGCAAAGATGCGTATTGACCGAACCTTAAATGTTGCCTTTGAAGCGAACGGTCGATGAAGCAGATTCTTAAAGCCGTTTTACAGGCTTTGGCAACAAGGACAGGCCAAGCCAGACTTGATTCTTCGAACATTTTGAGCAACTGTCGGTGATCTCGAAGTGCCAAGACCCCGCCGGGCCGCTCCGTCCAGTTGAGAACCCGTGACTGTGGAAGCGCGTGGGCCCGTTCTTCCTTTAACTGCGGTCAATCAACTGGGCAGTTGGAACTTATGGAAACGTGTTCTTATTGCTTTGGAACTGCACACTGTGGCGTCGAGAACGCCTGCTGAAACGCGTGCGGTGAGTAGTCGGCCCATTTGCTGTATCATTAGAAGCTAGCACAACAACGCGTTTGGAAAGCCACCCGGAGAGTGGACGGACTTTGAATAGACGAAGAGTATCTGGGTCCTAAGCGAAGAAGAAGTCACGGGATTAGAGAATGGTACCTTGCCTTGGGAGTCAGATGATTTTCTTGTGATGTGATCAAAGCGTTGCAGCAGCAGCTGCTCCAGGTCTCTGTACCAAACTTGAATCAATCTTGCTTCTCTACCGCCAGTGTTTCACATTTATTATCGATTGTAGAATTGGGAGGTGAATCCATGCATAGCCCGTTAGATTACAGAAGTCCAGACTTCAGATCAGCTACACGGATTTAAGGAGTTGCAATTGTCTATTGCTTGAGGGTAAACAAGCGTCGAATTGCAAGGGGAAGTTCAGGAGCGTTTTAATTCGGATCGATTGAAGACGAGTTTGATTCGGTGCTGGAGGCATCGATAGAGGATGTCTGTGCAATCTGTGGGGAAGCTGAGTTGGGAATTAGTGGGATTCAGTTTCGGGATGGTGATGAGGTTCCTGGGTCGGTATCCAGAGACAGCTCGGTCATATTACAAGCCCCCGGAGGACGAAAATGGAGTCCATGCTAGGAGTATGAAACACGAACATGGGATTCATGCACTGTTAGATTTGACATACTCTCACGTTCACCCGGTTGAAAATCATCGAGAAAACTATAGAGGCGATACAGGTGAGCGAGCTGTTAGTGGCGGTGTTTCGCGACCAATTTGGATGGCAATTCGTTTCGAGCGAAAGCAAGAGGGCAGAGACGAGATTATCCAACCTCATTGGATTGTCTGTCCTCATTAAGGAGATTGTAAAGAACAATGATCCCAAAATCGTTTAGATACAGACAGGAATTCAAGCAGGAGTTTACAGGAACTCAAACAGGAGTTTCTGCAACAACAGTGTATAAGTACTGCAATGCACATTTTTGGTAGCAGGATCGCCTGATCGGTAGGAGTAGGAGAAGCTAGGAAGAATATGTTCCATGTTCATCCTCAAGAGGCCTCGGCTGGACGGAGTGATTACTTACCTTGGGTTTGTTGTTACGTCCGCAGGCACTCCTTGAGTTCCGGATGAAAGAAGCTCAACTTCAAAGGAGGGCCACGAACTTAACGTGCAAAACTAAGGCATTCCAAAGCCTCAGGGTCTTAGTCGGGATAAAAAACCACACATTTACGCCTACGATGGAACTGCACGATGTCATCCATCACCGATTCTCTAGGTGTGTACTCAAACCTACAGTAGGTTGTTGGTACAGTTCATCACCTCGGCGTCCGAGTGAAGGAATCGAATGCTGATCACGCTATCAGCAATCGGAGATGTATTCACTCCACTAGTACTCGTCATCAATGATTCCTCTGTTTTGTAGCATATGCCATCTAGTAGACAACCTATTTATTCTCTCACGTTCACGCGAGAATACTGGAAATGGAAGTCCAGCAGAGAAGGAAATGCAAAGGCTAAATATAATAGGCATGTTAGAATGAGAATCACGCACCAGCATGATCGATGTATGCTTGAGATGTTGGAGAGCCAACCACGGCAGGTACAGACGCAATGCACATGATGTGAAAAAAATGTATGTTAGACGTCAGTAGATTAAATTAGATGGGGATTCTGCTGTACGTACAATTGCAATTTCTCCATATCTACACAGCAGAAGCCCCACCCCAGAGTAAATAGCAGCACACATTAGTTCGACCTCCTCTTAACGCTTTTGTTAATTAGAAATAAGTACACCCAAGGTAGGAATATCCTTGAGAGTGTATCGGCCGAAGGTTTTATTGTTCCCTGAGTTATTAATTTGATTGTTGGTTATTAGTATTATCTAATTAATTGTTCACTGATCATGGTGACATGTGAATTGACGTTGGTTGGAATTCATCTTAGTTGCAAAGTGCATTATGCTCCAAACTCATCGGATCGGCTTCCCTAGTATCTCTCATCTTTATGAAAAGTATGCAGTTTTCTTAAAAATCTTTCTAAAAGTACCAATCATATGTGTCTACACTCCAATCCTTGACAATCCATGTTATTCTTTGCTTTGCTTCTTAATGCACTTTGATTATTATATGTGCAAATGTTTGATAACATTATGTGATATACCGTCTCCACTTTGTTAGGCCAATGCATGCCCATATCCATGTCATATGAATGGCGAAGGAAGCAAATAGCTCTCTTCATAGTCATGGTCATTTGAATGGTGTAAGTAGCAAATAGCTCTCCTCATAGTCATGGGGATGAGGTCTCATGGTAGTATACTTTGGAGCTTTGGCTCCGGTGGTCCTTAGTTTAACTTAGAGTTTTTTACATCAAGGCAATCCATTTCTATTGGGACCAATCATGACAATAGATTCAAACAATTTTAATTTCTAAGGATATTTTTGACTAGTTCATGCCTTTTTGCCTAGAGCCTTTCCTACCGAGAAAAGCTCTAGAGCTTGGCTTTAGGTTTCACCATTGATTGAGAACTTCCGCTTACTTCAAAGGAGTTTATTACAACACTATGATTGAGGTTGTGTCTTTCACATCCAACTCTCAAAGACCTTCTGACCCAATAAATGTATGTTCTCCATATGACATGCAAGGATACACTTTTTATGATGTGCAATAGATGGGGAACACACTAGAGTCCATGATGCAGTTCGTGATACTATCACTATGATCTTACGAGTTACACAAGCTCAAATTCAAATTGTGTGATGATTGGATCTACTAGGACTATTTATCCATTGGGTGTGAGCGGATATTATTACCTTCATGAATGTTTATTGCATCTTGCATGCTTGGTGGTGGCAACCCCTCTACGAGTGGATTCATTAACACAAGCATAAATAGCAGTGACCATTGCTTCTAGGGGCAAGGAATACCATTACACACCTAGGCTATCTTCATATACCTTTATTCTCTAGCAATTGAGATTTTTGGGCGGTTAAAGTAACATTTTGATGATCTTCTAAAGGATGAAGCATTGGTTCTTTGTAGAGGAGAGGGGCATTGGCTACCTCTCCACCATTCTCACATCCAATTACCGATAGCACATATCAATCACTTTGCAATGCATTCAAGCTTTGGGTTTTCATAAACAAGCAATTGTAAAAGACACACCTAGGGTACTCCCTCCACACTTACCAAACATACCATTGGAGTACCTCTGCCACACATTTCAAGAGTACACAACTCTCTACTTAATATCTTTGGTATTTTTTTGTCAACTTGCTTTTTCTCCTATGGTACCTTCAAGCTCTACTTTAGTGTGTCTTTGTTTGTGAGCCACATGGTACTATCGGGCCTTACGCTCTTTATTCCTTTTGCAATAGTTTGTATCTTGTACTCCTTTCCACTTACCTTTGGGGTAATTTATTTATTGTTTACTTATTGCTACAAGGTGTACAATTCTCTCAACATCCCTCTCAACGTTCTGTAAGAGATTTTCATATAACCATCCATATGACATACCAAAAGGTTCAAATGCAATTCCATATATTCACCGACTTCCTCATACCTAAAACTGCCATTCAAAAATAGTGAAGTGTCTCGCATCTCCGTGTCACCATGCATACCTGAAATGCATCATAATCTCTTCACACACTTGATTGTGCATAATATGAACAGTGTGCATTCTACTATTGGTTGTGAATCTACACCTCCTTGAGAACCTCCCAATGCATCCTTGTACTGCATGTTCTACCACAGTCGTAGTCAAGAAAAAACTACTATAGGAAACCAAAGCTACGTTGGAAGAGTATGGTGTACAAACACAAGCTCAGGAAGAGTAGGTTTGGGGTAGGATCCAGTTTCAATTTGCCACCTTATAATGGAGCGACAATGTGAGCATATGCTACATTCTCTTTTAGTTGACTCATCCATTCTTCAGGTTACTAGAGCATGTCTTTGGTCTTGCTCCGGCAAGGGTGCAGGCTCTTGGATCCTAGCTCGACCGTGCATTAAGACATTCTGACTTGCACCAACTACTTTCTCTATGACGATGAGGTTTTGTCTAGGTTTGATCCACCCATCTGCATCTTCATTACTTACTTGTGAGTGTGGTTTTCCATTAGATGCAATAACGGTCCATATGACACAATGTCCTTTTGGAAGCAAAGGATAGTTACCCATGATGCTATTAGGGACATAGTGTTTGCTATGGCACGAGAGAGTGGATTCATATGCTTTGCAAACGACATGTGTCAGTGCACACTTATACTTGGTCTGAGATGATCAGGTGACAATAGCATATGTCGTGGTTACGGACCCTACGGAGATACAATTTTGGAGGAAGTGATTACCCATCCCCTTGGGTGGACGGCAAGTGCAGCAGCAGGTCACAAGGTCTCCAAGTATATGGACATGCAACAGGGTCACCTCTTTGTCCCAATAGCCTTGGAGTTATATGGAGCAATGGACATGGCGTTCGACACATTTGTTAGGGAGTGCGTGAGAGCTTATCATGTTAGACGCTAGAGGGTACGACTCTCACTCTCATCCTTTGTGGCATATTTTAGATAGCATGTGTCTGTTGCTCTACAGAGTACAATGGTTGGTGCAATCTATAGGAGAGCAATCACATTAGGTGATGTTTCTTCGGATGCTCTTATTGTTTGTTGATAGTATAACTTACATAGCTCCGATATCTTAGGTACAATAGAGCAGATTTCTCATATAGACTCTATTGGGTCTTGGCCCCATTTTACCTTTTTTGTTTCTCCCTTGTGTGGCTTGATAGGGTCTTCACATCCTTAGTTTGTTCTACACAATTGCCCTTGTGGCTTTGGGGGATAATGAGGGGGGTTTCAATAGCAAAAGTTACTAACGTTTACGGGTAACGCAGAAAAACTCGTAGAGTTCCCTAGTTTGCCTCTAAAAAGACATCGCATGAACTTATTGAAACTCTAATAAACTTTTTAAGGTTTACTCCAGTAAATTTTGTCTAGAGTAAATTAATAAATAAATTTAATATTTATAAAATCATCTATAACTCATCAAGTTTGACGTGTTACAGCTTTTATGGCAAGTAAGTATTCTACAACTTCGAGTAGTCATGCCAACTCCACGCGCAAAATTGCCGTAAACATCCGGACGAAATTTTACAGATGTTGACGAGGATCGAAAAACCCCCTATTGATACCATGTTTCGTCTCCGGTGAAGGTTCATCTGGATTCCAGTAATAATTGATTTTTCCATCCTTGTTGTCCAACATCCGATCTGATGCAACTTTCATCTCGAGATTCATCTCGATTTCTACGGTAGTATGAAAACACTAGAAGTATGATAATGCAACTTTCATCTCGAGATTCATCTCGATTTCTACAGTAGTATGAAAACGCTAGAAGTATGATAGAGATTCGAGGAGGTGGGCTCTTGATCCGCACATGTCTATAGATAGATCGCTGGACAAGGTCTCGAGCATATTCAGTAGTCAAAGCTTAGAACTATATATATTGGGACAGAGAGAAGTTAGCAGACACTTCTCACCTGGATATGGACAATTTAGGTGCAAAACCTAAGCAAATCAATCAAGGTTTCTCGTCATCAAGTTCTCGTCAAAAAATGATTCCTACATATTTTATTATGTCCATTGTTCGTGCATTCTATCGAGAGGTTGGTCCAAACAGTAAATTTACTGTCAGGACCAAAACTTTCAGTTAATAAAACTACGCAGGAAAATCAGTGTTTCACTTTTTATTTTGCTCTAATTATGCGTCAACTGTGTCCAAGTTCATTTTTGATCCTATCAGTTGGTGTTCCATTGTGCTTAGGATTTGGTTTCGGGGATTTCATGGAACATTCTTTGTTTGTGAAACAATAGACTCTTCAATGGACATGTTTTCCTTCTATAATTCTGTTGCAACTGTTTAGGAAGTCCAAAAGTCCATGTTGTAAAAACAACGAATGGCTCAGACATAGGCCAACTTCAATTGCAAACTAAACCCCATTAACAGTTCCCTTAGATTCTAAAATTACTGAATTCACTCTCACCCATAGTTAACAGCTGCTCATACGGAACAAAATTATCATCTTGTAATTCTTTCCTGACTTCTAAAAACTTTGAAGGGTTTTTGTCACTTCATATTTTATTAAAGGCATGGGTCATAGATCTAGAAAAAATGAGTTACTAATGCTTCTGAGTATCTCTAAATTAATCGAATTTTCATGCGGTTTTTGTCTATTTTGGAAATTTTAAATGAAATATTTCAGCTCCACCATGAATCGATAAATTAGGGAAAAAATTAATACATCAAAATAAATCATATTGAAGCTAATTAAAATAAAATTTGCTTAAAAATATATATAAAATACGGGTTGTAGTCTCCAAAATGAATTAGTTATTTTCAGACAATAGCTTTTAAGCCTACTGAGGTAAACACCTTCATCATGCACAACTGCAACAATAACTGCAGTCATTTTGCATTTATCTCAACCCTTGAATCAATTTTTGAGCGACAAATCTAGACTTCACTCTACATTTTACAATTCCCTTTAATTTTGGAGGAACGTATTATTATAAACCTTCTATATTTCATAATAGCTCTGATAATTTTTAAATTTTTAGAGAGTATTTAATGTTGCATTTTAATCAATGTAGTTCAAAAGGGAAACATACTTTGGTACACTTACAACATGAAGAATCTCTAAATGATTACGTTTACAAAACAGGACTCACTATAAAAAAATAAAATAAAGGGGAACCAAAATGGTCTTGAAATAAGATCATATTCAAAATAAGTACTAGTACTTCCTTAAGCTCTTTCAAGTGCCTAATTTAATGCAATCATTCAAAAGCTTTTGTGTCTTACCAAGTTTGTTGTGCGTCAAGGTTCTCTAAACAAGCACATTTGCATATCATCTATTGCAATATTTACATCTTCTTGTTTAGGTTATAATTTATTATAGTTGGTAACTTTGGCAAACTCTTCAGTCTTTTTGATGGGATTTCATTTCTTAATGAATTAGAATAAGATATCATACTAAAAACAAAGCCAAGAATTTAACCATTCTATATCATTCTCATTGAAGAAAGGAAAATATAATATCACAATCTCCTTTTCTAGTTCAAAATCTTGCTTTGGATCCACTAATGTTCTCACTACTCCTACTGCCAAATTTATTTCCACTTATCTTATCTCCACTATAGATTTAAGAGATATGTGGAAGGACACGATGATCTCTCTTCTTCCTTATCTAATTGTATTGCAATGAGATGTTTTACCTCATCTATTATCCAATTATGAATTGGGTGAAAGTATTTGCTCCAAATTTGATGCTTAAATCCTTTGCTTTGAACCAGAATTGTTGTTGAAAGTGATTCATTTAAAGGGTGAAGTGAAAAATAAATTTAGCTAAAGCAAAAGGCAAAAAAGAAGAAATTGAGATAAAATCAATTAATGATTTCCAAAATATGCATATTTATCTTTGAGAGTCAAAGACCAGGGATCATACTTAGCACATACATCTAATTTCTCATCCATTTTGGTAAAGCTTCCACTAGTCGAGTGTCAAAAAAATTCCATGAAAATCTAAATAGCTTCTCAAATTAAATGTTTTCTTTCAACCATTCAAGGCATGATTTGGGAGTTTATGACTCTTAAATGAAAACTAGGATCGTAAGTAACTCAAAAGATTTAGATTTATTCAAGTGTATAGATATAAGGCATTTGATTTAAAAAGTGCATAGAACAATCAATCATTACCAAGATAGTAGCTATTGAGGAAAAAATATTAATTATTGCACCATCCATCAACACCCACCAAAGATGCATAGTAAATGTCGTGCGTATATACAGCGCTACACAACAAACATTGCTGTCAACATCATACACTATAGAAGCACAACTCACACATAAGTCATACCCAAACTCTAAAGTGCCACAATGATGTAATCAGATTGCTTACCACTCTCAACTCAACTCAACTCAGATCAGTACTTGATCTGTCATTCTATAAACTGCCAACAATTGGGCACTGATTATAGTCAAGCTACACCCACTCAAGCATAAAGAATCCAAGTGACGCTCGCATCACATCAGAGAAGTGAGCTCTCTAGAGCTCACTTCGAAACTATACCCCCTAGACTCGAGCTAGCTTTGGAACGCTAACGGTCCCGCTAACTGTCCCGCTGACGGCACACTTGACGGTGCACATGGTGCAAAGTGACGGTGGGCCCCACCGTGAAGTCAATACCCCAAACACAAAATCTGACCGTCGGAAAGTAGTCTTTGAGAAATTGCTTAAATAACTCTAACTACTATCACTGGAAGTCCAGTGTCCGAGCATCTAGATGCGGCACTTCAAATGGCGTGATAGTTGTCGTGCGTATATACATCGCTACACAACATACATTGCTATCAACATCATACACTATAGAAGCACAACTCACACATAAGTCATACATAGACTCTAAAGTGCCACAATTGCCCCCCTAGCTGGCGGTTAGGTCCCTCTAACTCCAGATAGCCATCTACTCTAAGTATATGGTATACCCTCTAATGGGCAAAGATCAGGAGGCCAGGTGCTATGGAGCCCCATCGTTAGTCGCCTATCTGCAATCTATACCATATAAAGAAGGAACTAGCTATAGGTCAAGTACATCTAGGACATAACCATTGTCCCTGAGGAACCACCATTATCGTACTTTCCTTTTTTCTCTTTGGGAACACACAAGGTGCCTAGCTGTGGAGACTACAGATCAGAGGCTAGAGGTAAACCCGTAATGACTCGACAAAACACGCATGTGACCCTTATCACCGAAACCCTCCTTTCTCATGACTAATATTCTTGCTATCGAGAAGGATAGTACCGGGCAACCTGACCTGTCATCACAACACGCACTCTTGGTCTGCTGGTCATCACTTCCAACATAACCAAGGAGAAATACACAGCACTCCTAGAAGGAAATAATCTGAGCGCAATGCCCGCACACCAATCCAAGCCAACTGGGCATACAAACAGACATACAAGTACAGAGAGGATCCAATCACAAGAAAAAGGCAACAACTCTCTGTACTTTTTGTCAAGAAAGAGCTTCAGAGCCTTTGTGCTTTGTCATCAAGCTCATTTCAACTTGTACTCCAAGCTTCCTCCCATCTGTGCTTCAAATCTCAACAGATTCCTACTTCATGTGGGGATTTTCTATGTCTTTTTGATAGGGAAAAATCTGTGCAGCTCATATGCAAGTAACTATTTATGCATAGCTTGGATTTGAGTGATCTAGGATTCAATGGAAAGCCTGTAAGATAAGCTTTCCAATGATATAAAATACACTTCAGTCAGACACTACAACTCTCCTAAAAATCTCTCAAAGTTGGCCAGGGTTTTTTTTTGACTTCACCCTAATTTCGAAATCTCCTAGTTCTTGGCAAATTTTCCCTAGATTTCTGATTCAGAAATACACTTGATCCTCACAAACTCTTTGGCAACCTAAAACTCTCAATCATAGTCACAAGACATGAGACTTGATATCCAATCAAGATGAAAGGAAAATTTGCTCTACCGAGCATATGACATTATTTTCAGCAGGATGTTTTGCATCAGATCTCACTCTTCACAGATCTAGAACCAACCAAATTTTCCACAATAGCTAATTGTGTTTTTTTCTAAACTGTTGCAAATTTTTGTAGCCTAATCCAACTCCAGTCTTTAGATGTGGATCAATTCCTGAGCTGGGCTAACTTGTGAGCTCTACAGACCCAAGTATACTTGATCCAAGACCCTGATTTCTCTATTTGAAAGTAATTCATATGAAAATTTCACACAAAAGAGTTTAACCTATCCATCAACAACTCTGGAAATTTTCATGAGGAAATTCGAATTGCAACTTGGGGAGTGACCAAAACTCCAAACTTGATCATTAGCTCTTCTCCAACACCTACATCCCATAAGCTTTAACTTCAATCAATTAGATCTGATTTGAGATTGACCCAAAACTAAAATTTATTGCACTCAGTATTGTAATAACATTGTCTACTCTCCAATCCCATTGATAGATAGTGAAAAAGTCTCAAGAAGCTCCCTCAATTGACTACTTTGTGCTCTTGGGTATGAATTCAACCCCCTTCACTCAATTGATCATATCCATGTCATACTCAGCTCAAATTGCATGATTTATGTCTGAAAATTGTAGCCTGTCATCTGCTCTTTCTAACCATGTCTTGCGTTCCCCAAATGGCCTCACCAAACTCCCCCGATGTGCAAAAATCTCCAAACTTCCCTCTTGAGACCCAAACTCTTGCACATTTGTCCTTTACTCTTTTTACTTTTTGACAAATGGACCCCACAACTCCACCTTGAACCTTATGAGCGAAATTTAAGGCATTACCCAACTATAGAAGGACATAAATTGTCAAGTCCCAAACATTCTCATAAGTAAGCACCGGAATGATGATAGCATATGGGTTTCCCATCACCGACTCCACAAACACCACCCCGAAACGTGCTACCAACCAATCCCGTAAGTCGTCACGGTGTAAAATCTGAAGCCTGATGAGAAAAGGATTCGAGAGTGGCAGATCAAGAGCATGGGACATCTCATGCTTGAATGCTTCCTCCAATACTCTAACACTCGCTCTCTACTACAACTCTCTCCCAACTTCCTTCTCTCCTCAAGACTCTCCAAACTAAAACACACCCGTCTCTCTACTCACCCTCATCTTTATTCATCAGAGCCCTCAAACATGATAAGATTGTAACCCATGTGGCCAATCACATATATGTACATAGATGGCTCACATGGCAACATCCGTCGGATCTAGCATGCAACCTACCCCACTAACATGGAGATAAACTATGATAAGTCACTTTTTACAGGTTACGCAAACCACAACACGACACCGTGAGGGGAGGAGTCATACATGCCATATGCCATCCTCTAGAACAATTATCACACACTAACATAATAGCAGCTCTACCAAAAGAGCCACATAACATACACCTCAAGCCTACACTTACAAGTGCCAAGCTTGGGTCGATAGTACCATCAATGTCTAGGAGGTGGCATGGTGCACAATTGCACACATGATCCTTCCAAACAACACCATCACATCCTTTTAACACAAGGACTCCAGATGGCAAAACCTCACGCACTCTCAAGATAGTGCGGCATATAGAAACATCAAGTGTCATCGGTGCTGTATGCTATAGATATACATTGTCGCTTGGATGAAATCAACGGATCAAGGGTCTATAACCTCCTCCTTGAATGGTAGCATAATGTAAAGTATCTCTATGCTGAGCAATTGACAAGTTCTCAAAGGCCATTGCATCACTCTCCGAAAGATCTCTGCTCACTTAGAACATGCGCTCATCCATACATTGGGGTCATCCAAGTCCAAAACTACAGCAGCATCTCGACAAATGGTTGTAGGTAAATCTGGATCTCATCCATAGAGTAGAAAGTATGGAGAGAAGGATGCTAAGGAGGCTTGTCGGCTGAACCGATAGCCCATGGCCAACCAAGGTAATTGGAGATCCCAATCTCCCAAGTGGCCTCTCTACAAACCATACTTTTGCAATCCTCTCTTCACCGTCTGAACCACTCTCTCTCTGCTAAGCCATCTGCCTTAGGGTAATCTCGGGATGTAGTACGATGATCAATCAAGGCCTTGTCACACAAGACCTGAACTCTCCCAAGAACTCTGTACCCTGATCAGTCAAAACCTCAGCTGGTGCACCAAAATGACTAAGAACTCGATCTAGGAATGAGTAAGTTGTCCCTTCACTAGACTTGTTAGGAAGTGCCACCAACTCAATCCACTTGGAGAAGTGTTCCACCATCACCAAAACATACCGATGATGTCTCACAATCAATGGTAAAGGTCCGGCGAAGTCCAAACTCCAATGGTAACCCAATCTCATGATAGGTAATGGGTGTAACTAAAGCTTAGGAGCATTGAATGATGCTCTAACTTGGTCACAAACCACACATCTGGCAACAAATTGCTGTACCTCGGTCTGCATACCGCGCCACCAATAATGACTTTGGAGTAAGCTATACGTACGCTTTACTCCAAAATGTCCTAGCTCCTCATGAGCATGACGGACCAACTGTGGCCTCTGAGATGGAAGTGGTACTACTCGCACTCTACCATCCTCCCATACATGCAAAAGGTGTCTACTCTCCAATCTAAACCGTTTGGCTCGTTGAAGAACACGATCTCTCTCCTTGGCCCCAACTATGCCACCCATAACACCAATGCAAAGATAGTCAATCACTAAGACATCATCATGAATGTCTTGTTGAACTATACCAATATCTTCACTCTCTGGATCTATGACCTCAATAACTCCTCCTGTATGCGCTGAGAGAGATACCACCAAAGCCTCTACAAATATACACAGAAAGGTCAATGCATGCCAACCTAGCACCATCGCCTCATCTGTCTCACCATGCCAATGTGCTCCGGTCTGATCCTGCTAGCTGGGACATGGGTTTCTACTCAAACCATCTGCATTGCAGTTCACCACTCTAGGTCTATGAACAACCGTGAAATCATACTCCTATAAAATCAGAGCCCATCGTGCAAGCTTCCTTGAAAGCTTGTCGGACTCCATCAACCACTTCAGCGGCTGATGATCAGTGATGAGAGTGAAGGGGTTACCAAATAGGTAACATCTAAAATGTGTTACTGCCCAAACTGCTGCCAAGCACTCTCCCTCATATGAACTATACTTTGCCTCCACTGAATTGTAGGAGCGACTAGCATAGGCCACCACAAACTCCTTCTCCTCATCATCATGTTGAGGGAGCACCGCTCCAAGCCCCAACATACTTCAATCAATATGAACCTGAAATGGTCGTCCCCTGATCGGTCTCCTCAAAATAAGAGCAGATGTCAACCTCTCCTTGAGCTCTATAAAAGCTCTCTCATGCTCATCTCTCCAATACCACTCCTGTGTAAGCAATGGCACTAAATCCTCTAACATAGCGATGATAGAAGTTTGCTAACCCAAGGAATGCTTACACTCTGCTCACATCCATAGGCCGAGGAATACGTGCAATAGCCTCCACCTTGGTCTGTTGAACACCAAGTCCTCCGGGATAGATAGTGTGACCCAAATACTCAACCTGCTCATGGAAGAACCTACACTTCCCAGGATGTAATTTGAGTCCATGAGATCTCAACCTCTCAAACACCTCCAACAACTATCTCTCATGCTCCTCCACAGTAGTGCTATAAACCAAAATGTCATCAATATAGCACCGAGAAAAATCCAATCTAGCTAGGATCCTATCCATGACCCTTTGGAACTCAACAGTAGCGTTCTTTAACCCAAATGGTAAGAACCTCCACTGATATAACACATCCTTGCCGTGAGGATCAATAGCCCAAAATGTTGTCTTGGACTTATCCTCCTCCCTGATCGGCAACTAATGATATCCCGCTCAAAGATCCAAAGTAACGAAGATCTTCGTATGCCCAATCGCATCAAAAATCTCCTTTGATGTAGGCATGGCATACCAATCAGCCATGGTTTGTCGGTTGATAGGAAGGTAATCTCCACACATCCGCCTATCTATATAGTTGTCATGCATATCCTTCTTGGCTGGCATCACTGTCACTGATGCATACTCTCCATGTGAAATCTCCACCAAACCAGCCTTAAAAAGGTCACTACTTCGGCTCTGAATCAATGTCCTCTCCATATCACTATATTGATAAGGACATTGGAAAATTGGTGTGTTGCTAGTCAGCTCAATCCGTATACCATGTCCCTTTAGAGCACCTAAATCCTTCATACTGAAAGCAAAACAACTCGTGTGACTCCTCAAGAACCTCCAAACCCTTTGTCTTTCCTCTCCAGTAAGCTTGGGTCCAAGATCTGGCTCCCAAGTATCCTCTGTAACTGTAGTAGGAGTGGAAGACGTACTGACTGGCTGCTACACTGGGCCTTTGCAAGCAATAATGTCATGCTCCCGACCACTAGAGGTCCCAACCTCTGTGTGAAAAACTCCCTCCACTCTGGCTGCAAGCTCCACACGTCCTCTAGCTACATCCCATGTGGACCAAGGGTGTAATCCAAGTAGCCCACGCTCACCTGGATGGACTCCAAGTAGACCACTCTCCCTAGTAGCTATTGGATGTGTCCCAAGAATACTATGTCCACTCGGTCCATCGCTCCCAGCATATGCCTGAATCGTCTCAATAGGAACAAGGCTCACAAGTGTCCAAGTGGTGATGCCTATCAAGCGCATCCTACACTGCTCTGCCAAGCCAAGGCTCACAATCCAGGTCAAACAATTTAGGTCCATAGCTTGACCTAACACTTGATGCCTAGATGCCTCTGACACTGCTTGAATAGCGGTAATACAGGTGCAAAAACCCATTGCCCGCTCTCTCTCATCAGCGTTGGGCTCCACTAACTGTTGTAATTGTGAGTCCCAAACAAGTCCAGGTCCTCCCTCTCAAAAAGCATGAGAGCTTGGGAAACTCATGAGTGTGGGAAATGCAGCTCGAGGCTATCCAACTAGGTTCACCACTGCCATAGGTGACCTATCAGTCACTACCACTGTTTGAGACTGACGCCTAACATCCAAGATATCATCAACAAGGATGTGGTCAAGTCATTGAATCCCATCATAAGCGCACTGTAGAACCTCTTTGGGTAAGAAGTTTGTCCACCAAAGACAAAGACGATGAGCCCGTGATCCACTTTGGCTGCATCTAACAATATAGCAGGTCCCATCCAAGAATGGAACTGATGTGTACTCACCACCAGTCTAGTGCGAGAATCACCCATCAAAGGAACGTTCTCCAAAAGGTAAGTTGGAGAAACAGACTGATGAACTTGGAGATGTCGTAGTATCCGTAACATCTCCTAAAACACACCAAAACAAGGATCCTAAAGACCCAATCCTCTACCAGCACGTGTATGTCCCTAACATGACCATCTAGAAATCACCAAGTGAATAGGCCCATGTCTCTCTAGGTCATGCGCCCCTAGTGAGAAAATGTCTCCTGGTAGGGCCTTCTAGTAACCTCTGACTGTTGACATTGGTAATAACTCCGGATACCAATAGGCCAAGTGTGCCACATGATGTAGAGAGACTTGCCTAGTAGTCTCATCTCTCTCTACAAACAAGTACCTCTGTACTCATATACCCGCCTATAACACTGCAGCTAGTCCGGTGCTGATCCCACCAAACAACTCCAATAGGCATATTCCCTTTATTGGATACTGCCAAGCAATGAGTGTGGTATCTGGGGGGTCAAAGCAATCGCCTCTGGAGGCTCATCCTCACACTCATCTCCTAATAATACGAAGGCTCCACTCCAAGCTTGCTCCACCAACTAATGTGCATGCTGCTGCAATGCCTCCTCTGAACTCTACAATAAAACATCCAAGGTGGATGGGACAATCCCACTCGTACTCCAAAGCCAAGTGATCTCTTTTGGTATTGGAGTATCCTCTACATGGGCGTTCCCCTCCAACAAGTCACTAGGCCAAGTAACTGCACCACTGAAAGCTAAAACTGATGATGCTATGGTCCCGCACTGTAGTGAGCCAAGACTGCCACTACTTAAGCGTACTGGAGGCAACATACCCGTCCTTCACCAGACTGCCAACCAAGTCTATAAGAGGTTGTCTCCTCCCAATAGTCAATGCTGAAACCCATGGGGTATAACACTGCTCCCCCAACTAGCACATCATATGATTTGGCTATTGTTGCAATAGCTTGAGCTCTCACCACCGAGCTATCAGTCGGATGACCAGGCTGAACCTAGACAACAAGCTCTCCACGTGTGATGTATTGTGTCGAACCACCACCTAGAGATGTCTGGATCTGAAATGGACACCTCTCCACATCGGTCTTCCGTAACACCAGACCGACAACTACAGCCTTCCCCAACATAAGGGGTTGCGCACCAGAGTCTAACAAGACTCTCTGTGGTGTTTAGACCTTCCTTGAAGGTCCCACCAAATAAAAAATCCCCCTCTGGTTATCCAATAGGACAACACTAGGTGTGAACCGTGCTCTCTCAAAGGCCGATCTAGCTGACAACTCCTCCAGTCTAGCCGTTGCTGCCTGCCATAAACCATTGGTCGCTGAATGGATCCCATGCTCCTCAACCAAGTCAACTCCACTACCAACCACCTCTACTCTAGTAGTAGGAATTGCACCATCCCTACGCTCACACAATGTGGCAGCCAACCGGAATACTGAGGTTGGGTCAACTCCCAATGTAAACATATCACTAGCCAAAAACAAAGGATGCCGCATAATCAGCTGAGCCGCCCCTAACATCATGCTAGACTCATTTTGTGTAGTAGCAAGTGGTTGACTAGTAGATAGTCCATCATGTACTCCATCACCACCTACCACACCTACACTGGGACGTCTAGGAACCATGGATGTCGTCTGTAATGCCTTAGATAGTATGAAAGATTGGGGAAGTCTGACCTGTCTCCCAACCTCTCCTCTCTCTGGGTCCAACTCCATTGATGCTCCCCTAGGCTCTAGAGCATGTACTGCACTCCTAGTCATTGCTACAGATGCATCCACCTGTGCTGCTCCACACATGAAGTCCAAAGCATCTTTATCACCAACATATGAGGTGGAAGCCTCAGCACCCGAATCTGATCTCCTCTGAGCAATAGCCATACTAGCCAATCTCTGCTCCAATTGCTCAATCCGAGTAGCCATAGCTGTGTCAAAAGTAAAGGCAAGTACTACACCCCTACTAGGTGTAGATCCTCTACCACCACCTCTACCACCTCGTCCTCCATGAACTAGAGCTCCTCTACTACCTACCATAGCAGCCCGACCACTCCGTAACTCCGGGTGTAGGTCAAAACACCGGTCACTAGTGTGACCAAATCTGTGACAATGCTCACACTGCCTCTATGTTGGCTGTGATGCACCTGAGGTATCAGGTCCATTGCCCTAAGTACACTCTCTCCGATGGTGAGGTCCACCACAAGTCCAACAAGCAACACCACCACTCACTGGCTACTGTTGACCTGAAAATGAGGTTAAGGGTCTAACTCCACTAGGCCCTCCACTCGCTCCATAGGATCTGGGTTGTCCACTATGTCCTCCAAAACCAATTGGGTGTGGTGCACTCTGCTGGACTCTAGAAGAAATCACAACCGTGGATGAGGTCTCCTACCAAATCCAGATGTCACCACTCTCTCCTCCACCATGTTGAGCTCAATATGCTCAGCCAAACCAAAGACCACTACCAAAGTAAGTGAAGTAGCCTGTAACAACGTAGCATCACAAACTCTACGTTGCAACTCCTAGTCCAGTATCCCATACCAAAACTGGACTGCTTGGACCTTAGTAACTCCCTGAGTGAAACTGATCAGCTGCCTCATGCGAGTGTATGCCTTGCATAGGCTCTCTCCAACCTTCCGTTGGAACTCCTACAAGCTCCTCAGCTTGTTAGTCCGCACTCCCTGGTAGTTCTACCTCAAACATAGGAAGAACTCCACCATGGGGTTAAACCCCGGTACCACATCACCTCTTGCAGCGGTACCTCCACTCGTAGTAGCACTATCTCCAGCTAGTGCACCTCCACTAGCTCCACCCACACTACTTGAGCTAGAACTCGTAGGTACAGCCGATCTACTCCTGGCCACCGAGCTTGAAATGATGGAGACATTATGTGGAGACCAATATTGTCTCCATAACTCAATCTCCTCCAAATGAGCTCTCTTGAACTCATGGTAGTCATCCATCGGCGGACCCTCCAAGTGCTGAAACAACCCCTTCCATGCCATGAAGGGTGTGAACAAAGTCGTGTTCCGCATCTGCTGCAGATCACACCAACTATTGAACTCCTGGATGAAGTCATCCAACTCAATGGTACCAACTGTACCAGAGTAATGCCTAGGGCCTTTTGAGGCTCCATAAATCTTGTCCATGTCCCACAACAACGGTGCGGACACACCAAGTGCACTCTCAATTGAATCAGCTCTTGTATCAAACTCCAACTCAGAGTCAATCTCCTCCCTCACTAGGACCTGAGATACAAGCTAATACCGAGCACCACTCCAAGTAAATCCACTGCGTATTGCAGTGCTATCTCCTTTGGAATCCCCAAAGAACTCCGTCATGACAAAGTAACCGCAATAGCAAACCAGAACCACCAACTGCAACCGCAAGTCGTAACCAAAGTACCCTACCAAGTGCCAACACCACCACGTGCCAACACCACCAAGTGCCAATACCAACTAAGCATCACCCACTAATGTAACTCTAACCGAGATAACTACACTAGGGGAAAGGGCAACTTGTAACTTGCCATCATAACACACACTCTCATGATCTGCAGGTCATCACTTCTTGCCTCACCGGAGAGAAACAAAGGTTGTCTGACTGGTCATCACTCCAGCCTCACCACCAAGAGCATACAGAGCACCAATGCTCAAAAGTCAGGGCACCTCACACAAACATGGTGCACAAACAGGAAGTAGAGAATGGAGGGGGTCCAATCACAAGAAATATAAACAAAAACCCTCCATCTCATAACACAACACGGGATTGACTCTGCCACCATTTGGTATTTGACATAAGAGAAGTTCGTATCTAAGTCCTTAGCTACCAAGATCACCAAGAACAAGATCAAACTGCCTCTCCTAGCCAAAGCTACATGTGTATAGATAACAGTGGCACAGTCACTAGGACAACAAGTGAGGGTGGACCAGTTGGCTAGTGCACCAGTCTAGGAACAAGAGATCTAGGAGTCAAACCCTATTGCGTACAATCTAGCAGGAAAGGCAAATTTTGCCAACCAATGACCAAGATCTACTCTAAACTAGCTAGCCTCACGCCAGCAAGCTGGCTTGCTGGCCCTTCTAGGCCTTCATAGCCTCTCATAGCCCACAACCTCTGACTTCACTTCTCTGATGTAATCAGATTGCTTACTACTCTCAACTCATCTCAACTCAACTCAACTCAGATCAGTACTTGATATGTCACTCTATAAACTGCCAACAACTGGAAATTGGAAACTAATTACAGTCAAGCCACACCCACTCAAGCATAGAGAATCCAGGTGACGCTTGCCGGCCTCTGTCCACCATAGCCAGGAACTCGAAGGCTCAACATCAGAGAAGGCTCAACATCAGAGAAGTGAGCTCTCTAAAGCTCACTTCGAAACTATACCCCCTGGACTCGAGCTAGCTCTGAAACCCTAACTGGTCCTGCTGACTGCACACTCAACGGTGTGAACGGTGCAAAGTGATGGTGGGCCCCACTGTGAAGTCAGTACCTTGAACACAAAATCTGACCTTCAGAAAGTAGTCTTTGAGAAATTGTTGAATAACTCTAACTACTATCACTGGAACTCTAGTGTCCGAGCATCTAGATGCGGCACTACAAATGGCGTGACATAAATAAAGTAAGAACAAGTTTCAACTAAGGATAAGGAGAATATAGCTCTCAAAGATATGAGGTCTCTCTTGTTTTATATTGATATATATATATATGTATATATATATATATAATTTTATTTATTTATTTATGATCATTAGGAGAAATTAATACATCTTTCAAGAAATCCTCAACATCAATGGGTAGTAGATTATCTCCAAGTTGGAATGCTTGAGCACTAGGAACCATAAAAGTATTCTTAACTATGCAATGCATATATGAAAAGTTTGATAGATACGATGAAGCAAACTAACTCTTATTCAAACACCTTTAACCTTGGATGTTTATCAAAATGATTATCCTAATAAGTTGGAATGGATAACTCCATCTCTTTTCAATTATGCGGTTAGGACAAACCAACATATCAGTACCCAGTGGAAATGGTTGTAAATGCACCCAAGGACATACCCATATCTTTTTCTTTTATTTTGCATGGGTCTACATTAATTTGACCAAGATTGGTATTATTAGCTAGTATTTGTTTCCTATGATAATAATATGGATGTGCTAGTTTGGCACAAATTCCTTGCATAATGAAATAAACAATTTCATAATGATTTCAAAAAGAACAAGTATCTTTCCAATAATCATGTGAACACATGAAGAATATGCAAAATGAAGCTATTCTCAATATCACATCAAATGACAATTAAGAATAATTATTGGCCTTTTGTGACCAAGAGATTATATATATATATATATATATATATATATATATATAATATTTATATTGAGGAAAAAACATGTGCTTGAGCTAGAAGCAAATGTTTAATCCAAGGATAAAGACATTCTACATATCTACAAGGACATAAAGCTCACCTTGGATATACTCTCCAAGGTTTTAGTAATAGCAAGAACCTCAATATCCTCCAATTTGTGGAGGGAATTCAGCTTAGCAATGATGCTATAATAGCCCGGTAAACAACAAGAAGATCCGTGACTTATCCAATTTGGTTGGGTCAAGCAACTATATTTGAAGTTATAGGTTATAATCTAATAGTAGCTTGGGTTTTCATGTTTGACTAGAAATTGATTGACTTTAATCTGTCCTATGTGAAGATTGTAGGAAGTGTTTTGCCAAGTCATAACTCGTCAAATATGACTTGCTTAATTCTTTCAATCTATTTTACTAAAAAAAGTCTTATTCTAAGCTTTTATTTGCTTTGATTTTACTAGAAGTTTATTTGAAGCTTTTGTTTATGTTAATTTATAAAAAAATGACATGTTTTATATATATATATATATATATATATATATATCTCTCTCTCTCTCTCTCTCTCTCTCTCTCTCTCTCTCTCTCTAAAGAATTGTATGTGATGCAAAAGTATTTGAATCCAACAATAGTTCTTCTATAGTTGTTTGGATTGGAGCTTTGTAATACATCAAGGATGCAAAGATGAATTTCTAAGTTGAGTGTACAAGCATGGTGTTTTGGGCTATGATGCATACCTTGAAACTAAGTATTGGTAATGCTTTTTCTTAAAAGATTATCCCAATAACTAGCAACTACATCATGTGGATGTTCTTAACTAAGAGTGGATCCTCAAGGAGAAATTTACTTGTGAAATTTCCAATGTACATTGTATGTAGACTTTGAGGTATTGCATGCATATAATTGATGTGCAATCACTAAAGGATATCTTCAAAATTGGAATGTCATTTCAAGAGAAAATAATTGCAAAGTTTAGTCTAGTGTGAAATTTCATAGCTCCTATCATGAAAATGATGTCTTTGGTGTATTTAAGGACTTCAAATTCAACAAGATGACTAATGGGATTTAGTACAAGTCAAATTTCAAGAATGCTTGTGAATTGCAAGTAACAAACAAGTAAGAGTTGTTGCCATTAAATTTTTGAAAAAGATGAAGAGATGTTCATGGAGTTGTCAATTTATGTCACAAAATCAAGGAAGAGGTGTTGAGCATCATCAAGGTACTACCTTACAATTACAAGATCATCCTTGATTATAATAAGCAAACAAACACATATCTCAAGCCATTGAAAGTGATTGATAAGCTAATCAGCTATATTCTGAAGCCCAATAAGTGTGTTATAGATCTTTATTCTAGATCTAAAACCACATTAGTGTGTGAAAACTTGTTGAAGACCTTTCATGGTCCAATGAAGAAGATCATCAAGTGATTCTCATATATCAAGAATACCAAGGTTAAGCACATGGATTAATATATTGGTGTCTGAAAACTTGTTGAAGACCTTTCATGGTCCAATGAAGAAGATCACCAATGATTCCCATATATCAAGAATACCAAGGTAAAGCACATGGATTAATGGGGACAAGATGCTCCAAGTATGGTGTTTTTCTCCTATTGTGGAGGTAGGAGAAGTAGAAAAGACCCATCAACTTCTCAAAAGAAGCTTGTATCTCTAAGGTTGATTGAGAAAAAATATCAAATTTGGAACTAGGAGAGGAACACAAAGAAGAAAAAATTAATGATACTTCAGATTATACTTTCAATAAGTTAGTGAGATTATTAAAGAATAAGATACCAATTTTGGCAAAAAAATTTACATAATATTTTTCTTTTCTTGTCCATGGAAGTTGCATTTTCTATTTGAAGCCCTCTAATACTCAAGTTAATTGTATGTGTTTATATGGAGAGGCATCCGCATAAATGCTTGAACATTTTTCATGTCTTTTTGGTTGCATTAATCATTAACAGTTTTGGATATATATATTAAATTATTTTTAGGGAATTTATCACTTCTCTCACTTTGATACACTAGCCAAGCGTTTTTTGAATGATTTGAAAGAGATTAGTGTACTAATAATTTTCTTAATATGGCTTTTGCACTTTCATTCCTATCCATGTAGCCTAACACTCAATAGTCTTATAATTTCCTCATTTTCTCAATATTCTAAACTCTTTTTAGTAACCTTAAGCACTTCTAAAGCTTTCTTGCAACACTCTACTCTTAGTATTTTGTTGTACTCCTATCACTCTTATATCTCCTTAATAACACTCCATTGTTATATAACTCATGATTTGAGTAAATAACTTGTAAATTTTCCAAAAGAACTTTACACCATTTATTTTTTTCCTATTTGGCTCTTTCTCATGAGGTACTCTTTGTCATTAATCTTCAAAACTTAATTCATTGCAATTAGATGCAAAATGACGGCATATTTCTTGTTTTCAAGTGATGCACAATCTCTTTTAAACATTTTCCCTTCTGATTATAGTGAAAGGTTAAATTTGAAGACATGAAATTCAATGACAATAGTGCTTGAGTGGTAGCTATAAAAAATCATTCATAAAGTGTTGATAGATTCAATATACATATATCTTAATATTGATGTTTTCAAAATATCAATAGGTCTTCATTCATGGTTTTCTTTTTATAATGGTCCAAGTATTATTTATTTCAACATCTGTCCACAAACTATAAGTAAAATAATGCATAAATTCTCACATATACTTCGATATTTACTTTCACATCAGTCACTTAACCGTAATTTAGCAGAGTACATATTTGTAGTCGTAATAATATAAGTAATCCCTACATTGAGCGTGCATAAAGAATTGAGAGTATTTTCTTTCTAACTAAAATTGATCTATCTACTATTCATTTTGAGAGTAAATATATTTTTTTAGATTTCTTTTATGTCGCTCTTACTGAAAACTATAAAATATGAATGATTTACATCTGACGTATATAATTGTAAGGTGTACGTACAACTCTATAGCAAACTTTAAAGATCTCGTTGCGAATTCCGCATATTTTATAAATATTCTGTATCAAGAAATTTAGAGCTTTACATTCAAAGGTATAGCAATGAGTTTCCTTGTATGTATCATGTTCTAGCCATACTTGGTATCTTGTGTTAGTTAATTATTTTAAAATTGCTCCTTAAATCTAGCACTTAATTATAGTTTAACATAATACAATTTATCTTCATATTTATTCTTTGAATGTAATAACATTCAAGTAGTAATAACATTAACGATTCATTAAGAATTAAGTAAGTCCTTTCTTTTAACAAGCATAAGAAATGAACTATCCTAACTATACATTTTCAACGCCTCATTCGCACTCAATGAGTTCTGGATCTCCCGTCCATCGAACAGCTTCTGTCCTAACTATACATTTTCAACGCCTCATTCGCACTCAATGAGTTCTGGATCTCCCGTCCATCGAACAGCTTCTGTCCTCATTTCTCTATATCCTCAAGTTAATTTGAATCTGATTCAAAGAGTCTAATATACATAGCTCGAATCATCCACAACTTTCTTCTCTTTGTTGAAAACTAGAGAATATGAGAGACATACATCATACACGTACAAGCTGACATGGTATCAAGTACTTATCATTGCCTACCTACTCTCTTCCTTTCATGAGCTAGAATTTTCATATAGTCCAACTCTAAATTGAAATGTTTCCTTCACCCAAGGTGGTCTATATGTTTCTCGAGGCTATGGTAACCCTTGCTAAAATTGTCGGCGAATATAGAGTCAATCACTTTGCAATGTTGTCCCCGTCTGCCTACTTTCCAATCCGACAAGACATGTGGGAAGTCGAAGAAGCAAAACTTAAACAGTAGGGGTTCCAAAAATAGTTCTACGAAGTTATGTATATTTTCATATAGATTATTACAAAGCATTGACTAAATCGGTACGGGTGGGGGCAGAGGAAGAAAGAGTCCCACTATGGAGTTCTTGCCAAGTTCCTTATCATTAGCAAACTCCATAAGAGGTGGTCTGTAGAAAATAAGGGATATGGAGTTTTCCGTTGTCACACAGTAATATATTAATTACATATTAGGGTTAATAAAGTGCCTAGTTTAGGGTGAATATGGTTGTCGCTCAATTAAATGAGATTTTGCTTGTCGTTGCTCATAGCCGCTTGTTGCGGTGGGTAGTTGCTCGTTGCCATTTGGTAACCGCTTGAGAATGTGTTAGTAATGTGTTAGTAATGTGTTAATTTAGAATTAAATGGGATTTTGCTTGTTGCTACTCATTGCTGCCCGTAGTTGCCCATAGTTGCTCGTAGTCGTCAGTAGCCGCTTGTTGGCAACCAAAGCTCATTGGCGCTCATAACCGCTTGTTGCAACCCAAAGCTGATTGTTGCAAGGGAACTGCTTCCTCAAGAAGATCCAGCAAAAGTTCTACAAAGTGCAATGCAAGCCTAAGATTTTCCAAAATAATGACATCAGACACAAACCAAGGATCTGCCAAAAACCCCAGCACTTGGAATCCCAATACTCTCCCGGAGCGTTCCAGTATGAAGAAAGCTTTAGGTGCCAGCTTGAGAACAAGCAAGGAGCAAGTCCAAATCAGACTTCTTCACCTAGAGGAGGTAGGAGCTACACAACAAGTTCAAGTCCACGTTTGATAGATCCATCTGATGTGGAAAAGATCAAATTTCCACATAAAGATACTTTGGCTTATGGAAGCTCAAGGAAATAGAGTATGGAGAAAGTTGATATGATCAAGGGAAGCTCTATTGCAAGCATAGACAAGGGAAGTGGAAGCCTCCTTGAAGTCAGCAATCCTCATCGAGATGTTTGTTGTCCAATGTCAATTTTTGTTCTTTGATGTCATGGTTATTCAAAAGCTCAAAAGACATACATTTTCCTTGGTTCAAGAATCAGCAGGCATCATGGCTTACCTTATGCACCAACATGAGAAAAGTATGAGACAACTCACCATATCATACTTAAAAATTGAGAGTGAAAATCCCCAACTAGAATGTTTGGCTAGTGTTTCATGCGGTCTATAGTTCAAATACTTAAATTTTGAGGATGATATTATTATAATCCTATAGCTCCAGATTGGGCAATTCCAATCTCCGTAAGATTGGTCCTAGCGAAACACACTCAAAGATCTATAGACCATTATTAGACAAAATGTCAAAGTGTAGACGATTGCTTTCAGAAATAGAGATTTAATCCTTCTCTATAAAGCTATAACCCATTACATTTTCTTGAAATATATTTGTTGTGTCAACATATATTCATCGCATTGACAAAGAAGAAAAACTTGTGTATAGCCTAATCCCAATGGGACTTATGCTCGTGTTTGGCTTGTCATTGCAAAGTTCCCTAAATTGCACTTTTTGAGTCACTCCCACTTTCCTCATTCCTTGCTCCCTTTATTTGAGAGATATCTACTAATATTCTACTAGATACATATATTATGCTCTCAGCTGCCCATAGCCGCTCTATGGCGCCCAAAGCTACTCATTGGCACCCAAAGCTTGTTGGCGCCCGTAGATGCTCATTGCTGCTAGTAGTCACTTGTTGCTACTGGTAGTTGCTTGATAGCACCCATTGATTTTGCATCCAAATGTGAGCATGCATTGCAATCAAGTTTTGGTAAAATTTTGTTGCCTTTTTGGAGTAAAATTCCTGACCTTTAATTAATTTCTTAGTTGCAGCAAGATGATGCAAATCATTTTCCATAACTTGAGCTATCTCCCTTTCCGCACTAATCTATGGAAATGAACCACCACATCAATGAAAAACTACAAAACCCACAAGTTTGGTTTATTGATATTCGCATTTGCACACAACATTTGCATTTGCAGATGGTGAATTTGAATTTGAATAGTTGAGAGTGGCATTTTAGATCCGCCAAAAAATTTCATAAATCTCCCTCAAAGAATTACCCACCAAAAAATGTGGCAACTCTTGCAAGAAGCCACATCATCTCTTTTGACAGTCATTTATTTCACTATGGCAATCCTAAACATCTATAATATAGTGCCTGAATTTTATAAATGAATGCAAAATTGCATGTAATATACTGTACAATTTTTTATGAAGCGTTCATTTATTAGCACCTCATCTCCTTATAGAGTTAGGTAAAAATAGTTACAAAGTTTGTTATTTATCCCGTAGATATCCATCAAAACTATTTCTGAAATCCGCTAGTCAACAAAGTTGTTGACGGTTGTGAGTTTCTATTTCTATAGCTGCATATTCAAAGCAAATTGTGATACAACTTCCCTAATTTGGTTTCGTGGCTTACATGTTAGATTCCATATCCTGATCATTACTTAATTTGTTGAAAGGAGCTAAACTAGTTACTAACCATGATACACACATTGTGGGCCCCGTAGATCAGAATATGCAGGCCTTTGACCACTTGACTATCGAGCTGCATCTAGTAGGCTTGAGAATCAAGGTGTCAAAGTGCAGGGCATGATCCCCTTTAGGTATCCCTCCTCACTTTGAGCTTCAAAAGGGGTGTATCACATACACATATGGACTACATGTTCTTGGAGTGCCAATAGGATCTGAGGATTTTTTTCACACGCTTCTTAGACATTGCTCTTGCAAAGGGAGTTCTCCATGTGGATGACCTTCCATTACTAGGAGATCCATAGGTGGAATTTAGTATACTCTCCTCTAGTATTGCTCATAGACCAACTTACCTCATATGCATAATTCCCTCTTCCTTGTCCTTCATATCATGTCTGAGAGCCTTTGATATGAGGATTATGGGAGTCTTTGGTGATATTATTAGACCCTGGACTTTTGAGTGTATGAAAAGGGATTTGGCACGTAGATAGACGGTTTTGCCAATCTTGTATGGAGGAGTTGGCTTGCTATCTATGGAGGAGATGACACTTATAGCATTTTTGGGTAGTTGTGCTCTCTCGGCACCCCTACTTTCCTCTCATTTTGTGGTTGTTGATAGGCTGGTTTTGGAGACTTACGTGGTAGAGGTGGAGGAGAGGTCCTATTCTCTCCAAATGTTATTGCGACAGATGAGATATAGTCTATCCCCACGGGCACGAGAGGACTTTCCATCTTTTGCCTCACTATCATTAGATTGGACTAGAGGTTTACAGTCTTCCTTGATGGAGCGATAGTGTGAGCATACACTACATTCTCTCTTAGTTGACTTGTCCATTCCTTAGGCTACTAGAGCACATCTTTGCTCTTGCTCTGGCAAGGGTGCAACTCTTGGATCCTAGCTTGACTGTGCATTAGGGCGTTTCGACTTGCACTAGCTACTTTCTCTATAGTGATGAGGTTTTGTCTAGGTTTGGTTCACCTATCTGCATCTTCATTACTCATTTATGAGTGTGGTTCTACATTAGATGTAGCAGCGGTTCATATGACACGGTGTCCTTTTGGACCTTTTGGAGGACAGTGGATAGCTACCCATGATGCTATAGGGACATAGTGTTTGCTATGGCACGAGAGAGTGGATACTTGGCTTGGAGGGAGCATTCATATGCTTTGCATACGACACATATTGGGGCAGATTTATATTTGGTCTGAGATGATCAAGTGATAGTAGCAGATGTTGTGGTTATAGATCCTACGCGGGATACAGTTTTGGAGGGAGTGATTACACATCCTCCTAGATGTGCAGCGAGTGCAACAACTGGTCGCAAGGTCTCCAAGTATAAGGGCATACAGCAAGGTCACCTCTTTGTTCCTCTAGCCTTGGAGTTATGTGGAGAGATGGACACGTCATTCGACACATTTGTAAAGGAGTGCACGAGAGTTTATCATATTAGACGCCAAATGGCAGTCTCACTCTCATACTTTGTAGCATATTTTAGACAATATGTGTCCATTGTTCTACATCGAACAATAGATGGTGTCATCCACAAGAGAACAATCACACTAAGTGATGTTTCTTCATATGATCCAATTGTTTGTAGACCATGTGACTTGCATAACTTGACTATCTTAGGTGCAATAGGGCAAATTTCTCATATAGACTCTATTAGAACCTAACCCCATTTTACCTTTTTTATCTCTCGCTCCCTTTTACCTTTCCTTTTTACTTTATTGGAGGACTGATACCAACACAATGGTTACTAACTTGAAAACGACAATCGCCTAGAGAACACGTGTTGCCTTTTTCTCGTTACTACCCATTGTGTTGGTATCAGTCCTCCAATAAAGTAGGAAGGAAAGGTTTGCCTAGTTTTCGAGTCATTGCTCTGTCGACGCGAGGTGGATGGAACTCGGTGGCCTGCTTCACCAGGTGACTAGAAGAGAGAGAATTGCATTCTGCCACGCAAGACTGTGCCTTGCAGTAAGGAGCTGCCAAATGTAAGGTAGCTGTACACTTCCTGCATGTTTACCAGCTATGCTGAAAAGAGGAGCTGCTGCTGCTGCAGAGTGTTCAGGCTTGAGTCTGAACTGCTCCTAAATGGTCCTGCACTCGGAACATTGATTGCGAATGCGTCCCGAATATGTGAGTGCTCCTTGATCTGTCGGTTCTCAGACTCTCCATCATATTGCAGTTGTCTAAGGCTCGGCGTCTTATCCTCCCTAGATCGTTGGCTGGGAGAGGACTATTTGCAACTCGGAAGCTAAAAGCTGCTGTAGCTGCTTGAGGAACGATGTCATTCTCAAATCCAGAAGGACGAGGTGGTCACAAATTTCTCCCAGATCATCTGTACAGTCCACAATATGCGGGAAGGGTGAGTCTGTTTGGATCCAATGAGACCAGCTCAAGAGAGTTAGCTAGAGTTCCAAACTCAAGTGTGTACAAGTATTCTCGTTCGGCACTTTTCCACAGGAAACCGGAGGGTTTAGCTCGAGAGGAACTGAAAACAGTTTCTACAGAGACTATCAACAAAAGTAACGCATCCAACTTCATGATACCTTCGTTCAATGAGCCGTTCGGGATGGGTATAGAACTCTACTCTTCCAAATATTTTTGGACATGCGCAGTGGGAGGCATGTTATGTTGTGGATTAACTCACTGCAGTATGACTCCGGTGGATGTTGTGAAATGCAATATGCAAATTGATCCCTTGAAGTATAAAAGCATCAGTGGGGGTTTCAGAACAGCGCTGACGGAGCAGGGAATTCGAGGCTTGTTTAGGGGATGGGCGCCTACTCTCTTGGGATACTCTGTTCAAGGAGCTGGGAAATACGGATTCTATGAGGTTTTCAAACACTACTATTCGGAAGCTGCGGGAGCAGAGAATGCAGAGAAGTATAAAACTCTGTTGTATCTTGGTGCTTCAGCTTCTGCAGAATTCTTAGCCGATATAGGACTGTCCCCTTTTGAAGCTGTCAAGGTGAGGGTGCAGACTCAACCAGGTTTTGCCAAGGGGATGATGGATGGGCTTCCAAAAATTCTCGCAAAGGAAGGGATCGGGAGTCTATACAAGGGAATAGTTCCACTGTGGGTGAGGCAGATACCTTACACAATGATGAAGTTTGCTACGTTTGAGAGCACTGTGGAGGCGTTGTATAAGCGTGTGCTGACTGTGCCCAAGGAGAAATGCTCGGCGGGAACCCAACTCGGAGTAAGTTTCGCAGCCGGTTACATTGCAGGGGTGGCTTGCGCGATCATCTCACACCCAGCTGACAATTTGGTATCGTATTTAAACAACTCCCAAGGGGCCACGATAAAACAGGCGTTCAAGGATATGGGAACCAAGGCATTGTTTACCAGAGGGCTGCCGCTGCGAATCTTCATGATTGGAACATTGACAGCTGCTCAGTGGCTCATCTATGACAGTTTCAAGGTATTCGCCGGGTTGCCCACAACAGGTGGTTCTGCAGTTCACGAAGAAGGCGAGGAACCGAAGAATACTTGATCACGGTACTCTAGATATCTGCTCACTTAGGGCAATTTCCATTGTTTTGACGTCTGCCTGCCTCAGTCTCTCTGCTGTTGAAGTCAGGGTTATTTACTCTGTACTTTACCATCCGACTGTGGAGACGCGCAAGTCGTTAGCGGTTTGGAGCCAAGTCATCACTTGATCACATCGCTTCGTTTTTCACAGCTCAAACACACACCATCAGTAGATGTACAAAGCACAAAGAAGGCATCCACATCTTCTTCTTCTTTTTTCCATTAGAGTGTGGAAGTCCATGAAATAGCAGGGTAGACAATTCATCCCCAGCTTCATGAGAATCAATGACAAGAGCAGCGAGCAGAATGCGTTGGGTGAAGAACTGATTTTGACGGAATATGCGAGATGAAGTGAGAGTACATTTATGTGCAGTTTGTTAGTGCATTTGGAGCTCAGAATTCGCGGGCCGTGAGGACCAAGTCTAGTAAAGATGGAGAAGAAATTCTTTTGAGCGCCTACTTACAGTGAAGCGCTCATTCAGCATGTGCTGCGGCTATACCCGTGAGTTTATGAAGTAGGTGAGAGATTTGCATCCTCTGAGCGGTTCCCATCCAATGATCTAGTTCGGGCTCATGATTGATATACCTTCGCGGTTACCAAGACGGGGGGAGCACATCCCTTTCTCAGGGTTAGGCTGAAACAACAACCGCGTCAAGTGATAGGTTTTTGCATATTGTACTTTCTGTAGACAGTGTGCATATTGTACTTTTGAAAGACCTTCACATTATCATTTACAAGAAGAAAATGCGACCCGCATGATAACAAGAAGGATGGGAACTTTAGGGTTATTATTTGTCATGCGACCATTCAAGGCCATTGAGAGTATCAAGTAAAGGACATTGTTCAATATTATACATGAAGACTACGGCATTGACGGAAGTTAGTAAATGATTCTTAAACTGATTCCGCGAGCTACTCTGAGGTAAGTAGAGAGCTTCAGCTTAATTGTGTTAAGGAGCTTGCTGATATTGCCAGACGTTGGTGCACTCATCGCTGGAGTAACTGCCTAACTCACTGCCTTCTCTTACTACCTTGAGAGCTATACAACTGAAGTGAACTCGTGTTTGGGGTCTCACATCTGGGTTTACGGATGCCTGTAACTATCCGTAACCGGGTTTTATGGATTCCATATATATATAACCGGGGAGCAAATTGTGTTTTTATGGATAAAAGACCGAAGCTGTACAAGAATAAAAGGGAAATCGAACACGCGTCCTGTCGTTTATTTTGGTTCCGGGATAACCTGGAGTATCGTATAATCTATATTTGGAAGAGGTATAGTATAATTTTGACATGCTTTATCCAACCCTATAATTTTAAATTTTAAAGGCGTTTCATTTTCTAATCAAATCCTCTCTCTCTCGGAATCCATATACATTTCACGGATTTACAAAATGTCCATAAATATCTGAAACATGAGGCCCCCCATATATATGGAAAGAGAAAAGCTTATAGAATAGGGGGTTCCGAAATAAAGCTGATGGATGTTAAAGGGATAAATAACGAACTTAGTAACTATTTTAGTGAAATAAAGCTGATGGATGTTAAAGGGATAAATAACAAACTTAGTAACTATTTTAGTGAACTCGGTAGCGAATCATGTGGCCCAATATATATATAGAGAGAGAGAGGCTTATAGAATAGAGGGTTTCAGAAATAGAGATGATGGATGTTAAAGGGATAAATAACAAACTTATTAACTATTTTAGTGAACTTGGTAGCGAGATGAGATGGTAATAAATGAACGGTAATAAATGAACATTAAATAAATTCACTGATGGGGTATTTCGTCCAAGTTGCGTCCATTTATAAGAATCAGGCCTTAGGTTAAAGAGATTTAGGAATGCCGTATCAAAATAATGATTGTCAAAAGAGAGGAAGTGGTTTCTTAAAAGGATGCCCCGGGGTTAAGAGGATGCCTCGTGGTTGGTGAGTTGGTCTTGGAGTGGGATTTATGAAGTTTTAGGCAGATCCAAAATGCAAGTTCTCAACTATTCAAATTCTCAACTCAAATTCACCATCCCAAGTGCAAATGTTCCTTCTGCTAGTCAACTAAATGGCGGTTTAGTAGTTTCACATTGGTGTGGTGGTTCATTTCCATAGATTAGCGTGGCAAAACATAATTGCGAGTTATGGAAAATGATCTTTGCCGCCCCATGGCAACCAAGAAATTAGGGTGAGGGATGAGGGATCAAGGAAGATGAGGGATCAAGGAATTATACTCCAAAAGGGCAGCAAAAATTTAACAATGGGAGATCAAGTACCTTGTTACATTGTAAGAGGCTCACTTTTGGATGTAGAGCCAAAACCTATAGACTCACTTTTGGATTCGCAACTTGAACAACCATTAGGGAAATTTGGAGAATTGTTGAGGATTGCTTCTACTGTGCTCGACAAAACCAAAGAGGATGAAAAGTTTTGCATGGCAATGCACCATTATGACCAAATCCTAGATTATTGGAGGACCCCGAGCATTTTGCACAAATTCATGGTGTGAATTGCAAAAAGCTCATTCAAAAATTGACAGCTTTTAGTTTCATGGCAACATTTTTGATCTAGGAGAGGTAAGGATTTCCCACTTCTATGACAAGTGATCGGCTTTACAAGAAATGGTTGAGGTACATGAAATAATACAAAGAAATTCAAGAGCTTAAGAACAAGTCTATAGGAGAAGGTCTCACAAAGAAGGAATATGGCAAAGGGTGTAGAACTATAAAAAATAAATTGAATGGAATGTACACGTATTTTGCTAGAATGGAAGCCATGTTTGGGAACCGAGCAAACAATAGTCCACCTACTATGGTAAGTTTGGGAGATTTAAATCCCAATTTGAGTGAGGTTGGCATGGAGGAGGTCCATGAAGGTGTAGAGAAGGAGTGCTCTCAATTCCCATCTCCCCCAAAGGTGGGACTCGTGTTCCCAATTTGTCCCAAGTACCTAAGGGGTGGAAAGTATACCTGGTGTTTACATGGACAATGGAATCCGATCACCCAAGGATGAGTCATCATATGTTGCACCAATGGAGGACTCACCTTTTGTTACACTACCTTCTTTAACTTCTACAAGAGATGGGTCCAAGTGCGCTTTCCTTGACCAAGAAGGAGAATGTGACCCAAAGAGGAGAAAAGGTGGATCATCAAGTAAGGTATCTTGGATGTCATCAAGGATGCCATTCTCTCAAGATTTAGCAAAAATTACTATGTTGAAGGTAGATATTATAGAATCCAGGGAGATGTTATAACTACTTGAACTAGAAGCCACCAACATGAGGAAAAGAGATAAAAAATTAATGAAAATGGAAACCAAGCGTGTTAGATTAGAGATAAAGGAGATGAAAATTGAAATTGAGAAGAAATTGAGTGTAGATAAAATAAAAGCTAGGGCAAAAAATACAAATTCAAGGAGAAGAGTTTACAGTCAAAATGCACTCATGAAATTAAAATAAGTCTCCTACAAGCAAGAAAATCTCCTGAAGAAATAAGCCAATATTTCAAAGGAGAAATTACAAACAGGCGATAAAATTTTGAGAAAACTAGCAATACAAAAGACGTGTATAAATGTTTTAAATGTACATAAGATGTATATAAATGTAGAGCTACTAAAACATGTCATTATGCTAAAGGAGAAGGAGGTGAAGAAGATGAGGGAGATGTAACATGGTGTCTAAGTGTTGCTATTGTGTCCTCAAGTCTATGACGGTATACATGATGTTGAATCCTAAATGGACTCAATGACCACCAAAGGGGCCACTTGCTCTCATCTAAGTCTTGGTGCTTGATAATGCTAGCAAGAAGAGAATGTGGGTCACTACTATAAGAACTCGATCATTGGATGTCCACTCCTCTTCTGCCTAACTAACAATATGCCTATCATCATGGACAAATCTGTCCAAAGCACTCATGAAAGTATCAAATGACCATGTGTTGATGACACTATAAGGACGGAAGTGGGTAGGATGGATAGCACAATGTGGATGGTTCCTATAATAAGAGAGTGCATAGCTGTCCATGATCAAAAGATCATGAAGAGGTACACCTAATGAAGTGAGATGCTCATATGATCTAACTCTAAGTCCTTTGAACTCATCATCTTGTTGGACATCCACAAAACACAAACATGCCATGAGGTAAGCCCAGGTGTAAACTCCCTCCAGGAGTTCCCGACCACTACCACATGCCTCATAGCAACCACTCCACTCTATCCAAAGTAAGATCTATCTACAAGATACCTCAAAGCATAGCAAATAAAACTAGATGAAATGGCAAACACCATGAGATGCAACCCACCCTACATACCTTGACTATGTGTGAGTGCACCAACCAGGCCTAGTTGTTAAGCTCTCCCATGCATGGAAACCGATGCTACCATGAACCCATAATGATGCCAACCAAGTAACATCCACAACAATAATCTTCTTCCGTAGGAAGCCTAAGAAGAGAATGTGTGGAATATAATCTCTTGATAGACAAAGCTTCTTTCTAAACTTAGTTTGAGTCCCTTGAGTCTCCACACTATGAAGTAACATGTAGGTGGTATCTATCACAGGGGTGGCATTGGTCTGGGTCTGCATCTCACTGCGGGTATGGGTCTAGCGAGCAATACTTAGTAGTCTCGGTCCAAGTTAAGCCACATGAGCCTTCACTTGAGCTAGATTGTTAGATAAACACAATCCCTAGGACCTCTCACAATGGCACATCACAATCACATTAATCAGAAATCAGAGGACAATAAGAGATAATATGGTCTACTTCCTATCCCGGAAGCTACCTCCACTGCTAAAACGGGCTCACAATATATATATATATATATATATATATATAAGTATAAGGTCCATCATTGTCATCTGCTTGAACTTCTAGACAAGTGACAAGCAGCTATCATCAATTAAGTTTGCTCTTGTCCTTGACCAATCATCATTGAAAACAAGCCAAATATAACAATCTCCACCTTTTGCTTGTATCTACCATATCATCCCAAAGAGTAACATGTTGAGCAAGTTCATGCATAACTTGAACTTCTCAGTAGGAACAGGTTTTAGTCAACATATCAATTGCATTTACCTTTGTGCCAATCTTTTGCAAATTGATCTCACCATTTATCATAGCTTCCCTGATGAAATGATAGCTCACATCAATATGCTTTATCCTTGAATGATAAACTTGATTTTTTGCCAAGTGAATAGTGCTTCGCTATCATAAAAAAGTGTGGACTTCATGTTAGGCAGTCCAACATCCTTGGCTAATCTTTGTAGCCATATTGCCTCTTTGGCAGCCTCAATTGTTGCCATATATCCCACCTCTATAGTAGAATGAGAAACAATAGATTGGAGAGTAGACTTCTAACTTACTGCACCACCAACAAGTGTAAAAAGCAAATCCTATTGTAGACCTTCTCTTATCCAAGTCTCCGGCAAAATCAGAATCTACATACCCAATAATTCCTCCTTCTTGGTCCTTCTCCACATCAAAGGTAATGCCAAATATTTATAGTCCCTTTCAAGTAACGAGGTATCCACTTCACAACTTCCTAATGTTGTTTCCTTGGATTTACCATGTATCTACTTACCATACTCAAGGTGTAAAAGACCAAAACCAAGGAGAGAAATAGGAGAATGGAAGCTCATATTGGGATGCTAGAATGAAGGAAAACTCCAAATTCCTAGCATGAGCTTTGGCTTTGGTATTTATAGGTAGCATGCAAGGCCCTTGAGAAGCTTCTCAAGAAGCTTCCTTGAGCCGCTTTCTTAGAGTGCAAGCCAAGTTAACCAAGAAGCTTCTAGAAGCTACTTACTTGAGGCGCAAGCTAAGCTAGCCGGGAAGCTTCCTAGATACTTTTGGAATATTCTAGGCTAATTTGTCTTCTTTGCTACTTCATTACCCTACTAACTTTGTCGCTAAACTCCATATTGTTACACACGATATATGAGATGTCTGGACTAGTGCAGACCATAATATACATTAAACTCCCAATAGCACTAGGATAAGGAATATTTGACATTAATTTTCTCTCCTCCTCATTTGATGGACATTGCTCCAGTGATATACTAAAATGACTTGCCATTGGAGTGCTCACTAGTTTTGCATTCTCCATGCCAAACCGAGCAAGTAATTTTTCCAATATCTTCTTTGAGATATTCATAACTTTCCCTTGCTCCTGTCCCAGTGGATTTCAATCCCAAGCACACTCTTTGAAGAACCCAAGTCCTTCATATCAAACTCCTTACCAAGTTGTGCTTTCAATTTTTGCACCTCAACCATATCCTCCACATCCATCAAGATATCATCCACATATAGTACCAAGATGATTAAATCAAATACTACATACTCTAGGTCCATGTACATGGACCTAGAGTATGAAGGAGGGTCTGATGAAGGACCTTCGTGTCCAGCAAAGACTGCATAGAGCACTAAAGAAAAAAAAGAGGACAAAAGTAATGAGGATGAGGAAGATGAAGATGCAGATCTCAAAGCTATTAGCACTATTTGATTGAACCTTGCTAATGAAGTGCTATACAATGTTATGACTGAGGAATCTGCACCAAAATTATGGGCCAAACTAGAGAATCTTTATATTGACAAATAGACAATATCTTAAACAAAAGTTGTAAATGTTGCAAATGAAGGAAGGCCAAAGTATTAGGGAGCACCTCAATGCTTTCAACAAAATCATTTGTGAGTTGATGAGGATAGAGGTCAAGTTAGAAGAGAAGGATTAAGCATTATTGTTATTGACTTCACTTTCTCCTTCATATGAGCATCTGGTCACAACTCTTCTATATGGGAAGAATGATATAAACTATGAGGAGGTTATTTCAGTATTATTGTCCAATAAGATGCAAAAAAGACCCAACCAAGAAAAGAAAAATCTAGAGGCTCTATTTATCAAAGGAAGGACAAGAGAGAGAGAGATCAGATTAGGAGTAAATCAAGATCCAAGTCTAGAACTGGAGGTTTCAAAGGCAAGTGCTGGATTTGTGAGAAGGTTGGACATTTCAAGAAGGATTGTAACAAGAAGAGGCTTGAGACCAATAAGGATAAAGGTCAACTTTCAGATCAAGCAAGTATTGTTGAGTCATCTGGTGTTGTGGATGATGTTCTATGTGCTACCCAAGACAAAGATAAATTTGAGGAGTCATGGATATTGGACTCAGCTTACTCTTACCATATGTCTCCAAATAAGGAGTGGTTTCATGAGTACAAACCAGTCAATGGAGGATCTGTATTAATGGGGAACATGGCTTGCAAAGCTATTGGCATTGGTACAATACGCATTAAGATGTTTGATTATATTGTGAGGACTCTTGCTGATGTGAGGCATGTTCCTGAGTTAAGGAAGAATTTGATATCACTAGGCACTTTGGACTTGAATGGTTGAAGATGGGGAGCAAAAAATGGAACACTCAAGGTATCCAAAGGAGCATTGGTAGTAATGAAGAGCAAGAAGATAGGAAATCTTTATGAGCTTGTTGGAGAGACCAGTACTGGAAGAGTGACAAGTAATATTTCAGAAAATGAAGATCCCAAAGATCTTACTTAGTTATGGCACCTACATTTGGGTCATATGAGTGAAAGAGATCTAAGTGATTGTTCAAGCAACAACTTCTGAAGGGCCTTAAAAGTTGTAAGTTAAAATTCTGTGAGCGTTGTGTAATAGGAAAGCAACGTAGGGTAAGCTTTTCCATAAGAGTTCATTGCACAAAGGGAATTTTACGCTATGTGCATTCTGATTTTTTAGGCCTTACACCTATAGCTTCAAGATTTGGAGCATTATATTTTGTGTCTTTGGTTGATGATTACTCTAGAAGAGTATGGATCTACAACATGAAGCAAAAATCAAAGGTCTTCTCTATCTTTAAACAATGGAAGGTGATGATGGAGAAACAAATTGGAAAGAAAGTGAAGTGTTTGAGATCTGATAATGGTGGAGAATACAAATCTAGATAGTTTGACAATTATTATAAGAGTGAAGGGATAATTCATCACTTTACTGTTTTAGGTACTCCTCAACAAAATGGTGTGGTAGAGCGGATAAATTGTACACTCTTGGAGAAAGCAAGAAGTATGTTAAGCAATGCCAGATTGGAGAAGAGTTTTTAGGAAAAAGCTATAAATACATCTTGTCATTTGATAAACATTTCTCCCTCTACTGCTATTGAGTGTAAGACACCTATGGAAAAATAGACAGGTTGGCATGTTGATTATTCTTCACTTAGAGTGTTTGGATTCATTGCTCATGTTCATATTCAACAAAAACAAAGAACAAAGTTAGATTTCAAATCTAGAAAATATATATTCTTGGGATATGATAAGGATACAAAGGGATATAGATTATGGGATCTAGAAAATGGTTGTTTTGTTGTGAGTAGGGATGTCATTTTTGATGAGATGAGTACAATGGAGACTATTACTACAACAGAAGACAAGAAAAAAAACAAATGCAATCAGATTCTTTTAAGATAGATATTGATCTTGGAAATGAAGACATCTCACTTCTTGTAGATCTACCAAGTGAACCATTAGAAGAGCAAAGTCCAGAAGTGATTCATGAACATAGGTATCCAATTAGGGAGAGAAGGCATCCAAAGAGATTTGGTGATTCATTTATAGCTTATGCTTTCTTATGAAGAATGGTGATCCTTCTTCATATGAAGAAGCAATGCAAGATCAAGAGTGTCAAAAGTACCATTGTGCAATGGAAGAGGAGATGAAGTGTTTGGCCAAAAACCAAACTTGGAGACTTGAAAAATTGCATTTGGGAAAGAAGGCAATTGGTTGCAAATGGATATTTTGGAGGAAGGAAGGACTTCCAAAATCTGGTGGAGACCAATACAAAGCAAGGCTTGTAGCAAAGGGTTATAGTAAAAAAGAAGGTATTCACTTCAATGAGGTTTTCCATCTGTGGTAAAAATCTCTTCAATTTGTGCACTATTGGCAGTAGTTGCATTGCATAATTGGAGTCGGAGCAACTAGATGTTACACCTACTTTTTTAAGTGGAGAATTAGAGGAGGAGATTTACATGCATGAACCTAAAGGTTTTGTGGTACCAAGGAAGCAGAACTTGGTTTACAAGTTACAAAAGTCTTAATATGGACTAAAGCAAAGTCCAAGAATTTGGTACATAAAATTTGATGCTTTCATGTTGAAGCATGGATATAACAAAGGTGAATCAGATTGTTGTGTGTATCTCAAGGAGTCACCTAAACTTCTAGACAAGTGACAAGCAACTATCATCAGTTAAGTTTGCTCTTGCCCTTGACCAATCATCACTGATAACAAACCAAACATAACTCTCACTCTCTCCTACTTGAACATATGCATTCTTGTACCTCTCCATAGGAAATGCTAACTCTCATGCTTTATTCTATAATTGGACCCTATACCCTTAGCCATGGCAATAGCACCCAGGATGTCCAAGTCCAAGTCAGCTAATCTTTGCTCTCTCTCTCCATCTTAGATGTAATAAAGGTCAAATGCCTCTTGTCCTTTACAGTAAGAGTATCTTCTTGCTCACAAAGGAGTCTCTCTCTCTCTCTCTTTACTAACAATCTACCATGCTCCTCAAAGCTCTCCAATCTGCTCTTATGCTTAAGCACTAATCTCTCCCACTCCTCCACAATCACCTCTTGCATTGAAGCACTAATCTCTCTTGCTCCTCTGCACTCTCCAATTGCCTCTCCCGCTCAACTAGATGTCTTTCTCAGTAGCCATTCAAACACAACCATCTAAAACACGCATGATGTCAACAGAACAAGAAGAGGATGAAGGTACTTTGAACTGCATGGAGTGAGGTGCACCTTCCACAAACAAAGAAAGGGGAGGAGTGGAAGAAGAGGGAGAAAGAGCTATCTCAAAGGATGAAGATGAAGAAGGAACTCTCTCCCTATAACTATCACAACCTAACCTCACTAATGGTAAGGCATGTGTCTCAACATCGAACACCTATTCACAAGTGGTACATTCAGTCATCTATCAAGTAAATTCACTTTTGAATCAAGTAAATATACAAGTTTAGTAATTAAGGTATGTTAAATTAACTCATTTGTTAAATCTGATAATGGTATATAGAATAGAAATTCATATGTTTTCAAACAATGAAAACATATAAATATATACCAAAACTCAAATCTAATGAATCACTCATTACCATCATCCGTTCCTTCATCCTCCCTATCATTAGCACTCTTATCCTTGTTTGACCTATCTGCAACCTCATGATCATGATCATCCTCTTCCTCTCGTATAATCTCCTCCTCTCTATCACTCAAGTACATCTGTAAAAGACCAAGACCGAGGAGAGAAATAGGAGAATGGAAGCTCACATTGGGATGCTTGAATGAGGGAAAACTCCAAATGCCTAGCATGATTTCTGCTTTGGTATTTATAGGTAGCATACAAGGCCCTCGAGAAGCCCTTGAGAAGCTTCTCAAGAAGCTTCCTTGAGCCGCTTTCTTAGAGTGCAAGCCAAGTTAACTAAGGAGCTTCCCAAGAAGCTTCCTTCTAGAAGCCACTTGCTTGGAGCGCAAGTTTAACTAGTTGGGAAGCTTCCCAAGAAGCTTCCTAGATGCTTTTAGAATATTCTAGGCTAATTTAGCTTATTCTCTACTTTGTTAGCATTACTAACTACGTCGCTAAACTCCATATTGTTACATATTCTCCCACCACTAGTTGGTGACGTCCTTGTCACCATTGAAGCTTCAAACTCCTTGATGGCCGTCTGTGCATTCTGGACGTGAGAAAGAGCTTCCCATGTGGCATCATGAAGGGGATACCCTTTCCAAAGGACCTTGTACTACATATGTTGATGGCGTCCTCATTGGATGTTGCGACGTGCAAAGATACGATCAACTTTGTACTCCTCATGATCATTGATAGGGATAGGGGGAGGAGGAGGTTGGATTCAAGAGGAGAAAGAAGAGGGGTTAGGAACAAAGGGTTTCAACTTGGAAACATGAAAGATAGGATGGATTTGCATATGACAAGGCAAGGCAAGTTGATAAGCAATAAGAGAGACAATTTGGGTGACATCAAAAGGTCCTATCCAATTAGAGGTAAGTTTACAAACTTAGTTATCAAGTGGGAGGGGTAGATTACTAGAGGATAACATAACTTTATCACCAACTTCAAAGGTGAGATCATAATGATGGTGGTCCACATATTGTTTTTGATGATTTTGAGCAACAAGGAGGTGAGATTTGGCTTGTTGGAGAGATTTGGATATGGTGGTCAAGAAGGTTGAAGTATGAGGGACTTGAGACGGAGGAGGAGCAAGAAGAAAATCTAAGACAAGAAAATCTTGGCTAAAATTGAGAAAGAAAGGAGAGAATTTGGTGCTTGCCTGTTTAGAATTTTTGTATGCAAACTCCGTAGCTGCAAGAGATTCATCCCAATTGGTATGGTGAATGTTGACAAAGGCACAAAGCATATCTTCCAAAGTGCAATTTGCATGTTCAGTTTATCCCTCAGTTTGAGGATGATAGATTGTGGATAAAGCAAGCTTGGTGCCAAGTATTTTGAAGAGTGCTTGCTAAAACTTTTCGGTGAAGCGAGGATCACGATTGGAGATGAGTACATGTGGCATCCCATGATGTTTGAATACATTATTGAAGTAGCATTGCGCCAAGGTTGGAACATCCACAACATCAACTGTTGGTGCCAAATAGATTTGCTTACTAAGCTTATCCACAAACACCACAATTGTTGTGTGACCTTGTTGTGTCTTGGGCAAGGAGGTGATGAGATCTAAGCTCACATGTTCCCAACGAGTAGTTGGAATGGGAAGTGGCTGAAGGAGTCCACTTGGCTTCTGGTTACTGGTCTTGTTGCGTTGACACCTCTCACACGATCGAACAAACTCCCGAACATCTTGCATCATGTTGGGCCACCACCATTGGCATTGGAAGGTACCCGAGTCCTTATCCGCCCCCATGTGACCAGCTATTGGTAAATCATGGGCTTCTTGAAGGTGCACAAGTCATGGATCATCTTTGGTTGGAACATAGATCCGGTCCGCATGGAATAGAAGCCTTTCCTTGAAGGAGAAGGTGTTGTACTCGTTGTCACCTGTTGTCAAATGACCATGTACCATTTGGAAGAAGGGATCTTGTTGTAGAGCTGACCAAAAATTGTTATGGACCTTGGGGTCAATTGACATCGTCATAATTGCCCATACTTCTATAGCATCCTTTGAAGTAGGCCAATTAGTAATGGCCTTGATCTTCTCTTCTTCCATCTTGATCCCCTCTGATGAGATCTTATGACCCAAGAAGGTAACCTCCTTCTACCAAAAGGCACACTTTGACTTCTTGCAATAAGATTTCCATTTTTGTAGTCGTCTTAGGACTTCTCGCACATGATCCATGTGTTTTTCCTTTGTCTTGCTATAGATTAAGATATCATCCAAGAACACCACTACGGACCAATCCAATAGTCCCTCCAACATCCGATGCATCTGATCCATGAAGACTGCTGGAGCATTAGTGAGTCCAAAAGTTAGAACTCTCTACTCAAAATGCCCATACCTTGTGCAAAAGGCATTCTTTTGTACATCCTCTCTCTCTCAATAGGAATTTGCCAATAGTCGCTATGAAGATCCAGCTTGGAAAAGTAGTGTGCTCCACTTAGTTGATCAAGCAGGTCATCGATCCGAAGCAAGGGATATGCATTCTTCACGGTTTGCTTATTGAGCCCACGATAATCAATACAGAAACAAAGTCCTCCGTCCTTCTTTGGAACAAATAGTACCGGTGCTCCCCAAGGAGAGGTACTATGTCGTATGGAATCTTTCTCCAACAACTCTGTAAGTGTTATTCGCAACTCCTCCAACTCCTTTGGTGAGAGTCGATAGATTGGTCTACTCACTGGAGTACTCCCTGGAGTATTCCTTGGAGTACTTCTTGGCAATAACTTGATCTTGAAGGGCATACCTTGATCGGAGGGTAATCCCTTAGGTATATCATCCGGAAACACGTTCGCAAACTCTTGAACTATCCAGTCAACCATTGCTTGATGAGGCTCTTAGCCCTCCTTGGATTGTTCTTGTGCAATTAGCTTGATCCACACCGCGAATACAGACTTATCTTCCTCAAAAGCTTGCTCTATGGCTACTTTACTAACAAACTTCCCTTCCAAGGACTCATCTCTCTTCCAAGCTTACTCCATGGTTGCCTTCTTGGCAAACTTCCCATCTTGGGACTCATCTCTCTTCCATATTCACTCTATGGCTACCTTCTCAACAAACTTCCCATCTTGGGATTGACTATTCTTAGGTGTCTTACTCAGAGGTGCCAGACAACCTAATCAGAAATTCCTACCTTGGTATTGTACTTGAATTTGTCGTCGGGTCCAATCGAATTGAACCTTATGACGTTCAAGCCAAGGTAGACCCTGAATGATATCATAGTATAGAGGTGCCCCTACAACCTCATACACTCCGAATACTCCTTCCCAATCTTGAAGGTAATAGAATGCAGAACCCTTTCTAGCATCCGCCATCATCAAACTACTTCCAAACACTAGTTGATAGGAATACCCAATTCCTTTGCTACTTGCATAGACATGCAATTCTTTGAACTTCCAAAATCAACCAAAATCCCACAACCCCAATTAGATATTGTACCTTGCAAGTGAAGCAAACTTGCATAAGTCGAGCCTTCAATCCCATTGGAACTAATCAAGCTCCCAATAGGCGGCTCAAAATCTCCTATTGGGATTCTTCATTTCCCTGATCATTCTGTTCCACAATCTCCATCTGGGCAACTTGTTTAGGTTGCCCATTCTTAAGTGTGCATTCAACAATGTGATGTCCAACTTGGAAACAATAAAAACAACCTCTATTTTGTCGTAATCTTTCTCTATTTGTTGTACCAAGTGGTCTTTGTTGGATAACATCAATCTCTATTGGTGTTGGTTCTTCCATCCGTGCATAGTGTATGGCTAGGTCTTATGTAGGTCAAGGGCAAGACCAAGTTGTTACAACCAAGGAATCAAAGCGCTAAACCAATTGCATGGCTTCTTCTACATTTTGTGGTTCTTGCATGGTCACCTCCAATTTGGTTTGTGAATTCAATCCCCGCACAAATTGATCCAAAACTTCACCTTCTTGTTTATCTGGAATCTGCATGATGATGTTTTGAAATTGTGTGATGTAGCTCCTTATTGAGCCAACTTGTTTCAACTCTGCCAATTTATCTCGTGCGGCACGGGTGGCATTTATAGTTTGAAAGCAATCCAATATTGCATCCTTGAACTCTACCCATGTCAAAATTGGTGCAACAATCTGTCGTTCAGCTCGCTCCACTCAAAATTGCCACCAAAGTTTTGCTATACCATCTAATTGGCTAGAGGCCAAGAGAATCTGTTTCCGTTCATCTTGATGATTAGTGGCTTCAAAGTAACGTTCACAGTCAAACACAAAATTCTCTATTGTGCTTGGAAGATTCTTGCCTTCAAACACCTTGGGTTTTGGAAATTGAATGTGATCTTCTCCATCTCGAATTGACACTCTTGATGTTCTCGTTGTTGCTGATCTTGTTCATCCAGCAATCAAGTAAGTTGCTTGATTTGTTGTTGCATCACAAGGATGATGTCCTGTAATGCCGCCATAACTACTCCTCTATCCCACTTCTCCCACTTTATCTGATTGATTAACACATAGATGCAGTACGTCCACCGTTCTCCATAAGTTACAACCGGAAGTATCAAGGGTTCCTCAAACACGGTGATCATATGTAGAAAATCCTGCCCAAAGTGCAAGGTGATGAATTGTGTGAAACGATGCTTGGGTAATATCATGACATGAAAATCCCAATGGTTTGGCGGAAATAGATTTGCTGGTCCATAAATTCCATCCATCCCATTCCTGCTCTGATACCAATGTAAAAGACCAAGACCAAGGAGAGAAATAAGAGAATGGAAGCTCACATTGGGATGCTTGAATGAGGGAAAACTCCAAATGCCTAGCATGACTTCTGCTTTGGTATTTAAAGGTAGCATACAAGGCCCTTGAGAAGCTTCTCAAGAAGCTTCCTTGAGCCGCTTCCTTAGAGTGCAGGCCAAGTTATTTACGAAGCTTCTCAAGAAGCTTCCTTCTAGAAGCCATCTACTTGGCGTGCAAGCTAAGCTAGTTAGAAGCTTCTAGAAGCTACCTGTTTGGAGAGCAAGTTTCATTAGTTGGGAAGCTTCCCAAGAAGCTTTGTAGATGCTTTTGGAATATTCTAGGCTAATTTGGCTTACTTTCTACTTTGTTAGCCTTATTAACTACGTCGCTAAACTCCATACTATTACAACATCACTTCCTCCTTGGGAATGAAACCTCTCTCCACAAAGAGATGAGTGATTATCTGCCCAAGGAAGGTGACTCTAAACCTATACCCCTTAAGTCCCTCAATTGGCTTTGCAAACTCCTCACCTCAGCAATGATAGCTCTAAATGCTAACTCTCCCCAATCATAATCCTCCACACCAAATCTCCTCAACTTTGTCTTGGTGTTGAGAACCAAATGCCCATGTACAATCTTGGGCCTAATAGTTGGTGCCACAAGTGCACCCATAAACTAGAAGAATGACCTAAAAGCAAGATACACATATTGCCTTGCAAGATACCTTTTTGTAACCCTATCTTTTTGTGGAAACCAATCTGAAATAGTGGTGTAAGGAACAATCCACCATCTTGTTGTCCTCCCCCTTAGCATGGCCAGTGCATTTCTAACTATATCCAAGGTCAATCCAATTTTTTCCCTTTCACCAACCCTGTGCAAGAATTCTTGTCGCAAGTACTCACAAACTCAATACATGGAAGAACCTGCAAAAACCTGCAAAAACCAACACAAAAATCTTTAACTTTAGTCCTCACACAAGAAGACACTAGGCGCCACTTGATGGTACCCTTGAACAGGAAAAATAGATGGATGCCACGGGACAATGCTTGTTGTTGCCACAAGATAAGGTTTGAGGGTGAGATTGTTGCGGGGCGATGCCCGCCAGCCCTGCAAATAGTTAGCATGGCACCAAGCATGGGACATTGTGACACTAAGCACAGGCCAATGCTTGGAGCCACATGTGGACACCCATCAATGCTGCCCCAAAGGCACAATTTTGCTAAGCACCACTATGGGATAGGGTTTTACAAACAAAAAGGTTTTGTCTGCATTGGATGATGCTCATAGGCACTGTAGGATAGAAGAGTTTAGGGTTTAAAATTGTGAGCAATGTAGGGTGATGCTCGTAGACAAGGTATGTCACTACTGAATGGATGCAAATTAAGGTACGTGATGCCCATAGGCACATATAATTGAGATACCTAAAAGGGGAGAAATATAGAAATAGTGAAAACGGCTATAACAAAATGGAGAAAAAACTTAAGAAGGCCAAAATAATACCTCTAGACACGGGTAATGAAGGCCAAGTGTAATTTTGAGGCTGATTACATCAAGATTGACCTCCTTAATTCTAGCTATAGCAATTCAAATCTGATGTTTATCAAACTAACACCATTTGGTGAAGTTCAACGGGTGTTGGATGGTATGAAATCCAATGAGCCAATCTCCTTCTTGAGTAATTCTCATGTTTGGACCGTCAACAACCTTCTCATAACCCCATACTTCTACCATGGATATGTAAATGTAGGAACAATAAATAATTTTGGTTCCTTACTCTCCTCTCCCTTCTCACTTGTGTTTAGAAACTTCACACTTCTCACTTGTGTTCAAAAACTACTCCCAAATACTCTCTTCTCCTTCCAAGTTTTGAATCCTCCTCTCTTCTCTTGCAAAATTGAAAACTGGTCCCAAATTGAAAATTGGGTAATCTTATCTTCAAATAAAAACTCTCTCAAACCCCACTCAAACTCCTCATTCTACCCAAAAAGCACTCAAAATCAAATGTGTACATCTTTTGAAACTCAAAAATCCTAAAAAGTTGTTAATTACACCCTCCTCTTACAAATATCCATGAAGCTCAAGTGCAAATTATTCTTACCCAATGACTCCATGAAATGGCTCAATTCCAAAATATGAAACATATGTGTAAGAGGAGGGTTTAGATAGCCCCTACATGACAAAAATATATGTATATCCACATTGACTAAATTTGTATTGGGTGGAAAGAACCCACATTTGAGAAGCAAAAATTAGAATGATTAGCACCAACTGATAGCAACATGTGGCATGCCACATTGCTAACTGGCGCACCCAACCATTACTTTAAAGAGGGAGTAGCCCTAAGCGCCTTTGCAACCAACACGCAGTATCATTGAGCACCAATGGGCACCACTCAAATTTAACAAGCTGGCGGGTGGCTCCCAATGCCTACCAACATCTACCCTTAAGCGTCAGCCGGCACCATCCTAAAAAACCTATATTAATATTGGTGTTCCTATAAATATCAGGTGCCATCCAATGACTTCTACTTCAAAATGTGCAAGATTGAGTGCCATTCAGCAACTTTTACCCTAAATAGGGTGACACACAATGCCATCCAATGCCTCTAAGTAACTTTTACCATAAACGGGGTGACACACAATGCCATCCAATGCCTTTGAGTGTAAATAGAGTGACACCTTGCACCATCTAGTGACTTTGAGCATAAATTAGGTGACACTTGGTGCATAAAAATGTACACAAAGCATCCCCAAGTACCTTCTTGCAATTTTACATAAGATTCTCCAAGTGCCTTCTTGCAATTTTACATAAGATTCCATTATGGTCAAGAGAGCAACATACATTTTTATTGAGGAAGTAACATACATTTTTGTAAACTTGGTGTTTGTCAAGGAATATGGATATAACAATGGGATAAATTACAAGCAACATTATGAGATATGAAGAATTGAAGCATGAATACTTTATTATAGAGAAATTCATTTAGATATATCATCAAAGTGATGAGCAAGGCATTGTTGCATCACCCTTGACCTATGTTCTTTTCTACCAAGTTCTATTCCATGCAAAGACATTTATGAATCTATTTGAGTTTCCTCTGTAAATTTACCATTTTCTTATGACCAAAAGTCTGACCAATTGATTAAAAAGTTTTGTAAAATAATACACTAAATAATAAAACCCACTTTAAATATAATAAAATACAATAAAACCCACTTTAACAAATGTGCATTTCTATTAATGTCTTTAAGTTGCACTCTTAGCTCACAAAGAGAATGTCATCTAGCTTTCAATACTCTTTTACAATGCTCATTTATCACCCTTGCCTTTGCCAAATATTTATTGAAGTCTTGCTTGTCCTCTAATCAAGCCTACTTGAAAACTAGGACTAGGTGATGCATGGATACATAATTGGAATCACCTAAAAGGTATTCTTTTGCATCAAAATTATGACATCTCTCTCTTTGGTTCAAATCATTTGATAGTGATGATGTTTTCAAACAAGTCATGTTGTGACATGACCGTGGCATTCTTGCAAATAAAGAAATCAAATCATACTTGTAATAAGATCTTGCAAATGTACAAAGAGGCACACCAATGCATTGAACAAAAGAACAAAAAATATATATATAAAGCTTACCTCTAGTAAAATATATAAGTCTCCTTTTATCATCACAAATCACTTGGCCGTTTATGGAATATGAAATATTCCATAAATGGCCAAGTGAATATATCCCTTTTGGCTGAAATAGATTTCTCAATCCACGTTGGATCAAACGGCAAGAGAAAAATGTGCTTCATCTACCAAACCAACACAATTAGGGAAACCTTTCTGTGCAAAAATTGTGGATACCCTCCCCTTCTCTTGGTGCTTAGGCCATGCAACTTGACTCCTCATCACATCTAATATGGCCATCATAACTCTGTCTATAAAGGTAATTGTTAAACCTGCCCTAATGCTCCAAATATTTAACCCCCGTGCAATACAAGCTCCATTACCGTAATGCCCAAATCTATCCAAAGCTAGAGCTACTTGGATCCACACGGGTGTTTGCTCCCTTTTGTAGTTTTTCTCAAAAAATATTATGCATTTTAATCAAATCTATGCAAGTTGAAAAAGAATCAACATCCATTCTAGTAAGTTGGCAGAATACCTTTAGGTTGAGATTTCTAAAATACTTTACCACAAATTCTTGACTACAAGGATAAATAACTTGGGGTTTCACATATCAATGCATATGTGCATACTCCCACCCACTAATCAATAACTCTAGCATATCTAAATATCCTTCTACTTCTTCATCTTCATCTTCTAATTTTTGTTGTGAGATCTTATAATCCCAAGAGCTAGCCATATGATTTCAATGTGAAATTTGGCTTGGTAACATTTGGAATGATATTATACATGATGGAAAAAATAGATCAGATAGAAGTATCACCAAAAGAGTACTTCTACTAATAGAGCAAAAACCAAAATAGATTTGAAAACCTTAGAATCAATAGTTAGACATATGATTTAAAGGTGAGAATTGGTTTGGTAACATCTGGAAGGATATTACACATTATAGACTAAATAGATTACAAAGAAGTATCACCAAAAGAGGACTTCTACTAATAAAGTAGGAATCAAAATATGCCTAAAATATTTGAAGGCAATTTTGGAGGCCTAAACGGATGAATTAGGCATCAAAAACTTATAGACTCCCTTCCCTAATGGAGATAAGGTTGGCTTTCCCTCCCCCTGCTTTGTCTTGTCGAGAGCTTTCCAATGATACCTCACCCACGTGATTTTGAGATTCCTACATGAAGATTTCTAAAAGATTCCCTTTGGTCAAAGCTTGTTTTACCAACCAAATAGGATCAGGACCGACATGTCATCCATCCAAGTAAGTAATCCAAGGGTGGAGCTTGCTGGCATGTCACCTATCTATATGCCTAATCCTATGGTGGAGCTTCTTCTGAGGAGATCCTCTTTGTCTATATATTAAAGAGAAGGTGCTCCTTTGGGACATTGGATGCTTGAGTGTGAAATTTGTGTTTTCTCTCTTCTCTTGTCCTTGGAGTATTACAAATCTCTAAATCTAATTGAATAATCCATTGTATACGTTTTCTAATATTTCTAGTTAGCTCTTGGCATGTGCTCCCTCTTGGCATGTGCTCTGTCTTGGCATGTTCTCCTCCTCAACTCAGTTCTTGAATCACCAAAGATAACACCTTCTCGGCATGCTCTACAATTCTCACTTAAATCTCTATTCTTGCATACTACACAAGAGAACAACATAAGAATTTCATTTTGTAACTAATACTTGAACAAGGAAGTTTTTAAATGATGAAATTGAGGATTTTGGATCTAGCTTCAAATAAATTTACTGCCCCCTTCCAACCTTCACATAACCCACACTCAAATCTTCCCTCTCCATAGTCAATATTCTCATTCTCATCCTCCTCATTCATTTCACCAACTTGTGCACAAATCTCCCAACTCAATGATCAATTTTCTTGGTCATTTGTGTTCTCATACATCACCCCATCACCCCCATTGCCCCCTTTGGTGTCCACCACATTCACCTTAACCTAAATGAGGCACTTTATTAACCCTAATATGTAATTAATGCATTATGGTGTGACAACGGAAAACTCCATGTCCCTTATTTTCTACAAACCACCTCCTATGGAATGTGCTAATAATAAGGAACTTGGATGGAACTCCATAGTGTGATCTTTTTCCTTCCGGCTTGCACCCCATACTGATTTAGTCAACACTTTGTAATAATCTATATGAAAATATATAGAGCCTTGTAAAATTGTTTCTGAAAACCCTAATTTGTGACTTATTCCCTTGTCAAGTTCATAAGAAAATTGACACTAGAGATGGAGTAAGCTAGGTCAGCAAGATGGTGAGGTGACACATAAGAGGATCTAATGGTACTATTGTATGATAGTTATCTTTTCAGTAGAGCTGGATGGGGACTTTTGTATCCGTCAAGACTATTAAAGCCTATGGACCAATGGATATGGCACATCTGTGAGCAAGTGCATGAGAGCTTATCATGTAGGTGCCATGGGTACCACTCTCACTCTCATACTTTGTAGCATATTTTAGACAATGTGTGTCCATTGCTCTATAGAGTGCAATGGCTCGTGTAATCCATAGGAGAGCAATCACACTAGGTGATGCTTCTTTAGATGCTCCACTTGTTTGTATACCTATGACTTGTATAGCTTGGATATCATAGGTGCAGTAGGGCAGATTTCTCATATCAATTCTATTGGGGCTTAGCCGCATTTAACCTATCTTGTCTCAGCCTTGTATGGCTTGATGGGTCTTCCAATCCTTCATGTTTTCTATGCACTAAACCTTTTCCTTAAAGCCTATGTTGCACTATATCCTCAATAAGGTCTTAAGAACAATAGAAAATCAATAAGATAAGATCAACAAGATCAATAAGGTCTTTAGATCAATAGAAAAGTTAGAGCAATTTCACAATATGATGTTTTGACTAGGGGTTTTAGATTTATAAAAAAAAAAAGGTCATAAGCTCATAAATCTTATAGCAATTTCACAATATGATCATATTTTGATTGGTATTTTGACATATGACATTATTTCTTGATATTTCACCATATGACCTTTTTTCAAAAAAAATTCTTTATTTTGCCAATATGACTCTATTTCCCTTTCTTTTACTACATGATCTTGTTTCAAACAAATTTATAGCATGATTGCATACAAGAGTACGATATGCAAATTTGAGAAAAACACTTCTTTGCTACCTGGTTGTATTGTTCATGACTCAAAATCCTTTGACCCCTTGACTTGAAGTATGCAAATCGTGCCAAATGAGAATAACATGAAGATATCCTCTCTCTCAACTACCAAGAAGCGCATTGCTTATGGATTTAATGCACTCTAGGCATAAGTAGCATTTGAGTCCCATGCAATGGTGTTTTGTTTATGGGCTAATTCTACACTACTTCACAAGGAAGACTACAACATTTCCAAGGACTAGCCATACAATATCTTTATAAGCAACAAATTTTGCTCTAGTAAGAGGTTTTGTAAAGATACACGCTGCCATATCTTTATGAGAACAATATCTTAATTCAACTTCTCCTTTCTCCATACATTGCCTAATGAAATGATGTTGAATATCTAATGCTTGGTACAACCGTGATGCATATGATTTTTAGCAATCATAATGCATGATTGATTATCTTCATGTATAAGAACTACGCCCAGTTGTTCAAGTAATCTTTTCTATACCTTTTCTAACCATAGAGCCTCCTTTGCAGCTACACAAAGAGCAACATGCTCTACCTCTGATGAAAGAGAAATACTAAAAAAAATTTGCTAGACCAAGTTATTGTGCCTCTACCCATTATGAATACAAAACCACCAACTAAACAACAAGTTTCTCTATAACTTCTCCAATCTGCATCAAAGTACCCTACAAGTTGCAAACTTGCATCTTTTCAACCATATTTCAACACAAAGTCCTTTTTCCCTTGCAAGTAATAGAATACTCCTTTCATTCTCTACCAGTGTGAAAAAGATGGATCTGCCATGTATTGAGCAAAATGTTTACAAGCAAATGAAATGTTATACCTTGTACCATTTGCTAGATACATGTAATACCAAGAGCTAGCCATATGATCTAGATGTGAAATTTGGTTTGGTAACATTTGAAATGATTTTATACATGATGGTAAAAATAGATCAGATAGAAGTATCACCAAAAGAGTACTTCTACTAATAGGGCAGAAACTGAAATAAACTTGAAAACCTTAGAACCAATAGCTAGACATATGATTTAAAGGTGAGAATTGGTTTGGTTACATCTGGATGGATTTTATACATGATGGAATAAACAGATCAGAAAGAAGTATCACCAAAAGGGGACTTCTACTAATAGAGTAGGAACCAAAATATGCTTGAAATCTTTGAAGGTAATTTTGGAGGCCTAAACGGATGAATTAGGACTCAAAAATGTGCAGATTCCCCCCCCCCCCCCCCCCCGCCCCACAACAGAAAGGTTGGCCTTTCCACCACCCTAATTTTTCTTGTCGAGAGCTTTCCAATGGTACCTCACCCATATGATTTTGAGATTCCTACAAGAAGATTCCCTATAGTCAAAGCTTGTTTGACCAACTAGATAGGACCAAGACTGACATGTCACCCATCCAAGGAAGTAATCCAAGGGTGGAGCTTGCTGACATGTCACCTATTTGTGTGCCTAATCCTATGGTGGAGCTTCTTTGGAAAAGATCCTCTTTGTTTATGTAATAAAGAGAATGTGCTCCTTTGGGGCATCGAAGGATTGAGTGTGAAATCTGTGTTTTCTCTCTTCTCTTGTCCTTGGAGCATTACAATGGTATCAGAGCAAGTATTTTAGTCTAAGAGAATGGATTACCCTTCTTAGAAGAACACAAACTACTAAAACTGAGTAATTTCATGTGGAGAACATAGAGTAATTGTTAGACTTAGGAAGGACTTTAGAGAGCGGATGGGATGGATGCACCGGGAGGACAATTCCACACCTAGCTTTCCATTCTTGAATCTATTCCACATCAAGGTTATGTACATCCAGTGTGATCAAATGAGAGTATCGCTAGTTTATCACTTTGGAGCAGAATTCATGGACTGTGAGCCGGCCTGTCTCTCACTCAAGATGAACCTCTGATGGCTATTATGGTAGCGCACCATGGACTAAGAAGGCAAGGAACCCAAACTCCATCATACTCCTCCAAGGCTAAAACTCCAAGACTCAAGACATTGCTCACTAGAGAACTCAATGAGAGAGAGATAGTTGCAAATGAAAGGATGATGAGTACCTCCTCACCCCTTGTTTATATACTTGTGAAATAGTTACGTACCAAAGTTACTAATTACCGTAGTAACTCAAGTTACTAGACTAAAAGTCAAGTAAAGTCAAAAAGTAGAAAGGAATATCCATTCACATGGGCATATTCCCCTAAGCATGTGGTCGTATCTTGACCCAACCACTAAGTCAAGGATTCCTTCACATGGGCTATCCTTGGACTAAAAAAGAATCCAAAACAAAAAGGCTTGCGGGCCCAAGAGTTCTCAACTCTTTCTTCAAAGCCAAACACCTAGGAATAATACCAAGTCAACACACTAAAATCCAAAATAGTGGTGCTCATCTTTTCTACTTCCTCTAAAGTGAGGTCCCATCTATCTTATCTATGACTAACTTTAGCTAACCATGACTAATATAGAACCATCCTTTATCTCTATATAAATAATATCTCTTAAGTACTTGTAATACCAAGCTAAATATTACAATACCACACACATGCACAAATGGGTGTTACAGGATAGGGTGATGAACTCACCAAACCCAGTGATTCTACCTGCGGTGGTATATGACAGAGAGTGAGATTTGACAATCTACATTCTATTATGATGTTATAGATGTGAATGTCCCAAATCCTCTCCATTTCAACACTCAAGCAGAAATTTGTTATGTAGTGAAACCAAAAGTGATGTTTAGAGATTTTGTGGTTAGGAATTTTGGTGAGGAGTATTATCAACGAGTAATAGCTTCTAAGGTCCTAATGGTAGTTCTGATAGTTTGTGCCCCTTCCAAAGTGATCATATTGACCATGTATTGAAATAGACATTAGCAATTGAGTGTTGTAAGAACCATGGATCCATAATTGTAAGAGCTGGTGCAAGGAATGCAAGGGATGTTGAATGAATTTTGAGAGATTAAGATGACCATGGAGACATTACAAAGTCAAGTGCAGATCCTCAAGATTGCTCAAGCAATGCAAGAAGAAGAGCCATCTCAAAACCCAGTACCTACAACTTGAAGTACTTGGAGAGGCATCCGTGCCTACAAACCCTATCAATGATGAAGCCACATTGCTACTCCAAATGAAGAAGACGTGCAACATCAAGCCTTACAAGGGGCAGTGTACAATGGGAGTAGTGGAAAATTGGATCTCGAGAATGAATCAATATTTTTTATTTTTCTCAATAGAGATAACGGAGTATGCTGCATGCGTGTTTGCATGTGGGTATCTGACCAACAAAGCCTTCACATGGTATGATGCTTGGGAATGATCCATGTTGACAGAGAGAAGGGAGGTCACATGGACAGCAATGCAAGAAGGATTGCTGAAGAATTTCCAATCGGTGGATTCCATGCATATAGCCCAAATCTGACTATGGGGATTGAGACAAAAGAACAATGTACAAGAGTATATGGAGGCATTTCTAGATCTACAAGTTTCAATAAACGACATGAGTCCAGCAGAGGCTCTCGACAATTTCAAACAAGGGTTGAAGGAGCGGATTTGCCAAGAAGTCATGGTGCAAAATCCTCGCACGGTATTTGAAGCCATTGCTTGTGCGCAAAGAATAGCAGGAGCATTTGGTGGAGGTGAAGAAGTAGTTCCACCTCAACATTATCAGGCAGAAATACCACACATGGGTTGACCAATACCAATGGAATTAGGCAACCTTTGATTTCGAGATTGAGGAGCATGACCGCTTCAAGGAGAGTGAGGACGGGTAGAAGAAAAAAGTGATGGAGTCCCACAAGGAGAAGGAACTCAAGGAGAACAATGTCGTTGTTACAATGTGGCCGTATTGGGCACATATCTACCAGCTGTCACGCTTGTTTCTCTAGAGGCCCTTGGCCTTCATACAAGCAATCTTTGATCAACATGGAGAGGCTCATTGAAGAGGAGGAGGTGGAAATCGCTTTGGAAAATGAAGATTGCCAATAAATGTACCTCGCGGCCTAACTGGCTCAATAAGGAAGAAGAAAAACGCGCAAAGGTCCCAAAAGGCAACCTCACAATTGATTGTTGTGAATGGAGTCCTAAAAGGCAATCAAGTGAGAGTATTAATAAATCCAATAGCAATAGAGAATTCTTGTCTTGCTTTGTTGCAATAAGATTGGGAATGGATCTAGAGAGAGATGAGTGTGAAGAAGTAGAGTTACCTAACGAGCAAATAGAGAGGATTGAATCATTACATAAACGGGTAACACTCTCTGTAGGAGAATATCAAGAAGCAATTGAGTGGCAAGTGATACAATTAGCTTGTTATGATGCAATCTTAGGCATGCCATGGATGAAGCATTACAACCCTATGGTAGATTGGAGGAAGAAAGTAGTGAGAACCTACCAATGGTCAATCATTGGGATTAAAGAAAAACCATACATGCAAGAACTACCTCTGTATGTCATAAGGATGACAACTATTTGTAAGACCGATAGATGTTTCATGGGTCTAATAAGAGAAGTCTAGAGTTCAAAACTTGATGGACAAATTCTTGAGAAATTGAATGCTGTGGTGGATGAGTTTCAGGATGTCTTTCTCGATGATCTACCCTTAGGATTACCACCAAAAAGGAGAGTAGATCATAAAATTGAGACACTCCCGGGGAAGACACCTCCTTGTAAGGCCCCATATTGCCTATCACCTCATGAGTTAGAGGAGTGTAAGACTCAAATTGAAGAGATGTTGCAGAAAGAGTTCATCCAACCTACCATATCACCATATGGAGCTCCTATCTTGTTTGTGAAGAAGAAGGATGGTACAATGCACATGTGCATTGACTATCGGGGTCTCAATCAGCAAATAGTGAAGAAAAAATACCCCTTACCTCGCATGGATGACCTATTTGATCAACTCCATGGAGCAAGATACTTCATCTAATTGGACTTGTGTAGTGGTTACAATCAAATCCAAATTGTAGAGGAGGATGTGTACAAAATTGCCTTTTGAACTAAGTATGGCCACTTTGAGTATCAGGTGATGCCTTTTGGCCTCACCAATGCACCTGCCACTTTCATGAGTCTAATGAATGACATATTTTGTCCATACTTGGATAAGTCTATTATTGTCTTCTTGGACAACATCTTAGTATATAGTAGCACAATGACGGAACACAAACAACATCTACGAGAAGTCCTCTAGATTCTAAGACAAAATTGATTGTATGCTAAAATCTCAAAGTGCGAGTTTGGCAAGTCTGAAGTAGACTATTTGGGGCATAGAGTAAGTGCAGAGGGCATTCAAGTATTGATGGATAAAATTGAGGTCATTCAAAAATGGAGTGCCCTAGAAGATCAGGCTCAACTCAAGAGCTTCTTGGGGTTGACAGGATTTTATTGTAGATTTTTCAAGGATTTCTCCAAGGTTGCACATCCTTTAATGGCACTACTTGGCAAGGGGAAGAAGTGGACATAGGGAACCGCACAAGAGTTGGCCTTTCAAGAACTGAAAGCCACCTTGCTACATGCACCAATCTTGAAGTGGTATGACCCAAAACGTCCAATCAAGTTGGTTACAGATGCATCAAGCATAGCAATAGGACCAGTTCTACAACAAGAGTGGCATGACGGATGGCATCCAATTGCATATTTCTCTCAAAAGTTATTACCAGCAGAGCACAACTAACATACCACAAAACAAGAAGAGTTGGTCATCATTCTTGCAACCAAGCATTGGAAGCACTATTTAGGCGAGAAGGCATTTGTAGTAGAGACACACCATAAACCTTTAGTCTACCTCAAGACGCAGAAGGATCTATCTCGTCACCAGATTTGGTGAGTAGAGTGGCGACAATGCTTCAACATGAAAATCACCTACGTGGAAGGTAAGAAGCAACTTGCAGATGCATTCACCTACATGCCAATGGCAAACAACTTGGTGATAGAGGTTAAGATTAACCCTGAATTCTGGTGAGAGATTCTGGCTGCTACAAAAACTGATCTACAAATTGTAGAAGTGCAATCATTCAAAGGCATCACCAGCATCCAAGGACTCACTTTTCGTGATGGTAGATTATGGATCCCAAATGTCCTAGAATTACACACCACCATTTTAGCAGAATGTCATGATTTGGCCATTGCAGGTCATATCGGAGTGGACAAGACCTTAGATGTAGTCCAATGCCATTATGATTGGCCCAAGATAAGCAACAATGTGATGGACTACGTGCACAGCTGCCTACTTTTTCAACAAAACTAAGCTTCTAATCAAGCTCTTGTAGGGCTCCTTCAACATCTCCCCACTCCTGCCCAACGTTGGAAATAGGTGAGTATAGATCTTGTCTGTGAATTACCCAAGACTACCTCAAGGTTTGACTCCATCGTGGTCTTTGTGGACCAGCTCAGCAAAATGATTCATGTACACCCTACCACCAAGGATGTGACTGCCCCACAACTAGCTCAATTATACTTAGATGTAATCTTATCTCACCATGGCTTGTCTTGAGTACTCATCACCGACAGAGGCACTCAATTCACTAGTTTGTTTTGGCGAACGCTCTTTGGTTTCTTCAAAACCAAGTTGGCCATGTCCACAACTTAACACCCACAAATAGATGGACAAACAGAGCAGGCTAATCACATTATTGAAGACATGTTATGCGGTTTCACCTTAGATGAGCAAGAAAGGTGGGACACCCTATTCTCGTTGGTGGAATTTGCTTACAACAATTCAATGAATGCATCCACCCAAGTCACTTTGTTCTTCCTCATGTACGGTGAGCATCCCTTCTGTAAAAGACCGAAACCGAGGAGAGAAATAGGAGAATGGAAATTCACATTGGGACACTTGAATGAGGGAAAACTCCGAATGCCTAGCATGAGCTTCGGCCTTCATATTTATAGGTAGCATACCAGACCTTTGAAGCTTCTCAAGAAGCTTCCTTGAGCCACTTTCTTGGAGTGCAAGCCAAGTTAACTAGGAAGCTTCTCAAGAAGCTTCCTTCTAGAAGCCGCCTACTTGGCGTGCAAGCTAAGCTAGTTAGAAGCTTCTAGAAGCTTCCTTCTAGAAGCTACCTGCTTAGGGCGCAAGTTAACTAGTTGGGAAGCTTCCTAAGAAGCTTCTTAGATGCTTCTAGAATATTCTAGGCTATTTTGGCTTATTCTCTACTTCGTAAGCCCGACTAACTTCGTCACTAAACTCCATATTGTTACATATTCCCCCGCCGCTAGTTGGTGACGTCCTCGTCGCCAGTGAAGCTTCAAATTCCTTGATGGCCATCTGTGCATTCTGGAGGTGAGAAAGAGGTTCCCATGTGGCATCATGAAGGGGATACCCTTTCCAAAGGACCTTGTACTCCGTGTGTTGGCGACGGCCTCGTTGAATATGGCGACGCGCAAGGATACGATCAACTTCGTACTCCTCATGATCATTGATAGGGATAGGAAGAGGGGGAGGTTGGACTCGAGAGGAAAAGGAAGAAGGGTTAGGAACAAAGGGTTTCAACTTGGAAACATGAAAGACAGGATGGATACGCATGTGACAAGGTAAGGCAAGACGATAAGCAACAGGAGAGATAATGTGGGTGATATCAAAGGGTCCTATCCAATTAGGAGCAAGTTTACGAACTTGGGTATCAAGTGGGAGAGGGAGGTTACTAGAGGATAGCATGACTTTATCACCAACTTCAAAGGTGAGATCACGACGATGATGGTCTGCATATTGTTTTTGGCGATTTTGAGCAACAAGGAGGTGAGACTTGGCTTGTTGGAGAGAGCGGGATATAGTGGTCAAGAATGTAGAAGTATGAGGAACCTGAGAGGGAGGTGGAGCAAGAAGAGAATCTGGAACAAGCAGATCTTGGCCAAAATTGAGAAAGAAGGGAGAAAATCTAGTGCTTGCCTGTTTGGAATTGTTGTAGGCAAATTCTGCAACTGCAAGACATTCATCCCAGTTGGTATGGTGGACATTGACAAAGGCCCGCAACATATCCTCCAATGTACGATTGGCGTGTTCAGTTTGTCCATCAGTTTGAGGATGATAGGCCGTGGACAAAGCAAGCTTGGTGTCGAGTATCTGAAAGAGTGCTTGCCAAAACTTCCCGGTAAAGCGAGGATCACGGTCGGAGATGAGTACGCGTGGCATGCCATGATGCTTGAAGACATTGTCGAAGTAGATTTGTGCTAAGGTTGGAGCATCCACGGTATCACAGGTTGGTGCCAAGTGGATTTGCTTACTAAGCTTATCCACAAACACCACGATGGCGGTGTCTCCTTGTTTTGTCTTTGGCAAGGATGTGATGAGATCCAAGCTCACATGCTCCCAACGAGCGGATGGAATGGCGAGTGGTTGAAGGAGTCCACTCTGCTTCTGGTTGCTGGCCTTGTTCCGTTGGCAACTCTCACATGATCGGACAAAGTCTCGAACATCTCTTGTCATGTTGGGCCACCACCATTGGCGTTGGAGGGTGCCCAAGGTCTTGTCCACTCCCATGTGACCAGCTATTGGTAAATCATGGGCTTCTTGAAGGCGCACAAGTCGAAGATCACCTTTGGCTGGAACATAGATCTGGTCTGCATGGAATAAAAGGCCTTCCTTGAAGGAGAAGGTGTTGTACTCCTTGTCGCATGCTGTCAGACGACCGTGTACCATTTGGAAGAAGGGATCTTGTTGTAGAGCTGATTGAAACTCATTGTGGACCTTAGGGTCAATGGACACCATTGTAATTGCCACCGTGATAAAAGGAAGATCCTTCAAATCAGGTCATCGTGATAGAGCATCGGGAATGACATGGAACCGACCTGGTTTGTACTCAAGTTTGATGTCAAACAATTGGAGTTGCTCTTCCCATCGATGATGCCGGCTCTTCATGTGCTCCAAGTGTAAGGTCTGCAACAATGGCTTGTGATCAGTTCGCATGATCACTTGTTTCCCCAAGAGATAATGCCTCCATACCTTGGTGGCATATACCATTGCAAGTTGTTCCCGATCTCAAGCAGAGTAATTTCTTTCCGCTGTATTTAGTCGGCGAGACACAAAGGCAATCGGATGTAGTCCATCTGGAAATTCTTGTTGCAACACAGCTCCAATTGCAAAGTTAGAAGCATCAAAATCAACCACACAAGGTAGTTGAGGATCATATGGTTGAAGAATAGGTCTTGAAGACACCATATGCTTTAACTTCTGGAATGCTTCTTCATGCTTGGTGGTCCACTGGAAGCTCAAGTTCTTTCCCAAGAGGTCAGTCAATGGTGCAGCCAGGTGAGCATAATAGTGGATGAACCGTCGGTAAAAACTGGCCAGTCCATTGAATGCTCGTACTTCTGTAGCATCCTTCGGGGTAGGCCAATCAGTAATGGCCTTGATCTTCTCTTCTTCCATCTTGATCCCCTCTGATGAGATCTTATGACCCAAGAAGGTAACCTCCTTCTGCCAAAAAGCACACTTTGACTTCTTGCAGTAAAATTTCCACTGTCGTAGTCGTCTTAGGACTTCTCGCACATGATTCACATGTTCTGCCTCTGTCCTGCTATAGATTAAGATATCATCTAAGAACACCACCACGGACCGATCCAATAGTCCCTCCAACACTCGATGCATCTGATCCATGAAGACTGCTGGAGCATTAGTAAGTCCGAAAGGTAGAACTCTCCACTCAAAATGTCCATACCTTGTGCGAAAAGCAGTCTTTTGCGCGTCCTCTCCTTCAATAGGAATTTGCCAATAGCCGCTACGAAGATCCAGCTTGGAAAAGTAGTGTGCTCCACTTAGTTGATCAAGCAGGTCATCGATCCGAGGCAAGGGATATGCATTCTTCACGGTTTGCTTATTGGGCCCACGATAATCAATACAGAAATGAAGTCCTCCATCCTTCTTTGGAACAAATAGTACCGGTGCTTCCCATGGAGAGGTACTATGTCGTATGAAATCCTTCTCCAACAACTCCGTAAGTGTTGTTCGCAACTCCTCCAACTCCTTTGGTGAGAGCCGATAGATTGGTCTACTCACTGGAGTACTCCCTGGCAATAACTCGATCTTGAAGGGCATACCTCGATCGGAGGGTAATCCCTTTGGCAGATCATCTGGAAACACATTTGCAAACTCCTGAACTATCCGATCAACCATTGCTTGATGCGGCACTTGGCCCTCCTCAGATTGTTCTTGTGCAATTGGTTTGATCTACACCGCGAATACAGACTTATCGTCCTCCAAAGCTTGCTCTATGGCTGCTTCATTCACAAACTTCCCTTCTAGGGACTCATCTCTCTTCCAAGCTTGCTCCATGGTTGCCTTCCTGGCAAACTTCCCATCTTGGGACTCATCTCCCTTCCAGATTTGCTCTATGGCTACCTTCTCGACAAACTTCCCATCTTGGGATTGACTATTCTTAGGTGTCTTACTCAGAGGTGCCAGACAACCTAATCGGAAATTCCTACCTTGGAGTTGTACTTGAATTTGGTGTCGGGTCCAATCAAATTGAACCTTATGACATTCAAGCCAAGGTAGACCTAGAATGATATCATAATGTAGAGGTGCCACTACGAACCTCATACACTCCAAATACTCCTTCCCAATCTTGAAGGTAACAGGATGCAAGGTGCGGAATGCAGAACCCTTTCTACCATCCGCCATCATCAAACTACTTCCAATCACTAGCCTGATAGGAATACCCAATTCCTTTGCCACTTGCATAGACATGCAATTCTCTGAACTTCCAGAATCAACCAAAATTCTACAACCCCGATTAGATATCATACCTTGCAAGTGAAGCAAACTTGCATAGGTCGAGCCTTCAATCCCATTGGAACTAATCAAGCTCCAGTAGGCGGCTCAAAATCTCCTACTGGGATTCCTCGTTTCCCGGATCATTCCGCTCCACAACCTCCACTTGGGCAACTTGTCGAGGTCGTCCATTCTTGAGTGGACATTCAGCAATGCGATGCCCCAACTGGCGACAATAAAAGCAACCTCCATTTTGTCGTAATCTTTCTCTATCTGCTGTGCCAAGTGGTCTTCGCTGGATAGCATCAATCTCCATTGGTACCGGTTCTTCCACTTGTGGTACGGGTAGGTTTTGTGTAGGTCGAGGTCGAGACCAAGTTGTTGCAACTAAGGAATCAAAACGCTCAGCCAATTGCATGGCTTCTTCTACGTTCTGTGGCTCTCGCATGGTCACCTCCAATCTGGTTCGTGACTTCAATCCTCGCACAAATCGATCCAGAACTTCACCTTCTTGGATATCTGGAATTTGCATGATGATATTCTGAAATTGTGTGATGTAGCTTCTCACCGAACCAATCTGCCTCAACTCCGCCAATTTATCTCATGCAGCTCGGGTGGCATTTATAGTCTGAAATCGACCAAGTATTGCATCCTTGAATTCTGCCCATGTCAAAATTGGTGTAACAATTTGTTGTTCAGCTCTTTCTACTCGGAATCGCCACCAAAGTTTTGCCACGCCATCCAACTGGCTAGAAGCCAAGAGAATTTGTTTCCGCTCGTCTTGAAGATTGGTGGCTTCAAAGTAACGTTCACAGTCAAACACAAAATTCTCCATTGTGCCTGGAACATTCTTGCCTTCAAACACCTTGGGTTTCGGAAATCGAATGCGATCTTCTCCATCTCGAACTGGCGCTCTGTCTATCTGTTCTCGTCGTTGCTGGTCTCGTTCATCCAACAATCGAGTAAGATGCTCGATTTGTTGTTGCATTGCAAGGATAACATCCGGTATTGCGGCCATTGCTACTACCCTAATCCACTACCCTCAATTTATCTAGTTGATTAACACATAGATACAACACGTCCACCGTTCTCCATAAGTCACAACTGGAAGTATCAAGGGTTCCTCTGACACGGTGATCATATGTAGAAAATCTTGCCCAAAGCGTGAGGTGATGAACTGTGTGAAACGATGCTTTGGTAATATCTGGACATGAAAGTCCCAATGGTTTGGCGGAAGTGGATTTGGTGGTCCATAAATTCCATCCATCCCATTCTTGCTCTGATATCAATGTAAAAGACCGAAACCAAGGAGAGAAATAGGAGAATGGAAATTCACATTGGGACACTTGAATGAGGGAAAACTCCGAATGCCTAGCATGAGCTTCGGCCTTCATATTTATAGGTAGCATACCAGACCTTTGAAGCTTCTCAAGAAGCTTCCTTGAGCCACTTTCTTGGAGTGCAAGCCAAGTTAACTAGGAAGCTTCTCAAGAAGCTTCCTTCTAGAAGCCGCCTACTTGGCGTGCAAGCTAAGCTAGTTAGAAGCTTCTAGAAGCTTCCTTCTAGAAGCTACCTGCTTAGGGCGCAAGTTAACTAGTTGGGAAGCTTCCTAAGAAGCTTCTTAGATGCTTCTAGAATATTCTAGGCTATTTTGGCTTATTCTCTACTTCGTAAGCCCGACTAACTTCGTCACTAAACTCCATATTGTTACACCTTCACACCTTCTAGCTTCATGAAGATCCGTCCGGTGGCTACCAAGGTCGATGCAATCGACACATTTGTTTCTAGAATCCAACAAGGTGTGGAAAGCGCCAAGCATAGATTACAAATTGCACAAAATTGACAAAAGCAGTATGTTGATGCACACTGTAGGCACATGGAGTTCAATGTTGGGGATCAGGTGTGGCTATTGACAAGCAACCTCACATTAGTTGGACCTTGTAAGCTCAAACCTCGTTTTATTGGGTCTTTCTTGATTCTTCGTCAAGTCGGCATTGTGGCCTATCACCTCGAGCTACCACCACACATGAAGATCCATCTAGTGTTCCATGTTTCCCTACTATGAAGATATGCTCCCCGATCAGGCCAATGTCATTCCACACAAGACATTTGACCTTGTCCAACACTCATTGATGGCATGGAGGAATATGAAGTGGAGCGTATTCTCCAAAAACGCATGTGTGGTACTCGCCATCCGCAGGTGGACTATCTAGTATAGTGGAAAGGCTACCTCCTCTATGAAGCAACATGGGAGTCTACTCCAATTTGACACATGCACCGGTGTTGGTGCAAGCGTTTGAGCAACAATTGTACAACTAGGACGTTGTGTCTTAAAAGGAGGGTGGTCTGTAATACCAAGAGCTAGCCATATGATCTAGATGTGAAATTTGGTTTGGTAACATCTAGAATGATGCTATACATGATGGTCAAAATAGATCAAATAGAAGTATCACCAAAAGAGTACTTCTACTATTATGGTAGAAATCAAAATAGACTTGAAAACCTTAGAATCAATAGCTAGACATATGATTTAAAGGTGAAAATTGGTTTGGTAACATCTGGATGGATGTTTTACATGATGGACTAAATAGATCAGAAAGAGGTTTCACCAAAAGGGGACTTTTCTAATAGAGTAGGAACCAAAATATGCTTGAAATCTTTGAAGGTAATTTTGGCCTAAACGGATGAATTAGGCCTTGAAAATGTGCAGATTCCCCCCCCCCCAACAAAGGAAAGGCTGGCCTTTCCTTCCCCTGCTTTGTCTTGTTGAGAGCTTTCCAATGGTACCTCATCCATATGATTCTAAGATTCCTATAGGAAGATTCCCTAAAAGATTCCCTCTTGTCAAAGCTTGTTTGACCAACCAGATAGGACCAGGACTGACATGTCACCCATCCAAGTAAGTAATCCAAGGGTGGAGATTGCTGACATGTCACCTATCTGTATGCCTAATCCTATGGTGGAGCTTCCTTGGAGGAGATCCTCTTTGTTTATATAATAAAGAGAAGGTGATCCTTTGGGGTATCGGAGGATTGAGTGTGAAATCTGTATTTTCTCTCTTCTCTTGTCCTTGGAGTATTATAGTACATTAGAGAGCCCATAGCCTCCTGATAAAGCTTTATTCCATTTGCATCCAACATCTTATTTCTCGGATGCTTATTGAAATTAACTTTCTCAATTGGTGTTGCGATTGTCTTTGCATTCTCTATCCCAAAATCCTCCAATTTTTGAGAAATTTATTTGGCTTGGCTGAAGATATAATACTCATATCCTTACTTTGTAAGAAATTTAAGTCAAAGCAATTTCTAAGTTCATCTAGATCCTTCATCTTGTAATGTTTGTGCAACTCCTCCTTGTGTCTAACAAGAATCTCAAAATTCTTGTCTTTGATTAAAACATCATCCGCATAGACAATGAGAACTATAGCTGAATCACCCACAAATTTCAAGTACAAGCAAGGGTCAGATTATGAATTTTTCAAACCAAGATCTAAGAAGGATGAGTCTAGATGCTCATTCCATCCTTTGCAAACTTGCTTTAAACCATACAAAATCTTCACTGGTCACAATACCTTGCCTTTGTGTTCAAATGGAAAATCTAACCCCCAAGAATCTTCATGGAAATATTTCTTCAACTCTAAAAAAATAAAATTGAAACAACATCAATTTGCAAAGCACTCCATTCTAGTATAGCAACAATAACAACAAATATGCAAATTTTGTAAGGACAAGTTATAAGTGCAAAATTTTCATGATAATCAATATGATATTCTGCTTGAGAGCTTTGCTTCTAGACTTCTTCTTTGCTTCTAGACTTGCTTTGAAACAATCTGATGGCCAATCACTTGGAAGCTTTTTATGAAAAGTTCATTCTTTATCATTCACCTTTCTATCATTTGGAAGATATAAGAATTCCCAAGTATCATACCCCTTAAGGGAGTTAAGCTCTTCCTTCATGACAAGTTCTTATTCCTTGCTAAAACATGACTTCATGGCTTGCTTGACAGTTTTTGTACTGGATCCAACATGAAAAACATCCACAATCTCAATTGGAAGGTCAAGATCAACTCTCACAAAATTATCATCTCCATCCCATGGAGTTTTATGTTGTCTTCTACCTTGAAAAATGTTTGGTAGATCAACACCATTGCTATGATGTTGTAGTCGTGGTGTCTCTACTTGCCTTTGTTGGATAGGTTCTTCTCTTCCATTTTTTGGCATCTGAATTGTGGAAGGTTCTTCAATTTCAGATCCTTCATTGCCTTGTCGTTTCAAGCTCTGTGTTTGGTTCTCCAACCTAAAACATGGAAAAAACTATCACCATTTTTTGATTCATCCTTTATTTCCCCATCACTTGATAGGGATTTAGGACTTTTCATATCTACATTGGTATTAAGAATCAACACATCTTTATTAAGAACCACTTTCTTAGTTTTGGGGTCAAAGATCTTGTACATTTTGGCAACCTTTGAATATCCAACAAAAATACACTTTTGTGATTTTACATCAAGTTTCTGATGTTTCTCCTTCAATATATGATACCAAGCTAAACATTCAAATCAATGAGCATAGGAGACAAAGGGTTTTTTAACAACAATTGCTTCATATGGTTTTTTTTCCACCCAATCTAGCTAATGGTAGTCTATTTTGAGTTCATGTTACAAACAAGGCCACAAAAGCCCAATATTGGCAACTCAAATTTGCATCATCCAAGAGTTTGCATACTCATTCAAAAGACTTTGCACATCATATGCTCTATCGTCCCCAAAATCTCATGCGTGTATGTTGGAGACACCATATGTTGAATCCCTTAAGCCTTGAAGTGTATATGAAGCTCTTAATGGTTTAGAAATTTTGACCCTTGATCAGTGACAACAGACTTCACCTTCTTATGAGTCTTTCTTTGAACCTTTGTTTCCCAAGTCTTGTAGGCAAACCTACAATTGGTCCTTTAATTGAAAGAAAGTTAAATTAGTACAACCAAAATATTCATCAATCGTCATAGCTAGCCATTTAGTTACACCAAAACTAGTCATATCAAGATATCCATTATCTGATACTATAATGTCCAAAATACATATGCATGCTTATGTCTATCTGGAAATGGGTGGCAATGTGACTTACCAACAATACATGACTTACATGTAGGTAATTTACCCTTATCTCCTTTGATGACTAACCAATCAACCCAAATATTTTGCTTCACAGATTGTATGCATTGATGCATGTGCTAACTTGATGTCATCTTATGAGTGTGCAACTAGCTATGTTTGTACTTGCTATGATTGAATCTCTTCAATCTTACATAGCATAATGCAAACTTAACTCTTGAGTCTTCCATATATGAGAATATTTCTTGATGAAAGAATCTAATCTACACTAATTCTATCCAAATTGAATTTACAACCCTTCTTACACAAAGTTGCTACAAACACAAGGTATCACTTGCTCCAATAACCCAATGCATGTCTTGAATGGTAAAAGAAATGTAATCTCCTTTTAGCTCTAGAATCTTAAGATGCATCTCATCTGAACCTCTTGATTCACTTACATTTCAATCATAACCTTGGAGTTCAACGTATGTGTTTTTGAAGTTGTGAAGCTTCTTTTGATCTCCTTGGATATGTACATCAACAACGCCATCAATGTGAATATACTTTAATGTATGGTCATAAACACATACAACTTCTCAAATTGATAGCACAACTACAACACTAGCACTTGCCTTGTTTTTATTTGCTATTTTGGATGACCTTTCTATTGAACCCTTTGTCCACAACCTTTACATGTGCTTTTGGACTTGTCAATTTTGAATTTTTGCTTCATGTGCTTAAAGAGTTGTTTCTTCTCAAGCTACTTCCCAACTTTGTTCAAAGCAAGAAAAAAAATTGGAGTATCAACTCTCTCTCCTTCCTTAGTATCTCTTTCTCAAGGAGAATGGATCTCACCATATCTTGTGTGATTTTGTCTAGCTTCTTTGATCCTAGTGATTACACCAAGGGATCTCACAATTCATGCAATGTGTTCAACACAAGGAAGGCCATACTTTATTTGCTCATCTCTCCTCTAGCTTTGAGGTATTGGTCTCTTAAGTAAACCAATACATCAATTAGTAGATAATCTCTTGAACAAAACATTCCATTGATTGACAATCAATATAGTGGATACTATAAAGCTTGTTTTGCAATGAAATTTTAGTCATGATTCTAGCAGGTTTATTTATCTTTGCTAGCTTGTCCCACATCTCCTTTTCATTATCACACTTGCAAATGTAACTTTGTTGTGAAGTTTTGACATTAAAAAAAATTGGGATGTACCTCTAACTCTTCTACATCTCATGTCTCTCTCATGAATTGGCTTGCTATTGTCTAGGCATTGTGATGATCCATCTACATATTTATAGAGTTGGAACGAACTCAAGAAATATTGCATCACAAAGCTCCATATCTTGTAATTCTTCTCATCAAGGTAATCAATGCATTCATCATTTGAACTTGAAGCCATTACTAAGAGAATTGGATTGTAATGAAGAAATGTACTCTCACAATGGTGGGATGAACACCCACTTCTCTAAGTAAGGAATATTAAACATCACACTCTTGCCACTCAAAAAGGAAAAATCTCTAAGCCCTAGTAGAAAGGACCACTAAGCAAAGACAAAACTCAAACATGCAAGTCAAGATTTAGGGACCCGGCCATGAGGAAATTTTAACACTCAACAAAAGGGAACATTGAACACAAGCAATAGGAAAACCCTACGTACTCGGCGGAGTGGAAACCCCAACCCTAAATGGAAAATAAACCTAAGGTCCCACGGCAAGGAAACTCCAATCACCAATTACTCCATCGCATTTGCTCTGATATCATGTTATGCAAATTAAGGACAACACTTCTTTACTTTGTAGAATTAAGCACAATAAAACTACGAAGGACTCATATGCTCTTCATGTCTAGAGCACATTAAACCCATACACAATGCACTTCTGGTTAGTTCATAGAGAGGATATATTCATGTTGTTCTCGCTCCACACAATCAATGAGCGATACACAATCCTCAAGCCATACCTAACAGTCAAGTCAAAGGATCATAAAACTTGCAGACCCATAGTACAAGGATCATAAAACTTGTAGTGAACTATACATAATCCTCAACCTATACCTAGTAGTCAAGTCAAAGGATCATAGAACTTGCAAACCTTCACAATACAAGGATCATAAAACATTTTCATTTTCACATCTTTACACAATCCCGAGCTATACCTAATAATCAAACAATCAAACTTCAAGCTATACCTAATAGTTGAAGGATCATTAAACTTGCAGACTTTCACAACACAAGCATAAAGAAGTACTTGCTTGGATTTGTATAACATGGTACTTGCAGACTTTCACTGCTTTACACAATCCCCGAGCTAAACCTAATAATCAAAGGATAATCAAACTTCAAGCTACACCTAATAGTTGAAGGATCATTAAATTTGCAGACTTTCACAATACAAGCATAAAGAAGTGCTTTCTTAGATTTGTATAACATGGTACTTGGAGACTTTCAAATACAAGCATAAGGAAGTTGTTTCTTAGATTTGTACCAACAATATTAAAGCAAATGAGTAAACCATTTCTTGTGTTGCAGGGAATTGCAAATCCAATAACCCAACTCCTTAACCCGTAGGTACGTCTCATAGATCCATGGGGGGTGAGAATAGCTTAAATATATTTGTCTCTGCACTAATCAGAAGTGCATTGTTTATAGGTTTATGCACTCTAGACATCGGTAGAGTCTTGAGTCCCACATAGTGGTATTGTGCTTATGGGTTAATTCTACGGAGTTGCGTGGACGAGAATTGCAATGCCATTTCCATATGCCTTACTCTTGTATCGCATGCTGCACTCACATAGACGGATCAAACTCTTCTAAGTAAAGTGATCATAACCATTATCTGACCTCAATCTAAAACCGAATTATCTGGTCTCAATCTAAAACCAAAGGGGATAACAATGTACCTGACTCTCTACATTAAATAAAAAGTAAGAAATTTAACTTTCATAAAAGAGTTGGTGATCTTTTGTCTTGTGCTCAAATCTCTAGTGCTCGAGTAACCTCACCTCTCTGGATAAAAGAATACGATTAGCATTTTCAGACACTAAGGACCCAAATGCATGTCAAAAACATATAGATTCGAGTGTGGTTTACTTTATCGCACTCGAATGGAGCTAGCTGTATCGACACATACAGAGGCAGAACATAGTTGGAAGTTAAGAAAACGAGAACGAGAAAACGAGAATTTAGAGACAAGAGAAGACAAGTTCAGCTTGCAAAAGCAATCAAATAGAAGAATCCTGTTCCGTGACCGAGTGGATAGAATTGATCAATGGCAAAGCTGAAGTTGAGTGGAAATTAAAATCGATACATTATATACGAATCAGCTGCTCAAACTGCAATAAGGAACTATTCATTTGCAATAATATTGACAAGCCCTGTACAGAAAGTGCATCGCGCTAGTGCTCACCTCAAAAGAACAATCGAATGACTACTGAGAGGAAATTGTGTCAAAACAGCTGGAGGTGCTGAGTGCGTTGGTCAGGAGCTCGAGAGGTTCAGGAGGTTGGTCAAGGAGCTCGAGAAAAAGAACACATTTGAGGGTGTTGCGAACTCCCTCACATTTATGTTTTGTGATTCGTACAACTTGGCACTTGAAGCTAAACAACGAGCGGTACCATGTAGTAACAGGTGTTCGATCTTCCACAAGTAAATCTGAACCATCTTGTAATGAGAGTGAGCGTACCAGCTTCTAAACTTAAGGAACTTTGTCAACACTGGAAACTTGGCATGCATATACACATGCAGAGCCTGTAAACTGACGCTCAACAGTACTTTCGTTACAATCATGCAGGGACAACGAACTACGAATGGATACATTTTCTTTCTTACACCCTCTTCTTTCTGGCATAAAAACTACTCTCTGATGATCTCAGCCCAGAATACAAGACAGAAAAAAATTGCAACTGCTATGCGGTTCCGTTAGAACATCTGGATCCAAAAACCTTTCTAGTCATATTTTCGCTCAAATATGCACACTCGTCATCACGAGAATTTTTGTAACACATGCAGAAGAGCAACGACTCCACTTTTTCCGACCTAGATATGTATGTTGAGCGTAGTGCCTCGCATAGATGCCCTAGCCTTTCAGGGTAACTACTGTACCACACACAAGACAAACTTACGCCGCTTGTCGATCACAGGCTAGGTCTCACAAAACCCTCTCGTTTAGAGAAACAGCGTGGTAGAAACAACTTTGGATCTGCGAGCAGTAGGGTCTGTTGTGAGCAGAGTAGACAAAACCGAGTGCATCATGAGTGTCGGACATGTCTCCACATGTATAACAGTAAAGCTACAAGTACAAGATTGTAAAGTGCATCTGAAACCCTACCAGAACATTCAGGCGTAATTCTAGTGTCACTAAGGTAATGCTAGAGCCACATTGGATGGGAATTTGTTCCCTTCAACCAGAATCCCAAGCTTGTTTCCAGCATATGCCAGCTCGAAGGTGGCGGGCAGGAGCGCAGGGCAAGCCTGTATTCCTAAGTCACATGCCCGCCCTCTTAAAATCAAGGTTCAACTCCAGATTAGGATTCGAACAGCTGCATCGAGTCCATATCCAGTACGTCTGTTCAAAATAAGAGTGCTGGACCCGTTACCACTGCATTGAATCCCCTGGCAGAATCGGTGTTGCTTCCTCGCTTGAGCTAACGGCACAAGCAAGTTGTGGATAGCTTTCCTCCATGTGGGATCTGTCAGGAAGGAGATTCTTGTCAAATATCAGCGCTTCGGATCTCGGCAAAGATTCTTCACCACTTGCAAGTCAAGCATTGAGTCCCAAGAGTTTGACTGTTACAGTCGGAGCTGTGGCATGTAAGTGGAGCCCAACGTACGGGTAACTAACATAGAAGCAAACGTTTAGGTTGGTCTTTGCAAGTTCGTAACTACGAACATCACGTGATTCCAAGAGAACAGTCCACTGTTTTCTCTGGTCTTTTCTCTAGTGAATTGCACACTACTCTAGATTACTTTAGACATGCTAATGATGGTGAGTTGAGAAGCTCCATGTACAATGGGATTGGATCTCTATGATCAATCTTGCGAGTATTGTTGATAGAATGACCGCCTGTGTAAGTAAAAAAAGGAAAATACACAAAAATATATACCCCGAAAGAAACCAGAAAGAAGTACAGAGCACCGCCAAGGCAGCACAATGGGATGTATGTAATGCAGATGCCATTATATCGTATAGAATCTCTCAAAGACCGAACTTTGCAAGTTCCTCTTTAGGACACAGTTGTGACTATCCCTGATACAACCCAAGGCTTCAAGTTATCGGGAACTTTGGACCTTATGACATTACTGCTGCTAATCTTTCCACTTGAACTTTAGTAGTAAAACGCGAAGTGCCTTCTGTGAAAACCGCGTGACCTATTGGTTTCCTTCTGTGGAGAACAGCGGAGAATTGAAGTTCCCGGTTCCACTTTCTCACCACTACTGCCTGGGACCCTGTGAACTTGACAATCTACTTGCCATCGCCTTTCCTTTATTCAATAATGACTATATGTCCTCCATATATATAAAGAAAGAAAGGACCGCAAGTTCGAAGTTGAGAAACTAATGCCGGGACACAAAGGGAAGAGATTGCATCCTGAAACGAGATTTTGAAAGCTCCAATGAGCAGTTACTGTCAATCTGGAGTGAAAGTGGATCCAGTGGAGCGCATAGAGATATCTGACACTGTGCTAAACCGATGGTGGAGTGATAAAGAACGATTGTGGATTCCAGCTCTTTCGGGCCATCAATCAATCTCTTGAGCAGCTTTGGTTGGACATGAGATCGAGCGACTAAGTGATAAACGGTGTGATCTAATCCAAACACTCATAGAAAATGGATCCAAAATGACATCTAAGTGGGATCCAACGCGCAATCAGAATCTCCATGGTTGGCATTTGGTTACATTTCGCTTTTCCACATCATCTTTTTAGCTTTCAATGACTCCAATTTTAAGTTCAACGACCATGTGTCGGTATGGATTTAACATGTCTCTGCTAATATTTCAGTTGTTACCTGATATGTGGGTGGTACCCAAAAGAAATTAAATCTTTCCTGCGAAAAATACTAAGCATGGGACAGGAAACATAGACTACTTCTAAAATTCTCGTGGTCAGCACCTACATTTTCAAACCTTGATACGATAGTCAAGGATGACAAGGAAAATCTATCTAATAGTTATTCAAGGCAACTGCATAGAATTCTTTTACGATAGGCATTCTCTGGGATTGGCTGTGTACACAACTCTTTATTGTCTCAAGGTACTCGACGGTAGGATGAAGTTACTTTTGCGCATTAAACATTTCATTCACAATAGTAATCCTCAAATTTTCATTATTTACGTCAGATTTTGCCCTGTGCAAATCTATAAACTAGATCAAGGGAAACTTCAGAGCATATTGGCCACGAAATTTAGTCGCCGAATGAATTAGACTGTAAATTTGCTTTCCTATTTTGAGTGCAAAACAGATCATTATCACACGTTTGTCGTATTGTGTTGCATAGTTATATCAAACAGTTTCACTTTTTCTCAATCACGATTTTTATTTTATTTATTTATTTATAACATATTTAACGAATCAATTTTATCTGAAGTAGTGAAAAAGTTATTTTCATAGTCTTTTTTAACTAAACGAATAATTGGAACAAACTTGAGTTAGGAACGATAAGTCAAAACTTTTAAAAAATTAGAGTTTATTTCAGTTACCCCCATGAGAGAATAGACTTGGCAGGACGCTTATGCAACAGGTCTTCGTGACGTTCCAGGAGGAGTGAGTGGGAAATGCTTCATGGCGCCCATCGGGGCAGGGCAGGGCTGGCTGGACGTGAGCTTGAACAGTCTTTTCCCAGGGAGGCACCTCCTAAAGCTTAGCTGTTGTCAATTGCGTCAATACGAACAAGCGTGTTTCCTCTTCATATTCGACCCAGTACCCGAAAGTCTTTGTATACTTTTACTTTTATTTTATTAATTTTACTTTTATATCGCATCTGCTTTTCTAGCTGCCTTACGCATATGGATATATTGAATTTCGTATGTTCATATGAGACAGACCAGATGTCACCAAGATGTTTGTACCTCAAGTTTATTCTTTAGTGTATGCATGTACAGTCAACTATACAATGCAATGCAATCGTATGTATAATATTTTAAGATTTGGACACCATAATTTTAGAAATAGCAACTATGTCTTTTCTTGTTGGTAGGCTCGTGTTGGGGGAATTCTAGTTTAGGGTTCTAGACGTAATAGAATGAGGGTTTCAATTCTTAAAATATAGGCATATACATGGGAATGCATTCTGTATTGAAAATAGTTATGTACATTTAATGTGAGACGTTTGATATAGGTTTTAGTTGACTCCTTACAGAGTTCTATGGTGAAAATTATAATGTAATTTATATTATTCTTTTGGAATTTTAAGAGTCCATAGGGATACTTTTACAAATTTAGCAAACAGAATTATTTAATAAATCCTAAATCTTCCTTTGTTAATTATTCACTCCACTTTTTAAATTATTTTAGAAATCTGATTTATAATTTCTTTCTTTCGTTCATTATCGTTATGGAATGTCCTTGTATCTTGTACAAAATCCAATCTATTCCCGTAATCGTAGATTAAAAACCCCTGAAGTATCCATCAATTTGTAAGAAAATTCTTCTGACAAATTAAACTGTAACTAGCAAGAAACCATGAAATCTAAATAATATATTTAAATTTTTAAAAGACATTACCTTCCACTATCAACTTTTACAAGCATATTCATAAAAGCTTAAATGTTACTATCAATTTCTATACTTATCATATTAAACCTCCTAATACGTTCAAAGAACCTATCCTGTTATCAAATGTGAAGTGAACCAATATTTTGTCTAGTGGGCACATAGAGGAGGGACGTGTTGCAACTGATATTGATCTGCTTAACGAGTTAATGTACTTGAATTTGATATGCTTAACAAGATCATAGGGGTTTCAATTTTCGATTCTATTGACTTTTATGGAGTTTGGTGGGTACGCGTATAAACAATCGAACTCATATATCAACGCTGTCATCAAATTTTAGTGTTTCAGGAAAAGTGAAAGTTTCGGGCAAATTTAGAACCCACTAATTAGCCCGTAAACAGTCACAATTTATTGGTGACGTTTTTCACTTCCCGTAAAATCCTATATGGTTACAGACATTTCCCCATAAAATTCAAGTACCCCGTAAGAAATTTAATGCTAAAAAAGGTTTAGACAATGTTGCGGCGACTTACGGGTACCAGTAGATTGATTATTGAAACCCCAAATGTATTTCGGTAAATTCAACGAGCGCAATACTTACTTCAAGATGTGGGCCTCCATGAGTTGGTGGCACACACGAAAAGGTTAGCATGAATGATCTGATTACTTGAAATATGTGACCATTTGAATGCATGTAAATTTCTTTATAACTCTTGAAGTATGTAAATTATGGGGACTACAATTAGTACATAATAATATGCCAACCTGCATTGCTAATATCAGCATGCTACAATCTGAAGAAAAAAAATATTCTGTTAAACTTTAGCGTTTGCTTTCCCAGGTCAATATTGTGGTCCCAGCTGCTTATGATCCAGATCTGGTTAAGTCATAGAAAGGTTATCTACCGACAATATAAGCGGCTAAACAGTCAAAGAAAGTCTTCCATGAACGTATGGTTTTAGAAATACTGTTAAAAAATTATATAATAACGTATCCTTTTACACCTAACACCCTATAGCCTTCGTCTCGGACCCAAACACCATTAGTTCACTACTGGCGTTTGGGTCCGAGACCAGCATGCAACTGAATCCCACAATGCAGTCCCAAAGAACCAATAATTAATGTCGGTTGAGTCAATTACGATGTCATCGTGTGGGAAAAGAAAGCATATTTGAGCACCTGTTTTCTGGGCTGAACATTCAACCCAGAACAATTCAGGTCCGAGGCCCGACTACATGACAATTCAATAAATCAGTGCATAAGGATCATCACTTGATGGCAATTGAGTCAATAATGAAGTGTAAAGAAGAAAGAATATCTGGAGAAGTGTTTTCTGCGTTGAACATTCAAACAGTTCAACTCCAAGCACTGCAAAGAGAATGGGAGCATGCAATTTAAACAAGATCATTAGCTCTCAGGCTCCGTTCCTGCGGATTGATTACGAAGCGGGAAAGTGTACGAGATCAGCTACCATAGGTCTCATAAACTTCACATTCAGTTTTCTACCAACATTGCGATATAGGCAGAGGAAACTGTTATCTTTGAGGAAATCAGAAATGTCAGAAACATGTAGTAAGTTGCAGTTTAGGAAGTGTCTAGGCATTATAGTTGATTTTGCGAAAAATATTCCAATTCATGACGGTATTTTTGCCATGCAAATGTTGTTAGTCTTCGACTATCTTCCAAGAGAACTTTTCACCAATTTCTTCATCCAAAAGCAATGGTTGTTGGATGCCCACGGTGTGGAGTAAGACTCTGCTCAAAACCTCTCTCTCTCTCTCTCTCTCGCCTTCTCGGGTGTCCAATAAGAATGTACAAACAAAGTACTAGTCGAAGTAGATCAGACTCTAAATCTTCTAGAGGCCATCGAATTTGAGGAATATGGATCTTTGAGAATATACACCTGTAATGGTATGCCCCAGCTGTAGGCACTGGAAGAACATGTGTCCGTAAGAGCTTGAGCTCTTTCGGGTCCAAATTCTTCCCGTCATGCACTCTCCAACGCCTCCATGTCGAGAGACTCCTGATAGGCCGAATGATAGATCGAACGGAATGCTTCTATCTGTTAAAAGGAAAACCGAGCCAAACAGTCACCCACTCGAATCTCAATAGAGGTTCGAGTGGGTCAAGACAAGATAATATTGTACACGTCTGCTTTCAAATTTTCTGAAACTTCCATTGGATAATCAATCGATTCGGAAAGGTTTTGCCTACTTCAACTGAATTTCGGTCTGGATACAGCGACCTGGACTTCCGGCACTCCCACCTTGTTGGTGTTTTCTCATTTGAGCTGAAAACATTTTTGGTCACACAGGACCACTTAGTATGCCGAATCATCAACTTTTCCAGAGACTCGTGCGGTCTTCTACAGGCCTGTGGTTGTTGCCTGACACTTGGATCGTGCATTATATAGTTTCAATCAGAAGTCTCCTTATGGAAAAGTAGACATGACATACTCCAAATGCTATAATATAACAAACCTAAATATACCAGATAAACTCGTCTTTCTAGAACCAACTATGGATAGACGAATAAAAAAGATTAAAGTACATCATGGTTTAAACTCCATCGGGAAATGAGAAACCGGCGTACCGAAAAGGATTGAATACAAGGCACAAAAATGTTTAAATTGGAAGAAAGAGCACACGATCTACAAGAAAGGGCAAACCTGCAATCCAAGGAGAAATACATAGGGGGGTTCAATTGCAAAATTTCCGGGTTTCTTGAGGGTACCCGGAAGAATTTGTAAAATTTGTTGCGGGTACCCCTAAAGGGAGTGGGGCTTCATTTACTGAACTCATCAAAGTTTGATGGGCGATAAAATCTTTGATGTACTAAGATTTAGGCCCGATCTCTTTTCTATGGATCTACGGGTTGCTCGTAACCGCATTAAATTATACGGGTCATAAAAGAACTGACCCATAAAATTACGGGGCTACAAAGATTGCCCGCAAAATTCAAGTACTTCCACTGCATATCTTGCAGACCTATCAAACTTCCCATAAAATAAGATTATGGGAATTTCAGGTACCCGAAAACCCCTATTTGAAACCCCCGATGACTAACCAAAAGTAATAAAAGCACTAGAAAAGCTAAGGTGGCATTGTATAATAAAGATCCTCACTAATGACTAACCAAAAGTCATAAACGTACCAGAAAAGCTAAGGTGGCATTGTACAACAAAGATCCTCACTTTTCAACACTTTTCAATGTGGTTAGTCAAATTTTATGGTAATAGAAAATAGTACTTTTAAGGTCTCAAATACATTGTCCTCGGTCGTCGATTTAATTTATTTGTTCATAGGCTTTTCACAATCAATTTTCATATCAATACTCCTTTTATCTCATCCACAGTTCTTGATTGATGCCTATGTCTCATTTGGAAACAAGCAATTTTAGCTCCTTTCACCATTCTTGATTTCTCAGTTTGTGAAGATATTTCCATTATTTCAACTATATACTGCAATGTGTGTTTGCTTGGTAACAAAGCATCCACTTTGTGCCCAATAATTATTGGGTACAAAAGGGATGAAGATAGACACAACTAGTTTGAAGTTACGGAGAAAGAGAAGAACTATTTGCTGATATTTATATTAATGGTTGAATAGAATAAGAAAATCAAAAACAGTTTACAACAAGGTAGCCAAGTGAGGAAATGATTTTTCTTTGTCAACTTCACTCAAGAAATAACACTTAAATTGACAATAATGCCCATTATTTTTTTCATAATTACTAAATTACTTAATGCTCATAATTTTGTCAAAATAGTTAGTCCATAAAAGAGAAGGTATATATCTGGATAGTGAGAGATTTACATACCCAGTACTAGGCAAACTAATTGGTCCAAATAAGGCGGTCAAACATACACCCAAAAATACATATATATATATATATATATATATATATATATATATATATATATATGTTCATTTATATATATTTATATACTTATATATATTCCAAGGAAAGGAGTACAAAGCACCAAGGAGTGCTAGAGAGTAACCAAGCACAGATCACAATGAAACCTAGGGGCTACAAATTGAAGAAAAACATAGATCCTCAACCCTATACAAGGGAGAAGGCTACAAAACAATCAACTAAAAACAACAAATAAAACTATTGTTGAATTGTGTGATATAGATCCTCTAATGATATATTTGGTAAGTGAAGGAGAAGGCCCTAGACATGATGTGCACTCCTACTTTGGATGCTTGTCTATGAAGAGCCAAAGCCTGAAAGTGTTGTAATGTGACCCCTGACTGTCTATCAAAAGTAGAAGGTGAGCATTGCTTGGCAGATAGCCATAACCCCTCTCCTTTGCAAGCAACCTCATGTCGCTTCCATAAGCAGTCCATCAAAGTGGTGATCAAAGGTACTTAGACCTAAGAAAATAGCCAGCTAGCTTGAAAAAATGGCTAGCTGGCTCACAAAAATTGAGAGCAGGCTAGACATACCGAGCTATGGCTAAATTTAAAGTTGTTAGAATCAGACTATTAGTGAGATTGCTTATTAGCTTAATCATGGATTAGATTTTAACACAAACTATATCCCGATATGCTTCAAGAAATGGGCATATATAATCGGTTATTACTGTCCAAAGAAGATGGAGGATTTGAAACTCTACTTGCTATTTTCAAACACTACAATCATCATATGTTATAGAAAATGTTACTATTTCTATGAGAAAATTGAAAAAGAAAAGAAAGAGTTTGTCATGGATATGTTATCATTTTGAGGTGGTGGAAGACTGTGTAGCATGTATGGAGTGTTTTTCAATGAAAATTTGAAAAGAAAAGTTGTATGCATAGTTCACTTCAAGTGGAGTTCTCATGTGACATCTCAAGGTTGCCCATAAAATTGGTAAATACTGTGGGATGGCTCAAGACTCTAAGAAAACAACATTGTCTAATACTAGAATGTTAGATCAACATGATATTATGGGTGATGAACATTGGGCAGAAGTGTTGAAAGCTCTAGTGACAAACAATCATTTGCTACCCAAAAAGAAAATCTTTCAACAATCTCATATCAACATTGTGTCAACATTAAAGAGTTCCCAATTGGCAAACTCTTGGTAGAGCTCTTAAGGATGAAGTTGCAACTACCAAGTTAAAATTTTGTCTCCTACTAAATGGTCTAAATTCTTGCTTCATGCTTACTTTGGATGGTTGGTCATCAAGAGTATATCAAGGTTATATTGATATCACAATTCATTGAGTGGATGAAAATTTGCAGCTTTGATTTGCAGCCTTGCCATTCAATTATTTTCCACCTTCCCACAATGCAAGTACTATTAGCAATAATATATTAAAAATATTTCACAAGTTCAGCTTATCAACCTGCATCATAGGTTTTACTACCAATAGTGGTGTTGAAATGCCAAATGCATTGAAATGATTGGGAAAATTTGTGAATGATCAAATCCCTAGTAGCATGCATGAACATATTCATATTTGTTGCATATATCATGTGATCAACTAGGTTGTCAAGGATGTAGAGGAATGTGTAAAAGGTGACATCAACAAAGTGCATGATATGTTAAAGTGTGTTTATTACACCAATGTGATGTGGTTGGAATTTGTTCAATTCAAGTTTTTTTGGGTCACACAAATATTCTTGATGTTCTTGGTCTTGATTGTGGTAAAGATTAAATTCATTATTTTACAATGGTCAATTTTTGGTACTAGTTATTGGATGTTTTTGAGGTGTTGTTCATATGGGGTGGGTTTTGCTATGATGTCAGACTATGTTGTTTTCCATATGGAATGGTAGGTACTTAAATCTGTTTTTGACTTTATTTTCATAGCAAAAGTCGTGATTGATATAGCTTCATTGAGATCCTATGTGATAATATCTCTCCAATTAATTATATTAATTCTCTTTTGGCCCATTGCAAGAGTACTATCTTGGGGAATTGTTGTATTGGATTTACGACATCATAGACAAAATTTGTAGCTATAACCATGAAGCTTAAACTTCTGAAGTATAAAGATCAGTTCCTAGGTTGTTTTTCCATACTAACTTTATTTTTAGATCTGAGTAAGGATAGATTTCACATTGATATTTCTGTTGTCATGAATAATATTTGGTAAATCCATATTAAAAGTATGTTATGAAGAAAATTCATTTTAGAAGCTTAGAAAATTGGTACAAAATTTGGAAAGGTAAATATATCACTTTGTTGATGATCATGCACCCTAGTGAAGATGAAGATCATGACAAAGTCATGCTATCTAAAAATCATAGAGAAACCAGAGCAGGCCTGCAAGAATGTACTTGAATGGTGGGAAATTCTTGGTTCAAGTTGATCTCCATTTCTTGCTCATCTTGCCAAGGATATATTTGCTATTATGAGATCTTCAATTCCTTTAAGATCAGGTTTTTTATAATGGAAATTTTGTACGACCGACACATCAAGCATCTCTAACATCAATTTAGAGGTGAGCATGCTTTTACAATTTTAGAACCATACCATGGATGTCTTTATATCTATCAATCAAAGAAGAAGGTATGGATTTATAATCTGAATTTATGTTCTTGATTCTCAAATTGACATTGCTTTGCATAAAAGAGATTAAATCTATATTTTTCATTTTTAGTGTTCTACTCGGATGTGTGTGTCTTCAAGGGTCTTAGGTCACTTGAGGAATTCTTTGTAAGGATTGCAAGGGTTGTAAGATCCCTTTTTTCTATGATTTGCAATGTTTTACTTGGACATGGGGTCTGCAAAGATCTACGCTCACCTAAAAATTATTTGTAAGGTCACAAGATTCTTTTTTAACTTATCCTTTTCATTTGTAATGTGTTCTACTTGTGTGCCTTGATTAAAATCCCCAATCACTGATTAAATTTGATAATTCTATCATGTCAAGCTTATATGTATAAAAAACTGACTATTTTGTTTTGTTCACCTTCTTTTTGCAAATTAGTACCCATTGGATGTCACTCTAAAGAAATCATAACTAGAGTAATAATTTAGTCGTGAGCTTAAGGTTTAAGGTTAGGCATGATATGGATGTTGAAGTATTTTTGGATTTATTGACTAAGGAAACCTTACCTTTTTCATTTAATAGCTTCATACTACTTAAAATTTACTATGGGTGACATGTATTGATATGGATCACTTGCTACTTCAATATGGCTAGTTTACTCTTTTTTCCCTCCATTCTTTTTGATTTGTGTGATGTTCTTTGTACTATTATTCTTTGTTCAACTATGTTATTAAACATTCATATTACTCTCGTCATCATTTTGTCAATTTGCACAATACATGATTTCATATGATGTAGATTAAGTGATTCTGATGTAGATTAATGATGTTTGTTGATTTTGAATAGCAATAGTCGATTAAATATAGATGAGTTTGCCTCAACAACTTGTAGCATTTGAAGTTTTTTTTGGACAACATGGAATTATCATGTGATCTGAACACAATATTGCTCTTTTTTCCTCCATTATTTTAAATTTGTGTGAGTTTTCTTTGTAGTATCATTTTCTCAACTATGTTATTCAACATTCACAATACTTTTATCAATGTTGTGGCAATTTGTTCAGTACAAGATTTAATATGATGTCAATTAAGGGTCATTTGCTAATTATGAACAACAATAGCTTGCAATAGATAGATGACTTTGCTCCAAAAGCTCATAACACTTGAAGTGATGCTTTTTAGGATGGTTTTGAATTATGATGTGATCTAAGCACACTCCTAATCCTTTTTCCCTCCATTCTTTTTGATTTGTGTGATTCTTCTTTGTACCAGTATTTATTTTTCAACTATGTTGTCAAATATTCATGACATTCTCATAGCCTTGTGGCAATTTTCACAATACAAGATTTTATATGATGTTGATTATTTGCTGATTTTGAGTAACAATGGGGAATTAGGTGGGAAATTAGATATAGATGAGTTTGCTTCAACAACTCATAGTGCTTGAAGTGCTTCTTTTTAGGATGACACTAAATTATCATCATGTGATCCAAACACATTATTACTTGGGATATTGATTATGCTAGTGAATGCATCAAGTGTTTCCAATGTGCAATATGAGAAACTCTATTGTTTGAGTCTTGTGGTAGACTGTAAATTTTTATTATAGGTGAAATGTTGGTCTCTTGTAGTGTGTCAATAGGACTATTGCTTGAAATTAACAGTTTCAAGTAATAGTCTTGTTCAAGATCAAACTGCAAAACACAATAATTGTTCTTTGTATAGCTAGCATCAATATAGATCATTTGCTCTATCTTGAGTCTCGTGACTAAAATTTATTTTGTAGTAGAAATCAAGAGCTATCTTTCTTAGTAGAGCATTAGTGTTAAATATTGCATTTCAACAATCAATTCTATTGTAAGTTCATTACCGAAAAATTGATTTAGTTTGCTATCTCTTGTACTTGCTCTTAAATTAATATAGTTGTAGTTTTTGTCCCTACTACCATGAAGACTTTGTGTTTGGTACTCATTGTTTGAGACCTATTTCCTCATATTATAGATTTTTTCTATCTATCTATCTACTTAATAATGAGATTTTGTGTTCATAACTCGTCACTTGAGAATTATTTTCTCATTGTAGACAATTTCAATATATCAATCTAATTAATAACATGACATAAATTAACCTTTAAAATATGACTTAGATTAATTAGCTTGAACCATAGCTAGTTAGCTAATTTGGTGGCTAGCCAACTACAATGTTCAGTGAGTCAGCTAGCTATAAGCCAAGCCATGCTTAGGTCTAAAGGTGCCCAAAAGTCTCCTAGCCAAAGGAAAAAATGTCTAAGAAGCAAGATCTGGTGCATAATGATCCTCCTTTCCCCAAGCTACAATGGTTGCCATTTGTAATACCAAGAGCTAGCCATATGATCTAGATGTGAAATTTGGTTTGATAACATTTGGAATGATATTATACATGATGGAAAATTTTACATCAGATAGGAATATGATTACCCCAAAAGAGTACTTCTACTTATGGAGCAGAAACCAAAATAGACTTGAAAACCAATAGCTAGACATATGATTTAAAAGTGAGAATTGGTTTGGTAATATCTGGAAGGATATTACTCATGATGTAGTTAAATAAATCGGAAAGAGGTATCACCAAAAGGGGACTTCTACTAATAGAGTAGGAACTAAAATATGCCTGAAATCTTTAAAGGCAATTTTGGCTAAACGGATGAATAAGGCCTAAATATGTGCAGATCCTCCCCCCCCCTCCAAAATGGAGGAAAGGCTGGACTTCCTTCCCCCCTGGTTTGTCTCATTGAGAGCTTTCCAACCGTACCTCATCCATGTGATCCTAAGATTCCCTAAAAGATTCTTTTTGGTCAAAGCTTGTTTGACCAACCAGATAGGAGCAAGACCGACATGTCACCCATCCAAGTAGGTAATCCAAGGATGGAGCTTGCTGACATGTCACTTATCTATGTGCCTAATCCTATTGTGGAGCTTCCTTGGAGGAGATCCTCTTTGTCTATATAATAAAGAGAAGGTGCTCCTTGGGGGCATGGGAGTTTGAGTATGAAACTTGTGTTTTTATGTCTATGTTTCCCTGCTATCCTCACAACATTACACCATTGCTCTTGCATGAATGCTTGCTTATGCTAGTGTCTCTACTCAAAAGGGAGATCACCCTTTGCAACCACCAAATCATACAAAGTGCACCAACCATTTGTGAATGTGAGAAAACTGGCTCTTACTTGGCATGGAAGTGGTCCTAATAAATCCAACTAGCACTTGATCTATACTTGGAACTGTGTGGATTGGAAGAGTTGAACCATTTTATATTGGATGGCATCATGAACTTTGGTGGGTTTTCCTCCTACAATACACTAATAAATATATGTGTCATGCATGTCATATGTGGAACTATATGTGTATTGGTCTAAAGGCCCTAGCAAGTTTGGATGATGGAGACCAACCTAAATATAGGCAGAGTGTAATGGGGAATCTTTAGACATGAAATGGAATCCTTTATAAAATGGGAGGTATGGAGCCAAGCTCTAGAGGATTTTCTTCCATAAGAAGTAATCCTAGCTTTTTTAGATAACTACACATTATCGAAGATGTTGGTTAGGATGTGCGTATGCATATGCTTATTGATGTTTGCTTGAATCTTATTTGAGTCTAGTGCAACAAAGTTGATAATTGTGAAGAGTGTTGTGCATGTAGGGCTTGGTAAAAATTTCATGACACAACCATAGATGTGGTTGAAATTCCATGGGTACCTAAATCCATTGTCATGATAAGTGCCAATAGAAAGAGATAACCATGGTGTGAGAACTTGTCGGCTAAGTAGGGGAGCATTAGTGCTCATGCACCTATAAAGGCTATTGGTACAATGGCCTCCTATAGTATGAGACCACATCCTCCTATATTTGTAGTCTACACCACTACTTTCATGGTTGTGGGAGTGTAAATGGTCCTAACAAAGTGGAGAAGGTATAGCGTTTGGTTCTATCAAAAGTATGTAAGTGTGGTAGAAATGCCACTATATGAAGTTATGTGTGAGCTAGATAGGAAGCTTGGGAGAGATAGTTGTATGTTGCAATAGAGTAGGATACTTATGCATTCCCCAACCTAGGGAGTAAGTGTATGTGGGCTATGGCTTGCACAAATGTGTTGGAGATGAATGTGATGCAGTAATCCTCCATTCTTAGTGGAAATTCTAACACTCTCATGTGTTTTATCTAAGGGAGTGAGAGCTATATATTGGCTATATTTCTTGCATTTACAAGTCTAGACTCAAAAACCCAATTCTCTAAGCTACATGTGGAGCTACTACAACATGGACCACATCTTCCAAAGGGCTTAAAATGTGGATATTGCCAATGATTGATAGGAAGTGACATGATGGAAGAGCAACTATGATCTCACATAAAGTTGTGTAGTGAGCTATAGCAAAAAGAGATCTCCCAAGAGGACCTCCTAATGTGTATCCTTGATAGATGTGAGCTATGTGAAGTCTTTTATGGTAGTATGGTTACTATACAATAGAGGGATCTCTACATTGTAGAATATGTGGACAAATGGAATCAAGGAGCGGATCTAATCATTGCTAAGAAAAGAGCACAAAAAAACATTAGACAAGAAATGGTATTGAAGGCATTAGAGATATCTACTTGGAAAACCACCAACTTGGGGCAGAGATCCAAGGATACTCTGATGCAAACAATAAGCATCTCAAATCACCTAGAATAGTTATAGCAAAATGATATGGAGACAAAAAGAAGTATGTAATTGTAAGCAAATAAAACAAGAGACTAAATGGAGACATTTGGTGTCTTCTATAATAGCAATGTGGAAAACACCAAATTTCTTATTTGATAGAGCAAGGAGAAAATGTATACCAAATAGATAGTTTGCTTTAGAGTGCACTAGAGTGAAGGAGCAACAAAGGTGACAATGCTTTGGAGGAGGAGTATGAGAATATGGGGACTCTACAATCCCCTAGCTATTACTTGCGCTTGTATGGTATGCTCATTCTGAAATGCTGACCAATCTCCTCTCAAAAACCTATTAGTCTTAGAGTGGTCTCTTGGTGTGTAGATCCATGGGCTAGTAGGAGCAAAGTCCAATCCAAGAAGAGGTCTAATAAGGTCTATGCATATAGATCTTTCCCTTGATCATTGGCTAAAATGACTTGCAATAAGATAGAGAGCATGGAAGCCTACAAGTGATCATAGTGGCATATGGATATTAGTATACATACAAGGTCTAGGTAAACCTAATAGGAATACTTGGATAGGATCTAGAGAGTGTAACTTGGAGTAAGGGTCTTGTGGAGCCTAAGAGAGAGAGAGAGAGAGAGAGAGAGAGAGAGAGAGAGAGAGAGAGAGAGAGAGAGAGAGAGAGAGAGAGAGAGAGGACAAGCCTATGAAGTGGATCTAGTGGGGGAGATGTAGTGGTAGCCTTTGCACTCATCCTTAAGCACTTGGCATGCCCTTGATGATATGCTAGACCAATTCTCACCCATGAGGCAATCCAAGAAAGATTGTGTAGGTTGTTGGTGGTGTGATATGTAAGGGCATGCTAAGAGCACCTTGAGGAGGAGTTGGCTTTGTAGTGGATGAGGGTCTAAAGAATTGGGGGAAGGATCGAACACTATAATGGTGTAAGGTCTATATAGCTAGGAAGAGGGATTTAACCATATAGTGATTATGGGTTGTAGAGGTGGGAGGAGGGATTGTGATAAGAGGAAGAGGCTTTAGTGTAGGGTCTTCCATACAAGAATCAACTAAGGTAGTTTCTTCCATCTATGGTAGTTTCTTCAACTTAGTTTTCAAGTAAGGTAGTTTCTTTTAAGAGACATGGCAAGGGAATAGAGGTGAAACCATAAAGGCTCAACTTGGGCTATAGTAAGAGTATGCTAAATGAGTTGATACTAAGGTCTACTCCCTAAGTGCGCATATGGGGTGCTATATTAAAGAGCCTTGCTATTGGTAGTCTCATTAGCTACCCATGCCCAAGAGCAAAGTGAGTGCAAAGAGTGGTTTATGGAAGAGATACCCAAAACCAAAGAGACCAAAAATACCACATAACTAAAGCATTGAACATCCTACAAAACTAATAAATGCGTGACCTATAGCCACTAGAGAAAGAAATAAAAGTCCAAATAAGGAGAAAAGACAATAGAAAAATACGTGTGAGATGCAAGAAGGGCGTATCTACAACCTCCAAGGAGGTCCTTCTCTGCTTCCAAATGCACTCTACGGACAAGTCTGACCTCTTGTATAACCAATGCACCACTTGCCTCCTTGATTGCCTTGTCAATAATGTTTGCCAAAGTGGGTACTGCACTTGGCTCCAAAATCTGCTCCAAGACCCACCTTGCTCCATGGTATATCTATAATGTGCTGAAATGGTAGAGTTGTCACTCTTATCTTATGCTCAACTACACCTTGACTCCTAGTTGAGGTCCAAATCCCTCGTAAGTTGTACATGCATCATGCATCAGTACAAAAAGGCACCAATATATTACTATTGGGAGCTTAGTAATGCAAGGAAAGTAATTAATAATTGTAAAAGTTTAGAAAGAACCCATGAAGACATTATGTGTACTCTAGAACAATGATCTTCATATCTTACGTTGTGATAGAATAAATCAAGTTCTTAATTGTACTAGAAATTTAGGAGATTGAGTTTGGTTACAAAGGACCAAGCTCAATCTTTGTTGGTCTTGATCTTTGTTGCCACAATTTGTGCTTGAGCTACAACTTTCTCTTTTTGTGCCATGGTTTTCTCACCACAATCATGTTTTACCTTCAAAGGATATCTTGGTCTCCACAATAGCCACTTGCCTAGAATTTATGATATGCAATTAAAACATAAAAGCAAAGCAAGCAAAAGTCTAATCAACTCTATGTTAGTCATGGGGTCATTTTAATTTGGCTGTAATGATTCATTAACATACAATTGGGACAATAGTTGAAGATAAACTCTCAACACCATGTAAATTATCTTGCCTATCTTGTCTTGAAATGTTTGCAACATTCCTTACATCCACATCACATCCCTTCAATTGACATACAACCTTCACTTGCACAGAGCTCCATCAAAAGTAGGTTAGACTTCTGAACTCAGCCTTTATTAAGCATTTGAGGTAGAAATAACCTACCAGAATATAGAGGTTGGACATCATGAGAAACAATTTCTAAATGATAGATGAATGAAGTAAAAGACTCTTATAATAGCTATGAAAGATAAAAGAAGTAAAGTACATATAATCTAAGGAAAGTGCAAAGAGTACAGGTTGAGCTTTTCTTAAAATAAGACACTCACAATCTAAAACACATAATATTATACATCTAAGTAGAATATATTGCCTACTATTTTATAATCTTTTGGAATTGACCATATCTCCATCTCTTATGAAAATTTAGGGTACACTCAAGTGCATAGCATAGACATGGATGTCAATGTTATACTTGCATTTAAAAAGAAAGAATAATCAATTTTGCAATTGGGTTATTATAGATTCTACTTTGATTGTTGAGTGGAAGCAGTGGATCCTAAAAGTCCCATAGAAGTCTAATCTGGTTATAATTGAACATATGTATATAATTTACAATTAACATGAAGAGCAAGATAGTGAATATTTTGGCTCTTTTGGGATTGATGCAATTAAGAAAACCTAATGTATTATATATTGAGAGTTTTGATCCCTAGTTCTCTCACATGTGCTCCATATATCTAGACCAAGATTAGATTGATAGTACATATGCATACCATATTTTCAACTCCTTGAGCTTTGGAGTTCTAGTTGAACAGATTAAATTAAATAGATGATAGAATAAGTAAGAGATGAACCATATACACAAAATCAGAATAGTTATAACTCAAAAAATTTAGGGTAGTAAAGAAGCTCTAGTTTTCAAATACTTATTTTCCAAATTCAAGTACTTTGTGAGAATGAAATGATGAAATAGTGATGGTCAAATAGCATATCTGTAGCCTTTTTTGCACTTCTATTTTCTTCTTTTGATTTTCATACCTATATTTGCTACAATAAGGTTGGACAGGTGATCAAATGTTAGAAACAACATATTATGCCCCAATTCTTGGCATTTTTAGTGACACTACTATAACATGGATTTCTTAGCAAAAATTTAGGAAATTCAATATCTACCTATAGTCCATGATTCTAATAATTAGAGAATCAGTATTGGGAGATATCATGACTTATAAATGGTCCAAATAGAGTTGTAAGAAGTAACTTATATTCTTAAAATCTCCTTGTAGACTACATTATGCATATATCTACTTGGTCCCTCTATAGTAAGGATCTTGATCTTTGCACAACTTGTCATCCAATAGATTGTCACATTTTGTCCATGCAAGAAGATAAGACTTAGTAGATAAACACCAACATCATTCATTGTAGATAAACATCAACATGACTAGGGATAGACATCCCTAATCATAGCATATACCAATAGAATAGGAAACTAGAGACAATGCAAGATAAAGAGCAAATCACCCTTGATATGTGATATAATAATACAAGGATAAAGGCTTGGATGCCTATATTACTCCCTATAATTATTTTCACCTCTATTACCTACTTTCCAAGTCTTGTTACAATAAATATGGTGCCATTGCATAATCACATTAACTAATTAAGATTGCACAAGAGAATGATTAGAAAGCCAACCTTCAATTGGAGCTTATGGTTTGCCACATTGTTGAATCTCAAAGTAATTAGGGACTCAATAGGATATAATGATTTATGTGGTATTCCACCAATGGCCATAATTGCATCTTTGTCAATTAGTACCATAAAATCCAACTTTGATAAGTTTGTAGTTCTTCGAGTACAAATTGGAAGATAATATTGTTGATAATATCAACATCCACATCCACATTCTTGGATGCAAGTATGCTATGCTACAAAAGGTACTCTATGCTTCCCACACAATGTTGATAATCTAGATACACTATATTGATAAGGACTTTCATATTATGGTCTTCACTTGATATTTGCAGTGCTATTGAAATTGCAATCTATATTGGATTAGTATTGCCTTGAGCTACAATCTTAGGTAAATTACTATCACCAACATTGAGTATCTATTTGGTAAATTATTTCTATTGCTCAAATGTAGACATAAATAGTATTATATTAAGTCGTAAATGGAGAATATAGATATGTAGCTAGACATGAGAACATTGCAATGGTTCTCCAATAATGTCAAATTATCCTTGTTTTAAAACCATCATCAATATTTGTTGAAAGGCTCCACCAAGCACAACCATCTTGCCTCCAAATGGTTTGGTTTCCACTTGAGATTGATAATTTCCATGAGATCTTGCAAAATATGATCAATAGACTCAAATGCTTGCCAACACATCATTGGTGCTTTGTCTCAAAAAATGAGGTCTACCTGATGCAATAACTCACCCAATGCCTTTATTATAGAGATATTACATGTGGACTTGTCATTCAACATGATAAGAATCTTGAATCTTGAATACATTAAGCACAATCTTGGAAGCAGAAGTGCTATTATTCCTAACAATGCTACATCAAGGACAATCTTGCCTTGCCCACATAGAAAAGACATTAAATTATTCTAAAAAATTTCTTTCCTATACCTCTATTGTCAAAGATAAAGAGTGAATTTCCTTCTTTGTTGATGATGGCATTAAAAATGGTATCATACACCACATCTTGATGAACATTCAACTTGTTTGTATTTTTGCTTAAGTTGCAAGGAGTGCTTACTCATATGCTAGCTCTCCTTGGATTAGACTATTTTGCATGCATACAAAAGGTTTTTATGTTGAAATTGGCATTGGTGGAAACTCTGAGAGGTGCAATCTATTCTAATTTAGGACACATTCAAGCTCAAAAAGTGCTCTCTTCTTTTAGGTATCCTCCAAGAGTTTGAGTAATTGTGCTCCATATTCCTTATGGCTCATTGCTTGGATGTCATCATTGAGACTCTCCTAATGGCTATTTCACAATTGCTTGGGGTTTGCCACTTCACAAACATTAGCGTTGAGGCAAACATATCCTAAAGCTATTTACTAGCTGCCCAAAGATGTGCTGCCTGCAATGCTTAATGTCACTTTTGTCATCTTTGATCAACCTAAGTGTTATACAAGCATCTTTAAAGGTGTTGTGTTTAGTGCCCTTTAAAATATGTAGGTAAAAAAAGGAGGTTGCACCTTTGATATAGTTTGATAGCATTCATAGGTAGTAACATTTGCTAGAGTTTGGATGAGCAGGTAGACATAACTAATAGCAAAGCCTTGTTTATGTAAGTCCTATTTTCTATTTCATACCCCATTGTTTTGAGAACTCACCAAGTTCATGTGTCGTAGCATTTTTATGATTTGCCTCAAACCACAAAGACAAAGTTGTTTTTGTTGCACTAAATCTTTTGACAATTGCTTGAAGATATGCATCTTCATTGAATAATACTATCTGCAATATTCCAAAAAGCATTGCAAACATTTTATTCTAAGATAGTGATCTTGCATATCAAACTTGAAGATGCGTCATGATGCTCCAAATGATGACACATAGCTATAGCTAATATATTGCTCTATTTATATCAGCTGCTAATGGATCTTTATCATTTGTATTAGTCTATGTAATAGCTATAATTGCTTGATTGTGTCCCTTGTAGACATACTTGAAAAGTTACTCTATAGCTTGAATATTATTACAGATCTCTACATTGATATATGTATTATAATTGGTTGGATAAATACAGATTGTGCAATATGACCCATTGGTTGTCCAGAGCTTCATCCTTCACCATAACTATAGCACATGTGTTTTTATGATAGTAGATGGGATAACCATTCATATTGGTGGATGTCTTTGATTGAACTCTTGAAGATAGTGCTTTTGACACATGCCATCTACCTTGTGCATGTCTTGTAGGGCCAAGCATCACAACTTCTTTTGGATAGCAAATATATAGATAATTGTGGTATCAATGCATTGCAAGTACCATCTATCAAGAGTGTAAAAGACCAAGGAGAGAAATCAGAGAATGAAAATCAGAGGAAAAGATCATATTGAAACTCTCAAATGAGTGAAACTCCAAATGCCTAGCTTGCGCTTGGGCTTTGGTATTTATATGTAACTTGGGTACAAGGTTCCAAGGAAGGCTCCTTTTATAAGTTTCCATACTTTGAGTGCAAGCTAAACTAGCCATTTACTTCGCATACAAGCTAAACTAGTTATCAACTTGGCATACAAGTTACTCAATCCTTGGAAAATTCCTAAAAGCTTCTCACCAAGAACCTTCCTAAATGCTTCTAAATATTATTTACAATCTATTGGTTATATTTAGCTTTTGATAACTACATACTATTGCATATTCTCCCACCAATAGTTAGTGACATCCTTGTTGCCATAGAATCTTTGACTCTTAAATAGTTGTTTGTGCACTTTAGAGATGAGAAAGAGGCTCCCATGTACCATTGTAAAGAGTGTATCCTTTCCAAAGGAACTTATATTCATTGTGTTGTTGGCAACCATGGTGGATATCACGACGTGCAAGTATATAGTCAAATTTTTATTCTTCATGATTTTTAAAAGGATTGGAGGAGAAGGAAGAGGAGGTTGGAGACAATTAGAAAAGGACAAGAAAAAGACAAGGACAATTAGAAACACATGGTTTTAACTTGAAAACATGGAAGACAAGATGAATTTTCATGTGACTAGGAAAAGCAAGTTTGTAGGCAATAAGAGAAATGGTCTCAATAATATCAAAGCCAACTACTAATTGAGAGCAAGTTTATAAACATGAGTTTCAAGAGAGATAGGAAGTTAACTAGCCAAAATCATGATCTTATCACTAATTTGAAATGTAAGATCATAACAATAACTATCAACATATTGCTTTTGCCAAATTTGAGTAACAAGAAGATGAGACTTGGCTTCATATGAGGTGTAATACTCCGAGGATAGGAGACCTGAAGAGAAATACAGAATAAGAAACACCTAGTTCCACACTCAAACCTCCGATGCCCCAAAGGAGCACCTTGATTGTATTATATAGCCAAGAAGACTACTCCAAAAGAAGCTCCACCCTTGGATCAGATACATGGATGAATGACATGTCAATGATCTCCATCCTTAGATTAGTTGCATGCATGGGTGACATGTCGGTTATGATCCTATCTGGTTGGTCAAACCATCTTTGACCAAAAGGAATCTTTAGGAATCTTCTTGTAGGAATCTCCAAATTGCATGGGTGAGATACCGTATAGTTATTGGTATTACAACTTTAGGCTATTTTTGGCTTCTACCCTATTATTAGAAGTACTCTTTTGGTGACACCTCTATCTGATCTACCTAGCCCATCGTACATAACATCCTTCTAGATGTCACCAAGCCAATTTTCACCTCTAGCTAATATGTTTATTTATAAGTATTACAAACCTCCCTCCTTTTAAGACACAAGATCCTTGTTGCAAAGTTGTTGCTCAAAAGATTTCACTAACACTAGTGCATTGGTCAAATTGGTTGTTGGTTCCCATGTTGCCTCGTATAAGAGGTACCCTTTCCAATTTATCAGATATTCTACACGCAGATGGCAAGTGCCTTGGATGCATTCTTGGAGAATGAGTTTGACCTCATATTCCTTTGCTTCATCCACAAGTATTGGACAAGGTCAAATTTCTGCTCTAGAAGAGAAGTGAGGTGGTTTAGTAAGGTAGTAAGGAAACATGGAACACTAGGTGGATTTTCATATATGGTGGTAGCTCGAGGTGATAGACCATTGCACCAATGGGACTAAGGATGGAAAAAGGCCCAATAAAAAAAGGCCTAAGCTTGCAAGGGCCAACTAACATGCGGTTGGTTGTTGATAACCAGACTTTCTTCCTAACATTGAACTCCATGTGTCAGAAATGTGCATCTGCATACTATTTTTGTTGATTTTGGGCAATCTGCAACCTATTTTAAGCATTCTCCACTCCTTGTTGGATTCTAGAAACAAAAGTGTTGATAGCCTCTACCTTGGTATCCACCAGGCAGATCTTCATCAAGCTTGAAGGTGTGAAAGGGTGCTCTTCATGCATGAGGAATAATGATGTGGCTTGTGTGGATGCATTTAATGGATTGTTGTATGCAAATTCCACCAATTGGAGTAAGGTATCTCACCTTTCTTGCTCTTTTAGGGTAAAGCCCCGAAGCATGTCTTCAATAGTACGATTAGCTCACTCCATCCATCAGTCTGTGGATGGTAAGTTGTTGATATGGATAATTTGGGTTTGAAGAGACCAAAGAGTGTTCTCTAAAATTACTAATTGAGTTCCTCTATTAGTAATGAGCACTCGAGACAAACCATGGTGAGAAAAGACAACATCTAAGTACAATTGAGCTAATTGTGGAGTAATCATATCCTTGGTGGTAGGATGCACATGAATCATTTTACTAAGGCAGCCAACAAAGACTATGATAGAGTCAAACTGTAAGGTGGTCTTCGGCAATTCACCAACCAGATCCATGCTTTACTTGTTCCCAACATTGTGTAGGAGTAGGAAGAGGTTGAAGGAGTACTGCAAGAGTGTGATTTGAAGCTTTATTTTGTTGACAAAGTAGGCAACTTCAAACATACTCTAGAACATCATTGCTCATCTTGAGCAAGTAGTAGTGGCGTATGGCTACATCCAAGGTCTTGTCCACTCTTATGTGACTTGCAATGGCAAATCATGACATTCCTCTAGGATGGTAGTTCTTTTGGAAATGTCTTCCGTGATCCATAACTTGCTATCACAAAAAACAAGTCCTTGGTACTATTGGTGCCTTTGGATGATAGAGCTCCTACAATCTGTGGGTCATTTTTTGTTGAAGCAAGAATTCTTGGCCAAAATTTAGGGTTCATCTTGACTTCTACCACCAGATTGTTTACCATAGATATTTGGGTAAATGCATCTACAAATTGCTTCTTACCTTCCACATATGTGATTGTCATGTTGAACCTTTGTCTCCACTCCATCCATCAAATCTGTTGATGAGATAGATCTTTTTGTGTCTCTAGGTAGACCAGAAATGTGTGATTTGTCTCCACTACAAATTCCTTCTTGCCTAGATAGTGCTTGGACAATGGCCAACTCTTCTTGTTTGGTGGTGTGATAGTTGCGTTCCACTGGTAACAACTTCCGAGAGAAATATGCAATTGGGTGCCAACCATCATGCCACTCTTGTTGTAAGACCGCTCCTATTGCCATGCCTTATGCATCTATAGCCAACTTGATTGGCCATTTTGGATCATACCATTTCAAGATTAGGGAATGTAGTAATGCATCTTTTAATTCTTGAAAGGCCAATTCTTGTGTGGTTCTCTACATCCATTTCTTCCCCTTGCCAAGTAGTGCTATTGAAAATTATGCCACCTTGGAAAAGTCTTTGACAAACCGCCAATAGAACCTCATCAATCCCAAGAAACTCTTGAGTTGAGTCTAGTCTTTTGGAGCACTCTACTTTTGAATGACCTCTATTTTATTTGTTAACACTTGGACACCTTCTACACTTACTCTATGGCCCAAGTAGTCTACTTCAAACTTGCCAAGCTCACACTTTGAGATTCTAGCATACAATTGGTAATACCATAGAATTTGGGGAACTTCTTGAGAAGTTCTCCAAATTTTACGACAGATGTTGCTTGTATTCCATCATTATCCTACTATAGACAAGGATGTCATCTAGGAAAACAATATAGATTTATCCAAGGATGGATGAAATAAGTCGTTCATCAAAATCATGAAAGTGGCCAGTGTGTTGGTGATGCCAAATGGCATCACCAAGTCTCAAAGTGATCATACCTTGTTCAAAAGGCAGTCTTGTAGATGTCTTCCTTTGCAATCCAAATGTGGTTGTAACTACTCCGCATATCAAGTTTGGTGAAGAGTTTTTCCCCATTGAGTTGATCAAGAAGGTCATCCATGCAGAGTAAGGGGTATTTATTCTTCATCATTTGTTGATTTAGGCCCCAATAGTCAATGCACATGTGCATTGTACCGTCCTTCTTCTTCACAAACAAGATAGGAGCCCCACATAGTGATATGTTGGGTTGGATAAACCCTTTTTGCAGCATATCTTTGATTTGAGCCTTACACTCTTCCAACTCATGAGGTGATAGACAATATGGAGCCTTACAAGGAGATGTCTTCCTAGGGATTATCTCAATTTTATGATCCACTCTCCTTTTTGGTGGTAATCTTGAAGTAGGTCATATGGGAAAACATCTTGAAACTCCTTGAGCACATCTCTCAATTTCTCAAGAACTTGTCCATTAAGTTGTGCACTACGGACTTCTGTTATTAGGCCAATGAAACATCTATCTATCTTACAAATAGTTGTTATTCATGTGACATATAGAGGTAATTCTTGCCTCTATGCTCTCTTTCTTTTAACTCTAATGATCTTTTATTGGTGAGTCCTTACTACCTTTGTCTTCCAATTAATCATGGGGGTTGTAATGCTCCATCCATGACATACCCAAAATTGTATCATAGCAAGCTAATTTATCACTTGCCACTGAATTACCTCCTGATCCTCTCCTACAAAGAGTGTTACCTTTCTAGATAACAACTTGAACCTCCTTATCTGCCTATCAGGTAATTCTACTTTTTCATTCTAATCCTTCTTTAGACCCATCCCCAACCTTATTGCAATAGAGCAAGACAAGAAATTCTTTGTTGCTCCAAGATCTATCATACTCTCACTTGATTGCCTTCTAGGACTCCATTTACCACAATCAATAATGAGCTTGTCTTTCTTAGTTTTTGTGCCCTTATCTTCTTCCTTTCCCTGCTATTTTTCTTTTCCCTTGAGCCAATAAGGCAACAAGGTACGTTTTATTAGCAATCTTTATTTTCTAAGGTGATTTTTGCCTCCTCCTCTTCAATTCTTCTCTCCATATTGTTCAAAGATTGCCTATATGGAGATCAAGGGCTTCTAGGAAAATGATTATGACAGTTGATGGCAAGGTGTTCAACTCGGCCACAATTGTAACAACAATGTTGTTTTGCCCGAGTTCCTTTCCCTCATAGGACTCTATCTTTCCTTTCTTTGACTCGTCTTCATTCTCGTTGGGATGGTCTTGCTCCTTGTTCTCTAAATCAAATATTACGCAATTCCATATGAATTGGTCCACCAAAGGATTGTGTTTCAACCCAATAATGTTGAGTCAAAATGACTCCTTCACCTCCTCCTAGCACCCCTACTATTCTTTGGACACAAGCAATGGCTTCAAAAACCGTGCAAGGGTTTTGTACCATTACTTCTTGGCAGATTTGCTCTTTCAACCCTCATTTGAAATTTTTAGGAGCTTTTGTTGGACTCATGTTAGTTATTGCAACATGTAAACCAAGGAATACCTCCACATATTCTTGTACACTAATTTTTTTCTTAAACTCCCATAGTCGGGTTTGTACCATCTATACCAAATCCATTGATTGGAAGTTCTTCAATAGCCCTTCTTGCATGGCCATCCAAGTGACATCCCTTCCTTTTGCCAACATTGATCATTCCTAAGTGTTGTACCAAGTGAGAGCTTTATCAATCAAATACCCATATGCAAACATGCCGGTAGAATGATTGGTGAATTTAGTTGTGAACAATAAAAAATATCAATTCATTCTTGAAATCCAATTCTTCACAACTCCCATGGAATGTGTCTCTTGTAAGGCTTGATGTTGCAGGTCTTCTTCATCCTTAGTAACAATGTGGCCTCATTGTCAACCGAGGTCAATGTCCTTGGCATGAGTGACTCTCCATGTGCTTGGGTCACTGGTACTAGGTTTTGGGATGACTCTCCTTCATGCATTGCTTGATAGGTCCTAAAGGTATGTACTTGATTTTGCAATGCCTCCATGGTCATCTTGATCTCTCAAAACTTGTTCAACATTCCTTGCATCAACTCTTGCAACTACGGATCCATGGTTCCTACACACAACATTACTCAATCGCTCCTTCCTATTTCAATAGAATGTCAATATGATCATGCAAGAGAGAGCATGAACTGTTGGAACTACCAAGGGACTTCAAAGGCTACCACTTGTTGTAGTATTCTTCACAAAAATTATAGACTACAAAATCTCTAAACATCATTTTTGGTCTGACCACATAACAAATTTCTACTTGAGTGTTGAAAGGAGAGGATTTGGTATATTCAAATCCATCACAATAGAATATAGATTGTCAAATCCCACTCTCTATTGTAGATCACCACATGCAAATCACCGGGTTTGGCAAATTCATCACTATTTCCATGAACTCTACTCCAAAATGAAAAACAAGATATACTCTCACTTACTCAAATTCAATATACTAATCTTGATATGGAATAGATTCAAGAATGGAAAGAAAGGTGCTGGATTTTGTCCTCTTGGAGCCTCCTTCCCATCCTCTCTCTAGCACACTCCTCATCTATTGATTACACTAGGGTGTCTCTCCTCAACATTACTCAATCTTAGTAGCCCATGTTCTTCCAAGAAGGGTGATCTGCTCTCTTGGATTGAAACACTTGCTTTGATACCATTTTAATACTCCGAGGATAGGAGACTTGAGGAGAAATACAAAATAAGAAACACCTTATTTCACACTCAAACCTTTGGTGCTCCAAAGGAGCACCTTGACTGTATTATATAGCCAAGGGGACTAGCCAAAGGAAGCTCCACCCTTGGATAAGATACATGGATGGGTGACATGTCAATGATCTCCACCCTTAGATTAGTTGCATGCATGGGTGACATGTTGGTTCTGATCCTATCTGGTTGGTCAAACCATCTTTGACTGGAGGGAATTGTTAGAGAATCTTCTTATAAGAATCTCCAAGTCGCATGGGTGAAGTACCATCTACCTATTGGTATTAAAAATTTAGGCTTTTTTTGGCTTTTGCCCTATTAGTAGAAGTACTCTTTTGGTGACACCTCTATCTGATCTAGTTAGCCCATCATACATAAGATCCTTCCAGATGTTACCAAACCAATTTTCACCTCTAGCTAATATGTCTAGTTATTGGTATTACATGAGGAAGCAAATAGTTTGGACAAGAAAGTGGAAGTATGAGGTACATGAGTTGGTGATGGAGCAAGAAGAGAATTTGGAATGGGTGGATCTTGCCCATATTTAAGGGAGAAGGGAGAGAAACCTTACCTAGTTGGAATTATTGTAGGTAAACTAGGCAATCACAAGACAAGTATTTCAATAAATGTGGTGAGCATTGAAAAAGGCATATAACATAGCCTCCAAAATGAGATTTTCATATTTTGTTTGCCTAGAAATTTGAGGATGGTAGGTTGTAGACAAGGCAAGCTTGGTGCTAAGAAGTTTGAAAAGCACTTGCTAAAATTGAACAATGAATCAAGGATCATGGTCAAAGATAAGAACCATTGTCATTCCATGGTGTTTGAAAACCATATTAAATAGGTTTGGGCCAATGTTGGAGCATCCAAGGTATCCACAATAGGTGTTATATGAATCTACTTGCTAAGTTTATCAACAAATACCACAATTTCAATAGTGCCTTGATTTATCTTTGGCAAGAAAGTGATGAGGTCTTGACTTACATGTGTCCATTAGGTAGATGGAATGAGGAGTGGTTAGAGTAATCCACCCAATTTTCAAATGCTTGCTTTGCTGTGTTGGTAACTCTCACAAGAGCAAACAAAATTTTGAATCTCACTTACCATGTTTGACCACCACAATTGAAATTATAGGTTACTCAAGGTCTTGTCCCCATCCATATGACAAGTGATTGGTAAGTTATGTGCTTTTTATAATTATGATAGTCATAGATCTCCCATAATTGGAAAGCAGATTTGGTTTGTGTAAATAAAAGCCCATCTTTGATTGAAAAGGTGTTGTACTCCTATCATATGTTGCAAGAAAACTTTGCACAAGATGAAAGATGTGGTCTTATTATAAAGTAGTCTTGAACCCTATGTGCATCTTTGAGTTTGTTGACATTGTGGTGATTGTTGCTATCATGGGAGATTGAAGAAGAATATTCAAATCCAGTCATCATGATAGGGCATCAAGAATGATATGGAACTTTCAAATTTTGTACTCAAACTTGATATCAAAAAACTAGTTATGCCTCTCATCAATGATGCAGACTCTTCATGTGCTTCAAATGTAAGGTCTATAACAAAGGTTTTTGATTAGTTTGTATTATCACTTGTTTCTCCAAAATATAATATCTCCATATCTTTGTTGCATATATCATTGTTAGTCATTCTTGATCTTGAGAAAAATCATTCTTTTCTATTTTCTATTTTCTGTTGTGTTTAGTTGACAAGACACAAAGACAATAGGATGTAATCCATTCAGAAATTCCTATTGCAACATAGTTCTAATGGTAAAGTTAGAAGCATCAAAATCAACCACACAAGGTAGTTGAGGATCATATGGTTGGAGGATGAGTCATGAAGACATTATATGCTTAATTTTCTTGAATTATTCTTCTTGCTTGGTGGTCCACTCAAAACATGTTGTCTTCTCCAAGAGATTAGTCAATGGTATGGTCATAAGTGCATAATAATGGATGAATCATTGAAAGAAGCCCACCAATCTATTGAATCTCTAAAATTCTTTGGCATCCTTAGGAGTAGGTCAATTGGTAATGGCTTTGATGTTATCTTCTTCCATCTTGATCTCCTCCATTGGAAACTTAAGAAGGTAACTTCCTTTTGCCAAAAGGCACACTTTGACCTCTTGTTGTAAAATTTCCATTGTCCTAGTTATCTCAAGACTTCTCAAACATGGTTCTTGTGTTCTACCTATGTCTCAACATAAATGAATATTTCATTCAAGAATACCACCATATATTGATCTAATAGTCCATCTAACGCTTGATGCATTTGATCCATGAAGAATGTTTGAGCATTAGTGAGCCCAGAAGGTAAAACTCTCCATTCAAAATGCCCATAATTTGTATGAAAGGTAGTCTTCTTAACATCTTATCCATAAATTAGAATCTGCCAATAGTTGCTTTGAAGATCAAACTTTGAGAAATATTGAACTTTATTTAATTGATTAACACATCATCAATTTTAGGCAAGTGATATGCATTCTTCATAGTTGTTTATTAAAACCTTGGTATTAAGTAAAAAGTTGAAGTCATTCTTCCTTCTTTGGTACAAATAGTACCAGTGCTTCCCACGGAGATATATTATGTTATATGAAATATTTCTCCAACAACTTGGTCAATGTTATTCAAAATTATTTTAACTCTTTTGGTGAGAGTCTATAGATTGGTATAATCATTGGAGTAATACCTAGTAATATCTTGATCTTGAAATGCATACCTCAATAAAAGTGTAATACTTTTGGAAAATCATCCAAAAATATGTTTGTAAACTCTTGAACTATTTGATCAACCATTGCTTTTTGAGGGTTCTTATCCTCATCAGATTTTCTTTGTACAATTGTTTGATCCACATAGTAGAAATATGATTATTGTACTCCAAAGCTTGTTTTACAACTGTTAAATTAACAAACTTTTCATCTTTGGATTAACTACCCTTCATTGTTTTCTTCAAAGGTGTTAGAGAACTTAATTGATAATCTTACCTTGGTGTTGTACTTGAATTTTTCAACTTGTCCAAGCAAATTGACCCTATGATTTTCAAGCCAAGGAAGACCTATAATGATATTTTAGTGTAAGGGAATGATTATAAATCTCATGCACTCTGAACACTCCACAATCTTGAATGCAACAATATGTGAAATACAAGTTTTAGAACCTTTTCTACCATCCACTATCATCAATTTGCTACCAAGTGTTGATATCATAGTAATACATAATTTCTTTCCTAATTGCATAGACACAAAATTCTTAGAAATCTCACAATCAACTAAAATCCTTAAGCCATGATTGGATATCATACCTTACAAGTATATCAAACTTGCATAGGTTGAGCCTTCAATCCTATTAAAACAAATCAAGTTTCTAAGAAGTTTCTTAATATCTCCTACTACGATTCCTTGTTTCATTGATCCTCATGCTCAAGAACTCCATTTGTGTAATGTGTTGAGGTCTACCATTCTTTGCAAGACATTTGGTAATGCAATGACTAATTTGGTGACAATTGAAGCAATCACTATTTTTTGTAAGCTTTCTTTCTCTACAATGCCAAGTGGTCTCTATTGGATTGCATCAATCTCCATTAGTGCCGGCTCCTCTACTTGTGCATGATGTGTTTGAAGATTTTTTGAAGGTCTATCTCAAGATCATGTTGTGGCAACCAAGGAATCAAAGCATTGGCCAACTGCATAGGCTTCTTCCAGATTTTTGGGCTCTTGGATGGTTACTTCTAATTTGGTGCATGATTTCAAGTCTCTCACAAATCAATCCAAAGCTTCACCTTCTATTATCTATAAAAATTTTATTATTTTGTTTGGGAATTGATTGGTGTAACTCCTTATAAAACCAATTTTCTTGAATTTTATCAATCTATCTTATGTGTTTCATGAAATATTCATTGCTTGGAATCTCCAAATTATTGCACTCTTGAATTCTTCACATATTGAGATGGGAACAAAAAATTACCATTGAGCTTGATATAACCAAAATTACTACAATAGTCTTTCACTCCATCTAATTGGCTTGAAGCCAAGAGAAACCATAGTCTTTCATCTAGAAGATTTGTAGCTTCAAAATAACATTTGCAATCAAACACAAAATTCTCTTTTACATTCAATAGATTTATGTATTCAAATACCTTTTTCTTTGGAAATCAAACTCAATCTTTTCCTCTTTCAAAATGTTGCTCTCTCTACTTGCTCTTATTGTTAGCTATCATAATCTTGTTTCCTTAAATGAAGTACGATGTTCAATTTTCAATTGCATAGTATTGATAATTTTTGCCATGACTATTACATTACCAAGCTATCAGCTTGCAATTATCAATGTTAACACATAGATACAATAAATCCACTTCTCTTTATAAGTTATAATTTGACGGATCAATTGTTCATCAGACAAGGTGATCACATTCAGAAAATTTTACCTGTACCATGAAATGATATTTTGGTAAAACATGGATATTAAAATCCTAATGGTTTGGGATAAATGAATTTAGTGGTCTATAGATTCTATCCATTTCATTCTTGCGCTAATACCAATATAAGAGATAAAAGAAATAAAGAAATAAATATCAATGTAATATAAGAATATAAGAATGGAATATCAAAGTGGAAAATCACATTGGAACTCTTAACTAAGGGAAATTCTAGATGCCTAGCCTAAGCTTAGGCTTTGGTATTTATAAGCAATCTAGGTATAAAGTTCCCAAGAAGCTTCCAAGGAAGGTTCTTTTTAAAAGTTGCCTTACTTAGAGTGCAAACTAAGCTAATTATTTACTTTACGTGCACATTAAGCTGACATTTACATGGTGAACAAGCTAAACTAGCTATTTACTTGGTGTACAAGTTACTCAACCTTTGGAAAATTCCTAAAAGCTTCTAAAAACAACTTCATGGATGTTCTAGAACATTCTTATAATTTCCTAACTATGTGCTAATTGTATGACATGTTAGCTATATTTAGGTTTAACTTCATATTATTATAAATATACAATTGTGAAAACTGTGTATAATGTCCTTTGATTGGAAAAAAGCAAGCTTATCTCATAATATACTTCATTTTGAATAAAAAAGGAGTATGGACCACTACCATGGATAATTTTCTCATTAATGTTAGCACCTAAGGATGTAAATATGAAGATAGAATAATCTATGCAGATTTTCTCATATAATTTTGTGGCATGTGGATCAATGATATAAAGAATTGGTAGGATTTGTAATGCAAGAAGGATTGGTAATGTAATTTTCCAACTCTCACATCATAATAAGAACAAAGGATTGAGATAAGATGACCGCAAGATGCACTTCAACTTCCAATTTTTTGCTTTGTAATGCTTGAACATTATATTGATTCCCACAATCCTATTGGCTTGGAGCATGTATTTCATTATCAATAAACATCAATAAGGTAATTGAAACATCTGATTCTTGCAAACGTGCATGTTGATTCAGATGTTGGACTTGTCATTGCTCCATCCAAGTTGAATGTCCACCAGAAAGTGAGTTAGATCATGAAAATGAGAGAGAAAACTATCATGGCTTTGACAAATTATGAGCATTATCTATAGGTTGAATATATGACAAAGCTTGGAGCAAGTTTAAATAAAAAAATAATTGCAAAGAAGGAAAAGAGGATATGAACACTTCTACCTCCATGTGTTAGGTGGTGTAGAAAGCTTAATCTTACATTACATCTACTCTATTGGCCTTGTAACTTGCAAAATTGTGTTCTTTGACCAAAAATTGTTTCCACTTTTTTCATTCTAAAGCTATGGAGTACTATATTCCCATGCTACTTGGATTAGATGATAATTTCTAAGTGAAGATGGCACCCATCCATCATAAGATGGCTAGGAGAAGGGGTCAATGTATATGGTATGGTCTTTGTTACAGACTAGATTTGAAAATTGTGTTGCTGAAAATTTTTCAAGGCTTGATTTGGATAATAATGGCTATAGTGATGATGCCACCCATCTATTGTTTGATGGCCAGGAAAAGAGTTTTAGTGTATGTAGTATGATTTTTGTTATGGACTTGAACCAAAAATTTTGTTGTTGAAATTCAACTAGAGCTTGGTTTTGTTGATAATGTGTTAGTCATAATGATAACCATCCGTCGTAAGATAGTTGGGAGAAGAGTTTAGTGTATGTGGTACCATTTTCTTTTATAGACTTGAATTGAAAATTTGTCATTGAAAGTCTATCACTACCTGGAGATAACAACTTTGACCTTCTTGTAAAGCATAGAAAACTTATGTCAAGAAGGAAAGGAAGATACAAAAACTTCTAGCTCTATGTCATATACAAAGCTTAATCCTACTTTAGATTTGTTGAAAGTCTATCATAGCCTAGAGTTTAAAACTTTGACTTTCTTGTAGAGCATACTGAATAGTTAACTCATTCACTACAGTTTTAGCTTTAAGCTCAACAATAGTTTATACATAATGTTTGAGATAGTTCTAGTTTTAAATGACACTTCCACATGAGCATCAAATGTGATCAATAATGAAGCAACAACACTAATCTTCCTAAAAAAAATCTCATGCAAAGAAAGAAAGGAAGATGTGAAAACTTCTAGCTCCATGTGTAGTAGAGCCTAATCCTACTTTATGTTTGTTGAAATTTTATCACGGCCTAGAGTCAAAAATTGTGACCTTCTTGCAAAGCATATGATAGTTAACTCATTCCTTGCCTTTGTAACTATAGGCTCAACAATAGTTTATACAATTTTTTTGAGATAGTTATAGTTTAAAATGACACTTCCACATGAGTAGCAAATGCAACCAATGGTGAAGCAAAAACACTAATTTTCTTAGTTTCATATCTCAATTTTGGTGGCACCAAAATGAAATGCATACCAAGTGAACTTGGAAAACTTGAAAGTCATAAGTAGGTGACTTGTTGGTATGCATATTAAAATTGCCATGCTTCAAATGTAAAAGACCTACTCCTTCCTCTCACAATGAACCAAATTTAGCTCAAGTATACTCTTGAATGAATTTCAATTATTGTTAGCTCAAAAATATACCTCAAACTCTCTTCAATCTTCTTAGCATTGTTTAAGGTTTTTAGAAGATGAATCTTCTATGACACAAGAGCAGAAATTAATGGTATGATAGACATTTACAATCTTGAATTTTTCTCACCTTGAGAAACTCCTTGTGGAGCAAGTTCCAGATTCACAATACTCTTTTTGGACAACATAATATATGGTCTCTAACAAGAGCTTCCCTCAACAAGACCTGCAAAATCTCCACCCACAAAGTAGGATGTATCTTCATATCTTTGGAGCTAAGCACTAAATAAAAAAATTTAACAATAAAATACTCAACTAAACTTTAGCAAAAAGAGAACTGATCCATAATCAAAGTGCTTTTCAAAAAGCAATATGTCCTTCTTAATATTATTTTTTCATATGCATTGTAGATAACAAATCCTAGGAACTTTTGTGATGACTATCAACTACTCCCTTGTGAGGAAAATCCTAATTAAAATTTATCTTGAATTATTTATCACATTCTTTAGTCACATTCTTCATCCATAAGTGCTGGAAAACCTAGAGGTTAAAGATAGATCCAACATTTAGCAAACAAGTACATATTTCTTCCTCCAAAGTAGGAGCATTAATGCACTTTTTGGTTGTTTAAGTCATTGCACATCAGCTTTCCATAATCTCATGCCACCAGTTTCTCCATCTGGCTCTAGAGGCAATTTGGAGACAACATACAAGGATGATGGACAACACTCCCTTGGAGGTAGTTTGGGAACAAGGGACAAGGACTACACTACCTACATTATTATTATAAGTGCCTACCCAACTATAGTAAGGTGACAATCATCTTTTAAAGGTAAGTAAGAAGTAAGATAAAAAATGCACACTCACACAATTGCGATAAGTTTAAGAATGCTCAGCCCCATAATACCCAAAATGTTGGTAAAAAATAAAAGCAAAATTACAAACTAATGAGTTTATAACATATAATTGGTTTATGTAAGAGACTCTACACTCCTCAACTTTCCCTTTCAATTGGAAAGTATCTGCATAGCTCACTACAAAATATAGAAATGTATTCTCCACACTTACTTTTGATTGCTTGATATTTCTCTGCCCATGTCAAAGTATTGTCCAATGACTATTTCCTACAAGTAATTTTATGTATTGGTTGGAGCTCTAAAAGATGTTTACCTTTGCACCTTAGATCTCCAACTCAATTCCAAAGTTGCCATGAACTCAAAGTAAAGAGTGTGATTGAATACTTAAATTGAACTTAGTTTTCTCTTCCACCAATCCTTGCCTCTATAGCTATAGTTGGTCCTTAGGTCTTAGGCACTGAAATGGCCAATGGAGTTTGTAAGTAACCTCTAAATTGCATTGTGATGTACTCTCCACACTTGCTTTCAATTGCTTGTTATTTCATTGCCCATGTTGACACTAGCTCTAACTCCCTTTGCTCTAAATTTACACTAAATTTTCACTTCATTCTAATTATATAATTTTTGAACTCCTAAACCCCTTCTAGGAGCTTGAATTCACTAATCTATTGTTACAAATCAACTCAAATCACTCCTTTGTCAATGCCTAATACCATAGCCAGAGCCTTTCATTCTTTGGTCTTCACTCAAACATTAATTTTTTGAAATCAACTCAAAAGATCCCTCCACTAAAGCTAGTCACCATAGCCAAAACTCTTCTCTAAAGTCTTAAGCATTCAAATGTCCAATGTAGTTTGTAAGTGACCTCTAGACTGCACTATACTATCAGTAGCCTCTAAATTTCATTCTATTGTACTTTTCACATTGGCTTTCAATTTATTGTTATTTCATTACACATGTCAAAACAACTCTAATTCTCTTCACTCTAAGTTTTTTATTTTTTCACTTCACTTTATACTCTAATAATGCAGTTCTTGAACTCCTAAATTCCTTCAACTAGCTCAAATCCACTCATCAATTGCTAGAAATCTACTTGACTCACTCCTTTACCAAGTCCATCCACCATCAAATCAGCTCTAGTTCTTTTCTCTCTTAAGTTTTTGAAATTTCCACTTTACTCTTATGGTGCATTTCTTGAACTCCTAGACCTTTTTTTAGAAAAGGTGCTTGAATCCACTCCTCAAGCTTGGACCACTCTTGCATTAATGCATGCCACTTCCTACCTTGCTTCTCTCCTCATTATCTTGATATCACCTAAACTCTTTACACAAAAACCCAAAGGTAGAGGGCCAAGATTTTAGACAAGGCATGAGGTCATGTTTTGGTCCAACTTCAGTGAAAATAATTCAAGAGTAGAAGTAAAGCCAATGTGAAGATGAGGTGGGCATCTTCTTGTTATTCTTTATGTTAACAAACTCTTAGAATACATTGAACTTTGTTAGTGACAAAATCTGGAATAGAAGAAATGCACTCCATGGTTACAATTGAAATAAAACCAATGGAAACACAAAGTTCTCAATATCAGTAACTATACCATAAAATTGAACAATTAACAAACACAAAACTCTAAATATTGGTAGAATCATAAAATTGAATGTGGAGAAAAATAAGGAATTGAGTAAATTGTAGAAATCAGTTTTCAACCAAGGAGAGAACTAAGTTATAAGAGTTGATTTGAAGAGGGAAGTGAAATGGATTTCCATTCAAACTAATTAGTTCATAGATTTCATAGAGTTGATAAATTTAAATGCATTACTAGACTCACATTGATCATTTAACATGGCATCTTTTCTTATTGATATACTCTCCTTAGAAGAATTAGTTTTAGTTTATGACTAACTCTAGATTAATCTAACATAAAAACTAATGAAAAATATCTACCTTTAAATACAAAAATCATTGTTGGTCAATGGTTATGATCACCTCATAGTCATCCCAAAATTTTGATTTTGAAATCCCTCAATTCCCTTGTTTATTGTAATAAGTGTTTGTAACCAGAAGCTCCATCTATCTATCTAACATGTATGTGTGGATTTGGTTTAAATATCTTATGTAGTTCTTGGTCCTTTTCATTTCATTTTCAGATTTTCAGTCCCAAAATTTCCAGGTACCATGGGAAGCATAAATAGATCTCACTCATTTTCTAAAGATTCTTTATAGATTTGCTTTCAAAAATATGGGAAGGGAACTTGTATTTGTTTCTCACTTCCTATTGCCCTACTAATTTGAGCCAATCAGAAGTGTGGAGTTTTGATTGAAGGTATCTTGAAGCTTGAAGTGTATCAACATTGTAGGCTGCATGTCTCTCCTATAATTGATGAATAGCCTCAAGTTTTGTAGGAAAAGTAAATTTCTTAATATCAAGGCCAAGTGGAGGATTCCACAAAATTAGTAGCACAATATGGCATATGCTATATGCCTCTACTTGAGGATAAATTTGTGCAATATAATGCAAAGGGTGCTTGAATTCCTCATCAATAAAAAACCAGCACTTCTTGCAAACCAAAGGCTTTGACACCACCACCTTCTAATTTTTTTCTTCACCTCAATGTTAGAGTTACTAGTCCACACTATCTTGGTCCTCTATCAACACTTTAGATCTTTACCTTCCTTTGCCCATTCATGTCACTCAATTGCTTCAAATTCTCACTCTCCATTGATACAATTTGTTCCACATTGATTTCTTGCACAACCAAATGAAAATCCAAGGTTCAAAAAGCATATTGACAAGACTCCAACCACAGAAATTCACTAGAATTTATCCTATAGAAACCATAGCCCACTGAGCTGACCATATCTTCATGAACCACTATCTACTATCACATCTTTGTAAGTCAATCCTCTTTTGCTTTGATGGGCTCTTGTCTCCAATGTAGACACTGTTGATAAGTTTGTCTACCTACTCCTCTTTTCTTCTTCCTTGATTCCTTCCAACTAAACTCCACCAACAATGCTAACTTAGTGCTTTGGGTGAAAAGTTGATATTAGTGCTAAACTTAAGAAAAACATAGCAAAGGCCAAGTATTGGCATCCTTTTCTTAAGCATTGAGATCTAGCTCATCCAAAGGTGCTATATTATGGAAGGTATTAGGTAAAGATGCGGCTTGACCACACTAAGGACAAATTTTTGCATTGTGACACTTTCCTTGTAAGTACAACAATGACATCTTATCTATAGTGGTTGCTCCTATTGTGATTGCCATTGTGATCTTTTTTACCACTATTGTGATTGCTCTACATACTCAGTAGATGGATTGCAACATTTTGATCTTTGTAGGTTTGCCACGTGTTGCTACTATTGTTGGATTTTGTACCTCAAAGGTTTGGTCAGCAACTTCCTTGAGGGCATGCACAAAGAGGGAATGCTGATGCGGCATCCAACATTCATATCATTGGTGGATTTGCTCTATTGAGTGAGCCAAAGGTGTAGTGGCTACAAGTGGAGCAAGCATCATATATGTTTGTTGTTTCAACCACCAATCAAAGTTGACAATGTCAAAGGCTATTGTGATCAGAACTTGCACCATCATTCTTCTGATGGCTACAAGGTATACCCATTGTTGAGGCAAAATGTTGTTGCTTGGTTCATCTCGAGGTGCCAAAGATTTGTAGTATTGTTTCAAGGCTTGCTTCATGGCATGCAAGGAGATGCTTTTCTAGACATTTTCTCACAAAAGATGGTTGATTTCAATGAGATTATGCATCTTCTTGCATGATTAGTCTAACTAAGGTTGTGCTCTTGCTCCCTACATGCTCTCTAAAGCAACAAAGAGACACTAAGCATATCATTATTGGATACTCGCAACCATTTCTTTAGAGCTACATAGATCACTTTCAACTCTTGATATGGTAATATGACCAAAGGGCTTGACATGGCAAATCCTAGCTAAAATTAAATTTTCTTTGTAGTGAAGCCATGTCATTAAAAGGTATGTAGATACAATTCTTGGGACATTTTGGAAGAGTTTATCTAAGCATTCTTTGTATTTAGCTTTTGATTGAGAGTTGATAATGGCTTGCCATGCTCTCATGAACTCTTTCCAAGCATCATTTGAATCAAATGCCAAGTGTTTTCTTTACTAACACATTTTTTGATATGAAAAACATGCAATATTGTGGTTGCATCTAGAAATACCAATGGCATTCATCTATGCAAGTTTGTGATTGGTGATAAAAACTACACCATGAGAGTTAATGCTTAGTTGCTCAAAGGATCTTTCCAGCTCATTGATTGCACGACTATAGAAATCCTCAATCTCATAGTGCATAAAGTAATAGAATAGAGTGAATGTCCCATTTGTTGCTATCATGCCTATTTGATGCAATAGAGACATTTGATATTGGTTGGTCTTATATGTGCTATTGATGGAAAAGACCTTGTTAGCTGAATATTTTTTTGGCAATGTTCTCTACTCACTTTGGGAAGATGAAAAGGAAGGTAAGATTGTCAAAATGGTTGCTTTGGATCTCATGCTTAATATCATGGAGAATCAAGGTATCCAATAAGACTTCAATTGTTGTTCTTCTATCCAACATCTTTCTCTTTTTGGCCTTTGTGATATTGTAAATGTCTTGAGTTGTTGAGAGGTTGGTAGCATTGTGTTTTCATAGGGCACCCAAAACAACACAACATTGTGCTTCAATGCATGTCAAGTTGTAAATAGTTTCAAGCTCTATCATAGAGAGTGCTTGTGTAGGTAGATATGCAGCCACATTTTCCACTACTTCATGGTTGTGCTCTGCATTGATTATGGTGGATAACCAACTATCACTATCTTTCTCTTGTTTGCAAATAATGGGCTAGAAATGACACTCTTGGTAAAGCATGGAGGTACTTCAAACATGCACTTGACTGGTAAGCTTAATGCCATGAATTCAAGTCAAGCATCTATTTTTAACTATGCCTCTTGGCTTGTTTCCAATAGTTATGTGTTGAATCTTCAAGACCTAACTATTTATCAAAGTAAAGGTTTTTTCTACTTCCATGGCTTCCTCAAGCAAATTTTAACACACATTTATGGGTGTAGGATAGACATATTGGAACCAAGAGAAGTGTAGAGCATGAGAAGTTTCTTGCTCCATGTTTGCACGGAGTGAAAAGAAGAGAGTTGGGAGAAACTCTGTGTGTTTGCATAGACTGAAAGGGAGAGAGTTGGAAGTTTGTGTTTAGGTGTAGTCCCATGATCTCTCTGCTATAGACTTGAAAAAATCCTTGTTAAGATTACTATCTCTCACTTCTTTTGTGGTGGTTTTTTATTTGCTATTAGGAGATTTTGGTAACTTTGTGGAGTCCCAAGAAATTCACACTACTTATTGGCAGGACAACCATAGAATGAATAAGAAATTCATGCTACTTATGGGCAAGATAACAATAGGGTGAGTAGGATGAAGTACAACTATAGATAAAGTGAGGTACAAATATTAGCTCCCTATGGAAATTGAGCAATTTAGATGCAAGCAGAACCAAAGTTAAGAAGGGTTCATGCTTGAAGACTTAAGATTTCTCATTTCATATTTGTCTACATCTCATAGTTCTACAAATATTCTTCATCAATCCATTGGCAATAGTAGGGGAATTGAGCATTTCACCTGCAAGCAGAACCAACCTTGAGAAAGGTATGTTCTTGAATAGTACAACTCTCTCTTTTCATATTTTCATTACTCTCATCTACTTTGGCAATATAGAGTTTCAATGATAGTCAAGTGATCTCTCAAGTTCTTGACCTCTAATCCCTTTGTCTCCCATCTTGTAGACAATAGTTTTTGCAATAAAAGTGTCTTATTTGATTATCAATGATATTACATCTATGTAAAGCATTACATTTAATGAAGGTTGAACTTGTAAATATCTTAAATGATTTGCAATGAAATTGGTAAGAAAAAAATGTTTATTCATTAGTGGAATTGGAGGTATCTTAAATAAAAAAATATCCTCTGATCAAAATTTTCATTTGTTCCATGTTGTTCATCCTTCACTTATAAATGAAAATGAACCATTGCATAACTTTGTTGTGCGTATATACATTGCTATACAACAAACATTGCTGTCAACATCATACACTATAGAAGCACAACTCACACAAAAGTCATACATAGACTCTAAAGTGCCACAATAATCATATTGTTTACCACTCTCAACTCAACTCAACTCAGATCAATACTTGATATGTCACTCTATAAACTATCAACAACTTGGCACTGATTACAATCAAGCCACACCTACTCTAGCTAAGAGAATCCAGGTGACACTCACCGGCCTCTGTCCACCATAGCCAAGAACTTGAAGGCTCAACATCAAAGAAGTGAGCTCTCTGGAGTTGCACTTCAAAAGTATACCCTTGGACTCGAGCTAGGTCTAAAACCCTAACGGTCCCGCTGATGGCACACTTGACGGTGCAAAGTGACAGTGGGCCCCACCATGAAGTTAGTATCCCAAACATAAAATCTGATTGTTGGAAAGTAGTCTCTAAGAAACTGCTAAAATAACTCTAACTACTATCACTACAACTCGAGCAATCTAGATGCAACATTACAAATGGCATGATAGTTGTCGTGCGTATATACATTGCTACACAACATACATGGCTATAAACATCATCCACTATAGAAGCACAACTCACACATAAGTCATACACAAACTCTAAAGTGTCACAATTGCTCCCCTAGCTGGCGGTTAGGTCTCTTTAACTCCAAATAGCCATCTACTCTAAGTATATGGTATACCCTATAATGGGCAAAGACCAAGAGGCCAGGTGCTAGGGAGCCCCATCATTAGTTGCTTGTCTACAATCTATACCATATAAAGAATGAACTAGCTGTAGGTCAAGTACATCTAGGACATAACCACTATCCTTGAGGAACCATCGTGAGAGGAGGAGTCATACATGCCATATGCCATCCTCTTGAACAGCTATCACACACTAACATAGTAGTTGCTCCACCAGAAGAGCCACATAACATACACCTCAAGCCTACACTTACAAGTGCCAAGCTTGGGTCCATAGTACCATCAATGTTTGGAAGGTGGCATGGTGCACAATTGCGTACATGATCCTTCCAAACAACACCATCACATCCTTCTAACACAAGGACTCCAAATGGCAAAACCTCATGCATTCTCAAGATAGTGCGGCCTATCAAAACATCAAGTGTGGTCGGTGCTATCTACCATAGATATACATAGTCTTCTAGATGAAATCGATGGATCGAGGGTCTATAACCTCCTCCTCAAATGGTAGCATAGCATAAAGTATCTCTATGCTGAGCAATTGCCAAGTTCTCAAAGGCCATCGGCATCACTCTCCAAAAGATCTTTGCATGTTGAGAACATACGCTCATCCATACATCTAGATCATCCAAGTCCAAAACTACAATAGCATCTTGATGAATGGCTATAGGTAAATCTGGATCTCATCCATAGAGTAGAAATTATGGAGAGAAGGATGCTAAGGAGGCTTGCCGGCTGAACCAATAGCCCATGGCCAACCAAGGTAACTAGAGATCCCAATCTCCCAAGTGGCCTCTCTACAAACCATACTTTCACAATCCTCTCTTCACCGTCTGAACCACTCTTTTTGCTAAGGCATCTACCTCAAGGTGATCTTGAGATGTAGTACGATGATCAATCAAAGCCTTGTCACACAAGACCTAAAACTCCCCCAAGAACTCGATACCCTGATCAGTCAAAACCTCAGCTGGTGCACCAAAATGACTAAGAACTTGATCCAAGAACAAGTAAGTTGTCCCTTCACTAGACTTGTTAGGAAATGCCACCAACTCAATGCACTTGGAGAAGTGTTCCACCATCACCAAAACATATTGATGATGTCTCACGGTCAGCAGTAAAGGTCCAGCAAAGTCCAAACTCCAACGGTAACCCAAGTCCATGATAGGTAATGGGTGTAATTGTGGCATAGAAGCATTGAATGATGCTCTAACTCGGTCACAAACCACACATCTGGTAACAAATTGATGTACCTTGGTCTGCATACCGTGCCACCAATAATGACTATGGAGTAAGCTATATGTATGCTTTACTCCAAAATTTCCTAGCTCCTCATGAGCATGACGGGCCAACTATGGTCTTTGAGATGGAAGTGGTACTACTTGCACTCTATCATCCTCCCATACACGCAAAATGTGTTTTCCCACCAATCTAAACCGTCAGGCTTGCTGAAGAACATGGTCTCTCTCCTTGGCCCCAACTGTGCCACCCACAACACCAATGCAAAGATAGTCTATCACTAAGACATCATCATGAATGTCTCATTGAACTATACCAATATCTTCACTCTTTGGATCTATAACCTCAATAACTCCTCCTGTATGCGTTGAGAGAGATACCACCAAAGCCTCAAAATATACACAAAAAGGCCGATGCATGCCAACCTGGCACCATCTCCTCATCTGTCTTACCATGCCAATGTGCTCCGGTCTAATCCTGCTGGTTGGGACATGGGTTTCTATCCTGATGTAGATGGTACAATTTGCATCACGGTTCACCACTCTAGGTCTATGAACAACCGTGAAATCAAACTCTTGTAAAATCAGAGCCCATCGTGCAAGTTTCCCTAAAAGCTTTTTGGATTCCATCAACCACTTCAGTGGCTGATGATCAATGATGAGAGTGAAGGGGTTACCAAATAGGTATGAAGGGGTTACCAAATAGGTAACATCAGAAATGTGCTACTGCCCAAACTGCTACCAAGCACTCCCCCTCATATAAACTATAATTTGCCTCCATTGAATTGTTGGAGTGACTAGCATAGGCTACCACAAACTCCATCCCCTCATCATCATGTTAGGTGAGCACCGCTCCAAGCCCCAACATACTCCAATCAGTATGAACTTGAAATGGTCGTCCTCTGATCGGTCTCCTCAAAATAGGAGCAGATGTCAACCTCTCCTTGAGCTCTATAAAAGCTCTTTCCTGCTCATCTCCTCAACACCACTCTTGTGGTAGCTTGGTCAGCTTTGTCAAGGCCTTGGCAATAACACTAAATCCTCTAACATAACGGCGATAGAAGTTTGCCAACCCAAGGAATGCTCACACTCTGCTCATGCATCAAGGAATACATGCAATAGCCTCCACCTTGGTTTGTTGAACACCAAGTCCTCCAAAGTAGATAGTGTGACCCAAATATTCAACCTGCTCGGAAGAACCAACACTTCCCAAGATGAAATTTGAGTCCATGATATCTCAACCTCTCAAACACCTCCAACAACTATCTCTCATGCTCCTCCACTATAATGATATAAGCCAAAATGTCATCAATATAGCACCAAGAAAAATCCAATCCAGCTAGGATCCTATCCATGACCCTCTGGAACTCAGCAGGAGCGTTCTTTAACCCAAACAATAAGAACCTCCACTAATATAATACATCCTTGTTGTGAGGATCAATAGCCCAAAATGTTGTCTTGGACTTATCCTCCTCCTTGATCTGCAAGTGATGATATCCCGCTCAAAGATCCAAAGTATTGAAGACCTTTGCATACCCAATTGCATCAAAAAATCTCATCCGCTATAGACATGGTATACCAATCAGCCCTGGTCTGTCGGTTGATAGGACGGTAATCTCCACACATCTGCCTATTTGTGTAGTTGCCATGCATATCCTTCTTAGCTGGCATCACTATTGCTGATGCATACTCTCCATGTGAAATCTCCACCAAACCAGCCTCAAAAAGGTCACTACTCCGGCTTTGAATCAATGTCCTCTCCATCTCACTATATTGATAAGGACGTCAAAAAACTAGCGTGTTGCTAGTCAGCTCAATCCATATACCAGGTTCTTTCATATCACCCAAATCCTTCATATTGAAGCCAAAACAACTTGTGTGGCTCCTCAAGAACCTCCAAATCCTCCGTCTTTCCTCTCCAGTAAGCTTGGGTCCAAGATTTGGCTCCCAAGTATCCTTTGTAATTGTAGTAGGAGTGGAAGACATACTGACTGGCTACTACATTGGGCCCTTGGGAGCAATAGTGTCATGCTCCCGACCACTAGAGGTCCCAACTTTTGTGTAAAAAACTCCCTCCACTCTAGCTGCAAGCTCCACACGTCCTCTAGCTACATCCCATGTGGACCTAGGGTGTAATCCAAGTAGCCCACGCTCACCTAGATGGACTCCAAGTAGACCACTCTCCCTAGTAGCTATTGGATGTGTCCCAAGAATACCATGTCCACTCGGTCCATCGCTCCCAGCATGTGCCTGAATCGTCTCGATAGGAACAAGGCTCACAAGTGTCCGAGTGGTGATGCCTATCAAGTGCATCCTATGTTGCTTTGCCAAGCCAAGGCTCACAATCCAAGTCAAACAATTCAGGTCCATAGCCTGACCTAACACTTAACGCCTAGATGCCTCTAACACTGCTGGAACAATGGTAATACCAATGCAAAAACCCATCACCTGCTCTCTCTCATCAGCGTTGGGCTCCACCAACTACTATTATTGCATCAAGCACCACCTGTTTGTGAGTCCCAAACAAGTCTAGGTTCTCCCTCTCAAAAAGCATGAGAGCTGGGGAAACTCATGAGTGTGGGAAATGGGGCTCTAGGCTGTCCAACTAGGTTCACCACTACCATATGTGACCTATCAACCACTACCACTATCTGAGACTTACACTCAACATCCAAGATATCATCAACAAGGATGTGGTCAAGTCGATGAATCCCATCATAAGCACGTTGTATAACCTCTCTAGGCAAGAGGTTTGTCCACCAAAGATGAAGACGATGAGCCCATGATCCCACTCTAGCTGCATCTAACAATACAGCAGGTCCCATCCAAGAATAGACATGATGTGTACTCACCACCACTCTAGTGCAAGAATCACCCATCAAGGAACATTCTCCAAAAGGTAAGCTGGAGAAACGGATTGATGAACCTAGAGATGTTGTAGTATCCGTGACATCTCCCAAAACACACCAGAACGAGGCTCCTAAAGACCCAAACCTCTACCATCACGTTGTCATACTTTTCTTTTCTCTCTCTTGGAACACACAAGGTGCCTAGCTAGGGAGACTACAGATCAAAGGCTAGAGGTAAACTCATAATGACTTGATTGAATATGCGTGTGACTCTATCGCCGTAACCCTCCTTTCTTGCAACTAATATTCTTACTATCGGGAAGGGTAGTACCGGGCAACCTAAACTATCATCACAGCACACACTCATGGTCTACTGGTCATCACTTCCAGCATTACCAAGGAGAAATACATAGCACTCCTAGAAGGAAATAATTTAAATGCAACGCCTACACACCAATCCAAGCCAACTGGGCATACAAACAGGCATACAAGCATAGAGAGGATCCAATCACAAGAATATGACAACAACTCTCTCTAATTTTTGTCAAAAAAGAGCTTCAAAGCCTTCTTGCTTTGTTATCAAGCTCATTTCAACCTGTACTCCAAGCCTCCTCCCATCTGTACTTCAGATCTCAACAAATTTCTACTCCATGTGGGGATTTTCTATGTCTTTTTGATAGGGAAATTCTGTGCAGCTCATATGAAAATAACTATTTCTATATAACTTGGATTCTCCTTCAATAGGAATTTGCCAATAGCCACTACAAAGATCTAGCTTGGAAAAGTAGCATGCTCCACTTAATTGATCAAGTAGGTCATCGATCCAAGGCAAGGGATATGCATTCTTCACGGTTTGCTTATTGAGCCCACGGTAGTCAATACAGAAACAAAGTCCTCCATCCTTCTTTGGAACAAATAGTACCGGTGCTCCCCACAAAGAGGTACTATGTCGTATAAAATCCTTCTCCAACAACTCTGTAAGTGTTGTTCGCAACTCCTCCAACTCCTTTGGTGAGAGCCGATAGATTGGTCTACTCGCTGGAGTACTCCCTGGCAATAACTCGATCTTGAAGGGCAAACCTCGATCAGAGGGTAATCCCTTTGGCAGATCATCCGGAAACACATCTACAAACTCTTGAACTATCCGATCAACCGTTGCTTGATGCGGCACTTGGCCCTCCTCAGATTGTTCTTGTGCAATCAGCTTGATCCACACCGCAAATACAGACTTATCTTCCTCCAAAGCTTGCTCTATGGCTGCTTCATTAACAAACTTCCCTTCTAGGGACTCATCTCTCTTCCAAGCTTGCTCCATGGTTGCCTTCTTGGCAAACTTCCCATCTTGGGACTGACTATTCTTAGGTGTCTTACTCAAAGGTGCCAAACAACCTAATCGGAAATTCCTACCTTGGTGTTGTACTTGAATTTGACGTCAGGTCCAATCGAATTGAACCTTATGACGTTCAAGCCAAGGTAGACCCAAAATGATATCATAGTGTAGAGGTGCCACTACAAACCTCATACACTCCAAATACTCCTTCCCAATCTTGAAGGTAACAAGATGCAAGGTGCGGAATGCATAACCTTTTCTACCATCCGCCATCATCAAACTACTTCCAATCGTTGGCTTGATAGGAATACCCAATTCCTTTGCTGCTTGCATAGATATGCAATTCTTTGAGCTTCCAGAATCTACCAAAATCTTACAACCCCAATTAGATATCGTACCTTGCAAGTGAAGCAAACTTGCATAGGTTGAGCCTTCAATCCCATTGGAACTAATCAAGCTCCCAATAGGCGGCTCAAAATCTCCTACTGGGATTCTTTGTTTCCTTGATCATTCTGTTCCACAAACTCCATCTGGGCAACTTGTCGAGGTCGTCCATTCCTAAGTGGACATTCAGCAATGCGATGTCCAACTTGGCGACAATAAAAGCAACCTCCATTTTGTCGTAATCTTTCTCTATCTTCTGTGCCAAGTGGTCTTTGTTGGATAGCATCAATCTCCATTAGTACCTGTTCTTCCACTCGTGGTACTGGTAGGTTTTGTGTAGGTCAAGGTCAAGACCAAGTTGTTGCAACTAAGGAATCAAAACGCTTAGCCAATTGCATGGCTTCTTCTACGTTCTGTGGCTCTCGCATGGTCACCTCCAATCTGGTTCGTGACTTCAATCCTTGCACAAATCGATCCAAAACTTCACCTTCTTGGATATTTGGAATTTGCATGATGATATTCTGAAATTGTGTGATGTAGCTTCTCACTGAGCCAATCTGCCTCAACTCCACCAATTTATCTTGCGTAGCTCGGGTGGCATTTATAGTATGAAATTGACCAAGTATTGCATCCTTGAATGCTGCCCATGTCAAAATTGGTGTAACAATTTGTCGTTCAGATCTTTCTACTCGGAATTGCCACCAAAGTTTTGTCACGCCATCCAACTAGCTAGAAGCCAAGAGAATTTGTTTCTGCTCGTCTTGAAGATTGGTGGCTTCAAAGTAATGTTCACAGTCAAACACAGAATTCTCCACTGTGCCTGGAAGATTCTTGCTTTCAAACACCTTGGGTTTTGGAAATCAAATGCAATCTTCTCCATCTCGAACTGGCGCTCTGTCTATCTGTTCTCGTTGTTGCTGGTCTCGTTCATCCGACAATCGAGTAAGATGCTCGATTTGTTGTTGCATTGCAAGGATAACATCCGGTATTGCCGCCATTGCTACTACTCTATTCCATTATCCTTAATTTATCTAGTTGATTAACACATAGATACAATACGTCCACTGTCTCCATAAGTTACAATTGGAAGTATCAAGGGTTCCTCTGACACGATGATCATATGTAGAAAATCCTGCCCAAAGCGTGAGGTGATGAATTGTGTGAAACGATGCTTTGGTAATATCTGGACATGAAAGTCCCAATGGTTTGGCGGAAGTGGATTTGGTGGTCCATAAATTCCATCCATCTCATTCCTGCTCTGATACCAATGTAAAAGACCAAAACCAAGGAGAGAAATAGGAGAATGGAAACTCACATTGGGACACTTGAATGAGGGAAAACTCCAAATGCCTAGCATGAGCTTTGGCTTTGGTATTTATAGGTAGCATACAAGGCCCTTGAGAAGCTTCTCAAGAAGCTTCCTCAAGCCGCTTTCTTAGAGTGCAAGCCAAGTTAACTAGGAAGCTTCCTTCTAGAAGCCGCCTACTTGGCGTGCAAGCTAAGCTAGTAGGAAGCTTCTAGAAGCTATTTACTTAAGGTGCAAGCTAAGCTAATCGGGAAGCTTCCCAAGAAGCTTCCTAGATACTTCTAGAATATTCTAGGCTAATTTGTCTTATGTGCTACTTTGTGAGCTTGACTGACTTCATCGCTAAACTCCATATTGTTACAACAACATGCACTCTCACGGTCTACAAGTCATCACTTCCTGCTTCACCAGAGACAAACAAAGATAGTATGATTGGTCACCATTCCAACCTCACTATTGAGAGCACACCAGAGCACCAACACTCAAAAGTCAAGACACCTCATACAAACGTGGTGCACAAACAAGAAGTAGAGAATGGACGGGGTCCAATCATAAGAAATCTAAACAAAAACCCTCCATCTCATAAAACAACATGGGACTAACTTTGCCACCATTTGGCATTTGACATAAAAGAAGTTCATATCTAAGTCCTAAGCTACCAGGATCACCAAGAATGGGATCAAATTGCCTCTCCTAGCCAAAGCTACAAGTGTATAGATGACAATGACATAGTCACTAGGAAAACAAGTGAGAGTGGACCAGTTGGCTAGGGAACCAGTCTAGGAACAAGAGATCAAGGGGTCAAACCCTATTGTGCACAATCTAGCAAGATGGGTAGATTTTGCCAACTAATGACCAAGATCTACTCTAAACTAGCTAGCCTTACGCCAGCAAGCTGGCTTGCTAGACCTTCATAGCCTCTCATAGCCCACAACCCTATGCCTCAAAGCCTCTAAATGCCAAATGAGGCATTTCTTCTTGCCACTTTGAACCAAATTGAAAACACGGGTTTCTCCAAATCACAAATTTGTGAGAATAGCTTCCCAAGACCGTTAGGGTTTTAGACCTAGCTTGAGTCCAAGGGTATACTTTCAAAGTGCAGCTCCAGAGAGCTCACTTCTCTGATGTTGAGCCTTTTAGTTCCTGGCTATGGTGGATAGAGGCCGGTGAGCATCACCTAGATTCTCTTAGCTAGAGTGGGTGTGGCTTGATTGTAATCAGTGCCCAATTGTTAGCAATTTATAGAGTGACAGATCAAGTATTGATATGAGTTGAGTTGAGTTGAGTTGAGTTGAGAGTGGTAAACAATCTGATTACATCAAAGAAGTGAGCTTTCTGGAGCTGCACTTTGAAAGTATACCCCTGGACTCAAGCTAGGTCTAAAACCCTAACGGTCACACTGGCAGCACACTTGACGGTGCAAAGTGATGGTGGGCCCCATTGTGAAGTCAGTATCCCAAACACAAAATCTGATTGTCAGAAAGTAGTCTCTGAGAAATTGCTGAAATAACTCTAACTACTATCACTACAACTTCAATGTCTGAACAATCTAGATGCAACACTACAAATGGCGTGAAAACTCTCACAAAGGAGGTGAAATATGATTGAAATTGAATCTATTAGGTAAAATAATATTAGACCCATGAAACTTAAGTCTATTTTACTTTAAAGATGTTATCTTTTGCTTGGTTTAAACAATAGAAAGGCAGCCACCTAAAATACTAGAAGGAAGGAAAAGACCTCATCAAGCCATGCATAAGAGGTATGATAAAACATAAGAAGTAAAATGGGGCTAAGTCTCAATAGTATTGGTATGAGAATTCTACCCTATTTTACCTAAGATATATGAGATATGTAAGTTATATGGTCCACTTACTACAAGAGAATCAATAAAGCATCATCTAATGATTGATCTCAAATGGATTGAACTAGCAAGTGTTCTTTATAGAGTAAAATGGATATATGTTATCTAAAGTACACTTCAAAGTGGAAAAGTGAGAGTGATACTTTTGACATTTAATATGACACATTTTGTTTGCCACTTATTTAGGAGGATGAATACTCCCTCTTTGTAATACTCCAAGGACAAGAGAACTCTTCAAGAGAGATACAAGAGAGAAAACACAGATTTCACATTGAATCATCTAATGCACCAAAGGAGCACCTTTTCTTTATTATATAGCCAAGGAGGATCTCCCCCAAGGAAGCTCTACCATAGGATAAGGTACATGGATAGGTGACCTGTCAGCAAGCTCCACCCTTAGATTACTTTCTTGGATGGGTGACATGTCAGTCTTGGTCCCATCTGGTTGGTCAAATAGGCTTTGACTAGAGGGAATCTTTTAGGGAATCTTCCTATAAGAATCTCAAAATCACGTGAGGAGGTACCATTGGAAAGCTCTTGGTAAGACAAACCAAGAGGGAGGGAAGGCAAGCCTCTCCTCCTTAGGCAAGGGAGTTTGCATATTTTTGAAGCCTAATTCATCCGTTTAGGCCTCCAAAATTGCATCTAAAGTTCAAGCATATTTTGGCTTTTGCACTCTTAGTAGAAGTACTCTTTTGGTTATACTTCTATCTGATCTATGTTCTCCATCATGTGTAACATCCTTCCAGATGTCACCATCTCAAGTTTCATCTCTAAATCATATGCCTAGCTATTGATTCTAAAGTTTCCAAGCATGTTTTGGTTTCTAGCCTATTAGTAGAAGTACACTTTTGGTGAAACTTCTAGCTTATCTACTTAGTCCATATATAACATCTTTCCAGATGTTACCAAACCAAATTTCATCTCTATATAATCTATTTAGCTATTCGTATTATACTATTACACTATAAAAAATACATCATGTGCAAGTTTTGTACTTATAGCATTCACCATAATCATTTGATCATCTTGAACCAAATATAAGTCTATCTTAACTTGTATCTTTTGTAAATACCAATGCTTTCTCTAAATGATATATTCACTCTCTTATGGCTATGGTAAATACTATGGGGATATACAAATAAGGGTATGAAAATAAAATATATATACAAATAAAAGTACACTTTCACTATCACCTAAGGCAATGTGCTCATCCTTACTCAATACCACTCTTATTTCTGTTTCTTACAACAATAGATCTCTTATGTTTACAATGGCCCATATCTTACAAGTTGGAGCAACTTTTAGTACTACATAAAAAGTAGAAGTACCATGTTCAAAATATTTCATTGCTATGCTAGCTCCATCTAAGTTTATAAGCAATAAAATATAGAAGATATAAATTGTCTATCCAATTGCAATAAGTAGTGCTAACAACACTACATAAACAAGCAACTTGAAATCAAATGCATGCAAGTTTTGAGTGTTGATTAATCATCACAAGGTCTATTGCACATTTTGTTATTTATAATGCAACTTGCATGACTTTAAAAAAGGCCTTTCAAGTACGTGAACCACTCGTTTGTGACATCAAGAAAGTCATATAAGAGATGTGGTCAACCCTTCTTGCACCAAACTCATATATGGTATTGTGATGTAGTAGGGAAGTGCACCATAAGAGATCAATTGACAAGTATAAGGAGAATTTCCAAAAATTATCTTCTCTCTTGGCCACCTTAGAAAATGCAAACCCAAGAAGTATTCAAGTGGATTTAGAGAATCACTTTAAATGAGTGTTTTTATGCCTTGCACCTTGGGTGCAAGTAGCATGTTTTTGTTACACTTTGTACACAATCAACACATTTCATGCAAAGGAGATATAAAAGGGTTCATACCTTACTATGAGCATTCTTGATGGCATTGGTTGTATATGTCCTATTGCAGCTGCTATAGCACCAATAGAGACTAGCTGCAAAACTAGGTCCCGTTTTTACATAGAATGTAAAAAATCAGACTTGGTTTTGTGCACTCTTTGTAAATTGAATGAATTTTATCAATTCTTATTTTTTGTACATCATCAATAATAGAGAAAAGGTATGCACTTGCAAAGAAATGTGAAACCTTATTACAAAATAGTAATCTAAGAAAGGTGGTTTGAAAGCATTTAAATATGGCTAATGTTCATTCCTATAAATGCTTGAAATTCATAAGGAATCATAGACGCAATGAGTGCAAAAATACCTTGGCACACCATGACACACCATGACACATGAGTTTTGCATCCTAAGACAAATATCAATGCATGATATAAGACAAGCTAAAGGTAAGATTTGAGCAATTGTGAAAGCGTTGACAATCAACAAATTTGAAGGCACCATGGCTAAAATAGCAAAGATGAATGGGGAGGCAACCACATATCTTTGTATAATTCCATTGCTAGTTTGGACATTGAGCTATGCTCCAATATCAAGATTTGGCATTTTGACATCAAACATGTTAGAGTCAACAAATTCTTGGATTTTGGAAGCAAGGAAAGCTGAGCTAGAGGCAATAATGCAAGTTGTATAGAAAAGTGGTATTCTCATATACAATTGGCATATGGAGCTTATAGAAACTAGCAAAATTGCTCCTTTCCAAAACAATATGTGATCCAAAATTCAAGGGACATTCCAAGATACTTGTGCAATTATTGCTTATCAGCTCGGCCTTAGTAATTTCAAAGTTATGTCCCAAAGCAATAGTGGACTATTTGTCATTGGTAGTTTACAATGTACATGTTCTTGCAAGGCATTCCAACAATATCAATTGCTTTACAACCAAATATGTGTAATGGAAAGAAAAGCACACTAGTAACAGTTTGACATGGTGCACACATTGTACCTGATTGTGGAGTTGCAAAACGTATACAAAGGTAATATGGTTGTGGTGGAGACTTGTGCAAAAGACAACCTCATTTTTCCTCCCGTAACTATAAAGCAAGCATGCAAGCATAAGAAACTTTGACTATGAAGCCATGGAGAAACATCCCTAGAAGGTTAGTTTTCCTAGAAAAATGGCATAGTAGCCAAACTTGTGATCATCAGCTTCGCATTGTAAAGTTACGTTTCTATGAAAACCCTCTATGGAGCGGAAAGTAGTTAATTAACTTAGCTTGTTATGATTATGCTCGTGATTATGCTACTTACAAGAAAAGCTAAAAGCTATTGTTTTGACAAAAAGAAAAAGGATTATAGCAAGTAATCGCATTGCCTTGCAATTGCCTTGGTGTGTGGCAAATCTTGAGTAAAAGGATCACCTATCTGTAGATATTTTTGAATTGTGTTTTTTAAACATTTTTATTTTTGAACCTCTATGTATAAATTCCTGTAAATATTATATTTTTAATGGAATAAATATTTTTATATTTATTATTCGTTTTAATTTTTTTATACCATTATTCATAAATTCACATAAATCATATATTTTTAATGACATCTTGAGTAACTATTCTCTATCCTTCAAAAATAAATTTTTTTACATGAATCCTTATTACATCTAGAGAACCATATTTATTTACTAATGAGAGATGAAGATATGTAAATATACTTATTTACAAATGAATAATGAAGATGAATGGATGAGTAATGATGATAAAGGCATACGGAAATTCGGTTTGAGGTTCTTCAATGCTTCTTTCTCTCTTCTCCTCAAGACGCTTCAACGGTCCAAAGAAAAGAAACTAAAACCAAGATAACAGCGATTACCACTTGAAGCTAGCAGCACTGCGGAAATAAGCTCATCCTATGCACTTGGCCACTATCAGTAGCGAGCAGTTAAGCTGCCATTTGGCGCCTATAGCCTGGGCTTCTTCGGCGGTCAAAGGTTACCGACTCGTCTCCTACACTCTTGCCGCATATTTGGCAGCTTCATTGCGAGCTGCCCTACATTCTCCTTCTGACTGGCTCATATTCGGCATCTTGACTACCAGCAACCCGCAAGCTGCCTTACATTGGCCACTCAACTTGTCCAACGTGGGACCAGTGATTGTCCCCGAGCTGCCCTATATTGCTCGAGTCATTAAAACCGCGAGTAGTAGCTAGCATCATTCAGGACAGTTAATGCTGCTGTCTTCACTTCAGTGCGCCTTAGTTTTGATAGATAGGCTTTCCGAACTGCCTTGCAGTATTTCTGTCATCGATATCCACAGGTAGTTATTAAACACCTTCTGTCTTATTTCAGTTCCTTCGACACGAGGATTTTCTCCTCGTTCCTTATGAGCTTCTATTCTAAAAGAAAACCTGGTCCATTTCGAATTTATGCCGTCTTGATTCACCACGTTGGTTGACAGCGCTGCTCTTGTCCCATATAGTTCAATGAACTGGAGGTAGCTCCTGCGTTTTGGTCACGATGTAGTGTATTGAGTATGGATTTGGATTCCGGTATGTTCTCTATAGGAAGAATGCATGTTTATTATATGCTCTCTACTATATGATGCAATCACTGTTGCGTTTATCCGTCATCGACAGATGCTCGAACATTCGAAACAACCTATCCATCATGCTTTGGTGTTGTTTGTACGTCAACATTATATATGTTGTTTGACCATCTCCTTGAGTTAGCCAAAAATACGAACCATCTCAATAATTTCCACTCACCATAAAGGCTATCTGGTTGAGTGAATATGATAATCAACTCTTTACTACATTAAGTCAATTTTCCTTCACCTTTGTCAACTGGAAGTTCAGAGTGAAAATTCATAATAGAGAAACTAATTCAAAGCGTACAAGCTGTGACAAGAGCAGGTGACCAGAAACAAAACAACTTCGAAATGTAAGCGTGACCTTGAACTTCCACGACAATGGAGAGGGAGCCAGAAAGAGTGGTTAGGAGTTTCCATTGCTTCTATTCCCATACCATTTGAGTGGCCCAACTGCAGTCGTTTTCCATTTTAGCTGTCTACTTAAAACTTTGTGTTTGTTGTTTAGGGTTCTTGCATGATGCGACTTAGATTTAAAGGATAAGATTGAAAACTATGTATGTAAACTTTCCATTTTCCACTTTCCGCAAATCATGATGCAAATATAATTGCTAGAAGTCCTGAAATGTGTCAAAGAGATCTAAGAAGTATATTCTCTCAAAACATGATCCATATCGAGGAAAATTTTCAGATGCATTTACTGGAGACGATGAAATTGCACAGGACAACCATATAGCGTCATGCTTACCAAGCGAGCCATCCAGAATAGCAGGAATCTCACTATTTTTGTTTTTTTGCTTAGAGAAGGACACATGTTGAGGATTACCGAGTGCAAACAATCACCATAGAAAAGAATCGAAGGGTTTATGGGACCGACTACCGTAGATGGATTTGACTAACTTGCCTATTTTTTTTTGTGGAAGCAATACTCTGTAAGTACTCACTTTCATTATGTAGATCATCAATCAACATCAAGAGTGAGATTCCACGTTGGGTTCAAAAGTTGAAATTTCAAATTCCATCACAATCTGCAGTAAACCGGAGTAGACGACCAAACGGCAATGTAAAGGATTGGACTCAATAGCATGCATTCCGCCGTAAATGTTGGTCAACATAGTTGACATCGATCATAATAGATACCACATACCTTGTGATAAATGAACCCTAGGAATGTAATACGGTAGATCAAACATCTTTGATGTGTGCAAGCTTGATTGTGCACAAGAGATGATTTCGAAGATGATGATGTAGAGAAGGTGGCGAGTAGAATTTGTACGATAACGGTCCAGGAGAAACCACAACTCATAGAGTGGACATAGGTAAAACTTATGAATCTATATTATTAACGGAAGATGGGATTACGAGAAATCACAAGTCGTAAAGGTGGACAGAATACTTATAGTGAAGTACAATTTCATACGAGTCAAACATGCAGAATACAGGGTATTGAAATTGGACTCAACTTTCATTAGTTGTTACAAGAGGGTGGGTGTACCCATACATTATTAGAGGATGAGGTGCACAGGAAAGCCCAAGGACTGCCATGGACTTCGTCTCAAATTCGAATTAACTAGAGTTTTAAGATAAAAAAAGTAGAATGGGAATATCGTTTCAATGGATGCATGACATGAAGAACGAATATACTTTCCAACGATAGGCACAGCAGGAACTTAGACGAAAGGACGAACGGACGGAAATGTTCGAAGTGGGGTCTCACGTGGCGATGAAGATAGGGTTTTCCATTCGCCCTGTCTCGCAACGGTCGCTAACATTGGCAGGAAGCTAGTAAATGGCGGGTGCCCTCCCAGGCCTCCGGCATGATCCTCACAACGAGCAAGAACTCAGGAGATCACTCCCTTGATCGGACGTCCAACATCCGGTTTCCAACTCCGAAGCTGCCTCTTTGAGAGACCGGCGAGGCGGGGTCCCCTCTGTCGATTTGTCCGGTCCCTCGCTTTTACAGGCAAGAGGACAAGCCGACGCTCCCGAACAGTGGTCGCAATTCAGCGGCCAGTGGACCCGCTGCGATGGATCGAGAACCGTGGTGGTGGAGGGCCGCTAATTCGGCGGGGACGGATTCGACTTGACAGAAAGCCGTCGTCGGTCAATAGATGACTGCAGGAAAAGAGAAGGAAGACGGAGTCCTATTTATTGTGAGCTGTCCCTCAAGAGTCCTCCTATACACCATTCTCTTCCACTTTCGTCGTCGAGAGAGCTCTCGTGATAAAGTGCGGAGTGGTGCGGTGTCTGAGACTTCAAACTGCTCGAGGCAGGTTGAGGGAAGAGACACTCGCTGCTGTTGCTTGCTGCTACTTCCTGTGTGTGACATTGTTCCAGGAAGGAAATGGCCGGACAAATGGAGACATTTCTCTTCACCTCCGAGTCTGTGAACGAGGGGCACCCAGATAAATTGTGCGATCAGATTTCTGACGCCGTTTTGGACGCTTGCCTAGAGCAGGATATCGACAGTAAGGTTGCATGCGAGACATGCACGAAGACGAACATGGTGATGGTATTCGGAGAAATCACCACCAAGGCGAAGATTGATTACGAGAAGATCGTTCGTGACACATGCCGAGAGATCGGTTTTGTTTCCGCCGATGTGGGTTTGGACGCCGATCACTGCAAGGTGCTCGTAAACATCGAGCAACAGAGTCCCGACATTGCACAGGGTGTCCATGGTCACTTCACCAAGAAGCCTGAAGACATTGGTGCCGGTGACCAGGGACACATGTTCGGGTATGCCACAGATGAGACTGAGGAGCTGATGCCCTTGACCCACGTTCTGGCCACTAAGCTCGGTGCCAAGCTTACCGATGTGAGGAAAGATGGAACCTGCGGATGGTTGAGGCCCGATGGAAAGACCCAGGTTACCGTTGAGTACAGAAACGAGGGAGGCGCCATGGTGCCTATCAGAGTGCACACCGTGTTGATTTCCACCCAGCACGATGAGACCGTCACCAACGACCAGATTGCAGCTGATTTGCGCGAGCATGTGATCAAGCCTGTAATCCCAGAGAAGTATCTCGACGAGAACACCATCTTCCATCTGAACCCCTCAGGTCGATTTGTCATCGGAGGACCTCACGGAGACGCTGGACTCACCGGAAGAAAAATCATCATCGACACCTACGGAGGATGGGGAGCTCACGGAGGAGGTGCTTTCTCTGGCAAGGACCCGACAAAGGTCGACAGGAGTGGTGCTTACGTCGTTAGGCAAGCGGCGAAGTCCGTCGTCGCCGCCGGTCTCGCCAGGCGCTGCATTGTCCAGGTTTCGTACGCCATTGGAGTGCCGGAGCCACTGTCAGTGTTCGTCGACACCTACGGTACCGGGAAGATCCCAGATGGGGAGATCTTGAACATCATCAAGGAGACCTTTGACTTCCGCCCCGGTATGATTTCCATCCACCTCGACTTGAAGCGTGGAGGTAACAAGAGATTCCAGAAGACCGCCGCTTATGGACACTTCGGACGCACCGACCCCGACTTCACATGGGAGGTCGTCAAGCCACTGAAATGGACCAAGGCCGATGCCTAAGTTCGTGGTCTTAATTTTGTTTCACGTGTTCGACATCAGGAGAGTTAGCAGCACTGGACAATAACCCTTAACGCAATGCAAGGGAGGCCAAATATTAAAGCAAAGCGTCGTTTACAAAGGAAAGTGTGTTTGAACTGAACCCGTAACAGAGGATTTTAGGTCTGTACGCTCTTTGGGTTGCTGGTCCATGGAGGGAATTCTTGTGGAAGATTGAGGACTGGCCGAATAGCCGTCGAGGAGTCCATAGCACTGCCGTCTGTGAGTGAAGCCATGTCAAGCCTTTCCCTCCTTGATACCACTAGTATCTCAGATCCCTCGGTCTAGATCTGCACGCTGTGGAGTGTATAGTAAGTCTTTGATGACACATTCGAGTAGCTTAATAAGTTGTTACTCCTACCTCATTTTCACTTTCGCCTTTGCTCTTCTGTAGTCCATTCAATCGAGGGTGGCTAGGGTTTCTAGCAGCACATAGATGATGCTCAAGTCATGTGTTGCGGGAAGCCGCTTTGTAACTCATTACTAGAAATTTTTTCCGGACTCATTACCCGGCTACATCTCTGCGCAATCGCGATCACTTCAATGGTCACTTTAAACTTATAAAGGCCTCATCCGCCACCAATTTTAGTCCAGTTTTCTTCTGCATTACCACCTCTTGATTCATGTTGATTTACTGGTTTCCTAGCTTCGTTCAGGAGGCGCTGTGGTAATGCCGTACGTTTTTGCCTCCTGCAATACTAGTCTAGAGGTGCTTACATCCATTTCGTACCTCATTTTTAACGGTGAAGAGTGATGCATGTTGACTTCGCCTGCATAGCTGGATTTTGTCACAGTTCTTACTTGTCTAGGCACTCGTGTAGAACTGTTCACGATCCAAGTAGAGTAGGAGTGTCAATTGTCATGCCTGGTCACATTCAGCGAATCTACGAATGACACGGTTCTCATCGTACACGCGGAACTTGGGTGAGTTTTTACTGGTCTATAATTCAGCGGGATTGATCCGCAACAGTCGGACAGCACTTCCACTGTCAGGTGCCAGTCCTACTATTGGGACGATTGACAAGATTGACGGAGAAGGACGTCCGTATCGAGTGGAAATCAGGGAGAACATTACCGTCCAGTGTTGCCGTCGAGTGAAGAAATGACGTCGAAAGTAACTGAGGTGAGGGCCTCTGACATGATATGTCGTCACTCTGAACGGTCTGGGAGGATATTACATCTCCGCGTTATTTCTAGTTGAGGATTCGGCTGCTGTTTATTGCGAAAGCAAAGCATTTTAAGCTGGAATTCCGTAACAGCATGCTGAAATTAAGGCCAGCACGGGAGGCAGGAATAGATAACAGGGGTAGCCAATGAAAGGTCTGTGTAGTGTCCTTATCTGGCTACCAACCGAGTGCTCCCAATCTCCTTTCGAGCTCTGGTTCTCCATCATACCCCTCCTAAACATTCCTCATTGAGAATTGCATACTGGGATGTTGTCCACGGAGCGTTCACTCAGCCACTCGACAGACGCACTTTAGCATATTTACTACTACATCTACATCTAGCGTCTAATAAGCCCTTGATCCAAAAATTTAGGCATGTTGAATTTAAGTGTCACCTACTTCGAGCAAACACTCCAGTTTGAAGGGCGACGTGTTGATCTGGTCGGAGGGGTTTCGATGGATATAGCAATCTCCTCACTTGAAGGAAATACTCAAAAGATGATGGGAATTTCTGTTGCTTCTACTGGAAGTTCAAAAATTTGTAATTAATTGTAGACTAACTTCTATGTTCACATAACACAGTTCAGGTTCAAGTACCCTTCTATTTCCCTCCCTTCAGGTCTTCCCATCCTTCATTTTTTCTACGCGGTCGTCCTCCTCTTCTATTTCTCCTTCCGGTTCCATCAAGGACATCTGTCTATCATAGTGTCTGTTACATAGAATTAATTGTGGCAAAACGTACTAAAATGGTACTTTTGTCTCCTGTCGCCTGGCACACACAAGAAAGCAAATTGACTCTTCAACTGGGTGGGTAGTGATTTAATACCACAAGAACCCTCGTGGAAACAAACTTGGCTTTTTTACATTATTCATAGAATGGCAGACATTCAATACAAAGTGGCAAACAATCCAATCCATCCTCCTCACAAGTCAAAGAACATGTTGCCCGTTTCATGAGTAAGCCCCGAACCCACCCAACCTTAAGAAAGATTTTGAACAGAAAAGTCGAATGATCGGGTGTAACCATACTATAGTATCAAGAAAATTTACATGCTATAAAGAACTTTGGATTCAATGTCATTTCGATGGGAGCAACTATAAATACACCGGCGAAAACTTTGCAGTTTGCTGTTTATTCACCTTCCTGTCTAATCTGTAATATGCTGTTGGACTTTTGACATTGTGAATGAGAAAGAGCGGAATGAGACAATGTTGTTTCCTGATATGTGCTGTTGAATCTCTGCTCGTAGTTTTATTCGCTCCTCCCCCAGCAACATGCGTAGAAACAACAGGAAGTTGTGTCGCGTACTCTTGAAAGGAGGCTATGGCTCCAATTGCAAACTTTTGCACTTCACAACGTATACATCCAACCCTTCCCAAACATCAAGGAAGAAGAGAATAGTTTCTTTCCCTCATAAGGGGCACCTCTTAACTTTCCCCGGAAGTGTACCTCCAAACACAGAGGAGGGAGTAGAAGAGCTTCCGCATTCGACCAAGGAAGCAGGGAGAGGTTTGGAGCGCGCGTGTTCTAAGTTCTTGATATCTTCGGAAACAAGTGTGAGGGAGACTTTCTCGTAACTCTTTGGTGCTAGCACAAGCATACAAGACCAACCTGGGTAAGACACATCTTCATATCGTGATCCAACGATTTTCTACGGAATTAGCCGGATTATGTTAGAATTTCTTCTTAAGACTTAACGAACGACTGTTTTCCTAAATATTCACTGTAATGCATGGGTTCATATTCCAAGAAAGAGCCCACTGTTCACTATTGATTTGGTAAGCACAATTTAAACGGGATTTTTTCGAAATATTTGAGTCTACTCATGCGAGTTAAGTATACATTTGAATTAAGTATTTCAAATCATGTAGTAAATTTCTGTGAGAGGCGTTTCTTAGTAATGGGAGACTCTAAGGGAGAGTATAGATCCAATTTTGCTGATTGACGATGATATAGATAATCCAATGGAGCTGGAGTCCTTTACTCTACCAGTCCGAAATCCCCGACTCGACCTGGGGGAGCCAGCTGCAACTTCCGGCTATGGAGAAACATCCGTTTCATCCGATCGAAACATTCTGTTTCGATCCGATATCGGAGGCGACCGTAGTCTCGAGAGTACAGGATTCGTTGAGGCAAAGAAGAAACAGTTCACGTGTAACTCAGTTTCCAACTGCGATCGCCGTATATGGAGTGAAGTTAGTTTAGGCAAATCGGTCAAATGTGTTCTCGCAGGATTAACGAGAAACTAACTATTTCTCCCGCAAGCGAACAATCTTTCATCTTACCTTCGTTGGTATGACATCGTCGGCCATGCATTACCTTGTAGAACAGATTGGGTCGAAGATATGCACTCTCGTGGGAGACGGGGAACTCCTGCTGATGCAACACTAAGTTTTCCAATGAGCTTAACTTTCTTTGTTGAATGCCCGATCCGAAAACTTATAGTACAATGCAAACGAACAATCTCTTCTAATTAGGTCCATTCGGATGATATTTTACTACTAGTATGCGGAATCCAACTTCTGCACTGCTACTTACGCTTCCAGCAGAGTGTGAGGGAGTCAGTAATTATTTGAAAGTAGAGTTGAGGATGGACGTACCTACCACGGTAGGACAGGTTCTTACTCCGTACTCGGGATGAGTTCTTACTCTGGAAATAGAATCGAGGATCAACATAAACATCATGGTACGAGAGTTTCCCAGAAGGTAATCGCAGTGAGTTACAACTTGAAAATAGAGTTGAAACTACATGACCATTACCAGTACGAAAGTCGTCTACTGGGTAATCCAAGTGAGTTGTAAGTAGAGAGTAGAGTCAGCCATCTGCACTTCCGCCAGAGATTCGGTAATCCCAACGAGTTGCAGCTTTGAAAGTAGAATGAAGGATTGTAGAAGAATCTGTGATCTGGTAATTTCTCAGTGACTTGTATGGGACTTCACCATAATCATCTCTGAAGGATCCGACGGAGAATAACTTTTGAAACCTCGATGCATGGTGTATACAAGCAGTCTCACACTGATTCAGGCAAACAGTCGCTTTATCTCTAGTGAGGACGTTCGATGGTCAGTTCTAGTTATCCTCTTCAATCAAGTGCGGTTGTCCGCGCTACATCACAGTCGGGCAACCTGGTTCTGTCAACCCTTGATATGTTACTCTACCTATAATTTCATGTGAATAGTCTGTGAAAGTGCAAACTTCCACCTCTGCCTCCGTCATGCTACAGAGAAATTTATGTTGCCTTCAACTTGACTACGATGATGGAATATGTTTCTCCTGTTCTTGCGTTGCGATCGAATCTCATGTTGACCAAAGGGTATAACTGGTGAACTGAAGACTTACTTTGTGCTGAAGACAATCTATTTTTCATTTGTATCAATCAAAGGCCTTATTTACAAATTAGTATAACATTTTCGAATTGGGCATCGCCCAACAAAGCGCCTGTCACAATTGTAGGCTTATAAATGAATTTTTTTAAGTAGCTATCTATACATGATATTAACGAGCCCCTCACCCAATCCCATCATGTCCGTGAGCAGATCGCTTAGGACGTCCGAAAAAATACTCAAGAGGGGTATCTGGGCTTCTCTTTGAAGGTCCTCCCTGACTTGTCTTTTTCCTTGACTGTTTGTCCACCACTCTGCGCAACATGCGGAAGAATAAGCATATCCTCCAAGAAGATAATCCATTCCTCAGATAAAAGATAGCGCTCAATCGTGAAGCGAACGCTCACCTGGTAGGGGTCACGACTGATGTTGTGAATCTCGTCGGCGTCTGCTGCTGTAAAGAGAGAGCAAAATGATAATCCTGATGTTCTTGCCTAGCTGAAGGGAAGCATGGATTTAGCTCAAGTCCGCAAAGCACACACTGATCGTCTGCATTCCATCGTTGTACACATGATTCATGTCCTACCTCTTCAGAGAGACCATCCCTATCCTCTGCAACTGACTCCGCCAAACTTATTTTCAGGTGATTATTCTGCTCACCTGCACCCTGATCTGTACCTGGGGCCAGTGGCATTGTAATTTCTTTCTGACAAGCCAAAATTCCACTATTTGAAGTTAAGCTCCCCATCTCTGCGTTGAATCTATCAGTAGCAAGATTTGAGTTCTGTGCATCACCGAAGTCTAAGATTCTGGGTGAGTTTCTCGTGCTTCTGATAGAAAGCTGCTCTGTTGAACCACTCTCATGAACAGGGGACATCTTCAGCTCCCACTCAGAAGTTCCAGTCCCCTGCGGCTTCTCCAGAATCGAAGGCCGTTCAGATCTCGAGCAATCTATTTCTGTTTTTACGCTTTCTAACCTCTCACCAGCTTCACCCTGCTCGTATAATGCACTTGTAACTGTGTTTCCTTGTGCATGGGGCAATATGAAACTACGCAGTGTTTGTTGTCCCCTCATTGCCGATCTCGTGGGGCTTGGTCCTTGCCGCTTCGTCAGCGCTCCCAGTCCTTTCTCGTCGCCAGACTCAGATTCAGGGTTGGACTGCTCCGCCTTTCCAGAACATGAATTCCGGGTTGAATATTCTGTTGCTACTAGACGTAATAACTGCCTCTCTACTGCAGCCGATCGAGAATCTAACTCAGGAGCACGTTCAGGATAATCCTCAACCTTCTCCTTTCCAGAACATGAATTCCAGGTTGAATATTCTGTTGCTTCTAGACGGGATAACTGCCTCTCTACTTCAGCCGATCGAGACCCTAACTCAGGAGCACTTTCGAAATAGTCCTCAACCCTCTCCTGAAACTCGTCGGTACCACCTTCAGTGCAATCAATCTCATCCTTGATTGAGCTCGATGATGGAGTAATCTTTGTAATAAAACTTGTAATAGTTTTTTGAGAGTGCTCAGCAAGTTCAGGATGCTTCAGCTTGAAATGATTGATTCTTAAACCTGTAGGAAATCAGACACAGCATTGCTTTACATTAGAGCTCACTCTTGCGACAAAACATGCTGTTAGAGGTCTTTCTGTTCATGTAGCAAAAGAACTCATAAGCGTCTAGCACGGCAGCAACAGCATGTTTTGACTCACCAATAGGAACTTACCCATCAGCCTTAAGGACAGTGGAAGCTCTGCTTTGAGCAACTTGGAAGCAAACTCCATAATCTCTGTCTTGGAGTTGGTAAACCGAGGCAGACTGACTGCCCTTGTCCGTACCTATCACGTACAAGTCCATTATGAGCAGGTGGAACCGTTATATAAGTTTCAAAACTAGGATCGGGAATCGCAAAGATATCAACTTTGCATGCGGTAAGAGATGACTGCAACATCTTGTGAAAAGGAGACAATCGAACTACACCATATAATTCGTGATTCAGGTATCCGGGGAACCTCATTACTGTCATGCTTTCAAATAATATACCTCAAATCCAGTAGTTTTGAGCTTCAAGGTCAGAGTCCGACCGTGCAGATCCTCCTTCGCCATATCCAGGACCAGAAGTTCAGCCAGCTCCTCTGCGTGAAAGCACGTGTATCTCATTCAATCTAGTTCACCGCGGATCATAAAACTCGAATTCGCAATTATCGGGCAAGGCAAACGTTCCAACTTTCATTCGCGTGTGTATGCCCAAAAATGGTTAGAGTCCTCTCTAAGGGACTGAAGAAACGGGAAGTATATCGTAAGGAAGGAATCATCCAGCATACCTAGTTTTCGATAGAGTTGTTTCTCATCACTCAAAGCTGAGAATGTTCTCTCATGGCCCAAGCTTTTCCGATTTTCATTTTGAGGTGGTTCAGTTTCGCCAAGTCCGAGACCAACAGCTAAGAAGAAGTCTGCAATACCCCGCTACTAAGCCTCGTATAGTACAGCTAGAAGTTGTGTGACAGAATTTACTATACACTAGAACTATTAATCGTCAGATAAACCTAAACATCCAGAGGTTCAACTGATAAGAATAGCAGACAATTCACATCACTGATTGCTGACGCAATCACAAGAAATTGCAGACCAAAGAAACTCATTGTTGAGAAATTACAAGTATATGCACCTGTTGAAATCTGTGAGAATAAGGCAGATATATGGGCCCGTTTCGTTAGCAAATCAGCGCAAATGTTGATCCCGAGTACCTCTTTTAGCATTCTCTCCGTCACTTTCCCAATACCAGAAACCTGGATAGTGACAGGCATGGAGGCATTAGAAATATGAGTACACAACGAAAACGCATTTCACACCCGCCTTCTTTTGTTCCTTTCATTTTGTACTCATCACATGTCCAGTTCCTTGAATCCACCGACAAAAAACTGAGCATGCAGATAGTAGAGGGTAGGAAAATGCAAATAACCTCAAGCTAAAATATCACGTGTTTCCCCACCTTTCGAATAGGAAGCGAAGAAATAAACTCCATGACGCATGATCGATCACTCCCCAGGACATACTGGCCGTTGGGCTTGTTGATATCAGAACAGACCTGCAGATACATGAAGTTTTCAAGCGCTGAAGGATATGACTTTTCACCCTTTTCACCCTTCCCCCGCTCGAACCTCAGAGGCTGTCCGGTGCGATCTCAGAATATCATCTACTACTTCCCACATGAAACTTCAGCTGGGCTGATATGGTCTTGTACCGTGACTGATTTCTGAAAGGAGCACCTAATGTTATTTATATGTTTCCATTACTTTGGAATCCATGCAGAAGGATAATTTTTTATTTTTGGCTGAAATACATGGTAGACAAACCAGCTATTCACTTTGAACATTATCTGCAAAAGCCTCCAACAAGGGTACAAGCTAACCTTGGCCAGCAACCGGTTGGGTCCTACACCTGCACTGCAAGTGAGTCCAGTGGATGCAAAAACTTTGGTTCGCATATCCTCTGCAACCTTTTCAGTAGAAGGTACGATAGAGCTCAGCGGAGAACAGCATATATCATAATGGAGAAGCACGAACCCGTGTAAGGAAATCATGGAAACTATACTGGTGAAGCAATCATCGTACATAGTTTAATTGCAGTAATAAATATTCAAAACTATGTGTTTAACCATTATGTTTGTGAGAAAAAGTGACATAACCCTAACATGCACTAGTTATCTTGATCCTGTTCTCAGTTCCAACGTACTTCAGCTGAGGTCAGATTCCTCAACCGGCAAACTTCGGTGATGTCTAGATACGCTTCATCCAAACTTCCAGCGATAAAATTTGGGTCGTACTCGTGGAACACTGAACATTTAAACCATTCTATTAACGTGAGTCCATACACGATCCACCCTCTCAACTCGACAGCAACCTGCGAAGATCTCATTGACATAACCCAAATGTGATAGGATCTTGAATAAAAACCAAAACTAGACAACGCAGATCAAGAATCCTATCAGAAGATATAAATTTAAACATACCCTGGCGACTCAGTCCACTAAAATATGAGTATTTCTTGAAATCTGGTTTTACAAATATCAGATCTGGACAAAGTTTCCGAGCAATGAATCCAGGCATGGCAGCTCTGCAACCAAACTTTCGTGCCTGAAATACATTTACGAAATCACAGATTTAGCCAAAAAGTCACTACCCTTACGAATGCCTTAGCGGTTGAATTGTCTAATATATCAGTACTAACACCACGAAAAATTTGCTTCTTGGTATTCTGAAGCACAAACATTCATAAACCCTCTAAAAATAAGAGGCAAAGTTTAGAAAATTGACCTCATAGTTAGCTGTACAGATCATAGAGATACCTCCCACGGCCATGGGCTTGCCCGCCAAGGAAGGATCCACCAATGTTTCCACAGCAGCATAAAATGCGTCCATGTCCACATGCACCCAAATCTTGGAGAGATCCCGACTAGCTTCCAGTCTCACTAATTTAGAGTCAGTAGCCTGCGTACATAAAGGCACAGTGGGGTCCGAGTTATTTTTCGTGTTGATGAAGTGAGGAAACTAAGTTGTGCATGTGATAAAGTCCTGAGAGAGTTTTGGAGGAACTGGCAAAGTTCAAAGTACCTTTTGGTGCTCAGAAAGCTGAAATTGCGTAATACTTGCAGCTCTGGACATCATGTTCTCGATCTTTTGCCGCTCATTTGCTTCCTTCCGCTGCTCGTTGCCAAAGTACTTGGACCCCTTGCTCATATCATAGACCACTTTTTGGACCTTCTTTTTGTCAACACCATCCATACCTGTCTCATGCCGTGTGGAAGTTAGCCAAAAGAAGGTCGTGGCTTCGAAGTTCGTTTGAACATCGCGATCACAAAAAAAAAAGAAGTATCACAATAATTACCAGCTTTGGCATTCAGAAATACAGTATCATAAGTTTGTTCCATGCTCTGTGTCGAACAAATAGCAGAGCCATTTGAGTTCCTTCCCTGGACCAATTCTCTCGTAGCAGGGGCATGCTGATCAATGTTTGCAGAATCCATTCCGGAAACTGTTGCTGATTGATCCATACTGGTATCTTCCCTTGTATTCCTATTATCGCCACCTCCAGAATAGGTAATGCTCTTCCGAAGAACCACGACTTCCGAAATGCTGCCTTGAAAATGGAGTGATAAGCATCCGATGCAGTCACCTCGATTGGCAAATTCTAAATTGGAGCAAAGGCGTTTTGTTAAAATGCACAAGTTCCACCTTCATTCCAACCAGCTCCCCAAATTGAGCGGTAATCTCAAGCTTCCGTGCAAACCAACGTAATGTACTCTCTCACCGTCTGAACCGTAATGCCATCTACCCAAACTAGAACACCACAGCTCCACATGGCTTCCATGCCCATCAAACTTGATCTGCATCCAAAAGTCCTATGTATTAAAAGTCCAATCCAATCTGATCAATTATAATTTAACAATTTGCATTGCTACTTAAATTTCAAGTCTCTTCTCTGCTCCTAACCTTGCTGCTGCAAAGCTCTGGTCCTCAAATTCATTGAACGTTTGTCCCTCACGTCTTCCCTCTAATGGCGCCAAGTCCTAGTACTCCTCAGCACAATTTCCATTTTGCTAAATTCCCGTATCACGTCCGGTACTAATGAAGCGGAGAAAGGTGACAAAATTCACCGTAACTATGGACTTGCAGTTCGCTGGACAGCACAACAAATTCGATCGAGTCGACGAGTTGAACGACGAACAAGTCATCCAACTCGTTTGAATCATCCCCTCTTAGCTCCAGGAATTTTCATGGTTCCATACATACAGGAATTGGAGCCAATAGATGGAAGGACTCCCATACTGCATCGTCAGCTCACAGGAATCTTGCTTCTTACGCTTCCGCTTCATGTTTGACGACCGGGTCGCCCGGTTACCACTGATTGTCCTACGTGATCTAACCTTATCAGGAAGTGCGACAACATTAAATTCTGAAGTATCTCCAGAAGATTGCATAAATTTCTGTCTTATTCTTCACCCTTCACGGGCTTTACCTGTGTACAGATTACGATTTTTCTTCACCCTTCACGGGCTTTACCTGTGTACAGATTACGATTTTGATGCATTCCCCAATAGAGTCTTTACCTGTGTACAGATTACGATTTTTCTTCACCCTTCACGGGCTTTACCTGTGTACAGATTACGATTTTGATGCATTCCCCAATAGAGTCTGTATGAGAAATCTGCCCTACCGCACCTAACGATATCCGAGCTATGATATACACTCTAATATGCGTAATTATAACCGCGTCGTAACTGGTTATGGTCACCCGCTTCTTCAGCATCTGTGACTGTGGTCGAGCTGACGTGACTAACTGGCTACTGTTACCACAACAACTGCAAAAGAGCCTTCTTTTGCCGGACCAACGCACTGGAGCCCTCAGACGGTCCAGATGGGATTTCATCGGAGGGTCAAGAATTGTAGAGGAATTCAAAGAATTGCAACCCTAGGAGAAACCCTAATGTCCGGTTTGGCTGCTTCATACCCGAGGGCTGCTTTCTTCACTCCCTCTTTCCACGCTGCTCTCTCTCTCACGCAGCAGCAGCCCGTTCCCCTACTCTTTCTCCGCCAGCATTTTGCGCGGATACCCAGCGCTTCAAGATGGTTAGTGACAGTTTTGAAATATGTAAATTCCCCATGGATCAAAATTTAGAGTACAGGTCAAGGAAATAAAATTGAGATTTTAGACGTTAGGGGAACCAAAATGTAGGAATTCCAGTGATAGGATAGATATGACACAAAATTTCACTCAATTTTGTGGTTTATGGTTATCAGGCTCGTGGATTAAAGAAGCATTTGAAGAGGCTCAACGCGCCCAAGCACTGGATGCTCGACAAGCTTGGTGGAGCTTTTGTAAGTATCACTGGCCTTCCATATGCGCTTTCGAATTTTAGGGCAAGATCAGTCGATCATCCGATTCGGAAGTATTCAGCTCTGCTCATGGTTTCCCTAAGTTGCGAATTGGCGTCTAATTTGAACACTTTTATACCAAACAGGCCCCCAAGCCATCATCAGGACCCCACAAGGAGAGGGAATGCTTGCCCTTGGTGGTCATGCTGAGGAATAGGTTGAAGTATGCTTTGACCTACCGCGAAGTTGTTGCCATTGTGATGCAAAGACTTATCCAGATCGACGGAAAGGTCCGAACTGACAAGTGCTACCCAGCTGGTTTCATGGGTGAGGATCTATCTGCTTGCACCTCTTTTCATATCCGAACCTGAATATCCACTGGTGTAGGGAATGGTGAAGTCAAATTCTGATTTTAGTGTTGCATCAACGCAGATGTTATCTCAATTGCCAAGACAAACGAAAATTTCCGTTTGTTGTACGACAGCAAGGGTCGCTTCACCCTGCACTCTATCAGCGCAGAGGAAGCCAAGGTACGGATCTAGCTCATTCGTCATTTGTGACCTAGTTCTTCATTATGAATCTAACTTGTAATTAACCTTTCATCACTTACTCGCATCCATCTGAGAGTGGCTGTCTCCGTTCCACAGTACAAGCTCTGCAAGGTTCGCGCCGCCCAGTTCGGAGACAAGGGTGTACCTTACATCAGTACCTACGATGGGAGGACCATCAGATACCCCGATCCTTTGATCAAGGTTAACGATACCGTGAAGATTGACATCGAGTCAGGAAAGGTCGTTGAGTTCATTAAGTTCGATATTGGCAACCTTTGCATGGTGACCGGTGGTCGTAACAGAGGCCGTATTGGAGTCATCCAACACAGGGAGAAGCATAAGGGTAGTTTTGATATCATCCACGTTATAGATTCAGCTGGACATCAGTTCGCCACCAGAATGGGTAATGTGTTCACCATCGGCTTGGCCACCAAGCCATGGGTCACTCTTCCCAGAGGCAAGGGTATTAAGTTGTCTATCGTCGAGGAAGCACGAAAGCGTGCAGGAGCTGCCAAGTCCTCTGCGTGAGTACTGTTTTTGCCACCAGTTAGGGCCGGAAAGCCTGGGAAGGTTGCACCCGCGTACATTCGTATGTCTTCTCAGTCTGACCGTCCTCTCGACTGAAAGAAGAGCACAGTGGAAGTGTGTCCGATAGGTAAGCCACCACTGTTGTTAATTACTAGTTTGATGAATGAATTGGAACTTAAAGTCCACGCACAAAGAGTCGGTTCGTCAAAGCTATAAATCTCCCCATCTCATTTACGGGATCAGAAATGTTACATTTCTTATCAACCAAGATAAGGAAGCTCTTGCAATTTTGCCTGCTACTAGATTTTTGCACATGTAATACAATTCGTAGTGTTTCCGGATTTCCGTTGGGTTGAATGCATGCGAAGTCGAGTTCTGGTTTATGGGAAACCCTTCCTGTTAATAGATGCTCTGCCCTCGAACATTATTGTATAGGGATGACTAGTTCAGCCTCCCTGCTTGCAGATTGGTAATGTCAAGTGGACTGGAGCCACGATTCGCGATCAAAATTTTGGTTTTTATTTCTTTCCACAGAGGCGTCTTAATCCTTTTTCAATTGAGAGATTGGTGAGGCCTAGGAAAGTGTATTGCATGCTAAGTAAATTATTGCGACTCACAGGAGGGATATGTATGCGGCAGTCGTCAAACCCTCACTGTCTAGTAGTGTCCTACTCGCATAGAATTTGTTGTTCAGGCCTGTGAATTTACCCTCAAACTTGAGGGGAATATTAGTTGGGAGCAGCGCTTTGATAGTACTAGAGTGGGAACAGATGAGGTCGTTCCATACGTCTAATCCAGCTGCTGCAACGTAGCCGACAGATTTGGTCACGCTAAAGCTGCCGTTTTACAACGAGGTGCAAGATTATGATTACAATCGATTGTGATGACCTCATACGACGACACATCCGATTTATCTGAACTTGCTTAACCATTTTATTTTCGGACGGGATCAAAGCTCTTCGTACAACCTCACTCAATTGAAACTTGAGGCACTTCGAATAAATGACGTGCATCCGAACATGTTGAGTGCTACGGACAGGGTGAATAGCTGGTCAAGCACACGGTATTTGGGCAAAACATTTCTGCAAATCTTCGAACATCGAACATATTCGACAAATGAAATGAATAACTTTCTGCAGAGAAACAGTGGACGAAGGGATAGAAGAAGATGGGAATGGTACAATTTGAAAGTAGACGCAGACCACTAGACTAAACTGAGTTCGTCATGAAGCCAGAACATTGGTCTTCGGAGCATAATTTAATATGAAACTGGGATAAGTTAGAAAACCTCCTGGATTCAGGTTATGGTATACCGTATCGACCACGCATTGAGGCAACAGCTTTAAGGAATTTTCTATCCAAACCAGAGAAGCAATATAAACAAAATCCTTTTGGACTTTACATAACAAGAAAGAAAATGCACATGTATAAACGCCCACCCCGTTGGGATAGAATAGCACAAGGAGAGCACGTAGAATATATGAAGGAACTAGGGAAAGTCTCAACCAAGCCGTAAAAGGGAAAGGTTTGCCGAAAGCTGCCCTATCGCAGTCTGGAATTTGCCGTACCGCAATCACTCCTTTGCAATACCATAAGAGTAAGAAAAATACACAGATATAAAAATACTGGTTTACACAACATTTGTTTGCTACTTAATAGTGATATACTAGTTGAAAAGTACGAGAACAGGTGAATGTTTTCTTTAAGACGAAACCAAAAGTAAGACACTTCACTTAACTATCTGTTGGTAAAGATTAACGCTATGTATGGTGGAGAGTGTGGAGTCGGGAGAGGAGAGTGAGAGGCGTGAGAAGACATATTCACAATTTCTGAGGGCTCTCTACCACATAACACTGGAGTGAATAGTCTTATTTTTTTATTTTTTTTCAATTTCTGTTCCATTGGTATCTAGATTGAGGACTATGGAGAATTGAGTAGAAAGTTAGGAGTACTTTTAACTTTTTCAGTGTTTAGAGTGATCATTACACATTGAGATTGATGGGTCAAAAATTTTCATTTCTAATCTCTTGGTTTTAATGATTAAGTTATATGGAAATTTAGTTTGAAAATTCTGGAGATAGAAGTTGAAAGTTACAAGAGTTTAAAATTTTTAGAGTTTGGAGAGAGTGTTTTCTTATGTGAGTTGGGGTGTGAAGGGCTATGGTTTTGCAAATATGGGGAGATATGGAGAGGAGCATCATGTGTTATTATCATTATTCTTGTGCTAGCCATAGCTACATCTTCCCATGTGGGGTCGCCAGGAGCGGCTCGGGATACACCATGCCCGGTGTGTAATTGACGCTTTACCTTGCAAGGAGTAAAGACCCATGTGGGAAGGATGCACAAGGACTATGATTGGACCACTTGGGATATCCCAGTGAGATGAGCGACCATATCGACAACAATGACACTCGGGATTCTGCACGCTTCTTCTATCTCTTTGTTGATCTTTCCAAGGATATCGATCAAGTCGAGGGAGTGGTTAGTTTCTCAGGCGGGTTACATTTTGGTGTTATTTGAGACTAGTTTTCCATGTCCATATCTATTCTATAGGCTACCTCGCACACCCATGATGAGGCTAGACAAGCTTGTCACCTACTACTTGATTGTTTGGCACGTGATTCCTTGGACGAGTTAGCATGGTTTCTATTCCTCTTACTCCCTTGATGGTGTCTTCGTTATGCTAGAGGGGGATGTGCGGGGCATAGAGAAGTGGTTGCTAGATTTTGTTCATTCCGAGTGGGAGATTGAGCGGCCCTTCACGAGGAGTCTATTAGGGCTTCACGATTTAAGAGACATGCATTGCCATAGGATACCATAGAGTCCACTTGATTACGACGGTGTATGATATTGGATCAAGCGGAAGAGTTTAGTAGAGAAACACAAGCGCTACACCCTTTGTCTATGGCAATTTCTATTGGTGAGACTATCTCTTCCCTACGCTTACTACATCCTATAGCAATAGAGGGACTACCACTAGAGGTCTTAGATTATCAGCCTAAGCAGCCTTTATGTCTTGATAGGTCATTGTTTGCACAAGCATTGTGCATTGTCCCTTACCTTTCCTCATGAGGCTTGTCAAGGATGGTTTATGGGCACCTTAGAGATTTCTTGCAAGCAGCTGATCCTTCTAGTGGTTTTACCAAGTTGTTTTAGGTGGTTGCAGCAATAGCGAGAGGAGACATTCCTATGTCTGTTAGTCGCGTGTTAGGTGCTAGTCAAATTCTTGTGATGGAGAAGGACATGGGGGGACCAATTGCTATTGGAGAGATCTTTTTGTGTTTGGTCAGTCGTACCATTGTCCTTCAGCATCATTCTCACTTTTGACAGCATCTCAATCTACATCAATTTGGAGTAGCTACACTTGGAGGATGTGAAGCTATATCTCTAGGCATTAAGGCACTCCTAGATATCGATACGGAGTGGGTCTTCCTACAAATGGGTGTTGAAAATGCTTTTAATAGCATCTCATGGGCATCCATCTTTAGAGAGCTTAGGGAGGTTGGTGGATCCTTGGCGAGTCTCATTCCCTTTGTGCGGTCTTTTTATGGCTCTCCTACTTCTCTTAACTACCAGCACGGTGGTTCACATGAGGGAGTCACCGTCTTGGAGTCAATTGTTGGTACATATCAAGGAGATCCTTTGGGAGGACCCTTATTTTCCATGGCTCACTTTAGAGCTCTCCTATCTACTTTGGCCATGCCAAGTTGTGTATTTCCCTCCTTGGCATATGATACACACATTGTAAGCCCTATAGATCAAGTTAGGCAGGCCTTTGACTACTTGACTACCAAGCTATATCTAGTAGGCTTGAGAGTCAAGGTGTCAAAGTGCAGGACATGGTCCCTTTTATGTATCCCTCCGCACCTTGAGCTTCTAGGGGTGTATCACATCCATAGATGGACTTCGTGTTCTTGGAGTGCCAATAGGATCGGAGGATTTTGTCACACGCTTCTTAGACGTTGCCCTTGTAGAGGATGTTCTCCATGTGGATGACCTTCCATTACTAGGAGATCCGCATGTGGCATTTGGTATACTTTCCTCTAGTATTGCTTGTTGACCATCCTACCTCATACATATAGTTACCTCCTCATCGTCCTTCCTATCATGTTTGAGAGCTTTTGATAGGAGGATTATGGGTGTCTTTGGTCTTTTGATATTATTGGACCAAGGACATTTGAGTGTGTGACAAGGGATTCGACACGTGGATAGATGGCTCTGCCGATCTTATATGGAGAGGTTGGCTTGCTATCTATGGAGGAGATGACACCTATAGCATTTTTGGGTAGTTGGGCTCTCTCGGCACTCCTACTTTCCTCTTGTTTTGTGGTTGTTGATAGGCCGGTTTTTGGAGACTTATGTGATGGAGGTGGAAGGAGGATCCTTTTCTCTCCAAATGTTATTGCAACAGACAAGAGATAGTCTATCCCCATGAGCACAAGAGGATTTTCCACCTTTTGCTTTATTATTGTCAAATTGGACTAGAGGTTTACAATCTTCCTTGATGGAGCGATAGTGTGAGCATATGCTACATTCTCTCTTAGTCGACTAGTCCATTCCTTAGGCTACTAAAGCATGTCTTTGCTCTTCCTTCAACAAGGGTGCAAGCTTTTGGATCCTAGCTCGACCACGCATTAAGGCATTCCAACTTGCACCAGCTACTTTCTCTACAACGATGAGGTTTTGCCTAAGTTTGGTCCACCCATCTGCATCTTCATTACTCACTTGTGAGTGTGGCTCTACATTAGATGCAACAGTGGTCCACATGACATGGTGTTCATTTGGAGGAGAGAAGATAGCTACCCATGATGCTATTAGAGACATAGTGTTTGCTATGGCACAAGAGAGTGGATACTTGGCTTGGAGGGAGCATTCATATGTTTTGCAGATGACACGTGTCAGGAAGACTTATACTTGGTCCAAGATGATCAGGTGATAGTAGCGGATGATGTGGTTACGGATCTTATGCAAGATATAGTTTTGGAGGAAGTGATTACCCATCTCCCTTGATGGGCAGCGAGTGCAGCAGCAGGTCGCAAGGTCTCCAAGTATAGGGGCATGCAACAAGGTCACCTCTTTGTTCCTCTAGCCTTGGAGTTATATGGAGCATTGGACACGGTGTTTTACACATTTGTCAAGGAGTGTGCAAGAGCTTTAGGCGCCAAGGGGTACCACTCTCACTCTCACACTTTGTAGCATATTTTAGACAGTGTGTATCCATTGCTTTATAGAGGGCAATGGCTAGTGCAATCCATAGGAGAGCAATCACTTTAGGTGATGTTTCTTCGGATGCTCCAGTTGTGTGTAGACCATACGACTTGCATAGCTTGGATATCTTAGGTGCGGTTGGGCACATTTCTCATATAGACTCTATTGGAGCTTAGTCCCATTTTACCTTTTTTGTCTCTTCCTTATACGACTTGATGGGGTCTTCCCATCCTTCATTTTTTCTTAGCAGCTGCCTTCTTTACTTTTTAGCAGATATCAATTGGGATATATTTTTATTATTATAGATGAATTATTTATATTTTTAAAGCTGATCTTGTATATTATTTTGAAAATGCCATAGTGAAGGGGAAGGGATTAATTTAAATTTAAACTTTTTAGTGCATTTGAGGATGATTATCCAGTCACTTAGCATACTAATAACTATTATAACAAGCTTAATTAGTCTAAGCTATCTCGTCTTTGTCTCTAAACAACTAATTTGACATAATATATTCAACACGTGTATCTGCCAAACATAACACAACATATTTGTAAAATTTGATGGGTTAATAACAGATGGCTCACTTATTAATCATCATACACACTGGTGGTCAAAGGAAGTCTTCATTGGAACATCATAAAGCAGAATGATCTTGGTGATAAGTCAAAATAAAGGACAAATAGAGTAGCAGCAACCCAGGTAATTAAAAAAATAATTGTATTTTTATTTTTATTTCACATTTCCAGTATTTGAATTTCATTTTCCAAATTATAACCAATCAATAGATTTAGATCCATCAAACATTGACAAGTATATTTATTCAATAGTAGATCACAATTCCATTGTCCATTATGTTTATCACTTAGGCCATTACTGCACAACTAGGGCATCAAGCGTTGTGCACTTAATTCCATAGTCCATTATGTCCACCACTTAGATTCATCCCACACAATTAGCATATCAAGTTGTGCATTTAACTCCATCTTCTATTATGTTCACCACTTAGACCCATACCATACAATTAGCATATCAAGCTCTACGCAAATGCACACATTTGCATCTCATCCAATTAATCAAACAGGTTGGCATTAGCCGGTGTAATCTGAACATCACCCCGGGTAATTTATATATATGTGCTTGCATACCATGTAGTTTTGTAGGAGTTCTACTTGACTTCTGAATTTATATATATATTGTCTATCACTATTTTCAATCACTTACGGTTTTTTGCTATGTGGTCTTCAAAGGTTTGCTTATGGACAAGTGGGCTCACCTTGTCTATCACTTCATTCAAGACAAACTTTGCCTTCTTTCTTTGTCCTTTCTTATGATGCTCTAGGTCCTTTTAGGCTTTTCCTTGCTTCTCTATTCTTTCCTTCACTTTTCCTTTGCTTTTCCTGTTTGAGTAGACTCCTCCCTTCATGTGTAGCGTTGATGTTTCTTGCTCCTAGTAATAATGAACCTTTGCTTGACAATTTCTCATTATTGTGTCTTGAATTTTCTCTCTACTAATGAATGTTTGTGATTTAGGGATCCATCAGGTATGTCTTTATTTCTTCCCTCCTCTTACTCATGTGGATTCTTTGCTTTCTTGCCTGATCCTCATTATGCGGTTTAGACTTCTACACTTATTTATTTGCATGCATTACAGCTTGCACTTCTTTCCAAACTTCCATTTTTGTTCTTCTGTATTTTAGGCATTCTTACTATTTATGAGCGGCACTTTAGGGGAGCACCCAAGTTTGCCTTGGCACTCATGAGTTTTGGAGCAGAAACTCGGTACTAGGGGTACCGACAATTGCTCAGCTACTTTTTTTATGTGTGAGGCACTGATGAAGTCACATGTGTTTTTTGTGGAGGTTTACTATGGCCGCCTTCTACTTCCTTTGTTGTTTAGTGTCTCAGGACTCAAGCATCCATAGCGCTTGTTGTGACCATAGTTGTCCTCTTTTGCTTCGCTCTCGTTACCTTGTTACACTTTGACATGTCTCTACAGCCACACCATCCTTAAGCTCTTGCATTCCTCTCCTCCATTCCCCAATTACTTCCCTCCCTATTATTTTTCCTTCGCTCTTTGTCTGTTCTTGGTTTGACCTCTCGCATCTACAATGTTCCTACCCGACTCCAGCACACATTTTCATTTTCATCATTCCTAATATTTTTCCTTTGCTCTTTGCATGATTCCTAGTTTGACCTCTTGCGTCTACAATGTTCCTACCCGACTCCGGCACACGTTTTTCATTTTTATTGTTCACACACTCCTTATTGGAGATCTATTACATAACACTTCCTATTTCTTGAAGTCATTTGCATAGATGTTCTCAATTTCATGTTGTTTGCTAGTCCATTAAATATATATTATTCTCAATTTGTTTCAATTATACCTTTGCTTCAAATTACATTCGACACAAATTACCTTATGGATTTATCACTATCACTATTTTAGCAATGTGAATCTTGGACATCTTGCTTATCGATCATTTGCATTTCATGAGTTCTGGATAACCGTTCCCACAATGGCTTCTGCTCATATATATATATATATATATATATATATATATATATATATATATATATATATATATATATATATATATATATATATATATATATATATATATATATGTCTAGGCATCAAACGATAATACATCCGAATTTGCGAATTGTAGTATGGAGAGTGAAACAGAAATACAAAAAATGGGATACAAATACAAATTCACTAAATAAAATTACTTTCAATATTTAATTGGAGGAGACAACTTGACGCGAGTAATTTACGCGACTGGCTTGAAATTCTATATGGCGATGCCCACGCAACTTCGTACCCTGTAAATGAAGCATATTTTTGCACCTGTTCCTCCACAATTCCCATTTCCCGATAAGATGAATGTTATAGGAACGCATCCGATACCTGCAGTTTAACAAATTTCCAGAATGTTTTATGAACATTTTCAGTAGGTGTGCTTTACATAATCCGCATTGATAGATGAAAGTAGACCTGATTCTCATAATTGGAGCTATGCCACATAGTCGGAACACAGTTCTTTGCATGTCCCTATTTGAAAACTGATCTATCAATAAGAAGATTGTCGATAACTGCACCCATTTATCACCTATCTTAAAGTTCCAGTTACATCCCGGGACCTCCAATCCAGTTTATGTTAAACTTCGACAACAAATAACAACAACAACAAATAGTCGTGTTGATATTGCACTCCACTATAGACTTCTCTGTTCATGCTTCGCATTAGTTCTCATGGTTAACACAATGGCGAAAATTCGGCTTACTTCCTTCACAGTACTCCATTCGACATATATGCCAGGTCGGCAGGACTCGAACCAGGCGCGCAGGTTCATTCAGATATGTAGTCATGCCCGGTAGTCAACCTCGGCACAACAACAGGAAGTTGCTTCTACCAAAAGTTGGAATTCAGCATTTGCCGGTTATCAAAACGGTGCTCTAGGCAATTGAACTATGGACGCTTGAGATTAAGGGCAGCGGGACCTCCAAGTTTGCTAAGATTTGAGAGATTTGCTAAATCTACTGTATCATATTGTTCAGACGAAATTGCACCTGCTAAAAAAAGTGAACCATGCAACAACATCCAATGACTTTGATCGGACATATCGTAAAATTTTCATTTGCACTTCCTAGTGCGCTTGTATTCCTACTCTCCTTTCCCTTCGGCATATTTTTTTGGGCCTGTTGGCCAGTCTTCTCTATTGTCAGTCCTCGGAAGCTGCTTTGTGTATTGCAGATCCTAAAACTTTGGTGTAAGACATGCCACAGTCGCCTCTTGGCTAAATCAATCGACACATCGGCTCGATGTTCAGTTAAGAACCTGGATGGTTGCAGTTGTGCACAGATTATGAGAACAGTAGAATGAAGATTATACCTACAACACTTTCTTCGCTTTTTCTCCGTGGCAACAAATCAAGGGATGGAATTTATAGCTAGCTACATCATTGGTTAATATGTTCAACTCGTATCTATAAGAACTCCGGAAAACCACTCATGAATTTACTTGGTACCTGTATTGACCATTCAATCAGTTTTTCAAATGGATGATGGAGAGTTTTCTAACGGCTAACATGTTAACTTACAAACTTACAACTGAACTGAACTGAACTGACCTGAACTCTTGGTGGTATATATGAGGATTCTGAGAAGTCGATGAACTTGCATTGTACCGCTACATGTCTCCACTGTACTTCAGATTTCATCAGTTATGCATGAAAATAGCTGGTTAGGTTATGTAATGGATATCGTATGAACCTAGAACTCTAGGTCACAACTTTGGACCAGGAAATCCTGAGGAGCAAAATGGTACATGTTTGGATCATTCAATAAAGTAGCCTTGGCCTATGTGTAATTTTAAAGCAGAATAAAAGTACAGAGCACAACTGACGTCTGTGATACAAACAAGAATGTAACCCCCAAGATAAGAAGATATAACCCCCATGGTTCTCAATTTTAAAATTGGAGTTTCAGGATGTGGCGTGGTCGGCAGGATTCGAACCTGCGCGGGCAAAGCCCACATGATTTCTAGTCATGCCCGATAACCACTCCGGCACGACCACTTCTTCCTGCTTCCACTGAGAGTTGAACTCAGGACCTCCCGCTTACTAAACGGGTGCTCTAGCCAACTGAGCTATAGAAGCTTCACATACCAATTGGAGAGAAGAAGCTTTTAGTTAATAGGTATTTTGATTTTACTTGGATGCAGAATCACTGATTGGTCCTTACATTCATATATTCCACATAAGGAAAGGAATATGCTCTACCAGTATTGAGATATCTAAAATTTATTGTCTTCCAAGTGGTCTGCAATACACACGGACACGAGTAAGGTGGACACCTACTTTGTGTTGCTAGGATTGTACTCACAAGCTTGCGTGCCACACCGAATAGTTATTCGGTAGATTCAGACCTCCACCGAACAAGGCGCATGCAGTTATCTCTGTTCATGGACATCACATGATAAGATATCCAGAAACAGTAAATATGCATACCATCGCCAGTAAGCATCTAATTGCTGTAGTGGCCTACATGTTTAACTATTCCTTTCACTAATAATTGGCTAGATAAAGAATCCGCTATTTCTCGCATGCTTACAAACCCATAGACTAAACCGTGGACAGAAATACTTACATGTTAAACGGCTGTATTGCGGGTTTAAAGAAGTCAGTGTCTTTCTCATTTCATAAACTTACTGGTATCTAGATTAGGTTCAATTCCAAGGCAATTCGACTCATGTGAAGTGTCCAGAACGCGATTCTCGAAGGAGATTCGCTGAAAGAGAGGAAAGCTGCAACTCAACACTCATAAACAAGACTCTGAGGGCGAAAGGAATCTGTATTTAGCATACGGACTTACACTTGACTGCTTCCATTCTGTCAGTATATCCTTCAGAATGTCCATACCAGAAACAAAATCACTGCAATAAGACGCTTAGGGACATTTGGAGTACATCCTGCGACTTCAACAGAATTGGGGTGACATTAAGAATCAACATCTAGGCGCAATGTTGATTGAAATTTGAACCTCACGAGACCCAAACTTCGGCCATCCTGACAGGTAACCTCAGTCTCTTTGCAACTGTATGACATACATAATAAGTGGTATCTTGGTGTTTGGGCGATCCACAGTATACATTAAAACCACCGTGATCAGAAAATCACCAATTTAAAACTACGCTTACACGGTCTAACCAAAGTCGCAAACCGTGTTCAGACCCGAGAAGTACGAACAGGACCAGAGAGAAAATCTAGATATAAGGATTAGCTTGGCCATGTGTGAAGAGCAATAGATAGAGAGCTATTGAGAAATGGGGAGAAAATAGACCCAAGTTCAAGTATAGAAGTTCAATAAGTGCCCTACCCTTGGAGAAAGAGAAGTCGGGTGACTCGTGCAAAAAGCAGCACAATCCCCGATTGCTCCATTGTCAGAAGTGGGATTTGAACCCACGCCTCTCACGAGACCCGAACTTGAGTCGGGCGCCTTAGACCACTCGGCCATCCTGACGGATGCTGTAAACGGGCCATTTTCTTTTTTTATTGTTCTTTGAAAAATTTTCAATGATAAAATTATTTGTCGAACACTTCGTAAATGAGGTCTATGTGACAGCTCATAGCGGCGATCATCCTGAGCTCAACCCTCCAGTAATGACATGGACCACATCTTGCAGGCAACATTGTCACGTTATCAGATTATGTATGTGTATGAAAAAAAAAGTACAATTGCAGTTCAGCTCGACTTTAACACCAACGTACGCGGCGCCACAACCTTAGGCACACTTTACATAAGTGACAAAAGAAAACCCTCTTAAGGAGAACGATGGATTATGTCGGAAGTGGGACTTGATTCCACGCGACTCATGAGATCCAAACTTGACACCCCCAATCGGCCATCCTGACAGGGAGGTAAGGATGATGACAGTGGGATTCTAACCCACGCCCTTTGGAACCAGAACCTTAATCTGGCGCCTTGGGCTAACCCAGCCATATCAACAACAATCAACCGTCCCCCTAAGTGACTCCTGAAGTTCTTCCGAAAGTTACTGCAAAGGTATCAGCCAACTCTGATGTATTATTGTGTACACACTTTCGGGGTACACTTCCCCAAGAGAGCTATGGTTCGTAATCTGAATCCCTTTACGAGAACTCAGTCAAACGACCGTGTAAGACTGAATTGAAGCTTCTAATCTAGTCTCGAAGTACTCACATCAGTAAGGTTTCACTCAAAAGAAGGGTAGGAGAAACAAACACCGGATTTGTGGTACCTGCATGTAATGGGAAGTAGTATCAACAGGTCCATAAATATACAAACGTACACAAAAGTGAACACCAGTGTGGAAGAATAATATTCCCGTGGACCGGAAAAATGTTTTTTCCTTCCATCCTATCAACAACTTATGCTACTTTCACAGCAGTGTTCTGAAAGCTCCCATACGGAGCGCCTTACTTGACAGTGAGCAAAACTGATGTCAGAAGGGAAATTTGAACCCATGAAACGCGTCAACTATAAGTATCAATGTGTCCACAGATATACAGACAAACGCAGTGAATACTAGTGTAGGATAACCATATTCCCGTGGAAGGGGAAATCATCCTTCCTTCCATCCTACCAGCGACTTACTCGCTCTACTTTCACAGAGGTGTGTTCTGAAAGAACACATATGGGATGCCTACTGAGCGCAATACTTGCCAATGAGCAAAAGAAATGTCAGAAGTGGGATTTGAACCCACGCCTCTCACGAGACCCGAACTTGAGTCGGGCGCCTTAGACCACTCGGCCATCCTGACAGGGGTAAGGGTGTTGACAGTGGGATTCGAACCCACGCCCTTTCGGACCAGAACCTTAATCTGGCGCCTTAGACCAACTCGGCCATATCAACTCGATGTCCAATTTACGTGGCAAGGACTCCGAACTATATGTTAATGGGGAATGCGTGGGGTTGCAAGATTACGGCAAGGGGAAGAAAAAGAAGAAATGGAACTCGGAAACGTCATGTAAAGAATATTTGCAGAGACTGATCAGGGAGTTCGGGCACACCACTAGTGTCAGGCAAAGATTAAGCAGACCAAATATTAGCCATAGCTGCTATCTGCAAGACATTTTCTCAGAAACACGTTAGGGTGTTGACGGTAGGAATCGACCCAAGCGATCAAATGTCCGGCAAGACAATTTATCAAAAACACTAGTGTCAGGCAAAGATTATGCCGACCAAATGTTAGCCATAGCTGGTAGCTGCAAGACAATTTTCCAGAAACGCGTTAGGGTGTTGACGGTAGGAATCGACCCAATCCATCAAATGTCCGGCAAAGTAATATAAGACCAAATATTAACCACGGCTGCTAGCTGCTAGACAATTTATCGAAAACGGGTTAGGGGTGTTGACAGTGGGATTCGAACCCACGCCCTTTCGGACCAGAACCTTAATCTGGCGCCTTAGACCAACTCGGCCATATCAACTCATGATAGGTTGGGGTTACGCAACAGTCTATATACCCTCTTTGAACAGAGGGACAGCAATAAGTTTCTGAATGTGGGACAGAGTATTACTATGGGGTCTCTAACTGTGATCATCTAAATGTAATCATAGACCAATCTGCAGGGACTAGCGGAATCTACAATGGTGCGCTAACGACGTTAACGCGTAGCACGAGAAGCAATGAAATGCTCAAAAAATGGTAATGTGTTCACAGCGGGTTTCGAATCCACGCTCTGTTGGACCAGAACCATAATCTAGCACCTTCGAGCAACTCGGCGAAATCAACTGGACACCAATTTTCGCGAATAGACTGGTACGGTACTTCCACTGCCAGCCTAAGCCACTGGCTAACGTGAAGCGCCGCTGTGTAGATTTTGTCCCCGCAAATATAGAATTACAAAGTCACCGGCAATGCCGAAATCCCCGGGTAAACATCAAGAGAGCAAACAGCTGCACTCCAGACTAACAGTGCGTGTGTACAAGACAAAATCGAAACGGACACACTTAGGGTATGCACGTTTCTCGAATATATCAGCGCCAACTCGAAAACATTCAAAAGAGTTCGTGGTCGGCAGGATTCGAACCTGCGCGGGCAAAGCCCACATGATTTCTAGTCATGCCCGATAACCACTCCGGCACGACCACTTTTTGAAGAGATGACTGCCACAATATTACCAGACCACACATCACGCCCGGTATATAACTATGCTTCATCCCGGGAGCGATAGACTGCAGTTTTCGCGCTTCGATTCACTCGTGCAAGGGTATCGCGTTCTCCAGAGAAGACGTTCACAGCGCTTGTTAAAATTATTTCATAAAGAAAACAAGTGGATAGTACATATGTCAGCTGAGGTGGTTGAGAAAGCTGATAAGATCGATCGAATGAACTGCTCCAGGTCCGTATCAACAGCTAGTAATGGGTATCATAAGAGCACAGTGAGCTATTGTGATAGAACTATACCTCCTATTAACAAGCCTCTAGTTTTGAGAACAATAAGGTAATATATCCTTGATGTGGATTATCAAGGAGAAATCTCCGAGAGGGGACCAAGTATTGAGCGATCGTAGGAAGGAGAGCAACAGCTAGGCTGTCAGTATATGAGACATGTAGGCGTGGATATACAGGACGAAGGGGGACAAAGGTTTTGTTGACAGACTCTACAGCGCAGGGGCAACCTGACGTGTTACAAATAAAATATCGACAGTAAAAAATCAATCCTCCGCAGACAAGCTTATCAAAAACCCGTTCGAGAGTTTCTACAGCAACAACGTTTACAAGAGTCTAAAACATTTGTTGAAACGTCATCCTGCCACGAGCTACTCTTAGTTAGCCATGAAGGAAAAATCAAGCGAGACACGCAAGAAGGCAAGGCCCTGTGAAACAGATCACTGAAGCGAACACACAGTTAGTCGACGGTGCAAGCAGGAAACGCTCACCTCAAAATCCTTTATTCTGACTAATCATTCCCGAGGAGTTATTGTGAAGTGGCCCAGTGACACCTTGCTGTAGAAAGGTCCAAGGTATGTGCTTCCAGCAGAAATCATTCTGCAATTCACATCCCTAGCAACAGTGTATGTCGGACTAGTCTGAGAGAGACCATCAGCCGAGAACATGGACCCATCTGGCACTTAGCTAAAACCGGCCCAGCTCAAAGAGGTTGTTGTTCCCCAAATATGAGTTACAGCGATGAGTTCCCTAGTAACAGACGTCCCCATAAGCACAACTACGGCCCGTTTTCGATAACGGATTACTGGCGATCTTGTCGCGGAAAATCATGGCCGCACCTGAGTAATCAACTGAGGTGATATACGTCTTTCAGTGCTAGAATACTGGCAATCTGTGCGCGGTTTGACATACTCGCAAGTATGCAATAGCGATCACGCTCTGTACCAGTAAAACTTCAGAAAGTGAAGAAAACCTCACTGCCGAACTCTACTACACTCGACCTTGAGACGGTCTCCGGATCGTAAGTAGAGAAAAGCGAAATGTGCATGCAGGACCCGTCCAGAACCTTCCAACAACGCTTGAGTCCAGAGAAGTGGCGTGTGGAAAATAGCCTTCACTTATCTGCTCAGATCAACAACCAATCTATTCATTTGGGTTCCTGTATTGATCCAGCCATGTCTTGCATGCGCACCGGAGACTGTTTGGCTCCTGCATAGGAGAGAACACATGACCAAGTCTCAAAATAATCAAATGTTGGACCACACAGGTGATTGAATTCCCGCCCTGCTAAAACCGTTACATCTCTGATAACAGAATCTAAACCCGACCACTAAATCATCACTTGGCGAACTAAACGTACGGTTCTCAGCCGTCAAATTCCTAGCAGTCACGATTCTGAAGCCAATACCGTCTGACATAAAACTGCTGCAGTATGACGTAGAAAACTCCCTCGGAAGAACCTCTGTAGGTGACGGTCAACCATCGTACAATTACGTGGATGTCATGGAACCCACGTGTCAAAATCTTGACTGTGGAATTTCTGCAGCGCCCACGTATATTAACTTTGTCCGCAAAGGAAAAACGAGTTTGAGAAAAACTCCATAGAAATTCACGGGACGGAAACTAAATATTGTGATGAAATTGGGCTCAAACACGAGGTTGCGATGGGTATATTCAAGGAAAACAGACGATAAATGCTGGGAGATCATAAAGAGGGAACGGTGCCGATAACTTTGATCCGCATGAGGAATTTCTCTAAGCGACGGCAGTTCCCGGTGCAAACTCGCGGACAACTCACGAGAGGCTGGTCTTTTATGTGTTCATGAGTTTGGCAGAACTCGCGGTACAATCTCTATACACGCCATTTTTGACATTGCGGACAACGTTAATATATACGTGGATATTATATACGACTAGTTGCGTGCAGGTTCCATTGACGGAATCAGCTCAGAAGAAAATTCATGTGTTTTATCTTTGAATAGAAAACAAAATATCCTTAATAAGATAAATTAAGCAATCAATTACGTATAAAATTTGTGTTGTAAATAAAGTGAACAAAATGTTCTCCGATTAAACAATCTATGACAAAAAATTTCTGATGTAAATTATAGAATTTACATCATAACTATCCATCTTATTTGGAGGGATGATGTTACGTGAGATAGAATGCGCGCAAACTGATCAGTCGTATCAATTCTAGACATATTTGGAATAGGTCAGGTTATTTCATACCCGAATGATGCTAAAGACCTCTGAGAAAATATGATTTACCTTGTGAGTTCCTTCATCAGTTTGACTTTGTGTATTTCTTGACCAGTTTAATTTGTCTAGCGAGCGGTTAGATTTAATCTACACCTCAAAATTTGGTTCGTACGTGGACAGGACAATTTAGAGTATAATCATCCTCTAAAAGTTAAAGTTGACAAACACATAAACAATATCATTTGAGTTATTTTTGGATGCATTCCAATTTATCATCTCAAATTTTCTTTTAACAATGATCATAAACATACTAATTGACTACCAAAGCACATGTTTATCAATATAATTAAGTTGCATCTATGAGAAAAAAACAAGCAAAGAGTATGCCCTAAAAGAAAAGAGAGATAGGAAACAATGCATTAAGATGACAAGAGGGAAAGAGCAAACACAAGTCCTAAGGAAAAAGTGCAAAAAGCTCATGCAAAACTACAACGTCAAAATGAAGGAAAGGGAAAAAACCAAAGCAACCTATTGCAAAACTAGGTGATAAGGTCTTCCTCTGGTATATTTAGTAGAGGGTAGGAAGACTCGACGAGAGTTCATATTTCCATCTATATGTGAAGAGACAAATGCTTGAGAGTGTTGTAATGTAAAGTGGTTGCAACTCTTTATTCTTTTACGTCTTTTGTCTCTCTCTTGTATAGCTGGGGTCCTTCTCTTTTTGTGTTTGCTATGTGGTAGCCTTTTCTCTTTATCTAAAATATGACATAAGCATAACTAGAGAGATTATTATAGCTCTTCTCCTCTATAGGGAACCTCTTTTTCCTCTTATAGACTATAAAAATGGTGATGAAGAAGTACAAAAATCTCTATAGCCAAGAGTACAAAGGCATTACATGATAGTTTTGATGTATAATGGTACTTCTTCTCCCTATTGGTAATGATTGCTATTACTTTCTTGCTTGATGTTTGCTAATGACCCTACTTGTAGGAGATGTACAACTATCACATCATATAAAAAAATGTAGTCTATACTAGGTGAAAGGCATAATATCCACTCTCACATGCCAAGGAGGTAATCCAAGCAAGTCCAACCAACTCTCAATCTATACTTTGGATCATGTAGATCATAAGATATAAATCATTGTGCCTTGGATTGACTTTGGTGAGATCTCTACTAAAGCATATAAAATATGTATGCCATATTATCATATGGAGATTCACATATGTATATGTTTGGTAATACTAAAAGTGTTTGTGGTAATAAACCCAATTGTAAGTATAGTGCTATCATAAATTATTGTAATGTGAAATGTTATATTAAATTATCCCAAATGCTAATGTAAATGGAAATCTTCAATCAAAGGGAAACTCGCTCACCTTCTTGGAGTTCATTCAGAATTTTTGAGAGAGCTCTCCTAGACTCTAGGTTGAGTTCCACAAAAGTATGGGAAATTTTTTTCAAATTTTAGGGTAGTTTATTTCAAAGTTTTGGAGATGATTTTTTATTTTAAGGTTGCCATAATACCCTTACCATGCCGTAATTCCATGTGTAACTCAACAATATGTCACTAGTGTGAACAAATCTACAATAATGGTCACAATAAGAGTGTACCCAAGGTAGTGAGCATGATACCTCTAGAGCACCACAAAAATTGAAGGAGGTAATAGTGGTAGCCACACCCAAGAAGAAGAAGCAATCCTACATTGGTGAGAATGTAGAGAGACAACCAAAGAGAGCAAGGAGAAACTGTCAAGTGGTGGAGGTTTCTTCCAATGAAGAAGAAGTGGAAGGTGAAGACATTGAGGAAGAACACAAAGATAACATTCTAGAAGAAGAGCTTACTTCATAGGGCACTAAGTCTAGTTTGGAGGAAGAAGGAGAAGATCAGGCAGAAGTGGAGTTAGTTCCTCCAAAAGAAGTATAAAGAGAAGAAGAAGAAGTGGCCATCAAAGAACAAGAAGATCAAGAAGACCTTTGATCAAAAGAGCCTATGAGTTCCGCTCAAGTAGGACCTAGTGGAGAAGTCCAGGATGAAGACCATGTGGGTAGTGGTGAACATCTTGATATTCCCTATGGAGTAATTTCTTCACAAGTTCATATTCAAAATTTTCCTTTAGGTTATAGGTTTAAACATGGATTTTTTATAAACCCATGGATCATGAAAAATCATTATTACTAGCAATCATTGTTTTTTTTTCTATATCTCTCTCCCTTGTTTTTAGTTCCTCATCAAATGGTAGCAATCATCCTCAAAAAGAAGCTCTTAATTTAATTGTAGATGGTTAACGCAAGGGAATAGAAGTATAATGAAGGCAAGCAAAAATTAAGGAACTATCAACACCTTCTATGCCCATGTTTACACAAAAACAACATTATACACAATTCAAGAGCCTAAACCTGGTGCTAAGGACCCAATGTGGGTCATTGACATAGGTGTTATGCACCATGTCATGTACAACTTATCACACTTCATTTAGTACAAGCCAATGGTGAAAGATTCAAAAATAACAAGATTTGCCTTGGTGATGAAACGGAGTTACTCATTACTCATTCAAGGGGCTAGCATGATGCTTATACTATGCAGAATAATACTGAGTTAGCATTAAGAGATGTGGTTTACATGCCTAACTTGCACAAAAGTCACTTCTCTATCACTGACTTTGATAAGGAAGGAAGAAGTATCCCTAACAAAAATCATCAATGCACATTATTTGATAAGAATGATTATAGACTTGCATTTTGCTCCTATAGGACAAGCTATATCAATTGGGACATGCAATTCAGCAAAAACTCCAAGCATAAGCTCTCACAATGATAGTAAACAAATCTACATCCACTCACAATCAAGTTACTTGCTACCTCCCAACCAAGTAAGCAAGAAAGTTATCTATTTGAGCTGAGATATGCATTCAATGGCCAACACTCTATGAAATTGACAACTATGTAGCAAAGGTGTTTAGAGTTACTTACTTTGCCAATAGCATTAGCTTGTGCAACTAGAGTGTAGACTTGACAGTCCAATTCCATCAACCCACTTCTCTAGATCCTACTATCCTTGCTCACCAAAGGAGGATATAGTTGGACACTAATCCCTTGCAGTCACATTGTCACGCCATTTGTAGTTCCGCATCTAGTTGCTCGGACATTGGAGTTCCAGTGATGGTAGTTAGAGTTATTCTAGCAGTTTCTCAGGGACTACTTTCCGACGGTTAGATTTTGTGTTCGGGGTACTGACTTCACGGTGGGGCCCACCGTCACTTTGCACCGTTTGCACCGTCGAGTGTGCCGTCAGCGGGACCGTTAGGGTTTCAGGGCTAGCTCAAGTCCAGGGGTATAGTTTCGAAGTGAGCTCCAGAGAGCTCACTTCTCTGATGTTGAGCCTTCGAGTTCCTGGCTATGGTGGACAGAGGCCGGCGAGCGTCACTTGGATTCTCTATGCTTGAGTGGGTGTGGCTTGACTGTAATCAGTGCCCAGTTGTTGGCAGTTTATAGAGTGACAGATCAAGTACTGATCTGAGTTGAGTTGAGTTGAGAATGTTAAGCAATCTGATTACATCAGAGAAGTGAAGTCAGGGGGAAATCGGGTGCAGGAACGTTGAGTGTTGGTGGTATCTCCAAGCTCGGTGGATCGTGGTAGCTCGATTCAGGTTCTATGTTTCCCTAGTGTGCAGAAGCTCGTGTAGTTGATGCAAATTTGGCAGTTAGGCGGACGGTGTGCGGAAGCGCTGGCCAAATTTTGAGCAAAGAAGGAGCAATTTTCGAGCAGTGTTGTGATTTTGAGCTCAAGAGGTGAAGGCAAGACCAATTTGCTGCGAGTTGGGCTCAGAAAGTGAAATTGAAGGTGGAGTTGGAAAGCTCTTCTCATGAAATTGTGATTTGGAAAAACCCGTTTTGTCAATTTGGCTCGAGTGGAAAGTTAGCGGGGGATTTGGCGGACATCCATCTTTAGGGTTTACGTCAGATTTTGGGCCAAAATTGGAGGAGTTTCGCTGTTTGGCCAAATTTGGAGAAGTTTTGCTAGTTTGGAGGAGTTTCGCAGATTTGGAGAAGTTTCGCCAATTTTGGAGGAGGTTCGAAGTGGCAACAAGAAAGGCCTCATTTGGCTGAATTTCGGCGTTTCGAGGCTTCGAGGCATAGGGCTGTGGGCTATGAGAGGCTACGAAGGCCTAGAAGGGCCAGCAAGCCAGCTTGAGGCTAGCTAGTTTAGTGTAGATCTTGGTCATTGGTTGGCAAAATCTGCCATTCTTGCTAGATTGTGCGCAACAGGGTTTGACCCCTAGATCTCTTGTTCCTAGACTGGTGCCCTAGCCAACTGGTCCACCCTCACTTGTTGTCATAGTGACTGTGCCACTGTTATCTATACACATGTAGCTTTGGCTAGGAGAGGCAGTTTGATCCCATTCTTGGTGATCCTGGTAGCTTAGGACTTAGATACGAACTACTCTTATGTCAAATGCCAAATGGTGGCAGAGTCAGTCCCGTGTTGTGTTATGAGATGGAGGGTTTTTGTTTAGATTTCTTGTGATTGGATCCCCTCCATTCTCTACTTCCTGTTTGTGCACCACGTTTGTGTGAGGTGCCTTGACTTTTGAGCGTTGGTGCTCTGGTGTGCTTTCGGTGGTGAGGCTGGAGTGATGACCAGTCAGACTACCTTTGTTTCTCTCCGGTGAGGCAGGAAGTGATGACCTGCAGACCGTGAGAGTGCGTGTTATGATGGCAGGTTACAGGTTGCCCTTCCCCTAGTGTAGTTATCTCGGTAGAGTTACATTAGTGGGTGGTGTTTAGTTGGTGTTGGCACGTGGTGGTGTTGGCACTTGGTGGGGTACTTGCGGTTGCAATTGGTGGTTCGGGTTTGCTGTTGCAGTTACGTGGTCACGACGGAGTTCTTTGGAGATTCCAGAGGAGTTAGCCCTGTAGTACGCAGTGGGTTTACTCGGAGTGGTGCTCGGTATCAGCCTGTATCTCAGGTCCCAGTGAGGGAGGAGATTGACTCTAAGTTGGAGTTCGACACAGGAGCTGATTCAGTTGAGAGTGCACTTGGTGTGTCCGCACTGTTGTTGTGGGACATGGACGAGATTTATGGGGCCTCCAAAGGCCCTAGGCGTTACTCTGGTACAGTGGGTACCATTGAGTTGGATGACTTCATCCAGGAGTTCGATAGTTGGTGTGATCTGCAGTAGATGCGGAACCCGACTTTGTTCACACCTTTCATGGCATGGAAGGGGTTGTTTCAGCACTTGGAGGGTCCACCGATGGACGACTACCATGAGTTCAGGAGAGCTCATTTGGAGGAGATTGAGTTATGGAGACAGTATTGGTCTCCACACTATATCTCCATCACTTCAGGCTCGGTGGCCAGGAGTAGATCGGTTGTACCTACGAGTTCTAGCTCGAGTAGTGTTGGTGGAGCTAGTGGAGGTGCACTAGCTGGAGATAGTGCTACTACGAGTGGAGGTACCGCTACAGGAGGTGGTGTGGTACCGGGGTTTAACCCCATGGTTGAGTTCTTCCTATGTTTGAGGCAGAACTACCAGGGAGTGTGGACTGACAAGCTGAGGAGCTTGCAAGAGTTCCAGCGGAAGGCTGGAGAGAGCCTACGCGAGGCATATACTCGCATGAGGCGGCTGATCAGTTTCACTCAGGGAGTTACTGAGGCCCAGGCAGTCCAGTTTTGGTATGGGATACTGGACAGGGAGTTGCGACGTAGAGTTTGTGATGCTACGTTGTTGCAGGCTACTTCGCCCACTTTGGCAGTAGTCTTTGGTTTGGCTGAGCGTATTGAGCTCAACATGGTGGAGGAGAGAGTGGTGACAGTTGGATTTGGTAGAGAGACCTCATCCACGGTTGTGACTTCTTCTAGAGTGCAGCAGAGTGCACCACGCCCAGTTGGTTTTCAAGGACAGGGTGGACAGCCCAGATCCTATGGAGCGAGTGGAGTTAGACCCTTACCCTCATTTTTCAGCAGTAGCCAGCCAGTGAGTGGTGGTGTTGCTTGTTGGACTTGTGGTGGACCTCACCATAGGAGAGAGTGTACTCAGGGCAGCGGACCTGATACCTCTGGTGCATCACAGCCAGCACAGAGGCAGTGTGAGCATTGCCACAGATTTGGTCACACTAATGACCGGTGTTTTGACCTACACCCGGAGTTACGGAGTGGTAGGGCTGCTATGGCAGGTAGTAGAGGAGCTCCAGTTCATGGAGGACGAGGTGGTAGAGGTGGTGGTAGAGGATCTACACCTAGTAGGGGTGCAGTACCTGCCCTTACTTCTGACATAGCTATGGCTACTCGGATTGAGCAGTTGGAGCAGAGATTGGCTAGTATGGCTATTGCTCAGAGGAGATCAGATTCGGGTGCTGAGGCTTCCACCTCATATGCTGGTGATAGAGATGCTTTGGACTTCATGTGCGGAGCAGCACAGGTGGATGCATCTGCAGCAGTGACTAGGAGTGCAGTACGTGCTCCAAAGCCTAGAGGAGCATCAGTGGAGTTGGACCCACAGAGAGGAGAGGTTGGGAGACAGGTCAGACTTCCCCAGTCTTTCACGCTATCTGAGGCATTGCAGGCGACATCCATGGTTCCTAGACGTCCCAGTGCAGGTGTGGTAGGTGGTGATGGAGTACCTGATGGAGTACCTGCTAGTCAGCCACCTGCTACTACACAGACTGAGTCTAGCATGATGTTGGGGGCGGCTCAGCTGATTATGCGGCATCCTTTATTTTCAGCCAGTGACATGTTTACATTGGGAGTTGACCCAGCCCCAGTGTTCCGGTTGGCTGCCACGTTGTGTGAGAGTAGGGATGGTGCAGTTCCTACTACTAGAGTAGAGGTGGTTGGTAGTAGAGCTGACTTGGTTGAGGAGCATGGGATCCGTTCAGCGACCAGTGGTTTATGGCAGGCAGCAGCGGCTAGACTGGAGGAGTTGCCAGCTAGACCGGCCTTTGAGAGAGCGCGGTTTACACCTGGTGTTGTCCTATTGGATAACCAGAGGGGGATCTTTTGTTTGGTGGGACCTTCAGGGAAGGTCTATACACCACATAGAGTCTTGTTAGACTCTGGTGCGCAACCCCTTATGTTGGAGAAGGCTGCAGTTGTTGGTCTGGAGTTACGGAAGACCGATGTGGAGAGGTGTTGATTTCAGATCTAGACATCTCTAGGTGGTGGTTCGACACAGTACATCACACGTGGGGAGCTTGTTGTCCAGGTTCAGCCTGGTCATCCGACTGATAGCTCGGTGGTGAGAGCTCAGGCTATTGCGACGATAGCTGAGTCATATGATGTGCTAGTTGGGGGAGCAGTGTTATACCCCATGGGTTTCAGTATTGACTATTGGGAGGAGACAACCTCTTATAGACCTGGTTGGTAGTCTGGTGAGGGACGGGTATGTCGCCTACCAGTACATTTCAGTAGTGGCAGTCTTGGCTCACTACAGTTCGGGACCATGGCAACATCAGTTTTGGCTTTCAGCGGTGCAGTTACTTGGCCTAGTGACTTGTTGGAGGGGAACGCCCATGCAGAGGATACTCCAGTACCAGAGGAGATCACTCGGCTATGGAGTACGAGTGGGATTGTTCCATCCACCTTGGATGTTCCATTGTGGAGTTCAGAGGAGGCATTGCAGCAGCATGCAGATCATTTGGTGCAGCAGGCTTGGAGTGGAGCCTTCGTACCATCAAGGGATGAGTGTGAGGATGAGCCTCCAGAGGCGATTGCTTTGACACCTTTGGATACCACACTCATTGCTTGGCAGTATCCAGTAGAGGGGATATGTCTATTGGAGTTGTTTGGTGGGATCAGCACTTGACTAGCTGCGGTGTTACAGGCGGGTATCCGAGTACAGAGGTACTTGTATGTAGAGAGAGATGAGACTGCTAGGCGAGTCTCTCTACATCATGTGGCACACTTGGCCTATCGGTATCCGGAGTTATTACCGATGTCAGCAGTCAGAGGTTACCAGAAGGCCTTACCAAGAGACATTTCCTTACTGGGGGCGCATGACCTAGAGAGACATGGGCCTATTCACTTGGTGATTTCTGGATGGCCATGTCAGGGACATACACATGCGGGCCGCAATTTGGGTCTTCAGGATCCTTGTTCTGGTGTGTTTTTGGAGATGTTACGGATATTACGACATCTCCAGGTTCATCAATCTGTTTCTCCAGCTTACCTTTTGGAGAACGTTCCATTGATGGGTGATTCTCACACTAGAGTGGTGGCGAGTACACATCAGGTCCATTCATGGATGGGACCTGCTGTATTGTTAGATGCAGCCAGAGTGGGATCACGGGCTCATCGTCTTCGTCTTTGGTGGACAAACCTTTTACCCAGAGAGGTTCTACAGCGTGCTTATGATGGGATTCAGCGACTGGACCACATTCTTGTTGATGATATCTTGGATGTTGGGCGTCAGTCTCAGACAGTGTTAGTGGCTGATAGGTCTGTGAGCCGGCCTGTCTCTCACTCAGGATGAACCTCTGATGGCTATTATGGTAGCGCACCATGGACTAAGAAGGCAAGGAACCCCAACTCCATCATACTCCTCCAAGGCTAACACTCCAAGACTCAAGACATTGCTCACTAGAGAACTCAATGAGAGAGAGATAGTTGCAAATGAAAGGATGCTGAGTACCTCCTCACTCCTTGTTTATATACTTGTGAAATAGTTACGTACCAAAGTTACTAATTACCGTAGTAACTCAAGTTACTAGACTAAAAGTCAAGTAAAGTCAAAAAGTAGAAAGGAATATCCATTCACATGGGCATATTCCCCTAAGCATGTGGTCTTATCTTGACCCAACCACTAAAGCAAGGATTCCTTCACATGGGCTATCCTTGGACTAAAGAAGAATCCAAAACAAAAAGGCTTGCGGGCCCAAGAGTTCTCAACTCTTTCCCCAAAGCCAAACACCTAGGAATAATACCAAGTCAACACACTAAAATCCAAAATAGTGGTGCTCATCTTTTCTACTTCCTCTAAAGTAAGGTCCCATCTATCTTAGCTATGACTAACTTTAGCTAACCATGACTAATATAGAACCATCCTTTATCTCTATATAAATAATATCTCTTAAGTACTTGTAATACCAAGCTAAATATCACAATACCACACACATGCACAAATGGGTGTTACATTTACCCCCGGACTAAGTTTTCACTTTGTCCTCAAAGTGAAGGTCTCTCTACCTTCTATGGTACATCTTCAACTTATCATGGTTAATCCTATCAAAGTGTCTTCCTCCCAACTCCTTGAGATCATAAGTGTAATTTCCCCACACCTTCTCTACTATGAAAGGTCCAAAGTACTTAGGCAAAAACTTCTTTTGTACTCTCTTGAATCGAATGGAATCAAACAACATTACCCAATCACCTTCTTTGAAAGGCTCCACCTTCTTCTTGCCTTGCCTCTTGTCATAGCTCTCCTTTTGTTTCCTTTGGGCTTGCTCCACTCGAACCATAGCAACTGCTCTTGCCTCTTCCAACTCCATGAGTTGATCCTTCCTTGACTTCTCTGCATCACTTCCTTGTGCTTTCTTCAATCTCCTATGAATGCTTTGGAAGGTAGGAAGATCAAAGTGAATAGGTAAGGTAGACTCAATACCATACACCAATTGGAATGGAGAATATCCAGTGGAAGTCTTCATGGTTGTCCTATACTCCCACAAAACTGCATGAATCCTCTTGTCCCAATGATGTTTAGCCCCCTCCATTTTTGCATCTTTGGCCAACATCATGCACAAGGTCTGATTGGTTCTCTCTGCCAAGCCATTGGAATTTGGCTTATAGGATGTAGTTACTCTATGTGTGATAGAGAAATGTCGTAGCATGGCTGTAGTAATGCTTCCTGTAAACTCTCCTCCTCTATCAGAAACCAACTCCAAAGGGCATCCAAACCTAGTGATAATGCGTTCATAAAGAAATCTACCCACTTCATCTTCATTCTTGTCCCTCAATGGTCTAGCCTCAACCCACTTGGTAAGGTAATCAGTAACTACCACAATGTACCGATTGTTCCTTGGGGTTCTATTGAGAGGTCCTACAAAATCAATTCCCCACTTCTCAAAGGGTCCTAGCAATGGAATTGATCTAAGTGGTGGAGTGGATGTAGACTTTCTAGCAAAAGCTTGACAAACATGACAAGTTTTGCAATAATCAAGACAATCCTTGAAAATCCCTCTCCAATGGTAACCTGCATCTAGAATCTTGAAAGCAGTCACCTTTCCTGCAAAGTGTCCTCCACATACTAAACCTTCATGAAACTCCTTTATGAGTAGGATAGACTCTTCCTTACCCACTGCTCTTCGAAGTAGACCATCTGCTCCTTGGTGAAAAAGAATATCATCCACCATTGTGTAAGGTCTAGATCTTGCTGCAAGGGCCTTCCTCTCCCTAGCATGCATCCCTTCTGGATAGTTACCTCTTGTCACAAAATCCACAATCTCCTTGTACTCCATTGGAACCTCTTGAGTGACTGAGATTGTCATGAGCTCCTCATCCGAGAAGGAATCATCTACTGGCTCATCTCCATCATGATCATAGGCTCTAGATAACAAATCAGCATTTGCATGTTTCTTTCCTGGCCTATCCTCAATTGTGTAGTCATACTCAGACAAGAGAATCATCCACCTTGCTAGTCTCCCTTCAACATTAGGCTTGTTGAAGATGTACTTCAAAGCCTTGTGATCCGTGACAATTGTGGCTTTCCCTCCAATCAAGTAGTGTCTAAACTTCTTGAGACCAAAGATCACTGCCAACCCTTCTCTCTCTGTGACAGAGTAGTTCTTCTCTGCTGAAACCATCTGCCTACTAGCATAAGCTATTGGATGATCATGCCCATCTTGGTCTAATTGACTAAGAGTGCATCCTATAGCTACATTAGAAGCATCAGTGTAGAGGATGAAAGGCTTACTCCAATCAGGTTTAGCAAGAATTGGAGCTACAACAAGGGATTGCTTGAGCTCCTCAAAAGCTTTGAGAGCCTCCTTGTCTTCCAAAATCACCATGTAATCTACACCCTTCTTCATGTAGATGGTCAATGCATAAGCCTTGTTGGAAAATGAGAAGATGAACCTCCTATAGTACCCAACCATTCCCAAGAATTGGCGTAACTTTGTCAAGCTTGAAGGGAATGGAAGGTCTGAGATTTTCCTCACCTTCTCAGGATCAACTGCTATTCCATCCTTGGAGATGATGTGCCCCAAAAGTAGACCTTCTTCACATCCAAAAATGCACTTCTCTGGGTTGAGTGATGCATTTGCCTCATCCAAGCGTTGCAAGACTTTGATTAGGTGCTCAAAGTGCTCCTCCTTGCTCCCATAGACACAAAAGTCATCAATGAAATCTCTCACAAATTTCCCAATGAAAGGTTCAAATACCTTGTTCATGAACCGTTGGAATGTGGCTGGAGCATTGCAAAGCCCAAAAGGCATGACCTTGAAAGCGTAAGTTCCCCAAGGTGTGGTGAATGTGGTGAGTTGTTGATGCTCTGGTGCAATCTTGATTTGGTTATATCCACTATAACCATCTCCAAAACTGTACCTCTCATGACCTGCAACCTCCTCCAAGATCTCATCAATGAATGGCAATGGGTAGTAGTCCTTCTTGGTAACAGCATTGAGCTTCTTGTAATCCACACATACCCGAAGCTTGCCATTCTTTTTCTTCACAATGACAATTGGAGACACCCATTCTGAATTCTCCACCTCAAAGATAAATCCAGCCTCCTTGAGCTTATCAATCTCCTCCTTCACAACCAAAGATATTGGTGGGCTAATGCGACGTTGCTTTTGGCGGATTGGTCTTGCATGTGACTCCACCTCTATCTTGTGCTCCTCCAAGGTGACTTCCTTCAAATCCTTGTAACTAAAAGCAAACACATGGATGAACTTGCGGAAAATCTCCTCAAATCTCACCTTCTCCTCCTTGGTAACATTTGGGCCATACTTGAGGGTAGATAACCTTCTCTCTACCTCCTCAAGTGTCAATGGTGATTTATCTGGGTCCTTCAAAACCTCTGGCTTAGGTGCAAAATCCATAGCACACAAAGGATACACATCTGAATCAGATTCAGATTCATCCTCCTCCGTGGAAGTCTCCTCTTCCATGCTTGTGTCCACACCTGAAGCTCCTCCTTCAGAATCAGATTCCCAATAATCAGAAGATGGGGTATCTGAATGTGAAGTGTTGATGGTGTTAGTCACAGGAACAGTGACTCTATGGTTTGATGGCCCAATCCTTAAGTACCCTTTGTGCCATCGATCAGTTGTGCGTGCTGCTCTCAACCATGGCCTCCCAAGAAGTAAGTCATAGCTTGAATCCTTCAAGACTTGGAAAGTCATGAGATTTTGAACTCCCATAACTGAAACTACCACCTTATCCATCACTCCTACTGGTCGAACTTGTTGCTTGTTTGCCATGCTCACCACAAATGTTGAAGCTCTTGAGGGTATCATACCCAACTTCTTCATCAACCTTTCTGACATGGCATTCACTGCTGATCCTCCATCAACCAATGCATCCTTGATGTTGTGACCATTCACTCTCACATCAATCTTGGAGGCATATTCACAAGCTTCCCATGGTGCTGGCTTGGCATCCACCACCCCCATTGATATTGGAACTTTTGCCTTCTTCTTCTTCTTGCTCCTTGTAGAACTCAAACCACCTCTAAGCTCCTTTCTCAAGGTAGGGTTCAAAGCAATTAATTGGCCCACTGTGATGTTAGCCTTGTGACTACCAACATCCTCCAACACATTGTAGTTCCATTGTTGCTTGGAGATCAAGAAGTCCTCCATCCCCAACTTCTTCCTTGGAGTCTTTGTTGTTGATGGTGTTGAGGTGCGAGTGCTCCTAGTAGACATAGGAGTATCCTTGCTTGAAGTAAATCCTTGAGAAGAGTGAACATCCTCTGCAAAACGAGCTCTCTTCTTCTCTTGTGCCAAAAGCTCCAAATTAGGACCCTTGGAGTTTGAGCACTCTCCCTTCTCATACTTGCTCTCAACCACATCTATGGATGCTATCCCCTTACCTTTGTTGGGATTAGGAGCCACTTGGGTTTCACTACCTCCCTCTTTCCCTCTATTGGCTCCCTCATAACCCCTTCCTCCATGGTAAGTGGAATTTGGGCAATTCCTTTGGATATGGCCTCTTCCCCCACAACCAAAACAATTTCTATCATTGAAATTGTTGGCTGGTTGGCCTCCTCTATATGGATGGTTTCCATAACTCCTAGGCCCTCTCCCTACATTCTGATCCACCTCTCTCTTCTCCCATAATTGCACCACATTGATCTTGAGATCCGCAAGTTGTTCTGTGATGGTTTGGAGTGGATCTTTTGGTGGAGGTGCAAGAACTGGAGCAACTACTACTTGTGGTGCAACCCTTGTCACCAAAGTATCAGAAGTTCCACCATACTTGTAGCCTTGAGGAGGATGCACAACCTCCTTCACCACCAAATCACTTTCATCCCCTTCCAAACTCTCCTCCATACGAATTGCGATCTTGATAGCTTCAACCTTGGAAGAAGGTTTCTCATATCTCACCTTGCTTCTAATTTGTGGTCTCAATCCTCCCACAAAATTCTTGGTGAGCATGGCCCCTATGCCAATCATTGTAGTCTCCACATCATCCCCACCCTTCCTCAACACTATGCGAAATCTGGACTCCAACTTTTCCACTCTTTCCACATAGACCCTCACTTTCTCTCCATCTCCTTGCTTGAGAAATGTAACCTCACTCATCAATCTCTCATAACTCTCATCAGGAAGAAAGTTCTCAATGAGTGCTGAAGTCAAAGTCTCCCAAGACTCCTCTTCCCCCTCTCTCCTCTCTCTCTTTTGGTATTCTGACTCATACCATGTAAGTGCTGCATCCTCAAAGAAATCTGGTAATAATGAGGCCCACTCATTCTTCCTCCTCTCATTGTTTCCTATGCAAGCTCTCTTGAAGTCTCTCACAAAGACCTCCACATCTTCTCCATCCTTGCCAAAGAAAACCGGAAGTTTCCCCATCTTAACCCCTCACTATCTTTCTTTTCTCTTAATTTTTTTTTTCTCTTTTCTTTTCTCTCACTCTATTACTAATAGAGTATATACATGACTAACACCATCTGAGAATAATCCACTCTAGGGAACACAAAAGGTTCAGGTTGCTCCAAGATTTCTATAGCAACATCAAATCCTAGAGTGCATATTAATCTAACTCTCATGGATAGTTTATCCATAAGTTGAAAGATTATCTCCATCACTAATCTTGAGAACTAGCTGATGAAGGTGGTAGTATTTCTGTAGCTGTACTAAGACTCTCTCCAAGATCCTTCACCAAAGTTTCCAAAAGTGCTTTTACTCCACTACACTCATGTCCTTTTGGAAGTCCTTCAACTCCACAAACCTCACACAACTCCTTGGTCTTAGATCTTCTCCCTCCCAATCTTGGTGAAGAAGGTCCAACATGCAAACCCAAGTCAAGTAAGCCTCTCCTTTCCCTCAATCTCTTGCTCTCAAAGGTTAATGGACATGAACTTGCCTTATGTCCCTTCTCTCCACATAGAAAGCACTTAGACTCACTCTTTCCTCCAAGTGGTGTAGGTTTTTGGATCCTCTCAACACTCTCTTCAAATTCTATTGTAAACTCTCTTTTCCTCAAATCCACCCCTACAATCACCTCAAACCCTTGGGGAACCTTGCATAATCTCAATTTCCACTCTTGATGACCCTCCATGTTCCCAAAGATGAATCTAAACACTCAAACATGCTTTTTGTTGATCTCAAACTTCTCATGCATGAGATCTCCACTCTGCAGAATTGACCCTTCCTCACAATGTCACTCAAATCTCCCAACGAATATGTCACAGTCCTCTGAAATTTTCCACACTTGATCACAACTCTAGGATGTCCCTCGCTGCAAAATTTTAGATCTTTTCATCGAGCCATTTGGCCTAGACACCTTTCTATTCAGCACCCATATTTCAGATTTGGTCTGAAAACCACCCCCCTCACTTCAAAAACTCATAACGCACTGCGCAAAAATGATCTCTCTCTAATTTTTGTGGCACCAGGTAGGATACAATGCACTGAATTTTCCTGGAAATGTTCAGGAAAATTCACTAAAAATTGAAGAAATGGCAGACTCTGTACAATTTTCCAGAGAGCATGCAGTTGCGGGAGCACTTTACCCTATCAACTTTCAAAAATTCTAGCCCAGTGCGCATAGAAGCTCTCTCAATAATTTCAAGTGTGCTAACTGAAAGATAACCCAAGCTATCATGTGTAGAGATCTCAAGTCCAGATCTCAAACTTGAGATTTTGCCCAAAATCACCTTAATCCCCAAAATCTGCAATCCACCTCACACAATCTCTCCAATTCCTCTCATGTGTACAAGATGTATAAAATCAGGGTATACAAATGGATCTTGGTTCTCTAACATAAGTTCAGCCCTCTCCTCTCCTAATGTTCTCTCCAAGTGAGCTCTCATAGCCTCCTTCTGCCTAATGTAGAATTGGACGCGAAACATTATCTTGCCTTCTAGAGAGGTCCCGGCAACGGAACCAAAAATGTGAGCCGGCCTGTCTCTCACTCAGGATGAACCTCTGATGGCTATTATGGTAGCGCACCATGGACTAAGAAGGCAAGGAACCCCAACTCCATCATACTCCTCCAAGGCTAACACTCCAAGACTCAAGACATTGCTCACTAGAGAACTCAATGAGAGAGAGATAGTTGCAAATGAAAGGATGCTGAGTACCTCCTCACTCCTTGTTTATATACTTGTGAAATAGTTACGTACCAAAGTTACTAATTACCGTAGTAACTCAAGTTACTAGACTAAAAGTCAAGTAAAGTCAAAAAGTAGAAAGGAATATCCATTCACATGGGCATATTCCCCTAAGCATGTGGTCTTATCTTGACCCAACCACTAAAGCAAGGATTCCTTCACATGGGCTATCCTTGGACTAAAGAAGAATCCAAAACAAAAAGGCTTGCGGGCCCAAGAGTTCTCAACTCTTTCCCCAAAGCCAAACACCTAGGAATAATACCAAGTCAACACACTAAAATCCAAAATAGTGGTGCTCATCTTTTCTACTTCCTCTAAAGTAAGGTCCCATCTATCTTAGCTATGACTAACTTTAGCTAACCATGACTAATATAGAACCATCCTTTATCTCTATATAAATAATATCTCTTAAGTACTTGTAATACCAAGCTAAATATCACAATACCACACACATGCACAAATGGGTGTTACAGGTCATCCATGGCAGTGGTGAACCTAGTTGGACAGCCTAGAGCTGCATTTCCCACACTCATGAGTTTCCCAGGCTCTCATGCTTTTCGAGAGGGAGGACCTGGACTTGTTTGGGACTCACAGTTATAGCAGTTGGTGGAGCCCAATGTTGATGAGAGAGAGCGGGCAATGGGTTTTCGCACCGGTATTACCGCTGTTCCAACAGTGTCAGAGGCATCTAGGCGTCAAGTGTTAGGTCAGGCTATGGACCTGAACTGTTTGACCTGGATTGTGAGCCTTGGTTTGGCAGAGCAGCGTAGGATGCGCTTGATAGGCATCACCACTCGGACACTTGTGAGCCCTGTGCCTATCGAGACGATTCAGGCACATGCTGGGGGCGATGGACCGAGTGGACATGGTATTCTTGGGACACATCCAGTAGCTACTAGGGAGAGTGGTCTACTTGGAGTCCATCCAGGTGAGCATGGGCTACTTGGATTACACCCTTGGTCCACATGGGATGCAGCCAGAGGACGTATGGAGCTTGCAGCCAGAGTGGAGGGAGTTTTTCACACAGAGGTTGGGACCTCTAGTGGTCGGGAACATGACACCATTGCTCCCAAGGGCCCAGTGTAGCAGCCAGTCAGTACGTCTTCCACTCCTACTACAATTACAGAGGATACTTGGGAGCCAGATCTTGGACCCAAGCTTACTGGAGAGGAAAGACGGAGGGTTTGGAGGTTCTTGAGGAGTCACACGAGTTGTTTTGCCTTCAGTATGAAGGATTTGGGTGCTCTGAAGGGACCTGGTATACGGATTGAGCTGACTAGCGACACACCTGTTTTTCGACGTCCTTATCGATATAGTGAGATGGAGAGGACATTGATTCAGAGCCGGAGTAGTGACCTTTTTGAGGCTGGTTTGGTGGAGATTTCACATGGAGAGTATGCATCAGCGACAGTGATGCCAGCCAAGAAGGATATGCATGGCAACTATACAGATAGGCGGATGTGTGGAGATTACCGTCCTATCAACCGACAGATCAGGGCTGATCGGTATGCCATGCCTACACCGGAGGAGATTTTTGATGCGATTGGGCATGCAAAGGTCTTCAGTACTTTGGATCTTCGAGCGGGATATCATCAGTTGCCGATGAGGGAGGAAGATAAGTCCAAGACAACATTTTGGGCTATTGATCCTCACGGCAAGGATGTGTTATATCAGTGGAGGTTCTTACCATTTGGGTTAAAGAACGCTCCCGCTGAGTTCCAGAGGGTCATGGATAGGATCCTAGCTGAACTGGATTTTGCTCGGTGCTATATTGATGACATTTTGGTGTATAGCACTACTGTGGAGGAGCATGAGAGACAGTTGTTGGAGGTGTTTGAGAGGTTGAGATCTCATGGACTCAAATTACATCCTGGGAAGTGTAGGTTCTTCCACGAGCAGGTTGAGTATTTGGGTCACACTATCTACCCCGGAGGACTTGGTGTTCAGCAGACCAAGGTGGAGGCTATTGCACGTATTCCTCGGCCTACGGATGTGAGCAGAGTGCGAGCATTCCTTGGGTTGGCAAACTTCTATCGCCGCTATGTTAGAGGATTTAGTGCCATTGCCAAGGCCTTGACGAAGCTGACCAAGCTTACACAGGAGTGGTGTTGGGGAGATGAGCAGGAGAGAGCTTTTGTAGAGCTCAAGGAGAGGTTGACATCTGCTCCTATTTTGAGGAGACCGATCAGAGGACAACCATTTCAGGTTCACACTGATTGGAGTATGTTGGGGCTTGGAGCGGTGCTCACCCAACATGATGATGAGGAGAAGGAGTTTGTGGTGGCCTATGCTAGTCGCTCCAACAATTCAGCGGAGGCGAAGTATAGTTCATATGAGGGAGAGTGCTTGGCAGCAGTTTGGGCAGTAGCACATTTCCGATGTTACCTATTTGGTAACCCCTTCACTCTCATCACTGATCATCAGCCGCTGAAGTGGTTGATGGAGTCCGACAAGCTTTCAAGGAAGCTTGCACGATGGGCTCTGATTTTACAGGAGTATGATTTCATGGTTGTTCACAGACCTGGAGTGGTGAACCGTGATGCAGATGGGTTGAGTAGAAACCCATGTCCCAGCCAGCAGGATCAGACCGGAGCACGTTGGCATGGTGAGACAGATGAGGAGATGGTGCCAGGTTGGCATGCATCAGCCTTTCTGTGTATATTTGCAGAGACATTGGTGGTATCTCTCTCAGCGCATACAGGAGGAGTTATTGAGGTCATAGATCCAGAGAGTGAAGATATTGGTACAGTTCAGCGAGACATTCATGATGATGTCTTAGTGATGGACTATCTTTGCACTGGTGTTGTGGGTGGCACAGTTGGGGCCAAGGAGAGAGACCGTGTTCTTCAGCGAGCCAGACGGTTCAGATTGGAGGGTAGACACCTTTTGCGTGTATGGGAGGATGGTAGAGTGCGAGTAGTACCACTTCCATCACAGAGACCACAGTTGGTCCGTCATGCTCATGAGGAGCTAGGACATTTTGGAGTAAAGCATACATATAGCTTACTCCAGAGTCATTATTGGTGGCGCGGTATGCAGACCGAGGTACAGCAGTTTGTTGCCAGATGTGTGGTTTGTGACCGAGTTAGAGCATCATTCAATGCTCCTACGCCACAGTTACACCCATTACCTATCATGGGATTGGGTTACCGTTGGAGTTTGGACTTCGCCGGACCTTTACCGCTGACTGTGAGACATCATCGGTATGTTTTGGTGATGGTGGAGCACTTCTCCAAGTGGATTGAGTTTGTGGCACTTCCTGACAAGTCTAGTGAGGGGACAGCTTACTCGTTCCTGGATCGAGTTCTTAGTCAATTTGGTGCACCAGCTGAGGTTTTGACTGATCAGGGTACAGAGTTCTTGGGAGAGTTTCAGGTCTTGTGTGACAAGTCTTTGATTGATCATCATACTACATCCCGAGATCACCCTGAGGCAGATGGCTTAGCAGAGAGAGTGGTTCAGACGGTGAAGAGAGGATTGTGAAAGTATGGTTTGCAGAGAGGCCACTTGGGAGATTGGGATCTCCAGTTACCTTGGTTGGCCATGGGCTATCGGTTCAGCCGGCAAGCCTCCTTAGCATCCTTCTCTCCATACTTCCTACTCTATGGACGAGATCCAGATTTACCTGCAGCCATTTGTCGAGATGCTTCTATAGTTTTGGACTTGGATGATCCCAATGTATGGATGAGCGCATGTTCTCAACGGGCAGAGATCTTTCGGAGAGTGATGCCGATGGCCTTTGAGAACTTGGCGATTGCTCAGCATAGAGATACTTTACGCTATGCTACCATTCGAGGAGGAGGTTATAGACCCTCGATCCGTCGATTTCATCCAGGCGACTATGTATATCTACAGCAGACAGCACCGACGACACTTGATGTTTCTACGGGCCGCACTATCTTGAGAGTGCGTGAGGTTTTGCCATCTGGAGTCCTTGTGTTAGAAGGACGTGATGGTGTTGTTTGGAAGGATCATGTGCGCAATTGTGCGCCATGCCACCTCCCAAACATTGATGGTACTATGGACCCAAGCTTGGCACTTGTACGTGCAGGCTTGAGGTGTATGTTATGTGGCTCTTCTGGTGGAGCTGCTACTATGTTAGTGTGTGATAGCTGTTCGAGAGGATAGCATATGGCATGTATGACTCCTCCCCTCATGGTGGTTCCTCAGGGACAGTGGTTATGTCCTAGATGTACTTGACCTATAGCTAGTTCATTCTTTATATGGTATAGATTGCAGACAGGCAACTAACGATGGGGCTCCATAGCACCCGGCCTCCTGATCTTTGCCCATTAGAGGGTATACCATATACTTAGAGTAGATGGCTATCTGGAGTTAGAGGGACCTAACCGCCAGCTAGGGGGGCGATTGTGGCACTTTAGAGTCTATGTATGACTTATGTGTGAGTTGTGCTTCTATAGTGTATGATGTTGATAGCGATGTATGTTGTGTAGCGATGTATATACGCACGACAGCTGTCACGCCATTTGTAGTTCCGCATCTAGTTGCTCGGACACTGGAGTTCCAGTGATGGTAGTTAGAGTTATTCTAGCAGTTTCTCAGGGACTACTTTCCGACGGTTAGATTTCGTGTTCGGGGTACTGACTTCACGGTGGGGCCCACCGTCACTTTGCACCGTTTGCACCGTCGAGTGTGCCGTCAGCGGGACCATTAGGGTTTCAGGGCTAGCTCGAGTCCAGGGGTATAGTTTCGAAGTGAGCTCCAGAGAGCTCACTTCTCTGATGTTGAGCCTTCAAGTTCCTGGCTATGGTGGACAGAGGCCGGCAAGCGTCACCTGGATTCTCTATGCTTGAGTGGGTGTGGCTTGACTGTAATCAGTGCCCAGTTGTTGGCAGTTTATAGAGTGACAGATCAAGTACTGATTTGAGTTGAGTTGAGTTGAGAATGTTAAGCAATCTGATTATTGTGGCACTTTAGAGTCTATGTATGACTTATGTGTGAGTTGTGCTTCTATAGTGTATGATGTTGACAGCGATGTATGTTGTGTAGCGATGTATATACGCACGACAACATGGACACCTATCTATTGAGCAATTGGTAACTATTGGTAGTATGAGCAGATTAAATTATTACAACAACAACAATTTGTGTATTCAAGAAAGCAAAGATGATGGATTATGGTGCATTGATATCCCTTGCTCCCACACCCTATAGTGAAACAACAACAATGGCAAAGCACCAACTAGTGAAGTGCTCTGTGCAAGAGGAGTGGACCATATGGCCTTAAGTCCTAACTTCAACCCATTATAGGTGGAAGATGCACAAAGCATCAACTATCACATAGCTAAAGATACAAAGTGTACTATGGTTGTTATCACGCCATTTGTAGTGTCGCATCTAGATTGCTCAGAAACTAGAGTTCTAGTGATAGTAGTTAGAGTTATTTCAGCAGTTTCTCAAAGACTACTTTCAGATGGTCAAATTTTGTGTTCAAGGTATTGACTTCATAGTGGGGCTCACCGTCACTTTGCACCGTTTGCACCATCAAGTGTGCTGTCAGTGGGACCATTAGGGTTTCAAACCTAGCTCAAGTCCAGGGGTATACTTTTGAAGTGTAGCTCTAGAGAGCTCACTTCTTTGATGTTGAGCCTTTGAGTTCTTGGCTATGGTGGATAGAGGCCGGCGAGCGTCACCTAGATTCTCTTAGCTAGAGTGGTTGTGGCTTGATTGTAATCAGTGCCCAGTTGTTTGCAGTTTATAAAGTGATAGATCGAGTATTGATCTTAATTGAGTTGAGTTGAGTTGAGAGTAGTAAACAATCTGATTATATCAGAGAAGTGAAATAAGGGGGAAATCCAATGCAGGAACTTTGAGTGTTGGTGGTATCTCTAAGCTCGGTGGATCATTGGTAGCTTGATTGAAGTTCAATTTTCCCCTAGTGTGTAGAAGCTCATTGCTTGATGGAGATTTGGCAGTAAGGCAGATAGTGTGCAAAAGCGTTGGCCAATTTTTGAGTACAAAAGGAGCAAATTTTGAGCAGTGGTTGTGATTTTGAGCTCAAGAGGTAAAAGTAGGACCAATTTGTTGCGAGTTGTGCTCCAAAAGTCAAATTGAAGGTGGAGTTGTGAAGCTATTCTCGTGAATTTGTGATTTGGAGAAAACCGTGTTTTCAATTTGGCTCAAGTGAAGAGTTAGCGGGAGATTTGGCAGTCAACCAACTTTAGGGTGTACATCAGATTTTACGTAAGATTTTGGTTGGATTTTACATCAGATTTGGAGGAGTTTCACTAGTTTGGAGGACTTTTGCAAGTTTGGAGGAGTTTCGCCAAATTTTGGAGGAGGTTCAAAGTGGCAAGAAGAAAGGTCTCATTTGGCTAAATTTTGGCATTTCAAGGCTACAAAGGGCCAGCAAGCCAGCTTGTTGGCGTGAGGCTAGCTAGTTTAGAGTAGATCTTGGTCATTGGTTGGCAAAATCTGCCCATCTTGCTAGATTGTGTGCAACAGGGTTTGATCCCTAGATCTCTTGTTCCTAGACTTGTGCCCTAGCAAACTAGTCCACTCTCACTTGTTGTCCTAGTGACTATACCATTGTTATCTATACACTTGTAGCTTTGACTAGGAGAGGCAGTTTGATCCCATTCTTGGTGATCTTGATAGCTTAGGACCTAGATACAAACTTCTCTTATGTCAAATGCCAAATGGTGGTAGAGTTAGTCCCGTGTTGTTTTATGAGATGGAGGGTTTTTATTTTGATTTCTTGTGATTGGACCCCCTCCATTCTCTACTTCTTGTTTGTGCACCATGTTTGTGTGAGGTGCCCTAACTTTTGAGTGTTGGTGCTCTAGTGTGCTCTCGGTAGTGAGGTTGGAGTGATGACAAGTCAGACTATCTTTGTTTCTCTCCGGTGAGGCAAGAAATGATGACCTACAGATCGTGAGAGTGCGTGTTGTGATGGCAGGTTATAGGTTGCACTTTCCCCTAGTGTATTTATCTCGGTTAGAGTTACATTAATGGGTGGTGCTTAGTTGGTATCGGCACTTGGTGGGGTACTTGTGGTTGCGAATTGCGGTTGCAATTTGTGGTTCCGGTTTGCTGTTGTAGTTTACGGTTGCGGTTACTTTGTCACAACAGAGTTCTTTGGGGATTCCAGAAGAGATAGCCCTATAGTATGCATTGGGTTTACTCAGAGTGGTACTTGGTATCAACCTATATCTTAGGTCCTAGTGAGGGAGGAGATTGACTCTGAATTGGGGTTTGACATAGGAGTTGATTTAGTTGAGAGTGCACTTGGTGTGTCCGCACCGTTGTTGTGAGATGAGATTTGTGGGGCCTCCAAAGGCCCTAGGCGTTACTTTGGTATAGTGGGTACCATTGAATTAGATGACTTCATATAGGAGTTCAATAGTTGGTATGATCTACAATAGATGCGGAACTCGACTTTGTTTATACCCTTCATGGCATGGAAGGGGTTGTTTCAACATCTGGAGGGTCCACCAATGGATGACTACCATGAGTTCAAGAGAGCTCATTTGGAGGAGATCAAGTATGGAGACAGTATTGGTCTCCAAATTATGCCTCTATCACTTTAGGTTTGGTGGCAGGGAGTAGATTGGTAGTACCTACGAGTTCTAGCTTGAGTAATGTTGGTGGAGCTAGTGGAGGTGCACTAGTTGGAGATAGTGTTACCACGAGTGGAGGTACCGCTATAGGAGGTGGTGTGGTACCTAGGTTTAACCTCATGGTGGAGTTCTTCTAGTGTTTGAGGCAGAACTACCAAGGAGTGCAGACTGACAAGCTGAGGAGCTTACAAGAGTTCCAACAGAAGGCTGGAGAGAGCCTACGTGAGGCATACAATCGCATGAGGAGGTTGATCAATTTCACTCAAGGAGTTACTGAGGCCCAGGCAGTCCAATTTTGGTATGGAATAATGGACAAGGAGTTGTGACGTAGAGTTCGTGATGCTACGTTGTTATAGGCTACTTCACCTATTTTGGCAGTGGTCTTTGGTTTGGCTGAGCATATTGAGCTCAACATGGTGGAGGAGAGAGTGGTGACATCTGGATTTGGTAGAGAGACTTCATCCACGGTTGTGACTTCTTCTAGAGTGCAGCAGAGTGCCCCATGCCCAATTGGTTTTTGACGATAAGGTGGACAGCCTAGATCTTATGGAGTGAGTGGAGTGCCTTGTGGAGCTAGACCCTTACCTTCATTTTTGGGTCAACAGTAGCCAGTGAGTAATGATGTTGCTTGTTGGACTTGTGGTGGACCTCACCATCGGAGAGAGTGTACTCAAGGTAGTGGACCTGATACCTTGGGTGCACCACAACTAGCATAGAGGCAGTGTGAGCATCGCCATAGATTTAGTCAAACTAGTAACCAGTGTTTTGACCTAGAATTACGGAGTGGTAGGGCTACTATAGCAAGTAGTAGAGGAGCTCTAGTTCATGGAGGACGAGGTGGTAGAGGTGGTGATAGAGGATCTACATCTAGTAGGGGTGCAGTATTGTGAGCCGGCCTATCTCTCACTCAAGATGAACCTCTGATGGCTATTATGGTAGCGCACCATGGACTAAGAAGGTAAGGACTCCATCATACTCCCCCAAGGCTAACACTCCAAGACTCAAGACATTGCTCACTAGAGAACTCAATGAGAGAGAGATAGCTGCAAATGAAAGGATGATGAGTACCCCCTCACTCCTTGTTTATATACTTGTGAAATAGTTATGTACCAAAGTTACTAATTACCGTAATAACTCAAGTTACTAGGCTAAAAGTCAAGTAAAGTCAAAAAGTAGAAAGGAATATCCATTCACATGGGCATATTCTCCTAAGCATGTGGTCTTATCTTGACCCAACCACTAAGTCAAGGATTCCTTCACATGGGTTATCCTTGGACTAAAGAAGAATCCAAAACAAAAAGGCTTGCGGGCCCAAGAGTTCTCAACTCTTTCCTCAATGCCAAACACATAGGAATAATACCAAGTCAACACACTAAAATCCAAAATAGTGGTGCTCATCTTTTCTACTTCCTCTAGAGTAAAGTAAGGTCCCCTTTATCTTAGCTATGACTAACTTTAGCTAACCATGACTTATATAGAACCATCCTTTATCTCTATATAAATAATATCTCTTAAGTACTTGTAAAACCAAGCTAAATATTAGAATACCACACACATGCACAAATGGGTGTTACATTTACCCCCGGACTAAGTTTTCACTTTGTCCTTAAAGTGAAGGTCTCTTTACCTTCTATGGTACATCTTCAACTTATCATGGTTAATCCTATCAAAGTGTCTTCCTCCCAACTCCTTGAGATCATAGGTGTAATTGCCTCACACCTTCTCCACTATGAAAGGTCCAAAGTACTTAGGCAAAAACTTCTTTTGCACTCTCTTGAATTGAATGGAATCAAACAACATTATCCAATCACCTTCTTTGAAAGGCTCCACCTTCTTCTTGCCTTGCCTCTTGTTATGGCTCTCCTTTTGTTTCCTTTGGGCTTGCTCCACTCAAACCATAGCAACTGCTCTTGCCTCTTCCAACTCCATGAGTTGATCCTTCCTTGACTTCTCTACATCACCTCCTTGTGCTTTCTTCAATCTCCTATGAATGCTTTGGAAGGTAGGAAGATCAAAGTGAATAGGTAAGGTAGACTCAATACCATATACCAATTGAAATGGAGAATATCCAGTGGAAGTCTTCATGGTTGTTCTATACTCCCACAAAACTGCATGATCCTCTTGTCCCAATGATGTTTAGCCCCCTCCATTTTTGCATCTTTGGCCAACATCATGTACAAGGTCTGATTGGTTCTCTCTGCCAAGCCATTGGAATTTGGCTTATAGGATGTAGTTCTTCTATGTGTGATAGAGAAAAGTCGTAGCATGGCTGTAGTAATGCTTCATGTAAAATCTCCTCCTCTATCAAAAACCAACTCCAAAGGGCATCCAAAACTAGTGATAATGCGTTCCTAAAGAAATCTACCCACTTCATCTTCATTCTTGTCCCTCAATGGTCTAGCCTCAACCCACTTGGTAAGGTAATCAATAACTACCATAATGTACCAATTGTTCCTTGGGGTTCTATTGAGAGGACCTACAAAATCAATTCTCCACTTTGCAAAAGGTCCTAGCAATGGAATTGATCTAAGTGGTGGAGTGGATTTAGACTTTCTAGCAAAAGCTTAACAAACATGATAAGTTTTGCAATAATCAAGACAATCCTTGAAAATCCTTCTCCAATGGTAATCTGCATCTAGAATCTTGAAAGTAGTCACCTTTCCTGCAAAGTGTCCTCCACATACTAAACCTTCATGAAACTCCTTTGTGAGTAGGATAGACTCTTCCTTAAACATTGCTCTTTTAAGTAGACCATTTGCTCCTTGTTGAAAAAGAATATCCTCCACCATTGTGTAAGGTCTAGATCTTGTCACAAGGGCCTTCCTCTCCCTAGCATGCATCCCTTTTGGATAGTTACCTCTTGTAACAAAATCCACAATTGCCTTGTACTCCATTGGAACCTCTTGAGTGACTGAGATTTTCATGAGCTCCTCATCCAAGAAGGAATCATCCACTGGCTCATCTCCATCATGATCATAGGGTCTAGATAACAAATCAGCATTTGCATGTTTCTTTCTTGACCTATCCTCAATGGTGTAGTCATACTCAGACAAGAGTATCATCCACCTTGCTAGTCTCCCTTCAACATTAGGCTTGTTGAAGATGTACTTCAAAGCCTTGTGACCCGTGACAATGGTGGCTTTTCCTCCAATCAAGTAGTGTCTAAACTTCTTGAGACCAAAGATCACTGCCAACCCTTCTCTCTCCGTGACAGAGTAGTTCTTCTCTACTGAAACCATCTGCCTACTAGCATAAGCTATTGGATGATCATGCACATCTTGGTCTAATTGACTAAGAGTGCATCCTATAGCTACATTAGAAGCATTAGTGTAGGGGATGAAAGGCTTACTCCAATCAGGTTTAGCAAGAATTGGAGCTACAACAAGGGATTGCTTGAGCTCCTCAAAAGCTTTGAGAGCCTTCTTGTCCTCCAAAATCACCATGTAATCTACACCCTTCTTCATGTAGATGGTCAATGCATAAGCCTTGTTGGAAAATGAGAAGATGAACCTCCTATAGTATCCAACCATCCCCAAGAATTGGCATAACTTTGTCAAGCTTGAAGAGAATGGAAGGTTTGAGATTTTCCTCACCTTCTCAAGATCAACTACTATTCCATCCTTGGAGATGATGTGCCCCAAAAGTAGACCTTCTTTGCATCCAAAAATGCACTTCTATGGGTTGAGTGATGCATTTGCCTCATCCAAGCGTTGCAAGACCTTGATTAGGTGCTCAAACTGCTCCTCCTTGCTCCCATAGACACAAAAGTCATCAATGAAGTCTCTCACAAATTTCCCAATGAAAGGTTCAAATACCTTGTTCATGAACCGTTGGAATGTGGCTAGAGTATTGCAAAGCCCAAAAGGCATGACCTTGAAAGCATAAGTTCCCCAAGGTGTGGTGAATGTGGTGAGTTGTTGATGTTATGGTGCAATCTTGATTTGGTTATATCCACTATAACCATCTCCAAAATTGTACCTCTCATGACCTGCAACCTCCTCCAAGATCTCATCAATGAATGGAAATGGGTAGTAGTCCTTCTTGGTAATAGCATTGAGCTTCTTGTAATCCACATATACCCAAAGCTTACCATTCTTTTCCTTCACAATGACAATTGGAGACACCCATTCTGAATTCTCTACCTCAAAGATAAATCCAGCATCCTTGAGCTTATCAATCTCCTCCTTCAAAACCAAAGATATTGATGGGCTAATGCGATGTTTCTTTTGGTGGATTGGTCTTGCATGTGACTCCACATGTATCTTGTGCTCCTCCAAGGTGACTTCCTTCAAATCCTTATAACTGAAAGCAAAAACATGGATCAACTTGCGGAAAATCTCCTCAAATCTCACCTTCTCCTCCTTGGTAACATTTGGACCATACTTGAGGGTAGCTAACCTTCTCTCTACCTCCTCAAGTGTCAATGGTGATTTATTTGGGTCCTTCAAAACCTCTAGCTTAGGTGCAAAATCCATAGCACACAAAGGATACACATTTAAATTAGATTCAGATTCAGATTCATCCTCCTCTATGGAAGTCTCCTCCTCCATGCTTGTGTCCACACCTGAAGCTCCTTCTTCAGAATCTGATTCCCAATAACCAGAAGATGGTGTATCTAAATGTGAAGTGTTGGTGGTGTTAGTCACAAGAACTGTGACTCTGTGGTTTGAAGTCCCAATCCTCAAGTACCCTTTGTGCCATTGATCAGTTGTGCATGCTGCTCTCAACCATGGCCTCCTAAGAAGTAAGTCATAGTTTGAATCCTTCAAGACTTGGAAAGTCATGAGATTTTGAACTCCCTTTGATGCCAAAGATGAGCTTTCCTTCTTTGGGTGCTCTGAAGGGACCTGGTATACAGATTGATCTGACTAGCAATACACCAGTTTTCCGACGTCCTTATCGATATAGTGAGATGGAAAGAACATTGATTTAGAGCCGGAGTAGTGATCTTTTTGAGGCTGGTTTGATAGAGATTTCACATGGAGAATATGCATCAACGACAATGATGCCAACCAAGAAGGATATGCATGGCAACTACACAAATAGGAGGATGTGTGGAGATTACCATCCTATCAACCGACACACCAATGCTGATCAGTATGCCATGCCTACACCAAAGTAGATTTTGGATGCAATTGGGCATGCAAAGGTCTTCAGTACTTTGGATCTTCAAGTGGGATATCATCAATTGCCAATCAGAGAAGAGGATAATTCCAAGATAGCATTTTGTGCTATTGATCCTCACGGCAAGGATATGTTATATCAATGGAGGTTCTTGCATTTTGGGTTAAAGAACGTTCTTGCTGAGTTCCAGAGGGTCATGGATAGGATCCTAGCTGGATTGGATTTTGCTTGGTGCTACATTGATGACATTTTGGTCTATAGCACTATTATGGAGGAGCATGAGAGATAATTGTTGGAGGTGTTTGAGAGTTTGAGATCTCATGGACTCAAATAACATCTTAGGAAGTGTAGGTTCTTCCATGAGCAGGTTGAGTATTTGGGTCACACTATCTACCCTAGAGGACTTGGTGTTTAGCAGACCAAGGTGGAGGCTATTGCATGTATTCCTTGACCTACGGATGTGAGCCGAGTGTGAGCATTCCTTGGGTTGGCAAAATTCTATCGCCGTTATGTTAGAGGATTTAGTGCCATTGCCAAGGCCTTGATGAAGCTGACCAAGCTTACACAAGAGTGGTGTTGGGGAGATGAGCAAGAGAGAGCTTTCCTAGAGCTCAAGGAGAGGTTGACATCTGCTCCTATTTTGAGGAGACCAATCAGAGGATGACCATTTCATACTGATTGGAGTATGTTGGGACTTGGAGCGGTGCTCACCCAGCATGATGATGAGGGGAAGGAGTTTGTGGTGGCCCATGCTAGTCGCTCCAACAATTCAGCGGAGGCAAAGTATAGTTCATATGAGGGAGAGTGCTTGGCAACAATTTGGGCAGTAGCACATTTCTGATGTTACCTTTTTGGTAACCCTTTCACTCTCATCATTGATCATCAGCCACTAAAGTGGTTGATGGAGTCCAACAAGCTTTTAGGGAAGCTTGCACGATGGGCTTTGATTTTATAGGAGTATGATTTCACGGTTGTTCACAAACCTGGAGTGCAGACTGACATCTGCATCACAAACCGTGATGCAGATGGGTTGAGTAGAAACCCATGTCCCAGCCAGCAGGATCAGACCGGAGCATGTTGGCATGGTGAGACAGATGAGGAGATGGTGCCAAGTTGGCATGCATTGGCCTTTCTGTGTATATTTTCAGAGGCTTTGGTGGTATCTCTCTCAATGCATACAGGAGGAGTTATTGAGGTTATAGATCCAACGAGTGAAGATATTTGTATAGTTAAGCAAGACATTCATGATGATGTCTTAGTGATGGACTATCTTTGCACAAGTGTTGTGGGTGGCATAGTTGGGGCCAAGGAGAGAGACCGTGTTCTTCAGCAAGCCAGACGGTTTAGATTGGAGAGCAAACACCTTTTGTTTGTATGGGAGGATGGTAGAGTGCAAGTAGCACCACTTCCATCTCAGAGACCATAGTTGGTCCGTCATGCTCATGAGGAGCTAGGACATTTTGGAGTTAAGCGTATGTATAGCTTACTCTAGAGTCATTATTAGTGGCATAGTATGCAGACCAAGGTACATCAGTTTGTTGCTAGATGTGTGGTTTGTGACCAAGTTAGAGCATCTATCAATGCTCCTATGTCACAATTACACCCTTTACCTATCATGGGATTGGGTTACCGTTGGAGTTTGGACTTTGCTAGACCTTTACTGCTGACCATGAAACATCATTGGTATGTTTTGGTGATGGTGGAGCACTTCTCCAAGTGGATTGAGTTGGTGGCACTTCTTGACAAGTCTAGTGAAGGGACAGCTTACTTGTTCCTGGATCAAGTTCTTAGTCATTTTGGTGCACCTGTTGAGGTTTTGACTGATCAGGGTATAAAGTTCTTGGGGGAGTTTTAGATCTTGTATGAAAAGGCTTTGATTGATCATTGTACTACATCCCGAGATCACCCTGAGGCAAATGGCTTAGCAAAGAGAGTGGTTCATACAATGAAGAGAGGATAGCAAAAGTATGGTTTGTAGAGAGGCCACTTGGGAGATTGGGATCTCCAATTACCTTGGTTGGCCATGGGCTATTGGTTCAGCCGGCAAGCCTCCTTAGTATCCTTCTCTCTGTACTTTCTACTCTATGGATGAGATCTAGATTTACGTACAACCATTCGTCAAGATGCTACTATAGTTTTGGACTTGGATGGCCCAGATGTATGGATGAGCGCATGTTCTCAGCAGGCAGAGATCTTTTGGAGAGTGATGCCAATGGCCTTTGAGAACTTAGCAATTTATCAACATAAAGATACTTTACACTATGCTACCATTTGAGGAGGAGGTTATAGACCCTCGATCCGTCAATTTCATCTAGGCAACTATGTATATCTACAATAGATAGTACCGATGACACTTGATGTTTCAACTGGCCACACTATCTTGAGAGTGCGTGAGGTTTTGCCATCTAGAGTCCTTGTGTTAGAAGGATGTGATGGTGTTGTTTGGAAGGATCATGTGCGCAATTGTGCACCATGCCACCTCCCAAACATTGATGGTACTATGGACCCAAGCTTGGCACTTGTACATGTAGGCTTGAAGTGTATGTTATGGGGCTCTTTTGGTGGAGCTACTACTATGTTAGTGTGTGATAGTTGTTCAAGAGGATGGCATATGGCATGTATGACTCCTCCCCTCACAGTGGTTCCTCAGGGACAGTGGTTATATCCTAGATATACTTGACCTATAACTAGTTCATTCTTCATATGGTATATATTGCAGACAAGCGACTAACGATGGGGCTCCATAGCACCCAACTTCTTGATCTTTGCCCATCATAGGGTATACCATACTTAGAGTAGATGGCTATCTGGAGTTAAAGGGACCTAACCGCCAGCTAGGGAGGCAATTGTGGCACTTTAGAGCCTATGTATGACTTATGTGTGAGTTGGGCTTCTATAGTGCATGATGTTGAAAGTGATGTATGTTGTGTAGTGATGTATATACGCACGACAACTGTCACGCCATTTGTAGTGTCGCATCTAGATTGCTCGGACATTGGAGTTCGAGTGATAGTAGTTAGAGTTATTTCAGCAATTTCTCATAGACTACTTTCCGATGGTCAGATTTTGTGTTTGGGGTACTGACTTCATGGTGGGGCCCACCTTCACTTTGCACCATTTGCACCATCAAGTGTGCCATCAGCGGGACCATTAGGGTTTCAGTCCTAGCTCAAGTCCAGGGGTATACTTTTGAAGTGCAACTCCAGAGAGCTCACTTCTCTGATGTTGAGCCTTCAAGTTCCTAGCTATGGTGGATAGAGGCCGGCGAGCATCACCTGGATTCTCTTAGCTAGAGTGGGTGTGGCTTGATTGTAATCAGTGCCCAGTTGTCGGCAGTTTATAGAGTGACAGATCAAGTACTAATCTGAGTTGAGTTGAGTTGAGAGTGGTAAACAATCTGATTATTATGGCTCTTTAGAGCCTATGTATGACTTATGTGTGAGTTGGGCTTCTATAATGTATGATATTGACAGCGATGTATGTTGTGTAGCAAAGTATATACGCACAACATTGTCATCAACCACATGGTTAACTCACCAGATGCATCATGGTCAAAAATGATTACATGTCCATATTGTCAGGTGCACTCTTTAATTACTCTAAATATAAAATATCTCTTAGTCAATTTTGATAAGATCCCTAGTTGAAAATAAATTTTATCATTCAAATACAATTTATACTTCACAAGACACCTTCTCTTCACCTTATGCATTACTCTTAGTTCAAAGAAGGAAAGCTCATCTTTGGAGCAACTAGACCCTTGGAGCTTGTCCGTTAAAACTTGAGTGGAAAGATTTTGGTTTTGAATATTTTAGGACATTGATAGATAGCTTCTCCAAATATAAAATTCAATGTCTCCTCCATCATAAGAATGACTACTTTGACATGTTCAAAAGATTCATGTTTTTGCAAAACATCAAAGTAAACAAAATTTATGCATTTTGAGGGTTGACAAAGGAGGAGAATACTTGGGCAATGCATTTCATGCCTACTTGGAAGAGCATGATATACAATGTCTGCTTACCTCTTCCTATATGCCATAGTAAAATGACATTGTTGAGAGGACAAACAAGACTCTGTCGTGCGTATATACATCGCTACACAACATACATCGCTGTCAACATCATACACTATAAAAGCACAACTCACACATAAGTCATACATAGACTCTAAAGTGCCACAATAATCAGATTGCTTAACATTCTCAACTCAACTCAACTCAGATCAGTACTTGATCTGTCACTCTATAAACTGCCAACAACTGGGCACTGATTATAGTCAAGCCACACCCACTCAAGCATAGAGAATCCAGGTGACGCTCGCCGGCCTCTGTCCACCATAGCCAGGAACTCGAAGGCTCAACATCAGAGAAGTGAGCTCTCTGGAGCTCACTTCGAAACTATACCCCCTGGACTCGAGCTAGCCCTGAAACCCTAACGGTCCCGCTGACGGCACACTCGACGGTGCAAACGGTGCAAAGTGACGGTGGGCCCCACCGTGAAGTCAGTACCCCGAACACGAAATCTAACCGTCGGAAAGTAGACCCGGAGAAACAGCTAGAATAACTCTAACTACCATCACTGGAACTCCAGTGTCCGAGCATCTAGATGCGGAACTACAAATGGCGTGATAGCTGTCGTGCGTATATACATTGCTACACAACATACATCGCTGTCAACATCATACACTATAAAAGCACAACTCACACATAAGTCATACATAGACTCTAAAGTGCCACAATCGCCCCCCTAGCTGGTGGTTAGGTCCCTCTAACTCCAGATAGCCATCTACTCTAAGTATATGGTATACCCTCTAATGGGCAAAGATCAGGAGGCCGGGTGCTATGGAGCCCCATCGTTAGTCGCCTGTCTGCAATCTATACCATATAAAGAATGAACTAGCTATAGGTCAAGTACATCTAGGACATAACCACTGTCCCTGAGGAACCACCGTGAGGGGAGGAGTCATACATGCCATATGCCATCCTCTCGAACAGCTATCACACACTAACATAGTAGCAGCTCCACCAGAAGAGCCACATAACATACACCTCAAGCCTGCACGTACAAGTGCCAAGCTTGGGTCCATAGTACCATCAATGTTTGGGAGGTGGCATGGCGCACAATTGCGCACATGATCCTTCCAAACAACACCATCACGTCCTTCTAACACAAGGACTCCAGATGGCAAAACCTCGCGCACTCTCAAGATAGTGCGGCCTATAGAAACATCAAGTGTCGTCGGTGCTGTCTGCTGTAGATATACATAGTTGCCTGGATGAAATTGACGGATCGAGGGTCTATAACCTCCTCCTCAAATGGTAGCATAGCGTAAAGTATCTCTATGCTGAGCAATCGCCAAGTTCTCGAAGGCCATCGGCATCACTCTCTGAAAGATCTCTGCCCGCTGAGAACATGCGCTCATCCATACATTGGGGTCATCCAAGTCCAAAACTACAGTAGCATCTCGACGAATGGCTGCAGGTAAATCTGGATCTCGTCCATAGAGTAGAAAGTATGGAGAGAAGGATGCTAAGGAGGCTTGCCGGCTGAACCGATAGCCCATGGCCAACCAAGGTAACTGGAGATCCCAATCTCCCAAGTGGCCTCTCTGCAAACCATACTTTCGCAATCCTCTCTTCACCGTCTGAACCACTCTCTCTGCTAAGCCATCTGCCTCAGGGTGATCTCGGGATGTAGTACGATGATCAATCAAAGCCTTGTCACACAAGACCTGAAACTCTCCCAAGAACTCTATACCCTGATCAGTCAAAACCTCAGCTAGTGCACCAAAATGACTAAGAACTCGATCCAGGAACGAGTAAGCTGTCCCTTCACTAGACTTGTCAGGAAGTGCCACCAACTCAATCCACTTGGAGAAGTGCTCCACCATCACCAAAACATACCGATGATGTCTCACAGTCAGCGGTAAAGGTCCGGCGAAGTCCAAACTCCAACGGTAACCCAATCCCATGATAGGTAATGGGTGTAACTGTGGCGTAGGAGCATTGAATGATGCTCTAACTTGGTCACAAACCACACATCTGGCAACAAACTGCTGTACCTCGGTCTGCATACCGCGCCACCAATAATGACTCTGGAGTAAGCTATATGTACGCTTTACTCCAAAATGTCCTAGCTCCTCATGAGCATGACGGACCAACTGTGGTCTCTGTGATGGAAGTGGTACTACTCGCACTCTACCATCCTCCCATACATGCAAAAGGTGTCTACCCTCCAATCTGAACCGTCTGGCCTGCTGAAGAACACGGTCTCTCTCCTTGGCCCCAACTGTGCCACCCACAACACCAGTGCGAAGATAGTCCATCACTAAGACATCATCATGAATGTCTTGCTGAACTGTACCAATATCTTCACTCTCTGGATCTGTGACCTCAATAACTCCTCCTGTATGCGCTGAGAGAGATACCACCAATGTCTCTGCAAATATACACAGAAAGGCCGATGCATGCCAACCTGGCACCATCTTCTCATCTGTCTCACCATGCCAACGTGCTCCGGTCTGATCCTGCTGGCTGGGACATGGGTTTCTACTCAACCCATCTGCATCACGGTTCACCACTCCAGGTCTGTGAACAACCGTGAAATCATACTCCTATAAAATCAGAGCCCATCGTGCAAGCTTCCCTGAAAGCTTGTCGGACTCCATCAACCACTTCAGCGGCTGATGATCAGTGATGAGAGTGAAGGGGTTACCAAATAGGTAACATCGGAAATGTGCTACTGCCCAAACTGCTGCCAAGCACTCTCCCTCATATGAACTATACTTCGCCTCCGCTGAATTGTTGGAGCGACTAGCATAGGCCACCACAAACTCCTTCTCCTCATCATCATGTTGGGTGAGCACCGCTCCAAGCCCCAACATACTCCAATCAGTGTGAACCTGAAATGGTTGTCCTCTGATCGGTCTCCTCAAAATAGGAGCAGATGTCAACCTCTCCTTGAGCTCTACAAAAGCTCTCTCCTGCTCATCTCCCCAACACCACTCCTGTGTAAGCTTGGTCAGCTTCGTCAAGGCCTTGGCAATGGCACTAAATCCTCTAACATAGCGGCGATAGAAGTTTGCCAACCCAAGGAATGCTCGCACTCTGCTCACATCCGTAGGCCGAGGAATACGTGCAATAGCCTCCACCTTGGTCTGCTGAACACCAAGTCCTCCAGGGTAGATAGTGTGACCCAAATACTCAACCTGCTCATGGAAGAACCTACACTTCCCAGGATGTAATTTGAGTCCATGAGATCTCAACCTCTCAAACACCTCCAACAACTGTCTCTCATGCTCCTCCACAGTAGTGCTATACACCAAAATGTCATCAATATAGCACCGAGCAAAATCCAGTCCAGCTAGGATCCTATCCATGACCCTCTGGAACTCAGCAGGAGCATTCTTCAACCCAAATGGTAAGAATCTCCACTGATATAACACATCCTTGCCGTGAGGATCAATAGCCCAAAATGTTGTCTTGGACTTATCCTCCTCCCTGATCGGCAACTGATGATATCCCGCTCGAAGATCCAAAGTACTGAAGACCTTTGCATGCCCAATCGCATCAAAAATCTCCTCCGGTGTAGGCATGGCATACCGATCAGCCCTGGTCTGTCGGTTGATAGGACGGTAATCTCCACACATCCGCCTATCTGTATAGTTGCCATGCATATCCTTCTTGGCTGGCATCACTGTCGCTGATGCATACTCTCCATATGAAATCTCCACCAAACCAGCCTCAAAAAGGTCACTACTCCGGCTCTGAATCAATGTCCTCTCCATCTCACTATATCGATAAGGACGTCGGAAAACAGGTGTGTCGCTAGTCAGCTCAATCCGTATACCAGGTCCCTTCAGAGCACCCAAATCCTTCATACTGAAGGCAAAACAACTCGTGTGACTCCTCAAGAACCTCCAAACCCTCCGTCTTTCCTCTCCAGTAAGCTTGGGTCCAAGATCTGGCTCCCAAGTATCCTCTGTAACTGTAGTAGGAGTGGAAGACGTACTGACTGGCTGCTATACTGGGCCCTTGGGAGCAATGGTGTCATGCTCCCGACCACTAGAGGTCCCAACCTCTGTGTGAAAAACTCCCTCCACTCTGGCTGCAAGCTCCATACGTCCTCTGGCTGCATCCCATGTGGACCAAGGGTGTAATCCAAGTAGCCCACGCTCACCTGGATGGACTCCAAGTAGACCACTCTCCCTAGTAGCTACTGGATGTGTCCCAAGAATACCATGTCCACTCGGTCCATCGCCCCCAGCATGTGCCTGAATCATCTCGATAGGCACAGGGCTCACAAGTGTCCGAGTGGTGATGCCTATCAAGCGCATCCTACGCTGCTCTGCCAAACCAAGGCTCACAATCCAGGTCAAACAGTTCAGGTCTATAGCCTGACCTAACACCTGACGCCTAGATGCCTCTGACACTGCTGGAACAGCGGTAATACCGGTGCAAAAACCCATCGCCCGCTCTCTCTCATCAGCATTGGGCTCCACCAACTGCTATAACTGTGAGTCCCAAACAAGTCCAGGTCCTCCCTCTCAAAAAGCATGAGAGCCTGGGAAACTCATGAGTGTGGGAAATGCAGCTCTAGGCTGTCCAACTAGGTTCACCACTGCCATGGGTGACCTATCAGCCACTACCACTGTCTGAGACTGACGCCCAACATCCAAGATATCATCAACAAGAATGTGGTCCAGTCGCTGAATCCCATCATAAGCACGCTGTAGAACCTCTCTGGGTAAGAGGTTTGTCCACCAAAGACGAAGACGATGAGCCCGTGATCCCACTCTGGCTGCATCTAACAATACAGCAGGTCCCATCCATGAATGGACCTGATGTGTACTCGCCACCACTCTAGTGCGAGAATCACCCATCAATGGAACGTTCTCCAAAAGGTAAGCTGGAGAAATAGACTGATGAACCTGGAGATGTCGTAGTATCCGTAACATCTCCCAAAACACACCAGAACAAGGATCCTGAAGACCCAAACCGCGGCCCGCACGTGTATGTCCCTAACATGGCCATCCAGAAATCACCAAGTGAACAGGCCCATGTCTCTCTAGGTCATGCGCCCCCAGTAAGGAAATGTCTCCTGGTAAGGCCTTCTGGTAACCTCTGACTGCTGACATCGGTAATAACTCCAGATACCGATAGGCCAAGTGTGCCACATGATGTAGAGAGACTCGCCTAGCAGTCTCATCTCTCTCTACATACAAGTACCTCTGTACTCGGATACCCGCCTGTAATACTGCAGCTAGTCCGGTGCTGATCCCACCAAACAACTCCAATAGGCATATCCCCTCTACTGGATATTGCCAAGCAATGAGTGTGGTATCCAAAGGTGTCAAAGCAATCGCCTCTGGAGGCTCATCCTCACACTCATCCCCTGATGGTACGAAGGCTCCACTCCAAGCCTGCTGCACCAACTGATCTACATGCTGCTGCAATGCCTCCTCTGAACTCCACAATGGAACATCCAAGGTGGATGGAACAATCCCACTCGTACTCCATAGCCGACTGATCTCCTCTGGTATTGGAGTATCCTCTGCATGGGCGTTCCCCTCCAACAAGTCACCAGGCCAAGTAACTGCACCGCTGAAAGCCAAAACTGATGCTGCCATGGTCCCGGACTGTAGTGAGCCAAGACTACCACAAATGAAGCGTACTGGTAGGCGACATACCCGTCCCTCACCTGACTGCCAACCAGGTCTATAAGAAGCTGTCTCCTCCCAATAGTCAATACTGAAACCCATAGGGTATAACACTGCTCCCCCAACTAGCACATCATAGGACTCAGCTATCGTCGCAATAGCCTGAGCTCTCACCACCGAGCTATCAGTCGGATGACCAGGCTGAACCTGGACAACAAGCTCCCCACGTGTGATGTACTGTGTCAAACCACCACCAAGAGATGTCTGGATCTGAAATGGACACCTCTCCACATCGGTCTTCCGTAACTCCAGACCAACAACTGCAGCCTTCCCCAACATAAGGGGCTGCGCACCAGAGTCTAACAAGACTCTCTGTGGTGTATAGACCTTCCCTGAAGGTCCTACCAAACGAAAGATCCCCCTCTGGTTATCCAATAGGACAACACCAGGTGTAAACCGTGCTCTCTCAAAGGCCGGTCTAGCTGGCAACTCCTCCAGTCTAGCCGCTGCTGCCTGCCATAAACCACTGGTCGCTGAACGGATCCCATGCTCCTCAACCAAGTCAGCTCCACTACCAACCACCTCTGCTCTAGTAGTAGGAACTGCACCATCCCTACTCTCACACAACGTGGCAGCCAACCGGAACACTGGGGCTGGGTCCACTCCCAATGTAAACATGTCACTGGCTGAAAATAAAGGATGCCGCATAATCAGCTGAGCCGCCCCCAACATCATGCTAGACTCAGTCTGTGTAGTAACAGGTGGCTGACTAGCAGGTACTCCATCAAGTACTCCATCACCACCTACCACACCTGCACTGGGACGTCTAGGAGCCATGGATGTCGTCTGCAATGCCTCAGATAGCGTGAAAGATTGGGGAAGTCTGACCTGTCTCCCAACCTCTCCTCTCTGTGGGTCCAACTCCACTGATGCTCCTCTAGGCTCTGGAGCACGTACTGCACTCCTAGTCACTGCTGCAGATGCATCCACCTGTGCTGCTCCGCACATGAAGTCCAAAGCATCTCTATCACCAGCATATGAGGTGGAAGCCTCAGCACCCGAATCTGATCTCCTATGAGCAATAGCCATACTAGCCAATCTCTGCTCCAACTGCTCAATCCGAGTAGCCATAGCTGTGTCAGAAGTAAGGGCAGGTACTGCACCCCTACTAGGTGTAGATCCTCTACCACCACCTCTACCACCTCGTCCTCCATGAACTGGAGCTCCTCTACTACCTGCCATAGCAGCCCTACCACTCCGTAACTCCGGGTGTAGGTCAAAACACCGGTCACTAGTATGACCAAATCTATGGCAGTGCTCACATTGCCTCTGTGCTGGCTGTGATGCACCAGAGGTATCAGGTCCGCTGCCCTGAGTACACTCTCTCCTATGGTGAGGTCCACCACAAGTCCAACAAGCAACACCACCACTCACTGGCTGCTGCTGCCTCGAAAATGAGGGTAAGGGTCTAACTCCACTAGGCCCTCCACTCGCTCCATAGGATCTGGGCTGTCCACCCTGTCCTCGAAAACCAACTGGGCGTGGTGCACTCTGCTGCACTCTAGAAGAAGTCACAACCGTGGATGAGGTCTCTCTACCAAATCCAGATGTCACCACTCTCTCCTCCACCATGTTGAGCTCAATACGCTCAGCCAAACCAAAGACTACTGCCAAAGTGGGCGAAGTAGCCTGCAACAACGTAGCATCACGAACTCTACGTCGCAACTCCCTGTCCAGTATCCCATACCAAAACTGGACTGCCTGGGCCTCAGTAACTCCCTGAGTGAAACTGATCAGCTGCCTCATGCGAGTGCATGCCTCGCGTAGGCTCTCTCCAGCCTTCCGCTGGAACTCCTGCAAGCTCCTCAGCTTGTCAGTCCGCACTCCCTGGTAGTTCTGCCTCAAACATAGGAAGAACTCAACCATGGGGTTAAACCCCGGTACCACACCACCTCCTGCAGCGGTACCTCCACTCGTAGTAGCACTATCTCCAGCTAGTGCACCTCCACTAGCTCCACCAACACTACTCGAGCTAGAACTCGTAGGTACAGCCGACCTACTCCTGGCCACCGAACCTAAAGTGATGGAGACATAGTGTGGAGACCAATACTGTCTCCATAACTCAATCTCCTCCAAATGAGCTCTCCTGAACTCATGGTAGTCGTCCATCGGTGGACCCTCCAAGTGCTGAAACAACCCCTTCCATGCCATGAAGGGTGTGAACAAAGTCGGGTTCCGCATCTGCTGCAGATCACACCAACTATCAAACTCCTGGATGAAGTCATCCAACTCAATGGTACCCACTGTACCAGAGTAATGCCTAGGGCCTTTGGAGGCCCCATAAATCTCGTCCATGTCCCACAACAACGGTGCGGACACACCAAGTGCACTCTCAACTGAATCAGCTCTTGTGTCGAACTCCAACTCAGAGTCAATCTCCTCCCTCACTGGGACCTGAGATACAGGCTGATACCGAGCACCACTCCGAGTAAACCCACTGCGTACTGCAGGGCTAACTCCTCTGAAATCTCCAAAGAACTCCGTCGTGACAAAGTAACCACACTAACAAACCCGAACCACCAACTGCAACAGCAAGTCGCAACCGCAAGTGCCCCACCAAGTGCCAACACCACCGCGTGCCAACACCAACTAAAACACCACCCACTAATGTAACTCTAACCGAGATAACTACACTAGGGGAAGGGCAACCTGTAACCTGCCATCATAACACGCACTCTCACGGTCTGCAGGTCATCACTTCCTGCCTCACCGGAGAGAAACAAAGGTAGTCTGACTGGTCATCACTCCAGCCTCACCACCGAGAGCACACCAGAGCACCAACGCTCAAAAGTCAAGGCACCTCACACAAACGTGGTGCACAAACAGGAAGCAGAGAATGGAGGGGATCCAATCACAAGAAATCTAAACGAAAACCCTCCATCTCATAACACAACACGGGACTGACTCTGCCACCATTTGGCATTTGACATAAGAGTAGTTCGTATCTAAGTCCTAAGCTACCAGGATCACCAAGAATGGGATCAAAACTGCCTCTCCTAGGCAAAGCTACATGTGTATAGATAACAGTGGCACAGTCACTATGACAACAAGTGAGGGTGGACCAGTTGGCTAGGGCACCAGTCTAGGAACAAGAGATCTAGGGGTCAAACCCTGTTGCGCACAATCTAGCAAGAAAGGCAGATTTTGCCAACCAATGACCAAGATCTACACTAAACTAGCTAGCCTCACGCCAGCAAGCTGGCTTGCTGGCCCTTCTAGGCCTTCGTAGCCTCTCATAGCCCACAGCCCTATGCCTCGAAGCCTCGAAATGCCGAAATTCAGCCAAATGAGGCCTTTCTTGTTGCCACTTCGAACCTCCTCCAAAATTGGCGAAACTTCTCCAAATCTGCGAAACTCCTCCAAACTAGCGAAAGTTCTCCAAATCTGGCCAAACAGCGAAACTCCTCCAATTCTGGCCCAAAATCTGACGTAAAATCTGACGTAAACCCTAAAGATGGATGTCCGCCAAATCCCCCGCTAACTTTCCACTCGAGCCAAATTGACAAAACGGGTTTTTCCAAATCACAATTTCATGAGAAGAGCTTTCCAACTCCACCTTCCATTTCACTTTCTGAGCCCAACTCGCAGCAAATTGGTCCTGCCTTCACCTCCTGAGCTCAAAATCACAACACTACTCGAAAATTGCTCCTTCTTGGCTCAAAATTTGGCCAGCGCTTCCGCACACCGTCCGCCTAACTGCCAAATTTGCATCAACTACACGAGCTTTTGCACATTAGGGAAACACAGAACCTGAATCGAGCTACCACGATCCACCGAGCTTGGAGATACCACCAACACTCAACGTTCCTGCACCCGATTTCCCCCTGACTTCACTTCTCTGATGTAATCAGATTGCTTAACATTCTCAACTCAACTCAACTCAAATCAGTACTTGATCTGTCACTCTATAAACTGCCAACAACTGGGCACTGATTACAGTCAAGCCACACCCACTCAAGCATAGAGAATCCAGGTGACGCTCGCCGGCCTCTGTCCACCATAGCCAGGAACTCGAAGGCTCAACATCAGAGAAGTGAGCTCTCTGGAGCTCACTTCGAAACTATACCCCCTGGACTCGAGCTAGCCCTGAAACCCTAACGGTCCCACTGACGGCACACTCGACGGTGCAAACGGTGCAAAGTGACGGTGGGCCCCACCGTGAAGTCAGTACCCCGAACATGAAATCTAACCGTCGGAAAGTAGTCCCGGAGAAACAGCTAGAATAACTCTAACTATCATCACTGGAACTCCAGTGTCCGAGCATCTAGATGCGGAACTACAAATGGCGTGACAACTCTCTTTGATGCAACTTGCTACAAGTGGTTTGAAGGGAAACTTCCTAAACCATATAGGGGAGAGGCAATATTGTATGCCACTTAACTTCAAAATCGGTGTCCTACAAAGGCCATCCAAAAAGCCAAGATGCCATATGAACTGTGGACTATTTGTAAGCTGGACATTTCTCACTTGAGAATCTTTGGCTCTACATGTTTTACACAAATCCTAGAGGGACTGCAAGAAAAGCTAGATGAGAGATCCTTGGAGTGCTGCCTGCTTGGGTATGATGCTACATCTAAGGGCTACAAGGTCCAAAGGAAGCTCAAGGAGAAGTAGAGTAGAATGTGAACAAGAATAAACTCTTCTTCATTTATGAGAGTTATAGGTATTCACCATCAATGGGAGTCCCATTCAAGTGGTCAACTGCAACACCAATGTCACTCAACACCACCACAAAGTGAGACCATTATTGAGGAGACTCAATCACAAGAGGAACCATTTCATCCCCTATCAGACCATCTCCACCTCAAATACATCAACGTGCTAGATTGAAAAAAAAGTACATTTTGTGTGAAATCTTGCTAAAAGATATGATAGTTTGGTAGTCATCCCAAAGAAGTGCAACCCAAAAGGAAAGAGTGCTCTCTTTACCTCATTTGTTGAAGTTCCTTTGGAACTTGGACCTATGCAAAAGTAATAAGGAGCCCTAAAGCTAGTCAATGGCAGATTGCTATTGAAGATGAACTGAATTCCCATGCAGCAAATGGCACATGGACCTTTGTTGCCTTACCATTTGGATGCCATCCTATCACATGTAAATGGCTCTTTAAACTCAAACTTGAGCCAAATAGGACAGTTGAAAGATTCAAGGAAAACGCTTCAATCAAGTAGAATGCCTGGACTATATTGAGACCTACTTATCAGTGGTTTGCATTCATTCTATTTGCTTAATCCTAGCACTTGATGCACAATAAAATCCATTTTTCCACCAAATGGATATAAAAAATTGCATTTTTATGAGTCTCTCCTCCCAAGAAGGGACTCATATGTCATTTGAAGAAGATGTTATATAGCTTGAAACATTCTCCTTGCAAATGGTTTAAAGTCATTGATACCGTTCTTTTGGCAAGGAGTTTTACCAACTCCGAAGTTGATAAGCACGTGTGATATATGCATAGGGGCCAAGCATTTTCCATCTGGAGCTTTATATGGATGAAACATTATTGTATGCATCTACTATAACATATCAAGGGTAAGTTGAGTTCATAGTTTCAGAAAGATAGACTCGCAAGAGGTTCATCACCTAATCAACTTGCAAGTTACAAGAGACATCTAACATGGATGGTTGAGAATCTCTTAGCCCCTATACTTGTAGCATAAAGTGGTGCAATTTGGATTTCAAGACTACAGACCAATTTCTACACCTTGGCACCTTTACCAAGGTGTTTGTTGAAGATTGCTCAAAGACAATAGAAGAAAGAACAAAGTGCAATTCATTTCCCTATTCAAATGCAATGGGATCCCTAAATTGGGCATGCGTATGCTCAAGAACTGACTTGGAATTTATCTGAAGTGTGCTTGCACAATAGTGCATTTCAATAATAGCTTTTTGAAAAATTTATGGCATTGGATGGATACTTGCAAAAAGTTTAGACACAACTCATAAAAAAATGTGTAGAGAAAAGGAAATGCCCACAAAAATTTATGAGTATCTACCAACCTTATGGGACTATTTCCACTATCCCAATAGAACAATGGAAGTATAAAATCAGGGGAAAATCAGGTACAAGGCTCTAGCTTATAATAATGACAACATCTAATATAATTAATGGTAATCAAAGGAGGGACATGGCATGGTGTAATACCAAGAGCTAGCCATATGATCTAGATGTGAAATTTGGTTTGGTAACATCTAGAATGATATTATACATGATGGTCAAAATAGATCAGATATAATTATTACCAGAAGGGTACTTCTACTAATAGGGCAGAAAACCAAAATAGATTTGAAAACCTTAGAACTAATAGCTAGACATATGATTTGAAGGTGAGAATTGGGTTGGTAACATCTGGAAGGATGTTACACAGGATGGACTAAATAGATCAGAAAGAGGTATCAACAAAAGGGGACTTCTACTTATAGAGTTGGAACCAAAATATGCTTGAAATCTTTGAAGGCAATTTTGGAGGCCTAAACGGATGAATTAGGCCTTGAGAATTTGCATATGGCCCTCCCCCCCCCCCCCCCCCCCCCCCAAATAGAAGGAAGGGTGGCCTTCCTTCCCCCCTTGCTTTGTTTTGTTGAGAGCTTTCCAATAGTACCTCACCCATTGAGATTCTGAGATTCCTACAAGAAGATTCCCTAAAAGATTCCACCCGGTCAAAGCTTGTTTGACCAACCAGATAGGACCAAGACCAACATGTCACCCATCCAAGTAAGTAATCCAAGGGTGGAGCTTGCTGACATGTCACCTATCTATGTACCTAATCCTATGGTAGAGCTTCATTGGAGGAGATCCACTTTACCTATATAATAAAGAGAAGGTGCTCCTTTGGGGCATCGGAGTTTGAGTGTGAAAGTGTGTGTTTCTCATGGTGTGTTTCTCTTCAGGTCTCCTATCCTCAGAGTATTACACATGGCAAGAAGAAATCCTTCCTTGCTTGGTGCACAAAAAATTTGAATAATTGGCTAGCACTTCTTGAGCAAAATATTTGAACCATTGGCACAACACCACATGAGCAAAAAAATTTGAATGTCTGAACCATTGGCATAACAATACTTGAGCAAAAAATTTTGAATTGAAGAGTTATGAAAATGAAGAAATTGATTTAGTTTGGACTATAATTTTGGATTCCTTGATACTTTATAATTTTACTTGAAATGAGCGCAACCCACCTTAGTGAATGAACAAGAATAAGAGAATCTATGTTAGATTACAAGGGATGTTTTCTAGCAACAAGTCATGACCTTAAGAGACTTCTTCAAACTTCTAGTGCAAAGTAGAGATATTTAAACTTCCAATGCACTAGCATTTAGGGGAATGGTGAGTACATGGTGATGGGGAAGGTGGAGATATTAATTGTGCCAAAATTTGCTTTACAAGGAAATTTAGAGAGTTGGTTGGGTGCAAATATTGAGTGACGTCCATGGATAAGTCAATAGTTCCCTCTCTTGAAGAAAGTGTCAATCACTGTGATTTGGGTTCAAAAAGTGTAGAAGCAACTTTGTTCCTTCTGCAAGATTTGGTTTCAAAATCTTATGAATCTAGTTTGCCTCCTCTAGAACCAAATAATGTAGAAGTAATTCCATATCTCTTGCAAGATTTGGTTACAAAATATAGTGAATCTATTCCACCTCCTTTTCTTGAGAAATTCTAGGATTTTTTAAAGATGGAGTTGGTGGGACAATCATTGGGATAGTTGATAGGGCTTTCATCAACAAGCTCAAAACCAAAAGGTGCAGATGAAGATTGATTAGAATAGTCACTCACCATTATGGTTGGTTGTTGGACTATCTTGAAGACCTTGAACATTTCAAGCAAATACATGGAGTGGTCGTAAGAAACCAGTTCAGAAGTGTACCACTTTTAGTTACAAGGCTACTTATCTTGTGAAATATGGAAAGGATTTTCCTAGGTCCATGATTGGGGAGAGGCTATACCAAAATTGGGCTTGCTACATGGCCTCTTATAAACAAGTTCACACATGGAAAGACAAGTGTATGATGGAAGGACTCATAGAGAAGGAGTTGAAACAAGGATGGAGGACTATCAAGGATAAGTTGAATCATATATATCCACATTTTGCAAGAATGTGGCATTTCTATTTAGAACCTGCACACATATTTCTCCTCCGGTCATGGTGAGTTTAAGTGTAGAAAATGAATTTTTAGATATGGTAAGAGATGAAGAAGGTGGTTTGCAAGTTTCATGTGAGCAACCATGTGAAAAAGTAGTGGATGAAGAATTGTTTGAGCTAGGAACTTGATACCCACAAGCATGTACTAGACCAAGGTATAGTGTTCTTAACACCCAAGAGTCATTTCCTCCCATCCTAATTTCCTATGAGACCCATGAGTACCCTATGCTTGTGCATGAGGAGATTCAAATCCCATTGCCACATCAACCAACAACACTTGGCAAAGAAGAACCTTGGGCATTAGAAGGAGATTGAGAAGAAGAACTTTGAGCTTTAAAAGGAGACCAAGAGCTTAAAGGAGAGAAAGAGGATGACGAGGAAGGAGAAAGGGAAACTGAATCAAGAACAAAAAGGAAAGAATCTTGTAACAAGACACTCTCTTTGACTACGGTGGCTGCCTTTACTCAAGATTTTTCTAATATTTTTCAATTGAGGAGCACATCTTTGGAAGCAAAGGAGAGGTGTAGGTTGGCCAATAGTGCATGCGGTGTTGCGGGGATTGTAAGGTCTTGAGATTGCGTTGGGCATCTGGCTGCTTGTGCTTATGCTGGCTTGTTCATCATAAGCTCGACATTGGTTCTATTTTCAGCTTTGTGACAACAACTTCTCTTAGTAGACTTTTTGCTGCTGTTCTGCACCTAATATTCTTGAGTTGTCGTTCTAGACTATTTCTCACTCTAACCTTCTTAGGAAGGTGATTGGTTTTGCTGTAACATTAGGTCTGGCCAAGCATAGACTCAAGGATTTGAGGACTAGTCCATAGGTCATGCAACTGACTCAACTCCAGAATTTTGTTCCATGTCCTGTTTGAATTTTGCAGCCTAGCTAAATACCATGGTGTTCATTCCATTCTTATTACTGTTCTTATTTTGTACACACACATTCAATAATGGGAAATCACTTCTATCTTCACACCAAGTTTCAAAGCAGATTTGACTGCATAATGTTTGCATCTAAGCACATTGCCTAGTCAAGCATGTATAGAACACAAAGTCAACCTGATCTTAGCTCCTATCCCTTACAGTTTTTGGCTTCCTACTTGTAGTCTCCGCCTGAAGTCTCTAAAGTCTTCACTGCTTGGCAGAATTCCTTTGGTTTCTCCATCTTGTCATTGTGAGTCCATACGGTCTCCTTCTCGAGTATTCCTCTCCTCACACTCCAAATCCTGGCCTCCCTTGATCTTTTCTCTTGATTCTTCTCTTAACCTTCTGTCACTTGAAGCTCCTCCAAAACCTCTCTCTGTTCTCTTGAAACATTTCTTCTCAAAACCCCTCCGCCACTTCTCAAAACTCCTCTCCAGCCCTACTGATCCTCTAAAATCATTTCTTGCCAAGAACCTCTCTGTCAACCTTCAACTTCTTCTTGAAACTCCTCATTGTTCTCCTGCAAAACATTTCTCCTCAAAACCCCTCTGCCATTTCTTGAAACTCCTCTCCAGCCCTACTAATCTTCCAAAAACTCCCTATCATGAACCTCTCCACTCAAAGTTCCTCTCAAAACCTCACTGATCTCTCAAAATCATTTTCTGCCAAGAATCTTGGTCAACATCAATCCTCTCTCACTCAAAGCTTCTCCAGCCTTTCTAGTCTCCCGAAATACCTCCTGCATTTCTCTCCACTGTCCAGCCAAAGCACTTCTAAATTTCTCTTTTCCTGCTTACCCTATCTCAATTCAAAAATTCATGTACATTCATGTTTTCCTCTCCCACTATCCTACACAAAAGCACTTCTAAATTTCTGCTCTCCTGCACACCCCACCTCAACTCAAAAATTCATGCACATTCCTATTTTCCTCTCCCACTGTCTTGTACAAAAGAACTTTGAAAATTTTTGCTCTCCTACACACCCTATCTCAATTCAAAAATTCATGTACATTCTTGTTTTCCTCTCCCACTGTCCTGCACAAAAGCACTTCAAAAACTTCTGCTCTCTTGCACACCCTATCTCAATTCAAAATTTCATGCACAACCCTTCTTCCTTCTCCCACTGTCCTGCACAAGAGCACTTCCAAAATTTTCCCCTCTCATGCACACCCTGTCTCAATCCAAAAATTCCTGCATAGCTTTCTTTCTTTTCCCACTGTCTTGCACAAGAGTACTTCCAAAATTTTCCCTTCTCATGCACACCCTGTCTCAATTCAAAAATTCATGTACATTCTTGTTTTCCTCTCCCACTGTCCTGCACAAAAGCACTTCTAAAATTTCTTTCTCATGCACACCCCCAAGTTCCTCCCTGCAAAAATTCTATTGGAGCCCTCTCTCTCCAGCTTCTCCCTGCTAAAATTCCACTCTTGCAAACCTTCATAATCTCCCTTCACATTCTGCAAAATTTGTCTTCCTGCAGCCTCACCAAACCACTTCACCGTCCTGCAAAAATTTCTTTCTTGCACTCTCACCCAACACTTCACAGTCCTGCAAAAATTGCCTCTTGTAACCACTCACAACCCTTTCATTTTTCTTGCAAAATTTGTCTTCCTACGGCCTCACCAAACCACTTCACAGTCCTGCAAAAATTGCTTCTTGCAACCACTCACAACCCTTTGATTTTTCCTGCAAAATTTGTCTTCTTGCTGCCTCACCAAACCCCTTCACAGTCTTGTGAAAATTGCCTTCTTGCACCTCACCAAACCCCTTCACAGTCCTGCCCTTACATTTGATAAATCTCCCCTCTGTCCAAGCTTTCAACTCCTACATTTCTCCAGCCTTTACATTCCTGCGAAAATTTGCCTTCTTCCTATCCTGACAAAACCCCTCACATTCCTGAAAAAATTGCCTTCTTGTACCTCACCAAACCCCTTCACAGTCCTGCCCTTACATTAGATACATCTCCCCTCTGTCCAAGCTTTCAACTCATGCATTTCTCCAGCCTTTACATTCCAGCAAAATTTCTTCTTCTTGAACCTCACCAAAACCCCTTCACAATCCTCCCTTTACATTTGATACATCTCCCCTCTGTCCAAGCTTTCAACTCTTGCATTTCTCCAGCCTTTACATTCCTGCAAAAATTTTCCTTCTTGCTATCCTCACAAAACCCATCACATTCCTGCAAAATTGCCTTCCTGCACCTCACAAAACCCCTCACATTCTTGCAAAAATTGCCTTCTTGTACCTCACCAAACCCCTTCACATTCCTGCAAAAATTGCCTTCCTGCACCTTACAAAACCCCTCACATTCCTGCAAAAATTGCCTTCCTGTACCTCACCAAACCCCTTCACAGTCCTGCCCTTACGTTTGATACATCTCCCCTCTGTCCAAGCTTTCAACTCTTGCATGTCTCCAGCCTTTACATTCCTGCAAAATTTCTTCTTCTTGAACCTCACCAAAACCACTTCACAGTCCTCCCTTTAAATTCGATACATCTCCCTTCTGTCCAAGCTTTCAACTCCTGCATTTCTCCAGCCTTTACATTCTTGCAAAATTTCTTCTTCTTGCACCTCACCAAAACCACTTCCCAGTCCTGCAAAAATTTTGCCTTCTTGCTATCTTCACCCAAAAAAGACCCTTTCCAAATTCCACTTTCTTGGCAATCCCCCAAAATCCTTCTATGCCTCTCTCCTTCCCACCCGAACCTTCCCCTTCTGCCCAAAAAACCCCCCTCTCCAAGTCCTTTCATCCGAGAAAACCTCTCCTCCCGAGCTGAGTTCCTTCCATGTCCACTAACTTTTTCATGTTGTTATTCCCCAAACCTTTCATCGTCAAAACTCCTCTAAAGCCTCCCAAAGTATTTCCAACTCAAAAGACTCTTTTTTGCTCCTCCACTAAGGAAAATACTCTTCACTCCAATAACATAAAACAAAACCTAAGCTTGTGGAACCCAACATTATTTCTTGGCTCAAGCCAGATTAAAAGACTCCTCAAGCTAATAACACCATAACTTTCTCCGGGCTTCACAATAATATAGGAAATATCTCTCGTGGCAGGGTAGCATAAAACCACACCCAAGACATATTGACATAAATCCATGTTCCTTACAACAACTAGAAGAGAAAAAATTTATCACTCCAAAAGCCTCAAGGGTACACGTGGGCTATTTTCCCAACGACAGTGGGTGGTGGCAAGTATGGTTTGAATTTGTTCAAATAAGTATATTACACTTCACCTTTACTCTATTCAATTGGTGTTTTCTAGAGATCTACTTGATGTATATACCCTTCACTTGTTTATTTCGTACAAGAAGGAAAGTGCCACTCTTCCATCCATTCATATGTCACATCTAATGGATTTCAGTATTTGCTTACTTGAATGAGCATGAAATAGTGTCTTTGGATCTTTTGGTGTTCAAACTTGTCTAAGGCTACAAATGTATTCCAATTTCTTGAAGAATAGAATTTTGCTTTAATCATGGAATGGATAAGAAGGTTTAGGTTATCTATTCACTATTTAGAACCATTTATATTTGGGTTTCATCCCAATTTCATGGTGAGTGTGGCAAAGATTTGCTCGGGCAAGAGGGTTTTGCTGCAGGTACATTAGGGGTTTGCCTTGGTTGAGTGGGTTTTGCTATGAGTATGTTAGAGGTTTTCCCTAATAGATTGGGTTTTGCTATGGTATCAAGAGACTTTCTCCATGTTGGTAAGATTTTGTTGGGGTTTTTCTTAGTTTGTTAGGGTTTTGCCACACTTTGTAAGGTGAAAGATAAAGTTAGGGATAAGTAGGTTGTCTTTATGTCTTTAGAAATATGCAAGTATCTTGTTGGGATAAAATGACTCACTTGTACACCATATTGGAGGTTCTACTAGTAGCCCAATATAGCTATTTTTTGTTGTCATAAAAAATGTTCCAAACACATATTCAATTCTTTTCTATTATCAAAGAAAATGGTTCAAACACACTTTCAAATTTGGGCTTTACTAGAGCAGGAAAGTCTCATAAGACGTCAATAGATATGGATGTAGCAAGAGACTTGCAAGACTCATAATCTTGATTAGTAGAAGATGTGAACATAGAGGAGTCACATGATATCTATTTTGACAATATGTGACATTTATATTATGCTTATCTATATGTTCATGTTAGCAAATAGTCCAATAGTCAACAAAGAGTTTAGGGGTGTATATAAGTGTACACCAATGGTATCTTCAATACTTATATGAATGCACACAAGTATCATGCTACTCAAATCTCTAACTCCTCATGAAATGGGAGGAGGAGGAGAGTTGGAGGAGTGTACTTTGTCCTCTCCACCCTTCAAGAAGAAAGATTCAGGTAGAAGATGATATAGTCTAATGTGCTCTAATGTTGCATCCATGAGCCTAATGAGTTGTCTCCTTATCAACATAAGACTATACCAAAAAAGATCCTATTTCATATCATGAAGAGTTGGGTGGGGGGGGGGGGAGGTCCTAAATTCAGATGGAAAACCTTGGTAAGGGTATACACTATAATCTAATAGACAACTTGAAGTCCACTCCTTAGTGAGAAAGTTAATAGATGATCTCAAATCTACTCTATATCTTGTCAAAAGAGCTATCAAGTGGTGACATGACAATGAAGTTGAATCTGATGCTCTAGAATAGAAGGAGTAAATGGATGGAGATGTATGCTACCATGGGGATGGTTCCTACAATAGGTAAAAATGCTAAATCAACTATCAATATACCTCTTAAACATAGACCCAATGCAATACATGCACTATAAAGCCAGTCTATGTACTCTCTATAGCTGCTTCTATACTTTTCCATGTCATCAAGTAAGCCCATAAGACAAGTACTATCATGTACACCCTTTGGTAAAAACCCATGGCTCCACATGTCCCTCAAAATATGCACAGCCACATATATTGTGCTATCAATCCAAATGACAACCTCAAACTCTAAGATACAAAATTCCATATAATCTCTAACTTTGGGATAGAGGATGTATGTAAAGGAACTCCATGGTCTATAAATGGTCCATCCACAATAAGCTACCATGGAGGACCGCTGACATGCAAGACAATTGCTATCTCACATGATATCTACCAAACAACCAATATCTAGTACCAAAATCTTCCTCCTCTCATGAGAGTAGATGAAGTGAAAAATAAATTGTATGGTAAAGCTCATCCTTTGTCTAAGCATTAAAAGTCTAGAAAGCTCACATGTGAAAATCATACTCTTTTATTCTAGCCACTCAATCTCCTCTAAGATATCTCTAAAATTTGGTGGGTGTGCAAGATCATCTAACACTTAGGGCTTCCATGGTACAATATTCCCATCATTAGTCATCACGCTTGGCTCTCCCCTAGGAATTCCAGACATATGAGACTTTTTCTTATATCCTATGATTGTACCATACCCTTATCCCCATATGTGTGTCTAAGTCTCTACATGCACCACTATATCTACAAGGGAACTCCTAGTCCACACCTCCTCTTGTGATCTCTCCAATGCAAAAGTAACCTCATCTAATTATGCTTGCATCCTACCTATCTTGGCCTGGGCTCTCTCCACTCTTTTCATAGCAACCACAAATTCTTGTCTATAAAAGTCCTCATGCCTCTCATAACCATCTGCCATCAACTCTCTTTGAGCTAGAATCACATCTAAGTGAGCAATTCTAAAACTCTCTCCTATCAAAAGAGCACTAATAAAACTCTCTCTCTCTCCACCAAAGAGTGCTCTCTCACATGTAAATCCCCAAGACCATGCTCCTCTTACAAAAGGGCTCTCTCTTTCCAACACTAAACTCTCCTTCTCCTCCCAACTTGCTACTCTAGCACATGATGATACTAGTATTGATACTCTATTGATACTATTGACTCTCTATTGATACTAGTACCTAATCCACTTGTCCTGGCGGTCTACCTTGTGCCAAACCACCTCCAAAGCAATGTCATATAATACATTGTCCTCTCACATGAACACACCCTCTATGAGAATATAATTGAGAAACTGACTAACATATAACACCTTGAAGCAATGGCCATTTGGGTGATTGAATCTTCTTATCCACAAAGGCCAAACTTTGCACTAATTGCTTGTAACATGAACTTGGTCCAATTGTAATCATCACCTGCTTGATGTAGCTTCACTCTAGACATCTCTAACTTGGACTTCACATTCAAAATGAGATATACATGCACCACCTTTGGCCTTTGGCTTGGGATGAGAAGAGCTCCCATCATATGGCAGAAAGGATGCCATGCTTTATACACACATAATTGTGCTAGATACTTGCATGCAATGTGATCTCTAAGTGGAAACAAGTCTTGTAACCGATAATAAGGTACTATCTTTTTGGTGCCACATGTCCCAAGTGGCAAAGCAAATGCTTCACAAATCACCTCCAAACCAAGGTGAAAGGCCTCCAATCAATCATCTTAGTGTGTGTTCCTTACCCATGAATGTGCAAATTTGGTGCACAAACAAATCTGCAATCCAAGAAATATCTCAAAGTAAAATTCTTCACAAATGCTCAAAGCAAATTCTGCACAAATGCTCAAAGAAAATTCTTGCATACAAATTATTTTTTCTCAATTTCAAAAATTAATCCAAAGAATAGATAATGAAGTTGGGTTCATAATGAAGGCAAATTCACTACAATCCAAAAAAGTGGAAAGTCCAAAGTCAAATGTTGCCACAATTCTGCTCAGGTTTTTCCATGATACCATTGAGGAGCTACCATTATTTTGTGGTTTTTCCTTTGCATAATCTGGATTTTGCTAAGGTTCCGCTGTAGGACACAATATAGCAAAGAAAACCTATGGTTTTGCTGGTGCTAGTGTTGGATTTTGCTAGGATTTTGTTGCATTTTTGTTACTAGTTAGGGGTTCACTATAGTTCCACTAGGGTTTTTGACTATTCATCATTTAAGAATATTTGAGACTATTTTTGTTCATGACTATTTGAGTTTGGGACATTTTGAGGTTGAACAAGATAGGGAACATGAAATTCAACATGAGATTCAGGAAAATAGAATATATGGGTTTGTAACTTAGGTGAGAGAAAGGGTAATGAAGCCCAATTGCCACCTTTAATCCCAATTTGTCCAAATCAAATTCATGAATTCCATCCACCAAATACCGGATATGCTCTTTATCCATCCATGCCCATCATATGAATTTCATACTCTTGGGTATCAAGTGATGGCAGATCAACCAATTTCCCTCATGGAAATCTTCCATGTTAGGCATGTCCCAAATTTTTCATAATCAAGTATATCCATTTTTTTGTCAAGTTTCCTCTCGAGTTTTGGTGTGGCCTTTGGGTTTCTTCTTGACTTTTGGTGTGGCCTTGGGGTTTTTGGTTTAGACATCTTCCACCTTCAAAAACTTCCTTGTCCTATAAACTCTCCTAAATCTTCTCTCTCCTTTTGGTCCTTGTTCACTTATCTTATTAACTATCTAGTCTCTTCTCTCTCACTCCTGGTCTTGTCTACTCTCTCTCTCTTGATTCTTCTTCCAAACCTTTGCAATCCTTCTCTCTCCCTCCTAAGTTTTGAAGAGAATCTTTCTCTTCTTTGAAAATCTTTCAATTATGCTTTCTCTCCTAGTCTTTCAAAACCTTTTCAACCCTTCTCCCTCCCTCCCAAGTTTAAGAAAATATTTTCCTTCTTTGAAACTGGTCCCATCTTCTTTCTATCTCTCGGTCCTTCTTCAAAACCTTTTCAACCCTTCTCTCCCCCAAGTTTTGAAGAAGTGTCATGTTTTCTCTTTCACTCCTGGTCCTTTTCAAAATGGTCTTGTCTTTGCTCTCCCTCCCAATTATTTTCTGAAACAATTTGAAATTGGTCTTTACTCTTTCATTCTTGCGTTCTCTTTGCAGATTCTAAACACAATTTCTCTAATGCAGTGAGATCTCTCCCTCCCAAAAAATTGACTAACTCTCTCTCTCAATTATTTGATACAAGTTTGCCAATCACTTCTCTCTTTGATAAGTGTATCTCTCCTTTCCCTTTTCAATTCTCAAATCTCCCCATGCCTAGATTTCTCTCTCCAAAATATCACCTTGCTTGAATTCACAATACATGTCACCCTCCTTGATATCAAAAACCCTTTGGGCCTTCCTATCTTCTTTCTCCTTAAGACCTCTCTTCTGAAAATGTAATTTTTGTTTCATGTGGTGTTTTATGAATTTAGAACTTGTTCTCACACTTTGACCAAAAAAAAAGTTGCTTCAAAAATGGCTCTTCCTCTTCCATATAGTAGGCACCCTTCCCTATAGCAACAAGCTCCTCCATAGAGCAAAGACCTTTTGGAATCTCACAACAACTCCTCCCTACAACAACATCCCATCCCATCTCAGAACTTTTCTTCCTCATTTAAAATGGATATTGGTGCAAGGGAGTTTACAATTTTGCAAAGGCAATATGACTTCTTACAATGAACTTCTACATATTCTAGTAACTTTATATGAGAGCTATGGATTTTGTTCTAAATTGTGAGATTTGTTAAGATATAAATGTATGATCTGTTAATATATATATCAGGGAAAATATTAATTAATTAATTAATTAAAAAATTATAATGCACTCATTGAACACATAAAGGAAATATATAATCAGGACTTTACTTGTATTGGAATTATATAAGCATGATTTAAGTCATATCTTGCCTTGGGAATAGATGGCTACAAATCAATACAGTATATCACCAAGACTTAGTTCATACCTTTGGACTATATAAATTTCACTCGACTCAATATGTCAAATATATCAACGGGACTTAACTCATATCTTGCACATGGAATACAAGTCAACTGAAAATGGATATATCCATTAAAGCTGGACTTAAATCATATTTTGCAGGAGAAATATATAAATAAAACTCAACTCACCATAGACATATCTAACCTAGACTCAAATTACCATGTCACGGAGAATATATAACCAGAAAATACCTCAGAAATATATAAACCTGGGCTTAAATCATACCTTGCACAACACATGTGTAAACCAAAACTTAACTCACTAATATTATTTCTTATTAAAACAACCATATGTAAACATAAAGTCAATATTTGAAACCTGCATCTATCTATAACCTTTCCAAGGATAAGCATATGCCATTTCTCATTTTTGAACACCAGACATTCTTTGCTTTCAATTTGAAACAAGGATAATCATAGAAGATCCATAATAACTTCCAAATGAAAGATCATTTTATTAAGATGCTTAAGAACCAAACTTGGCAATTGAAAGCAAGACATGTGTTCACAACAAAAGACCTTTTTTCTTTGATACCATGGGTGTATCCCACAGATTGATGTTTTCCTTCCATTGCTTGATTTATCAACTCTTCCATTTCTTCCCAAGTGTCCTATCTATTGATAGAAAAGGTGTGCAAAATAACACATATGCTGATCCATCACAAAAATATTGATTTATTTATCTTGCTTTTCAACTGAACTGAGACTTCTCAGGGTGAATGCAATCTACTCTTTAGAATTCTTCAATTGTGCTCATTAATGACTTGTGTCCTAGCTACACATTTGTTAAAATCTATTATGTCTTGAGTTTATTGTACTTTAAATGAAGGTACTAGATGGCTCATAGGGACATAACCCAAATTACCAATTAGATATTGGTGGTGTTTGAAAGAATTACTATCTCTTCATATATTCAATTTTATGCACAATGCAAACTCTTTTAGACAAGTTTTGTCATGATAAGAGCATGGCATCCTTATAAATTTACAAAAAAACCTATAATTACCACCATAAATATACAAAATACATAGGTTGAGAAATTTGCATAGTCATAAAACTCTAATAAGAAAAATTGAAAGCAACCTCTCTCTCAAATAATGTGTTGGAGGTATCCGGCCTCTCTCTAAAAAATCAAAACAAGGTAAGAAATGAACTGAAATGGAAATGGTAAGAAATTTGCTTGCATGCATCAAACCATTGGAGACAACCTCTCTATGATATTCCTCTCTATGATGTGATATCAAGCTTTTGTCATAACTTTCAATATAACCAAATTCTATATGAACAAAGATAACCTCAAGGAACAAAGATAAATTTCTTACCAAAATGTCAAAAAGCAAAGAAACATAAAAAATTTCTTACTCAAGGAGAACTGAATTATTCTTCTCATATTGTCATAAATAATTTGTCCATTGAAGAGTAGGAGACTTTCCAACTACAGTATTTTTTTCCATCAATTCTAGGGGGTTGGGTCAATGGGAAGAGAGTCCCATCCACCAATCCCATGCACGCAAGAAAACCTTTTAATCCAATAACCTTTGATGTCCTCTCTCTCTCTTCCTCATTAGGCCAAACAAACTATTTCTCAAGATTTGCAAGAATTGCCATGATAACTCTACCTATGAATGGAGTAGTAGATCTAGAACTAATGCCCACATATTAGGCCCTTTGCTATGCAAGCACCATTCCCATTGTGTCCAAATCTATCTAAATGCAATGGTGAGTTGGATCCACATGGGGCTGTTTCTCCCCAACTTACTCTCCACAAAAATTGTATGATCTCTTATGAGCTCAAGTAAAATTAATGTCCATTCTTATCATTGTTTAAATAGAAGGGATCCCAAGTTTTAAACAACAAAGAAAAACATTCACTTTGCTTGCAAATGTAACTTTGATCTCCCGAGTACTGCACAAAATGTGAAAAATGCCACCATTTTAAAAGTGATTTCCTCTCCTCAATGCAAAAATCATCTGAACCACATTTGGATTTGTCCATCCACTCATCTGCATCCCAAAACTTCCTCTTAGTTTTGTTATCATACTCAAGCTGCTCATCATCAAACTCACTGCTCCTACATACAACTTTTTAATCTCATTTGTCAACTCAATGAGCAAACTAATGAAGGGCATGGTGATGTACCATTTCTGCTCAAAGCACCACAATAGTCTCAAGTGCACCCACAATCTCTCAAGATATTTCTCCTTGTCTCTACCTTCCATGCATCTACAATCTCTTGAGAGATCTACGTCTCTTTCTCTACAGATCTATCTCCTTGCACCCCCACCCTATCCCACAAAAATCTATCCCACTATGCTAGAACTTCCATCTTCAAAATTCTTCTTGTGCTTCTCAAAATGCCTCTTGCAAGTATGCAATCTCAATTTGACAAGTCACATTCTATTTTCAAATTGTCCCCATTGCTTCTCAAAAGTTTGTTTCTCACTCTATCTTGAAAGTTTGTTCCTCACTCCCTCTATCATGAAAACTCAACTGCTATTCAAATCCTCTCTTAGGCAAGCTTGACCCTATTCAATGCTATTTCAAGTCTTCTCCTTGTCTCCAGTCTAGCGCTCTTTCTCCAAGATTCAAAATACATGACAATTCAAAACAAATCCACATTTTTGTTTTAAAAAAATAACCTTGATTATTAAAGTGCCTGATTAGTACCAACCGCCTGATTTATTAAAGTGCCTAATTATTACATACATACTCTGATAAATTTTTATAGGAGACATTCATTCTCCATAAACGTCCACATGCAACAATTAATATTTTACGTCTACATGTAAGGACTTGTAAAAATTCCAAGTACCCTCCTCTTTGCTACCTGCACAAATTTCATATGATACTTATTAGAATTTTTACAGGTGGTACAAAGGTTATCATTGAAACATCCCAATATATGCATGATCCAGGTGGAGCACACATTCAAGTATGTAAGCATACATGTATGTGAATTGCACAACAGATTTTTATATTTAGTGCAAATGTGCTAGTGTCCCCAAACCATTATACGGTTTCTTTGATGCATACGGGGCTGGTGAGATAGATGAGTGCCACTCAACATCCAGTTACCGCTTCATCTTGTCCCAAGGAGAGGTGAGCCGGGGATCTCCACATCAAAAGTCATCTGCTCCGTCTAGTACAAAGTTGGAATATATAGCCATGACGAAGGCTGCTTCAAAGGCAATTTGGTTAAGAAATCTTCTACATGATCTGAAACATACTTCACCCTCATCCAATGCTATTTGGTGTGACAATCAGTCATCTATTGCTTTGGTAGATTCTGCTAGATTCCATGCTAGAACCAAGCACATCGCTGTGCATTAAATTTTTATTAAGCAATTAGCTGCAGAACAAAAAATCTCATTTCAGTATTGTACAACTTCTGGAAATGAGAGCAGATATGTTCACCAAGGGGCTCTCAGGACCTAAATTGGCCAGTCATCTGTCTATGCTTGGTCAATTTGGAGGTGGTTTTTACTTAAAAGGGAGTGTAGGAACGTGGTTTCCACACAAAGATAAGTTTCACCCCTCTAAGCCCTCTACTGTTCACATTCTAACATTATGTATCTTACTTCCCAATTGCACACAGACAACAACTTCTGTAACTCAGACATTACACGACGCAAAGAGTTCATGCAGTATTATACATTCTACCACTATCAGTGCATTGTGCATACTACCTGTATGCTTCACCTGAGTACTTTCAGGTACTCAAGTGAAGTGTACATTAAGACATACTCAGCTTTTATATGGGTTCTGTTCCATGCGTCCAGCTCCGGCAATCTCAAATCACAAGGCATTAAATAGATTGGTTCCCTTCCTTAGGCAAAAAAGTTGATTGATGTGTCCTAAATCTGGGAAATAGAATATGTGTGGTACGAGGCACTTGGGCACTGTGCTTTTAATTGAACTTCCAACGAAATCTCAAACTTCCACCAGGTTAGTCAAAGGGCTCATACAGCCATTTTGCATGCCCACGTTGTTTATAGTTCTCTTCTCTTTACTTGATGAGTTGAAGTTACTTCTGCGTCAGAAAAGTTATCATCTCTAAATTGCTGTTCCTTGAGACCATTCTATGTTGAATGTCTGTGGTTCTGTTTGGATGTGAAAGAGAACATCGGAGGAGTGAAAGAGAACATCGGAGGAGCGACATCGAAGTATAAATGCCTAAAAGGTAGCAAGCTATCTCGACAAAGAGGAAGTCTGCATCCCCTATATGTTTAGTCAAGATTACTTGTTGCATTTGCATGAATAAGTGTGTTTTGTTCAGCTTCATTCGCAATACACTTCCTGTCGTTATAAGTCGATGTGCTGTTTAGATTTTCGGTCAGGATAGGGTAGCCTAGCTAAGTTTCCATGTCTTCATGGCTTCCTACATCAGTTAATAAGTTGCATTTTAGGTAGGTTTTCGTGGCTTCTTGGATATCATATGTTTGTGTAGAAGCATCTACCCCCTGTTTTCGAAGCATTGTCAACAGAACAGATTATTATGTTACTGATTCTAAGTCAAATGTTCAATTTAAAGTCCAAGTCACATAATTGGATGAAATATTAATTGGTCTTAACGCAATTGTACACCTTTGGTTCGGTTTCTTGCTGGTTACGGAGAACCTGTACCGACTCTTGAAAGTGTATACGCATTGATGAACTTCAAGTTGTTACTTCTCGGTAGAGTCAAGAAAGGCGACCATGTACAACACGTGAAGGATCGGAAGACCCATCAAGCAATACAACGGAGAGACAAAAGAGGTAAAATGGGGCTAGGCGCCAATAGTATTGATATGAGAAATCTGCCCTACCACACCTAAGAGATCCGAGCAATGCAAGTCATAAGGTCAATTAACTATTGGAACATCCAAAGGAGCATCATCGAGTGTGATTGCTCTCCTAGGGATTGCACCAGTCAATGCTCTCTTCAGAGCAATGGACATGTTGTTTAAAGTATGTTACAAAGTATGAGAGTGAGAGTGGTACCCTGATACCTAATATGATAAGCTCTTGCACACTCCTTGAAAAGCGTGCACAATGCTCCATATAACTCCCACGCTAGAGGAACAATGAGGTGACCTTGTTGCATACCCTTATACTTGGAGACCTTGCGTGTTGCTACTCTGCTTGCTGCCCATCTAGGAGGATGAGCAATCACTCCCTCCAAAACTGCATCATGCTTAGGATCTATAACCAAAACCATCTACCACTATCACCTGATCATCTTGAAACAAGTATCAATCTGCTCTAACATGTATCAATTGCAAAGCATACAAACTTTCCCTCCAAGCAAGGTATCCACTCTCTTGTGCCATAGCAAACACTATATCCCTAATAGCATCATGGGTAGCTGTCCTTTGTCCTCCAAAAGAACACCATGTCATATGGACCACAGTTGCATTTAGTGTAGAACCACACTCACAAGTGAGTAACAAAGATGCAAACAGATGGACCAAACCTAGGCAGAATCTCATCGCTAGAGAGAAAGTGGTTGGTGCGAGTCGGAATCCCTAATGCACGGTCAAGCTAGGATCCAAGAGCCTGCACCCTTGCCAGAGAAGAGCAAAGACATGCTCTAGTGGCTCAAGGAATGGACAAGTCAACTAAGAGAATGTAGCAACTATGTCGTGTATGCTGACATGGTCACTAGATGCGGTACTTGTTGGAGTAAAAGATAGTTCATCTTGCACGCCATACACTTGAGGTCACAAAAATCCATGATATGATGTCTAAAGGGCTACAAAACACTAGGAAAATTTGCCATTCCCTATTCATTCTAAAGAATATATGTCCTAAGAGCTGCCAATATTCTGCCAACTTGTTGTAGATGATTGCCATATCGATATTTGGACATTTAGCTCGAGTGGCTACAACTCGGAGGCAATCTTTAGATACGCCGCGACTGCTCCAAGGACCCCTCAAGTCTCAAATAGTTTCCACATGGGAATATGAACATGTTATTGCAGGAGTGCTCTTCGACGTTTGCGTGTGGTGTATTCACTCGGAAAACATCGATATGGTGTCTTTACGTAAAGCCAAGCTACCCAAGGACATTCCAGTCAAAATAAAAGTCTTGCAATGCATTAGTGAAATACCAAAGGAAGACCTAACAAGCACTTGTATTCAATTTTAGGTACAAACAACCGATCAGCCACAGACCGAGATCCAATAAACCTAAGCGCAAGACAATCTAAATTGGGTTTAAGCGCAAAACCACAGTCTGTTGATCAGAATTTCCTACTAGTGTTCTTGAATAGAGGAAAACAACTATGTTGTGCGTATATACATTGCTACACAACATACATTGTTGTCAACATCATACACTATAGAAGCACAACTCATACATAAGTCATACATAGACTCTAAAGTGCCACAATTAATCAGATTGTTTACAACTCTCAAATTCAACTAGGATCAGTATGTGATCTGTCTCTCTATAAACTGCCAACAATTGGGCACTGATTACAGTCAAGCCACACCCACTCTAGCTAAGAGAATCCAAGTGACGCTCGCCGGCCTCTGTCCACCATAGCTAAGAACTCGAAGGCTTAACATCAGAGAAGTGAGCTCCCTAGAGCTGCACTTTGAAAGTATACCCCCTGGACTCGAGCTAGGTCTGAAATCCTAATGGTCCCACTGACGGCACACTTGACGGTGCAAACGGTGCAAAGTGACAATGGGCCCCACCGTGAAGTCAATACCCCAACACAAAATCTGACCGTCGGAAAGTAATCTCTGAGAAACTGCTGAGATAACTCTAACTACTGTCACTTAGACTCCAGCGTCCGAGCAATCTAGATGCAACACTACAAATAGCGTGACAACTAACCAAAACAAAACGATCAATATATCTTCCTTCTTGCATTTCATCTCTCCTCGTTCCTACACTTCTTGCTTGTCCTACTAGATCTGAAATGGGATAACTCACAAGAAGCTGACAAGAAGAACAAGAGTTGAAATCACTAATAAGAAAAGCTATCAATATCTCTTATAGAAAAAGTTGTCAGTACCTTAAATTTTGTAAAAGGAATGAATTCACATAAAGAGGGATTGTAGAAGTTTGCACCGAATTGAAAAAAGAAAAGAGACAAGAGAATGAATTGTGCTCAACAAAAGAGGAAATAGAATGAATCAGCTCGCAAGAAGGTGATATACGTGCAAGAGTAGAATGCATCCACTAGGGGAAAATAAAGAAAATGAATTTTACTCAATAGTAAGGAAAATAATTTACGTTGGTCGGGGAAATAAAGAAAATGAATTTTACTCAATAGTAAGGAAAATAATTTACGTTGATGCAAGAACTGAACACTCCCACAGAAAATGAGAGAAAAAATCATCCGCAAAATAGACATATATAAGTTGACATTTGAATTAATACAAATAGAAATAATATTTTTATTGAAGTTTATGGAATATAAATTTTAGATTAATTAATAAAATTATCCTTAATATTACTAATAACACGTTATGGAAATCCCGCAGCCCAAAAATCACATAAAAAGACCTCGAAATCACCCTGTAAAATTTGATGGCTATGGGCATCAACTGTAAGAGAAAACACATCTCCCCATTACATCTCGAAGCCATTCCAGTGAAATCCTATAGCCATTCGGTCAAACCCAATAAAACTTTGTATGGAATCTTTACGGGATGTAAGAAACCAATATTGGAAATCCTTTTATTGCTCTTAAGCATGAGTTTCCGTAGGTATATATCGGCAATGGAGGCTCCTGTTCGCATCCTTCTTGTTTTCCTATATTACTATGTTTCTTAGAAGATCTTTATCATGAAGATTGAGAGAAAGTGATCGCGTGTGATAACAAGAAGGATAAGAAGACCGAGACCCATCAAATGGAATCAAACCCTAATACTAATAGTATGGGTAAGAGGAATCTACTCTATCACACTAAAGATATTTGAACTATGCGATATTTGAACAAGTCGTATGGTCTATACAGCATGAGATTATGCACTAACCTTTTTTAGTTTGTTTACTGCTGTGTGGTTAGTAAACATTATTTTCTTTGGTACGGGGCTTTGCCCTTTCCCGGAGGCTTTCTACTTTTCTTTTTGTTTTTGGCTTTTTGTTTTTGTTACCTTGTATTCTCTTTTCTCCTTCAGGTATATTACGTTTGGTTAGTTATCATGCTCTTCTTTAATGAGGGGCTTTGTACTTTTCCGAGGATCTTGTGCCTTTAACTTCTTTCCATACTTTTATACTTTACATTCTTCTTTTTTCGTTAAGAGTATACTACGGTTGCCAAGCCCTATAGCATGTTGACTAACCAGTCAACATGATATGAGGCTTGGCATATTTTCCACGAACCTTAGTGCTCTTATTATTTTTACATTTTCTTGTTTTATGTTTTTTAATTTTTCCTTCTGGATGTACTATTTGACTCAGATTTTCTTTTCGTAATTGAACCAATGCTATATTGCACCATTTTCCCCGGACAGGGGAAAAAGATTGAAGCCTCTAATTGCCCAATTCGTCTGAAACTACATCACACATTCGAATAGCCAGAACACGCTGTCATGACGTGGATTCCATTCCAACGGGCGGCGGAGTTGGTCGACCATCAGTGAGAGGTTTGGCAGTGAAGTCCTGAGAGCGGGCACCGGGCCGTTCCAGTACGCGTTAGATAATGGAGCTAGACGATCAAAACGTATGGAATGATTGCTCAGCAAATTCTTTGCCTCAGGAAGTGAGAAGTATTGAGCAAATTAGCAAGAAATCAACGTTAAGCTGTGGCTACGGTTTCAACTCCTGTAGAAACTAAAAACCCATCAAGAAAAGGATTACAATGCAGACTCTTGTGAAACTCTAAGTGTTCACAATGTGCACTAAGTCTTCCGAATTGTTCATCAATACGATTCTTGTACGGCCGTGGACAATCGAATGACAAGGCTTAAAGGTGTCCATTTTGTGTATCATATTAGAAGCTGTAAAAATGTTGCAAATCGTGACTATTCTAGCCGGCTTCCTAATTCAAATTCATGACTCACTGTATGCGGAACTTCTCTCCTTTTGACAATAACTAACGGTATTCCAATCCTTGGTACGTCTCAAAGACCGTCTGCTTGAGCCCTCAAAATGTCGTAACTTCAATTACGATGGATTAATCTTTTCAACACCCCTCGGTCGCCCAGGTTTGCATTTTGGCAGTAGATCCACACAAGGGTTCTCGTAATGGATCCATTACAGATGAAGCTAAGGAGAAACATTGTACCAGATGATATGATGGTAAAGACATGGACCACAGATGTTCTCTGGCAGACATTATCAGCCTTACATTCCTCCAATCTTTCCCACGAGTTGGTTTGAATCCTCTCTCCGTCTACTGCACAGCACGGGGTTCTTCGGAAACAACCAAACCCGGTAATTACGGGTAACCGTGCGCCACGATCTTCTTCGCCAAATTCTTTTTATCGTTTGGCAGGTTCCGGTGCCCTCATTAAGACCACGACTCGGGTAGAAATTCACTCAAGTTCCCGGAGTACGACACAAAGGGTAAAGATTGGGACATCGTTTCTTATACAGTAGTTCCTACTGCAGGACCGCGATAATTTGACGAAGATCTCGAGCAAGTGACGTAAGCCAAATCGATCAAATTACTGTAAGCTTCGTCTTTTGATAAGTCAACGTTTACGTTGTGTCAATCTGATTGGGGGAGTTTATCGAAGGAGTCAGCCGGCCCCACTGATCCATAAGATTTTCCAAGACGTGTACTGTCCATGCCAAACACTCGACCCATTCGAACCTGTCTATCTGAGAAACGAACCGGATCAGATGTTACTGTGGAGCTTCGTCGTCAGTATCTGCATCACTACAAGTTAGAACTGCTTTCCAGAAGCAAAGGCGTTGCCGGTGGCCGTTGACAAGTTTCTCCACGTCGAATCAACTCTGTATATATGTTCGCTTTACGCTCTACGTCCTATGTTTGGAAACTAGACCAGTCCATGTTTGATTGAATACAATCCACAATAATTGATATCGATAGATTGTGGTCTCTAACTTTGGCTTGTACTTGTTTCACTTACCGGAAAGTTAATCTTTTGGGTAGAGGAAGTGGCCCTCGATCTTGCCATATAAAAGTTCGTAGTCCCTGCTCGGAGAAGTCAGCCCGTGGCACAACCGTCATTCGATATCTGACTCAATCAAGGAATTGAACAAGCGTCTTGACGAACTGAAACGTCTAGAGGAATGAGTCTACTGTTAAGGTAAAATTGTAGGTCGACTGATTGAGCCTGTTACGAGCTGATGCAAGGACTAGTTTCAAGCAAGATGATCGATGGGCAAATTCTGATAGAACGTTTCTGATTTGCACTCACTATGAATGTGTTTGTTTTGCTGGCAGTGGCCGGAGCACAGACTTCACAATGATCCGCATTGCTTCTATTCTCTTGGTTATCCAGTTTGTTTTCCTCTTGGGCGTCCAGACTTCTAACGCGTTGAAGTACAAAGACTTCAATGAAAGAGGTCAGTATGAGCTTCAACCCGATACTACGCTCAAATTATATCTATCCACACATGTCGTGTTTATTGGACCGAATTCCAGGGCTTGCTCTCACAATTGTAGATGGTTCTCCAGGAAGCGTGAAGAACGCCTGGCCAGAGTTTGCTGGTGGAAATGTGGACGAGGTTGTTAAGGCAATTGAATCTCAGGGAGTAAGAGTCCGCACTGAAGCGCCCCGTGATGGCGGTTCTCCCCCATTTGATGGTGGGAAACCTGAAGATGTTTGGGTATACACAGATGGGAATGATCGCGTTGTGGGCATTCCTCAACGAGGCCCATATCACTTCAACCGTACGTTTTCTTACCAATGAATTCTGATCTTGAAGGACCTGCTTTCAATTGTGTGTTGTCATAGGGTGATGCAGCTGCCGGTGAGAGTTTCAACGTGCTTGACATATATCATTGCATCCTAATCGACAGTAGTTGTCATTTCCGGGTTGAATATTCAAGTTTCATCTACACTCACAGGTTGCAAAGAGCAGTAATGTCAGATTACGGAAAGCACAAGCAACGATAAAGACTAGAAATAAATTATTTATAATAATATTATCAACACAAGTAAGTACACAAGTTTCCTAATGCTCACTCTTTATGAGCGAAAGTTTGCGAATCTTCTTGAGGAAACTGCTTGGAACACAAGGGTTAGTATTTAGAAGTCCTCAAAATTATGTCTGGGATTGGCATCTTGAAATATGGTAGCAGATTAGAAGCCATGAAAAGATTATGCCTTACAAGCAAAATCTTTCCTGCTCAGGTGTGAACCCTGGATGGAGAGAACTTGTGGGTATAGCCTTCCAGAAGGCTATCGAAGCAATTACAGCTGAACAGCTTGGTGTGACGGTGGTATACGGACCTAAAGGATTTCCTCGTACCAAGGACTACAGATTGGATCGTGTGTTTCTGGATGTGGACAAATTGGGAAATGTGGCTGTGACTCCTAAACTTGGTTAAGTAGTATACATTAGTGACTCAAAGGACATCTCTGTTTACATGTAACATGGCCCATTTGGCCATTCTGATGATATCGTACTGTATATATATCATCATCAGATGAAACTTGCACTGTAGCCAGATATTCCTCATCTGATTCAATAAATCTGGCTTATGTATCTCGTATAAGTATCCCAGAGGGCTGGATACTGCTCGTACCCACAAAATGCCTTTCATGTTTATTTCCTTGTTTCCAAACTGGTTCTGGGTCAAGAGTATGCACTGCTCGTCAAGTGACAGAATACTAAATGGAATTGAACAAGCATCAGGTTGAATACTATTTTCTTCGTTATTTAACATAGCAAAAGACTAAGGATTAGGATTTTGGTGACCTCCGAATTTGGTTCGACGAGAATCTCAATAGTCCGTTCAAAATTTGCGCCATAAACGGGCTATCTACCTAAAATCACTCATACATGGGTTTCTCAACATTTGGATCGTAAAGTTGTTTCGAAGAAGAGTGTGATAGGGCAAACACTCTAAACTTACTCCAAATAAGTTTAGCTAAAGCAGCAAAACGCATTGTATTGGGTAAAATAATGAACTAAATAGAATCTGCATCTTAGCCCTTTCCAAATAATCATGAAATAACAACGATCTAAATCAGAAGCTTTGGATTTTGTAGAAAAACAGAAGCCCAAATCTCGGTGTAAAGTCAATTACTCAACGAGTCCTCACATAAACTCGGAAATATAACAGCAATATTGCTTTTGTAAAAGATCACAAATCGTCACAGAAATTTACCTCCTTGATAATGGATTTCTATACCAGTGTTTGCTACCTTAAAATATCGATAAAAATAACTACATGCTATTTATGGGAAGATTAATCACTTTTTAGCAAGTATTATAAAGGAGTTCATAAAAGTTTTACCGACTAGCCATAAATTATAGACAACCTTTGAAGATCACCTGTACAGAATCCGTAAACATGAATCAAGATAAATAGGTGTAAAATTAGAATTCAAGTTAAGAGGGAATGTTATGTTGGAATTTCACTTACTTGCTCCTTGCAATTATTTTCAGTGAGTTAATCTTCACTTTTTTCTCCTTTTCTGTATTAATGATGGCATTCTTAATATCTATCTTCAAAAACTTGAGGCAATCTAAAGTTCTGTAATAAAAGATGGTGGAACGCTACAAGTGATGACAAAAAGTGGCAAGGAGTTCAAAGCTTCAATTCATGAAGAAATTTTGAGGAAAAATCACTGATGTGGTCGATGAAGATTAGGATATTGATGCGAGGAAGTGAGTTAAAAGAGGATAATACTCATGTGATTTAATGTATTTTTTAATGGTGGGATTTGATAAAGATGGGATTATTCATTATCACAATCTATATTTCAATACAACTTATACTTTGTTGAAAAATATTTTAGAGATTTGAATCCAAGAGTGCTTTGAGACAACTCAAAAAGGATGAAAATCCTTTCATGTATTGGTGGATTTTACACAGACTATCCAACTAAAGGTATTCAAGATTCAGATGTTGAAGAATAAAGAATCCCTTACAAAATGAAATTTGAAATGGATCTTGAAATATTTAAATACCATGAATATGAAGCATATGTAGTTGGCGATTTCAATTTATGGGGACTTAATGCTGGTTCTAAGGTTTATTTGACCAAATCTAGTACTCCTAGGAAATTCTATGCGATCTTTTAGGCAAAGTAAAATCGCTTGACATAGAGGAAAGAGCTATGAGTTTCACCTCAATTCCTTTAACTTAAGTCACTAGAGTCGTAGTACGGGTGGATGGATCTTGTTTGTTTTTGGTCCAAAGACTTATATTGGCAAGGAAACTCGTTTCCATAGGAAAGAATATTTAATCAAGAAATTTCTAAGAGATTGTGGAGTAATCAGCAACAAAACTTACTTCCATAGAAAAATTATATAATGTACAATATATATTAAGAAAATATATGAATATGTATATAATTTTTCTATTATATTGACATGATGTACTTTATATTGAAAGACCAAACCTGAGGACTTTTAGGGTTAGGAGAATTATGCTTGAATTATAACTTAACAAAATTATATATAAGTGCAAGAGCAACTAAATTTTCACAACAAAAAAAATCTAGGTCCTTTGCATTGGTGCCATTCAACTCTTAAATCCCTACTAGAATAAGCCTCATTCATGATGTACGTGGCGGAAATTCCATTTTTTGGAGTGTGTCCCCCTGTTGTCCGTCATCCCATTCTATGTTCGTCCATTGTTCTTGTCCCCAAACATAGCTACTACTACTAGAAATTGCATGCATGAGAGTGGGGAGATGGGAGAGGAGAAGGAGAGATGTGAGAAGATATATCTATAATTTCCGAGTACTCTCTAGCATATAGCACTTGAGTGAATAGTCTATTCTCTTCTTTTTTCAATTTTGGTTCCATTGGTACCTAGATTGAAGACTACGGAGAATTGAGTAGAAAGTTATGAGAATTTTTAGCTTTTTTAGGTTTTAGATTGATCATTACACATTGAGAGTGATGGGTTGGGAATTTTCATTTGTAATCTCTTGGTTTTCATGATTAAAGTCCAGAATTTAGCTTGAAAATTCTGGAGATGGAAATTAAAATTTATGAGAGTTTATAGTTTTTAGGGTTTTGAGAGATTGTTTTCTTATGTAATTTGGGATGTGAGGGGTTGTGGTTTTGCAGATATGAGGAGATATGGAGAGAAGCATCATGTGTTACTATCATTATTCTTGTGCTAGCCATGGCTTCACCTTTCCATGTGGGGTCGCCTAGAGCGGCTCAAGATACACCATGCCCGGTGTGTCACCAACACTTTACCTTGCAAGGGGTAAAGACCCATGTGGGAAGGATGTACAAGGACAATGATTGGACCACTTGGGATGCCCACGTGAGACCACATTGACAGAAGTGACACTCAAGATTATACATGCTTCTTCTATCCCTTTGTTGATTGTTCCAAGGATACCAATCAAGTCGTGGGAATGGTTAGCTTCTCAAGCGGGTTTCATTTTGGGGTTATTTGAGACTAGTTTTCCATGTCCACGTCTATTCCTAGGCTACCCCGCACACTCCATGATGAGGCTAGATAGGATTTTTGCCTACCACTTGATTGTTTGGCACATGATTCCTTGGACGAGTTAGCATGGTTCTTATTCCTCTTACTCCCTTGATGGTATCTTTGTTATGCTAGAGGAGGACGTATGGGGCATAGAGAGGTAGCTGCTGGATTGTATTGATTCCAAGTGGAGGATTGGGTGGCCCTTCAAGAGGAGTCTATTAGGGCTACATGATTTAGGAGACAAGCATCACCACAAGATACCACAAAGCCCACTCAATTACGATGGTGTAGGACATTGTGTTAGGCGGGAGAGTTTAGTAGAGTAGCACAAGTGCTATACCCTTTGTCTATGGTGAGTCATACTGATGAGACTATCTCTTCCCTACGCTCACTACATCCTATAGAAGTAGAGGGACTACCACTAGAGGTCTTAGATTATTAGCTTGCACAACCTGTATGTCTTAATAGGTCATTGTTTGCACAAGCATTGTGCACTACTCCTTGCCTTTCCTCAAGGGGCTTGTAAGGGATGGTTTTTGAGCACCTCAGGGATTGTTTTAAGGCAGATGATCCTTCTAGTGGTTTTACCAAGTTGCTTTAGGTGGTTGTTGTAGTAGTGAGAGGAGACATTCCTATGTCTATTAGTCAGGTGTTAGGTGCTAGTCGACTTCTTGCAATGGAGAAGGATATAGGGGGCATTAGACCAATTGTTATTGGAGAGATCTTTTTGTTTTTGGTTAGTCGTACCATTGTCCTTCAACATCATTCTCACTTTTGATAGCATCTTAGTCCACATCAGTTTGGAGTGGCTACACTTGGAGGATGTGAGGCTATATCTCCAAGCATTAGAGCATTCTTAGATATCCATCTGGAGTGGTTCATCTTATAGGTGGATGTTGAGAACGCTTAATCGCATCTCATAGGCATCCATCTTTAGAGAGCTTAGGGTGGCTAGTGGATCCTTTGCAAGTCTCATTCCTTTGGTGAGGTCTTTTTATGGCTCTTGTGCTTCCCTTTACTACCAGCACAATGGTTCACAAGAGGGAGTCATCGTCTTGGAGTCAATTGTTGGTACATGTCATGTAGATCCTTTGGGGGACCCTTACTTACCATGGATCACTTTAGAGCTCTCTTATCTACTACTTTGGCCATGCCATGTTGTGTATTTTCCTCCTTGGCAGATGATACACACATTGTGTGCTCTATATATCAGATTAGACAGACCTTTGACTACTTGACTACCAAGCTACATCTAGTAAGCTTGAAAGTCAAGGTGTCAAACTGCAGGGCATGGCCCCCTTTAGGTATAAGGTCCCAACCTTGAGCTTCTAGAGGGATGTATCACATCCACAAATGGACTTCATGTTCTTGGAGTGCCAATAGGATCGGAGGATTTTGTCACACGCTTCTTAGATGTTGCCCTTGCAGAGGCTATTCTCCATGTGGATGACCTTCCATTACTAGGAGATCCACAAGTGGCATTTGGTTTACTCTCCTCCAATATTGCTCGTCAACCATCCTACCTCATTTGTGTAGTTCCCCCCTCACCGTCCTTCCTATCACATTTGAGAGCATTTGATAGGAGGATTATGGGAATCGTTGGTGATATTATTGGACCAAGGACATTTGAGTGTGTGACAAGGGATTTGGCACGTAGACAGACGGCTCTACCAATCTCATATAGAGGAGTTAGCTTGCTATATATGGAGGAGATGACACCTATATGGTTTTTGGGTAGTTGGGCCCTCTTGGCACCCCTACTTTCCTCTTGTTTTGTGCTTGTTGGTAGGCTGGTTTTGGAGACTTATGTGATAGAGGTGGAAAAAGGATCCTTTTTTGTCTAGATTTTATTTTGGCTAACAAGAGATAGTCTATCTCTATGGGCATGAAAGGATTTTCCACCTTTTGCTTCACTATTGTCAAATTCAACTAGAGGTTTACAACCTTCCTTGATGGAGCAAAAGTGTGATCATATGCTATATTCTCTCTTAGTCAACTCATCCATTCCTCAAGCTACTAGAGCACATATGTGCTCTTGCTCTGGCAAGGATGCAAGGTCTTGGATCCTAGCTTGATTGTGCATTAGGGCATTCCAACTTGCATCAACTACTTTCTCTACAACGATGAGGTTTCACCTAGGTTTGGTCCACCCATATGCATCTTTATTACTCACTTGTGAGTGTGGTTCTATACTAGATGCAATAACAGTCCACATGACATGGTGTCCTTTTGGAGGAGAGAGGATAGCTACCCATGATGCTATTAGGGACATAGTGTTTGCTATGGCACAAGAGAGTAGATACTTGGCTTGGAGGGAGCGTTTGTATGCTTTGCAAATGACACATGTCAAGATAGACTTATATTTGGTTTAAGATGATCAGGTGCCAATAGTGGATGTCATGGTTATAGACCCTATATGGGATACAATTTTGGAGGGAGTGATTAATTCATCCACTTGGATGGGCGGTGAGTGCAGCAACAGGTGACAAGGTCTCCAAGTATAGGTGCATGCAACGAGTTCACCTCTTTTTTCCTCTAGCCTTGGAGTTATATGGAGTGATGGACACGACATTTGACACATTTGTTAGGAGTGCATGAGAGCTTATCATGTTAGGTACCAAGGAATACCACTCTCACTCTCATGCTTTGTAGCATATTTTAGACAGCATGTGTCCATTGCTCTATAGAGGGCAGTTGCTGGTGCAATCCATAGGAAGAAAATCACATTAGGTGATGTTTCTTTGGATGCTCTAATTGTGTGTAGACCGTACAACTTGCATAGATCAGATATCTTAGGTGCAGTAGGGCATATTTCTCATATAGAATCTATTGGGACTCAGTCCCATTTTACCTTTTTTATCTCTCCTTTGTATGGCTTGGTGAGGTCTTCCTATCCTTCATTTTTTCTATGCGGTCACTTTCTACTCTAACATAGCTCTGTTCATCATTCTCAGCCTAGAAATAGCGCCATCTGCTAATGCAAACTACTTACTTCTTCTTAAAGAATGTCAAATTTGAAGCTGCCATGGTTACTCAAAATTTATGAATTCTACAAGACTTTAAAATATTGAAGGATACCTCCAAGAAAATTGTGAAAATGTCCTTTAAGGTTTTATTTGGGAAGGTTTTACTTAGGAAGCCTCTACACAAGAAGGATGACTAGATAGGAGAACAAGAATGTTCACTAAGAATTGTTGGCAAGGAAGTACAATGGGATCTTACAAGCTTCTTTTCTAGAGAGAAAAATACGATCATATGAGAAGGAATGCCAAGGCAAGAGAATGGGAACATATCCTCCATGAAAAGTCAAGAGTTTATGATACATCCCTGCAAATTTTTCATCAGGGAAGTACAATCATATCTTCTTGGAAGAGAGTCATGCATTTGAACCAAATTCATCTCCATGCATACTTTAGTCCAAATTAGTAAAAATGCCTAATTAGATGATGTAATTATATTCTTGTGCAAAATTTTGTAGTTATTTAGTCCAACCACATGACTCTACTCCAAGATCTACCCCAAATTAGATGATAAAACAAAGTTTAAAATAGCTTAGATTTGGAAAAAGAAACATCCACCATCACGTACTTAGTACCTATACATTTTAAGTCCATAATGATTGTATTGTAAATTTCATTGGAGTGCCACCAACTCAAAAAAATTAGACTCAAACTCCACCATAACCAAAACATATTGGTAATATCTCATAGTCAACAATAAAGACCAAACAAAGTCCAAACTCCAACAAGAACCTAGATCCATGATAGGTAGTGGGTGTAATTGTGGCATAAGGGCATTAAACAATGCTTTAAATTGAACAAAAACCACAAATATAGTTACAAGCTCTTGCACATAAGTTTTCATATTGTGCCACCAATTATGACTCTTAAGTAAGATATAATTCCACTTCACTTCAAAATGTCCTAGCTCCTCATGAATATACAAAGCCAACAATAATTACTCTTAAGTAAACTATAGTCCACTCCACTTTAATATTTCTTAGCCCTCATGAACATGTGATACAAATTGAGGTCTATAACATATAGAATTGTATGTATGTTATATTAAGATATTGAAATTAATTGAAAACTATTATTTATATGGAGTTTAACCTAGCTTTATATTAACCATGATAACATTAATATGACCATATTTTATAAGAAATTAAAATTTTGAGCAGAACCCTAGAAATTTTTTGAGCAGAACCCTTATAGGTTTTACTCATCATCCTTTTATTTACAACTATGTTTCTCTCATTGAGTTATCTAGTGAGTAATGGTTCTAGTCTTAGAAGTACTTTGGAGCATTAGTATTGGAATAGTGTGATTGAGTTTTATTCTTGCCTTCTTAGTCCACGGAGCGTTACTTTAATAGCCTAAAAAATTCATCCTGAGTGAGAGTTAAGTAGGCTCATGTCTTTGGTTGTTTTACCAAGACCTCTCTAAAAGGCAAGAGAATTTTGTATGTACAATTTTGTATTAGATAAAAAGATTTTATAAGATCTCACTTGGAGAAAACATTAGGAAAGGGAGGTACTTAACTCATGTTAGCAAAATTAGACCTAATTTTATACCTTACAGTTCATTGTGATATTTTTGAAGTCATATTGTACATCTTGTACACATGAGAGAACTTCGAGAGATTACATGAGGTGCATCATATGTTTTATAGATTATTTGATTTGGAAAAAAATTTCAAATTAGAGAGAAGTACTTGAGATTTTCATAGATAATTGACCAATATGTCCTCCAATTGGTACACATGGAATTCTAGTGAAAGTTACTACAAACATTGCTAAAGTATTTAGAAGATAATAGGGTAAATTGCTCCTAAAAACCATATGCTTTGTGAAATTTTGTATAGATTTCATCATTTTTTCAATTTAGGTTGGATTGACTTGACAATGCCCAAGCCAATTCATAAATAAATAATCTTTCTTTTGGCACCAAAATTATGGACAAATAAATTTTTTACATACATTTTTGACCTTAGAATTGAGGGGGAGGGTTTTGAGACCAAATCTAGAATAAAGTGTGCTAAAATATGAGGTGCTCATACCAAATGGCTCAATAAAAAGAGTTGAAAACTTTTGACCTTAGAATTGAAGGGAGGTGGTTTTAAGACCAAATCTAGGACAAAGTGTGCTAAAAAATGAGGTGCTCATACCAAATGGCTCAATAAAAAGAGTTTAAAACTTTTACATGAAAATGCACTAACTTGTTACTTATGTGTGAAACATTTCAAAGGAATAAAAGTAATCATTTGGGATCAATGATTGACATTATGAGAAGAGGTCTATTCAAGAGAGTTGAGTTCTCAAGCATTAGAAGTTGTAGAACAACCAAAAGCATATTTGAGTATGTAGACTAATCTTTGGAGCATGGAGAGCCTTCAAGTGTGGGATTAAGGTTATGTAAGGTTCTCCAAGAGGTTGAAGTGAAAATAATGACTAATTCAAAGAAATGAGAGTTTAGATTAGACTTTGAAGAGAGTCTTGAGAAGACTCAAAAACCTTTCTCACTTATGAGAAAAAATTGATTCTCAGTGCTTTCTATGCATATAGAATAGATATAAGGCCAAATCATGTCCATTGAACTTGAAGAGAAAGAGATTCAGTGGAAGGAAAGGCTTACTTGACTTGGGATTGCATGTTGGACTTCTTTATCAAGATTAGGACAAAGGAAGGAGTTGTATGAGGTTTATAGAGTGGATGGATTTTTAGAGAACCATAAGTGTAATGGAGCAATAATACATTTAGAAGCTTTGGTGATAGATCTTAGAGAGATTCATAATATTTTCATGGAGAAACTACCTTCATTTGATAGTTCTCAAGGTTAGTGATAGAGATAATCTTTCAATTGATGTATAAACTATTCATGAAGGTTCACTCAATATACATTCTTGTTTTGATTGTGAAATTGCAATCTTGGAACAACTTGAAAATTTTGTATTATTGGTTCTATTCTCAAATGGATTTAAACATGTTTTTACTCTATTATAGCATGAGAGATAATTTACAAATTGAATAAAGAGACAAGAAAGGTAGTGAGAGGTTAAGTTAGGGGAACTTTCCATTTTCTTTGGCAAGGATGGAGAAGATGCAAAGGTCTTTGTGAGAGACTTCAAGAGAGCTTGCACAAGCAAAAATGAGAGGAGGAAAATGAATTGGTCTCATCTTTACCTTCTTTGAAGATGTAGATCTTATGTAGTATGAGCCAAAATCCAAGAAGAAGTTAGGGAAAATCACCAAAAGAAGTCTTAGGAGAGTTTTAATATAACACCTATTGATAAGTTTCTTCTTACCCAAATTCCACTTGTCATGGAGGAAGGGGCTATAAGGGAACAAATAGAAGGAAGGAGGAAAGAGGAAGGTGGTAAAACCCATACACTTCTTTTGTAATATAAAGGTAAAGGGATAACATCCATAGATGTAGTTGAAAGCAAGTATGTGAAGGTGTAATATTCAAATTCAAATGGTCTGAATTTTAAGCTTTTGGCACAAGAGAAGAAGAGAGCTTATATTATAGAAGATATAAATTTTTCTCAAGGATTCATTCCTAACAACGATAAGAATAAGAATATCATAGTGAGAGGACTCACACTACCAATTCATTACTATTAACAAAAAATTACACCAATTCAATATTATTAACAAAAAAGACTCCAAGGAAAGATTTAGGAATGAATGATTTATTGGTATTAAAGCAAAAATAGGACTAAAATACATTGAAGTACATTGGTAATCAAAAGGCAAACATCATAATGTGTCAACTAATTGCTTTGAATCCTACCTTGAAGAAAGAATGTAGAAGTGATTTGAGTTTTATAAGGAGTAGGAGGAAGAAGAAAGAAAAGGAGAAGGCTTTTGTATCATTGGAGGTGGTGGATGCAAAACTTGCACCATGGGAGACCGGTGTATACCTCTAAAATTGATGTGAGGTTGAATAGTCATAACATTAAGAATATACTTGTTTCATAAAGGAACTATATGAATATTATATTAAAAAGGTTTGTGAAGAATTTAGGTATCATACCTTCTAGACACTTACAAATTATAGTGAGGATGGCAAAAAAAATTAGTTCAATGGGTGGATGTGATTGATAAGGTGGTTGTATCCATTTTGGGAGTTTAAAATCTCATGACTTTCCAAGTTTTGAAGGATTCAAGTTATGCTTTGCTACTTAGGAACCCATTGTTGAGAGCAACTTGTACAATTGATCAATGGTACAAAGGGTACTTGAAAATTAGGACCACAAATTATTTAGTTAAAATTCTTGTAACTCAAACCAAACATACTTCACATTCATATACATCATCTTTTAGTTATTGAGAATTAGATTCAAAAGAAAGAGCTTCAAGTGTATACACAAGCATGGAGGAAGAGATCTACGCAAATAAGAATGAATCTAAGTCTGACTTAGTTTTTATCCTTTATCTGTTATGGATCTTTTCTTAAGCTATAGGTTTTGAAAGATCTTGATAAATCAATGAAAACACTTGAGTAGATAAAGAAGAGCCAATCTACCCTCAAGTTTGGTCCAAATGTTACCAAGGTTGAGAAGGTAACATTTAAATAGATTTTAAAGTACATCCATGTATTTAGTTTCAATTATAAGGATCTCAAAGAAGTCACTTTGGAGGAACACTAGATATAAATGGAGTCACTGTAACAATTTGGAGTTTAATAATGTAGTTAGTAAGGCTAACAAAGTAGAGAATAAACCAAATTAGCCTAGAATATTCTAGAAGTATCTAGGAAGCTTCTTGAGAAGTTTCTCAAGAGCCTTGTATGCTATCTATAAATACCAAAGCCAAAGCTCATGTTAGGCATTTGGAGTTTACCCACATTCAAGTGTCCCAAATTTGATCTTCCATTCTCTTATTTCTCTCCTTGGTCTTGGACTTTTACATTGGTATCAGAGCAAGAATGGGATAGATGGAATTTATGCACCACCAAATCCTCTTCCGCCAAACCATTGGGATCTTTGTGTCCACGTATTACCCAAGTATCATTTCACACAATTCATCACCTTGCGCTTTGGGTAGGATTTTTTGCATATGATCACCTTGTCTAAGGAACCCTTGATATTTCCGGTTGTAACTTATGGAGAACAGTAAAAATGTTGCATCTAAGTATTAATACATTACATTAATTAGGAGTAGTAGGATGGAGTAGTAGCCATGATGGCAATACCAGACATTATCATTGCTATGTAGCACCAAATCGAGCACCTTACTCGGTTGTTGGAAGAATGAGACCAACAACGATAATAAAACATAGAGAGAGCACCAATTCAAGATGGAGAAAATCAAATTCAATTTCCAAAACCAAAGGTGTAACAATATGGAGTTTAGCAACGAATTTAGTCGGGCTTACAAAGTAGCACATAAGACAAATTAGCCTAGAATATTCTGGAAGTATCTAGGAAACTTCTTGGGAAGCTTCCCGGCTAGCTTAGCTTGCACCTCAAGTAAGTAGCTTCTAGAAGGAAGCTTCTAGAAACTTCCAACTAGCTTAGCTTGCACACCAAGTAGATGGCTTCTAGAGGGAAGCTTCTTGAGAAGCTTCTCAAGGGCCTTGTATGCTACCTATAAATACCAAAGCCAAAGGTCATGCTAGGCATTTGGAGTTTTCCCACATTCAAGTGTCCCAATGTGAGTTTCAATTCTCCTATTTCTCTACTTGGTCTTGGTCTTTTACATCAGAGTAAAAGAGTAGGTATCAGAGTAGGAATAGGATGGATGGAATTTATGGACCACCAAATCCACTTTCACCAAACCATTGGGATTTTCATGTCTAGATATTACCCAAACACTACTTCACACAATTCATCACCTCATGCTTTGGGCAGGATTTTCTACATATGATCACCGTGTCTAAGGAACCCTTGATACTTCCGGTTGTCACTTATGGAGAAAGGTGGACATGCTGTATCTATGTGTTAATCAATTAGATAAATTGGGAGTAGTAGGATAGAGTAGTAGTTATGGTGGCAATACCGGACATTATCCTTGCGATGTAGCAACAAATCAAGCACCTTACTCGATTGTTGGATGAACAATTGAGACCAACAACATCAAGAACATATAGAAAGAGTGCCAATCCGAGATGGAGAAGATTGTATTTGATTTCCAAAGCCCAAGGTGTTTGAAGGCAAGAATCTTCCGGGCTCAGTGGAGAATTTTGTGTTTGATTGTGAATGTTACTTTGAAGCCACTAATCTTCAAGATGAACAAAAACAGATTCTCTTGGCTTCTAGCCAATTGGATGATATGGCAAAACTTTGGTGGCAATTCCAAGTGGAGCGAGCTGATTGACAAATTGTTGCACCAATCTTGATATGGACAGAATTCAAGATGCAATACTTGGTCAATTTCAAACTATAAATGCCACATGAACTGCACAAGATAAATTGACGGAGTTGAAGCAAATTGGCTCTGTAAGAGGCTACATCACACAATTTTAGGACATCATCATGCAAATTCCATATATACAAGAAGGAGAAGTTCTGGATCAATTTGTGCGGGGATTGAAGTCACAAACCAAATTGGAGGTGACCATGCAAGAATCACAAAATGTAAAAGAAGCCATGTAATTGGCTGAGCACTTTGATTACTTGGTTGTGACAACTTGGTCTTGACCTTGACTTACCCCAAGCTTACCAGTACAGTATGCACGGGTGGAAGAACTAGCACCAATGGAGATTGATGCTATCTAACAAAGGCCACTTGGTGTAGTAGATAGAGTAAGATTGCAACAAAATGGAGGTTTTTTTATTGTCACCAAGTTGGACATCGCATTGCTGAATGTCCACTTAGGAATGGGCGACCTCGACAAGTTGCCCATATGGAGTTTGTGGAACCAAATGATCAAGGAAACAAAGAATCCCAGTAGGAGATTTCAAGCCGCCTACTTGGAGATTGATTAGTTCTAATGGGATTGAAGACTTGACCTATGCAAGTTTGCTTCACTTGCAAAGTATGATATCTAATTGGGGTTGTAGTATTTTGGTTGATTTTGGAAGTTCAGAGAATTGCATGTCTATGCAAGTAGCAAAGGAATTGGGTATGCCTATCAAGCTAGTGATTGGAAGTAGTTTGATGATGGTGGATGGTAGAAAGGGTTCTGCATTCTGCACCTTGCATCCTGTTACCTTCAAGATTGGGAAGGAGTATTTAGAGTGTATGAGGTTTGTAGTGGCACCTCTACAGTATGATATCATTATGGGTCTACCTTGGCTTGAACGTCATAAGGTTCAATTCGATTAGACCCGACGCCAAATTCAAATACAACACCGAGGTAGGAATTTCCGATTAGGTTGTTTGGCACCTCTGAGTAACACACCTAAGAATAGTTAGTCCCAAGATGGGAAGTTTGTCAAGAAGGTAGCCATAGAGCAAACCTTGAAGGGAGTGGAGTCCCAAGATGGGAAGTTTGCTAAGAAGGCAACCATGGAGCAAGCTTGGAAGAGAAATGAGTCCCTAGAGGGGAAGTTAGTTAGTAAAGTAGCCATAGAGCAAGCTTTAGAGGAAGATAAGTTTGTATTTGCGATGTGGATCAAGCTGATTGCACAAGAACAATATGAGGAGGGCCAAGAGCCTCATCAAGCAATGGTTGATTGGATAGTTCAAGAGTTTGCAGACATGTTTCCGGATGATCTGCCAAAGGGATTACCCTCTGATCTGTGAGCCGGCCTGTCTCTCACTCAGGATGAACCTCTGATGGCTATTATGGTAGCGCACCATGGACTAAGAAGGCAAGGAACCCCAACTCCATCATACTCCTCCAAGGCTAACACTCCAAGACTCAAGACATTGCTCACTAGAGAACTCAATGAGAGAGAGATAGTTGCAAATGAAAGGATGATGAGTACCTCCTCACCCCTTGTTTATATACTTGTGAAATAGTTACGTACCAAAGTTACTAATTACCGTAGTAACTCAAGTTACTAGACTAAAAGTCAAGTAAAGTCAAAAAGTAGAAAGGAATATCCATTCACATGGGCATATTCCCCTTATCTTGACCCAACCACTAAAGCAAGGATTCCTTCACATGGGCTATCCTTGGACTAAAGAAGAATCCAAAACAAAAAGGCTTGCGGGCCCAAGAGTTCTCAACTCTTTCCCCAAAGCCAAACACCTAGGAATAATACCAAGTCAACACACTAAAATCCAAAATAGTGGTGCTCATCTTTTCTACTTCCTCTAAAGTAAGGTCCCATCTATCTTAGCTATGACTAACTTTAGCTAACCATGACTAATATAGAACCATCCTTTATCTCTATATAAATAATATCTCTTAAGTACTTGTAATACCAAGCTAAATATCACAATACCACACACATGCACAAATGGGTGTTACATTTACCCCCGGACTAAGTTTTCACTTTGTCCTCAAAGTGAAGGTCTCTCTACCTTCTATGGTACATCTTCAAGTTATCATGGTTAATCCTATCAAAGTGTCTTCCTCCCAACTCCTTGAGATCATAGGTGTAATTGCCCCACACCTTCTCTACTATGAAAGGTCCAAAGTACTTAGGCAAAAACTTCTTTTGCACTCTCTTGAATCGAATGGAATCAAACAACATTACCCAATCACCTTCTTTGAAAGGCTCCACCTTCTTCTTGCCTTGCCTCTTGTCATAGCTCTCCTTTTGTTTCCTTTGGGCTTGCTCCACTCGAACCATAGCAACTGCTCTTGCCTCTTCCAACTCCATGAGTTGATCCTTCCTTGACTTCCCTGCATCACTTCCTTGTGCTTTCTTCAATCTCCTATGAATGCTTTGGAAGGTAGGAAGATCAAAGTGAATAGGTAAGGTAGACTCAATACCATACACCAATTGGAATGGAGAATATCCAGTGGAAGTCTTCATGGTTGTCCTATACTCCCACAAAACTGCATGAATCCTCTTGTCCCAATGATGTTTAGCCCCCTCCATTTCTGCATCTTTGGCCAACATCATGCACAAGGTCTGATTGGTTCTCTCTGCCAAGCCATTGGAATTTGGCTTATAGGATGTAGTTACTCTATGTGTGATAGAGAAATGTCGTAGCATGGCTGTAGTAATGCTTCCTGTAAACTCTCCTCCTCTATCAGAAACCAACTCCAAAGGGCATCCAAACCTAGTGATAATGCGTTCATAAAGAAATCTACCCACTTCATCTTCATTCTTGTCCCTCAATGGTCTAGCCTCAACCCACTTGGTAAGGTAATCAGTAACTACCACAATGTACCGATTGTTCCTTGGGGTTCTATTGAGTGGTCCTACAAAATCAATTCCCCACTTCTCAAAAGGTCCTAGCAATGGAATTGATCTAAGTGGTGGAGTGGATGTAGACTTTCTAGCAAAAGCTTGACAAACATGACAAGTTTTGCAATAATCAAGACAATCCTTGAAAATCCCTCTCCAATGGTAACCTGCATCTAGAATCTTGAAAGCAGTCACCTTTCCTGCAAAGTGTCCTCCACATACTAAACCTTCATGAAACTCCTTTATGAGTAGGATAGACTCTTCCTTACCCACTGCTCTTCGAAGTAGACCATCTGCTCCTTGGTGAAAAAGAATATCCTCCACCATTGTGTAAGGTCTAGATCTTGCTGCAAGGGCCTTCCTCTCCCTAGCATGCATCCCTTCTGGATAGTTACCTCTTGTCACAAAATCCACAATCTCCTTGTACTCCATTGGAATCTCTTGAGTGACTGAGATTGTCATGAGCTCCTCATCCGGGAAGGAATCATCTACTGGCTCATCTCCATCATGATCATAGGCTCTAGATAACAAATCAGCATTTGCATGTTTCTTTCCTGGCCTATCCTCAATTGTGTAGTCATACTCAGACAAGAGTATCATCCACCTTGCTAGTCTCCCTTCAACATTAGGCTTGTTGAAGATGTACTTCAAAGCCTTGTGATCCGTGACAATTGTGGCTTTCCCTCCAATCAAGTAGTGTCTAAACTTCTTGAGACCAAAGATCACTGCCAACCCTTCTCTCTCTGTGACAGAGTAGTTCTTCTCTGCTGAAACCATCTGCCTACTAGCATAAGCTATTGGATGATCATGCCCATCTTGGTCTAATTGACTAAGAGTGCATCCTATAGCTACATTAGAAGCATCAGTGTAGAGGATGAAAGGCTTACTCCAATCAGGTTTAGCAAGAATTGGAGCTACAACAAGGGATTGCTTGAGCTCCTCAAAAGCTTTGAGAGCCTCCTTGTCTTCCAAAATCACCATGTAATCTACACCCTTCTTCATGTAGATGGTCAATGCATAAGCCTTGTTGGAAAATGAGAAGATGAACCTCCTATAGTACCCAACCATTCCCAAGAATTGGCGTAACTTTGTCAAGCTTGAAGGGAATGGAAGGTCTGAGATTTTCCTCACCTTCTCAGGATCAACTGCTATTCCATCCTTGGAGATGATGTGCCCCAAAAGTAGACCTTCTTCACATCCAAAAATGCACTTCTCTGGGTTGAGTGATGCATTTGCCTCATCCAAGCGTTGCAAGACTTTGATTAGGTGCTCAAAGTGCTCCTCCTTGCTCCCATAGACACAAAAGTCATCAATGAAATCTCTCACAAATTTCCCAATGAAAGGTTCAAATACCTTGTTCATGAACCGTTGGAATGTGGCTGGAGCATTGCAAAGCCCAAAAGGCATGACCTTGAAAGCGTAAGTTCCCCAAGGTGTGGTGAATGTGGTGAGTTGTTGATGCTCTGGTGCAATCTTTATTTGGTTATATCCACTATAACCATCTCCAAAACTGTACCTCTCATGACCTGCAACCTCCTCCAAGATCTCATCAATGAATGGCAATGGGTAGTAGTCCTTCTTGGTAACAGCATTAAGCTTCTTGTAATCCACACATACCCAAAGCTTGCCATTCTTTTTCTTCACAATGACAATTGGAGACACCCATTCTGAATTCTCCACCTCAAAGATAAATCCAGCCTCCTTGAGCTTATCAATCTCCTCCTTCACAACCAAAGATATTGGTGGGCTAATGCGACGTTGCTTTTGGCGGATTGGTCTTGCATGTGACTCCACCTCTATCTTGTGCTCCTCCAAGGTGACTTCCTTCAAATCCTTGTAACTAAAAGCAAACACATGGATGAACTTGCGGAAAATCTCCTCAAATCTCACCTTCTCCTCCTTGGTAACATTTGGGCCATACTTGAGGGTAGATAACCTTCTCTCTACCTCCTCAAGTGTCAATGGTGATTTATCTGGGTCCTTCAAAACCTCTGGCTTAGGTGCAAAATCCATAGCACACAAGGGATACACATCTGAATCAGATTCAGATTCATCCTCCTCCGTGGAAGTCTCCTCTTCCATGCTTGTGTCCACACCTGAAGCTCCTTCTTCAAAATCTGATTCCCAATAATTAGAAGATGGGGTATCTGAATGTGAAGTGTTGGTGGTGTTAGTCACAGGAACAGTGACTCTATGGTTTGATGGCCCAATCCTCAAGTACCCTTTGTGCCATCGATCAGTTGTGCGTGCTGCTCTCAACCATGGCCTCCCAAGAAGTAAGTCATAGCTTGAATCCTTCAAGACTTGGAAAGTCATGAGATTTTGAACTCCCATAACTGAAACTACCACCTTATCCATCACCCCTACTGGTCGAACTTGTTGCTTGTTTGCCATGCTCACCACAAATGTTGAAGGTCTTGAGGGTATCATACCCAACTTCTTCATCAACCTTTCTGACATGGCATTCACTGCTGATCCTCCATCAACCAATGCATCCTTGATGTTGTGACCATTCACTCTCACATCAATCTTGGAGGCATATTCACAAGCCTCCCATGGTGCTGGCTTGGCATCCACCACCCCCATTGATACTGGAACTTTTGCCTTCTTCTTCTTTTTGCTCCTTGTAGAACTCAAACCACCTCTAAGCTCCTTTCTCAAGGTAGGGTTCAAAGCAATTAATTGGCCCACTGTGATGTTAGCCTTGTGACTACCAACATCTTCCAACACATTGTAGTTCCATTGTTGCTTTGAGATCAAGAAGTCCTCCATCCCCAACTTCTTCCTTGGAGTCTTTGTTGTTGATGGTGTTGAGGTGCGAGTGCTCCTAGTAGACATAGGAGTATCCTTGCTTGAAGTAAATCCTTGAGAAGAGTGAACATCCTCTGCAAAACGAGCTCTCTTCTTCTCTTGTGCCAAAAGCTCCAAATTAAGACCCTTGGAGTTTGAGCACTCTCCCTTCTCATACTTGCTCTCAACCACATCTATGGATGCTATCCCCTTACCTTTGTTGGGATTAGGAGCCACTTGGGTTTCACTACCTCCCTCTTTCCCTCTATTGGCTCCCTCATAACCCCTTCCTCCATGGTAAGTGGAATTTGGGCAATTCCTTTGGATATGGCCTCTTCCTCCACAACCAAAACAATTTCTATCATTGAAATTGTTGGCTGGTTGGCCTCCTCTATATGGATAGTTTCCATAACTCCTAGGTCCTCTCCCTACATTCTGATCCACCTCTCTCTTCTCCCATAGTTGCACCACATTGATCTTGAGATCCGCAAGTTGTTCTGTGATGGTTTGGAGTGGATCTTTTGGTGGAGGTGCAAGAATTGGAGCAACTACTACTTGTGGTGCAACCCTTGTCACCAAAGTATCAGAAGTTCCACCATACTTGTAGCCTTGAGGAGGATGCACAACCTCCTTCACCACCAAATCACTCTCATCCCCTTCCAAACTCTCCTCCATACGAATTGCGATCTTGATAGCTTCAACCTTGGAAGAAGGTTTCTCATATCTCACCTTGCTTCTAATTTGTGGTCTCAATCCTCCCACAAAATTCTTGGTGAGCATGGCCCCTATGCCAATCATTGTAGTCTCCACATCATCCCCACCCTTCCTCAACACTATGCGAAATCTGGACTCCAACTTTTCCACTCTTTCCACATAGACCCTCACTTTCTCTCCATCTCCTTGCTTGAGAAATGTAACCTCACTCATCAATCTCTCATAACTCTCATCAGGAAGAAAGTTCTCAATGAGTGCTGAAGTCAAAGTCTCCCAAGACTCCTCTTCCCCCTCTCTCCTCTCTCTCTTTTGGTATTCTGACTCATACCATGTAAGTGCTGCATCCTCAAAGAAATCTGGTAATAATGAGGCCCACTCATTCTTCCTCCTCTCATTGTTTCCTATGCAAGCTCTCTTGAAGTCTCTCACAAAGGCCTCCACATCTTCTCCATCCTTGCCAAAGAAAACCGGAAGTTTCCCCATCTTAACCCCTCACTATCTTTCTTTTCTCTTAATTTTTTTTTTTCTCTTTTCTTTTCTCTCACTCTATTACTAATAGAGTATATACATGACTAACACCATCTGAGAATAATCCACTCTAGGGAACACAAAAGGTTCAGGTTGCTCCAATATTTCTATAGCAACATCAAATCCTAGAGTGCATATTAATCTAACTCTCATGGATAGTTTATCCATAAGTTGAAAGATTATCTCCATCACTAATCTTGAGAACTAGCTGATGAAGGTGGTAGTATTTCTGTAGCTGTACTAAGACTCTCTCCAAGATCCTTCACCAAAGTTTCCAAAAGTGCTTTTACTCCACTACACTCATGTCCTTTTGAAAGTCCTTCAACTCCACAAACCTCACACAACTCCTTGGTCTTAGATCTTCTCCCTCCCAATCTTGGTGAAGAAGGTCCAACATGCAAACCCAAGTCAAGTAAGCCTCTCCTTTCCCTCAATCTCTTGCTCTCAAAGGTTAATGGACATGAACTTGCCTTATGTCCCTTCTCTCCACATAGAAAGCACTTAGACTCACTCTTTCCTCCAAGTGGTGTAGGTTTTTGGATCCTCTCAACACTCTCTTCAAATTCTATTGTAAACTCTCTTTTCCTCAAATCCACCCCTACAATCACCTCAAACCCTTGGGGAACCTTGCATAATCTCAATTTCCACTCTTGATGACCCTCCATGTTCCCAAAGATGAATCTAAACACTCAAACATGCTTTTTGTTGATCTCAAACTTCTCATGCATGAGATCTCCACTCTGCAGAATTGACCCTTCCTCACAATGTCACTCAAATCTCCCAACTAATATGTCACAGTCCTCTGAAATTTTCCACACTTGATCACAACTCTAAGGCGTCCCTCCCTGCAAAATTTTAGATCTTTTCATCGAGCCATTTGGCCTAGACACCTTTCTATTCAGCACCCATATTTCAGATTTGGTCTGAAAACCACCCCCCTCACTTCAAAAACTCATAACGCACTGCGCAAAAATGATCTCTCTCTAATTTTTGTGGCACCAGGTAGGATACAATGCACTAAATTTTCTTGGAAATTTTCAGGACAATTCACTGAAAATTGAAGAAATGGCAGACTCTGTACAATTTTCCAGAGAGCATGCAGTTGCGGGAGCACTTTACCTTATCAACTTTCAAAAATTCTAGCCCAGTGCGCATAGAAGCTCTCTCAATAATTTCAAGTGTGCTAACTGAAAGATAACCCAAGCTATCATGTGTAGAAATCTCAAGTCCAGATCTCAAACTTGAGATTTTGCCCAAAATCACCTTAATCCCCAAAATCTGCAATCCACCTCACACAATCTCTCCAATTCCTCTCATGTGTACAAGATGTACAAAATCACCTCAAAGACATCATAATGAACTACAGGGTATACAAATGGATCTTGGTTCTCTAACATAAGTTCAGCCCTCTCCTCTCCTAATGTTCTCTCCAAGTGAGCTCTCATAGCCTCCTTCTGCCTAATGTAGAATTGGACACGGAACATTATCTTGCCTTCTAGAGAGGTCCCGGCAACGGAACCAAAAATGTGAGCCGGCCTGTCTCTCACTCAGGATGAACCTCTGATGGCTATTATGGTAGCGCACCATGGACTAAGAAGGCAAGGAACCCCAACTCCATCATACTCCTCCAAGGCTAACACTCCAAGACTCAAGACATTGCTCACTAGAGAACTCAATGAGAGAGAGATAGTTGCAAATGAAAGGATGATGAGTACCTCCTCACCCCTTGTTTATATACTTGTGAAATAGTTACGTACCAAAGTTACTAATTACCGTAGTAACTCAAGTTACTAGACTAAAAGTCAAGTAAAGTCAAAAAGTAGAAAGGAATATCCATTCACATGGGCATATTCCCCTTATCTTGACCCAACCACTAAAGCAAGGATTCCTTCACATGGGCTATCCTTGGACTAAAGAAGAATCCAAAACAAAAAGGCTTGCGGGCCCAAGAGTTCTCAACTCTTTCCCCAAAGCCAAACACCTAGGAATAATACCAAGTCAACACACTAAAATCCAAAATAGTGGTGCTCATCTTTTCTACTTCCTCTAAAGTAAGGTCCCATCTATCTTAGCTATGACTAACTTTAGCTAACCATGACTAATATAGAACCATCCTTTATCTCTATATAAATAATATCTCTTAAGTACTTGTAATACCAAGCTAAATATCACAATACCACACACATGCACAAATGGGTGTTACAGTACCTTCCTTTGAGGGAATCTGTTTGCTATATAATAAAGTGAAGGTGCTTCTTTTGGGGCATCGGAGTATTGAGTGTGAAGCTTTGTGTTTTTTTTCTTGTGTTTCTCTCAAGGTCAGCTATCTTGACAATATTACAATGATATCAAATCAGATGTTTCAATCCAAGAGAGTGGATCATCCCTCTTGGAGGAACATAGGCTATTAAGACTGAGTAATCTTGAGAGAAACCATAGTGCAATTTACAGATTAGGAGTGTGTTAGAGAGAGAGGATGGGATGGAGGCTTTGGGAGAGTATCTGGCACCCTAATTCTGTTCTTGAATCTATTCCACATCAAGATTATGTACATCTAGTGTGACCAAGTGAAAGTATATCCTGTTTTCCATTTTGGAGCAAAGTTCTTGGATATAGTGATGAATTCACCAAAGCAAATGATTTTACCTATGTTGATCTTTGATAAAGAGTGGGATTTGATTATCCTGTTATGATGGATTTGAATATACCAACCTCCTCTCCCTTTCAACACTCAAGTAGAAATCTATTATGTGGTTAGATCAAAAGTAATGTTTAGTCCACAATTTTAGTGAGTAATGTTATCAACGAGTGATAGCCTTTGAAGTCCCAATTGTAGTCCTAATAGTCCATTCTCCCTCTTGAGGGATCATATTAACCCTCTATTGAAGTAGGAAGTAGCAATTGAGCAATTGCTTTGTGTAGGAATCATAGATCTGGAATTGCAAGAGTTGATACAAGGAGTGCAAGGGATGTTTAACAAGTTTTGGGAGATCAAGATGACCATAGAAGCATTGCAAAGTCAAGTATGTACTTTTAGGAATGATCAGGTAATGCACAAAGTGGAGTCATCCCAAAACCCAATACAAGCAGCCAAAGAACATGGAGAATCACTCATGCTAATGACACCGACCCCAGTCAATGATGAGGCCACATTGTTACTACAAATGAAGAAGACATGCAATATCAAGCCTTACAAGGGACAACATTCCATGGGAGTAATAGAGACTTAGATTTCAAGAATGAATCAATACTTTTGATTGTTCAAAATTGAAATCACAAATAATTTTGTAGGCATGTTTGCATGTGGTTACTTGACTGATAAAGCCTTCACATGGTATGATGCTTGAGAACAATCAATGTTGGTAGAAGGAAGAGAGGTCACTTGGATGGTCATGTAGGAAGGGTTGTTGAAGAACTTCCAATCTATGGATTTTATGTAGATGACCCAAACCTGACTATGGAAGATTGAAGCATAAGAATAGTGTACAAGAGTATATGGATACATTCCTCAATCTATAGGTTGCAATAACCGACATGAGTCCAATAGAAGCTCAAGATAATTTCAAATGATGGTTAAAAGAGAAAACTCAACAAGAAGTAATGGTACAAAACCCTTGCATGGTTTTTGAAGCACTTGCTTGTACTCAAAGAATAGTAGAGGCGCTTGGGGGAGGTGAAGGAGTAGTTCCAACTGAACGTTATTAGGCTGAAACACAACACTTTGGTGGACCAATCCCTATAGAATTGGGCAACATTGGTTCTGAGAACAAGGAGCATGACTGCTCCAAGGAGAACAAGGACGGGTCAAAGAAAGGAGAGATGGGGTCCCATGAGGGGAAGGGACTCAAGCAAGATAATATCATTGTTATAATTGTTGCCAAGTTGGGCACCTAGCCATCAATTGTCATACTCATTTTCCTAGAGGCCCTTGGCCTCCATACATGCAATATTTGAACAACATGGAGAGATGAATTGAAGAGGAAGATGTGAAAATCACATTGAAAAATGAAGATGACCAGTAAATTTACCTCACTACCTTATTGGCTCAATGGAGAAGCAAAAAATTGGAGGAAGGACAAGGACAAGTGTGCAAAGATTGAGGACGACAAACTCACAATTGATTATCATGAATTGAGTCACAAAAGGCAATCAAGTGAGAGTATTGATAGACCTTGGGGCAACAAAGAATTTTGTGTCTCACTTATTGCAATAAGGTTAGAGATGGATCTAGAGAAGGATGAGAATGAAGAAGTAGAATTACATAATGGGTATACAGAGAAGATTGAGTTGTTACCTAGAAAGGTAGCACACTCTATAGGAGAGTATCATAAAGCAATTGAGTGGCAAGTGATATGGTTAGCTCGATATGATGCAATCTTAGGTATCTCATGGATTGAGCATTATAACCCCATGATAGATTGGAGGAAGAAAGTAGTGAGAACTTGCCAATGGAAGATCAATTGGGATTAAGAGAATGCACATAGGCAAGAATTACCTTTTTATGTCATAGGAACAATAGCTATATGTAAGATAGATAGATGTTTTATGGACTTAATAAGAGAAGGCCAGAGTGCACAACTCAATGAACAAGTTCTTGAGAAATTGAAAGATATGGTCAATGAATTTCAAGATGTCTTCCTAGATGACATACCCTCATGATTACCACCAAAAAGGAGAGTAGATGATAAAATCAAGATAATCTTAGGAGGACACCTCATTGTGAGGCCCCATATCATCTATCACCTCATAAGTTGGAGGAATGTACGGCTCAAATTGAAGATATGGTGCAAAAAGGATTTATCTAACCTAGTGTATCACCATATGGGGCTCTTATCTTGGTTGGGAAGAAAAAGAACGGTACAATGTGTATGTGCATTGAGTATTGGGGCTTAAATCAACAAATGGTGAAGAAAAAATACCCTTTACCTCACATAGATGACCTATTTTATCAACTCAACAAGGCAAAACACTTCACTAAACTTGATCTATGGAGTGGTTACAACCAAATCTAAATTGGGGAGGAAGACATCCACAAAATTGCCTTCCAAACAAGGTATGGTCACTATGAGTACTTGGTGATGCAGTTTGGCCTCACCAACACACTAGCCACTTTCATGAGTTTGATGAATGATATATTTCATCTATACTTGATAAATTTATTATCATTTTCCTAAATGGCATCCTTGTCTATAGTAGGACAATGAGAGAACACAAGCAATATATGCAAGAAATCCTCTAGATTCTTTGACATAATCAATTGTACACTAAAATCTCAAAGTGCAAGTTTGGCAAGTCTGAAATAGACTACTTGAGGCATGGAGTAAGTGCAGAAGGTATCCAAGTATTGATAGATAAAATAGAGGTTATTCACAAATGGAGCACTCCAAAAGATCAAACTCAACTCAAGAGTTTCTTAGGATTGACAAGGTTCCATTGTTGCTTTTTAAAGGACTTCTCCAAGGTTGCATAGCCTCTAACAGCACTCCTTAGCAAGGAGGAAATGTAGATGTGGAGAACCGCACAAGAATTGGCCTTTCAGGAATTGAAAGATGCATTCTTGAAATGGTATGACCCAAAACATTCAATCAAGTTGGCTATAAATGCATTAGGCATAACAATAGGAGTAGTCGTACAACAAGAGTGGCATGATGGATGGCATCCTCAAAAGTTGTTATTGATAAAATGCAACTATCAAACCACTAAACAAGAAGATTTGGCCATTGTCTTTGCAACCAAGCATTGGAAGCACTATCTTGGCAAGAAGGCATTGATAGTGGAGACAAACCAAAAACCTTTAGTCTACCTCAAGCCACAGAAAGATCTATCTCATCAACAGATTTGGTGGGTAGAGTGGAGACAAAGCTTCAACATGATGATCACATATGTGAAAGGCAAGAAGAAACTTGCATATGCATTTACCCAAATGCCTATGGCAAACAATTTGGTAGTAGAGGTCAAGATGAACCCTGAATTTTGGCCAAGGATTCTTGTTGTTATAAAAATTGATCCATAAATCATAGGAGGTTGATTATCCAAAGGTGTCACTAGTACCTAAGGACTCACTTTTTGTGATGGTAGGTTATGGATCTTGGATGATACAAACATTAAAATCAACATCCTAATGGAATGTCATGATTCTGCCAATATACATTAGAGTGGAAGTTAGAAGTTAGAACCTGTGACTCCTTTTCCGTGAGCAATGTTGTTTGACACGTAGTTGTTACTACAGTCACCAAAAGAAATGTGCTTTTGGGAGTCCTTCTACCAACTGATGTTTATCGTCCCATATGGGTTAATGTTGGACCACAAGTTTATGCTCCCACTGCCCCCTAAATGTAGACATTATTGACCATTGCTTCTCTGGCTTCAAACAAGTACAATCTAACTACTCATATCTTGTATCGTATGGCTCTTACTTCTAGAAGATGTGTACTTTGTGAATAAAAGTGAGTATATGCAAAAACCTTGGATGCAACCAAATGCCATTACTATTGGCCTAAGATGAGCAATGATGTGATGTAGTATGTTTGAAGCTGCCTACTCTAGCAACAAAATAAAGTTTCTAATCATTCCAACAAGACTCCTTCAACCCTTTCCTACTCCTACACAACATTGGGAACACGTAACCATGGATCTGGTTTGTGAATTGTCCAAGACCACCTCAAGTTTTGACTCCATTGTAGTCTTTGTTGACCAATTCAAAAAAATTATTCATATGTGTCGTACCACCAAGGATGCAGCTACTCCACAATTAGCTTAGTTGTAATTAGATGTAGTCTTTTCTCACCATGGATTGTGTCAAGTGCTCATCACTGATAGAAGTACTCAATTCACTGGTTTATTTTGGAGAACACTCTTTGGTTTCTTCAAAACCAAATTGGTTATGTCCATACTTTATCATCCACAAACCAATGGACAAACAAAGCAAGCTAATTCCATTATTGAAAAAATACTTTGGGGCTTCATCCTAGAGGAGCAAGAAAGGTGGGACACCTTACTCCTAAATTTACGTACAACAATTTAGCAAATGCATCCATACCATTCTTCCTCATGTATAGAGAGCATCCTTTCACACCTTTGAGTTTGATGAAGATTGGCCTTGTGGATACGAAGGTGGATGTCATCAACACTTTTGTTTCCAAAATCCAACAAGGAGTGAAGAATGCAAAACACATGTTGTAGATCACCCAAAAGCAACAAAAACAATATGCAGATGCATGTGTTTAGGGTTTTTGTTTGCTTGCACATGGATTTTAATGTTGGGAATCAAGTCTGGCTATCTACAACAAACCTCTGTTAGTTAGCCCTTGCAAGCTTAGACCTCATTTATTGGGCATTTTCCCATCCTTTGTTGAATTCACAGCAATTGTCTATCACCTCAAGCTACCACCACATATGAAGATCCACCCAACATTCCATGTTCCCTTACTATGCAAATATGCATCTTGATCACCCCACTTTTCTCTCGTATAATAAATTTGACCTTGTCCAACACTCATTGATGACACGAATGAATATGACATTGAACGTATTCTCCAAAAACAAATCTGTGGTACTCGCCATCCGTGTGTACAATATCTTGTACATTGGAAAGAGTGCCCACTTTATGAGGCAACATGGGAGCAAACAGCCAACTTGAACAATGCACCGGTGTTAGTGAAATTTTTTGAGCAACAACTTTGCAATGAGGATGTTGCATCTTAAAAGGGGAGAGGTTTGTAATACCAATTGCTAGACATATTATCTAGAGGTGAAAATTGGCTTGGTAACATCTAGAAGGATGTTATGTATGATGTGCTAGCTAGATCAGATAGAGGTGTCACCAAAAAAGTACTTCTACTAATAGTATAGGAGCCAAAACCACCTGAAAACTTCAAAGCCAATTTTGGAGGTCTAAACGGATGAATTGGGCCTCAAATATATGCACACTCTGATTGTCTCATTGAGAGCTTTCCAATAGCCTCACCAATGCGATTCTAAGATTCTTACAAGAAGATTCTCTAAAGATTTGTTTTGGTTGACCAACTAGATAGGATCATAATAGACGTCTCACCCATGCATGCAATTAATATAAGGGTAGAGCTTGTTGAGATGTCATCTATCCATGCACCTAATCCAAGGATGGAGCTTCCTTTGAAGAAATCCTCTTTGCTATATAATAAAGTCAAGGTGCTCCTTTGGGGCATCAAAGTATTGAGTGTGAAACTTTGTGTTTCTTCTCTTGTGTTTCTCTTAAGGTGTTCTATCCTTGGAAGATTACAATACCAATACTTACAAGACACACTCTTGAGACATATAAGTTAAAGCTCTTGAGGAGAGGAAGTGTAAGAGTTTAAGATGAGAGAATTGTAGAGATAGAGCATCGGAGACCTTGATTTGTATATAGTTTGTCAATACTACTTTTAGAGAGAGTGAGATTTGCACTACCTTAAAGAGAGTGAGATGAGGTACTTGAGGAAAGAGAAATGACTCTAAGAATGAGGTTACAAGTTTGGAAGAGTTGATGAGGAGCATATTCTTGTATAATTAGTTCATTCATTATAGTAATAACTATATGGAAGAGAAGAGGAAGATACTTGTTGAATATTGGATGACTAATTGATATCTTGTAGGATAGAAATCATATATTTGAATAATGATATGATAACACACATAGGTTTGGAGGGAATTCCTATAAAGTCCCAAGTCCTATAGTTCTTGAACTTAGACCGTCCAAGTTTATGACAAATACAAATTCATGTACAAATTGGGGGCTTCTTGTGTGTGCCTATCTAAGGTTATTATTTGGATTGATTTCTATTCATACCTCCTTAGATCCGTGCATGAAGATGGTTTCCTTCTAGAGGGAGTATATCTCAGTTAGCAACTTATGGGTGTAGATGATAATTAGGTGGATTTGGAGAGGTTTTAAGATTAGATCTTATTCTTTTTATGATAAAGCGTTACTACTCGAATATTTTTGCTTCCTAGGCAGTGGGGAACAAAAAATCTCTAGCAAGTGCGTTGACAAATACCTATGGGTATTGTCTAGGGGGTATACTATACGGTGGTTATTCTACCTTGATACTTGATACTTTTGTATTTCCTTATGCAAGGAAGCATCACCATGGTGCTAGCCACCTACTCGTTCTATGTAAATTTGATGCTATTGACTTTGGCTAGAAGCGAATGTTGATCCATTGGAGAGCTTACTATAGTTTTATCAACCTCTTTTCTTATCTCCAATAAAGAGGGTTCATATATGTTGTTTCCACTTATGTCCAACCAGTTACTTTCTTTCCTTGAGGCAATAATACAATAAAATTTTGGGAAACACTCGGCTTAGAGAGGCTCTCCTCCAGTTATAGAGAATGACCTTTTACTACCTTTATGATTGGTGTAGTTTTGTGAGCTCTTTTGTTCATATATATATAAGCCTATGAAGCGCTGAACCCCAGTCATCAAAATCTGGTTTATCAGGAGCGGCCGGAGGATTTTGTGATGCAGCACTTCCACTGGCAGCAAATTCCGAATAGTCAGGAGAGCCACTGCAGGTGGCCCTGGGCGGCCGATCTTGCCGGCATTCATGGCTGCTGGAAATCGGGCATCAAAGCATCCAATTCACGATCTTGATAAGCTCCCATCCGTTGTCCGCACATTGGTAAAAGTTAAGCAGGCCATGGCTTGTGCTGTGAAAACATCGATTATTGGGATATCCTCAAACTCTGATCTGGAGCCGGTCGCCCTGTTCGATTACACCAAAGCATCACTTCAGCTTTGAACCAGCTGGTTTTTACTGGCATTTTGTCGATGTTCAGCGGCTTTTCCTCTTTATTCTATATATTGGTGGGGCGGAAATTAGGGCGAAGCATATAGGTCCTCATGTCCTTATTTGTTGAACTCATTAGTAATCATAGAACTCAAGTGACATATCTCCTTCGGCATCAAAAAGTTTCATCACTGACTCATTTATCTTCTCCGATTAAGGGGGGAATTAGGGTTTCGCACCACCCTTATGAAAGTTGCCGTGGTAGGTTCTTCACATCAATGTTAATTGTACTCTTTACTCCTCACAACCCTTAATGGCCATTAAATATGGGACAATTTGAGCGGAGGCCAATATGGGAAAAAATTGAGCCCTAGCCCAAAGAAAGGGATGGAGAAGTTATTGCAAAGAGAGATGAGGTTTTGCAAGTTTTGAAGGACTTGAGCCTGTGAAGGGAAACATTATCCAAATACTTTCGAATGCTAACATGGTTCCAAGTCTTTTGGACCAAAACAATCGAGTCTGAGCGACACTGCTGGTTATGTCTACAACTAATAGAAGGGCTATTACCTTGATTCTTGTTGACCCGCACTACATGCGGAAAGGGGATATATAGAAACGAGGACAGAAGCCGTTCATCGAACGGAGGATCCAGAACTCATTGAATGTAAATGCTATGCACGATATGTAATGTAAACAAGATAAAGAACATCTGGTCGAAATAAAGCATGAGTAATTGTATACTGGAAGCAATTAGATAGCAACACCTACATCCTAGTTCCAATCATCGAATAAACAGAAACAGGACACCAGAACATGACACATCGAATGAAAGGCGAAGTAAATGTCACTAGGGAACAATTTAATAGCAACACGCATATCTGAAATGATTGTATCTAAGACGCAGAGACAGAACACCCACATGAGTAAGGAAATAAATACAACAGGAAGAATAAAAATTAAAAAGATTGAGATAAATAAGAATCGAGAGATGAGTAGAAGTCTGGAAATCGCAAGTCAAGGAAGATCTGAGTCAGGAAACGAAAATCGCGGAAGGTGTAAGAGTCAAAGCATCGGAAGTATGAAGTCGTTCTGAGGGCGAGGAACCTCGAGCAAGGCGTCAAAGGACTGGATATGGTATCTCGCAGCAAGCGCCATGGCCGCCTGAGTCCTGAGAAATTAAACAGCTGAGGGAAGCAGATGGCGGCGACAGTAAACCTCCACAAAAACACATGCTACTTCATTAGTGCCTCACGCAGTGTTGAAGTAGCTGAGCAAGGTCAGTACCCCGCATACTGAGTTTCTGATCGAAAACTAGTGAGTGCCAAGGCAAACTCGTTTGCTTCCCGCGATTGTTTCCAGCAGTGCCACTCAAAATAATAAACAGTACCGAGTTTCTGTTCAGAAACTCGTGCAAACTCGGTTGCTTCCAACAGTGCCGCTCCAAATAATAAACCGCCAGCGGAAGGCAACAGATAGGAACAAATGGAGCTTAAGTTCCCCCAAAAGAGCAGAAATAGTAAAAACGCAGAATGTAGCCAAAAACAGAATAGTCAGCAAGTAGAGGAAGAAAATTAAATTGAAGGCAGGAGAGTGTGAGGGATTCGAGACATACCTTGAAAATGCCTGCAAGGACAACATCGATTAGTATTGCCAGTCAGCAAAACCTAACAAATTTTACTTCTGATGCAAAATCAAGGATAAGGGAATAAGACTACACCAGAGAGCGAACAACGATGAACCCAAGAGGAGGTAGTAGATAATCGAAGGAATGAACAAAGTTGGTTGAGTGTTAAACGGAGAGCTTGAGAGCCGAGAGTAAGGCAGAAAGAACAGGCACCAAAGGTAGAACTACCAAGGGAGGAACGAACAATGACCCAAACGAGCAGATAGCAGAGGGGAGGGGAGAGGGTTTCCGAGGGAAGAATTGCCTCGGGTGCTTAGAGAGGCCTCGGGAATTGTGAAGGAGAGGAACTATTATGCGAAATGGATCAACAGAAAGGGTAGAAATTCGTGTGAGCAGTTAAAAGGCTGGACAAAGAGATGCTTTGGAGACTAAAGCCGGCAGGGATGCGAGGGGAAAGGGGGGTATGTGTGTAATCAACACCCTAGATGTTCCGCATTCGTTAGAGTGAAACCTAAAGCTTATCTAACCAACTCTTCACCCGTAATTTACTCATACTTAGTTTGATAATAAGATCTTAAGTATTTAGTCTAGCTTTCATTCCGCCATTTATTGATTTATTACATATCTCCTATTTTTCTTCTTCACCACCATCTTCAACAAGACTGTTCAAGAAAACATCTAGATGCTTTACAGAGTAAGACGTTGATTGACAGACTTGATTCAAACATCGCAGTTATACTCTACCACGTAACAATTTCACTGTAGTCCCCGTGCGAAATGGTGTACGTCGACGATCAGAACAGATGGTAAAAGAATAAATACCACTCCTTGAATCTGAAATCATGCCAAAATACAAAGGGGATTCATGGAGAAACCCCAACCATCGCCATGTCGCTATCCTCTTCTTGAAACTCTTTACTCTATAGCATGCTGTTATCCTTGCATACAAGGTATTTCTCTCTCAGAACCCGCAGCCTTGAGTTGATGTTGTTTCCAGTAGGTGTATGAAGGTCGATTGCAAGTAAGCATCATCAAAATGAGTCCTCCATGAGAGCCAGCAAAACTTCATTGACAACCAAATATCTCGAAGTTCAGATAAGTGAAACAAAACAAATGCAATCATAACTGGCCTGACGATTAACAGCCAAACAAATTAAATACACTGGAATAGAAATGTCAAGTTCCACAATCACATGGGAACAGACAAGACTCGTTGCGAGTGTGAACAACGACGGCGGTATTGATGTTCTAACCTTTTACCTCACTCCGAAACTTATGAGTACTCCTCAGGACTCACGGTTCTAGAAGCTTCTGAAAAGCAGATATTTGCAGAGTTAGTACAATTTAAGGAACCGGGGCATTCGGGCATGACAAAATCATGTGTCATCGTCCACTGCACCGACATAGGTGAGATCACTTCGTCTGACCCTAACTGCTCCCTTCAGCCAGGAGCATGCCTTCATATTTCCGGAGTCAGCAGTGACTGTTCCCGTACTTCCACCGGCCGCCCCTGATCCGACTCCATCCTCGAGAAGTGTCCATGGATCAATCTCTATTTCTGATTCTGGTAACAAGGAGGACTTCACTTTCCCTGAATTGTTTTCGGTTGATACTTGGGGTTTTTGAGAAACCCCTATTGAATGAAATGTGGATACGGCTAGGTGAGGACTCCCTTGGGTCAGCACGGCAAGCGCGTGGGATGACACTTGTGCCGGGCCTGCAGCTATGGTTGTCGCGGAAGAGAGTGGCAGTAGCGGCATCGCGGCCTGGAGTCTTGCACGAGCAGAGCGCGGTAGTTGCATGTGCTCCAACTCATTCTGCGACCAGGATCATAAGATCTAAGCCAACAGAAGAACACTACAACCTAGCAACTTTGCGGATACCAATATCATAAATACTTGCACCTAAGGGAGAAACTGAGTAAGAAAATGCTACGCCCCCAAGTCGAAGGAACATGTACACTAAATCACTAAATCACTATATCTTATCTTAGAGCTCATGCATCCCGGAGTTTCTAGTTATAATCGGTAACAGTATAGCGAGGAATTCCAAAGGGTCTGAACAAGCCTTCCCACGGACGGCCACTAACTCCTGACTTCTAGCTCATACATTAAGTGATGGATAAAGAATCCCGTAGCAATAACCCGTTCCGTGCCGACGTCTTCAAGTATGACCGGATTTGACCTAACATTGCAAGCTTCAAGTTCATATTTGAGAAATGAGAGCAGAAGCCGTTCGAGAAACGGGGGATCCAGAACCCACTAACTGCAAATGAAATGCATATGAAATGCAAGTATGGACCTGTGCAAATCCAAATGAATTGTATCTAAGGAATTGAATCTAACAATTCGAAGATAAGGCGAAGTAAAGACATATGGGAAACGAGAGCAGAAGCCAATCGAAGAACCGGGGATCTAAGTGCATATGAAGTCAAGATGAAATATAAGCATGTATTTTTGCAGATCGAAATGAATAGCAATTCAGGAAATGGAAATTAAGTGAAACTACAATACGAAGGTAAGCCGAAGTAAAGACATCTGGGAATTGAGAGCAGAAGCCGTTCGAAGTAAAGACATAATTGAAACATCTCATGAGTAACACCTGCAGAGAACTAGTATTCATCGTGTAACCACAAGCAATACGCGACTGATGAAGCATCTGAAGTAGAAAATCGGATAGGAACCATGAAATAGAGAAACATCGAGTTAAGAGTAATATACGAAGCATTAGTTGAGGATGGGTGGACTGGAGCGAAGTGGGAGAGGAGTGGATGGTATCTTGGCTGGGTCGGAGAGAAGCGTGAGCTTCAAGTTCATATTTCAGTAACGGAATACAGAACAACCTTCTAATTCATATATTTAGTGTATGAATATGAAACCCGTTCATTAGAATACATTTCTAAACTCATGTGGGATTGGACAAGCATGTGAACAAGGTATAAGAAGAAAATCTCCCATGCATGTAATTAATATATTCAGGCATGAGAGCAGAAGTCGTTCGAAGAACGGGGGATCCAGAACTCTTAAGTGCAAATGGTGTGCATATGAGATGTAAATATGATGGGTGTAAATCGAGATGAGTAATGAAATCCTAAATAAGGTAAAGAATCTAACAGATTAAATGCAAGGTTAAGCACAAACGAAATATCACTATATCCTGATCAACAGTAGAGAAAAGATATACATCAGCGCTAAGTAACGCATATCGTGAATTAACAAGCTGTCATTGAAGACCCACAAGTCCAAACTAAACCATTCAAGAGAACTGAAATTGACAGACTACAGAACACATGTAAGGGAACCATGAAGCAAAACAACAAATGTGAGTTGGAGCATAGGGAAGAGAGTGGATGGTCTCTAGGCTGAGAAGAAGCAAGTGTCAAAGGACTGGATAGAGTATATCACCACAAGCGCTATGACGCTTGAGTCCTGAGACACTAAACAAACTGAGGGAAGCAGGAGGCCGCCATAGTAAACCTTCACTAAAACTCATGCAACTTCATCAGTGCCTCATGCAGTGCCAAAGTAACTGAGCAAGTGTCAGTACCCCTGGTACCAGAAAGGGGTACTGAGTTTCTGCTCGAAAACTCTTGAGTGCCAGGGCAAACTCGGTTGCTTCCAACTGTGCACTCAGGGTAAGGGAAAAGCTGTAACAAATTAAGCTTAAAATCCACACAAAGAGCAGCAATAGTAATAAGCAGAAAAACTGTGCAATGCCAATAAATCACCATCCGGAAAAAGAAAACGAAATCGTGAGCAGGAGAAGGTAAGGGACTGGAGACATACCTGGTTAAAGCCTGAAAGGAAAACAGATGCTAGTATTGTAAGCAAGTAAAAAACTAGCAGAACTACCCGATGATGCAAACAAATGAAGCAGGTGGTAAATTAACTGAGTGAAATCACTGAAGAAAACATTAAGGAGCTGAGTCAGAAGGCACGGGAAGGAGCAAGTCGTTTGACACCAAAGAAGACAGTAGGGAGCGAGTCCAGAGACACAGGGAAAGAGCAGTCATTTGAGATAGAAAGGGGGGCAAAAGTTCAACAAAGTGAAGCAGTGGGAGCCGCAACCAAAGGTGGAACGAAAACAATAATCCAAAGGGGGGAAAGGGGAATAGGAAGGTGGGAGGGGGAAAGGAGGAGGGGGTTTTCGAGACAAGTGCCTCAGGTGCTTTGAGGGGCATCGGGTACTGTGAAGGAGAAGGGCGGCGGGCAGTGTGGGACCATGTGTCAGTAAATAAACCAGCAAGTACTATTACCTATGAGGAACACCATCATATATAGGTATACGAGAACAGAAGCCGTTCTGGAAACGGGTTATACAGAACTCACGAGGTGCAAATGATCGATAAGTAATATGTACAAGAATCACAATGCTAGAGTAATATTAAATCCTGAAGCTAGAATGCGTGGAATGTATCCTGCAGCAAAAGCATAATGGAAACAAATTGAAAATAACCGATGGCTAACAGACTAGGAAAGAACATGAACTCGAGAGCATCTATGCAACCGTTAGCGAGGAATAGGAGAAGTGATGTAAGAGCCTGCCAGGAAGCAGTGCGTGAACAAAGATGAAGAACCCACCAGTAAGCAGTGCGTGAACAAAGATGAAGAACCCGCCAGTAAGCAGTGCGTGAACGAAGATTAAGAACGTGGGCTGGAGCCGGTAGGAACACTGAGTGGGCGAAGCAGCAAGCAATCAAAGAGTGTAGGGAAAATATTAGGGCAGGAATTAGTTGGGGAATGGAGGAGTGGAACAAAACAAGAGTGCTTGGATGATGTAGCTGCAGAAACGGGTCGAAATGTGACAGGGTAAACACCATCAAATATAGGTATACGAGAACAGATGCCGTTCTGGGAACGGGTTATCCCGAACTCATGAGGTGCAAAAGATCGTTAAGCAAGATGTACATGATACGCTACACTAGAGTAGTATGAAATCACTAAGTTAGAATGAATCGAAGGTAACCTACAGCAATGGCATAATCGAAGCAAACATATTGAAACACCTGCATATATAGAGAAGAAACATCATCAAATGAAAGGCGAAGTAAATGTCACTTAGAAACCAGTAGATAGCAACACTCATCTTTGAGATGCAGCCTTCAAAGAAGCGGATGCCGACCTCCCACATAAGTAGAGAAAAAATACATCAGGAATAAACGGCCAACTTAAACGGATGGAGAAAAACTGGTGTCAAGAGACGAGAAGTAATCTGTAAATATCGTGTCAAGGAAGATCTGAGTCAGGAAACGGAAATCGTGGAAGGTGTAGGAGAAAGAGCACTGGAAGTAGAAATCGCTCAGAGAACGAGGGATGACGAGCAAAGCATCCAAGGACTGGATATTGATATATCACAGCAAGCGCTATGGACGCCTGAGTCCAGAGAAACCAAACAACTGAGGGAAGCAGAGGACGGCCATAGTATGTCTCCATAAAAACACATGCAACTTCATCAGTGCCTCACGCAGTGCCAAAGTAGCTGAGGTAGAGTCGGTACCCCTCATATCGAGTTTCTGCTCGGAAACTCATGAGTGCCAAGGCAAACTCGATTGCTTCCAACAGTGCTGCTCAGGGTAAGGGGAAAGGCTGTAACGAATGAAGCTTCAAGTCCAAACAAAGGGCAGCAACAGTAAGAATCGGAAAGGCTAAGTAATGTAAAGAAATCAACATCCCCTAAACTCGAATACTTTCTTGACTCCTACAGTGATACATACACTCTGAATACAGCTATTTGTGTTTTCTGCCTAGTGGATTTGTTTGTATGCTTAGGGACACATGGCCTCTACTTATGGACACGTGGCCCCACTTGGGTCCTTCACTTCATATGAGGATGAACTTCCCTCCACGTTGAGACCCTTAGCGAGATACCCTAATTTTTCAGTGTTTTTTTTTGTTTCTCTGTTCGCACTCATCTTCTGCCCCTTCCTGTTCCCCCAGACCTTACTCTCGAAAATCCCCTTCCCCTTCCACCCTTCCTGCCCTTCCTGTTCCCCTTTCCCCTCTTAGGATGATTGCTTTCCATTCAGTTTTGGTTGCTGCTCGTTCTATTTTACTCTGTGCTTTTTCGACCCCCATTTCTAGGGCAAAAGACATGTTATTTCCTAGTGGTGTTGGATGCGCTGGAGAAGTGAATTCATCAAGTAGTTCTACTAGTTGTTATTTGCTTTTGATACTAACATCTGTTTGCTTTCAGGTTTACACCATCATATTGGTATACGAGAACAGAAGCCGTGCTGGGAACGGATTATCCAGAACTCATAAAGTGTAAATGATTGGTAAGCAAGATGTACATGATTCACAATGCTAGAATAGTGAGAAATCCACAATATAGAATGCATAGAATGTAACTTGAAGCAAACGCATAATTGAAACAAATTGACAATAACATATGGCTAACAGACTAGTAAACCACCATGAAATCGAGAACTCTATGCAAACGACTGCGAGAAATAGGTAACACTATGTAAAAGACTGCCAGTAAGCAGTGCGTGAACAATAGAAATAAAAAAGTGAGCTGTAGTCTGGTAGGAACACTGTATACACCAGAGGTCCTATGAATCAGGCAAAGAGCAAAGGATAAATAATAGGGAGGGAATTAGCTGGGGAATGGAGGAGTGGAACACTGTGAGAGCTATAGGATGGTGTGGCTGCAGAAACCTGTCGAAGTGTAACAGGGTAATGAGAGCGAAGCGAAAAAGGACAGGATAGAAAGTATATGGCAACAAGCGCTATGGACGCTTCAGTCCTGAGACGCTAAACAGCAAAGGGAAGCAGAAGATGGCCATAGTAAACCTTCATGAAAACACCTGCGACTTCATCAGTGCCTCATGCAGTGCCGAAGTAATTGAGCAATTGTCAGTACCCCTCATACAGAGTTTCTGCTCGAAAACTCATGAGTGCCAAGGCAAACTCGGTTGCTCCCCTAAAGTGCCGCTCAAAAGGAGTGGGAATGCCAAAAAGAACAGAAGTGGAAGTGTGTAAAGCAAGCGCTAGCAAAAGTGCAGGCACATACGTCAGTGCTGGAGTCTTAGCCACATAGTGAGGATCAGTCCAGAAAGAAAAGAATCCACATGAGTAAGATGAGGGAAGAAATCGAGACATACCTGATGGATCCCTGAAATCACAAACATTCATTAGTAGAGAGAAAGTCCAGGACACAACAATGAGAAAGAGTCAAGCAGAGGTTCGTTAGTTATATGAGAGTGGAGCAAGAAAACTTCAGCGATGCACGGGAAAGGGACGGGTCAAGGGGAAAAGCAGAGGTGAAGTGAACTAAGGTGAAGGTGAAGTATACAGTGTATATATGAATTCAGAAGTCAAGTAGGACTCCCAAACAACAGTATGGTATACAGGCCTCTGGGTTTACACCATCATATATTGGCATATGAGAGCAGAAGCCGTTCTGGGAACTGGTTATCCAGAACTCATGAAGTGCACATATCCGATACACAACATGTACTTGAATCACAATGCTAGAGTAGTATTAAAGCTTTAATGTAAAATGCATCGTAAGTAACCTGCAGAAAAGGTATAAGTGCAACAAAGTAACCTGCAGCAAAGGCATAAGTGCAAGAAATTGAGAATAACGTACTGCCAATGGACAGTAAAGAACGTGAAATCGAGAACAGCAATGCCAACGTTAGCGAGGGATAGAAAGCTTGATGTAAGAGTTCACCAGTAAAAAATGAAATCGAGAGCAGCAATGCAACTGATCACGAGAGGCATAGTAAACGTGCTGTGTGCTGTAAGAGCCCGCCAGGATGCAGTGCATGGATGAAGCGAGAGGAATAGGAAACTTGCTGTAAGAGCCCACCAGGATGCAATGCATGGATGAAGATGAAGAACGTGGGATGGAGTTGGGTAGGAACACAGTAAACACTAGAGGTCGAGGCAGGAAGCAGTCAGAGATCGAAGGGAAAAGACTAGGGAGTGAAATAGTAGGGGAATAGAGGAGTGGAACAAAACAAGAATGCTCGAAGGATGTGGCTGCAGAAACGGGTTTACATGTAAGAGTGTAACTAGAGCGAAGCGTAAGAGGACAGGATATATAAAGTATATCACACCCAGCGCTATGGACACTGGAGTCCGGAGACGCTAAACAACTGAAGGAAGCAGAAGGCGGCCATAGTAAACCTCCACGATAACACCAACAACTTCATCAGTGCCTCACGCAGTGCCGAAGTAGATGAATAATTGTCAGTACTCCTCATCCCGAGTTTCTGCTCCAAAACTCATGAGTGCCAAGGCAAACTCGGTTGCTTCCAACAACACTTGAAGTAATAAACAGCCATCTTTCAGCAGTGCTACACTAAATAATAACCCGCCAGGGGAAGGTTACACAAATGGAAGGCTACTGAAATTAAAAAATGGAGCTTAAAGTCCCAAAAGAGCAGAAATCCGGCGAATGTAGAATGTAGGCATGAACTAAATAGTGAACAAGGGAAAGAAGAAAATAAGATCAAAAGCAGGAGAGTGTGAATGATTCGAGACATCCCTAGAAAATGCCTGCAAGGAGAAAGTCTAATAGGGTTAGCAGCAAGTAAAAGCAGAGAGCGAACCACAAAGAACCCAGGAGGAGTTAGTAAGAAAACAAAGGAATGAGCCAAGTTAGAAGAGTGTGAAGTGGAGAGGTAGAGAGCAGAGAATAAGGCAGAACAGACAGGCATCAAAAGGTGGAACTAACGAAGGAGAACGCACTATGAGCTAAGCAAGAACTATAACCTAAACCTAACTATATATATAGCAACGTGTATTCAGTAACAGCTATGCAACATCAGTCGAGAAATATAATACATTGGGTAATTGACCACCTACGAGCAACGCGTGCACAATGAAAGTAAGCCAAAGTCTGGAGTCGGGCAGGAACAATGAACCAGAGAAACATCGAGCTAAGAGCAATACAAAAAGCATTAGTTGAGGATGGTTGGAATGGAGCGAAATGGGAGACGAGTGCATGGTGCTTGGCTGGGTCGGAGTGAAGCATGAGAGGACTGGATATGAGGAAATGAGAGCAGAAGCCGTTTGAGGAACGGGAGATCCGGAACTCATGAAGTGCAAATTAAGTGCAGATGAAATGGGAACATGATATATACTAATCCAAATGAATAGTAAATGCGGAAAGGAGACGAAGGAATGTAAGGCGAAGCACGGACATGATATAAATATTTCCTGCTCAATACCAGTAGAGAACTATTATACATCATGTAATCGATAAGTGCTAAGCAAAGCATGTAGAGAAATAGTACACAACATTTAATCAAAGACTGTTAAGCAAGACTTGAAAGCTTAAGTAATCTGGAATCGGAAGTCGGGCTGAAATCATGACGTTGAGAGACGTGTGCGAACCATGAAACAGAAAAACATCGAAAGAGTATTACGTGAGTATGGGTGGGGTGGAACGAAATGAGAGAGACTAACTGGATATGAGGAGATGAGAGCAGAAGCCGTTGGGAGGAATGGGAGATCCGGAACTCATTAAGTACATATGAAGTGCAGATGCAATGGAATAAAATGAAAGCAAAATTAAATGAAAAGTACATGCGGAAAGGAGATGAAGTGCAACTCATAAATCGAATGTAAGGCTAAGCACCGACATCATATAATTATCAGAAGGTAACCACATGCAGAGAAACTGTAAACCAATAATCTTAAAGCGTACAGCACCGCATGTAAAGAAATCGCTACAACGTGTAATCAAAGACCAATAGAGAAATGTACAACATCTTGTAAACGGCAAAGAAAAGCATGTAAAGAAGTAGTAAACGACGTGTAAACGAAGACCGATGCAGAGAAACTGTAAACCAATAATCTTAAAGCGTACAGCACCGCATGTAAAGAAATCGCTACAACGTGTAATCAAAGACCAATAGAGAAATGTACAACATCTTGTAAACGGCAAAGAAAAGCATGTAAAGAAGTAGTAAACGACGTGTAAACGAAGACCGATGAGCCGGACATGGACTCTTAAGCATTCTGTGAACGGAAGTCAGGCAGGGGACCACGAAGTCAAAGACGGGTAGGAACCATGAAGCAGACAACATTCGAAGGGGCATTAGTTGAGAATGGGTGGAGTGGACCAGCTGGATAGGAGAGATGAGAGCAGAAGACTTTCGAGGAACGAGAGATCTGGAACTCATTAAGTGCATATAAAGTGCAGATAGAATGGCAATATAATGAAAGCAAAAGTAAATGAAAAAGATATGCGGAAAGGAGATGAAGTGCAACTCGCAAATTGAAAGTAAGTCTAAGCACCGACATCATAAAATGTCAGAAGACAACAAGATGCAGAGAAACTGTTAACCAACGTGTAAAGGAAAAGCGTTAAGCAACACATGTAAAGACGCATGTAAGTGCTAAGTGGCGCATGTAAGGAAATCAAGAACACCGTGTAAACCGAGGACCAATAGAGAAATGTACAACAACGTGTAATCACTAATCGCTAAGCAACGCATGTAAAGAAGTAGTGAATAACCCGTAAACCCAGACCGATGAGACGGACATGAACTCTTGAGCAGTCTCCAAACGCAATACGGGCAGTGAACCATGAAGTCGGAAGACAGGTAGGAACCATGGAACAGACCACATTCGCAGTAGCATTAGGTGATGATGGATGGAGGGGAGCGAAGTGGGAGAGGAGGAGTGCATGGTGCTATGGCTGAGTCGGAGTGAAGTGCCAGAGGACTGGGTATGAGGAAAAAGAGAGTAGAAGTCGTTCAGAGATGGGGGGAAGCAGAGCGAAGCATTAGAGCACTGGATGAGAGTATACGCAGCATGCACTATGAACGCATGAGTCTTAAAACGCTTAACAACTGAAGGAAGCAGAAACCTCCATAAAAGCTCGTACGACTTTATCAGTGCCTAATGCAGAGCCGAAGTAGCTGAGCGACTGTCAGTACCCCTCATATTGAGAAATGAGGACAGAAGCCATTCGAGGAACGGGAGATCCTGAACTCATTGAATGCAAATGCGATGCATGATATGTAATGCATACAAAAATTATACAAGACGAAATTAGTACAAACCGGGAAAGGAGATGAAATGGAAACAAATGATTGAATGTAAGCATAAGTAAACGCCATCTAGAAAAAATTAAAGAGCAACACTTGTATACCAATAACATGCATCGATTAAACTGTAACAGATAAACAGCGCATGTAGAGAAAACAAAGCTCCACGGGGAAATGACGACCTGACGAGCAAGACGAGAAAGATTAAGTTAATCTGAAGTTGGGAATCATGTGGAAACCATGAAATCGACAGTCGAGGAAGACAGGCGAGTCAGTCAGACCGAGAGTGTGAAATCACTCAGAGAGCGGGGGAAGTAGAGCGAAGCGTTAGAAGGACTGAATATAGAGAAATCAGGAAAGAAACTGTTCGATGAACGGGAGATCCAGAACTCAATGAATGCAAATGAGATGCAAGATATGTAATGTATACAAGATAACGAGCACCTGATCGAATGATAGCACAAATAAACGTAACCTGGAAACAGGTCAATAGTAACCTATATACAAGTAGCATGCATCGGAAAAGCGGAAACAGAACAACAATGCATGTAGAGAAATAAAATTAAGATACACCGAAATCGAGAATCAAAGTAGAAGCCTGGCAATCGAAAGTTGTGGAAGATCAGAGAGTGGGAAATAGAGGACTGGATATAGGTAGACCTGAGTAGAAGCCGTTCTAGGAGCGGGTGATCCAGAACTCCTTAAATGCATATGATCGGTAACCAAGATCTACTTTATGCACAATGCTAGAATAGTGATAAATCCATAAAGTAGAATGCATTGAATGTAACCTGAAGCAAAAGCATAATTGCAACAAATTGAGAATAACATATATCTAAAGGACTAGTAAACAACTTGAAATCAATAACAGCTATTCAAACGAATGCGAGTAACGAGAGTGAAGCCAAAGAGGACAGGATATAAAGTATATCATAACAAGCGCTATGGACACTTGAGTCCTGAGACACTAAACAGCAAAGGGAAGCAGACGGTGGCCGAAGTAAACCTCCACTAAAACACATGCGACTTCATCAGTGCCTCACGCAGTGCCAAAGTAGCTGACCAAGTGTCAGTACCCCTCGTACCGAGTTTCTGCTCAAAAACTCATGAGTGCCAAGGCAACCAAGATATGCTCATTTCGAGAAGAGTGATAAATCCCTAAAGTTAGGGGACTGGATATAGAAAAATGAGAACAGAAGCCATTCGAGGAACAGGAGATCCAGAACTCATTGAATGCAAATGAGATGCATGATATGGAATATATACAAAACATGTACTAGTCGAAATTAGTATAAAACCTGGAAAGGAGATGAAATGGATACACCTGATTGAATGTAAGCAGAAGTAAACTCAACCTAGCAACGTCTAAAGAGCAATACCCGTAAACAAGTAGCATGCTTTGTAACAGAGAAACAGCACATGTATAAAAATGAACACCACGGGGAATTGACGACCAAACGAGCCAGACTAGAAAGATTACAGTTAAACTGAAGTTGGAATCGAGTAGAAGCCATGAAACCGAAAGTCATGAAAGATCCGTGAGACAAGCAGACAGGTATGCAAAGAAACATAGTAGAAGCCAGAGATAGTTGGAGTGGAGCGCAGTGTGAGAGAGGAGAGTAAGTAGTTATGGCTGAGAAAGATCACAACTAAAACTGGTTTGGGTTCGAAGAAAGAAAAGTGGAAATCGCAACGATAACCAGTTTGGGTATGAAGAAAGGAGCGTGGTAATCGCAACAACTGGTTTGGGTGTGAAGAAAGAAGCGTGGAAACCGTTCAGAGAACGGGGGAATGGGGGAAGTGGGGCTAAGCATTAGGGAGAGGCTGGATATTAGGAAATGAGTTTAGAAGCCATTCGAGGAACGAGATATCCGGAACCCACTAAGTGCAAAAGAAAAGCAGATGAAATGCATACAGGAATCGCAATGAATAGTAAGTGCGGAAAACAGATGAAGTGAAACAAACAGTTCGAATGTAATGGCAAGCAAGTACATAATCTAAATATTTCCTGCTCAATACTAGTAGCGAACTATGATACATCATGTAAAAGATAAGTTCTAAGCAAAGAGTAGAGAGATATAGACCTCAATCTGCAATCAAAGACCAACGTATCCTCGATGACTGTTAAGTAAGACCTGAAAGATAAAGCAATCTGCATCCTGGATAGAGAATATAGCAGCATGCACTATGAAGGCATGAGCCCTAAACCGTTGAACACTGAAGGAAGCAGAAAAGCAGTCACAGTAAGCCTCCACGAAAGTAAAAACGACTTCATCAGTGCCTAAGGTGGTGCCGAAGTGAAGACATAATTGAAAAGTATCATGAGTAACACTTGCAGAGAACTAGTATACATCATGTAATAATAAGCAAGACACAACCGATAAAACAACTGAAATTGAAAGTCGGGGAGGACCATGAAATAGAGAAACATCGAGCAAGGAGGAAAAGACAAAGCTTTAGTTGACGATGGTGGAGTGGAGCGAAGTGCGAGAGGAGTGGATGGTGTCTTGGCAGGACCGGAGCAAAGCGTGAGCTTCAAGTTCATATTTCAGTAACGGAATACAGAACAAGCTTCTAATTCATATATTTAGTGTATGAATATGGAACCCGTTCATTGAAACACTGGACTGGACAAGCATGAACAAGGTATGAGAAGAAAATCTCCCATTGTCGTCATATATATGACCGATGGGAACAGAAGCCATCCACACATGTAGTTCATATACGTACAGTAGAGTGCTTCTAGTCATATAGTGAGTGATCGAATACGGAACCATTCTAGTTCATAGAAGTAAAGATTCTAGTGCATGTATGTTCTTTAAAAGTACTAAAGGACAAACCTAACGTTGATGGATTAGACAACAGTGTGGTCAAATCAGTCCAGATTCCTCTGGGATATGCGTTTCCACTAACGGGAACTGAGAGTGAGTCAATGTGTATGCTGACCACGAATATTCAGATATATTTTCAGAAATGGGAGCAGAAGCCGTTCGAAGAACGGGGGATCCAGGATTTAGATACGTTGGGTCATTACTCTACACACAACCCGTTGTAAACAACCCAGTTCCACACCCACGTCTGACTGGACTAAAGTAAAGAAATATGGATAGAACTGAACCTGATGCAAAATGTCAGCATTTACAGATGTGAATCTCAATAACAAGGTCTCAATCTGAAAATCCTGAAACTGGAAATAGTTGGTCCGAACAGGCTCTTACCTGCATTCGCTCAGCAGCCTCACGGTCAAATGGAGGAACTTCACGTAGTGGCTTTGAAGGACCTTTCGTTGTTGGACGAGGCTTCAACCACACAGCCCATGTGCTACTGAGGAGAGCGTACAATACACTGAGAAGACGATCAAACAGACCCTCACCTGCAGCTGCTGTAGCTGCAGCGGAGGAAGCCTCGGCATTTCTTTCCAGGTCTCGAGCAGAAATAGGATGAGGTGGGTCGGTGGCTTCCTGTACAACACGCGTACCGAGAAGCCGCAGCAGCACTGGAGCCAAAGTCTGTCTCATGTTACGAACCGTTTGATCTCTGCGGCCAGCAGTTTGAAGCGTAAGTTAATGTAGATCCTAAGCAACCATAAGTCTCACACCGGTGAACGAGACCGACCGAGAGTCAATAATGAGTTCAACTGACCAGGGAAGGCAACATATACGGAGCATTTTTCCATGTTCAATGCTCCACTTGAAAATGTGCTGTGTGAACAATGTCGACAGGAGCGTGGTTCGTTGGCACGAAACTAATTATAAACCTTGCAGCGTGACCAATATGGCATGATGCTGACTTCCACCATCATTTCTAAATCTTGAACCAGATGAGACCTTGATGGCTTCGTCCCTATTAATTCCTGATATATTTGTGGGACTATTATAATCTCCCTCCGCTTCAGGCATACGTGACCGCAACTTATTCCGAGCTATTCAGTACCCAGTATTTCCTGAATTGGTTTCCACATTTAACACGCTGAGCCTCATTGATCGCCATCAACCCTGAATGAGATCAGATATATCTAGTAGGGCCCGGCAAAATTGGTCATGTTTTCATGACAAGGCCAAAGATATTGGATCCATAAAGACAGGGCTGGGGCCGATCAGACTGGGTACATACCATGAAGTCCGAACAGTTTGCAACCTACTCAAATCCTTTTGACCAGTCAGACTTAAACCCGAATTAGTGAAACAACAAGGTGAATCAATTTACGAAAGAAAGAGGGTTCTACTTTGAACATGTAGTGGAAGTTCCACTTCTCAGCCATAGTTCACGACATGACCTATCTCTGAGGTACAGTTACGAGCACCCATCCTTTCTTCTCCTCTAACTTAGGATAGTAGTCCAAGGACTAGACCTACTTATCGCCTTCGGGTTCGTTGCTTAAGTTTGTTACTTTAAAATGGATAAAGTAGAAAATTACTTCAGCGAAGGGTCGCCACGTCAGAGTTCTCTCGCTAGCACCTTGACTCACATCATGACATCAAAACCTTGACTATTCAGGATATGCAACCTCGTGCATCAAGAACGATGCACGTGGTTCCAAGCAAGATATGCAAACAACTGAGAAGAATCACAGAAGGTATTCCAAGATACGCTGCATGTTGATCAAGCACTGACCTATCGGTATGAATGATAGGCAACAAAGGGAGGAGAAACTGAAGTCGCAACCACATGGACGTCTGCAAAGCAGCCGCAGATACTGGTGACGAGTCCGCAGCAATAGCCAAATACTTCCTTCCTATACCAGGACTGCTGCTCTCAAACCCAGCTCTAGCTCCTCGTCTCAACCCCACACCTTTTCCACCAATACACTCTGCGCTGGAGCTGGACGGTGGGACAGATTTTCCAATGGACCGGGCAAGAAGAGTTATCTGTTGTTCTAAGTTACTCATCTGCTTGATAAGTTCGAAAGCAAAACCATTACAAGTATCGTTGGAGCTGCGAGCCAGACAAGGTAGTACTAGGTCCGCCAAGGCTTTCTCGATGGCAAACTGTCGACCGTGGGATACTTCTTGGTCGGTAGCGGGTGTTCCACTCTTACTTTGCTTAGCTTCTCTCTTGATCCATTCCTCAGCTACCTCACCTTCTTCAGGTGAAGTTGTCTCTGTTTTCCTCCTCTCGGAAGTAAGGGTAGGAGCCATTTCTTCACTATGGCCAGGGGGTTGCCATCCCCGAGCTGGAACTCGTCGCGTTCCGATAGAAAACCCCTGTCGATGAACAATATTGTCAAGAAGCTGATGAAGAGATCTACGACCAAGAAGCATGTCGGATCCTTCTAAAACCCACTTTACTTGTAAGATCAGGTACTCCTCTAAAGCTCTCCCAAGAGAGTTCACGGCTTCTGAGTATAGAGCAGCCGCATCAGGACGTACCAATAGCCTGGTCAGGACCACTTCAGTGAAGGTTTTCTCACACTCGGATAGCTGACCTGTGTCAGAACCGGCAGCAGCTGCCTGCACTGCCTGCACTGCCTCCACTGCACTTTGACCATCGAGCTTCTCCAAAAATACCTGCTCATTAAGGAGAAGTCTTAACTCCACCCACTGCCAGTGATATGTGGCAGGCTGCAAATCATCCAGTACTTGAACGAGTTGCTCTAGTTGTCTAGGCTCATTAGGCAGACGATTTCTAAGATCTGCACGTCCATGACCCCAAGTTTCATCATCCTGCATCATAGAAGGTGGCAGACAGCGATCCAGTAGGGCATGTAAGAAAAGTCGTGCACGCAGGGGGACCATTGCTGCTCCTTTAGAACGCGCATCAAGGCCCTGCATATCCAACATCGCTGCGTACTCGCTTTCTCCAGGGTCGGATGAAAGAAGAAGGTACAATACTCTAGTATCTCGCAGACAAACGTCCCGAAATGGTTCATGTGCTACAACTTCATTGACTGCAGTAATGGCAGCTTGTAAAACAGAATCCTCACGAGCTGCATTATTGATATACGAAGATTGTTGCCTCCTCAAGGCAGCTGCAAATAGAGCATAAGCTGGTGGAAAAGCAACGGTGAGGGGCATAGTGCGCTGCATGCGGCTAAGTCCAAGAACATTAGCCTCACTCAAAAGATCTGCAACCAAACCACCCCCCGCTGTTCGGCAATTCCCAATTAAAACTCGAAACCAATACACATGCGCCTCTGCCACGTGCTCCTTATTGTTACCACCAGTCGAACGCGACATACCGTTCGAATTGGGACCCACTGATTTTTGTATTTGCAAAGTCTCTAAATGTTCTCTTATTTTGAGAACTGAAATCATTCTCTCCAAACTTGTCGTGCCCTGAACAACTACACCCGCCACCAAAGCTGCCACGGCAGCTGCAGAGATATTGGCTCTACCCAAGAAACTTTGTCCGATTCCACTTTCATTCACGAGCCCGGGGTTCTCAGAAGTTTCTGGTGATAAATGAAACTGTGTTCGTGGAACACGACCAGAAGGGTGCTGCAAAGACTGAATCACCACTGAGCTTGCCTCCGAGGCAAGAGCAACTTCTACCATTCGACTGTGTCGATCCCCAAGTGCATCTTTAAGAAGACGCAGGCAGAGCATGTGCATTTGTAGCACCCGTCGAGCACATCTCAGGGCAGGACCTGCACATGATCCACCTAAACCCAGATTGACAGAATTGAGCGAGTCGAACACACTGGCGACTGCAGTGCCAGCATAACCAACTACAAACGCCACTGCAGCGGCAACAAGAGCTGAGTCCGCCTGCATCACCCCACTCCCGTTAAGTCGTAAAGTGTCCATAACACCGCCAACAACCCGTTGCGCAGCCACACAGCCTTCTTCAGACTTATCTACAACCCCTTCTTTGGAACCAGACGACAATGCAGCTTCTCTTTCTTTGTTCACCATCTGAACAACAGCCTCGCTTATATATCTTTGTACAATCTCTTTCAAGCTTATTCCAACCCTACTTAACCGTCCGGTTAACCTCTGAATCACAGGATCATCGCGGTCATTATCCATGCCTGAACTAGACAAACCAACTAACCCAAATCCGGCTTCACTGTCACCTGCTTTTAAGGCTTCAAGCTCTGCACCCAATCTCTGGTCACAGGAGGTTTTCCAAGTCTTCTCCCAATTCTGGACACTTACAAGGCCGCCATACTTTCTCAATAAATCGCGCACATAGCAGAGCAGTGCTGAACACCCTGCTCGCCCCCCAGGTAAGATAGTCAGGTTCGCTGCGCGCTGCATTCCAGCCGATAAAGCTTGTGGAAGGAGGTCCATCGCCGCAAGCACACCTTCGTATCTGATTGAGCAAGAGGTTGAAAAATGTAACCACTTGATACAGGCTGCCAAAAGTTTGTTACGAGGTCTAGATAAACTTTACAATAACATAACCAACCAACTGCTACGCAATCACATCCCTAAAAACGAGACGTACTCTGTCTCTTACCTTCGGAGGCAGGAGAGAAGCACGGACTCACCAACATCGCAAGTGGAACTATCTCTTATCCAAGATGATGTGGAGATACCGCGACTACCGTGTCCAGGTGGTGTTGCTGGGGGTACTGGAGCGGTAGGCAGCAACCACAGAACCAAATGCACGAGAGTGTGAAAATCATTCGCTATATCCAAAATGTACACTATAACAGCTAGCTGCTCCTCGCTGATCCTCGACCGAACACAAGTCCCTCCCTCTGCTGAAGCGGGCGGGGCACCGGCTGTGTAGCTTGACGTAAAATTGTTGCGTGTTACTGGATGCGAATATCCACTACCACCACCACTTACAAGGCTACGTACGACCGTGTCCAGCCAACGCGAGATGATTTTCTTCTCGTTTAACCTTAACCGCCGAATGCTGCTTCCAATTGCACGAACATCACTGCTTCCAAACTGTCTGCCCCTATCCCTCACCTGCGCGTTGCTTGTACTCTCAGCACCTGACCTGTGGTATGGACAATTAACCTTATTGTCACAAGTATGGCTAGATGATGCACCTTGGCTCCCCTCTACTCGAGCAGCTGCCAGCTGCGCAAGACTTTGAGTTTTTTGACGCATAGTTTTTGGCCTTCCTCTGGCATTCTGCTTTAGAGGAGGCTTCGTAGGAGGTTCTATCTTCACAGCTTCTAATGCTTTCTGTCCCTTACGTAACCACCAGGTTTCATCTTCATCAATCGATGCAGAAAGAAGAGCCTGATTACTCCAGGCCTTGCCATCATTTGTCTTAGAACGCTTATTTCTACCACACTCCTCACATCCTGGAGTAGCCTCTGTCTTCTCCAAGCTGCTGCAGGGTGATGTTGCTTGTTTTCTGGGCAAATCGTGGGGCTTTAACTCCTTCCTGCCATAATGCTCAGCACACCCATCAGGAAACTGTAAGCATGTTGTAATGGCCAGTTTTAGCTCAGCAAGCCTTGACTTACGTTTCTGATTCATGTTAGCACTCACTGCACAAATATCTTGAGCTCTAAGATTAGACTTTTGCTCAGAACCACTGTTCACCCAGACATCTACCCGGCCAAGAATGCCTCCTGCTTGCTGTTGAGTTGGAGGAGCATCAACTCCAGACGTGCCCTCTCTACGTTTTCCATTCCTCCTACCATAACCACTCAAAGCAAGAAAACGCTCATTTCTGTACAACCGAGCAGCTTCTAACAAAGAAGAATCATCTCCCTCCAGTTGCGGCGCCCCTGGCAAGTTCCTTAGCAGTAACTTGTGTCGGAATGCCCTTGACTTGTCTGCTTGTGTCTCATCTTTCTCCAACACGCCACTGCATAGAAGTTGTCTGACATACACTTGTGGCCAAAACAGATCTTCACGAACAAGCTCAGAAAGCAAAAGCTGCAGTTTCTCAGAACTCTCGCCCTTGCGTAGATCATGCTGGTCAAGCCAAGCAACTATCAGATCATGCAGAGGCCCTGGAGATCCAGAGCAAATTCCGTTCACTTCCATAGCCTGAGGTCTTGAATCGAGGACCCTTAATCCAAATTCATTACTAGTAGTTTTAGCCCTGGCACCCTCAGTCTGGGCATGAGCACTGTGCTCACATTTCACATGTCCGTCACTGTGGCCGACAAGAGCGTTCATACTTTTCCTTCCCTTTAGCTCTTCCATTCTCGTTCGAAGTACAGACACAGCCATATAGACCCTCGACATGTCCCTCACACTGCTGGCCCTCTTCTCGACAGAAATGCCTACTCCCCGGGAGTCTCTGAAGTCACATACAGCCCACTCACAAAGAAAGCGTATAGCAAATAGCTCCGACGAATTCACATTGGTCAAGAGACTGGGAGTTCTACCAAACCCGGCAGCAACGTCTGCCTGCCAGTGATCTGGAAGTTGTTCGCTACTGCAAAAATCCTCGTCGAATACACAGCGACAAGCACCTTGAATGTCTCCAGCTGCAAGTGCTTTATCCAAACCCTGCACTACTTTTCCTTCATTGTTGCGCAAGAGTCCAGGATTTACGGCCTTGGCGAGAGAAGCAGCACGCTTTTGAATCCCATCCACAACATCGCCAATTAGAAGCTCCCTATGACTGGGGAGCTTACCTGATAATTGTGGGCATGGAAGGTCGACATTACCAATCATTCCTGCGTTGCTTTCTCTCACGTCTTCTGCTGAATCTGACGAAGGATTTAAACTTGCCACATCTTTATTCTCAACATCTCCACCTGATATCGGGTACGAAAACCTCTCTTCATTTGGCTGCGTGGGACACACGAAAGCTGGAAGTGGAAAACAATCCAAAGCCACAAACGTGTCTGGAACAACAAGAAGGAGATACCGTAGAAGCTCTGTTAAAATAGTGGCACTATACATCAAATGAGGGCGATCAAGCAAGCTGGGAAGAACACCGGTTGGGCAAAGCTTTTGTAGCCATTGAAGCGATGTATCGACTAGTACACGCACATGTGTCTGCGATAACGCAAGGCCATCTATGACCTTCAATATCACGGGCAGCAGCAGCTCCAATGCTTCCACCGACTCCTTCTCCTGGAAAAGCAAGCATAAGTTCAACGCTCAGTTAGAGTCATATCGCAGGCAGCACGGTTTACGGACGACAAGTCAAAAGCATCCGAGGGAGAACAGGATAGTGACTCCAACTTTTATGAACATATCTGAAGCTCAAATTCCAACCCACTCTCGATATAGGTGAATGGTAACAATAGTTGATAAATATATTCAGGGGTGTGGGGGTGTCATAAACAGACGCTCATATCAAGGCTAGGGAGGGATCATGTCACCTGGAGCTGCCTCAACGCCCAGTCTAAAAGTTGTGTACGGTGCAAAAGACCCTCTGAGTGGTGCCACTGGGCAAGGCGCACGAGATATCTCCACTTCAAATGCAACTCAGATTCTCCCAAGTCCATACTCCCTTGAACAACATCTCCTCCTTGGAGAGATTTGGGTGAGTGACGAGATGATACAGCCAAAGAATTTGCGTGACAGAACTCATCAAGAAGCGTTTGGGCGTACTCCAAGACGTCCTTCGTCCAAAGTTCCACACGTTTTGCCTGTGATTTGTCAGGACCTCCGGCGGACATTCCAATTGATAAGGGCCGCACCTGATAAAAGAAACTTGCAAACATGAGGAAGCAATTGGTATGCAGGACTTTCGAAAAATAACTCACAGGACACAAGAACCCATTTTGTTATGTAAAATTTATAGGAAGCAACTCGCCTAGATATAGAAACATTAAATACAACAATTAGGTTTCCTGGCCAACAGACGTTAGCTGCGAATATCATATGTTCCGAAGAAACTTTTGGAATTAAGAGAGACGAAGCTTAAACTGGATCGTAAATACTGGCCACGTGATCGCTGATTTTTGAAAGCATCGTATGTTCGTATAGAGGCTTTACTTGATTGAGGTACATAATTTTGACGAACCAAGTTGCACGAATAAGAGGAACGTCATGCTTGATGAGAGTCTCAAAGAGGGAACGACGACGATAGCCATGAGGTACATGCTCCGCAAGACTTCTCAACCTCTTCCGCTGCGACAGGTCCTATGGCAAGCCAAAGCACAAAAGCAGAAATGTTAAATACTGAGCGATACGTTCTTGATTGAGACGTATACAACCAAATATTTGGACACAAGGTTGCGGCAACGAGGACCGGATCCATAAGGCCCAACCGTGTTCATAGTTCCAACGCAGTGCTTTGCAGTGCTTTACGCGACGGATAACCTCGCCCTTTCTATGAATGTTCATGGAGGGTCGAAATTCAGCATGTAAGTCTGGAGGTAACTCAAACACAAAACGATACTGCACTTTCCAAGTGATACATATATTGAGTGAAGAAAAGATGTATATATATTGGTATATGAGAGCAGAAGCTTTCTGGGAACGGGTTATCCAGAACTCATGAAGTGCACATATTCGAAACAACATGTACTTATTCATAAACAACATGTACTTGAATTACAGTGCTAGAGTAGTATTAAAGCTTTAATGTAAAATGCATCGAAAATAACCTGCGGCAAAAGCATAAGTGCAACAAAGTAACCTGCAGCAAAGGCATAAGTGCAAGAAATTGAGGATACCATAAGTGCAACACAGTAACCTGCAGCAAAGGCATAAGTGCAAGAAATTGAGAATACCGTACTGCCAATGGACATTAAAGAACGTGAAATCGAGAGCAGCAAGGAGCGTGGGTTAGAAAGCTTGATGTAAGAGTTCACCAGTAAAAAGTAATGAAATTGAGAGCAGCAATGCAACCGATAGCGAGAGGCATAGGAAACGTGCTATGTGCTGTAAGAGCCCACCAGGATGCAGTGGTGGATGAAGCGAGAGGAATAGGAAACTTGCTGTAAGAGCCCTCCAGGATACAGTGCATAGATGAAGATGAAGAACATGGGATGGAGTTGGGGAGGAACACAGTAAACACTAGAGGGCGAGGCAGGAAGCAGTCAGAGAGCGCAGGGAAAAGACTAGGGAGTGAAATAGTAGAGGAATGTGTGGACGTGGCGGGCATTTCGTGAAGGATATGGCTGCAGAAACGGGTAGAAATGTAAGAGTGTAACTAGAGCCAAGCATAAGAGGACACGATAAAGTTATTCACACCCAGCTATGGACACTGGAGTCCGGATACGCTAAACAACTGAAGGAAGCAGAAGGCGGCCATAGTAAACCTCCTCGATAACACCAACGACTTCATCAGTGCCTCCCGCCGTGCCGAAGTAGCTAAACAATTGTCAGTACTCCTCGTCTCAAGTTTCTGCTTGAAAACTCATGAGTGCCAAGGCAAACTCTGTTGCTTCCAACAGCGCCGCTTGAAGTAATAAACAGCCATCTTTCAGCAGAGCTACACGAAATAATGAACCGCCATGGGAAGGTTACAGAAATGGAAGGCTACAGAAATGAACAACTGGAGCTTAAAGTCCCAAAAGAGCAGAAATCGGACGAATGCAGAATGTAGGCATGAACGAAATTGTGAACGAAAAGATGTATATATATAGGTATATGAGAGCAGAAGCCCATTCTGTGAACGGGTTATCCAGAACTCATGAAGTGCAAATCATTGATAAGCAATATGTACATGAATCACAATGCTAAAGTATGTTAAACCCCTAAGGTAGAATGCATCAAATGTAACCTGCAGCAAAGGCATAATTGAAACAAATTGAAAATACCAGATGGCCTGCAGACTAGTAACGAAACGGACATTGAGAGCATCTATGCAAACGATGGTGAGGAATAGGAAACGTGGTGTAAGAGCCCGCCAGGAAGCAGTGCGTGAACGAAGATTAAGACTGTGGGCTGGGGTCAGGTAGGAACACTGTAAGACACAAGAGGTCAAAGCAGGAAGCAGTCAAAGAGCAATGGGAAAATACAAGGGAGTGAATTAGCTGGGGAATGGAGGAGTGGAACAAAACTAGAGTTCTCGGATGATGTGTCTGCAGAAACGAGTCGAAGTGTAACAGGGTAACGAGAGCAATGCATAAGAGGACAGGATATAGTATATCACAACCAGCACTATGGACACTGGAGTCCTGAGACGCTAAACAGCTAAAGGAAGCAGAAGGCGGCCATAGTACACCTCCATGAAAACACCTGCGAATTCATCAGTGCCTCATGCAGTGCCGAAGTAATTGAGAAATTGTCAGTATCCCTCATAGCGAGTTTCTGCTCTAAAACTCATGAGTGCCAAGGCAACTCGGTCACTTCCAACAGTGCCCCTCAGTGTAAGGGAAAAGCTGTAGCGTATGAGGCATAAAATCCGAACAATGTGCAGCAACAATAATAAGCAGAATGACTATGTGATGCAAATAAATCAGAAAATACAATGCAAATAAAGATGTATATATAGTGTTAAATTAAATAATCTCTAGTTTAGTGACTTCTTGGTTAGAATGAGACAAGTTAGTTACTGTTCATGCTGCTCCTGTTCATGTGTGAGTTACTGTTCATGCCCACTGTTCACATGTTTTCCATGAGTTGCATGTGTTACATGAACAGTATGGTAGCACACCCTTCAGCACACTTTTCAGTACACCCTTCTATCTATATAATCCCACTCAGGAGTTCTTCTACTGGATTGATTTTTAACATTTCCCCTCTGCATTTCGTGAAATCTTGTGCTGCCTAACATCATATCGGGAGTGTCCTGTGATATCTCCGTAATGGAGGTTATTTGTGCTGCGTGAGTGAACTGGATGTACTATCTTTGAAGGCTAAGAGAGAGTGAGTTGAGTTTTGTTATGTGCAATCAGGAGTGTCTACTCCAGTGAGACTAGGAAAACTGAGTGCTAGAATGTCTAATGCATCAAAAGTTAAAATGACTGAGGATAGACCATCTACTTCAAAGAGCAGGAACAAAGGTTCTCATCATATAGGTATACAAGAACAGAAGCAGTTCTGGGAACAGCTTATCCAGAACTCATGAATTGCAAATGATCGGTAAGCAAGATGTACATGATTCACAATGCTAGAATAGTGAGAAATCCATAATGTAGAATGCATCGAATGTAACTTGAAGCAAAGGCATAATTGAAACAAATTGAGAATAACATGAGGCTAACAGACTAGTAAACCACCATGAAATCAAGAACTCTATGCTAATGACTGCGAGAAATAGATATCGCTATGTAGAAGACCGCCAGTAAGCAGTGTGTGAACAATAAAAATAAAAAACGTGAGCTGGAGTCGGGTAGGAACACTGTATAGGTCCCTTGAATCAGGCAAAGGGCGAAGGAAAAATAATAGGGAGTGAAATAGCTGGGGAATGGAGGAGTGGAATAATGCGAGAGCTATAGGATGGTGTGGCTGCAGAAACCTGTCGAAGTGTAACAGGGTGACGAGAGCGAATATGTATATAGTTAAATTCACGAAACGATAAAGACCAACGCTAAGTGAGATCATGCAATGGTATCTGACGATGATCAACAGACATCATAATGTTCTTTAATCCGTTCTAAAAATCGTCTTTCCATTCAGAGTGATACGGGTGTTCAACATGATCTAAAGTAATGCCTACGGTGTGCCGCTATGAGCAGAAAACCTGGGACCACAATAACCAACGTAGCATGATGATAACATGAATAGGGGCCAACATTTTGCAATTGGTGGAATGGCATTAGTCACCTCAATCCACTTTTTCCTGAAATCTTCTCCACATGTCCGCTGTTCGGGGAACATTCCTGGCTTTGCCAAAAGTGGTCCGGTAAGGGGAAGCCCATAGACCTGACCTGCCTGCAGAGTGAAAAAACATGAAAGACGGTAGGTTAGTTGCTTATACGAATTCTCCGCATACGACAAAAGACAAGCCTATAGAACAATTCAATCCTTTAAATGTTGGCTGCTTACGCGACGGAAGCTGTTAACTAATAAGGCCCATTCGTTCGAACACAGTTCTACACCCACGTGGGACTAGACAAGACATGACATTGTGAATAAGGTAAGAGAAGTAAGTCCCTCATAGCTGTCATTCATGCATAGAGGTGTCAGGACACTTTAGTGCTGTCAGGAGTAACCTCGTTGACTAGTGAATAACGTATGGCAAGATTCAGCAAAAATCTTTAAAACATCCTCTGAGGGTTTATATAGATAGGCGGCTGAGAGCTCTAGGTTAGGCGCCTAAACGTTAAGATCCTTTCTTTCAACTGCTTCTCTCATTACAATTATGTACCCTCTAACCGTCGATATTCATGTCTAAGCAGAGTTATTGGTAGGAGTCTCAGTATTCCTCATGCCGAATTTCTCTCAAGCTCATGAACGCGAGGACAAACTCCGTTACTTCGCGTAAGGGCAGAATTAATCTGAAGCTTGGGTGTTGATAACTCTGTGATCAGCCCGAGGTACTGAAACACGATAATGCAGTACACTTCTATCGATCTACAAGTCATGTATACAAGATAACGAACATCTGATCGAATGGAACCATAAATAAGTAAAACGTAACCTGGAAACATTTCAAGAGCGACACCTATGTACAAGTAGCATGCTTCGAGAAAACGACAGACCAACAGCGCATGTAGAGAAATAAAATCAACAGGAAAAACGACCACTTAACGAGCCAGACTAGAAAGATTAAGATAAACGGAAGTCGAGAGTCATGTAGAAGCCTAGAAATCGAAACTCATGGAAGATCCGTGAGTCAGCAGACCGAGTGTATGAAATCGCTCAGAGAACGAAGGAAGTAGAGCGATGCGTTAGAGGACTGGATATAGAGAAATGGGAACAGAACCCGTTCGAGGAACGGCTTCTGTCCTCATTTCTCTCTATCCAGTCCTCAATGAGTTCTGGATCCCCCGTTCATCGAACAGGAGATCCAGAACTCATTGAATGCAAATGAGATGCAAGATATGTAAAGTATACAAGATGGCGAACATCTGATTGAATGAAAGCATAAATAAACATAACCTGGAAACATATCAAAAGTAATACCTATATACCAGTATTCAGGACTGGATACAGGTAGATGAGATCAGAAGCCGTTCTAGGAACGGGTGATCCAGAACTCATTAAAAGAATATGATCGGTAACCAAGATATACCTTCTGCTCAATGCGAGAGTAGTGATAAATTCATAAAGTAGAATGCATCGAACGTAGAGAAGCAAAGGCATAATTGCAACAAAGTGAAAACAACATATATCTAAAGGACTAGTAAACAATTTGAAACCGATAACAACTATTCAAACGAATTCGAGAAATATAAAACGTTGTGTAGTTGACCACCAGTAAGCAGTGCATGAACGAAGAAAATTAAACTGTAGGCTGGAGTAGAGTAGGAACATTGGAGACACTGGAGATCGAAAGTAAGGTATGAACCATGAAGCAGGCAAAGAGCGAGGGAACAATAATAGGGAGGGAATTAGCTGGGAAAGGGAGGCGTAAAACAATGTGGGAGCGTAGTGGATGGTGTTTCTGCAGAGACATATCGAAGTGTAACAATGTAACGAGAAAGACGCGAAAGAGGACAGGATATGTAGTATATCGCAACAAGTCCTATGGACGTGTGAGTCTTGGAACACTAAACAAATAAGGGAAGCAGAAGGTGGCCACAGTAAACCTCCACGAAAGCACATACGACTTCATCAGTGCCTCACGCAGTGCCGACGTAGCTGAGCAAGTGTAGTACTCCTTGTACCGAGTTTCTGCTCAGAAACTCATGAGTGCCAAGGCAAAGTCGGTTGCTCCCCCTAAGTGCCCCTCAGAAGTAGTGGGAATGTTGAGGGAAGAACAGGCTGAAAATGTGTGTCATCCAGAAATGTAGCATCTATAGTAAAATGCTAGCGTGTGGAAAGAAAAAGCAAACAGAAGTGTAGGCAAATGGGCAACTGCAGAAGTCTCAGCCCTATAATGAGAACCAGGCAAGAAGAAATGAATCAACATGAGTAAGAGGAGGGAAGGAATCGAGACATACCTGATAGATCCCTGAAACCACAAACATCAGTTAGTAGAGACAAATTCCAGGACACAGCAAAGTGAAGTTGTGAAGAAGAGGTTCGTTAGTAATTCGAGTAATTATCATCAGGGCACGGGAAGGGGAAGGGGCGAGCCGACTCAAACAGGAAAAGCAAAGGCGAAGAGTAAGAAGGAAAGAATAGAGGAGCAAGTGTCCCGTCAGTTTTTTAAATTTTTTTGGAGAGTATGAAAGGACATAGAGCAACGTAGAAAAGAACAGAGAAAAGAGGCAATATCTGCCTTGGATGAAGTGATGGAGAGGTGGGCCCACGTGTCAAATAAGCAAACACTCGATGATCACATGGCAGTAGACCGTATTATTCAGATAGTGGTAGACTGTATATATACAAGTCCAGAAGTCAAGTAGAACACAAGTACAACTTCAAGGTTTGCAAGCCTATAGGAGAAACTACTGGTGGACTCGAACAGGGGCTCCCCACCTGGCAGAAAGAACAGAGGTTCTCAAATCTCTGTAGAAGCTAAGACCATGATAACCATGGATATTTTTTTCCTTTTGCAAGACAATGCGATAGTTCTTTTCCCCGGTGATTTACTATAGTCAAAGCAACAATGGAGATAGTAAATGGCATACCTGGAGGTAAAGCCACTAAGTCTTATCGGTCAAGTAGCAAGGATTGTAATCGGGCTTTGTCTATCTCCTTAGAGGTAAAAGGCAAGATGACAACGGTTGGACAAATGTCTTGGTCGCGTAGCAAGGATTGTAATCAGGCTTTGTCTATCCCCTTAGAGGTAAAAGGCAAGATGATGAGGGTGGGATGAATGTCTTGAAGGGGTCTGGTATTCTAGAAGTAGGGAGAGAGAAAGAGCAAAAGACAATTTATGAGTGTATTGATGTCCAACTCAGTCCTGAGTAAAACCAATGAAGGAGTGGTTTTAAGGACATGGATAATCTGGAGCAGGTGCCGAACTCTAAAACGTTTGAAAAAGGAATCAGAGAGGGTATCAGAGTCAAGCATGTGAAGAGATAAGAAATTCGTCGGTGGTAGTCTCTGTAGGTATATCTTCTTGACTTGGGAAAGTTGTCTGCAGTGGTGGTGGAGAGAGGAGAATGATCCAGGCAGAAGACACAAAAGGTGTGATAGGTGAGAGGAAAAGAACTTGGGAAAGTTGTCTGCAGTGGTGGTGGAGAGAGGAGAATGATCCAGGCAGAAGACACAAAAGGTGTGATAGGTGAGAGGAAAAGATTGTTTTCTAATCGATGACTCCGGTGGTGGCGATGAGATACTCGACCACAAACATTGTACCCTTGAGGAGCCCAACAGTTGAGACAGATCCAAAAAACCTCCTCAGCTTTGGCGAATCTCTTAAACGAGCACATGGAGGTGCTTGGATACAGGTAGATGAGAGCAGAAGCCATTCCTAGGTTCTAGGAACGGGTGATCCAGAACTCATTAAATGAATATGATCGGTAACCAAGATGTACTTTATGCACAATGCTTGAATAGTGATAAATCCATAAAGTAGAATGGATCGAATGTAACCTGAAGCAAAGGCATAATTGCAACAAATTGAGAACAACATATATCTAAAGGACTAGTAAACAACTTGAAATCAATAACAGCTATTCAAACGAGTTCGAGAAATATAAAACATTGTGTAATTGACCACCAGTAACCAGAGCATGAAACGAAGAAAATTCAACTGTAGACTAATGACTTCATCAGTGCCTACTGCAGTGCTGAAGTAGCTAGGCGAATCCCAGTACCCCTCAGATTGAGTTTCTATTCAAAAGCTCATGAGTACCAAGGCAAACTCGGTTGCTTCTGAAAGTACCGGTCAGAAATGGTAGCAGTGAGGAAGTACGAAACGCTGTAACTTATGCAGAAACCAGCAGGCCATATAGGAGTAGCTGTAAAGCAGAGAGAATAATGGTTCCCTAGAGGTAAGATGGAAGAACTTGGAAGAAATGGTCATTGAACATGCAGAATAGGAACAATGCGCAAGGGAAGGATGTAGAATTGGAAACATGAGCAAGCAAAGGATTCGAGATGAACCTTGGCAGTACCTGAAAGAACCCATCAATTAGTAGACAAGCAAACAGAGCAGAATTGCAGGATACCAATTATAAAAATAGCATGAGCGAGAGAGATAAAAGCAGAGGAAAAAGATGGAAGAGTGAGGAATACGAAGAGGTGAGAAATAGCATTAGAGGAGTGTGAGAGGACGAAACGCAGTCTGCCCGAGGTCATGTGAGAGAGGGGCAAAAAACGAGTAGGTCCCGTGCAGGTAAACAGCAACCATTCGTATTATACAGAAAACAATATGTAGTATATGCAAAAGACTCCCATATTATACAACGAGTTGAGTTCGAGGGCTGTTGGTCTAACTATTGGCGGCCTTGGACAGAAGCTCCCTGCCTGGTTGATAGAACTGAGTTCTTCAGATCTCTGTAAACACTAAGACCAGGGTAGCCGTGTATGTCTTCTCTTTCTAGAGAACTAAGCAAAACTTTCTGCGAATGAGGTCAAGAGGGTAGCAAAAGAGTAGAAGCTATCTACAAGTTTCCTACTAACAGCAAGGTACGACTTTATAGAGATGCATACTTCCTTACATCTCTCGGAATCCGATTTTATAGTCCCCAGTTTGCTCTTGGGGGAAATATCTGAGAGAACATGAGGCAGCGAGATGGTCTTAATACATGAGCAAATGAGACAGCTCTTTTTTATCGAAAAAGGGAACGAAGATGTAAGAGTGTTAGTTGTGATAATCTCTAGTTTAGTGACTAGATACATAACTAGGCTAGATACATGATTAAGGCTGCGCCCTCAATTAGGGCTCTGCAAAGCAACCTGCTAGAGCTTGCTTGTGCATATATATTGGTAAATGAGAGCAGAAGCCGGGGAATGGGTTATCCAGAACTCATGAAGTGCACAAGTGCACATATTCAATAAACAACATTTACATGAATTACAGTGCTAGTGTAGTATGAAAGCTTTAGTGTAAAATGCATCGAAAATAACCTGCAACAAAAGTATAGGTGCAAAAAAGTAACCTGTAGCAAAGGCATAAGTGCAAGAAATTGAGAGAACAGTACTGCTAATGGACAATAACGAACTTGAAATCGAGAGCAGCAAGGCCAACGCGAGCGTGGGTTAGAGAGCTTGATGTAAGAGTTCACCAATAAAAAATAATGAAGTCAGAGAGCAGCAATGCAACCAAAAGCGAGAGGCATAGGAAAGTGCGTTGTGCTGTAAGAGCCCGCCAGGATGCAGTGCGTGGATGAAGCGAGAGGAATAGAAAACTTGCTATAAGAGCCCACCAGGATACAGTGCGCAGATGAAGATGAAGAACGTGGGATGTAGTGGGGGAGGCAGGAAGCAATCAGAGAGCGAAGGGAAAAGACTAGGGAGTGAAATAGTACAGGAATGCGTGGATGTAGCAGGCATTTCGCGATTATGGCTACAGAAACGGGTAGAAATGTAAGAGTGTAACTATAGCGGAGCGTAAGAGGACAGGATAAAGTATATCACTCCCAGTGCTATGGACACTGGAGTCCGGATACGCTAAACAACTGAAGGAAGCAGAAGGCGGCCATAGTAAACCTCCACGATAACACCAACGACTTCATGAGTGCCTCACGCAGTGCCAAAGTAGCTGAACAATTGTCAGTACTCCTCGTCCCGAGTTTCTGCTCGAAAACTCATGAGTGCATATATATGAGTGCTCTCTGCTCATGTTAAGGTAAGTTCTCATACAAGGATCATTCCCAGCACCATGTACCTTGTTTAAGATGTGTTCTATGCTGCTTCCCACTGGGGTACCTTTCATGCTGCGTGAGTGCTGCTGTGTACCATCTTTGAAGGCTTTGAGAGAGAGTGAGTTTAATATTGCTGAGTGCAATCAGGAGTGTCTACTCTGGTGAGACTAGGAAGCTGAGTGCTAGGATGTCTGATACATCAGAAGTCAGAATGACTGAGGATAGACCATCTACTTCAAAGACTAGGAAGAAAGGTTCTCATCAGGTTATGGGCCCACAATCACCATTGGGGTTGATAGGAGAACTCAGAGAACTACAGAAACTAGGAAACACTAATTACAAAGCCTGGGCTTTGGATGTGAAGTGTATCCTAGACAGTTATGACTGTTTGTACTTGGCATTAAAAGCTCATGATATAGATGAGCTTGAGTCCAACAAGGAGGAGAGAATCAAGTATTCTACTACTAGGAGGTTTCTGCTAAGGGCTATGCAAGAGCCAGTCAGAGATCTAGTAGACACTTATGCTTGGCGTTGGGAGATCTGGCTCAAACTCAAGAATTTTTACTCTGTTGAGAGACTGGAAAGTTCCAGTAGGATCTGGGATGGGATGTGGAACACTAAACTTGCAGATGGTGAAGACTTTACTTTGAACTTGTCAAAGTTACAGAAGGTCTTCAAGAGTGTCAAGGAGGATGGGTGTCCCCTTACAGAGAAATATGAGATCAACCATCTCTTGAGGACTCTCCCTCCAAGCTACCAGCCTATCAAAGTAGCTCTAAAAGTTCTACCTGTTGAAGTTGTCACACGGGACTATGTGATAAACAGATTGCTGGTGTTTAGCAGAGACAGAGAGGACCTAGAGATGAAGTTTAATGATTTGGGAGATTCTGCTCTGTTCAGTGCTCCTTCTCAGTCAAGGAGAGTGCCAGATAGAAGAGTGAGCAAACCAGAGCAATCCAGAGTGAGTAAATCTGGTAAAGGGGTTAGTAATGTTGCTAACATGATCTGTTATTTCTGTCATGAGAAAGGTCATGTTGCACCTATATGTCCCAAGAGAGGAGAAAGGAGAGAACGAGAGCTGAAGAAGGTAGGAAAGGGACCTCAACCAGTTAGAGGTCGAAAATTTCCGAGTTCAGCTTACAACACAGAGGAGTGCAATGAGATAAAAAGCGATGAGGAGGGGTACTCAGCAGAAGAGCTAGATTGTGGAATGTTGGCAGAATCGCAGTTGTCCACAAACAGTTCTGGATGGTTCTTGGATTCTGGAGCCACCTCTCATATCTGTTACCAGAAGGAGCTGTTCTCAACTCTTCAACCTCTGAAGATTCCCAAGAGTGTTCGTTGTGGACCTGGGATTCTAAATCCAGTGTTAGGAACTGGCAAAGTTCCTATTGCCTTCATGGGAAGATCTTACACAAGTTCTTGTAAGAGCTATTTGGAAGATGTGCTCTATGTTCCAGACTACACCAAGAACTTGATATCAGTACATCGCCTCATGGAGCATGGAGTGGATGTTCTGTTTGAAAGCAACAGAAATCAATGCACTTTAAAGAAAGGAGAGCTGGTCCTTGGATATGGCACTACCAGAGGGAAGCTGTTCAAGTTGATGGAAGCTGATTGTTCTGATTCTGCATTGGTAGCAGAAAACAGAAATGATATCCATCTGTGGCATTTGAGGTTAGGGCACTTGTCAGTGCAAAACCTATATGCTTTAGAGAAGGTAGTGGATGGGTTGAAACTGGATCCCAAAGGAAAACTCGAGTTCTGCATTGGGTGTGCAGAAGGTAAGGTACACAAGGCTCCTATCCCCAAGAAATCTTCATCTAGAGCTTCTGGTCTTCTAGATGTCATACATTCTGATGTATGGGGATACATGACTGAGAAGTCATTGAGTGGAGCAGCCTACTATATTTCCTTTGTGGATGATTACAGTAGAAAGAGCTTTATCTATCTCATGAAAAGCAAGGATGAAGTGCTGCGAAAATTCCAGAAGTTTGTAGCCATGGCTGAGTTGCAGACTGGGAGGAAAGTCAAGCGATTGAGAACAGATGGAGGCAGAGAATATAGGAATGAGGAATTCCTCTCCTTTCTGTCAGAGAAAGGAATCCTTCTTGACTGTACAGCCAGAGACAGTCCTGCACAGAATGGAGTTGCAGAAAGGTTGAATAGTACACTGGTGGACAAAGCATTGGCCATGCTCCAACATGCCAAGCTGGAGAGAAAGTTTTGGGGTGCTGCAATTAGCACTGCAAATTACCTTAGAAATATCAGTGGTACTACAGCATTGCAAGGAAGAACTCCTGAAGAATGCTGGAGTGGTAAGAAACCTAATCTTTCAGCTTTGAAGGTTTTTGGATGTCCTGCCTATGTTCATATTCCCAAGGAGCAAAGGAGGAAGTGCACAAAGAAAGCTGAGAGAATGCTCTTTGTAGGATATGAAGAGGGACTGAAAGGATATCTTCTGTACAATCCTAAGTCTAGACAGATCATCAGAAGTAGAGATGTACTCTTTGATGAATTGAGGACTTGGAGTGAGAACAGTGATGAGTTGCATAAGCAAGCTGATCAGTATGATCAGCCTGATCTACCTATCTTCCCAAGCTGCAGAGTCAGTTTTTCAGATAAATCATCAGAAGAGCAATCTCTACCTGAAGCTGATGGTTCACCAAAGGAGAGTCTGAAGGTGTACACAAGAAGGCCTAAACAGCCAGTGGTATCTGATTCTGATACTACAGAAGAAGACTCCCAGAAGCAGACTGCAGATGCAGAATCTCTGAGTGAGATTCCGGAGATGTCAAAAGATGACATGAAACTTCTCGGCACAGAGCCAAGAAGATCACAGAGAGATAGAAAACCTATTGACAGACTTGGCTTTCTATCAGAAGAGATGTTAGATAAATCTTACATCTGTCATGAAGATTGTGATCCAGACACTTTACAGCAAGCTTTGCTCAGACCAGATTCAAGTCAGTGGGAGTTGGCTATAGCAGAAGAGAAGAAGTCTCTTCAGACTAATGGTACATGGGTACTAGCTGATTTACCACCAGGTAGGAAAGCAATTGGTTGTAAATGGGTTTTCAGGGTCAAACGTGGAGCTGAGAATGAGATCCTGAAGTACAAGGCAAGACTTGTTGCAAAGGGCTTCAATCAGAAAGCATCAATAGATTATTCAGAAACTTTTGCACCAGTTGCCAGGTATGGATCTATTCGCATGCTTCTAGCTCTTGCTGCAGAGAGAGATTGGGAAGTGGAGCAGTTAGATGTGAAAACAACCTTTCTCAATAGAGATTTGAGAGAGACTATCTACATGGATGTTCCAGATGGATATACTGAAGGCAAAGGAAAAGTATGCTTGCTTAAGAAGGCCTTATATGGTCTTAAGCAAGCTCTTGAGCCTGGTATGAGAAACTAGACTCATACTTGAGAGAGCAGGATTTCAAACGAGCAGATTCTGACATGAGTGTGTATACTAGAGATGATGTATGCATAGCTGTATATGTAGATGATCTACTACTGTTGGGGAACAGTGAATCTATCAAAGGAGTGATAGATTTCTTGTGTTCTGTTTTTGAGATGACTATTCTTGGTCCTGTAAAACTCGTTTTGGGAATCAAAGTGAGCAGAGATAGAGAAGCAGGATGGATCCGAATTAGTCAACCACAGTATGTGAGATCCATACTAGCTAAGTATCAGATGACAGAGGCGAATCCTGTCTCTACACCTCTTGATCTGGGGTGGAAGCACAGCAGAATCATAGATGGGGAGATGAATCTCTGTGACAAAGTGTTGTATCAGAGTGCTCTTGGTTCTCTAATGTTTATCATGGTCTGTACAAGAACAGATATCTGCTATGCAGTGGGAGCACTAGCTAGATATACTAGCAACCCTGCACAAGTACATTGGAAAGGTATAAAGAGAGTATTCAGGTACTTAAAGGGTACTCAAGATGCATTCTTGGAGTACAGAAAGCAAGGAAACATACTTGCTTCTACACTTGAAGCATATACAGATGCTAGTTGGGGAGATGACACAGATAACAGTAGATCAACTAGTGGATATGTTATCATGCTTAGTGGTGGAGCAATTAGCTGGCGTAGTAAACAGCAAACATCTGTTGCACTGTCTACTACTGAGGCAGAATTTATGGCTGCCTCAAATGCTACTCAAGAAGTCATCTGGAACAGGAGACTTCTTAAGGAGTTGGGTTTTGAGCAAGAGAGTCCTACTACATTGTACTGTGACAATACAGGAAGTATAGCACTCAGCAAAAATCCTGTACATCACCCAAGGACTAAGCATATTGAGATTAGAAGAAGATTTGTAGAGGAGAAAGAAAAGGAGAATGTAGTGAAGTTAGTTTACTGTCCTACACAGGAGATGACAGCTGATGTGTTTACAAAAGCATTACCTAAAGATAAACACATAAAATGTGCTGTAGAAATGGGAATAGTCCTAAACTCTCATTAAGTGGGAGTGTTAGTTGTGATAATCTCTAGTTTAGTGACTAGATACATAACTAGGCTAGATACATGATTAGACTAGATACATGATTAAGGTGAAGTGAGGGCGCAGCCTCAATTAGGGCTCTGCAAAGCAACCTGCTAGAGCTTGCTTGTGTATATATATGACTGCTCTCTGCTCATGTTAAGGTAAGTTCTCATACAAGGATCATTCCCAGCACCTTGTACCTTGTTTAAGATGTGTTCTATGCTGCTTCCCACTGGGGTACCTTTCATGCTGCGTGAGTGCTGCTGTGTACCATCTTTGAAGGCTCTGAGAGAGAGTGAGTTTAATATTGCTGAGTGCAATCAGGAGTGTCTACTCTGGTGAGACTAGGAAGCTGAGTGCTAGGATGTCTGATACATCAGAAGTCAGAATGACTGAGGATAGACCATCTACTTCAAAGACTAGGAAGAAAGGTTCTCATCAAAGAGTCATCCTGAGTAATTTTGCAGTCGAGGTAATCACAATGCAATCCAAAGTGAGGTCGGAGTAATTCGCAGGAACGTTTGGGACAGATCCCGCTCCTCCGGCAATGTCATTCTTATACATGAATTCCTGAAAGTTACAGAGATCAGAACCTACCACAAGAAGATCATCTTCGTATCTCCGAACTGGGGACAGCAGTGACATATTGTGTAATGGAATACAGCTGTTATTGGCATTGAGTGGTAAGCGAAGCATGTACTGTAGTTAGTTTTTTGTTAGTTTTTTGTACGTGCATCTGTGAGCATGTATGAGCGACTTCCATCAAACTTGTGTTAGGTTAGTGGTAGATGCATGGAACACGAATATCCTAAATAGAGACAATATATAGCCCAACCAGCATCTGTGACGGGACTGGAAGTGTATACCGGGCGGGCTCCATGACAGCATGAGTCCTTCACCAAAGCACCGAAGGGACATAGCCAGACTTTCATACATTTACAAACAGGCTATTGGTCTAATCGTGAACTCTAGCGCACGTCTACAATCACAGTCTATTTGCTCAGCAGATATCAGCAGCAAAGACAACAAGTATCCCCAGACCCTGAAGATCTCACTGCTGAATCAAATTGCTCAATGAGGAAAATTAGAGCGGGAACAGATGTAGAGTAGCGTTTAATTCCAGAGAAAAATATCAACAACAATGTTAAGAAATGAACCAAACACCAAACGGTAGGGGCCAGCTTTTCCTAGAGTCTACACGAAAACATCTCCAATAAATCAGCACCCTCATAGTGCCGGAGTAGCTGGAAAAAGCGGTGGTTAGCGGTTTTCTTCAGGTGGTTAGCGGTTTTCTTCAGAGCTCTACAGTGCTATGATGAAACTCGACCACTTCCCTTCCGGGTTAGCTTCTGGGTGAATGAGAAGTGGTATTTTCAGACCTTCTAAGATCTCATTACAAAAAGGTTTCGCATCCACAGGACTGACACTGGACGCCATTGTGGTGATTCCTTGCATAACCTGCAGGTGACAGTATTGAGTGACGGGGAGTGTTGAACGCCAAACCCTAAAAGACATGCATTATATTGAGTAGTGGTTGTAACAAGAGCGACAGTATACAGTTTATCAGGAGTTCAGATAAGTACCAACCACCAGTTAGATATGTACCAACTACGAGCTCTGTAGTAACCTGAATATGAATTTCAACAGAAACTGAAGGTTTGCATCAACGAAGAGTTTATGATGCTACAGAATTAACCCTAATATCAATCTCCTGGGACGTGAATGCAGTGCAATCCAGGTATGTATGGATTGCGATGTAACACGTAGAGTGATGAACATGAAACCCGTTCACAAGAATATGTCTTGAACAGTAGTCCTACTTGTGTATGGAACTTTATTCTAATGAACGAGTGTTATTGCTCATTACTCTATGTGTTGCACTAGTAAGCTCACGAGAGTGTCTGGGGTATATTCCCCTCCCTATGGGGTTGTCGTCCCTGTAGATGATGTGCAGGAAGTTACGAAGTTTAAATCCTGTTCCTATGCATCGAGCACACATCTGCGTACTTTCGCTAGCTCTTATACTAGTACCTACATTCCGTCGTTTGTGAGTCTTTCTATGATATTCTGGCTCATGTAAGTAAATTGGCAATGAAAACTACATAGTTGGCACTCATTGGTAACCCCACATCTTGCCTGTAAACCTAATCTCTAAACTTGATGTACAGGTTGTCTAACAGGAAATCCAACCAATAGCATCTGTGATGGGACTGGAAGTGTATACCGGGCGGGCTCTATGACAGCATGAGTACTTCATCAAAGCACCGAAAGGACATAGCCAGACTTTCATACATTTACAAACAGGCTATTGGTCTGATCGTGAACTCTAGCGCACGTCTCCCTTAGCTGGCTTATGTGGCTTTTGATCTTAGGGAGCTCACTTTACATAGAGTACAGCAACAACACTCCAGATTGCATTAAGATTCGCTGTCTCACTCACAAGGACTGACTCTGACTCGATTTGCATGTTCTGTCCCATCACATGTACCTATCTCGTTATTAATAACAGTGATACGCTTGAAGAGAAGACTCGAGAGACGCTAGACAGGAGATATATCTCTTGGCAAGAGTCAATGCATACAAGTAGCCACTACCAGCGGTACGTAACAAGCAATAAATAGAAGTGTACAATTGCACTCTAACGAGCAAATAGAAAAGGAAAATGGCAGGACAACGCATTGTCTACCACTCAATCTTGTATCTTAGCACACTCTAACCAAGTGTTCTAAGATAACCTGCCGTTAGAGCAGAAATGACGCTATAACTAGAAGGCATGATAGCAGACTATTCAAACCCAACACATGAGCGCTCGCACGTAAGGGGACCACTGTGTGATACGGCGAGATCATAACATGAACAAATGGTTCGTAGCAGGTAAGAGCATCAGTTCTAAGCCCAATTATAAATATCGGGTCTGCGACCCTGGACCTGACAACTACATTTCACTCCCAGTGTCTTATCTTTCTCTCTAAATCATCCAGGTTATATAGGTATATGAGAGCAGAAGCCATTCTGGGAACGGGTTATCCAGAACTCATGAAATGCAAATGATCAATAAGCAATATGTGCATGATTCACAATGCTAGAGTAGTGTTCAAGCCCTAAGGTAGAACGCATCAAAGGTAACCTGCAGCAAAGGCATAATTAAAACAAATCGAGAATCACAGATGGCCAATGGACGAGTAAACAACATGAAATCACGAGGATGTATGCCAACGACTGCGAGAAATAGGAAATGCTATGTAAGAGCCCCGCCAGTAAGCAGTGCGTGAACAATAAAGATGAAAGCCTGTGGGCCGGAGTCGGGGAGGAACACTATAGACACGAGGGTCGCACCATGAATCAGTCAAAGAGCGAAGGGAAAACACTATGGAATGAATTAGCTGGAGAATGGAGGAGTGGAACAATACAGGAGTTATAGGATAGTGTGGCTGCAAAAACGGGTCGAAGTAACAGGGTAACGAGAGCGAAGTGTAAGAGGGCAGGATATAAAGTATATCACAACAAGTGCTATGGTCGCTTGAGTCCTGAGACACTAAACAGCAAAGGGAAGCAGAAGGCGGCCATAGTAAACCTCCACGAAAACAACTGCAACTTCATCAGGGCCGATGTAGCTGAGCAATTGTCAGTACCCCTCCTACCGAGTTTCTGCTTGAAAACTCATGAGTGCCAAGGCATTGATCATCCAGGTTATATCTACATCTTTAACAAGCGTTCGTCCAAGTACCACTACAAGCGATAGTATGCAAAAAGCGAAGTACAGACCGGGTGCTGTCTCTACATACAAGCACAAACCAAATATTTATTTACAAATTAATGGAATATAAAACCCGTTGTAAACGACCCAGTTGCATCTCACGTCTGACAGTAACATATAGAAAATGAGAGCAAAAGCCGAAGAACGGCTGATCTGACAGTAACATGGTAAAAATCTTCACAACTGTGAGTGAGCATGCGATCTTTACATATTTATAATATGTGTCCAGCATGAGCAGTGGGATACTCGCTACAAGCGTCAAGGTAGCAAGCCATGAACAGAGAAGGGAAAATACTGAGAACGCGATTTCATACCCACGTAAGAGTACTAGACAAGACATGGCACTGTGACCTGGGCATGAGAGACATATATCCCTCGTGCTTTTACAAACAGAGATGGCCGCTTTGTATTACACAAACAATCCATGCACCTTATTAGAAACTCCACACTACAATGTGCAATGCAATCCTTCTTAAGATTGATTAGAAACTTGTAGAACTGAGAAATATTTTCAACTTTCAGATACCTTTCGTTTTCGAACAAGGGCATTGTTGAGGGCACGAAGTCGCTTCCTTATTGCCTGTGCATTAACAGCAGAAAACTGAGTTCCTTTTCAAAAGTACTCCTTGACAACATGAAAGAGTATTAAAAGTGGTGAAGAGATTGTGAATGCACTGAATGGCTAACTGCAGACAACAAATGATAGGAGAAAGGTTATCATTAGATTGATGCTCATTTTGTCCAGGAAAACCTACAAACTGAGTACTATCCAACTAGTCACTAGGACGGACTGAGGGGCTGAGGAAAATTGAACGCATATCATCTCTAGAAGTAGATATCTGTCCCTCCTCAGACATGAAATAAAAAACTACCTAGTTCCAGACAGCAGCATGATTCACAGGTTTAGTGGGCCAAATAACTTCCGTCAAGGGCAAGCTATCAAACGGATTGCCTGGCAGTCAATGCGGGTACGTATGTGTAAGTGTACCCTGAAGTTGCCAAGGGACCTGTTCTATCTCGTCTCGGAACACATTAACGTCAAAACATGCCACGACAGAGCGAACATTTAAGATAAATAATGTTAATTCGAAATTCTCTCTGACTGGTTCCTATCTTAAATGAGGATCTAGAAGCAACAGAGCCAAAAGATGAAGAGTACTACCTCTTTATATCGATTGACGTTCTGCTTATTCCAAAGATTATTATGCGTTGGCGTGGTAAGTGATAACTTGGCTTCATTGCTCTCCTGCACCACCAACCCCACCTTGTGAGAGGAAATGAAGTACGTCCGAGGAAACAATGGTCCAGCATTTTGAAAACAACAATAAGGCTTTCTTGATTCAATCACATAGCCAGCATTAACCGTTGGTGGAAACATACAACTAATGAGGAAATTAATGTCAACTAACACTGATCTATAAACTTCAAAAAATACTTCGTACTATACAGGGTTCTGTGGCTGGTTTCTACATACTGCTGTGTCACTTTAACAGGTGGAAGGGTGAAGCAGTGGATTTTTTTTGGAACATTTGTATCAAACGAAATTACTCTAACTTCAAGTAAGCTTATGGCTGATAACGTTTGAAGTTAACCAGCATGCTTAACGTTGTATGCACGCTCTCACTCTGAAATGATTATTCTTCAGACGTTCAAGGGTGTAGGTCGAGTGTGTGATATAACAGACCTCCACACCATCGATGATCTCCTTGTACCCATTGACACATGAATCTCGATTTAAAACCTCTTCTGCACAATTCGGAGCCGGAGGATAGAAATCTGGAGGTCCCAAACTGCATAAAATGCACGACGAGGCAGCCAGCAGAAGCGCTTTATGAGTCAGAACAAGGTCCTCAAAATCCACCCCAACGCGCTCTAGACTCTACCATGCTTTCACAGTCCACACTGAGTGTAGCTTGTGCATGTTATACAATTCGCAGGTCTTGACGTTTGATGTTATCTTGTCCGTTGTTTTGTTTGAATCTTCTCAGTAGGTTTACTCCTTTCATTTAAGAGGCTTATTAGATATTTTGCACGTTCGTACGTTCAAAATTGGGATTCTCATTCACGAGCACAGACTCTTGACTTCAGTTGTAAGCTTTGCAGTACTCCTGCACTAAGGTGCTATTAGAGATAGCGCACAATCACCGTGCAATACAATCATACCCTGAAATCCTATGTACATTCGTTCTAACAGTACAACTTAGTCATGCAGCTTCCATAATTACGTCCAATTTTACTGCGTGGCTTGAGCTTGGAAGGTGCAGTGGACTCTCTCCCATTGAAACAGACACAATTCCGCACGTACCGGTGCACAGCCTATTCTGGTGAAGAGATCGCAGCAGCAACAAAATAAAAGCACCAAGAAACTTAATGCATATAGTTAGCAAGAGTAGGTCCGGATCCCCACTACAGGTATCAAGCGACGAGCAGAGAACTGTATGTTTGCACTACAATCAGTATTGAACGTATGTGAAATGAGAGTAGAAGCAGTTCTTAGAACGGGGAATCCACACCGACTGGGGACAGACTCGACACAGACTAAACATATGCGAACCGAACTAAGGAGGAACTGCATCAAAATGTTTGACAAACTGTGCATTAAGTAAAATCTGAAGAATACATTCCGTAGCAATACCAATATGAAGAGTTTAACGAAGCGATAAACCAGGAAGAGAAGTCAGCATTCCTTTCTGTCACGCTGCTTACTGTTACACAGTACCAGAAAGTGAGAAGCCTATGGTGAATTGGGATTGTGAGCAACAAGGCATCAGGGTGCAAAGGGAAAAAAGAGCGAAGCGTGAAAGGACTGGGTAATCTAGATCACAACATACTCTGCGAGCACATCTGAAGCTAAAAGACTATACAAAAGAAGCAAACACGAACGACCCCCTCAGCGTTCAGGAAGTGCCAAAGTAGCTGGACAAATGCCAGTATCCCTCAAACCGAGTCTCTGTTTTACTCATGAGTGCCAGGGGCAAACTACGTTGCTTCCAAAAATTTATGCACTAGAAAAAATGGTCGTCATCTGGAAATGACTAGAAGCGATCCTGAAATAAGACCCCGCAGGATAACTGATGAGAGTAGAGTAGGAAGAAACGGTGAACATGAAAAGTAGGTCAGGACGCAGCTTTCGAAGAGACAATGATATGCATGAGGTAATAAGAAGGAGATGCGCAAAGGCGGAGTAGATAATTTGCAAGGTGAAAACATGAACACAACACATGAATCAATGATAAATGTAGCACCCGTTCCATACCCACGTAGGCCTACTGGACAACACATGACACTGTGATCTAGGTTTGAGACGTAAATCGCTCAAAGCCGCATTTACAAATAGTGGTGAGAGAAGTCTCCTGTTAATTCTGTACCAGCTATTTACATTTGGTCGCACTAACCCCTGATAGTCCAGGACATATTGAGTAATAGAATACAGAACCCGTTTTAGATAGCCCGGTTCCATACCCACGCCGGACTTGACACTGACATTCAAGCTAGTAAACTAAATTCTCATACTGTCAGCTTCAAAGAGTGGTTATCGAAGCATGCAATGCAATTGTATTTCTTTGCATGCAGGCAACGATTTGTACATGTGTAACCTTGATAATTAGCGAACCCTACAATCGTGTTATTCATTTGTTCTTACAGGAAAGGAGCAAGTGTACCCTCGAGAAAACAGCGACTTGCATCATCATAGAGTTAATAACCACATTATCCTCCAAGTAAAGGAATAGGCCCATCCTATATTATGAGCAAAGGTCAGACAAATCTTCTCATACATCAAAAATTAGTCAATTGTAAAAGAAACCAAATCGCCGAGGCTAACAACTTTAGCGGAGAGAACACACCGAACCGATACCAATTATGAAGAACAAACCAGTAAACACAGTTCTGGGATTAGTGCTTTTGTTCAATCAAAATGGTCAAAAACATATAGGTTCCAAAGCGTAGCATGTATACAGAATTCCATAGTTTGTTCAAGAAAAGGGCTGTTAAAAATCATGTCACCAAACATGTTAAAAAGTAATTACTCGGCAAAAGCTCCTTACACATATTTGTGTAATGGAATACAGAACCCGTTGTAAACAAACCGGTTCCATACCCACGTCTGACATATATTGAATAGAGTGACTCAATCTCAAGGGATCTTCCTTCAAGTTTATAAGGAGCACAAGGAGTATTTAGAGTCAGTTTCCTTCGAATGTGGGCTTCTTACCCGCCATCGTCCAGATAGGTGCACATACCGTATACTCAAGGGCTCCCTTTCGCATTTGAGCTTGTAGGCCACGAGCTGCTGATTTCCACGCCTATATCAAGTAACACGTATTTTGAGAAAAAATAGTTGGTTATGAGGCTAGAACACTCAGAGACCAATAACACCGTCGCAAGATCAACGTACACTTCCCCAAGAATAAACACAATTAAGTTCCAATGACAAGCGAAACTAACCAAACAACTTAACAGCTTGGCAACTCATTTAATACAAGTTTCAGTTTGCTTCGAGACGCTTGCCTTGAGGGAACAGAGAAAGTTGTTGACGAGGTGAATGAGGAGTCAGCGCCCCTTGTCTCTCTAGAAGATGCTCCACTACCAGAATTTCCAACTCCACCGCTGCTCCCAGCAGCGGAGTAACGGTGCATGATTTACCTATTTTGCGTGTACTTCTCCCTGATCACGACCCGCGTTCAGAGAGCTCTCGTACTGCTCTTACCACCCAACGATGAGAAGTCTAAATTAGACAGTGATTGAAAGGCATCCTCCATCGCAAAAGCTGGCTATAAAATAAAAGGGACCAATATGCGATGTATCTCTTTTCATATCAGCTCCAATACATACTCCGCCAGAGACGTTCATGATGACAACATTATTCTGGAATTTAGCTTACCGCTTTTCCCAAGTCAGGGGAGACGAATGGCTTGGGAGCGAAACTTCGTGACGAACTCCACAGCTAACACAGCTTGACAAGTGTAATTTCCGCATGTGGCCCCTCTCACAAAGTAGAAGTACAGAAGTAACTCGACGTGCTCAGTGCGGTACCTACATAAACAGAAGTAAGACCTCAAAGACAAAAGCCGAAATCATTGATTCCCACAAGTTTTCATAGCAGTCGAACCACTTGAGTCTCTCAGCTGTGTTGCCAGATTTCTAGCAAGTGACACAACTTACCTGCACCTAGCAAAATTTACAGCCTGCCTTTCCAGTATCCTTGTTGTTCACTGTAAACTGCCCAAACGATAAACTCAAAACGCGCTTCTTAAATAGCTAAGCTTATCGCAACATTCGCAAATTGAACATTAATCAACCAATTCACACATTCTTCCAATGTTAAAAACCATTTTCAAGATGGAAAACCGTCCGGCTCACCTGTAAGATCGCTTGACGTTCATTCCAGGTATCATTACCCATACGCTCGGTAAGCAGCGCTCCTGCCCCACGAGGTTTCAACTCGCCCTGATTTCTCCTGCTTCCGCTGTTTTGCTGAGAGTGTTCTCACCTCTTCAACTTCACAACCTAGTATAAATCTCTTCCTTCAGGATGGGATAAATTCAGCTGACCGAATTTAGTGTAATTTCAGTTTATATTTGGTTTCCATCGACCGATCTTCCACGGGTAACGGAGGAGTTAATGTTCACAAATACACCGCATCCCTCTACGGGTAGGGGTTTAAACATTCCCGTTGCACCACGAGCATCCTTATCCTTCGATAGAGCTTTGTATTCGCAACGATCCGCGCTACAGTAGTTCGATCTAATCACCCTCTCTGTACGGCATTGCACTCTCGCTTTCCCCGAACCCAACTCGTAAGCGTAGCGTACAGTGCGAGTGCTGAACATCACGGTTGCTGGTGCTAAATTTTCACCCTTAGAATCCCTAGCGCTAACTGAGCGAACACGGTACAACTACGCACGTTTAGCGTAGATTTTAACGTTCACCTTACAGCACCTCGGCGATAATCCTCCGGCACCATCGACTGAAGACTCCCGTATGATCAGTAAAAGGAGCTGCCCTCCAAAACATCATTCATAGCTGGGTGCGGGCTACCCGGTAGGAAACATAAACTTTATATATTAAGCGTGTATACAGGGGCGGTGCTTGGCACCTAGTTGATTTCGGTAATCACCTGCTCGAACGCTTTAACGTTAATACGCGCCATACAATGGAATCTATATTAAAATTGGGAGAATGGTCTAAATTGAGGGGGACATGAGTCAAATGACATACACTGGTTAGCAAGACATTTCCTTATTTTATTAGGGCATAATTTTTATAAAGGCTACTTTGATCAACTCAAACCAGAAAGAGATTTTATAGAAAAACGCTTAGGAGGAAGCATGATTCGCAAATATTTTAATGAAGTCACTCTTAAGTTATGCATCGATCACGCACAAGGAGGGTGGAGATTGACAAAAGGAGCACCATTGTCGAAAGTGGAAATTGGAAGTGTTTGACATGGTGTCTGGCGGAAAGAATTTTAGTTCGTGAACTTAATACAAAATTCAGAAATTTTATAAATTCGTAATAGCAATCCAATACTACCAACAATATGTTACAAAGCCCTTTTTTTTCAATTTTCTGAATTAAATGTAGTAAATATTTTATTCTATTTTATTCTAGAGAAAAATTTAATATTTGCTATCTTCTTGTGTATTTTCATCAATCATCCACTTAAGTACATCATAATTAGATGTTGAACAAAGAAATGCATTGAATAGATGAATATCTTTATTTTAGTATTGATTTAATAATACTTAGTATTTAATTTTATTGTGGAGAAGTCAAGTTGTTACTTTAATTTTTTAGCACTTAAGAGATAAATTCCTAATAAATATGTAACAAAAACACAAATTTTCATTTATTACTTGATGATTATACTTTATCTTATGTCTCATCATATCATACTTTATCATATGTCTTGGATATAGAGCATGGAATGAGACTATCTCTTTTTTATTTTTTGCTTACTAACAATAAAAGAGAAGTGGGGCATTTAAAAAACTACAATAATCTAATAGTACTTGCTGATAAAAAATATAAATATATATATAGATTTATTATGCTACATGTAATTTTTTTTACAATCTTTACCATGTTCATACAACATATAAGAATTCAAAATATTATATTATAAATATATCATTAACTAGCAAATATATGATTGTTAATAGTAGAGGAATTTACTATGATAATCTAATAAAGACTTTGCATATGAGATTGTCACAACCCACTTCATTATTGTAATACCAAGAGCTAGCCATATGATATAAAGGTGAAATTTGGTTTGGTAACATCGAGAATGATGTTATACCTGGTGGTTGAAATAGATCAGACAGAAATATCACCAAAATAATACTTCTACTAATAGTGCAAAAATCGAAATAGACTTGAAAACCTTAGAACCAATAGCTAGACATATGATTTAAAGGTGAGAATTGGTTTAGTAACATCTAGAATGATGTTACACATGATGGACTAAACAGATCAAAAAGAGATATCACCAAAAGTGTACTTCTACTAATAGAATAGAAATTGAAATATACCTTAAGTCTTTGAAAGCAATTTTAGAGGCCTAAATGGATGAATTAGACCTAAAAAAATATTCAAGTGCCCCCCCTTTTCAACAATGGAAACGCTAGCATTCCCTCCCTTTTGCTTTGTCTTGTCAAGAGCTTTCTTACGATACCTCACCCACGTGATTCTAAGATTCCTACAAGAAGATTCCCTAAAAGATTATCTCTGGTCAAAGCTTATTTGACCAACCAGATAGGACCAGGATCAACATGTCACTCATCCAAGTAAGTAATCCAAGGGTGGATCTTGCTAACATGTCACCTATCTATGTGCCTAAACCCATGGTAGAGCTTCCTTGGAAGAGATCCTCTTTGTCTATATAATAACGAGAAGGTGTTCCTTTGGGGATCGGATGATTGAGTGTGAAATCTATGTTTTCTCTCTTCTCTTGTCCTTAGAGTATTACAATGGTATCAAAGCGAGTGTTTTAGTCCAAGAGAATGGATCACCCCTCTTGGAAGAACACAAACTATTGAAATTGAGTAATTTGAGGTAGAGAACATAGAGTAATTGATAGACTTATGGAGGACTTTAGAGAGCATATGGGATGGATGCAATGGGAGGACAATTTCCCACACCTAGCTTTCCATTCTTGAATCCATTCCACATCAAGGTTATGTATATCCAGCGTGAGCAAATGAGAGTATCGCTAGTTTATCACTTTTGAGCATAATTCATGGATAGGGTGATGAACTCACCAAACCCATTGATTCTACTGGTGGTGGTATACAATAGAGAGTGGGATTTGATACTCTACATTCTATTATGATGATATGGATGTGAATATCCCAACTCCTCTTCCTTTCAACACTCAAGTAGAAATTTGTTATGTAGTGAGATTGAAAGTGATGTTTAGAGATTTTGTGGTTAGGAATTTTGGTGAGTAGTATTATCAACAAGTGATAGCTTCCAAGGTCCCAATGGTAGTTTTGATAGTTTGTGCACCTTTTAGAGTGATCATATTGACTCTATATTGAAGTAGACATTAGCAAATGAATGTTGCATGAACCATGGATTCGCAATTGCAAGAGCTGGTGTGTAACAATATGGAATTTAGCGACGTAGTTAGTAAGGCTAACAAAGTAGAGAATAAACCAAATTAGCCTAGAATATTCCAAAAGCATCTAGGAAGCTTCCCAACTAATTAAATTGTGTTCCAAGCAGGTAGCTTCTAGAAGAAAGCTTCTAGAAGCTTCTGGCTAGCTTAGCTTGCACGCCAAGTAGGTGACTTCTAGAAGAAAGCTTCTTGAGAAGCTTCCTAGTTAACTTGGCTTGCACTCTAAGAAAGTGGCTCAAGGAATCTTCTTGAGAAGCTTCTCAAGTTCCTTGTATGTTACCTATAAATACCAAGGCCAAAGCTCATGCTAGGCACTCAGAGTTTTCCCTCATTCAAGTGTCCCAATGTGAGTTTCCATTCTCCTATTTCTCTCTTTGGTCTTGGTCTTTTTCATGGTGCAAGGAATGCAAGGGATGTTGAATGAATTTTGAGAAATCAAGATGACCACGGAGACATTACAAAGTCAAGTGTAGATATTTAGAAGTGTCATTAGCAAGAATTGTAGATTTATAAGAGGTCATATTCCCATAATACAAAGATGTTTGGTGCCTAAACCAAATGGACACATACCTCCCAATGAGAATGAGACTTGACTCATTTTGTAAATGGACCCATTTCATTTTAGTTCTATAGGGCCTTAAAAACCAGTTTTCTCTAATACAAGGATGAGGTTCCATGGAACAATGGGGCTATGACATCTTTCCAACAAATACAAACTTTACCAATTTTTGCCACTATTTCAAGATCACACAAAAAGACATGTGCATTGCAAAAGAACCTTTGGCAACTATTTTTCACCCAATCTCACACATGTGACAAACAATCACAACCCTTCACCAACTGCCATAAGGGAAGAAGGACAGACTTCACCTCATCTCATTGGCATTATAAAAAGGCTAACTCTACCTTGTAAGCCAAATCTTTATGCAATTTCACTTTTTACTTTTCTCTTCTTGCATTTCTCTCTCCATGACCACCATCTCTTGTGACATTGTGCAAGCACTTCTTGGTACGGACTGTCATATTTTGTCAATATTGTCAAGAGTACAAGACATGAAATCATAAAATAGAGTAAGAATCATATTGTTGCATAAATTGTGATATTCAATTATGACATGATGAACTTATGAAAGAGGAATCAAAGTGAAGAGGTACAAGGCAGTAGAAGTCTTGAGCAAACCATTGGGGATTCCCAGATAGGGACTATATTGCCACACCAACTACATCAAGTAGAGGAGAATTGACTTCTTGCTGTGGGATTGAGGTCTCACATATGGAGCCATGCTTCAAGAAATTCACAACAACACTGAAAATTTTAAGTGCGAAATCCTTACAAGGATGTCCCACAATGTGAGTAGAGGATCATTAACAACAAGTGTTGTGCATAAATTGCTTCCCATTTGGGGAAATTTATATCAATACCTTGTATGATCAACCCATCAAATGATTGAAGCAGAGGATAGTTGACTTGATGATAGGGGAAAATCCATAAATGGATACAAGATCAAAGACATGAAGGACCACACTTACCATATAGTCAAGGAAACAATAATGCGGTTGTTTTGTTTGAAGCAAACAAATTATGTCAACCAAAATCAAGCAATCTTTTTCCAACTTGTACAAAAGAAAAAACCAATTAGTTGAGCCAAGATGTTTTGTGAGCATGTTATCAAACTCCTAGAAGACATGAAAAAGGTTTTGCCACCATCATGGCTCCCTTTATTGTCCACTTCTACATTAGAATGAACCTCCCAACGAATAAGGAGAAGGAGAAGCTCCCATCCCACCAACAACCTCATCTAGCTAGCCCATTTTGATAGAGACCTCAATTTGCCGAATGAGATCACCAAGTACCATGAGTTAGATGAAGAATATGCCCAAATTGGGAAATTATGTGCAAGAAGTGGAGACATACAACTCCACTACAACTCAACAAAAGACTTTGGTGGTTTGTCCAAAGATTAAGCTTTAAAGAAAAGAAAATGACCCCAAGAGTTGGAATCTTTGTCGAAGGATAGCAAGAGTAAAACCACATCATAAAAATTAACTCAAGAAGGATGTCTATTGCAAGGAAAAGAGATGGCATATGAAAAAATACCAAAGTTGCTTGAGTGCAAATTTTGGGAGCATGGAGTACTTCACATCAATCTCATCTCTTGTAGTGGATGAGAATGAGGTGGTACAAAATGACAAGGTGCAATTGTTGTCCATGCCTAACAAAATGAAATGTATACAAAAGGCAAGGTGAAGAGGACAACTACAAAATCTGTCACTCCAACCATGGCTCCAATCTTCACTTTGGTGGAAGCTTTGTGCTATAAGACATGCAATCTCATGGCATATGCCATCAATGGCACCAATGATAATGAGGCGGGAACATCTTGCCAAAGCTTAACAAAATTCAGGGGACAAATATTGTTAAGCCTAATATGGGAAGGAAAAGTGAATAAGGATGATGTAATCGGTCTTTTAGGACAATCCGCCGCACTGGGACCGAGACACGGCCCAGACTCCTTGCCAAGACAATACCTCTAACCAATGATAACAAGATGGGCAAGAACAAGGAAGTAACCCTAGCTCACAAAGTGAAGGAGACAACCATCTTGGGCCATTGCAAGAATCCTATGCCTAAAATAAAGAAGGCCCTACAAGGACAAGGATGGCAATTCTCTACCTTGGCTTATGGTAGCCTACACCATTCACATAGTGCAATCAATGATGGAAGAATTGCAAGAGCTTTTATTGAGGTACTAGAAGTTGGATCCAAACATAAAGGAACCAAGGTCCTCATCCACCACTTCCATCACTTGATCCAAAATTGGACAAACAAAAAGGACAAGGAAAGTGAGGTGCACTTGGAGGAGTTCCAAAGAGGAACTAAAATGGTAGTGTAAAAGAGCATGACCAAGGAGAGAAATATGAGAATGGAATACTAGAATGGAAGATCACAATGGGACACTTGAATGAAGGAAACTCAGAATGCCTAGCATGAGCTTGGAATTTGGTATTTATAAGAAGTATACAAGGCTCTTGAGAAGCTTTTCAAGAAGTTTCCGAAAGAGGTCTTCTTGGAGTGCAAGCCAAGTTAATCGGGAAGCTTCTCAAAAAGCTACCTTCTAGAAGTCATCTACTTGGTCTTGTCATGCCATTTGTAGTGCCGCATCTAGATGCTTGGACATTGGAGTTCCAATGATAGTAGTTAGAGTTATTTCAGCAGTTTCTCAGAGACTACTTTCTGACGGTCAGATTTTATGTTTGGGATATTGACTTCACTTTGCACCGTTCGCACTGTCAAGTGTGCCGTCAGTGGGACCATTAGGGTTTTAGAGCTAGCTCAAGTCTAGGGGGTATAGTTTCGAAGTGAGCTCTAGAGAGCTCACTTCTCTGATGTTGAGCCTTCGAGTTCCTGGCTATGGTGGACAGAGGCCAGCAAGCATCACCTGGATTCTCTATGCTTGAGTGGGTGTGGCTTGACTATAATTGATGTCCAATTGTTGGCAATTTATAGAGTGACAGATCAAGTACTGATATGAGTTGAGTTGAGTTGAGAGTGGTAAGCAATTTGATTACATCAAAGAAGTCAAGTCAGGGGGAAATTGGGTGCATGAACTTTGAGTGTTGGTGGTATCTCCAAGCTCGGTGGATCGTTGATAGCTCGATTCAAGTTCAGTGTTTCCCTAGTGTGCAGAAGCTCAATTGATTGATGCAGATTTGGCAGTTAGGTGGATGGTGCGCGGAAGCGCTGGCCAAATTTTGAGCAAAGAAGGAGCAAATTTCAAGCAGTGGTTGTGATTTTGAGCTCAAGAGGTGAAGGCAGGACCAATTTGCTGCGAGTTGGGCTCAAAAAGTCAAATTGAAGGTGGAGTTGGGAAGTTCTTCTCATGAATTTGTGATTTGGAAAAACCCGTGTTGTCAATTTGGCTAGAGTGGAAAGTTAGCGGGGGATTTGGCGGACAACAAACTTTAAGGATTACGTCAGTTTTACATCAGATTTTGGTTGGAATTTATGTCAGATTTTGGCCAGATTCGGAGGACTTTTGCAGATTTGGAGAAGTTTTGCCAATTTTGGAGGAGGTTCAAAGTGGCAACAAGAAAGGCCTCATTTGGCTGAATTTAGGCATTTAGAGGCTTCGAGGCATAGGGCTGTGGGCTATGAAGGCCTAGAAGGGCCAGCAAACTAGCTTGCTGGCGTGAGGCTAGCTAGTTTAGAGTAGATCTTGATCATTGGTTGGCAAAATCTGCTTTTCTTGCTAGATTGTGCATAATAGGGTTTGATCCTTAGATCTCTTGTTCCTAGACTAGTGCCCTAGCCAATTGGTCCACCCTCACTTGTTGTCATATTGATTGTGCCACTGTTATCTATACACATGTAGCTTTGGCTAGGAGAGGCAGTTTGATCCCATTCTTGGTGATCCTGGTAGCTTAGGACTTAGATACAAACTTCTCTTATGTCAAATGCCAAATGGTGGCAAAGTTAGTCCTGTGTTGTGTTATGAGATGGAGGGTTTTCATTTAGATTTCTTGTGATTGGACCCCCTCCATTCTCTACTTCATGTTTGTACACCACGTTTGTGTGAGGTGCATTGACTTTTGAGCGTTGGTGCTCTCGTGTGCTCTTGGTGGTGAGGCTGAAGTGATGACCAATCAGACTACCTTTGTTTCTCTCCGGTGAGGCAAGAAGTGATGACATGCAGACCTTGAGAGTGCATGTTATGATGGCAGGTTACAAGTTGCACTTTCTCTTAGTGTAGTTATCTTGGTTAGAGTTACATTAGTGGGTGGTGCTTAGTTGGTATTGGTACTTGGTGGTGTTGGCACGTGGTGGTGTTGGCACTTGGTGGGGCATTTGCGGTTGCGACTTGTAGTTGCAGTTGGTGGTTTAGGTTTGCTATTGTGGTTACTTTGTCATGACGGAGTTCTTTGGAGATTCCAGAGGAGTTAGCCATGTAGTACGCAGTGGGTTTACTCGGAGTGGTGCTCGGTATCAGCTTGTATCTTAGGTCCTAGTGAGGGAGGAGATTGACTCTGAGTTGGAGTTTGACACAGGAGCTAATTCAATTGAGAGTGCACTTGGTGTGTCCGCACCGTTGTTGTGGGACATGGATGAGATTTATGGGGCCTCCAAAGGCCCTAAGCGTTACTCTGGTATAGTGGGTACCATTGAGTTGGATGACATTTATCCAGGAGTTCAATAATTGGTGTGATCTGCAGCAAATGCGGAACCTGACTTTGTTCACAGCCTTCATGGCATGGAAGAGGTTGTTTCAACATCTAGAAGGTCTGCCGATGGATGACTACCATGAGTTCAGGAAAGCTCATTTGGAGGAGATTGAGTTATGGAGACAGTATTGGTCTCCACACTATGTCTCCATCACTTCAAGCTTGGTGGCCATGAGTAGATTGGCTGTACCTACGAGTTCTAGCTCGAGTACTATGGGTGGAGCTAGTGGAGGTGCACTAGTTGGAGATAGTACTACTACAAGTGGAGGTACCGCTGCAAGAGGTGGTGTGGTACCGGGGTTTAACCCCATGGTGGAGTTCTTCCTATGTTTGAGGTAGAACTACCAAGGAGTGCGGATTGACAAGCTGAGGAGCTTGCAGGAGTTCCAGCAGAAGGTTGGAGAGAGCCTACGTGAGGCATACACTCGCATGAAGCGGCTGATCAATTTCACTCAAGGAGTTACTGAGGCCCAAGCAGTCCAGTTTTGGTATGGGATACTAGATAGGGAGTTACGACGTAGAGTTTGTGATTCTACATTGTTGCAGGCTATTTTGCCCACTTTGGCAGTGGTCTTTGGTTTGGTTGAGCTTATTGAGCTCAACATGGTGGAGGAGAGGGTGGTGACATTTGCATTTGGTAGGGAGACCTCATCCATGGCAGTGACTTCTTCTAGAGTGCAGTAGAGTGCACCACTCCCAGTTGGTTTTTGAGGACAGGGTGGGCAACCCAAATCCTATGGAACGAGTGGAGGGCCTAGTGGATTTAGACCCTTACCCTCATTTTTGAGTCAGCAGTAGCCAATGAGTGGTGGTGTTGCTTGTTGGACTTGTGGTGGACCTCACCATAGGAGAGAGTGTACTTAGGGTAGCGGACCTGATACCTCTGGTGCATCACAGCCAACACAGAGGCAGTGTGAGCATTGCCACAGATTTGGTCACACTAGTGACCGGTGTTTTGACCTACACCCGGAGTTACGGAGTGGTAGGGCTACTTTGGTAGGTAGTAGAGGAGCTCTAGTTCATAGAGGACAAGGTGGTAGAGGTGGTGGTAGAGGATCTACATCTAGTAGGGATGCGGTACCTGCCCTTACTTTTGACACAGCTATGGCTACTCAGATTGAGCAGTTGGAGCAGAGATTGGCTAGTATGGTTATTGCTCAAAGGAGATCAGATTCGGGTGCTGAGGCTTCCACCTCATATGTTGGTGATAAAGATGCTTTGGACTTCATGTGTAGAGCAGCACAAGTGGATGCATCTGTAGCAGTGACTAAGAGTGCAGTACGTGCTCTAGAGCCTAGAGGAGCATCAGTGGAGTTGGACCCACAGAGAGGAGAGGTTGGGAGACATGTCAGACTTCCCCAGTCTTTCACGCTATATGAGGCATTGTAGACAACATCCATGGTTCCTAGACGTCCTAGTGCAGGTGTGGTAGGTGGTGATGGAGTACATGATGGACTATCTGCTAGTCAACCACCTACTACTACACAGACTGAGTCTAGCATGATGTTGGGGGCGGCTCAGCTGATTATGCGGCGTCCTTTGTTTTTGGCCAATGATGTTTACATTGGGAGTTGACCCAGCCCCAGTATTTCGGTTGGCTGCCACGTTGTGTGAGAGTAGGGATGGTGCAATTCCTACTACTAGAGCAGAGGTGGTTGGTAGTGGAGCTGACTTGGTTGAGGAGCATGGGATCCGTTCAGCGACCAATGGTTTATGGCAGGCAGCAGCGGCTAGACTGGAGGAGTTGCCGGCTAGGCCGGCCTTTGAGAGAGCGTGGTTTACACCTGGTGTTGTCCTATTGGATCACCAAAGGGGGATTTTTTGTTTGGTGGGACCTTTAGGGAAGGTCTATACACCACAAAGAGTCTTGTTAGACTCTGGTGCATAGCCCCTTATGTTAGAGAAGACTATAGTTGTCGGTCTGGAGTTACGGAAGACCAATGTGGAGAGGTGTCCATTTCAAATCCAGACATCTCTAGGTGGTGGTTTGACACAGTATATCACACGTTGGGAGCTTGTTGTCTAGGTTCAGCCTGGTCATCCGACTAATAGCTCGGTGGTGAGAGCTCAGGCTATTGCAATGATAGTTGAGTCATATGATGTGCTAGTTGGGGGAGTAGTGTTATACCCCATGGGTTTCAGCATTGACTATTAGGAAGAGACAACCTCTTATAGACATGGTTGGCAGTCTGGTGAGGGACGGGTATGTCGCTTACTAGTACGCTTTAGTAGTGGCAATCTTGGCTCACTACAGTTCGGGACCATGGCAGCATTAGTTTTAGCTTTCAGTGGTGCAGTTACTTGGCCTGGTGAATTGCTGGAGGGGAACGCCCATGCAGAGGATACTCCAGTACCAGAGGAGATCACTCGGCTTTGGAGTACAAGTGGGATTGTTCCATCCACTTTGCGTGTTCCATTGTAGAGTTCAGAGGAGGCATTGCAGCAGCATGCAGATCAGTTGGTGCAGTAGGCTTGGAGTGGAGCCTTCATACCATCAAGAGATAAGTGTGAGGATGAGCCTCCAGAGGCAATTGCTTTGACACCTCTGGATACCACACTCATTGCTTGGCAATATCCAATAAAGGGGATATGCCTATTGGAGTTGTTTGGTGGGATTAGCACCGGACTAGCTATGGTGTTACATGTGGGTATCCGAGTACAGAGGTACTTGTATGTAGAGAGGGATGAGACTGCTAGGCAAGTCTCTCTACATCATGTGGCACACTTGGCCTATTGGTATCCAGAGTTATTACCGATGTCAGCAGTCAGAGATTACCAAAAGGCCCTACCATGAGACATTTCCTTACTGGGGACGCATGACCTAGAGAGACATGGGCCTATTCACTTGGTGATTTCTGGATGGCCATGTTAGGGACATACACGTGCTGGTAGAGGGTTGGGTCTTCATGATCCTTGTTCAGGTGTGTTTTAGGAGATGTTACGGATACTACGACATCTCCAGGTTCATCAGTCTGTTTCTCCAGCTTACCTTTTGGAGAACGTTCCTTTGATGGGTGATTCTCGCACTAGAGTGGTGGCGAGTACACATCAGGTCCATTCTTCAATGGGACCTGTTGTATTGTTAGATGCAGCCGAAGTGGGATCATGGGCTCATCGTCTTCATCTTTGGTGGACAAACCTCTTACCCAAAGAGGTTCTACATCGTGCTTATAATGGGATTCAGCAATTGGACCACATTCTTGTTGATGATATCTTGGATGTTGGGCATCAATCTCAGACATTGGTAGTGGCTGATAGGTCACCTTTGGCAGTGGTGAACCTAGTTGGATAGCCTAGAGCCGCATTTCCCATACTCATGAGTTTCCCAGGCTCACATGCTTTTCAAGAGGGAGGACTTGGACTTGTTTGGGACTCACAGTTACAGTAGTTGGTGGAGCCCAACGCTGATGAGAGAGAGTGGGCAATGGGTTTTTGCACCGGTATTACTGCTATTCCAATAGTGTCAGAGGCATCCAAGTGCCAAGGGTTAGGTCAGGCTATGGACCTGAACTATTTGACCTGGATTGTGAGCCTTGGCTTGGCAGAGTAGCGTAGGATGCGCTTGATAGGCATCACCACTCAAACACTTGTGAGCCCTGTGCCTATCGAGATGATGCAAGCACATGTTGGGGGCGATGGACCAAGTGGACATGGTATTCTTGGGACACATCCAATAGCTACTAGGGAGAGTGGTCTACTTGGAGTCCATCCAAGTGAGCGTGGGCTACTTGGATTACACCCTTGGTCCACATGGGATGTAGCTAGAGGACGTGTGGAGCTTGCAGCCAAAGTGGAGGGAGTTTTTCACATAGAGGTTGGGACCTCTAATGGTTGGGAGCATGACACTATTGCTCCTAAGGGCCCAGTGAAGCAGTCAGTCAATACGTCTTCCACTCCTACTACAGTTATAGAGGATACTTGGGAGCCAGATCTTGGACCCAAGCTTATTGGAGAGGAAAGATGGAGGGTTTGGAGGTTCTTGAGGAGTCACACGAGTTGTTTTGCCTTCCGTATGAAGGATTTGGGTGCTCTAAAGAGACCTGGTATACGGATTGAGCTGACTAGCAACACACTAGTTTTTTGATGTCCTTATCAATATAGTGATATGGAGAGGACAGTGATTTAGAGCCGGAGTAGTGACCTTTTTGAGGCTAGTTTGGTGGAGATTTCACATGGAGAGTATGTATCAGCGATAATGATGCTAGCCAAGAAGGATATGCATGGCAACTATACAGATATGCAGATGTGTGGAGATTACCGTCCTCTCAACCGACAGACCAGGGCTGATCAGTATGTCATGCCTACACCGGAGGAGATTTTTGATGCGATTGGGCATGCAAAGATCTTTAGTTCTTTGGATCTTCAAGCGGGATATCATTAATTGCCGATCAAGGAGGAGGATAAGTCCAAGATAGCATTTTAGGTTATTGATCCTCACGGCAAGGATGTGTTATATCAGTGGAGGTTCTTACCATTTGGGTTAAAGAACGCTCTAGTTGAGTTCCAGAGGATCATGGATAGGATCCTAGCTGGATTGGATTTTGATCGGTGCTATATTGGTTACATTTTGGTTTATAGCACTACTATGGAGGAGCATGAGGGACAGTTGTTGGAGGTGTTTGAGAGGTTGAGATCTCATGGACTCAAATTACATCCTGGGAAGTGTAGGTTCTTCCACGAGCAGGTTGAGTATTTGGGTCACACTATCTACCCCGAAGGACTTGGTGTCCAGCAGACCAAGGTGGAGGCTATTGCACGTATTCCTCGGCCTACGGATGTGAGTAGAGTGCAAGCATTCCTTAGGTTGGCAAAATTCTATCGCTGCTATGTTAGAGGATTTAGTGCCATTGCCAAGGCCTTGACAAAGCTGACCAAGCTTACACATGAGTGGTGTTGGGGAGATGAGTAGGAGAGAGCTTTTGTAGAGCTCAAGGAGAGGTTGACATTTGCTCCTATTTTGAGGAGACCGATTAGGGGACAATTATTTCAGGTTCATACTGATTGGAGTATGTTAGGGCTTGGAGCGGTGCTCACCCAACATGATGATGAGGAGAAGGAGTTTGTGGTGGCCTATGCTAGTCGCTCCAACAATTCAGTGGAGGCAAAGTAAAGTTCATATGAGGGAGAGTGCTTGGCAGCAGTTTGGGCAATAGCACATTTCAGATGTTACCTATTTGGTAACCCCTTCACTCTCATCACTGATCATCAGCCGCTAAAGTGGTTGATGGAGTCCAACAAGCTTTCAAGGAAGCTTGCACGATGGGCTCTGATTTTACAAGAGTATGATTTCACGGTTGTTCACAGACCTGGAGTGGTGAGCCGTGATGCAAATGGGTTGAGTAGAAACCCATGTCCCAACCAGCAGGATCAGACCGGAGCACGTTGGCATGGTGAGATAGATGAGGAGATAGTGCCAGGTTGGCATGCATCGGCCTTTCTGTGTATATTTGCATAGGCTTTGGTGGTATCTCTCTCAGCGTATACATGAGGAGTTATTGAGGTCACAGATCCAAAGAGTGAAGATATTGGTACAGTTCAGCAAGACATTCATGATGATGTCTTAGTGATGGACTATCTTTGCATTGGTGTTGTTGGTGGCACAGTTGAAGCCAAGGAGAGAGATCGTGTTCTTCAGCAAGCCAGACGGTTCAGATTGGAGGGTAGATGCCTTTCGCCTGTATGGGAGGATGGTAGAGTGCGAGTAGTACCACTTCCATCTCAGAGCCCACAGTTGGTCCGTCATGCTCATGAGGAGCTAGGACATTTTGGAGTAAAGCGTACATATAGCTTACTCTAGAGTCATTATTGATGGCGCGGTATGCAGACCAAGGTACAACAGTTTGTTGCCAAATGTGTGGCTTGTGACCAAGTTAGAGCATCATTCAATGCTCCTACGCCATAGTTACACCCATTACCTATCATGGGATTGGGTTACCGTTGGAGTTTGGATTTTGCCGGACCTTTACTGCTGACTGTGAGACATCATCAGTATGTTTTGGTGATAGTGGAGCACTTCTCCAAGTGGATTGAGTTGGTGGCACTTCCTGACAAGTCTAGTGAAGGGACAACTTACTTGTTCTTGGATCAAGTTCTTAGTCATTTTGGTGCACCAGCTGAGGTTTTGACTGATAAGGGTATAGAATTCTTGGGGGAGTTTTAGGTCTTGTGTTACAAGGCTTTGATTGATCATCATACTACATCTCAAAATCACCCTAAGGCAGATGGCTTAGCAGAGAGAGTGGTTTAGATGGTGAAGAGAGGATTGCAAAAGTATGGTTTGCAGAGAGGCCACTTGGGAGATTGGGATCTCCAATTACCTTGGTTGGCCATGGGCTATTGGTTGAGCCGGCAAGCCTCCTTGGCATCCTTCTCTCCATACTTTCTACTCTATGGACGAGATCCAGATTTACCTGCAGCCATTTGTCAAGATGCTACTATAGTTTTGGACTTGGATGACCCCGATGTATGGATGAGCGTATGTTCTCAACGGGCAAAGATCTTTCGGAGAATGATGCCGATGGCCTTTGAAAACTTGGCAATTGCTCAGCATAGAGATACTTTATGCTATGCTACCATTCGAGGAGGAGGTTATAGACCCTTAATCCATCGATTTCATCCAGGCGACTATGTATGTCTACAACAAACAGCACCGACAACACTTGATGTTTCTACAGGCCGCACTATCTTGAGAATGCGTGAGGTTTTGCCATGTGAAGTCCTTGTGTTAGAAGGACGTGATGGTGTTGTTTGGAAGGATCATGTGCGCAATTGTGTGCCATGCCACCTTCCAAACATTGATGGTACTACGGACCCAAGCTTGGCACTTGTACATGCAGGCTTGAGGTGTATGTTATGTGGCTCTTCTAGTGGAGCTGCTACTATGTTAGTGTGTGATAGCTGTTCAAGAGGATGGCATATGGCATGTATGACTCCTCCCCTCACGATGGTTCCTCAGGGACATTGGTTATGTCCTAGATGTACTTGACCTATAGCTAGTTCATTCTTTATATGGTATAGATTGCAGACATGCGACTAACGATGGGGCTCCATAGCACCCGGCCTTTTGACTTTTGCCCATTAGAGGGTATACCATATACTTAGAGTAGATGGCTATATGGAGTTAGAGGGGCCTAATCGCCAGCTAGGGGGGCAATTATGGCACTTTAGAGTTTATGTATGACTTATGTGTGAGTTGTGCTTCTATAGTGTATGATGTTGACAACAATGTATGTTGTGTAGCAATGTATATACGCACAACAGCTATCACGCCATTTGTAGTGCCGCATTTAGATGCTCGAACATTGGAGTTCCAATGATAGTAGTTAGAGTTATTTCAGCAATTTCTCAGAGACTACTTTCTGATGGTCAGATTTCATGTTCGAGGTATTGACTTCACGGTGGGGCCCACCGTCACTTTGCACCATTTGCACCGTCAAGTGTGCCGCCAATGGGACCGTTAGGGTTTCAGAGCTAGCTCAAGTCCAAGGAGTATAGTTTCAAAGTGAGCTCCAGAGAGCTTACTTCTTTGATGTTGAGCCTTTGAGTTCTTGGCTATGGTGGACAGAGGCCGGCGAGCGTCACTTGGATTCTCTATGCTTGAGTGGGTGTGGCTTGATTGTAATCAATACCCAGTTGTTGGTAGTTTATAGAGTGATAGATCAAGTATTGATTTGAGTTGAGTTGAGTTGAGAGTGGTAAGCAATCTGATTATTGTGGCACTTTTAGAGTCTATGTATGACTTATGTGTGAGTTATGCTTCTATAGTGTATGATGTTGTGTAGCGATGTATATACGCACGACAGTATGCAAGCTAAGCTAGTTGAAAGCTCCCAGAGAAGCTTCATTCTAGAAGTTACCTACTTGGGGTGCAAGCTACCTAATCAGGAAGCTTCCCAAGGAGCCTTCCTCATAAATTTCACCACTTGGAAGGTATGAAATAGCTTCCTTCTAGTTCTAAAATATTAAAGGCTAATTTGGCCTATTTGCTACTTTGTTAGCCTTGACTAACTTGTCAATAAAGTCTATATTGTTACAAGTAGGATGAGTAAGAAAACTTATCCACATCCTAAAGAAGAAGGTTGATGATTATAGCCATCAAGTCTTCCACCAAAGAAATCAGCATGAGGAAGAAATACAACATCAAGAAGACAAACTTGTAGCACTACGAAGCAAGTTAGAAACAATGAAGGTGGAAGCAAAGGCAATGGAGACTTGATATTACAATTTGAAGCTGTTGACTGACCTCCCCATCTCCAACCTATCTACTAACCTAAAATGACAATAAAAAAAGGTGTTGGAGCAAACAAGAAAGACAAGCTAACTAAAGAGTTGAGAACCAAATGAACCAAACTAGAAACAAACAATCTGGGCTCCTCACCACTATCGATCATACTACCAGTTGGCTACTGAGTTAGTTGGAACACATGGCCAAAAAAACCTCTCAACAAACAAAGACAAAGGACTTGTGCACTCAAATCATTGCATTTGAGAAGAAGTTATACTTGAACAAGAAACTTGAATCATTGTTTATGAAGCTAGAGAGTCACGCTTACCCCAAGTTCAAGGAGACTTAGTTGAGCTTCAAACAAATCATGGAGGGTTATTAGAAGGAGCTCATCAACCTTATTTGCATCTACCAAGGAGCTGAGAGTTTGACCCAAGTCCCACCTGCTCCCACTATCAAGGAATAACGACTTGAACCTCTTCTTGCGGAGATTGGTCATGGTCATTTTTGTCACCCAACAAGAAGAATTTGTCCATACATACCAAGAAGACCTTTGTTCCCATAGCCTTAAGAAGATCATAAATGTATATAAGTTAAACATAGGTATTTAGATTGGATCAATATGTAGTAATAGGTTGTTACATGGTGGACAACTGATTGGGTGATTATAGCCATGGCTACCAACCATTAAGATTAGGGTTAGGATAAGATATGGTCAAGATTGAGTGATTTAGATGTATTTAGTAAGTTTCCACCATTACAGCTATTAGATCTTTCTGTGGCCAAGTAGGAAATGTATAAAAGGATTAGGCTTGATTTTCAACATGTCCATTTGGTGCATTCTTCTTTTGCAAGTCAACTATTAAATTTATACCATTAAGACTCATGAGTCAATGTATGCATATAAGTCTACCCTTTGAATGAATATGTATGCTTAACTTTTTTAGGAGTGACAAATTCTAAAGGAAAAGCCTAGGAACTAAAGTGCAATGATGCATTTGTGTAGGACAAGACAATGGCTCTCTAGGATTTTGGCCATAATCATGAAAAATACAAGAATAAGCTTGCATAACCTTGTCTTCTTGTTTAGTAACACTTTGAGATAGGTTTGAGTAATATTAATTTTTGTTGAGTCTTGTGACTTCATGCCTTTTGGGAAGGATTAAACATGGTGCTATAGTCATAGTCTTCAAAGGGATGTAAATTCTAAAACCATTTCCACCTAGTTTAGTTTGTGAAGTTGTTAGTCTTCCTTTTGTGTAGTGATATAATACAATAGTTTTTGTTTGACTCATGGATCATGACTCCTACAAATCTCACTTTGGCAATTTGCAGCTTGGATGAACAATTGGTGAACAAACTTGCTTGAAAATGAAGTGACTTTTGTTCCCAATAAACCCACCTTTCCTCAAGTATCCCTTGGATTTGACTCTTTAGCAAATAGGAGAATAGATTGCGTAATATTTTTTAATGTCACTTGTTTGGATAACTTTACCCTCTTTTTGGAATGATTATGCACAAGAGGCTAATAACAAAATAATAGATTGTCTTCATTGTGAACCCATTTACCGCATTTAAGCCACTTCCAACCTATATCCCTTAGTGAGCAACCTGCTCTTACCAATTATACTATAGTAAGTAGATACTTAGCTACCATGGAGATACAAAAAACTTCCAAAATATACTCCAAAATGTATTTAACAAAGTTTCATACAAAATTATTTAGAATATAACTAATAACCCTCTTATCAAAGAAATAACTTGGCTAGAAAGTTTTAAATTAGCTTCAAAAAAATGCTAACATTTACATATTATACATACATCAAATACAAATACAAGGTTTATGCAATTCTACCATTTAGACTTATCCATTTGATTCATTGTGCACTTCTTCTACATAATCCCTCTACATATTATCTTGGATTTTGATCTTATGTGTTCTAAGACTTTATCAAAAGCTTATGATGTCCATTATGGCCATGAAAAATCTCAAGCTAAATTGAGCAATGTATAATATATGGTTAGGATTAGAAATAAGATCATGATTTTGCAGAATTCCATCCTAAATCAACCAAATCTCTTGTCAATCTGATATCTAAAACACTCATGGCACTACTTTATTTAAGTTCATGATAACAAAGCTTTACTCAAATCTCCCTCATAAAGACTCTCACTTTCTCTAAGAACACCAAATTAAATTTCATCTTAGTATAGGACCTACATATACATTGAATGAAGGTATAAATGATGCATTTTAGCTCAATGTAACATACCTCATTCCAAAAAAAAAGCTCATAATCTCCCATATAAACCATTTTTTATATAAACTAGTAAGAATTGGCTTTGATAACATATGATAACATATGGTAATTGGATATGTTCCAAAAGCTTCTATGGTGTAAAGGAGGAAAAATACAAGTAATTCCTAGCTTTTTGATAGTTTCCTTGTGTTAGAAGCTTATAGAGAGAATCTTAGAGAATCTACAAGAGAATAGTGTATATTGTTTACATTGACCTAATGAAAATTTTGAAATATTGTTATGATGCTACTTATATTAATAAATTTATTGATCTATTGGTTCAAATCTCCACTTTGACCAATGTGCATGGGCATATGTAGGATATTTTGGTCTTTTATTACAAGAAAAAATATCATTTTGATCCCTTAGTATATGTTATTATTATTTCTTAATTTGTAATTTGAGTTAACCTTTACTTATTGTGGGTAGATATAGTGAACTTTTTTATGACTAAACAAGGTATTCATGACTCTCTATATAAACCTCTACCTAATAAAACTATGGTTATTAATCCATACATTATATTTTGATATAAAAACATATACACTGAATTGAAACTTGGTAAGGGATTTCCAAAGTAAAAGGTGGTCTTAACAACTTCATAACTATAATTCTTATAAAGACTCAGGCTATCTAGCACAAACCAATTGCAAATATTCATAGAAACTATCATACCAAAATAGAATATATATATAATACTTTGTCACATCATTTGTAGTGTCACATCTAGATTGCTTGGACATTGGAGTTCTAGTGATAATAGTTAGAGTTATTTTAGCAGTTTCTTAGACACTACTTCCTGACTGTCAGATTTTTTGTTTGGAGTATTGACTTCACAATGGGGGCCACCATCACTTTGCACCATTTTCACTATCGAGTGTGCCGTCAATGGGACCATTAGGGTTCAAACCTAACTCAAGTCCTTGGGGTATACTTTTGAAGTGCAGCTCAAAAGAGCTCACTTCTTTGATGTTGAGCCTTCAAGTTCATGGCTATGATGGATAGAGGCCGGCAAGTGTCACCTAGATTCTCTTAGCTAGAGTGGGTGTGGCTTGATTGTAATCAATGCCTAGTTGTTTGCAGTTTATAGAGTGACATATCAAGTATTGATCTGAGTTGAGTTGAGTTGAGAGTCGTAAAAAATCTGATTACATCAAAGAAGTGAAATTAGTGGGAAATTGGGTGTAAGAACTTTAAGTGTTTGTGATATCTCCAAGTTTGGTGGATTGTTAGTAGCTTGATTGAAGTTCAATTTTTCTCTAGTGTGCAGAAGCTCATTGCTTGATAGAGATTTGGTAGTAAGGCAAATGGTGTGTAGAAGCACTAGCCAATTTTTTAGCACAAAAGGAGCAAATTTTGAGAGTGGCTGTGAATTTGAGCTCAAGAGGTGAAGGCATGACCAATTTGTTGCGAGTTGGGCTCAAAAAGTAAAATTGAAGGTGGAGTTGGGAAGTTATTCTTGTGAATTTGTGATTTGGAGAAACCCGTGTTTTCAATTTGGCTCGAGTGAAGAGTCAGTGGAGGGTTTGGCAATTAGCCAACTTTAGTGTTTATATCAGATTTTATGTCAGATTTTGGCCAGATTTGGAGAAGTTTCACTAGTTTGGATGACTTTTGCAAGTTTGGAGTTTTGCCAAATTTTGGAGGAGGTTCAAAGTGGCAAGAAGAAAGGCCTCATTTGGCTGAATTTTGAAGCAAAGGGTTGTGGGCTATGAGAGGCTATGAAGGCCTAGAAGGGCCAACTTGTTGGCGTAAGGCTTGCTAGTTTAGAGTAGATCTTGGTCATTGGTTGGCAAAATCTACCCATCTTGCTAAATTATATGCAACAGGGTTTGACCCTTAGATCTCTTGTTCCTAGACTGGTGCCCTAGCTAACTAGTCCACCCTCAATTTTTGTCTTAGTGACTATGCCACTGTTATCTATACACTTGTAGCTTTGGCTAGAAGAGGCAGTTTGATCCCATTCTTAGAGATCTTGGTAGCTTAGGACTTAGATACAAACTTCTCTTATGTCAAATGCCAAATGGTGGTAGAGTCAGTCTTGTGTTGTTTTATGAGATGGAGAGTTTTTATTTAGATTTCTTGTGATTGGATCTCCTCCATTCTTTGCTTCCTATTTGTGGACCACATTTTTGTGAGGTGCCTTGACTTTTGAGCATTGGTGCTCTAGTGTGCTCTCGATAGTGAGGTTGGAGTGATGACCAGTCAGACTACCTTTGTTTCTCTCCGATGAGGCAAGAAGTGATGACCTACAGACCGTGAGAGTGTGTGTTTTGATGGCAGGTTATAGGTTGCCCTTTCCCCTAGTGTAGTTATCTTGGTTAGAGTTACATTAGTGGGTGGTGCTTCGTTGGTGTTGGTATTTGGTGGGGTACTTGCGGTTGCGGTTACTTTGTCACAATGGAGTTCTTTGGGAATTCTAGAGGATAAAGCCATACAGTACACAGTGGGTTTACTCGGAGTTTAGGTTTAGTGGTACTTGGTATCAGTTTGTATCTCAGGTCCTAGTGAGGGAGGAGATTGTCTCTAAGTTGGAGTTTGATACAAAAGTTGATTCAATTGAGAGTGCACTTGGTGTGTCCGCACTATTGTTGTGTGACATGGACAAGATTTATGGGGCCTCCAAAGGCCCTAGGCATTAGTCTGGTGTAGTGGGTACCATTGAGTTGGATGACTTTATCCAGGAGTTTGATAGTTGGTGTGATCTGTAGTAGATGCGGAGCTTGACTTTGTTTACACGCTTCATGGCATGGAAAGGGTTGTTTCAGCATCTAGAGGGTCCGCCAATGAATGACTACCATGAGTTTAGGAGAGCTCATTTGGAGGAGATTGAGTTATAGAGACAATATTGGTCTCCGAACAAGTCTCTATCACTTCAAGTTTGGTGGCCAGGAGTAGATTGGTAATACCTACGAGTTCTAGCTTGAGTAGTGTTGGTGGAACTAATGGAGGTGCACTAGTTGGAGATAGTGTGACCATGAGTGGAGGTACCGCTGCAAGAGGTGGTGTGGTACCGGGGTTTAACCCCATGGTGGACTTCTTCCTATGTTTGAGGCAGAACTACCAGGGAGTGCGGACTGACAAGCTGAGGAGCTTGCAAGAGTTTCAATGGAGGGCTAGAGAGAGCCTATGCAAGGCATACACTTGCATGAGGCGGCAGATCAGTTTCACTCAAGGAGTTATGAAAGCCTAGTCAGTCCAATTTTGGTATGGGATATTGGACATGGAGTTGCGATATAGAGTTTGTGATGCTACGTTGTTACATGCTACTTTGCCTACTTTGGTAGTGGTCTTTGGTTTGGCTGAGCATATTGAGCTCAACATGGAGGAGGAAAGGGTGGTGACATCTAGATTTGGTAGGAAGACCTCATCCACTATTACTTATTCTAGAGTGCATCACTCCTAGTTGGTTTTTATGGATAGGATGTACAACCTAGAGCCTATGGAGCGAGTGGAGGGCCTAGTGGAGTTAGACCCTTGCCTTCATTTTTGGGTCAGCAACAACCAATGAGTGGTGGTGTTGCTTGTTGGACTTGTGGTGGACCTCACCATCGGAGAAAGCGTACTCAAGGCAATGGACTTGATACCTTGGGTGCATCACAGTCAGCATAGAGGCAATGTGAGCATTGCCACAGATTTGGTCATACTAGTGACAAGTGTTTTGACCTACACTCAAAGTTACAGAGTGGTAGGGCTGCTATGGCAGGTAGTAGAGGAGCTCCAGTTCATGGAGGACAAGGTGGTAGAGGTGGTGGTAGAGGATTTACATCTAGCAGGGGTGTAGTACTTGCTCTTACTTCTAATACAACTATGGCTACTCGGATTGAGTAGTTGGAGTAGAGATTGGCTAGTATGGCTATTGCTCAAAGGAGATCAGATTTGGGTGCTAAGGCTTCTACCTCATATGTTGGTGATAAAGATGCTTTGGACTTCATGTGCGGAGTAGCACAGGTAGATGCATTTGTAATATTTACTAGAAGTGCAATACGTGCTCCAGAGCCTAGAGGAGCATGAGTGGAGTTAGACCTATAGAGCGGAGAGGTTGGGAGACAGGTTAGACTTCCCTAGTCTTTTATGTTATCTAGGCATTACAAACAACATCCATGGTTCTTAGACGTCCTAGTGTAGGTGTGGTAGGTGATGATAGAGTACATGATGGATTACCTGCTAGTCAACCACTTGCTACTACACAGATTGAGTCTAGTATGATGTTGGGAGCGGCTCAACTGATTATGCAGCATCCTTTGTTTTTGGCCTTTGACATGTTTACATTGAAAGTTGACCCAGCCCTAGTGTTCTAATTGGCTGCCATGTTGTGTGAGAGTAAGGATGATGTGGTTCTTATTACTAGAGTGGAGGTGGTTGGTAGTGGAGCTGACTTAGTTGAGGAGCATGGGATCCATTCAGTGACCAATGGTTTATGGCAGGCAGTAGTGGCTAGGCTAGAGGAGTTGCCAACTAGACCGGCCTTTGAGAGAGCACTGTTCACCACCTGGTGTTGTCCTATTGGATAACCAAAGGGAGATTTTCCATTTGGTGGGACCTTCAGGGAAGGTCTATACACCACAAAGAGTCTTGTTAGACTCTAGTGCGCAACCCCTTATGTTGGGGAAGGCGCAGTTGTCAATCTAGAATTATGGAAGACCAATGTGGAGAGGTGTCCATTTCAAATCCATACAGCTCTAGGTGGTAGTTTGACACAGTAAATCACACATGGAGAGCTTGTTTTCTAGGTTCAGTCTGGTCATCCGACTGATAGCTTAGTGGTGAGAGCTTAGGCTATTGCAACAATAGCTGAGTCATATGATGTGCTAGTTGGGGAAGTAGTGTTATACCCCATGGGTTTCAGCATTGACTATTGGGAGGAGATAGCCTCCAATAGACCTGGTTGACAGTTTGATGATGGACGGGTATGTCGCTTACCAATATGCTTCAGTAGTGGCAGTCTTGGCTCATTATAGTCTAGAACCATAGCAGCATCAATTTTAGCTTTCAATGGTTCAGTTACTTGGCCTGGTGACTTGTTGGAAGGGAATATCCATGTAGAGGATACTCCAATACTAGAAAAGATCACTCAGATTTAGAGTACAAGTTGGATTGTTCCATCCACCTTGGATGTTCCATTGTGGAGTTCAAAGGAGGCATTGCAGTAGCATGTAGATCAGTTGGTGCAATAGGCTTGGAGTGGAGCCTTTGTACCATTAGGAGATGAGTGTGAGGATGAGCCTCCAGAGTCGATTACTTTGACACCTCTGGATACCACACTCATTGCTTGGCAATATCAAGTAGAAGGGATATGTCTATTGGAGTTGTTCAGTGGCATTAGCATTGGACTAACTATGATATTATAGGCAGGTATACAAGTACAGAGGTACTTGTATGTAGAGAGAGATGAGAATATTAGGCAAGTCTCTCTACATCATGTGGCACACTTGGCCTATCAATATTTGGAGTTCTTACCGATGTCAGCAGTCAAAGGTTACCAGAAGGCCCTACCAGCAGACATTTTGTTATTGGGAGAGCATGAACTAGAAGGATATGGGCCTATTCAATTGGTGATTTTTGGATGGCCATGTCAAGGACGTACACGTGTTGGTAGAGGTTTGGGTCTTTGGGATCCTTGTTCTAGTGTGTTTTGGGAGATGTTACGAATACTACAACATCTCTAGGTTCATCAGTCTATTTCTCCAACTTACCTTTTTGGGAGAGCATGAACTAGAAGGATATGGGCCTATTCAATTGGTGATTTTTGGATGGCCATGTCAAGGACGTACACGTGTTGGTAGAGGTTTGGGTCTTTGGGATCCTTGTTCTAGTGTGTTTTGGGAGATGTTACGAATACTACAACATCTCTAGGTTCATCAGTCTATTTCTCCAACTTACCTTTTGGAGAATGTTCCTTTGATGGGTGATTCTTGCACCAGAGTGGTAGCAAGTACACATCAGGTCCATTCTTGGATGGGACCTACTATATTGTTAGATGTAGCTAAAGTGGGATCATGGGCTCATTGTTTTTGTCTTTGGTGGACGAACCTCTTACCCATAGAGGTTCTACATTGTGCTTATAATGGGATTCAACGACTTGACCACATCCTTGTTGATGATATCTTGGTTTTTGGATGTCAATCTCAAACAATGGTAGTGGCTGATAGGTCATCTATGGCAGTGGTGAACCTAGTTAGACAGATTAGAGTTGCATTTCCCACACTCATGAGTTTCCTAGGCTCTCATGCTTTTTGAGAAGGAGTACTTGGACTTGTTTGGGACTCATAGTTATAGTAGTTGGTGGAGCCCAATGCTGATGAGAGAGAGCAAGCTATGGGTTTTCACATTGGTATTACCATTGTTCCAGTAGTGTTTGAGGCATTCAAGCATCAAGTGTTAGATCAAGCTATGGACCTGAACTGTTTGACCTAGATTGTGAGCCTTGGCTTGGCAGAGCAGCGTAGGATGCGCTTGATAGGCATCACCACTCAAACACTTGTGAGCCCTGTGCCTATCGAGATGATGCAAGCACATGTTGGGGGCGATGGACCGAGTGGACATGGTATTCTTGGGACACATCCAATAGCTACGAGGGAGAGTGGTCTACTTGGAGTCCATCCAAGTGAGCATGTGCTACTTGGATTACACCCTTGGTCCACATGGGATGCAGCTAGAGGACTTGTGGAGCTTGCAGCCAAAGTGGAGGGAGTTTTTCACATAGAGGTTGGGACCTCTAATGGTCGGGAGTATGACACTATTGCTCCTAAGGGCCCAGTGAAGCAGTCAGTCAATACGTCTTCCACTCCTACTACAGTTACAGAGGATACTTGGGAGCCAGATCTTGGACCCAAGCTTACTAGAGAGGAAAGATAGAGTGTTTGGAGTGTTTGGAGTTCTTGAGGAGCCACACGAGTTGTTTTGCCTTTAGTATGAAGGATTTGGGTGCTCTAAAGGGACTTGGTATACGGATTGAGCTGATTAGCAATACACTAGTTTTTTGATGTCCTTATTGATATAGTGAGATGGAGAGGAAATTGATTTTGTTGTGCGTATATACATTGCTACACAACATACATCGCTGTCAACATCATACACTATAGAAACACAACTCACACATAAGTCATACATAGACTCTAAAGTGCCACAATAATCAGATTGCTTAACACTTTCAACTCAACTCAACTTAGATCAGTACTTGATCTGTCACTCTATAAACTGCCAACAACTAGGCACTGATTACAGTCAAGCCACACCCACTCAAGCATAGAGAATCTAGGTGACGCTTGCCGGCCTTTGTCCACCATAGCTAGGAACTTGAAGGCTCAACATCAGAGAAGTGAGCTCTCTGGAGCTCACTTCGAAACTATACCTCATGGACTCAAGCTAGCACTGGAACCCTAACGGTCCCACTGACGACACACTCAACGGGGCAAACGGTGCAAAGTGACGGTGGGCTCCACCGTGAAGTCAGTACCCCGAACACCAAATTAGACTGTCGGAAAGTAGTCCCTGAGAAACTACTAGAATAACTCTAACTACTATCACTGGAACTCTAGTGTCTGAGCAGCTAGATGCAGAACTACAAATGGCGTGACAATTTAGAGCCAGAGTAGTGACCTTTTTGAGGCTAGTTTGGTGGAGATTTCACATGGAGAGTATGCATTAGCGACAATGATCCCAGCCAAGAAGGATATGCATGGCAACTACACAAATAGGCGGGTGTGTGTGGAGATTACCGTCCTATCAATTGACAGACTAGGGCTGATCGGTATGCCATGCCTATAGCGGAGGAGATTTTTGATGCAATTGGGCATGCAAAGGTCTTCAGTACTTTGGATCTTTGAGCAAAATATCATCAATTGCCGATCAAGGAGGAGGATAAGTCCAAGAAAACATTCTGGGCCATTGATCCTCACGATAAGGATGTGTTATATAAGTGGAGGTTATTACCATTTGGGTTAAAGAATGCTCCTATTGAGTTCCAAAGGGTCATGGATAGGATCCTAGTTGGATTGGATTTTGCTCGATGTTATATTGATGACATTTTGGTCTATAGCACTATTGTGGAAGAGCATGAGAGATAGGTGTTTGAGGGGTTGAGATCATAGACTTAAATTACATCTTGAGAAGTGTAGGTTCTTCCACAAGCAGTTTGAGTATTTGGGTCACACTACGTACCCCGGAGGACTTGGTGTTTAGTAGACCAAAGTAGAGGCTATTGCATGTATTCCTTGGCCTACGGATATGAGCAGAGTGCAAGCATTCCTTGGGTTGGCAAACTTCTATTGCCGCTATGTCCTCTAACATAGCGGCAATAGAAGGCCTTGACAAAGCTGACTAAGCTTACACAAGAGTGATGTTGGGGAGATGAGCAAGAGAGAGCTTTTGTGGAGCTCAAGGAGAGGTTCTGCTCCTATTTTGAGGAGACCAATTAGAGGATGACCATTTTAGGTTCATATTGATTGGAGTATGTTGGAGCTTGGAGCGGTGCTCACCCAGCATGATGAGTAGTGGAAGGAGTTTGTGGTGGCCTATGCTAGTTGCTCCAACAATTCAATGGAGGCAAAAAGTATTTCATATGAGGGAGAGTGTTTGGCAACAATTTAGGAAGTAGCACATTTCTAATGTTACCTATTTGGTAACCCCTTCACTCTCATTACTGATCATCAGCCACTGAAGTAGTTGATGGAGTCCAACAAGCTTTTAGGGAAGCTTGCACAATGGGCTCTAATTTTACATGAGTATGATTTCATGATTGTTCACAGACTTGGAGTGGTGAACCGTGATACAAATGAGTTGAGTAGAAACCCATGTCCCAGCTAGTAGGATCATACCGGAGCACATTGGAATGGTGAGATAGATGAGGAGATGGTGCAAGGTTGGCATGCATCGGCCTTTTTGTGTATATTTTTAGAGGCTTTGGTGGTTCTCTCTCAATGCATACAAGAGGAGTTATTGAGGTCATAGATCCAAAGAGTGAAGATATTGGTATAGTTCAACAAGACATTCATGATGATGTCTTAATGATGGACTATCTTTGCACTGGTGTTGTGGGTGGCATAGTTGGGGCCAAGGAGAGAAACTATGTCCTTCAGTAAGCCAGATGATTCACATTGGAGTGCAAACACCTTTTGCGTGTATGGGAGGATGGTAGAGTGTGAGCAGTACCACTTCCATCTTAGAGACCACAGTTGGTCTGTCATGCTCATGAGGAGCTAGGACATTTTGGAGTAAAGCATATATATAGCTTACTCTAGAGTCATTATTGGTGGCACGGTATACAGATCATGGTATAGCAGTTTGTTGCCATATATGTGGTTTGTGACCAAGTTAGAGCATCATTCAATGCTCCTATGCCATAGTTACACCCATTACCTATCATGGGATTGGGTTATCATTGGAGTTTGGACTTTACCGGACCTTTACTAATGACTATGAGACATCATTGATATGTTTTGGTGATGGTGGAGCACTTCTCCAAGTGGATTGAGTTGGTGGCACTTCCTAACAAGTCTAGTGAAGGGACAACTTACTAGTTCTTGGATCGAGTTCTTAGTCATTTTGGTGCACTAGTTGAGGTTTTGACTGATCAAGGTATAGAGTTCTTGGGGAGTTTCAGGTCTTGTGTGACAAGGCTTTGATTGATCACCATACTACCTCTTGTGATCACCCTGAGGCAGATGGCTTGGCAAAGAGAGTGGTTCAGACGGTGAAGAGAGGATTGCAAAAGTATGGTTTGCAAAGAGGCCACTTGGGAGATTGGGATCTCTAGTTACCTTGGTTGGCCATGGGCTATCGGTTCAGCCGGCAAGCCTCCTTAGCATCCTTCTCTCTGTACTTCCTACTCTATGGACAAGATCCAAATTTACATGCAACCATTCGTCAAGATGCTACTATAGTTTTGGACTTGGATGACCCCGATGTATGGATGAGCACATGTTCTCAACGGGCAGAGATCTTTTGGAGAGTGATTCCTATGGCCTTTGAGAAATTGGCAATTGCTCAACAAAGAGATACTTTACGCTATGCTACCATTCAAGGAGGAGGTTATAGATCCTCAATCCGTCAATTTCATCAAGGAGACTATGTATATCTACAACAGATAGCACGAATGACAATTGATGTTTTGACAAGCCGCATTATCTTGAGAGTGCATGAGGTTTTGCCATCTAGAGTCCTTGTGTTAGAAGGACCTGATGGTGTTGTCTAGAAGGATCATGTGCACAATTGTGCGCCATGCCACCTCCCTACCATTGATGGTACTATGGACCCAAGATTGGCACTTGTACATGCAGGCTTGAGGTGTATGTTATGTGGCTCTTCTAGTGGAGTTGCTATTATGTTAGTGTGTGATAGTTGTTCAAGAGGATGGCATATGGCATGTATGATTCATCCTCTCACGGTGGTTCCTCAGGGACAATGGTTATGTCCTAGATGTACTTGACCTATAGCTAGTTCATTCTTTATATGGTATAGATTATAGACAGGCGACTAACAATGGGGCTCCATAGCACCAAGCCTCTTGATCTTTGCCCATTAGAGGGTATACCATATACTTAGAGTAGATGGCTATCTGGAGTTAGAGGGACCTAACCGCCAACTAGGGGGACGATTGTGGCACTTTAGAGTCCATGTATGACTTATGTGTGAATTGTGCTTCTATAGTGTATGATGTTGACAGCAATGTATGTTGTGTAGCAATGTATATACGCATGACAACTATCACGCCATTTGTAGTGTCGCATCTAGATTGCTCGGACACTAGAGTTCCAATGATAGTTGTTAGAGTTATTTCAGCAGTTTCTCAAAGACTATTTCCCAACAGTCAAATTTTGTGTTTGGGATACTGATTTCATGATGGGGCCCACCGTCACTTTGCACTATTTTCACTATCAAGTGTACCGTCAACAAGATCATTAGGGTTCAGACCTAGCTCAAGTCCAGAGGGTATACTTTTGAAATGTAGCTCTAGAGAGCTCATTTCTTTGATGTTGAGCCTTCGAGTTCCTAGCTATGGTGGATATAGGCCAGAAAGCATCACCTAGATTCTCTTAGTTAGAGTGGGTGTGGCTTGACTATAATCAATGCCCAGTTGTTGGCAATTTATAGAGTGATAGATCAAGTATTGATCTAAGTTGAGTTGAGTTGAGAGTGGTGAACAATCTGATTATTGTGGCACTTTAGAGTCTATGTATGACTTGTGTGTAAGTTGTGCTTCTATAGTGTATGATGTTGACAATGATGTTTGTTGTGTAGCGATGTATATACGCATGACAACCTTGTTAGTAACATGGATATTACGGATATTCCAAATCATAAAATATAAACCTAATCAATTAGAAGTCAAGCATGTAAAGTAACAAATCTATTATAAAACTGCATATATTTCATAAGACAAAGCAAAAGACTTATTAATATCCAAACAGAATAATAGTACTATGAGTGTTTTATACATAATGTCTTTTTCCACCTTCACATTATAAGCTCATAGTATCTTTTAAAGATTTTGGTATGTCATGTTGATTCAAATTTGTATAGTTATGAAACTCACCATATAAATAATGGCTTATATTATAAAAATAACAAGAAGGAAGATTTGATATTGGCTGAATGTGATAGCTTAGAAAAATCTAGTTTCATGAAATTTGCAAAAGAGTTTTGGGTTTTGATTGCACTAATGAAAGCACATTTAGATTCAAATCAATGATGCTTGTTAAAAAATGGTATTTTAATGCAATTTATAAAAGAGATATGGGTTTTTAATTTAGTATAGATAATAATTTTCAATGGGATGCTTGATAAAACTCTTCTTTTGGACTCACAATCTAATACTTTCAAAGAGTATATAAAAAAATCAAAGTTGACAATTTTTTTCAATGTAACTTTGTCCTTTGATGTCATTCAAGGATTATCTTAGATGACCATCATGTTGCTCAATTTTATTGGGCAAAATCACAAGTTCAAATGACAAATTATGACAAAGTTATACATTTAACATGTTTTACATCTTGCAAAGATATTGTCCATTACAACACGTGACACAAAGAAGTGCATAACTGTAATTGCCATTTAGGAGGCTACAAAGGATATAGTAGTTTTTATAGTCTAGAGTTTACAGTACTGTAAATTTTGAATCAAACCACTATTAGGAGTTGGTACAGCAAATATGAAGACTGCGGAGGGGAATTTTGATCAGTTTCATATGTCTTTTCAAATGATTACTTGATGATTTACCTTCTTACTATGGCATACTATTTAAAAAAAAGTACACACTTTTCTCTTAAAGATTACATTTGTTAAAAAGTTAGATATTATATAAGGTAATAAGTACCAAAACGAAGTAGATATCATCTAGAGTTGCAAACGGATTGGCAGAGTACTAATGTTACACTCATCAAACTAGGAACTTCCATTTTGGATTCAAAAGTAACATCTATCAATTAAGGGAATAGGCTAGGTAATTGCATATTGTTTAATGTTTTATAGATATAAAAATTATGATCTATTAATTCCATGAAATGGTAAACATTAATTTTAAATAATAATTATAGATTAAAGATACAAAATTATTCTCAAAAGATTAAAACTCAATATTCTTTTCATTCTTAACTTCTTGTGCATGAAATGTATAACAAAGTTTTGAATTACAAAGAATATGTATATCTTATTTATAAAAATCCATATATAAATCATGGACTTGATGGAAAAAGGGATTTGGAGTACAAATGCATACAAATAAATTTTCAATTCCTTAAATGTGCTCGATATCATGCACATGGAATTGGAGTTCAGCATTATTAGAAGTACATTTAAGATTTGACCAAAATTCACAAAAAGAATTGAATTCCTAATCAAATATCCTAAACTTAATTGTGGATTGTACCTTGATAAATAATTTATGTGTATTCTGATAAATATTATCTCAAATTTGGTATGAGCTCATACTATTTAACCCTTAAAATAAGCAACATACTTTATGTACCACATTTAGAACAGTTGTTTTAGTTGATCATGATGATACATTTTGGTTACTACAAAGTAATATATAGAAAAATAAGGGAATAAACTAATACAAAGTCTATATCAATAATTATATTGGATTTATTTTGAGTGCATTTGTTGATACTTGGAGATTCATTCAAGCTTTTAGTTTTTGACATCAAAATCCATAATGATTTTGAGCTATATGGAATCTTAGTTGCTATTAATCCTAGATTCAAGGAAGAGTTGGAGAAAAGGAGATCGCTTGAGTTTTTTTGATGTGATAAAATATTTTGCACATACATTGATAAGATAACAATAGGTTGAAGATGCAAGCTTATTAAAAATTCTGACCAATCAGAACTTGATACTTGAAGTATGTCATTTGGTCTATGATTTACCAACAATTAAAATATAATGGAGTTAAAGCCAAAAAGCTTATTTTGGAATTTTTGCACTACATTTAGAAGTTGCTAAACTTGTATGGTTTTAGTTCATTTTTTGAGTATTTCATTACCATTCTCCAACCCACAAATTGATTAACCATTACATGCAAGGTAAACTAAACTTGCAACTTGTTTAAAACCAAGATGAACTTGTAAATAATATTATTAAGGAGTCAAAAGTTACTTAAAGTAAGTTATCAACAAATAGATAAAAGATATTGGATGAAATGCGTAATGAATGGCAACCTTGATCTCAAAATTTTTTTCATGCTCATTATGCTAAGGTCAAATGAAAAGAAGCAATAATTATCATTAAGAATTCCACGAGCTTTCATTTGCAATCCAAACTATCTATTATTCAAGATGAACCTCTAATAAATTTTATTGCAACATGTCACGGACTAATCAAACAAGAAATCAAATTCTATTGTACACTTCTAATGCTTAAGTTATATAACATCTTCAAGACTCTAAATTTTACTCCTTGAAGAACTCAATAATAGATAAATATATTTTTTTAAATGAAAAGATGATAAGTTCATCTTCACTTTTTGTTTAGTGATTCATGATATCAAACATATTAGTTAGTCATTTTTGGATTAGCTCAAGTTACTTGACAAAATATATCCAAAGTTACAATTCCAAGAGAATATCTAAGTTCATGAAAATAAAATGCACAAGTATGTGAATACTTTTTTTTATCTATAATGGAATATCATTAGGCTGTAGAAAATTTGACCCAAAAAAGGTTAATAAACCCAAAGAGTTTTGAGCTCCTTCCTCAAAGAAAATTTTATGGGAATAATATTAAGTTGATATATTTACATTAAACTCGCTAAGGCCTATTAATGTAAGATCAAATAAAATAGTATCACACTTAACTAAGCTAAGACTAACCCTTATATTTTCATGAATCTAAGTTAAACTTCATCAAGATAATATAGTTAGCTAATCATACCAAAAACCAAATACATCCTATAGAGTATGGACTTATGTGTGTTATAAGAAAGGAATGTATGGAATACTAAACTCCTTTTAACAAGCATGCTTTGCAAATTTTTTCAATGGAGGAGGCACATAGTGGTCTTGCTTTTGGCTTTAAATGATGGGGTAACTTTGCACGATCCAAACAAAAGACATTGTTGAGTTTGGAGTTTAGCTAAGGCAGCACAATTATACAAGTATACATTAGCAAAGAGAGTCAATGTTCCAACACCTAAAAGTCCCAAGAGACATGTCCTTTTACAATTTTTAAACCCATAGACTATTTGATAAATACCAAGTGTACTTGGGAGATGTAGGATTTGAATATATGTACTTCTTATTCAACCTTGAGGTTTCCAAGGGATTTAACTTCTTGAAAGGTTTTCTTCCAATTTGTACTAGCTTCAATCATTGGTCTATTTTTACTTACCACCAATATAACTTGATCAATTCATTGATTAAGTTGTGGATATAGACTCCAAATTTGCAATAAAACTTAAACTTAGTTTGTTTCTACCTTTTACTTCTTTCAATAAGATTTGCAAATCCGAATATCCAAATCCATAAATGACAATATTAACTTAATTAAAAAAAACATAACTATAAATACTATTGTATGTTAAGATTACAAAATAAATTCAAATATACCCTTTATTAAAGCCATATGTATTTACATAGAGTATGCCAATGTGAAATAGTATAAATTAAAACACATCAAAGTATAATTTCAATTGTTGTTTAAATCACCTGCATCATATGTGTAATAACATGGAGTTAGTAGACAAGTCGATAGAAGCTAATGAGTTAGTAGACTAAGCTAAATACAGAAAAAACTAGACTAAGAATGTACTAGAAGCATCAAGGAAGCTTGTGGGTAGAATTTTCTAGAAGCACCCAAGAAGCTTATAAGAACTTTCTAATGGCAGAGTAACTTGTACATCAAATTGACGGCTAATTGTGTACAAGTTGATAGTTAGCTTAGCTTGCACTCCAAGTAAAGTGGTTCCTAAAAGGAAATTTCCTTGGAAGCTCCTTGGGAACCTTGTGCCCAAGTTATATTTAATACCCAAGCCAAGCTAAAGCAAAGCATTTAGAGTTTCCTTCACTCTAGAGCAGAATGTAATATTCCACTTTGGTCCTCCATTCTCTTGTTTCTTTCATGGGTCTTTTACATTGGTATTAGTGTAACAATAAGATGGATAGAATTTATGGATCGCCAAATCTATTTCCTCAAACCATTGGGATTTTCATGTCCATGTACTACCAAAGCATCATTTCACACAATTCATCATTTCATGCTCTAGGTAGAATTTATTGAACACAATCCCCTTGTCCAATGAACCATTGATGCTTTTGATTGTAACTTACAAGGAATGGTGGATGTGTTGCATCAATTTCTTAACCTAGATAATCACAAGTAGGTAGTTTAATAGAGTAGTAGCCATGGCAGTGATACCTTAAGTTAGCATTGGTATGCAACAACATATAAAAACCTTACACAATTATTGGAAGAAAGAGATCATTGATATCAGGAGCATGAAAAAAGAGTAGCATTTTAGAAGAAAAAGAGCAAATCCAATTTCTAAATCTAGGTTTTTGAAGGTAGAAATCTCTCAAATGTGATGGAGAATTTTATGTTTAATTGTGAATATTATTTTGAAACCACAAATCTTCAAAATAAATGGAGATAGATTCTCTTGGCTTCAAGCCAATTAGATAGGGTGGCAAAACTATGGTGGCAATTCTAGGTGGAGTAAGCTCAATAGGAATTTTTTGCTCAAATCTTGACAAGAATTCAAGAGAGCAACAATTGGGAGATTTCAAATGGTGAATGTTGCATGAGCTGCATAATATAGTTTGGAAAAATTGAAGCAAGTTGGTTTTGTGAGAAGCTACATTACTAAATTCAAAGACACCATAATAAAAATTCTATAGATATTAGGAATTGAATCTCTAGATCAATTTGTGAGGGATTTAAAGTCATACACCAAATTAGAAGTGATAATGCAAGAACACAAACACTTGGAAGAAGCCATGTAGTTGGTTGAGTGCTATGATTCCTCGGTTGCCACAACATGGTCTTGACTTAGACCTTCAAAAAACTTACCAATACATCACACATGGGTGGAAGAGCCTGCACTAATGGAGATTGATGTCATCCAACTAGACCACTTGGCACTACAAACAAATAAATATTATGAAAAAATGGTGGTTACTTTTATTATCACCAAATTAGACATCACATTGCTGAATTCCTACTCAAGAATGTACAACCTTAATAAATTCTCCAAATGGAATTTGTGGAGTGTGATGATCAAGGAAGCAAAGAATTCCAATAAGAGGTATAAAGTCACTTATTGAGAATGTGATTAGTTCTAATAAGACTGAAAGGCTTGACCTATGCAAGTTTTCTTTGCTTGCAAAGTATTATATCTAATCATGGTTGAAAGATTTTGGTTGATTTTGGGAATTCAAAAAATTATCTATCCATACAATTAGCAAAAGAATTATGTAGTCCTACAAAGCCAATATTTGTAAGTAGAGTGATGATGGTGGATGGTAGAAATGTTATGCATTCCATACTTCACATCTTGTTACATTTAAGGTTAGGAAGTAGTATTTTAGAGTGTATTAGGTTTATAGTAGCACCTCTATATTATGATGTGATTCTAGGTTTACCTTGGCTTGAATATCATAAAGTTTATTTTGACTGGACCCAATGATAATTTTAAGTACAACACCAAGGCAAGAATTATTGGTTAGGTTGGTTTACACCTCTTAGTAAGACACTTAAGATGATCAATCCCAAGATGGAAAGTTTGTTCACATAAGAGTTATATAGTAAGCTTTGGAATAAGATATTCTTGTTTTTGCAATGTAGATCAAGCCAATTGTGCAAGGAGAATCCAATGAGAGCCAGAATCCTCATCAAGTAATGGTTGATCAGATAGCTCAAGAGTTTGTAGATGTGTTTTTGGATGATCTTCCAAAGGTAGTTACACTCTGATTGAGATATGCACTTCAACATCAAGCTATTGCCAAGTAGTAATTTTGTGAGTAGATCAATTTATAGAATCTAATCAAAGGAGCTAAAAAAGCTTCAAACCACATTGATTAAGTTGTCAAAGAAAAATTTCACATTATAACACTTCTCCTTAAAGAGAATTAGTACTCTTTGTAACAAAGAAGAATAGAGAACTTTGATTATGTATTTACTGCAATGACATTAATAAACAAACCATGAAGAATGCACATCTCTTTCCTTGAATTGATGACTTGTTGGATCAATTTTGTGGAGCACAATACTTCTCCAAGTTCGATCTTTGAAGTGGTTATTTGAAAACTCCCATTGATAGGAAGGATTTACAAAAGACTACCTACTTATTTTGAATGGAGAGTTTCACCAATGTTTTGGTAGTCTTCATAAATCAAATGCATCAAGTGTTGGATGGGTTTTTGGATAAAGACATGGTGATGTTCTTGAATGATATTTTAATCTATAATAAGATAGAAGCAAAACACAAGAATTGCATTATGAAAGTCCTAAGAAAACTATGCCAATGGAAGTTTTACTACAAGAAGTCAAAGTGCACCTTTTGGCAAAAGGACCCGGACTCTTTGGCCTTATTGTGCACCATCCTCAAAAAGCATATAATGAACAACATACATTCCCACATGTTACAAAATGGAGGTTGAATGGAGGTTGAATTGTCCAAGGTTAGCAATTGGATATAGTGCCAAAACTTGGATTTGCAAGTATGGATCTTCATTTCAAACAAAGGAGCCAACACACCCTTACTATTTGGTCATACCTTTTGGGCTGAGAAAAATCTTGCAGCTTTTCTTATATGTTAAGGTCTTTGTTGCCAAACTTTGAGAAGTGAAATATCTTAGTACAATGTGAAATTATTCTTAGGTCATAAGGTCTCATTGATAAGGATCAAGATGGAAGAGTAGAAAATAAAGGCCATTACTAATCAGCTTATTCCAAGAGATACCACAAAAGTGCATGCATTTAAAAGATTGGTGAGTTTTTATTGATGGTTCATCCACTACTATGCTCATATGACCGCATTGTTGACCAATCTCTTAGGGAAGACCTCAAACTTTTTATGGAACACCATGCACAAAGAAGCATTAAAGGATATAAAGCATTTGATGTCTTCATGTCACCCATATTTCAACTATATGATCTTCAACTACCTTGTGTGCTTGATTTTGATGCTTTTAACTTTTCTATTGGAGTTATTTTATAACAGGAATGTCCAAATGAGCTACATCCTATTGCTTTTATGTCTCACAAACTAAATACCATGGAAAGGAATTACTCTACTTGAGATTAATTACAATTAGCAATGGTATATGCCACCAACATATGGATGTATTATCTGTTGGAGAAATAAGTGATCATGCAACCCAATCACAAACCTTTGTTGCAAACATTGCACTTGGAGTACATGAAGAGTTGAAATCATCAATAGGAGGAATACTTATAGTTTTTTGATATCAAACTCAAGTACAAACCCAATAGGTTCTATGTCATCCTTCATTTGTGCATAATGACCTGATTTGAAGACTCTTCTTGAATCTCTCATCACAATGGTAATTAAATAGTGTCAATTAACTTAAAAGTCCAAATTGAGTTAAGGACCACTTTAAAACAAGACCCTTTCTTTGAGATGATACAAGGTCATCTTTTCATACACAATAATGAAAAAACACTTTCTTCCTCAAGGAAGGCCTTTGATTCTATGAGAATCGGATCTATGTTCCAACCAAGTGTGATTTATGACTTCTACACCTTCAAAAAGCCCATAACTTAATAATTTTTGGTCACATGGGTGTGAAAAAGACATTTAGTACTCTATAACATCAATGGTTGTGGCCCAACATGGCACAAGAGGTTCAAGAGCTTGTTTGATATTGTGAGAGCTGCCAATGCAACAAGGCCAATAACCAAAAGCCAAGTAGACTCCTCCAACCACTACCAATTGCATCTACCCATTGAGAACATGTCAACTTAGACCTCATCACATCCTTACCAAAGACAGACCAAGGCCATACAACCATCATAGTGTTTGTTGATAAACTCAACAAGCAAGTTCACTTGGCACATACCATGGATATAGTTAATGTTCCAACATTGGCCCAGATATATTGTGACATTATCTTCAAGCACCAAGGGGTGCCAAGGGTTCTTATCTCTGATTGAGGTCCTTGCTTTACTAGTAAATTCTGGCAAGCACTTTTTAAACTCCTTGGTTACAAAGCTTGCATTGCCTACAACTTAACATCCTTAAATGAAAGACATATAAAATGAGAAAATTGCACTTTAGAGGACATGCTACATGCCTTTGTCAACATTCCCCACATTGATTGGGATGCTTGTCTTGTAGCTATTGATTTTACCTACAATAATTCCAACAAGGCAAGTATTGGCTTTTCTCTCTCCTTCCTTAATTATGGGTAAGATCCAATTGTTCTAAATTTCTTCTTGCTCTTCCACCATCTTAGGTCCCATGTGCTTGCACCTACTTGTCCATGTTATCTATATCCCTACATGAACCAAGTCTCATCTTCTTGTTGCTCAAAATTAGCAAAAGCAATATGTTGATAAACATCATTGTAATCTCACCTAGGTGATAAGGTCATGCTTTATTTTAGTAACCTTGATCTCCTATTTGATACCCAAGTCTATAAAGTTACTCCTAATTGGGTAGATGCATTTGAGATTACTCAAATCGTTTCTCTTGTTGCCTTTAGACTTGCTCCCCTTAATGATATTTGGATCTATCATATCTTTTATGCTTCAAAACTCAAACCCTTTGTTTTCAACCCATCTTCTATTTCCACTTATATCCAACCCTCTTTTCTTCCCATCCTTGTCAATAGTCATGAGGAGTATGAAGTTAATCATATACTTACATGTCACATTATCCCACATGGTCATCAACAACACATTGAGTACAAAGTCCTTTGGAAAGGGGATCCCCTTCATGATGCCACGTAGGAGCCTCTTTCTCGGCTCCATGATGCACGAACAGCCCAAAAGGAGTTCAAGGATTCCATGGTGACAAGGACATCACCAACTAGCATTGAGAGAATATGTAATAATATGGAGTTAGTAGAAGCTAATGAGTTAGTAGGCTAAGCTAAATATAGCAAAAGTAAGTACAACTAGCTTAAGAATGTACTAGAAACATCGAGGAAGCTTATGAGTAGAATAGTCTATAAGCACCCTAGAAGCTTCTAAGAACTTTCCAGGGGTAGAGTAACTTGTATGCCAAGGTGATGGCTAGCTTAGCTTGTATGCCAAGTAAACTACTAGCTTAGCTTGCTCTCCAAGTAAGATAGCTCTTAGAAGGAACCTTCCTTGGAAGCTTCTTGGGAGCTTAGTACCCAAGTTTCCTATAAGTACCCAAGCCAAGCTCAAGTTAGGTATTCAAAATGAGAGCCCAATGTGATCTTCCACTACAGTTTTCCATTCTTATATTTCTTGTTGATCTTTAACAATATGAATGAAAATAATTTATTTAGCTAATGAAATGCAAAAAATATCATTGACATACCTTTCAGACACCATAATTTTGGTTTTCCATCTACTAAACATATATTTATAAAATATTTCATTTTAACCAAACTAATTTAAATTCCATCTACACTTGGATTGATAATATTATTGAGATTTGAAAACTCATTTTCTTTAGGAAGAACAGTAATTTAGAGGTAGAAAATATTCCAAATTTTATCTTTAACAATATGAAGTTCTTAGAACTAAAATTTTCTTTAAGATAAGAGCTTGAAAATCATTATTTATGATCTTAACTACCATAACTATCAAAATGGATTGCACTCATATTTACATGGTTGCTTGATTATCTTAATTTATCTTTACTTAAAATGGTAGTTCTTTTTTATATTTGTTGTTCCTTGTAGAAGTCATTATTTGTTTTTCTAATACTTGCTTCAAGGGAGTATATGTTCATCAAGCATTAATATTGTCCAAATTTGTGCATAGACTCAAGTTGAGTTCAGTTTCTTTTTTGCAAGTAAATATAGTAGAAATACTATTATTGTAATAATATCAATTTAGTAAAATTATAATATAGTTAAATGGATTTTGGAACTAGCCTATTTTTGGAAATTCAAAAAATGTTCTATTAGTATCTAAGAACCTTTTAAAAGCATTTAGGAATTTTCCTAGTTAAGAGCTTCTAAAAACTTCCAAAGGATTGAGTAGCTTGCAAGTAAAGTAAATGGCTAACTTAGCTTCTCCTCAAAGAAATGTAACTTATTGGATGCTTTATAAGGAAACTTCTTATTATGCTTTCTTGAAGTCTTGCATTCAATTAACCTATAAATACCAAGGCTAGTGTTCAATACAAGCACTTCTAGTTTCTCTTAATTGAGAATACTAAGTTAATTCTTCTATTTTCAAATTACTTTCATTTTTCTATTAAATTGGTATTAAACTAAGAATAGGATAGATGGAATCTATAGACTACCAAGTTAGTTTACACCAAACCATTAGGATTTATGTATCAATGTGTAACCATAATTTCATTTTCACTTAGTCATCCCTGTTTATTTTAGCCAAAAGTTCCTAAATCCAATCACTTTGTTTCATGAGCCCTTTATCTAAATTGTAAGCTATGGAGAACAATGGTTATGTTGCATCTATGTATTAACTTAGATATAGTCTTGAGTAGTATTTTGATAAAGAAATAGTCATGGCGGAAAACGCAATGACATCTTAAGTTATCACTACTATACAACAATAAATTGAGTATCTTACCTGACTATTGGAAAAGAAAAACCATGACAATAATAAACTTTAGCAAATGGAGAGAAAATTTTCAAGAAGAAAGAGTCTTTGTTTGATTCAACAAGCCTTAACCCTTATTAGGCAAGAGTTATTTTGTATTCAACTATGAGTGCTAGTTTGAAGCTACAAGATTTTAAATAATCAAAGACAAATCCTCTTGAATTTAAGTCAATTAGGAGTAACAAAACTATGATGGAAATTATGAGCAAAACAAGCTCAATTGCAACTTGTTACTCAAATCTTGATATGGGAAGACTTCAAGTGTATAGTTGAAAGGTTCTAAGCAATAACTATTATCTAAGAAGATTGGTTTTATGAGAAGTTGCATTACATAGTTTTAGAATACAATTATATAAATCTTGGAGATCCATAAAGGGGAAGCACTTGATTAGTTTTTTAGAGGATGAAACTAGTACTTACTTGGAAGTTGCCATACAAGAACCTAAACGTCTCAAAGAGTGCATGCAAATAGCAAAACACTTTGATTTAACTACATGGTTTTTACAAAAATCTTCATAGAACCTACAACATATCAAGTATGGGTGGACAAACCAATGTCAATGGAGATTGATTACATCCAACAAAGACCACTCATCACTACATATCATGACTGGCTAAAACAAAATATTGATTGCCTTTATTAATGCAAAATTGGACATTTCATTGCACAATATCCAAGCAAGAATATACAACCTTGATAAACTGCCCAAGTAGACTTCTTGTAATATGATGATCAAGGAACTAAAGATTCCTAATAGGAGATATAAAGCCACTTGGTGAGAACTTCATGAATTATAATAGGATTGAAGGATTTACCTATTCAAACCTGATCCACTTATAAGGTTTGATATTCTGGTTATAATATTTTGTCTATACTAGAAGTGGTAAGAATTGCATGTCCATGCAATTAACAAAAGAATAATCTATTTTTAAAAAGCCAATATTTAACAATAATTTGATTGGTCAATGGTACAAAGGGTTGCATTTTGTACTTTGCATCTTGTTAAAATTAAATTTAGAAAAGAGAAAAAAAAACATGAGCACATAACATTTATAGTAGCTTCCTTACAATATTATATCATTTCAGCTCTTCTTTTGTTTGAAAATTATTAGGTTCAAATTGATTTGGTCCTATTATCAAGTAAAGTACAATGCCAATATAAGAAATTTTACTTATTTTAACCAACATCTTAAGGAAGACACCTAAAATCAATCAATGACAAAATGATAAGTATTCAAGTGTAGTTGCTATAAAGTAAGATTTGGAGGAAAGTTGTCTTATTTTTACTCTATGGATCAAACCTATAACACAAGGAGAATTTGATGATAATAATAAACCTAAAATGAATGAGCAAAGAATTTAAGAGTTTGCAAACATATTTCCTAATGATCTTCCAAAAAGACTGCCTTCTTATTGAGGTATGCCTTTCAAGATTTAGCTATTGCAAAGTGGTATTTTATTGAGTAGACAAAACTATTTTCTCTTACTAAAAGAGTTAAAAGAAGTCTAAATAACACCAAGTTTAAGTAAAATGATTTCATGTTACATAGCACGTCCTCTCAAGAAACATAGGTACTATTTGTACCAAAGGATGATGGAGAGCTTTGATTCTATATTAATGAGAATTGTCTTAATATACACATTGTGTTGAATGTGTACTCCTTGCCTTTGATTGAAGAATTGTAAGATCAAGTAAGTGAAGCTTAGTTCTTCTCTAAGTTTGATTGTTGAAACAACTATTGATAGATTCCAATTGATGTGGAAAATGTACAAATAACTACCTTTTATACATTTGTATGAATTTTGAGTGTAAAGGTTTACCTTTGCACTTATTCATGCTCTATAAATTTTGTGTATCAAATATATTTGGTAGTAGATTAATACATGATTGTATTCTTGGATGACATTTGAATTCTTAATAAAATGGAGGTAGAATATAAAAACCATGTACTATAGGCCAACATGTCTCTCACTTAAGATGAACCTTTGATGGTTATTAATGAAACACACAATGGACTACTAAGGAAATGAACCCATTCTATCAAACTCCTCTAAGCCTAAAACTCCAAGACTTAAGCCATTGTTCACTAAAGAACTCGATGAAAGAGAGATAGTTGTAAATGCAAGGATGATAAATCTGTTCTCATCCTTGGTTTAAATACTTGTGAAATACTTACATAAAAATTTCATCAATAACAATTTACTAGGAAAAATGTCATTTAAAGTCAAAGGTCTAAAAGAATATCTATACAAATAAGAATAATCCCAATATACATATAGGCTTATCTTGACTCAACAACTAAATCAAGGATTCCTTCACATGATCTATCCTTAGACTATAGAAGAACCTCCCAAGAAGGCTTGTGGATCCAAGAGTTCTCAACTCCTTCCTCAAAGCTAAATATATGAGAATAATAAAATAGAAGGCAAACTAATGATGCTTGTGACAACATAATATCAACCAAAAAGTGATATAATGGTAAATAATGGGTTGTTCTCTTGAGGATACAAGATGGAAATGACTTAAATTGAAGATAATTGAACTATCTTACAATTTTTTTGTTATTACATGTTTAGTCTCTAGGCTCAAGAGGCTAAACATGAGGCAAGAACTTCTCCCAGAAGAAGGTAGTGCTAGCCCATGTGCTGAAATGTAAAAAATGGAAAGCTAAAAGACCACTTCTACTACAAGTAAATTCCAAATTACTCTTGGAGGTGATGACTCATTCAACCCCAAAGACTTCCACTCCAAAGGTTGTGTATTACCCTTGCCTAAAAGGCACAACTCCAAAGCAATTTAGAATTGGCCAAATGTCCATGGTTTTTGATTTTGTGGTACTTCTACCACTATAGCTTAGTTCTTACCCGTCAAGGTATTTCTTGAATCCTTCAAAACTCTCAAATATCTCACATTAGGAACAAGCATTCTCTCTCCACACTTCAACAAGTAGTTCCTTCTACAAATTTCCTCACCGTTACTCAACAAAGACATTCACCAATACTCAAGATGCAAGCAACCAATGATAAAGAACTCAGAGCGTTTTTATGAACTTGATCAAGAAAGAATGAAATTCATTTACATTATGCTTAAGCCCTGAATACTTGCTCCTACTCAACTCCAAAGAGAGATGAAAATAGAAGTACTTTGAGGACCTCTTGCACATATCTACATTATATATTCTGATTATTGTACTATCTTATCTTGATCACATAAAGGTTAAACTAGGTGACTTACACGTGTAAAAGAAGGTATAAAGTCTTCCACAAAAAAAACTTGAAATTCTAATCCTTCAATCCTACAACTCCAAACGTTATGTATGAAAGTGCATTTCAACTATGAAGGCCTTTGGACTGCTTCTACTCAAAGATATTATAACCATGATCAATGAAGTATGTTTTTACATAGGTTCTATTATAAAGAAAGACCATTGTCTTTAAGGAGTTTAATTAAGGTATTTATCATCTCCTTGTGCTGTCTAGAAGGCTTAATCATCACATGTCTCCATGAGTTTCCTACCCAAGTGCTCCCAAAGTCTAATTGCCAATTGATCCAATTGCTCATCTTTGTACTTCTTCTCTTCCAAAATTTGGACTTCTAGCTTTAGTTCATGTAATTTTGTCTTGGTTAGTCTACCTTGAGTTACCTCCTCCATAACTTCCACTAATTGCTCTCAAACTTCTATCTTCTTGAGTATTGTGGCACTCATTTTTATTGAGTTCTTATGCAAGGCCTCCACCTCTTGCTTTATCTCGTCCATTATTTGGGATTACCTAGCAACCATCATTCCAAGTTGAATAGCCACTTTGGTCTTGTATTTGATGATTGCATATTGAGATTCACCAATTAAATTTTAGTCTTCTCCATTTCTCCTCAATTTTCACCACTCCATCATCTTTAGCCTTTATTTGATCTTTTTATCCCTACTAATTACATTTGGCCTTGAGCCAAAGGGCTCTCAAGTTACCGTACAACTTTCAAATGCCCTCTTTTTATTGATTATAGTTAGTTGCAAGTGATGTGTTTTGTTGCTTAGCTTCATGATTTTATTGCATAAGATTTTTCACCTTCTTTGCCACTCCTTGTACAATTTCTTATCTTCTTTAACTCCTTCTATCAATCTTCATTGATGTTTAAGAATAAGTTACTTTGTGAATTTTTCAAATTAGGGTGGTGTTATCCATCAATCTGGGTAGACTTCTTGGTATTGTGGCAAAATAGGCCCTATCAACTGTAGAGACACTCCAACCAAGTAGATCATGAAATTGGCATGCTTGGTGACCAATACCTTGGTTTCTTAAGTGTTTCTCCTCCGTCCTACTTTGTAGTTGGAAGATCTTTGTGACCTTCCTCTATTTCTATTCTTTCTTTGCCTCTTGAGTGGATCCTTTGGCTTCTTGCTTAACTTCAGGCCAAATGTCTTCTCCTAGAGTCTCTACATGCTCTTCTTTGGCCACATTGGCTTCTTGATTGGGCATACAACGGGGTTTGGTTCAATGTGATGTCTATCATTGGTCTTCAACTTGGTTCTCTTAGTCCTTATTCTACTCTAGGTTTTGAGTAGATTGGGCATTTTTTTATGGCTCCTTTACATTGACCCATATGCTTATCCTTGCATCATGAAAGATCATTCTTCTTCTCCCTTTGTGTCTTTGGCTTCCTCTTCCAAAAAAACATCAATTACATGTGGATTCTTCATATCACTTACCTATGGACTCTTTTTTGGATCTTTGTCATTCCTTACATCCTTGCAAGTGAAAACTTCTTCTTTGTCACTACGGTTGTTCCTACTTCATCTACCTTCATAAATTTCTTTGTTTTCTTACATTTTTCATTTAAAGTTGGTATTTTTGGATGAGTGCCTTCCTTTTGGGCTATGAAGTGAAATAAACCATTGGATGCCAATGGTTGTGGAACTTCTTTCTCTTTGCCTTTGTCATAAGGTTTAACCCAAGTAGAAGTGAATGTCAAAGGATGCAAGGAAGTTTGCACTTCCATCTTTTCTCTTTTTGTGAGAAGCTCTATACATAGAATGTATGAGTTGAGTTAGTTGGCTCTCCTTGGTATATATACTCAAAGTAAATGATTTGGCTATTGTTAAGAAAAGTTGTTTTCTTTGGCTTGAATAGCTCCGTGGTCGTCTCTAATACTGCCCTTTGGGTGGGTTCCTTGTAACTTTCTACTCTCTATCCATTGTTAGTTCTCACATCATCAAAGAAGGTGGTGAGTATCTTCTCCAATATATCATCTGGTTAGTGAATTGTGTATCAATAGTCATCTAGGGCAAAAATTTGTGGGGCTCATAACATTCCTCTAGTTCTCCTCCATCCATGCAAATACGTTTCCTCATAGGTCTCTTTGCTCCTTCTCCTCTTGATGACTCATTTTTGGGAAAGTAAAGGAAGCACTTAATTCACAATTCCAAAGCAAGAAAGCAAGATGCATGCTCTAGATCACTTCACTTTGCAATACACTACCTTCTTGGTGAGGATGTAAGCTCAAAACATGAAATCATTGATCTTCCTTTATTGCTTTGGTGGGACTACTCTAGTTCTTATCAAAGATGGTCTACTTGAAAAGGAAAAGGCTAGACAATTATAAAGGCAATATAGAACTACAAAGGCTTGCTAGGACTTCAAATCTTTGAACTTACTCAAACCTAAGACAAAATTTGTTTGGCAAATACTGAAGTTGATTAATGGGCACTTGGTTTTATAGCCGAATTGTGTGGTCATCATTTTCAAGGGCCAAATAGTTAATATGAGGTTGTTATCTACATATGCAAGTCCCTTCCTCAATACCAATGGTCTTTGGGCCCCAAGTTCTTTGAGTTTTAAGGTTTTGGGGTTCAAAGATCCTTTGTACTTGTATTCTTTGCCTCAAACCATTCTTTGAACTTGATTCCTTTTGCATTCTTCCGTTAGAGGGCCTTTGGCTATGGATTTATTTGTTTTGTAACTTTTCATAAATAGACACAACTCCTAGAGAAACCTCAACTAAGAAATTTTCCTTTGTAAACCATAAATTATTCTGCCATATTTTCACCAAAGAGTGAAATTAATAAAAAGACAAATTTTTAAGATGTTTGCACCACATAACTCCATGCTTAAATAAGAGCATCCATATGAACACAAAGACTATCCTCCCATGCAAAGTTAAATATAATATATTTATGCATGCCAACCATTCACTTGAGTGACAAACAAGTTCTCTTCCAAATTAGTTAATTGTATGAATCCATTTTCATACACTTGCATTACTTTATATGGTCCCATCTTTATGACATATAACTTCCTAAGGAAGAATTTTTGTTGATTATCATAGAATAAAACTAAATCTCCATCAATAATTGGTATTTGATTAATTTTTCTATCATGGTACTCCTTCATTTAAGTCAATTCCTCTTTGTAATCTCACACAATGCATCTTGCTTCTCCTCCAAAAATATGAGTTGTTTAATCCAAAGTTCTTGACTTTCTTCCTTGGATAATTGTTCTTCAAAGAGGATCCTATGAGTATAGAGCTTAAGTTTTATTGGCATGATTGTATGTAACTTGTATGTTAAGAAGTATGATGTCTACTTCATAATTATTTTCTCCTAATGTGGTAGGGCAACCAGACATCCAATAATTTAGTGTCCCAATTTTATGGATAATTGACCATTACATTATTCAAGATCTTGCAAATGAGGCCATTAGCCTTCTTTGTCAATCCATGCACCTTCAAGTTATAAGGAGTAATGCTTAATTTAAAAGTACTTTGTGAAGGACTCCACTCAGCTATTAAAGATGTGCAATCTCTTATCATTGACCAACTCTAAGAGACATCCACAATAGAAGATGATATTGAAAAATAAATTTTACACTTCCATTTTAGCATCATCCCTACAAATGGCTTTAGCTTCAACCATCTTCGTGGCATAGTCAATGCAAACCAAAGTATACCTCTTTTAAGTGGTCTTCATAGTTGGCTATATTGGACCTACAAAGTGTACTCCTTATTTATCAAATGGTGCGAAGGATAGAATAGGTCTCAAGGGCTACTGGATGGTTGGAGTGGGTAATCCAAGTTTTTGGCATATATCACATCTCTTCATATATTCAAACACATCCTTGTACATGGTTGCCGCAAAAACCAATTTCTTTGTCTTTTTATTATATTTTTAGGGCATAATGATCTCTTGTAGCTTCCACATGCAAAGATTGTATCACTCCCCCACCTCATATGATTTGAGTCAATGCCAAAGGATTTCATCTCCTCCCATCTTGGATAGAACTTTCCACTTCAGTTGGTATGGACCCATCTTGTGAAGGAAGACTGCTCTTTGCTTTGAGATGTTGTAGGGTATGAGGGTATCAATACTATGCCAACTAATTCATTTCCTTTTCCACCAAGATGTAAAATAACTCTTTGTTTGAAAAATTATTGTCCAAGTCTTTGACTTTGTCTTTGGTCTTGAGTCAGGAAAAATTTCTGCAATTTCATTTTGTGCTTCCTTGTTCACCTACACTATGTAGGTATATTCTTGCAAGGCAAGTACCTACCTTGAAATTCACTCAAACAAACCTTCCTTTTCTATCAAGTACTATAATTCATAATAGTCTACATGGAAGACAAATTTCCACCCCAATATGCAGTGATAAAACTTCTTGTAGGCATACACCATTTATAATGCTTCTCCCCTAGTGGTGGTGTAATCTTTATCAACACTAGTAGTTGCCTACTGGCATACTATGCCAAAATTTTGTTCTTGTTGCATCCTTTTGGTTAAGCACCACTCCTATTGCCACAAGTGATGTATCTACATACACGTGGAACATGTTTTCTCAATTAGAGGCTTGATTCCACTCACTTGGTGTTCAACACAATGAAGGTTTCTTGCCTCTTTGTCCACACATACTCGTTGGATTTTTTGAGCAACTTCATGAGGGATGATGCAAGAATTTCATAACCAAATTTGAACCTCCTATAGTACCCCACATGGCCTGATAAGGCACAAAGTTTTCTTAGGTTCTTCAAAGCTTTGAGGGCTTGGATGACCTTCATTTCCTCTCCATCTACCTCAATAACTCTTCTCAAACTTGATGTCTAAGTAAGATGCCTTTGTTCATTATAAAGAAGCACTTCTTTAGGTGTAGGAACATTCCTGTTACATGGCATTGCTCAAACATTTGTTGAATAAAAGAAATATGATCCTCTTTTTGGCCAAAGAAGCAAAAATCATCAATAAAAATAATTCCCATAAACTTTTAAAGAAAAGTCTTTAAAACAACCATTATTATTTTCTATAAGGTTGCATGTGCATTAAATAGGCCAAATTTCATCACATGGTTGCATTCAGCTTCCAAAAGTCTTGGCACTCTCAAATCATCCCAAGTTTCTTTCTTGGGTACTACTACAATAGTTGGAACCCGTTCACTTTTGAGTACAAGGAAGATAATAATAGTCCAAAGGTATTTGTCTATTTCATACTTCATTAGCAATGAATACTTTGGATTGAGTTTGTATTGTTGTTTCTAAACTAGGACTGCACCTTCTTCTATTTCAATCCAATGTTCCCCAAACTATCAAGGGATGCCAAGCATACAATCAATCTTTCAAGCAAAGATAACTTGGTACCCCCAAAACAATGTTTTATTGCATTTCTACTTGGCCTAGAACATGTGCTTAGATATCTTCAAGATCTTCACTTTGACTATGATCACATCTTCTTAATAATCATTGGTATTAATAATGCAATCTAAAATGGCTGAATTGGCTCACTTCAAGTATTGTTGCATGGTACTCTCAACCTTTGGAGTGATCACTCACTTTGGCTTTATCTTCATCTTCACATCACTCAAAGTAATTTACTACATCCTCCCATGAAAAACCATTAGATTTGTCCAAGGATCCTTGATATATCTCCTAGGTATAGGATTTTCTTTCAATACACTATATCTTTGCTAGGATCTATCAATTTAGGATCTTGGAGTCTAAGCTTTTGTTGATATAAATCTATGATCACTTGGGCTCCACACAAAAAAGGTCTTCTTATCAACACAAGGTAACCTTTTTTGGTTATATGAGAAAGAATGATGTAGTTGAGACAAAATTGCACAATGCATATTATGGTTAGAACATTATTTAGCATTGTTATGGGTCTCCTTTAGGTTTGGTTTGCAAATTATATATGATACAAAGAGTAGACTTAAAGGTATCATATTGTAAATTGTGAGTTTTTTCCTTGGCCATCATATTAACACTTGATCCAAATTCTATGAGGACAAATTAGATTGTGCAACTCTTAATTTTTACTTGTACCTCTAGGGGAACCTAGATCTTCTAATTCTATCTTGTAAATAATGAGAAGATCAATTTATGTTCACTTTTTTACCCTTCCAATTGCCATATCCAATTGGTGCTTTAGAGGATTGCTAAATTTACAACAATATTGTACTACATGCCACCTACAAGAGAACTATCTTCTTTGTTTATACTCTTGTACAACCTTCTTCATAATAGACTCATTTGTGGTGGATTCATATGTAGTTGTACCTTTGGCCTTAAATCCAATTCCTATCAAAGCACAATGATCATGAGCAATTGCTTCTCAATTTCTCTCATGTTTCTAGCATTTATATACATCTTTTTGATCTTCTCCTATAATAGCTCTTGTACCTCCTTGTGAATGTCCACCAACTAGTTGAGGTTAGCATTCTCAATTTATTCAAATTGTTTTTCTCCATTTTGAGTAGAAGATCTCTCCTTCAAGGTCAAGGGTATCTCACTCAATAGTTCTCTCTTATTTTCTTTACATTTGATCTTTGCTAGTAAGTTTAGCTTCTTTTGAATAGGACTTTGCATGGATACCCTTGCTTCCTCTTTGGTTTCATAAATTAGATGACTACAAAGAATATGTATTACTTATTTCCTTCTTGCTACATTGGGTATCTACTCAATTTACCTCAAAATTTGGCCGTCCATCGCCTTTAGATGGAAGAGTATCTTCTTCTCCTAACTCCTATAGTGTGACAAAATGGACGTTTTTATCCACCTTGGAGGAAGTTCACATATGTGCAACCCTTATTGGTAGTTTTGGAGCAAGTAGTTGGAGATAATTTGCCACCACTTGATGAGCTGCTTTGCAATTAGCACGTAGTAGAGGGTACAAAATTTACTTCTTAGGCTTGGGATAGTGTATGGACCAATAGTTGGGGGCTCAATTGATAGATTATGAAAAAATGTTGTGGAACTCTTAGAATCACATAAATTGAATGTTTGTGTGTGAATAAGACCCCTTGCTTGCATTGATCATATCTCAAGCATTACTCACTCAAATCTCATATTTTTTGTCTCCAATAAGTAGCTTGTTTTCTCCTCTCTCTCCAATGGTTGTCTTGTCAGTACAAATAGACCTTATAAATGTCCTTGAATTTGTAGAACCCTTATCTTGAATTGGTGAGAGTTAACTACTTGTACTTTGGACACTAAACTCCTTCTTCCAACACATTGATTTCCAAAATCCAGTCCGAAAGCCTTGAGGAAGATTTTTATGCATCACTCTCTATAAAAAGGATGTAAATGGTTAAATTAAAAAATATAAGTTGCCTATGAACTTGCCTATAAGTAAGCACATGAAGGATAATGGGATTAAAATTTTCCATTACCAGTACTATGAATATAAGACCAAAATGAACTACCATCTAAACTCAAAAATAATTATGATATAAAATCTAAAAACTTATGAGAAAAGGAGTTTGGGAGAGGTAGCTCAAGAGTGTGGAATATCTCTCAATTGCCTCACCTTGGGATGCTCTTGCTCTCACATTGCTTTGCTACCCTCTTGAATGCACTAGCTTCTACATTAAACTCCTAATTGCAACTTCAACACTAAACAAACAGATATCTATGGAGCTTCCACAAACTATATACATCATAGCCATAGAAGAATACAAGATCATGATACATGCAGCCAATCACTTGAACATATATAGATTATTAAGATGACAATGGAGCAACCATGTAATCCTTTGTATAATCTATTACAACATAACATAGATAAATGACACTAAATTGCTTTTTTACTTGCTAAGCAAACCACAACACAATAGTGTACCAACCATAAACTCTTCTTGCAAATTTTACATTTAGAGCATATGAAGAGTTGCCATTCTTGGTAGGATAAGTAACTATAATTTTTGATATCAAGCTTGAGTACAAACCAACAAATCTTCATGTCATTCTTAATACTCTATCAAGATGACTTGATTTGAAGATTCTTCCTTCATATCTCATAATAATTGCAATTATCATGGTGTAGATTGACTCAAAAGTTCTAAGTTCAGTATTAATTCACAAAAGGATCTCTAATTTTATGCTATGTAAAGTTTCCTTATAACACATGACAAGGAGTACAACACCTTTTCTTTCAAACATTGGCTTTATATTTTGTGATATAACCAAATATATGTTCCAATTATGACAAACTTACAACTTCTGAAATTTCAAGAGGGGCATGACTTACAAATCACTAGTCACATGGGTGTGGAATTATTAATCGCATGTTCCTCATACTTCCATATATTAATATATATGTACAATATTCTCTCTCATCTTACTCCACTACCATCGCATGTTCCTCATACTTCCACATTCTTGTTTGTGTTATTTATATCTTTACATTAAACCAAATCTAGTCTTCTTGTTGCTCAAAATTGGCCAAAGTAATATGCTAATAGATATCATTGCAATATATACTTTCAAGTAGATCATAAGGTCTTGCTTTTCTCTAGTAACTTTTCTCTCCCTCTTGGTCACTCTTGATCCTCAATTTTGTGAATGTACTCCAAATTGAATAGGTCCATTTGATATTAATCATATTATTTTCCTTTTTCTATACAAACCTGCACTTCTTATTTGTATGAAGATACATTTTTTTCCATGTCACAATATTCTAGACTTTTACTTGTATCTCTCCACACTCGTTAACTTATATTTTAACACTCTTTGCCAATAATTTTAAGTCTCTTGTCAAGTTGGAGAATTCTAAATTAACAAACAATTTAAACTACTCTCTTTATTTCCTAAATCCTTCTCAAATTTGGCAAGAGAAGTTGTTTATCATGAAACTACCACACATGAAACCAAGATTTGTTTTACGAATCACTACAAGCTACCATTGAAATGCCAAAAGGAGCATTGTCTCCTACAACCACAAATTGTATCAAGCAATGTAGTCAATAAGTCACAAAAATTAGATATGGATCTAGATTGTGAAGTAAGTATTTCTTGATCTTAGCTAGAATATGAGTTATTTTTATTGCTTTAAAATATTATTTTAGATCTTCATGTGTATTGCTAGTTGGAACCTAATTCAACTTATAAAAGAAAAAAGTCTCCTTGTTTGATACCCTAATAAGTAATACTAAATGTTGATGTTTGTCTCCAAATTTTGTATAGGAAAAAATACTTAGTAAGGTTTGATTTTCATGGGTTACATTGAATTATTTTTTTATTCATTTTGTGAAAACAAACAAGTTGTTAAGTAGCACTATTGACGTAAAACTTGATCATGAAGGTTGTAATGCCAAAAAAAGGCCATATTAAAACGTTTTAAAAAAGGACATTAGAGTGTTAAGTTGTAGTACCTACTTTGGAAAAGGCAAACAAGACAAAAATACACTTAGCTATCAAATAACAAGATACAAATATTAAGTTATGACAATTTTTAGCTCTTGGTAAAACTTAGATAAGTATGTATATTCAGTTTGACAATAGCAAGAGTATTAGTCTTCATGTTTACTTTATATTTACCTATGCTCAATTGGGAGTGTGCATTCAACTCAAATTTAGTTCCTTAAATTCTGAAATCTCAATTATTGACTTGTTCTATTTGACTAAGGTGCATTTGACTCACAATTGGCCCTCATTTGTTTGCCAATTAGTCCATTAAACCTATGGACAACGAGGAAAGTAGAAATTAAACTCCTTGAAAGTCTACTAAATTTCTCGTAACTTCATTCCCTTAGGCTACATAGAAAATATAAACAAAGCAAAGTGCAAAATGCATAGTGGAGGAATTTTGCTTGAAATAATTTCATGTATTACCAATTTCAACACAATCAAGAAGTTCAAGTTTCACATCTAACTTTTAAGACTTACCACTCAAGAGCACCTCCTTTGCACACAAACACTTACTGTGAGCTCTTGCACCTCCTTCAAGCCAGATACCTGCTTCCACATGATGCTTGGGAATCCTGGCCAAATTTTGGAGGGGTGTGATGGTCCATCATGCAATGTGGATGCTTCTTTCTCACCTTTAGAATGCTTAACTTGCTATACAAGAGTTTAAAGATTTCATGGTGACTAGTACATCATAAACTTGTGGTGGAAGAACATAAAATATAATATCAAGTTTGCAAAAGCTAAGTATAACTAAAACAAAGTTACCAAGTAAAAGGAGGTCAGAACCAACATATGTTTAGAAATCTAACAATATTTTATAAGCATCCAAGGATCCTCTTGATTCTTGATGAGAGGCTTTTTGAAACTTCAAAGGATGGAGTAGCTTGTAAGTAAAGTAAATGGCTGGCTTAGCTTGTACTATGAGAAAAGTGACGTTTTAGATACTGTAAAAGCTAACCTCTTTGGAAGCTTGCTTTTTAGCCTTGTACTCAATTGAGATATAATTACCAAGGCTCGGGTTCAAATCAATCATTCAGAGTTCCTTGGTTATAGTATTTACTTGATTCTTCTATTCTTCTATTCCTCTCTCTGATATATGTTATTATTGTACATTCCATAAGCAAATTTATACAATCTTTTTGATGATCATCTTCTAGATTCTTATTATAGTAGACATTTTTGTAATCTTTTTTATTGATCCTTTATCTAATAGTGAAAAGGTGGTATATGAGAAAAATTTATTATAAATATCCTCCACAAAAAAATATCAATCTATTAACACCTCCATTAGTCACAATCAAATTATAATTAAAATTGGAGTTGTACATTTTTGGTGCGAGGAAAATAAATAAGGGGTTAACAAATTTAGAGAAGTACAAAGTCAACACTTAAAAAAATTAAGTTATAACAAAAAAATTCACATTGAAGATCAAGGATTCATTTCATGGAGTTTGAAACAAAAATTATAGATGATAAAAAATATGTTTTGGATACAAAGACCACTTAAATAGTGTTTGAGGTTAAGGGACACACAAAGAAAGAACCATAACCATGGTTCAGGCATTTACCATAACACTCAAGGCTCAACCATAACATGGTTTAGGCATTAAGGATTAAGTTAAGAAGCATTGTGTATTTGGTTATCATAGTTTTGACTCCAACACTATAAACTAAGACATTAAAGAGAATAGAATAGTTTCATTTGTTTTATATTCTAATACTTTAACTTTGTCTCATTAGAACAAATATTTAAAGAGCTTCCAATCACTATAATAGATGCTCATACAAGCACTTTTGAAGGAAATTTTCTATTTGTAGTTTGTTACTACCACAAAAAAAAAAATTTGCTTTATATTATCATGTATGATAGAGATACAAAAGATATCATTGTGTAGCCATTGTCTTTAAGTAATGCAAACTTGAGCTCCAAAATCATAATTGAATATAAGTATACAAGAGAGAAAAAAATTAGATACTTACAAATTTAACCTCCAAAATTGGAGACTTTAGCTCTTAAAATAAAAAATTTAACCATAATCTAATGATATAGAAAATTATAATTGTAAAAAATTGAAAATGAAGTTTAGAGGAAGATAACAATCAATCTTACAATATTGAGTATCAATAAAATGAATGATCTATTTCACTTGTTAAATTCTATAAAATTGAAGTTACAAAAGGATACGACGTGCCTCCTGTTAACGCAGCCTTGTAAGAGGAAAGCGCATTTCGAACACAAAGCAATGGGGAAGGGATCTAAGCATCTTCAAATCAAAATTATAGTTTGAAATAAGGCTAAATTTATTGAGTCAATCCTTAACTCACAAATCCATACATGAATATTTGAAATCCATCAATTTTAGTCTTTGATTTTATACATGAGTACTTGGTTATAATTCCTAGTCCTTTATGGCATTGTCTTTGCATTGTCTTGGCATTGTCTTAGTCTTTAATCTTATTGCTTCCAATTGTATATAAAATTGGTATGTTCAAACCAAATAAAGTTCAAGTAAAATTTTCAATAAAATTAATTAGCAAATTCATTCTCCTTGGGTCTTTTAGTACATATTTAAATTTTATTAGATAATCTATGGTAATCCAAAATTATAGTTATTTGATAATGAGTATATCTTTGACATTCCTTCTTGTTTTTAGAATTCCATTTATAAAAAATAAAATAAAGTAAAGCTTACATAATATTACTTTTTTTTGCTTTTTAGTAAGAATACACTCATCTTATCTCATTTTTTGATATATTTTGATCCAATATATAAAACTACTCATCTATGTTTATGATGATTGTCACTCATATGCTTATGCATTTGTTTGTTCTTATGGAAATTGACAGACTGCTAAGACTACAAATTTGAATTTATATGTTAGAAGTTTTTACAACAAATAAAAAAATTCATTCTTAGAACCAAGTACTTCTTAAATCTTTAACTTAGATTCTTTGATCAAAGGATGAATACATTTTCACCTTATTTATTTAGTTATTTATTGAGCTAATCATGTATGGATTTAGCTAGGTAAATATTTAAGATATAATTATACATTCTATTTCTCTTGTAAATGATTGGAGATTATAATTTAATATTTATGCTTATATAATATCTACACCTCTCTCCTAACACAATATACAAGTATGGAATCTCATAAATATTGAAGTAATTCATGGAGTGGTGAATTGATCTAAAATATCAATATTAAAGAAAATAAATATTATAAATACTTACAAGAATATATCTTTGATTTCAGATCTTTTAAATGTTTTATTTTATTACTATTTAGTCCAATACACATAAAATAAATTTTATTTAAGTGTTATATCTAAGGTCAATTACAAAATAAAACTATATGATTTTGGGTATACTTAAAAATTGATTGATTTTAGAACTACTATTGGTGAACTTTGATAATACTCATGATGAATTTTCATTCTATTTTATTGGAAATTATAATAATATATATAGGCATATCATAGTATAGAAAATCAACAATGTTAAAAAAATGTGTTCTTATATATATTTATTTAGTTAACATCAATGTACACTTAATTTGATATATCAGAATATATCCAAATTTACTTAATTATACATCTGTTGAGTTCTAATTATATGATAAAATACAATTTAATTAAATGGAAAGACTAAATAATACAAGTATAAAAGATCTTAAACATTGAGAAAAATATGTAAACTGATTAAAGTATCATTTAGTGATATAAAATGTAACTGAAAGTTTATATCATAAAAAACAGTCAATAAATTGCAATCTCTTTAGGTCTAATCAATTTTTCTGAAATATTAGCTTGTTTCCAAAAGGTACTAGTATCTTGTACATAAGTATTAAAATAAGCACTATAAGAAATTATGATAAATACTTTCATCATATCTTATGGTTTTTTATATTTAGACAATCTTTATTTGTATAGACAATTCAAAGACAAATACTAGAATTTGATTGTTATGTGTGATATTAAAAATCTGATGACCTTATTTTCCTTTATAATGTTAGATTATATGTTATAAATTTACTCGTAGAATTAGAAGGAATTAAGTAAGATCCAAAGCTCCAAAATTTCTCATAAACTTGATTTGTCTTTTCATTTTCTTTAGCTTCTTGGAGAAATTTGGATGATGAGTTGTAGTATCCAAAATACAATGAGATCAATATTTTTGATTAATACTTGCAATTAACTAAGTAAGAGTTATTTTTGAAAGATTTATTTGTGAATGCTCAATGTGCAATTTCTAGGGAATGGATTGTAATTTTGATTTAGTAATCTTACAACGTTTCATTAATTATAGTTATTTTTATACAAATATTTACAAGTAAAAAATAAAATCACCAAAGAAAAACAATGAAATTTACAAGTGTAATACAAAAAGTTAGATAGATAATATATAGATGAAATTTGGTTTGGTAATATTTGGAAGAATGTTATACATGATGTACTAAGTAGATCAGATAGAGGTATCATAAAAAGAGTACTTCTACTAATAGGCAAAAACCTAAACATGCTTGGAAACTTTAGCTCAATAGCTCAACATATGATTTAAGGTTGAAACTTGGGGTAGTGACATATGGAAGGATGTTACACATGATGGAGAACGTAGATCAGATATAGATATCACCAAAAGAGCACTTCTACTAATAGGACAGAAGCCAAAATAGACCTTAAAACTCTGGAGATAATTTTGGAGGCCTAAACGGATGAATTAGGCCTAAAAAATGTGTGGATCCCCCCCCCCCACCACATCAAAGGAAAGGTTGGCCTTCCCTCCCTTGCGGTTTGTCTCACCAAGAGTTTTCTAACAGTCCCTCACCCATGTGATTCTTAAATTCCTATAGGAAGATTCCATTTGGTCAAAGCTTGTTTGACCAACTAGATGGGATCAAGACCCACATGTCACCCATCCAAGCAAGTAATTTGAGGGTGGAACTTGCTAACAAGTCACCTATCCATATACCTAATACTACAGTGGAGCTTCCTTGGAGAAGATCCTCTTTGGCTATATAATAAAGAGAATGTGCTCCTTTGGGGCATTGAAAGATTGAGTGTGGAATTTGTATTTTCTCTCTTGTATCTCTTTTGAAGAGTTCTCTTATCCTAGAGTATTACATAAGCTAACTCTTCTTTTCTTCATCCTTAATTTTATTATTTTGACCATTTATGCATCTTAATATATTTTGATCTTCTCATTTCATATTACATTAGCATTGCATTGTCTAGTTGCTTGCATTCAATATGTAAGTTAGCGTGCTTTGCGAATATTTTAGGTTATTCTTCTAGCATTTTGAAATTTTATATTTTGAATTTCACAAAAAAATAGCAACCATCATTCTTCAGTTCCTTATTATATTGAAAGATGTATTATTTCATGATTTACTTGGTTCATGTGGTTATATATGATCTCACATGATTTGAGGTACATGCAATTTAAGGAGGAATCCTATCTTACTAATTTTCTAGTAAAAGGTTGAACTAATAAATTGGATTTGTGCTAAAATTATACATCAACAAGCTTTGTTTATTTTTTTGAGTTAAAAATTGTTTATAATATAATTAATAAGATCAAAACCTCACTTTTATACCTATATTTAAAGTTTAATAAAACGTTGAGATGATGTATTTGTAGCATTTTAACTTATATTATAATTTTTTGCATTCTTTATGTTTTTTTAATTTTTAGAATTTATTTTTATATAAATTTTTATTTCTTTATAATCTTAACATATAACAAAGCATCAAGATGTGTTAATTTCAACTATCAAAATGTGAATGATCAATTTTGTTTCTTAATGTATAATTGTAATAGCAATAGCTAAACAAATGATCTAGAGATGAAATTTGGTTTGGTAACATCTAGAAGGATGTTTTACATGATGTATTAAGTAGATCTGGTAAAGGTATCACCAAAAGAGTACTTTTACTAATAGGGAAGAAATTGAAACATGCTTGAAAACTTTAGAATCAATAGCTAGGCATATGATCTATATGTGAAACTTGGGGTGGTGACATCTAAAAAGATGTTATATATGATGAGAAAAAGTAGATAAGATAGAGGTATCACCAAAAGAGCACTTCTATTAATAGGGCAAAAGCTAAAGTAGGCTTAAAAACTTCAGAGGGACTTTTGGAGGCCTAAACGGATGAAGTAGGCCTTGAAAATGTGCAAATTGCCTCTCTAACAGAGAATTTACTAGCCTTTCCTCCCTCTTGGTTTGTCTCACCGAGAGTTTTCTAACTGTACCTCACTCATGTGATTATGAGATTCATATAGGAAGATTCACTAAAAAATTCTCTCCGATCAAAGCATGTTTGACCAACCAGATGGGACCAAGACCAACATGTCACCCATCCAAGCAAGTAATCTAAGGGTGGAGCTTGCTGACATGTCACCTATCCATGTTCCTAATGCTATGGTAAGGCTTCCTTGGAGTAGATCCTATTTGGCTATATAATAAAGAGAAGGTACTACTTTGGGGCATTGGAGGATTGAGCGTGAAACTTGTGTTTTCTCTCTTGGAAGGTTCTATTGTCCTTGGAGTATTCAAATAATCAAGTTATAATATTTTATATGCCTAAATGCATTAAATAAACGAAGAATCTATACAATATTAGGTATGATTTTATTTTATATTATTTATTGTTAATTGCTTATAAGTCATAATTCTGTATAACTTTTGATAAGAAGACTACACTAGAAAAATATTGAAGAATAATTTTCCTAAAATTCATTCAAATTACATCATGCATTATTGACTAATAGGTACTAAAACAAAACTATATAACATGAATAAACATAATACAACACTACAACTATACAACTATAATAAATATAAAAGACCAAGGATGGAAATAAAACAATGAAAGATCACATTATAATTCTCATAAAAGGGAAACTCCAAATGCCTAGAGGAAGCTATGGATTTGGCATTTATAGGCAACTAAGGTAAAAAGGTATAAGGGTCTAAATAAGGCTTTTGAGGAAGGTTTTTCTCTAAAAGCCACTTTACTTGGAGTACAAGCTATGCTAACTATTTATTTTGTATGTAAGGTAATTGGTAGTTATTTGGCATATAAGATAAGTTAGCCATCAACTTGAAATACAATTTACTCAACCCTTGGAAAGTTCCTATGAGCTTCTTACCAAGACACTTTCTACATGATGTTAGAACATTCTTAAAATTTCATAGCTATATGCTAATTTTATCATCTATTAGCTACATTTAGCTTATGCTAACTATATATTATTATATTCTCTCCCATACTAGTTTGTGTTTTCATTTTTGCCATGGAGTTTTCAAACTATTGTATGGAAGGTTGGGCATTTTAGAGATGAGAAAGAAGTTAACATGTGGCATTGTGGGGTGGATTGCCTTTCTAGAATCATATGCTCAATTTGTTGCTTGTAGCAATGTTGGATGTCTCATTCATGCAAGAATATAGTCAACTTCAGGTTCTTCATGATTTTTGATAAGGATTGGAAGAAGTGGAGGTTGGATATAAGTAGGAAAGGAAGATAGGTTAGACATAAAGAGTTTTAACTTTGAGACATGGAAGACAAGATGGAAGACAAGATGGATCATGGATCAAGTGCAAGTTTGTAGGCAATATAAGAAATGATATGAGAAATATAAAATGAGCATATCCAATTGCCTATGAGTTTATGGACTTGTGTATCAAGAGGGGTAAGGAGGTCACTAGAAGAAAAAATGACCATATCAACTACTTGAATGGTGAGATAACAACGATGTATATTAGTGTAATACCAATAGCTAGACAAATGACCTAGAGATGAATTTTGGTTTGGTAACATCTAGATGGATGTTATACATGATGTACTAAGTAGATCAGACAAGGGTATCACCAAAAGATTACTTCTACTAATAGGCCAGAAACCAACACATGCTAGGAAACTTTAGAATCAATAGCTTTGCATATGATCTAGAGGTGAAACTTGAGATAGTGACATCTAGGAGGATGTTACACGTGATAGAGAAATTAGATTAGATAGAGGTATCACCAAAAGAGTACTTATACTAATAAGCCAAAGTAGGCTTGAAAACTTCAAAGGCAATTTTGGAGGCCTAAACGGATGAATTAGGCCTACAAAGTATTACGATTGCTGGAAGGTCACCTATCCACGTACTTAATCCTATGGTGAAGCTTCCTTGAAGGAGATCCTATTTGGTTATATGATAAAGAGAAGGTGCTCCTTTGGGGCATTGTAGTTTGAGTGTGGAATTAGTGTTTTCTCTATCTTGTTTCTCTATCCTCAAAATATTACAATTAGCATATTGATTTTGCCAATTTTTGGCAATAAGAATATAAAACTTGGCTTGGTGTAAGGAAACAAATAGTAGGGACAAGAAGGTGGAAGCATGAGAGGTATGAGATAGAAGTTGTGCAAGAAGCAAATAGAGAACAAGTTTAGTAAATTTGGATATAGAAAGACAAGTATCTCAATTGGTGTGATGAATGTTGAAAAAGGCACATAGTATATCCTCCAAGTTGAGATTGACTTGTTTGGTTTGCCTATCAAGTTGAGGTTTTAAACTATAGACAAGGTAAGCTTAATATTGAGTAGCTTGAAGAGTGTTTGCCAAATTTTACCAATGAATTAGAGATCTAGATTGGAGATGAAAACCCTTGGCATCCCATGGTTCTTGAAGATAATGTCAAAGTAATTCTTGGCCAATCTTGGAGCATCCATTGTATCCATAATGGGCACCAAATAACTCTACTTGCTGAGCTTATGAATGAATAATATGATTGTTGTATTGATCTAGTCTATCTTTGGTAAGGATGTGATACTATCTACCCATGTTCCCCTAGGGTAGATGGAATATGTAGAGGTTGAAGTAGTGCACCCAAGGTTTGGTTGCCTCTCTTGTTGCACTTGTAGCTCTCACAAGATCAAATAAAATATTAAATATTTTGTGCCATGTTTGACTACCATTATTGGTATTTTAGGGTACTCAATGTCTTGTACATGTCCATGTAACAATTTTTTTTTAAATCATGTAATTCTTGTAGTTGCATAAATGTGAGATCTCCTATAATTAGAATGTATATTAGATGTAATTATTATATTCTTGCTAAATAGTAGGTCATCCTTGAATGAAAATATATCTTACTTCTTGTCAAGTGATACAAGATGACTTTCCATAAGATGAAAGAAAAAAATCTTATTTTAAAGCAATCTTAAATGTTTTTTTGTACCTAAGACTAAATCAACAACATAGTGATTATTGCTATTATAGGAGATTCAAGAATGATTCTTAAATAAATTCATCATGACAATTGATCAAGAATGACATAGAACTCTTTGGACTTGCACTTAAGCTTGATATCAAAAAATTGTAGTTGTTCTTCATATCAATGATACCAACTCCTCAATGTGTTGCTAATGCAAATTCTACAACAAGGGTTTATGATCTATTTCTATTATAGCTTGTTTCTACAAGAAAGAATTGCATTGTGCATCTACACAATTTTATTGCATATATCATTGCAAGTTATTCTTGGTCTTGAGTGGAATAAATGTATTTTATTACATTTAGTCATTGAAATATCAAGGCATTGAGATGCAATTCATTTAGAAACTCTTATTGAAGCACAACTCTACTTGCAAGTTAAAAGTATAAAATTCAATCACATAAAGTAATTGAGGATCATATGGTTGGAGGATTGGTTGTGAAAACACCATACCATCACGTTTTTTAACTATTTCTTCTTGCTTGGTGGTCCACTCAAAGCTTGATGTCTTCTCAAGAGATCAATCAATGATACAATCAAATGAGCATAGTAATGGATGAAGTATTGATAAAAAAGTATAACCATTCCATTAAGATCCTAAATTTCCATGGAATCCTTAGGAGTATGTCAATTAGTAATGGCCTTGATTTTTTCCTTTTCTATATTGATTTACCCCGTTGAAACCTTATGACCCAAGAAGGTAAGTTCTTTTTACCAAAATGCACACTTGGACTTCTTGCAATAAAACTTCCTATTATTGTTGTCATTGTAAGACTTCTCATATGTGGTTCTTGTATTCTACCTCTATCTCACTATAGATTACAATATCATCTAAGAATAATATCATGTATCAAGTCAATAGTCCATTTAGCACTCAATGCATTGGATCCATAAAGATTTGTAGGCATTAATGAGCATAAAGGTAAAACTTTCCATTCAAAATATTCATACCTTGTACAAAAGAGAGGCTTGTGCATGTCATCTCCATCAATTGGAATCTATCAATAACTAGTTTGAAGATACAACTTGGAAAAGTGTCACATACAACTTAATTGATTCAACAAGTCATTAATTCAAGGTAAAAAAAGTGTTCTTCATGGTTTCTTTATTTAGAAAATGATAATCAATATAGGATCAAAGTATTCCATCCTTTTACTAAGTGTCCCAAGTGGATGTACTATGTTCTATAAAATGCTTTTCCAAAAAACTTGATCAATGTTGTTTAAATTTATTTTAGCTCTTTGGTGAGAGCCAATAAATTGGTTTACTTTTGTAAAAGACCAAGGAGAGAAATAGGAGACTGGAAGGTCAGAATTGAAAGTCATATTGGAATGCTCAAGTGAGAGAAATTACAAATACCTAGCATGAACTTAGGCTTTGGTATGTATAGTGAAACAATAAACGACTCTTGAGAAGCTTCCAAAGAAGCTTCTTTCTTGAATCCACTATCTTGAATTGCAAGCTAAACTCCCTAAGAAGCTTCCTTCTAAAAGGTGCCTAATTGATGTACAAGCTAAACTTGTTGTTAACTTGATGTGCAAGTTATGTGATCCTTGGAAGATATTTGGAAGCTTCTCATCCCAAAGCTTCCTAGATGTTTCTAGCATATTTTCAGCATTCATAAGTTATGATAGTTGTACATGATTTTTGCTATGTGTAGTTGGTTTCACTAACTCTTTAGCTTCTACTAACTCTTTTGCTAACTCTTAATATTATTATGTATTCTCAACCTCTAGTTTGTGATGTCTTTATTGCCAAGGAACCTTTGAACTTGTGGATGGAAATTTGTGCATTTTGGAGATGAGAAAGGGGATTTCATGTGGCATTGTGAAGAAGATACACTTTCCAAAGGTCCTTAAATTCCTTTTATTGTTGGTGGCCATGTTGGGTGTCACAATATGCAAGTATATGATGAAATTTATTTTCCTTATGATTATTGAAAGTGATGGAAAGAGAGGGTTAGATACAAGTGGGAAAGGAAGATGGATTAGAAACATAAGGTTTTAACTTTGAAACATGGAAGATATGATGGATTCACATATGACTAGGCAAGGCAAGTCAATAGGCATCAAGAGAAATATCAAATGGACCTATCCAATTGGGAAAAATTTTATAGACTAGGATCTCAACCAAGAAAGGAAGGGTATTTGAAGAAAGTATGACCTTATCACTTAGTTGAAAGGTGAGAACACAGCAATGTTGATCAACATATTGTTTTTGCTATTTTTGAGTAACAAGAAGATCAAACTTGGCTTGGTGTGAAGATTTTGATAACATGGACAAGAAGGTGGAAGTATGAGGAACATGAGATGGTGAGGGAGCAAGGGGGTTATTGAGAACAAGTGGATCCTGCAAAAAATTAAGGAAGAAGAGAGAACACACAATGCTTGCCTACTTGGAATTATTGTAGCCAAACTTAATAGTCATAAGACAAGTATCCTAGTTGGTATAGTGAATGTTGAAAAAGGCATCAAGCATATCTTTCAAGGTGTGATTGGCACATTTGATTTGCTTATGAGTTTCAAGATGATAGGCAATAGACAAAGCACGCTTGGTGCCAAGTAACTTGAAGAGTGTTTGATAGAATTTAATAGTGAATTCAAGATCATAAATAGTCAAAGATGAGAATCTTGGGCATCCCATTGGTGCTTGAAGACAATATCAAAGTAAATCTTGGCTAGCATTGGAGTACCATGGAACCCATGATCAGTTCCAAGTGAATCTACTTGCCAAGTTTATCAAAAAACACCACAATGGTGGTATGGCCTTGGGATATAGGTTTTGTGCAAGGATATGATGATGTCAAGATTGATATGTTCCTATCAAGCAATTGGAATGGGAAGTGGTTGAAGTAGTCCATATGGTTTCTAGTTGATAATCTTGTTGTGTTGGAAACTCCCACAAGAACCATGTTGGCCACCACCATTCATGTTGGAGAGTATTCAAGGTTTTTTTGATACCTTTATGACTAGTGATTGGTAAGTCATGGGCTTCTTGAAGCTGCATAAGTTAGAGGTCATCCATAGTTGAAACATAGATCTAGTTCCCACAAAATAGAAGGCTCACCTTGAAGGAAAAAGTGTTTTACTCCTTGTCATGCACTACAAGATGACTTTGCACCAATTGAAATAAGGAGTCCTATTGCAAAGTAATCTTAAACTTTATGTGTACCTTTGAGTTGGTTGATATCATGGTTATTGTTGCTATCATGGGAGATTCAAGAAGAACCTTCAAATGTTGATGTCATGATAGGGCATTAGGAATGACAAAGAATTTTTGGATTTGTACTTGAATAGTTTTTTCTCCCATCAATGATGTCCACTCTTCATGTGCTCTAAGTGTAAGGTCTACAACAAAGGTTTGTGATTAGTTTGCAAGATCACTTGTCTCTCCAAGAGATACTATCTCCATGTCTTTGTGGCAAATACCTTTGACAATTTTTTTTGATCTCAAGTAGAATAATTAATTTCTATTGAGTTCAATTGGGAAGACACAAAGGCTGTGTGATGTAAAATATTTGGAAATCCTTGTTGCAACGCCGTTCCAATGGCAAAATTAGAAGCATCAAAATCAACCACACAAGGTAGTTGAGGATTGTATGATTGAAGGATGTGAGTTTGTGAGGACACCTTATGCTTCAATTTCTTAAATGCTTCTTTGTGCTTTATGATCCATGCAAAGCTTGATGTCTTTCTCAAGAGATTGATCAGTAGTATAACTATATGAACATAATAGTGGATAAATTGTTGATAAAAGCTTGTCAATCTATTAAATGCATGGAATCTTGTGGCATCCTTATGAGTATGCCAATCATAATGGCCTTGATTTTCTCCTCTTCCATCTTGATCCCATCCATTGAGACCTTATGACCAAAGAAAGTAACCTATTTCTACCAAAAAGCACATTTTGACTTCTTATAGTAAAACTTCCATTCATGTTATCATTGTAAGACTTCTCATACAAGATTCATGTGTTGTGCTTCTATCTTAATATAAATTAAAATTTCACCTAAAAGCACCCCCACATATTGATCCAATAGCCCATCCAACCCTCGATGCATTTGATTTATGAAAATTGTTGGAGCATTAATGAGCCCAAAAGGTAAAACTCTCCATTCAAAATACCTATAGTGTTAAGAGCAATCTTTGGCACATCCTCCCAATCAATGAGAATCTACTAATAGCCATTTCATAAATCCAACTTTGAAAAGTATTGTGCTCATCTTAATTGATACAACAAGGTATCAATTTGAGGCAAGGGATACACATTCTTCACAGTTTTTTTATTAAGACTATGGTAGCCAATATAGAATTTAAGTTCTCTATCCTTCATAAGTATCAAGAGTACTGGTGCTCCCCATGGAAATCTACTATCTTGTATGAGGTCATTCTCCAAGAATTCAATCAATGTTGCTCAAAGTTCCTCTAACTCCTTTGGTGAGAGCCAATAGATTGGTCTACTCATGGGAGCACTACTTGGCAATAGCTCAATTTTGAAATGCATACTATGATCAGAGGGCAATCCCTTTTGAAGGTCATTCAGAAAAATATTTACAAACTCTTGAACTATTTGATCAACTATTGGGTTCTGATCCTCATCATAATTCCCTTTGCAGTAGGTTTGATCCACACTACAAAGACAATGATATCTTCCTCCAAAAATTGCTATACAACTACTATATTAATAAACTTCTCATTTTGAAATTAACTGTTTTTATGTATCTTACTCAAAAGTGCCAAACAACTTAGTTTGTAATTCTTACCTTGGCATTGTGCTTGAATTTATTGCTTGAATGTTCAAGCCAAGGAAGACATAGAATAATATCATAATGTAAGGTGATGATTACAAATCTCATGTACTTGAAAGACTCCTTCTTGATCTTGAATGTAACAAGTTGTAAGGTTGGAATGTAGAACCTTTCTACCATCCACCATCATCAACTTGCTACTTGATATTTGCTTTATATGAATGCCTAATTCTTTCATAATTGCATGGACATGAAATTTTGAGAACTTCCAAAATCAACCAAAATTATATAACCATATTTGGATATCATACTTTGCAAGTGAATCAAACTTGCATAGGTCAATCCTTCAATCTCATTGAAACTTATTAAGTTCCTAGTAAGTAGCTCAATATCTCCTAGTGGGATTCTAGGAGATATTTGATTATTGTGATCCACAAACTCCACTTGGATAACTTGTCAAAGTCATCTATCTTGGAGTGAATATTCTGCAATATGATGTGCAATTTGGTGACAATAGAAGCAACCACCATTTTACAACTACTATTGTTCTATTGGGCCAAGTGGTCTCCATTTGCATGTTCTAAGGAGGTATAGTTCAAGCCTAATTTGTAGACCAAAGAGTCAAAATATTTGCATGGATTCTTCTAGATGCTTGGTTCATGCATGGTTAATTCTAATTTGGTGCATGATTTCAAGACTCTTACAAAGCAATCCAAAGCTTCAACTTTATATATATATATATATCTGGAATCAACATCATTGTGTTTTAGAATTGAGAAATGGAACTTGTTGATAAGCCAATTTGCCTCCATTCTACTAGTTAATCTTGTGTAGCTTGTGCAACATTCATAGTGGAATTGCACAATGACTACATTCTTGAAGTCTACCCATGTTGAAATTGGAGCAACAAACTGCCATTGAGTTTGCTCCAACCAAAATTGCCACCATAGTTTTTCAGCTCAATCTAATTGACTCAAAGTTAACTTCAAGAATGTAGCTTCAAAATTAGATTCACAATCAAACACAAAATTCTCTAATGTTGCTAGTAGATTCTTGCCTTCAAAGACCTTTGGTTTTGGAATTTGCACTTGATCTTCTCTTTCTCAAAATGCCACTCTCTCCATTGCTCCTATTATTGACAATCACAATTACTCTCCTCCAACACATTGAGTAAGATGTTTCATTTTTTATTGCATAGAAATGACAACTTTAGGCATCACCACCATGACTACTACACTACCACACTACCATCTTACAATTCTCTAAGTTAACATGTTGATTCAACATATCCATTGCTCTCTATAACTTACAATTAAAATTCTCTAAGTTAATATGTTGATGCAACATATCTACTACTAATTGTAAGTTATAATTAGAAGGATCAATGGTTCATCAAACAATGTAAAAGACCAAGGAGAGAAATAGGAGAATGGAAAATCACATTAGGACACTTGAATCAGAGAAAACTCCGAATGTCTAACATGACTTTGGCTTTAGTATTTATAGGTAGCATACAAGGCCCTTGAGAAGTTTCTCAAAAAGCTTCCTTGAGCCGCTTTCTTAGAGTGCAAGCCAAGTTAACTAGGAAGCTTCTCAAGAAGCTTTCTTCTAGAAGCCACCTACTTGGCATGGAAGCTAAGCTAGTTAGAAGCTTCTAGAAGCTTCCTTCTAGAAGCTACCTACTTGGAGTGCAAGTTGATTAGTTGGGAAGCTTCCCAAGAAGCTTCCTAGATGCTTTTGAAATATTATAGGCTAATTTGGCTTATTCTCTACTTTGTTAGTCTTACTAACTACGTCGCTAAACTCCATACTATTACATATTTCCCCATTGCTAGTTGGTGACGTCCTCATCGCGATTGAAGGTTCAAACTCCTGGATGGCCGTCTGTGCATTCTGGAGGTGAGAAAGAGGTTCCCATGTGGCATCATGAAGGGGATACCCTTTCCAAAGGACCTTGTGCTTTGTGTGTTGATGGCGTCCTCATTGGATGTGGTGATGTGCAAGGATACGATCAACTTCATACTCCTCATGATCATTGATAGGGATAGGGGGAGGAGGAGGTTGGTCTTGAGAGGAGAAAGAAGAGGGGTTAGGAACAAAGGGTTTCAACTTGGAAACATGAAAGACAAGATGAATTTGCATATGATAAGGCAAGGCAAGTTGATAGGCAACAAGAGAGACAATTTGGGTGACATCAAAAGGTCCTATCCAATTAGGGGCAAGTTTACGAACTTGGGTATCAAGTAGGAGAGGTGGATTACTAAAGGATAACATAACTTTATTACCAACTTCAAAGGTGAGATCACAACGATGGTGGTTCACATATTGTTTTCCATGATTTTGAGCAACAAGGGGGTGAGATTTGGCTTGTTGGAGAGATTTGGATATGGTGGTTAAGCAGGTTGAAGTATGAGAGACTTGAGACGGAGGAAGAGCAAGAAGAGAATCTAGGACAAGCAGATCTTGGCCAAAATTGAGAAAGAAAGGAGAGAATCCGGTGCTTGCCTGTTTAGAATTTTTGTATGCAAACTCCGTAGCTGCAAGACATTCATCCCAATTGGTATGGTGAATGTTGATGAAGGCACAAAGCATATCTTCTAAGGTGCAATTTGCATGTTCAGTTTGTCCATCAGTTTGAGGATGATATGCTATGGACAAAGCAAGCTTGGTGCCAAGTATTTGGAAGAGAGCTTACCAAAACTTTCCGGTGAAGCGAGGATCACGGTCGGAGATGACTACACGTGGCATCCCATGATGTTTGAATATATTATCAAAGTAGAGTTGCGCCAAGGTTGGAGCATCCACAATATCAACTATTGGTGCCAAATGGATTTGCTTATTAAGCTTATCCACAAACACCACAATTGTTGTGTGACTTTGTTGTGTCATGGGCAAGGAGGTCATGAGATCTAAGCTCACATGTTCCTAATGAGTTGTTGGAATGGGAAGTGGTAGAAGGAGTCCACTCAGTTTCTGATAATTGGCCTTGTTGCGTTGACAACTTTCACACGATCGGACAAACTCCCAAACCTCTTTCATCATGTTGGGTCACAAACATTGGCTTTGGAAGGTACCCAAGGTCTTATCCACCCCCATGTGACCAACTATTGGTAGATCATGGGCTTCTTGAAGACGCACAAGTTGGAGATCATCTTTGGCTGGAACATAAATCCGGTCTGCATGGAATAAAAGGCCTTCCTTAAAGGAGAAGGTGTTGTACTCCTTGTCGCCTATTTTCAGACAAACATGTACCATTTGGAAGAAGTGATCTTGTTGTAGAGCTGACCAAAACTCATTATGGACCTTGGGATCAATTGACACTGTTGTAATTGCCACCGTGATGAGAGGAAGAGACTTCAAATCTGGTTGTCATGATAGAGCATCAAGGATGACATGGAACCAACCTGGTTTGTACTCAAGTTTGATATCAAACAATTGGAGTTGCTCTTCCTATCAATGATATCGACACTTCATGTGTTACAAGTGTAAGGTCTACAACAATGGCTTGTGATTAGTTTATATGAACACTTGTTTTCCCAAGAGGTAATGCCTCCATACCTTGGTAGCATATACCATTGCAAGTTGCTCCTGATCTCAAGCAGAGTAATTTCTTTTAGTTGTATTTAGTCAGCGAGACACAAAGGCAATGGGATGTAGTCTATTTGGGAATTCTTGTTGCAGCACAACTCTGATTGCAAAGTTAGAAGCATCAAAATCAACCACACAAGGGAGTAGAGGATCATATGGTTGAAGAATGGGTCTTGAAGACACCATATGCTTTAACTTACGGAATGCTTCTTCATGCTTGGTGGTCTATTGGGAACTCAAGTTCTTTCCCAAGAGGTCAGTCAATGGTGCAGCCACATGAGCATAATAGTGGATGAATCGTCGGTAAAAACTAGCCAATCCATTGAATGCCCATACTTCTATAGCATTCTTTGGGGTAGGCCAATCACTAATGGCCTTGATCTTCTCTTCTTCCATCTTGATCTTATGACCCAAGTAGGTAACCTCCTTCTGCCAAAAGGCAAACTTCAACTTCTTATAGTAAAATTTCCATTGTGGTAGTCGTCTTAGGACTTCTCGCACATGATTCATGTGTTTTGCCTCTGTCTTGCTATAGATTAAGATATCATCCAAGAACACCACTATAGACCGATCCAAGAGTCCCTCCAACACACGATGCATCTGATCCATGAAGACTTCTAGAGCATTAGTGAGTCCAAAAGGTAGAACTCTCCACTTGAAATGTCCATATCTTGTGCGAAAGGTAGTCTTTTTCACATCCTCTCTCTCAATAGGAATTTACCAACAGCCGCTACAAAGATCATGCTTGGAAAAGTAGCATGCTCCACTTAATGGATCAAGCAGGTCATCGATCCGAGGCAAGGGATATGCATTCTTCACGGTTTGGTTATTGAGCCCACGGTAATCAATACAGAAACAAAGTCCTCCATCCTTCTTTGGAACAAATAGTACCGGTGCTCCCCAAGAAGAGGTACTATGTTGTACGATATCCTTCTTTAACAACTCTATAAGTGTTGTTTGCAACTCCTCCAACTCCTTTGGTGAGAGCCGATAGATTGGTCTACTCAATGGAGTACTCCTTGGCAATAACTTGATCTTGAAGGGCATACCTCAATTGGAGAGTAATTCCCTTGGTAGATCATCTAGAAACACATCCGCAAACTGTTGAACTATCCAATCAACCATTGCTTGATGAGGCTCTTGGCCCTCCTTGGATTGTTCTTGTGCAATCGGCTTGATCCACACCATGAATACAAACTTATCTTCCTCCAAAGCTTGCTCTATGGCTACTTTACTAATAAACTTCCCTTCTAAGGACTCATCTCTCTCCCAAGCTTACTCCATGGTTGCTTTCTTGGCAAACTTCACATCTTGGGACTCATCTCCCTTCCAGATTTGCTCTATGGCTACCTTCTTGACAAACTTCCCATCTTGGGATTGACTATTCTTAGGTGTCTTACTCAAAGGTGCAAGACAACGTAATTGGAATTTCCTACCTTGGTGTTGTACTTGAAGTTGTTGTCGGGTCCAATCAAATTGAACCTTATGACATTCAAGCCAAGGTAGACCCAAAATGATATCAATGTGTAGAGGTGTCACTACAAACCTCATACACTCCAAATACTCCTTCCAAATCTTGAAGGTAATAGGATGTGAGGTGCGGAATGCAGAACCCTTTCTACCATCCACCATCATCAAACTACTTCCAAACACTAGCTTGATAAGAATATCCAATTCCTTTGCTACTTGCATAGACATGCAATTCTTTGAACTTTCAGAATCAACTAAAATCCTACAACCCCGATTAGATATCATACCTTGCAAGTGAAGCAAACTTGCATAAGTTGAGCCTTCAATCCCATTGGAACTAATCAAGCTACCAATAGGCAGCTTGAAATTTCCTATTGGGATTCCTTGTTTCCCTGATCATTCTTTTCCACAATCTCTATTTGGGCAACTTGTCAAGGTTATCCATTCCTAAGTAGACATTCAACAGTGCGATGTCCAACTTGGCGACAATAAAAACAACCTCCATTTTGTCACAATCTTTCTCTATCCGTTGTACCAAGTGGTCTCCATTGGATAACATCAATCTCCATTGGTGCTGGTTCTTCCACCCATGCATAGTGTATTGGTAGGCCTTGTGTAGGTTGAGGGCAATACCAGTTGTTGCAACCAAGGAATCAAAACACTCAGTCAATTGCATGGCTTCTTCTATATTTTGTGGTTCCCGCATGGTCACCTCCAATTTGGTTTGTGACTTCAATCCCTGCACAAATTGATCCAGAACTTCACCTTCTTGTATATCTGGAATCTGCATGATGATGTTCTAAAATTGTGTGATGTAGCTCCTTACTGAGCCAACTTGCTTCAACTCCACCAATTTATCTCATGCGGCACGGGTGGTATTTATAGTTTAAAAGTGCCCCAATATTGCATCTTTGAACTTTGCCCATGTCAAAATTGGTGCAACAATCTGTTGTTCAGCTCACTCCACTTAAATTGCCACCAAAGTTTTGCCACACCATCTAATTGGCTAGAGGCCAAGAGAATCTATTTCAGTTCATCTTGAAGATTGGTGGCTTCAAAGTAATGTTTGCAGTCAAACAATAAATTCTCCATTGTGCTTGGAAGATTCTTGCCTTCAAACACCTTGGGTTTTGGAAATTGAATGCAATCTTCTCCATCTTGAATTGGCGCTCTCTCTATATGTTCTCGTCGTTGTTGATCTTGTTCATCCAGCAATCAAGTTAGGTACTTGATTTGTTGCTGCATCACGAGGATGACGTCCGGTATTGCCGCCATAACTACTACTCTATCCCACTATTCCCACTTTATCTAATTGATTAACACATAGATGTAGCACGTCCACCATTCTCCATAAGTTACAACAAGAAGTATCAAGGGTTCCTTAGACCCGATAATCATATGTAGAAAATCCTGCCCAAAGCGCGAGGTGATGAATTGTGTGAAATGATGCTTGGGTAATATCTGGACATGAAAATCCCAATGGTTTGGTGGAAGTAGATTTGGTGGTCCATAAATTCCATCCATCCCATTCCTGCTCTCATATTGATGTAAAAGACCAAGACCGAGGAAAGAAATAAGAGAATAGAAACTCACATTGGGATACTTGAATGAGGGAAACCTCCAAATGCCTAGCATGAGCTTTGGCCTTGGTATTTATAGGTAACATACGAGGCCCTTGAGAAACTTCATAAGAAGCTTCCTTGAGCCGCTTTCTTAGAGTGCAAGCCAAGTTAACTAGGAAGCTAACTTCTCAAGAAGCTTTCTTCTAGAAGCCACCTACTTGGCGTGCAAGCTAAGCTAGTTAGAAACCTATAGAAGCTTCCTTCTAGAAGCTACTTGCTTGGAGCGCAAGTTAATTAGTTGGGAAGCTTCCCAAGAAGCTTCCTAAATGCTTTTGGAATATTCTAGGCTAATTTGGCTTACTCTCTACCTTGTTAGCCTTACTAACTATGTCGCTAAACTCCATAGTGTTACAAACAAGGTGATTGTATACAAAAAGTCTTGGCCAAAGTTAGAAGTGATGAGTTGATGGAAATAACATAAGTTACACTTGGAAGGATCAATGATTCATCGAACAAGGTTTGCATTCAAAATTTTTGACCAAAGCATGAAATGATGCATTGGATGAAATGATACTTTGGTAGTACATGGATACAAAAATCCCAAGGTTTGGGAGAAATGGATTTGGTGGTCCATAGATTCCATGCATCCCATTGCATTCATACTCTAATACCAATTGTAAAAGACAAAGGAGAGAAATAGGAAAATTCAATATCACATTGGAACTCTCAAATGAGTGAAACTATAATTGGAAAAATATTGAAGAAAATCTCTATATATATATCTATAAATATAATTTATAATTCTTATATATCATATCATAGATGAAATCTTATTATTTTATTCTTAAGTTTCTATTTAGATTTCTAAAACTAATAACTCTTTTACAAAATCATAATCAGATTACAAAACTACATCATACTCTATTATAAATATGTAAGTGAGTTTATATTTAGTTTATAGATTGGATAGTAAAACAAAAGATTTAAAGAGCATAATCTTGGCAAATTTAAAAATATATTTACACTTATCTCTATTTAGCACTAAACTTTGTTAACTTCTAGTTTAATGCAAGAAACTACTATGAAAGAGTTTGCTAAATCAGGTTATAAATTTTATCAAGGAGAAGAAACTTACAATATGAAGGTCATTTCATGCATTGGTTCCACTAACTCTAAAGAACATAATCTACTATATCAATTTCATCTTAATTTTGTATAAAACAATTTTCAATGTAGCCTGAACTATGGATATTTTAAAGGAAATTTCATAATTTCTCTACTACGGTTAGAGAGTAGAATATTTAATGAATAAAGTATGAAATCAAAGATATATTCTTTCCTCATTGATTATATGAATATATAATTACTTACTGAAAGTATCATGTAATCTAATTGATCATATATCTAAATCCAAGTGTTTTTTATGTATATTTAATTTATTACCCAAAATAACATGTAATCTAGTTAATATGAAAATCCAAGTTTTCCTCCACATTAGATTGAATGAGTTGTTCATTTTAGAACTTGTGGTATCAGCAAAACTTATCTATTCACTTTATTTAAGCATCAATTTATGACCTTAGGTCATCTAAAGTAGTCAAACAATCCTCATTGAAGCTAAATGAAGATCAAAATTAGATTACATTTAATCTTTAATAATGAGAAAAAATAAATTATTATAGATATATAGTGTTATATTTTATATATATTTATTGAATACTTTATGTAATTGGTTCTAGCATTTTAAGTGTTGGGGCTTGTTTTTAGTCAAAACAAGCCTAATTGAAGCTGATTGAAGATCAAAATTAGATTAAATTTAGTCTTTAAGTAATGAGAAGTAAAAAAATTATTAGAGATATATGGTGTTATATTTATTATATATTTCTTGAACATTATATGTAATTGGTTCAGAAAGATAAATAATATCTTAGAATGCTTAGCAGACATATAATAAAGCATCTATTTTCTTGAAATGGTTTCCATAAAATATTGGCTAAAAAGTACAATAGAACTACAAACTACAATTAATTGTGAGAGGCCGTACCATCAAGTACTACAAAGGGATTTTATAGATTTTATAATTATTTACAAAACTCTAGTAGTTATTGCAAAAGAAATAAAATATTATCCAGATTCACTAGAAGAATGCTATGGCCCAATGGAAATATCAACTTACTAATTTACTTTGAACTATTAGATTTTCAATATTATCTATTATATTATACACTGAAAATTAATTACTATGAAGTAAATCATATGTTTAAAATAAAAATCCTATCCTAGTCAGCTTGAATCATATATAATATTATTGCTGTAATTTTTTTGTATTCATCGGATTGGAAAATCATAATAAAGAAGATTCAAAAACTAGTGAAATAGAAGATACACTATTCTACCAGTAATTTCATCTTATCCATTTTCCCCCCTTTTGAGTATTACCAATTTAAATTAAATATAACAACCCGCATTAGGTTGAATGTACTTCCGTAGTTACAAGATTACCTCACAAATGATACAACTAGGTTAGACTTAAGATATATACCTTTGATAGTTATAAAGATTCTAATGTACATGTCAATAAATCTATAAGAGAAGTCATGAATAGTTTTATGTGCAACGGAGTTGTTTCGAAATATCCCCTTGATTCACAAGTTACACTCGCCCCGGGCATGTGCAGTAAACAAGTGATATATTACATGGTCATCTTTTATCGTAGTCTAAGTCGAATACTATTTTATTCACTCATTATTTGAACTAACATGAAAACTTGTTATTTTCTGAAGTTAGTAAAATTTGTGATGGTACAATAGTTTATCTCACATGATTACTTACAGTTGTTGCAACAAACTAACAAATATCATCGATTTGATTTATTTATGGATGAAGAGAAAGACCTTAGCATGTATGATATTTTGGTTGAGTGAATTGAATACTCACTCAAAGAAACACAGGGTGGACAAGTACAGAAATGGATATGTTTTCTTCCTCATTTCCAAGAAAGAAAAAATACAAAATATAAAAAATTACTGTCTATTAGGGTCTAAGAAATGAACTGCGGCCAATAACATTACGCCGCGTAGTCGTTGCCGTACAAGGTTGTATTTTGATTACATACTTCTGGAACGCAAAAGAGAGGGCTGGATTCCAGTTACCGATGTTTTAGAAGAGTGAAGCCAATTTAGACAGGGAACGAGAACAATAAGTGAATGGAAGGCAGACTGTCATTGCCTTTATGCCTTCCTTTAGTGGATGTCACAAGACCGTGAGATCAGTGCCCTAGGCTGATTTTGTCGATTGGATGTTGATCCTGTCAGGAGTGGGGGAAGATCGTAACCTACTTCACTGCGAAAATTGCACTGTGTTTCATCGAGACGACAGTCTTGTACGAGAGAGGGAGAGAGAGTGAGAGGGAGAGTGTTCGTTGATTAGTTGTTTTTGGTTCTAACCTAATTCGTCATCGCTGGAGAAAGATAGTAGATTGAGGCAGGAAGCAACTGGGAGAATTTCGACATGGTGTTTCTGTGCCCTTCGACTCGTCGTCGTTCTCTAGCATTCCTCCTGCACCTTTCGGAAGCAAGTCGTCTCTCGATAAACCTCTTCTTTGAGATTGAGAATGCCGAACAAGAGTATCCGGACAACTGCCGTGAAGTGGTTCACGTGATAGGTCATGCTGTAAACTAGATAATTAATATGTGAAGAAAGGAAAATTGATATGAAACTCAGGCATGTGACTGCTGCAACTGAACGAACTTAAAACAAATGGCAAGAAACGGGAACAGGAATGAACCTGATGCCCCTAGACCATTAACGCTCACATCTATTCATATATCGTTGGTGTCTTTGATTTGAATCTCGGTATCTGGACTAACGTTTCTCATCACACTTGGATATCTCCATCCAACTTAAATCAAGCTAATTGATCATGATTCTGTATTTCTACACAAATTTGCACCATTAAGTCTCACGTTGAAGTTGTGCACGTGGAATAAATTGTCAACAGTGTGTGGTCTGTACTTCTTTTCTGATTGCCAAATAACAGGTGCAAATGGTGCAACCCGTCACCAAATACTGTGCATTATGCTTTTACGAAAACCGTTTCATACCAATCCTGGAAAGGTATCATGCGAGGATTGAAGTCAAAGTTTCGGCTAGTAGCGTGCCCCGATTATAGTTTGTTCTTGTCATTGATTCGTGATGTGAAATGTTACTAAACTCAAACTACACACGATTTAACCGTTCGTGCAGCCAGACCGAGGAAGAGTCTAGAGCTACCTTGCAAACCGTCAACCTCAACCTTTACCCTGCAAGCTTTGGTAACCTGCAGCTACTTTGTATCGCCTGCTTTTGGATTTCGAGCAAGGTGAGCCGTTGTTGTGGATCGGCAGAGCCTTTGCATGTTCCAAGAATCTCACAAGCTTTGATAACCTTCAACTATTATGTACCATTCCGTTTTGAACTCCATGCAAGGTTAGTGACTGCGTGAATCCTAGTCATTGTGATTCAATCTTTCCTAAGTTTAACTGTGTATAAAACCGGGATTTCATACACACAGTTAGGCCCGTCTTCGCATCAGCCCGGGATGGGATGATGTGAAGACGGGCCTCACTTCCATAGTGCAACATCTCACCTATTACAGGATTTAATTAGCAGGCCCTTTGGTTTTCATGTTATTTGTGACTTGATCCCTGAATCAATGTCATCTGAGTGCTCTTGCTTGTCGTGTGGACAGCTACATGAGACGGAATCTCCATCGCTTGCGGTACTCAAAGATGTATCTAGTAGTCTGATCACAGACCAGCATTTCACCAGGAACGACTTTGTTGAAGCCGTAAGTTAAACGATACTCAGTCTCGTAACTATCACAGTGTCCTTCCACAAGCAACTCGGATGCGGAAGTCGATCGAATTTGTCCAGAGCTGATTTAGCTGAGTAGGTTCACCATCCAGTTTTTCTTTCAGTAACACTAGCGCACTTCACGGCCTCTAGATCTGGCAGGTAGGTACTTCCTTTCATATACTTTGCTCAACACTTCCTCATACACAAGTCTCATGCGCTAACTTCCCTTCGCATACCTACAGTTGCGAAAGAGAAGTTCCGGCGTCATTCTTTAAAGTTAGACCTCTATCAGAATGAATGGGATGTACAACAATTTGTTACCAGATCCAAATGGTTCCTCTCCTCTCGCATCTAAGCTTCTCTATGCATAGATAGATCACAGACATGATTAAACAGGCAGACTGCGGGGCAAATTTAAGTTCAATTTGCCGACTAAGTATGAACGTAGCAAGTCGTGTGCTCATCTTGGTTAATTTTGATGAAATCTCATTTACTTATATCGTTTATATCAACTGCTTCTATCCCGGCAGCAGAGTCCATACTCGTATGCACAGAAAAATTGGTGCGTTGAGATATTCAATTGAGGTCATACATTGTCGAGAGATTGATTACTGACGCGTGCTATTGTTGACTCTGAAACCTGAAACCTGACACGGCTTAACAGGAACTGATTGTACTGAAGGTAATTCTCGATTAGTTTACTTGCATGTTGGAGAACTTGTCCAATGCAGCGTCCTTGCTAGTATCGTGAGCAGATCTGAGAATCACAGCATGAAAAATTTGGTAGTTGGCCTCAAAAAGCACGAGGGTACTACAATCTGAGGGACGTAGCCATTTGGAAGTCCGTGTTTATCTGGGGTAGCCAGCATTTCACCTCGTTACGTGTCTTTCGCATAGAGTTTCAACCTATCAGCTGATTATGTTCTATCTGAAGTTATTGAACATGATTGACGTAGGCCATCAAGTTCGATTTACGACCTGAACCTCTCATATTTACTGCCTTGCAAGATCTACTTGAACTATTCAGGTACTACACCCTACATTGCTGGTCCTTGATTGTACCTCCGGATCCAGTTAAGGTTGCAACAGAGTCACCACATTCTTCGCAGTAGTTTACTTGTGCCACCATATGCTTTTCATTGATTTCAGTTCAGAATTTCCTTCCCTCGTTACGCTTTTGTGTTCTTCCGGATTTTATTCTACTCGTACATGACCACGTGGTTAAACGTGAACGTTTGATCAGCAATGGAACATGCTCGTTTCACGTAACGGTATAGAATCTAAACAATGCCTTCTTCTAGGATTACACGGCCTTCACATTTCACCCTAAACCATCTTGGAGTTGATTCGAACCATTCTGCCTATTTTGTCAACCATGTGTGTCATGAATCACGTTCTCAGATAGGGTTCCTTTGAATTGATCGCATCATTACCAGTTCGTAGCATATTCACCTGGTGGACAACAGTGGTTTCCGCAAATTCTATTTTGAACACCCCATAGACAAAGCTAGAGGACAGCCTTCTATTGCGGTGTCTCCGGGCTCTCTCGTCATGCAAACTGGTCGGGTAGTTGCGAAGTGAACTTGTTAAAGTTCTGCATAGGTAAAGCGTAAATTAAATTATTCTTTAATCGGGGATAGATACGTGGCTATATAATTTTTGTGGAAGACGTTGATTCGTGTGCAGTTATCAACGCGCTTCGTCTAAAGAGTACCAGCAAATGATTTAGTGGAAATCAACCTCAAAGGCTGAGACAAAACAGTAACCACAAGCTACCCATAGAGATATCGACTTCCTTTAAGATCTTCCTTAGAGATCTTACCAAGCCAACGATGGCTGAATGTCCCCTCCCATCTGCCAGTAATAGTATCATGCAGAGTTCTAGAATTACAGTGAATTTGGAAAACTAATCTGTTTCTTGGACATAGTTAGTGATAATTGCTATGGTTTGATCGTCAAGTGCAGTTCCCATGCAAATCTACTTAACGAAATGACCCCAATTCTTTTTCATGCAGAAGCTCAGCAAAAGTGGGGAAGCTTGTGGATCTACAAACCTGTCTAATGGTTACAGACCTCCTGTACGATATTGATATTGGAAAGCTGAGCACCAAGAAACTGTCAACCTCTCTTGTAGCTTCAGCAATATTGGTAAGACAAAACGACTAGGCGGTTTTGTGAAAAGTTCAGCGCGGCGGTTGTGTCGGTGGCAAACTGACACCTCTTGCACCGTCGGAACAATCGTTCAGAAAATACAAGAAGCACGAGAGGTCTTTCCATTGTCTGTTAGGGAGGCCACAATTTGACTTCGTAATGTGAGTTTAAGTTGTGTATTTGTTGGCGTGTTACATGGACATTTGTCTGCGTTTACTGAATTGGCCTAATCATGATTCGAATTGCAAATGTTTGAACAGGCAGTGGGATACGTTCTGAGTGTCCGGGCCGACAAGTGCAACTTCCCCGTGCTTCCCTGGTGTATGTACACTCGAGACTACACATAGTAACTATGAACATTGTATTGCTAATATGGTGACTGACGAATACAAGATGTTACAGGCCGATGTACAGACCGATGATTGAATCTGACATGGTATATGTTACGAGACCTGCTCAATTTCTGAGGGCAAATCCTGGCAAATATTATCTGATGTTTGCATAAACAGTATCTGCAGTGTCGAAGCTCCAGCAGACGGATATTGAAGATCTCACCAGACTCATTCTATGCGGTATAGTGGGTTGCACTGTGGAGGAATTCATCGCTGCTATTAAAGACGCCTTGGATGAGTAAACTGGACGGAATTGGTCGCTAAGAGTAAGAGAAACTACAATTTGTAGCAGATGAATCTGTGAATACCTCGACTCGCTAGCGAACAGTACCTCTCTACAGCCCAGCAAACAAGTAAGGGCTCAAGCTTTTTGGAAGAACTGGAAGTAACTTCGCATTCTTGCATCGACGGGATAATGCGCGGACGCTACGGAATGTTTACTAGTGGCGAACATGAATCGTCCATGTTTAATCGATGGAAAGGCCGTGTTCGATACTGAACTACTGTCCACTAATCTACAATCCTCTACGGGGGCATGTGCACCGCGATATCATATGAAGGATCAAGAAGATTGGATTTCCCTGGATACGTCCAATCCTCCTGTTTAGTTAGTGTCAAGAGGCCGATGATTGAATCTGACTCGGAAACGGCTATGGAAGACAGTACATCATTTTCAAGAACAATATGTCGCGCGGAGACTCACATCCCACAAGTGCCCTGTAATGACTGACAGATTCCACTTCCTTTAAACAAAACCTCGATACTTGTCAGGGGTTTGTACCATGCTAGATGACAGATGATTCAAGCTAGACTCGTAGACAGATGGCTCAAGGTGCATCGACACGTGTGTCAAATTCATTCGTACGCGTGCCTGACTTGATCAGCCCATCGTACAACCTGTCCGACAAGCACCAACTTTCTTGCTCCCTAAGAGTTGGTTCAAACTGAGATTTCTCACGACCTCTTGGTTCCCAATCTTAGATCATGCTTTCTCCGACAGCACGTAAACACGCGTCTCGGGTAGTGCAAACCGTTGCAGCATAGCTAAGGCTTATAAAGATTGCACCTTAGGTATTCTCCTAGCGTCGCTCTTCTGAATTATATCCCTGCAAGTTCTCCTTCGATTTTAGTACACAAGCGTCAGTTGGTTTGATGTAGACGAATTGTTGTCAATGTCTGAATCAGTCATCTGAGATACCACCGGTCATTGGCTTTAGCTCTATAATTTACATGGTTTGGACTATACTTTGTTTGTGTATCGTCTGAATTTACAAATTTGGTGAAAACCATTTTGAGCCTCTCTACGTATGTTGAATCGAGGGTTCACTGCCATTTGGCTGTATTCAGGCATCCTTGGTGAATTGGTTCTCCGCCCTTTTTGTTGACATAGTATAAACGAGATGTTTAGAGCGTTCTCCCCTCGGTGGTAGTGCTACAGTTGGGATTGGTTTAGACATGAACCAATCGCAATTAACCATAATTAATTCAAACTCGCGTAAATCTGATAGCAAGTAACGCGCGGGAGGTCGATAAAAAGCGGTGAACGTGCGCGAAACGAACTGCAGTGTTTATCAAGACCCTTTTGATTGGACCAGTTCGTTTTTTGAGTGGAGTGCGAACTGCAAACGATGTTGGCTTGAAAGTGCATACGTACTCTTGGTGCTGTCTTCAGAAACGTCCATGATCAGAGAGTTGCTTGGTTCAGCGCATTAGTGTCCACCTTATGAAATAACATCGTATACAATGTCAATAAAGTGGAATCTCTAAGAAGTACACTGAACTGTAGACATGCACTTCCTCTCTGTGCGCATCTTCAAACTACTTTCTTGATATAAGTTATCAACTATCTCTCTGATTCCGGGTCAATTTCAAAGCGTGTCAGGATGACCATCTTTGCTTACACATTCGTCCAGTAAGTCCACACTGCTACTATTTTCCTAATCTTCGTACTTGCACATCGTAATTTGTTTTTTCTTAAGACCTTTCAATACTCAGCGACCAAAGGGCTTTGTATCGACCTGTTGTGCATAATTCAGCATCTAGAACACGCATCAAGGCAGTCCCAAGGGTTCGGTTGTATTAGCAACAGATCCTTGCTCTTCAGACCTATCAAGTAGGTCAGGATTTAGTTTGGCTGCATATGACGCAATAGGTTTGGTGTAGAAATATCTTGAAATCGGATTGTGGGAGTATTTCAATTTCACTGCCTCCAACTGCTATACAATTTGGTCTTATTAAGAGCATCACATCAACTCAAGCCTGTACATTAGTATTAGCGTGGTACGAACAGGGTCTCCGGATGACTGTGCCCGACATCGTCACCGAAGTGCCTACTAGACTGCAAGATGCTGTCTCTTTTCTCAATCTTCGAGCACCTTAAATGAAACATGGGAGAGAACACGAGAGCATAAGGACTTGGCAATTCCGAACCTCTAAATGGAAATTATATCGGAATGGGACAACTTTACCGACATGATTTGAGCTGCTGTCATGTGTTTGAAACTTCCTGACATTCTATTGCTGAGTGAGATATTTTGATTTGAACGTGATAATTGTGGACAGCCTCTCACCCGTTGCAATTTTGGTAATTCATATGCTAACTTGAAAACTCTCTGGGTTTAACATAGTAATCTGAGCAAGGTTCCATTCTTTTCCTCTTAGCTACAATAAGACAGGTCACTCTAGGGGTTAGCTTTTTTTCTTTCCTTAATACGCATTGATGAGATCTTTCCCTCTTGTAAAATATTATACACACGTCTTCCCCGTTTAATTTTTACGTGTAAGATGACATGTACTTTTAGTCGACTGGGTATTTATTCTTGTGACCTACACCAGTATCTTTTTAAATATCTTTTTCTCATTTTAATTAATCTTTTCTGACCACTTCCTTAATTTGAACCGGTTATTTAGGGTAATCAATTTTGGAAGGAATGTGGCCGCCGTAAAACGAAAATATATCCCATGCGAATCGGGCTTGAAATTCTGTGAGCCCTAGGCTGTCAAAAGAGGCTGACGTGTCTTACAGGATGAGGAAAGGCTTAACACTCAGTTTCATATGTCATCGAGCCTAGTATAAGACAGATATCACAGCATGTTTAGCATGTCATGTTGTTGGTAGGTGTGAGACTCTCACCGGCTCATGGAAACTGCCTTTTAAGGCTCACGTTCCACATGTAGTCCCTAGGTTACTGCAGGTTGTGGGGTAAGAATATAAGTTTACTAAATAGTCGAAGACCTTTGATGCTTATGTGTTAGTTGATTTATAGATCTATTATAGCTCATGACTTGACGTTATACAAGGTGGAACATTGTATATGTAGGACGAAGCTTATGCTTGTTGAGATTATATAACTCGTAAATCTCATCTCCATTTCCCCATGCAAATTCTTCTTCTGAGACTTCTTGTAATTGTAGGAAGCAATGTTAACTCAATCGGGGCAATTTCTAGTAAGCGGATGACAATTGTTATTCCAGCTAATGGAATAACAATCTAGCTACCGTACTATACAGTAAGATGTATAACAGTAACAATCTAGCTACCATACTATATATTATCTTCAATATGCCTAGCATCACTCCGTGTTAAAGACCGTTCATTCAAATTTTGAAGCACGTGGAAACCTCTCATCGACCAAGATTCTGTTTTGCATAAACATATCACAAGAAGAACTGGTTTCGAGTGAGATGCTCTGACGATATGGAGTTAGTCTGCAAGATTAACACCATCTTAGAAAAGTAGAAGGTCATATATCTGTTATGACAATTCAGTTCATGTTCTTCTGTCGGATACCTAGCTCCCCTGATTTAATAACATTCTTAATAAGCCTAGTATACCCCATGATGCAAAGCATTCTTACCATCACTTGTGTACCCTATGTTCTGTTAACTTTGTATATGGTCAATTATCCAAGTCCGATTCTGCTCTCACTTCTCCTGGCAATCCAATCCGCTGTAGAAAACTGGAGCAGCTTTACAAACTGTATCTTGGAAATTGAAATAGATATTGAAATTTAAGGAACGTATGATTATTTCAAATATTGCATATAACTGTCACTGTGCTTATGTTTTACTCGTCATCTTTTGGCAGGCTGTACTCATCTATTATGTTTGTGTGATAGCTGGCCCTTTCAGATGCACTAATACCTGAATCGGTTTAAGTTTGAATTCCGCATTAATTTAAGACTCACTGCAAACAATGGGAGAAGGACATGCCTTTTGCTTGTTACGCAACAGTTGCAGCATTATTTGAGACTCAGATACTTCTTTGCAGTCAGGGGTTTTTCTTTTCTTGCATTTAGATGTACGACTGGGAAAATAGAATATACTACTTGACCCGAATGTGTCAACATGCATGGAGAGAGTCTGGAGCCCCATATTAACCTGTTTAAGTAGATCTTCATCATGTATGTACTCATGTTATGGATGTGGGAACAATAACTCGAGTTGTAACGCGGAGTGATAAGTTTCTATTAGTGACATTGAACTCTCTTCGCATGAATAATTTAGATATAATTTAGATATCGAGCGGGGCGGTGTGTTAGAGGACAACCTGAGTATCTCAAAGTATTTCAGTGCAAGGTTTGAAGAATAGTTTAGTTCTAAGTTCTGCAATCAGAAGGAAATCCAGCCGTTTCGATAATTTCCATGTTCCTCTGGGTGACTTTAGAATGACGATGAGAATTCTGGTGCTCTCATGGGAGCAATTTATTGAGTCTGTCCTTACCGTGTTGGTTCTTCACAGCAGTTGAGGAGTTTGAATCTTCCTAGTGCACCGAAAGCTCCCGTTCTGTTTTACACCTTCCATGGTGCAGATGAACGCTTGGATCTTCTAATCAATACATTTTTGTGTCAGTTCCAGATCATAAGTTTCACCTGTGCTCTAATGTGGTAGATGCTTTAATAGAAAGCTCTAAATGTCACCAGTTAAAAAAGTGTAGGGCACCCACAGTTTTAAGCTAATCAAGCAGGTTTGGATTCAAGCATAAAAAGTGCGTTACCTTCACTAAAAGAAGATCAACCTAGACAGCAAGAAATCATTGACAAAGTAAATCACCTGCCTCGATCTTGTTCTTCGATTGTGAGTTGTGAACTTGGCTCGTTTTCTGTCAGTTTGAGAACGTACAAATAAATTCATGTTAGAAAATACTCCGAGAGGATTTCTGCAACACCTCCAACGGACTAAATTTTATCCTTACAATAATCCTCATGTCTCTTTTGATATATCGAAAAAGAACAAAAAGCCCACTTATTCTCTGTCTAACATAGTAAAACATGGTTGAGGTTCCAGTTAAAGAAAAGTTCACTCTAGGCTACAGAAATCACATACCAAGACATCAAAGATGTCTTGGTTCTTTATTATATGGTAGGAGCATGTCGGTGGCAAAGTGACGTGCCATTTTGGTCCTTCAAAATCCTTATTGTGCCTACGTCCACTTGGCGAAGTCAATATATGGTTTGTCATTTTGACTTGATCGCTACTTATTCCCTAAAATAATGCAGGTTAGGAAGTGTGTAGGCTCGTGGATTTTGTTTGACGAGATATTAGTGTTATTCTTAACTCATTCCGGCTACTTTCTCTCCGGGGATGATATTCTGCCTAGGTTAGGTTTACCCAGGCAGACCCATTTGGATTCTCATTATTTGCTTGTAAGTGTAGTTTTCCATTAGATGCAAGAAAAGTCCATATGATTTGTTGTCCTTTTGGAGGAAAGAATATAGTTACTATGATGCAATCAGAGATATAATATTTGTTACAGCAAAGTGGATAATTCTCTTGGAGAATGCGTTAGTATACTTTGAAAACATCACAAATTAGAGTAGACCTATATTTGGTTTGAGATAATAGGGTCATAGTAGCAGATGTTGTAATGATGGATGTCAGATATGGTATTATTTTGAAGTGGTAATTATTCATCCTCTTGGATGGGCGGTGAGCAGAATGGTAGCAACCAAGATCTCCTGATATAGTTGTACTTAACAAGGTCATCTCCTTGTTCCTCTAGCCTTGGAGTTATATAGAGCAATAGATATTATATTTGACATGTTTGTCAAAAATATATCAGAACCTTTCATAATAAATATCAATGATATCATTATCATTTGTTTACTTTGTAGTCTACTTTAGACCACATGTGTCTATTGCTCTAATGCAATCCATAGAAGAATAATCACATTAGATAATAATTTTTTGGATACTCTATGGCATTTAGACCATACTATTTGTATAACTTATATATCTTAGGTGCAGTAACTTATTTCTCATACCAATACTTTTGGTGCTTAATTATATTTCACTTCTTGTGCTCTACCCTTGTAAAGCTTGATGGATCTTCCCATCTGGGCACCCTCCGCTGGCGCCCTACTTTCGATCCTCTTAAAGACATCTTCATAATATAAACTTAGCTGATATATCGCACGTATGACCTTATCTTGACTGCTCCTTGGTTTGGAAATAATCTCAAAGCTCAATTGCAAGTTTTATCCCTTAACTAACTTGATTTTGTTGCTTATTCATGTGAAGTAGAATGTGATCATAAAAGTTGATATTACCTTGCTACAAGCGTAATCCATTGCTCCATAATCGAGTCCATAGGTTTATTTGAGATACTCATCTTCACGTAAATGGTAAGCTGAGAGTTCAGCCAACTGAATAAGCATATGAGACCCCAGGTGTGAAAGTACTCGCCTCTCATAAATGATAAGTTGAATGGATTAGAGATTGTTTTGTGAATATGTGCGATGTATTATGGTCATCTTGACATGTTTTATCTACCATCCAGTACACTCTGCTAGTTTTATAGTTACGACCTTTTCTTGCAAGGGAACTGACATTCTTCCACAACCATTTTTTGATATTTCCATACTTCACGCCAAGTTCGAGAGTCTTCGATTACACCTCCCGCCAAGTTAGGAAATCTTAAATTAGCGGATGCACTTTTGCTAAATACCCAGGTACTAGCTACAGCTGCACAGTGAAAATGTCAAAAACCATAGGTGAACTCCTACTAATCTAGGAGTTCAACTATCTCGAAACTTGGCGGGAATTGTAGAAACATCAATTCCCTTCCTGGAATGGCATCTTTTCACTCACTGGCCATGGTAGAGATACGTCCATTTGCTCATGTCACCATGATGGTCCTTCGTTGACGTGGTTAGCTACATCTCCTTGAGGTTATAAATACCTGTTACCAAGAATCAATACAGTAAACTGTACTAGAAGTCTGAAATCTTACAATAGGATTGCTTGTGCTATCGGTATAGTGATGGTAAACCGAGTTAATTCCTACTGTATCTGACGTTCATGGTTGGAACTATCGATATCTATAGCTTTTAGCATTACTAGTAGGTCTGCGGGTTAGACTTCGTCCCAATTGTGTATATCGAGATACTGTTAGACAATTGCAGCAGGAGATATAGTCAACAGATTCCCGATTGTTTTTTCGATATAGTTTTTAATAGAATCCAAAGAGATTTTCCTTCACCGAGGTTCACTATATCATGTCCCGGGAACCATGCACATAATACTGGGGCTTGTCCTCCCTCACACCCTCCCGCTTTCAAGTCGACTAAGCTCCATTGAATGTAAGGTCAACCTGTGTTCTTCCTGTCCGTATCCGTGCACGAGAGGAAAGCATAATGCAATTGAAATTGAAACTGATTAAAAGTAATCCCTTTCTAGTTGAAACTTGGAGGCGAAAATTTGAACTCGTAAAGGTGTAGAACGTGAATGTGGACTAATACCAACCCTCCGAGCGGATTCGAGCGGCAAGTAGTGTTGACTTATCCATGTGAACAGCTGAGGCCTGCGAACGGTAACAAATTAGCGTGAAATTGAAATGACAATGAAATATGGTTCTCGTCAAAGTTTAGACGAGTACTACGGGGAGTGAGGAAAAACTATCGAATTTTTGTGGGGAAATGTGAGAAATGAGTTGTGATCATACGTCTTCGCTGAAAAGCTGCAGGTTTGATCATGTGAGGAGATTCATCTCTTCTACAAGAGCTCTGCTTCGGTTGATCTTATCATGCCCAACTGAAACTGCAAAATTCGCTAGAATCCACGCACCTCGAAATATACGTCCGTCACCATCACGTCCTGCAGAACCCACTACCAGCAGGAATTCACGGCCAAGTCAGATTTATTCAAACTCAAAACCCTGCACCCAGAACCGACCGCTTCATCCTGACCACATTCAGAAGTGTTTAACAATTTAGATGTAAGATTCGGAGGGTTTCATCATTATTGATTCTCGGACCTCCAAACCCGTGTAGAGCTGGTTTACTTACTTAAGAATACTGTCATTTTGGTACTCCCCAAGGAAACTATGTACATGTAGTTCATTGCATGAACACTTTGTCTCAGATAAATTCCCCAGGATGAAAACGAATCATCTAGACAACAAATAAACGTTTCTACTTGAAACACTTTTGTGGGTGAACAGTACACAAATGCTGTACATAAATGTCAGAATGAACAATTTGTGGATCGCTCGCACGAATCTATCTCAAGTGCTTTGGAAAGCTTCAACTGCACGGCCTCGCTATCGTGCACTGTAGCTTTTACTGTAGATAAGTGAGTTCCCTTTATCGAGGTTCTGCAACTTAGAACTCTTTGAAGAGTACTTTTACCGCCCGTAATTTGACATACAACATCTATTATTTCGATCTGTATCCTTCCTGCTTCGTAATTCCCCTTTGCTCCACTTGAATTTGTATGAGATCCTCACCCAAAGGATTTCCTAAATCAGAAGTAACCTGTGAACTGACGTAAGCGTATGTCGTACAACTCAGGTCACGGTAACCACAGGACCTGGTACATAATCTCCCTCCGCAACAAGCCTGGATTCAAGCGATAGTGTTTCCCTGTTAGACACGTCTGACCCTTTCTTGATATTCTCTTCGACTAGCACAACTTTCTTTTCTTGGCGTATGTTTCCTTATCGGGTGCTGTTGTAATGAAGAGATTGGTTCAAATAACAGTCATTTATTTTCCAGCAACTTTGTAAGAGCTGGTTATTCTCGGCAGTAGCAAATCTCCTTGACACGATCTGACTATAGTAAATGGTCGCGTGTTCTTACAATTTCTATTTGGGATGCTGTTGAGGTGAGGTGAAGGTGCCCCCTTCAGACTGGCTCTCTCCCCTCCCATTCTTCACGGTGATGTAAGTTTTTTAATCCATTAAATTATGCCGTGTCCCGTCTATTACGTCGTTCAACTTTCGTCATTTTCAAATGGACATTCTTTAATAAGATTGATAACTCTAACTATGCACCTAACATAGTCAGCAGCTGCACTTTCCAGTCAAAATAGAGCCTGAGACTTTGATGGCTTGGGAGTTGCAACTTTAGACTAATGAGACAGGTTTTGTTTGGCCCTTGTCAGTTGAGGTGCCCAATATCTGGAGACGGAGCCTTTGCAGTCCAATGGATTGGGCAGTCAATGTGTCTTCTTTTGTAGTGGACTGTGAGACCATTCTGGACCTTACTGTTGAATTCGTACACGTGTACTCGATTGCATAGGCTCCGTCTATGCATTCAAGCCAAGAAACATCCACTCTACTCCGTCGTTTAACTCTTTGTTGAGTTCGGCGAGTGGTCCAACTAACAACTTCGATCCTCTCCGTTTATAAGACTATTCTATCTTATGCTCTTATCCTCCATCCTTCTCGATCGGCCGAAATTGGATGGAAATAAGACCTAACAATCTCGTGCGCACTCAATTTCCTACACGATGGGTTTGATTTTCAGAGTTGTTGGTTGGAGGTCATTTTTCATTTGCCATTTAGTGAAGATGGAATCCTTCCCACAACAACCACCGTGAGTAGCTTGTCCTTCATTACACAAATTCCGTGAGATTTAAGATAATGTGTCTAAATTAACTCGTGACATGATGCCTTCATGATCATGACCTTACTATAGATCTACGTTTCGCAACTTGTGGTAGGTAATCAGCTTATTGAGTTGGAGCTCTGTTAGATTCATGCGAAAGGGATCGTCAAAATTCGGAAATTCTCGGGGTCACCTGATGGCACCCCTTCTTTATACACGATAACTAGAGGGAAAGTGTGGACCTTCCACCTCCAGAGCATGAGGTTTCTTCATCCACGTCAACTGCAAAATGCAGGCATGATGCCAATCCAATAGTACAATTCATTAAACTTGTGTCAAGTTGTCTTGAAGTTGTTAGTCAAGATATCATGATTGGGCCAGTTAGATGTTGTATTAGCTATCAAACAATCGACCTAGATGTTTTGGTTCAAGAAGTTCTCAGTCAAAAGTCTAAATCTTATGATTGGGTCCATTTCAATGTCATCATCTCGAAGCTTTTCACCAGTTAAGACCCTCTGGTTTGAGAGGAAATATAAGACTGGATACAATTAATGTCTATCAATCAATATACACAACTAGAAATGTGTTAGCCTCTCGGAGAAAAAATCTCTAACTTAAAAATCTATATCAGGTGCCACTGTATTCTTGTTTGAGGGAACGATACATTTCTCACTGTTTATTCCTAATAACCATCCTGCACGGATCAAAGCACTATGAACATATATAGTCGAATTTCATTATAAGAATTAGCTCTTTAGATATTTTTCGAGATAAATAATAAATATGTAGGCTTGTTAAAATACTGGCAGTTCTCTCGTCACAATTAACTTCAGCACTATTGATTGATCTCCTCCTCTATATATGTTACTATGTACTTAAATAAGACCTTAAACGATCTGCGCACCAAATGACAGATCTGCGGTAATCTGCACCTGTAGTGTTGGATCATTCGACAACTTACCGTGACAGTTGAGATGGCATGCATGCCACTGCTACTACTCCTCAAATTGAACGCGGACCCTATGAATTGTCACCCTCTGTGATCTGATCCAGAGAGGGAAAGACGAGGCGATGCGACGCGACGCGCAGGTGTAATTTCAGATATGGTTACTGTGCAGAACTTTTTGGTTGTAATAGTAGATTAGAAGAAGGTTAGAATGGAAGGAAGGTAAGAATTCAGGGCGGCAAGTTGCGCTGTGCTCAACAACGGTGGAGGTTCGCGCGGGATACGCAATTTGAATAACATGCTACCGGAATTTGACGAATTGACAGTAATTTACTAAATAACAGTTCATTAGGACATTCTTGCGCGGACGACATTCGTTGGCATATGGTGTCACTGACGGGACGAACTTCTCCTTCGCTTGACCGACCACATCGAGGTACGTGCTCCATCCACTAAGTTCGCCTGAAGATGGTGAGAAAACCAATGGAGGAGCACGGCACTGCAGTCAAGTTCATTCGATTGAAAGGTCGACGACCGGTTGAAGGAAATACTTGCCGTCGAAATAAGTGGCTGATGCTAGGGCTTGAAATTTCTCCGAGGAATTCTACAGAACCTGTAAATAGGTACAGAGGGAGGTCACTCGTGGGAGCGTAGGCTATGTACTCTCCAAGTTAAGCATGAGGGCCAAAAGTTTTGCTACTAGCTAGCTCTTTAGTTAGGCACAATCCGTATGTCACTGAACATTAAACCAGGCGCACTTTGCAATGATTGTCATTACGTCTAGACTGCGCGCGAGATCAGAGAAAACTGGCAGAGATTTAGGTGCGAGTTGTAACATCCTCAGCAAGATTGGCACGTTGATGCACAAACTCTCATGCATCGTCTCTTGTTCCTCGCTCTCTTCTCCTCTCGAGAAGACAGACACGAGAGAGCATACTGTACTTTCCTGCATTTTTACTTTCATATTCGGCGCGCGCACGTGATGTCAGCGCACAGCAATCCCTATGGTCATGGAGCTGGACAACCTTTAGTTCTGTATGAACACGGCACCCCTTTATCAACATTAGATTGCTTCAGATGGTCCGCATCTGGCTGCAGTCGGTCAAATGCAGATAGATAGATGCCTAATCCCCTCTCTACTCCCCTCCCTCTCTTCTTCTTCTGTACATGGTTCGTTCTACAGAACCAGACTGTCATAAGCGTGTCGACTCTCCTATCCGCCCCTCGAAGCGGACTTGGAATCGATGGTTCGTAACTTGCCAGCCAGATTCTACTCTGCATGGTCCCCTGTTGCAGTCCACTGTAGTTCGAGAGCTTTCGATGGCTCCATGAACGGTCCTACCGCGATGCCTGTTACTATTTTGTCGGATTTCGAATCGGCTGTAGAGCGGCTCTTGCATGTTCAGACCTTGGTGGAGGTTCGTTCGCTCGCTCGCTCCCAGCAGACAACAACAGCGCGGATCAGCCAGAAGTTTCCGCTGTTGTTCCCCCATTGCTGACGTCCCTGCTACTGTACCAGTCAATCTGTAAAAGGTTCTGAAGTATGGAGTGCCCCAAAGTTGCGTCGTGAAGCTCGTAAACAAGTATTTCTGGGACATGGATGCCTTCTGAAACACCTTCCGTCCTAAGGTGTAGCAGTATCGACTGTGAAGAATGAGAATGGGGGAAGGGCGACCGCGAATGAGAACGATGACAATGAGAAGGATTTGAGTAGAGAAAATGTACTTGATTTGCGTCAATTTTCGGTGTTTCCTAAGCTGCGAAGTACCAGGAAAAGGTAAGATGTAACTCTGAAGACGAGGAGACGTTCGCTACATAGTGTACAAAATGGGATTCACGGGATTCATTCTGAGGCGCTTCAGTCATCGTTTAAGATGGGGGTAGCTATCTGCACATGTGCGTTTGACATAAAATGATTCGGCAAACATGGAAATTTAGCAAGTATTGTAAGCCCGAAATTCGAATGATAGCCATACGAGTTCGCTCATCATTGTAAATGATTTGACATATTGTTCAACATCCCAATCGCTCACAATGTCTAGGCTTGATGTGCTTGACTACTAGTGAGTTGGTTCTTTCGCTCTCCTATCTTTCCTCCACAATTTTAGTATGTAAATTGTGCTACATAATAAAATGGATGTGAACTGTCAATTTATTTCCATGATCTTTTTTATTCAAACGTTCTCGGTTCTTTCTTCCACAAAATACTATTCCGTTTACGATCTACTTGCATACCATTACTTCATTTCTTTTTGCCTCTTGATTTATTAAATTTTTTTTTTCGAGGCATGTTTCAAATTGTTAATTTGCTCATTTAGATTTTCCTCATCATGTTTGTTTAGAGGCTACTTCTTCATTTCTCTTTCTATTGAGATACATCTCTTTACTAGTCTGTCGTATGTGATAAGGATACATTTTCAAATTTCTCCAACTTTAGATTATTTATCTTTTTACGATTGAGATTATTCCTTTCCTAATCAATCCCTACAATTCGGGTTTTCTAATTTTTTCCGATCTTTTAGTTAGTTTAGATAGTCCACCTTTTAACGATTGAGAGAACTTCTTTGCTAGTCGGTCCTTACATGGTTTCTCTTATCTTGCCCGTATTGATTAATTTTGATAAGTTTTACCCACATTGATTTATTTCTGAAATAAGTATGCTATGTATCTTACCAATGTTGTTTTCATCTATCATCAAGAAAGAAAGAACACATTCAATTTTCAGCTTTCCCAGAATGTTTTAGTCTAAATTAGGATCAAATTCCGCAAGAAATTATATTTCTATTGCAAATTTCGCATTGACAATTTTCCCTCCGATACTGGAAACTGTTCGGTCTTTTCCCATCCTAAGGTTGTACACCTACATAATTTTCGGTCTATCTTCAGCCCAATGTTTGACAGCTGCATTTTAACGAATATTTAGCAATGTTCACGGTCTGTCGCACTCATCTTACCATTTCAATGTTGACAGTTCCATGTCTCACAGTGAGTAATGTAGTTAAATTATTACCAATTTTGAATTCGTCCTCGCAGTATTCCACCAGCTGTAGAAGGCGGTAAACTGGAACTATTAACTTCGAGTCCCCTTCGCAATATTGCAGGTGCTTCAGGGAATATACATATTAGAGTAGAGCATGGTGGTAGCTGTACCATCGACAATGTACAGCGGTGGGAGCATAAATATCTAATCGTTGCCAATATCATCCCTCGCGGTGGGAGCATAAATATCTAATCGTTCCCAATCCCATCCCTCGCGCTTAAGTTCGGTTACTAGAATGAGATCAAACCTTTGGTTTAAATTTATCAGTGCTACGACCTCAGTTGGAAATTCACCGGTGCTACGAGGCAAAATAATTGCAATAAGAAAAGAAGATAGATGAGAACTAATATATTATCGTGGCATCAAAACAACAAGGCAGTTCCCACATGTTGCTGCTGAACTGTACAAGCAAGGTCAAATCCTGCTTGCAAACTTACGAGATCACGATTTCCAGACTGGCAATATGTCACATATTGCCAGTCTGGAAATCGTCTGATTAGTCCTGCATGTTGCGTGTAAAGCATAAATATCATCTAGGCGATTCCACGCTGGTGCACTTGGTCTAACTTCATTCTCTGCACTAGACGGCATGCCTTCGGTTCAAACCCTCATCTGGACTGCAGTTCCCGATTAATCTGGTGTGTTGTATGTTGAACCACAAATTTCACATAGGCATATGCACACTGGACTGTCGAGCTTCGATCTCTGCACTAGACGGCATGCCTTGACAATAACAAACCCTCAGCTGGACTGCAGTTCCCAGCCACTATGGAACAGAAAGTCAGCTAGGGGTTTACCATTGACAAGGTAGGTCTTCTAGATGAAACAACGCGTGCGACAGTCCCACACCTCCGTTTCTCACTCCATATCTTACACTATTCGTCTAGGCTACTTCATCAAAGGTAAACTCTCAGCCGACCATGCGAGCATTAATATGCTGGCTCAGCTGGGGGTTTACCATTGATGGAGAAGACTCCACAAATTTCAACGAGGTCAGAATCACAAATAATAGAATAGAACGCGTATCAGGATGAGTGGCTCGATGCTCAACCCATGAGACACCCCTTCATTGTGCAGGAGACAATCTTCCACGTGCTTCAGGATCGGCTGGTCTGATAAATTGAACACAGTATCACCTCGTGTTTCTGAAACCCTGCAGGAAATCTTGATATGTGCATCAGAGCGGTTACCATTAGTTAGGCATCTGCCTTCACATTGCGAACACCATGACAACCAACTGAAGCATGCGTCGTCGCATCACGTAGTCCTAGTGACCCTCAAACGTTGAATTTATCCTCCAAACCGTGAAGCGAGCCTTGTCAAGAGAAAACCCCCAGCTGGCCATCGGCATCCAAACGTTCTCAAGCGTCAGCTGGGGATTCGCCATTGACAGCGCTCGACCCACAGATGTTTAGGTTTCAAACGCGATCTGATTCACTGAAAATCCTGTGTAGTTGTCCCAGCCCATAATTGGGCTGGGCCGATTGGTCCTAGCCCAATAAACTGTTTCACAGAAGAGTACTTTACGTAAAGCTACTGACTCTGATCATTGGGGCGAGAGGCATCGAGAAGAACTGTCCAGTTGATTTCTCGGGATCCTTGGAGCATCCGGCCTTCAAATCAAGGTGAGGTAACCGATGAGATCGCGAGATCGACTCAAAAAAAAAAGGAGCCGTAACTCAGACAGGAAGGTCCATCCGGCCTTCAAATCAAGGTGAGGTAACCGATGAGATCGCGAGATCGACTTAAGAGGAAAAGGAGCTGTAAATCAGACAGGAAGGTCAGTGGTTCTGGATTCTAGACCATTCCCCCACGACAATCGAGCGCATGTATAATGCATGTGATAACGGAACCGGCATCCAGTAGGTGTCACGGAGTGATGTATAATCGATCTAGTGGTGGAGAAACACTGCTATGGACGTGGGTGGACATATCCGACTTCGACAATCCTAGACACTCAGTACACTCGCGAGCTGGCGCAAATCCAACTATCTCAATCCGAACGCCTGCACCGGATAACACACAAAGAAATAACAAGCTCAGCGATCATTAATAAAACTGCCTAGCCCAATAGCTGGCGACATTCTAATAAGGGTAATGAATCGTTTGGTATGGGCGTTCTCCGCCTCCGACCTTGGTGGTTCATCCTCACTGAGAGGGAAGTCGGTCGAAGAGCACTAAATATGAACACAAGGAGAGCTGAAGGAGGCAAGAACCAAGCCAAACATGCAGGACCAGTCCCGCCGCCTCCGCCGCCTCCTTTTAATTATCAGAAGCAGCAACTAAGCCGAGAGATTTACTTGAACCCAAGTCACGGTCACACATTTCCCTCCCGACCGAGCAAAACTTCAAGGGTTAAGACATCGAATGCTCGGTAACTCTAATTTTCATTCACTGTCCTTGACCTGACCACCTAGTTAAGGTCCGAACATCAGGTTAGATCAGGTCCGCTCAGCTCTACTCTCTTTCACACGAGTGCAGCCGATGAGTTAGGCCTTAAAGATGTTGATGTAAGATAATGATCCTTTCAGCAAGGCACGGGCTGCAGCAGGTCGACTACTAATACTTTGGATCGAAATCATGAAATACTGGTAGTATAGGTCACTTTATAAAAGTTTGTACCATGTTAATATCATGAAATACGGGTTGCGTTAATCATTCATCTCGTGGCCAGCCTTTTGCCGGTTGCCCTTGTCGTACTCTCCACGGAACCGGCATTTAAACCACTTCGATAATGACAGAGGATCTAGTTGTTAATTCACAGCTACCTAATCGCGAAAAAAGTTACAAGTGAGAAAGTTGTAAAACAAGGTGAAAACAGTCGGTGATTAGATGTGACGTGGGAGGTGGAAAATAAATACAAGTTCTCTTATTAGAGAGGTGTCGTCTCAACGGGAGTATATCACATAAAGTAATGATGACGCAGGCTAATGACTGTGGAGTGGCTGCTTTAGCAGGTACAGGAGCTTTGTACGACCGGGATGGACATGAAAGACACCGGCTCTAGTAAGTTGATGGGTAATAGCGATTAACACGCGGTGTTAATGACGCGTGATTGTCCAGAGCTCAAACGGCCTAATGTTGACGTGGAGAACGGGCGGGCACTGTGCCGGCGCTCTTTATAAAGCTTCCCCGTACTTAAAGGTTGAGGTGGTACGTTCACGCGGACGTCCCGCCAAAGGCCTCTCCACTTCACCGGGCTTGGCTCCTACGATTCTCCCTCCGCGATTATCTTACAACTAACTGCAGTTTACAACCCTTTAGGAAATCGATTTCCTGATCACGTTACAAGGATCCAGTAGCTAGAATTGAGAAGTCATTACACATGGGCTTGACTTTCGCGTTCCTTTCAGAGCACCGCTAGTTGAAAAAGTGGGATATTTCATACTATAATGCAAGACAGACACTGAAGATGTGCTAAGGGAATGAATTACACTATTTGACCAAATTTACAGTTTTATAACTTGGAAGATTGAATGGCCAGTTTCTCATTTAGTTCGTGGACAGAGACACAGATACTATCCCTACGCGCATCTGCATCTGCATCCGCATCAAGCTGAAATGGAGGTTTTATGTAAAGTTTCCATTCCCAATCATCCAGGTTTTCCGATCTTGGCGGGAGAGAAGAAGTATTGACGTAGAAGTTTAGTTTATTTCATGGTTTCAGTCACTACTTTGGAAAATATGTAACCTGAAACGTTGTGTAGACAGCCGAGAGAGATGTGGCTAGGGCTAGAGCAAAAGGGGACCATCACATTAACTAGAGAGAAGGAGAAGAGTGAAATTGGCGTGATGGATGTCCAATCATGGGAAACTACGAGTAGGGCATCCGTTCTACATATTTAGGTTGACTTTTGTTCCAAGCCTAGTTTACATGTCAACAAAAGTATCTCATTAATCCCCTGAAGGAATGTGTAATTAAGATAAAATTGTCAGCGTCATAGTTATGCTATTAGGCTTAATAAGGCAGATCATGGTTCTTAATGGCGGTCAGGAGGCTAACTTCCAAGTACTGTCCCACACAGCAAACATGGCGGTGCTCGTACACTCCTAGTGGACAGGAGAGTAAGAATATAATTAGTTCCTAAACAAACGCTGCAGCTAATCTAATTTCAAGATTCCTTATGTCACTCTCGATACATCATCATGCTATTTTCCCTATCAGCTGCATTGATTGCCGAACTCAATGTCTGACAAAAGTTTATTGCGTCTAAAAAGTAAATCTGTTGGACGTCTGCTTACTACCAAAGCAGAAGTGATCGAAACCCTCTAGAATGTACACGCTTGGATATTGCGAAAGATGATGAGTATCTCTAAGTGTACGATTGACTCCCTCTAAGCTGACTGCCATCCTTAGAGGAAGTATCAACTTAAGATGCTAGACAGGTCAGTATTTTGCCATAAGTGGAATTTTAAGGAAAGTTTCAGAAACAGATGACCTGAAATGATTGTAGGGATGAGCAAAAGGTATCTCAAAAGTTCATCCAATTACCTAGTTAGCATAATTATGACATCAGGTATATTATTATTATCTCGTCAGATTCTATAATGCTCCTCAGTTAGGGAACACTGTAAGAGAATACATCAATATTTGACCATAAATAAAGTAAAAGTGGCTACCAGGCAGAAAACACAAAGGACAGGAAAACTCCATCAAGCCCTATAAGGGAGAGACGATAAAGGTAAAATGAGACTAAGCCCCAATAGAGTCAATATGAGAAATCTGCACTATTGCACCTAAGATATACTAACTATGCAAGTCATTGTCTAAAACAACTGGAGCATTTGAAGAAGCATCACCCACTTGTAGGCACACTTAGATCATTGGCAAACAAGCCAAGACCTTCAGACAGAAGCAAATCCAAAGAAAGGTTGAATTGGGGAAGCCGTATGATGGATAACCCTAGAAACTTTGTGTTCTTCATAATTGGCATCCCTAGTGTGATTGCTCTCCTATAGATTGCACCAGCCATTGCCCTCCATAGAGCAATGGACACACGTTGTCTAATATGTTACAAAGTATGATAGTGAGAGTGGTACTCTTGGGGTCTAACATGATAAGCTCTAGCGCATTCCCTAACAAATGTATCAAATGCCTTGTCCATAGTTCCATGTAACTCCAAGGCTAGAGGAACAAAGAGGTGACCTCGTGGCATGCCCTTATACTTGGAGACCTTGCGACTTGTTGTAACACTCGCCACCCACCCAAGGGAATGGGTAATCACCCCCTCCAAAACTATATCATGCATAAGGTCTGTAACCACGACATCCACTACTATCACATGATCAAGTATAAGTTTGCTCTAACATGTGTCATCTGCACAGCATACGAAAGCCAAGCCAAGTATCTATTCTCTCTTGCCATAGCAAACACTATGTCCCTAATAGCATCACTAATAGCATCATGGGTAGCTATCCTCTGTCCTCCAAAAGGACACCATGTCATATGGACCGATGTTACATCTAGTGTTAAACAACACTCACACGTGAGTAATGAAGATGCAGATGGGTAGACCAAACCTAGGCAAAACCTCATTGCTATAGAGAAAAAAGTTGGTGCGAGTTGGAATGCCCTAATGAACGGTCAAGCTAGGATGTTATGTGTATATACATTGCTACATAACTTACATTGCTGTCAACATCACACACTATAGCAACAAAACCCACACATAAGTCATACATGGACTCTAAAGTACCACAATAATCAATTTGTTTACACAATTCAAATCACACTCAATCAAATCAGTACTTGATCTATCATCAATGATTTGCCAACAATTGTGCACTAATTATAATCAAGTCAAATCCACTCTAGCTAAGAGAATCCAAGTGACCCTCATTTGCCTCTTCCACCATAGCCATGAACTCAAAGGCTCAACATCATAGAAGTGAGCTTTTTGAAGCTGTACTTCAATACTATACCCCTTGGACTCGAGCTAGGTCTCAAAACCTAACGGTCCCGCCGACGGGCCAAATGGTGCAAGTGATGATGGGTTCCACCATGTAGTCAATACCTCAAACACAAAATCTGTCCATCAACAAGTAGTCTATGAGTAACTACCAAAATACTTATGATTACCAACACTACTACTATATAGTCCGAGCAATCTAGGTACAATGCTACTAATGGTGTGACAACTATTATGCATATATACATCCCTACACAACATAAATTGTTGCCAACATCACACACTATAGAAAAAAAACTCACACGTAAGTCATACATGGACTCTAAAGTACCACAATTGGTCCTCTAGTTGGCAGTTAGGTCCCTCTAACTGTAGATAGCCATCTACTCCAAGTATATGGTATACCTTATAGTGGGCAAAAGATCAAGAGGCCGAGTGCTATTGAGCCCCATTGTTAATCGCCTATTTGCAATCTATACCATATAAAGGATGAACTAGCTATAGGTTAAGTACATCTAGGACATAACCACTGTCCTTGAGGAACCACCATGAGGGGATGATGTCGTGTTGTGGTTTGCGTAGCCCGTAAAAAGTGACTTATCATAGTTTATCTCCACGTTAGTGGGGTAGGTTGCATGCTAGTTCCGACGGATGAGATGTTGCCATGTGAGCCATCTATGTACATGTATGTGATTGGCAACGTGGGTTACAATCTTATCATGTTTGAGGGCTCTGATGAATAAATATGAGGGCGAGTAGAGAGATGGGTGTGTTTTAGTTTGGAGAGTCTCGAGGAGAGAAGGAAGTTGGGAGAGAGTTGTAGCAAAGAGCGAGTATTAGATCATCAGAGTGAGCACTCGAGCATGAGATGTCCCATGCTCCCGATCTGCCACTCCCAAATCCTTTTCTCATCAGGCTTCAGATTTTACACCGTGACAACTTACGGGATTGGTTGGTAGCACGTTTCGGGGTGGTGTTTGTGGAGTCGGTGATGGGAAACCCAGATCCTATCGTCCTTCCGGTGCTTACTTATGAGAATGTCTGGGACTTGACAATTTATGTTCTTCTATAGTTGGGGAATGCCTAAAATTTTGCTCATAAGCTTCAAGGTGGAGTTGTGGGGTCCATTTGTCAAAAAGTGAAAAGAGTAAAAGACAAATGTGTAAGAACTTGGGTCTCAAGGGGGAAGTCAGGAGTTTTTCAACTATCGGGGGAGTTTAGGGAGGGCATTTGAGGAATGAAGGACATGGTTGGAAAGAAGAGACAACAAGCTACAATTTGCAGATAGAAATCACTCGATTTGAGCTGAGTTTGAGAGGGATATGATCAATTGAGTGAAGGGGGGTTGAATTGATACCCAGGAGTACAAAGTAGTCAATTGAGGGAGTTTCTTGAGACCTTTTCACTATCTATCAATGGGATTGGAGATTAGACAATGTTCTTACAGTAATAAGCACAATAAATTCTGGTTTTGGGTCAATCTCAAATCAGATCCCATTGATTGAAGTTGAAGCTTATGGGATGTAAGGTGTTGGAGAAGAGCTAATGATCAGGTTTGGAGTTTTGGTCACTCCCCAAGTTGCAGTTCAAATTTCCTCATGAAAATTTCCAGAGTTGTTAGTGGATAGGTTTACCTCCTCTGTGTGAAAGTTTCATGTGAATTCTTCAAATAGAGAAATCAGAATCTTGGATCAAGTATACCTGGGTCTGTATACCTGGGTCTGTAGAGCTCACAAGTTAGCCCAGCTCAGGAATTGATCCACATCTAAAGATTGGAGTTGGATTAGACTACGAAAATTTGCAGGAGGTTAGAGAAAACACAACCAACTATTGTGGAAAATTTGGGTGGTTCTAGATCTGTGAAGAGTGAGATCTGATGCAAAACATCCTGCTGAAAATACTATCATAAGCTCGGTAGAGCAAATTTTTCTTTCATCTTGATTGGATATCAAGTCTCATGTCCTGTGACTATGACTGAGAGTTTCAGGTTTCCAGAGTGTTTGTGAGGATCAAGTGTATTTCTGAATCAGAAATTTGGGGGAAATTTGCCAAGAACCAGGAGCAAACCCTAAAAAGAAGATTTTGAAATTAGGGTGAAGTCCAAGAAAAACCCTGGCCAACTTTGAGAGATTTTCAGGAGAGTTTTAGTGATCTGATTGAATTTTATTTTATATCATTGGAAATCTTATCTTACAGGCTTTCTATTGAATCCTAGATCACTTGAATCCAAGCTATGTAGAAATAGTTACTTGCATATGAGCTGCGCAGACTTTTCCCCATCAAAAAGACATAGAAAATCCCCACATGAAGTAGGAATTTGTTGAGATTTGAAGTACAGATGGGAGGAGGCTTGGAGTACAGGTTGGAATGAGCTTGATGACAGAGCACAAAGGCTCTTAAGCTCTTTCTCGACAAAAAGTATAGACAGTTGTCGCCTTTTCTTGTGATTGGATCCTCTCTGTACTTGTATGCCTATTTGTACGTCCAGTTGACTTGGATTGGTGTGCGGGCGTTGCGCTCAGATTATTTCCTTCTAGGAGTGCTGTGTATTTCCCCTTGGTTATGTTGGAAGTGATGACCAGTAGACCAGGAATGCGTGCTGTGATGACAGATCAGGTTGCCCGGTACTATCCTTCTTGATAGCAAGAATATTAGTCCTGAGAAAGGAGGGTTCCGGCAACAAGGGTTACATGTGTGTTTTGTCAAGTCATTACGGTTTACCTCTAGCCTCTGATCTGTAGTCTCCACAGCTAGGCACCCTATGTGTTCCCAGAGAGAGAAAAGGAAAGTATGACAACGAGTCATACACGCCATATGCCATCCTCTAGAACAACTATCACACACTAACATAATAGCAGCTCCACTAGAAGAGCCGCATAACATACACTGAAAGCTTACACGTACAAGTGCCAAGCTTGGGTCCATAGTAACATCAATGTTTGGGAGGTGGCATGGTGCACAATTGTGCACATGATGCTTCCAAACAACACCATCACGTCCTTCCAACACAAGGACTGCAGATGGCAAAACCTCATGCACTCTCAAGATAGTGCGGCTTGTAGAAACATCAAGTGTCATCAATGTTGTCTATTATAGATATACATATTCACCTTGATGAAATTGACGGATCAAGGATCTATGACCTCCTCCTCAAATGGTAGCATAGCATAAGATATCCCTATGTTGAGCAATCACCAAGTTCTCAAAGGCCATTGGCATCACTCGCCAAAAGATCTCTACCGGATGAGAACATGCACTCATCCATACATCTGGATCGTCCAAGTCCAACACTATGGTAGCATCTTGACAAATAGCTGCAAGAAATCTAGATCTTGTCCATAGAGTAGAAGTACTCAGAGAAGGATGCTAAGGAGGCTTGCCGGCTGAATTGATAGCCCATGGCCAACCAAGGTAACTTGAGATCCCAATCTCCCAAGTGGCCTCTCTGCAAACCATACTTTTGCAATCCTCTCTTCATTTTTTGAACAACTCTCTCTTCTAAGCCATCCACCTCAAGGTGATCTTGGGAGATAGTATGATGATCAATTAAAGCCTTATCACATAAGACCTAAAACTCCCCCAAGAACTCTGTACCTTGATCCGTTAAAACCTCAACTAGTGAACAAAATGACTAAGAACCCGATCTAGGAAAGAGTAAGTTTTGCCTTCATTGGACTTGTCAAGAAGTGCCACAAATCCACTTGGAGAAGTGCTCCACCATCACCCAAATATATTGATGATGTCTCACAATCAACGATAAAGTTCCAACAAAGTCCAAACTCTAGTAGTAACCCAATCCCATGATAGGTAATGGGTGAAATTGTGGCATAAGAGCATTGAATGATGCTCTAACTTGGTCACAAACCATACATCTGGCAACAAATTGCTATACATTGGTTTGCATACCATACCACCAATAATGACTTTAGAGTAGGCTATATGTACACTTTACTCCAAAATGTCCTAGCTACTCATGAGCATGATGGACCAACTGTGGTCTTTGAGATGGAAGTGGTACTACTCGCCCTCAACCATCCTCCCATACACAAAGAAGGTGTTTGTTTTCCAATCTGAACCACTTGGCTTGTTGAAGAACATGGTCTCTCTCCTTAGCCCCAATTGTGCTACCCACAACACTAGTGCAAAGATAGTCCATCACTAAGACATCATCATGAATGTCTCATTGAACTATACCACTATCTATATTTTGTGGATTTGTGATCTCAATAACTCCTCTTGAATGCATTGAGAGAGATGCCACCAAAGCTTCAAAAATATACAAAGAAAGGCAGATGCATGCCAACTTGGCACCATCTCCTCATCTAGCTCACCATGCCAACATGCTCCGGTTTGATCTTGCTGGCTAGGAGATGGGTTTCTACTCAACCATTTGAATTACGGTTCACCACTCCAAGTTTGTGAATAATTGTGAAATCATACTCTTGTAAAATTAGAGCACATTGTGCAAGATTCCCTAAAAGCTTTTTGGACTCTATCAACCACTTCAATGGTTGATGATCAATGATGAGAGTAAAGGGGGTTACCAAATAAGTAACATTGGAAATGTGCTATTGCCCAAATTGTTGCCAATCACTCTCCCTCATATGAATTATAATTTGCCTCCGCTGAATTGTTGGAGTGACTAGCATAGGCCACCACAAACTCCTTCCCCTCATCATCATGTTGAGTGAGCATTATTCCAAGCCCTAACATACTCCAATCTGTGTGAACCTAAAATGGTCATCCTTTGATCGCTCTCCTCAAAATAGGAGCAAATATTAACCTCTCCTTGAGCTCTACAAAAGCTCTCTCCTGATCTGTAACATCCATTTCTGCATGTGTGTGGTATTGTGATATTTAGTTTGGTATTACAAGTACCTTAGTCATGATTAACTAAATTTATTCATAGCTAAGATAGAGGGGACTTTACTTTATAGGAAGTGGAAAAGATGAGCACCACTATTTTGGATTCTAATGTGTTGACTTGATATTATTCCTAGGTGTTTGGCTTTGAGGAAAGAGTTGAGAACTCTTGGACCCGCAAGCCTTTTTGTTTCAGATTCTTCTATAGTCCAAGGATAGCCTATGTGAAGGAATCCTTGACTTAGTGGTTGGATCAAGATAAGACCACATGCTTAGAAGAATATTCCCATGAGTATGGATATTCCTTTAGATTTTTAACTTTACTTGACTTTTAGCCTATTGATTTGAGTTACTCCAATAATTAGTAACTTTGGTGCGTAATTATTTCACAAGTATATAAAATAGAGGTGAGGAGGTGCTCATCATCCTTTCATTTGCAACTATCTCTCTCTCATTGAGTTCTCTAGTGAGAAATGGTTTGAGTCTTGGAGTGTTAGCCTTAAGAGTATGATGGAGTTAAGTTCTTTGCCTTCTTAGTCCATGATGCGCTACCATAATAGCCATCAGAGGTTCATCTTGAGTGAGAGACAGTCCAGCTCACATATCATCTTCCCAACACCACTCTTGTGTAATTGGTCAGCTTTGTCAAGGCCTTGGCAATGGCACTAATCCTTTAACATAACGGCGATAGAATTTTGCCAACCCAAGGAATGCTCACACTCTACTCACATCTATAGGCCAAAGAATATGCGTAATACCCTCCACCTTGGTTTGTTGAACACCAAGTCCTCCAAGGTTGATAGTGTGACCAACTTGATACTCAACTTGCTCACTTGCTTAACTTGCTCATGGAAGAACCTACACTTCCATGAGATCTCAAACTCTCAAATATCTCCAATTATTGTCTCTCATGCTCCTCCATAGTAGTGTTATAGACCAAAATGTCATCAATATAGCATCGAGCAAAATCCAATCTAGCTAGGATCCTATCCATGACCCTCTAGAACTCAACAGGAGTATTCTTTAACCCAAATGGTAAGAACCTCCACTAATATGACACATCCTTGTCGTGAGTTCAATAGCCCAAAATGCTTTCTTGGACTTATCCTCCTCCTTGATTGGCAGCTGATGATATCTTGCTCAAAGATCCAAAGTACTGAAGACCTTTGCATGCCCAATCGATCAAAGATCTCCTCCAATACAGGCATGGCATACCAATCATCCCTAGTCTATTGATTCATAGGATGGTAATCTCCACACATCCGCCTTTGTGCATATCCTTCTTGGCTAGCATCACTATAGTTGATGCATACTCTCCATGTGAAATCTCCACCAAACCAACCTCAAAAAGGTCATTACTCTGGCTCTAAATCGATGCTTGCTCTATGTCACTATATTTGTAGGGACGTCAAAAAATTGTTGTATCGCTAGTAAGCTTAATCCAAATACTAGGTCCCTTCAGAGCATCCACATCCTTCATATTGAAGGTAAAACAACTCATGTAACTCCTCAAGAACCTCTAAACTCTCCATCTTTCCTCTCTTGTAAGCTTGGGTCCATGATTTGGCTCCCAAGTATCCTTTGTAACTATCAAAGGAGTGGAAGACGTACTAAGTGGCTGCTACACTAGACCCTTCGGAGGAATAGTGTAATGCTCCTAACCACTAGAGGTCCCAACCTTAGTGTGAAAAGCTCCTTCTGATCTAGCTGCAAGCTCCATATGTCCTCTAGTTGCATCCCAAGTAGTCCATGCTCACCTAGATAAAATCCAAGTAGACCACTCTCCCTAGTAGCCACTGGCTGTGTCCCAAGAATACCATGCCTCCTTGGCCCATTGTCCTTAGCATGTGCCTGAATTGTCTTGATAGGCACAACACTCACAAGTGTCCGAGTGTTGATGCCTATCAAGTACATCCTATGATGCTCTGCCAAACCAAGGCTCACAATCTAGGTCAAACAATTCAAGTCCATAGCCTGATCTAACACTTGATGCCTTGATGCCTCTGACACTTTTGGAACAATGGTAATACCGGTGCAAAAATTCATTACCCGCTCTCTCTCATCGATGTTGGGCTCCACCAATTGTTATAACTATTAGTCCCAAACCAGTCCAAGGCCTCCCTCTTGAAAAGCATGGGGGTAGGAGAAGCTCATAAGTGTGGGAAAAGTGGCTCTAGACTGTCCAACTAGGTTCACCAATGCCATAGGTGATCTATTAGCCACTACCACCATTTGAGGCTAACGCCCAACATCCAAGATGTCATCAACAATGATATGGTCTAGTTGTTGAATCCTGTCATAAGCACAATGTAGAACCTCTCTAGGTAAGAGGTTCATCCACCAAAGATGAAGACTATGAGTCCATGATCCCACTTTGGCTACATCTAATAACACGATAGGTCCCAACCAAGAATGGACCTAATGTGTACTATGAGCAAGCTTGTCTCTCACTCAAGATGAACCTTTGATGGCTATTATGGTAGTGCACCATGGAGTAAGAAGGCAAAGAACTCCAACTCTATCATACTCCTCCAAGGCTAACACTCCAAGACTCAAGACATTGTTCACTAGAGAATTCAATGAGAGAGATAGTTGCAAATGGAAGGATGATGAGTACATCTTCACCCCTTGTTTATATACTTCTGAAATAATTACGCACCAAAGTTACTTATTACTGGAGTAACTCAAGTTACTAGGCTAAAAGTCAAGTAAAGTCAAAAAGTATAAAGGAATATCTATCCACATGGGTATATTCCACTAAGCATATGATCTTATCTTGACCCAACCATTAAGTCAAGGATTCCTTCACATGGGATATCCTTGGACTATAGAAGAATCCAAAACAAAAAGGCTTGAGGGCCCAAGAGTTCTCAACTCTTTCCTCAAAGCCAAACACCTAGGAATAATACTAAGTCAACACACTAGAATCCAAAATAGTGGTGCTCATCTTTTCCATTTCCTCTAATATAAGGTCCTCTCTATCTTAGCTATGATTAACTTTAGCTAATCATAAATTTATCTCTATATAAATAATATCTCTCAAGTACTTATAATAGCAAGCTAAATATCACAATATCACACACATGCACAAATGGGTGTTATAGTTCCTACTTCTAGAGCAAAGGTGGTTTATAGTGGAGCTAACTTGGTTGGGGAGCATGGGATCTGCTTAGCAACCAATGGTTCATGGTAGGTAGCTTCAACTAGATTGGAGAAGTTATCAACTAGACCTACCTTTGAGTGAGCATAGTTCATACTTGGAGTTGTCCTATTGGATTACTAGAGGGGGATTTTCCATTTAGTGGGACCGTCAAAGAAGGTCTATATACCATAAAGGGTCTTATTAGACTTAGGTGCATAGTCTCTTATGTTGGAAAAGGCTTTAGTTGTCTATTTGGAGCTATTGAAGACCAATGTATAGAGGTGTCCATTTTAGATCTAGACATCTCAAGGGGTGGTTCTATAGAGTACATCATATGTGGAGAGCTTATTATCCAGATTTAGCCTGGTCATCCAATTGATAGCTCTATGGTGAGAGTTCAAGCCATTGCAATAGTAGTACAGTCATATGATGTGTTAGTTGGTGGAACAATGTTATTCTCCATGGGTTTTAGTATTGACTATTGGAAGGAAACAACTTCCTATAGACCATAGACCAAGTTGATAGTTAGGTGAGGGATGGGTTCATTGCCTACCAATACATTTTAATAGTGGTAGTCTTGGCTCACTACAATCAAGGACCATGACATCTATTTCAACTTTCAATGGTTCTATTACTTAGCTTGGTGATTTATTAGAGTGGAATGCCCATGCAAAGAATACTCCAGTACCAAAAGAGATCCCTTGGATTTGGAGTATGAGTGGTATTGTTCTATCTATCTTGAATGTTCCATTGTGGAATTTTGAGGAAGCATTACATCAACATGAAATCAATTGGTGCAATAGGCTTGGAGTGGAGCCTATAACACCCATTTGTGTATGTGTGTGGTATTGTGATATTTAGCTTGGTATTACAAGTGCTTGAGAGATATTATTAACATAGAGATAAAAGATGGTCCTACATTAGTCATTATTAGTTAAAGTTAATCATAGCTAAGAAAGTGGAGACCTTACTTTAGAGGAAGTGGAAAAGATGAGCACCACTATTTTGGATTCTAGTGTGTTGACTTGGTATTATTCCTAAGTGTTTGGCTTTGAGGAAAGAGTTAAGGACTCTTGGGCCCACAAGCCTTTTTGTTTTGGATTCTTCTATAGTCCATGTGAAGGAATCCTTGACTTAGTGGTTGGGTCAAGATAAGATCACATGCTTAGTGGAATATGCCCATGTGAATGGATATTCCTTTCTACTTTTGACTTTACTTGATTTTTAGTCTAGTAACTTGAGTTATTACGGTAACTAGTAACTTTGGTACATAACTATTTCACAAGTATTTAAACAAGGGGTGAGGAGGTACTCATCATCCTTTCATTTGCAACTATCTCTCTCTCATTGAGTTCTCTAGTGAGCAATGTCTTGAGTCTTGGAGTGTTAGTCTTGGAGGAGTAAGATGGAGTTAAGGTTCCTTGCCTTCTTAGTCCATGGTGCGTTACCATAATAGCTATCAGAGGTTCATCTTGAGTGAGAGACATGCCAGCTCACATTTTTGGTTCCGTTGCCGGGACCTCTCTAAAAGGCAAGATAATGTTCCGCGTTCAATTTTACATTAGGCAAAAGGAGGCTATGAGAGCTCACTTGGAGAGAACATTAGGAGAGGAGAGTGCTAAACTTATGTTAGAGAACCAAGATCTATTTGTATACCATGTTTTCATTATAATGTATTTGAAGTGATTTTGTACATCTTGTACACATGAGAGGATTTGGAGAGATTGTGTGAGGTGGATTGCAGATTTTGGAGATTAAGGTGATTTTGGGCAAAATCTAAAGTTTAAGATCTGGACTTGAAATTTCTACACATGATAGCTTGGGTTGTCTTTCAGTTAGCACACTTGGAATTATTATGAGAGCTATTATGCGCATTGGGCTAGAATTTTTGAAAGTTGATAGGGTTAACTGCTCCCGCAACTACATGCTCTCTCAAAAATTGTACAGAGTTTGCCATTTCTTCAGTTTTGAGTGGATTGTTGTAAAACTTTCCAAGAAAATACATCTTCTCCTACCTATTGACACAAAAATTAGAGAGAGATCATTCTTGAGTATGAGTTATGAGTTTTTGAAGTGAAGGGGGTGGTTTTCAGACCAAATCTGAAATATGTGTGTTGAATAGAAAGGTTTCCAGGCCAAATGGCTAGATGAAAAGATCAGAAATTTTGGAGGGAGGGATGCCTAGAGTTGTGATCAAGTGTGAAAATTTTAGAGGACTATCACATACTAGTTGAGAGATTTGAGTGAAATTGTGAGGAAGGGTCAATTCTACAAAGTTGAGATCTCATGCATGAGGAGTTTGAGAGCAACAAAAAGCGTGTTTGAGTGTTTAGATTCATCTTGGGAACATGGATGGTCATCAAGAGTAGAAACTGAGACTATGAAAGGTTCCACAAGGGTTTGAGGTGATTGTAGGGGTGGATTTGAGGAAAAGAGAGTTTACGATAGAATTTGAAGAGAGTGTTGAGAGGATCCAAAAACCTACCACTTGGAGGAAAGAGTGAGTCTAAGTGCTTTCTATGTGGAGAGAAGAGACATAAGGAAAGTTTATGTCCATTGACCTTTGAGAGAAAGAGATTGAGGGAAAGGAGAGGATTACTTGACTTGGGTTTGCATGTTGGACCTTCTTCACCAAGATTAGGAGGGAGAAGATCTAAGACCAAGGAGTTGTGTGAGGTTTGTGGAATGGAAGGACTTCCAAAAGAACATGAGTATAGTGGAGTAGAAGCACTTTTGGAGACTTTGGTGAAAGATCTTGGAGAGTCTTAGTATAGCTATAGAAATACTACCACCTTCATCAGCTAGTTCTCAAGATTAGTGATGGAGATAATCTTTCAACTTATGGATAAACTATCCATGAGAGTTAGATTAATATGCACTCTAAGATTTGATGTTGCTATGGAAATCTTGGAGCAACATAAACCTTTTGTGTTCCCTAGAGTGGATTATTCTCAAATGGTGTTATTCATGTATATATTCTATTAGTTATAGAGTGAGAGAAAAGAAAAGAAAAAAAGAAAAAAAATTGAGAGAAAAGAAAGATAGTGAGGGGTGAAGATGGAGAAACTTTTGGTTTTCTTTGCAAGGATGGAGAATATGTGGAGGCCTTTGTGAGAGACTTCAAGAGAGCTTGCATAGGAAAAAATGAGAGGAGGAAGAATGAGTGGGACTCATTATTACCAGATTTCTTTGAGGATGCAGCACTTACATGGTATGAGTCAGAATACCAAAAAAGAGAGAGGAGAGATGGGGAAGAAGAGTCTTGGGAGAGTTTGACTTCATCACTCATTGAGAATTTTCTTCTTGATGAGAGTTATGAGATTGATGAGTGAGGTTACCTTTCTCAAGCAAGGAAATGGAGAGAAAGTGAGAGTCTATGTGGAAAGAGTGGAAAAGTTAGAGTCCAGATTTTGCATGGTGTTGAGAAAGGGTGGGGATGATATGAAGACTACTATGATTGTCATAGGAGCCATGCTCACCAAGAATTTTGTGGGAGAGTTGAGACCACAAATTAGAAGCAAGGTGAGATATGAAAAACCTTCTTCCAAGGTTGAAGCTATCAAGATTGCAATTCGTATGGAGGAGAGTTTGGAAGGGGATGAGAGTGATTTGGTGGGGAAGGAGGTTGTGCATCCTCATCAAGGATACAAGTATGATGGAAATTTTGATAATTTGGTGGCAAGGGTTTCACCACAAGTAGTAGTTGCTCTAGTTCTTGCACCTCCACCAAAGGATCCATTTCAAACCATCACAAAACAACTTGCAGATCTCAAGATCTATGTGGTGCAACTATGGGAGAAGAGAGAGGTAAATTAGAATGTAGGGAGAGGGCCTAGGATTTATGGAAGCTATCTATATAGAGGAGGTCAACCTGCCAACAATTACAATGATAGAAATTGTTTTGGTTGTGGAGGAAGATGCCATATCCAAAGGAATTGCCCAAATTCCACTTACCATGGAAGAAGGAGTTATGAGGGAGCCAATAGAGGGAAAGAGGGAGGTAGTGAAACCCAAGTGGCTCTTAATCCAAACAAAGGTAAGGGGATAGCATCCATAGATGTGGTTGAGAGCAAGTATGAGAAGGGAGAGTGCTCAAACTCCAAGGGTCTTAATTTGGAGCTTTTGGCACAAGAGAAGAAGAGAGCTCATTTTGCAGAGGATGTTCACTCTTCTCAAGGATTTACTCCAAGCAAGGATACTCCTATGTCTACTAGGAGCACTCGCACATCAACACCATCAACAAAAAAGATTCCAAGGAAGAATTTGGGGATGGAGGATTTCTTGATTTCAAAGCAACAATGGAACTACAATGTGTTGGAGGATGTTGGTAGTCACAAGGGTAACATCACAATAGGCCAATTGATTGCTTTGAACCTATAATACTCCGAGGACAAGAGAAGAGAGAAAACACAGATTGCACACTCAAACAATTGATGCCCCAAGGGAGCACCTTCTCTTTATTATATAGACAAAGAGGATCTCCGCCAAGGAAGCTCCACCATAGGATTAGGGACACAGATGGGTGACATGTCAGCAAGCTCCACCCTTGGATTAATTACTTGGATGGGTGACATGTCTGGTCTAGGTCCTATCTGGTTGGTCAAACAAGCTTTGACCGGAGGGAATCTTCCTATACAAATCTCAGATCACGTGAGTAAGGTATCATTGGAAAGCTCTTGACGAGACAAAGCAAGGGGGAAGGAAGGCTAGCCTCTCCTCCATTGGGTGGGGAGTTTCTATATATTTTTGAGGCCTAATTCATCCATTTAGGCCTCCAAAATTGCCTTCAAAGATTTCAAGCATATTTTGGTTCCTACTCTATTAGTAGAAGTCCCCTTTTGGTGATACCTCCTTTTGATCTATTTAGTCCATCATGTATAACATCCTTCTAGATGTTACCAAACCAATTCTCACCTTTAAATCATATGTCTAGCTATTGGTTCTAAGGTTCTCAAGTCTATTTTGGTTTCTGCCTTATTAGTATAAGTACTCTTTTGGTGATACTTACATCTGATCTATTTTGACCATCATGTATAACATCATTCTAGATGTTACCAAACCAAATTGCACATCTAGATCATATGGCTAGCTCTTGGTATTACAAGCCTCCCTCCTTTTAAGACGCAATGTCCTCATTGTGCAATTGTTGCTCAAATGCTTGCACCAACACCGGTGCATGTGCCAAATTGGCAGTGGGCTCCCAGGTTGCTTCATAGAAGGGGTAACCTTTCCATTGTACTAGATAGTCCACCCGTGGGTGGCGAGTACTACGCATGTGTTTTTGGAGAATCCGCTCCACTTCATATTCCTCTATGCCATCAATGAGTGTTGGACAAGGTCAAATGTCTGGTGGAGAATGACCCTGGCCTGATCGGGGAGCATATATGCGTAGTAGGGAGACATGGAACACTAGATGGATCTTCATGTGTGGTGGTAGCTCAAGGTGATAGGCCACAATGCAGATGCGACAAAGAATCAAGAAAGGCCCAATAAAATAAGGCCTGAGCTTACGAGGTCCAACTAACGTGAGGTTGGTTGTCGATAGCCACACTTGATCCCCAACATTGAACTCCATGTGTTGACGGTGTGCATCAGCATACTACTTTTGTCAATTTTGTGCAATTTGTAATGTGTGCTTGGCGCTCTCCACACCTTGTTGGATTCTAGAAACAAATGTGTTGACTGCATTGACCTTGGTAGCCACAGGACGGATCTTCATCAAGCTAGAAGGTGTGAAGGGATGCTCACCATACATGAGGAAGAATGGAGTGACCTGGATGGATGCATTCACTTAATTGTTGTAAGCAAATTCCACCAACGGGAGTAGGGTGTCCCACCTCTCTTGCTCTTCTAAGGTAAAGCCGCGTAACATGTCTTCAATTGTGTGATTAGCCCGCTCTGTTTGGCCATCTATTTGTGGGTGGTAAGTTGTGGACATGGCCAACTTGGTTTTGAAGAAACCAAAGAGTGTTCACCAAAACAAACTGGTGAATTGGGTGCCTCTATTGGTGATGAGTACTCTAGACAAGCCATGGTGAGCAAAGACTGCATCTAAGTATAATTGAGCTAGTTGTGGAGCGGTCACCTCCTTGGTGGTAGGGCTACATGAATCATTTTGCTGAGCCGGTCCACAAAGACCACAATGGAGTCAAACCCTAAGGTGGTCTTGGGTAATTCACAAATGAGATCCATACTCACTTGTTCCCAACGTTGGGTAGGAGTGGGGAGAGGTTGAAGGAGCCATGCAGGAGCTTGATTAGAAGCTTTTTTCTGTTGACAAAGTAGGTAGCTATGCACATAGTCCATCACATCGTTGCTCATCTTGGGCCAATAGTAATGGCACTTGACTGCATCCAAGGTCTTGTCCACTTTGACATGAGCTGCAATGGCCGAATCATGACATTCCGCTAGAATGGTGGTGCGTAATTTTGGGACATTTGGGATCCATATGCTGCCATCCCAAAAGGTGAGTCCTTGGGTGCTAGTGACACCTTTGGATGATTGTGCTTCTACAATCTGTGGATCAGTTTTTGTAGTAGCCAGAATCTCTTGCTAGAATTTAGGGTTAATCTTAACCTCTGTCACCAAGTTGTTGGCCATTGGCATGCGGGTGAATGCATCTGCAAGTTGCTTCTTACCTTCCACGTAGGTGATTGTCATGTTGAAGTGTTGTCGCCACTCTGCCCATCGAATTTGGCAACAAGATAGATCCTTCTGCGTCTCAAGGTAGACTAGAGGTTTGTGGTCTGTCTCTACTACAAATGCCTTCTCGCCCAGGTGGTGCTTCCAATGCTTGGTTGCTAAAACAATTGCCAACTCTTCTTGTTCTGTGGTGTGGTAGTTGCGTTCTTCCGGTAACAACTTTCGAGAGAAATATGCAATTGGATGCCATCTGTCATGCCACTCTTGTTGTAGGACTGCTCTTGTTGCTATTACACCTGATGCATCTATAGCCAACTTGATTGGACGTTTTGGGTCATACCACTTCAAGATTGGTCCATGTCCACTTCTTCCCCTTGCCAAGTAGTGTCGTTAAAGGCTATGCAACCTTGGAAAAGTCCTTGAAAAATCTACAATAGAATCCCGTCAACACCAAGAAGCTCTGAAGTTGAGTCTGATCTTCTAGGGCACTCCATTTTTGAATGACCTCTATTTTATTTGTCAATACTTGAATGCCCCCTGCACTTACTCTATGCCCCAAGTAGTCTACTTCAGACTTGCCAAACTTACACTTTGAGATTTTGGCGTACAATTGATTATGTCTTAGAATCTGAAGGACCTCTCGTCAATGTTGTTTGTGTTCTGTCATCATGCTATTGTATACTAAGATATCATCTAGGAAGACGATAACAGACTTATCCAAGGATGGACGAAATGTCATTCATTAGACTCATGAAAGTGGCAGGTGCATTGGTGAGGCCAAAAGGCATTACAAGATACTCAAAGTGGCCATACTTGGTTCAAAAGGCAGTTTTGTACACATCTTCCTCTGCAATTTGGATTTGATTGTAACCGCTCTGCAAGTCCAATTTGGTGAAGTATCTCGCTCCATGGAGTTGATCAAACAGGTCATCCATGCAAGGTAAGGGGTATTTGTTCTTCACTGTTTGCTGATTGAGACCCCGATAGTCAATGCACATGCGCATTGTACCATCCTTCTTCTTCACAAACAAGACAGGAGCCCCATATGGTGATACGCTAGGTTGGATGAACCCTTTTTGCAACATCTCCTCAATTTGAGTCTTATACTCCTCCAACTCATGAGGTGATAGGCGATACAAGGAGGCGTCTTCCCCGGAAGTGTCTCAATTTTGTGATCTACTTGCCTTTTTGGTGGTAATCCTAAGGGTACATCATCGGGAAAGACATCTTGAAACTCATCCACCACATCTTTCAATTTCTCAGGAATTTGTCCATCAAGTTGTGCACTCTGGACTTCTCTTATTAGACCCATAAAACATCTATTGGTCTTATAGATAGTTGCTGTCCCTACGACATATAGAGGCAATTTCTACCTGTGTGATTTTTCTTTAACCCCAATGATTGACCATTGGTGGGTTCTCACTACTTTCTTCCTCCAATCCACCATAGGGTTGTATTGCTCCATCCATGGCATGCCTAAAATTGCATCATAACGAGCTAACTGTATCACTTGCTACTCAATTGCTTCTTGATATTCTCTTATAGAGAGGGTTACCCGTCTAGGTAATGATTCAATCATCTCTGTTTGCCTATTTGGTAACTCTAGTTCTTCACTTCCATCTCTCTCTAGATCCATTCCCAATCTCATTGCAACAGAGCAAGACAAGAAATTCTCTGTTGCTCTTGGATCTATTAATACTCTCACTTGATTACCTTCTAGGATTCCATTCATGACAATCAATTGTGAGGTTGCCTTTTGTGATCTTTGCGCATTGTTCTTCTTCCTTCCCTTGCTTCTTTGCTTCCTTATTGAGCCAATAAGGCTATGAGGTACATTTATTGGCAATCTTTGTTTTCCGAAGGGATTTCCACCTCCTCCTCTTCAATGTGCCTCTCCATGTTGTTCAAAGATTGCCTGAACAAAGGCCAAAGGCCTCTAGGGAAACAAGTGCAACAATTGGTAGATATGTGCCTAATATGGACACAATTGTAACAACGGCGTTGTTCTCCTTGAGTCTCGTCTCTTCGTGGGACTCCATCTCTTTGTTCTTCTACCCATCCCCGCTCCCCTTGAAGCAGTCGTGCTCCTTGATCCCGGAATCGAAGGTTACCCAATTCCATTGGTACTGGTCCACCCATGTGTGGCATTTCTGCCCGATAATGTTGAGGTGGAGCTACTCCTTCACCTCCACCTAATGCTCATGCTATTCTCTACGCACAAGCAATGGCTTCAAATACCATGCGAGGATTTTGCACCATGACTTCTTGGCAAATTTGCTCTTTCAACCCTCGTTTGAAATTGTCGAGAGCCTCTACTGGACTCATGTCGGTAATTGCAACTTGTAGATCCAGAAATGCCTCCACATACTCTTGTACGCTATTCTTCTGTCTCAATCCCCATAGTCGGGTTTGAGCCATTTGCACAGAATCCACTGATTGGAAATTCTTCAAAAGTCCTTCTTGCATTGCTATCCATGTGACCTCCCTTCTCTCTACCAGCATGGATCATTCCCAAACATCATACCATGTGAGGGCTTTATCATCAAGTACCGCTTGCAGCATGCTCTGTGATTTTTGTTGAGAACAATTGAAAATATCAATTCATTCTCAAGATCCAATTTTCCACTACTCCCATCGAACGCTGCCCCTTGTAAGGCTCGGTGTTGCAGGTCTTCTTCATCCGGAGTAGCAATGTGGCTTCATCGTTGATAGGGTTCATAGGCACGGATGCCTCTCCAAGTACTTCAGTTGCAAGTACTGGGTTTTGAGACGACTCTCCTTCTTGCATGGCTTGATTGTTCATGAGGATCTGCACTTGACTTTGTAATGTCTCCATGGTCATCTTAATCTCTCAAAATTCATTCAACATCCCTTTCATTCCTTGCACCAACTCTTGCATTCCTTGCACCAACTCTTGCAATTGCGGATCCATGGTTCCTGCAACACTCAATTGCTAATGTCTACTTCAATACAAAGTCAATATAATCACTCTGGAAGGCGCACAAACTATCAAAACTACCATTGGGACCTCAGAAGCTATCACTCGTTGATAATACTCCTCACCAAAATTCCTAATCACAAAATCTCTAAACATCACTTTTGGCCTCACTACATAACGGATTTCTACTTGAGTGTTGAAAGAGAGAGGATTTGGGACATTCATATCCATTTTATCATAATAGAATGTAGATTGTCAAGTCCCACTCTCTGTCATATATCACCACAGGTAGAATCACCGCGTTTGGTGAGTTCATCACTCTGTCCATGAATTCTGCGCCAAAGTGATAAACTAGCAATACCCTCATATGCTCACGCTGGATATACATAACCTTGATGTAGAATGGGTTTGAGAACGGAAAGCTAGGTGCGGGAAATTGGCCTCTCGGCGCATCCATCCCATCCACTCTCTAAAGTCCTTCCTAAGTCTAGCAACTACTCTATGTTCTCCACCTCAATTACTCAGTTTCAATAGTTTGTGTTATTCCAAGAGGGGTGATCCACTCTCTTGGACTAAAACACTCACTCTGATACTATTGTAATACTCCGAGGACAAGAGAAGAGAGAAAACACAGATTGCACACTCAAACAATCGATGCCCCAAGGGAGCACCTTCTCTTTATTATATAGACAAAGAGGATCTCCGCCAAGGAAGCTCCACCCTTGGATTACTTACTTGGATGGGTGACATGTCTGGTCTAGGTCCTATCTGGTTGGTCAAACAAGCTTTGACCGGAGGGAATCTTTTAAGGAATCTTCCTGTAGGAATCTCAGAATCACGTGAGTAAGGTATTGTTGGAAAGCTCTTGACAAGACAAAGCAAGGAGGAGGGAAGGCTAGCCTTTCCTCCATTGGAAGGGGGGTTCTTATACATTTTTGAGGCCTAATTCATCCGTTTAGGCCTCTAAAATTGCCTTCAAAGATTTCAGGCATATTTCGGTTCCTACTCTATTAGTAGAAGTCCCCTTTTGGTGATACCTTCTTCTGATCTGTTTAGTCCATCATGTATAACATCCTTCTAGATGTTACCAAACCAATTCTCACCTTTAAATCATATGTCTAGCTATTGGTTCTAAAGTTCTCAAGTCTATTTTGGTTTCTGCCTTATTAGTATAAGTACTCTTTTGGTGATACTTCTATCTTATCTATTTTGACCATCATGTATAAAATCATTCTAGATGTTACCAAACCAAATTTCACATCTAGATCATATGGCTAGCTCTTGGTATTACAGAACCCTACCTTGAGAAAGGAGCTTAGAGGTGGTTTGAGTTCTACAAGGAGCAAGAGGAAGAAGAAGGCAAAAGCTCCAGTATCAATGGGGGTGGTGGATGCCAAGCCAACACCATGGGAGGCTTGTGAATATGCCTCCAAGATTGATGTGAGAGTTACATGGTTACAACATCAAGGATGCACTTGTTGATGGAGGATCAATAGTAAATGCCATGTCAAAAAGGTTGATGAAGAAGTTGGGTATGATACCTTCAAGACCTTCAACATTTGTGGTGATCATGGCAAACAAGCAACAAGTTTGACCAATAGGGGTGATGGATAAGGTGGTAGTTTCAGTTATGGGAGTTCAAAATCTCATGACTTTCCAAGTCTTGAAGGATTTAAGCTATGACTTACTTCTTGGGAGGCCATGGTTGAGAGCAGCATGCACAACAGATAGATGGCACAAAGGGGACTTGAGGATTGGGCAATCAAACCATAGAGTCATAGTTCCTATGACTAACACCATCAACACTTCACATTCAGATACACCATCTTCTGATTATCGAGAATCAGATTCTGAAGAAGGAGCTTTAGGTGTGGACACAAGCACGGAGGAGGATGAATCTGAATCGGATTTAGATGTGTATCCCTTGTGTGCTATGGATTTTGCACCTAAGACACAAGTTTTGAAGGACCCAAATAAATCACCATTGACACTTGAGGAGGTAGAGAGAAGGTTAGCTACCCTTAAGTATGGCCCAAATGTTGCCAAGGAGGAGAAGGTGAGATTTGAGAAGATTTTCTGCAAGTTCATCCATGTGTTTGCTTTCAAATACAAAGATTTGAAGGGAGTCACCTTGGAAGAGCACAAGATAGAAGTGGAATCATATGCAAGACCAATCTGCCAAAAGCAACGTCGCATTAGCCCACCAATATCTATGGTTGTGAAGGAGGAGATTGATAAGCTCAAGGAGGCCGGATTTATCTTTGGGGTGGAGAATTTAGAATGGGTATCTCCAATTGTCATTCTGAAGAAAAAAAATGGCAAGCTTTGGGTATGTGTGGATTACAAGAAGCTCAATGTTGTCACCAAGAAGGACTACTACCCATTGCCATTCATTGATGAGATCTTGGAGGAGGTTGCAGGTCATGAGAGGTACAATTTTGGAGATGGTTATAGTGGATATAACCAAATCAAGATTGCACCAGAGCATCAACAACTCACCACATTCACCACACCTTGGGGAACTTATGCTTTCAAGGTCATGGCTTTTGGGCTTTGCAATGCTCCAACTACATTCCAATGATTCATGAACAAGGTATTTGAACCTTTCATTGTGGACAAGGAGGCTCTCAAAGCTTTTTAGGAGCTCAAGCAATCCCTTGTTGTAGCTCCAACTCTTGCTAAACCTGATTGGAGTAAGCCTTTCATCCTCTACACTGATATTTCTTATATAGCTATAGGATACATTCTTAGTCAATTAGACCAAGATAGGTATGATCATCCAATAGCTTATGCTAGTAGGCATATGGTTTCAAGAGAAAAGAACTACTCTTTCACGGAGAGAGAAGAGTTGGCAGTGATCTTTGGTCTCAAGAAGTTTAGACACTACTTGATTGGAGGGAAAGGCACCATTGTCATGGATCACAAAGCTTTGAAGTACATCTTCAACAAGCCTAATGTTGAAGGGAGACTAGCAAGGTGGATGATACTCTTGTCTGAGTATGACTACACCATTGAGGATAGGCCAAGAAAGGAACATGCAAATGCTGATTTGTTATTTAGGGCCTATGATCATGATGGAGATGAGCCAGTGGATGATTCCTTCCTAGATAAGGAGCTCATGACAATCTCAGTCACTCAAGAGGTTCCAATGGAGTACAAGGAGATTGTGGATTTGTGACAAGAGGTAACTATCCAGAAGGGATGCATGCTAGGGAGAGGAAGGCCCTTGCATCAAGATCTAGACCTTACACAATGGTTTAGGATATTCTTTTTCACCAAGGAGCAGATGGTCTACTTCAAAGAGTAGTGGGTAAGGAAGAGTCTATCCTACTTATAAAGGAGTTTCATGAAGGTTTAGTGTGTGGAGGATACTTTGCAGGAAAGGTGATTGCTTTCAAGAGTCTAGATGCAGGTTACCATTGGAGAGGGATTTTCAAGGATTATCTTGATTATTTCAAAACTTGTCATGTTTATCAAGCTTTTGCTATAAAATCTCTTTTACTCCACCACTTAGATCAATTCAACTAGGACCTTTTGAGAAGTGGGCAATTGATGTTGTAGGTCCTCTCAATAGAACCCCAAGGAACAATCAGTATATTGTAGTAGTTACTGATTATCTTACCGAGTGGGTTGAGGCTAAATCATTGAGGGACAAGAATGAAGATGAAGTTGGTAGATTTCTTTATGAGTTCATTGTCACTAGGTTTGGATGCCTTTTGGAGTTAGTTTTTGATAGAGGAGGAGAGTTTATAGGAAGCATCACTACAGCGATGCTATGACATTTATCTATCACACATAGAGTAACTACATCCTATAAGCCAAATTCTAATGGCTTGGCAGAGAGAACCAATCAGACCTTGTGCATGATGTTGGCCAAAGATGAAAAATGGAGGGGGCTAAACATCATTGGGACAAGAGGATTCATGTAATTTTGTGAGAGTATAGGACAAGCATGAAGACTTCTACTGGATATTCTCCATTTCAATTGGTATATTGTATTGAGTCTACCTTACCTATTCACTTTGATCTTTCCTACCTTCCAAAGCATTCATAGGAGATTGAAGAAAGCAGAAGGAGGTGATGTAGAGAAGTCAAGGAAGGATCAACTCATGGAATAGGAAGAGGCAAGAGAAATTGCTATGGTTCAAGTGGAGAAATCCCAAAGGAAACAAAAGAAGAGCTATGACAAGAGGCAAGGCAAGAAGAAGGTGGAGCCTTTCAAAGAAGGTGATTGGGTAATGCTGTTTGATTTTATTTGATTCAAGAGAGTGCAAAAGAAGTTTTTGCCTAAGTACTTTGGACCTTTCATAGTGGAGAAGGTGTGGGGCAATTACACCTTTGATCTCAAGGAGTTGAGAGGAAGACACTTTGATAGGATTAACCATGATAAGTTGAAGATGTAACATAAAAGGTAGAGAGACTTTCACTTTGAGGACAAAGTGAAAACTTAGTCCAAGAGTAAATGTAATCCCATTTTTGCATGTGTGTGGTATTGTGATATTTAGCTTGGTATTACAAGTACTTGAGAGGTATTATTTACATAGAGATAAAGGATGGTCCTACATTAGTCATGATTAGCTAAAGTTAGTCATAGCTAAGATAGAAGGGACCTTACTTTAGAGGAAGTGGAAAAGATGAGCACCACTATTTGGATTCTAGTGTGTTGACTTGGTATTATTCCTAAGTGTTTGGCTTTGAGGAAAGAGTTAAGGACTCTTGAGCCCGCAAGCCTTTTTGTTTTGGATTTTTTATAGTCCAAGGATAGTCCATGTGAAGGAATCCTTGACTTAGTGGTTGGGTCAAGATAAGATCACATGCTAGTGGAATATGCCCATGTGAATAAATATCCCTTTCTTCTTTTGACTTTACTTGACTTTTAGTTTAATAACTTGAGTTACTATAGTAATTAGTAACTTTGGTACATAACTATTTCATAAGTATATAAACAAGGGGTGAGGAGGTACTCATCATCCTTTTATTTGCAACTATCTCTCTCTCATTGAGTTCTCTAGTGAGCAATGTCTTGAGTCTTGGAGTGTTAGTCTTGGAGGAGTATGATGGAATTGGGGTTCCTTGCCTTCTTAGTCCATGGTGCGCTAACATAATAGCTATCAGAGGTTCATCTTGAGTGAGAGACATGCCGGCTCACAAGCCTTGTACCACCAAGAGACCAATGTGAAGATGAGCCTCTAAGGTCTATTACCTTATTACCTTTGGATACCACACTCATTGCTTGGTAATATCCAATAAAGGAAGTATGTCTATTGGAGTTTTTTGGGGAGATTAGTATTATACTAGCTATGGTATTACAAGTAGATATACAAGTACAAAAGTACTTATATGTAGAGAGAGATGAGATTGCTAAGCAAGTCTCTCTACATCATGTGACACACTTGGCATATCAGTGTCTTGAGTTATTACTGATGTCAATAATTAGGGGTTACTAGAAGATCCTACTAGTAGACATTTCCTTGATGAGGGCATAAGATTTAGAGAGATGTGGTTCTATTTGTTTGGTGATTTTTGGATGGCCATGTTAGGGACATACTCGTGCTAGCCAAGGTTAGGGTCTCCAAGATCCTTATTTTGGTATGTTTTGGGAAATAATACATATATTATGAAGTCTCTTGGTTCATTAATCCATTTCTCTAGCTTACATTTTGGAGAATGTTCCTTTGATGGGTGATTCTTACACCCGGGTGGTGACAAGTATACATTAGGTTCATTCTTAGATAGGACCCGTTGTGTTGTTGGATGCAACCAAAGTGGGATCACGAGCTCATTGTCTTTGTCTTTGGTGGATGAACCTCTTACCTAGAAAGGTTCTACAATGTGCTTATGATAGGATTTAGAGACTAGACCACCTTATTGTTAATGGCAATTTGGATGTTTGGTGCGAGTCTTAGATGGTGGTAGTGGTTGATATGTAACCTATGGCAATGGTGAACCTTGCTGGACAGCCCATAGCTGCTTTACCCACACTTATAAGTTTCTTAGGCTCCCATGCTTTTGAGAGGGAGGTCTTGGACTTGTGACTCATAGTTATAGTAGTTGGTGGAGCCCAACATTGATGAGAGGGAGTAGATGATGGGTTTTTGCATCAACATTATCACTATCATAGCAATGTCAAAGGCATCCAAGCATTAGATGCTAGGTAAACCTATGGAATTGAACTATTTGACTTGGATTGTGAGCCTTGGCTTGGTAGAGTAGGATGTGCTTGATAGTCATCACCACTCAAACACTTGTGAGATCTATGCTTATCAAGATGATTCAGGTACATGCTAGGGGTAATGGACCAAGTGGGCAAGGTATTCATGGGACATAGCCAGTAGCTGATAGTGAGAGTGGTCTACTTGGGGTCTATCTAAGTAAACATGGTCTACTTGGGATGCAATTAGAGGATGTATGGAGCTTGCAGCCATAACAAAAGGAGTTTTCCACACTAAGGTTATGAACTCTAATGGTTGGAGGCATGACATTATTTCTCTCAATGCCCAATGTAGCAGCCAGTCAATATGTCTTCCAACCCTACATCAGTTACAAAAGATACTTGGGAACCAAATATTAGACCCAAGCCTACAAGAGAGGAAAGATGGAGAGTTTGGAGGTTCTTGAGAAGCTACATGAGTTGTTTTGCCTTCAATATGAAGGGTTTAGGTGCTCTAAAAGGACATGATATTTGGATTGAGCTTACTAGTGATACACTAGTTTTTTGTCATCCCTATAGATATAATGATATGTAGAGAGTATTGATTCAAAGCTAGAGTAGAGTTCTTTTTGAGGTTGGTTTGGTAGAGATTTCACATGGAGAGTATGCTTCAACTATAGTGATGATAGCCAAGAAGGATTTTTATGGCAACTACATAGATAGACAAATGTGTGGAGATTCCTATCAACCGGTAGACTAGGGCTGATTGATATGCCATGCCTACATAGGAGGAGATCTTTGATATGATTGGGCATACAAAGATCTTCAATAATTTAGAACTTCAAGTAGGATATCATAAATTGCCAATCAAGGAGGAGGATTAGTCCAAGATAACATTTTAGGGTATTTATCCTCATTGGTATAGATGTATTATTTCAGTGGAGGTTCTTACTTTTTGGGTTAAAGAATGCTCTTTCTAAGTTCCAAAGGGGCATGGATAGGATCCTAGTAAGATTGGATTTTGCATGGTGTTATATTGACATCATTGGTCTATAGCACTACTATGGAAGAGCATGAGAGACATTTGTTGGAGGTGTTTGAGAGATTGAGATCTCATAGACTGAAATTATATCATGGGAAGTGTAGATTCTTCCACAAGTAGGTTGAGTATTTAGATCACACTACCTATCTTGGAGGACTTGGTGTTTAGCTTACCAAGGTGGAGGCTATTGCACATATTCTTTGGCCTACAGATGTGAGTAGAGTGCGAGCATTCCTTGGGTTGGTGAACTTCTACTGCTGCTATGCTAAAGGATGTAGTGCTATTGCCAAGGCCTTGGTAAAGCTGACAAGCTTACATAAGAATAGTGTTGGGAAGATGAGAAAGAGAGAGCTTTTATAGAACTCAAGGACAAGTTGATATTTGCCCCGATTCTTAAGAGATTGATTAGAGGACTACCATTCCAAGTTCACATTGATTGGAGTATGTTAGGGCTTGGAGCAATGCCCACCCAACATGATGATGAGGGAAAGGAGTTTGTGGTGACCTATGCTAGTTTCTAATGATTTAGTGGAGGTGAAGTATAGTTCATATGAGAGAAAGTTCTTGGCAATAATATGAGCAATAGTACATTTCCAATGTTACCTATTTGGTAACTCCTTCATTCTTTTCATTAATCACCAACCAATGAAGTAGTTGATGGAGACTAACAAGCTTTCAAGGAAGCTTGCATGATGAGCATCAATTTTACAAGAGTATGATTTCACAATTATTCATAGACCTCGAGTGGTGAACTATGATGTAGATGGGTTGAGTAGAAACCCATGTCCTAGCCAACAAGATCAAATTGGAGCACAATTACATGGTGAGACATATGAGAAGATGGTGCTAGGTTGGCATGCATCTACCTTTTTAAGTATATTTTTTGAGGCTTTGGTGGTATCTTTATCAATGCATACAAGAGGAGTTATTGAGATCACAAATCTAAAAGATAGAGATATAAGTATAGTTCAACAAGACATTCATGATGATGTCTTAGTGATGGATTATACCCACATTGGTGTTGTATGTGGCACAATTGGTGCCAAGGAAAGAGACCATGTTCATCAATGAGCCAAGCAATTTAGATTGGAAGGCAAGCACCTTTTTTGTGTATAAGAGGATGGTAGGGTGCAATTAGTACCATGTCCATAGTTGGTCCATCATGCTCATGAGGAGCTAGGACATTTTAGAGTAAGCATATATATATATATATATATAGCTTACTCTAGAGTCATTATTGGTGGCATGGTATGCATACCAATGTATAATAGTTTGTTGCTAGATGTGTGGTTTGTGATTGAGTTAGAGCATCATTTAATGCTTTATGCCATAATTACACCCATTACCTATCATTGGATTGGGTTACCATTGGATTTTGGACTTTTTTGGATCTTTACCATTGATTGTGAGACATCATCAATATGTTTTGGTTATGGTGGAGCACTTCTTTAAGTGGATTGAGTTGGTGGTACTTCTTGACACATCTAGTGAAGGGATGGTTTACTTGTTCTTGGATTAGATTCTTAGTCATTTTGGTGCACCAACTAAGGTTTTGACTGTTCAAGGTACAAAGTTCTTGGGGTAGTTTCTGTCACGCCATTTGTAATTCCGCATCTAGCTGCTCGGACACTATAGTTCCAATGATAGTAGTTAGAGTTATTTCAGTAGTTTCTCAGAGACTACTTTCCAAGTCAGATTTGGTGTTTGGGGTACTGACTTCACGGTGGGGCCCACCGTCACTTTGCACTGTCGAGTGTGCCGTCAGCGGAACCGTTAGGGTTTCAGTGCTAGCTCAAGTCCAAGGAGGTATAGTTTCGAAGTGAGCTCCAGAGAGCTCACTTCTCTGATGTTGAGCCTTTGAGTTCCTGGCTATGGTGGACAGAGGCCGGCGAGCGTCACCTGGATTCTCTATGCTTGAGTTGGTGTGGCTTGACTGTAATCAGTGCCCAGTTGTTGGCAATTTATAGAGTAACAGATCAAGTACTGATCTGAGTTGAGTTGAGTTGAGAGTGTTAAGCAATCTGATTACATCAAAGAAGTGAAGTCAAGGGGAAATCAGGTGCAGGAACGTTGAGTGTTGGTGGTATCTCCAAGCTCGGTAGATCATGGTAGCTCGAATCGAGTTCTGTGTTTCCCTAGTGTGCAGAAGCTCGTTCAAGTGATTCGGATTTGGCAATTAGGCGGACGGTGTGCGGAAGCACTGGCCAAATTTTGAGCAAAGAAGGAGCAATTTTTGAGCAGTGTTGTGATTTTGAGCTCAGGAGGTGAAGGCAGGACCAATTTTCTGCGAGTTGGGCTCAGAAAGTGAAATTGAAGGTGGAGTTGGGAAGCTCTTCTCATGAAATTGTGATTTGGAAAAACCCATTTTGTCAATTTGGCACGAGTGGAAAGTTAGCGGGGATTTGGCGGATAGTCATCTTTAGGGTTTATGTCAGATTTTACATCAGATTTTGGGCCAGATTTGGAGGAGTTTTGCTAGTTTGGAGGACTTTCGCAGATTTGGAGAAGTTTTGCTAATTTTGGAGGACGTTTCGAAGTGGCAACAAGAAAGGCCTCATTTGGCTGAATTTTGGCATTTCAAGGCATAGGGCTGTGGGCTATGAGAGGCTACGAAGGCCTAGAAGGGCCAGCAAGCCAGCTTGCTAGCATAAGGCTAGCTACTTTAGAGTAGATCTTGGTCATTGGTTGGCAAAATCTGCCTTTCTTGCTAGATTGTGCGCAACAGGGTTTGACCCCTAGATCTCTTGTTCCTAGACTGGTGCCCTAGCCAACTGGTCCACCCTCACTTGTTGTCCTAGTGACTGTGCCACTGTTATCTATACACATGTAGCTTTGGCTAGGAGAGGCAATTTGATCCCATTCTTGGTGATCCTGGTAGCTTAGGACTTAGATACGAACTGCTCTTATATCAAATGCCAAATGGTGGCAGAGTCAGTCTCGTGTTGTGTTATGAGATGGAGGGTTTTCGTTTAGATTTCTTGTGATTGGATCCCTTCCATTCTCTACTTCTTGTTTGTGCACCATGTTTGTATGAGGTGCCCTGACTTTTGAGCATTGGTGCTCTGGTGTGCTCTCGGTGGTGAGGCTGGAGTGATGACCAATTATACTACCTTTGTTTCTCTCCGGTGAGGCAAGAAGTGATGACCTGCAGACCGTGAGAGTGCGTGTTATGATGGCAGGTTATAAGTTGCCTTTCCCCTAGTGTAGTTATCTCAGTTAGAGTTACATTAGTGGGTGGTGTCTAGTTGGTGTTGGCACGTGGTGGTGTTGGCACTTGGTGGTACACTTGCGGTTGCGACTTGCGGTTGCAGTTGGTGGTGTGGGTTTGCTGTTGCAGATTACGTGGTCACAACGGAGTTCTTTGGAGATTCTAGAGGAGTTAGCCCTGCAGTACGCAATGGGTTTACTTGGAGTGGTGCTCGGTATCAGCTTGTATCTCAAGTCCCAGTGAGGGAGGAGATTGACTTTGAGTTGGAGTTTGATACATGAGCTGATTCAGTTGAGAGTGCACTTGGTGTGTCCGCACCGTTGTTGTGGGACATGGATGAGATTTATGGGGCCTCCAAAGGCCCTAGGTGTTACTCTGGTACAGTGGGTACCATTGAGTTGGATGACTTCATCCAGGAGTTCGATAGTTGGTGTGATCTGCAGCAGATGCGGAACCCGACTTTGTTCACACCCTTCATGGCATGGAAGGGGTTGTTCCAGCATCTGGAGGGTCCGCCAATGGATGACTACCATGAGTTCAAGAGAGCTCATTTGGAGGAGATTCAGTTATGGAGACAGTATTGGTCTCCACACTATGTTTTTATCACTTTAGGCTCAGTGGCCAGGAGTAGATAAGCTGTACCCACGAGTTCTAGCTCGAGTAGCGTTGGTGGAGCTAGTGGAGGTGCACTAGCTGGAGATAGTGCTACTACGAGTGGAGGTACCGCTGTAGGAGGTGGTGTGGTACTGGGGTTTAACCCCATGGTTGAGTTCTTCCTATGTTTGAGGTAGAACTACCAGGGAGTGCGGACTGACAAGCTGAGGAGCTTGTAGGAGTTCCAACGAAAGGCTGGAGATAGCCTACACGAGGCATACACTCGCATGAGGCGGCTGATCAGTTTCACTCAAGGAGTTACTGAGGCCCAAGCAGTCCAGTTTTGGTATGGATACTGGACAAGGAGTTGCAACATAGAGTTTGTGATGCTACGTTGTTGTAGGCTACTTCGCCCACTTTGGCAGTAGTCTTTGGTTTGGCTAAGCATATTGAGCTCAATATGGTGGAGGAGAGAGTGGTGACATCTGGATTTGGTAGAGAGACCTCATCCACGATTGTGACTTCTTCTAGAGTGCAGTAGAGTGCACCACGCCCAGTTGGTTTCCAAGGACAGGGTGGACAGCCCAAATCCTATGGAGCGAGTGGAGGGCCTAGTGGAGTTAGACCCTTACCCTCATTTTTGGGTCAGCAGCAACCAGTGAGTGGTGGTGTTGCTTGTTGGACTTGTGGTGGACTTCACCATAGGAGAGAGTGTACTCAGGGCAACGGACCTGATACCTCTGATACATCACAGCCAGCACAAAGGCAGTGTGAGCATTGCCATAGATTTGGTCACACTAGTGACCGATGTTTTGACCTACACCCGGAGTTACGGAGTGGTAGGGCTACTATGGTAGGTAGTAGAGGAGCTCTAGTTCATGGAGGACGAGGTGGTAGAGGTGGTGGTAGAGGATCTACACCTAGTAGGGGTGCAATACCTGCCCTTACTTCTAACATAGCTATGGCTACTTGGATTGAGCAGTTGGAGCAGAGATTGGCTAGTATGGCTATTGCTCAGAGGAGATCAGATTCGGGTGCTGAGGCTTCCACCTCATATGTTGGTGATAGAGATGCTTTGGACTTCATGTGCGGAGCAGCACAGGTGGATGCATCTGCAGCAGTGACTAGGAGTGTAGTATGTGCTCTAGAGCCTAGAGGAGCATCAGTGGAGTTGGACCCACAAAGAGGAGAGGTTGGGAGACAGGTCAGACTTCCCCAGTCTTTCACGCTATCTGAGGCATTACAGATGACATCCATGGTTCCTAGATGTCCCAGTGCAGGTGTGGTAGGTGTTGATGGAGTACAGGATGGACTACCTGCTAGTCAACCACCTGCTACTACACAGACTGAGTCTAGCATGATGTTGGAGGCGGCTCAGCTGATTATGCGGCATCCTTTGTTTTCAGCCAGTGACATGTTTACATTGGGAGTTGACCCAGCCCCAGTGTTCCGGTTGGCTGCCACGTTGTGTGAGAGTAGGGATGGTGCAGTTCCTACTACTAGAGAAGAGGTGGTTGGTAGTGGAGCTGACTTGGTTGAGGAGCATGGGATCCGTTCAGCAACCAGTGGTTTATGGCAGGCAGCAACGGCTAGACTGGAGGAGTTGCCAGCTAGACCGGCCTTTGAGAGAGTGCGGTTTACACCTGGTGTTGTCCTATTGGATAACCAGAGGGGGATTTTTTGTTTGGTGGGACCTTCAGGGAAGGTCTATACACCACAGAGAGCCTTGTTAGACTCGGGTGCGTAGCCCCTTATGTTGGGGAAGTCTGCAGTTGTCGGTCTGGAGTTACGGAAGACCAATGTGGAGAGGTGTCCATTTCAGATCCAGACATCTCTAGGTGGTGGTTTGACACAGTACATCACACGTGGAGAGCTTGTTGTCGAGGTTCAGCCTGGTCATCCGACTGATAGCTCGGTGGTGAGAGCTCAGGCTATCGCGACCATAGTTGAGTCATATGATGTGCTAGTTGGGGGAGCAGTGTTATACCCTATGGGTTTCAGCATTGACTATTGGGAGGAGACAGCCTCTTATAGACCTGGTTGGCAGTCTGGTGAGGGACGGGTATGTTGCCTACCAGTACGCTTCAATAGTGGCAGTCTTGGCTCACTACAGTCCGAGACCATGGCAGCATCAGTTTTAGCTTTCAGCGGTGCAGTTACTTGGCCTGGTGACTTGTTGGAGGGGAACGCCCATGCAGAAGATACTCCAGTACCAGAGGAGATCACTCGGCTTTGGAGTACAAGTGGGATTGTTCCATCCACCTTGGATGTTCCATTGTGGAGTTCAGAGAAGGCATTGCAGCAGCATGCAGATCAGTTGGTGCAGCAGGCTTGGAGTGGAGCCTTCGTACCATCAGGAGATGAGTGTGAGGATGAGCCTCTAGAGGCGATTGCTTTGACACCTCTGGATACCACACTCATTGCTTGGCAGTATCTAGTAGAGGGGATATGCCTATTGGAGTTGTTTGGTGGGATCAGCACCGGACTAGCTACGGTGTTACAGGCAAGTATATGAGTACAGAGGTACTTGTATGTAGAGAGAGATGAGACTGCTAGGTGAGTCTCTCTACATCATGTGGCACACTTGGCCTATCGGTATCTGGAGTTATTATCGATGTCAGCAGTAAGAGGTTACCAGAAGGCCTTACCAAGAGACATTTCCTTACTAGGGGTGCATGACCTAGAGAGACATGGGCCTATTCACTTGGTGATTTTTGGATGGCCATGTCAGGGACATACACATGCGGGCCGTGGTTTGGGTCTTCAGGATCCTTGTTCTGGTGTGTTTTGGGAGATGTTACGGATACTACAACATCTCTAGGTTCATCAGTCTGTTTCTCCAGCTTACCTTTTGGAGAAAGTTCCATTGATGGGTGATTCTTGCACTAGAGTGGTGGCGAGTACACATCAGGTCCATTCATGGATGGGACCTGCTGTATTGTTAGATGCAGCCAGAGTGGGATCACGGGCTCATCGTCTTTGTCTTTGGTGGACGAACCTCTTACCCAGAGAGGTTCTACATCATAGTTATGATGGGATTTAGCGACTAGACCACATTCTTGTTGATGATGTCTTGGATGCTGGATGTCAGTCTTAGACAGTGGTAGTGGCTGATAGGTCACCTATGGCAGTGGTGAACCTAGTTGGACAGCCTAGAGCTGCATTTCCCACACTCATGAGTTTCCCAGGCTCTCAGGCTTTTTGAGAGGGAGGACTTGGACTTGTTTGGGACTCACAATTACAGCAATTGGTGGAGCCCAATGCTGATGAGAGAGAGCGGGCGATGGGTTTTCGCACCAGTATTACCGCTGTTCCAGCAGTGTCAGAGGCATCTAGGCGTCAGGTGTTAGGTCAGGCTATGGACCTGAACTGTTTGACCTGGATTGTGAGCCTTGGCTTGGCAGAGCAGCGTAGGATGTGCTTGATATGCATCACCACTCGGACACTTGTGAGCCCTATGCCTATCGAGACGATTCAGGCACATGTTGGGGGTGATGGACCGAGTGGACAGGGTATTCTTGGGACACATCCAGTAGCTACTAGGGAGAGTGGTCTACTTGGAGTCCATCCAGGTGAGCGTGAGCTACTTGGATTACACCCTTGGTCCACATGGGATGCAGCCAAAGGACGTGTGGAGCTTGCAACCAGAGTGGAGGGAGTTTTTCACATTGAGGTTGGGACCTCTAGTGGTCCGGAGCATGACACTATTGCTCCCAAGGGCCCAATGTAGCAGTCAGTCAATATGTCTTCCACTCCTACTACAGTTACAGAGAATACTTGGGAGCCAAATCTTGGACCCAAGCTTACTGGAGAGGAAAGACGGAGGGTTTGGAGGTTCTTGAGGAGTTACACGAGTTGTTTTCCCTTCAGTATGAAGGATTTGGGTGCTCTAAAGGGACCTGGTATACGGATTGGGCTAACTAGCGACACACTAGTTTTATGACGTCGTTATTGATATAGTGATATGGAGAGGACATTGATTCAGAGCCGTAGTAGTGACCTTTTTGAGGCTGGTTTGGTGGAGATTTCACATGGAGAGTATGCATCAGCAACAATGATGCCAACCAAGAAGGATATGCATGGCAACTATACAAATAGGCGGATGTGTGGAGATTACCGTCCTATCAACCGACAGACCAGGTCTGATCGGTATACCATGCCTACACCGGAGGAGATTTTTGATGCAATTGGGCATGCAAAGGTCTTCAGTACTTTGGATCTTTGAGCGGGATATCATCAGTTGCTGATTAGGGAGGAGGATAAGTCCAAGACAACATTTTGGGCTATTGATCCTCACGGTAAGGATGTGTTATATCAGTGGAGGTTCTTACCATTTGGGTTGAAGAACGCTCCTGTTGAGTTCCAGAGGGTCATGGATAGGATCCTAGCTGGATTGGATTTTGCTCGGTGCTATATTGATGACATTTTGGTTTATAGCACTACTGTGGAGGAGCATGAGAGACAGTTGTTGGAGGTGTTTGAGAGGTTGAGATCTCATGGACTCAAATTACATCCTGGGAAGTGTAGGTTCTTCCACGAGCAGGTTGAGTATTTGGGTCACACTATCTACCCCGGAGGACTTGGTGTCCAGCAAACCAAGGTGGAGGCTATTGCACGTATTCCTCGGCCTACGGATGTGAGCAGAGTGTGAGCATTCCTAGGGTTGGCAAACTTCTATCGCCGCTATGTTAGAGGATTTAGTGCCATTGCCAAGGCCTTGCCAAAGCTGACCAAGCTTACACAGGAGTGGTGTTGGGGAGATGAGCAGGAGAGAGCTTTTGTAGAGCTCAAGGAGAGGTTGACATCTGCTCCTATTTTGAGGAGACCAATCAGGAGACAACCATTTTAGGTTCACACTGATTGGCGTATGTTGGGGCTTGGAGCGGTGCTCACCCAGCATGATGATGAGGGGAAGGAGTTTGTGGTGGCCTATGCTAGTCGCTCCAACAATTCAGCGGAGGCAAAGTATAGTTCATATGAGGGAGAGTGCTTGGCAGCAGTTTGGGCAGTAGCACATTTCCGATGTTACCTATTTGGTAACCCCTTCACTCTCATCACTGATCATCAGCCGCTGAAGTGGTTGATGGAGTCCGACAAGCTTTCAGGGAAGCTTGCACGATGGGTTCTAATTTTACAGGAGTATGATTTCACGGTTGTTCATAGACCTGGAGTGGTGAACCATGATGCAGATGGGTTGAGTAGAAACCCATGTCCCAGCCAGCAGGATCAGACCGGAGCACGTTGGCATGGTGAGACAGATGAGGAGATGGTGCCAGGTTGGCATGTATCTGCCTTTCTATGTATATTTTTTGAGGCTTTGGTGGTATCTCTCTCAACGCATATAGGAGGAGTTATTGAGGTCACAGATCCAAAGAGTGAAGATATCGGTACAGTTCAGTGAGACATTCATGATGATGTCTTAGTGATGGACTATCTTTGCACTGGTGTTGTGGGTGGCACAGTTGGGGCCAAGGAGAGAGACCGTGTTCTTCAGCAAGCCAAACGGTTCAGATTGGAGGGTAGACACCTTTTGTGTGTATGGGAGGATGTTAGAGTGCAAGTAGTACCACTTCCAGCACAGAGACCACAGTTGGTTCGTCATGCTCATGAGGAGCTAGGACATTTTGGAGTAAAGCGTACGTATATCTTACTCCAAAGTCATTATTGGTGGCACGGTATGCAGACCAAGGTACAGCAATTTGTTGCCAGATGTATGGTTTCTGACCGAGTTAGAGCATTATTCAATGCTCCTACGCCACAATTACACCCATTACCTATCATGGGATTGGGTTACCGTTGGAGTTTGGACTTTGCTGGACCTTTACCGCTGACTGTGAGACATCATCGGTACATTTTGGTGATGGTGGAGCACTTCTCCAAGTGGATTGAGTTGGTGGCACTTCCTGACAAGTCTAGTGAAGGGACAACTTACTCGTTCTTGGATGGAGTTCTTAGTCAGTTTGGTGCACCAGCTGGAGGTTTTGACTGATCAGGGTACAGAGTTCTTGGGAGAGTTTCAGGTCTTGTGTGACAAGGCTTTGATTGATCATCGTACTACATCCCAAGATCACCTTGAGGCAGATGGCTTAGTAGAGAGAGTGGTTCACACGGTGAAGAGAGGATTGCAAAAGTATAGTTTGCAGAGAGGCCACTTGGGAGATTGGGATCTCCAATTACCTTGGTTGGCCATGGGCTATCAGTTCAGCCGGCAAGCCTCCTTAGCATCCTTCTCTCCATACTTTCTACTCTATGGACGAGATCCAGATTTACCTACAGCCATTCGTCAAGATGCTACTGTAGTTTTGGACTTGGATGACCCCGATGTATGGATGAGTGCATGTTCTCAACGGGTAGAGATCTTCCGGAGAGTGATGCCGATGGCCTTTGAGAACTTGGCAATTGCTCAGCATAGAGATACTTTACGCTATGCTACCATTCGAGGAGGAGGTTATAGACCCTCGATCCATCTATTTCATCCAGGCAATTATGTATATCTACAGCAGACAACACCAACGACACTTGATGTTTCTACAGGCCGCACTATCTTGAGAGTGCGCGAGGTTTTGCCATCTAGAGTCCTTGTGTTAGAAGGACATGATGGTGTTGTTTGGAAGGATCATGTGCGCAATTGTGCGCCATGCCACCTCCCAAACATTGATGGTACTATGGACCCAAGCTTGGCACTTGTACGTGCAGGCTTGAGGTGTATGTTATGTGGCTCTTCTGGTGGAGTTGCTACTATGTTAGTGTGTGATAGCTGTTCGAGAGGATGGCATATGGCATGTATGACTCCTCCCCTCACGGTGGTTCCTCAGGGATAGTGGTTATGTCCTAGATGTACTTGACCTATAGCTACTTCATTCTTTATATGGTATAGACTGCAGACAGGCAACTAACGATGGGGCTCCATAGCACCCGGCCTCCTGATCTTTGCCCATTAGAGGGTATACCATATACTTAGAGTAGATGGCTATCTGGAGTTAGAGGGACCTAACCGCCAGCTAGGGGGGCAATTGTGGCACTTTAGAGTCTATGTATGACTTATATGTGAGTTGTGCTTCTATAGTGTATGACGTTGACAACGATGTATGTTGTGTAGCGATGTATATACGCACGACAACTGTCACGCCATTTGTAGTTCCGCATCTAGTTGCTCGGACACTGGAGTTCTAGTGATAGTAGTTAGAGTTATTTCAGCAGTTTCTCAGGGACTACTTTCAGACAGTCAGATTTGGTGTTTGGGGTAATGACTTCACGGTGGGGCCCACCGTCACTTTGCACCATTCACACCGTCAAGTGTGCCGTCAGCAGGACCGTTAGGGCTAGCTCAAGTCCAGGGGGTATAGTTTCGAAGTGAGCTCCAGAGAGCTCACTTCTCTGATGTTGAGCCTTTGAGTTCCTGGCTATGGTGGACAGAGGCCGGTGAACGTCACCTGGATTCTCTATGCTTGAGTGGGTGTGGCTTGACTGTAATCAGTGCCCAGTTGTTGGCAGTTTATTGAGTGACAAATCAAGTATTGATCTGAGTTGAGTTGAGTTGAGAGTGTTAAGCAATCTGATTATTGTGGCACTTTAGAGTCTATGTATGACTTATGTCTGAGTTGTGCTTCTATAGTGTATGATGTTGACAGCGATGTATGTTGTGTAGCGATGTATATATGCACAACATTTCAAGTCTTGTGTGACAAGGCCTTGATTGATCATCATATACCTCCTAAGATCACCCTAAGGCAGATGGCTTAGCAGAGAGAGTGGTTTAGATGGTTAAGAAAGGATTGGATAAGTATGGTTTGCAAAGAGTCCACATGGGAGATTGGTATCTCTAATTACCTTGTTTGGTCATTGACTATTGGTTCAACCGGCAAGCCTTCTTAACATCCTTCTCTCCTTACTTTCTACTATATGGATGAGATTTAATTTACCTGTAGCATTCATCAAGATGCTACTATAGTTTTGAACTTGGATGATCTAAACATATGGGTGAGTATATATTCTCAATGGGCAAAGATCTTTCAAAGAGTCATGCCAATGGCCTTTGCTTGGCATCAATCTTTGAACTTGGCAAGAGAACGTAACAATTGCTCAACATAAGGATATCTTACGTTGTGCTACCATTCAAGAGCAGGTTTTAGACCGTCAATTCATCAATTTCATCCAGGTGACTATGTATATCTACAACAAACAACACTAACAACACTTGATGTTATTATAGGCCACACTATCTTGAGAGTGCACAAGTAATTTCCTTTTGGAATCCTTGTGTTGGAAGGATGTTTGGAAGGATCAAGTGTGCAATTGTGCACCATACCACCTCCTTAACATTGATTGCACTATGGATCCAAGCTTGGCACTTGTACATGTAATTTTTGTGGTGTATGTTATGCGGCTCTTCTAGTGGAGCTACTACTATGTTGGTGTGTGATAGTTGTTTGAGAAGATGGTATAAGGCATGTTTGACTCCTCCCCTCATGGTGGTTTCTCAAGGATAGTCATTATGTCCTAGATGTACTTGACCTACATCTATTTCACCCTTTATGTGGTATAGATTATAAATATGCAACTAACAATGGGGCTAGATAGCACTCAATATCTTGATCTTTGCCCACCATAGGGTATATCATATACTTGGAATATATAGCTATTTAGAGTTAGAGGGACCTAACCACTAGTTAGGGAGGAGACTGTGGTACTTTAGAGTTCATGTATGATTTATGTGTGAGTTGTGCTTCTATAGTGTATGATATTGACAAAAATGTATGTTGTGTAGGTTGTTTTAGGTTGTTTAAACATTGGTGTGGTAGTGTTGGTAGTCATAGGTATTTGGTAGTTACTCATAGACTACTTGTTTGTGGTCCAATTTTATGTTAGGGCTATTGATCACATAATGGGACCCACTATCACTTGTATCATTTGCACCATTGGCAACACGGTTAGGATTGGAGAACTAGGTTGAGTAGAGGGGTATATCTTTGAAGTGCAGCTCAAGAGAGCTCATTTCTCTAATGTTGAGCTTTTGAGTACCTAACTATGGTAGATAGAGACTAATGAGCATCACCTAGAGCCTCAAAGCTAGAGAGGGTGTGACTTGATTTTAATCAGTGCCTGATTGTTGGTAAAGTGTCGAGTGAAGGATTGAGTATAGATCTAATTTGAGTGTGATTCAAGAAGAAGAAAGAATTTATTATTATGGCACTTTAGAATTCATGTATGACTTATGTGTGAGTTGTGCTTCTATAGTGTATAATATTGACAATGATGTTTGTTTTTGTAGTGATGTATATATGCTAACAACACTATTTTAGAAGTCTTTTCTAATGAAAATTTGGGAGAAGACTTGGACAATTAGTTAGGTATGTGTTTACCTTAGATAGTACAACAATTAGTTGGATGTCTTTAGTTGTCTTTAATTGTTTACAAACGAATGGTTCTCTTTCTACTACAAAAATTGAGTACATGGCCATCTCAAAGGCTAGCATGGAGATGATTTGGTTGCAAAGATTCATGGTAGAGATAGGCAAGAAACAAGATGACAATATAATCCATAGTGATAGCCTGTGAGCCGGCCTATCTCTCACTCAAGATGAACCTCTAATGGCTATTATAGTAGCGCACCATGGACTAAGAAAGCAAAGAACCCCAACTCTATCATACTCCTCTAAGGCTAACATTCCAATATTCAAGACATTGCTCACTAGAGAACTCAATGAGAGAGAGATAGTTGCAAAGGAAAGGATGATGAGTACTTCCTCACCCCTGGTTTATATACTTGTGAAATAGTTACGCACCAAAGTAACTAATTACTGGAGTAACTCAAGTTACTAGACTAAAAGTCAAGTAAAGTCAAAAAGTATAAAGGAATATCTATCCAACTGGGCATATTCCTCTAAGCATGTGATCTTATCTTGACCTAACCACTAAGTCAAGGATTCCTTCACATGGGCTATCCTTGGACTATAGAAAAATCCAAAACAAAAAGGCTTGAGGGCCCAAGAGTTCTCAACTCTTTCCTCAAAGCCAAACACCTAAGAATAATATCAAGTCAGCACACTAGAATCCAAAATAGTGGTGCTCATCTTTTCTATGTCCTCTAAAGTAAGGTCCTCTCTATCTTAGATATGGCTAATGTAGAACCATCCTTTATCTCTAAATAATATCTCTCAAGTACTTGTAATTCCAAGATAAATATCACAATAACACACACATGCACAAATGGGTGTTACATTTACCCCCGGACTAAGTTTTCACTTTGTCCTCAAAGTGAAGGTCTCTCTACCTTCTATGATACATCTTCAATTTATCATGGTAAATCTTATCAAAGTGTCTTCCTCCCAACTCCTTGAGATCATAGGTATAATTACCTCACACCTTCTCCACTATGAAAGGTTCAAAGTACTTAGGCCAAAACCTCTTTTTGCACTCTCTTGAATTGAATAGAATCAAACAACATTACCCAATTGCCTTCTTTGAAAGGCTCCACCTTCTTCTTGCCTTGCCTCTTGTCAAATCTCTCCTTTTGTTTCCTTTGGGCTTTCTCCACTTGAACCATAGCAATTGCTCTTGCCTCTTCCAACTCCATGAGTTGTTCCTTCCTTGACTTCTTTGTATCATCTCCTTGTACTTTCTTCAATCTCCTACAAATGCTTTGGAAGGTAGGAAAGATCAAAGTGAATAGGTAGGGTAGAATCAATACCATATACTAATTTAAATGGAGAATATTTGGTGGAAGTCTTCATGGTTCTTATATTCCCACAAAACCGCATGAATCCTCTTGTCCCAATGATGTTTAGCCCCCTCTATTTCTACATCTTTGGCCAACATCCTGCGCAAGGTCTGATTGGTTCTCTTTGCCAAGCCATTGGAATTTGGCTTATAGGATGTAGTTACTCTATGTGTGATAGAGAAATGTCATAGCATGGTTGTAGTGATACTTCCTGTAAAATCTCCTCCTCTATCAGAAACCAACTCCAAAGGGCATCCAAACCTAGTGATAATGCGTTCATAAAGAAATCTATCAACTTCATCTTCATTCTTGTCCTTCAAAAGTCTAGCCTCAACCCACTTGGTAAGGTAATTAGTAACTACCACAATGTACCAATTTTTTCTCAGGGTTCTATTGAGAGGACCTACAACATCAATTCCCCACTTCTCAAAAGGTTCTAGCAATGGAATTGATCTAAGTGGTAGAGTGGATGTAGACTTTCTAGCAAAAGCTTGACAAACATGACAAGTTTTGCAATAATCAAGACAATCCTTGAAAATCCCTCTCCAATAGTAACCTACATCCAGAATCTTGAAAGCAGTCACCTTTCTTGCAAAGTGTCCTCCACACACTAAACCTTCATGAAACTTCTTGATGAGTAGTATAGACTCTTTCCTTACCCACTGCTATTTGAAGTAGACCATATGCTCCTTGGTGAAAAAAAATATCCTAAACCATTGTGTAAGGTCTAGATCTTTGCTGCAAGGGCCTTCTTCTCCCTAGCATGCATCCCTTATGGATTGTGGATTTTGTGACAAGAGGTAACTACCTCTTGTCACAAAATCCACAATCTCCTTGTACTCCATTGGAACCTCTTGAGTGATTGAGAATGTCATGAGCTCCTCATCTAGGAAGGAATCATCCATTGGTTCATCTCTATCATGATCATAGGTCCTAGATAACAAATTTTCATTTGCATGTTTCCTCCTTGGCCTATCTTCAATGGTGTTGTCATACTCACACAAGAGTATCATCCACCTTGCTAGTCTTCCTTCCACATTAGGCTTGTTGAAGATGTACTACAAAGCCTTGTGATCTGTGACAATGGTGGCTTTCCCTGCAATCAAGTAGTGTATAAACTTCTTAAGACCAAAGATCACTGCCAACCCTTCTCTCTCTATGGTACAGTATTTCTTCTCTGCTGAAACCATTTTCCTACTAGCATAAGCTATTGGATGATCATGCCCATCTTGGTCTAATTGACTAAGAGTGCATCCTATAGCTACATTAGAAGCATCAATATAGAGGATGAAAGGTTTACTCCAATCAGGTTTAACAAGAATTGGAGCTACAACAAGGGATTGCTTGAGCTCCTTAAAAGCTTTGAGAGCCTCCTTGTCTTCTAAAATTGCCATGTAATCTAAACCTTTCTTCATGTAGATGGTCAATGCATAAACCTTGTTAGAAAATGAGAAGATGAACCTCCTATAGTACCCAACCATCCCCAAGAATTGGTGTAACTTTGTCAAGCTTGAAGGGAATGGAAGGTCTGAGATTTTCCTCACCTTCTTAGGATCAATTGCTATTCCATCTTTGGAGATGATGTGCCTAAAAAGTAGACCTTTTTCATATCCAAAAATGCACTTCTTTGGGTTGAGTGATGCACTTGCCTCATCCAAGCGTTGCAAGACCTTGATTAGGTGCTCAAAGTGCTTTTCCTTGCTCCCATAGACACAAAAGTCATCAATGAAGTCTCTCACAAATTTCCCAATGAAAGGTTCAAATACCTTGTTCATGAATTGTTGGAATGTGGCTGGAGCATTGCAAAGCTTAAAAGGCATGACCTTGAAAGCATAAGTTCCCCAAGATGTGGTGAATGTGGTGAGTTGTTGATGCTCTAGTGCAATCTTGATTTGGTTATATCCACTATAATCATCTCCAAAACTATACCCCTCATGACCTATAACCTCCTCCAAGATCTCATCAATGAATGGTAATGTGTAGTAGTCCTTTTTGGTAACAACATTGAACTTCTTGTAATCCACACATACTCAAAGCTTGCCATTGTTTTTCTTCACAATCACAATTGGAGATACCCATTCTGAATTCTCCACCTCAAAGATAAATCTAGCCTCCTTGAGCTGATCAATCTCCTCCTTCACAACCAAAGATATTGGTGGGCTACTGCAATGTTGCTTTTGGTAGATTGGTCTTACATGTGATTCCAACTCTATCTTGTGCTCCTCCAAGGTGACTTCCTTCAAGTCCTTGTAACTAAAAGCAAACACATGGATGAACTTGCGGAAAATCTCCTCAAATCTCACCTTCTCCTCCTTGGTAATATTTGGGCCATACTTGAGGGTAGCTAACCTTCTCTCTACCTCCTCAAGTGTCAATGGTGATTTATCTGGGTCCTGCAAAACCTATGGCTTAGGTGAAAAATCCATAGCACACAAGAGATACACATCTGAATCTGATTCAGATTCATCCTCCGCCGTGGAAGTCTCCTCCTCCATGCTTGTGTCCACACCTGAAGCTCCTTCTTTAGAATCTGATTCCCAATAATCAGAAGATGGTGTATCTGAATGTGAAGTGTTGGTGGTGTTAGTGACAAGAATTATGACTCTATGGTTTGATGGCCCAATCCTCAAGTACCTTTTGTGCCATTGATCAGTTGTGCGTGTTGCTATCAACCATGGCCTTCCAAGAAGTAAGTCATAGCTTGAATCCTTCAAGACTTGGAAAGTAATGAGAGTGTGAACTCCCATAACTAAAACTACCACCTTATCCATCATCCCTACTGGTCAAACTTGTTCCTTGTTTGCCATGCTCACCACAAATGTTGAAGGTCTTGAGGGTATCATACCCAACTTCTTCATCAACCTTTCTGACATGGGATTCAATACTAATCTCCATCAACCAATGCATTCTTGATTTTGTGACAATTTACTCTCATATCAATCTTAGAGGCATATTTACAAGTCTCCCATGGTGCTAGTTTGGCATCCACCACCCCCATTGATATTGGAACTTTTGCTTTCTTCTTCCTCTTGCTCATTGTAGAACTCAAACCACCTATAAACTCCTTTCTCAAAGTAGGATTCAAAGCAATCAATTGGCCCATTGTGATGCTAGCCTTGTGACTACCAACATCCTCCAATACATTGTAGCCATTGTTGCTTTGAGATCAAGAAGTCCTCCATCCCCAACTTCTTCCTTGGAGTCTTTGTTGTTGATAGTGTTTAAGTGCTTGTGCAAGTGCTCCTAGTAGGCATAGGAGTATGTTGGAAAGGAGTAAATCCTTGAGAAGCGTGCACATCCTATGCAAAACGAGCTCTCTTCTTCTCTTGTGCCAAAAGCTCCAAATTAAGACCCTTGGAGTTTGAGCACTCTCCCTTCTAATACTTGGTCTCAACCATATCTATAGATGCTATCTCCTTACCTTTATTTGGATTAGGAGCCACTTGGGTTTCACTACCTCCCTCTTTCCCTCTATTGGCTCCCTCATAACCCCTTCCTCCATGGTAAGTGGAATTTGGGCAATTCCTTTGGATATGGCATTTTCCTTCACAACCAAAACAATTTCTCTCATTGAAATTATTGGTTGGTTGGCCTCCTCTATATGGATAACTTCCATAACTCCTAGGCCCTCTTCCCACATTCTGATCCACCTCTCTCTTCTCCCATAGTTGCACTACATTGATCTTGAGATCTACAAGTTGTTCTGTGATGGTTTGAAGTGGATCCTTTGGTGGAGGTGCAAGAACTAGAGCAACTACTACTTGGGGTGAGATACTTTGGTGCCATCAAAGTATTTGAAGTTCCACTATAATTGTAACCTTGTGGAGGATGTACAACCTCCTTCACCACCAAATCACTCTCATCCCCTTCCAAACTCTCCTCCATACAAATTGCAATCTTGATAGCTTCAACCTTGGAAGAAGGTTTCTCATATCTCTCCTTGATTCTAATTTTTGGTCTCAATCCTCCCACAAAATTCTTGGTGAGCATAACGCCTATGCCAATCATAGTAGTCTCCACATCATCTCTACCCTTCCTCAACACTATGTGAAATTTGGACTCTAACTTTTCCACTCTTTCCATATAGAGTCTTGCTTTCTCTCCATCTCCTTGCTTGAGAAAGGTAACATCACTCATCAATCTCTCATAACTCTCATCTAGAAGAAAGTTCTCAATGAGTTTTGAAGTCAAACTTTCCCAAGACTCTTCTTCCTCATCTCTCCTTTTTTTTGGTATTTTAACTCATACCATGTAAGTGCTATATCCTCAAAGAAATCTGGTAATAATGAGGCCCACTCATTCTTCCTCCTCTCACTTTTTCCTATCCAAGCTCTCTTGAAGTTTCTCACAAAGGCCTCCACATCTTCTCCATCCTTGCCAAAGAAAACCGGAAGTTTCCACATCTTAATCCCTCACTATCTTTCTTTCTTTGAATTTTTTTCCTTTCTATCACTCTATGACTAATAGAGTATATAGATGACTAAAACCATTTGAGAGTAATCCACCCTAGGGAATACAAAAGGTTCAGGTTGCTCCAAGATTTCTATAGCAACATCAAATCCTAGAGTGCATATTAATCGAATTGTCATGGATAGTTTATCCATAAGTTGAAAGATTATCTCCATCACAAATCTTGAGAACTAGCTGATGAAGGAGGTAGTATTTTTGTTGTTGTACTAAGACTCTCTCCAAGATTTTTCACCAAAGTCTCCAAAAGTGCTTTTACTCCACTTTTGGAGACTTTGGTGTACATTCATGTCCTTTTGGAAGTCCTTCAACTCCACAAACCTCACACAACTCCTTGGTCTTAGATCTTCTCCCTCCAAATCTTGGTGAAGAAGGTCCAACATGCAAACCCAAGTCAAGTAAGCCTTTCCTTTCTCTCAATCTCTTTCTCATAAAAGGAATGGATATGAACTTACCTTATGTTCGTTCTCTCCACATAAAGAGCAGTTAGACTCACTCTTTCCTCCAAGTGGTGTAGGTTTTTGGATCCTGTCAACACTCTCTTCAAATTCTATTCTAAACTCTCTCCTCCTCAAATCCACCCTTACAATCACCTCAAACCCACGGGGAACCTTGCGTAGCCTCAATTTCCACTCTTAGTGACGCTCCATGTTCCCAAGATGAGTCTAAACATTCAAATATGCTTTTTGTTGCTCTCATACTCCTCATGCATGAAATCTAGAATACTCTCTATGGGATAATTCTCACAAGAATGTTGAAGAGTAAGTACAAGACAACTTCTACGAGAGTGCAAAACTGTAAGTATGGGATAGTTCTTCACACTATGAGATTTTATCTATAGGAATGAACAAAAAGATAATTCACATTGGTACCCATATCTATGTGAATAAAAACTCAAATGAGGTATGTCTTATCTCATTGGAATTATCTTCTCAAGCGCTTTCCATGGATACAAAGATCATGGAAAATAAAGCTCTAGAAAGAAGTTATGCTCATTTGAAGTTCATGGCAAATGTGTCTTATGGTAACTACATGTAAGCTACAGAAGCTACAGAAGCTATATGTAGTTGGATTGTGGGCATGGCTATGGGACCTATGGGCATGGTTGTGGGAATGGCTCTGAGACCTATGGGCATGGGACATGTGGGAAGGTTCTAGGACAATGGGACATGTGGGAAGGATCTCACATGGCCTTCACTTGTAGAATTGAGTGTGGTGACATGTATCAGTTGGCACTAGCCAATTAAGGTTTTAAATATGGGATCAATCTTCACCACAAATTCTAGAACTAGATAAGGGTCTCTAAGCTCAACTGTATAAATAGTGTAAGTGTTGGTACTCAATGCATCTTTGATAGTTCTTGATTAATAGTTCAAGAGGGAATAAAAATCTTGTGTAGTTGTAGTAGTAAAAATCTTGGCCAATTATTGGTCTACCTATATAGGTAGACCAATAATTGGCCAAACCATATGAAATTTGGTGAAATTTTTATACATGCTTTTCTTGACCAGATTAATGAATGGTTTTTGCTCCATCACATAGCCAAAATTGGATTCCCATTGCTCTCTCAAATTCCTAGTTGCATATTTTCACCCAACATTACACCACTCTCAATAGTAGAGATGTCATCTTTGAGATATCTGATCAAAAAAGGCAAGTAGGACTTGATATAGATGATACTTTTCACCAACAACAAGAGCACACTAGATCAAATACATTTGAATTACTTGAATGACAAGTCCCAACTAAAAAATTGACTCTAGTGAGTGCTCAAGTTCCTAAACTCCTTTTTAGAAGCATTTGTGATTGTTTTGCCTAATTCTACAAGAAGTTCTTGCAAATTACATTAATAGTTTGATGGAGAGCACATCTAGTAAGAGAAAGACCAAAGTACATAAGCATATTGCTTGATGCAGTCCAAATTATAGTAGAGTGTACCATACAAAACCAAGGCCTTGAGGAAGAACTCATAAAGGTCCAAGCCAAAGGAGAGGAAGTTCTAAGGGAATGGATAGAATTCCAAGAGAGGGTAAAAGAATGCACTCTATATTACAAAGCAATAGAGGAATTATTGAGAGTAGACCCCAAATTGTTAGCAAGGTACAATTGTGGAACAAATTGCAAGGGAGGAAAAGTGAAGAAGACCAAGGATAGAAATAGGAGGATGGAAGATCAAAGTGGAAGATCACATTGGAACTCTCAAGTGAAGGAATTTCCAAGTGCATAGGCCAACCTTAGGCTTTGGTGTTTATAGTGATGCAATATGAGGCTCTTGAGAAAATTCCAAGGAAGCTTCTCAAAGCCACCTTCTTGGAGTGCAAGCTAAGCTAATTGAGAAAATTTCTTTTAGAACCCAACTACTTGGCATATAAGCTAAGCTAGTTATTAACTTTGTGTACAAATTATTCAATCCTTGGAAGGTACCAAGAAGTTTCTCAGCAAAAATTTTCCGAAGTACTTATAGAAAATTATTCCAAGAAGCTTCCTAGATGCTTTTATAGAATATTCTTAGAATTCCTAGTTATATTTGGGTTAACTAACTCATATAATAGCTCCATATTATTACATATTTCTTAATTGCTAGTTGGTGATTTATTTATTGCCATGGAGTTATCAAACTTGTGTATGGTCATTTGAGTGGTTTGGAGATGAGAAAGAGGTTCCTATGTAGCGTTGTGAAGCAAAGATCCCATCCAAACAACCTTATACTCAATTTTTCTATGGAAACCATGTTAGATGTCTCATTGGGTAAGAATACAGTTGACTTTTATTCTTCATGATTGGGTACAAGTAGGAAAGGAAGATGGGTTAGAAAAAAAGATGGTTTTAACTTCAAAACATGGAAGACAAAATGGATCCACATATAACCAAGAAGTGCAAGTTTGTTGTCAATTGGAGAAATGATAATAGTGATATCAAATGGACCTATCCAAGTTGTAGTAAGTTTACAAATTTGGATGTCAACAAGAAGATGAGACTAACCTTGGTGTAAGGATGCAGATAACATAGACAAGAAGGTGGAATTATGAGGGAGATAGACCAAGAATAGACTCTAAACCAAGTGGATCTTGGCCATAATTGAGAAAGAAGAGAGAGAATCTGGTACTCACTTGCTTGAAATTGTTATAGGTAAATTTAGCAATTGCAAGACAAGTATCCCCAATGGTGTGATGAAGGCATGTAGCATATCTTCCAAAGTATGATTAGTTTGTTCACTTTGACCATCAATTTGAGGATGATAGCTGTAATGTTTCAAGTATAGGAGAAACACAAGAGAAGAAATAGAAGAGAATACAAGGTTTAATTCTTCAATACTCCAACACCCCAAAGGAGCACTTTGATTGTATTATATGGTAGAAGATCCCTTGCAAGAAAGCTACATCCTTAAATTAGATACATGGATATGTGACATGTCTGCAAGCTAATCCTTAGATTGGATTTATGGATTGGTGACATGTCAAGTTATGTCCCATCTGGTTGGTCAAATAGGTTTAAATGTAGATTTGGGAATCTTCCTATAAAAAGCTCAAAATAGTATGGAAGTGATACCCTTAGAAAGATCTCAACAAGACAAAGTGAGGAAGAGAAGGCAAATATTTTTTCTTGGAGAGGAAGATTCTATTTTTTAAGACCTAATTCATTTGTTTAGGCCTCCAAAATCAACTCTAAAGTTTTAAGTGTGTTTTTGGCCTCTATCCTATTAATGAAAGTCGTGTTTTGATGAAAACTCTATCTAATCTATGTAGATCATTGTGTATGATCCCTAAAGATATTACCAAGCCAATTTCCACTTCTAGATAATTTGTTTAGCTAATGGTATTACAATAGGCCATAGATAAGGCAAGCTTAGTGTCATGTAGCTTGAAGAGTACTTACCAGAATTTACTAGTAAATTGAGGATACAATCAGAGGTGAGAACTTGGTGCATCCCATAGTGCTTAAAGATAATGTTGAAGTAGATCTAGGCCAACCTTGGAGCATCCACAATATCCAAGGTAGACACCAAATGAATATCCTTGTTGAGCTTATCAACAAATACTATGATTGTTGTATGACCTTGGTTTGTCTTTTGTAAGGATGTGATGAGATCTAAGCTTACATGTTTCTATTGGCCAGATGGGATAGGGAGAGGTTAGGGTAGTCCGCTTGGATTTTGCTTGCTAGCTTTGTTGCACTGGCAACTCTCACAATTTTAGACAAACTCTTGAACCTTACATGCCATGTTTAGCTATTATAATACCAAGAGCTAGCCATATGATCTAGATGTGAAATTTGGTTTGGTAATATCTGGAATGTTGTTGTACATGATGGTCAAAATAGATCAGATAGAAGTATCACCAAAAGAGTACTTTTACAAATAGTGCAGAAACCAAAATAGACTTGAAAACCTTAGAACCAATAGCTAGACATATGATTTAAAGGTGAGAATTGGTTTGGTAACATCTGGAAAGCTGTTACACATGATGGAATAAATAGATCAGAAAGAAGAATCACCAAAAGGAGACTTCTACTAATAGAGTAAGAACCAAAATATGCCTAAAATCTTGGAATGCAATTTTGGAGGCCTAAACGGATGAATTAAGCCTCAAAATGTGCTGACCCCCCTCCCCCCAACAGATGGAAGGTTGGCCTTCCCTACCCCTGGTTTGTCTCATTGAAAGCTTTCCAATGGTACCTCACCCACATGATTTTGAAATTCCTACAAGAAGATTCCCTAAAAGATTCCCTACAATCAAAGCTTGTTTGACCAACCGAATAGGACCAGGACCAACATATCACCCATCCAAGTAAGTAATCTAAGGGTGGAGCTTGCTGAAATGTCACCTATTTGTGTGCCTAATCCTATGGTGGAGCTTCCTTGGAGGAGATACTCTTTGTCTAAATAATAAAAAGAAGGTGCTTCTTGGGGCATCAGAGGTTTCAATGTGATATTATATGTTTCTCATGGTGTGTTTCTCCTCAGGTCTTCTACACTCAGAGTATTACAGCCATCAACTTCGATGTTGTAAGGTAATCAAGGTCTTGTCTATCCCCATGTGACCAACGATTGGTTAGTCATGCACCTCTTGAAGTCACACCAATCGTAAATCTACCATAGAAAGATCATAGATTTGGTTCTTGCAAAAGAGAAGCCCATATTTTATTGAAAAGGTGTTGTATTCCTTGTCATGTGCTACAAGAAAACTTTGCACAAGATGAAGGAAGGGGTCTTGTTGTAAATTAGTCTTGAACTTTGTATGTAACTTTGAGTTTATTAACACCGTGGTAATTGTTGCTATCATGAGAGATTCAAGAAGAATATTCAAATCAAGTCTTTATGACAAGGCATTAGAAATGATATGGAATGTATTGGGTTTAAATTTAAGCTTGATTTCAAACAACTATAGTTTTTCCTCCATTAATGATACTTATTCTTCATGTGTTCAAAATGTAAGGTCTACAACAAGATTTGTGATTGGTTTGCATGATGAGTTGTTTTCCAAAGAGGTAATGTCTCTATAACTTTGTGACATATATCATTGCCAATTATGTTTTATCTTGAGCAAAATAATTATTCTCTATTATGTTTAGTATGAAAGATACAAATGCAATGGAATATAATTTATCTTGAAATTCTTGTTGCAACACAGCTCCAATCACAAAGTTAGAAGGATCAAAATCAACCACATAAGGTAGTTGAGTATCATAAATTTGAAGGATGGGTTGTAGACACCAAATGTATTTTTTGGAATGATTCTTCATGTTGTGTGGTCCATTCAAAGCTTTTTTTTTGCACACAAAACCAATCAATCGTGCAGCTACATGAGCATCATAATCAATGAATAGTTGGTAACAAATTCCTAATCCATTAAATCCCCAAACTTTTGTGGCATCCTTAAGATTAGACCAATTTGTAATGGCCTTGATTTCTCCTCTTCCATCTTGATCCCTTCCACTGTAATCTTATGGCCCAAGAAGGTAACTTCCTTATACTAAAAAATACATTTAGACTTCTTGTAGTAAAATTTCCATTGTCATAATCATCTTAAGACTTCTCAGATGTGGTTCTTGTGTTCTACTTCTATCTCATTGCAACTCAAAATTTGATGTAAGAACATTACCATGTATTAATCCAATAGCCCATCTAACACTTGATGCATTTGATCCATGAAGACTACTGGAGAAATTATTGAGCCCAAAAGGTAAAAGTCTCCATTTAAAATATACATACCTTGTACAAAAGGTAATCTTTTATACATCTTCCCCATCAATTGGAAATTACCAATAGTTCTCTCAAAGATCCAACTTGGAGAAGTATTTTGCTTTATTCAATTCATCCAACAAATCATCAATCTGAGGCAGGGGATATGCATTCTTCATTGTTTGTTTGTTTACCCCAATAATCCATATAGAATCAAAGTCCTTCATCCTTCTTTGGTAAAAAAATCTTGCTGCTTCCCAAGGAGATTAATTGTATTGTATGGAATCCTTCCCTAACAACTCAATTAATGTTATTTTAAGCTCTTCTAACTCCTTTTGTGAGAGTCAATAGATTGGTCTACATACTAGAGTAGTACTTGACAATATCTTGATCTTGAAAGAAAAAAGGATGACAGTGTAGAAAACATGAAGGATAGGAAGACTCCATCAAGCCAAACAAGGGTGAAAGGATCTTAAAAGACATACCTCAACCAACGAGTAACCTCTTTGGAAGATCATCCAAAAATACATATGCAAACTCTTGAACTATTTGATCAACCATTATTAGTTGAGACTTTTATCTTCATAAGATTCTCCTTGCATAATTTCTTGATCCATATCACAAAATATCTTCCTCCAAAGCTTGTTATATGGCCTCTATATTGATAAACTTCTCATCTTTAGATTATGTCTTCCTCAAAGATCCAAGACAACCTAACCAATCAGCCTTATCTTGGTATTGTACTCAAATTTGTTATTGTGCCTAATCAAATTAAAACTTATCCAATTCAAGCCAAGTGAGACCAAGATGACATCATAGTGTAAGAGAGCTATAACGAACCTCATACATTTTGAATATTCATTCTAAATGTTTAGTATAAAATGATGTGAAGTACAAAATGTAGAACTCTTTCTACCATCATCAATTTGCTACCAAATATTGGTTAGATAGGCTTATATAAATCCTTTGTTTATTGCATGGACATGAAATTCTCAAAACTCCTACACTCAACTAAAATTTTGGTTGATTGTAGGAGTTTTGTATGAAAATTGCATAAGGTGAGCCTTCAATCCTATTGAAACAAATCAGGTCCCAATAAGTGGCTTGATATATCTTATTAGAATTCTTTATTTCTCTAATCCTCATGCTCCAAGAACTCCATTTGGGGAATGTGTCAAGGTTATCCATTCCTAGTTGTACATTTGGAAATGCAATATTCAATCTGGTGACTATAGAAGCAACGACCATTTTGTCATAATATTTTTTGTCTTTAGTGCTAAGTGGTCTTCATTAGATAACATCAATCTCCATCAATGCTAACTCTTCTACTTGTGTGTGGTATGTTTGTTGGTTCTATGAAGGTTGAGGTTAAGACCAAGTTGTGGCAACCAAGGAATCAAAGTGCTCAATCAACTACATGGCTTCTTCAAGGTGTTTGGGCTTCCATATGGTTACTTCCAATTTGGTTTGTGATTTCATACCTCTCACAAACCAATCTAAAGCTTTAGCCTCCTATATCTTTAGAATCAATATTATTATGTTGTGGAATTGAGTGATATAGCTCCTTGTAAAATCAATTTGCCTCAATCTTACCAAATCTATCTTGTGTGGCTTGTGTAACAATTCATCACTTGGAATTATTGTATTATTGAATTCTTCCTATATCAAGATGGGATCAAAAGTTTCCAATGAACTTGCTCTATCAATAATTGCCACTATAGTTTTGACACTCTAGCAAATTTGCTCAAATCCATGATAATTTGTATCTATTCATCAAAAAGATTTGTAGCTCACAATAACATTTGCAATCAAACAAAAAATTCTCTTATACCAAATAGATCCTTGCTTTCATATAACTTTGGCTTAAAAAGTTAGACTTGATCTTCTCCTTCTTGAAATGATAATAATTCTCTTACACCAAATAGATCCTTGCTTTCAAATAACTTTGGCTTAAAAAATTAGGCTTGATCGTCTCCTTTATTTTCTCTTGTTTATAATCATGATCTCTCTCTTCCAACAATCAAGTAAGGTGTTCAGTTTGTTGATGCATAGTAATGATAAGTTTGGGCATTATTTTCATGACTTTATTCTACCAAAATATGTAGTTGAAATATACCTAAGGTAAAAAAAAACATGCAATATGTCCACCATTTATTATAAGTTATAAACAATAGGATCAATATTTCATTGAACAAGGTGATAGTGTTTAAAAAATTCTACCCAAAGCATAAAATGATGAATTGTGTGAACTGAAGCTTTAAAATACATGGAACTAGAAATCCCAATGGTTTAGAGAAGACGGATTTTGGTGGTCCATAGATTGCATCCATCCTATTCTTACTCTAATATCAATGTAAAAGACCAAGGAAAAAAAATAGGAGAATGGAAGATCAAAGTAGAAGATCACATTGGAATTCTCAAGTGAGTGAAACTCCAAATACCTAGGTTGAGTTTGAGCTTTGGTATTTATAGCAAAGTAATACAAGGCTCTTGAGAAGCTTCCAAGGAAACTTCATTCTCAATAAAAAGTCATTTTCTTGGAGTGCAAGCTAAGCTAACCAAGAAGCTTCATTTTAGAAATTGCCTATTTGGCATATAAGCTAAGCTAGCCATTAACTTGGGTACAAGTTACCTAATCCTTGGAAGTTACCTAGAAGCTTTCTACCAAGAAGCTTACTACTTGCTTCTAAAAAATCTACCAAGAAGCTTCTTTGAAGAATTTCTAGCTATATTTGGTTTAGTAACTCATTACCCTCTTTGCAAAATTCCATTATTACAAAAATTATTAAGGTAGTGCAAAAAAAAGGGAAAAAATACTATTTGAATGGAAAGGATCAAGAAGGCACAACACTTAATGGAGAAGACTCTTGAAAATTCCAGAATCCTAGTGAATCTTGCAATGGAAATATCTAACTCCACATCAAGGAGTTTTCTCCATGCAATCAAGGATGAAATCAAGGATACTAATGAAGAAATTTCATTGCTTATACCCCCATCAAATGAAGAAATAGTGATCATAGGTGGAGTGCAAATCAAGGTGAAAAAGGTGAAAAAAACAAGGAAGGAAGACCTAGATACCATGGAAAGATAGACAAGAGAAAGAAACATCAAACTAAGGAAGATAAAATTGATCAAGTCTAGAGGTAGGAGAAGAGGATGCTATGTAGACAATTTCTCCCACTAATGAGGCAGAGACAGAGCCAAATCCTACAACTCTAGCACCAAAGGCTGCAAAGGAAGAGAAATGTGTGCTAGGACATGTTCCAATTAGATGCAAGTCCATGGTTCAAACTTGGTTGCTTCAAGGAAAAAAGGGCAACTGCATAGAAAACATGAAGGATGGGAAGACTCCATCAAGCTGTACAAGGGAGAGACAAAATAGGTAAAATGGGGCTAAGTCCCAAGAGAGTAATATGAGAAATTTGCCCTATTGCATCTAAGAAATTCAAGGAAAGCATAACTTTAAAAGACCAAAGAGAGAAATAGAAGAATTAATGATCACATTGGAAACTCTTGCTTGAAGGGAACTATGAATGCTTAACTTGAGCTTGGCTTTAGTATTTATAGGCAACTTGGGTATAAGATTCCCAAGAAGCTTCAAAGAAAGGCTCCTTTTAGAAGCCACTTTACTTGGAATGCAAGCTAATCTAATTATTTACTTAGTATACAAGATAACCTAACCATCAACTTGATTGATGAAATACTCAACCCTTGGAAATTTCCTAGAATGTTCTCCCCAAGAATCTTCTTAGATACTTCTACAATATTCTTAGATTTTCCTAGCTGTATGCTAATTCTAGCACATGTTAGCTATATTTAGCTTCGACTAACTCCATATTATTACATATGTTCTCATTGGTGACATCCTCACCATGGTATCTTCAAACTCTTGTATAGTCACTTGTGCATTTTGGAGATGAGAAAGATGCTCCCATGTGGCATCCTAAAAAGGATACTCTTTCCAAAAGATTTTATCTTTAGCATCTTGGTAGCCACATTAGATGTTGCAATGTGCAAGTATATGGTCAACTTTGTATCCTTCATGATTGTTAACAAGAATTGGAGGAGGTGCAAGACAATTAAGTAACATCCAACAAAGTGTCTTCTGGTTTGTGCTTCCATAAAAAAACTTTTTTACAAGGTTGGAGACAAGTAATAAAGGAATTTGGACTAGAGAAAAGGGTTTTAACTTGGAAATATGTAAGATATGATGGATTTTCATGTGATTAAAAACTCCAAGTTTGTAGGCAATAAGAGAAATAAATTGAATTATATCAAAAGAACCTACACAATTGGGAACAAGTTTACAAAATTGAGTGTTAAGAAGGAGAGGAAGTTTACTAGAGGAAAACATAACCTTATCACCAATTTGAAAAGTAAGATCATGACAAAAACTATCAATATATTTCTTTTGCCAATTTTGAACAACAAAAAGATGAGACTTGGCTTGGTGTCAGAACACAAATAGCCTAGAAAAGAAGATTTAGATATGAGGAACATGAGATGGTGGTGGAGCAAGAAGAGAATCTAGAATGAGAAGATCTTATTCATAATTAAGGAAAAAAGGAGAGAAGTCTATACTTTCTTGCTTAAAATTATTGTAGGCAAACTTGGCAATTTTCAGACAAGTATCCCACTCAATGTGATAAACATTACCAAAGGACATAACATATCTTACAAAGTGCAATTTACTTGTCTTGTTTGCCTACCAATTTGAGAATGATAGATTGTAGACAAGACAAGCTTGATATCAAGAAAAGTGCTTGCCAAATTTACAAGTGAATCAAAGATGAGAATCCTTTGCTATCCCATGGTGTTTGAAGACCATATTGAAGTAGGTATGAGCCAATTTTAGAGCATCCATGATGTCTATAATGGGTACAAAGTGAATATGCTTGCTGAGCTTATTGACAAATACCATAATTGCTATATCTTCCTAGTCCATCTTTGGCAAAGATGTAATGAGGTCTAGACTTACATGTTCTTATAGAGCAAGTGGAATTGAGAGTGGTTGGAATAGTCCATATTTTTGCATTGGTAGCTCAAAAGATTAGACAAACTCTTGAACCTCTCCTACCATATTTGAAAACCACCATTGACATTGTAAGGAATCAAGGTCTTGTCTCCACCATATGACTAGTGATTGGTAAGTCATGTGCCTCTTGAAGTTCCCCAAGTCAAAGATCTCCCTAAGTTGGAATATAGATTTGGTTTGTGGTACCCACATTTTTCAATTTTGACAAGTTATAAAGAAGTGTATTGTTGAAGCCACATTGATGTTTAATGAAGAAGAAAAGATAAGAATTGTGTGTTTGGCATGAACCCAAAGAAGCCAATCTTGAGTTAGAGTAAAAAAGACTCAGGTTGGACTTATGTAAGTATAGACCCAAATTAAGAGGATTTTGTATTGGGATGCGCAACCCAATCCAAAGAACCTATAACAACTTTCCTTTGGTCTAGCCAATCAAGAAAGAACTTGTAAAGAAAGTGACTACTTGGGGATCAAGATGACATTGAGAGTGATAGAAAATAGATATGAAAAATTGGCATTGAAGATCATTTGAAGAATGACCAAGAAGAAAAACACTATAAGATTGAGACTTTGTTGAGGCAGTTCTGAAATGCCACAATGATATCCTATGCCTCTCAATATTTTTCCCAAAGGAGTTAGGATCTTGGGTTTGGGGAAGGTTTGATCTTTTAGAGATTGAGAGTGAGGAAGGACACAATGTCACCAAATGGAAGTAAGTAGAATGTGGTGAGGGGTCTTGCAATTTGTCAATCAGATGTAGTGGTAAGGATCAAAGTCTTGAGCAGACTTTGTATCACCTTTTTTGCATGGAATTGGAATTTGAGCTTTCCAGTGTCATGGTAGAAATTGCTGCTAGCAATTGCAAAGACGGTCCTAATATAGAGGGAAAGAGAGGAAATCCAGCTTGATGGACTGATTTAGATTGGAGACTAGTCTTGGGGAGAGAAGTAGTGGAAGTAAGAGGAGTCATCTTTTATGAAATCTATGATTCTTCAGAAGAAACCATCGAGGTGAGGAATTCTTTTAGTGCCCCTCATACCAAGAATGCGTAAAAGGTGGATAGCTATAGAGACCTGATACAAAGAGGGATAGTCAACATGATGATGGCCATGTTTAAGCTAGAGCAAACCACCTATGTAACAATGTAGCAAGCGGTGTTCTTTCATCAGATGTTTGCAAGAGAAGCAATGAATTGGGCAAAGTGATTACACCAACGAGTAAGTCAGATGATTAATAGTTGGAGAATGGACCTGCCGCCCCATTACTTTGTACCTTTTGCAGCTCATTTCTACTTTGGATTAAACCTAGTCAACTTGGAAGAGAGAGGAAGGATGGTATCTCACTTTCATCCTAATTTATAACAAGTAGTAGATGGAGACAAGCAATACTACATCAAGCAAGTCAATGAGAGCAATGATCACCACATCAAGAGCAAGAAGTAGAAGGTACTATTGGTGGACATCCCAAGGCCAAGAAAGTGAAGTAGATCCAAAGGAAGAATATTGCCACTATAGCCATTGAGGACAAGAAGGCTGAATCCAAAGCCAAAGATGGTGGTAGTGAAGGACCAATCTTCAAAGGAAGAATTAGAAGGAGAAGCCAAGTCAAAGTGTGAGTACTGAAGAGGAGAAGAAGAATTCACTTTGCAGAGTAGGGAGTCCAGCAACAAGAGTGAAGGAGAACCCAAAGTCCAGCAATTGTTGGACAAAGTAGTTGGATAAGAAGAATGGGAGTTCCATGAGGCAATTGATTGCATGGAAGGAAGAGATGAGCCTTGTCTAGAATTACCTATAGTAGAGTTAGAAGATGAACAAGCAAGTGGGACTGCTTTGGCATTCCCAAGGGCAGCAAGATTGAAGAGAAGTGTGCAGGTCGTAGCTGTAGGGCCAAGCAAAGCCAAAGAGGAGGGAGAAAGCTTGGACAGAGTGACTTTGAAGGTACAAAGATCACATCTTTGGGATAAACCACTAGCCAAAGAAGTGCTGACCAAAGACAAAGACAAAGAAGATGATGAAGGAGGATATGCTAGAGTCAAATATCTATCAAAGATTGTATGTCCTTTGTTGGTGCAGCTGCAGAAAAGGAAAGAAGAGTTGAAGAAAGAGCATCCTGAAGTGAAGGATGAATTGCACATAGTGAGGTATTGGAGTGAAGAAAACTCAGAGTTGAAGAGTAAGAAACCCAAGGAGAGAAGGAAGCTAAAGAACTTTGAGGTGATGTAGTTCTTTGGAAGAAGAGTTTTGATAACTTGTAGGAGAATTCCTTGAAGCATGGTGAAGAGCTTGAACAACAAACATCAGAGTTGAAGGAGCAAAAGGTGTTGTTTGAGAAGATGAAAGGTGGATTTGCTAATACAAGGTTGGAAATTATACACTCAAAGGCAATCATTGTTGTGATGGAGCAAGAGTTGGAGAGTTTGAGAAAGAGTACAACGGGGAAGGATCAGTCCTGGTAGAGGGAGTTGGCATAGAGACATTGTGAAGAAGAAAGATTGCAAGGACTGCTCAAAAGCATAGAGAGTCAACAAGTCTTGTATGTGGAAGAGAAGGAAGCACTAAAGATAGAATTTGACAAGTTGAAGATGTACAAGAAATGAATTAGAAGTAGAGCAAAGTAAGGAGAAGATAGTTCCAAGGAGAGAGTTGGATTCAGTAGGAGCAGTCATTGTGGAGTTGAAGATAATGTTGAGTATTGAAGCCAAAGTGAATTTGGAGGGGACGAGACTGCATGAAGAGAAAGGCAAAGGATGCGAATATGAACCCATTGTTAATTCATCTTAAAGATAGTGTAGATAGGAAGATGTTGGAGATAAGAGACAATGTAAGTCTTAGATTAGATTTAGTCAGATCAGATCTAGATAAAATTTGGAGTATTATGAAGGAAGAACCTAAGTACAAGGTATCATTGGTAGGAGTGCAAGTGTCTTTGGATGAGTTTCTTGAGACATTAGAAGAGATTGGGTTAGAGAATAAGAATGTAGTTAAGATACCCATGACTTCAATCTCAATTAAGATTGACAAAATAATGGAAATAGCAAAGGAATTAGTAGTAGTAATAGATAGATCCAAAGTACATGAAGTAAATGAAGGAAATTCAGGTGTAGAAGCCAATGTTGAGGTAGATATCAGATCGGATTAGTAATAGTTTTGAGATTTGAAGAGGCAAGTATGAAGAGGTGGTTTGTTATTTTAGATTTGTAGGTTGGTAAAGTTGTTATAAAATAATATGTTGTTAAGTAACTATTGGAGTGCTTTGCCAATTTAAAGGAGATATTCACAGTGTGTTGTTTTTCAATATTTATATTTCTAAAGTTGAGTAAAGCAAAGTGATGTAACTCAATGCTCGTTGTTTCAACTTAATTCCAACTATCAATCTTGTGTGTGTTTGTAAATGTTTAGAGAAATTCAAAGGGCAAGTTAGTGAGTTTGTTGGATGTTAGATTTTGCAATGATAATTTCATTCTATGTGTTTGATCATGCATGGATAGCAAGTAAAAAGTGCCTTGATAAATCTGAGAGGAATTGTAGTGTTTGTAGTATTCTGCATTTGTGATCATAATGTTGAATTGATATACACATTTTTTTATCGAGGAAGTTGTGCCTTAAGTAGAGGGATGGAACACAATTCCTAGGCAAAGTTATTTCATGGTGAGGGAGCCTTCTTTGGGAGAACTAAATCATCATAATCAATGTCAATTTAGAAAGGATTTGAAGAATTGTGATTATGGGTGTTGTGATTTGTGACAAGACTACAAATTGAGCAATTTTTACTCTCTTCTAGGTGTGGTTTCTACTTGAGAGATTAAAGATGCAACCAAGAAGAACTAATTAGGACGTTTTACTTTTGATTTGACCATTTTTGAATTGTATCTCTGTGGAAACAAACTTTTACTTGTTGATTACCATTATCATAGGGTTTACAAGGTCTCAAGAATGCACCAAGCACCTAGCTGCTCACACTTAGACATTTAGTTGTTGCTTCCCAATTTGAATCTGTGGTTCTTCCTAGGCTTAGAAATATCTCTTCAACATAATCATCTCCATCTTTGGGGTTAATGTTGCAAGGAGATGTGGCCAATTCATTGTTAGCCCCTTTGTAGCAGTGGCCAATTCCCGAGTTTGGATATTGATATGGTTGGGGCTTGGCTTTATTTATATCTGCCTTGTCTTAACCTTGTAGAGCACAATGTGTTCTTTCACTCTTTCAAGTTATCCTATGCAATAGTTTTTTCTCCTTATCTAATAGACCTTCTTAGGAACTCAAAGCTTAGTTTATGAAGAATGCAAGTTTCTCTTGCGTGCTTGTGCTATATTCTATTGAACTTTCTAATATCTCAAAAGACTTTGCAAATTCAGATCTTTTTGTCATTCCTTCATTAAGATCCACCTTCCTTTCACTAATAGAGGAACTCCATTCCTTTTCACTTTCACCCTTCCTTTTCTTCCTCTACCGTCATGATTAGCTAATTCTGATTATCTAATCATGTAAACAAACTATTGCATAGGATAATAGCTTCTAGATCACACAATTGTAAACCATATCATGTAATGGAGATTTTCAACACAGAAGAGGATAATCAAACATCACAAGTAAATTTTTCCATCACTCTGACTGCACAATGCCACCAATTGGAGAATGCATTTCTAAGCAAGTTGCTACCCACTACTTGATAATCTCTTAAGAAGTATCAACATACTCCTCAAGCCACTATAATAGGTGCAAGATAATCTACTCAAGCTATAGCTTCAAGCAAAACCACTACAAAATTCATTCCTTCACTGATCTATCCTAGAATCCCTTCAAGAATTTCTTCCTCACTAATCTGTCATGTCACTTTTTCTTTGAGAGTTCTCTCTTCCTGTCAAGACTCCTTTGAGATTTCACTCTTGAAAAAAAATCATTTTTCCTCACTAATTTGTCCTATCATCTTTCTTTTTGAGAGTTCTCTTTTCATGTCAAAACTCCTTCAAGATTTCACTCTTGACAAAAAAATCAATTTTCCTTACTAATTTGTCTTGTCACCTTTTCTTCAAGAGTTCTCTCTTCTTGTTAGGACTCCTTTGAGATTTCACTCCTGCAAAAACCTATCTCTAGATCTCATTCTTGCAAAACTCTCAAAGACTTCTCCTCTTATGCATACCTTTGAGATCTCTTTCTTGAGCCACACTTGCTTCTTTGATGCTTATTCATGTCTTGCAAAACCAAAACCTCTCAATACTTCACTTCTTGTCCAGCCTTCTTCAAGAGTTCACTCCTCTAGCCAAGACTCCTTCCTTTCAATGTCTCTCTATCACTCAACTTCCTCTCGGTACCTTTATTTCATTCCAAATCTTGATCGGTTTTCTCTCTTTGCTGCCTTCAATTTCTTTCCTTCTGCACTCCTATTATCTCCTTCTTCTTGGCACTCCCTATTCCTTTTATTGTCACTTCCCAAAGAGGCTTCTTGCCTATCTCTTCATTGTCACCTTCTTTCCTTCATTCTTTCTAATTCCTTCATTGTCACTTCATGAAGAGTCTCCCTCCTAATTTCTTCACTATCACTTCCAATTCCTTTTGATTTACCCTTTGCCCAAATTACCCTTTGCCCTTCCTTGTTGCTTCATTTGATCTTGGATAAAACTCCCTCTCTGCCCTCAATTTATGATATTCCTGATTTCCCTTGTTTCTCTCCTCTCTTTCCTTCTTTGATACTTTTCTATCATTCAACTCCTTTGATATTGCTCTCTCTTCCCAAAATCCCCTTTGATACTTCTCTCCTTCACTTTGGCTTTTTTGCCGTTCCTCTCCCACTCCTTCTCTTTTGATACTTCAATTCCCATCATCAAACTCCTTTCAATCTTTCACTCGTCATCCCCAAAACTTCCTTATAATTCTTTTGTCCTTCCTAAACTCCCAAAAACAAAATTTTTGAGATCTCTCTATTTTTTTGTCCTGTCAAAGCTCTCAAAGACTTCTCTTCACTAGTTTTTTGCTTTACCAAGCTCTAGAGAAAATCCATTCCTGGCCAATTCTCCTCAAGAATTCTCTTCTACATCCAAGACATTTTCAATCCCTGCAAAAGTCCTACAGAATTTTACTTGCTATCTAGACCGTTCCTTACCTTTGATGCTTTGTCCTCTCTTCAGTCCTGGGAAAAAAACCCTTCATTCTCAAAAATTGCTTCTGTTGAGACCTTCCTTTCAAAAGTTCTCCTGCCCAAATTTCAGTCCTACCACATTTGAGAGTTCTCCTTTCCCTTTCCTATCACTAAACACACACTCTCTTCCCTTGATAAGTCTTCTTGTCCTACAAATCTAAAGAAAAAACCTCTCCTTTTTCCCTAATCTCCTTTGATCATACACTCTCCTTCCAAACTCTCATGGACCTCTTTGCCCTGCATATTTTCAAGAATTCCCTCTACCTTAGCCAAACTCTCTCTTCTTTGATAATTTCCTCCTCTATCAAAGCCCTCTCTCCAAAACCGCTATGTACTCACAAGAAGTCTCATGTCCCCAAAAAAACCCTTCCTTTGATAATTTCCTCTCTTGTCCTCCTGTCCAGGCCAAGCCCTTCCTCTCTTGAGAACTCTCTCCCCAATTTTCTCCTGTCTCCACTCCCCAATCCCAACTCTCCTTTGACTTTAGCTGACTGGCCTTCTTGTCCTATCCCAATTGCTAATACCAAATGAAGCTTCAATCCGATGGCTTTCAAGCCCCATTTGTCATTTTCTCCTTCCCTTCACTAAGTTGCCCTTCTCTAGTTGAGTTTTTTCTTCCTCCTCTTGATGCTCCTTCTCTTGGGATTTTGCTAGTCACTAAATATATTCTCCTTTCTTTGGCATGATTCTTTCTCTCTCCCATGGATTTTCCCAAACTTCTTTTTTATCCTCTTTATAGTACTACTCTTGCTCTTTGTCTCCTTCCTTCTTCTCCACTCTCAAGACCTTTTTCTTTCTTCTCCTTTACAATAGCATAACAAAACTCCCTAGGCTCATTAAACTCAAGAACATTACAACCCTTGCCTTGAATACTCTCCAAGCTCCAAACCCATTGTCACTACTCTTTTGTCAACTCTCAAAATTCTTGTTACAGCCCAACAGAAGCGGCCGTACTTCTTTGGCAATTGGCAGTTTCTACTTGGGAAGTTTATACTACTTGCAACTAGCACTTTTAAATACATCTACATACTATTCTCTCAATTTCTCTATTACACCAAATATGACTAATGCAACCCATAGATTATTTTCCTGACAACACTGCAAAAAGTGATACTTGTTGGGTTGTCACATAGTTCTCATAAAATAAAAGACTATCTTTGAATGAAAAGTTAATTTACTCCTTGTCATGGGTTTCAAGGTGACTTTGCACAAGATAAAAGAAAGGATCTTGTTGCAAAGCAATGTTGAACTCTATTTGTATCTTTGCGTTTATTCTTAACATAGTGATTGTTACTATTATGGGAGACTTAGGAAGAATCTTCAAATTATATCATTATGATAGTGCATCATTCATGATATAGAACTTTTGTACTCAAGCTTGATATCAAGAAGTTATAACTGTTCCTCTTATTGATGATGCCAACTCTTCATGTGGTTCCAAATGAAAGTTTTGTAACAAGGATTTTGATTTGCTTTCATTATCATTTTTTTCCATGAGGTAATATCTCCACATATCTTTTGTATTTATCATTGCAAATTGTTCTTGATCTTATGTAAAATAGTTTCTTTTTAGTGTGTTTATCTATTGATCTAAAAATCCACCTAGAAATTCATGTTGTAACACAATTCCAATTATGAAGTTAGAAGCATCAAAATCAACCACATAAAGTAGATGAGTATCATATGGTTAGAAGATGGGTCATGAAGACATCATATTTTTAAGTTTCTTGAATGTTTCTTCTTGCTTGGTAATCCATTCAAAGCTTGTTGTCTTCTCCAAGAGATGAATCAATGATGTGGTATATGAGCATAATAGTGGATGAAACATTGGTAAAAGTTTGCCAATCCATTAAACCTCTAAACTTTCATGGCATCCTTAGAAGTAGGCCAATTGGTAATGGTCTTGATTTTGTCTTTTCTCATCTTGGTCCTTGCCATTGAAACCTTATGGCCCAAGAAGGTAACTTTCTTCTACCAAAAGGTACACTTGGAATTCTTGTAGTAGAACTTCTATTATTGTTGTCTTTGTGAGACTTCTAATATATGGTTCTTGTATTTGATCTCTATTATATTGTAAAATAATATTCCATCCAAGAACACTATTACATATCAATCCAATAGTCCATCTAACATCTAATAGATTTGATCAATGAAGATTGCTGGAGCATAAGCAAACCCAAAAGGTAAAAATATCCATTAAAATATCCATAACTTGTACAAAAGATAGTCTTCTACATTTCTTTTCCATCAATTGGAATTTGCTAGTAGTTACTTTGAAGATACGACCTTGAGAAGCATCATGTGCCACTTAATTAATCCAAAAAGTCATGAATTTGAGGCAAGGGATGTATATTCTTCATGGTTTGTTTATTAAAATCATGATAATCATTATAGAATCATAGTCCACCATCCATCTTTGATACAAATAGTACTTGTCTCCAAGGGGATGTACTATATCTTATAAAATCTTTCTCAAACAACTTGGTGAATTTTGTTCAAAGTTCTTCTAACTCTTTTGGTGAAAGCAATTCTATTGGTCTATTCAATGGGTAGGTTGATCTACTTCATGGAGTACAAGTTAAAAATAGCTCAATCTTGAAAACTACATACTTTGATCAAAGGATAATCCTTTTGGAAGGTCATCTAGAAACATGTTTGCAAACTCTTGAACTATTTGCTCAACCATTGCCTATTGAAGCTTATTATCCTCATTAGATTTTCCTTGTACAATTGGCTTGATCCATTTAGAAAAACCTAGGATGTCTTCCTCCAAAGCTCTTTTTATACCTTTTATATTGACAAACTTATCAAGTTGGGGTTGACTACTATTAAGTGTCTTTCTCAAAGGCACTAGACAATCTAATCAATAATCATTATCTTGGTGTTATGCTTTAATTAGTTGTTTATCCAATCAAATTTAACTTTAGGAAGTTTAAGCCAAGAAAGGTCTAAAATTATATTGTAGTGTATGAGAGATACTATAAATCTCATACATTCTAAATATTCTTTCCTAATCAAGAATGTAATAGGATGTGAAATATGGAATGCAAAACCCTTTCTACCATTTGCAATCATCAATTCATGACCAAATATAGGTTTGATAGTAATACATAATCCTTTTGCTAATTGTATTGATATGCAATTCTTAAAACTCTCATAATAAACCAAAATCCTAAAACTATAATAAAATATTATACCTTGCAAGTGAATCAAACTTGCATAGTTTGAGCCTTCAATTCTATTAGAACAAATTAGGTTCTCAATAAGTGGCTTGATATCTTGTATTGGGCCTCTTAATTTCCTCAATCCTCAAACTCAAAGAACTTAATTTGGGCAATGGGTCAAGGTCATTTCATTCCTAGTTGGACATTTGGCATAAAACATCCAATTTAGCAACAATACAAGCAATCATTATTTTATCTCAATTTTTCTTTATCCATAATGCTTATAATGCTAAGAGGTCTTCATTGGATGGGATCAATCTCCATTGGTGCCGCCTCCTCTACTAGTATGGGATATGTTTGCAAGTTCTATAAAAGTCTAGGTCAAAATCTAGTTGTGGCAACTCAAGAATCAAAGTGCTTGGGCAACTATATGGCTTCTTGCAAATGTCAAGGCTTGTATATGGTTACTTTTAATTTGGTGATGATTTCAAGTCTCTCAAAAACCAATCTAGAGCTTTGTTTCTCTTCTATCTTTAGAACTAATATCATTGTGTTTTGGAATTGATTGATATAAATCCTTATAGAAAAAATTTACCTCATTTCCACAAATCTATCTCATGCGGCTTTTGCAACATTCATTACTTGGAATCTCCCAAATATTGTATTCTTGAATTCTTCTTATATCAAGATTTAGCAATAAATTTCCATTGAACTTGCTCTACCAAGAATTGCCATCATAATTTTTCCACTTCATCTAAATGATTCAAAGCCAAGAGGATCCATCTTTGTTCATCTAGAATTTTTGTAACTTCAAAGTATTGCTCACAATAAAATACAAAGTTTTCCATTGTACTAAGTAAATCCATGCATTCAAATAGCTCAGGCTTTGGAAAGTGCAATCAATCTTTTTCTTATTAAAATTGGCTCTCTCTATCTGTTATTATTTTTGATCCGCACGAACCCTCTCTTCAAACAATCAAGTAAGATGCTCTATTTGTGGTTTCATAACAATGATAACTTTGGACATTGCCACCATGACTACTATTACTCTACCAAACTACTTAATTGTAAAGGTCTAGGTTAACATGTACATTGCTCTCTATATGTTATAATCAAGAGGATCAATGGTTCATGAGACAAAGTGATTGTATTTAATAAATTTTGACCAATTGTGTGAAATGATGAATTACATGAACTCATGCTTTGGTAGTATATGGACACATTAGGAGAAATGTATTTGGTGGTCAATAGATTCTAAGCATCTCGTTGCTAGTATGATAATGGTGTAAAAGACCAAGTAGAGAAATAGAAGAATAGGATATCACACTGGAAACTCTCATTTAAGTGGAACTTTGAATACCTAACCTAAGCTTAGCATTGATATTTGTAGGTAACTTGAGTACAAGTCTCTCAAGAAGCTTCCAAAGAAGGCTTCATCTAGAAGCTACCTTACTTGAAGTGTAAGGTAAGCTAGCCATTTACTTGGCATGTAACTTTTCATGGATATATACATCACTACACAACATACATTGCTCTCAACATCATACACTATAGAAGTCACACAAACACATAATTCATTCATCAACTCTAAATTTTCATGATAATTAGTTCATTCTCCCACTCAAATCACACTCAAATTGGATTTGAATTTGATCTTCCATTCAATAATCTACCAACAATCATGCACTAATTACAGTCAAACCACATCCACTCTAGTATTGATTTCATTGGCCTCTCTCCACCATAGCTAGGAACTCAAAGGCTCAACATCAAAGAACTAGCTCTCTAAAGTTCCACTTCAAAAGTATACCCCTTTGCTTGACCTAGGTCTCCAACCCTAATGGCATTGCTTATGGCACATTTGGTGCAAGTGATGGTGGGCCACACCATGTCATCAGTAGCCCTAACATGAAAGGTGACAGCCATCAAGGAGTCCATGAGCAACGACCAAAATAACTATGATTACCAACATTACCACTCCAACATCCAAGCAAACTAGCTTTGGTGCTACAAATGTCATGACAAAGCTAAACTAATTTTTTACTTGGTGATCAAGCGAAGCTAACAAACAACTTGACATACAAGTTACTCAACTCTTAGAATGTTAATAGAAGCTTCTAGAACATTCTATGAGTTTCCTAACTATATGCTAATTCTACCACTTGTTAGCTATAAAAGACATAGCAGAAAAATAATAAAATGAAAGATCACATTAAAATGAAAGATCACATTTAGGGAATATTCTTGTAAGAATCTCAAAATCACATCAGTGAGGTATCATTGGAAAGCTCTTGCCAAGATAAACTGGGTAGGAGGGAAGGCCAACCCCTTTCCTCTAAGACAAATTTCCACATTTTTGAGGCCTAATTTATCTATTTAGGCCTCCAAAATTGGCTTTAAAGTTTTCAAGCTATTTTCACTTTTTGCCATATTAGTAGAAGTACTCTTTTGATGATACTTCTATCTGATCTACATATTCCACCATATATAACCTCTTTCTAGATGTTACCAAGCCAATTTTCACCTTTAGATAATATGTCTGGCTTTTGGTATTACAAACCTCCTCCCTGTTAAGATGCAACGTTCTCATTGCAAAGTTGTTGCTCAAAATATTTCACTAACACCGGTGCATGGATCAAGTTGGTTGTTAGCTCCCATGTTGCCTCATATAGTAGGTACCCTTTCCACTATACAAGATATTCCACATGCAAATGTCAAGTACCACGGGTGCATTTTTGGAGAATGTGTTTGACTTCATATTCCTTTGTTCCATCAATGAGTGTTGGACAAGGTCAAATGTCTTGAATAGAAGGAAAGTGAGGCGGTCAGATGGCATATCTATATAGTTAGGAAACATGGAATATTTTATGGATTTTCATGTGTGGTGGTAGCTCGAGGTGATAAGCAACTACACCAATTTGACAAAGAATGGGAAAAGACCCAACAAAATGAGGTCTAACCTTACAAGGGCCAACTAACATGAGGTTTGTTATTGACAGCTAGACTTGATCTCCCAACATTAAACTTCATGTGCTAGCAATGTAAATTTTCATACTACTTTTGTCAATTTTGTGCAATCCTGCTTGGCGTTCTCTACATCCTATTGGATTCTAGAAACAAAACTGCTACCAAGGTTGACAATGTCAACCTTGTAGCCACCGGATGGATCTTCATCAAGCTTAAAGGTTTGAAAGGATGCTCTCTAGACTTAAGGAAGAATGGTGTGAATTGTGTGGATGTATTCATTGAATTGTGTGGATGTATTCATTGAATTGTTGTAAGCAAACTCCACTAGTGGAATTAAGGTGTCTTACCTCTCTTGCTTGTCTAAGGTGAAGCCTTGGAGCATGTCTTCAATAATGCAGTTAGCCTGCTCTATTTTTCCATTGGTTTGTGCATGGTAAGCTATGGAAATGGCCAATTTGGTTTTGAAGAAAACAACAACTTTTCTCCAAAACAAACTAGTGAATTGAGTGCCTCTATTGATGATGAGCACTCAAGATAAGCCATGATAGGAATCTCAACATTGCATGGGTGAGGTACCATTGGAAAGCTCTTTCCAAGACAAACAAGGAAGGAGGAAAGGCTAATCATTTCTTTTCAAAGGAGGAATCTACATATTTTCAAGGCCAAATTCATCTATTTTAGGCCTCCAAAATTGGCTCTAAAGTTTTTAGGCTATTTTCAACTTGTGCACTATTAGTATGAGTACTCTTTTGGTGATACTCTATGTGATCTACTTAGTCTATCATATATAACCTCCTTCCAAATGTTACCAATTTTAATGTCTAGATAATATGTCTAGCTATTGGTATTATAGCTAGTTGTTAACTTGTTGTGCAAGTTACCCAATCCTTGGAAAATATCTAAAAGAGTCCCACCAAGAATTTTCTTAGTTATTTATAGAATATTCTACCAAAAAGCTCCCTAGATACATATAAAATATTCTTAGAATTCCTAACTATATTTGGCTTATTTTACTAACTCATTAGCCTCTACTAACACTATATTATTACATTATCTCTATTTATCTTCTTGTTACTCATTACCCATATTTAGCTTCTATAACTCCATATTATTACTATAACTAATAGAAGCCCTGATGTATGACTATGAGGATATGTACCTCTATTATGAAATAGGCACAAGTGAGCAAGTAGGCAATGCCATTAATTCTAAGTGGGTTCTCTAGGAAGTGATTAGGATCTAATTAATGTAAATACTCCAATCTCAATTATGCAAGTATTTAGTAGTAATAGATAGATATGTAGGATGCCATTGGAGGGATGTAATGAGGATAGGTGGCTCTGTGAGCTTGCATATCTCTCACTCAACATGAACCTTTGATGGCTATTAAAGTAGCACTAGTTTGACTAAGAAGACAAAGAACCAAATTCCATCTCTCCTCTAGTGCTAAAACTCCAAGGCATCTCCAAGATTCAATCTATTTTCACTAAAGACTGCAATAAGAGTGAGTGATAGTTGCAAATAAAAGGATGATTAATACTTCATCATTCCTAGTTTATAAACTTATGAAATGATTACACGCCAAAGTTATCAATGATTGGAGTAATTCAAGTTACTAAAAAAAATATCACATAAAGTAAAAAATTTAAAAGAATATCCAAAATCATGGAAGTAATCCGTTGGGCTTGTGATCTTACCTTGACGCAACAACTAAGTCAAGGATTGCTTCACATGTGCTATCTTTGGATTATAAAAAAATCTAATGCAAAAAAGCTTATGGACCCAAGAATTCTCAACTCTTTCCTCAAAGCCAAATATCTAAGAATAATACAAAATCAAGACACTACAAGATTAAAATACTAATGCTCAACTTTTCAATTTTTTTTAACATAGAGTCAGCTCTATCTTGGCTATGCCTAACTATAGCTAATCCTGAATAATATAGAAATATGGTTAAACTCCATATAAATTACATCCTCAATTAACTATAATATCAAACTAAATATCCCCATAGAGCACATAACCCAAGTAGTGACCCCCTCTTCCCTCCCATCCCTTGATCAAGTGAGAAGATTAAATGTACATTTTGGCTTTGCAACAATGGGTAGTGTACCTCACTCAACCATAAATCAATTGAAATTAGTTAGTGTAGATACCATGATTAGAAGGAAGATTATATGTTAAATCCTCTTTCAATTATTTTTGAACTTAACATTTGATTTGATGCTCTATGTAGACTGCTTTTCATAGGTGGTCCTTAATTGGGTCTTCCCTAGTGGCCTAGTTAGCAGACTTGTTGGATAGAAGATTGAGGGTCTAACACTATATATAATTAGTATTTAGTTTGAAGATTAGTCCCAAATCTCTTTGGTTATCTTATGGTTAATTTTGGTAATTATTTGGTCAAGCTCAATCAATTTTTGAGGATTGCAAAATTGGACCAAATTGATCTATGGCTAGATTTGGTTAAAGTTGGTCCCTTTTGGGTCATTCTTGCACAAGATCAATCTAAGGAAGTATCCATTTTTATCATTGATAGTTTTCCTCCGGGATCAATAGAGCATATCATGGATTGTCATGCTATAGAGTAATGTTATATCAAGAGCTAGTGATCAAGACCCCTTTTCTTCAGTAAATAAAATGACCAAGACTTACGTTTTGATCTGTTTCTTGATTCTAGGATGCTTTGTATGATTGATATATAGGTCAAGGAAGTGAGAACAAAGTAATCAATGGATGAGGTTTTAGACATTCCTTCATTTAGATTTGAGATTTGGTTTAAGGAGTCACAACTAGTCCATGGCTTGGAAAGTGTGCTCTGGGTTCCAAGATTGAACCCATGCCTTGATCCAAAAATGAACCCAATAGTTGTAGTTCTTTGAACAAGAAGACGATAGAGAGGAGAAGCAAGTTCAGTCCATTTTATAATCCAAGGTCTCTAAATGTTGTGCCTAGGATATGGGTGGGATGATGTGTGAGATGTAGGGCTATAAACTTGATACAAATACTCCAAGTTTGAAAGATCTTTGTGCCATAAGAAATAGGGAGAAGCTCTTGACAAGTATCAATTAGATGACTTGAGCTGATTGTTAAAGGTTGGGAGTGAAAGTGCAAGAAGACCAAATCTCTAGTGGATTTCATGATTCAATTCAAGGATGAGAAACTAGTTTTTAACCAATAGGGCATGTGGAGTACAAAAGGATCTCATATCGTTGGTTGTTGAAAGCTAGCTTGTGGCTTGAAGCAATCAAAGGATTGCTCTACCTTTGTGAGGATAAAGATAGCTTGATGTAAGTAAAAAAGCCCATTAAAGCCATAATGAGCCACAAAAATCCACAAGAAGTACCCAACTCCTCCTAGATTTGGAACTTTTGTAGCATAAAACCTATGTTGTGTTGTTGTATCATTGTAGCAAATGTTTGGAATAGGAGTTTGGAGGAAGACATGGTGAGACTTGTGATAGATTTAGATTGCAAGTAGAGTCAGCATTTATATGCCCTTCACTCAATCCCATTTTAGGAGATTATGTGTTTAGAGTTTTGTGTTGTGAGTGCCCTGGTTGTAGGTCAATCTAAAATCCTACCTAGACTCCTTTGAGCACAACAAAGTTTTATCAAAATATCTCCTTATTTTTTGTAACAGTATGGAGTTTAGTGACGTAGTTAGTTAGGCTAACAAAGTAGAGAATAAGCCAAATTTGCCTAGAATATTCCAAAAGCATCTAGGAAGCTTCTTAGGAAGCTTCTCAACTAGTTAACTTATGCTCCAAGCATGTAGCTTCTAGAAGCTTCTCACTAGCTTAGCTTGCATGCCAAGTAGGCGGCTTCTAGAAGGAAGCTTCTTGAGAAGCTTCTTAGTTAACTTGGCTTGCACTCTAAGAAAGTGGCTCAAGGAAGCTTCTTGAGAAGCTTCTCAATGGCCTTGTATGCTACCTATAAATACCAAAGCCAAAGCTCATGCTAGGCATTCAGAGTTTTCCACTCGTTCAAGTCTCTCAATGTGAGTTTCCATTCTCATATTTCTCTCTTTGGTCTTGGTCTTTTACATTGGTATCAGAGCAGAAATGGGATCTAGATATTTCCCAAATATCATTTCACACAATTCATCACCTTGCACTTTGGGTAGGATTTTCTACATATGATCACCGTGTTTGAGTCTAACAATATGGAGTTTAGCGACAAAGTTAGTTGGGCTTACAAAGTAGAGAATAAGACAAAATAGCCTAGAATATTCTAGAAGCTTCCCAACTAGTTAACTTGTGCTCTAAGCAGGTAGCTTCTAGAAGGAAGCTTCTAGAAGCTTCTAACTAGCTTAGCTTGTATGCTAAGTAGGCAGCTTCTAGAAGGAAGCTTCTTGAGAAGCTTCCTGGTTAACTTGGCTTGCACTCCAAGAAAGTGGCTCAAGGAAGCTTTTTGAGAAGCTTCAAGGATCTTGTATGCAACCTATAAATACCAAAGCCGAAGCTCATGCTAGGCATTTGGATTTTTCCCTCATTCAAGTGTCCCAATGTGAGTTTCAATTCTCCTATTTCTCTCCTCGGTTTCGGTCTTTTACATTGGTATTAGAGCAGAAATGGGATAGATGGAATTTATGGACCACCAAATCCACTTCTGCCAAACCATTGGGACTTTCATGTCCAAATATTACCAAAGCATTGTTTCACACAATTCATCACCTCGTGCTTTGGGCAGGATTTTATACATATGATCACCGTGTCAGAGGAACCCTTGATACTTCCAGTTGTAACTTATGGAGAACGGTGGACGTGTTGTATCTATGTGTTAATCAACTAGATAAATTGAGGGTAGAGTAGTAGCAATGGCGGCAATACCGGATGTTATCCTTGCAATGCAACAACAAATCAACCATCTTACTCAATTGTTGGATGAACGAGACCAACAACGACAAGAATAGATAGATAGAGCACCAATTCAAGATGGAGAAGATCACATTCAATTTCCGAAACCCAAGGTGTTTGAAGGCAAGAATCTTCCATGCACAGTGGAGAATTTTTTGTTTGATTGCAAACGTTACTTTGAAGCCACCAATCTTCAAGATAAATGGAAACAACAACAAATTGTTACACCAATTTTGACATGGGCAGAATTCAAAGATGCAATACTTGGTTGATTTCAAACTATAAATGCCACCCGAGCTGCACAAGATAAATTGGCGGAGTTGAGGCAGATTGGCTCAGTGAGAAGCTACATCACACAATTTCAGAACATCATCATGCAAATTCTAGATATCCAAGAAGGTGAAGTTCTGGATCGATTTGTGCAAGGATTGAAGTCACAAACCAAATTGGAGGTGACCATGCGGGAGCCACAAAATGTAGAAGAAGCCATGCAATTGGCTGAGCATTTTGATTCCTTGGTTGCAACAACTTGGTCTTGACCTCGACCTACACAAAGCCTACCAATACATTACGCATGAGTGGAAGAACCAGTACCAATGGAGATTGATGCTATCCAACAAAGACCACTTGGCACAGTAGATAGAGAAAGATTATGACAAAATGGAGGTTGCTTTTATTGTCACCAAGTTGGACATTGCATTGCTGAATGTCCACTTAGGAATGGGCGACCTCGACAAGTTGCCCAGATGGAGTTTGTGGAACAAAATGATCAGGGAAACAAAGAATCCCAGTAGGAGATTTCAAGCCGCCTACTTGGAGCTTGATTAGTTCCAATGGGATTGAAGGCCCGACCTATGCAAGTTTGCTTCACTTGCAAGGTACAATATCTAATCAAGGTTGTAGGATTTTGGTTGATTCTAGAAGTTCAGAGAATTGCATATCTATGCAAGTAGCAAAGGAATTGGGTATTCCTATCAAGCCAGTGTTTGGAAGTAGTTTGATGATGGCAGATGGTAGAAAGGGTTCTGCATTCCGCACCTCACATCCTGTCACCTTCAAGATTGGGAAGGAGTATTTGGAGTGTATGAGGTTTGTAGTGGCACCTCTACACTATGATCTCATTTTGGGTCTACCTTGGCTTGAACATCACAAGGTTCAATTTGATTGGACCCGACGACAAATTCAAGTACAACACCAAGGTAGAAATTTCTGATTAGGTTGTCTGGCACCTCTGAGTAAGACGCCTAAGAATAGGGAGTCCTAAGATGGGAAGTTTGTCAAGAAGGTAGCCATAGAGCAAATCTAGAAGGGAGATGAGTCCCAAGATGGGAAGTTTGCCAAGAAGGCAACCGTGGAGCAAGCTTGAAAGAGAGATGAGTCCCTGGAAGGGAAGTTTGTTAAAGAAGCAACCATAGAGCAAGCTTTGGAGGAAGATAAGTCTGTATTTGTGGTGTGGATCAAGCCGATTGCACAAGAACAATCTGAGGAGGACCAAGAGCCTCATCAAGCAATGGTTGATCGGATAGTTCAGGAGTTTGCAGATGTATTTCCGGATGATCTGCCAAAGGAATTACCCTCCGATCGAGTATGCCCTTCAAGATCGAGTTATTGCCAGGGAGTACTCTAGTGAGTAGACCAATCTATCGGCTCTCACCAAAGGAGTTGAAGGAGCTGCGAATAACACTTACAGAGTTGTTGGAGAAGGATTTCATACAACATAGTAACTCTCCTTGGGGAGCACCGGTATTATTTGTTCCAAAGAAGGATGGAGGACTTTGTTTCTGTATTGATTACTGTGGACTCAATAAGCAAACCGTGAAGAATGCATATTCCTTGCTTCGGATCGATGACCTGCTTGATCAACTAAGTGGAGCACACTACTTTCCAAGCTGGATCTTCGTAGCAGCTATTGGCAAATTCCTATTGAAGGAGAAGACGTTCAAAAGACTACCTTTCACACAAGGTATGGACATTCAAGTGGAGAGTTCTACCTTTCGGACTCACTGATGCTCAAGTAGTCTTCATGGATCAGATGCATCGAGTGTTGGATGGACTATTGGATTGGTCCGTGGTGGTGTTCTTAGATGATATCTTAATCTATATCAAGACAAAGGTAGGACACATGAATCATGTGCGAGAAGTCCTAAGACGACTACAACAATGGAAATTTTATTGCAAGAAGTCAAAGTGTGATTTTTGGCAGAAGGAGGTTACCTTCTTGGGTCATAAGATCTCATCAGAGGGGATCAAGATGGAAGAAGAGAAGATCAAGGCCATTACTGATTGGTTACCCCAAAGGATGCTATAGAGGTACGAGCATTCAATAGATTGGCCAGTTTTTACCGACGGTTCATCCACTATTATGCTCACATGGCTGCACCATTGACTGACCTCTTGGGAAAGAACTCAAGCTTCCAATGGACCACCAAGTATGAAGAAGCATTCCAAAAGTTAAAGCATATGGTATCTTCAAGACCCATTCTTCAACCATATGATCCTCAACTACCTTGTGTGGTTGATTTTGATGCTTCTAACTTTGCAATTGGAGTTGTGTTGCAACAAGAATTTCCAAATGGACTACATCCTATTGCCTTTGTGTCTCGCCAACTAAGTACAGCTAAAAGAAATTACTTTGCTCGAGATCAGGAACAACTTGCAATGGTATATGCCACCAAGGTATGGAGGCATTATCTCTTGGGGAAACAAGTGATCATGCAAATTGATCACAAGCCATTGTTGCAAACCTTACACTTGGAGCACATGAAGAGTCGGCATCATTCGATGGGAAGAGCAACTCCAATTGTTTGACATCAAACTTGAGTACAAACCAGGTCGGTTCCATGTCATCCCTGATGCTCTATCATGACGACCTGATTTGAAGGCTCTTCCTCTCATCATGGCGGCAATTACAATTGTGTCCATTGACCCTAAGGTCCATAATGAGTTTCAATCAGCTCTACAACAAGATCCCTTCTTCCAAATGGTACACGGTCATCTGATAGCATGCAATAAGGAGTACAACACCTTCTCCTTCAAGGAAGTCCTTTTATTCCATGCAGACCAGATCTATGTTCCAGCCAAAGGTGATCTTTGACTTGTACGCTTCAAGAAGCCCATGATTTACCAATAGTTGGTCATATGGGAGTGGACAAGACCTTGGGCACCCTCCAACGCCAATGGTGGTGGCCCAACATGGCACGAGATGTTTGGGACTTTTTTTGATCATGTGAGAGCTGCCAACGTAACAAGACCAGCAACCAGAAGCCAAGTAGACTCCTTCAACTACTCGCCATTCCATCCGCTCGTTGGGAGCATGTGAGCTTGGATCTCATCACATCCTTGCCAAAGATAAAACAAGGACACACCGCAATCGTGGTGTTTGTAGATAAGCTTAGTAAGCAAATCCACTTGGCACCAACCTGTGATACAGTAGATGCTCCAACCTTAGCGCAAATCTACTTTGAAAATGTCTTCAAGCATCATGGGATGCCATGTGTACTCATCTCTGATTATGATCCTTGATTTACTGGGAAGTTTTGGCAATCACTCTTCCTGATACTTGGTACCAAGCTTGCTTTGTCCACGGCCTATCATCCTCAAACTGATGGGTAAACCGAATGTGCAAATCATACATTGGAGGATATGTTGCGGGCCTTTGTCAATGTCCACCATACCAACTGGGATGAATGTCTTGCAGCCGCAGAATTTGCCTACAACAATTCCAAACAGGCAAGCACCAAATTTTCTCCCTTCTTTCTCAATTTTGGCCAAGATCCACTTGTTCCAGATTCTCTTCTTGCTCCCCCTCCCTCTCATGTTCCTCATACTTCCACATTCTTGACCACTATATCCCAATCTCTCCAACAAGCCAAGTCTCACCTCCTTGTTGCTCAGAATCACCAAAAGCAATATGCGGACCACCATCATTGTGATCTCACCTTTGAAGTTGGTGATAAAGTCATGCTATCTTCTAGAAACCTCCCTCTCCCACTTGATACCCAAGTTCATAAACTTGCTCCTAATTGGATAGGACCCTTTGATATCACCTACATTGTCTCTCCTATTGCTTATCGACTTGCCTTGCCTTATCACATGCGTATCCATCCTTTCTTTCATATTTCCAAGTTGAAACCCTTTGTTCCTAACCCCTCTTCCTTTTCTTCTTGAGTCCAACCTCCCCCTCTTCTTGTCCCTATCAATGATCATGAGGAGTATGAAGTTGATTGTATCATTGTGCGTTGCCATATTCAACAAGGCCATCGCCAACATACGGAGTACAAGGTCCTTTGGAAAGGGTATTCCCTTCATGATGCCACATGGGAACCTCTTTCCCACCTCCAAAATGCACAGATGGCCATCCAGGAATTCGAAGCTTCACTGGCGACGAGGACGTCACCAACTAGCGGCGGAGGAATATGTAACAATATGGAGTTTAGTGACAAAGTTAGTCAGGCTTACAAAGTAGAGAATAAGAAAAAATAGCCTAGAATATTCTAGAAGCATCTAAGAAGCTTCCCAACTAGTTAACTTGTGCCGTAAGCAGGTAGCTTCTAGAAGGAAGCTTCTAGGAGCTTCTAACTAGCTTAGCTTGCATGCCAAGTAGGCAACTTCTAGAAGGGAGCTTCTTGAGAAGCTTCCTGGTTAACTTGGCTTGCACTCCAAGAAAGCGGCTCAAGGAAGCTTCTTGAGAAGCTTCAAGGGTCTTTTATGCTACCTATCAATACCAAAGCCAAAGCTCATGCTAGGCATTCAAAGTTTTCCCTCATTCAAGTGTCCCAATATGAGTTTCCATTCTCCTATTTCTCTCCTCGGTTTTGGTCTTTTACATTGAGGAACCCTTGATACTTCCAATTGTAACTTATGGAGAATGATGGATGTGTTGCATCTATGTGTTAATCAATTAGATAAAGTGGGAGTAGTGGGATAGAGTAGTAGCTATGGTGGCAATGTCGGACGTCATCCTTATGATGCAGCAACAAATTGAGCATTTGACTTGATTGTTGGATGAACGAGATCAGCAATGATGAGAACATATAGAGAGAACGCCAATTTGAGATGAAGTAGATCGCATTTGATTTCCAAAACCCAAGGTGTTTGAAGGCAAGAATCTTTCAAGCACAATGGAGAATTTTGTGTTTGACTGCAAACGTTACTTTAAAGCCACCAATCTTCAAGATGAATGGAAACAAATTCTCTTGGCCTCTAGCCAATTAGATGGTGTGGCAAAACTTTGGTGGCGATTTTGAGTGGAGCAAGCTAATTGACAGATTGTTGCACTAATTTTGACATGGGCAGAGTTCAAGGATGCAATATTGGGTCACTTTCAAACTATAAATGCACCAGCGCCGCACGAGATAAATTGGCAAAGTTGAAGTAAGTTGGCTCAGTAAGGAGCTACATCACACAACTTTAGAACATCATCATGCAAATTCCAAATATACAAGAAGGTGAAGTTCTAGATCGATTTGTGTGGGGATTGAAATCATGAACCAAATTAGAGGTGACCATGCAAGAACGACAAAACGTAGAATAAGCCATGCAATTGGCTGAGTGCTTTGATTCCTTGGTTGCAACAACTTGGTCTTGCCTTCGACCTACACAAGGCCTACCAATACACTATGCACGGGTGGAAGAACCAGCACCAATGGAGATTGATGCTATCCAACGGAGACCACTTGGTACACCAAATAGAGAAAGATTGTGACAAAATAGAGGTTGTTTTTATTGTTGTCAAGTAGGACATCGTATTGCTGAATGCCCACTTAGGAATGGGTGACCACAACAAGTTGCCTAGATGGAGATTGTGGAACAGAAGGATCATGGAAACAAAGAATCCCAATAGGAGATTTTGAGCCACTTATTGGGAGCTTGATTAGTTCCAAAGGGATTGAAGGCTCAACTTATGCAAGTTTGCTTCACTTGCAAGGTATGATATCTATTGGGGTTGCAGGATTTTGGTTGATTCTAGAAGTTCAGAGAATTGCATGTCTATGCAAGTAGCAAAGGAATTGGGTATTCCTATCAAGCCAATGTTTGGAAGTAGTTTGATGATGGCGGATGGTAGAAAGGGTTCTGCATTCCGCACCTCACATCCTATTACCTTCAAGATTGGGAAGGAGTATTTAGAGTGCATGAGGTTTGTAGTGGCACCTCTACACTATGATATCATTATGGGTCTACCTTGGCTTGAATGTCATAAGGTTCAATTTGATTGGACCCGACAAAAAATTCAAGTACAACACCAAGGTAGGAATGTTTGATTTAGGTTGTTTGGCACCTCTAAGTAAGACACCTAAGAATAGTCAGTCCCAAGATGGGAAGTTTGTCGAGAAGGTAGCTATAGAGCAAATCTGGAAGGGAGATGAGTCCCAAGATGGGAAGTTTGCCAAGAAGGCAACCATGGAGCAAGCTTGGAAGAGAGATGAGTCACTAGAAGGGAAGTTTGTTAAAGAAGCAACCAGAAAGCAAGCTTTGGAGGAAGATAAGTCTGTATTCGTGGTGTGGATCAAGCCAATTGCACAAGAACAATCTGAGGAGGACCAAGAGCCTCATTAAGCAATGGTTGATCGGATAGTTCAGGAGTTTGCAGATGTATTTCCGGATGATCTACCAAAGGGATTACCCTCCGATTGAGGTATGCCCTTCAAGATCAAGTTATTGCCAGGGAGTTGTAATACTCCAAGGACAAGAGGAGAGAGAAAACACAGATTGCACACTCAAACATTCGATGCCCCAAGGGAGCACCTTCTCTTTATTATATAGACAAAGAGAATCTCCTCCAAGGAAGCTCCACCATAGGATTAGGGACATAGATAGGTGACATGTCAGCAAGCTCCACCCTTGGATTACTGACTTGGATGGGTGACCTGTCTGGTCTAGGTCCTATCTGGTTGGTCAAACGAGCTTTGACCGGAGGGAATCTTTTAGGGAATCTTCCTGTAGGAATCTCAGAATCACATGAGTAAGGTACCATTGGAAAGCTCTCGACGAGACAAACCAGGGGGGAGGGAAGGCCAGCCTTTCCTCCATTGGGGGGGGGGGACTTGCACATTTTCGAGGCCTAATTCATCCGTTTAGGCCTCCGAAATTGCCTTCAAAGATTTCAGGCATATTTCGGTTCCTACTCTATTAGTAGAAGTCCCCTTTTGGTGATACCTCTTTCTGATCTGTTTATTCCATCATGTGTAACATCCTTCCAGATGTTACCAAACCAATTCTCACCTTTAAATCATATGTCTAGCTATTGGTTCTAAGGTTCTCAAGTCTATTTCGGTTTTTGCCCTATTAGTAGAAGTACTCTTTTGGTGATACTTCTATCTGATCTATTTTGACCATCATGTATAACATCATTCTAGATGTTACCAAACCAAATTTCACATCTAGATCATATGGCTAACCCTTGGTATTACAGGAGTACTCCAGTGAGTAGACCAATCTATCATCTCTCACCAAAGGAGTTGGAGGAGCTGCAAATAACACTTACAGAGTTGTTGGAGAAGGATTTCATACAACATAGTACCTCTCCTTGGGGAGCACCGGTATTATTTGTTCCAAAGAAAGATGGAGGACTTTGTTTCTGTATTGATTATTGTAAGCTCAATAAGCAAACCATGAAGAATGCATATCCCTTGTCTCGGATCAATGACCTGCTTGATCAACTAAGTAGAGCACGCTACTTTTCCAAGCAAGATCTTTGTAGTGGCTATTGGCAATTCCTATTGACAGAGAGGATGTGCAAAAGACTACCTTTTGCACAAGGGATGGGCATTTTGAGTGGAGAGTTCTACCTTTTGGACTCACTAATGCTCTAGCAGTCTTCATAGATCAGATGCATTGGGTGTTGGGGGGACTATTGGATTGGTCTGTAGTGGTATTCCTAGATGATATCTTAATCTATAGCAAGACAAAGGCAGGACACGTGAATCATGTGCAAGAAGTCCTAAGACGACTACGATAATGGAAATTTTATTGCAAGAAGTCAAAGTGTGCCTTTTGGCAAAACAAGGTTACCTTCTTGGGTCATAAGATCTCATTAGAGGGGATCAAGATAGAAGAAGAGAAGATCAAGTCCATTACTGATTGGCCTACCCCAAAGGATGCTACAGAAGTATGGGCATTCAATGGATTAGCCAATTTTTACTAACGGTTCATCCACTATTATGCTCATGTGGCTACACCATTGACTGACCTTTTGGGAAAGAACTCGAGTTTCTAGTGGACCACCAAGCATGAAGAAGCATTCCAAAAGTTAAAGGATATGGTGTCTTCAATACCAATTCTTCAACCATATGATCATCAACTACCTTGTGTGGTTGATTTTGATGCTTCTTACTTTGCAATTGGAGTTGTGTTGCAACAAGAATTCCTAGATGGACTACATCCCATTGCCTTTATGTCTTGCTAACTAAATACAGTTGAAAGAAATTACTCTACTCAAGATTGGGAACAACTTGCAATGGTATATGGCACCAAGGTATGGAGGCATTACCTCTTGGAGAAGCAAGTGGTCATGCAAACTGATCACAAGCCATTATTGCAGACCTTACACTTGGAACACATGAAGAGTCAACATCATAGATGTGAAGAGCAACTCCAATTGTTTGACATCAAACTTGAGTACAAACCAGATCAGTTCCATGTCATCCTTGATGCTCTATCACAATGACCTAATTTGAAGTCTCTTCCTTTCATCACGACGGCAATTATGGCGGTGTCAATTGACCCCAAGGTCCATAATGAGTTTTGGTCAGCTCTACAACAAGATCCCTTCTTCCAAATGGTACATGGTTGTCTGAAAATAGGGAACAAGGAGTACAACACCTTCTCCTTCAAGGAAGGCCTTCTATTCCATGCGTACTAGATCTATGTTCTAGCCAAAGGTGATCTCCAACTTGTGCGCCTTCAAGAAGCCTATGATTTACCAATAGCTGGTCACATGGGGATCAACAAGACCTTGGGTACCCTCCAATGCCAATGGTGGTGGCCCAACATGACATGAGATGTTTGGGAGTTTGTCCGATCATGTGAGAGTTGTCAATGCAACAAGGCCAATAACCAGAAGCCAAGTGGACTCCTTCAACCACTTCCCATTCCAACTACTCATTAGGAACATGTGAGCTTAGATTGCATCACCTCCTTGCCCAGGACACAACAAGGTCACACAACAATTGTGGTGTTTGTGGATAAGCTTAGTAAGCAAATCTATTTGGCACCAACGGTTGATATTGTGGATACTCCAACCTTGGCGCAACTCTACTTCAATAATGTATTCAAACATCATGGGATGCCACATGTACTCATCTCCAACCGTGATCCTCACTTCACCGGAAAGTTTTGGCAAGCCCTCTTCCAGATACTTGGCACCAAGCTTGCTTTGTCCATAGCCTATCATCCTCAAACTGATGGAAAAATTGAATGTGCAAATTGCACTTTAGAAGATATGCTTTTTGCCTTTGTCAATATTCACCATACCAATTGGGATGAATGTCTTGCAGCTGCGGAGTTTGCATACAACAATTCTAAATAGGCAAGCACCAGATTCTCTCCTTTCTTTCTCAATTTTGGCCAAGATCCGCTTGTCCCATATGCTCTTCTTGCTCCTCCTCTATCTCAAGTCCCTCATACTTCAACCTTCTTGACCACCGTATCAAAATCTCTCCAACAAGCCAAATCTCACCTCCTTGTTGCTCAAAATTGTCAAAAACAATATGCGGACCACCATCATCTTGATCCACCTTTGAAGTCGGTGATAAAGTTATGCTATCCTCTAGTAATCTACCCCTCCCACTTGATACCCAAGTACATAAACTTGCCCCTAATTGGATAGGACCTTTTGATGCCACCTAAGTTGTCTCTCCTAGTGCTTATTGACTTGCCTTGCCTTGTCATGTGCACATCCATCTTGTCTTTCATGTTTCCAAGTTGAAACCCTTTGTTCCTAATCCCTCTTCCTTCTCCTCTTGAGTCCAACCTCCTCCTCTCCCTATCCCTATCAATGATCATGAGGAGTACAAAGTTGATTGTATCCTTGCATGTCGCCACATCCAACGAGGACGTCGCCAACATACAGAGTACAAGGTCCTTTGGAAAGGGTATTCCCTTCATGATGCCACATGGAAATCTCTTTCTCACCTCCAGAATGAACAGACGGCAATCCAAGAGTTTGAAGCTTCAATGGCGACAAGGACGTCACCAACAAGCGATGGGGGAATATGTAACAATATAGAGTTTAGCAACGTAGTTAGTAAGGCTAAAAAAGTAGAGAATAAGCCAAATTAGCCTAGAATATTCCAAAAGCATCTACGAAGCTTCTTGGGAAGCTTCCCGACTAGTTAACTTGCGCTCCAAGTAGGTAGCTTCTAGAAGCTTCTCACTAGCTTAACTTGCACGCAAAGAAGGCGGCTTCTAGAATGAAGCTTCTTGAGAAGCTTCCTAGTTAACTTGGCTTGCACTCTAAGAAAGCGGCTCAAGGAAGCTTCCTGAGAAACTTCTCAAGGGCCTTCTATGCTACCTATAAATACCAAAGCCAAAGCTTATGCTAGGCATTTAGAGTTTTCCACTCATTCAAGTGTCCCAATGTAAGTTTCCATTCTCCTATTTCTCTCTTCGGTCTTGGTCTTTTACATTATTGGTAATAAATGTCTTGAGAGCTTCCTTGCTTGGGAGAGCATACCCTAATCTAGGTCATGAGTCAATACTAGCAATAACTACATCAGTTCCAAACTAGTTTATTGGAAGGAAGACATTTGTTGCAACAAGATTTCAACCCCTCATGCCAAAACCCATCACTTAATTGAGCCTCACAATTAAAATTTCACGGGAACAACTTTGAGATGCATGTTTGAGATACTTTAAGTACTTATTTGGGGTAGTGAAGGATACTTCTAAAACCCATACCTCCACATGTTCATCCATTTTTTATGTTGGTGGAATTTATATGCCCAATTGATGTTATGCTCCTCCAAGACATGCGCAAATAATATGGATTGGCTGCTGGTCAATTATGTCATTCATTGAGTAAAAAGAAATTATAATCAAAATAGTAAAAAATACCTCATGAACTAAATTGCAATCTCCTTCTTCATTAGGTCCTTGTAGTGAAAAACTCAATACTCATTGCTTTGATCTTGAGGTTATCCAAATGATGTACATGGCTTCTTAGCAATAAACTTTTTTTGATACGTGGTCTTGTGAGTGTATCCACTCATAGCACTCACATCCTCTCCAAGGACTTGCCTCTAGTGTTCTTCAATCCAATTGGACAAATTTTCCTATAGAGTTGCAATCCTTGAGGCTATCATTTTTTAATCTCTTGAGCTAAGACAATTGGACTATAATCCCAATTTTCAAGCAAGAAGGTGAGACCAAATTTACTTGGTAATTCATTATATGCTACCATCTCACATGTCTCAAAGTCATTACTCTTAGATTCAACCTACTTGTTGTATTCCTACTCCTTGTTGATATATTGTTTGATTGTATCTTCAATATCCTAACCTTCACAACATCTTTGCAATCCCTCAACCTATCCTAAGTGCAATTTCTCTTAAATTTTCTCTTACCTTGCCTCAACTCTCAAATTGATTGTGTTGCAATTTCTTTGTAATTTCCAATTGATAGTAAACAAGTTTTAAGATCTTTCATCCATATTTATATGGCAATGGTATTTTTTAGCCATTCTGAAGTGCAAGTTTGTTGATATTTCTTTGCATGCAATTTGATAGAATTCAAATGTTAATGCTCACCTTCAAGTCTACATACTTGCCATTACTTCTTTATTCTTGATAGTAGTCTCTTTGTAGTTTAGGACTCTTTATCTTTAGCTCCTACTCCTCATCTTCAAGGTGGTTATTCTAACACATGTATCTTTGAGTTTCCAAAGATTTTCATACATAATTCCTTAGTAAAAAATGCAAACTCAATTAGGATAAGGACTATCATATGTAAATTGCCTGTCACTTATATAAGAAGTCAGAACTAAAATTCTCAGAAATTCTCAATACACCATATCTCCTCTCTCAAATGTGAATGTCCTTGCACATACTTTGACTAATCTAACTAATTCTAATATCTTTGAACCCTCCATCCATATACTTTGGTAGAAAACATGTTACACTAACAATCCATTGTTTTAGAATTTTTTTCAGTTTATAGGTCTCATCCACCTCAAAAATAATGTTTTTAGAAAGTTCATATGACAATATTTCATACCATAGCACTAGATCACTACTCTTCATTATCGAGATGTGTAGCACTCATTTGTGCATGTGTATGGTATTGTGATATTTAGCTTGGTATTATAAATACTTGAGAGATATTATTTATCTAGAGATAAAGGACGGTTCTACATTAGTCATGATTAGCTAAAGTTAGTCATAGCTAAGATAGTGGAGACTTTACTTTAGAGGAAATGGAAAAGATGAGCACCACTATTTTGAATTCTAGTGTGTTGACTTGGTATTATTCTTAGGTGTTTGGCTTTGAGGAAAGAGTTGAGAACTCTTGGGCACGCAAAACCTTTTTGTTTTGGATTCTTCTACAGTCCAAGGATAGCCCATGTGAAGGAATCCTTGACTTAGTGGTTGGGTCAAGATAACATCACATGCTTAGTGGAATATGCTCATGTGAATAGATATTCCTTTAGACTTTTAGACTTTACTTGACTTTTAGCCTAGTAACTTGAGTTACTATGGTAAATAGTAACTTTAGTGCATAACTATTTCACACATATATAAACAAGGGGTGAGTAGGTACTTATCATCCTTTCATTTACAAGCATTCATCTGTAACTATTTCACAAGTATATAAACAAGGGTGAGGAGGTACTCATCATCCTTTCATTTGCAACTCTCTCTCTCTCTCATTGAGTTCTCTAGTGAGCAATGTCTTGAGTCTTGGAGTGTTAGCCTTGGAGGAGTATGATGGAGTTGGGGTTTCTTGCCTTCTTAGTCCATGGTGCACTACCATAATAGCCATCAAAGGTTCATCATGAGTGAGAGACAAGCTGGCTCACAAATACTCCTTCCTCTTGAGTTGAATTGTCTTCATATGTTTTTACAAATTATCTATTTTCCTCCAAAAACATGAGCTATTAAGTTCTTTGGTCTTGGATTTCTTCTTCCAACAATCCATCTTAAGAAAGGATATGGTACAAAGGGACGTTGGGATGAAATTCATAATCTAGGAAGTACAATGTATGCTTGCTTCTAATCTTCTTGGTAGTATGGTATAGCCATCATGCAATTGGTAATTTTTTCTCCCAATTGAAGGCATAATTAATAGTCTCCTTGTTCTATCCTAGTAATCAAATCCATTTTCCTTTGCCATTTCCATTAGCCTTTGGGTTATAGGGCATGATTTTTTTATGCTTGATCTAAACATGTCTTTTCAATCATTCAATAAAAGCCTTAACAAAATGAGTCCTCCTATTGCTTGTTAATTCTAAGAGATATCTATAGCGTTAAATAATATTTTGCAAGAAAACCTCAACTGTAGTATTTTCACCCTTAATTTTTGCTTTGGCCTCTTATAACAACCTCATGTGTCATTCAAATTTGTAACAGTGCGGTAAGAACTAGTCAATCCCATGAGGATACACATTGAAGGAGGCTAAATATGAGATAAAGTAACATCAATAATAAATTCTATTGTTTTGTATTTAACCACCTTGAGCAAAGTCATCCTCAAAATAAGGTAGTATTACCAACTCTGGTGTACTACAAAAAGATAAAATCATAAGTAATCAATCTTACTATAAGTTTAATCCAAAGAATTCATGAATGTGATAATTCATTCATAAAAAGGTTGCTTTGCCTTGGAATTATCTTACCTTCCACTTTGGCATGACCGGATTCCAGATTACATCATTGAAACAATTATAAGCACTGAGATCTTTGTTTGCATGACGGAGTTTGTGGTTGTATGAGATCAATAGTTTCACAAAGTCAAACAAGTTGTATCCTAAAATGTGCATATGGAGGTGGAGTAGGGTCATTCAAGGGTCCAATCACCTTGATGACAACAATTGTGAGGAAGCATTATATCCTTCCTATGACGGAGTTTGTGATTGTATGAGATCAACAGTTTCACAAAGTCTTACAAGCTATATCCAAGAATGCGCATAGGGAGGTGGAGTAGAGTCATTCAAGGGTCCAATCACCTTGATGACTACAATTGTGAGGAAGCATTCTATCCTTCCTAGAAGACACAATATCACAATAGTCACAACTAGATCATGCTACTTATTCAATAGCTTTAAGCTATTATATGATACTCAAGGTGTTTGGAAATCTATTACAATATCATCCTTGATCTTTGTAGAGCATCTGTAGATGAACACTCTAGTTCCACACAGATAATTCCTTTCACATGTGCTTTGGCCCTTCTATCAAGATTCCTCTCTTCTACTCAAGTAAGCACACAATCATTCATACAAGGCATAGACTAATACACGTACACCAACTAGACTATATTGATTGTATAAACTTCATTTATTGCAAAAAAGGATGCACCGAATGAACCTTATTAACATTGAGCCTAAGCCTTTTATAAATTTCCAACTTAGCTACCAAAGAAATCTACTGGATATAATTCACTGAAAATATTCTAATTACATCTAAGGCATTGAATGCTAATCACATTGCATCTATTTATCTTATCCTAATCTAATCTTAAGTAGATATGGACCACATGGTATGGCCACCTTAGCCTCTTGACTTGTTGTCTACGACTATTATATCAAGTGATAGGCTAACACAAGATCTTTGTATCATAGTCTACTCAGTTATGTACAAGGTATATACTAGTACAAAAGGCCTTGGTTTACGACAATCGAAACAGTCACATCCTAGCTACAAGGTGGGTTCTAGTTATTCTATATGAAGTTGATTGGTACTTGTTTTGTATGAGTCCTTTGAAGTCAAGTCATATGATTATTATGCTTGTCTCATATAAGGTCATAGCTTGCCTACTTCATGACCTGGTGGTGCTTGCAATGAATTACCTTCTCCTTTACATAGTTGGATGAGCTCTACAAGTTCCTTTCTGTAACCTTCAATGGCTTGTACAGAATTGGTCATTGTTTTTTGGAACTTGGTCATGGAGTGGGCTTGTAGATTGACCACCAACATCTTGAGCTAGTCATTTTGATATACCTTTCTTTCCAACACATAAATTTGCCTCTTGAGGTCCTTCAACTTTGTATGAGTATCCTTCAATAATCCAAGCAGTTTAGATTGGAGGGCAAACACCTTCTTTGTGTATCGGATGATGATACTATGCAAGTAGAACCACTTCCATCTCAAAGACCACAATTGGTAAGTCATGCTCATGAGGAGCTAGGAAATTTTGGAGTAAATCAAACATATAACTTACTCCATAGTCATTATTGGTGGCATGCTATGCATCTTGATGTATAGTAGTTTGTTGCCAAATGTGTGGTTTGTGACCAAGTTAGAGCATCATTTGATCACCTAAGGTAGATAGGTTAGCAAAGAGGGTGGTTCAAACATTGAAGAGAGGATTACATAAGTATAATTTACAGAGGCCACCTCAAAGATTTGGATCTCTAATTACCTTGGTTGGCCATGGGCTATAGGTACAAAAAGCAACCTCCTTAGCATCCTTCTCTCCTTACTTTCTACTTTATAGATGAGATCTGAATTTACCTACAATTATTTTTTGTGATGCTATTATAGTTTGGACTTGGATGACCAGACATATGGATGAGTGCATGTTCTCAATGCGTAGAGATCTCTTGGAGAGTGATACCAATGTTCTTTGAGAACTTAGCAATTGCTTGGCATAAGGATACCTTATGTTATGCTACTATTTGAGGAGGAGGGTAAAGATCCTTTATTTGTCAATTCATCCATATGACTATGTATATCTATAGCAGACTATAGATGCAATACTTTATGTTACTATAGGCCGCACTATTTTGAGAGTGCAAGAGGTTTTGCCTTCCCAAGTCCTCATGTTGGAAGGACATGATGGTGTTTTTTGAAGAGTTCATGTACACCGTACCACCTCCAAAACATGGATGTCACTATGGCACACATGATCCTTGTGGTGTATGTTATGTGGCTCTTTTGGTGGAGCTACAACTATGTTGGGGTGTGATGGATATTTAAGAGGATGATATATGGTGTGTTTGACCCCTCTCCTCATGGTAGCTCCTCAAAGACAATGTTTATGTCCTATATGTATTTGACCTATAGCTCATTGATTTATATGATGTAGATTGTAGAAAACTGTTTAATGATGAGGCTTGGTAACACCTGTTCTCTTGATCTTGGCCCATCATAGGGCATATTACATACTTGGAGTAGATGACTATATGGAGTTAGAAGGACCAAGCCGTCAAATACAGGGATGATTGTAACACTTTAGAGTTCATGTATGACTTATAGGTGAATTGAGCTTCTATAATATATGATTTTGACAACGATGTATGTTGTTTAGCAAATTATATACATACAACAACTATCACAACATTTGCTAGCTTGCTTGGATGTTGGAGTGGTAGTATTGGCAATCATAGTTATATTGGTAGTTGCTTAAGGACTATTTGGTGGCAGCCAGATTTCATGTTAGGGCTATTGATCACATGGTGGGACCCACCATCATTGGCACCATCAATAGTGCCATTAGGATTGGAGACCTAGGTCAAGCAAAGAGGTATAATTTTAAAGTGCAATTCTAGAGAGCTCACTTCTTTGATGTTTAGCCTTTGAGTTCTTGGCTATGGTGGATAGAGATTGGCAAGTGTCACTTGGAGTCTCTTAGCTAGAGTTGGTGTGGCTTGACTCTAACTAGTGCCCTATTGTTGGCAGATTGTTGAGTGGAAGATCAAGTTCAGATCCAATTTGAATGAAATTTGAGTAGAAGAGTGTGATTGATTATTGTGGCACTTTAGAGTTCATGTATGACTCATGTGTGAGTTGTGCTTTTATAATGTATGATGTTGACAAATATGTATGTTGTATAGCAATGTATATACACACAACATGGATCTCCTCAAATGATAAACCTTGATAATGTGCATAATTTGCTTTTCTCTCTCTAGGAACACACTAGGTGCCAAGCTATGGAGCTTATGGACAGATGGTTATGTGTAGACCTATCACTAATAATTTTAGTCCTCTTGTTTCTCCAACCAACAAAACCTTCTACTATTGTTTCTACTGTTTCTTTTATCAAGTAAGGAAAAATAAACAACCTAATTTGTCATCACAACATGCACTCCTAATCTGATTGTTATCATATCTAGCATTGCCAAGGACAAATACACAACATGCCTAGAAATAAAAAAATCTAAAGACAATGTTTGCACACCAATCCAAGCCAATTGGGTGTATCTCAGATAAATCATTACTCAAGCAATCAATCATAGAGAGACTCCTAACACAATAAAACTTAGCCAAAATTTCTCTATGCATTTGGTAGAAATGTGCTTCAAAGCCTCCTTGCTTAGTGTGAGAATTGCTCTCAAGCTGTACTCCAAGAAGAGAAATTCTACGCCTTTGATGGTTTATACTTTGCATTTCTCTCTTTATGAACACACAAAGTGCCTAGTTGTGGAGCTTATGGATCAAGGGATGTATGGAAATCTGTCACTACTAGTCTAAGCACATGTGTTGCCTGATCACTAAAACCTTTTACTCTTGTTTCTAGTATTTCTTCCACCATATAGGGGAGTAATGGACAACCTAACATATCATCATAACACCACACTCCTGGTCTATTGGTCATCATTTCTAAAATTAACTAAGGAGATAAACACAACACACCTAGAAGGAAAGAATCTAAGCACAATTCTCACACACCAATCCAAGCCAATTGGGCATACAAACAAGCATGCAAGAACGGAGAGGATCCAATCACAAGAATTCAACAACTCTCTCTTTATGTTTTTTTATCAAAAATAAGCTTCAAAGCTTTCTTGCTATGTCCTCAAGCTAACTTCAACCTGTACTCCAAGCTTCCTCAAATATGTCCTTGTATTTCAACCAATTACTAATCCAAGTGGGGAAATTATATGTCTTTTTGATGAGGAAAGTTGTGTGCAACTCATATGGACATAACTTTTTTTGTGATTTGAATTCAATTGCTATAGGATTCAATGAAAAAATTTTGAGATCAGATTTCCAATGACATGAAATAGTTCACAATTTTACCATTACAGATTCCTTGAAAAGGTCTCAAACTTGGCTAGATTTTTGTAGATGTTCATCTTAATTTCAAAATCCCTAATTAAAGGTTTGCTCTTGGGTCTTGGCAATTTCCACCAGATTTCTAGATCAAAGATAAATATAGTCCTCAAAGCCACTCTAGAAACTTAAAAACTTCAATCATAGTCACAAAAATGGAAGAGTCGGCATTTAGTAGTGATTGAAGGTAGATATGCTCATATTGAGCATAAGATAGTATTTTTAGTGGAACTTATAGCATCAATTCTCACTCTCTATGGACCCAAAGCCAACCAAATTTTCTCCAATAGCATTTTGGGATCTTTTCTTAACCCTTATGAAGCTTGATGTCTCAATCCAATCCCAGTCCCTAAATATGGATCAGTTCTTGAGCTTTAATAACTTGTGAGCTCTACTGACCCAAGTATACTTGATCCAAGTCCATGAATTCTCTATTTGAGTAATTCATATGAAATTCTCTTAAAAAGGTGTAAACTCTAACCACCAACAATACTGGAAATTTTCATTGCTTGACTCAAACCACAACTTGAGAAGCAAACAAAACCCCACATGTAATCATAATATTTTCCTTAACAATTTGATCTCAAGTCCTCCAACTTCAATTGATCAGCTCTAATTTATGATTAACTTAAAAGAAAAAGAAAATTTGAGCTCAATATAGTGAGAACTTTATCAACTCACTAATCCCATTGATAGATCATGAGAAGATATGCCACAACTCTTGTAATTCTCTAGTTTGCTCATTTGAGTGAGAATTTGATCCCCTGCTCAATTGACAATATTTCACTCAAAATCTACTCAATTTCCTTGGTTTTGTCTCCCAATTGTACCCTATCAGCTCTCCTCTTCAACTATGGTCCCTTCTCTCCAAGTTCACTCATCTACCTCCTTTAATCCTCAAAGAAGTCAAGGCTTCCCTTTTGGGGACCCAAATCCTTGCAAATTTATCATTTAGCCTCTTCAATTTTTTACAAATGGACCCAATAACTCCACCTTCAAGCTCATGAATGAATTTAAATCCTTCTTCTTCTATAAGAGCACATAAATTGTTGAATCTCATACTTTCTTGTAAGTAAGCACTAGAAGAACAACAAGATTTGGGTTTCCCATCATCGACTCCATGAATGCTACCCCAAAATATGCCACCATCCCATCCCATAAGCTATCATGATCTAGAATCTGAAACCTGATGAGACAAATATTTGGGAGTGGCAGATTAGGAGCATGGAAATCTCTTGCTCAAATGCTTTGTCCAACACCCTATTGTCCACGTTTTGCTAAAACTCAAACTCTCACCCTCAATGTCCTCCTCCCACTTGAGACTCCTAAAACTAAAACACACCCTCTTTCTCTCAACCCTCCACCACTTGTATACATAAGAGCCCTTGAAAATGATAATATTGTACTCCATGTGGCCAGCCACTTAAATGCACATAGATTGCTTACATGGGAATAGCTCAACTGTGGGATCCGTCATACAACCTACTCCATCTTTATGGAGATAAACCACACTAATTTAATTTGTATGGGCTACTCAAAAAACAAGACAATGGGGAAATTTTATGAAATTTATATGCAAATAACTTCTTTTCTATAGCTTTGATTCAAATGTTTTAAGATTCAATGGAATGCTCATGAGATAAATTTCTAATGTCATAAAGCACACCTCAATGAGACTATTATAGCTCTCTTGAATGTCTCAAACTTGGCCAAATTTTGTAGTTCCAACCTTAATTTGAAACCCTAAGTGAGGCTGAAGTCTTGATTCTTCCATAATTTTTGGCCAAAGTTTAGCCTAGAGATTCATGCAAAAAAACTTAGGGAATGATTCCTTATGCATGGAATGAATGCAAGGCACTTCAAATGCAAAGGATAAAGAGCTAAATGTTGGTGGTAGCTACAAAAACTATTCATTTATAATGTACAAGACTAATAACTATCAACATGATAAGCACTCCTAATTATAATTCTTCGATTGCCTACAACACTTGTTTTTGTATGAAAAATATGGAAGGAATTCTAATTTACCAACTGAATTTGAGATTTCTAACTTTAAACTCTCTCTTATCTCTATTATGGTACATTACATCATACTTGCTAATTTTAGTACAATCTCCTATTTAGTTTGAGGTTGAGAGAAGTGGATTCTTAATTATCTTTTACTGTTTGGTTTTGAATTAGAAAGAGTGACATCTATACATTCTTCTATTAAGGTAGTTAATGCTCCTAAAATAATTTTAGCGCACTACCATCTACTATGTCATGACATTTGTAGCACCAAAGTTAGTTTGCTAGGATATTGGGATGATTATCTTGGCGGTCACAATTGTATCAATAGAAACTCATGTACTACTTAGTATTTGGTTACTTGAGCATAGTTCAGGTCTTTAGACTAAAAAGAGGAAAAATCCAAAGATGCAAAGAATGAAGACTTTTCATTCAAACCAAAGCCAAAGTAAGCTCTCTCAAAGGCAAAGAGTTGTTGGAAAAAGATGAAGAAGGAATGGTTGGAGGTAGGAGAAACTTGAATTTGCACAACATTGCTTTGAGTTCCATTGATGGTTGCAATAAGAATTGCCAAGTTGTCTCACAAGTGAATGTAATGAGAATGATTGACAAGGCAAGATGATAAAACAAAGCTATAATAAAAATTAACACTACTACCACAAGAATCATTTTCTATCAATCTATTCCTATAGTAAGAGAATTTGGCTTCCACATTAGAGAGGAAGGATTTAAGTGTATTCAGAACTTGAGAGAAATAAGATACAATGAGAATGTGAGGTTTGAAGAATTTTATTAGGGGGTTAAACCTTTGAGCTCTTGTTGTCAAGAACTTTGAAACAGCCACAAGTAACAATATACCAAAGAATTACGTCTCAAATTTGGTTGCAAGATTGGAATTACATCATAATTGAATGCTTGACACTTTAAATTCTTAGCTTAATAAGTGGTTGCAAGTAGTAATTACATTTCTAGAACTAAGCGCTATGCGTTCACTCCCATGGATTCAAAATCCCTAAATTGTCTAACAAATAACTTCTATTAATTAAGATTAACTAATTTTTATCAATGATCATCTTCTTTCTTATTTGGAATCATCTCTAAACTATGGGCAATTTGTCTTAATTCTAACTTAATGTTCTCTCTAGTTCATACAATTGAACATTGTTCTGCTAAGTGAATCACTATTTTTGTCCAAGAGTGCTTTGGATTTTTGCACATTAATTGCTGCTGAACCTTCATGAGCTTCCTTGTTTCCTTACAAGATAATTTGCCCTAGCTTAACACATCTCTACTTTTGACAACCCATGATTACTCCTCATTGCGCTTATGGACTTCTTCTTCCATTTTTTTTGTTTTGTCCCTAATGGTCAATAGCCATTTATTATGTTGATCTTATAACAACCAATGTCTTGTTCTTCTCTAATTCTTAATTCTTGAATTGAGTAACCTCTAACTCTATTGTGGCTAAAGCAAGCACTTCAGCCTTCTCTCTACATTTTCATTCTGAATTCATGCTCAATATCCAATATAAGCTATAATTCCCTCCTTCTCCCCTAAGATAGTTCCAATTTCTTTCTCAATATGTTGATGATAAACATATTCCTTAGTTCACCTTTTAGTTATTCTCTTAGATCCCATTAAGATCATCCTTCAAAAATGAATAATTCCAAGAACTTCCGCATGATTTATGTCAATTGAACATTCTCCTCTTGTAGTTCTATGATCAAGTTTGCTTTCTCTTCTTTGGCCTTTTGACTCTTGGCTAACTCTATCTTTGCCTTATCAAGGTTCTTTTAGAGTAGCTTTGTATTTGCTCAATGATTATTGAGTGCATCTTCTTCACTAAATCTATAGTTTCATGGATCTTTGATAACTATGATGCATATTGCAGAAAAATAAAATGTATAGAATCTAAAAAACCTCACATTCTTGATAGTTTTCAACCTTAGGTTTGTGTGCTCTAAAGTTTGTTTGTCCATTATCTTCTTATTCTCTTTTGCTTTTGGTATCAATTCCTTAGTAAGGTCCAATTTTTATGCATCTCTACCTATTGAACACCTTTCTCTTCTTCCTCTTTTGTGCCCCTATGACAACCCAATGTCATACACTGTGCAATAAATTGCTAAGAAAGAGCTCATTCCTATGGAGATACGGTTTGGAAATGGATGGATTTGAAGAGCAATGTCACTAAAGGAGTTCTTTATTGTTTCTTGTTTAAAATCTTGGGCAAAAAAAATTCCCAAAAGAGTCACCAACTGCAACACACTTTCATGAAAATCCAAAATCACTTTCATGTAAGTTAAGTTCCAACCAATCCCTGAAGGTGATGATCCAATCACTCCAAAGAAGGTGTTGTACCCTTTCAAGAAGGCACAACTACAATGGTTCTTTGCATTGGTGATAAATCTTAATTTATTTGATTTTATGGTACTTTCAACACTACAACTCACTTCATACCTATCAAGGCATTGCTCCATTCCTCTAGAATTACCAAATATCCTAGACCAAGCCACAAGTACTGCTGATCACACACACTCAACTACTTGAGTTCCTATTGCAAAGTTCTTCACCATTACTCACCAAAGAATCATTGCCAATACTCAAAATTCAGCAAAATTTACAAATAGATCCCACTATTTCACTTTACACTCTTACATGGATTTAATGAATATTTATTGTGAAAAAAAGCCTCAAATAGCTTTTTTCACTTCTAATGGTTGTAGAATTGCAAAGATCTACCAAAATTGTACTTCTTGCATTTGGACATCAAGATCTCACTAACCTATCTTATCCTAACTTGCTGATCTAAACATGGTTAAATTACTGAATACATGTCTTGGGAGAGTGTTTTAATTCATTCTAAAGAAATTCTATTTTGTCCTTTTTGTACTCTTATTCTAAACATTACACAACAAAAAGAAATGTACAACTACAAATAATCTACAACTAAGAGTAACACATACAACTTAATTGAAATTATTTAGTGAAGGGTCCTTGTACAGAAAATACTATTTATCTTTCCTTTGGTTCCTTACCAAAAAAACCTCTAAAATTTTGAACAATTGATCTTAAAGATCTTCAAAATACTTCTTCTTCTTCTTCTTCCCATCTTCTTTTTGGTCTTGGTGTTGAAGAGAACAATGACTTCCTTGGTGATCGTGTCCACCAAGGCAGTTTAGTATGCTGCTCTAGCCTCTTTCTCTCCTTCTTCAGTTCTTCTTGTACAACCCACAGCTGAAAAAAAGTAACTTCCTTCTTGTATTCCTCCCTTGTGAACTCTAAAACTTCAGTTACTTGTAAATTTTGCTACAAATGGTCAAATTTTATGATTTGGAAGCCAATGGAAAGCCCTTGAGAAGAATAGTGTAATGAAATAAAGATATTTTTATTTGGACATTTAATCACAAAGATATTAGCCCCAAAGTGCACTTGCAAGAAGACACTTTGACATAGTAGGATCCTTCAGGACTAGACTCTTTGATGGTTGAGCTGTCACTATCTTCATGTGAAAACTCTTTAGTGGGTTCCATCAGTCCTTGGTGGAGGTTCTTTGCATAGTTAGTGGCCACATTCAAATTGGCATATTGTCTTTGGATCCAAAAATCTGTTGCTCTAAGTAATCTTAATACTTGTCCTCTTTGGCTTGCACCACTCTTTGGAATTGACTTCTTTGAATTTTTTTCTTTGTATTTCATATATCTTAGGAGCTATCCTCTTTGCACCTTACCATATATAGGGATGTAGCAAAATAACACACCACTAAGAGGTTTTTTTTTCCTTAACATGAAAATATTCTATCATATCCTTACCCAAAACAAAAAAAACAAAGCAAAATTGTAGATTTTGTGAAAGGTGTGCATCAAAGCCCCATGATTACACCTTGATATGTTTTGCATAAGGGACTTCCCTTCCTTCATAAGTCATTATGCATAGTCATTTCAAACTTCTTGATAGCAAGAGCTCTAAGATTTAACCCACTTATAAATTAGGACCAAGATTTGACATATGATATGTGCAAGTTGGTGAAGGCTATGAGTGTAAGGGCATGCAATATAGATGATCTAGTGATTCAATCCAATGAAGGATAAATGAATGCTAACTAGTTGGGGGTAGAGATTAGGAGGACCTCACATTAGTAGTCCTAAGAAAGCTAGCTTGTGGCTCCAGGAAATCAAGAGATCACACCTCCCTTGTAAGGACAGACAAAACATTATGAGAATGACTAACCTTATTATCCTATGATGAGAATAGCTTGTAAAGTTGCACAAAGAACCTGGCTTTCTTTGGGATTAGAAATGTTTGTATTGTAGCACTTGTTTTATGTCTTAATGTTATATTAGCAAACCTTTGGAAAAGACTTTTAGGGAAAGACCTAATGGGAAAGACACATGTACCAAATTTGGATTGCTATATGAATTGATACTTGCAAACCATTGACTCAACTTTATTTGGGAGATTGTCTATCTAACGTTCATTACATGATTGTGTCAATCATAGATCACTCTTAAAGGCTACTTAGACTCCTCTTAGCATGTTGAAGGTTATTGAAAATCTCCATGTTGCGAATGATCTCTTGAATGCTTTCTTGCTCAAGAAAATGCACTCAAATTTTTTTGGGATCAGGAACTTGCAAGAATGACAAAGGATTCAAATTAGATCCCAAGGAGTGTTGCTGCAAAAAGTTGTAGAACCCTCATGCCAAAACTCATTACTCAATTGACACTCAAGATTAAAATCATTGAGGGAGATGCATTCTTATCCTACCTTAAGCTCTTGTTTGAGGTAGTTAACAATACTTCCAAAGCTAAGATCCACACAATAGGTAATCCTTATTTCATCATGCATATACACTTTGTGTAGAGGACTCTAAATCTAACTTTATCATAGTGGCTAAAGTGATATAGAAGGTTATTAAGCAATTCTTACCTATTATTTATTACTCATCACCAAGTTTCAAACTAAAAAGTCAAGCACAATTGCTAGAAGATTATCATAACTCAAACTTTGCAAAAAATTCTTGATCCTTAATTTCCTAAATTTCTCTTTGTTTGTAGTAATAATAATTTTATAAAGTAGGAGTGATGTAAATGACTAAATCTATTTTAAGTACTTTAGGTAAATTATCATTTATATGTGATTCTAGTTCCATTCATCATGCAATTTGTGCTTGGAAATGGTTTTTATTCTCATTAACCATATTTTTATGTTTTTTGATGAATTGTTTATTCCCATATTCAATCACTCATCAATCAAATTTTGAGTTTGTCTTAAAAATAACTATGATGAAATTTTGACTTTGGAATTCTTATTGCACAGTAATTTCATTTAAGTTGCTCAATTGCCAAACATAAATTTTTCCTTTACTTAACCAAATTTTATATTTATTCTAGTCAATTCATGATAAATAGCATAATACCACTTAACTTTAGATGTAACATGTCTTAGACAAAAACTATATTCCAAACATGAAGTGACTACATAGTGACTTGTAACATATAGTTTATATACTTAACTTCATGCTCTAACCAAAAATACTTATCTAAAATATAAAAAACACAAAATTTAAAATTACTATATACCACAAGCTTATTAAAGAGTTATCAATCCTAATCGTAACCAATTTCTTGGAGTCTAGTGAAGCAAGGCCTAATAAGCTATTTTTAATTTGAGATTGACTTGAGGTAGCTTATATGAAGCTTTGAAACTTATTTCATAAAGGAGCTATCCCTGAGTATATTAGAGACTTTTGTAAAACTTCAAATCAAATTGTGGATATCACATAGGGACTAAGAAAAAATTCTAAGTAGAAATACATATGATAGAACCAAAGGGGCTATTATGCTAGACAAAAGAATCTTAAATATTTCTTTATAAGGGATTAAATATAGAAGTAATTTTATAAGAAAGTAAGAGATGTACCAAATATCCTTACATTAGCGGAGTTAGATAAATTTCAATACTAATGATAGTTATAGCTACCATATCAAGAAATAAGCAAAATCAATATTCATTTCTATGGCATCCAAGAGAGACAAAAAAATTATAGAACGTTATGAACCAAAACCACTAAAGAATAAAATATAATAAATTGAGGAAGATCATATAGTATTGTATTAGGCTATAATAACAACCAAGTTACCAACCTCTCAAGAATATACACAAAAATGAAGGGTAAATGAGAATATGATGATGATAATATGGAGAGGAAATGAGGATAGGGGAACAAAGATCATCAATAATGTAGCCTTGTAACTTATTATTTACCCTAGAGAGAGAAAGGCAATTTTGGGAGAAAAGGCAAGGAGGATAGGAAGATATGTAGAAGCTAATGGATCAAAGATGTAGAGATGAGAAACCAAGAGAACAAGCCAAGAGGATAGAAGACACTATATGGAACAAGACTTCATGGAATATATTCCAAATGCTAAAGATATTCCAATGCAATATTAGTTTGACTATACTTAGATCAAGTATAGTCAAACTAGAAAAATTAATCATCAACTTCCAAATTCCTCAATCTTTAGGAAAGTTTCACATCTTACAATCCAACCTATAGGAAGGTTCTATGGTTGGCTCCTTTTATTATTCTTTTATGAAACTTCCTAGGTACTTTTTATAGTATCTTTTTGGAATTTTTTAATAACTTATAATTAAAATTTTTATATAAAATTACTATTCCAAATTCTAATAATATTATACATTGCAATTTAGTTAGTAAATATCATCCTTGATACATACTCCAACTTGGACACTATGATGGTATTCAAAAAACTTAGAGGATCATGAAGGTACTCTTATATACTGTCATGAAGGTACTTTTATATACTATCATGAAGGTACTCTTATATACTATCATGAAGCAAGTAACACTCTCAAAATAGTTTGTACTCTAGATATTGGTGATGGTCATAATTAACCATACTTTTAAAAGGTTTCAATCAATTTATATCCCTCATATTCCTTAATGTTGACTGCAAGTAAGGATATTGAATTTGGTTAGTACAAGAGGATAGGTAGAAAAAATAAATTCTAATTTGGGAATATGAAAGATAGGATGAATGAAGAATTATGGAAGAAGACCACGTTCATAAGCAACAAGAGGAAAAAACTTTGAGAATAAAGAAGAGATTTCATACTTTGAGAATAAAGAAGAGTATTAAGTGGTAAGAGTAGATTATGATTTAAGAGTATAAATTTTTCATCAAATATACAATTAACATATATCAACACATAATTTTTGAATGATTTTAGGTGCCAAGTAGATGAGCTTTTTCTTCTTGTAAGGAAGAAGATAAGATAGATAACAAGTTAAAAGTTCAAGAATGCTAGAAGATAGCTTAATGAAAAATGATGAAGAAATAAGAGATATTAAACACTTCTAAGAAGAAAGAGAGAGAGGTTTTAACACTTGCTTATTTGCAAGTATAAGTAAAATTTGTGACCCAAAGGAGATAATTCCAATAATTGTGATGCATGTTCATAAATGAATGAAGCATGTTGTATATGGTTGATATACTTGATTCAACTATATATTTGCAGGTAGTAAGCAATGTATATGACTAATTTGAGATTATTAACTTGAGCAATACTTGCTAAAACTTGTTGTTGAGGCAAGGTCATACCAATTATAAGTGAACCTGAAAAAAATAAAAAATATCAAAGTTGAGGTTTGCTAATTAAGATGTACCCACTATATCAATTAGTGCTAAGTGGAATTGCTGACTAAATTTATCCAAAAACATGAAAATCACCTTGTAGCATCAAACCATCTAGGAAGAAACTAGTTGAGATCAAAGCTCACATGCTTTTAACATGAGGTGAGGATTGACCATGGTTGAAGAAGGCTCATTAGTTTTAAGGTTCAGCCCTTATGTTTTCAGCAACCTTCACATAACAAAAAAAACGTATGCATAAACATATTAAGTCATATTTGGCCATTATTACTAATATTGAAGAAGATGAATTGTAGTTTAATTAATCCAAGATGATATTAGATAGAAAGATCATGTCCTACTTGCAACCAAGCAAAAGAAGTAGGACCATTTAAGATATATACTTGATTTTGCTTGTAAAACTCTTCATTCTTGGTAGAAAACACAATACACTCATTATCTTTAATTGCAATCTGGTCTTAAATAAGTTGGAAGGAAAATTTTTGTGTAGTTTATGCTATGAATTTGACTTGTATTCCTCATTGTTAATGACTTTATTAGTATAAGATGTAATCATAGGATCTAAAAGTTACTTGTATTTTAGCCAAGAAGAAGAGAATTTAGAATAATGTAAAATCTTCTATTATTGATTCCAACTTGACATTATATAGTAAAATAAGGCAACCGTGTAGAGAACACAAAGGATAGGAAGACCCCATCAACCCGTACAAGGGAGAGAAAAAAAGGGTAAAATGGTGCTAGGCCCCAATAGAGTCTATATGAGAAATCTGTCGTACTGTACCTAAGACATTATATATTTTTGATTTATTCCTCCTTTGCTCCAAGAAATTAGTTGTGAAAATTGCTTGTGTTTTGATACATGATCTAAGACTTCTCAAAAGATAATGCTCCTTATTCTGAGTAGCGTATACCGTACATGGTATCCGTCATGAAGTGCAAAATAATATATATATAGTTGGAATTTAACCTCCTTAAAGTAAAGCCAATTACGTATGCACCATCTACAAACTCTTGTTATAGAATTGCTCAAATAGTTTAGCTAGAAGTAGCACAATAAACAACATAAGGTAAACTGATATCAATTGATTTTAAGATAAGACAAGTTTACCATAAGTCCTTATAATGTTTTTCCTTGTCACTCCATTGAAATTTAACAACTTTGGCTAGAAAGTCAATGAATGATACGGTGATATATGCATTGTGATATATGAATTGTTGATTGAAACTCACCTACTTACTTGTTATATCCTCAAGACCACTAGCATCCTTAAGAGTTGACCAATATATGATAGCCTTGATCTTTAGCTTAATACTACGACTTGATACCTTTAAGTCAAACCTTGTGAGCCCAAAAGGTAATCTACTCTTCATAAAATGCATATCTAATTTGTTATAAAAGAACTTTCTGTAGCACATTGTCAATCTGAACAAAACGCTTTCCTTGTATTTAACTTCTAAAAGAATTAAAAAAAATCACAATCTAATTCAAAATATTTGTAGCACATATTAATTTTTAGTCATATTGAATGCACTAGATATTCAAGAGATATAAGGATAATTTCCTAAACTTTTACAGAAAAATAACATTGCGTAAGTTTATGAGTAATAGTTAAATTTCACATAGATGCAAAATTTCCAATGATTTAGAGGCAAATGCTTTTCCATTCATGCTATAAAATCAATGTTAAAAGACCTTCCCATAAGTAGAAAGTAAAAGAAAATACTGATCAAGAACTTAATAGAATATAATCTAATATAGGAAATCCAATGAATTTTAAAATTGAAATATGGACATGCTTGCTTTTTGTAAAGTTAACTTTCATTTCTATGAGAGCTAACTTCCAAACCAAGTTACTTAATCCTTATCAGGATTCCTTAACTCCATATAATCCCAATCTATCTCAATCGTCTTGAATTCCTTACTCACTTATTGAATCCTTATAAAATTTTACAAATACCTTTTAATATTCCTTTATTACCTTTCATAAATAATTCTTGAATTATTTTCTAAAATATTTTAGTTAGTTAAGAGTAAATATAAAAAATTATTACAACATCATCAATAAGGAATAAAACACCATCATTGTAATGAATGGATATAGAGACTTAGAAAAGAAGAATCATAATCTAAATCTCAAATAATAAAATAGAAAAGTCCAAATATACAATGATGAACACTCATATTTGAAGATGATATCTTCTAAATTGCTAGTAAATCTTCATCTAAACCCTATTAACAAAAGAAAAAATCTATTCAAAAAGTTCCATTTAAAGCAAGATGGCGTAAATTTCTTGACATGCCATACATTTAGCTTACAACTATCATGCATCTACTCTCATCAAAAGTTTTATTCGACTTAGTGCAATTTACATTATTGGAAAATTTGCATACATCTATCTACTCGGGTAATAACCAATTTATACTTAGATACAATCGACATTAATGGAATGATTGACCTTTTAATGGTAGGCTAAGGAGAGGATTGGGTGGTACATAGTTTTCCTCATAAATGATAAGTTTTTGTAATCATCGTAGTTGATGGTTATATTCCTCTCATTTGGCATACTTTCGAATTAGGCCTCAGCCAATATTCATATTCACATATTTGTTTCCATCAAGTTAGAGTGGTTACAAGACCTGAATTTATTTGTAATTGAGAATTAACTCTCGAATTCAAGTAACACCAAAAGATATCTTGCATGCATTATTTTTACAACTTTGTATACATTCACCTATTAGATATGTTATCTCTAGAGAGGAGTTTTCAAAGCTATGTAGACAAAGGATTGTCTTTGCACCTTAGGGAGTGTAAAATTCTTATAACAAGTGTCATACTATGCTACTTGGTTTCCGTAATGAACTGGTCGAATATTTAAAATTACGACTGTAGAATGTACAGTTATATCAGTAATAAGAAGACGATAGAAAGCTAATTAGATATAGCACGTAAAGAAATTGCTTTTGTACAAAGAAAACAATCGTATGTGCAATCTATAACAATCAGTAAATTAACAAGCAGAGCAGACTAATGAGTAGAAGAATCTAAAGCAATTCTGTATCTACTTCCCTCGTACGTGAAGATTCGTTGTAGCTAACAGGTTAGGAGACAAGACACGACACAGGTATACAATTTTCAAACTAGATGGTATCCAAAGTATCGTCCCGGTAAAGTAGCTGACTCGCGGAAGGAAAGTAGCGTGGAATTCCACTTGTTGAGATTTGAGAGAGGAGAGCCGAGGAGGTCGATTGTTCAACTAGCACACGGTGAGTGTGGTGCGGTCTACTGTAGTGTGAAGTGGGGAGCGAAGGGCGAAGAGGAGGTGTTTTGGGTTGCTACTCCCATCCTTGTTCCGGCGGAGGGACTGACGGACTCACTACTAGTAGGCACACAGGCGCAGGGCCCTTCCTTCCTGGGGGGGAATTATTACATATAACAGTTTGAACGCAAGTGAAAGTCGGATTTTTGGCGGATACACTTGATCTCAAGCCCAACGGAGATTGTTTTCTATCGTTCCGAGCAATGAAGATTCCATTGAATTACCTGCTCCACATATTCGACCAGTTCATTAGCTCCTTTTAAAGTTTAAAACTAGAGGTTTGCGTACACTGAAGACATTTACGGGGATTAAAGGCTAATGGCATTTTTAGGTAGAAACCTGTAAAGTAATATGAGCATAAAGTCAAGTCGTTTGATCTCGTAGTCCAAATACAGTATGAACAAAACTCGACAACGTAACAGACAAAGCGATCCTAGTTTGCACTGCGGAGACGGGAGATACTCCACATCTCTCACATTTGAAGATCTACATGTTCGGACTTCACTGGGGTACATTCACGCAAACCGTCGATGGATGGCCGATTTCTATACTTCTGGTGGATGGTCCACTCGTTTACGGCTTACTTTGTCTTTCCAACCAAGTGGGATCCGGCGGACTTTAAAGCAGGGTACTTCTTCCTATCACGCAAACAGATTTGAACTTATCCGAGAGCTGTCATTCACATCCATATCAACGGCTTATGGATATGAGATGTCCTGTGTGCTCGTCCGAACAAGGAGCCGCAAGCAGAAGTTAAGGAATATCCTCAAAGATTTTCTCAATGTGTTCTCTCCTACGCCGAGGTTTACGCACATAACATGCGTCCCAAATGTCGGAAAGACCACATTGAGAAAATCTATGAAGAATCCTTTTACAGTGAATTGTCCTGTTCTGACGATGGCGGCACACGGCCGTCAAAGACCGCAGTCCACATGAGATGTTGCAGCTCTGCTTAAATCAGGTCGTAGCTGTGCAACACCTTTAAGATGTGATTGTTGTTATACACTGCTCGCCAAAAAAAGTCTCTAAATGAGTAATATTTAAAGGATGCAGGAAAGAAGACAGCTTGAGATGTATAAAGAAAATAGAGGGCCCGCTAGGCTAATGGTTCATTGAGATAAACCAGGTGTAACCAGTAGAGGAGGCGTTGAAATGGGCCCTCATATACTTTTAGACGTAAGTTGCACAAAACATTGCAAAATCTATCCCCTAAAAATTAGACCCTGTACCATCTGTGTATCAGTTTGCTAATCTGGCAATCTCATTCTATCTTCTATATTATTCCATCGAGTCCCGTGATACTACGACAATCATCAGAAACTGAAGAACTTTGTCAGCAGATTTCAAAGAGAACTTACCAATGACAACGTTGTACGGTGGCGATTAAGACTAACTTTCTGACAGAGAGCTCTTCGTCATCTCTTCAGAACAATAGAAAAGTCAAACCAGTTTCCGTTACAATTACCAGACTGTCAACCTCAAATCATGGATGACAAACCAAATAGCCGTCAATAATGCAACAAAAGCCTTTTTAAGTATATTGACAAGGTTCAGTAAATGTAGGTATGATTTTACGAATAAATTCAAGAAGTTCTCATGCATCAGTTGCTTTCTCACAGGCTCCTGTACCTTACAGCCCTGTGTTCAAGTATCTGTCGCGGAGACACCTGAAGTTGCACAAACGCAAGGGAATAATCAACATACTCGCTGCATCTGCACTCAAAGGAACTGTACCTCCAGACTCATTTTGCGCCTGTGCGAATACTCTTTCTCTATGAACTGCTTCGCAGTGATTTCGCCAGTGCGGCGCTGAGAAAGTCAGCAACCTCATTCATTCGTTTCTGAAAACGTCAACTTGTGACCATCTTCCTCCACTTTGCTGCAGAATCGGTGCATGACTTTCACAATACGATACATCACGTATTTACTCTGTATTAGTACTGTGCAATGTCCTAGAGTACCGTCTCTCCTCTGTCGAATCCCATATTCGTAGAGGTTGTTTACATACACTTCTCGACAACTATTGTATATGTAGGAAAGTCAAAGTTTAAACAAATTGTTTATGATAACTGCTGCCAACTGGATTACCGTACATGAAGTTCACTATCTCTGGTCCCTTTCTTTCTGCGGGAAATGGATCTTAGCCACCTTTCAGTAAATTCGGTGGACTTGTCACACTTCTTCACCAAGAGATTGTGATCGGTACAAATACAAGCTCCACTCTGAGCAGCACGGTCGCAACCAAGGCCTATCGTTATAACGTTCATGGGACACCTCTGTGATTTGGTTGTCTTACATTACAGAGTAGCCGGGACCACCACCCCCCTCAGGTACGGTCCATTCTATATTTTGAAGAGGATCTTTGATGTCGCAGGCCTGCTTATCGTCATCAAGTTTAAGTCAGTGAAGAAATTTACACAATACACGGTTACCTAACTAGACAGTTAGGTAACCGTGTCGATATCCAGCTTGGTCCATTAGAAGTTTTCCCCAGAGTGTCACTTTACCAATTTCATGCTTTGTCAGCTTGAGAATAATTCACCACTAACAGAGGGCCCCCCGTTGTCAGTGGCCCACTGAATAGAGTCAGACATCAAAAAAGAGCGTCTACTTCCCTAATGCATGTACGCTTCTTAACGCAGCACAGAAGTATGGTTAGTCTCATGCTCAATCAGACTAGTTAAAGAAAAGATCATCCTTTTGGCTAACAGCCAAGCCCACTTCGCAGATGGTTTTTCACTTCAAGTGGAACTCTAGAATCAAAATCTAAGACATCATCCGAGTACCTTGCAATGAAGGCAGTTTTGAGCATTTATGTGAAGCTTCAGAGTGTCTTTTTCATCCGGTATATATCTGAAAATTCAGGCAGTGAAGACATATTGAGTAATGGAATATAGAACCATAGTAAACAACCTGGTTCCATACCCACGGTTGACCGGACTGACTCTGACATTTGACAGTAACATAAAGAAAGGTCTTCCAGGCAGTGAGATGGAATATTTGAGAAATGGGAGCAGAATGGGTTCAAAAGACGGGGGATCCAGGACCCACTAAGTAGGGAACCGAGAACTTCCATATGAATTCCAAATGAAATGCAAGTTTGACCGTAGGCAAATAGTATTGAATTGAATCTAAGCAAATCGAATTCCAGTGAATCTAAGCATCTCATACTGTCAAACATCGTTTCGTTCTTTGACATAAAAGCGTGTTTTATCAGTAGCTGACTAAAACAGAGTCAAGGCCCAAATTTACCTTCTTCATACATTCCAACTTCATGTGCATCACTGTCGACACATAATTTTGATCACTTCTAAGCAGTTAAGAACGTATTTAGCAGCAGGTTAATCCTCTTTGCTTCAAAGGGGCTCAGCACACATAAATGTTCAAACAGCAAACATAGGAGACTGGTACTTACTCATAAACACGAGCAGGACAGTAACGTCCCTCTGGTCCTCCGAATTTAGGGAGATTGACACTCTCGGGCACATTTTCGTCACGCAGACGTAAATGGGATGGTTGATCATGGTTGTGGTTCGTGTTACTCCTGTATCATAGATCAGAGTTTATATCCACTGACGAAGTAAGGTGTATTACTCGCAGCAGACTGTCTCATCTATAGAACTGCTGATGCTTGCAGTGCCACGGTGACCAGAAAAGCGTGTAGTCTATTCAAACCAAATTAACTCTCTTATAAGCTCTACTTCCTAGCGCTCATACATAATAAGGCTTATCCACGTATTGCTTCTGTGTAGACACGAGGGGACTTTAACATCAACATGTGGAAACAGCGGTCAACTCTAGTACCTGCAAGCTACAATATCACACGTTAGGGAACACCCCATGACTCTCCGGCGATTACCGTCTTGGATGCCCAAGGTTAAATACTTCTGTAAGTTGTAAGATGATCATGTAGTGATAACCTCTATAGCAATCATAAATCTCCTCCAATCTTCTATCATGTCGAAATATTACATATTAGATCTTGAAGCGGCATAACAACCATGCCTTTCCCGTATGTATATCAGGAGTAATCGCACGGAGCAAGCTACCCAACTTACAACAACCTTAATTCAGCTTCTCGTAAGGCCAGGGAATAAACAATGGATGAGTTCAAACCTGTAAAGAGAAGTAAGCAAGTCGAAAGAGATCACTCCATCTGGTTTTGGATAGTTTATTGGCTTGTGCAAGTCTGCAGCCTGCGGAGCAAGGTAGAATAACTGCTGATATTTTCGGGAGGACTTATATCATTACCAGGAAAGGATTGAGACAGACTTGACAAATGCGATAAATGGTATGGTAGTCTCAAGAAACGACCATAGACACTTTACCTCGGTAGACTCATTATCTGGCTTTCCATGTTTTAGGGTCCAAGGCAACCTCCCTCTGGTTATATAACTGCAGTTACAGGATAATACTGATGTGGTCAAATTACTTCATGAGGTAGAACTGTGTTTGAGTAATATCGGCAAAGATTTCTCAATATGAAAGTAAAAGTAAAGTAAAAAGTAACACAAAACTTTAATTTGGGACAGTAGAAGATTTCATTTGACTTACTGTTCAAGGCCTGATATAGCCATGCCTGCTAGAAAACCATGGTTAAATGCCTGCAGTAAACCCAAATGTAAGCCTTTGCTAAGAAACTGTATTGCTAACACATATAACTAGATTGACGTAGCCACTGGAAGGTTATGAAATGCTTATGCAGAAAGAATCTCAAGGATCCGAGGAATAAGGCTAAGTAGATCTTTACCAGCAGCTGCCATCCATAACATCCAGAATTGTAAATGTGCTTCGACAAATGCATGCTTGCTTCAGTAGAGTACTATACCGGACGGATGTTTCTAGCTTGATGCAATTCCTTCCAAACCCAAGAATCTTTCAACGAGGTCCAATACTGATCCATCCTTGGTTGCTTCGACTTTTCCTCTGTCAGGGTAACAAATGCAGCTTCTGCTGCAAGCATCCCTGGCATTCGGGGAGTTCTACTCATCAGTCCCTACCTTCAACAATTAAAAACTCCTTTGGAGTGGACCACATCTGTATTCTCATCTAACGATATCCGTGGCTATACACATGAACCTACTACCCACGACCGATGCAAAAGTAATCACTTTTGTAGAGCGATAGAACAGTACCTGACTTCATTGCAGTATGGGAACCTTTTATTTTCGGTACGTTGATGAAGCCTGCTGTACAACCAATGAGTGCCCCACCAGGAAAGTAGGGTTTCGGTATTGACTGCCGATCAATGACAAGTTTGAGCGGTGCAGTGTAAGTACATTGCGTACAACTTACGGAAACGAACCAACATGTAACGAGCCTGCCTAATACAAATTAAACTGAATCAAAACTTTTGAGTTGGACCAGTGGGCCTACTTGGATGCCACCCTCATTGAGAGTGCGGGCTCCATACTGAATAACTTTCCCGCCCTCAAGTAAGGGCCTAATAGACGGATGCTGCTTAAACCTCTGAAAATCAGTAGTAATATTAGTAACTGAGAAAGTTTTTTCTAATCTATGGATGCGGATGATATTACTGATGGAGATGTGATTGACATCCCCATTCGGTAGTATGAGGATAAAGCTAGCTGTAGTTTCAACGTATTTCGGTACTGCTGTAGAGATAACAAACCTGCAAGTTCTAGAAAGAAATGGTCGAAAGTACAAGGTCCAGAGACGAAGAAGGAATTGGACGGTATAATACATATAAAGTCTCTATATTCAGACATGAGAGCAGAAGCCGTTCGAAGAACGTCGGATCCAGAACTCACTACGTGCAAATGGTGTGCGTATGAAATGTAAACATGTGCATATGAAATGCAAACGCATAAAGTCTCCATATGCATACTGTGAGCAAAAGCAAACGTAAGATACAAACCTGAAATTCCTCGTAAGGGCTTAGATAGGGATTTTTGTAATCCAATGCGACAACCAAGCCAATGGCTACCTGCGCGTCCAGTATATGGCTGTTAGTACACAACCTTCTCTTAGAGAAACGCCCAAAACGCTATACAAATTCTGATGTCTTATCCCCAGAAGAGCGAGACGCTTTAAGTTTCAAAATCATTCCAGATGACATCTCAAATTCAAGAGATTGGGAGCTGCTTGCCTGCTGGTTGTCCATGTGATACACAAACGAGCCTCCATATGTCTTCATATTTAACGGCCACCCCACTGTGTGCACAGTATATCCAGGTCGATGTTTGCTGACCTCCACTTCCCAAACCTGGTCGGTTAAAACAAAGAAAGCGCCTTCAGCTGATGTATAACACAGTAAGGGGAAAGGCTGACAATTGGTCGTCAATCCTTGTAGGTACATGCTCCGATTCAACAGCGATACTACGTACTCCTGGAGAGCACATCAAATAGTTGCATGGCACTCCTCACAGCAATAATGAAGAATCTCTTTCATGTCAGAACTTAACAAAACATGGACTCTTTCATGTTCGGGCGTACTTCTTTGATACCAATGGCGTAAGTTTGGTGCTGAGCGCCTGCTTGTTCTCGTAACTGGTATTTCTTGATAACTTTCTGTAGGAAAACAACATACATCCAGCTTAAATTAAGACTTGAGAAAGCCTATATGTTTAATCTAAATTGCAGAGAAGACAAACAAACGATCATGAGCAGACACTAAGTTTAAGATATTCTTGTACTTTCTTGGCGCATGTCCCATAATACGTCTTCCGAGAGCTAACAGTGTGTCAATCGCCTACGATTTGAAGATATATGAAGTGTATGAAGATAGAACCCGTTCTTTAGGACAAGGTTCAAAATCCATAAAGACTGGACAAGGCATAACGAGGTATAAGGAGTAGATCCCTTAGAACCATCATTCACACCTACGAGTTGGGGATATACGGGTAATGGCAGCAGACGCCGTTCTCTGAACGGGGGATCCAAAACCCACTGAGGGCCGAACTGATACAATGGAATGAAAGCAGAACTGACTGAAAAATATATGCAAATAGGAGATGAAATCTAATTCATAAAAAGCATGTATTATCAAGCAACGACCATATATAGGTATATGAGAGCAGAAGCCGTTCTGGGAAAGGGTTATCCAGAACTCATGAAATGCAAATGATCAATAAGCAATATGTACATGATTCACAATGCTAGAGTAGTGTTAAAGTTTCCGACCATATATAAGTACATGTAGAGAATATGTGAACCAATGTATACTGAGAAAACGAAGAGTGAACTCATATCAAAAAATAGGAAAGTAAGTGAATGTGAAACAATCGGAAACAAACTGAATGAATTTAGAGCAAATTGTAAACCGAGACTAATTCAGAAATGTACAAACACTTGAAACAACCTGAATGAATTGAATGCAGATTGTAATCGAAGACCGATTACCCGGACATTACTTATCTGCAGTTTATGAATTGAACGTCAATTATTAAAACAAGAACTCGAGGAGAGTAAGGTTTTATGGCTAAGAATGACTGAAACAATCCCAGGTCCAGGTATCAAAAAGTAGAGTGGAAATCATTCAAAGACCGGGGGAAGTAGAGCAAAACGTGAGGGGTCTGGATAGCCATAAAACATGCACTATGGACACATGAGACCTTAAACACTGAAATAGCCAGAGGAAGCAGTAGGCGGCCATAGTAAGCCTCCTCGCAAGGACGTACGGCTCCATCAGCGCCAAACGTAGAGCCAAAGTAGCTGTGCGAATGTCAGTACCCCTCAAACTGATTTTCTGTTCGAAAGCTCATTAGTGCCAAGGCAAAGAATCATGTAAACATGATATTAGGACATCATGTATATGAACCATGAAACAGAACAACAAGTGGGGTGGACCGAAGTGGGAGAAGAGTGGATGGTATCTTGGCTGAGATGGAGTGAAGTGTTAGGTAACCAAGATATTGAGAAATGAGGACAGAAGCGAGAACGGGAGATCCAGAACTCACTGAATGCAAATGAGATGCATGATATGTAATGTATACAAAAGATGTGCAAGACGAAATCAGTATAAAACCGGGAAAGGAGATGAAATGGAAACAACTGATCGAATGTAAGCAGAAGTAAATGCCATCTAGAAACAATTAAAGGACAATACTTATATACCAATAGAATGCATCGAATAGACGGTAACAGATAAACAGCACGTGTAGAGAAAAAAGCTCAACGGGTAAACGACGATGCGACGACCTTACAAGCCAGACGAGAAAGATTAAGTTAATCTAAGGTTGGGAATCGTGTAAACGCCATGAAATTGACAGTCGAGGAAGACAGTCGAGGAAGGCAAACCGAGAGTATGAAATCCTCAGAGAACGGGGAGGTAGAGCGAAGCGTTAGAGGACTGGATAGCATATATCACAGCATGTGCTATGAACACATGAGTACTAAAATACTGTAGCAGCTGAAGGAAGCAGAAGGTGGTCATAGTACACCTCCTCAAAAGCACCTACGACTGCATCAGTGCCAAACGTAACCGAGATAGCAGTAACCAGGATATAGGTAGATGAGAGCAGAAGCCGTTCTAGGAACGGGTGATCCAGAATTCCTTAAACGCATATGATCAGTAACCAAGATGTACTTTATGCACAATGCGAGAATAGTGATAAATCCATAAAGTAGAATGCATCGGATGTAACCTGAACCAAAAGCATAATTGCAACAAATCGAGAACAACATATTTCTAAAGGACTAGTAAACAACTTGAAATCGATAACAGCTATTCAAACGAATTCGAGAAATATAAAACATTGTGTAATTGACCACCAGTAAGCAGTGCATGGACAAAGAAAATTAAACTGTAGGCTGGAGTCGGGTAGGAACACTGGAGAAACTGGGGTCGAAAGTCAGGAATGAACCATGCTGCAGGCAAAGGGCGAGGGAAAAATAACAGGGAGGGAATTAGCTGGGGAAGGGAGGAGTGGAACAATGCTGGGAGCTTATTGGATGGTGCTTCTGCAGACACATATCGAAGTGTAACAGTGTAATGAGAGTGCCGCGAAAGAGGACAAGACATGTTAAATTAAGTAATCTCTAGTTTAGGGACTTTTTGTTAAAATCAGATAAAATAAATACTGTTCATGGGTGAACACTGTTCATGTCCACTGTTCACATGCTTTCCATGTGTTGCATGTGTTACATGAGCACTATGGTAGCACACCTTTCAGTACACCCTTTAGCACACCTTTCAGTACACTCTTCTATCTATATAATCCCAGTCAGGAGTTTCTTCTACTGGAGTTGATTTCTACCACTTCCCCTCTGCATTTCGTGAAGTCCTGAGCTGCCTAACACCATCTCAGGAGTGTTCTGTATTGGAGTTCTGTATCTCAGTATTGGAGGTTATTTGTGCTGCGTGAGATAACTGGCTGTACTGTCTTTGAAGGCTAGGAGAGAGTTAAGTACTTATGTGTGCAATTAGGAGTGTCTGCTCTGGTGAGACAAGGGAAGCTGAGTGTTAGGATGTCTGATACATCAGAAGTCAGAATGCCTGAGAATAGACCATCTACTTCAAAGAACAGGAACAAAGGTTCTCATCAAGACATATAGTATATCACAACAAGCACCATGGATGCTTGAGTCCTGGAACGCTAAACAAATAAGGGAAGCAGAAGGTGGCCATAGTAAACCTCCATGAAAGCACATGCGACTTCATCAGTGCCAAAGTAGCTGAGCAATTGTCAGTACTCCTCGTACCAAGTTTCTGCTCAAAAACTCATCAGTGTGAAGGCCAAGATATGCTCATTTCGAGAAGAGTGATAAATCCTTGGAAGTAGATGAAGTGAACTTAACAAAACGAACGTAACCTGAAGCAAAGACAAAGGCAACATATCGAGAACAATCTATATAGGTATACGAGAACAATCTATATATATAGGTATACGAGAACACAAGCTGTTCTGGGAACGGGTTATCCAGAACTCATGAATTGCAAGTGATCAGTAAGCAAGATGTACATGATTCACAATGCTAGAATAGTGAGAAATCCATAATCTAGAATGCATCGAATGTAACTTGAAGCAAAGGCATAATTGAAACAAATTGAGAATAACATATGGCTAACAGACTAGTAAACCACCTTGAAATCGAGAACTCTATGCAAACGACTGCAAGAAATAGGTAACACTATGATGAGAACCTTTGTTCCTGCTCTTTGAAGTAGATGGTCTATCCTCAAGCATTCTGACTTCTGATGTATCAGACATCTTAGCACTCACTCAGCTTTCCTAGTCACACCAGAGTAAACACTCCTAATTGCACACAGAAGTACTTAACTCTCTCCTAGCCTTCAAAGACAGTACAGCCAGTTCACTCACGCAGCACAAATAACCTCCAATACTGAGATACAGAACTCCAATACAGAACACTCCTGAGATGGTGTTAAGCAGCTCAGGACTTCACGAAATGCAAAAGGGAAGTGGTAGAAATCAACTCCAGTAGAAGAAACTCCTGACTGGGATTATATAGATAGAAGAGTGTACTGAAAGGTGTACTAAAGGGTGTACTGAAAGGTGTGCTGAATGGTGTGCTACCATAGTGCTCATGTAACACATGCAGCACATGGAAAGTATGTGAACAGTGAACATGAACAGTGTTCGTCCATGAACAGTGTCTATTTTGTCTGATTCTAAGAAAAAGTCTCTAAACTCGAGATTACTTAATTTAACACACTATGTAAAAGACTGCCAGTAAGCAGTGCGTGAATGATTAAAATAAAAAACGTGAGCTGGAGTTGGGTAGGAACACTGTATACACCATAGGTCCCATGAATCAGGCAAAGGGCGAAGGAAAAAAAAAAAGGGAGGGAATGAGCTGGGGAATGGAGGAGTGGGACAATGCGAGAGCTATAGGATGGTGTGGCTGCAGAAACCTGTCGAAGTGTAACAGTGAAACAAGAGTGAAGCGAAAAAGGACAGGATATAAAGTATATCTCAACAAGCGCTATGGATGCTTGAGTCCTGAGACGCTAAACAATAAAGGGAAGCAGAAGGCGGCCATAAACCTTCACGAAAACACCTACGACTTCATCAGTGCCTCACGCAGTGCCGAAGTAGCTGAGCAATTGTCAGTACCCTTCATACTGAGTTTCTGCTCAAAAACTCATGAATGCCAAGGCAAAGTCGGTTGCTCCCCTAAAGTGCCACTCAAAAGGAGTGGGAATGTCAAAAAGAACAGAAGTGGAAGTGTGGAAAGCAAGGGCAAGCAAAAGTGAAGGTACATACGTAAGCACTGGAGTCTTAGCCGCATAATGTGGATCAGTCCAGAAAGAAAAGAATCCACATGAGTAAGACGAGGGAAGACATCGAGACATACCTGATGGATCCATGAAATCACAAACATTCATTAGTAGAGAGAAAGTTCAGGAAACAACAATGAGAAAGAGTCAAGCAGAGGTTTGTTAGTGATACGAGAGTGGAGCAAGAAAACTTCAGCGCTGCACAGGAAGGGGACGAGTCAACAGGAAAAGCAGAGGTGAAGTGAATTAAGGTGAAGGTGAAGTATCTAGTATATTGGTAAATGAGAGCAGAAGCCGTTCGGGGAACGGGTTATCCAGAACTCATGAAGTGCACAAGTGCACATATTCGATAAACAACATTTACATGAAGTACAGTGCTAGTGTAGTATGAAAGCTTTAGTGTAAAATGCATCGAAAATAACCTGCAGCAAAAGTATAGGTGCAAAAAAGTAACCTGTAGCAAAGGCATAAGTGCAAGAAATTGAGAACCCAGTACTGCTAATGGACAAGAACGAACTTGAAATCGAGTATCTAGTATATATATGAATTCAGAAGTCAAGTAGGACTCCCGAACAACAGTATGGTATGGTATACAGGCCTCCGGGAAACTATATATATTTATATATTGGTAAATGAGAGCAGAAGCCGTTCGGGGAACGGGTTATCCAGAACTCATGAAGTGCACAAGTGCACATATTCGGTAAACAACATTTACATGAATTACAGTGCTAGTGTAGTATGAAAGCTTTAGTGTAAAATGCATCGAAAATAACCTGCAGCAAAAGTATAGGTACAAAAAAGTAACCTATAGCAAAGGCATAAGTGCAAGAAATTGAGAACACAGTACTGCTAATGGACAATAACGAACTTGAAATCGAGAGCAGCAAGGCCAACACGAGCGTGGGTTAGAGAGCTTGATGTAAGAGTTCACCAATCAAAAAATAATGAAGTCAGAGAGCAGCAATGCAACCAAAAGCGAGAGGCATAGTAAACGGGCGATGTGCTGTAAGAGCCCGCCAGGATGCAGTGCGTGGATGAGGCGAGAGGAATAGAAACCTTGCTATAAGAGCCCACCAGGATACAGTGCGCAGATGAAGATGAAGAACGTGGGATGGAGTGGGGGAGGTAGGAAGCAATCAGAGAGCGAAGGGAAAAGACTAGGGAGTGAAATAGTACAGGAATGTGTGGATGTAGCAGGCATTTTGCGATTATGGCTGCAGAAACGGGTAGAAATATAAGAGTGTAACTATAGCGGAGCGTAAGAGGACAGGATAAAGTATATCACTCCCAGTGCTATGGACACTAGAGTCCGGATACGCTAAACAACTGAAGGAAGCAGAAGGCGGCCATAGTAAACCTCCATGATAACACCAACGACTTCATCAGTGTCTCATGCAGTGCCGAAGTAGCTGAACAATTGTCAGTACTCCTCGTCCCGAGTTTCTGCTCAAAAACTCATGAGTGCCAAGGCAAACTCGGTTGCTTCCAACAGCGCCGCTATCAGCAGTAAAACAGCCAGCTATCAGCAGTACTACATGAAACAACGAACCGCCCGTGGGAACGTTACAGAAATGGAAGGCTACAGAAATGAGCAACTGGAGCTTAAAGTCTTAAAAGAGCAGAAATTGGACGAATGCATAATGTAAGCATGAACGAAATTGTGAAGAAGGGAAAGAAGAAAAAGATCAAAACGCAGAAGAATGTGAGTGATGTGAGACATCCCTCGAAAAACACCTGCAAGGACAAAGTCTATCAGGGTGAGCAGTGAAAGAGAGCGAAGCACAAAGAAACCAGGAGGAGGTAGTAAGAAAACAAAGGAATGAGCCAGTTAGAAGAGTGTGAAGCTGAGAGCTAGAGAGCAGAAAATAAAGCAGAGAGCAGAGAACTAGGCAGAACGGACAGGTATGAAAAGGTGGACTAGCAAAGGAACGCACTATGAGCTAAGCAAGACCTAGAACCCAGATGAGCAGAAAGCAAAGGAGAAGGAGAGGGTTTCCAAGGGAAGAATGGCCTCGGGTACTGAGAGAGCCTCGGGTACTGTGAATGAACCAGGCGAGATTTTCACACGTGTGAGATGATGCCACGTGTAACTATGCTACGTATTACTCTGCTTATAACTCTGCTTATAATATCGATGTATCCTGGTGTATCCTTATCAACAGGAGAGAACAAATATACTGAAACGCGCAGTCATGTAAGGAGTGTGAGTAACAAGCTGTAATGGAAGACCTAGAACTCAAAAATACACCATTCCGTTCAAGGGAAACTGAAAATAACAGACTGTTGAGAACACATACAAGGGAACCGTGAAGTAAAACAACAGATGTGAATTGGGGCAAAAGGGAAGAAAGTGGATAGTCACATAGCTGAGAATGGGAGATGCATCAAACATGAGACATGTATATACGTATATGAGAACAGAAACTGTTCTGACCAGTGCCTAAAGAAACAGTCAGGAATAAGTCCTGATCACCGCTATGGTAAACAAGCCTACAGTGAAAGCTAATGTTATATATATATTGATTGTTAGTTTAATTAATCTCTAGTTTAAGGATTTCTCTTATCTTTAAGGTTTTGTTAGAATCTTCTAGAAATCCTGCTAAATATCTTATTAGGATAAAAAGTGATGCAGCCCTAATTAGAGTTAAGTAAAGTAACCCCCTAGGGTTTGCTTAAGTGTATATAAGAGTGCTTTCTGCTCTTGTTTCAGTTAGTGCTTCAACAAGGGTGATTCCCAACACCTCTTCCTTGCATTTCGCGAAATCCTGAGCTGCCTACCATCATCTCAGTATTGGAGGCTACTAGTGCTGCGTGAGAGAACCTATTTGATGCTTGTGAGCTGTGATACAAAGAGAGTGGTCTAGTATTGCAGAAATGGTGTCTAATACATCAGAGATAAGAGGGAGTGATAGACCTTCCCCTTCAAAGAGTAGGAAGCATGGTTCTCATCAGGTTATGGGCCCACAATCACCATTGGGGTTGATAGGAGAGCTCAGAGAGCTAGAGAAACTAGGAAACACTAATTACAAAGCCTGGGCTTTGGATGTGAAGTGTATCCTAGACAGTTACGACTGTTCAGACTTGGCATTAGAAGCTCATGATATAGATGAGCTTGAGTCCAACAAGGAGGAAAGAATCATGCATTCTACTACTAGGGGGTTTCTGCTAAGGGCTATGTAAGAGCCAATCAGAGACCTAGTAGACATGTATGCTTCGAGTTGAGAAATCTGGCTCAAACTCAAGAATTTTTACTCTGTTGAGAGGCTGGAAAGTTCCAGTAGGATCTGGGATGGGATGTGGAACACTAAACTCGCAGATGGTGAAGACTTTACTTTGCACTTGTCAAAGTTACAAAAGGTCTTCAAGAGTGTCAAGGAGGATGGGTGTCCCCTTACAGAGAAATATGAGAACAACCATCTCTTGAAGACTCTCCCTCCAAGCTACCAGCCTATCAAAGTAGCTCTAAAAGTTCTACCTGTTGAAGTTGTCACATGGGATTATGTGATAAACAGATTGCTGGTGTTTAGCAGAGACAGAGAGGACCTAGAGATGAAGTTTAATGATTTGGGAGATTCTGCTCTGTTCAGTGCTTCCACCCAATCAAGGAGAGTGCCAGATAGAAGAGTGAGCACACCAGAGCAATCCAGAGTGAGTAAATCTGGTAAAGGGGTTAGTAGTGTTGCTAACATGATCTGTTATTTCTGTCATGAGAAAGGTCATGTTGCACCTATATGTCCCAAGAGAGGAGAAAGGAGAGAACAAGAGCTGAAGAAGGTAGGCAAGGGACCTCAATCAGTAAGAGGTCGAAATTTGCGAGTTCAGCTTACAACAGAGAGGAATGCAATGAGATAAAAAGCAATGAGGAGGGGTACTCAGCAGAAGAGCTAGATTGTGGAATGTTGGCAGAATCGCAGTTGTCTACAAACGGTTCTGGATGGTTCTTGGATTCTGGAGCCACCTCTCATATCTGTTACCAGAAGGAGCTTCTCCTTCTGCTAACAGATTCTGAAGATTCCCAAGAGTTTTCGTTGTGGACCTGGGATTCTAAATCCAGTGTTAGGAACTGGCAAAGTTCATATTGCCCCCATGGGAAGATCTAACACAAGTTCTTGTAAGAGCTATTTGGAAGATGTGCTCTATGTTCCAGATTACACCAAGAACTTGATTTCAGTACATCGCCTCATGGAGCATGGAGTGGATGTTCTGTTTGAGAGCAACAGAAATCAACGCACTTTGAAGAAAGAAGAGCTGGTCCTTGGATATGGCCCTGCCAAAGGGAAGCTGTTCAAGTTGATGGAAGCTGATTGTTCTGATTCTGCACTGGTAACAGAAAACAGAAATGATATCCATCTGTGGCATTTGAGGTTAGGGCACTTGTCAGTGCAAAACCTATATGCTTGACAGAAGGTAGTGGATAGGTTGAAACTGGATCCCAAAGGAAAACTCGAGTTCTGCATTGGGTGTGCAGAAGGCACACAAGGCTCCTATCCCCAAGAAATCTTCATCTAGAGCTTCTGGTCTTCTAGATGTCATACATTCTGATGTATGGGGATACATGACTGAGAAGTCATTAAGTGGGGCAGCCTACTATATTTCCTTTGTGGATGATTACAGTAGAAAGAGCTTTATCTATCTCATGAAAAGCAAGGATGAAGTGCTGCGAAAATTCCAGAAGTTTGTAGCCATGGCTGAGTTGCAGACAGGGAGGAAAGTCAAGCGATTGAGAACAGATGGAGGCAGAGAGTACAGGAATGAGGAATTCCTCTCTTTCTGTCAGAGAAAGGAATTTTCCTTGACTGTACTGCCAGAGACAGTCCTGCACAGAATGGAGTTGCAGAAAGGTTGAATAGGACACTGGTGGACAAAGCATTGGTCATGCTCCAACATGCCAAGTTGGAGAGAAATTTTTGGGGTGCTGCAATTAGCACTGCAAATTACCTTAGAAATATCAGTGGTACCACAGCATTGCAAGGAAGAACTCCTGAAGAATGTTGGAGTGGTAAGAAACCTAATCTTTCAGCTTTGAAAGTTTTTGGATGTCCTGCCTATTTTCATATTCCCAAGGAGCAAAGGAGGAAGTTCACAAAGAAGGCCAAGAGAATGGTCTTTGTAAGATATGAAGAGGGACTGAAAGGATATCTTCTGTACAATCCTAAGTCTGGACAGATCATCAGAAGTAGAGATGTACTCTTTGATGAATTGAGGACTTGGAGTGAGAACAGTGATGAGTTGCAGAAGCAAGCTGATCAGTTTGATCAGCCTGATCAACCTATCTTCCCAAGCTGCAGAGTCAGTTTTTCAGATCAATCATCAGAAGAGCAATCTCTACCTGAAGCTGATGGTTCACCAAAGGAGAGTCTGAAGGTGTACCAAAGAAGGCCTATACAGACGGTGGTTTCTGATCCTGATACAACAGAAGATGACTCCCAGATGCAGAATCTCTGAGTGAGATTCCAGAGATGTCAAGAGATGACATGAAACTTCTAGGCACAGAGCCAAGAAGATCACAGAGAGATAGAAAACCTATTGACAGACTTGGCTTTCTATCAGAAGAGATGTTAGATGAATCTTACATCTGTCATGAAGGTTGTGATCCAGAAACTCTACAGGAAGCTATGCTCAGACCAGAATCGAGTCAGTGTGAGTTGGCTATAGCAGAAGAGAAGAAGTCTCTTCAGACTAATGGCACATGGGTACTAGCTGACTTACCACCCGGTAGGAAAGCAATTGGCTGTAAATGGGTTTTCAGGGTCAAACGTGGAGCTGCGAATGAGGTCCTGAAGTACAAGGCAAGACTTGTTGCAACGGGCTTCAATCAGAAAGCATCAATAGATTATTCAGAGACTTTTGCACCAGTTGCCAGGTATGGATCTATTCGCATGCTTCTAGCTCTTGCAGCAGAGAGAGATTGGGAAGTGGAGCAGTTAGATGTGAAAACAGCCTTTCTCAATGGAGATTTGAGAGGGACTATCTACATGGATGTTCCAGATGGATATACTGAAGGCAAAGGAAAAGTATGCTTGCTTAAGAAGGCTTTATATGGTCTTAAGCAAGCTCCTAGAGCCTGGTATGAGAAACTAGACTCATACTTGAGAGAGCAGGATTTCAAACGAGCAGATTCTGACATGAGTGTGTATACTAGAGATGATGTATACATAGCTGCATATGCAGATGATCTATTACTGTTGGGGAACAGAGAATCTATCAAAGGAGTGATAGATTTCTTGTGCTCTGTTTTTGAGATGACTATCCTTGGTCCTGTAAAACTCGGTTATCTTTAATCTGAAGCACCCTAAAACGGGGTTTAAGCACATATTTCATCGTAGGATAGCATGAATCGGACGCCATGAGAAGCAGGCCGTGTCAGCTCAATGGATATCGTCACAGAGCATCTCAAGCGGGGTCGTTATTGCGCTCCTGGAAAACACGCTGGCCCAACGTGCTTTTCGAAAAAACATAGGCAAGAACAGTGCATTTCGGGCCAAAATAAAAAACTTAAATTTGGGAATCAAAGTGAGCAGAGACAGAGAAGCAGGATGGATCCCGATCAGTCAACCACAGTATGTGAGATCCATACTAGCTAAGTATCAGATGACAGAGGCGAATCCTGTCTCTACACCTCTTGATCTGGGGTGGAAGCACAGCAGAATCATATATGGGGAGGTGAATCTCTATGACAAAGTGTTGTATCAGAGTGCTCTTGGTTCTCTAATGTTTATCATGGTCTGTACAAGACCAGATATATGCTATGCAGTGGGAGCACTAGCTAGATATACTAGCAACCCTGCACAAGTACATTGGAAAAGTATAAAGAGAGTATTCAGGTACTTAAAGGGTACTCAAGATGCATTCTTGGAGTACACAAAGCAAGGGAACATACTTGCTTCTAACCTTGAAGCATATACAGATGCTAGTTGGGGAGATGCACAGATAACAGCAGATCAACTAGTGGTATGTAATCATGCTTAGTGGTGGAGCAATCAACTGGCATAGTAAACAGCAAACATCTGTTGCACTGTCTACTACTGAGGCAGAATTTATGGCTACCTCAAATGCTACTCAATAAGTCATCTGGAATAGGAGACTTCTTAAGGAGCTGGGTTTTGAGCAGGAAAGTCCTACTACATTGTACTGTGACAACACAGGAAGTATAGCACTCAGCAAAAATCCAGTACATCACCCAAGGACTAAGCACATTGAGATTAGAAGAAGATTTGTAGAGGAGAAAGAAAAGGAGAATATTGTGAAGTTAGTTTACTGTCCTACACAGGAGATGACAGCAGATGTGTGTACAAAAGCATTCCCTAAAGATAAACACATAAAATGTGTAGTAGAAATGGGAATAGTCCTAAACTCTCATTAAGTGGGAGTGTTAGTTTAGTTAATCTCTAGTTTAAGGACTTTTCTTATCTTTAAAGTTTTGTTAGAATCCTCTAGAAATCCTGCTAAATATCTTCTACTTAGGATAAAGAGTGACGCAACCCTAATCAGGGTTAAGCAAAGCAACCCTAATTAGGGTTGCATCACTCTTTATCCTAAGTGGAAGATATTTAACATGATTTCTGGAGGATTCTGACAAACCCCTAGGGTTTGCTTAAGTGTATATAAGAGTGCTTTCTACTCTTGTTTCAGTTAGTTCTTCAACGGATGATTCCCAACACCTCTTCCTTGCATTTCGTGAAATCCTGAGCTGCCTACCATCATCTCAGTTTCGGAGGCTACTAGTGCTACATGAGAGAACCTATTTGATGCTTGTGAGCTGTGATACAAAGAGAGAGGTCTAGTATTGCAGAAGTGATGTCTGATACATCAGAGATAAGAGGGAGTGATAGACCTTCCACTTCAAAGGGTAGGAAGCATGGTTCTCATCATATATAAAGAACTAGTAAGGCAACATGTATTTGGAAACAGCTATGCAACAGCAACGTAAGTCGAGAAATATAATACATTGGGTAATTGACCACCTACCAGCAACGCTTGACCGATGAAAGTAAGCTAAAGTCTGGAGTCGGGCAGGAACCTGGAGATCGAAAGTCAAGTATGAACCATGAAGCAGGTAAACTGTGAGCGAATAAGAATAGAAAGTGAATTAGTTGAGGATGGGAGGAGTGGAGCGATGTGGGAGCAGAGTGGATGGTGTTTTCTCTGAGATGGAGCGAAGCGTACAGTATAATGCAACTGGATATTAGGAGAAGAGAAGAATTAGTTGAGGACGAAAGGAGTGGAGCGATGAGGGAGTGGAGCGGATGGTGTTTATTCTGAGACGGAGCGCAGCATAACAGTAAACGCAATTGGATAATAGGAGAAGAGAGCAAAGCGGAAGAGGACTGGGTATGGATATAGGAGGACAGAAGCAGTTCCAGGAACGAGAGATCCAGAACTCATTAAATGGGTATGAAGTGCAGATGAAATGGCAATAAAATGAAAGCAGAACTGACTGAAAAATACATGCGATAAGGAGATGAAATGTAATTCATAGAGAGGACTGGATATTGAGACTGGATATATGAGGACAGAAGCTGCTCGAGGAATGGGAGATCCAGAACTCATTGAATGCAAAAGAGATGCATGATATGTAATGTATACAAGAAATGTGCAAGACGAAATTAGTATCAAACCGGGAAAGGAGATGAAGCAACTGATCGAATGTAAGCAGAAGTAAACGTCATCTAGAAACAATTGAAGAGTAACACTTGTATACCAATAGGATGTATTAAATAAATGGTAACAGATAAACAGCGCATGTAGAGAAACAAGCTCCCGGGGAAACGGAGGACTGGATATAGAGAGATGAGGACAGAAGCCGTTCAGTGACCGGGGGAATCCAGAAACCATTCAGTGAACGGGAGGGACTGGATATAGAGAAATGAGGACAGAAGCCGTTGGAGGAACGGGGGATCCAGAACTCATTAAATGCAAATGAGATGCAAGATATGTAAAGTAAGCAATATGTCAATCCTCTGATCTAACTGTAGCAAAAATTAACCTAACATGGAAACAAATGGAGAGTAAAACCTATATACCAAAGACCTGCAATTACACAGCAACAAATGGAGAGTAAATCCTCTGTACCAAAGACCTGCATTTACACAGCGGAAACATAACAAAAGAGCAAGAAGAGAAATGAAATCAACATGAAGAGGCACATGCGAAAGATAAATATAGACCCGAGTAGAAAACCCATGTAGCAGCAAGTAAAACACAAATCGAGGAAGAAACTAGAGTCAGCCCGAATGAATGAAAACTTGAAAATGTGAGATCGCACAGAGGACAAAGAAAGGAAAATCGAGGAAGACTGCCTGATCGAATGAAAACTGGAAAATAAATGAGCTCATTCAGAGAACGAGGGAAGAAGAGCGACACGTAATAGAATTGGATAGATTATATTGCAAAATGCACTATGACCGCATGAGTCCTAGAACGCTGTACAGCTGAATGAAGCAGAAGGCGGTCATAGTAAGCCTCCATGAAAACTCGTACAACTTCATCAGTGCCAAAGGCAGTGCCGAAGTAGCTGAGTGAATGTCAGTACTCCTCGTACTGAGTTTCTGTTCAAAAACTCATGAGTGCCAAGGCAAACTCGGTTGCTCCCTCAAGTGCCACTCAAAAAGAGTAAGAATGTTGAGGAAAGAACAGGCTGAAAATTATATGGGGAAGTGTGGACCAGAAATGACATGTAGAGCATATCGTAAAATGCTAACAACTGGAAAGAAGGAGCAGGCAAAAGCGTAGGGAAAGGAGTAATCGAGATAATCCTGGCAGCAGAATGAGAACGAGCAAAGAAAATATTAAATAACAGTGAGCAGGAAAAGGGAAGTAATCGAGACATACTTGGTGAATCCCAGAAAAAAACATCGATTAGTAGAGACACATCCAGAACACAGCACAGCTAATCAACGATGCGGTTCTAAAGAAGAGCTCATTAAGAATACGAGAGGTGAGGTAGGATCAGCATAGATGCAAGGGAGGGGGCGAGCCTACACGAACGGGCAAAGAGAAAGAAGGAAAGAACAGATTGAAAAAACTAAGGGGGAGTGCGAGAGAAGGAGAGGTAATATAAGCCTCAGGTGAAGTGAGGGACAGGGCAGGGTTGGCACAAGTGTCAGTAAGCAGACAGTCTATGACCACGTGTAAGTATACAAACAGTATTTCACATGACACAAAATGTGAAAGAGTGTATCCGAATCTCTACATATCCTATACAAGTAGTGAGCGATTTGAGTGCCTATTGGAGAAACTACTGGTGGGCTCGGTCAGGAGCTCGGTTAGGACTGAATAGTGTATATCACAGCATGCTCTATCAGCGCATAAGTTCCAAACACAAAAAAACCTGCTAGGAAGCAGTCAGACTGTCATACTAAGCCTGCACGGGACAATTAAATCAGTGCCCCATGAAGTGCAGAAGTAGCTGACCAAATGCCAGTACCCCTCATACCGAGTTTCTGTTCGAAAACTAGTAAGCAGAAACCGCTAGTAGAATGGGGAATCCACACCCACATGTATTCAAGCTCGGACATGCTTACTTCAGATAGAGAACCTCTGCAGCCCTCTCCAAGCAAAGTCAATCGTCCTGCAACACAATCAGGAGGAAAAAGTCAGTGGCATGAGACAAGTCAGTGAAAACTTAGGTATGCCATGGCGACTGGTCCTGCGTCTATTCAGTAAACGTCAACGTGACAAGTGCGAGCGATGGACTTCCTAAGAGCATTTAAAGATTTAAACCAGAGCCAGGAACGGAACTTGACACTCTCGGCAGAGCATGGGTACAGACAAGCAACTGAACGATGCTGGATCAACAAGATCCTTGATGATATATTCTGTTGTATTGTCCAAAGCTTGCATATTTCTCCATGATACCTGAAGCACTGCTAGCTTTTGTCTAGCTCGGACCGATATGAACGGAGGATATGAAACATGATAAATTGGAGCTAAGCAGCATAAAATGCTGTCTACCTGTAAGCTCCATGCCCCTCTGAAAGTTGTCCTTCTTAGAGCCAGCCTTGCCTAGGCCCATATCATTGGTGGCAATGCCTATTACTCTGCTATCGTTTTCCTCATACAACATCTACATATACAAGCAAATAAACAAATTAAATTATTTCTGTCTACTAGCGACCTGCACTTGGAGGATCAGACTGCTTGAAAAGTAGCTCACGACTGAAGCTATCTTCTAGTTTTAGCTTCTCCTGGACTTTTTTATCATAAGATTCCAGTATCACTCTGAAAACAAAAAGCAGCTCTTAACTTGAACGCTCTGTGAGAGTTGGGAAAGGAGTTGACCAAGGAAATGAAGCTGTGTGTTTAATCAACAGACACCTCCGGTGGTATTCAAATTATGATCAAGCTGATAATCGAGGTATACCTGTGTTCCATTTTCATGGGCAAGGAAATCGGTGCAAAAATAGCAAACCTGACCTCACTGGCTGCAAATCCAGGATAAATTTCAACGCCAAGTTCTTCTGCTTTACTACCCAACCATCGAACTAGCTCACTTAAACTGCCAAGCCAACATACAATCTGTGAATTCTACGATTCGTAAATGGATGAGTGCTGCAGAAACAGTTACTTGTAGAGGAAAAGAAGCTACCCTACAAGAAGCTCCTCCATTCATACCTGATAACATGGTTCCCATCATTACGGAAAGGAGACGGGAGAGGAATTGCTCTCCTCTCTGTAAGTAGCCAAAACTTATCTTCCTTAACTGGTACTGTTATAGGAGCCTGCAGGTTTACTAAAATCATTATAACAAGCGATTCACCATTGACACCATCTTAGCTGAATATAAAAACAATCTTACAATAGACAGTGAAGATGCAAATAAAATACCTAGTTTGCAATTCTAGGACCCTTGCCTAGTCTGTATTACAGGAGCATTAGTAACCGACCAATCCCGGTTGCCAAAGCTAGTCACAAAATGGATTTGTTCTATACCCCAATATCTTCTACATATCTCCGACAGAGAAAAGTAGCAACCTAATGATGTGAAACGAAAAGACAACAGCTTAGGGTTGACAATGATCGTTTTTCCACCAACTATTTCCTCATGAGCCTGGTTACACACGAAGGTACCCAGTATTTAGCGAAAGAGCTTGAAGGATCAGACTAAACTTATTTATTTGAACTGAATTAAAGAGTTCAACTGTATGATAAGAATCTCATTTGGCCTAGCATACCAATTCGACCTAAGGCTCGAAATCTCCGCGAGTAAAGTATGCGCTTAGTTTGATCACAGCAGACGTACCGATTGCTGCTTCCAGTCCGGAATAAGTTCGTCGAGGGCTCTTGATTCAAACACATTTCCAGAAAGTATGTGCGCGCCTGTCAAAACATACCGATGTTTTCTGTCAACATCAAGTGTATATGAGCGACAAATGCAGATAAACTCTAATCTTGCCCGACGAGAACTATGCTATACACGATCCATCGCAGATATGTATAATCAACTCAAATGGACTTACAAGCATTATCCACAGGAAAAGCAGACATGTCCTTTTTCGAATTTCAAAGACTTGGTTTCACGAAGGATGTCTTCAAGATCAGAACAAGACCTTCCTCAAATACTCTCTTACGGGTATCAGTGATTAACGCACCCGATAGAAATGGCATAGCTGTTGAGCTCAGTTGCTAAAGGTAAACAGAATTGGTCTTATTATCAATCTACCTGAAGAAAGTTACTCTATTTTCGAGAGAAGATGTAGGGTCGTTACCATAAAACACTTCTACTTTACAATCTTCAAGTGAAGTCGGGTACCATTTCTGTGCAGGATTTCTACTACGATTCTTCGTCTTCGAACAGGGCAAGAGCAGCTCATGTAGTCAACTTTTTAAACAGATTTACACGTACCTACTTCCGCTCCCTTCTCAACGACACATACTGACAGGTCTACGTTCTTTTCTTGGCAAAGCTGCTTGAACCGGATAGCTGCCGCCAAACCCGCAGGACCGGCTCCCACAATGACAACATCATACTCCATGCGCTCTCGAGTCTCTTCCGCGGTATTTGGAGATGAAAAGTTTCTGGGTAAGCAAAGACTCCCGCTAGTCCAACGGCCGGGACGCAGTCCGCTAAGCAGAGAAGAAGTTCCAAAAGTAGATAAAGCTCGAACGTACTCAGGATCTCTCAATTTGCTTGAAAATTTCCGCTTCCAGCTTAGTGCATCTCCCCTCCAATGTCTCCAGGTATCTAATACATGAACGGAAGGGTGACTGGAAGTAGGGATATCCTTAAATTGTCCTCGTTGTAATCGAAAACCAGGGTGCAGATACTCATGTGAAAGTTGAATCAGGACTTGCAAGTTCTTGCCACGGGCATGGTGGAAGCTTGTCATGGTATACTAAACTTCGCACAAAGTTGCGCGAAGTTATCCGGTTATACGTTATCCGGTTGAGACTGAACAAGTACCAGCATTCATCGGCGAAAATTTCTTCGCACGATGGCGTCAGGAGCGCCAGAAAGATAGAAACGTATAAAAGTAAATTCCAAGTGGCCCGATCGACAAGAAGGATCTATAACTTAGAAGCAAATTCTCCGATCCAAACTCCTGTGGAAATCTCTGAACACAAACTGAACAAAATGGAGCTTGAGCAGTACCGAGAGTCACAACGACCGTTTCGTCAACTGTCCTCGCACCAATGATCAGACTTGCATCTTCTTTACATACCAGCACAGTGACGACAAAACCCTAACTAGAATCCAGAGTCAACAAACAGATGCACAATCGTGAACAATAGCTCCCCTTAACGTTGATACTGGAACGAACGTTTATGCACTGATTTTTACAAAATCGTAATGACATAACTTAAAGAACCGTCGAGAATAGAGTGAATCCCCCGGATCCAGGTGGCAGAGTGGCATGACAGCTATAATGTGGATTTCACGAGCAAGCGACGATTCAGAAGGTTTAGAAAGGCAAAAGTTGCATCCTACTTTCATCCGTCTCTCCCTTGTACGGCTTGATGGGGGTCTTCCCATCCTTCGTTTTTCCTACGCGGTCGCCTCCTTCTTTCATCCGTTCAATCTCTGTTCCTGTAGGACTGCCGTTTACCCTCTAAGTTCAACCACAACACGCAGGGAGTAGTCACAACGTGCTCAACGGAGAAGTTCCACCCGGCAGGTGGGGACACAGGCACATGCCATCTCAAAACGGTATTTATGTCCACGTCAACCCTATAGCTGCCACATATTATCCAACCATTTTAAGATGAAGTATCAGGAATCCACGTGGTCTACCTGGCAGTCAAGGACACCAGGATACAACTGGACTAGATCATTCATTAGTGATACACTCCATGTGACCGTATACACCGAGATAGGGACATGTAAGCCAGGATGCCGAACGGTGACTCAGGATATTATGAGTTAAAACCTGCCACATTGCGGAGTGTTTCTCAGTGAGCGATCCAGACCGTCAAATCTCTACTTGACCGCTCTAGACATGTAGCGTCCTGTCGACCCGTTATTCTCCGATCCGTTTATACTTACTGGCTTTTCTTTTCAGAACCAATTGGATTATACTCTCTATCCTCCTGTGCGGAGGAGGAAGATAATGAATGTGTTCCAAGCTTCAACGTTGGTCTTGCTGTGTTGCGCTCAAGACCTGCGTCGTAGCGGATATGATTTATGTTCCCAGAGTTCGTCCAAAGACGGCGCCTACTGCCGATGGATCTGTAAGGAAGCGTGGCAGGTGTTGAAGCAGGTTGAGGATTTAATAGTGGCCATTGGATTCACTATCAGATCCAAAGCCTTGGAGAATTGGTAAATGGCAACCGAGAAACATCAAGCAGGAGTGTGATATTCTAAAAGTCCGATTGTCTTGAGAGAATAGAGATCTCGTCGGCCCCTCGCGATAAGACAAAAGGATTTTTCACTGACAGCCGTTGTAAGATGCACATACTATGCCAACTTGGTGACCTTTGTCTTGATTCCTCGAAAATTTAACAAGGGGAGAGCTCGCGTGGTCGAGAATTGATTATCCTGAGAGTTACCACAATCTATTCCGCACGAACCAAATCACACTTTATTGACTTAGAGAAATAGAATCCTCAATGTGAAACTTGCTTACGAGCGCACATAATGCATTTGCCATAAGCAATGTTAGTTAATAATCCTTTTTGCAGCATTCTTCAAGTTCGTATACTCCCTGAAGCAGAAAATTAGCAAGTAAACAATATCGTTTAACGAAATGCAGAGTTAAATCAACGGAGGACTTGTCCGCATGAAGTAGGGTCTGTGCATGCTAGGATTCAATGCGTAAGAAATTAAGCTGTTTTCACAATTCAGCAGCAGCCACGCACTCCTGGCTTGAGTAAGGCTTACGCTTACGGGACTTTGACTATGAGGGCTTTCTTTTGGCAGATTTATTCCCCCTCTGATTAAGAAGGGGCAAGAGGAGGACGGATAAGATCGAGGATGCCTCCTGATTTGGAAACAGATGACTACTGCCTTGCCAACCACCAGGCATGGCAATTTGCGGCGAGGCAGATGCGGACGGAGGAAATGGTGGTATTTGTCAACACGAAGGACTCGGAACAGGGCTACCCTTTCCTCAAATCCGAATTGCATTTCAGATACAGGGTGCCGCCCTTCGTGCATCCTCAACCGCCAACCACCGTCTCCATGGCTTTTGGCAACTTCATGTATTCAAAACTTGTATATACCTGCCTACCTATCTCAATTTCAATTCAAAGGTCGATTGGAGTCTGGTGGACAGCCAGTCCAACTGATAGAATGATATGAATTTGATCGACTTCAAAACTTGACTTCACGTCAACTTGAAAGACCCAACCGTTAGATACATCAACAGGTCGATGCAAATTTGGGTTGAACCGAATTTCAGTAAAGAGTGCTTCATATCTGGTGACAGGGTAGTTTACGGGCTGATTCGTTACTAAAACTTGGCCTTTTGGTTGTAGATCATACGGATTGCTCTCTAGTGTAGAAACCTTAATCATTGTTACGAACTGTTTGCAGAAACTGAGTTTTTTGGGCAAACTTATCCAGATAAGAAGTAAGAGCATTAGTCTCTTGAAACACTGAAACTGTGCAATCGAAGCTATAACCAGATATGATCATCTGATACGATAAGATCAACTTAACATTGGAAACTTGAGATAAGAGTTTGTAGATCTACATGGAAGAAGGAGCCATTAATTCCGATAAACCGTGTTGTTTGAAGTTATAGGTGCGAACACTGACAGACAATAATTTGATTGTTCGACAAAGATCAGTTGCCTGGGCAGTTGAGCTGTTGTCTGTTGGGGAGAACCGTGCTCGATGTATTGCAGCTGGTGGGGATGCCCTTAACGCACCATACTACATTGTGCCCATTGTAGATACTGCTCATGGAATCCCTCAATTTCGCTTCTGCTTTGGATCGATTTCGCTTATGTTTCGTTTTGTATTTACTTGTTTGGGTCAGCTTGACTTCAGTTTGCATCTGTTTTTGGATGCATTTCATTGCTTCCATCTGCCTGCCATCTGCTCGTCTTGGGTTTGTATCGGTTCGGTCCAAAGGGGGTTTGGATCCCCCTTTCTGCGAACGGCTTCTGCTCCCTTTACTCTTACATTCTCCCACTAACAAGATTAATGGAAACGAGTAGATCTAGCAAGCCTGCCATAAACACGGTCCTTGGAGATACTTGTTTTATCATGCTTCTCTCTCAGAGCTGAAAATTGGGAATTCTACTCTGCTGTATTGATTATACTCACGACGTCGTTTTTCGCAGGATTTGTCCCCATTTTGGCATACATGTTGAGGGAGAAGGATATGCACATCAGACAAAATCTGGCGTTGTGCTTCAAACATATGGCAGAAGGTCCAGATCTTAGACACATTAGAGACAGCGCTTGGTAGCTTGGATAAGGGCTGGGAGATTATATGGATCTAATCAAGTGCCTCCTTTCTTTACCTCTCGTTCATCATCTAGTTCAGTTTAATAGTCATTCCCTAAGTACATGTTTTAATAGCATTGCTAGTAAGATATGACATGTTAAAGTCCTGTAGCCTTCCTCTGGTATGTTGATCTACATATAATTTTGAAGTTCTCATTGATTGTCAGTATATCTGTGCAGCTGGTCAGAATGTTTGTGGATTGCTGTGCATGTTGGACGTCGTAAATGGACTTATAAATATGGTAAAATCAACCGCTCTTGTGTAAAATCAATGTAAAATCAACCGCTCTTGTGAAGTCAGGTGGACTCTGCTCTCTCTCTTACTATACGCACAATATCCTTGGATGGTGATAATCGTTTAGATCTTACTTGAAACCTCAGAACAAAGTAGTTTGTTTATTGCCAGTTCTATTGATAAACAATTCATTGATGAAGACCGGTCGAAAGATTCTAATGAAAAGCCTTTTTGCTCATTCCAGTTTACTTGAGGGTTTCTGCAATAGACTAGTGACACTTGTTTTCTGATCTAAATTCAGAAGTTTATCTCCGTGAGTTTGTGGTTAGCTTGTCAGAAGAATGACTGGACAGACTATGATCAATGTTTGAACTAACTGATCATCTAGGAGGACTATCAGGAATGAAGTTTGGGTAGTAATGACAGGGTCGCGTGCTAATGTCAAGCTGCAGGTAGCGAGTGAGAATAGCGTGTTAAGAGGAAATGCGTTTCAAGCCCTTCAATCTCTGTCTCAAATGTCCCACTTGGGTAAGTAGCCACCACGCTTTTTCACTCGGTTTGTTTGCTGCTGTGAAGACAAATTGAATTGTTATCAAGGGTACTACAACGGATGAACGAGTTGCAGAGCTGAAATTCTTTCGTTCGAACCATGGAAGTACCAGCCTAGAAACTGCATAACCTTGTAGGAACAGTTGAGTCAAGATTAGCTGCAAGACCTGGTGTTTCCCTACAGTCTTTGTGATCTTACCTCAAAGCCGTTGATAGATGTTGATGATGTTGGTTCTGTGGTTGTCTTATACATCAAGTTTTCTCGTGTAAACATCCGCAGCGAGGTTTGAGTTAATCAAAGAAGGAACGATTTTGACATTCATTTTGAAGAGAATCAACGACGAAAAGGAGCAGACGATTATAAGTTGTGCATTAGAAGTTCTCTCTAAGTGCATATCTGGGGCCAACTACAACCAGAAGGCCTTGGAGGAGCTTTTGGCTGTTGATGCTGTCCCGACAGCAGTTCGTCTTGTTAAACGACCCTGGCGAAATCTACAAGAGCATGCTTGTCGATTCTTGTGCCTGCTTTGGTCAGTTCCACATATCACCCAAGTTTAAGATGTCTGTACCTTTTTATTTCTCAAATGATGAGGTGATTCCCTTTCGGGCTCGTAGTTACCTCGCTTTCGAGCTTTCTGCTTAAAGTGACATTACAACAGATCCTACTCTTTAAGCAGGCATAGAGAAATCTTGCCCCTAGTTATACAGGTTTTATTCTGTTTGCAGTTATGTATAATGCTGTATCCGAGGTAACTATCCTATGTGTGGGCTTGATCACCTTGCAGCATGCATAACGATGGGAAAAGACAGGCAGTCGCAAATAAAGCTGTCGAATTGCTAGTACCTTTGCTGAGCGACCTAGAACCACGAGTGCAGGCCTTTGCCTGTGCAGCACTTTGCTGGTAAACTGAAACATATTGATCATTCATTAGAGGTCTTAGTTGCTAGAGTGACTTGTAGTTATCGAAGGTTTCCATACTGCTTATTGATCATAAGTTCACTTGCAACATCTTTGCTATCTTCCGAAGACTTAAAGTTTGAGGGCTTCTCCTCTTGTTGGCAGCATAACGATCGACATACAAGGCAAGAAAGACTTTGTAATTGTTCAAGGTATTCCCATTATACTGAAGTTACTCGATCTGGTGGATGAGCAGCTCTGCCTTTTTGACATTGCGGTAAGTTTACACCTGTGTGCGACAGTCCTGACTTTATAAAACCACCATGATTGCCAAACAACCGCTGAATTGTGAGGCGTGAGTGACACCCTAGCATATGCGGCGGTACTGAAATTGGCTCCGAATTGCAGTTGCTGCTCAATGTTGCTGAGTATCCTCCTGCAAGGGCAGAGCTTTTCAAAGATGGCTTAGTTGCTCTGAGAGCGATCATCAAGACATCTACATCGCCCTTGATAAAGAAGCGTTCCAAACAAAGCTTACAACAGCTGCACTTCAAGCATCTCCCTCACCAATTTCCTTACGACAAAATGGACAAACTGTATCAACGAGGATTACCGAAGCCTCCTGTATACCCTGTCCCACCTCCACCTCCTATCACCACACCTACTGTACCTCCCTCTAGCCCCAAATCCTCTCCTACACCAACTTCAAAGTTTTTTAAGAGTCCCCGGCATACAATATGAGCCGAGAAACAATGCTAGTGATGTTGACAAAATTCTCAACTTGGTGAAGACCTCAATCCCGGGGAGACCTCATCACCTCCACAACCAGCATAGTTTCTGTAGTTTACGTCACTTTTCTGTGGACGATTTTGTTTTTCCACCAGCAACTGGATCAATCTAGTCCAGCCGAGGTACCGCGAGGCCTTGCTACATTGCTATTCAGTCTTGAGTCCCAACATTCTCTTTAAAATCAACGAAGCAGGAATCTGCACGAAATTACACGGCAGCAGATAAAAAAAAAATTTCTCCACCTAATGACGTCTGAGAGTTGTCATACCGTGCGTCCGAACAACAAGGCAAATCACACGGTCAGGTTGTTTAAACATCTGGCCATCTCAATTTGTTTCAACTTTCTTCATTAGTTCAGTCCTCACTATGGTGCCTCGAGAGCCTTCACTCTAATCTAGTTCTCTAGAAATTCACACTTTACGGCGCAGATTATATCAAGTGAGTTTGAGGATTCCATCAAAGTGTAGCGCCTACCGGTAGTAGGTCAAGTTTTAAGTACTAATTTGAAACGGTAGGATGTAAGGGTTCAGACAAGACCACGGCCTGTCACCAGCAATGGCTCCTATGATCTCGGATCACGTGTCCTTACGTATTACGTTCAATGTTACCAAATGATTACAGATGAATCGGATGTGGGGCCAGGTATCCTAACCCTTGCTGTGTCTGCCATTCGCATATGAAAACTCATGCATGTTGGTCTGCCCAAGAAGTTTAAGATCACAAAACAGTTGCCTCCACAAACGTGGTACCCCTTTAGAGCTGGTAGAGTCGCTGTGACATGTAGTAAAACTTTTGGAACTTCCTCAACAGTGATTTTCTTCTTCTTGGCATAGAGCCTTTCTCACAAGCGCACTTGCTATCTACCCTAGTATGTGGATTCTTCACGTACTCCCATGGCATGTGAACCTCAAAGCTGCCTCAAACTCAGACCTGAATTCTTCAGTTACCAGAGAATGTCCACCAAGGTGGTTGAATCAGGCACATGGTCGGTCCCAAGAAATGACTCGGTATCGTACTGCGGATTACGCAATTTCCTTAAAATGGAGCTAACATACATCAAACCCCAATGAACAAGAGTATGTATCCGAGGATAAATAGTTCCATGCTTGTTTTTAACAGAAAAGAACTCAAGAATGATGAGAACGGATGTGAGTTACCCCTGAGAATATCAGAACAGCTACGAGCTTCAGGAGCTACTCTCGGTCAAGAATATAGAAACATCTCAGATGCAATACCTAGCTGGGAGAGGATGACGTCGTGCTTCCTGAACTCTTCTATCAACATAATCAGACGTCGCGCATCACGTGCTTCAATAAAGACGTGTGGATACTCTAAAGCTTCCGATACAAACTTTTTATCTACAGTCAGTCTTGACCGAAAGGCTATGACGTGCTAGGCACTATCAGTGCAGTTCTTACTCTACAGTGTTATGGAAATGAAGCTTCCTCAAACTCAGGTCTCTCTTTTCCTCAAAGAATCTGGTGACTGGAGATTGCACATCGGGAGTCACACCTACTATCCAATTTGTTATAAAATACAATATTAACACAAGAAGTGCACAAGTGTCAAAAGAGACCAGAGGCATCAATTCATGAAGCTGCGCGGCCAGCCTTCGCACAAGTATACAAGGGGTCAAAAGGGAAAGCCGGATCACGTTGAAGCCTGCAAAGCCCGAATATACGCGCAGATTAAATATCTCTGAAAGATACACGGTTAAAAACCTATGGACAGCCAGCCCAAGTATAACTATTAACGCAGATAACTCAGCTACGGTAGTCGCACAATGCATTAGCAGAATTCAACACATCCACAACTGTCCCGTCCACCTATGCTAATACTAGTCATATGAATGTTTGACTCTTAGGGCCCGGCAATATCATGGAGGTGGATGAGAGAACAACTCACCAGTTCCCTTCTGGATAGACCGCCCCATCACCTTCTATAACGTGAACACTGTAGGCATGTCTTGACTTGGGCGAGGTGTTCTCAAAACTGCACCATAAGTACAGCTCTCGTCAATACTACACGGTCAATATGGTATAATCCTACACACCGGTAGATCAACATACATAATTGTTGCTGGTTTGACCACTCAGAAACGAAAACATACAGATCACGATTTCGTTTTCATAGAAGTCTTGTGAACATAGATCAACTCCTGTCTGCAGCCTTTGTCAACTGCCTGGGTGCACATCGATTTACGGTCATGAAATAGCGTGACAAACCATGGTATCCGCACTCAGAAATTCTTGAATCGGCTTGAAGTTGACCTGTGATGAACGAGAAGTCCGTGAATGACCACTAAGGATCCTGCCTTCATCTCCAAAGGAACAAACTTCGACATGTCATACTCTGGAGCGGTTCCGTCAAATTTCGCATTTCCATCCTTGTGATTTGTGATAAATTTAACCGGAAGTCCATCTTGTGATCATAAACAACACAATCCAAACAGATTAGTTGAAGAGCAGGATCTCAAGTATCCGTTCGAGAATCTTAAGCAGTTTAAAGTTAAAAAACTACCCTTGACTCAGAATACCAATCCGTAGAAGATTATAGATGGTTGTGTATATCTAGCCAGCAGACTTGCCAAGACCCAGTTTCAAGAAGAAGTACGAACCTTTATGTGATCCTGGAATTGCCCAGAGACAACCATTGCCAACATTTGCATCCTCCAGAGCGACCCAGAACCCAGTAAGAGTAAAAGGGTCCGTGAACAGGAATGTGCTATCCTGATGTGGCCTTACTTCCCCACCGATGCCTGGTTGCTGGAATTTGCAAGTCCATGTCAGTATAAGGTCGATGATTGACGTCAGGAAGCAAAGCGGAAAGGATTGCAATTCCGTGTTTTTTTTTGTTTTTTATCGTTTTGATTCCTTGTTGAGCTAACCCCTTGATACATATTAAAGTTATGGTCTCACTTCTATAAAGAAGGTAGAGCAACAAGAGCACAAGTGACATGGTTGCTGCGAAGGAAAGCAAAGTCCTAGACAAGTTTTGCAACAAGAAGGGGCAGGACACCCCTGACAGTAAGATCCACCAACCTTAAAAATATACATGGATTGCACTGGTAAAGGCTTTCTGTAGCCTAGCGATGCAACCAATCCTGTCAACTTATCCGATCGTGAAAACTTGCGGAATGCAGGATCTAGATCATGGAGTGCTGCATCAAAATTCCCGCCAACACGTCCTTGTTTATACAGCTTAATAAATTTATCAAGACTATTAAGAGTACGGGCACATCAGCAAGTTTTCAAGCTCGAACTTGACAAATTTGGTGTTACCCTTTGAATCTTTCAACTAGCAGTCAATTTTTATAATTACTGAGTGAACAAAAACATCATGTGCATTCCGTTTGAGTAATATAATTGTCGAATATCTCATATTTACCGTGACCAACTTTGTTGATTGATAGTTCTTTCGGCTGTCGCAACTTTCCACTTTCATCAAACGCCTTCTCTGCACAACAATGTGGACAACCTGGAGGGTTACAGTGAATGTCCCAAATTCCTAGATTCATGTCCATGACTCTCACACATAAAATCTACTCCGTGATTCACTTAGAGTACCACGTGGTTTACCACTAAAACATAAGCTCCAACCTGAAAATGCTTATTCTGCACGAGGAAGACGCACCACTTACCCTCGAAAAAGAAGGAAATGTTGCCTGCGCTCTTGCGAAAATAGTCATCTGTACTTTCAACCTGCACTCATTGTGCTATTCAAAATGAAACCTGTTCTCTTCCTGGAAATTTAGATCTCTACTAACAATTTGCTACATTTGTAAATAGCTCGTTGCTATTGGAAAACATGAAGATATTATAAAGCCGTGTTAGTATAAAATTCTCTCAAGCCTGGTTGAGAGTTCTGATACGAAACATTCTGTCATCTAGCCATGTCAGTCATAGAGGTGATTCTCGTTTAACTAGTTTGCTAAGGAACAGTTAAGAGATCAGAAACAGGGAATATATTTACTCAGAGGAGTTCCAAGTGTGAGAAATCCCGATCGGTCAGCAACTGTATTTACAAGAAAGTTCACCAGCTAAGCCGTCATGGCCCACTTTCTAATCATCAACAACTGCAGTAACTAAATCCACCAACTTAGATATCACCCACAAATACGTGGCCTAAACAACTGACGTGTCAAGCAGGTCAAATCAGCAGATTCATCAAATAACCCGAGATAGACTAGAACGAATCTCGAAGCCCCCAGGTCACAGGGGCAGTCTTGACGCATGAAATTAAGAATGTGGAGTAACTGAAGAAGCTGAATCCACCTGTAACTCTTCTTTAGTGGAGAATATTGATCTCTTCTCAGGAGTGAAACCTTCTAGCAATTCTCCCATTCGGTTCATCATTTCCTTGCATTCTTCCTCACTTGCAAAGTTCTCAACGACCAGATACCCTACGCATCCACACGGAATCAAATCTGAGAATCATCCGCTGTGAAATAAGGAAGGACCGTTTCCAGATTCCAACAATCCTGGTACGAAAATTACGCGAATTCTGCAAATAATTCCTTCCAAAGCAACTGGACTTCGTTTCAAGATGCTACGATAAAACCCGCTCTTGATTCTTCCGCAAATGCTAAATGGAGGACGAATGATCCCCTGATAACCATTGTGCACCATGCCTTCTCCACATGATGTTCTAGTGCGAAAATCTGGGCATGAATTCGGTCGGTAGTAGTTGAGTTCTATCTTCATACCGCAATCGCAATTACTTCAATGCTGTAATTCATACTCCCTTAAGGTTCAATTTACGACTCACCCCATTACAACTTAGGAAACCTGGAAACTCAGACGCAGCGGACAGAAGAACGAGAAAGATTGAAGTCAAACCATTTTTTTGGTAGAATTCAAGCTGCTCCAGCGTCAGGAAGTTATCCTCAGCGCCCATATTTTCTCCTCCGCCTCTTGCCACCCTCGTCTCTGTGCTCAACCAATCAATTCCTCTTCCTGCTCCGAAAATACAGCAAAAAACGAAAGCGAGGAAAGTCACAAGGACAGCTTGCAATGTGAGTGATGAATCTCGCTAACCCGTGGGAGTGGTAGATGCATATACCACTGCAGCGAGATGCAGCTTTCCAGCCGGGAAATTGTGCTTGGTCCGTCAAACGCGTCAGGCTGGTTTTGTCTGTTTCTTGTGAGGTATGTCAGTCAGAGAGGCCTTTGCCTTCTGTCCATGTGAGTGCCGATACCCATCTCTCGTGGCACATCCACTCCAAGCTACCGTTTCTCTCGTGATCCAGACAGATGATGAAGGTCAAAAAGACAGACCGACCGACCGACCGACCACAGCATTACTTCCTGCAAAAGTAAGCCAAAGAAGTAGACAATACACACGCAATTTCTTGAGGCATCCGCCCCTTTCCCTTTGGAACTGCGTTACATCCCACTTCCTTTGCAAGCAATGAATGCGCTTTGTATGTTACTATTTGGAATGCACATGGGTTACATATTATTCCATGAACCTGCTGCCCGTTCTGCCATTTTTTCTAGAGCTTTTATGTGTGATTGCTTATTAATGCCTTCGTAGTTGTTGCCAAATTAGACCTGTCCGATTGCTTGTTTCATTGCTTGATTGTCTTTGGTTCATAGCGACCGTCGTAAGAGCCGACCCATGGTTAACCTTGAATAATCGAAGATAATGCATTGCTGAAAAGCGTGTGTGAGCTGCTCTTAGATTCCCGCAAACATGAGCATAAGAATGTAGAAAGGCAACACCTATTGGCAACACTGCCACAGAAATGTTTGACGCGAGATTCAACGAAAGAGTAAACAATAATAGCTTGTTTGACATAGCCAATTTACCGTTCTCGCAGAGATTCTCTATCATTGTGATTAGAAATGGAAATCGACATAGAATTTACAAAAGTCCAATCAAAGCGTCTTCACATCTTAACACATATGAACCCAAGATGGTGTACAAGACATTTCACGATAATTTGCAGACTTTCATTTACATCTTGGTTGATTAACAAGGAAGAAATCAAAAAGTCCGTTACATCATGCAAATAAGTGGAGAATCGGTAAATGTTCTCTCCATATTAACATAATCCAGATTAACAAAACAATTTACCAAGGCCGAAGACAAGTGCATGTTTGTGGTAATTTCCTCGTCCATATTTGATCATTCCTCAATAGAAACTCAACGAACGACTCAAAATGAACATCCAGATTGCAAGCCCCCTTGCTATTTCTTGCGTCTAGAATGCAAAATCAAGATTAACTTTACAGATCAAGATTACTTCGGGGCATCCGATAAAATTGGACCGATACTCAGAAGATCAGAAAAGATTAGCATGGCCCCTGTGCAAGGATCACACGCACAAATCGAGAAACGGTATATACATACACGAGAAAGCTATGTGCAACTACACTCGTACTTCAGCATAGTGCCTATCACGAGGATTCCATTTCTTGGAGGAAGTACGTGGGGACTGATTCCCTGCAATTGTGGTTTTATTGTGATTTTCCTGCAATCTTGAGTTTGCCCGCGATCCAGAATTTTGGTAGAGGAAGTTCAGTTCATCATCCATTAGCGAACTTGTCGTGAATTATCTACCGTTTCTTTGTACCATTATAATAGCAAAAGTAACACCAAGACCAATAAATTAGAACAGGAACATGCAGCAATGGAAGTTTTTTATCTCGACTCTATCCCGCTTGACCTTTTCTCAAACTAGAAAGAATCATCTAGTTCAGGATAGGGGACATGGACTTTATATTTACTATGATTGTTTTGGTCCCGTGTTAGTCTGTTCTTTTCTGCCTTGTACTCCAAGTTGTCTTGCAGTTTAAGTTGTCTTTCCTTTTGGCTATTTTGTCAAAACGTATAATCTATAGAAATGAGGGAAACTCTCTTCTTTGGCCTCTCTTATGCGAGAGATGCAGGTGCAGAAGGAATGAATTAGTTTTACCATCACATGGCCTAAATTATGGAGAGAATATATTACTTATATATGAGAGTTCACTTTGAAACTTAGGTGTGGTTTAAAGAAGTGATATAGCTTCTTTGAAGAGGTTGAATATCTTACAACTTCCAAATGTACTACAGTAGAAATTCAGGAGAACAAAGAAATATTCTGAAATAGACTAATGCGAAAAAGCATTGCACTTCCCATCATTCTTTTCAAACAATACAACGATTCACGTTATGAATGTGAGTCCACGACATGTTTATGTGGTTTTATTTCCATAATTTTGGAATGGTGAGAGTACATGAATGACCACCCAGAAAGACTTGATAGTAATTTTAAGTTGGATTATATTATGGTCTATTGCTAAAGCCTCACTTCCAAGATTTGGAGCCAAACATAAATAATATATGAGCAAAGTGTAAGCAAGTAATTAAAATTTTGAAACGTCTTTAACACTCATCACTAGTTGAGTTGTTAGTTCCTCCCTTGAATAGTAAATGTACTTAGGTTTGTTCGATGAGATAAGTTCCTTCTTCAATTAAGAAAAACCCTCCTTTGAATCACCACAATATAAGAAATACAAATAATACCAATAAAGAAGATGAGTGGACTTGTCCACTCCAAAATGATCTAAGATGGAAGATCACATGCTTCTTACAATCAAACAGAAAGATATTATTATCAAGTAAAACTTATATTTGATTTCCCTTATATAACACTCCACTTTTGGCAGAATAAAAAGTAAAGTTAGTATCTTTAACCACAATTTTGATCATGAAATTTTTGAAAGTCATCTCTAACTTTTATTCAAACTTTGTTTTATCAAATTGATGTTGGAAATTATTTTTGAATTAAAAATTGACTTATAATCTAAGCATCCAAAAAGTACATATAAAACAAAGTAGAATTTTCAGGTTTATTCAAACTTGATATAATTATGTTGAGTTTCTCTTCCTTATAATAATTAAGGTTCTCCATATGTTCTAAGTGGTTTGTTTGTAAACAATGGCTTGTAGTTGTATGATGATTATATGATTATGACAATAAGCTTGAAAAAATTTACTACCAAATTTGGGTAACATTGTAATTTTTAATTTGTAATTTTAATTTGTATAATTGTCTATGATCATGAGAAAATTATCTTTTCTAAGTAGAAACTAACCTTCTTGAGAGACAAACAATTATGCACATAATATTTGTACTCTTGATGTAGTATTAATATAATAATGATAATTTAAAAGCCTCAAAATCAAGCATATTTTTAATATTGGATCATTTGATTGTGAGTTTGCTATGTCAATACCAATAGCTAGAGCTATTGAAATCAAAACTTCTCCTTATCCTCCAATTAGAATTTTATATCCTTGCCTAGAATATGAATAAGTTTTATGAAAAAGGTGCATATGAAACTTCAATCCATTTTAATAAAATCTAGCCAAGCCTTTAACTTCATGAACACCATTAGTACCTCAATGAGTTTGCTAAGCCAAGATATCTTTGCTTTGGTGACACAAGAATGCAACCAATTTTTTCTAAACTTGTAATTTTTATATCTTTGCAAAGTGACCTCCACCTACACAAGTGTTACAACATTCCATAAACATGAGCATGATGCTTTCTTTTTATCTTATTATAAAAGAGGATGTAATCCAAAAACTGTTTAATATATTTATTAAAATTCCTTTTCCATTTTTCATTTTTCATACTTGATATATTTGTATCATGAGGATATTATCTAGAAACAATTAAATTTAATTAATTTTCCCTTTTCTATTTTCCATACTTGATATATTTGATCCATGAACATTTTAGAGGCATTTGTGAGGTGAAAAAGAAAAGGAAAGAGCATCTATTTAAAGTGTCTATACTTTGCACAAGATAATCTTTGACAAATCCTTTTTGAGATTGGAATCTACCACAACTTTTTAATAAATCCAAATTTGGTAAGGAAATTTTCCTTTACTAAATTGATCAAAAAACATTCTATTTTAAGAAAGAGATAAAAATTGCTTATCATTTTGTAATTTAATTTACAATAGTCAATGTAAAGTCAAAGACCACTATCCCCCCTTAGGAGAAATTACATGGATAATTCCTAAGGTACTATAATTTATATGATCCATCTTTGTGAACTTTGTCAAAGTATTACAAAGTTCTTTAGAGTTTTTTGTATATAGGTAATGCTAATAAGTGTATTTTGGTGTACACTTTTCTCAAAATTACAATTTTGTTTCACTTTTCTGATTTTTGTTAAAGACAAAGAGACATATTGTTGTGTGTAGGAGAGAAATCTCTCAATTGTGTATTCTTTGGCTTTATTGTTGTATATGCCAAAGTAACAAATTGCCCAAAAGATGTATGCAATAGAAAAAAAAGATCCAAAGAAGTAAAGTCCAAAGAGTGGTCCAAGCCAAAAAAGACAAGTACAAATATTCTTCAAAGCAAAGATTTTTGGATCCAAAAACTATACTCCAATTTGAATTTGGCTGCCAAATAAGCAAGGAACCACCACAAAAGAAGGTTTACACCCACCAAAGAGTTATCATGTGAGGATAGTGACAGCACAAACACCCAAGAAGTCTTCTCCCCAAAGGATCTTACTCCAAAGAGTCTTCTCCCCAAAGGAATTTTGTTGTGTGCACTTTGGGGTTGATATTTTCATGATTACATGTCTAAATGAAGAAATCTTTATCTTGTTAGAAGCATGTTTTTAATTTCTCTCTACTGAAACTAAAATCATAGCCATTTTGAAGGTTGGAGCAAACATTACAAGCATTTGAAATTTCAGAATTCCCAAGGATTTTAAAGGTGATGGAGGAATACAAGAAGGAGATTGCTTTTTGTTTGGAGGTATCACGACATTTGCAGCGCCAAAGCTAGTTTGCTTGGATGTTGAGTGGTAGTGTTGGCAGTCATAGTTATTGTGGTAATTACTCATGGATTACTTGTTGGTGGCCAAATTTCATGTTAGACCTATTGATCACATGGTGCAACCCAGAGTCACTTGCACCATTCACACTATCGGATATATTGTCAGCAGTTCCATTAGTGTTGAGACCTAAGTTGAGTAGAGGGGTATACTTTTGAAGTCTAGCTCCAGAGAGCTTAATTCTTCGATGTTGAGCCTTCAAGTTCCTAACTATGGTAGACAAAGGTCAACAAGCGTCACCTAGAATCTCTTACGTAAAGTGGGTTTGATTTGATTGTAATCAATGTTTGATTGTTGGCAAGTTGTTGAGTGAAGAATCAAGTACAAATCTGATTTGAGTGGAAGAGTTGAATTGATTACATCAAAGAAGTGAGAGTATGGGAGAAATTGGATGCAAGAACTAGAGGTGTTGGTGGTATCTCTAAGCTTGGTTGATCATCGGTACATTCAATTATGGTCCTAAATTTCCTTAAGAGTCATCATGTGCAAAAGCTTTATTTGAATTGATGTAGATTTGGCAATGAGGCAGATGGTGTGTGGAAGCAATAGCCAATTTTTTGAGAATTGAGACACTTTGAGATTGTGTGTGTTTGATTTGAGTCCAAGGAGGTGAAATCAAGGTCAATTTAATGCAAATTGAGCTCAAAGTGCAAAACTGAAGGTAGATTTGGGAACTCATCACCTCAAATTAAGGATTTGGAGATCTCCATCCTCTCAATTTGGCTTGAGTTGATAGTTAATGGAGGATTTAGGAGTCAACCAACTATAAAGAAGTGCATCAGATTGGTAGAGGTTATCAAGATTTAGAGGTCAATTGATGGAGATTGTCCAAAGTTGGAGGTTGCCCAAATTGCCCTAAGCTATTACTTGAGTTGATGAAGCTTGGCCAAATTTGGAGAAGGTTCAAATTGGCAAGAAGAAAGGCCTCATTTTGTTAATGTTGGCATTTAGAAGCATAGGGTTGTGGCTACAAAGGCCAGCAAGTCAACTTGTTGGCATGAGGATAACTAGTTTAGATGAGCTTTTGGTAATTTTTTGTCATCATTGGCAAAATTTGCTCACCCTTCTAGACTGCGTAGCAGGATTTGAACCCCTTATCTTTAGTTTCTAGACCAATTCTTTAGGTAATTGGTCCACCTTCACTTGTTGTCCAAGTGATTAGTTAGTTGATTGATGCATATACACATGTAGCTTTGGCTAGGAGAGGTATTTTGATGCCATCCTTGGTGATCCTTGTAGCTTAGGAGTAGATTATGTCAAATTTCAAATGGTGACAAAGTTAATTTGGGGAAAATTTATGAAATGGAGGGTTTTTGTTTAGATTTCTTGTGATTTGACCCCTATATTCTCTACTTCCTATTTGTGCACCATGTTTGTGCAAGGTGCTCTAACTTTAGAGCGTTGGTGCTCTAATGTGCTCTTGATAGTGAGGCTAGAGTGATGACCAATCAGACTATTTATGTTTCTCTCGTGTGAGGCAAGAAGTGATGACCTATAGATTATGAGAGTGCGTATTGCGATGGTAGGTTACAAGTTTTTCTTCCCCTAGTATAGTTATCACAATTAGAACTACATTATTGAGTGGTGTTCAATTGGTGGTGGCACTTGGTAATGATTTTTGGTGGGGTACTTGTTGTGATTATAGTTACAATTTGAGTTACATTGTCAGGATAGATTTCTTGTGGATTCTAGAAGAGATATTGCTACAATACGTAATGGGTTTACATAAAGTTGTGCTCAATATCAACTTGTATTTCAGGTTCTAATGAGGGAGGAGATTGACTTTGATTTGGATTTTGATACAAGAGTTGATTCAATTGAGAGTGCACTTGGAGTGTTTGCACTTATAAAAAACCAAGGAGAGAAATAAAAGAATAGAAGATCGCATTGGGACTCTTAAATAAGAGAAACTCCAATGCCTAACACGAACTTGGGCTTTGGTATTTATAAGGAATGCACAAGGATCTTGAGAAGCTTCTCAAGAAGCTTCCTAAGAGCAAATTTCTTAGAGTGCAAGTTAAGGTAAGCAAGAAGTTTCGTGAGAGGCTTTCTTCTAGAAGCCACCTACTTGCTATGCAAGCTAAGCTAGTCAAGAACTTCTCAAGAAGCTTCCTTTCAGAAGCCACCTACTTAGCATGCAAGCTAAGCTAACCAGGAAGCTTCCCAAGAAACTTCCTCCTAGAAGTCACCACTTGGCATACGCATTATCCAATATTTAGAAGGTACCAAGTAGCTTCCTAGATGCTTCTAGAATATTCTTATAATTCTTGTCTAAATCTAAATTGATCTATTTGCTAATTTGTTAGTCTCAACTAACTCATCTATAAACTCCATATTGTTACAACACCGTTGTTGTGGGACATAGACAAGATTTATGAGACCTCCAAAGGCCCCAAGCTACTACTATGGTATAGAGGGTACCATTGAGTTGGATGATTTCATCCATGAGTTTTATAGTTGGTGTGACTTGTAGCAGATGCATAACTTGACTTTGTTCACACCCTTCATAGCATGAAAGCAATTGTCTTAGCACTTGGAAGGTCTACCAATGGATGACTAACATGAGTTTAAGAGAGCTCATTTAGAGAAAATTGAGCTTTAGAGATAGTATTGGTCTCCATACTACATCCCCTTTACTTCAAGCTTGGTTGTTAGTGGAAGATCAACACTACCTACAAGCTCTAGTAGCTCTAGTAGTGTTGGTGTATCCAATGGAGGTGCACTAGTTGTAGATGGTACTACTACGAGTGGAGGTACTACTACATGAGATGGTGCATTACTAGGGTTTAACCTCCCACGGTGGAGCTCTTCTAGTGTTTGAGGTAAAACTATGAGGGAGTGTAGACTGACAAGTTGAGGAGCTTGCAAGAGCTCAAAAAAAGGCCAGAGAGAGCCTACGCAAGGCATGCACTTGCATGAGACAATTGATCAAATTTCACTCAAGGAGTTATTGAGGCCCAAGCAATCTAGTTTTTGTATGGGATCTTGGATAGGGAGTTTTGACATAGAGTACATTATGTTATGTTGTTATATGCTACCTCACTTACTTTGGCGGTGGTCTTTAATTTAGCTAAGCATAGCTCAACAAGGTAGAGGAGAGAGTGGAGACATTTAGATCTAGTAGGGAGACCTCATCCATAGCTATTATTTCTTCTAGAGTGCAACAAAGTGCACCACATCATATTGGCCATCTAGGATAGAGCAGATAACCTAGATCTTATGGAGCAAGTGGAAGGCCTAGTGTAGTTAGACCCTTACCTTCACTTTTAGGTCAATAAAAGCTAATGAGTGGTGATGTTGCTTGTTGGACTTATGGACTTATGGACTTGGTGGACCTCAACACAAGAGAGTGTACTCAAGGTAGTGAACATGATGCCTCTAGTGCATCATAATGACAATATGACCATTTCCATAGATTTGGTCACACTAGTGACCAATGCTTTGATCTTCACCCGGAGTTATAGTGGTAAGACTATTATGTCATGTGGTAGAGGAGCTATAGGTCATGGATGACAAGGTAGTAGAGGTGGTATTAGAGGAACCACACTTGGTAGGAGTGCTATACTTGCTCTTGCTTTTGATATAACCATAACTACTTGGATTGAGCAATTGGAGTAGAGATTGGCTAACATGGGCATAACAAAAAGTACATCAGATTTTGGGTGCTAAGGCTTCCACCTCTTATGCTAGTGATAGAGATGTCTTGGAATTTATGTTTCAAGAAACATAGGTAGATTTGTCTACTATAATGACTTGGAGTGCAATACATGATCCAAAGCCTAGAGGAGCATCAATGAAGTTAGATCATTAGAAAGGTAAGGCTAGTAGACAAGTCAAACTTCTCCAATCTTTCATACTCTTTGAGGCATTATGGATGACATCCATGGCTCCTAGATGTCCTAATTGCAAGTGTAGTAGGTGGTGATAGATTGCATGATGAATTAGATGCTAGTCAATTACTTGCTACTATACAAATTGAGTCTAGCACAATGTTGGGGGCGGCTCAATTGATTATGCGCTTCTCTTTGTTCTCAACCAATAACATGTTTACATTGGGAGTTGATATAGCTCTAGTGTCTTGGTTGATTGTCACACTTTGTGAGAGTAAGGATGATGTGGTTCCTACTTCTAGAGTAGAGGTGGTTGATAATGGGGCTAACTTGGTTGAGGAGCATGGGATCCGCTCAACAACCAATCTTTATGGCAAGTAGCAATAGTTAGGTTGGAAGAGTTACCAACTAGACCTACCTTTGAGTGAGCTCAGTTCACACTTGAATTTGTCCTATTGGACAACCAAAGTGGGATTTTCTATATGGTGGGACCTTAGAAGAAGTTTTATACACCATAGAAGGTCTTATTATACTTTGAGGTGCAGCCTTTTATGTTGGGGAAGATGTAATACCAATAGCTAAATATGTTATCTAGAGGTGAAAATTAACTTGGTAATATTCACAAGGATGATAGATATGATGAGCTAGGTAGATCAGATAGAGGAGTCATAGAAAGAGCACATTTAATAATAGAGCAAGAGCCAAAAATAGCCTGAAAATATAATACCAATAGTTAGACATATTATCTAAAGGTGAAAATTAGTTTGGTAACATCTAGACGGATGTTATAGATAACGGACTAAGTATATTAGATAGAGGTATCACCAAGTGAGTACTTCTACTAATAAATTAGGAGTCTAAAATAGTCTGAAAACTTTAGAGCTAGTTTTGGAGGCCTAAACAAATGAATTAAACCTCAAAATATAAACATATGTATTGAGGAAAGGAAAGAGGCTATCCTTCCTTCCCCCTTGTTTGTCTCATTGAGAGCTTTCTAAGGGTACCTCATCCATGTGATTATGAGATTCTTATATGAAGATTCCCTAAAGATTCCCTATGGTCAAACATTGTTTGGCCAACTAGATAGGACCAAAACCAACATGTCATCCATCCATGCAATTAATCTAAGGGTAGAGCTCCTTGCCATGTCACCTATCCATGTATGTGATCCAAGGGTGGAACTTCCTTTGAGGGAATCCTCTTTGCTATATAATAAAGTCAAGGTGCTCCTTTGGGGCATTGGAGGATTGAGTGTGAAACTTGTGTTTCTTCTCCTATGTTTCTCTTAAGATATCTTATCCTTGGAAGATTACAATGGTATCATAGGAGGTATTTCAATTCAAGAGAGGGGATCATCCTTGTTGGAAGAACATGGGCTATTAAGACTGAGCAATTTTTGAAGAGAGAAATTGTAGTGCAATCAATAGATAAGGAGTGTGTTTTAGAGAGGATGGGATGGAGGCTCTTGTAAGACAATATCTGACACTCCATTTTCTATTCTTGAATCCATTCCATATCAGATTATGTACATCTAGCATGATTAAGTGAGAAAAAATCTCATTTTCTATTTTGGAGCAAAGTTCATGGATATAATGATGAATTCACCAAACACATTGATTTTTCCTATGGTGATCTACAGTAGAGAGTGGGACTTAAAATCTACACTCTATTGTGATGGATCTAAATTTAACACTCAAGTAGAAATCTGTTATGTGGTTAGACCACAAGTAATGTTTAGGAATTTTGTAGTCCACAATTTTAATGAGGAATATTATTAATGAGTGATAGAATCTGAATTTCCAATGGTGGTCCTAATAGTCAATGCATCCTCTTGAGCAATCATATTAACTTTATATTGAGTAGGAAGTAGCAATTGAGCAATTGCTATGTAGGCATCATGGATCCGCAATTGCAAGAGTTGATGCAAGGAATGTATGGGATGTTTAGTGAGTTTCAAGAAATCAAGATGACCATGGAGGCATTGCAAAGTCAAGTACATACCTTCAAGAATGATCGCCAATGTACAAAGGAGAGTTGTCCAAAAACCCAATACCATTGGCCAAAGTACATGGAGAGTCACTCATGCCAATGACACCAACCTTAGTCAACAATGAGGGCGCATGTGGTTAATGCGGATGAAGAAGAAATGCAATATCAAGCCTTACAAGGGACAATGGTCTATGGAAATAATGGAGAATTGGATTTCAAGAATGAATTGATACTTTTGATTATTTATCATTGAAATCACCAATCATTTTGCAAGCGTGTTTGCATGTGGGTACTTGACTGAAAAGCCCTCAAATGGTACCATGATTCAAAACAATTAATGTTGGCAAAAAGAAGAGAGGTCACTTAGATGGCCATGCAAGAAGGACTATTGAAGAACTTCCAATCCGTGGATTCTATGTTGATGGCCGCACCCAACTATAGAAGTTGAAGCAAAAGAACAACATACAAGAGTACATGGAGGTATTCCTTGATCTAAAGGTTGCAATAATTGATATGAGTCCAGCAAAAACTCTAGATAATTTCAAACAAGGGTTAAAAGAGCATATTTACCAAGAAATAATGGTACAAAACCCTTGCATGGTTTTTGAAGCCATTGCTTGTGCTCAAAGAGTAATAGGGGTGCTTGGAATAAGTGAATAGGTAGTCCCAAATCAACATTATTAGCCCAAACACAACACTTTGGTGGACTTGTTCCTTTGGAACTGTGCAACATTTGGTTTCACAAATGCAAAATGAGGAGCACATCGCTCCAAGGAGAATAGGGATAGCTCAAAGAAAGGAGAGATGAGGTCCTACAAGGAGAAGGACTTGAGTAGAAAAATATCATTGTTACAATTTTAGTTGAGTTGGGCACCTAACCTTCAATTGTCATACTCTATTCCCTAGAGGCCCTCGGTCTTCATACATGCAATCTTTGAACAACATGGAGAGAAAAATTGAAGAAAAGGAGGCAAAAATCACATTGGAAAACAAAGATCACTAAAAAATGTACCTTGTGGCCTTATCGGCTCAATGGAGAAGCAAAAGAGTCAGGGAAAGGAAGAGGATAAGTGCATAAAGAGTGAGGAAGACAAACTTGCAATTGATTGTTGTAAGTGAGGTCCTAGAGTGCAATTAGGTGAGAGTGTTGATATACCTTAGAGCAACAGAGAACTTCTTATCTTACTTTATTGCAATAAGGTTGGAGATGGATCTAGAGAAGGATGAGAATAAAGAAGTAGAATTACCTAATGAGCATACAAAGAGTATTGAATCCTTACCTAGAAAGGTAAGACTCTCTTTAGAAGAGTATCAGGAAGCAATTGAATGGCAAGTGATACAGTTAGCTTGTTATGATATAATCTTAGGTATATCATGGATAGAGCACTACAACTACATGGTCAATTAGAGGAAGAGGTAGTGAGAACTCAGCAATGGAAGTTTATTGCAAGAGAGAGCACACATGAAAGAATTACCTCTCTATATCATAGGAACAATAGCTACTTGTAAGCCGGATAGATGTTTCATAAGACTAATAAGAGAAGTCCAAAGTGCACAACTCAATGGACACATTCTTGAGAAATTGAAAGATGTGGTCAATGAGTTTCAAGATGACTTCCAAGATGACCTACCTTCAAGATTACCACCAAAAAAGAGAGTAGATCATAAAATCAAGATAATTCTTGGGAAGACAACTCTTTGTAAGGCCCCACATTTTCTATCACCTCATGAGTTAGAGGAATGTAAGGCTCAAATTGAGGATATGCTATTGAAAGGGTTTATCCAACCCAATGTATCATTATATGGGGGCTTTGGTCTTCTTTATAAGAAAAAGGATGATACAATGCACATGTGGATTGACTATCGGGGTCTAAATCAACAAATGATGAAGAAAAAATACCCCTTACTCCGCAAGGATGACCTGTTTGATCAACTCAATAGGGCAACATACTTCACCAAACTTAATCTACAAAGCAATTACAATCAAATCCAAATTGTGGAGGAAAACGTCCACAAAACTACCTTTTGAACAAGGTATGGCCACTTTGAGTACCTAGTGATACCATTTGGCCTCACCATTGCACCAATCACTTTCATGAGTTTGATGATGACATATTTTTTCCATACTCGGAAAAATTTATTATCATTTTCCTAGATGACATCCTTGTTTATGGTTAGACAATGATGGAACACAAGCAACATCTACAAGAAGTCCTCCATATTCCATGACATAATAAGTTGTACATCAAAATCTCAAAGTCCCAATTTGGCAAGTCTGAAGTAGACTACTTGGAGCATAGAGTAAGTGTAGAAGGTATCCAAGTGTTAATAAATAATACAGAGTTCATTTAGAGATGGACTGCTCCAAAGGACTAGACTCAAATCAAGAGTTTCTTAGGATTGATGGGATTATATCATCAATTTTTCAAGGACTTCTCCAAGGTTGCATAACCTTTAACAACACTACTTGGCAAGGGAAGAAGTGGATGTGGAGAACCAACCAAGAATTGGCCTTTAAGGAATTGAAAGATGCATTACTACATGCACCAATCTTGAAATGGTATGACCCAAAATGGCCAATCAAGTTGGCTACAAATGCATCAAGTGTAGCAATAGGAGCAATCCTACAACAAGAGTGGCATGATGAATGACACCCAATTGAATATTTTTCTCAAAACCTATTATCAACTAAATGCAACTATCACACCACCAAATGAGAAGAGTTGGTGGTGTTAGTCACAAGAATTATGACTTTATGGTTTGATGGTCCAATCCTCAAGTACCCTTTGTTTCATCAATCAATTGTGCATGTTACTCTCAACCATGGCTTCCTAAAAAGCTAATCATGGCTTAATTCCTTCAATTCTTGGAAATTCATAAGATTTTGAACTCCCATAACTAAAATTACCACCTTATCCATCACCCCTACTGGTCAAAATTTTTGCTTGGTTCCCATGCTCACCAAAAATGTTGAAGGTCTAGAGAGTATCATACCAAACTTCTTCATCGACCTCTTTGGCATGGCATTCATTGCAGATCCTCCATCAAAAATTGTCCCTTGATGTTGTGACCATTCACTCTCACATCAATCTTAGAGGCATATTCTCAAGCCTCCCATAGTGCTAGTTTAGCATCCACCACCTCCATTAATATTGGAGCTTTTTCTTTCTTCTTCCTCTTGCTCCTTGTAGAACTCAAACCACCTTTAAGCTCCTTTCTCAAGGTAGGATTCAAATTGATCAGTTGGTCCATTGTGATATTAGCCTTGTGATTACCAACATCTTCCAACCCATTATAGTTTCATTGTTCCGTTGAGATCAAGAAGTCTTCCATCTTCAACTTCTTCTGTAGAGTCTTTGTTGTTGATGATGTTGAGTTGCTAGTGCAAGTGCTCCTACTAGACATAAGAGTATCCTTGCTAGGAGTAAATCCTTGAGAAGTGTGTACATCCTATACAAAACAAGTTCTCTTCTTCTCTTGTGCCAAAAACTCCAAATTAAGACCTTTGGAGTTTGAACACTCCCCCTTCTCATACTTGCTCTCAACCACATCTGAATGTTATCCCCTTACATTTATTTGGATTAAGAGCCACTTGGGTTTCACTATCTCCCTCTTTCCCTCTATTGGCTCTCTCATAACCCCTTCTTCCATGGTAAGTGGAATTTAGACAATTCTTTTGGATATGGCTTCTTCCTCCACAACTGAAACCATCGTTATCATTAAAATTGTTGTTTGCTTGGCTTACTCTATTTGGATAGCTTCCATAACTCCTAGGCCCTCTCCCCATGTTCTGATCCACCTCTCTCTCCTCCTAAAGTTGCACTACATTGATCTTGAGATCTGCAAGTTATTTTTATGATGGTCTGAAGTGGATCTTTTGGTAGAGATGCAAGAACCAGAGTGTAAAAGACCAAATCCGAGGAGAGAAATAGGAGAATGGAAACTCACATTGGGACACTTGAATGAGGGAAAACTCCAAATGCATAGCATGAGCTTTGGCTTTGGTATTTATAGGTAGCATACAAGGCCCTTGAGAAGCTTCGCAAGAAGCTTCCTCAAGCCGCTTTCTTAGTGTGCAAGCCAAGTTAACTAGGAAGCTTCTCAAGAAACTTCCTTCTAGAAGCCGCCTACTTGGCATGCAAGCTAAGCTAGTTGGAAGCTTCTAGAAGCTTCCCTCTAGAAGCTACTTACTTAAGGTGCAAGCTAAGCTAACCGAGAAGCTTCCCAAGAAGCTTCCTAGATACTTTTGGAATATTCTAGGTTAATTTGTCTTATGTGCTACTTCGTGAGCTCGACTAACTTTGTCGCTAACTCCATATTGTCACACAGAGCAACTACTACTTGTGGTGCACCCCTTGCAACCAAAGTATCAGAAGTTCCACTATATTTGTAACCTTGAGGAGGAGACACAACCTCCTTCACCACCAAATCACTCTCATCCCCCTCCAAACTCTCCTCCATACAAATTGCAATCTTGATAGCTTCAACCTTGGAAGAAGGTTTCTCATATCTCACCTTACTTCTAATCTAAGGTCTCAACCTTCCCACAAAATTCTTGGTGAGCATGACTCCTATGGAAATCATTGTAGTCTCCATATCATCCTCATCCTTCCTCAAATCTATGCAAAATGTAGACTCTAACTTCTCCACTCTTTCTATATAGACTCTCACTTTCTTTCCATCTCCTTGTTTGAGGAAGGTAACCTCACTCATCAATCTCTCATAACTCTCATTTGGAAGAAATTTCTCAATGAGTATTGAAGTCAAACCCTCCCAAGACTCTTCTTGCACATCTCTCCTCTCTCTCTTTTGGTATTTTGACTTATACCATATAAGGGTTGCATTCTCAAAGAAATCCAATAATAATGAGACCCACTCATTCTTCTTCCTCTCATTATTTCCTATGTAAGCTCTCTTGAAGTCTCTCACAAAGGTTTCCACATCTTCTCCATCCTTGCCAAAGAAAATCAAAAGTTCCCTCATCTTAGCCCCTCACTATCTCTCTCTTTTCTCTCAATTTTCTCTCTCTCTCTCTCTCTATAACTAATAGAGTATATACATGACTAACATCATTTGAGAGTAATCCACCTTAGAGAACACAAGATTATCAAGTTACTCCAAGATTTTTGTAGTAACATCAAATCCTATAGTGCATATTATTTTGAACCCTCATGGATAGTTTATCCATAAGTTGAAAGATTATCTCCATCACTAATTTTTAGGAATAGCTCATGAAGATGGTAGTTTAACTATAGTTGTACTAAAACCTTCTCCAAGATCTTTTAGCAAAGTCTCCAAAAGTATTGTTATTCCACTACACTCATGTCATTTTGGAAGCCCTTCCACTCCACAAACCTCACATAACTCCTTTGTCTTAGATCTCCTCTCTCTCAATCTTGGTGAAGGAGGTCCAACATTCAATCCCAAGATCAATGGGCATGAGCTTGCCTTATGTCCCTTCTCTTTATATAAAAAGCACTTAGAATCACTCCTTCTTCCAAGTAGTGTGTGTTTTTGGATCCTCTCAACACTCTCTTCAAATTCTATTCTAAACTCTCTTCTCTTGAAATCAACCACCACAATCACCTTAAACCTATGGGGAACCTTGCATAGCCTCAACTTCCATTGTTGGTGATCCTCCATGTTCTTGATATGAATCTAAACACTCAAATATACTTTTGGTTGCTCTCACATTCCTCATGCATGAGATCCAACTCTCTAGAATGCACCCCTCCTCACAATATCCCTAAATTATCTCAATTGGTATATCATAGTACTTGAAAAAATTTCACACCTATTCAAGACCTCAAGGAGTCCTCTCTTGCAAAATTTTAGATCTTTTAATTGAGCCATTTTGCCTAGGCACCTTTCTATTCAGCACACATATTTAAGATTTGGTCTAAAAACCATCTCCTTACTTTAAAACTCAAAACTTCTTGAGCAAGAATGATCTCTCTCTAATTCTTGAGCCAAAAAGTAGAATATTATGCACTAAATTTTCTTGAAATTTTTTAAAATAATCCAATGGAAAATGAAGAAATAGAGAACTCCATACCAAATTCCAAAGAGTGTGCAATTTATAGGAATAGTTTACCCCACCACCTTCCAAAAAAGTTAGCTCAATATGTGTAGCAGCCCTTACAATAATTTTAAGTGTCCCACCTAACATATAATCCAAGCTATTCTTTGAGAAAATTTCAAGTCCAGATTTCAAACTTGAAGTTTTGCCCAAAATCACTATAATCTCCAAAATTTACAATCCACCTCACACAATCTCTCAAATCCTCTCATGTGTACAAAATGCATAATATCACCTCATCAACATCATAATGAACTATATTGTACACAAATGGGTCTTTTTTCTCTAAAATAATTTCAGCTCTCTCCTTCCTTAATGTTCTCTCCAAGTGAGCTCTCATAGCCTCCTTCTATCTAATATAAAATAGTACACTAAACATTATCTTGCCTTCTAGAGAGATCACGGCAACAAAACTAAAAATGTAAGCCGGCTTGTCTCTCACTCTAGATGAACCTCTAATGGCTATTGTGGTGGCGCACCATGGACTAAGAAGGCAAGGAACCCCAACTCTATTATACTCCTCCAAGGCTAATAGTCCATGACTCAAGATATTGATCACTAGAGAACTCAATGAGAGAGAGATAGTTTCAAATGAAAAGATGATGAGTACCTAGTTTATATATTTGTGAAATAGTTACACACCAAAGTTACTAATTACTAGAGTAACTCAAGTTACTAGGCTAAAAGTCAAATAAAGTCTAAAGTCTAAAGGGATATCTATACTCATGGGAATATTATCCTAAGCATGTGGTCTTATCTTGACCCAAACACTAAATCAAGGATTCCTTCACATGAACTATCCTTGGACTATAGAAAATCCAAAAAAAAAGGCTTGTGGGTCCAAGAGTTCTGAAGTCTTTCTTCTAAGCCAAACACCTTGGAATAATACAAAGTCGATACATTAGAATCTAAAATAGTGGTGCTCATAATAGTGGTTCCTCTAAAGTAAGGTCTCCTCTATTTTACCTATTACTAACTTTAGCTAGTCATGATTAATGTAAAACCATCTTTTATCTCTATATAAATAGGATCTCTGTAGTACTTATAATACCAAAATAAATATCACAATAGCACATACATGCACAAATGGGTGTTACACCCATTTGCCAAAGGGTGGGAAAAGGCCCAACAAAATGAGATCTGAGCTTGTGGAGGTGTAACACCCATTTGTTACGATCTTTTGTCAAATCGGAGCAATGGCCTATCACCTTGAGCTACCACCACACATGAAGATCCATCCAATAATCCATGTCTCCTTACTACGTAGATATGCACCCAACGCTCCACTTTTCTTCCATACAAGAAATTTGACCTTGTCCAACACTAATTGATAACACTAAGGAATATGAGGTCAAACTCATTCTCCAAAACTGGATTTGGTACTTGCCATCTACGTGTAGAATATCTTGTACATTGGAACGGGTACCCACTTTATGAGGCAACATGGGAGCCAGCTGCCAACTTGACTAATGCACCAATGTTATGGAAATCTTTAGAGCAACAACTTTACATGATGTTGCATCTTAAAAGGGAAGAGATTTGTAATACCAATAGCTAGATATATTATCTAGAGGTGAAAATTGACTTGGTAATATCTTGAAGGATGTTAGGTATGATGTGCTAGGTAGATCAAATAGAGGTGTCACAGAAAGAGCACTTCTACTAATAGAGCAAGAGCCAAACATAGCATGAAAATGTTATACCAATAGTTAGATACATTATCTAGAGGTGAAAATTTGCTTGGTAACATCTAGAAGGATTTTATAGATTATGAATTAAGTAGATCAGATAGAGGTATCACCAAGAGAGTACTTCTACTAATAGTGCAGGACCTAAAAATAGTCTTAAAACTTTAGAGCTAATTTTGGAGGCCTAAATAGATGGATTAGGCCTCAAAATGTGTTGATTCATTCCTACACAAGAGATTGGGTGGCCTTCCCTCCTTCCTTATATGTCTCATTGAGAGTTTTTTTCCAACAATACCTCACCCATGTGATTCTAAGATTCTTATTACATTCTCTAAAGTTCCTTCTAGTCAAAGCTTGTTTGACCAACCAAATAGGACAAGAACCAACATGTCATCCATGCATGCAACTAATCTAAGTGGAGCTCCCTACCATGTCATCTATCCATGTCTTTGATCCAAGGATAGAGCTTCCTTTGAGGGAATCATTGTTGCTATATAATAAAGTCAAGGTGCTCCTTTGGGGAATTGGAGGATTGAGTGTGAATCTTGTGTTTCTCTTAAGGTCTCTTATCCTTAGAAGATTATATCTAGCCTACATTGTGCATAATGTGTCTTTGATGGGTAATTCTTGTACACATGTGGTAGCAAGTACACATCATGTCCATCCTTGGATGGGACCTACCATGTTGTTGGATGCAGCTAGAGTGCAATCACATGCATATCATCTTTGTCTTTGTTGAACAAAACTCTTACATAAAGAGGTTCTACAATGTGCTTGTAATGAGATTCAACAACTAGACCTCCTTACTATTGATGATATTTTGGATGTTGGGCGTCAGTCTTAGATAATGGTAGTGGTTGATAGGTCACCTATGGTAGTGGTAAACCTTGTTTGATAGCCCAAAGTCACTTATGAGTTTGAGAGAGAGGACTTGGACTTGTTTGGGACTCATAGTTATAGCAATTGGTGGAGGCCAATGCCAATGAGAAAGAGTGGGTAATGGGTTTTCATACCAATATTAGTGTTCTTATAGTAATGTCATAGGCATCTAAGCATCAAGTGTTAGGTTAGGCTGTGGACCTAAATTGTTTGACATAGATTGTGAGCCTTGGCTTGGCAGAGTTGTAAGCCAGCTTGTCTCTCACTCAGTATGAACCTCTAATGGCTATTAAGGTAACACACCATGGACTAAGAAGGCAAGGACCTCAACTCCATCAGACTCTTCCAAGGCTCAAGACATTGCTCAATAGAGAACTCAATGAGAGAGAGATAGTTGCAAATGAAAGGATGATGAGTACCTCCTCACCCCTAACTTATAAACTTGTGGAAAAAGTTACACACCAAAGTTACTACCAAAGTAACTCACATTATTAGGCTAAAATTCAAATAAAGTCTAAAAATCTAAAAAATTATCCGAGCATATGGAAATAATCCCATGAGTATATGGTCTTATCCTCACCTACAAACTAAGTCAAGGATTCTTTCACATGGGCTATCCTTGGACTATAGAAATTTTTTGCACCAACAAAACTTGTGGGCTTAAGAGTTCTCAACTCTTTCCTCAAAGTCAACTAACTAAGAATAATACCAAGTCAATATACTAGAAGATAAAATAGTGGTGCTCACTATTTTCCCTTCCTTTAGAATAGAGTCAACTTTATCTTAGCTAGGACTAAATTTAGCTCATCATGACTAATGTAGAAGCTTAGCTAAACTCCATATAGATAATATTTCTCCACTACTTGTGATACCAAACTTAATATTCTTAAGAGCATACATCCATCAATGGGTGTTAAAGTAGCATAGGATATGCATGATAAGGATCACCACCTAGACACTCATGAGCTCTTTTCCTATCAAGATGATTCAAGCACATGTTGAGGATGATGGACCAATTGTGCAAGGTATTCTTGGGACACAACAAGTGGCTACTAGTGAGAGTGGTCTACTTGGGATCCATCTAGGTGAGTGTGTTCTACTTGAGTTACATCCTTGGTCTACTTGGGATGCAACTAGAGGACATATGAAGCTTTTTGCTAGAGTAGAGGGAGTTTTCTAAATTGAGGTTGGGTACTCTAGTGGTTTAGGACATGAAACTATTGTTCCCAAGGGCTTAATGTAGCAGCTTGTCAATGTATCTTCCACTCTTACATCAGTTAAAAAGGATACTTGTGAGTAGCTAGACATTGGATCCAAACTTACAAGAGGGGAAAGACAGAGAGTCTAGAAGTTCTTGAGGAGCTATATGTGTTGTTTTGCCTTCAATATGAAGGATTTGGGTGCTCTAAAAGATTTGGTGTTCAAATTGAGTTTATTAGTCATGCACCAATTTTTTGACGTCCTTACACATATAATGAGATGAAGAGAGCATTGATTTAGAGCCAAAGTAGAGACCTTTTTGAGGTTTGTTTTGGTAAAGATTTTACACTGAGAGTATGCTTTAGTTATAATGATGTGAGCCAAGAAGGATATGCATGGCAACTACATAGATGTGTGGAGATACCATCCTATCAACCGATAGACTAGGGTTGATTGGTATACCATTCCCACATTTAGGAGATCTTTGATGCAATTGGGCATGCAAAGGTATTCAATATTTTGGAATCTTCAAGTAAGATATAATCAATTACTACTCAAACAAAAAGACAAGTTTAAGACAACACTTTGGTTTATTGATCCTTGTGGCAAGGATGTATTATATCAATAGAGGTTCATACCATTTGGGTTAAACAACACTCTTTCAAAGTTCCAAAGGATCATAGACAAGATCTTAGCAAGATTGGATTTTCCTCGGTGATATATTGATGATATTTTGGTCTATAGCATTATTGTGGAGGAGCATGAGAGACCCTATTAGAAGTGTTTGAGACATTGAGATCTCATAATCTCAAATTACATATTGGGAAGTGTAGATTCTTCCACAAGTAGGTTGAGTATTTCGGTCACACTATCTACTCTAGAAGACTTGGTGTTTGGTAGACCAAGGTGGAGGCTATTGAACATATTCCTTGGCTTATGGATGTGGGCGGAGTGCAAGTATTCCTTGGGGGGAAAAATTTTATGCCTGATTTGTTAGAGGACTTAGTGTCATTGTCAAGGCCTTGAAAAAGCTGACCAAGCTTACATAGGAGTGATGTTGGGGAGATGAGCAAGAGAGAGAGTTTATAAAGCTCAAGGAGAGGTTGACATTTGCTCCTCTTCAAAGGATGACCATTTGAGGTTCATATTGATTAGATTGTGTTGAGACTTGGAGCAATGCTTATCCAATATGATGATGAGGGGAAAGAGTTTATGGTGGCCTTTCATAAGTCACTCCAACAATTCAATGGAGGTGAAGTATAGTTTATATGATAGAGAGTGCTTGGCAATAGTATGGGTAGTAGCACATTCCCCATGTTACCTATTTGGTTACCCTCCCTTCATTTTCATCATTGATTTTCAACCATTGAAGTGGTTGATGGAGTCTAACAAGCTTTCAAGGAAGCTTGCATAATGTGCTCTAATTTTACAAGAGTATGATTTCATGATTATTCATAGACCTAGAGTGGTGAACCATGATGCAGACAGGTTGAGTAGAAACCCATGTCCCAGCCAATAGGATCATACTAGAGCATGTTTGCATGGTGAGATAAATGAGGAGATGTTGTTAGGTTGGCATGTATCTATCTTTCTATATATATTTTTTAAGGCCTTTGGTGGTATCTCTCTCAACATGAGGAGTTGTTGGAGGTCATAGATTCAAATGGTGGAGATATTGGTATAGGTTAGCAAGACATTCATGACAATGTCTTAGTGATGGATTATCTTTGCACTAGTGTTATGGGTGGCACAATTGGTGCCAAGTAGAAAAACTATGGTCTTCATCAAGCCGAGCAATTTAGATTGGAGTGGAGACACCTTCTTTGTGTATGGGAGGATGAGAGAGTGCAAATATTACTTCTTCTATCTCAAAGACCATAGTTTATGTCATGCTCATGAAGAGCTAGGACATTTTGGAGTAAAGCATACATATAGCTTACTCTAAAGTCATTATTCGGTTAGTCATCAATCATGCATCAATTTGCATGGTATGCAGACTGATGTACAATAGTTAATTGCTAGATGTATGGTTTGTGATTGAGTTAGAGTATCATTTAATACTTCTACACCATAGTTACACTTATTACCTATCATAGGATTAGGTTACTATTGGAGTTTGGATTTTGCTAGACCTTTACCATTGATTATGAGACATCATCAATATGTTTTGGTTACGATAGAGCACTTCTCTAAGTGGATTGAGTTGGTGGCACTTCTTGACAGGTCTAGTGAGGGGACAACTTACTCATTCTTGGATTACATTCTAATTCATTTTGGTACACCAGATAACGTTTTGACTGATTAGGGTACATAATTCTTGTGGGACTTTTAGGTCTTGTGTGAAAAGGCCTTGATTGATCATCATATTACCTCTTGAGATCACTCTAAGGTAGATCACTTAGTAGAAAGAGTGGTTCAAATGGTGAAAAGAGGATTGCATAAGTATAGGATGCAAAGAGGCCACTTGGGAGATTGGTGTAACAATATGGAGTTTAGAGACGAAGTTAGTCGGGCTTACGAAGTAGAGAATAAGACAAAATAGCCTAGAATATTCTAGAAGCATCTTCTTGGGAAGCTTCCCAACTAGTTAACTTGCGCCCTAAGCAGGTAGCTTCTAGAAGGAAGCTTCTAAAAGCTTCTAACTACCTTAGCTTGCACGCCAAGTAGGTGGCTTCTAGAAGGAAGCTTCTTGAGAAGCTTCCTAGTTAACTTGGCTTGCACTCCAAGAAAGCGGCTCAAGGAAGCTTGTTGAGAAGCTTCAAGAGTCTTGTATGCTACCTATAAATACCAAGGCCAAAGCTCATGCTGGGCATTTAGAGTTTTCCCTCATTCAAGTGTCCCAATGTGAGTTTCAATTTTCCTATTTCTCTCCTTGGTTTCGGTCTTTTATATTGGTATCAGAGCAGGAATGGGATGGATGGAATTTATGGACCACCAAATCCACTTCCGCCAAACCATTGGGACTTTCATGTCCAGATATTACCAAAGCATCATTTCACACAATTCATCACCTCATGCTTCGGGCAGGATTTTTGACATATGATCACCGTGTCAAAGGAACCCTTGATACTTCCAGTTGTAACTTATGGAGAATGGTGGATGTGTTGTATCTATGTGTTAATCAACTAGATAAATTGAGGGTAGTGGAATAGAGTAGTAGTGATGGTGGCAATGCCGGATGTTATCCTTGCAATGCAACGACAAATCTAGCATCTTACTCGATTGTTGGATGATCAAGACCAACAACGACAAGAATAGATAGACAAAGCACCCGTTTGAGATGGAGAAGATCGCATTTGATTTCCGAAACCCAAGGTGTTTGAAGGCAAGAATCTTCCAGGCACAATGGAGAATTTTGTGTTTGACTGTGAACGTTACTTTGAAGCCACCAATCTTCAAGACGAGCGGAAACAAATTCTCTTGGCTTCTAGCCAATTGGATGGCGTGGCAAAACTTTAGTGGCAATTCCGAGTAGAAAGAGTTGAATGACAAATTGTTACACCAATTTTGACATGGGCAGAATTCAAGGATGCAATACTTGGTCAATTTCAGACTATAAATGCCACCCGAGCTGCACAAGATAAATTGGCGGAGTTGAGGCAGATTGACTTAGTGAGAAGCTACATCACACAATTTCTAGAATATCATCATGCAAATTCCAGATATCCAAGAAGGTGAAGTTTTGGATCGATTTGTGCGAGGATTGAAGTCACAAACCAGATTGGAGGTGACCATGCGAGAGCCACAGAACGTAGAAAAAGCTATGCAATTGGCTGAGCATTTTGATTCCTTAGTTGCGACAACTTGGTCTCAACCTTAGCCTACACAAAACCTACTATTACCACGAGTAGAAGAACCGGTACCAATGGAGATTGATGCTATCCAACGAAGACCACTTGGCACAACAAATAGAGAAAGATTACGACAAAATGGAGGTTGCTTTTATTGTTGCCAAGTTGGACATTGCATTGCTGAATGTCCACTTAGGAATGGGCGGCCTCGACAAGTTGCCCAAATGGAGTTTGTGGAACAAAATGATCAGGGAAACAAAGAATCCCAGTAGGAGATTTTGAGCCGCCTATTGGGAGCTTGATTAGTTCCAATGGGATTGAAGGCTCGACCTATGCAAGTTTACTTCACTTGCAAGGTATGATATCTAATCGGGGTTGTAGGATTTTGGTTGATTTTGGAAGTTCAGAGAATTGCAAAACTATGCAAGTAGCAAAGGAATTGGGTATTCCTATCAAGCCAGTGATTGGAAGTAGTTTGATGATGGCGGATGGTAGAAAAGGTTTTGCATTCTGCACCTCGCATCCTGTTATCTTCAAGATTGGGAAGGAGTATTTGGAGTGTATGAGGTTTGTAGTGGCACCTCTACACTATGATATCATTCTGGGTCTACCTTGGCTTGAACGTCATAAGGTTCAATTTGATTGGACCCGATGTAAAATTCAAGTACAACACCAAGGTAGGAATTTTAGATTAGGTTGTCTGGCACCTCTGAGTAAGACACCTAAGAATAGTCAGTCCCAAGATGGGAAGTTTGTTGAGAAGGTAGCCATAGACCAAATCTAGAAGGGAGATGAGTCCCAAGATGGGAAGTTTGCAAAGAAGGCAACCATGGAGCAAGCTTGGAAGAGAGATGAGTCCCTAGAAGGGAAGTTTGTTAATGAAGCAGCCATAGAGCAAGCTTTGGAGGAAGATAAGTCTGTATTTACGGTGTGGATCAAGCCGATTGCACAAGAACAATCTGAGGAGGGCTAGGTGCCGCATCAAGCAACGGTTGATCGGATAGTTCAGGAGTTTGCAGATGTGTTTCCGGATGATATGCAAAAGGGATTACCCTCTGATTGAGGTATGCCCTTCAAGATTGAGTTATTGCCAGGGAGTACTCCAGTGAGTAGACCAATCTATCAGCTCTCACCAAAGGAGTTGGAGGAGTTGCAAATAACACTTACAGAGTTGTTGGAGAAGGATTTCATACGACATAGTACCTCTCAGTGGGGAGCACCGGTACTATTTGTTCCAAAGAAGGATGGAGGACTTTTGTATTGATTACCGTGGGCTTAATAAGCAAACCGTGAAGAATGCATATTCCTTGCCTCGGATCGACGACTTGCTTGACCAATTAAGTGGAGCGTGCTACTTTTCCAAGCTGGATCTTTGTAGCGGCTATTGGCAAATTCCTATCAAAGGAGAGGACGTGCAAAAGACTGCCTTTTGCACAAGGTATGGACATTTTGAGTGGAGAGTTCTACCATTCGGACTCACTAATGCTCCAACAGTCTTCATGGATCAAATGCATCCGGTGTTGGAGGGACTATTAGATCAGTCCGTGGTAGTGTTCTTAGATGATATCTTAATCTATAGTAGGACAGAGGCAGAACATAGGAATCATGTGCGAGAAGTCTTAAGACGACTATGACAGTGAAAATTTTACTGCAAGAAGTCAAAGTGTGCTTTTTGGCAGAAGGAGGTTACCTTCTTGGGTCATAAGATCTCATCAGAGGGGATCAAGATGGAAGAAGAGAAGATCAAGGCCATTACTAATTGGCCTACCGCAAAGGATGCTACAGAAGTACGAGCATTCAATGGATTGGCCAGTTTTTACTGATGGTTCATCCACTATTATGCTCACATGGCTGCACCATTGACTGACCTCTTGGGAAAGGACTTGAGCTTCCAGTGGACCACCAAGCATGAAGAAGTATTCCAAAAGTTAAAGCATATGGTGTCTTCAAGACCTATTCTTCAACCATATGATCCTCAACTACCTTGTGTGGTTGATTTTGATGCTTCTAACTTTGCAATTGGAGCTGTGTTGCAACAGGAATTTCCAAATGGACTACATCCTATTGCCTTTGTGTCTCGCCGACTAAATATAGCTAAAAGAAATTACTCTACTCGAGATCGGAAACAACTTGCAATGGTATATGCCACCAAGGTATGGAGGCATTATCTCTTGGGGAAACAAGTGATCATGCGAACTAATCACAAACCATTGTTGCAGACCTTACACTTGGAGCACATGAAGAGTCGGCACCATCGATGGGAAGAGCAACTCCAATTGTTTGACATCAAACTTGAGTACAAACCAGGTTGGTTCCATGTCATCCCCAATGCTCTATCACAATGACCTGATTTGAAGGATCTTCCTCTCATCACGGCGGCAATTACAATGGTGTCCATTGACCCTAAGGTCCATAATGAGTTTTAATCAGCTCTACAACAAGATCCCTTCTTCCAAATGGTACATGGTCGTCTGACAGCATGCGACAAGGAGTACAACACCTTCTCTTTCAAGGAAGGCCTTTTATTCCATGCAGACTAGATCTATGTTCCAGCCAAAGGTGATCTTTGACTTGTGCGCCTTCAAGAAGCCCATGATTTACCAATAGCTGGTCACATGGGAGTGGACAAGACCTTGGGCACCCTCCAACGCCAATGGTGGTGGCCCAACATGACACAAGATGTTTGAGACTTTGTTTGATCATGTGAAAGTTGCTAACAGAACAAGGCCAACAACCAGAAGCCGAGTGGACTCCTTCAACCACTCACTATTCCATCCGCTCGTTGGGAGCATGTGAGCTTGGATCTCATCACATCCTTGCCAAAGACAAAACAAGGACACATCGCAATTTTGGTGTTTGTGGATAAGCTTAGTAAGCAAATCCACTTGGCACCAACTTGTGATACCGTGGATGCTCCAACCTTAGTGCAAATCTACTTCAACAATGTCTTCGAGCATCATGGGATGCCACGTGTACTCATCTCCGACCGAGATCCTCGATTTATCGGGAAGTTTTGGCAAGCACTCTTCCAGATACTTGGCACCAAGCTTACTTTATCCACGGCCTATCATCCTCAAACTGATGGACAAACCGAACGCGCCAATCATACATTGGAGGATATGTTGCGGGCCTTTGTCAATGTCCACCATACCAACTGGGATGAATGTCTTGCAGTTGCAAAATTTGCCTACAACAATTCCAGATAGGCAAGCACCGGATTTTCTCTCTTCTTTCTCAATTTTGGCCAAGATCTGCTTGTTCCAGATTCTCTTCTTGCTCTCCCTCCCTCTCAGGTTCCTCATACTTCTACATTCTTGACCATTATATCCCAATCTCTCCAATAAGCCAAATCTCACCTCCTTGTTGCTCAAAATTGCCAAAAACAATATGCGGACCATCATCGTCGTGATCTCACCTTTGAAGTTGGTGATAAAGTCATGCTATCCTCTAGTAACCTCCCTCTTCCACTTGATACCCAAGTTCATAAACTTGCTCCTAATTGGATAGGACCCTTTGATATCACCCACATTATCTCTCCTGTTGCTTATCGACTTGCCTTACCTTGTCACATGTGTATCCATCCTATCTTTCATGTTTCCAAGTTAAAACCCTTTGTTCCTAACCCTTCTTCCTTTTCCTCTTGAGTCCAACCTCCACCTCTTCCTATCCCTATCAATGATCATGAGGAGTATGAAGTTGATCGTGTTCTTGCACGTCGCCATATTCAACAAGGCCGTCGCCAACATACGGAGTACAAGGTCCTTTGGAAAGGGTATCCCCTTCATGATGCTACATGGGAACTTCTTTCTCACCTCCAGAATGCACAAAGAGCCATCAAGGACTTCGAAGCTTTACTGGCGATGAGGACGTCACCAACTAGCGGTGGGGGAATATGTAACAATATGGAGTTTAGAGACAAAGTTAGTCGGGCTTACGAAGTAGAGAATAAGACAAAATAGCCTAGAATATTCTAGAAGCATCTTCTTGGGAAGCTTCCCAACTAGTTAACTTGCGCCCTAAGCAGGTAGCTTCTAGAAGGAAGCTTCTAGAAGCTTCTAACTACCTTAGCTTGCACGCCAAGTAGGTGGCTTCTAGAAGGAAGCTTCTTGAGAAGCTTCCTAGTTAACTTGGCTTGCACTCCAAGAAAGCGGCTCAAGGAAGCTTGTTGAGAAGCTTCAAGAGTCTTGTATGCTACTTATAAATACCAAGGCCGAAGCTCATGCTAGGCATTCGGAGTTTTCCCTCATTCAAGTGTCCCAATATGAGTTTCAATTCTCCTATTTCTCTCCTCGGTTTTGGTCTTTTACAGTTGGGGTCTCTAGTTACCTTGGTTAGCCATGGGCTATCAATTCAGCTAGCAAGCCTCCTTAGCATCCTTCTCTCCCTACTTTCTACTCTATGGACAAGATCCAAATTTACCTATAGCCATTTGTTGTGATGCTACTATAGTTTTGGACTTGGATGATCCACATGTTTGGGTGAGCATATAGATGAGTGCATGTTTTGAATGGAAAGAGATATTTTGTAGAGTGATGCAAATAGCCTTTGAGAACTTAGTGATTGCTCATCATAGGGATACCTACACTATATAACTATTCAAGGAGGAGGTTATGGACACTAGATCTATTGATTTCATCTATATGATGTATATTTATAGCATACTACACCAATGATACTACATACTTGAATGTTACTACATGCCATACTATCTTGAGAGTGCATGAGGTTTTGCCTTTTGGATTCCTCATGTTGAAAGGATGTGATGGTTTTTTTTGGAAGGATCATGTGCATAATTGTGCACCATACCACCTCTTAAACATTGATGTCACTATGGATCCAATTTTGGCACTTATACATGCAAGTTTACGGTGTATGTTATGTGGCTCTTTTGGTAGAGTTGCTACTATATTGGTGTATGATATCTATATAAGAAGATGGTATATTGCATATTTGACTCCTTTTATGTTGGCTCCTCAAGGACAATGGTTATGTCCTAGATGTACTTGATGTATAACTAGTTCACCTTTTATGTGATATAGATTATAGACAAGTGATTAACACTTGGGCTTGATAGCACTCGGCCTCCTAAACTTTGCCCACCATAGGGCAAATCACATACTTTGAGTAGATTGCTATATGGAGTTAGAGTGACCTAATTGCCAAGTAAGGGGTGATTGTGGTACTTTAGAGTTCACACATGACATATGTGTGAGCTGTGCTTGTATCGTGTATGATTTTGATAGCAATGTATGTTGTGTAGTGATGTATATACACACAATACTTAACATGGTATTTGTAGTACCAAAGCTAGTTTTTTTGAACATTGGAGTGGTAGTGTTTGCATTCATAGTTATTTTGGTAGTTACTCATGGGCTACTTGTTGGTAGTTGGATTTCATGTTAGGGCTATTGATCACATGTTAGGACTCACTATACTTGCACCATTCACACCATCAAATATGGTATCAATGGTGTTATTAGGGCTAGAGACCTAGGTCAAGTAAAGGCGTATACTTTCAAACTATAGCTCTAAAGAGCTCATTCTTTGGTGTTGAGCCTTTGAGTTCTTGGCTATGGTGGATAGAAGTTGGCGAGTGTCATCTAAAGTCTCTTAGCTAGAGTGGATGTGGCTTGATTATAATTAGTACTCAATTGTTGGTAGATTGTTGAATGAATGATCAAGTATAGATTTGATTTGAGTGAAAGAGTTGAACTTATTATTGTGGCACTTTAGAGTTCATGTATGACTTATGTGTGAGTTTTGCTTCTATAGTGTATGATGTTGACAATGATATATGTTGTGTAGCAATGTATATATGCACAATAAATGTTGCATAAGAAGAGCTCAAGAAGAAAGAAGATGCTTGAGCAGTAGACTAACATACCTTGGTGGAGACAATCACTAACAAAGTCACAAATCTCTTCAATGCCAAGACCAAAGAAGAAGCTACAAGCTACAAGGAGAACAAATATTTCAAAGATCTTTGGGATCAAGTAATCAAGATTGTTGAGGATAGATGACCAAGGGAAATATGACTCCTCCTTATAACAATTAGTGGGCAAAGGTATTTCTCTATAGTAGTATTTGGAGTTGAAGAAACCTTCTTAGTTTCACGACCTTTGTATCCAATGCTTTGACATATTCAACCTTATTTAGCTAGTTACCATAGTGAACAATGAGGAAAAAGCCACCAAGTAGTTATATGACTTTCATAGTTGTACCACCTTTTTAGTTGTAAGACCTTTGGATTAGTAAGTCCAAAGAAGATGAAAACCATAAGATTTAGTTGTGTAAGACTTTATACCTTCCTTGATACATGTAAGGCACCTAACTAACTTACATGTTAGTAGATAAGATACGATAAGAAGATAGGGTTATCAGTTTATAATGAGGATGAGCAAAGAAGATCTTAGGACATCCTAAACAGTTAGATTTTTACTTGGCCTTAGGAGTAGGAGAAGCTATTTAAGGCTTTCTTATCACTATAAATAGTCATTCAGTCCATGCAAGTTGAATAAAGTGGTTAACATGGAATAAAGTGGAAAGGCCAAAAGATTTCATAGATGCAAATATATTGTATGGTGCCTTTTACATTTTTTTGAATTTCTCATTTTGCCTATTCAACTTAAGTATAATGGTTTTAGGCTAAGATCATCTTAATTTGATGTTATAGAAAAAAGTGCACTATGAAGTTATTGACAACATATGTTTTTTTTCAATCTTGAGCAGTATTATATTAAGATTCCAAAAGGTAAAACCTTTCATATATGCATCATCAGAAGGGAAGGATGGAAGCCCTAATCTTGTCTGAAAATTATATCAACATATCATTTTCTGAATAACCACAATCTACAAGAATATCACATTAATATTTAAATAATATCATATTTTTATATATTAATATCTCTCTTTTAAATTATTTTTATATATACTCCTAATAAGTTGCTCAACTTGTCTTATTATGCATTGGCATAATTGTAATTGCTCTTGGTATATTCACATTGCAAAATTAGTCAAGTTCATCTTTTGTATTTGAACGATGACAAAATTTTCCACTCTATAATGAGCTATTATGATAAATCTAAACAATATGAAGCACTTGAAACTAAGGCTAACACATTCTCATTTTATCAAAATTGAAAAAAAACAAAGTTCTACCATATAACTTCATGTTTAAGAATGCAAAGCAAAATTCTTGCCATTTACTATATTCATCCAAGTTCAAGAGAAGGAAGCAATACTCTCATATTATTCTAGGGTCAAGATTGCAAAGCAAGTTTGCAATTTTTTCCATGGCTTCATGTCCCAAGAAAGAATTTGAATGATCTTGTGTATTTTTTTGTGTTCAAGAGAAGAAGCCATGCTCTTAAACCTAAGGCAACTATATTCCTCATTGTTCAAGGTTACCATGTAAAATTGCAAGTTATGCAAGGTTTTTTATACCAAAGAGTGCAGAGAAAGATTCTAAATTCTTTATTTATCTTATTCTCTATATTCAAGAAGAGCAACTTAATTGTCATAATAAGTTTCATGAGTTTAATAAAATATACTTACAACTCTATAAGTATCTCCAAAACTTAGAATAAATTACCCATACAGATAAAATTATATTTATAATGGTTAATGCACTTCAATAGTTCAAAAATGTACTGTACATTTATATTTTATACTATATATTTATACATTTAGTCCTGTAATATGACTCAAAAGAGGTAATCAATACTTTTGAAGTACAATGGAGCAAAGATACAAAGTATGTTGTTCATTTCCCTCCATCATAGCAAACAAAAACAGTGTTTTAGGAGTATGCTTCTCTCTTCTTGACTTACACATAAGAAATGCTCAAAGAGCCATATTTTATCCTAATATATCAGGAGAATATTGTTTTAACACCCTCATTTCCGATCTTATCAAGAGACAAAGTGCTCTTGGAGCACCATTTTTCAAGGTTATATATACATATAAGAGGGTAATGGTTGTATTGGAGAACATTTCCAAGCAATACATCGATGGAAAATAAAATTTCAAGAATATAATTTCTTCCTTAAGTCTGGTGATTGGTGCATTTTGAGCATAAGTATTCCCTACTAAAATTAAGAAAAGATGACATGTAGACAACACAAAGGAGGGGAAGACCTTATCAAGCCATACAAGGGAGAGACAAAAGAGGTAAAAAGGACTAGATCCCAATAGTATCTATATGAGAAATCTGCCCTAATGCACCTTAGAATACTATTTATTGCATGGTCTTACAAGAGGAAATTATTCTTCAGACAGAATTTTGTAAGAATATGAATCCTCTTTGTATTTCAAATAATACTAGATACATGTATGAAATATTTGTCAATTCTTTAGAAATAGATAACTTATTATCTAAAATATAGTATATATATACATATATATATATCCCTCTCTCTCTCTCTCTCTTTCTTCCTCTCCCTTTATTGTAGAAAAGGAATGATTATAGAATGACACATCCACTGAAATTGGAATATCTTGATTCTCTCTTGCTTTATTTAAGAACCAAGGGTGCTTTTGCACTCTTGAATATCTTTTGCTAAAATAAGGCTTTCCTTGGCTTAATGTGGTGAAAAAGTATTCAAAAATCTAGCTGGTAAAAGTTTTATAATTTAAATTATCTGATTTTAATCTTACTTTTTTAATGAAAATTCAAAATTCTATAAACTTTAGATTGTATTATGTACCATTAAAAAGTTAATATAAAATAGTAGAACATCACTTTATTCTACTTAAATTCTCTTTTAGATTAGTATAAATGAGAGTATGTTTCTTAAGATTTATAAATCTATCATGTTCTTCATTTTGAAAATCTAATTAATACAATTTACAAATTAGAGATTGGCATTTTTCATTCAAGAAATTTATTTTATTATTAATTTATTTTATAGTTTATCTTAAATTTAAAACATTATATTTATTTCATATAATAATAATTTATTATATTGGAATTTTTTTAAAAATCCATTAGATGTTTAAGTCTATATTAATAGACTTTTTTGTAATTTAATTGGAGTTTATTGGAATGCAGATTTGAGCTATCGATTTGGTTCTTGAACTTGAATGGAATGGGAATTTAGATATTTCAGTTGATTGCATTGGAACCTTGGAGACAATTATTAGAATTTAAGAAATTAACGTTGGAATTTGGAAATGCTATTTTAAGTAAATAGTTAGATATTTCATCTCTTTTCCACTTCATTACAACAAGATACTGATTTTATACTTACCTTTGATACAATAGACTTACATACAAGATATCAAAATATCCACGAAAGATAAAAAAGAATTAAAGGAATAAAAATTCAGTCTAGAAAGTATGAATATGAATTTATACATATTCAATGATAATGATAATGAGTGCTGATTAACTTTATTTTCTTTTGTCCTTAGTGCATAAAGACTGGGATTCATTGTGTTAGCTTCTTTTTATTACCTTTATATGATCAGTGATAAGGAAGTTCTTCATACTTATCGATTATAGAAAAAATAGTTAAAAAAATTTAATAATACGTTCAAAATCTTAAGAATGCAATCAAGAGTAGAGTTTCTTAAATTTCCTGAAATTTCAATAAGTAAAATTTACACAAATATTTCTTTATTAGGTGCATTACATTAATAAGATATATGAGCATACTTTTATTACTACTGGAATTGAATAGAAAAGAGAAGATTCAAGAAGAAGTGATGGTAAAAGGGTTCATGAATAGTATAGAGTAAGCCATAACCTTCACATGACTTTGTATGCATGTGTTGGATGACCTTATTAATAACCTTTTTGTATAGATTCTATTAATTTTATTATTTATTATTTATTTTATTAATATTATGTATTCCATATTGATATAGTTAAGTGATTTTATTCTGTGAAAGGATATTCTTAAAATTAGAAATCAATTAAACAAATCTATTAATATTCGTGTAGATATAAAGTTTATATTAATAAAACATAGAAATACCGTTATCTATAAAACTCTACTGAAATTAAATAATACAAATTTTCACTTCATATGTAAACAATACACGCGAAAGCATGAACACCAATACATTAAAAGAAGAAACAAATTTTCGTATAGAATGTTTTAATTTCGGATGCATGGAGATCGGGTGCATACGAATGTACATAGCGAAAATTGGCGAGCTCATGCGACCGAATCTTACATGACAATCCGCAAAACCGATCCCCTCGCATCCCTAATCCTAGCGGGAAGAGGAATTCCTTTGATCGTGTCTTGACACAGTCAAGAGTCTTTCTTTGACGTGCTCCCTGACCGAATTGAGATCTACTTCTCGGTTCCCTTAGGTGGAGATTATACAACTGTTGGTGATCGGGTGGAGTAGTCGTTCTCTTGGTTTTGATACAGTTATCTCACTAGAGTATGGAGATGGATTTAGTAGGGGTTTAGAATGTGTGGTTCTTATGTGGAGTTGTGGCGATTTGACGTTCTTGAACTTGAACACTCGCCATTGAATACGCTGCTGTTCTTTCCTCTGGTGTGGGTTTGTGATGTGAATGTGGAGTAGTCATTTGTATTTTGCTCAATTTGACGGCCTGCTCCTGCCCTGCCCTTTCCTTCCCCTGGAAAAGAAGGCAAAGACAGAATTGGACATAGAAGCGTTGAATTGCGAGACTTTCAGATTTCATTTTCTACGGTGTGAGCGAACGAGGGTTCAAATGATTAAGTTTTTCTCGAGGAGGCGATACCATGGTTAACCTAGAGGAAGGTTGCAAAGATGATCCACGGGAGGGAGGAAGTATGTATGATAGATAGTTAGGAAGAGATCTGATTACTGAATTAGTCAAGGGAAGGGTTGCAACATGGATCCGAAGGCTTTGCTAGACGAACTGATGGGGAAGGATCGAGACTTGCCATTGGACCAGCAGAAAAAGAAGAAGCTCCGCTTTGACGATCCTGAGGTTAGGGTTTCTGCCACAGGCTTCCTTTCTTCGTCCCTGCATCCTGTGTTGTCAAGTCTTGGCATCCCCGCTGAAATTCTCAAGCCGTTCGTAATTATTGGTTTGGATATTTGGATGTAGCGTATTTCGGGTGTGGCAGCTCTTTCCCCGTTCCGTAAAGCCGATTTTGACTGGAAAGTGGTTGCTAATTGAAGAATCAGAGATAGGTCTATCGCTTTAGGCTGAGTAATCAGAAAAGTTGAAGGAGGTCCCATAGACATGATGATAATATATAACAGTAATTGCTATAAATTTTTACCTTTTGGCTTCATGGCCTTAAAAGGGCTAGATTTGGGACTGTGTGCTTCTTAGGATTGGAAGTTCCTTGGTTGCTTTCGTGTTGGGCGGGTAAATGACATACCTGACGTTACCGATCAAAATAAGCTGGGCATGATGCTTTTCTCTGTCATGTAAGATTCTTTCTGCTGCAAAGAAATTGCAGTCTGTTTTGTACGGAATGAGATGCACTTCTATGTTATATACGTCTTGTGTGTTCTTTTTCATCTCACTCAGAAGGCTTACCAATTACGCTCACAGGTATGCCATTTCCATCTGGTCGCGTTCTGTCCTCATGACCTTTTCCCGAATACCAAGAGCGACCTCGGTGCCTGTGACAAAATTCATGATGATGCACTCAGAGCAGAATTCATTAAGTCGAATAGAGTGTCGCAGTACGAAGCGGAGTTTCTGGGATATTTGGAGCGCCTCATTGCTGATCTCGAGAGGTAAGTCAAGTCTTGACCTACTGTGAGTTGTAAACCGGGGTCCTTGTAGTATAATCAACAGGTTATGATCTCTTCACGTTGCAGCCATCTTTGAGTTAGTGCCCTGATGGAAAAAGCTTTTGCCTCAGGAGATTATCATCAATGAGAAGTCAACTGTCAAGCAATTGTCAAAATAACCGAGATTCCACTTTATGTGCCGGGATATTCACCCAAAGATGAAGATATAGTTTGTAGAGCACACTTTGGCGATGAAGAGGGTCCATAAAGGAAGGAACTCTCAAAATTATAGTAAAAACAATGAAGTACAAGGGATGCGAATAACATCACACAATAGTTTCGTCTGAGGAAACTGCAATGCTGCCGTTCACCTTGATTACTATATTGAATATTCGAAAATATGTTGGATTTGTTGAACATGCGGAGTTAGGCGTTAGGTATGCCGTTCGTCGGCCCTCAAGTAAATATGCACTTTCTTGAGAAGATAAAATTGTAACTTGATTTTTTCTGGAGCCAAACGTAAAGTACATTTGTTCCATGAAACAGGAAAATAAAGAGGTGCCATGAACGCCTGGATAAGGAGATGCCTTTAACTGAACATGCTCGAGCAAACAGTGACCGCATATCAGCTATCGCCATGGAAGTACAAGCATTGCTGAAACAGGCCGAGCGAGAGGGAGAAGATGGTTTGGTTGATCAAGCTCAAGCCACTATGAACAAGGTATGTAGTAGGAGCTCAATTACCAACTGCTGTCCTTCTGCATATTCACGCCCGGCTCCATACTGCTGGTCTAGAATAGTTGGTTTGAAGGTGACTACTATTGTTGAGGAAGGATTGTGGGCTTCGGAGCACCTTTCAGGGAACAGCGTCGGTGGTTTGAGTTTCAGACAAATCTCTGGTGGAGTTCGGGGTGGGTGATGAATGTGGTGTCTCCATGAACTTTGCAAACTTTAGACATGTGTGGCCTACGTTTCGTCCTTGCAGATAAGGCGGGGGTAGGTCGTGATGTGGTGATTAAGCTAACCTGCAAAACAGCGTGGCAAGGTAGCTGCCTGTCTTCTGAAATAATACTCTTGCTGTTTACGATTTTAACTGTCTATTTGCGCAATTTCACAACGTTACGGCTGACTGGGGATGGTTTGTCAGGTGGATCTTTTGAATAAAGAGAAGGACCAGCTTGTACGAGCTGTTATGCCAGAATTTGGCAACATACTAGAGAAGGAAAAACGGATGCAGGTCTGTGAAGTATGTGGAGCAATGCAAGCCTCTACTGATACAGAAAAGCGACTTGCAAGCCACTTGGAAGGCAAACAGCACTTGGTATATACCTCCAACGCTGGACTCAGAGTAGAGATCAAACTGGTTTGTTTCAGAATTGCAGTGTTGTTCCAATGTTTCGTTTGTTAGCTTACAGACAATATCAATGTGTTTTCTTGGCAATGCAGGGTTATTTCAGGATCAGACAAACAGCTGACCAGCTGAGAAAGAAAAAGGAAGAAGAGAGAGAAGCCAGACGCAGAGAAAGGGAGGTGGAGAAGATAGATGGGGTGGACCAGAAACCGAAGCTAGAAGAATTGCCCCAGTCGGAGGATTTGAAGGATAAAGAAAAGGTGCCCTGACTAGTACACTTATCAAGTTTTGTACAGTATTCATAATGGTACTAGTTGTTAAGTAAATCTTGCAACGGGTTCTCATCTTTTACTAGACACAAGACTATGTTGTTATAGCCTCAGAGCAGGAAGTTGTCCTGATTACGCAAGTCATGTTTCGGTTTACGTCGTTTCAGATTTATCATTAACACAGCAGTTGGTTCAAGTAGCAATACTCAGTGTGACGTGGATATGAAGACTGAAACTCGAATGAACTGCAGAATGGTGTGCGTCCTCATGAGAAGGAGAGGGAATTTGATCCCAGAAGGGAACAAGATGCTCGAAGAGAGCGAAGGTACGATTCTTGAGTTTTGGAGACAACGATAGACACATAGTGAACCACTTTGACTTGACATTATTGCTGTATTAAGTGCCAGAGACCGTGGCAGAGAATGGAGTCACAGTCCAGACGACGACGTCAAATCAACTTGTAAGAAATTGTCTTTTTAATGATAACTACACTTAATAGTGATCTCATTCAACTCTCCAATGGATGCCTGGCAGCCGTAGCAGAGAGCGGGCCCACCGTTCTCATGACCGAAGTCGAGACTGGGAGCCAGATAGAGAGCGTGGAAGGGATACAGATAAATCTAGGGATTGGGGAGATAAGGAAAGATACGGAGATAGGGATAGGGACAGGGAGCGAGATAGACACCGGGATAGAGATCGGCACAGGGATAGGGGAGACAGAGAGAGAGACAGAGGGAGGGAACGGGAGAGGGATCGTGATCGAGGGGGCCGACGTCGCAGCCGCAGTAGGGAAAGAGACCACAGGCGGTGACAGGGAGCTGTATAGCTCGCACCCTTTTGTTGTTATGCAGAACTATCGGAATGTAGTGTGCTGAAGTCCAATTTTTCAACTGAGGGACTTTTGGACCTGGCATTTGGACATTCTTTGTCATCCGACGTTTAAGAGCTCTTAATTAAGGTACAAAGGGTAGTCACGCGTGATTACGTTTTCCTGTTTATGTACTATGATCACTTTACAGATTTAAATTGTTTATGTACACACCCGGGTTCCTATGTTCATCCGGAAGTCGTGAATCTTATGTGGAAGGAGGTGACAAGGTTTTTCCCTGAATCGAAATTTGGTCTTCTTTTATGATCTCTCATGCAACTCTGCTTGCAACGTCTCTGCCCATAGTGGCTAGACTGAAGTTTCCATCAGTCAAAACACCTCTGTATGTTCCTGGCTCGGAAAGAGAGTATGTGACGAGATTGGATCAAATGCTTGAGCCCAAGGGTTTGTAGCAACTTCTGGATATCAGACCTTTCATAGAATCCTTTTGTGCGTCATTCATCGAGTTCTTGCAACATTTAGATAAAGATTCTTGGTAGATCGTTATGAGCCTTCCTTGAACATTCATGCTTGCTTCAGAGAAACTACCAGTGCACCAAAACAAGTGAATATCGAGACTTCGGAAAAGCTCGTTCCGAGTGATGGGAATTGTGCAAGACTGGACCATCGTTGCTGTTGCTGACCGAGTTCGTCAATCGTGCACTGTTGATCACAGTTCTCTGAAGTTGGAAGAGTGATATGATGCTATAACATGATGAGTTATGAATTTTCCTGAGCCTGAAAGAATGACACGTTGCTTGCAACGATGTTCTGATGAATCTGATTTCCCCTGATCTAGAGTTTCTCGCTGTTAGGGAACAATATCTCTCTTTACTGTTTTGTTCTGGATGCGAACTGTCAATGACGTATGCCTCTAATTCTGTTGGGGCCCAGGCGGAAGCCAATGAGAGATCTAAGTGAAGCTGTCTGTACCTTGTAGATTCGTGGAAAATTTGGAAAACGCGTTGGCTTCTGGTTATGAAATGAGCCGCGTAATAAATGATGTACTTCCCCATCACATATAACCTTGATCTTGAGAGTTAAAGAGGATTGTATGCAGCATGCTAGAGCCCACAATCGCTTGCTATGTCTCAACGATCTGCTGCACGATGGATGCAATTTTTGAAGCGGGAGAAAATATATCAAACATAACAAACAAGTGGATCTTCAAACATTGAGCACTCCTGTCAACAGCCAGCAAAATAATTCGATAGAACGAGTCAATGCCTTCGTTTGCAAAGAGCTCGCAGACTGCAACAGCACAGTATCAAGAGAATCTCTGGCAGACAATACAGCTGCTGAGCAATTCACCATCAGGTTTTCACCATTCAGATGGGGGTCATTCAGCATGTCCTCATGTCGGCATTCTCTCACAGGAGATGCCGACAATTTTGACATGGCATTGGGGGCTCTCAGACTTGTAGAGAAAGCTCTACATAAAGGGGTTAACAACATGTTCCCTCTTTTGAGTTTTTCTATGAGTTTCTGGTTCGATGCTAGAGCATGTGTCCCAATGTCTGAGGTCCACATTGAAGGTTCTGCTCATTTATATGTGAGATTTCCTCCAAGCATGGAAGTCTTTTAGTTCCAGCCTCTAATTACAGAATCAGTTTCTCTAAAATCAAAACAGTCAATGTAGTCATCATGTGAAGCCCGTCCTTCAACGTCTTCATCATTTGCAGCTCAAGACTTCATGAAATAGGAGAATCATGACCCCGAGTCTCAGATTCTGATCATTTCTCATCATTTGAGGCTTACTTCGAGGTGCATATGGACAGCTTAAATGTCTGGAATCATGATGGCTACCTTTCTGTGAATATGATTTTGCCTGAGGTGTTTGATGAGATACTGGCTGCGGCCTGTCCTGGATGTAACCTATTAACCTTCCTATCGTCAAAAGAAAGCGTTCTAATGATGTACCAGGGGAAGGGCCAATCCTTCAACGAGCCCTCCGGGCAAAGACTCAGGAATAAATAAAATACCTTCCAATCCTCCTTACTATAGGCGGACTTGCAGATGAAAAGTATTAATGTCATATACCCATCATGGTGAAACGCAGCTGATGAACCAATAATCTGGAAAGGAGAATCTTTTGTTGACGATGTATGAGCTCCGAATGGAACTCGAGTCACCACAAAGTACCAAGTGGATCCGTAACCAATTTTGTTTGTCATGTGCTCAAGGTCAGCGATTCTGGTCTTGTCGAACATGTAGATGCTTGGTTGCATGTCAAGGAGTGGAGCTGAGGGGTGAAGGAAAACTGCAGACACTATTGAGAGAGAATCAAAATTATTTATTGCCTCTTTTAGGTTGATGCTTGCTGATAAGTGAATAAGTTTGTCATCTGCGTAATGTCAGCCTTTCTGGTGTTTGGTGCAGAGTACCGGTATATCATTTGATTCATGGGGCAAGTGCCCCAGAACTTGGTAAGGAGAATGTAGAAGTGTGTGCCGCAGAAACATACTCCTGATATGCTTTGTTTTGAGTGATGTCGGCAGTCAAGTCGAAATCAAACTTGCTTTGTCATCTTCTTCATAGAGCCGTTCTGGCCGTTCCCGAAGTGCTGCCCATCCTTGGTCGCATGGCGAACACTCAAATCGGGGCAAACATTCAACGAAGGGAGAAAGCACCTGGGGAGAAGAAGGTCATTCCCTGCTCATCCTAGGACAGTGAACATCTGATTCGCGATATGTAACTTTGGGGCTCTAATAAAAAAAACATAAGTATCTTGTTTAATATAACTGCAAATTGAGTTTCGCCATTAGCGTTTTGAAACAGGACGATAGATAGTCAATGGAAACTAGGCTATTTTCTATTCCCCAAAATTTCAATGAATAACAAGAAAAATTCAGCTACTTATGGCACTGATTACCCTCAGAATCACAAACATACGTGATTACAATAAATCGTAGGATTGAAAATTCGGTCAAGTTTTCCTTGGTTAGAGGCTTGACATGCTCTTGTGGATGGACGAAGGACCCGTTCAATTCATGAGCTGATTCAACACTGCTGTAAATGCCTCGACGTTAGATTTTTGTGTCCTGGAAGTGGACTTGGAGAGATTGTGTTGAAAATCCGTATCAGTAGCATTATTCTTGGTATTTTGTCCTTTCCATTCTTGGTCTATAACCGCTCGCATTCGTCGATGAAAGAGCATCGAATGCAAAAGGAAACTAGACCCAACAGCTAGTGTAGGTCGATTCATCCATTTGTAGCAAGTCGTAAAGCACGACGGTATATTAAATACGGGATAAGCTAGACCAAATATCTATCATGAATTGTCTAAAAGGATTAGTGTTCGCTCTCACTCGCGACAACTAATTAATATAGCATCTCAATTGTCATAGTTTTTCATTGATTTCTACTAGAAACTGACTTATTTCTACCTAGGACACGGTAATGGTTGAAAACCATGGATATGTAGCGGAGCAAGTCTTTGTCTTGAATTGACTGTTATCGTCAAACAGGGCTCACTCGTCTACTTCGCATTTCCATGCATGGTTTAGCCTAACCATTGAACGGCTAATGGGCCGCTTTGGCCGTTCCATCTACCGATTGACAAGGAAACAGGACTGGGAAAGTTGGTTTTTATGTCGACTAAGCATGGTCAAGGGTACTTAAGATCTTTTGATTGTCTGGATCTGGATAAGATACTGAATAATAATCTCGTTTCGTGTCTGAAATTAGGCGACAGCGTGATCCCATGTTAGGATGAGGTTATGACTCCACGGCAAAATCAACATTGCTTGATAGTCTATTCTTTACTTGACTGAACCGCTCTTTATTTCACTGTCCCGTAAGGTTCTGCCCGACCTATTAGCAGTTCTCATTGAACAAATTGATCCTAAAAGGGCAACATGGTCAGGAAGAAGCCAGGAGCGAAATAACAAGAAGTGCACATATAAGACCTTGTGTCATCATGTAAAGAAAGCAAAGAAAGTTTACATAAGAGAAATACATTGGTAGTTTTGTCAAGTTCTAAACCTTCGATTTTTCTTACGTACAACACCACTTTCGGCGAATAGGGAACACACTCGACTTTGGAGTCCTGAATGAAGTAACTGTATCATGCAGTACGTGAAAATTGCCGATTGTCTGGAAATCTGCCAGCATTCTGAGAATAATGGACAGAATTAACTATCCCTATCTAGAATCTAGATGCGCTCTAGGGAGATCACTATCGCTGATCATGCGCGTAGACTATAATAACAACAGCTACCAAGGTCAAGGCCGTGATCAACATAAGTGAGGTCATTAGTCCGGGATAGATTTACCGGTTGGCATTTCGACTTGGCGGTAACCAAGTTGAGTTTAAGGCTTAACAATATCTGTAGAATTGTTCAGTATTCTCGGTGAGGTTGATGCAGCGCGTCAATAACAGCTGAGCAACATTTTATGTTGGCTTTGACTCACTGGACAATACAAATAAAATATATGCTTGAAATGGTCATGGTAAAAGAGAATACCAACCCACACAGAGATAGACACCCCTTGTACGGCTTGATGGGGTCTTCCCATCCTTCGTTTTTTCTACGCAGTCGCCTTCTACCCACACATAGAACATCCTAATTCATTGGTCATGCTAAATATGGGCAATATTAAGTCCCATCACTGGGTCTTCAGTACTAGTTTCTCTATGTACTGCCGTCAGCCCTTGGGAACGGTGTCTGCTTCGCTCGTGAAAAGTAAAGGTCTGGGTGCACCATTTCGTGCATGAGTTCTGGCCTGTTATAATCGTCAACACGCCTACATGCTGCAAGCTCCATAGCCATAATCATCTGTTCCCATTGATCCTGTATGACCGCTGCGAATCCGGACTGATGAAAATGCAAGTCTAGGACTCTAAGATATCACCATATATACAGTATCGACATATTCTCATGATCAGAAGTTTACTTCTCAGACCATATGATTCGTATAAGGTTGTTTTGTCTCTCCCTTGTACGGCTTGATGGGGTCTTCCCATCCTTCGGTTTTCCTACGCGGTCGCCTACTTCGTCTAAGGTTGCGCTGAACTATCTAAAGACGAATTGTTGTCGTCACGAGCCTATTGCTACAGAGGTATGCTACAAGACTTTCCAGTACAATGTACGCGATAGATGGCCGCAGTATCGAGTTGATTTTCGAACAGAAGGACGTTGCAAGCCCATCGTTAAACCAATCAACCTAAGCTTAGACTCTATTGAAGCCTACAGGACGCTTGGAATTGGAACCGATTTAAATTCGTCTCTTCCCTTTTAATTCTTCTCTTTTCGTGCTTTTCTACGCCTTGCATTCCCTTTACTTCCCGTCGGGCTGTTTTCTTCTCCACACTACCGAGTCCGTAAAATCCAAATTTCAATGAGACGAGCCACTGCTATAAACGATCCATATCTTCTAAAGATTTGTCCGGAAAAGTACAGTAACAACAAAGTTGACTCTCTCTAAAAGTTAGATCTCTAATTGTTGTTTCTTTCAAATGTTGGAGAATTCCATACCTCACATCATCAAGAGATTATATAGTTACGATTATAAGATTCACATTTAGTTATTTACAAGCATAGGAGGACTTTGTATGACATTTGCAAAGTGGAGGCTAGGTAGTTCGAGTAATACAGTTTTCGCAGTCAGAGTTATATTAATGGTTGTTCAGAGATTATTTAGTGGTGGTTAGGTTTCATGCTGGTGTTATTGATCACACCATTGACGTTTGCATAATTCACATAGTCAATAGTGCCATTAGAGATAGAGATCAGAGTCTAGCAAAGTGATATATTTTCAAAATGCGATTCCAAAGAATTCACTTTTTTGATACTGAACTTTTGAGATTTTGAATAGAGATTGAACTTTTGAGATTTTGAATAGAGATTGATAAATATCGCTTGGAAACTCTTATCTAGAATGGGTCTGACTTTATTATAATCAATGCTAGTTGTTTGTATACCATTGAATTGAGAATTGATTAATGATTTCAGTTGAGTGTGAATTTATTACATTGAAGAAGTGTGAGTTAAAGAGAAATCAAGTGTAAAATTTGAGTGTGTTTGTTATATCTCCAAGTTTGGTGAGATTGTTTGTATATACTATCTTTGTTACTCAAAGTTCCCATTTAGTTGTGTGGATCGGGTGTGGAAGCCATGCTTGATTTGTTACAAATTTGACATTGAGGTAGATTATGCATAGAAGCATTGCAAAATTTCTTCAAATTGAGTCAATTTGAGATAATTGATATTTGATTTGAGCACAAGGAGATTAAATCAAGATCTATTTGGTGTGAATTTGACAATGGAGTACATAGTATGCAGAAATGTCATCTAAATTTCTCATAAATGAATCAATTTGAGACAATGGATATTTGATTTGAGCACAGTAAAGCAAAATCAAGGTCAATTTGGCATGAATTGAGCCCAAAGTGAAAAATTGAAGGTAAATTTGAAAACACATCTCCTTGAATTAGGGAATTGGAGGTCCCATCCTCTCAATTTGGCCCAAGTTGACATTTGGCAGAGGTTTTGGCAGTCAACCAATTGTAATGGAGGTCTATCACATTAGCAAAAGTTATACAAATTTGGAAGTCAAGTTTGCAAAAATTATCCAAAGTTAGAGGTTGCTTAAGTATGCCTTAACTAGTACTTGAGTTGGTGGAAGTTGGTATGGTTGGTGTTTGGGACATATATGATGGAGTTGGGGTTCCTTGCCTTCTTAGTCCATGGTGCGCTACCATAATAGCCATCAGAGGTTCATCTTGAGTGAGAGACAGGCGGGCTCACAGAACTCACCAAACCCGGTGATTCTACCTGTGGTGATATATGACAGAGAGTGGGATTTGACGATCTACATTCTATTATGATAATATGGATATGAATGTCCCCAACCCCCTCCCTTTCAACACTCAAGTAGAAACCCGTTATGTAGTGAGGCCAAAAGTGATGTTTAGAGATTTTGTAATTAGGAATTTTGGTGAGGAGTATTATCAACGAGTGATAGCTTTTGAGGTCCCAATGGTAGTTCCAATAGTTTGTGCGCCTTCCAGAGTGATTATATTGACTCTGTATTGAAGTAGACGTTAGCAATTGGGTGTTGCAGGAACCATGAATCCGTAGTTGCAAGAGCTGGTGCAAGGAATGCAAGGGATGCTGAATGAATTTCGAGAGATTAAGATGACCATGGAGACATTACAAAGTCAAGTGCAGATCCTCAGGAACGATCAATCCATGCAAGGAGAAGAGCCATCTCAAAACCCAATACCTGAGACCAAAGTACTTGGAGAGGCACCCGTGCCTACAAACCCTATCAACGATGAAGCCACATTGCTACTCCGGATGAAGAAAACCTGCAACATCGAGCCTTACAAGGGGCAGCGTACGATGGGAGTAGTGGAAAATTGGATCTCGAGAAGGAATTGATATTTCCGATTGTTCTCAACAGAGATCACAGAGCATGCTGCAGGCGTGTTTGCATGTGGGTACTTGACCGATAAAGCACTCACATGGTATGATGCTTGGGAACGATCCATGCTGGCCGAGAGAAGGGAGGTCACATGGACAACAATGCAAGAAAGACTGCTGAAGAATTTCCAATCGGTGGATTCTGTGTAGATGGCTCAAACCTGACTATGGGGATTGAGACAAAAGAATAGCATCCAAGAGTATGTGGAGGTATTTTTGGATCTACAAGTTGCAATTACCAACATGAGTCCAACAGAGGCTCTCGACAATTTCAAACAAGGGTTGAATGAGCGGATTTGCCAAGAAGTCATGGTGCAAAACCCTCGCACGGTATTTGAAGCCATTGCTTGTGCGTAGAGAATAGCAGGAGCATTAGGTAGAGGTGAAGGAGTGGTTCCACCTCAACATTATTGGGCAGAAATGCCACACATGGGTGGACCAGTACCAATGGAATTGGGCAACCTTTGATTCCGAGATCGAGGAGCACGGCCACTTCAAGGAGAGCGGGGACGGGTAGAAGAACGAAGAGATGGAGTCCCACGAGGAGAAGGGACTCGAGGAGAACAACGCCGTTGTTACAATTGTGGGCGTATTGGGCACATATCTACCAATTGTTGCACTCGTTTCCCTAGAGGCCCTCGGCCTTTGTACAGGCAATCTTTGAACAACATGGAGAGGCACATTGAAGAGGAGGAGGTGGAAACCACTTCGGAAAACAAAGATCGCTAGTAAATGTACCTTGCGGCCTTATTGGCTCAATAAGGAAGCAGAGAAGCGAGGGAAGGAAGAAGAATAATATGCAAAGATCCCAAAAGGCAACCTCACAATTGATTGTTGTGAATGGAATCCTAGAAGGTAATCAAGTGAGAGTATTAATAGATCCGGGAGCAACAGAGAATTTCTTGTCTCACTCTGTTGCAATAAGATTGGGAATGGATCTAGAGAGAGATGGAAGTGAAGAAGTAGAGTTACCAAATAGGCAAACAGAGAGGATTGAATCATTACCTAGATGAGTAACCCTCTCTGTAGGAGAATATCAGGAAGCAATTGAGTGGCGAGTGATACAATTAGCCCGTTATGATGCAATTTTAGGCATGCCATGGATGGAGCAGTACAACCCAATGGTGGATTGGAGGAAGAAAGTAGTGAGAACCCACCAATGGTCAATCATTGGGATCAAAGAAAAATCACACAGGTAGAAACTGCCTCTATATGTCATAGGGACGACAACTGTCTGTAAGACCGATAGATGTTTTATGGGTCTAATAAGAGAAGTCCAGAGTGCACAACTCATTGGACAAATTCCTGAGAAATTGAAGGATGTGGTGGATGAGTTTCAAGATGTCTTTCCCAATGATCTACCCCCAGGATTACCACCTAAAAGGCGAGTAGATCACAAAATAGAGACACTCCCGAGGAAGATACCTCCTTGTAAGGCCCCATATCGCCTATCACCTCATGAGTTGGAGGAGTGTAAGACTCAAATTGAGGAGATGCTATAGAAAGAGTTCATCCAACCTAGCATATCACCATATGGGGCCCGTGTCTTGTTTGTGAAGAAGAAGGATGGTACAATGCGCATGTGCATTGACTATCGGGGTCTCAATCAGCAAATAGTGAAGAACAAATACCCCTTACCTTGCATGGATGACCTGTTTGACCAACTCCATGGAGCGAGATACTTCACCAAACTGGACTTGCAGAGCGGTTATAATCAAATCCAAATTGCGGAGGAGGATGTGTACAAAACTGCCTTTCGAACCAGGTATGGCCACTTTGAGTATCTTGTGATGCCTTTTGGCCTCACCAATGTGCCTGCCACTTTCATGAGCCTAATGAATGACATATTTCATCCATACTTGGATAAGTTTTTTATTGTCTTCTTGGATGATATCTTAGTATATAGTAGCACGATGACAGAACACAAACAACATCTACGAGAGGTCCTCCAGATTCTAAGACAGAATCAATTGTACGCCAAAATCTCAAAGTGTGAGTTTGGCAAGTCTGAAGTAGACTACTTAGGGCATAGAGTAAGTGCAGAGGGCATTCAAGTATTGACAGATAAAATAGAGGTCATTAAAAAATGGAGTGCTCCAGAAGATCAGACTCAACTTAAGAGCTTCTTGGGGTTGATGGGATTCTATTGTAGATTTGTCAAGGACTTCTTCAAGGTTGCACAGCCTTTAACGGCACTACTTGGCAAGGGGAAGAAGTGGACATGGAGAACCGCACAAGAGTTGACCTTTCAAGAATTGAAGGCCGCCTTGCTACATGCACCAATCTTGAAGTGGTATGACCCAAAACGTCCAATCAAGTTGGCTACAGATGCATCAAGCGTAGCAATAGGAGCAGTCCTACAACAAGAGTGGCATGACAGATGGCATCCAATTGCATATTTCTCTCGAAAGTTGTTACCGGTAGAGCGCAACTACCACACCACAGAACAAGAAGAGCTGGCCATCGTTCTAGCAACCAAGCATTGGAAGCACTACCTGGGCGAGAAGGCATTTGTAGTAGAGACAGACCACAAACCTCTAGTCTACCTCAAGACGTAGAAGGATCTATCTTGTCGCCAAATTTGGTGGGCAGAGTGGCGACAACGCTTCAACATGAAAATCACATACGTGGAAGGTAAGAAACAACTAGCAGATGCATTCACCCGTATGCCAATGGCCAACAACTTGGTGGCAGAGGTTAAGATTAACCTTGAATTCTGGCAAGAGATTCTAGCTGCTACAAAAACTGATCCACAGATTGTAGAAGCGCAATCGTCCAAAGGTGTCACTAGCACCCAAGGACTCACCTTTTGGGATGGTAGATTATGGATCCCAAATGTCCTAGACTTACGCTCCACCATTCTAGCGGAATGTCATGATTTGGCCATTGCTGCTCATGTCGGAGTAGACAAGACCTTGGATGTAGTCAAGCGCCATTACTATTGGCCCAAGATGAGCAACAACGTGATGGACTATGTGCGTAGCTGCCTACTTTGTCAACAGAACAAAGCTTCTAATCAAGCTCCTGCAGGGCTCCTTCAATCTCTCTCCACTCCTACCCAACGTTGGGAACAAGTGAGTATGGATCTCGTCTGCGAATTACCCAAGACCACCTTAGGGTTTGACTCCATTGTGGTCTTTGTGGACCGGCTCAGCAAAATGATTCATGTACGCCCTACCACCAAGGAGGTGACCGCTCCACAACTAGCTCAACTATACTTAGATGCAATATTTGCTCACCATGGCTTGTCTAGAGTACTCATCACCAATAGAGGCACCCAATTCACCAGTTTGTTTTGGCAAACACTCTTTGGTTTCTTCAAAACCAAGTTGGCCATGTATACAACTTACCACCTACAAACAGATGGCCAAACAGAGCGGGCTAATCGCACGATTGAAGACATGTTACGCGGCTTCACCTTAGAAGAGCAAGAGAGGTGGGACACCTTACTAGCGTTGGTGGAATTTACTTACGCCTCCACCCAGGTCATTCCGTTCTTCCTCATGTATGGTGAGCATCCCTTCACACCTTCTAGCTTGATGAAGATCCATCCAGTGACTACCAAGGTTGATGCAGTCAACACATTTGTTTCTAGAATCCAACAAGGTGTGGAGAGCGCCAAGCACAGGTTACAGATTGCACAAAATCGACAAAAGTAGTATGCTGATGCACACCACCGTCACATGGAGTTCAATGTTGGGGATCAAGTGTGGCTATCGACAACCAACCTCACACTAGTTGGATCTCGTAAGCTCAGACCTTGTTTTATTGGGCCTTTCTCAATTCTTCGTCACATCGGCGCTGTGGCCTATCACCTTGAGCTACCACCACACATGAAGATCCATCCAATGTTCCACGTCTCCCTACTACGCAGATATGCTCCCCGATCAGGCCAAGGTCCTTCCACACAAGACATTCGACCTTGTCCAACACTCATTGATGGCACAGAGGAATATGAAGTGGAGCGGATTCTCCAAAAATGCATGCGTGGTACTCGCCATCCGTGGGTGGAATATCTAGTACAATGGAAAGGTTACCTCCTCTAGGAAGCAACCTGGGAACCCGCTGCCAATTTGGCACATGCACCGGTGTTGGTACATGCATTTGAGCAACAATTGCGCAATGAGGACGTTGCGTCTTAAAAGGAGGGAGGTCTGTAATACCAAGGGTTAGCCATATGATCTAGATGTGAAATTCGGTTTGGTAACTTCTAGAATGATGTTATACATGATGGTCAAATTAGATCAGATAGAAGTATCACCAAAAAAGTACTTCTACTAATAGTGCAGAAACCGAAATAGACTTGAGAACCTTAGAACCAATAGCTAGACATATGATTTAAAGGTGAGAATTGGTTTGGTAACATCTGGAAGGATGTTACACATGATGGAATAAACAGATCAGAAAGAGGTATCACCAAAAGGGGACTTCTACTAATAGAGTAGGGACCAAAATATGCCTGAAATCTTTGAAGGCAATTTCGGAGGCCTAAACGGATGAATTAGGCCTTGAAAATGTGCGAATTTCCCCCCCAATGGAGGAAAGGCTGGCCTTCCCTCCCTCCTGATTTGTCTTGTCGAGAGCTTTCCAACGGTACCTTACTCACGTGATTCTGAGATTCCTACAGGAAGATTCCCTAAAAGATTCCCTCCGGTCAAAGCTTGTTTGACCAACCAGATAGGACCTAGACCAGACAGGTCACCCATCCAAGTAAGTAATCCAAGGGTGGAGCTTGCTGACATGTCACCTATCTGTGTCCCTAATCCTATGGTGGAGCTTCTTTGGAGGAGATCCTCTTTGTCTATATAATAAAGAGAAGGTGCTCCCTTGGGGCATCGAATGTTTGAGTGTGCAATCTGTGTTTTCTCTCTTCTCTTGTCCTCGGAGTATTACAGTAGACCAATCTATTGGCTCTAACCAAAAGAGTTGGAGGAGTTGCAAACAACGCTTACGGAGTTGTTAGAGAAAAAATTCTTATGACATTGTACATCTCCTTGGGGAGCACTAGTATTATTCATTCCAAAGAAGGATGGAGAACTTTATCTTTGTATTGATTATTGTGGGCTCAATAAAAAAACAATGAAGAATGCATATCCCTTGTCTTGAATTGATAACTAGCTTGACCAATTGAGTGGAATATGATGCTTCTCCATGTTGGATCTTCACATCGGCTATTGGCAAATCCCCATTGATAAGGAAGATGTACAAAAGACTACCTTTTGCACAAGGTATGGGTATTTGGAATGGAGAGTTCTACCTTTTGGGTTCACTAATGCTCTGGTAGTCTTCATGGATCAGATATATGGACTATTGGATTGGTACATGGTGATGTTCTTGATGACATTTTAATCTATAGCAAGATAGAGGCAAAACATGAAAATCACGTGTTAAAAGTCCTAAGATTACAATAGAAGTTTTATTGCAAGAAGTCAAAGTGTACCTTCTATTAGAAGGAAGTTACTTTCTTGGGTCACAAGATCTCATCAAAGGGGATCAAGATGGAAAAGGAGAAAATCAAGGCCATCATTGATTGGTCTACTCTAAAGGATGCTATAGAACTATGGGCATTTAATGGATTGCCCAATTTTACCAACGGTTCATTCACTATTATGCTCATTTGGCCTCACCATTGACCAATCTCTTAGGGAAGAACTTGAGCTTTTAGTGGACCAACAAGCACAAAGAAGCATTCCAAAAGTTGAAACATATGGTGTCTTCAAGATCCATTCATCAATGATATGATCCTCAACTACCTTGTGTGGTTGATTTTGATGCTTCTAACTTTGCAATTGGATCTGTGTTGCAATAAGAATTCCCAAATGAGTTACATCTTATTGCCTTTGTGTCTTGCCAACTAATTACATAAGAAAGGAATTACTTCAATCAAGATTAAGAACAACCAGCAAGGTATATGCTACCAAGGTATGGAGGCATTATATTTTGGGGAAACAAGTGATAATGTAAATTGATCACAAACCTTTGTTGCAAACATTATACTTGGCACACATGAAGAGTTGAAATCATTGATGGGGAGAACAAATACAATTGTTTGACATCAAATTTGAGTACAAACCCAGTCAATTCCATGTCATCCTTGATGACCTATCACAAAAACCTGACTTGAAGTCTCTTCCTCTCATCACGGTAACAATTATGATGGTAGTAATTGACTCTAAGTCCAAATTGAGTTTAGGACTGCTTTACATCAAGATCTTTTCTTTTAAATGATACAAGTTTATCTTGCAGCATGCAACAAAGAGTACAACACCTTCTCGTTCAAGGAAGACATTCTATTATATGAGAACCAAATTTATATTTTAGCCAAGGGTGATCTCTGACTTGTGAGTCTCCAAGAAGCCCATGATTTACCAATCATTTGTCACATGGGTGTGGATAAGACCTTGGGTACTCTTGAATGCCAATGGTGGTGGCCAAACATGACACAAGATGTTTGAGAGCTTGTCCAATCATATGAGAGTTGCCAACGCAACAAGGCCAAGAACCAAAAATAGAGTAGACTCCTTCAACCACTCTCAATTCCATTTACTCAATGGAAACAAGTAAGCTTGGATCTCATCACATCCTTGCCCAAGACAAAGCAAGGTCACACAAAAATTGTGGTGTTTGTGGATAAGAAAATCCATTTGGCACCAACCTTTGATACCATGGATGCTCTAACATTGGTGTAGATCTATTTTGATACTATCTTCAAGCATCATGGGATGCCTTGTGTACTCATCTCCAATCATGATCCTTAATTTATTAGGAAATTTTGGCAAGCACTCTTCCAAATACTCGGCACCAAGCTTGCTTTGTCCATGGCCTATCATCCTCAAAATGATGGAAAAATTGGATATGCAAACCGTACCTTAGAGGATATGCTTTGTGCCTTTGTCAACATCCATCATACCAATTGGGAAAAATATCTTGCAACTATGGAGTTTTCATACAATAATTCCAAATAGGTAAGCACCGGATTCTCTCTTTTCTTCCTCAATTTTGGCCAAGATCCACTTGTTCCAAATTCCCTTCTTGCTCCTCCTCCATCTCATGTCCTTCATATTTCCACCTTGTTGACCACCATATCCCAATCCCTTTACCAAGCCAAATCTCATCTTCTTGTTGCTCAAAATTGTCAAAAATAATATACGTACGACCATTGTCATGAGCTCACCTTTCAAGTTGGTGATAAGGTCATGTTCTCTTCTAGTAACCTGCCCCTCCCACTTGATTCCCAAGTTTGTAAACCTGCCCTTAATTGGATAGGACCCTTTAATGCCACCCAAATCATATCTCTTGTTGCTTATTGATTTCCATTGCCTTGTCATATGCACATCCATCCTATCTTTCATATTTCCAAGTTGAAACTCTTTGTTCCTAACCCATCTTCCTTTTCCTCTCATGTCTAACCTCCTCCTCTTCCCATCCCTATCAATGATCATGAGGAGTATGAAGTTGATTGTATCCTTGCATATTGCCATTCAACTAGACTATCAACAACATACTGAGTACAAGGTCCTTTAGAAAGGATATCCCCTTCATGATGTCATATGGGAACCTCTTTCTCATCCCTAGAATGCACAAACAGCCAAACAAGAGTTTGAGGCTTCAATGGTGACAAAGACATCACCTACTAGTGGTGGGGGAGTTGGTAACAATATGGAGTTTAACAACAAATTTAGTTAGGGCTAACAAAGTAGAAAATAGACAAATTAGCTTAGAATATTCTAGAAGTATCTAGGAAGCTTCTAGAAGCTTCTAACTAGCTTAGCTTGCATGTCAAGTAGGCGACATCTAGAAGAAAGCTTCTTGAGAAACTTCCCGATTAACTTGGCTTGCACTCCAAGAAAGCGGCTCAAGGAAGCTTCTTGAGAAGCTTCTCAAGAGCCTTGTATGCTCCTTATAAATACCAAGGCCAAAACTCATTATAGACATTCAGAGTTTTCCCATATTCAAGTGTCCTAATGTGATCTTCTATTCTCCTATTTCTCTCCTTGGTCTTGGTCTTTTACAATAAGGTTGTAGGCTAGAGAGGCTACAAAGGCCTAGGCAGGACCAACAAGCTAACTTGCTAGCTCAAGGCTTGCTAGTTTAGTTGAATTTTTGGTGGTTTGTGATAGTTGTATGGAAAAATCTACCCACCTTTCAAAATTTGTGCAATAGGGTTTGAATCTCATATCTATGGTTCTTAGACTTATGCCCTAGCCAACTAGTATACACCATCATTTGTTATCTTAGTTGTAAGAGACCAAGGAGAGAAATAAAAGAATAGAATATTGAAGTGAAAGATCACATTGGGACTCTTGAATGAGAGAAACTCCAAATGCCTAGCATGAATTTGGACTTTGGTATTTATATGAAACATATAGGTTCTTGAGAAGCTTCTTAAGAAGTTTCCTAAAAGCTATCTTCTTAGAGTGCAAGCTACGCTAACCGAGAAGCTTCTCAAGAAGCTTATTTCTAAAGACATCTACTTGGCATGCAAGCTAGCTGGTTGTGAAACTTCTTAAGAAGCTACCTTGTAACAATATGGAGCTTACCAATGAATTAGTTGAGACTAATGAAGTAGAAAATAGGCTGAATTAGCTAAGAATATTCTAGAGGCATCTAGGAAGCTCCTTGATACGTTGTAAGTATTGTGTAATGTGCATGGCAAGGAAGAAGCTTCTTGGCTAGCTTAGCTTGTATACCAAGTTAGTAGCTTCTAGAAGGAAGTTTCTTGGGAAGCTTCAAACTAGCTTAGCTTGCATGCCAAGTAAGTGGCTTCTAGAAGAAAGCTTCTTGAAAAGCTTACTTGTTAGCTTGGTTTGCACTCCAAGAAGGTAGCTTTAGTTAGCTTTTTGAGAAGCTTCTCAAGAGCTTTGTATGCACCCTATAAATACCAAATTGTAAACTCATGCTAGGCATTCAGAGTTCCACTCATTCAAGAATTTCAATGTGATCTTTCACCTTGATCTTCCATTTCCTTATTTCTCTTCTTGGTCTCAATCTTTAACATTGGTATCAGAGTAAGAATGGGATAGATGGAATTTATGGACCACCAAATCTATTTATGCTAAACTATTGGGATTGTAGTGTCCATGTATTATCCAAACATCATTTCCTATAGTTCATCATTTCATGCTTTGGACATAATTTTTTGAATGAGATCACCTTGTCAGATGAACCTTTGGTACTTTTGATTATAACTTATGGAGAACGATAGATGTGTTGCATCTACTATTACATCTACACGTTACCTTAGATAAAATATAGGTAGTTAGATAGAGTAGTAGTCATGGTGGCAATGCCCGAGGTTACCATTGCCATGTAATAACAAATTGAGCACCTTACTCAATTGTTGGAATACTAAGATCATCATCTATAAGAGCATGTAGAGAGAGCACCATATCAAGAAGAAGAAGAAGAGCAAATACAATTTCCAAAGCCTAAGGTATTTGAGGGCAAGAATCTCCCAAGTGCATTGGAGAATTTTATGTTTGACTATGAATGATATTTCAAAGCTACAAATCTTCAAGATGAATGGAAAAAAATTCTTTGGGCTTTAAGCTAATTGGATGGAGTGGCAAAGCTATGGTGGTGGTTCTAAGTGGAACAAGATGAAGGGAAAATTATAGCACTAATCTTGATACGGGGAGAATTCAAGAGTGCAATACTTGGTCAATTCCAAGCTATAAATGCCACACAAGCCGCACAAGATAGGTTGCTAGAGTTGAAGCAGATTGGCACTATAAGGAACTACATCATGCAATTCTAGGACACCATTATGTAGATTCCAAATATACTAGAAGGTGAAGCTCTAGATTGATTTATGAGGGCCTTGAAGTCACAAACCAAATTGGAAGTGACTATGTGAGAGCCAAAACACTTGGAGGAAGCCATGTAGTTGACAAAGCACTTTGATTCCTTGGTTGCAACAACTTAGTCTTGACCTTGACCTTCATAGAACCTACCAATACACTACACATGGATGAAGGAGTTACCACCAATGGAGATTGATGTCATCCAATACAAACCACTTGGCCCTATAGATAGGAAAAGATTGTGAGAAAATGGTAGTTGCTTGTATTGTTGCCAAATTGTGCACCACATTGTTGAACACCCACTCAAGAATGTACAACCCCAAAAAATAGCCCAAATGAAGTCCATGGAATGTGATGGTAAGGGAAACAAGGAATCCTAACAAGAGAACTCAAGCCACCTATTGGGAACTTGATTAGTTCCAATGGGATTGAAGGCTTGGCATATGCAATTTTACTTCACTTGCAAGATATGATATCTGATTGTGGATGTAGGATTCAAAGAGTTCAAAAAATTGCATGTCTATATAATTAGCAAAGGAATTAATTATTCCTACCAAGCTAGTAATTGGAAGTAGATTGATGATGACGGATGGTAGAAAAGGTTTTGCATTCTGTACCTCACATCTTGTTACATATAAGATTGGGAAGGAGTATTTGGAGTGTGTGAGGCTTGTAGTGGCACCTCTACATTATGATATCATACTTAGTTTGCCTTGGCTTGAACATCATAAGGTTCAATTTGATTAGAACCAATGAAAACTTAAAGTAGAACACTAAAGTAAGAAATACCAATTAGGTTGCTTATCACCTTTGAGTAAGACACCTAATAATAGTCAATCCTAAGATGGGAAGTTTGTCAAGGAAGTAGCAATAGAGCAAGCTTTGAAAAAAGATAAGTCCCAAGATGGGAAGCTTGTCAATACATCTATCATAGAACAAGCTTTGGAGGAAGAAAATTCTATTTTTATGGTGTGGATCAAGCCGATCATGCATGGAGAATCTAAGGAGTACCAAAAACCTCATCAAGCAATGGTTGATCAAATAGTTTAGGATTTTTCAGATGTGTTTCCAAATGATCTGCCAAAGGGATTACCCTCTGATCATGGTATGCTCTTCAAGATTGAGTTGTTGCTAGGAAGTACTCCAATGAGTAGACCAATCTATTGGCTTGCACATAAAGGAGTTAAATGAGCTTTGAATAACATTGATGGAGTTGGTAGAGAAGGATTTTATACAACATGTTACATTTATTTAGGAAGCATTGGTACTATTTATTCCAAAGAAAGATGGAGGACTTCACTTTTGTATTGATTATTGTAGCCTCAATAAACAAACAATGAAGAATGTATATACCCTACCTATAATTGATGATTTTCTTGATCAATAGAGTAAAATATGATAATTCTCCAACATGGAACTCCAAAGTTGCTCTTGATAAATTCCCATTAATAGAGAAGATGTGAAAAGGAATACCTCTTGCACAAGGTTTGGGCATTTTCATTGGAGAGTTTTACCTTTAGGGCTCACTAATGCTCCAATAGTCTTCATGGATCCAATGCATTGGGTGTTGGATGGACTATTGGATTGGTATGTGTTGGTGTTCTTGGATGATATCTTTATCTATAGCAAGACAAAGGTAGAACATGCAAATCACATGCAAGAAGTCCTACAAAAATTACATCAATGAAAGTTTTACTACAAGAAATCAAAGTGTGCCTTTTGGTAGAAGAAAGCTACCTTCTTGGATCATAAGGTTTCATTAGAGGGGATCAAGATGGAAGATGAGAAAATCAAGGCCATTATTGATTGGCCTACTCCAAATGATACCATAGAAGCACAAGCATTTTATGGATTGGCAAGTTTTTATTGATGGTTCATCCACTACTTTGCTCATGTGGTTGCACCATTAACCGACCTCTTGGGAAATAACTCAAGCTTTTAGTGGACCACCAAGCATGAAAAAGCATTCTAGAAGTTGAGACATATGGTGTCTTCAAGATCCATTCTTCAACCATATGATCCTCAACTACCTTGTGTGGTTGATTTTGATGCTTCTAACTTTGCCATTGGAGCCGTGTTGCAAGAAGCATTTCCAAGTGGATTACATCCCATTGCCTTTGTGCTGCACTAACTCAGCACCACAAAAAGGAATTACTTTGCTCAAGATAATAATAAAAAAAATGGTACATGCCACTAAGGTATGGAGGCATTATCTCTTGGGAAAAGAAGTAATCATATGAACTAATCATATATCCTTGTTGCAAAATTACATTTGGAGCACATGAAGAGTTGACATCATTGATAGGAGGAACAATTATAATTATTTGACCTCAAACTTGAGTACAAACTTGATTGGTTCCATGTCATCTCGATGCCCTATCACAAAGACCTGATTTGAAGTCTCTTCCTCTCATCATGGTGGCAATTACAATAATATCAATAGACTCCAAAACCCAAATTGAGTTTAGGATAGCTTTACAACAAGATCCGTTCTTTTAGATAGTACAAGGTCATCTTGCAAGATGCAAAAAGGAGTACAACACCTTCTCTTTCAAGGAATGCCTTCTATTATATGAGAAAAAAAAATCTATATTCTAGCCAATGGTGATCTTTGACTTGTGCGCCTTCAAGGAGCCCATGACTTACCAATCACTGGTCACATAGGTGTGGAAAAGACCTTGGATACCCTACAATGCCAATGATGGTGGCCCAACATGGCACGAGCTGTTCATGAGTTTGTTTGATCTTGTGAGAGTTGCCAACATAACAAGACAAACAACCATTAACCAAGTAGACTCCTTCAACCACTCTCAATTCCATCTGCTTGACAAGAACATGTGAGCTTAGATCTCATCATATCTTTGCTCGAGACAAAGTAAGGTCACACAACAATCATGATTTTTGTGGATAAGCTTAATAAGCAAATCCATTTGGCACTAACCTTTGATATCATAGATATTCCAACATTGGCCTAGATTTACTTCAACAATGTCTTCAAGCATCGTAGGATACCTTGTGTACTCATCTTAAACTATAATCCTTGATTTACTAAAATTTTTTAGCAACCACTCTTCCAAATACTCGGCACCAAGCTTACTTTTCTCACGGCCTATCATCCTCAAATTGATGGACAAAACAAACATGCAAATTGCACCTTGGAGGATATGCTTTGTGCCTTTGTCAACATTCACCATATCATTCTTGCAACTGTTGAGTTTACCTACAATAATTCCAAACAAGCAAACACCAAATTCTCTCCTTTCTTCGTTAATTTTGGCCAAGATCCACTTGTTCTAGATTCCCTTCTTTCTCCTTTCTATATTTCTTCTTTCTCCATATCATGTTTCTCATAGTTCCACCTTCTTCACTATCATATCTCAATCTCTCCAACAAGCCAAATCTCCTTGTTGCTCAAAATTTTCAAAAACAATATGTGGACCACCATTGTTATGATCTCACCTTTCATCTTGGTGATAAGGTTGTGCTCTCCTCTAGTAACCTACCCCTCCCACTTGACACCCCAGTCTATAAATTTGCTCCCAATTGGATAAGACCATTTGATGTCACGTAAATCATTTCTCTTGTTGCTTATTAACTTGCCTTGCCTTGTCATATACAAATCCATAATGTCTTTCATGTTTCCAAGTTGAAACCCTTTGTTCCTAATCCGTCTTATTTTTCTTCTTGTGTCCAACCTCTCCCTCCTCTTGTCTCTATTAATGATCATGAGGAGTATGAATTTGATCATATCTTTGCACATTGCCACATTCAACAAGGTATACTCACATTCACTAGAGTACAAAAACCTCTAGAAAGGGTTTTTGTACCCTTCATGATGCCACTTAGGAATCTCTTTCTCATCTCCAAAATGCACAAATGGCTATCCAAGAGTTTGACGTTTCCATGGTGATGAGGACATCACTATTATGCAATGGAGGAATAAAGTAACAATATGGAGCTTCTCGATGAGTTAGTCAAGACTAATAAAGTAGCAAATTGGTGAAATTAGCTAAGAATATTTTGGAGGTATATAGGAAATTACTTCGTACCTTCCAAGTGTTGGGTAATGTGCATGCCAAGGAGGAAGATTCTTGGCTAGCTTAGCTTGCATGCTAAGTAGATAGTTTCTAGAAGAAAGTCTCTTGGGAAGCTTCCAACTAGCTTAGCTTGCACACCAAATAGATGGTTTCTAGAAGAAAGAAGCTTCTTGAAAAGTTACTAGTTAGCTTGGCTTGTATTCCAAGAAGACAGCTTTAGGAAGCTTCTCAAGAGCCTTGTATGCTTCTTATAAATACCAAAGCCCAAGCTCATGCTACACATGAGCTTCAAGAGTCCTAATATGATCTTTCACCTTGATCTTCCACTCTGTTATTTCTCTCCTTGGTCTTGGTTTTTTACATTCCTTCTAGAAATTGTCTACTTGGCATACACATTATTTGATACTTGGGAGGTACCAAGAATCTTTCTAGATGCTTCTAGAATATTCCTATAATTCTTGGATAATTTGGCATATTTGCTACTTTGTTAGTCGCTACTAACTCGTCTATAAATTCCATATGGTTACACTATTGACTTGTAGATTGATATATATACTCATGTATGTTTGGCTATGAGAAGTAATTTGATCCCATCCTTGGTCATCTTGGTAGCATAATAGTAGATAAACATTCCTATTATGTCAAGTGCCAAATGGTTGCAAAATTAATTCAATTTTGATTTGTAAGATAGAGCGTTATCATTTAATTTTTTATGATGGGACCCTTTCCATTATTTACTTCTTATTTGTATACCATGTTTGTGTAAGGTGCATTGATCATTAGAGCATTAGTGTTCTAGTGTGCTCCTGATAGTGAGATTTTTGAGTGATGACCAATCAAACTATCTTTGTTTCTCTTCAATGAGGTAAGAAGTGATAGACTATAGACCGTGAGAGTGCATCTTATGATGACAAGTTACAAATAACCCTTCCTCCTTATGTAGTTTTCATAGTTAGAGTTATATTAGTGGGTGGCATATAGTGGTAGTTATGATTATTGTTTGAGATACATTGTCATGATGGAATTCTCCAAGGATTATAGAGGAGATTTTGTTGCAATACATAGTGGGTTTACACAAAGTGGCAATCACTATCAACTATATCTCAAGTCCCAATGAGAGAAGAGATTGATTTCAATTTAGAGTTTGACATGGGAATTGATTCAATTGAGAGTGCACTTGTGTGTCCACACTATTGTTGTAGGACATGGACAAGATTTATAGAGTCTCCAAAGGCACTAGGTGCTACTCTGATATAGTGGGTACCATTGATTTGAATGACTTCATCCAAGAGTCCAATAGTTGATGTGATTTACAATAGATGCACAATCCAACTTTGTTCACACACTTTATGGCATATAAAATAATTTTTAAGCACCTAGAAGATATGCCAATGGATGACTACCATGAATTTAAGGAGAGACTATTTAGAGGAGATTAAGAGACAATATTAATCTTCAAATTATATCTCCATCACTTTAAGCTCATTTTCTAGGGTAGATCAACAATACCTATGAGTTCTAGCTTTAGTAGCATTGGTATATCTAGTAGAAGTGTATTAATTGGAGATGATGCTACTACAAGAAATGGTATCATTATAAGAGGTGGTGCAATATTGGGGTTTAACCACATGGTGGAGTTCTTCTAATGTATGAGGTAGAACTAGACATGGTTTATGGCAAGGAATAATTACTAGCTAATGGGTTTATAAGAGTTCCAATGGAAGGTTGGAGAGAAATTATGCAAGGTATACACTTGCATGAGACACTTAATCAATTTCTTTTAGGGAGTTACTAAGGTTCAAGCAGTCCAATTTTTGTATAGGATCTTGGATAGGGAGTTGCAAGTCCAATTTTTGTATAGGATCTTGGATAGGGAGTATGTGATGTTATATTGTAATAGGCTACCTCACCTACTTTGGTGGTAGTCTTTAGTTTGGCTAAGTGTATTGAGCTCAACATGGTGGAAGAGAGAGTGATGATATTTAGATTTTATAAGGAGACCTCATTTATTACTTCTTCTAGAGTGCAATGGAGTGCACCACACTATGTTGACTTCTAAGTGTAGAGTCGACATCCAAAATCTCATGGAGCAAGTCAAGGGTTTAGTGTATCTAGGCCTTTTCCTTCATTTTTGGGGTCAATAGCAACCCTTGAATGGTGGTGTTGCTTGTTTAACTTGTGGTGGACCTTGCCACAAGAGAGATTGCACTCAAGGTAGTGATATGAGTGCAAGTGTGAGAGGTAGTAATCGAGTGCATGATGGACTAGATACTAGTTAATCATCTATTACTACACAAATTTGGTCTAGCATGATGTTGAGAGTGGCTAAACTAAATATGCACTCCCCTTTGTTCTCAAAAAATGCTTTGTTCTCAACAAATAATATGTTTATATTGGGAGTTGACCCAACTCTAGTGTTCCAATTGGCTACCACACTTTGTGAGAGTAGTGATGATGTGATTCATAGAGTAGAGATGCTTGATAGTAAAGTTGTCTTTGATCAAGAGCATGGAATCCATTCAACTACAAATGGTTTATGGCAAGCTATAATTGCTTGGTTGGAGGAGTTACCAACTAGACCCACATTTGAGCAAGCTTGGTTCACATTTAGCATTGGAAAACTATAATAGGATTTTCCATTTGGTGGGATCCCTAAGAAAGGTCTATATAAAGGACTCTTTATTTGCGGTATGGGCCTAAGATACCACAAATAAGCTAATTGCGGCCTCCAAGGAAAATTAAATGCGGTTAAATGTGACTATCATAGAAAACAACATATATATTCATTTATTTTCTTAATTAAACTTGATGGCCTACAACTTCTTGAACTATTTTGAATGAAGAATGCCTTCAAGCAAGAAGTCACTAAAAGAGGCTTGAGCATCATCTTTCTCCTACTTGACAATTGAGAAATCACTCTCAATAGTATATGGGCCGGGAAATGCTATCACGAGCCCACTACAAAGCTCACATAGCTGCACGAACCAATCTTGGGTCAACTTCCAACAACCTTTAAAAGAGGTTCCATGATCACACTTATCGAAGACAACCTTAAAAATGTTCTCACTGTGGTACGCCACTTGAAGATCTTGGAACTCTTGCTCGATCTCAAAGATCTCTGTTGACGACAAACTATGTTGCAAGTGATGAATGTGAACCTTCACAATATTGGAAAATTCTTGACCTTGAAGTGCTACCAATTGTTGTGGAAGTATAGGAGGCATCTTGTTGGCAAAATCATTTGACAAGTCATGCTCAACAACAATAGAAATCACGCATGCAATCAGATTGACTTTGCAGTCAGCAAGATCATGTAGAAGTGTCACCATGTTTTCATTGTTAGTCGCTTCTAGCTTATTGATCACAAATATGCCAAGTGCTTCAAGCACTACCTTGACATGGGACAGTAGAAATGAATACATACAAGATGACAACAACTTCCAAACTGACCATCTTTACCTTTGCAGCAGATAGTGGCCTTGTTGTATTGAACCAATGTACATAAGTACCATGAAAATTTTGCAATGCTTCATGCAACTATGACACTAATGTCGTAAGCCCCTTTGAGGTTGCAAGATGTTGCCATTGCCTTAGATGAGATTTTCTCAATGAACATCATCACAATCCACCAAGATGAATTGGGCATTGTGGTAGGCTTCTTTCCATCCATATATCTCATAACCTCCATGTGATACTTCTTGATCTAGGATGCAACCTTGCTCATAGACCCCTAACAAGTTTTAGCAACAGTTGGTGGCTTCAATTTCAACTTCTCGGTACATTTTTTTTGCATGTGCAAATACACAATCAATATCATGAGCTTGCAATAGAATTCATCTCCCATCAAGGACTTGAAGAATCATTGAAGTTGAAGGTCAAGCTAGTGCAAACCACACTAAATGTGGTAAAAACCAGGTTGAGTAGCCTACTCAAAACAAGTCACCACACCTAGGACATGTCTTGTCATCTTGCATTTTCCATCAATAGAAATTGAAATCATCATATTCTTCCAGCTAGGTACTATCACATTCAGAGCTTTGACAACATGCATATATATATTCTCTTACATGTGTTGAGTGAGCACCAAGATTGCAAGCAAGTGGTAGTTAAAAATATCTCCCTTTTAATGAAATCTGATGCAAATATCAATGTATGGGGTGGTCATGTGACTAGACATGTCCATTGCACCGGAAAATATCCACAATTATTTGAGCAGATCCTATATTGATTGAAGATTTAAGGCACACACAACAAATTTTCCATCAGAGAGAGAGCCAAGAGACGCTAAGCTATTTTGCTCTTATGTCATCCTCAGAATTTGTGCAGCCATCAAGGACACTCCCATGCCGAGATAATCAGAAAATGAGTCAGAATTGAGCAAGATTCATCAATCTAATCTGATATCTCAATGCAACAACATCAGCTCCATTACCATCCATGGTTTTCAATTTGTCTAGGACATCTTCAAAGATACTGAGAGTGCACTACTTATTGGTGTTGTTACCATCATCTTGCTCATAAAACGATTTGCCAATGATAACATCAATAAACAAATGAACAAGAGCATGTGAACCACCAAAGTGTGATTTGATGGTGTTGCAAAAAAACAATAGGAGCATTTTCGTCAAATTTTTTTGTCTTCTTGCAATTGTTGAGTGCCAAATAGTCCTTCCAATGTTGGGGATGTTGGGTCTCCATGTGTCTATGGTACATGTCCACAAAAAATGGTTTCTTGAAATACATAATGTTGGTTGTTTGACAACATTTGTGCCAATATTCTCCTCAAGGCCAAAGTGAATGTAGAACATGCAAGAGACTGACATCACTACCTTTGTCTCAACATCAAGCTCACAGATTTTGATGCCAAACTGCAAATAGTGTTCTTTCTTGAATAAAATGGAGTGCAATATTGCAAGAGAATGATCAACAACCAAATGTATTTCTCGTTTTTTTCAAGAAAAGAAAATTTTGGAGTGGGGTTTGGAGTTTTGGGGTTGTGATAGAAACATATTAGAGCTTGCTACTTTAATTTTCTATGCAGGATGTTCCACTTAAATGCAACACCGCACAAAAGGCCGCACCTAAATGCGGCATTTCCACTAAAAAAGCCACAAATAAAGAGGCCTATCTATATACTATAGAGTTTCTTATTAGACTTTACTTGCAACCTCTTATTTTGGGAAAAGCTGCAATTGTCGATCTTGAGCTAGAGAAAACAAATGTGAAGACATCTTTATTTCATACCCAAATATCTTTAAGGAGTAGCTTTACGCAATATATCATATGTGGTGAGCTCATTGTCCAGATTCAGCTTAATCATCTAATTGATAGCTCTAGAGTGAAAGATCAAGCCATTGCAACCATAATAGAGTCATATTCTATGCTAGTTGGTGGAGTAATTTTATTGGAGAAGCTTCTTGACAAGCTTTCTTCTAGAAGCTGTCTACTTGGCATGTAAGCTAAGATACTTAAGAAGCTTCCCAAGAAGCTTCCTCTTAGAAGTCACCACTTGATATACACATTACTTAATACTTGGAAGGTACCAAGTAGCTTCTTAGATACTTCTAAAATATTCTTATAAGTCTTGTCTAATTTAGCCTATTTGCTAATTTTATAGTTCTGACTAACTTGTATGTAAACTCTTTATTGTCACATATCCCACACTGCTAGTTGGTGATGCTCTTGTTTCTGTGGAAGCTTCAAACTCATGGATTGCCATTTGTGCATTGTGGACATGAGAAAGATGCTCTGAAGTGGCATCATGAAGGAGATACTCTTTCCAAAGGATTTTGTACTCATTATGTTATTGGCAGCCATATTGAATGTGGCAACGTGCAAAGATGCAATCAATCTCATACTTCTCATGATCATTGATAGGGATGGGAGGAGGAAGCTAGACATGAGAGGAAAAGGACAATGGATTAGAAACAAAAGGTTTCAACTTGGAAACATGAAAGACAAGATGTATTTGCATTATGACAAGGCAAGGCAAGTTGACAATCACCATGATAAATGATTTGAGTGATATCAAATAGACCTATCCAATTAGGAGCAGGTTTACAAACTTGGGTATCAAGTCAGAGGAGTAAGTTACTAGAAGAAAACATGACCTTATCACCAAGTTGAAAGATGAGATCATGATAATATTGGTTTATGTATTTTTTTGACAATTTTGAGTAGCAAGGAGATTAGATTTGGCTTGTTTAGATTGTGATATCATGGTCAAGAAAGTAGAAGTATGAGGGACATGAGATGGAGGAGGAGCAAGAAGGGAATCTGAAACAAGTGGGTCTTGGCAAAATTAAGAAAGAAGGAAGAGAATCCAATACTTGCCTACTTTGAAATATTATAGGTTAACTTAGCAACTACAAGACATTCATCCTAATTGGTATGGTAAATGTTGACAAAGGCACAAAGGTGCAATATGTATGTTTGATTTGTCCATCAGTTTGAGGATGGTAGGGCATGGAAAAAACAAGCTTGGTATTGGGTAATTGGAAGAGTGCTTGCAATTTTTTTTTTGTGAATCAAGGATCACAATAAGAGATGAGTATATAAGCATCCCATGATGTTTGAAAAAATTATCAAAGTAGATTTGGGTCTATGTTAGAGCATCCACTTTATCAATGGTTGGTGCTGAATGGATTTGCTTATTAAATTTATCAACAAACACCATGATTGTTTTGTGATCTTGCTTTGTCTTGGGCAAGGATATGGGTAAGATGAGATTTAAACTCATATGTTCCCATCAAGAAAATGAGATGGGAAGTGGTTGAAGGAGGCCACTCAATTTATGATTACTAAACTTGTTGCATTGGAAGCTCTCACAAGATTGAATAAACTCTCAATCTCTCTTGCTATATTGGGTCACCGCTATTGGCATTGTAGGGTACCCAAGGTCTTGTTCACATCCATGTGACTAGTAATTAGTAAGTCATAGGCTTTGTGAAGGTGCAAAAGTTGTAGATCACCCTTGGTTAGATCATAGATCCAATTCTCACAAAATAGAAGGCTTTCTTTGAAGAAGAAGGTGTTGTATTCCTTGTGTAATACCAATAGCTAGATATATTATCTTTACATAAAAATTGGCTTGGTCTAGAAAAAAATCTAGAAGAATGTTAGATATGATGTGCTAGGTAGATCAAATAGAGGTGTCATCCGGAGAGTACTTCTACTAATAGAGCAAGAGCCAAAAATAACATAGAAATGTAATATTAATAGCTAGATATATTATCAAGAGGTGAAAATTTGCTTGGTAATATTTGGAAGGATGTTATAGATAATGGACTAAGTAGATCAGATACAAGTATCACCATAAGAGTACTTCTACTAATAGGGTAGGAGCCAAAAACAATCAACTTTAGAACTAGTTTTGGAGGCCTAAACGGATGAATTAGGCCTAAAAAATGTATACATTTCTCCCCAAGAGAAGGAAAAGTTGGCATTCCCTCCCCCTTGTTTGTCTCATTGAGAGCTTTCCAATGGTACCTCATCCATGCAATTATGAGATTCCTACAAGAAGATTCTCTAAATATTCCCTTTGATCAAAGTTTATTTGAACAACCAGATAGGACCAAAATTGACATTCACCCATAGATACAATTAATTTAATGGTAAAGATCATTGCCATATCACCAATTTGTCTATATTGTGTGAAGCTTCCTTTGAGAGAATACTCTTTGTTATATTCTGAAGACAAGTAGTTCTTTTGGAGCATCGGAGTATTGAGTGTGAAGCTTTGTGTTTTGTCTCTTGTGTTTCTCTTTGGGTCTTCTATCCTCAAAAGATTACACCTTGTCATGTGCTATAAGATAACCTTGTACTATCTAAAAGAAGTGGTCTTGTTGTAAAGCGGTCCTAAACTTGATTTGAACTTTTGAGTCAATTGACATTATCATAATTGTTGTTGTGATGAGAGGAAGAGTATTCAAATCAGGTCATTTTGATAGAGTATTTGGGATGACATGGAACCTATTGGGTCCCAAGTTTGATGTCAAAAATTATAGTTATTCCTCTATTTGATGATGTTGACTCTTCATATGCTCCAAAATGTTTTAATGAAGAGTCTTCAAATCAGGTCATTTTGATAAATTATTTAGGATGACATAGAACCTATTGGGTCCCAAGTTTGGTGTTCAAAAATTATAGTTATTCCTTCCTTTGATGATGTTGAATTTTCATATGTAATGTTTGCAACAAGGATTTGTGATTGGTTTGCACAATCACTTGTTTCCCAAGAGATAATACCTCCATACCTTAGTGGCATATACCATTGCTAGTTGTTCTTAATCTCAAGTAGAGTAATTATTTTTTGTGGTGTTTAGTTGGTGAGACACAAAGGCAATGGAATATAACCCATATGGAAATTCCTATCACAAAACAACTCCAATGGCAAAGTTAGAAACATCACAATCAACCACACAAGGTAGTTTGAGGATCATATGGTTGAAGAATGGGTCTTGAAGATATTTAAGCTTCTAGAATGCTACTTTGTGCTTGGTGATCCACTAAAAGTTTGAGGTCTTTGCCAAGAGATTGGTGTGACTACATGAACATAGTAGTGGATGAACCATTGGTAAAAACTTGCCAATCTATTAAATGCTTGCATTTCTATGGTACCCTTTGGAGTAGGCTAACCAATAATAACCTTGATTTTCTCCTCTTCCATCTTGATCCCCTCTAATGAGATCTTATGATCCAAAAAAATAACTCTATTCTACCAAAAGGTATAATTTGACTTCTTGTAGTAAAACTTCCATTGACATAATCATCTTAGGCCATTTTGCATATGATTGTGTGTTCTACCTCCATCTTGCTATAGATTAAAATATCATATAACAACATCTCCACATATTAATGCAATAGCCTATCCAATTCTTGATGCATATGATCCATGAAGACTACAAGAGTATTAGTGAGCCCAAAAGGTAGAACTCTCCATTCATAATGCCTATATCTTGTGCAAAGGTAGTCTTCTTCATATCTGCTCTATCAATGGGAATTTACCAACAGCCGCTTTGGAGATCCAAATTGGAGAAGTATTGGGCTCTACTCAATAGATCTAGCAAGTCATCAATTCAAGAAAAACAATATGCATTCTTCAATATTTATTTATTGAAGCCACAATAATCGATACAAAAGTGAAATCCTCTATCTTTCTTTGGCACAAATAGTATCGGTGCTCCCAAAGGAAATGCACTATATTATATGAAATCCTTCTCCAACAACTTTGTAAGTGTTGTTTAAAGCTCTTCCAACTCCTTTGTTGAGAGTTGATAGATTGCTCTACTCATTGAATTAGTTCTTGGCAATAACTCAATCTTGAAAGGTTTACCATGATCAAAGAGTAACCCCTTTGATTGATCATTCAAAAACACAGATGAAAACTCTTGAATTGTTTGATCAACTATTGCTTGATGAGGCTTCTGGTCCTTATTAGATTCTCCGTGCACAATAGGCTTGATCCATATTGCAACAATAAAAAACAATAAACAATAAACAATAAATCTTCCTCCAATGCTTGCTCTATGACTATTTTATTGCAAAACTTTCCATCTTGGGATTGATTATTCTTAGATGTCTTAATCAAAGGTGTCAAACAACCTAATTAATAATTCTTACCTTGGCATTATATTTGAATTTATCATTGGGTCCAATCAAATTAAACCTTATGATGTCAAGCCAAGACAAATCTAAAATAACATCATAGTGTAGAGATGTCACTACAAACCTCATACATGCCAAATACTCCTTAATCTTGAATGTAATAGGATGTGAGGTACTGTAACACCCATTTGTGCATGTGTGTGGTATTGTGATATTTAGCTTGGTATTACAAGTACTTAAGAGATATTATTTATAGAGATAAAGGATGGTTCTATATTAGTCATGGTTAGCTAAAGTTAGTCATAGCTAAGATAGAGTGGACCTTACTTTAGAGGAAGTAGAAAAGATGAGCACCACTATTTTGGATTTTAGTGTGTTGACTTGGCATTATTCCTAGGTGTTTGGCTTTGAGGAAAGAGTTGAGAACTCTTGGGCCCGCAAACCTTTTTCTTTTGGATTCTTCTTTATTCCAAGGATAGCCCATGTGAAGGAATCCTTGACTTAGTGGTTGGGTCAAGATAAGACTACATGCTTAGGGGAATATGCCCATGTGAATGGATATTCCTTTCTACTTTTTGACTTTACTTGACTTTTAGTCTAGTAACTTGAGTTACTATGGTAATTAGTAACTTTGGTACGTAACTATTTCACAAGTATATAAACAAGGGGTGAGGAGGTACTCATCATCCTTTCATTTGCAACTATCTCTCTCATTGAGTTCTCTAGTGAGCAATGTCTTGAGTCTTGGAGTGTTAGCCTTGGAGGAGTATGATGGAGTTCGGGTTCCTTGCCTTCTTAGTCCATGGTGCGCTACCATAATAGCCATCAGAGGTTCATCCTGAGTGAGAGACAGGCCGGCTCACATTTTTGGTTCCGTTGCCGGGACCTCTCTAGAAGGCAAGATAATATTCCGCGTCCAATTCTACATTAGGCAGAAGGAGGCTATGAGAGCTCACTTGGAGAGAACATTAGGAGAGGAGAGGGCTGAACTTATGTTAGAGAACCAAGATCCATTTGTATACCCTATAGTTCATTATGATGTCTTTGAGGTGATTTTGTACATCTTGTACACATGAGAGGAATTGGAGAGATTGTGTGAGGTGGATTGCAGATTTTGGGGATTAAGGTGATTTTGGGCAAAATCTCAAGTTTGAGATCTGGACTTGAGATTTTTACACATGATAGCTTGGGTTATCTTTCAGTTAGCACACTTGAAATTATTGTGAGATCTTCTATGCGCACTGGGCTAGAATTTTTGAAAGTTGATAGGGTAAAGTGCTCCCGCAACTGCATGCTCTCTGGAAAATTGTACAGAGTCTGCCATTTCTTCAATTTTCAATGAATTGTCTTGAAAATTTCCAAGAAAATTCAGTGCATTGTATCCTACCTGCTGCCCCAAAAATTAGAGAGAGATCGTTCTTGCGCAGGGAGAAATGAGTTTTTGAAGTGAGGGGGGTGGTTTTCAGACCAAATCTGAAATATGGGTGCTGAATAGAAAGGTGTTTAGGCCAAATGGCTTGATGAAAAGATCTAAAATTTTGCACAGAGTGACGCCCTGGAGTTGTTATCAAGTGTGCAAAATTTCAGAGGACTATGACACATTGGTTGGGAGATTTGAGTGACATTGTGAGGAAGGGTCAATTCTGCAAAGTGGAGATCTCATGCATGAGAAGTTTGAGATCAACAAAAAGCATGTTTGAGTGTTTAGATTCATCTTGGGAACATGGAGGGTCATCAAGAGTGGAAATTGTGATTATGCAAGGTTCCCCAAGGGTTTGAGGTTATTGTAGGGGTTGATTTGAGGAAAAGAGAGTTTACAATAGAATTTGAAGAGAGTATTGAGAGATCCAAAAACCCACACCACTTGGAGGAAAGAGTGAGTCTAAGTGCTTTCTATGTGGAGAGAAGGGACATAAGGCAAGTTCATATCCATTGACCTTTGAGAGTAAGAGATTGAGGGAAAGGAGAGGCTTACTTGACTTGGGTTTGCATGTTGGACCTTCTTCACCAAGATTGGGAGGGAGAAGATCTAAGACCAAGGAGTTGTGTGAGGTTTGTGGAGTTGAAGGACTTCCAAAAGGACATGAGTGTAGTGGAGTAAAAGCACTTTTGGAAACTTTGGTGAAGGATCTTGGAGAGAGTCTTAGTACAGCTACAGAAATACTACCACCTTCATCAGCTAGTTCTCAAGATTAGTGATGGAGATAATCTTTCAACTTATGGATAAACTATCCATGAGAGTTAGATTAATATGCACTCTAGGATTTGATGTTGCTATAGAAATCTTGGAGCAACCTGAACCTTTTGCGTTCCCTAGAGTGGATTATTCTCAGATGGTGTTAGTCATGTATATACTCTATTAAAAATAGAGTGAGAGAAAAAAAAAAAGAAAAAAAATTTGAGAGAAAAGAAAGATAATGAGGGGTTAAGATGGGAAAACTTCCGGTTTTCTTTGGCAAGGATGGAGAAGATGTGGAGGCCTTTGTGAGAGACTTCAAGAGAGCTTGCATAGGAAACAATGAGAGGAGGAAGAATGAGTGGGCCTCATTATTACCAGATTTCTTTGAGGATGCAACACTTACATGGTATGAGTCAAAATACCAAAAGAGAGAGAGGAGAGAGGGGAAGAGGAGTCTTGGGAGACTTTGACTTCAGCACTCATTGAAAACTTTCTTCCTGATGAGAGTTATGAGAGATTGATGAGTGAGGTTACATTTCTCAAGCAAGGAGATGGAGAGAAAGTGAGAGTATATGTGGAAAGAGTGGAAAAGTTAGAGTCCAGATTTCGCATAGTGTTGAGGAAGGGTGGGGATGATGTGGAGACTACAATGATTGGCATAGGGGCCATGCTCACCAAGAATTTTGTGGGAGGGTTGAGACCACAAATTAGAAGCAAGGTGAGATATGAGAAACCTTCTTCCAAGGTTGAAGCTATCAAGATCGCAATTTGTATGGAGGAGAGTTTGGAAGGGGATGAGAGTGATTTGGTGGTGAAGGAGGTTGTGCATCCTCCTCAAGGCTACAAGTATGGTGGAACTTCTGATACTTTGGTGACAAGGGTTGCACCACAAGTAGTAGTTGCTCCAGTTCTTGCACCTCCACCAAAAGATCCACTCCAAACCATCACAGAACAACTTGCGGATCTCAAGATCAATGTGGTGCAACTATGGGAGAAGAGAGAGGTGGATCAGAATGTAGGGAGAGGGCCTAGGAGTTATGGAAACTATCCATATAGAGGAGGCCAACCAGCCAACAATTTCAATGATAGAAATTGTTTTGGTTGTGGAGGAAGAGGCCATATCCAAAGGAATTGCCCAAATTCCACTTACCATGGAGGAAGGGGTTATGAGGGAGCCAATAGAGGGAAAGAGGGAGGTAGTGAAACCCAAGTGGCTCCTAATCCCAACAAAGGTAAGGGGATAGCATCCATAGATGTGGTTGAGAGCAAGTATGAGAAGGGAGAGTGCTCAAACTCCAAGGGTCTTAATTTGGAGCTTTTGGCACAAGAGAAGAAGAGAGCTCGTTTTGCAGAGGATGTTCACTCTTCTCAAGGATTTACTTCAAGCAAGGATACTCCTATGTCAACTAGGAGCACTCGCACCTCAACACCATCAACAACAAAGACTCCAAGGAAGAAGTTGGGGATGGAGGACTTCTTGATCTCAAAGCAACAATGGAACTACAATGTGTTGGAGGATGTTGGTAGTCACAAGGCTAACATCACAGTGGGCCAATTAATTGCTTTGAACCCTACCTTGAGAAAGGAGCTTAGAGGTGGTTTGAGTTCTACAAGGAGCAAGAAGAAGAAGAAGGCAAAAGTTCCAGTATCAATGGGGGTGGTGGATGCCAAGCCAGCACCATGGGAGGCTTGTGAATATGCCTCCAAGATTGATGTGAGAGTGAATGGTCACAACATCAAGGATGCATTGGTTGATGGAGGATCAGCAGTGAATGCCATGTCAAAAAGGTTGATGAAGAAGTTGGGTATGATACCCTCAAGACCTTCAACATTTGTGGTGAGCATGGCAAACAAGCAACAAGTTCGACCAGTAGGGGTGATGGATAAGGTAGTAGTTTCAGTTATGGGAGTTCAAAATCTCATGACTTTCCAAGTCTTGAAGGATTCAAGCTATGACTTACTTCTTGGGAGGCCATGGTTGAGAGCAGCACGCACAATTGATCGATGGCACAAAGGGTACTTGAGGATTGGGCCATCAAACCATAGAGTCACTGTTCTTGTGACTAACACCACCAACACTTCACATTCAGATACCCCATCTTCTGATTATTGGGAATCAGATTCTGAAGAAGGAGCTTTAGGTGTGGACACAAGCATGGAAGAGGAGACTTCCACGGAGGAGGATGAATCTGAATCTGATTCAGATGTGTATCCTTTGTGTGCTATGGATTTTGCACCTAAGCCAGAGGTTTTGAAGGACCCAGATAAATCACCATTGACACTTGAGGAGGTAGAGAGAAGGTTATCTACCCTCAAGTATGGCCCAAATGTTACCAAGGAGGAGAAGGTGAGATTTGAGGAGATTTTCCGCAAGTTCATCCATGTGTTTGCTTTTAGTTACAAGGATTTGAAGGAAGTCACGTTGGAGGAGCACAAGATAGAGGTGGAGTCACATGCAAGACCAATCCGCCAAAAGCAACGTCGCATTAGCCCACCAATATCTTTGGTTGTGAAGGAGGAGATTGATAAGCTCAAGGAGGCTGGATTTATCTTTGAGGTGGAGAATTCAGAAAGGGTGTCTCCAATTGTCATTGTGAAGAAAAAGAATGGCAAGCTTCGGGTATGTGTGGATTACAAGAAGCTCAATGCTGTTACCAAGAAGGACTACTACCCATTGCCATTCATTGATGAGATCTTGGAGGAGATTGCAGGTCATGAGAGGTATAGTTTTGGAGATGGTTATAGTGGATATAACCAAATCAAGATTGCACCAGAGCATCAACAACTCACCACATTCACCACACCTTGGGGAACTTATGCTTTCAAGGTCATGCCTTTTGGGCTTTGCAATGCTCCAGCCACATTCCAACGGTTCATGAACAAGGTATTTGAACCTTTCATTGGGAAATTTGTGAGAGATTTCATTGATGACTTTTGTGTCTATGGGAGCAAGGAGGAGCACTTTGAGCACCTAATCAAAGTCTTGCAACGCTTGGATGAGGCAAATGCATCACTCAACCCAGAGAAGTGCATTTTTGGATGTGAAGAAGGTCTACTTTTGGGGCACATCATCTCCAAGGATGGAATAGCAGTTGATCCTGAGAAGGTGAGGAAAATCTCAGACCTTCCATTCCCTTCAAGCTTGACAAAGTTACGCCAATTCTTGGGAATGGTTGGGTACTATAGGAGGTTCATCTTCTCATTTTCCAACAAGGCTTATGCATTGACCATCTACATGAAGAAGGGTGTAGATTACATGGTGATTTTGGAAGACAAGGAGGCTCTCAAAGCTTTTGAGGAGCTCAAGCAATCCCTTGTTGTAGCTCCAATTCTTGCTAAACCTGATTGGAGTAAGCCTTTCATCCTCTACACTGATGCTTCTAATGTAGCTATAGGATGCACTCTTAGTCAATTAGACCAAGATGGGCATGATCATCCAATAGCTTATGCTAGTAGGCAGATGTTTTCAGCAGAGAAGAACTACTCTATCACGGAGAGAGAAGGGTTGGCAGTGATCTTTGGTCTCAAGAAGTTTAGACACTACTTGATTGGAGGGAAAGCCACAATTGTCACGGATCACAAGGCTTTGAAGTACATCTTCAACAAGCCTAATGTTGAAGGGAGACTAGCAAGGTGGATGATACTCTTGTCTGAGTATGACTACACAATTGAGGATAGGCCAGGAAAGAAACATGCAAATGCTGATTTGTTATCTAGAGCCTATGATCATGATGGAGATGAGCCAGTAGATGATTCCTTCCCGGATGAGGAGCTCATGACAATCTCATTCACTCAAGAGATTCCAATGGAGTACAAGGAGATTGTGGATTTTGTGACAAGAGGTAACTATCCAGAAGGGATGCATGCTAGGGAGAGGAAGGCCCTTGCAGCAAGATCTAGACCTTACACAATGGTGGAGGATATTCTTTTTCACCAAGGAGCAGATGGTCTACTTCGAAGAGCAATGGGTAAGGAAGAGGGTATCCTACTCATAAAGGAGTTTCATGAAGGTTTAGTATGTGGAGGACACTTTGCAGGAAAGGTGACTGCTTTCAAGATTCTAGATGCAGGTTACCATTGGAGAGGGATTTTCAAGGATTGTCTTGATTATTGCAAAATTTGTCATGTTTGTCAAGCTTTTGCTAGAAAGTCTACATCCACTCCACCACTTAGATCAATTCCATTGCTAGGACCTTTTGAGAAGTGGGGAATTGATTTTGTAGGACCTCTCAATAGAACCCCAAGGAACAATCGATACATTGTGGTAATTACTGATTACCTTACCAAGTGGGTTGAGGCTAGACCATTGAGGGACAAGAATGAAGATGAAGTGGGTAGATTTTTTTATGAACGCATTATCACTAGGTTTGGATGCCCTTTGGAGTTGGTTTCTGATAGAGGAGGAGAGTTTACAGGAAGCATTACTACAGCCATGCTACGACATTTTTCTATCACACATAGAGTAACTACATCCTATAAGCCAAATTCCAATGGCTTGGCAGAGAGAACCAATCAGACCTTGTGCATGATGTTGGCCAAAGATGCAGAAATGGAGGGGGCTAAACATCATTGGGACAAGAGGATTCATGCAGTTTTGTGGGAGTATAGGACAACCATGAAGACTTCCACCGGATATTCTCCATTCCAATTGGTGTATGGTATTGAGTCTACCTTAACTATTCACTTTGATCTTCCTACCTTCCAAAGCATTCATAGGAGATTGAAGAAAGCACAAGGAAGTGATGCAGAGAAGTCAAGGAAGGATCAACTCATGGAGTTGGAAGAGGCAAGAGCAGTTGCTATGGTTCGAGTGGAGCAAGCCCAAAGGAAACAAAAGGAGAGCTATGACAAGAGGCAAGGCAAGAAGAAGGTGGAGCCTTTCAAAGAAGGTGATTGGGTAATGTTGTTTGATTCCATTCGATTCAAGAGAGTGCAAAAGAAGTTTTTGCCTAAGTACTTTGGACCTTTCATAGTAGAGAAGGTGTGGGGCAATTACACCTATGATCTCAAGGAGTTGGGAGGAAGACACTTTGATAGGATTAACCATGATAAGTTGAAGATGTACCATAGAAGGTAGAGAGACCTTCACTTTGAGGACAAAGTGAAAACTTAGTCCGGGGGTAAATGTAACACCCATTTGTGCATGTGTGTGGTATTGTGATATTTAGCTTGGTATTACAAGTACTTAAGAGATATTATTTATAGAGATAAAGGATGGTTCTATATTAGTCATGGTTAGCTAAAGTTAGTCATAGCTAAGATAGAGTGGACCTTACTTTAGAGGAAGTAGAAAAGATGAGCACCACTATTTTGGATTTTAGTGTGTTGACTTGGCATTATTCCTAGGTGTTTGGCTTTGAGGAAAGAGTTGAGAACTCTTGGGCCCGCAAACCTTTTTCTTTTGGATTCTTCTTTATTCCAAGGATAGCCCATGTGAAGGAATCCTTGACTTAGTGGTTGGGTCAAGATAAGACTACATGCTTAGGGGAATATGCCCATGTGAATGGATATTCCTTTCTACTTTTTGACTTTACTTGACTTTTAGTCTAGTAACTTGAGTTACTATGGTAATTAGTAACTTTGGTACGTAACTATTTCACAAGTATATAAACAAGGGGTGAGGAGGTACTCATCATCCTTTCATTTGCAACTATCTCTCTCATTGAGTTCTCTAGTGAGCAATGTCTTGAGTCTTGGAGTGTTAGCCTTGGAGGAGTATGATGGAGTTCGGGTTCCTTGCCTTCTTAGTCCATGGTGCGCTACCATAATAGCCATCAGAGGTTCATCCTGAGTGAGAGACAGGCCGGCTCACAGTACAAAATACAAAACACTTTCTACCATCTTCCATCATTAATCTACTTCTAATTACTGGCTTGATAGGAATACCTAATTCATTTGTTGATTGCATGGACATGTAATTTGCTAAACTTCCAAAATCGTACAACCACAATTTGATACATTGCAAGTGAAGCAAACTTGTTCAGGTTGAGCCTACCGTCCAATTAGAACTAATCAAGTTCTCAATAGATAGCTTGAACTCTCCTACTAGGATTTTTGTTTCTTTGATCATCACTCTCTACAAACTCTATTTGGGTGATTTGTCAAGGTCACACATTCTTGAGTGGACATTCAGCAATACAACGTCCAACATGGTGAGAATTATAACGACCACCATTTTATCATAATCTTTCTCTATCTATAGTGCCAAGTGGTCTCCATTGGTTGGCATCAATCTCCATCGATGCCGACTCCTCCACCAATGTGTAATGTGTTGACAGGTTTTGTGAAGGTTGAGTTCAAGACCAAATTGTTGCAACCAAGGAATCAAGGCACTTAACCAAATGCATGGCTTCTTTTAAGTGTTTGGGGTCCCACATGGTCACTTCTGATTTGGTGCATGACTTCAAGCATCTCACAAATTGATCTAGAGATTCATTTTCTAGTATATATCTAGAATTTGCACTACGGTGTTATAAAATTGAGTGATTCTTACAAAACCAATCTACTTCAATATTCCCAATCTATCTTGTGTGGCATTTATAACTTAGAATCTCCCAATTATTACGCTTTTGAATTCTTCCTATGTCAAGATTGGCGCAATAAATTGTCATTTAGTTTGCTCCACTTGGAATTGCCACCATAATTTTGCCGCTCCATTAAATTGGCTTGAAGCCAAGAAATCCTATTTCATTCATCTTGAAGATTTGTAGCTTCAAAATATTTTTCACAATCAAATGCAAATTTCTCTACTATGCTCAAGAGATTCTTGCCTTCAAATGCCTTGGGCTTTGGAAATCAGATTCACTCTTCTCCTTCTCAAAATGATGCTCTCTTTACATGCTCTTGTCATTGACGGTCTCTTTATTCCAACAATCAAGTAAGGTGCTCAATTTTTTGTTGCATAACAATGATAGCTTTGGACATTGCCACCATGGTTACTACTTTATCAAACTATCCACAATTATCTAAGTTAACACATAGATACAACACATCCATCATTCTTGTAAGTTACAATTGGAAATATTAAAGGTTCATCAGACAAGGTGATTGCATTTAGAAAATTCTATCAAAAGCATAAGATGATAAACTGCATAAAATGATGCTCGGGTAGTACATGGACTATAACACCCATTTGTGCATGTGTGTGATATTGTTATATTTAGCTTGGTATTCCAAATACTTGAGAGATATTATTTATATAGAGATAAAGGATGGTTTAACATTAGTCATGATTAGCTAAATTTAATCATAGCTAAGATAGTGGGGACCGCACTTTAGAGGAAGTAGAAAAGATAATACCATTATTTTGGATTCTAGTGTGTTGACTTGGTATTATTCCTAGGTGTTTGGCTTTGAGGAAAGAGTTGAGAACTCTTGTGCCCGCAAGCCTTTTTGTTTTGGATTCTTTGTTAGTCCAAGGATAGCCCATGTGAAGAAATCCTTGATTTAATGATTGGGTCAAGATAAGATCACATGTAGAATAGATCTATGGGATTGATATTCCTATATACTTTTTGACTTTTCTTGACTTTTAGCCTAGTAACTTGAGTTATTGTGGTAAACAATAACTTTAGTGCATAACTATTTCACAAGTATATAAACAAAGGATGAGGAGGTACTCATCATCCTTTCATTTGCAAATATCTTTCTCTCATTAATTTCTCTAGTGAGCAATGTCTTGAGTCTTGGAGTGTTAACCTTGGAGGAGTATGATGGAGTTGGGTTCCTTGTCTTCTTAGTCCATGGTGCATTACCGTAATAGCCACCATGGGTTCATCTTGAGTGAGAGATAGGCCTGCTCACAAGATAAAAAAATCCCAATGGTTTGGGAGAAATGGATTTGGTGATCCATAAATTCCATCCATCCATCCCATTTTAGCTCTGATACCAATGTTAAAGACCAAGGAGAGAAATAAGAGAATGGAAAATCATATTGGGATTCTTGAATGAGTGAAACTTTGAATGCTTAGCATGAGCTTAGGCTTTGGTATTTATAAAAAAACATACAAGGCTCTTGGAAAGCTTTCTAAAAGTTGTTTTCTTAGAATGCAAGCTATGCTTCTCAAGAAACTTCTCAAGAAGAAGTCACATACTTGGCATACAAGCTAAGCTAAGCTAGGAAGCTTCCCAAGAAGCTTCTTTCTAGAAGTTACATATTTGGCATGCAAGCAAAGCTAGCCAAGAAGCTTCCCAAGAAACTTTCTCCTAGAAATAACCACTTGCATACACATTACCCAATACTTGGAAGGTACTAAGTAGCTTCCTAGATACTTCTATAATATTCTTATAATTCTTGGCTAATTTAGCTTATTTGCTACTTCATTAGTCTCAACTAACTCATATATAAACTCCATATTATTACACCTTTGAATATTACATTTATTGTTTGGCATTATCTAGCAAAGAGAGTATGCTTATTGGAGTTGTTTGGTGGGATTAACACTAGTCTAGTTGCACTACTACTAGGAAGTATACAATTTTTAAGTATTTATATGTGGAGAGAGATGAGTTTTCTAGGCAAGTTATGTGCATCATGTGGCACACTTGGCCTATTGATATCCTAAGTTATCATAAATAATAAAAATTATGGGTATTACCATAAGGCCATACCAATAGACATTTCTTTGATGCATGTGCAAGATCTAGAGAGATATGGTTCCATTCAATTGGTGATTTTTGGAAGGCCATGTTAGGGATAAATGCATGATGGTAAAGCTCTATATGATCCATGTTTAGGTATTTTTTGGGAGATGTTATGTATACTATGATATCTTTAGGTTTATCAAGTTGTTTTTAGCCTACATTTTGAAGAACGTCTCTTTGATTGGTGATTCTTGTACACATGTGGTGATGAGTACACATTAGGTCTATTAGTGGAGCACAATGTTGATGAGAGAAAGCAGGCAATGGGCTTCTATATTGGTATTACCATCATCTTAGTAGTATAAGAAGCATCTAAGCATCAAGTGTTAGGTTAGGCTACGGACCTAAACTATTTGACTTGGATTGTGAGCCTTGGATTGGCAAACAATGTAGGATGTGCTTGATAGACATCATCACTTGGATACTTGTGAACTTTGTGCCTATCAAGACAATTAAAGAATATTTGAGGATGATAGACCAAGTGTGCATGATATTATTGGGACACAACCAATAGCCTTTAGTGAGAGTGGTCTATTTGGGGTTTATCTAGGTGAGCATGATCTACTTGGGTTACATACTTGGTCTGCTTAGGATGCAACTAGAGGAAGTGTGGAGCTTGTAGCTAGAGCACAAAGAGCTTTTGATCTAAGGTTGGGGACTCTAGCAATTGGGAGCTCAAGGCCCTAATGTAGTAGCCAATCAATGCATCTTCCACTCCTACATCAATTACAAACAATACTTGGGAGCCAAACATTGGATCCAAGTTGACAAGGAGAAAGAGATAGAGTTTGGCCGTTCTTGAGGAGCTACATGAATGGTTTTACCTTTATTATGAAGGATTTGGGTGCTCCAAAAAGACTTGGTATTTTGAGCTGACTAGTGATATACTAGTTTTTTGACATCCTTAAAAATATAGTGCAATGGAGAGAGCATTGATTGAGAGCCAAAGTAAGACCTTCTTGAGGTTGGTTTGGTGAAGATTTCACATGGAGAGTATGCGTTAGCTATAGTGATGCCAACCAAGAAGGATATGCATGGAAATTACATAGATAGGAGCATGTATGAGATTACTATTCTATTAACTGATAAATTAGGGCTGATCAATATGCAATGCATACACTAGAGGAAAAATCTTTGATGCGATTGGGCATGCAAAGGTTTTCAATACTTTGGATCTTGAAGCAAGACATCATCAACTACCAATCAAGGAAGAATGCAAGTCCAAGATAACATTTTGGGCAGCAATTGATCCGCATGAAAGGATGTATTATATTAGTGGAAGTTCATACCATTTGGGTTAAAGAACACTCTTGCTAAGTTTAAGAGGATCATAGATATGGTCCCAATAGGATTGGATTTTTCTTGATGTTCTATTGATGATATTTTGGTCTAAATCTCTATGATGGAGTAGAATGAGAGACATTTATTGAAGGTGTCTTAGAGATTGAGATCTCATGGACTCAAATTAAATCCTAGGAAGTGTAGATTCGTCCACAAGCAAATTGAGTATTTGAGTCACACTATCTACCTTAGCAGACTTGGTATTTAGCAATCCAAGATGGTGGCTATTGCATGTATTTCTTAGCCTACGTATGTGAGTAGAGTGCAAGCAAAATTCTATTGCTAATATGTTAGATGAGTTAGTGCCATTACCAAGGCCTTGACAAAGCTGACCAATCTTACACAAGAGTGGTGTTGGGGGGATGAGCAAGAGAGAGCTCTTATAAAGCTCAAGGAGAGGTTGAGATCTACCTCTATTATTAGGAGACCAATCAAAGGATGAACATTCCAAGTTCAAACTCATTGGAGTCCTTTGGGGCTTAAAGCAATGCTCACTCAATAAGATGATGAGGAGAAGGAGTTTATGTTTGCCTTTGCTAGTCACTCCAACAATTTAGCAAAGGCAAAATATATATTCATATGAAAGAGATTGCTTGGTAACAATATGGGCAGTAGTACATTTTTTATGTTACTTATTTGGTAACCATTTCACTCTCATCATTGATCATAAATGATTGAAGTGGTTGTAGAGTTTGACAAGTTTTTAGGGAAGCTTGCATGATGGGCTCTTATTTTACAAGAGTATGATTTCATGGTTATTCATAGACATGGAGTGGTGAACCATGCTATCAATAGGTTGAGTAGAAACCAATGTCCCAACCAACAAGATAAGATTGGAGCTAGTTGGCATGGTGAGATAAAAGAGGAGATGGTGCTAAGTTGGAATGCATCTACCTTTCTATGTATATTTTTTGAGATTTTGATGGTATATCTCTCAATGCAAATAGGAGAAGTTGTTGAGATCTCAAACCTAGAGTGTAAAAGATTGAGATTAGGGAGAGAAATAAACGTAATGAAAGATCACATTAAGACAAAAGTGTGGAAAACTGAAAAAATTCCTAGCATGAGCTTCAACTTTGGTATTTATAGGGAGCATACAAGGCTCTTGAGAAGCTTCTCAAGAAGCTTGCTTGAGCCAATTTTTTGGAGTGCATGCCAAGTTAACCGGGAAGCTTCTCAAGAAGCTACCTTCTAGAAGCTGCCTATTTGGAGTGCAAGCTAAGCCAGTTGGAAGCTTCTAGAAGCTTCCTTCTAGAAGCTACTTGCTTGGAGGTGCAAGCTAAGCTAGCCAAGATGCTTCCTAGATACTTGTGGAATATTCAAGGCTAATTTGGTCTACGCATTACTTTGTTAGCCCTAACTAACTTCATCACTAAACTCCATATTGTTACATATTCACCCATGGCTAGTTGGTGATGTCTTCATTACCATTAAAGCTTCAAACTCTTAGATGGACATTTGTGCATTCTACAAATAAGAAAGAGGCTCCAAAGTGACATCATGAAGGAGATACCCTTTCAGGAGGACTTTATACTTTGTATATTGTCGACAGCCTTGTTGAATATAGTGATGTGTAAGGATCCAATCAACTTCACACTCTTCATGATCATTGATAGCAATTGGAAGAAAAAGAAGATGGATTATGAATGAAGGGTTTTAACTTGGAAATATGAAAGATAGGGTAGATATGCATATACAAGGTAAGGCAAGTTGATAGGCAACATGAGCAATGATTTGGGTGACATTGAAGTGTCCTATTCAATTAGAAGCAAGTTTATGGACTTGGGTATCAAGTAGAAGGAGTAGGTTATTAGACAAGAGCATAACTTTATCACCAACTTGAAAGGTGATGGTGGTTTGCATATTATTTTTGACAATTTTGATCAACAAGGAGATGAGGTTTGGCTTGTTGGAGAGATAGGGATATGGTGGTGAAGAAGGTGGAAGTATGAGGGACATGAGATGGATGAGGAGCAAGAAGAGATTTTGGAACAAGTGGATCTTGGCCAAAATTGAGGGAAAAAAGACAAAATCCATTACTTGCATGTTTGGAATTATTGTATATAAACTTTACAATTGCAAGACATTCATCCCAATTGGTATAGTGAATGTTGTTAAAAGTACAAATCATATCCTCCAAGGTGTGATTTGCACATTCAGTTTGTCCATCAATTTGAGGATGATATGCCATGGATAAAGCAAACTTGGAAGAGTGCTTGCCAAAATGTTCTAGTGAATTGAAGATCATGGTCGGAGATGAGCACACAAGGCATCCCATGATGCTTGAATATAATGTCAAAATAGATCTATCCCAATGTTGGAGCATCCAAGATATCAAAGGTTGGTGCCAAATGGATTTGCTTACTAAGCTTATCCACAAACACCACTATTGTTGTGTGACCTTACTTTGTCATGGGCAAGGATGTAGTGAGATCCCAGCTCACGTGTTCCCATTGAGCAAATGGAATAGAGAGTGGTTGAAAGAGTCCACTTGGTTTTTGGTTGTTGGCCTTATTATGTTGGCAATTATTACACAATTGAACAAACTCTCAAACATCTCATGCCATGTTGGGCCACAACCATTGGTGTTGGAGGGTACCCAAGGTCTTGTCTATACCCATATGACCAATGATTTGTAAGTCATGGGCTTCTTGGAGGCACACAAGTTGAGATCACCCTTGGCAGGAACATATATCCAATCCTCATAGAATAGAAGACCTTCCTTGAAGGAGAAGGTGTTGTTCTCCTTGTTGCATGTTGCAAGATGAACTTGTACCATCTAAAAGAAAGGATCTTGTTGTAGAGCTGTCCTCAACTCAATTTGGACCTTAGAGTCAATTGACATCGTCGTAATTGCTACCTTGATGAGAGGAAGAGACTTCAAATTAGGTCATCGTGATAGTGTATCAAGGATGACATGGAACCACTTGGGTTTGTACTCAAGTTTGATGTCAAAAAATTAGAGTTGCTTCTCCTATCAATGATGTCGACTCTTCATGTGTTTCAAATGTAATGTTTGTAACAAGGGTTTGTGATCTATTTGCATGATCACCTATTTTCTTGAGAGAGAATGCCTCCATACTTTGGTGGCATATACCATTGCTAGTTGTTCTTGATCTTGTACAAAGTAATTCCTTTCTATGGTGTTTAGTCAATGAGACACAAAGGCAATGAGATGTAACTCATTTGGGAAATCTTGCTACAACACAACTCTAATGGCAAAGTTAGAAGCATCAAAGTCAACCACACAAGGTAGTTGATGATCATATGGTTGAGGAATGGATCTTGAATACACCATACATTTCAGCTTCTAGAATGCTTCTTCATGTTTGGTCATCCATTGAAAGCTTGAGTTTTTCCCCAATAAGTTGGTCAATGGTGCTACCAAGTGTGCATAATCGTGGATGAACCGTTGGTAAAAACTTGCCCATCCATCAAATGCTTGCACTTCTATGGCATTCTTAGGAGTAGGCCAATCAGTAATTGCCTTGATTTTCTCTTGTTCCATCTTGATCCTTTTGATGAGATCTTATGATCCAAGAAGGTAACTTCCTTTTGCTAAAAGGTACACTTTGACTTCTTGCAATAAAACTTCCATTGATGTAGTTGTCTGAGGAATTTTTGCATATGATTTGAGTGTTTTACCTCCATCTTGCTATAGATTCAAATCTCATTTAAGAACACCACCATGTACCAATCCAATAGTCCATCCAACACCCAATGCATTTGATCCATGAAGACTGTTGGAGCATTAGTGAGCCCAAAAGGTAGAACTCTCCATTCAAAATGCCCATATCTTGTGTGAAATGTAGTCTTTTGCACATCCTCCCTATCAATGGAGATTTTCCAATAGCTGTTGTGAAGATCCAACTTGGAGAAGTATTGTGCTCCACTCAGTTGATCAAGAAAGTCATCAATTCAAGGCAAGGGATATGTATTCTTCACTAATTTTTTATTGAGCTTTTGATAATCAATATAGAAACAAAGTCATCTATCCTTCTTTGGAACAAATAGTACTGGTGCTCCCCAAAAAGATGTACTATGTCATATGAAATCCTTTTCTAACAAGTCCGGAAGTGCTATTCACAACTCCTCCAATTCACGTGGTGAGAGTTGATAGAGTGGTCTACTCATTAAAGTACTCCTTGGGAATAACTCAATCTTGAAGTGCATACCACGATCAAAGGGTAATCCATTACCCTTTGGGAGATCATCCAAAAATACATCCATAAACTCTTGAACTATTTGATCAACCATTGCTTAACACTCCTCTCCTTGTGCAATTGGCTTGATCCATATTGCAAAAATAAACTTATCTTTCTCCAAAGCTTGTTCTATAGTTGTTTCATTGACAAACTTCTCATCTTGGGACTTATCTTCCTTCAAAGCTTACTCTATGGATATTTTCCTTATAAACTTCCCATCTTGAGATTTATCTTCGTTCAAAGCTTGCTCTATGGCTGCATTCTTGACAAACTTCCAATCTTGGGATTGACTATTCTTAGGTATCTTACTCAAAGATGCCAAACAACCTAATTGGAAACTCCTACCTTGGTGTTGTACTTGAATTTGTCATCAAGTCCAATCAAATTGAACCTTATGAAGTTCAAGCCAAGGCAAACCCAAAATGACATCATAGTCTAGAAGTGCCACTACCAACCTCATACACTCCAAATAATCCTTCCCAATCCTAAATGTAAGAGGATGTGCGGTATGAAATGCAAAACCCTTCTACCATTCAACATCATCAAATTTGCTTCTAATTACTAGCTTGATATGAATATGTAATTCCTTTGCTAATTGCATGGATATACAATTTTAAGAACTTCCAAAATCAACTAAAATCCTACAACCATGATTATATATCATACCTTGCAAGTGAAGCAAACTTTGCATAGGTCAAGCCTTTGATCCGATTAGAACTAATCAAGTTCCTAATAGGTAGCTTGCAATCTCCTATTGGGATTCTTCATTTCCTTGATCATTTGGCTCCACAAATACATCTAGGCAAAGTGTTAAGGTTATACATTCTTGAGTGGACATTAAGCATTGCGATGTCCAATTTGGCCACAATAGAAACAACCACCATTTTCTTGCAATTTTCTTTATTTGCAATACCAAGTGGTCTCTATTGAATGGCATCAATGTCTAGTGGTGCCGGCTCCTTGATCCTTGTGAAGTGTATTGGTAGGTTTTATGGAGGTCAAGGATGAGATTAAGTTGTTACAACCAAGGAATTAAAGTATTTGGCCAACCGCATGGCTTCCTCCAAGTGCTGTGGTTCTTGCATAGTTACCTCTAATTTAGTTTTTGACTTCAAGCTCCTCACAAATTGATCTAGAGGTTCACCTTCCAATATATATGGAATTTGCATGATGGTGTTCTAGAATTGCATGATATAATTTTTTACAGAGCCAATCTGCTTCAATTTTTCAAACCTATCATGCATAGCCCGTGAGGTCTTTATAAAATAGAATTGACCAATTATTACACTCATGTCAAGATTGGTGCAAAAATTTGCCATTCAGCTTGCTCCACTTGGAATCACAACCATAGCTTTGCTACTTCATCTAATTAGCTAGAAGCCAAGAGAATTTTTTTTTGTTCATCTTGAAGATTGGTAGCCTTGAAAGAACATTTTTAGTCAAATGCAAAATTCTCCATTGCACCCAGAAGATTCTTGGCTTCAAAAACAAACCTTAGGTTTGGATATCAGATTTGGTCTTCTCCCTCTCAAACTAGTATTCTCTCTATGTGCTCTTGTTGTCGATGATCTTGTTCATCTAACAATTGAATAAGGTGCTTGATTTGTTGATGCATAGCATTGATAACCTCAAGCAATGGTGCCATGGTTACTTCTCTATCACACCACCCCCAATATATTTAATTTATTAACACATAGATGCAACACATCAATCATTCTCTAGAAGTTACAACCAAAAGTACCAAGGGATCTTTGGACGAGGTGATTATATTCATAAAGTCTTGCTCAAAGCGTGAGATGATAAACTGTGTGAAACAATGCTTGGGTAGTACCTTAACATGAAAATCAAATCACCAAATCCATGGTTTGGTGGAAATGGATTTGGTGGTCCATAAATTCCATCCATCCTATTCTTGCTCTAATACCAATGTAAAAGACCAAGATCGAGGAGATAATCAAGAGAATAGAAAATCATATTGGGACACTTGAATGAGGGAAACTATGAATGCCTAGCATGAGCTTTGGCTTTGGTAATTATAGGAAGCATATAAGACCTTGAGATCCTTCTCAAGAAGCTTCCTTGAGCCACTTTCTTGGAATGTAAGCCAAGTTAATTGGGAAGTTTCTCAAGAAGTTTTCTTCTAGAACTCGCTTACTTGGCGTGCAAGCTAAGCTAGTTGGGAGCTTCTAGAAGCTACCTATTTGGAGCACAAGCTAAGCTAGATAATTCTAGAATATTCTAGACTAATCTATCTTATTTGCTACTTTGTTAGTAAGACTAACTTCATCGCTAAATTGCATATAGTTACATTGATGATCTTGTTCATTCAACAATTGAGTAATGTGCTCAATTTGTTGTTACATATCAATGATAACCTCGGGTATTTCCACCATGGCTACTACTCTATCACACTAGTCTTAGTTTATCTAATTTATTAACACATAGATGCAAAACGCCCACCGCTCTTGATAAGTTATAACCGGAAGTACCAAGGGTTTCTTCGGACAAGGTGATTGCATTTAGAAAATTCTGCCCAAAGCATGAGGTGATGAAATATGTGAAATGATGCTTGGGTAATACCTGGACACAAAAAATTTCAATGGTTTGGTGGGAATGGATTTGGTGTTCTATAAATTCCATCCATCCCATTTTTGCTCTGATACTAATGTACAAGATCAAGACCAAGGAAAGAAATAGGAGCATGGAAGATCACATTTGGACATTTGAGTGTGAGCAATTACAAAAATGCCTAGCATGAGCTTTGGTTTTTGTATTTATAAGGAGCATACAAGGCTCTTGAGAATCTTCTCAAGAAACTTCTTTGAGCCATTTTCTTGGAGTGCAAGCCAAGTTAACCAAGAAGCTTCTTAAAAAGCCAAGTTCTAGAAGTTGCCTACTTGGTGTACAAGCTAAGCTAGTTAGAAGCTTCTAAAAGCTTCCTTCTAGAAGCTACTTAATGGTGGTGCAAGATAAGCTAGTCGGGAAGCTTCCCAAAAAGCTTCTTAGATACTTGTAGAATATTCTAGGCTAATTTGGTCTATTTTCTACTTCATTAACCCTAACTAACTTTGTCGCTAAACTCCATATTGTTATATAGAGAATAAGAAAAAAGGCGACCGTGTAGGAAAAATGAAGGATGGGAAGACCCCATCAAGCCGTACAAGGGAGAGACAAAAAAGGTAACATGGGGCTAAGCCCCAATAGAGTCTGTATGAGAAATCTGCCCTACCGCACCTAAGATATCCGAGCTATGCAAGTCGTACGGTCTACACACAACTGGAGCATCCGAAGAAACATCACCTAATGTGATTGCTTTCCTATGGATTGCACCAGCCATTGCCCTATGTAGAGCAATGGACACACACTGTCTAAAGTAAGCTACAAAGTATGAGAGTGAGAGTGGTACCCCCTGACGCCTAACATGATAAGCTCTCGCGCACTCCCTGACAAATGTGTCAAATGCCGTGTCCATCGCTCCATATAACTCCAAGGCTAGAGGAACAAAGAGGTGACCTCGCTGCATGCCCCTATACTTGGAGAATGAGAATGTAGATATTGATGTACATTAGCAAGATATTCATGATGTTGTCTTAATGATGGATAATCTTTGCATTGGTGTTGTGGATGGCACCATTGGTGCCAAGGAGAGAGACCATGTCCTTCAACCAACAAGCCAAGCGGTCTAGATTGGAGTGAAAATACCTTTTTGTGTATGGGAAGATGGTAGAGTGCAAGTAGTACCACTTCCATCTCAAAGATCATAATTGGTATAAGCTCATCATGCTCATGATGAGCTTGGACATTTTGGAGTAAAGCGTATATATTACTTACTCTAAAATCATTATTGGTGGTGCATTATACAAACCAATGTATAGTAGTTTGTTTCTAAGTGTGTGGTTTGTGACTAAGTTAGAGTATCATTTAATGCTTCCACGCTATAATTACACACATTATCTATTATGGGATAAGGTTACTATTGGAGTTTGGAATGTGAGACGGCCTGTCTCTCACTCAAGATTAACCTTTGATGGCTATTACGGTAGCGCACCATGGACTTAGAAGGCAAGGAATCCCAACTCCATCATACTCCTCCAAGACTAACACTCCAAGACTCAATACATTGCTCACTAAAGAACTCAATGAGAAAGAGAGATAGTTGCGAATGAAAGAATGATGAGTATCTCCTCACCTCTAGTTTATATACTTGTGAAAAAGTTATGCACTAAAGTTACTATTTACCACAATAACTCAAGTTACTAGGCTAAAATTCAAAAAATATAAAGGAATATCCATCCACATAGGCATATTCCATTAAGCATGTGATCTTATCTTGACCCAACCACTAAGTCAAGGATTCCTTCACATGGGCTATCCTTGGACTATAGAAGAATCCAAAACAAAAAGGCTTGCGGGCCCAAGAGTCATCCACTCTTTCCACAAAGCCAAACACCTAGGAATAATACCAAGTCAACACACTAGAATCCAAATTAATGGTGCTCATCTTTTCCACTTCCTCTAAAGTAAGGTTCTAACTATCTTAGTTATGACTAAATTTAGCTCATCATGACTAATGTAGAACCATCCTTTATCTCTATATAAATAATATCTCTCAAGTACTTGACATGCCAAGCTAAATATCATAATACCACACACATGCACAAATCTGTGTTACAAGACTTTTTTGGAACTTTATCATTTATTGTGAGACATCATCAGTATGTTTTTGTTATGGTGGAGCACTTCTCCAAGTGGATTGAGTTGGTGACACTTCTTGATAAGTCTAGTGAAGGGACAACTTACTAATACTTGGATTAGGTTCTTAGTCCTTTTGGTGCACCAATTGAGGTTTTGATTGATCAAGGCTTAGAGTTCTTAAGAGAGTTTCAAATCTTGTATGAAAAGACCTTGATTGATCACTATAGTACTTTCCAAGATCACACTAAGGCAGATAGCTTGGTAGAGAAAGTGGTTTACATGATGAAGAGAGGATTGTATAAGTACGGTTTGCATAGAGGCCACTTGGGAGATTGAGATCTTCAATTACCTTGGTTGGCCATGGGCTATCGGTTCAGCCAGCAAGCCTCCTTAGCATCCTTCTTTCCTTAATTTTTACTCTATGGATGAGATCCAAGTTTACTTGCAACCATTCATTATCATGTTGTTGTAGTTTTGGACTTGGATTATCCAGACATATGGGTGAGCACATGTTCTAATAGGCAAAAATATTTTGGAGAGTGATGCCAATGGCCTTTGAGAACTTAGCATTTGCTCAACATAAGGATAATTGATGCTATGCTACTTTAAGAAGGAGGTTATAGACCTTCAATCGATTGATTTCATTTGGGTGATTATGCATATCTATATCAGATTGCACAAATGACACTTGATGTGACGACATGCTGCATTATCTTAAAATTGCATGAGGTTTTGCCTTCTAGAGTTTTAGTGTTGGAAGGATGATGGTGTTGTTTGGAAGGATCATGTGCACAATTATGTGCCATGTCACCTCCCAAAAATTAAAAATTTATGGCACTATGTACCAAAGCTTTGCAATTGTATGTGTAGGCTTGCAGTGTATGTTATGTAGCTCTTTTGATTTGATCATATAGTGTGACCCATAGTCACTTGAAACATTCATACCATCAGAGGTGGTTGATGATTTTTCCTATTAGGGGCCGGAGATCTAGGTCAAGCAACAGAGGGTTATACCTTTGAAGTGCAACTCTAACGAGTTCACTTCTTTGATGTTAGCCTTTGAGTTCTTGGCTATGGTGGACATAGGCCGACAAGTGTCACTTGGAGTTTTGTAGCTAGAGTGGATGTCGCATGATTGTAGTCAATGCATGTTGTTTGCAGACTATTGAGTTGAGGATTGATTTTGGATCCAACTTGAGTATGATTTGAGTTCAGTATGTACTGATTATTGTTGCACTTTAGAATTTATGTATGAATTTTGCATGGGTTGTGCTTCTATAGGGTAGTGTTGTTGACAATTATGTATGTTGTGTAGCGATGTATATATAGGAGCTAATGTAGGTATTGGAAATGTTTTTAGTGTGCGCCTCAGCAGAGTGAGTTTGGATCAGCAAAGGTTAACAGATTATCACACAGCCTTAGTTCATGATATCTTTCAGGATACCTTCCTTAATAGGGTTATCCGTTTCATTGAGTGCTCTCTTTTCCTTCGTTGAACCATAGCCTATACCATATACTACCAAGATTATTGTTAAGTTTTCCATGGTACAATAGTCAAAGTAAATCAACTTATTAGAATCAGCCACTGTCCAATTATACTAATAGGAAGGCGATGTGAATTTATATAATAATCTTATTTCTCAACAATTGAATTGAGTAAGTTTTATAGAAAAATTGTATGACTAATTACTTGAGGTGAAAATAAAATTAGTGATCTTGTTTATAACTACTTGAACTGAGTAAATTTACTTAACCATGACTTAGAAGTATGACTATTCACTTGATATATAGTGAGAAGGTTTGAGGACATACTGAGAGGAAAAATGATATTTCCAAGTTGAGTAAAATCACTTGATCTTGACTTGATGGCATGGTTATTCATTGAAGACAATATCCAGAAGAAAATTCACATTTGAATCCGGATAAGCTATTTACCCATTATTTAATAATATAATCATGCGCTTGAGATGACGTTGAGAAGGTTTGAGGAAGTAATCACATTATTTAACAATCAAATCAAAACCAATCTATACACTTCACGGAGATTTGACTTATGAAGAGGAGTTTCTTCGTCATGGAGTGAACTAACTGAAACAGTTGTAGTAAGTGCACCTTGATATGAAATGGGAAGTTAAACAGATCAATCAAGTTATAAAAATTAGAGCATATTAGACCCATTCTTTACTTTCTTCAATTGCTATTTTCACTAATTTTCATCTTCAATTACTGTTTTCAGCAATTGTCACTATTTTCTCATCTCGATACCATTGGAGCCTAACCTTGTTCTATATCGTTGGTCTCTCCCGTGATCGGCTTGGAGGTTTCCCATTTTTCTTGTGTATTGAGACTCTATTGGGGCTTAGCCCCATTTTACTCGTTTTATCTCTCCCTTGTGCGGCTTGATGGGGTCTTCCCATCCTTCGTTTTTTCTACGCGGTTCCGTCTTCTCCTTCTTGTGTATTATGTGGTCGGCTTTCTTTCCATTTTCACTAATTATTACCTTTTGAGTTACTCCCGAGCACTAACAAGTAGAGAGAGAGAGTCAACTGTATTGCTCATTTCAAGTTCCAAGACGGAAGGAGATATGTTCGGCACATGGTTGCCCAAACACTGCCGAATACGGACCATAGAGTAAAGGTAGCGCTATATGGTCTATACGAATCGATACCGCTCTGATGTACTGTAAGAATGAGAAACCAGCATGGGAGATGTTACAACACAGATGATCTAACTAGCACACGCTCTAAGCTAAAATTAGGGATCACTAAGCATCCTTATCATTACGCTCGAAATTTGAGCCTGTTGTCAATGAGGAAGGGTCGCATTATGGACAAGAGACAGCCAAACTTTTTATAGCAATGTAAACTAAACAGGATGTCTATAGATCCTGATACGCATCCTATTTTGAAGGAAGGGACAGTCCTATTATCCTATTATCGAGAACCGCTACAATTAAAGCTTTGTTATGGATTAGTGTCTGTCAAGATTGGTGGAGAATCAGTGACTCAGTCTTTTGATGGGCTCTTGTCCACACTAATTCAATTGCTGCTAACCTTCTGATAAGAAGACAAATTTAGATGGGAATCAGTGGATTTCGAACAATGACGTATCTTAAGAAGCATCTTTGGGATGAACAACCTCCCACCGTCAATGATTATATACAGACAAGGCCTGGAAACCGCTAAATTACACCTCAATGACGTTGTTCGTTCTTCAGCTGCAGATTGTAACTTGACATGGCATCCTAAAACGGGTTAGCTACCGTGGCAATGTATCTCATGTGTTCGGGGATGAGATTTCCGTAGCGTCCGGGAGCATATTAGACGTGAAAGAACTCATGTTAGACCCACTTCGCTAAGAGAAAGGAGTTCAGAATGCAACAAGTTTATCCATTTAATCCTAGTATCGTGAGAATGTTCTTCTCGATCAATCGATGTACAAGGAGATTTCCACGGCGAGTGATTTTGAAGAAAGGGCGAAGAATGGCCGACGAGAGAAGCCTATTCAAGTGAACCTTTACTTCTAATGATTTTGTCCCATCACGCGACAGACGACAGAGTGGCCTTTAAAGGCCTCATGAATTGGTCTCACCGTAAGGAAGGTGGAATCAAGTACGGACCTTTGGACGGAAAACGGGTCGAGGTGGGGAATGAACGAACTATGATCCCAGGTCTTTGTTTGGGCGTGTTTTGGGCACCCAAGAATATTCAAGTACGATAAATACCAATAAATTTGTAATCAAGTGCAATACTAGAGTTCATACAAAGTAATGTGACATCAATGTACTGTCATATACTCACGCGTAGACGTTACGGTTTACCCTTAATTATATTATGGATTTGTTCTTAATCCAGAATCACGCGAGAGGCTTCCTTCTGTGATGTTTATCGATAACACGCTTTTATTAAGTGCTTCATTTACGATATCCGTTCTATAGATCTCATGGATTGCACTTTAGACGTGTAGACGTCCTTCCTTTCGGGTTGCTTTGACCTTCTCTTTTAAACGAGATTGTAATCATACTTATCAGCGCCATTATTGCGTATCCCCTTCAATGCTAACCGTGTTTATGTCTGCAATTTATCATTTGATAAGTACTGTGCCGTAAGTTGCCATTTTCAGAAGGTGTTCTCCCTCAATCTCGTTGAAGTGTCACAGCCCAGCCAGGCTGCCAGTGCGAAACATCACCACACATGCGCTGGTGAAGATCTTTCGTCATACTACAATATACGGTGCCTCAAATTTCCTTCTGTGGCTGTAATTTTTGGCTGATTATTCAAGTGTGGGTAATCGAGATTGGATTCGTGTGAGCATTCCCGTACGTTGTCTTTTCTGTCATAAAATTTGTCCATGTACAGTACAGATTTAAAACAAAATCAACATAGCTGAATAATTTTTCAATGGAAAGACCATCCTGATGTAGGAAACCTTTAGAGATGAAGGGAGCGGCGAAAGCAGGGGTTGTCCAGTTCGTAAGCTAGGATACTTATATCTCAGCCGAATTGAACTCTGGGATAGACACTTGACTTCAAGATTGAACTTGAATTAAGGTATCTTATAATCTTATAGGTATAGCTTGGCAGTTTATACCTTACGTAACTTAGTGCCTAACTTCCTCAATCTTCCCAATTTTCCCCTTCACTGTGATCTTAGAATCCTGAAGCACCAACAGTCTTTCCCTTCCCATCTTTCTTTTCCTGATCCACTCTTTTATGTGCAAAAGACGCAAACACACTATGCCTGCTAGTTATTTGTACAAATAGCACTGGATCTAGGACGGGGTTATAATCGAAATAAGACAGGTTGAGAATCTGTTAATAAGATATAGATTATCCACTATTTCGAGAAAAACATTGCCTTATTAGTGTCGATATGATGAAATTGATATTTATAATTAAGTCTATATGGTAGTGTCGAACTCACGTAGACGACGAGGAACTCGCATACCGTAGTGACCAATCTACTCTATGATGTAAGCTTTTACCAATGAGGCAAGCGAATGGAGGCAAGCGAATGGAGGTAGTCACCTGAAAAGTATATATGTGAATGTTGCAAAATAGACTGACTCCTTTGCTTGATACTACTAGGGCTTAGCTCCATTTTACATCGTATTTTTTATCCTTGTACGGCTTAATGGGGTTTTCGCGTCCATCTTGTTATCCTATGGGATCGCCATTCTCTCTTTGGTTGATTGAAAGCTTGAGTTAGGACCTCTTCATTGAAAGCGGGAATAATCATTTCAAGACCGTGAGACCAAATGGAATACCGGTACACAGTAGAGAGCGATTAATATTCTCACAATTTCCTATGTAGTTGAGTTGTTCACCTCTTAGATACCAAAGGAATACGTAGATTCTCAAAATGGCAGCTCGGTTGCACACAGTAATATGCCTTACGTGAAGTAAATATTGTTCGTATGATCAGGATATAAGATCAGGGAAATCGTAAACCCACCTCACCCTTTCAGTTCATCCATCTCACCCCACATATTGTAACACTACCAGCCACTCAGATTGGGTAATTGTCTCGCGGTTGCATGGTCATTGGATTCTTCCTACATCATGTTAGCATTGAAACCAAGCTCATAACATAGCGAGGGTGGTTTGATTGGTTTATTTGCACCTGTATAGCACCATAGAGGGGTGAGGTGGACGAGCAGAGAAGGTGAGGTGGGTTTACTGTTTCCCATAAGATCATAAGGAATCGGAAGTCCAAGATGCAAATGTGTACCATACGATTGTCGAGAACCAGATGGTTTGAACAAAAGCTCAAAACATGCATAGTACTCTTTATGCTTGCTTGCTGAATTGTTTTCTTGATTCTGGATGAGATTCTGGATTCTTGACACATGCAGTACTTCCTTTCTTCCTTTCTTTCATGCAAAAGGTATGAAAGGAAAACCAAACTGGTATCTCTCTCTAGGATGAACGGGACTAAAAGCAAAATACCTGTAGAGAACAGGAGATTTTTTTGTGCAAGTGCTCTTATATTTTGTGTTGCACTGGGTGATTAAAAGGAAGATACTCGATGCATGCAATTTCTTGTCACGATTTTGATACCAACTTGAGTGGTACGGATTCAGAACTCTATACTATGAACAGAAAGCTGAAGTATGCAATATTTATCTACACTATTCTACAGCATAATTTACATAGGGGCGATTAATTGCTTCGGCTCGCATTGTCCAAGACCACCAAACCCCGTATCTTTAGAAGAAAATGTGACTGTAGCTGACTCGTACGCTCTGAAGGTATCCAACCCACGGATGCAAACCCAATAGATTGCATTGTGCCAGCGAAAGGGATACATCATTCGATACACTTGTTGAGTTACTGGCAGTCACGCTGGTGACATTAAATTTTGCGTCCTTGCAAATCGAATCTCTGGTTGTTTCTGGACTAGAGAAGTGTTTCTTACGTTTGGTCTTCGCAATTGTTCCCAAGTGTTAAGGACTTTACAAGAACCATGGCCCACATATCTAGCTCAAGATTGCAAAACTGGCAACTTGGCTATATTGGCATGGGCACTATTCACCATGATTCTTCGATTGAGAGCAGAGGATGGTGAAGCGAAGAAGACAGCCAAGCATGTGCCTGATTATCTTTATTATTATTGTATGCAATCTTGCGATTATTGCGTATGCAACCAGGGAATTGTACCACACATCTTTCCATGGCTTTCAATCCCATTATTTCATGGAAAGCCATGGCATGCCACAGACTTTAACATATGCAGCCGTTGGAAATATGGTATCTTGGTACTATGCCATGCGTACTGTTCAGACTTGAAGAGCTAACTGGGTGCATAAGCAAACTAGCTGGACAGCAGCAACATCTCTCGAATTCATTTCCCTCTACGAACAGTTGTATGTTTATATCTACACATCTTCGGGAAAAGCTCACAACATGTACATCCAATACAAAGAGTGCAATCTTGGCCATTGCAGAGAGTGGTACGTTCAATCTTGGCTTGAAAAGCGAGACAGGCATGTACATGCAATGGTTATGCACTAAGTACAATGCTGAGTTGAAATGCTCCGAACTCCTGAGCTCACCTAAGTCACTTTTTTGCAATCGGCTCTTGAGACAATGGCGACTTGGTACGACCTTCTATGCAAGTCTTGCAGACGTTGAAACCCTGCCACCAGAATCAGTAATGTGGAAATAGTCAAGCAATGAACTTCTGATCGAGCTCCAAAGTTTAAAAGGCGACAAAAGGCTCCTCTATGGCCCACATTGATCGAATCGCTCTCTCTGTCCCTGGTACTACCTTGAGTGCAGCTTGAGAACCTTCAATGTGACAGATCTATGTCAACGCGCAAGAGGTGCTGCCCTGCTCCGTATAGGGACCGTTAGAATAGCCTTCAATGGATTGCACTTTCCAGGTAAACAACTGTATAGGAAAGCAAGAAAACCACGCGGTCTATCTCATAATTAAGGATAATTCTAACTAATCCGTGCTTGTTTCTAGGAAGTTGTTTCTTTGCATGCTCTGCACAGTATCGACATTGATACAAGACCGAGCGTACGTTCGTGGTAATATTTCATCCGTTGGGTTCTCGAGCTTTCTCGTGGTGGCGCTTCGTTCTGTCTACAGTATCCGGATTCCCAAATTGGCTGATAGAAGGCCAGTATGCGTCGGCTGATTGTCCAAAGTCTTTACTGTATGCCTGATCTAATGCACTTCATCCGTGAGCTACGTCTCGGCACCTGCTAGACTTACTTACGTTGTCCTTCAACCAATCCAAGCCAGTGCAAGTGTCCCACCACATTGTTGATTGAAGCTTGTGGTAGATCATTTGTCACATCTGACACACCGAAGTCAACCATATCAATTATTGATTAAGAATTTGACAATACTGTTTAGATTGAGCCATAGCGGTCCGCACTACCTACTGAGTCTTACAGCTACCTCACTCAACTTGTGTGAGCTCATTGACATGTCAAAATGTCCACCCACAAAATTCTGCTAGGATCCGTTATCATTTCACCTCACATCATTCTAGATTGGCAGTCTACGTCTATTCCCAACTGAATGTACTCTATAGCAGTACCTCAACTCATACATCCAACACTTTGAAAGCTAAGTAAAACGGCTTCTTCCTACGTCATTTGATGTCTATACGGACATAATGAGATGTTGTATCATACGAGGCCATTCGGAAGTTAACATGTCGTAATTTCTACCAACTCATTCATTGTGAGCTTATGCCTCGGCAGCTTGTCAAGCGACGCGTGACTCTGGTAGAACAGACAAGTAGGTACCCAAGTCGACATTTGGTAAACTCTTCAACCAGTTAAGGCGTACCGTTGTAGATAGGACCGAAAGACATTCCCGTCTGTATTAATTAAAACAAGTGAAAATAGGAATGCTGGGCTTGTGCGGTGCTACGTACCGTGGTACTTGACACTGTTCCAAAGCAACGAGGTCGATCTAGTCGACGAATGATCATGAAAATTTGAATTTCCCGGTTCTTTAGAGCTAATTGTTGGGGTTTTGGTGTCCTAGATGAAGCTCACCATCTTAGATCGGCAGAGCTTATGTTCCTTGAACAAAAACGAGTTGGCAGCTCAATGAGAACTAAATAAGAAGCGCTCGAGAAACCTTTAGCTCGGTCTTCTGTACAATTGTGAGGTGCCAATCTGTACCTTATGATTACTATAATGATTGAGAGTCCTCAGTCCCCATTATCTGCTTGAAACTGCCAATTCATTGTATGTCGACTGTCGATTACATTCTCTACCTGATGATTACACCCACCATCCTTTCATACCACCCAGGTTCTACCAACAGGCAACAGTTTGTGATCGGTTTTGCTACTTCGACGTGTTACGCTACATATATCACTCGGTTGTCTACAACAAGCAACCGATGGTTATGCCGTCGGCGATTGACGGGTGGAGATTTGTCCACCTGAAACTGCCCACCAGCGCTTTGCTTGGGGTAGAAAGAATCGCCCGCAGGGATGGAAGATCTACTATCACCCCATATTTTCAATTCCCTTTCGCAGTAACTGGAGGTGGGTGAGGTCCTGTTCTAGCACGGCACAACTACTGTATGAATAGCCAAGTCTTTCAGCAGCTCGTTAGCTACAGGTAACAACTGGCTACCACACCACCGATTGTAGACGAAATACCAGCTGTGACCAGATGTAGAATACCTTCAATTTCCAAATTCGTTTGCCCCATGAATTCATGACCATCGCGGGCGGCGGGAGTTATACTGGCGGGTATCACATTGGAAATTTGACACACAAAGTCCTTGAACTAGTATCTATCTTCATCATACGGTAACTGTTCACCACTTGGTGATTGTGTAGGAAAAGACGACCTACAAAGTTGGTATAGAGTCACAAACACCCCGGGTCAGTCCATGTTCCACCAAGACATGCACGTACGCGGCAATGTTGAAGTCGGGGCCTTTCAACGGACAGAAGGTCCTACCCTCCGGATAATTTCTTCAGTTTCTTCTTTCCGTTGACATAGATTTCTCCTAGAGGTTACCTGGAGTACTGAACAAACATTTGTTGCATGGGCAAAACAAAGAGCAGATACGCACCGTCTCCTTGATGAATAAAATATGAAAGATTTGGTCTATACTATGCAGGAGGTTGTACACATGAAATTCGAAGAATCTACTTGACGCATGCAAACTGGTACCAAATTGGACAATGGACATCTTTGGGCAGTTTCATTCCAATTATGACTGTTGACCTGGTCCCTCCTTCTCCAAGAAGCTTCACAACCTGTGGAGGCCGTCTGACCTCCAGTTCGCTTGCAAAGCTTCCTCTCCTCCCTACTGTATATTGTCTCATTATTTTGGTACAGAGTACAAAAGTTAAGCATGCATGCAATCCAGATTTTGAACCTCGTTATTATCGTACAGGATTCAAGTTTGCCATGCATGCACCCCGGATTTTGAAGCCTGTGCACATGGGGTCAACCCCTAATCACGTTGATTCTGTCGTAAATAAAGTGAGTGTTTATGAACCGAAACAGGGATTGGAGCAGCCATGCATGGACACCATGAACAGTGTTTGAGCGGAGATTGAGGCTTGAGTTTTAGGTACCCTCGAGTCCTTGGTACAGAGATGGACTTAACCGTACCCCAAACTTGGCACCAAGCCTCAACGGTACCCCAAGTTTCCATAAAGACTTAACCGTACCCATTTCTGCAACGTAGTCGGACGCGTCACGTGTATGTCATAGCTGGCAATGAGGGCTATGACTTGGCAGGTAAAATTCTCGTCAAAGGTGTTGACTTACGCAGTTCATGAATGGCGATAACGAAATTTTGGTCGTTCCATGATAGTGATTAGTTACCAGGACGATGTCTAGCTGGTTATATGTTTTGCTGCCAACGAGTACTTACGCGCCACGTCAAGCAAAGGGAAGAAGCCACGGTACGGTCTAGGTGCCAACTTTGGGTACTCTTAAGTCCATCTCTATATAGTAGTTGTTACTGCATACTATAAACAGGGGGAAGGCGACCACGTAGAAAAAACGAAGGATGGGGAGACCCCATCAAACCGTAAGGGAGAGACGAAAAGGGTAAAATGGGCTAACCCTAATAGAGTTTATTATATGAGAAATCTGCCCGGCCGATCCGATACTATAAAGGAAAAATAAGGCAACCACCTAGCAAACACTAAGATGAGAAGACCTTGTCAAGACACAAAGGGAGGGAAAGATGAGGTAAAATGAAGCTAGGCCCCAATCAGATTGATATGAGAAATCTGTCCTGAATCTAAGATTTACGTGCTATGCAAATTGTAAGGTGTACAAACTATTGGAACATTCGAAGAAATATCATTTAATATGATGGCTCTCTATAGAAGAAAACAGATACACTTTGTGTAAAGCATGCTACAAAGTATGAGAGTGAGAGTGGTACATTTCAAGTTTAATATGTTAAGTTCTCATGCCCTCCTTAACAAACATGTAGAATATCATGTCCATCGCTCCGTATAATTCCATATAACTACTAGACTAGAGAAACAAAAACAAAAAAAACTTGAGCTGCATACCCATATACTTTAAAACTTAACGTGTTGTAACTCCGCTTGCCACCCATCCAGGGGATAAGTAATCATTACATACTATTGGAGTTAAACCCCATTTTATCTCTTGTTAACTCTTGTAGTACATGGTCACCTTCTTGTTATCCTACAACGGTTGCCTTTCGTTGTTACTGCAACATATGAAAATGTACACAAGATGAACCTGAACAGTTGTAAGCAGATAATCTTATCCCACAAATCAAGGCACCAGTTCCACCCACGAGAAAGATAGACAATTTCATGCGGTTCTTCCACGACCTCTACGTTACTGTAAATTGTACTCTTCTTTGAGGATGGATTGACAAGCGAAAACTGTCAGTGCCATCCATGAGTAGAATGCGACAGGCTTTTAAAATTTCGGACTTCAGCTTGAACTTACAACTCGTTAGATTTTTTGTTTTCTAACTCTACAATCATCACGTCATGCTAAAATATACTCGAACAATCCCCGAAGAACATGTCCCTGCAATCTCCCATACAAAGTAACTGTCATGAACTATTCATGCAGGACATAATGTCCTTTGGGTTGTTTTCCTAACTTGAAGTTTCAGAACATTTGTAGCGGTATTGCTCGCAATTTGACATATTATGTGACCACGAAAAAGAGTGAGTTTACCAGCTGCAATAACTTACAATCCCCTGGGATTGTAAGTTATTGGACAGGGGATTGTAAGTTATTGGAGCTGTGAAATGTTCATTTTTCAAGAAGAGAACTACTCCTCTGAGCAAGGGATGTTGCTCAAAAGTTGGAGTTCGTGGAGGACCTAATGAGATTGTTCACCATTCCAATTAGATCAAATGGCTTCTTTTGCCAATTTACTCATCCTAAACGGATAACAATTGCAGCTCCAAATAAGATTTAAAATGGAGAAAAAAGACGATATTCCCCACGTCCAAAGTGATCATACATCCTATTACACTTGGTTGTCTTTCGAAGAAGGACATCCATATTCTTGTCGTGCGATTTGTCGTGGATACTGTAGTGCCAACTTTGAACTCCTTATGCTTTCTACACAAAATAAATTACAAAAAGTGGAGAAGAATATATTCCATGAGAGGCACTGTCTCCTTTCCCTGTACATGTAGTTATAACTCAAGGCTTCACCAGTAGCCAATAGTTATGCCCACTTTTTGAAGGGTACCGCAATACATATGCTCACACCATTCGCATGATTCTATAATGGTTTGTTCTTGAGTTCCTTGCGTATGCTCATTGTTGAAATAGCCTGTATTATAACTCAATAATCGAACAGGACGCAAAGATACATATGTTAAGCATGTACCTTTCACTGTTTGAACAAGAGAAATATCATCAAAATCCACCACAGTGTTTGTCCTCTTTAAAGCAAGCGAGTGAACCGGTCCTTATAAAGTTCTTCCCATTTCCTTGAGAGGTGTCAACGTCATTATATTCCGACTCGTGTCCGTTATGCAAACGTCGTTCTCTACGTCTAGTACTTAAGTACAATATACGTACAATTTAAGAAACAACAACACATTTTTTGTATGACATCAATCACGTTTGCGGTGGTTAACTAACTGATGCAAGTTATACGCTTACATTCCCCTACGTGTAAGTGATGACCCGTTTGCAAAATTGCTCACGCTGGCAGCTTAGTATATCTAGTTTTAGTAGCAAGATAGAGATATATTCTCTCTCCCGGAGTACGTCCTCTCGCTTCTAGTTAGAGCATATACATCTGAATTCATCTGCTTAAAGAAAGTCGAGAGACACTGAGGTAATCTTGTTCAAGTGTCCTCTAGCTTACATATGCGGCTGTGTATATAGGCGGGAAATAAATTGGCTCGCGAGAGCATAGTTCATCCTTAGTGAAGGTACCTATGCTATGCTGGTACAAACATTGGGATATGACGTTTGAAGTTACAAACGCACGTTCATGTCGGAGAATTTCCGATAACTTGATATATATTTTCTGATCGACACTCGAAAAAGTGACAGTGGCAACCGCATAGGATAACAAGAAGGGATGGGAAGACCTCATCATCACACCGTACAAAGAAAAACATAAGGCGAAAATAGGGCTAAGCCCTTATACTATTGGGTAAGAGGAACCTGCCCTATAACACCTATGATATTTTAGCACTTGAATATGGGGTTTGATCCTTGTACTGTATAGATCGATGTCTTTTGCTTATTTAGGCAGACACTGAGGAATTCACTTAATTTACCCCGCTGCTGGACACACACTCAGTCTCTCGCTTAACCGCAGATTTTGCTTCTTTCGTACCTCCAACAAGAGCGACCTATAATACCATCTGGTAACGTCCTGCCCGAACTTGAAACTGAAAAATATCACTGTTTCCTCCTCCCTGCTAATGAATACAGGGACAATTTCACGAAGACGAAGCAAGAAAGTGCTTACCCGGGCTTTTGTATTAAACTAAGCGTCCTCGATATACAAGTGCCAATGCTGGAGTTTGCGCGTCTGCTCTGTCTGCTCTGGAAGGGACCAGATATTAGTTTGCTCAACTGGTATCCTAAAACGGGGATGTGTTGAATCAGGTCTTTAACACAACTTAAGGGAGAGAGAGACATTATATAGTGAAAGATATTTGGCTTTTCGAGTAGCCCAAGTTTGGCCAAAATGTTCCACGCTACATGTTGCAAACTCGTGGCATGTCAATTCTATATGGCAGCCATTTCACGAACACATAGGATAGTTCGTTCACAATAACGTATATAAAAATTATTAAATCTGGTATAATTTAGTCTTTCTCTGAATTTATCAAGTGAGTTAACCATTTGACATTGTCTTGTGGAAGTGCGTAATAATGCAGAGGGTATATTTAAAAGGAAAAAAAAAAGAGGAGATACGGTAAAATTCGTCCGGTTCATGTGGATTCAACATTTTAGCTCGTCTTCTCTGGGCTGAAAGAGGTACCCTACGGGCAATTGTGACTCTAAGGGAGAAAATAAATTACAATTCAACTAAATGATGGTTCTTTATTTAACTATATTTAAGAGTATTGTCTAAACCTCGAGTCCTTTAGTCAATTAAAACTCGAATACGTAAATTTTAATTTTAAACCCTCGCTTTCAGGTTTCTCATGTAGACTCTATTGGGGCTTAGCCCCATGTTACCATTTTTGTCTCTCCCTTGTCTCCCCTGTCTCCTCTTTCTTCCTCTCTTTCTTCTATTTTAACCCCAAGTCCCCTATTTCAATAGACATCACTGATCTCAACTCAAAAGTCTCCGACTCGACCGGATTCAATCACTGATCTGATTCTAACCAAAGTTCCCGAAAGCTTTAACCAAGTATAGATCTTCAAAATAAAGTCAAGTCTACGACAAGTTAGACACGTGTCACCAAGGGGTACAGTTAAGTCTTTCTGCAAAATTGCGGTACCGTTAACTTGGTGACAAGTTTGGGGACCATCAAGTCCATCTCTGCAAAACGTAATGAGAAATATGCCGATATATTCTCTTGTTGTTGAAGCTGTAGGTGTCATATGCGTGCTACATCTTTTTGCGCGTGGTACTAGTATTTTAAGCTCAGCCGATCTGTGTGAAGGTACACCATGACAAATATTTGCCAACGCGTGACGTTTACATACATGTCTACAGGGGAATAATGCATAGCTTTCATGTCAATCTTCACCACAGGTAGAAATTTAAATTATTTCATAAGAACACTGTTACAGGATCCTCTGCAATTAGCAACAGAAACATGAACTATACATTCGATCCTGCCGTGTATATAAGTCTCATTATCCCAGTTTTGGCATCTTCAAGAAACTTAATGGAATAGTCTTTGAGTACACTGTTGTATACCAGCCATCAGAAGAATAAAAGGCAACACAATATACTGTAGACATCTGCGCCTGATGTCCACACAACATAAGATATCCCTACAGGAAATGTTACGATAGCAGTCCTTCATAGGCGCAGAGAACAACATAACCAGTATGGATAGAAGTTGCTCATATATTCTGCCACAAGAATTTACTGCCTTGAAAGCTCTCTTACTGTCTTTCTGCTTGTTATTCTCAACAAACATAAGGAGGACTAGGGATGATTCTCATCAAAATCGAAAGTGACGTAGCGGGAGCTTTCCTGTTCAGTACAGTAGAGATCAATTTCACCATACAGGACTGTTTGAGCGACAATGTCTGCTGTCGCCACAGGATTTCATCCCCCTTAAATGAAATGGGGTGCTATTGCTGTTGCTGAATTACTGTTCAGGGTTGTTCTGTGTGCCTGAATGTATGGTGAAACAGGAACACTACTCCCGACCTATTTCTATTGACAATATTTCTAACAAGAACCAATATGTCCAAAGCTCACCACATGCTACTAATTGCAAAAGCCAGGATAATGAGATCATGAACATGGCGTACTGTTTCTGAATCTCCTTACATTCGTAATGAGTTTCTGGCGAAGAGATTCGCTTTCTGTTGCAATAGAAAGTGAGAGTACTCTAAGAAATCTGGTATTCATGAATATTCTCACCTTTTTCTTCACGTCATACTTGATGTATTTTCCTGATGGCCTTGCACATCCTACCATGTTGTTGCAACATTTCTTCGAATTTTCGAAGTAGTCATAACATCGGTTGTGCCATGCTTGACAAACATTGACAAGAAGTAGCTTGTAGAATAATGGGATAGAAAGTACAAACAGTGCTTGTTCAGGTGGGTCTCCGCTTGAGCACTGTCTCGGATACTTTATGTACAATTGGGGTATCCCTAGACGTTTTGCAGTCATCAACAGCTGATCGATACCCTACAAATAGTTGATGAGGTTTCCCATCCTTCTTGTTATCCTGTGCGTGTGGCCTTTCCCCTTTCCTTTGTTCCTTGGGGGAATGCTATTGGCTCCCTTTTCCGACAAATGGACGGGTCCATTGCTTTATCTTTGGGTTATTCGCATGGATGCAAAGAGCTACAAAACGTTTACACATGGAAAGTTAACATATCATCACCTCTCACCGATTGTACTTTCTAGTCGGTCATACATTTGACTCCCCAAAGGCTGCCGTGAGGAACAATAATACTGCGCACGCATTGGAGTATTGAGTGAATGGCGTATGAGAATGGAGCTCAAAACCTCACCTAGTATGCCGATAAATTTCCTGGTAGTAAATTGAAGTGGTTGTGGTCTACGATTCAGAAGAAAGAACTAGGCTTTGGCATACCGTTGTAACCAGCATTTCATTTTATAGTTGAAATAGTTGAGAAATTTTATCTCGTACATACGGGATGATAAGTCATTAAGCGGGGTCCTGTACGAGGAACGCGCGGTGGTGTATGTCAATCGTTAACATATCTAGGTTAGTTCAGATGTATGAACTTGGAAAATGATGAGTGTGGGCATTTGTCCGCTAATGTCACATTTCGCTAATCGTAGCTTGTAGTGTCAGTCAGGTCTCGTAAAGGGATGACTCTGCTTACTAGGCAGAATTGAAGATTTTTTTGATATAATTCTCGATATACAAAGTTCAAATTCTCAGGGTGTTTAATGACGAGGGTTCACGAATATTTTGTTTTCTGTCTTTACCACATGGAATTATTCCAGCAAAGGATGTGTCGTTTTGAGAGAAGTAATTTTGTATCATACAAAAGACTTAAAAAGAATGACTTCCATGTCATTAAGTACTGATGAAAAAGCAAGGAAGTTGTTGGAAATTCTTTATTGTCAAAAAGACATTAATACCTCTAAAGTGAGGAGGTATAAAGCATGTCTTCGGATTCTTTGCAAAAGGCATTAGTGAGCAGATGCCTTAGACAAGAAATAAGTCGGAAGATGTTTCAGATCTGTGTTTTCATGGGACGAATACCTCTCAATAGATGACTTCTTGGAGTTAGACTCTTTGAATATTTCTTCCAGGGCAGTTGGCTTCCCCTCGTGATATAACTAAGAAGTTTACCATTTTGATCAGGTATCATATATTCTAATTTAAAATTTTTCATTTCTTATTACCTCGATGCTCCTCATATCTAGCAAGAGGATCCGATTCATTAAATCCTCATGCTAACTCATTTATGTGTTGTAGTGCATTATTTCTTTCGTGCTCTTTGGGTAGCTATAGGAGGAGGACATTGTCTAAATTAGGGCTTCCACAAAATAACATTGGCAATGAATTTGGAGTTCTAAGCATGCCTTCTTTGATGTCTAGTCATAATTCTTACGTTCTAATAGACATCGTGGGAACGAATAAAGGGCGGCTTCGAGCCACATTACCCTACAGGAAGTCCCTCACTGCCTGGGAGGTCGTGATCCATTTGAGTGTTCTAGAATATAGGGAACCTTTAGTCTTGGATCAATCTAGAGATACCATATAATTGGATAAATATCATTCCTGTATGAACACAAGTAATCTTAATAAGTGGAATATGAGAGGGACAGTTTCTTGCCAAAGCATTTGAGGTCCTTTGTTTCGACAGTATAACTGAATCACATATGGATACTCAACTCACTCTGATTATGAATGGAAACTGGCCCACCTGAATCATGACTAATTTGTCAACCTGGTAAACTAGGAGTTAAATACAAAAATGCTCTCTCTCAAGATGGGTAGAGGTTTGACTATGCAAAATATTTTGAGTAATTCGTTCTCTAGAGTAAAGCGGCCATTGAGGATAGTCCCACAACTTTCTCCATGTCCATTTATTCGCTAAGTGATGGAATTTGTGAAAGAAAAGAAAATCTGAACTGATTGTTTTTCCCATGTGTCGTTGGTATTGTAAATCGCTTCTTTTACTAAAAAGTAGGAACAAGTGGAATGGTATTTATTACAGAATACTTTACCAACTATGGCTGATGCATCAACGTGACGGTTCCTCGGTCGAGAACTTGCATAACAAATGGTCCATAATACATATTATCGGTATTGCATGACAATAGATTTGCTTTGCTGCATATTGGACTCCTAAAGTACCATGCGTTTTAATTTCAGATTAATGATTTGATCTCAAACTACGAAGCGACGGAAGAGCCAGTGGAGCATTATCTTTGACATCTATGTATAAAGTTCTTCAATACAGTATTTAGCCAAATCATCTTTCCTACTATTATTCATTACCTCAATCAATCAATGAGGTATCACAATAGATCCAAATTCCCAGCTTTCAGTATCCAGGCTCACCTGGATCTAATCATCTCCATTTTCCTACAATAAATTCAGTATCTCCTGAAAAGAGGTTCGTATAGCTTTCTGTGCTTACCAAAGTTTGCTCTGCGTACTGTCTATTGGACTTCAAATGTCAGTCAAGAAGACTTGAATTGTTGCTTTAGGGTCATCTGCATTCGATAATTGGTTATGTGGAATCGAAGCGATGAATGAGGCCCTCAAGTCTCTCCAGCTTGCATTTCGTGTCCACTCACAAAAACTCTGGAAATTCCTGACGCGAGGTAGCACCACGATGTCTCTCATATTTGGCTTTATTTACAGGTTCCTCGGGGTGATTGTCCAACTACAAATTAATGCTTTGTGGAGGTGGCAGGGGAAGAACCTGGGGCCGCTTTCGTAAATGTCATTGTTGTCTATCTTAACTTAAACTTAAAAAAAAATTATTAACTTAAACTTAAAAAATATAAAAAAAAACTTATTTCCACGGGTGGTTAATTTATCAAAGAATATGCAGGTTCAAGACCACAGCCTGCTACAAGCCTTTGTACAACAATATTGCTCATAAGCAGTCGACTTCTTATTATACTTCTTTCAGTCCACTATAAGTGGCTTCATGCACTGAACACTTTCAAGATATTTCAATACAACAAAAATTGATCTTAAAATATTTTCGGAAAAGGTGATCAAGATGGAATTTAATAACCAAGATAAGATTCGTTGGTAGGAGGAGTGGGCTTCAAAGTAGTAAGTTACATAGCCTTAGAGTCTGTCCATGGTGCTGTTTTGCTTATCATATATTGTATAAGAGGCTTGGTAGTAATTAAACAATATATGTCTCCAAATTTTAGAAATAAGAAAAAAATTTGAAATCCTCATGAAGATGTAATTCGAGAATGGAAATCTCTTGAATAGTTAGTAATTTAAGTCACCTGGTACCAAAGAAGTTAAAGTTAAATTAAAATGATAATATTGTATCGTATACCTAGAATATTAACGAGAAGAATAAACCCTACAAAATATTCAAAATATATACACCAAAACAGCCGTTCAGAAACAAATCATCCAGAAACTTTTGTGATTTTTATAAGCTTTATAGTGCTATTGACGTTTCTGTAAAACTTATATTTCAGAGATTTATAAAAATTTGGTACATTTAAAATTTTTTTCTAAATCAAATATTTTTATGATTTTTTATGTTTTATTTGAATCTATGGAAAATAATTTAAATGCCATCATAAAAAGATGATATTTGGAAAAAATTTAGATGAAAAAGCAATACACATACAAAAGATTTTTTTACACCCAAAAAAAGAGAGTTTCAAACAGGTGAACCTTTATAAATTTCCTCTTTACATAGTAAATCTTATAGCAAAAGATCATGTTGAGTCATGTGCATCATAGCTCAGTATTGTATTAATATAGTAATATATAAAGTCAATTTACCTTTATCTCCTTAAACTAGTCCATTTTGGGAGTCAAACCAAGATTTCCTTCTATGTTTAGAGGACCTTGCTCTTTTCACATTTTCATCTCTATAATTTAAACTTCTTGTTCATGCAAAATATTGTGCTTGGATTGAGTCAAGATACTTTTCTAAGGAAATCTGCCTTAGTTAAAGTAGCCTCATTTGTGGGAAATTCTGTCGAGAAATTATTTTCCACTAAATACATCTTCTTTCTCTATAGCAAATTATTTATATCTTAACTTCAAAAGACCTGAATCCTAGGAAACAAATAAGGTGGAGTGTAGGGAAGAGATGGACCATTCATATTAAGTAGGGTGAACTAGAAATGCTGGAGATAATCCAAGGTCCTATTATCTATACTTGAGGTGGGAATATTCTTGCTTTTTTGCAAAGTTAGTTTGTATCTCTCTACCTAGGTTTCTCCATCCCTAAGAAGGTTTCTTCATAGTTTATATTCCAAGAAGGTTCCAAAGTCGCTTTAACTATTTCTTAGAAAAAAATTTAAGTATTTTCTAAAAGCTTCCAGTAATTTGCATGCCAAAATTATATTCAATTATCAAATTCCCGCAGTGTAACACTGTTCTATTACCACTGGTCAATGATACATTGTGTTCGAGTTTCAAATTGTTGGAGAGCAACTTGAGTTATGAAAACGGTGAAGGGTCTTCATGTAGTATTTTGAAGTGGAACACTCCAAAAGAATTTCTATTCTACATTATGTAAGGGCTATGATGGATTCAAAGTTTTGCAAAGAGTTGATCAATTTCATACTCTTCATGATTCTTAGTGGTGATTGCAAGTGGGTGAAGCTGAACTTGGTCAAGGATTGTAGTTTTAAACTGGAAACATGGAAAATAAGCTGAATAAAAATATGGTGTGGAAGCTCAAGTTAATAAGCAAAAGATATATTTGATGATAGGGAAGGAACAAATCCAATTGGGAAATGTTTACAAACTTGAATATTTAGAAGTTAGAGAAAGTTACACCTGAAAATTGCGAATTCATCATTAACAACAAAAATAAATTCTTTATAATGGGTATCAAGGAAAAAAATTTAAATGTTTGACAAGTAGATGAAGTACGTGAAGATTTATTATAAAGAAGATAAGATAGCCAAGCAGGTGGAATAATAGTAATTATAGTAAATAGTATAAAATTTATTTACCGTGATCAAAGTATTGAGGTACGAGTTATCTTTACAGTAAACCTAAAATATAACATATTTTTCCGGAACACGTTAATTCCCTGTCACTACCTGTACTTTACAACTGCTGCTGCTCCAAATAGAAAGAGACTCTCTGTAGTAAGAAAGTACTCTTAAGTGGGTTTTGTTAGCTTTGGACTTAATACCACTTTTGGAGGTAAGAGAGTATTGATAGAGATGGAGATCCTAAGTTAACGATATAATGTATGAAACTGACTTATACAGTTTTTAGTATACTTTAATCACTGAGAATTGACATCATAGCAATAGCTATGCCGGACTTTGTCCAACAGGTTTCAAATCGGGGGAGACCGGTGGTGACGGAATAGTCGACAACAACCAATGACGTCCGGTGCTTTTGTATTCTGGTTCCACTTATCGCACATTATAATTCTATGGAATTTCTGTTACCTGGAATTGGTCCATGGCCTGTTGGTACTGTTGAGATTTTCTAGCATAGAAGCAGTCAGCTAGATTGTTTACTCTTACGTACAAGACCCTGCTAGGTCAGTGTGTTCCTCCAGGAATTCAACAATTCTGAAGGCGCAGCGAGTCTATAAATCTTCTGCAAAGGGAAAGCAAAATGTTCCCTTCTGAGGGGTCACTTCCTCTATGAACAAATGCTAACAGTTGTAGGGTGCTTTTCTCTTTGTGCATGACACATTGTGAACTCTACAAGTTTTTTGTTATTAACCTGAATTGGTCAAGGAGAAAGGGATTCACGGTGCTTTTTGACAGTATCCTTTACTGCTGATATGGATTGATTGGTAGATGAAGAGAGAATACCAAACAAAGGCTGCAGCTTGTTGAGATAGAAAGGTTCTTACTGTACATCCTCCTGCTGTTGACGGTTGTCAGAGATTTTAGATCATGCAGTGTGTATTCTACGTGCAGATGTTAGAAAACACAAGGGTTTTTCCACTTAATCTTCATTATATGATGAGGGGAAAACTTTATTAGGCACCCTCAGGTGGCAATCATGAGAAGCCGTTGTCGTTCTCTCAACGTCCATATGATCAAAGCATAATTATGATCTTGATGCAGTGTTTTGAGTCAAGGTATAAAAGGCAAGACAGGCAACTGCAAGAAGAGTTCAAACCAAAATCGAAAGAAACAAGGAGTTTAAGGTTGGTGAATTAGGATGGTGTTTGCTCTTGGATAAGCAAACGGTCATACGTGCAGGAGGCAAGATTCCCAATACTATTAAAGGGATAAAAATCTTGTGACTGATTTTCTAATGGCACTTTGGCTAAAATAAGGTTCAAATCTGGCAGTGGGTTTTGTCATCGAGTCAGGAGGATATGACATACATCTGGACCATACCACATGGTCCCCACCAATATTTCTGGAGTAGTTATAGAGCTGTTATGGTTGATTTGTGGGAAGTTATATCATTTTTTGGTTCTGGATGCGGAACAGGTGAAATGACCGCAGATATATTAGATGTCATCAATCAAATTGTTGAACCACGATCACCGGACCATTGAGTTACCCTCAAGTAGAAACGACAGATTTTACCAGGAAGTAGTTTAGTCTTTAGATAAAACATGCTCAATGAAGCCTCTTCTAGCACTTCGGGCAGATTCCTGATTTTAACAATTGTCTGAATCTTCATTCTCATTCGAATCATCTTCCACTTCAGGTATCCCTCGATCAAATACCATTCTTTCGTCTTCACTGATCAGGTCCGTCTTATAGACTTGTTATAGTTCACCTCTGAAGTATTGATCTTGTAAGAGATCCCCCAAAGTGATGAGAAGTGAAGTAAAAACGCCAAACTGAAAAACGTGGTAAAAGAATTATCGAATCTAACGTTCAGTTGTTGTAGTAAGAGACGACATACTGAGACGGCTCCGTAAATTTATGAACGAGTTTACAACGTAAATGTTCGCGCTCAATTTGACTGTAATTTAACTGTCCACGGTAATTTTGCTTCGGTCATATCACATGAAACCCATTTTCTCTCCTTGGAGAGAAAATGAGAGAAGAAAAAGAAAGAGAGAAGTGTGTAGCTTTACAGCTCATAAAAGCGCTTCATCCGTACCCTCGGTAGCCATCATTTGGGTTCCTATGAGCATGAGCTACTTCACTGAGTAAATAACAATCTGAGAATTGAACGGTACTTATCTATCCTCAATGACCAATAGCAGTCCTACTGAAGAATTTGTTTGCCACTTACTTGTCCTCAATATACATAAACATGCATCAGGGCAGAGAGCATGGAAATCCGAACGTGGCAAAGCTGCTCATATCTCGAAGGCCTCGTGGACTGTCGAGTTCTGGTCCAGCAAAGGCGTGAATACATGACTTTTTACCGGAAGTACGTGGTGAACAACATTTGGTAAAGGTTACGGTCTGAACAAAGAGCAGAAGTCGCCTTGTCTGGATCGTGCCTCGTGTCTCCAGACTGTGTGCTATTCATGATGTGTGTCCGGAGGATTCTGGTGAGTATTCAATCCTGAAAACATGGAGCGAAGATACAAAATTATGGATAGGAAGGAAGAGAATCAGAACCCAATCGAGTGCCATGAATCCCTATCTTTGTCTCCCTTGTTGGTGGGTCTCGAGAAAGATTGTGTCCCATCAAGAGCGAGGTCTTTTCTTCTACCTCTCCACATATGAAGCGACCTGGGATTTCGTGATTTAGATTTAAGTGACAATATCTGTCACAGGTTAATTTTGTAGTCATGGTCCAGGGGCACCAGGAGAACATCTCTTCAATGGAAATCATATGCGAGCCTGAGCTCATAAGTGAATTTATCGTACATGAAGGCTTCGAGCACCCAATAACCTACGGTGTAATCAGCTGACTGTAAGATCTTTAATTAGGAAGAACGAGTCCCTGACCGATCTGGTCTATGCTCAAAAGAAATGAGTTTCAGGAAGGACGAAAAAAGTCTCAGCTGCAGCGCGAAGCTTTGCCGTGTTGCTTTGCTGTGGGATCTAGTAAAAAGTATTCATTGCCCGTTTCACTGGATTGAGCATTACACCTCAACTCCTTTACCTGAGTTCGATACAAGTAGACCAATAAGGGGCTCAGTCTATCATCCCACTAAAAGATGGCGACTTTCTTATTCGTTCTTTCTTCTGGAATGGCCAAAGAGAAACTTCACGCAGACAACCAATCATCGAAAGTGTGACTCTGCCAAAACTTTTCTGGTAATGATTACTGACTTGTCCGTCGCGGATGATTATTGTTACTATTATACCATCCACATGATATGAGATTCAGAAACTGCATCAAATCTTCTTGCTGCTGAAAGAGCGGCAGCTCGATTTGATTTCCTACGACAATAAATCGTTCGTTGTGTGAATCTTTCAATCAATATTCGCTTTGAAATTTTGATGAGTATCTCTTTCTCAGCTATCTTCCTTCGTCCGCCGAACGCTTCTGCTAGAGTTTGTTGTGTCGTCTGGTAAGGTGATGGACTACAAACACGAAGCATCTGGTCCCCTGGGCCGAACTGTCATTACACAATCGATGTCACCTGGTCTTTCAACCAATCCAATGGTCGGAGAGCTTTATTTTTCAAGGTAATTAAGCTGTCACCTCTCCACTCATACAGATTTCAAATAGGTATTAAACAATTCTAACCTGTTGTTGTCCATACACGTATGATGAGGTCGTGTTCACTTCAAGCAGGAGTAGGTGAAAATTTCAAATCTGAGACCTATCGCTTGGCATCCAAAATCTTACCAAGTCCATGTCTTTCTAGGCAGTTGCCTTTCAGCACCAGTACCAGGCCGGGTGTGAGCTGCCTGTGCATCGGAAATATGAACAGTAAGACTTTTCATTTCCATACTCTGGCGGTCTTCCTAATTCATGTAAACGCGAGCCAACTTCAACCGAGCATACAGATTTTGTTGTTTGAATTTGTCTCATGTAGTATTGTGAATGATTTGAGAACATTAAATTCTTGTCTCCAGATGTATACCACTGTTGAAATTATTCATCAAACAGTAGCATGCATGGTGGAAATACACAGCTATCCAGGTCTAATTTCCGAGAAGCTCCCTGGTCGGTGACTGAAATTTTGCAGTCAACTTTAGGTAGTTCACCGAACTCAGGTTATAAAGCAGACCAAAATACTAGAGGATGATTACAATTTATACTCACATGGCATGTCGTTGTATTCTATGTATTGTACCAAATGTGGGTACACCTAATGTCCGTATTTATGAGTGAAATACAAAATGGTGGATAACATATGTACTGTGTATATGTTGTCCTCTTTTCGAATTAAACCTCACTTTCCTTTGACCTTAAATGCTCCAAGGGCCCAAGTCTTATCAACACAGTGGTGGCGCCGTGTTTTGCAACCAAGATATATAAGCGTGCGACTATTATTTTCTCCTCCTGCCTCAGCATCGGAGAAAGTGACATAATGCAACAACTCAGCTGTGACATGTGCTAAAATAGTTGACAACCCATACTCAGGAGTTTATGTGTTTGCCTTTCGGCCCTCTTACTTACGAGGATGAAAAAAGAAGCCATTTCTTAGAAACGACCTTCGAAGGTTTTCCTTTTCCGCTGCATCGATCAAAGTGACATTATAGACCCCAGATATTCATGTATCCAATTGATAAATATGTGGGCGATGAGCGTACATCCACTAGAAGGTCTACGAAATGTACACATACCTTTTACGTCAAGTACACACAAAAGGTATGTAGTTGTGCATCGGAAGTTGTGCTCTTTCCACTTTCCACCGTGTTCTACAACAAACGCTTCTGTCCGCCGGGGACTCCAGTCGTCCATTTGTATCTACTGTTCAAGATATGTATTTTGATCATAAATTATAATACGGGTTATTCTCAGCTCATAAATTCATAAAGCAGGTGTTTGTAAGTTATTTTGATGTTGGAACATGCAAAAGCACATCGGGAAATTATGGGTTATCCTTCATCAGACAGTAAAGTCGAAACAAAAGTTCATGTGAAAATGTAAAGGCACCATCATCATTGGATGCTTGTTGCAATCATTCATATCCTTAGAATTTCAGACCTTTTTATTCTTAGCTCATCCAAATTGTACTCTTTTCCTCTACTTACTCTCGTTTGACCTCGTTTAGAAAGATAGCTATCACTGTGTGACCCTCATACTCGCATTACATGAACTTGAGAAAGATTGGTATCAAGGAACTGAGGGGTTAATACACCCTCTGTTGAATGCTCTTGTGCTTTGAATTTAATATGGTGAGAGATTGTTCTAGCTTAGGAAATAGCACAAACCATGGAGTTTGATGTGCTTTTGATGAGTGCATGTCTATGTAACCTGGGGCGATGCCCCTGGGTATGAGATTACCCTTCGTTAAGCAGTGGAATGTCCAGTGTGAAGGATAAGACTGCTTGACCGAACTTGGACTCTAGAACAACTGATTAGAAATCGTCAGAGGTGGAACAGTACGTTTTGAAATGAACCACTCAAGATCGAGGATGATAAAAAATCTCCTGAGTAAGATCAATATCAATCTTGGAGAAGTTTTTGGATGCGCATTATTATTGTCAAAAATCAATTTACAATAGGATCGTATTCGTACTCTCTCAATCATGGTACTCATACGCAATCAAAATGGATGTACGAGAAGAGAGTAGCTTGTAGAAGCGTGGGAATAATACATTAAAAAAGAGGCTACTCATACGAGAGGAATGGAAAATATTTAAAAGTTCTTTATTGCCACACCACTGTTGTTATTAAAAAACTCCTTATAATGTGAGTACTGGAACAGAAGGAATAGTAAAACAAATTCCCCAAAAAGAGAGAGTATAGGGAGATGGGAAAAGCTAAATTATTCCCATGTACACCACCAGTGACACTTCCTTCTCCTCAAGGAGTAAGTCAGGCGAATGGGTGAAGTACATATAAGTATCATAAGCACTTTACGCTACTACTTATGATTTCTTACTCTTTCATGCAAGGAGCCACATTGTCCTTAGTGCAGTATTAACTCCTCTTCGAAAAATATTTCACAGGAACCGGTTCTCCCATCATGAACCTAACTTAACCATAATCAAGTTTTGTTTTCCTCTGCCATTTATTTGTTTTTCATTCTTTATTACTCTATATGCTCTTGTTCCAGGATAGCAACATCATTATGGCATATTCCGTAATTTATGCTCCAGTAAAGCGGGTCTGTTGTCCTCTACCGCATAATCATATACCACTCATGACACGAGATTGCATTCTGTCAACCATATCTAAACATTATGGATATGTGATAAATTAATCCTTTTTCTGCACTGCCACTGCCACTGGTACCATGGTAAAAATATTTGCTCTGAATGGTATGTTTTTGTGAAGAACCCAGATAACGCGATAAGCTTTACTTCAAAGAACCAGGAAATAGGCATTTAGTGAGGATGGTTAGTCCGTGATTAAATTCACACGTGATTAAGAATAAACTTCTGGACCAGCTGGACAACTTGTTTGGCGATGGGTAAGTCTTAGATATTTTCTTAAAATCTTGCATGTATACGTTGTGAATTATTTAGTGTATATTTGGGCGGAGAATTGTCATTCAATATCCACTCGATATTTGAACACATTTAATTGCCATTTAATTGAAATACACAGTAGTGTATTTCATATGCGTGTTATTCTTGTGCACGAATTCTCGGCGAGGTTTGAAGTTAATCAGATCCAGCGGGATGCAAATTATGCCGACAGAAGGTACAGGCTCGACTGTATGTTCACCCGCATGAGGTTCAACCTGACTGTAGTTACCTTAACCTGACAATACCAGGTTACTGTACTGTTGGTCTCTACGGCACAGAAGTAAATTAGCCGAGTGACTGCCGTAAAATAAACATCTACCACTACACTAATACACCTTTACCACCTTTAATGGCCTACCACCAGTACATACATACGTGATTACGGTTGTAAATCCTCCCCATCGCATGCATATCACCACATACCTCTAAACTCAACTGTCAAGTTATTCGAATAGGTAATTAGATTACACGTACAAGTAACTTCGGTGCATACGTCTCTAACCGTAGTATCCAGCATATCCTATCCACCCCGCTCAACGGCATCACTGGCGGTACCAAGGGTCTACTAGGCGGCACGTAACTGCTAATGAGTTAAGCCATTGTTCCAGTTACTCCGCCAAAATCTACGGATAGATTCCAGTTTTACGCGTACAGGCGTACTTCAGAGTATTACTCACTCTTATGGTGGGAAAAATGAACTGAACGTCCTCGTAGCAACTACCATACCGCGTAAATCTTTTTGTCGTCCGTAAATCTGGCTTAGTGTAGTGTACTTGTACGTAGTAACTGTCTGTATCCAGTAAAGCTCACAAGTAGTTGTTATGTCAGTAAGTCCGAGATATACTTCCCGGAAAATTAGTTACTCACAAGGTAACTTCACTTTAATCACAAGCTCTCAGGAGTCGCCACGTATAAAGTCAAGCGTATTCCTTCCAGCCTATGCTTTAAGCCGACACTGCAATGGACCGGAGAGCTAAAAAGGTTCCCGACAATCGCCGACCGACAATGTATGGAGAGTTAGTGAGATCACCGGCATGGCAATGAGCATCATCCCGCCGGGAATTCGCCGCGCTGGGTTTTGAATCGAGTAGGCTGTCGACCGGACGTCAGCATGTTGTCCAGAATGTTGTCTTTACCCTAAACCTGACGTCAAGACCACCACGCGTCTGCTTTATGGATCCCATTAAGGGCGCTCAATCTGCGCAGTAGTTTGCAGACTAATTAAAGTTCCCGTTTTGGAACTAGCGCCAGTTGCTCTGACGGTAAAATCTTTAATGTCATACTCATCCGTAATCCGAACGACAGAAGAGAGAGAAAGAAGTTCAAGGGAACAATCCTTCCATTTCGTGTATTTTGTCGGCACAACTCAATGAGGACTTCTTGTATTAAAGTCCCCAAAACCTTGCGTCCGTTAATTGATTCCAGTTTGGCGGACATTTCCCTGAACTGTAGCCAGGGGAGCCTGTTTTATTTCTGTTTTAAGTCACACCATGGAAATCTCTCTCGACAACAGTCTAGATCTGGAGACTTTGATAGTAAGAATCCTTGGATTTCGTTTGTTTCTCAGTTCCTCGGAAGTTAGTGGTTTACAAAATATGACGAAGATGGGGAGTAGATATCTGACTACTAAACATATCGGGCGAAATTTCGAGCGCGTGCTTCAGAAACAAATCAGAGGAAACAGCACCAGTTTACTTTGCGGAGTGAGTTTATTCCGCGGAGTAAACTGGCGGGCACTCACACACGGCCGTGACGTAAGACTCTGAACCTGCCATTCGCAGTCTTATGTCACGGCAGTAAGTGACTGTCGAACGGCACACTAACCCCTTACCGTCTAAAGGATAACTGGGGATTGACGGGAAGACGGCGGCGCCGGTGGTGGGCGTGCGGGTAGAATGAAATTGGAGCCTATGTTGGTGACGGGCGGGAGTATCGAGAGGATGTATGGATCTAAGGGAAAGTCTCCTCCTGAGCACGTCAGCAGTCACGTAGCGAGGCTGGAGGGGAGGAGTAGACCCTCAACCCCGTCATCACAGCATCATTACACCGTCGGGGCTCAGATAGCTTTTGGCCGGATCTCCGCGAAGTGTTCTGAGGTCTATTTTCAACGGCACACGGCGAGTAAGGCGGTGACTGACTGGCCAGAGCTAACAAGTACAAAGAGTCGACAGTTCAGAGTTCGGTCACAGGCCGTACTTCCAGTACTGTGGTATTCGAAGGTTCTGCGAAAATAGAGAAGGCGGCGGCGCGATTGGTAATTATGGACGGGCAGTGCTCCGGCCGACGGTGAGCGACAGACTTATGTAACGTCGGTGCTGTCCATCCACTGAATAAACCTCTTCTCGTCGATTACACTGTGCACGTGTTTGGATCCAGAAGAACTCCGTTACCGATGCTCCATTAATTGGAGCGTTGTATTCTTTGAGTTCTAGAACTCAACGCAGGTCCGTTCGTATCATAGTCGGTGACATGTCATTTCCCGCCCCACGAGAGACGGAGGAAGGTACGTTAAGCCCAAGACTGGTACGTGGTAAGCAACGATACGGGACGAACTCGTCGGTAAACCGGGTGCCTGCCTGCTCCCCGCCAGGCAATCAATTGCCTGCGGGGAGGGGTCAGGCTCTGAATATTCTCTTCCGCGAATTTGGCAGATCAGTTCCTCCCTTGCCCTCACCCGGGTACTCGAAATTTCGTTTCCTTTCCGTCCGACTACAGTACTGTAGTTGATGGACGCCAGTGGTTTCCTTTTACATACGACGCAAGACCAAGCGCTCGTGACCGGTGAAGGCTGATACCCCAGGACTTAGAGTCAGGGTTTCATATCCAGGCACCCTATTACACAATTCATATGATCGTGCGGTTAGTTTCTGTGGACATAAACTAGATGTAGATGGAACTAGCCTTGTAGATGGTGGCTCTGGTAGGTTGATGCATTCCCGGTCACGGTATCTTAGCGCCAACCAGAGTTTACCTTTATCACCTTTCAACTTTAGCTTCAGTCAGCTTATAAGCGCTCTTATGTGAAAGTTAAGAACCGTTAACTTTGGTTTGTGTCGAACTGGCCATCAACGAAAGGTTTAGCGTAAGGTACGGTGCGAAGGCAGCGGTGCGCATTTCGTGACTTTGTTGGACTCAGGAGGTGAAATATAGTACAATGGTAGTCAGTACACAGTACGAAGAGAGAGTACGCTGTACCACGTTCGAATGGGTTTAGCCCAAAATCTTGGCAGTTTCTTGGGTTTCCTTAGAATATTACAAATCAAATACGGTCTGTCTTCTGCACAAAAGTCACGATGGAGGAGCGGCAAAAGATCTCCGTATGCCAATGACCGTAGCTACTTCTGTATAGGTTGTATTCTACAAAGGTGCTGGTTAGCGGTACACAAGAGGATACCAACTAAGGTGTTAACCATGATCGGGTGGTATGTCCATCCATATCTTCATACGTCCGATCATGGAATAATATTACATGGGAGAAATATAGATGGGTCTTGAAACTAAGTGGAAAGAACATTCTATAAACACTCACATAAGAAATTTTCGTCGTCGATTATGTTTGCTGATTTGTTGGCAATCAAATGTGACTGCGTCACTGGGACTGAAGTTAATGTGAATGCGTAGAAAACGGTGTATCTCCCCCAACCCATGATGTTCCTCAGGCAGGAGACACTTTGTGCATACAAAGGTGTCTCCATCCACCCGTACGCTACATGGAAACGTACGTGATGAGCAGAAGAGTTTTCCACCATGTGTCTTAAATTCCTTTCCCTCCTATACAATCAGATAAAGTGTAAAGCAAAGACTCATGGCTATAAGACTTTCCTGGACTGCTGGTTGCGTATGTGGACACTTAAATGGATGCTAGCTAAATATATCTAAACATGTAAATTCAGTAACTTTTTCAATTTAATCAATAAATAGCCAGATATGGGGCTGACCAAATATAAACCTATGGCCAGACGTATTAACTGCAAATCATTGAACTCTTAACTCAGCAAATCGATAAAATGGAGGTTTGCTCATCAATGCAGGCATAAGCGGGAGGCTTGTAACCAGGGTAATCAGACTACTCGAGTCAAATTCACTGAATTTGAGATCTGAAATGTATCCAACTATGGCAAGCCGTAGTAGGATACATTTCTCATTCTAATGCTAATGGAACTTAGCCCTGTTATACGTCTTAATATCTTTGCAAGGCCTCCTATCCTTTTTGTAATCCTATGCTAATCGCTTCTTTCAAAAGTTATCCAGGGTTGAGTTAGTGAAACAGGTACTTGGATGAAAATTTGAAGATAACTTTGATTTGCAACTTTCTTGTTGCTGTCTTGTGCATCTCATAAATGATTTCAAAAGGGAGAGTCCAAAACGGAAAAGATGAAAATTTCCCCTCGACAGTATCTTGACTTCGAGCAAGGTAATGAGCCGCGTATTTGAATCTCAGTAAGAACTTCCAAATGCGTTGTCAAATACTGGTTCAATTCCAGAAGTTGATTGTTTACTTGTCATCTGTGGCTATCACTTCAATTTAACTCCTGGAAAAGGTAGCATTAAGAGATAGTCAACATCCCCCCACAAAACAGTTTGTCCTCAAGCAAGATGTAAACATTCGTGACAGATTTGAGTACCGGGCTTTTCAGTTCTGTGCCACCCCTGACTCTTCCGGTCATAAGATCTTCTCTGACTTCTTGCATGCACTCTCATTCTAACCTACTTCTTATTCAAAACAAATTCAATACTCTTCCATTTTAATTTACAGAACAAGACTAAGTTACCAAAGTAAGCAAAACTTCTACCATGCTTGGATCGTATTGAACACACCTTTCGGCTATATGAAAAGGAAGCGATGACCCAAACGAAGACAGCAAGGAAGTTCACCTCTCAGCATTATTTAGTTCCGGGAAAAGGAAACGTTCGGGTTAACCCATCATTAAGGCATGGATCTATTGATAGTTAGAGATGACGTGACATGATAGTCGGTGAGTGACCGGCACCAGCCAGGGCACAGGAACCAAGGGCAATGGACACAGGAGCACATATAATAGCCCAGGGCACAAAGCAAGGGCCCACGGACTGGACAGATGATTGACAAGCGTAGACGACAAGGACGACGGAGGAACTCCGCAAACTGCGTAGTTGGACCGCAGTATTTGGGAGAATATTCTGCCGAATGAAGGAACGGAGGACGAGAAAGTAGTCCTACCATTCGTGTTGCCAGACGACTAAGGACAATAGACCTGGAGAGAGAAAAGCCCACGGCTCATCCTCTGCACTGCAATCCTAGCCCTAACGGCCAATCCCCAATTTCCTGCTCCTTTTCCCCATAAAACGGTTGATTGCTATTTTTATTTCCCCTGATAACTACCCCCCGCAGAGATTGCACTAATATAAGCACACTCCCCCCTGATTTAGCGTAGGCCAAAACCAATCATTTGAGCGAAATATTAAGCTTGGGGTACTACCGTTCGGATACTTGAAACGTGACAAATTATCTCTACTGCAGTCGCAAAGCCACTTTAGGTTCGCGGGCTGTGAGACACGTTGAGGGGAGGGGGAAGGAAAACGAAAGGCAGATCACGACTAGTATCCTGATTAGCGCATGATTGAGAAACCAAAGTGGGGACTACTCAATATCCCGTTTAAGTTAAGGGAGAAGGAAACCTAAGGACGCAGATGGAATAGTGGACAAAGAAGATCCTAATAAGGTTTAAATGGATGGAGAAACTAACTTCTTTTAACGGTATTTAATGCGTATTGAGGCGGAGAGAGGGAGGGAGAGATGGGGCTGTCGGGGCGAAGACGGCAGCTGCTCGTAGAGTGGAGACAATGGAGAGACGAAGGTGGCGAATCTGGAGATACAGGTGGCACCACTAGGCGCAGCCAATAGGGTGAGGGGCAGGAAGGATTTTTCCCCTACCCTCGATCTGCTAAGATTCCCGGAGATGCGGGCATGGTATGGTCATGATACGATGAACAATGGGGACGTTACAGGTAAAGTACAGAAGGGCTGGTTCTTCGGTGACCGGGAAAAGGAGGTAAGCAATCATGAGACCGGTGATAGAAGGTGCTTTCCTAGGTGATATGAATGCCTAAATGATGGCGTCAGCTGGCGGGCGGGAAACACGGCATGCGCTGCTTCGCACATCCATGCCTACGTTGTAACACCTGTGCCTCTGGTTACGTTCAGCTACCCAGGTTAAGTAGTCAGTTTGGTAGCTCTGGGATATACTCTCTTCCTTTTCATTACAAACTAGGTTTGATGCAATAAACAAATAAATTTCAAGTGCTTCAAAATTGATATACAGCCAAAATCTTTTCAATCTGAACCTTGCACTTTATTTAATTCATAAATATATGTTGAATTTGAAAGTACATGTTCGATGTTTGAGTGGTGATCTTTATTGCATAAGAAACTGAAAATTAAGATTACTCTAAACCTGAAAATAGAAGAGCTATTACAAAATACAACACATATAACAGATATGATTTATTACAGATATCAATATACTGTATCATTTAAAGTAATCGAACAAAAGTTCCAATTAAATCACAATTTTATAAAAACATTCGAAACTATTACCAAACTTCTACTAAATTTTTCTTTCTATAACGTTTACTTCAAAGAGTACATTTCCCTTTTCGTAATTTAAATGATGAAAATTATTTTATCCCAAAATATAAAATAAAATTACATTTGTTGAATTTGGAAAAATTACCAGTTTAATAATTAGCTCAAAGGAAAATTGATATAATAATACTGAATTTCATGGCAATGAGACATAAGTTTCCTACTCAAATTTAATTATATTTATTATCAGCAATTATTGATGTTGATTATTAATGATGAGATAATAACAGTATTTCAATGAAAAAATTTATCATCAAAATTATTTATATCTTATATATCGTTATAATTGCAACATTTATCATATTTTACCAAAGCACCAAGTTCATTTTTCATCTTTATTAATAATTTGTATGCCTTGAAAATCTCAAAGTCAATCTATTCTCACTGAAGATATTATATTACTATAAAATCTATAAACTTATCATTATAAATCTCAATTAGTTGGTGTATTAATTAAAATTTTAAGCTATAAATGATCTGGTTTAACCCACTTTAAATTTAAACTTGTATAAAGATTAAGTATATAATCTTCTCGACAATACTCTTAAAAAATATTTTTAATTTGAAATGAGGTAATTCATAATCAATATGTAGAAACTTTTATTTGAATATGATTTTATATAGACCATTTATGAATTTCAATACAAGCTCAATGAATGATCATTTTTTTTGCACAAATTTTAGTCTATAGACAGAGAAATAGACTTATTTTTTATGAATATAGAAAATTATTTTCTACAGCTCTAAGGGTTATTTATAAAACTTCTTACACTCAGAAAACTTATAAATTGAAAATATTTATTTTAATTTAGATCATTATTCACCAAGAAATATTTATTCAAGAATGCATAAATTTACTTTAAAAACCTTTTTATAAGAAAATAACCACCTTTTTCATATTGGAACACATAAAAACCATCGTTGAGAATTGATCATAATATACACAAAAGAATTCCGTGTATATAAAATAGGTGAACATTATTATGATCATGTCTTACTATGAGATGAATTTATTTTTGGTTCGTACTTCTTGAATAACATTGGGAGAAGGCCTTAAAATAAAAATGATCTATTATTTTGATATGTACTTTTGTATATAATTAAATTAATGTATTTATATACAGCAAATTTATAAGACATAGTACTTATATGTAAGTTGCATTACAAGTGGTAATTCACACGTAGGTAATGTACACCAGAGATATATAAATAATCTAATATACACATAGATATATTTCCATTGGTTCAAATTGAACATAAGGTTTTTCCGATTCTTGCAATTTGCTTATACGAGTGAAATCTTAATTGAAAGAAATCATAGATAGAAGTAACTTAAATATTACCACTAATGAGGTGAGATAGTTCTAGTGGAAGAGGAATACGCGGTTATTTACGAGGTCATGAATACAATTATGCATACCAACTGTTTACGTATCCATGTGATCTATATACAACTCAATCAGCATGAGTTTTGATTGATTGAGCTTGGGGAAAAACTGGGATGTCATTAGTCATCTAAGCATATAAAAATCATAGTCCTGTCATTACTATCTACCATAACAAAAGTGTGTTGATGCGTTAACTGCCTATAGGTCAGCACGAGCAACATATGACGCAAATAAACTACAAGGTTAGGGAAAAGCTTACAACGTACAATACTTAAATATGCTAATTCATTAAAACAGTAAAGTTAGGATGTACTAATACAAGTACATTGTTAAGAGTTTCGGGATCTGGAAATTCAGCTATAACATAGAATATTGATTACTTCTTGTCTAGCTGCTACTCAAATTGTCTTGATGGGAAAAGAAGTACAAACTTTATTGGTTTGACACTTTGTTCAGAAAGAACTCAAACCATGGCCTTTATCGTAATAGTTTCAAATAGAACTGAATCTTTGACGAGAAAAGCCCAAATAGATAAGTGTGACCTCGGTAAAGGACTTTTGGTGAAAAACAAAAAGATAAAGAGAAAAGAGAAGAAGAAAGGTTTATAAACATGGTTCAAGATAACCCAGAAAAGACTACAGCGAACCTTTCCACAAAACCATGTGTTGTATTTGAATTATCAGATGCTGATTATCTTTAATTACCAAATTATTAAATATGAAATCGCATAAGATGGATGATCAATACGAACAGGTACTTACTTGATAAATCAAGTTACACCCTCGTTCGTAGAGGACGCCTTGTATACAAGGGGAAATGTCCTGCACAAGGGAAAATCTGACCGTTCTATAGGAAACAAGGGAGAGTCGACAGCAAAGCTCTCAGGGAAGAAGAGAGGGAGAAATGTCGGTGAGAAGTACAGTGGGAGATATTACCGCTGCGGGAGAGACCGGAGAGACGAATGAATCTCACAGGAGAGAAAGTGTCAGAGATGGCGGGTAGATGAAGTCTTCGGACAGAGTGAGGAGATTATCTATACCCAGGTTTAAGTTAGATCAGGGCAAGGATTTGATAGGGTTAAAGTTAGAGGCAAGAAAAGCGGTGGGGGAGCTGATGAGGGGGCGAAGTGAAAGAAAGACAGGGACACCTATAGAGGAGAGATTCACCATGATTCTGATGTGAGGGGTCACTTTCTTCGGTGAGGTATTCCTTTCTGACCAATTGAGGGAAGAGGGGGATTGTTACCGGCAAAGGTTCGGACTACCGTAGGGGCCCACAACGTACATTGCAAGCTAGCTGCAATGCCCGATGCTACAGCATTGCGGCACAGAATTATAACAATCAAAGTATAGAAAGGGTAGGAAGCTGGGTTGAGGGGTTTTGCTTTGGACTGAGTGAAGAGTGTGCATGGCTTGAGAGTTTGGCTCACTGGCTCCTCTGCGCTTATATGTATCGGAGACCGGCTCATTTCTACTTTCCTTCTGAGTGGTGCTTACTCACACTCCGCCAGGTCTGGGAGCTAGAGCGTGGAGCTTGTAGAGAGCCATCGGTCTCTTGCAGGTTTAGATCAATTGGGATGTTCGTAGGTAGTCACGTCGGCTTATCGCTTAAGCTTTTCCTCCTATCGGAGAGTGTCAAACATTCCGAGTAGGAAAGAACGAGAGTGTGGGAGGAAACAATCACATGCTCAATTGAGTCGTAACGGTTTGTCCCTCGTCTAGTATTCTCTCTCCAGACCTAACAGTGAGATATAATTATATCTTCACCCTCTCTTCAGTTGCTTGTGATTGAGTGACGGTGGAGTTGCTTTCTCCATACGTCCCAGGACCTGTTGCTTATGTCCTTGAATCATCTCCGGAGCGCCTGTTTGATATTGGAGCTCCGGAATATTGCTAGCTAGAGAGAGTGCATGTGTCTCTGAAATCAACAGATCCTCTTATGGATATCAGAGAGAGGTAGGAACGCGGGAAGAGAGATGCATAAGACGCAACTGAGATCCGTATTCTAGACCTCGACAGCCATTCATCAAGTGTAAATGATTCTGAAACAAATTTTCTAAGATAAATAGCTTCGACATTGAGAGTCGAGAAAGTTGAAGTCAATGGATTCCGAGGCCCTTTCTCTGAGTTGAGAACTGTCGTACTTCTTCGTAGTACTAGTATTGCTGCGATTGAGGAACTTTGTTTACTTACAAGCTGCGAAGGGCTTCCATCTTGCTCGTTTCTTTCAAGAGGGTACAGTGGACATTCGAGTCCGGCCGCGGTCAGTTTATTTTATGGTATGGCCGAAAGGACAGTAGTAGCTGGAAGGATAGAACGGCACGCCAAGACCATCAACTTTGTGACGTAGTTCGTCAGCCGCCTGGAGTGCCATCGTCTTGGTCCTTAGAAATGTACATGCTGCATTGGCTGAGCTATCACCATCCTGTTCGCTGAATGGATTCTCATAGTATCAGATAGAGAAAGTATGCATACAGCCTTCTTGAAGAAAATGTAGAGGATAGACATTCGTGAGTCAGAACTGTACTCCCACTTTGCAATAGGTGCGTTTGGGCCGCCGGCTTCACGAACTCCTTCACGCTCGCTCTTCGGGAGATCCTACTAGCGATATTTCCAAGAGAGAAGATCGTATGAACACGGAAAATTCAGGTTGTTGGACACCTGGATTGAAGTAATGGGTGGAGGGAAGCAAGAGACCGATCTCCAGTCATCAGGTTGGTGAGAACACGGAGCACTGTGGACTATAGCAGCTGAGCGAATAAAGACGAAGTGAAGAAATTGATCAATTCTACACTTGACTCCATTGCCCTTCTCGCCGTGAACATCCCTTCATGACAGGGCGAAGACGGGAATCACATTCTTACCACATGATGAAGTTACGAATTCTCTGTATGGAGGTGCTGCCCACAGGTTTCTGAGAAAGGGAGTCAACAATTCGCTTACAGATTTGGGGCAGCAGTTCAATCGTTTCGTGATTCCTTTTGAGTGTGCAAGGTTGGGGCCTTCTGCCCAAGGTTTGAGGCGCAATGCCTTCGCATTGTCGCTCTGGGCAGGCTATGGGCCCTGTCCATCTTCATCCGTTTTCCTTCCCAAGATCATCAATGATCCACCACAACAACTTCGACATTCATCGAGCTTACCAAGTTGATTCCTGTACATCAACATTTCAACCAGTGAAAGACGACCCCACTCCGGTTTTGGCAACGCCACTTCAACAACCTCCTACCAGCAACGGCACTGTACTGAACCCGGCAAATGTGGAGGAAGTCGACGTTGAAACTATCCTCCAACTAGGTGAACTCCAAGATTGGACCTGGCCTGGATCTGTGGAGGCTCATGAAACAAAACCCTCAGAGCTGAGTTTGCCATATCCAACACAATCTATGCAGATTTCGTCTACCATCATCCATCCTGGGGACATGCACAATGACCAGAAGGGTAGTACAACCACATTGTTTGGACAACCTGAACCATCTCAGAGTTTTGATCTTCAATCTTGGTGTAGTGGGGTGCGTAGTGTACAGTCCCCTCATATCGCTATACCCAAGTTCCTTGCGAATGGTGGGTTTTCAACCTCAGCGGAGCCGTCACCCACAACGGATACTAGTCCTCTGAGATTGGACGGAAGAGAAAGGTGTTCCCCAGTTACGACTCCACAAGCACACAGAAGATTTGCATACAACTCGGAGCAGACTGACAAAGCACTGTGTGTCCAGAAAAAATGGCAAGGCAAGAGGGCTGTTAGTCAGAGGGAGAGTCACATCTGGTCGGAGCGACAACGACGCAAGGGGATGAACCACTTATTCTCGACGTTGAGATCCTTACTACCCCATCCCACATCAAAGGTATGGCATCATTTCAGTCTTAGTGGCATGCTTTGCATTTGACCTGACGTTGAACAAACAAGCTCGAGTACGAAGTATTTGGATTCTGGCTCGGTACCAGATTAGGCTTGGTATTCCCATTCATGACTCAAAATTTTCGCGTGCCAATTGCTTCTTGCGACTTTCAACATATCCAAGGAACCAGTGTACGGTCACGCTCTTCACAGTTGCTAAGAATTACAGAAGTTTAGACCACTTCAAACATCACTGTAGAGGTTGACACACTCTTCGGAACAGGGTAATTTTCATTTCACCAATAAGACGAGAGAACGACCAAAAAGGATAAGGTGAGCATGCTCACTGCGGTGAGCATGGTCACCTTCTCAGCTTTTCAGTGTCTGAACTGTTCAGTGTTTGTCCACACTGACTACTTTGAGCCGAGAACGCCAACCCTTGACCGTGGACTCAGCCTCTTTTCAGAAGCATTCTCAGTCAAGTACTGCTGCTCTTCATAGATAATAGATGCTCTGAGCGCATTGATGTTTGTGCACTATTGACTCTAGTGTATATCAAGTGTTGTCACTGTTCCTTAGTAACCAACCTTGAACTAGAGCCCACGCATCAAAATCATACGTGATTTGAACATCTGTACTCGTGTGTCAAATTCAGTCTACAGAAGATCTCAATGTGAGTCTTATACGTCTAGAATCTGAATCTGAGTGGAACCCAACCCTTCTGATTGGAACTTCAGATTATGAGGATTCCTTGCTTTACAATCTGACTTGCCTGAAAGCGGGTGCCGGTCATAGTGGTAGCTCGGTCTCAGTGGTAGTTTCTTGTTATATCTCGTGGCTTCTCTCTCAAATGGTACAGCTGCCAGGAGAATTGAGGGGTTGCTGGCTGCGAACTACTCACCTGAGTGATGGTTCGTTGAATGAAGTTATTAGCCACTTGATCTGTGAAAGTTGATTGGGTGCTTGCTGGGGTGGTTGAAACAGACAGATAAGTCCACTGTGGTATCCGAAATCATCAAGTACATTCAAGGGCTTCAGCTGAAACTCGATGAACTGCAAAAGAAGAGGGCTGAGATTTTACGTCGAAAATCGATGGATGTTACGATGGTCGGTGTTGGTGCGGTCGCCAACTTGAACTCACCCACGAGCATTGCAAACAGCAATCTTGGCGTTGCTGTGCCACTGAGTATAGTCGCCAACAGTGAATGTTGTCTTGAATCGTTTGTGCTTCCCAATGTGGCTCTTCACATTAGCGGGAACAACGCATTTATCACTATGAGCAGTCCTAAGAAGAGGGGTCTCTTCTCGCGGATTCTATTGATAATGCAAACTCACAGGCTGGACGTTCTCAACGCTCATATCAGCACCAGCAATGGAACCGTTTTCCACTGCTTGCACGTAATGGTAAGCTGACATTCCTTCCTCTCCTTCTTTCTACTCGTCTACATTTTCTGGACTCCTAACATTTCCATTGAAATCCATCGTATTGCATGACAGATTTCAAATCTGGGTCAACATGACAGTAATATCGAGCATCTAGGTGGAATAGACTCCCGTCTGCATTTCTAATGTTCAGAATCAGAACTTGATGGATCGAAGCCCGCTAATGGCCTGCACGCTAGTCGCAACCAGTTCGTCTCATACCGGGAAGTGAACCAACTAGAAATTCTATTGATGAGTATATAGGACTATCCCGATGCAATCCAGATACTTAATCCCTCTCTTCGTTATCTTTGCAGAGTCCTAAACCTGGTAGCGAATTCCCAAAGGAAGTCCTACAAACAGCACTGCAGAACTTGACCCTCCCGGACTGCTCAATATAGACGACCAAAGCGCGACCAAGTATACTCATGGAACGAATCTTGAATGAGTTAGTCCTGTCAACTGAGCGCAAGCAGTTCTAGCAGAACATGAAAGTCTATTTCGAACTTGTGATTGAAGAACAGGCACTTCTAGATAGTTGTAAAAATAGGACTTGAGTCTTCTCATAGGTAAGATCTGCGGGCAGTCTGGATGTCGAAAAGTTCTTATACTGTAGGAATATGTAGATGCGGCAATGCATCTATGGACGTAATATCATCGAAGTTACCGAGTTCTACATAATTGACTTTGTCGATTGCAGCAATGTGGTAACGTGAATTTCGGGTGCATGACGATTTTGCCAATCTGACTTTTCATGGATTATGAGCCGTTCGGCTGGCTTTTCTGAACACGTCTTGCTATCTGGTTGTCAATGAAATAGGCAGCACTGTCAGTAGATCTAGAAAGAATGTAAGAAATTAAGTGTCAACGACGTCTTCTAACAACGACTTCGACAGATGAACATTCTCAAGTTGCAGGACCTTCAGCTTGCGAAGGGACATCGCTTTTGAGGTTTTAACCTTCTCAGTTCGATGACGACTTAAATGGGAGTATAGAAAGAAAACCATTAGAAAGAATGGGAGTTTAAAAGAAAGACGAGTCTGTCATGAGGGAACTCCACCTTTCAAAGGAAATAGAAATATAGGCAAGCGTAAAAAGACGAGGTGGTATCTGACACGTGTTTTCAATTGTGATGATTATTTGACGGGTTAAATTCCTCTAAGAGGAGCTGTTGGTCTCTTCATGGACGAAATCAAAGAAAAGGACCATATTGAAGAAGGATACAGTCGTCAGATATTCCGCGATTAGCGCCAAACTGTTGACTCTCTACGCAAAGCTTGTCGCGAGGCAATCTCATGAGTCATATCAGACTAAGTAATTGCAAGTTGGATCGGTATAATGGGAGGCTTGGGTTCAGAAGAAGCTCCTGTACAGTGAGCAGACCAATAACATTTCTGAGCTTGGTGTTGGAACCACATTATCAATCATCGCGTGACTAAGCAACTTGAAACGCTATCATGACAAGCGTCGATCTGGAGTTCTGGAGTCCCCAGATCTGGAGCCAACTGTACAAAGGCCATCAGCGGGCTCCAGATCTGGAGTTCTGGAGTTCTCGTCCAACTACAGCCTGAAATTGCAGACGTGCGATTTCAGCGGATGAATTGTGTCATAGTTCAACGTCTGATCAACTCAACCCCGCTCAACAATTGTGTCATGGATCTGGAGCCCGCTGATGGCCTTTGTACAGTTGGCCACCAGAGAGTTACAAATATGGTGTTGAAGGACGCGAAAAACCATATGAGTTCAGTTTCCATACCGTCACTCAATCAGACATGGATCAGAAAGTTCTCGTCCAACTACAGCCTGCAATTGCAGACGTGCGATTTCAGCGGATGAATTGTGTCATAGATCAACGTCTTATCAACTCAACCCCATTCTCAATATCGAAATTCTGCGTAATGATCAAGCCTTCAAGACCCATGCTATTTCTATGATCTATCCATTCTGCTTAATCCCATTTTCAAGGCCGAGAGTGCAGCGGAAAAGTGCATCTGCTACAAGTCAGCACTACCGCTTACGACTTCGCAGGATGACGGATCTCAAGCCATTGCCGCAATCTGCATTCGTAGATTGCTCTGTAAAAGATCTCCCGGACCTGTAATTCGCTCGCAAAGTAGTTTTGTCACTAATTTTCGGGGCCGTCGTCATCGTCCTTGTAGGACATTCAAAGGGAGTTCTCCTCTTACCTGGGGACTTGAAGGCCATGCGAGGTCTTGTAGTGTTGAAGGACGATTGCGCGCGGCGTCGGCGGCGGTAGTTGGACATGTAACAGCATTGAAAACTTGAACATTCGTCTGCCTGTATGCCTCCTCTTTGGCTTGCAGGCTGCAGGCGTTACCTTTAGGCTTTTCTTTCCTTCTTTTCTGTCTTTCTCTTTGACAGCATCAACCTCCTAATGTCAATGCGATTTGTTGTCAGTCTCTATAGACAAGTTTGATGCAGGGTGCAGGACAGGGCTAGGGAAAAATCAGATTAAAGCGGGACCTCTTGATTGAGACAATACAATAACTGATCCATCCTTGAACTAGGGAAGACAGTACAACGAACGTAATATGAGTAGCTTGATGAACACAATCCGTTTCTCGAGTAATTCGTGCCTGATATGTCCTCTCAGTAGTTTTATAGGCTAGTTTACCAATAAGAAAGGCTACCTGGTTGAAAGCCTACCAGACATAAAGAAACATATACTGTAAAGGAAACGATACAGAAATATCGCCAGAAGATAAGAGTAGTTCGTACTGCAGTGGACACCAAGGAAATCTCAGTCACCTGAAAACCCGCTAAATTTCTGATGCCCCAAAAAGTTCTGCTTGTAAGGAAGGTACGAGAACAGAGGACTCCAGGAAGGAACTCTAGACAGGACCTACTACGAAAGTGGGAAGGTAGATACAGCACTGTGCAGAGTGACCCTGGACGGTCCAGTCTGTACACAGCTGATGAGTATTCCAGTTCTACGGAAGCCTAGAGTATCCAGGTTTGTGTCAGTCATCTATAGTTTCCTCATCTCGCTTCCGTTGGCACATTGTACCTCTTCTAGAGGCTTTGAATGACGAGCGTCCGCCCTCCATGACTGTTCCCTGTCTAATGGAATGATGTTAATCTCATTGTGAGCACAACTTCCAGGCGTGCTGGTGCAGGAGTGTAGGGAACCATCACGGATTCGAATACTCATGATAAGTACTGTAGATTAATTCACTGTTTAAGATTACTTGAAGATAAAGGATCCCAGCCATCGCCGACGCATAGAAACTGCTGTTTCCGTGCTTGTGTTGATATTAGAGTCATCCAATCTGGCTAGTATAATTACCACTCGAGGCTTTCTCCTTCTCCGACTCTTTCGCCGTGTCCGTCTCCTACTGCTGTCTGAAAGGCGCTATTTATTCGAACATTGACTCAATCGCGGAATACACGGCCATACGCTACCACGGATCAGTCTTGGGAGTAGAGCTTACTGTCAAGTTTACTCTGTATACAGCCAAAGACTCTGTACTACTCTGTATTCCTAATCAACAATCTGCTACACATAATTGAACATCTCAAAACAGCAAAGAATCTAAAACACACCTGAGGCAGAGTTATCCCAAGCTGGTCCACATGAAATAGTTGTTCCGCTTGCTGTACAGTAACCCCCCGGTCAAGAATGAGTTACAGTACACCATTACTATGAAAGTCCTCCCTTTCTTTCATAGTCTCTGTTCATGTTCATCCCTGTCTCTCATCTACCCACACACAGTGGTTCTACTACTACAGTAGCCTGACGTGAGAATTCCATCCTTGTTGCTCATCTCTCAGTTCTGCATGGCAAACCAATGAATGTCTCATAATTTCTTCAAGGATTGTCCATCCCACTTCCCTGCAACCCGCTGTCTCGATCAGGGGTCCAAAACCTTCTTCCTTCCCCTTTCTCATTACAGATCTCTTAAACACGCTCCAGTCTATAATTACTCTCTCGTGGTCACCTATCCTTCTCTCTGTGTGCCGCCTCCTTCTTCCGTGAGTACGTGCTCTTGCAGCATTTTCCTCAATTCTCCTCCGTGCGTCTCTCCGCAGTCTGTCCCCGCGCGCGCCTTCTTCCTCCACATCTCCACTACTGTATTCCCTTCTTTGTACAGGAGTATGGCCCTCGACACATACTCCCGCTATAATAGCAGTCTTCTCCAATTTCTAACCTCAATGGAAATGTACAGTACCTGTATTTGCGCTTCTCATTCCAAAGGTTGACTTCTGAACTTTATGTAGAAAACGACCCGAAGTAAATCTACTTTTTCACTTTTAACTCTAACTTCTTTTACTTCTGGAGTAAACAGTTTAGAAGATATAGTTACGTTTTCGTTTTTACTGTCCTCTTTCTTCGATGCTTCAAGATTAGTATGACGAGAGGTTACAAATTTCCTTACGATAGCCTAGACACGATTCGTCATAGCTTTATCATACTCAAAGAAAACGTATTCTCTATCACAATTCCAGACTTTTATGTGGAGACGAGAGAGGAGAGGGAGAGACGTGAGACGATTTTGATAAAATCTGAGTGCTCTCTAGCATGTAGCCTTCGAGTGAATAGACTATTCTCTTCGTTTTTCAATTCCGGTTCCATTGGCACCTAGATTGAAGACTATGGAGAATGGAGTAGAAAGTTATGAAGTTTTTTAGTTTTTTTAGGGTTGAGAGTGATTATTATACATTGAGAGTGATGGGTTGTGAATTTTCATTTCTAATCTCTGGGTTTTCATGATTAAGTTCCATGGGAATTTAATTTAAAAATTCTGGAGACGGAAATTGAAAGTTATGAAAGTTTATAGATTTTAGGGTTGTGAGAGAGATTGTTTTCTTATGTGAGTTGGGATGTGAGGGGTTGTGATTTTGCAGATATGGGGAGATATGGAGAGGAGTATCATGTGTTACTATCATTATTCTTGTGCTAGCCATGGCTACACCTTCCCATGTGGGGTCGCCTAGAGCGGGTCGGGATACACCATGCCCGGTGTGTCACCGACGCTTTACCTCGCAAGGGGTAAAGACCCATGTGGGAAGGATGCACAAGGACTATGATTGGACCACTTGGGATGCCCACGTGAGACAAGCGACCACATCGACAGCAGTGACACTCGGGATTACGCACGCTTCTTCTATACCTTCGTTGATCGTTCCAGGGATACCGATCGAGTCGTGGGAGTGGTTAGCTTCTCAAGCGGGTTGCATTTTGGGGTTATTTGAGACTAGTTTTCCATGTCCACGTCTATTCCATAGGCTACCCCGCACACTCCATGATGAGGCTAGATAGGCTTTTCGCCTACCACTGGATCGTTTGGCACGTGATCCCTTGGACGAGTTAGCGTGGTTCCTATTCCTCCTACTCCCTCGATGGTGTCTTCGTTATGCTAGAGGGGGACGTGCGGGGCATAGAGAGGTGGCGGCTAGATTTCGTCGATTCCGAGCGGGGGATTGGGCAGCCCTTCAGGAGGAGTCTGTTAGGGCTACACGATTTAGGAGACAGACATCGCCACAGGATACCATAGATTCCACTCGATTACGATGATGTAGGACATTGGGTCAGGCGGGAGAGTTTAGTAGAGCAGCACGAGCGCTACACCCTCTGTCTATAGCGAGTCCTACTGATGAGACCATCTCTTCCCTACGCTCATTGCATCCTATAGCAGTAGAGGGACTACCACTAGAGGTCTTAGATTATCAGCCTGAGCAGCCTTTATGTCTTGATAGGTCGCTATTTGCACAAGCATTGTGCACTGCCCCTCGCCTTTCCTCAGGAGGCTTGTCAGGGATGGTTTATGAGCACCTTAGAGATTGCTTCCAGGCAGATGATCCTTCTAGTGGTTTTACCGAGTTGTTTCAGGTGGCTGCAGCAGTAGCGAGAGGAGATATTCCTATGTCTGTTAGTCGGGTCTTAGGTGCTAGTCGACTTCTCGCGATCGAGAAGGATATGGGAGGCATTAGACCGATTGCTATTGGAGAGATCTTTTTGCGTTTGGTCAGTCGTACCATTGTCCTTCAGCATCGTTCTCACTTTCGACAGCACCTTAGTCCACATCAGTTTGGAGTAGCTACACCTGGAGGATGTGAGGCTATATCTCTAGGCATTAGAGCACTCCTAGATATCCATCCGGAGTGGGTCGTCCTACAGGTGGACGTTGAGAACGCTTTTAATAGCGTCTCACGTGCATCCATCTTTAGAGAGCTTAGGGAGGCTAGTGGATCCTTGGCGAGTCTCATTCCTTTTGTGCGGTCTTTTTATGGCTCTCCTGCTTCCCTTTACTACCAGCATGGTGGTTCACAGGAGGGAGTCACCGTCTTGGAGTCAGCTGTTGGTACACGTCAGGGAGATCCTTTGGGGGGGCCCTTATTTGCCATGGCTCACTTTAGAGCTCTCCTGTCTACTACTTTGGCCATGCCAGGTTGTGTATTTCCATCCTTGGCAGATGATACACACATCGTAGGCCCTGTAGATCAGATTAGGCAGGCCTTTGACTACTTGACTACCGAGCTACATCTAGTAGGCTTGAGAGTCAAGGTGTCAAAGTGTAGGGCATGGTCCCCTTTAGGTATCCCTCCCCACCTTGAGCTTCCAGAGGGGTGTATCACATCCACAGAGGGACTTCGTGTTCTTGGAGTGCCAGTAGGATCGGAGGATTTTGTCACACGCTTCTTGGACGCTGCTCTTGCAGAGGATGTTCTCCATGTGGATGACCTTCCATTACTAGGAGATCCGCAGGTGGCATTTGGTATACTCTCTTCCAGTATTGCTCGTCGACCATCCTACCTCATCCGTACAGTTCCCCCCTCATCGTCCTTCCTATCACGTCTGAGAGCATTTGATAGGAGGATTATGGGAGTCTTTGGTGATATTATTGGACCAGGGACTTTTGAGTGTGTGACATGGGATTTGGCACGTAGACAGACGGCTCTACCGATCTCATGTGGTGGGGTTGGCTTGCTTTCTATGGAGGAGATGGCACCTATAGCGTTTTTGGGTAGTTGGGCTCTCTCGGCACCCCTACTTGCATCTCGTTTTGTGGTTGCTGATAGGCCGGTTTTGGAGACTTATGTGACAGAGGTGGAGGGAGGATCCTTTTCTCTCCAGGTGTTACTGCGGCAGACGAGAGATAGTCTATCTTCACGAGCACGAGAGGGTTTTCCACCGTTTGCTTCACTATCGTCAGATTGGACTAGAGGTCTACAGTCTTCCTTGATGGAGCGACAGTGTGAGCATACTCTACATTCTCTCTTAGTTGACTCGTCCATTCCTCAGGCTACTAGAGCACGTCTACGCTCTTGCTCCGGCAAGGGTGTAGGCTCGTGGATCCTAGCTCGACCATGCATTAGGGCTTTCCGACTCGCACCGGCTACTTTCTCTACAGCGATGAGGTTTCGCCTAGGTTTGGTCCACCCATCTGCATCTTCACTACTCACTTGTGAGTGTGGTTCTACACTAGATGCAGCGGCGGTCCACATGACACGGTGTCCTTTTGGAGGACAGAGGATAGCTACCCATGATGCCATTAGAGACATAGTGTTTGCTATGGCACGAGAGAGTGGATACTTGGCTTGGAGGGAGCGTTCGTATGCGTTGCAGACGACACGTGTCAGTGCAGACTTATACTTGGTCCGAGATGATCAGGTGACAGTAGCGGATGTCGTGGTGACGGACCCTACGCGAGATACAGTTTCGGAGGGAGTGATTACCCATCCCCCTGGATGGGCGGCGAGTGCAGCAGCAGGTCGCAAGGTCTCCAAGTACAGGGGCATGCAACGAGGTCACCTCTTTGCTCCTCTAGCCTTGGAGTTATATGGAGCGATGGACACGGCATTTGACACATTTGTCAGGGAGTGCGCGAGGGCTTATCTTGTTAGGCGGCAGGGGGTACCACTCTCACTCTCATACTTTGTAGCTTACTTTAGACAGCGTGTATCCATTGCTCTACAGAGGGCAGTGGCTGGTGCAATCCATAGGAGAGCAATCACATTAGGTGATGTTTCTTCGGATGCTCCAGTTGTGTGTAGACCGTACGACTTGGACTTGCATAGCTCGGATATCTTAGGTGCGGTAGGGCAGATTTCTCATACAGACTCTATTGGGGCTTAGCCCCATGTTACCTTTTTTGTCTCTCCCTTGTACGGCTTGATGGGGTCTTCCCATCCTTCATTTTTCCTACGCGGTCGCCTTTTTTGACTTTTATCATCTGATTGATGCACCCGTTCATTCTTTTATCATTCTACTGATGAAACGTTCATCAGTAGAATGATTCTTGAAACAGGCTCCGTTGGTTTGATCTATTACTTAAGGTAATCCCTAACGTATCCATTCTTTTGCTTTCACAAGGAGATGAAAATATTATTTCTTCAATGATCTTGTGACTGCCTTGTTGAAATTCCATTGCGAGAACTATAATTGGGCTCTTTAGTACTGAATGGATCAAAATTTGATTGATCGATGCATCAGCTGATGCTGCTGCTGCTGCTGCCATGAAAGACTTTGAATATGCTACTTGATAGATACTCTGAGAAGGTAACGACGTATTGGAGTTAAGGAAACATCTCAGGCGCCAACAAGAATAAGGAATTTCTGGTTACACATTTCTAACAAGATGCACGATCCACTTTGGATCAATTATGGCGAATTTCACTGATGGGTTATTCCGGATGAGATCAGACAAGGAATTTCGTCGAGTAATGTGTACTTTGACGATTGGTGCGATTCGAATTTCGTGAAGAACCTTCGAAATAGGAGAAAAGTTCAACAAGGTTTGCTTCTGAACGAAACTGCTTAACTACTTTTTGTCAAACTCATTGTGGAGTGAAATCAGATTTCGTTCACAGTCTTAACACTTCACTCAGCCGGTGGTGGTCTGTGTACGCTAACCCAGTACAAATGTATACATTGAAATCAAGTGAGTTTCATCGAGGGTTGCTGCTGGTTTATCAATCATCAATTCCTTTTCCAGTTGTTCGAGATCCTCTTGATACAAGAAACTACGCAAGTTTCTTTGGTAGGGCGTCACGTCATGCCAAGCTCTGCCGTGCAGATACGCGATTAAATTGTATAGAAGCTGCGAATCGCTGAACAAACTCATGAATGGCTTGGATCTGCACTCGTGATCAATCGACTTGACCGAAAGTTCTAAGAAGGATACGAGGTCACGGTCAAATGTCTGCCATATCCACATTGAAGGAGTGAAAATGATGCAGCGAGTCGGATGACGATGATTATTACTCATAATGAATTGATTGCTTCTGCTCTCGCACCTGTTGGCAGTCGATAATATTTCTGTCGCAGTGTTCAACGACTTATACTTGCTGGACAAGTGGATGGAACTACTACTTTGCTCCCCCTGGTTTCATGGTGGACGAATGATACAGAATTGAATAATTTATGTTATTTCGAGAGAAACTTGAAATTTATGTTACAAATATTACCAGCTGTGACGGAAGCAGCGTTGATGAATGACAGTCAAACTGAGCAAATGGGAAACACTTGATCCATTTCTCATTTAGAGATACTTGAAGATCCTTCATCTCATAGTCGCCATGTTAGTGATGTCAGTACTTGGAATGATGGTTGTAGGGAAAAGAACGTCAAGATTCTTCTGGTTGCCCAAAAGTTTCGACTTTTGGAAGATTAATACAAGAGATCTATAGTTTTGCATGTCCTTCGTTTAGCAGAAAGTTTGATAGGAGAAGGAGGAAAGAAAGCAACAAAGTTTGGAAGCTCAGTTCAGTGAACAGACAGGTTTGCACCTCTTGGAATTTGCGTTGATTCGCTTCAAAAGGAGGATATGAAAGTGTATGCTTTCAGACCTTTTCATTGCACTCGTGCAACTTGCATTAATTTGCTTGAAAAGCAGGAGTGATAGTCTATCCTTTTAGATCCTCTTCATCCCGTCCAAATTTCGAGGCATAACTTCAAAATAGGTCGTCAAATTTACGGTGGAGTCTTATTTGCAGTCGCAACAGCCTTGTGAAAGGTGGAGACCGCGCAGATTGTAGATGCACACGGGACAAGGGTATTTGATAAAGGATGAGGTCTTCGCATCCTTCTTCTTAGAGTGCGTCCCTTTCCGACTCACAACCACGACTTAATACATTTCCACGTTTGTAGAGGTTACTTTCATGCAGCTCTGATTTCAGAACCACCAGAGTGCGAGCGTTCTTGCTCGACGACTTTCGCGTTCACAAATTCAGATTGATACAGATTGACTGCAACTTCCTGACTGCCAAGCGTATATATGTTCAACCGCCTGGGGAGTGTCTTACTTTGAAGGGGAAAGTAAACGTACTAGCGTTAAAGATCTGTGTACCAGCCTCGTGCATGTGTTTTCGTCGCCGAACTGATCCTCGCGAGGATCCCACGAAAGTCCTCGAGTAAAGAGAGATTTTTTGGTTCGGTCATCGAAGCAGCGGGCTCAGGGCAAAATCCAATCCAGGTTCAAACAAGACCAAATATTACGCTTTCCCGAGCAATCGTTCTGAGGTTGAGTAAACTTCCAATTTGATCTACAAGATCTTGAAGGTGATATCATAGGAGTACCGATCCTTGAATTGAATTCGATCCATACGGCTCTAAGCTTCCAAAAATATTTCATATATACTCATATATTTCATCTCGCAGATGACTGCTTCAGTACCACCATTTGAAATTTTCTTCTTGACTCGGTTTACAAGTAAGATCTCCTTTAACCGATCCCATAAACGTTTGGTGGAAAAGATCTCATATAGTTGTAGTCAAGAAGATCCAGTACGTGTACCTTCAACTTGGTCTTCTCCGTAATTTATTTTTACGCTGCATGTGGCACAAATATGACGAATCCTGTTTTTCTAAAACACGGCTCTAAATGAACATTTCTGTTACTACGTGTGTTCACGTCCTCCGTCCCTTGAGAAGTTCGCAACTTCAAACCCACTCTTGGAGCCCTCTACTCAGGAAAGACTTTTGATGATCGAATAGCTTCCAGCATCGGACACCTCCTCGCTAACAATCTACTGCGACAGCTTCACTTAACAAGCTTCCATCTCACCAAAGAAACAATATTTTTCACGTCCTGGCCATGATGACGTTCGATGTACAAGAGTTATAACACTTGAATTAGGAAATACCTCTTCTGTTTTCGAGCCGAGTCGGAAGCCTCCAGCACAAACTATGCCAAAGTTTCTGTCCAAGATGGTGAATAAAGTTAACCAGTAAACCATTCTATGACCCTGAGAGACGCACTCCGCGACTAAAAAGTTTCTTTGTTCCATTACCATCATCAACGATCAAACAGATAACACCCTGCTGGAATACCAAAAGGCAAGCCAAATATGAGAAGCCAGAAGTTTGAACGCAAGAGTATTTCGGATATGCTAACTCCAATCACTTTCTACAGCGGGATACTGCATGAAAAAAATTTACAAGCGGAAGCAAGATAGGTCTTCAGACTTCATCTTCAACAAGTTCCCAGTAACCAAATGGCACTCTCCTGAGAGCCACTGCCGCGAGGTGAATCTTACAACCCGTACACTTTACTTGCGTAACACAACGAGAACAACATTTTCTTCTGCAAATCCAACTTTCCTCCACATCCTGGATGCTGAGGCATATACCTGGCAAAAGTTGCTTACATAACTCAAGAATTGCAATTTTGTGAAGTACAATGGTGACACCTCTACAGTAATGGCAATAAAACCTCCTAGACTACCTACTGTGGGGCAGGAAAAGAACCAACTACTAGTGCTGTTGTGCCTTTCAAAACTTTCTGTTCCGTGAACGATCCCATCCATAAAAGCTATAGGCAATATGCCCCACACTTGTCCGCAACAACCCATATCCACGGGCAACATATCAATATCCTCCGCCAACACACAACTTTGGTACAGTTTGTATCACTATTCTACACTGGTACTGCATTTGAGTACCAATTGTATCACTAATCTACGCTGGTACTCCAGTGTTCAGGTCAACCCATTCCCACCTTAAGCGGAAGACTTTACTACATGTTACAGAGGGTAGACAGTTTCTGGAGGCACTGCTATTCAAATAGCACTAAGCACCTCTAAAAGGCACCTGTTTAATGCTACCAGGGAAGCTACACCAAACTGCTAGACACAACTACTTGGTGCCACAGAGGATAAATGACGGCCGGCTTCAGAACAATTGCACTCTTTTCCATAATCAAAGTACACTGGGAAGAAAAAAGCCGGAGTGTCGAGCGCACCGATATCTTCTTCGCACTGGAAGTAACTGGACAAAGGAACTCATAGCTTTCTTCTTGGCTGACCAAATCGGTCAATTTCTAGTCCCCTGATGGGCTTGAAGCATGGTGCACAAACTTTCCAGGGACCCGATGTCGCCGTGTTGAATACAATCACTCAGGGGCTTTTGACCGTTCCTCTTACCGGTGTACTTGCGGGAGTTCATATGCCTTCCACTGTCCTTTGGGATTCTTCAGGCAGAGATTCTTCATTTACAAACTCAAATATTCTCCGCTTTCATCTTGGCTGGACGAAAAAGGAGACAAAACAGACCCAAGCCAAGTTCAGCATAACGGGTTTTCAAACAGCACGGTTTACTCCATAGTTGCAAGAGTGGTGTTGGTCGCAATTCACTGGGGGCTTTGGGGCGAGGTTAAGTTGATTCTAAGGGAGATGATAAACCAGTATCGGACAAAGTTCACGACGAACCACAAAATTCCCCATGCAATATCGCGTTAAATACCACAAGTTACTGCAACGAAAACTGCCAACAGCTCCGGGTTTTTCTCTAGAAATGTCCGAAATTCATCCCAACTTATAGCTCCATCGCGATTCATGTCGAGTTTCTCGAACATATGTTGGACCTGAATACAACAGCCACAGCATACCTCCAATGTGAGAAGATCTCCGTATTTAACAATGAGATCATAACCGTTCTATATTTTACATGGTAATATGCTTATGAGAGAAAATCTCTACGCATTCTCCAAACCATCTTGATGATTGCGAAGAGGTTTCCAGACGTTACTCAGAAACTGTTCCTTATTCGCCGATGTTAGTTATGGAGTTCCTATTCTGAAAACATCTGAAAGAATGACAAGTGTCAAGCTTAAATGTCCTGCCTATACAAACTTTCAGGATTCCACTATCACCGATCCCAGCGAAAATCACAAAGTATTGACCTTGATGTTCACTTCCAACCATATATATTAGCACCAATCTTACACGCCAAAATACGACCACTTTAGATTTTTTTTCAGATATGTACAGAATTGAAAATCGAAAACAGACCTGAGTTTTGGGAATTTCCGGGAATACAGTGCGTAAACTGCTCTCCAACTGCGGACCACCCATAAGAATTCAGTCAGTTTGATCCTTCTGCATTAAGTCAGCTCCTTTGTCACCTACTGGAGGCAAGCGAACTACTCACGGAGAAACAGACAACACATGAGAACAGTCTTTGCAATCTTAAGCATGACAACAGTCTTAAGCACGCTTCCTCAACATTGTATATTGCTTAGTGGCAAACCTCTAGCTGTGAAAGACTCCCATCGTTGTGCGAATCACATGCTTCAAAAGCAGACTTGATAAGCCTCGCAAAGTCCGTGTGATTTGATAAAAATCCTAGCACTGCAACAAACTGCGACAGGGGAGAATCAGAGCAAACCCAGACGAATACTGAGCTTCCAACACACAGAAAGCACGATATCCTGGAGAGAAAAGCAAAGGACCAAGACAATTAAAGAACTTCAGTCATCGACTGAGATGACAATGAGACTGCTTGAAAACCAAAGAAAAATCAAAACCGTACAGGCCACTCACTTCTCTGAAGTTAATGAACCCTTGCTCGGATTTGTCGAACATAAGGAAGAGCTGCACGAGAAACACAGGTGTAATAATTAGTGAAGCATGTGAGATCAATATACACAGCCGCGAATCACTTTCAATCATAAGGACACCAGTGGTGAGATAATAAGTGGACCTTACGAACCTTCTCTGAGAAAGGGCTCTTGGGAATATCAAGGGCTTCCAGAAATTGATCCATTGTCACATAGCCACTGCCGATCAAGAGAACATTTTCCAGTTAGATAAGTAATATTTTTACCGGCAAAGTTGATATCGACCATTGACAGTTAAGAAAATGGTGACTCTTCACCTTATATCAACCGCAACTTTAAAGTATTCAAGAAAATCTCTAAAAGACCTCCAAATGCCTAGCCCTCCTGGAACCCAATGTAGGCCGCCCCAACCTTCCAACGAAAATAACAACTTGTTGATATTCTGAATCAGGACACTAAAAGGTAGAGTTGACGACGTAAACTTAATCCTGTCTCTACATAGACAGTATAATCTCACACTGTCGTTCAAGTGATTGAAGCATTTGTTGTCAAGCCGAGTTCGCAATCTAATAAACTCCCTCTAAAAAAGTGACCAGCTTGACTAGCATTGCAGGACCTTCCACCTGAACACCAATTTCTGGATGTTTCCTCATGGTAGATAACGTTCCGCAACAACTACATCTTCTTAGAGTTCTTCTACTCTCTCGATCATGTGACGCATAGACATCAACTTCCATTTAGAAAAACTAGTAACTGGACCAGACTGCCATTTCTCGTATATAAATCAACAATGTGGCTCCATAAACATTCGCATCCAAGCAAGTCCAGATAATCACGAGGAAAGGGATGTTAGCATATTCAATGCACCTGTTACTCGTGTCCATTTTATGAAACTTCTCCAGATACCCCTTGACTTCCTGAGTTGTCAGGTGAAATAACTGGAGAAGCAACAATAAAGCTCAGATGCCAGAGCCAATACAGATGTAATTTCATATCATCAGTACCATCCGTCATGTACAGTTTAAATCGACTAGGAACCGTGCGTACTCAAGGCTCCAAACAAGAGATACGTGATAACGGATAGCCTGCACTGTCTCTTCCAGCGACAATTAACTTACTTTCTCCATTTTTCCCATCTCGACCATTGATGCAGTAGCGGGACCCTGCAAGACAGAAATCCCTTGAGAGATTAGTCACGCACCCACTTCTGTCTAAAGATACAGAGCACAATGTCTACCCCAGTGACGCATTCTCAACCAGGTGACTATGATAACATTTGATTGGCTTCCGGAACATCAAAATTATCTTTAGCTATTACTAACGATGCTCGCTTTGTAAAGCAGTACATCTTCATATTGCAACAAATGCTCATCTCAAGGTTTTCGTTTCCAGAATCTTGCCGTTGCCCAACGCCCTCACTATTTGCAGCAATCAAGCATCGCAGTAAGCAAGAAAACTTACCAACTTCAGCTCTGAAGATCTAACTGCCAGCATCAAGTCACCGTATGTATGCTCGGTCTCAGGCACATTCAAAGCAGCGGCCATGATGAATCGCACCTGCAAACAAGGAAAAGTATGACTGAACTAAGTTAATGCCTACATTTGTTTCACATCCTAATGGATACTTCAAATTCAGATCGTCACAAAAAGACAGTGAAATATGCAGCTTGGTACCGGTAATCCACTCCAGATGTCGGGTTTTACCATGAGTACTACTTGTCAAGAAGCTCTAGTTATTTACAGATTAAAAGGTAATGACATGAGTATATTTGAGAAAATAGAACGGAAGCCATTCGAAGAACAGGGTATCCAAAACCGACTAATGACACCTGTATATTGTATCATGAGAAGGTGAAGAACAAAGCCATTCTAGGTAAGGCACTGGTCACAACTTTAGCTATTCGAAACTTGAGCCTGCGGCTAGCGTGCATGGTACCGGCCCAATGAACCCTTCCTGAGCTCTAATATTACCCATGACCCCTTGCAGCAAATGTCCACATGCTTTTCTGCGGAAACTTAGAGTGCGAAATAAAGAGAATAACAGTGATTAAGGACGCCCTTAAACTGGAACGCACTTTCTGAGCGAAAGCAACAGGGTCGTCTAAATCCTTCTTCGTGGGATGTACTACGGGGAGATACTCCACCTGTTAACAACACAGGAACGTGAGTAGATATACCACAGGATAACAGGAGACATCTTTGGTGGATGAAATAAATGAAGCCAACCTGGCAAACTGCAAACTGAGTAAAGTACAACTGTGGCTAAGCAAGGAATGACTTTATCAGCCATATTAGGTAAGTTCATTGCTTTAGTTCAAAAACCAGCTTCCAAGTCCAAAGTAAAGCCCAGTCCTAGTGCCCCCATCTCCATCGTAGTATGACACATATGCAGCAATCATATCCCTGGACGTGTCCAAGGTGATACTGTTGTCTCTGAGTGCTTTCTACCTCTCCCACCAAGGATTATCCTTGAGAAACACTGTAGTACTTCGAAAGTTATACTCTTATGACTTCTCTTTACTCAACCAACTTTGCCTCTCCATAGTGCATCTCATGTTCCATAAAATTGCTCACTCCGGATTCATTTCTGGAGCCTAGCCTAAATCGAGCAAGTGCTTTTCACACGTTTAGGAAGACGTACCTCCATATGATTAGTAACCTGAGTAAGCATGCGGAATATCAACTTCAAAACGGAAATGTCTCCCCTGCAGATCCCCCAATACAACAGATGCACGATCAGTAGATCGGGACTTTGTGGAGAAAGAGGAACAAATTGACAGCTTATCGTGATTACCCTTCATCCCGTCGTCCTTCTTCACATCCTTGTCGATGTAAGGTACATCTTCTCAGAATAACAAACTATGTAAACAAACTAAAGGCTTCGGGAGCAGGTCTGCAACCCTGGCACATAATTAGATTTTTCACATTGTAAACAGAATATTCCTCCCAAGAAACTTACACGAGAGATATGCTCTTGTAACTGGTCCAGAAGTAGCTATATAAAGCAAGAACTATCTGAAAGTCGGTTAAGAAGACATACACAGGCTGTGCACTAAACCACATAAAATCGTACAAGATGCGTTATGATGTTTCCAGTGCAGTAGTACCCAGGTGTATGAAACCCTGTGCATCTGAAGCTTCCTTCAAGGAATTGAATTGCTATACCAGGAAATGTCGAAGTGTACGAAGGGATAGCGAACAACTACCGGCTGTACCGCAACACCCGGCCTAAAAGCCCCAAGTTTGAAGGAGATCAGAGCTCTTCCATTTGTTGTTGTCCCCTCAGGAAAAAGCAGTACCCGAGGGTAGTCATTACATAGAGCTTTTCTCTGCATTTACGTGCTTCAGCACGACATGGTGTAAACAGCTGTTTACTTGAGATAAATGCAGACCTACATCATTGTACTGACAGCAAAAGGATTATAGAGCTGTAACCATCATATTTGCAGTGTGAGAATTCACAATTAGCAGATATAACCATACCTTATTCATCCCGAATGTACAAGAAGGTGGAAGATAGAGCAAATGGGTTATTAGGCACACCTTGATTTCGTCAGCAGCATGTCTTCGGGAATCCGGCGACAATCTATCAACAACTATGACCTGTTCAGAGTTATCACAATCAGGTTAGTGAACGGAATAGCAGGACGGGGACCAGTATCCAGTGTTTATACTGGGAGGCAATATGCTTTCCCCGACACGCTTCGTTGGAATTGTTGACTCGCCGAGCTTATAATACAAATTTTCGGACCTCAATCATCAACTCAATCATCAAGGTTCACTGCCACTAGACTCAAATGAGAGTAGGAATTTGTAAGCCATGCTATCACTCTTCCATCACCTACATTACATGGGTGTGACAAGAGTAAAGATGAATTTCGAGCTACGGAGAATCCACCTAATTGCGACATTTGAGGAATTATGCACATGCCTCTTCCTCCCACTCACCTCCATGGCTCGAATGATGGGCCCCACCATGAAGAGGTCATCATGAGAAGTCGAACTCACAAAGACGGGGAGCAGCTCCCAGAAATGATAAATTGGATCTGTGAAGGAGACATGATTGGATACGACTATAGGAGCTACTTCTCTTGGAGCAGGACGTCCAATGCGACGGATCCAGTGAAACCTGCCAAAACGATTCTAATTTCTTTTAGACAGAGCATAACTATTGAGATCTCGTTCCTTGTGCGTTACAGCCAGATTGTGCGAGCAGTATGATTCAGTCCAACCGAACAATCAAACACTCATCGGTAAGGCAACGTAATACAGAACTAAGTTTCAGGTCAACCGAGAATCCGTATGGCTGTTCCCGTGATCCGGAACTTGCGGCGAATCGCTCGCGATGATCCGGCTTTCACTCAGACTTGGCGTACATACGTTCTTTAACTGGAACACTTACTCTTCTGTGAAACTGCAATACTCTTTTGGATCCTTAAAAACCGTGAACTGCATAAAATCAGTCTAGCCATACCGAACACTGGACGAACCTCCTCCGAAAGGGCAACAAGCTCTCAGCTGCTTTTCAGGTGAAGAATCGATGTCGGGAATCACAAGAGTGACGTATCCACTTTCCAATTTCACTTTCCAAGCTCGCAGTTGCATTTCAGTACACGCACCTCACAACTAAAACTCCAGAGTGTCCCAAAAACCTATCTTGGAAGGGTTCCAAGGTCCTTATACCCCCATGTACGGGCTGCGCGAAAGGAGGATACCAGGATGTTCGAAACAGATCGCAAACAGAGAGGAAAACCTGCAAAAGGAATTGAAGCCATCCCTACGATAGATGCAAGGGATGAATCGGGGACTTTACCCGAAGCAAAAAAGGACTCCGCGGCCACAAAGACGAGTGATACAAAACATGCGTCGTCGCCATTTCGGCATTGGATCCTCTGTTTGCGTGTAACCAGCCAGAGCACTTTTCGTCGCTATCAACCCTACGAGCATTACTAATGCGGTCATCAAGATTCTCAAAACCAAAACCGGCAGCATCACTATAGTTTTGATCCATTCATACAATCCCCTTATGTCCGGCGTCTTATTTCTGAAGGGGTCAATCGCAGCCTGCTTCTCCAGCACCGGGGGTTGCCCCAAGATAGAAATCGCATGGTGCAACCTTGTCTCCAACGCTTCCGGCACCTGTACCTCTTCGCCAACCGTCCTTCTTCTACTATCAACATACTCCCCTCCTGTCAACAACGGCTTTCTCAAATCCTCCTCCTCCCCCATTTCTCCAATCCTTACAAATCTGCCAAATCCACGACACCTTTTCTCGCTCTCTGTCGACAACTATCAAACAAACCCAAGGGACGAACGATTGGCTTCTCCCGCAGAAGAGCCTCTCGTCCCGAACGCGCTGCCACAGCTCTCCAGTAATCTCCTCAGTTTTTCTCTTCCGTGGTAGTGTCTACTGTCTGAAATTATCTTTCCCTCGTTTGTGTGGAGCAAGTCATCGTGTGTGTCTTCCCTGAGCTGCTGAGCTTGTCACGCCCGAGAATGAATAGCATTGGCTTTAAGCCAAAACCCTAGATTAGCCAAGAATCGCGGATCTTACAGAATCTCTTAGCGTCAATATCCTTAATATAGAACCTGATCCTCCTCACTTCCTCTGGCCTGCTTTTTGTTCTGCTGGCTGGGTCGTTTCTCTCAGATCCCTGCTCTACCGGTTCGTTAGGAAGACTACCGGTGGCGAGAATAGTCCAATATCGCAGGGATTCACAGATTCAATTTACCGCTACTGCCAGTGGTTTTCTACCGGCAACGAGGGACACTCATGGCTTTGAAACGCACGGTTGCGGCCGTTGCATTCCGTGGTACCTCACAACATAAAATATTTCATTACTCTTAAAGAGAGAGAAAGGCTGCCGCGTAGAAAACACGAAGGATAGGAAGACCACATTGGCAGTACAAGGACCAGCCAAAATATGTAAATGGGTCTATAGTGTAGGAATGAAAAATTTACCCTACCGCACCTAAGATATCTAAGCTTTGCAAATAATAGGCTCTATCAACTATTGGAGTAACCCAAGAAGCATCACCTAAGATATCTAAGCTTTGCAAATAATAGGGTCTATCAACTATTGGAGTAGCCCACGAAGCATCACTTGAGATATCTAAGCTTTGCAAATAATAGGGTCTATCAACTATTGGAGTAGCCCAAGAAGCATAACTTGAGATATCTAAGCTTTGCAAATAATAGGGTCTATCAACTATTGGAGTAGCCCAAGAAGCATCACTTGAGATATCTAAGCTTTGCAAATAATAGGGTCTATCAACTATTGGAGTAGCCCAAGAAGCATAACTTGAGATATCTAAGCTTTGCAAATAGTAGGGTCTATCAACTATTGGAGTAGCCCAAGAAGCATCACTTAGTGGGATTGCTCTCTTGTGTATTGTATTATCCAATGCTCTCTATAGAGTAATTGGTTGCCTGTAATTATTCTAAAATATATTATGAAGTATGGGAGTGACAATGGTACCTTGACAAATGAATCTATTGCCATATCTATCACTCCATATGACTCCAAGGCTAAAGGAACAAAAAAGTGACCTCACAAGAGGACGAGTAGTCACTCCTTCTGAAACTTCATCATGCAAAAGGTCAATAAACATAACATCTGCTACTATCACCTGATCATCTCGGACCAAGTATAAGGTTGCCCTAACACATGTTATCTACAAAGCATACAAATGTTCCTTCCAAGCAAGATATCCACTCTCTCGTGCCATAACAAACACTATATCTTTGATGGCATCATGGGTAGCTATCCTTTGTCTTCCAAAAGAACACGGTGTCATATGAACCACTATTGCATCTAGTGTAAAACCACATTCACAAGTGAGCAATGAAGATGTAGATAGGTGGACCAAACCTAGGTGAAACCTCATTGCTGTAGAGAAGGTAGTTGGTGCAAGTTAGAATACCCTGATGCATAGTCAAGCTAGGATCCAAGAGCTTTCACCCTTGCCGGAGCAAGAGCAAATTTGTGCTCTAGTAGCTTGAGGAATGGACGAGTCAATAGTAGTATATGCTGACACTACTTCAATAAGGAAGACTACAAGCATATATGCCAATCAAAAGGTAAGGAAACAAAGGATGGTAGGTCACCTCATGCTTATGAGAATAGATTGTTTCTCATTTGCCACAATAACATCTAAAGAGAAAAGGATCTCTCCTCCACCTTGGTTAATATATCTCCAAGATCAACCTATCAACAACCACAAAATGAGAGGAAAGTAGGAGTATTGAGAGAAGACCCAACTATCTAAAAATGCTATAGGTGTCATCTCCTCTATAGATAATATACCTACTCCTCTGCACAAGATCATCTATCTATGTAATGTAACACCCACTTGTGCATGCATGTGTTATTGTGATATTTAGTTTGGTATTATAAGTACTTGAGAGATATTATTTACATAGAGATAAAGGACAATTCTACATTAGATATGATTAGCTAAAGTTAATCACAGCTAAGATAGAGAGCACCTTATTTTAGAGGAATTGGAAAAGATGAGCACCATTATTTTAGATTCTAGTGTATTGAATTGGTATTATTCTTAGGTGTTTGGCTTTGAGGAAAGAGCTAAGAACTCTTGGACTCACAAGCTTTTTTGTTTTGGATTCTCCTATAGTCTAAGGAAAGCCTATATGAAGGAATCCTTGACTTAGTGGTTAGGTCAAAGATAAGAGCACATGCTTAGGAGAATATTCCCATGAGTATGGATATTCCTTTAGCTTTTTGACTTTATTTGACTTTTAGTCTAGTAACTTGAGTTACTCCAATAATTAGTAACTTTGGTACATAATTATTTCATAATTATATAAACTAGGGATGAGGAGATATTCATCATCCTTTCATTTGCAACTATCTCTCTTACATTGAGTTCTCTAGTGAGCAATATCTCATTGAGTCTTGGAGTGTTAGCCTTGGAGGAGTATGATCAAGTTGGGGTTCTTTGCCTTCTTAGTCCATGGTGCGCTACCATAATAGCCATCAAAGGTTCATCCTAAGTGAGAGACAGGCTGGCTTACAATACCAAATCCCTTGTCACACACTCAAATATTCTTGGTCTAATGATATCACCAAAGACTCCCATAATCCTTCTATCAAAAGCTCTCAAACTTGATATGAAGGTCAAGGAAAGAGGAACCATGCAACAAAAGTAAGTTAGTCAATGAGCAATACTAGAGGAGAATATACCAAATGTCACCTACAAATCTCCTAGTAGAGGAAGGTCATCCATATGGAAAATATCCTCTACAAGGACTATGTCTAAGAAGCGTATGACAAAATACTCAAATCCTACTAGCACTCTAAGAATATGTAGTCCATCTATGGATATGATACACCCCTCGAGAAGCTCAAGGTAGGAGGGATACTTGAAGGAGACCATGCTCTATAGTTTGATACCTTGATTCTCAAACCCACAAGATGAAGCTTGGTAGTCAAGTTGTCAAGGCTTGCCTAATCTGATCTTATAGGACCATGGTGTGTGTATTGTTTGCCAAGAGGAAATACACAACTTGGCAAATAGTAGATAAGAGAGCTCTAAAGTGAGCCATGGTAAATAAAGGAGCCATGCTAAAGGATCTCTTTGTTGTGTACCAACAATTGACTCCAAGATAATGATTCTTCTAGTGAAAAACTATACTTGTAGTAAAGGGAAGCAAGAGAGCAATAGAAGGACTACGCAAAAAGAATAAGATTTGCCAAATATCTATTATCCTCCCTGAGCTCTCTAAAGATAGATGCACATGAGATGTTCATAAAAGCATTCTCAACATCCACCTATAGGACAATCCACTCCTAATGGATATTTAGGAGTTCACTAATGCCTAGAGATATAGCCTCACAACTTCCAAGTGTAGCTACTCCAAATTGATGTGGACAAAGATGTTTTCAAAGGTGAGAATGATGTTGAAGGACAATGGTATGGCTAACGAGACAAAAAAGATCTCTCCGATAGCAATTAGTCTAATGCTTCTTGTGTCCTTCTCCATCACAAGAAGTAAACTAACAACTAGAACCCACCTAGAACTAACTAATTTCTGTTGGTTGGATTAGTAGGTATATCTCCCTTGCTATTGCTATAGCCACTTAAAATAGCTCAAAAGCATCAAAAGGATGATCTGCTTTAAAGCAATCTCTAAGATGCTTGTATACTATCCCAACAAGCATCCTAAGGATAGGCATGGAACAATGCATAATGCTTATGCAAAAATTGATCTATCAAGACATAAGCTACTTAAGCTAATAATGTAAGACCTCTAATAGTACTCCCTCTCCTACCATAAGATGTAGCAAGTGTAAGGAAGAGATAGTCTCATCAATGGGACTAACCATAGATAAAAGGTGTAATGCTTATGCTTCTCTACTAGACTCTCTAGCCTAACCCAATATCCTAACATTATGTTAGACTACACCATTATAATCAAGTGTAATTTGTGGTATCTTATGGCTAAACCTATCTCTTGTAATGTGCAACCCTAACAAACTCCTCCTATAGAGCAACCCAATCCACTACTCAAAATCTAAAATTTCTAGTAGCCACATCTTTGTGCTTTGTACATCCATGTAATATTTGGGAACATGAGAAATACAACAAAAACACAAGATTTCATCCCTCAATACTCTAATGCTCCAAAGGAGCTCATTGTCTTTATTATATAGCAAAGAGGATCCACTTAAAGGGAGTTACACCCTTGGATCAAATACATAGATTGATGATATGTCAATGAGCTCCACCCTTAGATTAGTCATATGGATTGGTGACATGTCTATCCTTGTTTATTTGGTTGGTCAAACTTGTTTGACCAAAGTGAGTCTTTGAGAAATCTTCCTATAAGAAGCTTAGAATAGCATGGGTGAGGTACTATTTGAAAGATCTTGATGAGACAAATAGGGGAGAGAAGGCTATGCCTTTCTTCCTCTTGTTTCTATTTCTTTTAGAGAGAGCAAATTTTTTCATTTTTTGAGGCCAAATTCATTCATTTAGTTCTCTAAAATTGGCTTTGAAGATTTCAAGGTATTTTCAGCCTTTGCCTTATTAGTATAATTTCTCTTTTGGTGACACTTCTATATTATCTACTTAGACCATCATATATAACAACCTTTCAAATATTACCAAGCCAATTTCCACCTCTAGATAATATGTCTAGCTAATGGTATAACAACCCTCTTTTTTTTAAGATGTATTGTCCTTGTTGTAGAGAGGTTGCTCAAAAGGTTACACTAATTTCAGTGCATTGGTCAAGTTAATCATAAGCTCCCATGTTGCCTCATACAATGGTTATCCTTTCCAATGTACAAGATATTCCACATGTGGATGGCGGTACTACAAATACATTTTTGGAGAATATGCTTGACTTCATATTCCTTTGTGCCATCAATGAGTGAATGGTCTAACTTCTTGTATGGAAGGAAAGTTGGGATACATATTTTCATAATAGAGAAATATGGAACATTGGATGGATCTTCATGTGTGGTGGTATCTTGAGGTGATACGCCATTGTGCCAATTAGACAGATGATGAGAAAAGGCCTAATAAAATGAGGTTTGAGCTTAGAAGTGCCAACTACACATGGGGTTGGTTATGGACAGCCACACTTGATCCCAAATGCTGAACTCCATGTACCTATGATGTGCATCTACATATTTTTTCTATTGATTTTGGGCTATCTACAACTCATGTTTGGCATTCTCCACACCTTGTTGGATTTTAGAAACAAAAGTGTTGTTAGCATCAACTTTTGTAGCCATTGGGTGGATCTTTACCAAGCTTGAAGTGTGAAAGGATGCACTCCACACATGAAGAAGAATGGTGTAACTTGTGTAGATGCATTTACTGAATTGTTGTAGGAAAACTCCACTAGTGGAAGTAAGGTGTCCCTACTTTCTTGCTCCTTTCTAAGGTGAAGCCTATGAGCATGTCCTAAATAGTGCAATTGGCCTACTCTATTTGTCCATTGGTTTATGGATGGTATACCATGGAAATAACAAGTCTGGTTCTAAAGACACCAAAGAGTATTCTCCGAAACTAACTAATGAGTTGAATGCATCAATCAATTATGAGCATTCAAGACATGCCATGGTGAGAAAAAACTGCTCCAAGTATAATTGAGCTCATTATGGATTAGTCATATCCTTGGTCATAGAATACACATGAATCATTTTGTTGAGTTAGTCTACAAAGACTACAATGGAGTCAAAACCTAAGGTGTTCTTGGGCAATTCACAAACCAGATTCATGTTGATAATGTTATGTAGGAGTAGGGAGGGACTGAAGGAGTCTTTTGATAGTTTGATTAGAAGCTTTATTTTGTTGACCAATTAGGCAGCTTTGAATGTACTCTATCATGTTATTGCTCATCTTGGACCAATATTAATGGCATTTGACTACATCTAAGGTCTTGTCCACTCCAATATGACTTGCAATAGCGGAATCATAACATTTTGCTAGGATGACGGTTCTTAGGTCCGGATCATCTTGGATCTATATCTTACCATCATGATACCTTACCATCATCAAAGGTGAGTCCTTGGGTATTTGTTATGCCTTTGGATGATTGAGGTCCTACAACTTGTGGGTCTATTCCCTTGGCTAGAATTTTTGGTTCATCTTGACCTCTACCACCATATTGTTCACCATAGGTTTTTAGGTAAATGCATCTACAAATTGTTTCTTCCTTTCCATATATGTGGTTGTCATATTCAACCATTGTCTCCACGTTACCCAATGAATATGATGATGAGACAAATCTTTTATATCTTGAAGTAGACTAGAGGTTTGTAGTTTGTCTTCACTACAAATGTCTTCTCACCAAGATAGTGCTTCCAATGCTTGGTTGTAAGGACAATAACCAATCTTTTCATTTAGTGGAGTGATAGTCGCACTCTATTTGTAATAGCTTCAAAGAGAAATATGCAATTGGGTGCCATCCATCATTCTATTCTTGTTATAAGATTGCTCTTGGTGCAATTCTTGATGCATCTATAGCTAACTTAATAGATGTTTTAGGTCAAACCATTTCAAGATTAGTGCATGTAGCAATGCATCTTTTAATCTTGAAAGAACAACTCCTATGTGGTTCTCCTTATCCACTTCTTTCCCTTGCTAAGTCGTGTCATTAGGGATTGTATAACCTTAGAGGAAGTCCTTGACAAATCAATGATAGAATCTAGTCAATCCCAAGAAACTATTGAGTTGAGTTTGATTTTCTAGAGCACTCCATTTTTGAATGACCTTTAGTTTATTTGTTAGCACTTGAATACCTTCTACACTTACTCTATGTCCCAAGTAATCTACTTGAGACTTGTAAAACTTGCACTTTGAGACTTTGGTATACAATTGGTTCTAGCATAGAATCTAGAGGACTTCTTGTAGATGTTGCTTGTGCTCTTTCATTGTCCTATTATAGACTAAGATGTCATCAAGGAAAATGATAATAAATTTATCCAAGTATAGACAAAATATGTCATTCATCAAACTCATGAAAGTAGTTTATGTGTTGATAAGGCCAAATGGCATCACTAGGCACTCAAAGTGACCATACCTTTTTTGAAAGATAGTTTTGTGTACATCTTCCTTTGTGATCCTAGTTTGCTTATGACTACTCCATAGATCAAGTTTGGGGAATTGTTTTGCACCATTGAGTTGGTTGAATAAGTCATCCATGCAAGGTTGTGGGTATTTATTCTTCACTATTTGTTGAATGCACATATGCATTGTACCATCCTCCTTCTTCAAAAACATAACAAGAGTCCTATATGGTGATATTTTGGGTTGGATAAACCATTTTTGCATCATATCCTTGATTTTGAGCTTTGCACTCCTCCAACTCATGAGGTGATAATCAAAATGAGGCCTTACAAGAGATGTCTTCCCATGAAGTATCTCAATTTTATGATCTACTCTTCTTCTTGGTGATAACCCTAAGGGTAAATCATCAAGAAAGACATCTTGAAACGCACTAACTACATCTTTCAAATTCGTAAGAATTTTTCCATTAAGTTGTGCATTCTAGAACTCTCGTATTAGAACTATGAAACATTTATATGTCTTACTAATAGTTGTTGCCCCTATGATATCAAGAGGTAATTCTTGCCTTTATGATCATTCTCTATCTCCAATGATCTTTTGTTTGTTAGTTCCCACTATTTTCTTTCTCCAAATCTGCCGTGATGTTGTAGTGTTTCATCTATGGTATACCTAAGATCATATCATAACGAGCTAATTGTCTCATTCGCCACTCAATTTCTTCTTGATATTCTCCTATAGAGAGTGCTACCTTTCTAGGTGATGATTCAATCCTCTCTATCTAACCATTAGATAACTCTATTTCTTCATTCTCATCATTCTCTAGTTCTATCTCCAACCTTATTGCAGTAAAGCAAGACAAGAAACTCTTTGTTGCTCTAAGGTCTATCAATACTCTCACTTGATTTCTTTCTAGGAATCTTTTTACAACAATCAATTGTGCATTTATCTTCCTCAACCTTTTGCGCACTTACCTTATTTTTCTCTTTTCTTTTACTCCTCTCCACTGAGCTAGTAAGGCCGCAAGGTACATTTATTGGTGATATTCATTTTCTGGTGTGATTTTAGCATCATCTTCTTAATTTGTCTCTCCAAGTTGTTCAAAGGTCTGCTTGTATGGAGGCCAAGAGCCTCTAGGAAGGCAAGCACAAAAATTGATAGCTATGTGCCCAACTTGGCTACAATTGTGACAATGTTATTTTTTTGCTTGAGCTCCTTCCACTCGTGGTACTACCTCCCTTCTTTCTTTGATCCATTCCCATTCTCCTTGGAATGGTTGTGCTCCTCAATCTTGAAAACAAATGTTGCCAAATTCCATAAGAACTAGTCCACCAAAGTATGGTGTTTAAGCTTGATAGTGTTGTGTTAAGACTACCTCTTCACCTCTTCCAAGCACTCTTGCTATTCTCTGAGCATATGCAATGGCTTCAAAAATAGTGTGAGCATTTTTTATCATTACTTCTTGGAAAATTTGCTCTTTTAACTCCCATTTTAAATTTTCAAGAGCTTTTGCTTCTATAATGCTTCTTTCCTTGGAAGGGACATATTTTATTTTTCAAAACTTAATTCATTTGTTTAGGCTTCAAAAATAGACTCTAAAGTTTTCAAGGTGTTTTTGACCTTTGCCCTATTAGCAGAGGTATTCTTTTTGTGACACCTCTATCTTATCTACTTAGACCATTATATATAACATCCCTTTAGATATTACCAAACCAATTTGAACCTCTAGATAATATGTCTAGCTAAATGGTATTACAATCCACTCTTATGTAATGAAGACATCATTGAGATAGTAAAAGAAATAAGAACCATGCTAATTCATCCAAGTGATCATGTTCCAAATGATCAATTGGTAGAGAAAAAGTCTATCTAGCTGCATCATAGATTGTATAGGGTAGCCTATAGAATATGTATGGATATGGAAAAATAGTCTCAAATAACCCCAAAATACAAAATATTAACCACTATCATGACTCAATTGGTATTCTTGAAATGGTCAACAAAAAATAGATGAAGTGTATATAATCCCAAGTGTCACCAATATCAATGTGATTGCTTGCCTTATGTGAGAATCCCAAGTGGTCCAATCATAATCCTTGAGAAATTCTTCCCACATAGGTCTTTACCTCTTGCAAGGTAATGCATTGGTGACACACCAAGCATGGTGTATCATGAGCCCCTTTTGGGGGCTCCACATGGGAAGTGTAGCCATAGCTAGCGCAAGAATAATGATGGTAACACACAATTCTCCTCTTCATATCTCCTCGTACCTACAAAACCACAACCCTTTACATCATAACTCACATGACTAAGTTTTATCTGTCCAAACCCTAAAAACTATCAATTCTCATCACTTTCAAGTTGCATCTTGATAATTTTCAAACTAAGTTCTTGTGGAACTAGAGCAAGAATACCAAGAGATTAGAGTTAAAAAATTTTGACCCATCACTCTCAATGAGAAATAATCACTCTAAAATACCTAAAAGTCGTCATAACTTTCTACTCAATTCTCCATAGCCTTCAATCTATGTACCAATGGAACAAAAATTTTAAAATGAAAAGAATCTACTATTCAGCCAAATGTTATATATGCTAGTAAGTCTTCCAAAAATACACATTCTCTTCTCTTCCATCTCCCTTTCCCTCTCCTATTGTAGTTCTTGCACTCATTTTAAAAGATGTGCCCACATTATGAGGATGGATTAATATTAAAATAGTTTATTTCCAACTCAATGTACTATCAGTAGATGACAAAATGTGCTTGCATCCCTTGAACTTAATGTACAAGCATATATTCAAAGGTTGGATAAAAAGAGACGATAAGAATTTGAGAGAAATCTATCATATAAGAGAGAACAACAGTCTATTAAAGGTACGCAAATAAATATTATAATAAAATAACATATAGGTTTCTAAGATCTTGTAAAAAATTTCTATAATCAAGAGATAGGGAGATATTTTTGCTTCTATATTCTAGTTTTCATTTTTTTACTTTGTTACTCTATTTTATTAGAACTTAGTTCTAGAACTATGAAATGTAAATTATGAATATTTATAGTTTTTGGGTTTTAAGACTAGTATTCTTCTATGTGAGATAAGATTTTAATTGTAATGATCTTGTAGAGTCCATAGATATAATACGGAGTGCCTCATATTACTTTTACTTTTATTCCCTTTTTTAGGCATGGCTTTGTTTTTCCATGGCTATTTAGAGCAATGTATAATACACTATAGATGATATGTTAGAAGATATTCTTTCTATCAAAATAAAGACTTGTATGAGCCTTTATTCATCTTTCTCATGTGAGTCTTTATATGGGAAAGATGCACAAAGATTGTGATTGGAATACTTGAGATACCTACTTGTGGCACACAATTAGATCTAAATCATTAACATACAATATTGCAAATGTGATATGGATCCTTTTGTTTACAATTATTCTTAGTATATTTGTGGAAGTGGTTGGCAACCCAAGTAGCTTATGTTGCAGAGTTATTTAAGATTAGTTCTTTTATGTTTTTTCTTATTTCCAAATCTATTTAATACTTATAAATTTTTTATCATTTCAATCAATTTCCATGATCTCACATATGAATTATTATGTTTTTTATTTCTTTTACCTTTATGATCTTATGCATTATTATAGGGAGGTGGTTGTTACTTTTTGGACATTCTAAGCTAAAGATTAGGATACATGATAAGAAGAATCATAAAAGCTACACTTGTTAAGAAATAGTCTTACATATCATAAGGTATTATAAAATCTACTTGAATATGATCATATAGGGATCTTAAGGCAAGTGGAGATACATAGTAGGGTTGCACAAGCCTTACATCTAATTTTTATAGCTAATTTGATTAACAAGACTATTTTCTCTTTGTGCTTATCATATCTTTCAACAAGAGAGTGAATTCCATTAGAGGCTTAGAGTACTAGCCAAAAAAGCTATTATGTTATGAAATATTGGTCTTTTCTCATCCTTTATGTACCACCTATGTCTTTACTTAAGAGGCTTATCAAGGATAATTTATTAATATCTAAAAAATTGATTCAAAGCCCAAGATCACTCTAATGGATTTATTTATGGAGTTGTTCAAATGAATGAAGCATTAAAATATAGAAAATTAATCAATCAATTATTTATGTGCCAGGGTTAGGAGAATTCTTCATGGTGGAACAACATATAATAAATATTAGACCAATTGTACAATGGAATTCTTTTATTCTCATAATTCATCCCATTATCATATAGATTTATTTTCTTTAAGAAATACTTTTATCCATATCAATCTAAAGTCACTACATTAGGAAACAATGAGGTATCAAAGGTATCTCCTAAATTAGAGCATTCTAAGATATCAATCTAATTGTATTAGTCTTTTACTTGATCTATTTTCATAAGTCATACCATTATCCTTCAGATTTTATTTTTCTTTAAGCAATATTTTTATCCATATCAATCTAAATTCACTATATTAGGAAACAATGAAGTATCAAAGGTATCTTTTAACATTAGAGCATTCTAAGATATCCATCTGATTGTATAAGTCTTGTACTTGATGTAAAGACCACTCTTAATATGGATTCATATACAATCATATATTTAGAGAGCATAAGGAGATTGAAGATCCTTAGCAAGCCTTGTTCTCTTTGTGTGGTTCTTCTATATTCACCATCTTCTCTTTATTACCAATATCATATCTCACCAAAGGAGTTCATTTTTCTTAGTCATCCATAAGGATCTAAAAGGTAGCTTTGTAAAGAGGAAATCCATGGCTTATTTTAAAATTATATTTGTTATTCTAGGTTGTGTAAGTCCTTATGAACTTATATATTGTCATTATAGGTGTTTTTGATAAGATTAAATAGGTCTAAATAGGTCTTAGATCACTTGACTACTATGCCAACTCAATTTTGTATACTTTGCAATATATTAATCACATGTCCTCACATAGATAAAGTGTTGTAGAGTTTAGTTTCCAATTCCTCAAAGACCTCGATAAATCACCATTGATACATGAAGAGATAGATAGGAGACTATCTACCTTGAAATATGGTCCAATTGTTACCAAGGAAGAGAAGGTAAGAATTGAGGAGATTTTTTGCAAGTTTATCCATGTGTTTGCTTTTAGTTACAAGGATCTCAAGGAAGTAATCTTAGAGGAGCACCAGATAGAGATGGAGTTACATGCAAGACCAATCCACCAAAGGTAACATTACATTAGCCCACCAATAGCTTTAGTTGTGAAGGAGGAGATTGATCAGCTCAAGGGGATTAGGTTTATCTTTGAGGTAGAGAATTCAAAGTGGATGTCTTCAATTGTGATTGGGAAAAAGAAGAATAACAAGCTTTGTGCAAAAGATGGAGGAGAGAGAATGGAAGACTAGAGTGAGGATCCAATTGGGACTCTTGAATAAGAGAAACTCCAAATTCCTAGCATGAGCATTGGCTTGTGAGCCGGCCTGTCTCTCACTCAGGATGAACCTCTGATGGCTATTATGGTAACGCACCATGGACTAAGAAGGCAAAGAACCCAAACTTCATCATACTCCTCCAAGGCTAACACTCCAAGACTCAAGACATTGCTCACTAGAGAACTCAATGAGAGAGAGATAGTTGCAAATGAAAGGATGATGAGTACCTCCTCACCCCTTGTTTATATACTTGTGAAATAGTTACGTACCAAAGTTACTAATTGCTGTAGTAACTCAAGTTACTAGACTAAAAGTCAAGTAAAGTCAAAAAGTAGAAAGGAATATCCATTCACATGGGCATATTCCCCTAAGCATGTGGTCCTATCTTGACCCAACCACTAAGTCAAGGATTCCTTCACATGGGCTATCCTTGGACTAAAGAAGAATCCAAAACAAAAAGGCTTGCGGGCCCAAGAGTTCTCAACTCTTTCCTCAAAGCCAAACACCTAGGAATAATACCAAGTCAACACACTAAAATCCAAAATAGTGGTGCTCATCTTTTTTGCTTCCTCTAAAGTAAGGTCCCCTCTATCTTAGCTATGACTAACTTTAGCTAACCATGACTAATATAGAACCATCCTTTATCTCTATATAAATAATATCTCTTAAGTACTTGTAATACCAAGCTAAATATCACAATACCACACACATGCACAAATGGGTGTTACAGGCTTTGGTATTTATATGGAACATACAAGGCTCTTGAGAAGCTTCTCAAGAAGTTTCCTTCTAAGGACCACTTTCTTGGCATGCAAGCTAAGCTAGTTGTAAAGCTTCCGAAGAAGCTTCTTTCTAGAAGCTAGCTACTTGGTATACAACAAAGCTAGTATGGAAGCTTCCCAAGAAGCTTCCTCTAGAAGTTGCCTACTTGTCATACATATTACCCAATTCTTGGAATGTACCAAGAAACTTCATAGAAGCTCTATAGATGCTATTAGAATATTCTGAGAATTCTTGGCTAATTTGGCTTATTTGCTACCTTTTTAGTCTTGACTAACTTGTCTACTAACTCCATATTGTTACATATTCCTCCACTGCTAGTTGATGATGGCCTCATTGTTAGAAAATCCTCAACTCTTGTAGGGTTGAGGGTGCATTATGGAGATGCAAAAGAGGCTCCCATGTGGCATCATGAAGAAGATACCCTTTCCAAAGAACTTTATACTCAATGTGTTATTGGTGGCCATGTTGGATGATACAACATATGAGTATTTGATCAACTTCATACTCCTCATGATCATTGATGAGGATGGGAGGAGAAGGAGGTTGGAGACGGGTAGAAAAAAGATGATGAGTTAGAAACAAAGGGTTTGTGTTTTGAAACATGGAAGAAAAGATGGATCTGCATTTGATTGGGGAGAGCAAGTCAATAGGCAACAAGAGAAATAATTTGAGTAATCTCAAATAGACTTATCCAATTGGGAGCAATTTTATAAACGTGGATATCAAGTGGAAAAATAAGGTTTTTAGAAGAAAGTATGAAAGGTGAGATCATAATGATGTTTATCAACATATTGCTTTTGTCAATTTTGAGCAATAAGAAGATGTGGCTTGGCTTGGTGTAGGGATTTAAATAACATGGATAAGAAGGTGGAAGTATGTGTGACCTAAGATGATGGAAGAGCAAGAAGAGAATCAAGAACAAGTGGATCTTACTAATAATTAAGGAAGAAGGGGAAAAGCCAATACTTGCATGCTTGAAATAATTGTAGGTGAACTCAACAACTACTAGACAAGTATCCCAATCAGTGTGGTAAACATTGACAAAAGCATGTAGCATGTCTTCCAAAGTGCAATTTTTTCATTTTGTTTGTCTATCCATTTGAGGATGATAAGTTATTAACAAGGCAAGCTTGGTCCCAAAAAGTTTAAAAAGCTCTTACCAAAATTTACCAATAAAGTATGGATCTTGATCAAAGATGAGGACTCTTGGCATCCCATGGTACTTGAAGACAATATCAAAGTAGATTTGGGCCAATGTTGGAGCATCAAAAATATCCAAATGAATCTGCATGCTAAGCTTATCAACAACCACCATAATTGCTATATAACCTTGCTTTGTCCTTGGAAAAGATGTGATGAGATCTAAGTTCACATGTTCTTATCAAGCAGATGGGATAGGAAGTGGTTGAATGACTCCACTTAGCTTTTGGTTATTGGACTTGTGATATTGGTTGCTCTCACAAGATTGGACAAACTCTCAAAATTCTTGTGCCATGTTGGCTCACCACCATTGGCATTGTAGAGTACCCAAGGTCTTGTCAAAAACCATGTGACCACATGGACTTGTGATGTTGGTTGCTCTCATAATATTATTGCAAAATGACCTTAAACTTGATTTGACTTTTGAGTTAATTGACACTATCGCAATTGCCACCGCAATGAGAGGTTCAAGAAGAAGCTTCAAACCATGTCATTGTGATAGGCATGGGAATGATATGGGACCAATCAGGTTTGTACTCAAGTTTGATGTCAAACATCTATAATTGTTGCTCCTATCAATGATGTTGACTCTTCATGGGTTCAAAATGTGATGTCTACAACAAAGGTTTGTGATTGGTTTGTATGATCACTATTTCTCCAAGAGATAATGCCTCCATACCTAAGTGGCATATACCATTGCTAGTTGTTCTTGATCTTGAGTAGAGTAATTATTTTCTATGGTATTTAGTCAGTGAGACACAAAGGCAAATGGATGTACTCATAAAAAACTCATATAAAAATTCCTATTGCAACACAACTCTATAGGCAAAGTTAGAAGCATAAATCAACCACACAATGTAGTTGAGGATCATATGGTTGAATAATGGATCTTGAAGACACCATATGGTTCAACTTATTGAATGCTTCTTTTTACTTGATGGCCCACTAAAAGCTTGAGTTCTTTCCCAAGAGATTGGTAAATGGTATGGCCACGTGAGCATAGTAGTAGATGAACTATTAGTAAAAACATGCTAATCTATTAAATTCCCACACTCTTGTGACATCCTTTGAAGTAGGCCAAGCAATAATGACCTTGAGTTTCTCTTCTTTTATCTTGATCCCCTCCAATGAGACCTTATGATCCAAGAAGGTAACTTTCTTCTACCAAAAAGCACACTTTGACTTCTTGTAATAAAACTTCCATTGATGGAGTCATCTTAGGACTTCTTTTGCGTGATTCATGTGTTTTGTCTCTTTCTTAATAAATTAAAATATCATCCAATAACACTATCATGTACCAATCTAATAGCCTATCCAATATCCAATGCATTTGATCCATAAAGATTGCTAGAGCATTAGAAAGCCCAAAAGGTAAAACTCTCTATTTAAAATGCCCATATCTTGTGCAAAAGGTAATCTTTTTCACATCCTCTCTATCAATTAGAATCTACCAATAGCTACTTCAAAGATCCAACTTGGAGAAGTATTGTGCTCCACTTAATTCATCTAGCAAGTCATCAATTTGAGACAAAGGGTATGTATTCTTCATTGTTTGTTTATGAAGGCCATGGTAGTCAATATGGAAGCAAAGCCTTCCATCCTTCTTTGAGACAAATAGTACTGGTGCTCCCCAAGGAAATGTACTATATATAAAACAACATCTGTTTTTGTATACCTATATATAATAATATGCTTCTCCATAACTCCACTAGTGCTATTTATAGCTCTTCTAGCTCCTTTAGTGAGTCAACAGAATGGTATACTCATTAAAATATTTCTTGGCAATACTCAATCTTGAAAGGCATAACACAATTAGAGTACAAACCTTTTGGTAGATCATCTAGAAACACATATGCAAACTCTTGAACTATATGATCAACCATTGCTTGAGGAGACTTCTAGCATCATCAGATCCTCCATGCACAATTGGCTTAACAAACATACAAAAATAAGAATATCTTCCTCCAAAGCTTGCTCTATGGCTACTTTATTGATAAACTTCCCATCTTGGGACTAACTATTCCTAGTGTCTTATTCAAAAGTGCCAGACAATCTAATTGGTAATTATTACCTTGGGGTTGTATTTGAATTTGTCATTGGATCCAATCAAATTGAACCTTATGACATTCAAGCCAAGGAAAAGCTAAAATGATAACATAGTGTAAAGATTCCACTACAAATCTCATACATTCTAAATACTTCTTCCCAATCTTGAATGTAACAAGATGTGAGGATGGAAAGCAAAACCCTTTCTACCATCCACCATTATCAATCTACTTCCAGGTACCAACTTGATAAGAATACCTAATTCTTTTACTAATTGCATGGATATGCAATTCTCTAAATTTCCAAAATCAACCAAAATTCTACAACCACAATCAGATATTATACTTTATAAGCAACTTAAACTTGTATAGTTCAAGCCTTCAACCCCATTGAAACTAATCAAGTTCTTAGTAGGTAGTTCAATCTCTCCTATTGGGATTATTTGTTTCCCTAATCATCATGCTCCACAAACTCCATTTGGGTGATTTGTTGGGGTCATGAGTGTACATTCAGCAATGTGATGTCCAATTAGCAACAATCAAAGCAACAACAATTTTTCCAGTCTCTTCTTATCTATAGTACCAAGTGCTCTCTTTTGGATGACATCAATCTCCATTGGTATTGGCTCTTCCACCCACGTGTATTGTATTGGTAGATCTTGTGAAGGCCTAGGTCAAGACCAAGTTGTCACAACCAAGGAATCAAAGCTCTCAACCAATTTCATGGCTTCTTCTAAGTGTTTGGGTTCCCATATGGTCATTTCTAATTTGGTGTGTGATTTCAAGCCTTCATAAATTGATCTAAAGCTTCATCTTTGATATGTTTGGAATTGAGTGATGTTGTTTTGGAATTGAGTGATGTAGTTTCTCACAAAACCAATCTGCTTCAATTCGACCAATCTATCTTGTGCAACTTGTGCAACATTTATAGCTTGGAATATCTTAATTATTGCACTTTTGAATTCTTCTGATGTCAAGATTAGTACAAAAAATTGCCATTCAACTTGCTCCACTTGGAATTGCCACCACAATTTTGCCACTCCATCCAATTGGCTTGAACAAAGATAGGAATCTATCTTTGTTCATCTTGAAGATTTGTAACTTCAAAATAACATTTGCAATTAAACACAAAATTCTCCGCTACATCTAAGAAATTCTTGCCTTCAAATACCTTGGGCTTTGGAAATTTGATTTGCTCCTTTCCTTCCAGAAATGGCGTTCTCTCTATATGTTATTGTCATTAATAATATCTTTCTCCCAAAAACTGAGTAAGTTGCTAGATTTTTTCCTACATAATAATGATAACTTTGGGCATTGCTACCATAGCTACTACTCTATTAAATTATCTATAATTATCTAAGTTAACATGTAGATGCAACATGTCTACAATTCTTTGTAAATTTCAATTGGAAGTATCAAGGGTTCATTAGACAAAGTGATCATAATCAAAAACTTTTGACCAAAATGTGAGATAACGCTCGGGTAGTACATGGACAAAAAAATCCCAATGGTTTGGGAAAAATGGATTTTGTGGTCCATAAATTCTATATGTCCCATTTCTATTTTGATACCAATATAAACGACCAAGGAAGAAATACAAAAATGGAAGTGAAAGATCACATTGGGACTCTTGAACGAAAGAAACTCTAAATACTTAGCATGAGCTTGGACTTTGGTATTTATAGAGAATATACAAGGCCTTGGGAAGCTTCTTAGAGTGCAAGCTAAGCTAGTTGAGAAGCTTCTCAATAAGTTTCCTTTTAGAAGCCACCTACTTGTCATGTAAGCTAAGCTAGTCAAGAAGCTTTTGCAAGAAACTTCTTTCTAGAAGTCACCTACTTGGCATGCTAGCTAAGAAAATTCTCAAGAAGCTTCCTCATAGAAGTTGCCTACTTGGCATCTACATTGTTTGAAACTCGGAAGATACCAAGAAACTTCCTAGAAGTTCCATAGATGATTCTCAAACATCTTTAAAATTCTTGGCTAATTTGGCCTATTTGTTACATTGTTAGTCTTGACTAACTTGTATGCTAACTCCATATTGTTACACTTTGGATTTACTCAAGATAGTTACTAAGAAAGACTACTACCCTTTGCTATTCATTGATGAGATGTTAGAATAGGTTGCAAATCATGAGAGGTATAATTTTTGATATGGTTATAATAGCTATAACTAAAACAAATTGCACCATAGCATCAACAACTCACCATATTCACCACACCTTGGGAAACTTATGTTTTCAAGCTTATATCTTTTGGACTTTGTAATACTCTAGTCACATTTCAACACTTCATGAACAAATTGTTTGAACCCTCATTGGGAAATTTGTGAGACATTTCATTGATGACTTTTGTGTCTATGGGAGCAAGGAAAAACACTTTGAGCTTTTGATCAAGGTCCTACAATGCTTTGATGAAGGAAATGCATCACTCAACCAAGAGAAGTGCATCTTTGGTTGTAAAGAAGATTTACTTTTGGGGTATATCATTTTTTAAGATGGAATAGCAATGGATCTTCAAAACTTGAGGAAAATCTCCAAGTTTCTATTTCTTCAAGCTCAAGAAAGTTACTTCAATTCTTGGGGATTTTTGGGTACTATAGGAGGTTTATCTTCTCATTTTCTAACAAGGTTTATGTATTGACCATTTACATGAAAAAGAGTGTAGAATACATAGTGATTTTGGAGGATAAGGAGGCTTTCAAAGCTTTTGAGGAGCTCAACCAATCCCTTGTGCTTGCTCCAATTCTTGCTAAACCTATTTAGAGTAAGCTCTTCATCCTTTACATTGATGAGTCTAATGTATCTATAGGATGCACTCCTACTAAATTTAGACAAAGATATGCATGATCATCCAATAGCTTATGCTAGTATAAAAATGGTCTCAAAAGATAAAAACTATTCAATCACAAAGAGGGAAGGGTTGATAGTGATTTTTGCTCTCAAGAACTTTTGACACTACTTGATTGGAAAGAATACCATCATTGTTAGAGATCACAAGGCTATGAAGTACATCTTCAACAAGCCTAATTTGAAGTGAAGGTTAGCAAGGTGGATGATACTCTTATTTGAATATTATTATGATATTGAAGATAGACAAGAAAAAAACATGCAAATGTTAATTTGTTATTTAGGGCCTATGATCATGATGGAGTTGAACCAATGAATAATTCATTCTCAAATGATGTTGTAACAATATGGAGTTTAATGACAAAGTTAGTCGGGCTTACAAAGTAGAGAATAAGACAAAATAGCCTAGAACATTCTAGAAGTATCTAAGAAGCTTCTTGGGAAGCTTCCCAACTAGTTAACTTGTGCCTTAAGCAGGTAGCTTCTAGAAGCTTCTAACTAGCTTAGCTTGCACGCCAAGTAGGCGACTTCTAGAAGGAAGCTTCTTGAGAAACTTCCTGGTTAACTTGGCTTGCACTCCAAGAAAGCGGCTCAAGGAAGCTTCTTGAGAAGCTTCAAGGGCCTTGTATGCTACCTATAAATACGAAAGCCGAAGCTCATGCTAGGCATTCGGAGTTTTCCCTCATTCAAGTGTCCCAATGTGAGTTTCCATTCTCTTATTTCTCTCCTTGGTTTCGGTCTTTTACATTGGTATCAGAGCAGGAATGGGATGGATGGAATTTATGGACCACCAAATCCACTTCCGCCAAACCATTGGGACTTTCATGTCCAGATATTACCAAAGCATTGTTTCACACAATTCATCACCTCGCGCTTTGGGCAGGATTTTCTACATATGATCACCGTCTCAGAGGAACCCTTAATACTTCCAGTGGTAACTTATGGAGAACGGTGGACGTGTTGTTCTATGTGTAAATCAACTAGATAAATTGAGGGTAGTGGAATAGAGTAGAAGTGATGGCGGCAATACCGGATGTTATCCTTGCAATGCAACAACAAATCAAGCATCTTACTCGATTGTTGGATGAACGAGACCAGCAACAACAAGAACAGATAGACAGAGCGCCAGTTCAAGATGGAGAAGATTGCATTCGATTCCCTAAACCCAAGGTATTTGAAGGCAAGAATCTCCCGGGTGCAGTGGAGAATTTTGTGTTTGATTGTGAATGTTATTTTGAAGCTACCAATTTACAAGATGAGCAAAAATAGATTCTCTTGGCTTCTAGCCAATTGGATGGAGTAGCAAAGCTATGGTGGAGATTCCGAGTGGAGCAAGCCCAACCACAAATGGTTGCACCAATCTTGACATGGGCAGAATTCAAGAGCGCAATAATCAGTCGGTTCTAGGCTATAAATGCCACACGAGCTGCACAAAATAAGTTGGCAGAGTTGAAACAGATTGGCTCTGTAAGAAGTTACATCTCACAATTGCAAAATACCATCATGCAAATCCCAGATATTTTGGAAGGTGAAGCTTTGGATTGATTCGTGAGGGGCTTGAAGGCAAGAACCAAATTATAGGTAACCATGCAAGAGCCACAACACTTGGAGGAAGCCATGCGGTTGGCCAAACATTTTGATTCCTTGGTGGCAACAACTTGGTCTCGACCTTGACCTCCACAAAGCCTACCAATACACTACACACAAGTGGAGGAGCCAGCACCAATGGAGATTGATGCAATTCAATGAAGACCACTAGGCATGGCGGACAGAGAGAAATTGCAACAAAATGGTGGTTGTTTTTATTGTCGCCAATTGGGGCATTGCATTGCTGAATGTCCACTCAAGAATGGATGACCTCGACAAGTTACCCAAGTGGAGGTTGTGGAGCAGAATGATCAGAGAAACAAGGAATCCCAATAGGAGATTTTGAGCCACCGACTAGGAGCTTGATTAGTTCCAATGGGATTGAAGGCTTGACCTATGCAAGTCTGCTTCACTTGCAAGGTATGATATCTAATCAGGGTTGTAGGATTTTGGTTGATTCTGGGAGTTCAAAGAATTGCATGTCTATGCAAGTAGCAAAGGAATTAGGTATTCCTATCAAGCTAGTAATTGGAAGTAGTTTGATGATGGCGGATGATAGAAAAGGTTCTGCATTCCGCACCTCGCATCCTATTACCTTCAAGATTGGGAAGGAGTATTTGGAGTGTATGAGGTTTGTAGTGGCACCTCTATACTATGATATCATTCTGGGTCTACCTTGGCTTGAATGTCATAAGGTTCAATTCAATTGAACCCAACGCCAAATTCAAGTACAACACCAAGGTAGGAATTTCCGATTAGGTTGTTTGGCACCTCTGAGTAAGACACCTAAGAATAGTCAGGCCCAAGATGGGAAGTTTCTTGAGAAGGTAGCCATAGAGCAAACCTTGAAGGGAGTGGAGTCCCAAGATGGGAAGTTTGCCAAGAAGGCAACCATGGAGCAAGCTTGGAAGAGAGATGAGTCCCTAGAAGGGAAGTTTGTTAGTAAAGCAGCCATAGAGCAAGCTTTAGAGGAAGATAAGTCTGTATTTGCGGTGTGGATCAAGCTGATTACACAAGACCAAGCTGTGGAGGATCAAGAACCTCATCAAGTAATGGTTGATTGGATAGTTAAGGAGTTTGCGGACGTGTTTCTAAATGATCTGCCAAAGGGATTACCCTTCGATCAAGGTATGCCTTTCAAGATCAAGTTATTGCCAGGGAGTACTCCAGTGAGTAGACCGATCTATTGGCTCTCACCAAAGGAGTTGGAAGAGTTGCAAACAACACTTATAGAGTTGTTGGAAAAAGACTTCATACGACATAGTACCTCTCCTTGGGGAGCACCGGTACTATTTGTTCCAAAGAAGGATGTAGGACTTCATTTTTGTATTGATTATCGTGGGCTCAATAAGCAAACCGTGAAGAATGCATATCCCTTACCTCGGATCAATGACTTACTTGATCAACTAAGTGGAGCACGTTACTTTTCCAAGTTGGATCTATGTAGCGGCTATTGGCAAATTCCGATTGATCGAGAGGATGTGCAAAAGACTACCTTTTGCACAAGGTATGGGCATTTTGAGTGGAGAGTTCTACCTTTCGGACTCACTAATGCTCCAACAGTCTTCATGGATTAGATGCATTAGGTGTTGGATGGGCTATTGGATTGGTCAGTGGTGGTGTTCTTGGATGATATCTTAATCTATAGCAAGACAAAGGCAGAACACGTGAATCACATGCAAGAAGTCCTAAGATGACTACAACAATGGAAATTTTACTATAAGAAGTCAAAGTGTGCTTTTTGGCAGAAGGAGGTTACCTTTTTGGGTCATAAGATATCATTAGAGAGGATCAAGATGGAAGAAGAGAAGATCAAGGCCATTATTGATTGGCCTACCCCAAAGGATGCTACAGAAGTACGGGCATTCAATGGATTGGCTAGTTTTTACCGGCGGTTCATCCACTATTATGCTCATGTGTCTACACCATTGACTGACCTCTTGGGAAAGAACTTGAGCTTCCAGTGGAACACCAAACATGAAGAAGCATTCCAGAAGTTGAAAAATATGGTGTCTTCAAGACCCATTCTTCAACCATATGATCCTCAACTACCTTGTGTGGTTGATTTTGATGCTTCTAACTTTGCAATTGGAGCTGTGTTGCAACAAGAATTTCCAGATGGACTACATCCCATTTCCTTTGTGTCTCGCCAACTAAATATAGCTGAAAGAAATTACTCTACTCGAGATTGGGAACAACTTGCAATGGTATATGCCACCAAGGTATGGAGGCATTATCTCTTAGGGAAACAAGTGATCATGCAAACTGATCACAAGCCATTGTTGCAGACCTTACACCTGGAGCACATGAAGAGTTGACATCATTGATGGGAAGAGCAACTTCAATTGTTTGACATCAAACTTGAGTACAAACCAAGTCGGTTCCATATCATCCCTGATGCTCTGTCACAACGACCTGATTTGAAGTCTCTTCCTCTCATCGCGGCAACAATTACAATGGTGTCAATTGACCCCAAGATCCATAACAAGTTTTGGTTAGCTCTACAACAAGATCCCTTCCTCCAAATGGTACATGGTTGTCTAACAATAGGTGACAAAGAGTACAACATCTTCTCCTTCAAGGAAGGCCTTCTATTCCATGCGGACCAGATCTATGTTCCAGCCAAAGGTGATCTTTGACTTGTGCGCCTTCAAGAAGCCCATGATTTACCCATTGCTGGTCACATGGGTGTGGACAAGACCTTGGGTACCGTCCAACATCAATGGTGGTGGCCCAACATGACACGTGATGTTCAAGAATTTGTCCGATCGTGTGAGAGCTGCCAACGTAACAAGGCCAGTAATAAGAAGCCGAGTGGACTCCTTCAACCGCTTGCCATTCCATTCGTTTGCTGGGAGCATGTGAGCTTGGATCTCATCACATCCTTGCCAAAGACAAAACAAGGATACACCGCCATCGTGGTGTTTGTGGATAAGCTTAGTAAGCAAATCCACTTGGCACCAACCTGTGATACCATGGATGCTCCAACCTTAGCATAAATCTACTTCAACAATGTCTTCAAGCATCATGGGATGCCATGTGTACTCATCTCCGACCGTGATCCTTGATTTACTGGGAAGTTTTGGCAAGCACTCTTCCAGATACTCGGCACCAAGCTTGCTTTGTCCACGGCGTATCATCCTCAAACTGATGGACAAACTGAATGTGCAAATCGTATATTGGAGGATATGTTGCGGGCCTTTGTCAATGTCCACCATACCAACTGGGACGAATGTCTTGCAGCTGCAGAATTTGCCTAAAACAATTCCAAACAAGCAAGCACCGGATTTTCCCCCTTCTTTCTCAATTTTGGCCAAGATCCGCTTGTTCCAGATTCTCTTCTTGCTCCCCCTCCCTCTCAAGTTCCTCATACTTCCACATTCTTGACCACTATATCCCAATCTCTCCAACAAGCCAAGTCTCACCTCCTTGTGGCTCAGAATCGCCAAAAAAAATATGCGGACCACCATTGTCGTGATCTCACCTATGAAGTTGGCGATAAAGTCATGTTATCCTTTAGTAACCTCCCTCTCCCACTTGATACCCAAGTTTGTAAACTTGCTCCTTATTGGATAGGACCCTTTGATATCACCCACATTGTCTCTCATGTTGCTTATCGACTTGACTTGCCTTGTCACATGTATATCCATCCTTCTTTCATGTTTCCAAGTTGAAACCCTTTGTTCCTAACCCCTCTTCTTTTTCCTCTTGAGTCCAACCTCCTCTTCTGCTTGTTCCTATCAATGATCATGAGGAATACAAAGTTGATTGTATCCTTGCACGTCATCATATTCAACGAGGCCATCGCCAACATATAGAGTACAAGGTCCTTTGGAAAGGGTATCCCCTTCATGATGCCACATGGGAACCTCTTTCCCACCTCCAAAATGCAAAGATGGCAATCAAGGAATTTGAAGCTTCACTGGCGATGAGGACGTCACCAACTAGCGGCGGGGGAATATGTAACATATGGAATTTAGCGATGAAGTTAGTTGGGCTTACGAAGTAGAGAATAAGACAAAATAGCCTAGAATATTCTAGAAGTATCTAAGAAGCTTCTTGGGAAGCTTCCCAACTAGTTAACTTGCGCCTTAAGCAGGTAGCTTCTAGAAGGAAGCTTCTAGAAGCTTCTAACTAGCTTAGCTTGCACGCCAAGTAGGCGGCTTCTAGAAGGAAGCTTCTTGAGAAGCTTCCTGGTTAACTTGGCTTGCACTCCAAGAAAGCGGCTCCAAGAAGCTTCTTGAGAAGCTTCAAGGGCCTTGTGTGCTACCTATAACTACGAAAGCCAAAGCTCATGCTAGGCATTTGGAGTTTTCCCTCATTCAAGTGTCCCAATGTGAGTTTCCATTCTCTTATTTCTCTCCTCGGTTTTGGTCTTTTACAGATGTAATACCATTAGCTAGATAGATTATCTAGAGGTGAAAATTGGCTTGGTTTCATATTTTGAGGACAAGAGAAAACCCAAAAGAAACACAAGAAAAACACAAAGTTTCAACACTCAATACTCTAATGGCCCAAAAGAGCACCTTATCTTTATTATATAGCAAAGAGGAAGCCTCAAAAGAAGCTCCAATCTTGGATCTGATACATGATTAGTGCTATGTCAACCAACTCCACCTTTAGATTAGTTGCATGGATGGATGACATGTTTCTCCTTGTTCTATTTGGTTGGTCAAACAAGTTTGACCAAAGGGACTCTTTAGAGAATCTTCCTATATGAAGCTTAGAATCACATGGGTGAGGTACCATTGGAAAGCTCTAAAAAAGACAAATAGTAGAAAGAGAAAGAAAGGCTCTCTTTTAGAGGGATACTCTCTTTCCATTTTCAAGGCCTAATTCATATATTTAGGCCTTAAATATTGACTGTAAAGTTTTTAGGTTATTTTTGGCTATTTCTCTATTGATGAAAGTAATCTTTTGGTAACACCTCCATCTAATCTACTTATTCCATCATATATAACATCCTTCCAGATATTACCAAGCCAATTTCTACCTCTAGATAATATGTCTAGCTATTGGTATAACAAACCTCATCTTTTAAGACACAACTTCTCCTTGCAAAGTTGTTGCTCAAAAGATTGCACTAACACCGGTGCATGGATCAAGTTTACTATTGACTCCCATGTTGCCTCATATAATGAATACCCTTTCCAATGTACAAGATATTTCACATGAATTGTGGGTATCATTGATGCATTTTTGGAGAATACATTTGACTTCATATTCCTACATGCCATCAATGAGTGTTGAACAAGGTCTAACTTTTTGTATGGAAGGAAAGTGAGGCAGTTGGAGTGCATATCTATGTAATAAGGAAACATGGAACACTAGATGGATTTTCATGTGTGGTGGTAGCTCAAAGTGATAAGCCATTGTGCCAATTTGATTAAGGATGAGAAAAGGCCTAATGAAATGAGGTATGAGCTTACAAGGGCATATGAATGTGAGATTAGTTGTGGAAAGCTAGACTTGATCCCCAATGTTGAACTTCATCTACCAACAATGTGCATTTGCATACTATTTCTATTGCTTTTGGGTGATTTGCAACTTGTTTTTGGCATTCTTCACACTCTATTGGATTCTAGAATCAAAAGTGTTAACAATGTCAACCTTGGTAGCCACATGGTGGATCTTCATTGAGCTCAAAGGTGTGAAAGGATTTTCTTCATACATGAAGAAGAATGGTGTGACTTGTATGGATGTATTCATTAAATTGTTGTAGGCAAATTCTACCAATGAAAGTAAGGTGTCCCACCTCTCTCGCTCATCTAAGGTGAAGTCCTAGAGCATGTTCTCAATAGTATGATGTCCTCAACCCACTCTATTTGTCCATCAATTTATGGATTGTAAGCTATGGACATGGCCAATTTGGTTTTGAAGACTCTAAAGAGTGTTGTCCAAAACAAACTAGTGAATTGAGTGCCTCTATTGGTGATGAGCACTTGAAACATACCATATTGAGAAAACACTATAGTTAAGTACAATTGAACTAATTGTAGAGCAATCACATCCTTGGTGGTAGGATGTACATGAGTCATTTTGCTAAGTCAATCATCTTGGATAATTCACAAACCAAATCTATGCTTACCTATTCCCAATGTTATGTAAAATTAGGGAGGGCTTAAAGGAGTCATATGGGAGCTTAATTAGAGCTTTAGTTTGCTGATAAAATAGGCATATTTGAATGTATTACATCATATTGTTGCTCCTCTTGGGCCAATAATAATAACATTTAACTATATCTAAGGTCTTGTCCACACTAACGTGACATGCAATACCAAAATCATGACATTTTGCTAGGATGGTGGTTCTTATGTTTGTGGTATCTAAAATCTATAACTTGCCATCCAAAAAAGGTGAGTCCTTGGGTATTGGTTATACCTTTGGATTATTGAGCTCTTAAAATCTATGGGTCAATTTTTGTAGCAATAAAAATCCATGGCCAAAATTCTATGTTCATCTTAACCTCTACCACCAAATTGTTTTCCATAGGCATCTGGGTGAATACATCTATAAGTTGCTTCTTGCCTTTGACGTATGTGATTTTCATGTTGAATTGTTGTCTCCACTCTAACCACAAAAGCTATCAATAAGATAGATCTTTTTGTGTCTCAAGGTAGACTAAATATTTGTGGTCTATCTCCACTACAAATGTCTTCTTGCCAAAGTAGTGCTTCCAATGCTTACTTGCAAGGACAATGGCCAACTCGTTTTGTTTTGTGATGTGATTGTTGTATTCTAGCGGTAATAACTTTAAAGAGAAATATGCAACTATGTGCATCCATAATTCCATTCTTGTTGCAAGACTACTTCTATTATGATGCTTGAATGCATATGTAGCCAACTTGATTGGATATTTTGGGTCATACAATTTCAAGATAAGTGCAAGCAATAATATGTCTTTCAATTCATGGAAGGCCAATTCTTGTGTGGTTCTCCATATCCACTTCTTCTCCTTGCCAAGCAGTGTTGCTAGAGGTTATGTGACCTTAGAGAAGTCCTTGAAAAATCAACAATAGAACCCATAACTCCCAAGAAACTCTTGAGTTGAGTCTGATCTTCTAAAGCACCCCATTTTAAATGATCTCTATTTTATCTATTAATAATTAAAAATAATTTCTCTACTTACTCTATACCCCAAGTAGTCTATGTCAGACTTGCCAAACTCACACTTTGAAATTTTGGCATACAATTGATTTTGTCATAGAATTTGGAAGACTTTTGTATATGTTGCTTGTGCTCATCATCATCTTGTTGTAGACTAAGATGTCATCCAAGAAAATAATAATAGATTTATCTAAGAAAATGATAATATATTTATCCAAGTATAGAAAAAATATGCCATCAAACTCATGAAAGTGGCTAGTGCATTGGTGAGGCCAAACTGCATCACCAAATACCCAAAGTGACCATACCTAGTTCAAAAGGCAGTTTTTTGTATATCTTTCTCCGCAATCTTGATTTGGTTGTAACTACTCTGTAGATCAAGTTTGGTGAAATTCTTTGCTCCATTGAATTGATCAAACATGTCATCCATATAAGGTAATGGGTATTTTTTCTTCATAGTTTGTTGATTTAGTCCTAGATAGTCAATGCACATGCACATTGTTTAGTCCTTCTTCTTCACAAACAAGACGAGCCCCATATGGTGATATGTTGGGTTGGATAAACCCTTTCTATAGCATATCCTTGATTTGATCCTTGCACTCCTCCAACTCATGAGGTGATAGTTGATATGGGGCCTTACAAGGAGGTATCTTCCTCAGAGGTATCTTGATTTTATGATCCACTCTCCTTTTTGGTGGTAATCTTGAGGGTAAAATATCCAAGAAGACATATATAATATCATTGACCATATCTTTCAATTTCTGAAGAATTTTTCCATTGAGTTGTGCGTTGTGGACTTCTTTTATTAGACCTATGAAACATCTATTTTTCTTATCAATAGATGTTGTCCCTATGACATAAAGAGACAATTCTTGCCTTTGTGAGCCTTCTTTAACCCCAAAGATCTTCCATTGGCTAGTTCTCACTACTTTCTTTCTCCAATCAACCGTGAGGTTGTAGTGCTCCATCCATGGCATGCTTAAGATTGCATCATAATAAGCTAACCGTATCACTCACCACCCAATTGCTTCTTGATACTCTCCCATAGAGAGAGGTAGATTTCTAGGTTACAACTCAATCTCCCTCTATTTAACTATTAGGTAACTCTACTTCATCATTCTCAACCTTCTCCAATTCCATCCCCAACCTTATTGCAACAAAGCAAGACAAGAAATTCTTTGTTGCTCTAGGGTCTATCAATACTCTCACTTGATTGCCTTTTAGGCTTTGATTTTCGACAATCAGCTATGTATTTGTCTTCTTCTTTCTTTGCACAATTGTCCTTTTTTTTTTTTTCTTTTACTCATCTCCATTAAGTCAATAAGGCCATGATGTACATTTATTGGTTATCTACATTTTCTAATGTGATTTTAGCATCCTCCTCTTCAATTCATCTCTCCATGTTATTCAAAGGTCACATGTATAGATGCCAAGGGCCTTTGGGAAGACAAGCACAACAATTGATGGATATGGCTCAACTCGGTTGCAATTGTAATAATATTTTTTGTTTTGCTTGAGCCTTTCTCCTCATGGAACTCCATCTCTCTTTTCTTTGATCCGTCCTTGTTTGTCTTAGAGCGGTCATGCTCCTTGGTCTTAAAACCAAATGTTTCCCAATTCCATAGGAACTAGTCCACCAAAATATAGTGTTTTAGTCTAATATTGTTGAGTTAGGACCATTCTTTCACTTCCTCCAACCACCCATACCATTATTTGAGCATAAGTAATGGCTTTAGAAATAGTGTGAGGATTTTGTACCATTACCTCATAGTAAATTTTATTTTTTAACCTCCATTTGAAATTATAAAGAGCTTTTTTTTGGACTCATATCAATTATAGTGACCTAAAAATCAAGAAATGCCTCCACATACTCTTGTATGTTGTTCTTCTACTTCAACCTCCATAGTCGGGTTTGGGTCATCTACAAAAAATCCATAGATTGAAAATTCTTCAACAAAACTTCTTGCATTACCGTCCAAGTGATCTCTCTTCCTTTTGCTAATATTGATTGTTCCCAAGCATCATGTTTTGTGAGGGATTTATTGGTCAAGTACCCACATGCAAACACGCTTTCAGAGTGGTAGTGATCTAAGTTGTGACTAATCAAAAGTATCAATTCATTCTTGAAATCTAATTTTCCACTACTCCAATAGAACATTGTCCTTTTTAAGGCTTGATGTTGCATGTCTTCTTCATCCGTAGTAGCAATGTGGCTTCATTGTTGATTGAGGTTGGTGTCATTGTCATGAGTGACTCTCAAAGTACTTTGGCCATTGGTACCAAGTTTTAAAATGGTTCCCCTTCTTGCATTGCCTGATCATCTGAAAGGTACATACTTTACTTTGCAATGCCTCCACGGTCATCTTGATTTCCCAAAACTCATTCAACATTCCTTGCATCAGATCTTGCAATTGTGGCTCCATGATTTGTGCATAAGGTAAACACTCAATCGCTACCTCCTACTTCAATAGAGGGTTAATATGATCATTAGGGAGGGATCACAGACTATTAGGACTGCCATTGGACCTCAAAGACTATCACTTGTTGATAATATTCCTCACCAAAATTGTGGACTATGAAATCTCTAAATATCACTTTTGGTCTAACCACATAATGGATTTCTATTTGCATGTTGAAAGAGAGAAGATTTGGTATATTCAGATCTATTGCAGATTGTCATATTCCACTCTATATTGTATACCACCATAGGTGTAATCATTGAGTTTGGTGAATTCATCATTATGTCCATGAACTTTGCTCCAAAATGATAAATGAGATATATGCTCATTTGCTCACATTTGATAGATATAATCTTGATGTAGAATGGATTCAAGAACAAAAATCAAGGTTTAGGAAATTTTCCTTCATCCATCTTCTTATTTAAACACCCCTAGTCTATCAATTGCACTACATTTTCTCCTCTCTAAATTACTCAATCTCATTAGTTTGTGTTCCTCCAAGAAGTGTGATCCACTCTCTTGGATCAAAACACCTATCCTAATACCATTGTAACATTCCAAGCACATGAGAATTCCCAAGAGAAATACAAGAGTGGAAATACAAAGCTTCAACACTCAATACACTCATGCCCAAAGGAGCACCTTGTCTTTATTATATAGCAAAAAGGATCCTCTCAAAAGAAGCTCTACCCTTTGATCAGATACATAGATTTGTGATATGTCATTAAGCTTGACCTTTAGATTAGTTGGATGGGTGACATGTTGGTCCTTGTCCTATTTGGTTGGTCAAACAGGTTTAACTTTAGAGAATCTTTAGAGAATCTTCTTGTAGGAAGCTCAAAATCACATGGATGAGATATAATTAGAAAGCTCTCAATGAAAAAACTAGTGGAAGGAGAAAGGAAACCTTTGTCTCCAAAGGGACTGGAATCTTTCTATTTTTGAGGCCTAATTCATCTGTTTAGGCTTTCAAAACTAGCTCTAAAGTTTTAAGGGTGTTTTTGGTTCATGCACTATAATGGAAGTATTCTTTTTTGGTGACACCTATATCTAATCTAACTTAGTCCATCACATCTAACATTCTTTCAGATGTTACCAAGCCAATTTTCACCTTTAGATAATATATCTAGCTATTTGTATTACACTTGGTAACATCTTTATGGATGTTATATATGATGGTCTAAGTAGATCAAATAATGGTATCAATAATAAGTACTTTCACTCATAATGCAAAGGTCAAAAACACCTTGAAAACTTTAAAGTCAATTTCAAAGGCCTAAAAAAAGAGTTAGGTCTCAAAACATGGAGTAGTACTCTCCCTCAAGGGGAAAAGGCATTACCTTCTCACTTGTTTGTCTCATTAAAAGCTTTCTAAAACTACCTCACCCATGTTATTTGGAGCATCCAACAAAAAGATTTCCCAAAGATTCTCTTTGATCAAACAAGCTTCACCAACCAAATAGGACAAGGATAGACATGTCGCCAATTCATGCAACTAATCTAAGGGTAGAGCTTGTTGACATATCACCAATCCATGTATTTTACCTAAGAATATAGCTCCCTTTGAGTGGATCTCCTTTGTTATATAATAAAAAGAAAGGTGCTCCTTTGGTGCATTGGAGTATTGAGGAATGAAATCTTATGTTTCTCTTGGGGTTTCTAATTCTTGGAACATTACAATGATATTAGAGTAGGTATTTTAATCCAAGTGAGTAGATCACCCCTCTTGGAGAAACACAGGCTACTGAGATTAAGTAATTTTGAGGGGAGAAAAATTAGTGTAATCAATAGATTGGAGGTGTTTTAGATGGAAGTGTGATGGATGCTCTTGGAGGACAATTTCTTGCACCTCACTTTTTGTTCTTGAATCCATTCTATATCAAGATTATGTATATCCAATATGAGCACGTGAGAGTATATCTTGTCTACCAGTTTAGAGTGAAGTTCATGGACATAGTACTGAATTTGCCAAACCCTATGATTCTACATATGGTGATATACAATAGAAATTAGAGTTTGACAATTTATATTTTATTATAATATAATGAATCTGAATAAACAAAATTCTCTCTCTTTCAATACTCAAGTAGCAATCCATTATATAGATAAGCTAAAAGTGATGTTTTGGGATTTTGTAATCTATAATTTTGATGAAAAATATTATTAACGAGTGGTAGCTTCTAAGGTCCCAAAAGGTAGTCCCAATTGTTTATGCTCCCTCTCAAGTGATCATATTAACCTTCTATTAAAGTAAAAACTATTAATTGAGTGTTTATCATGTATAAAAATCATGGAGCCATAGTTGCAAGGTCTGATGCAAAGAATGCAAGGGATGTTGAAGGAGTTTTGGGAGATCAAGATAATAATGGAAGCATTACAAAGTCAAGTTCATACCTTAAAAAAATCATATAATGCAAGAAGGGAAATTATCCCAAAATCCAATAACCATAGCCAAAGTACCTTGAGAGTTACTCATACCAATGACACCAACCCCAATCAGCAATGAAACCACATTGTTACTACAGATGAAGAAGACATGAAATATTGAACCTTATAAGGAACAAGTTCTATGGGAGTGGTAGAAAATTGGATCTCAAGATTAAATTGATATTTTTGATTATTCACAATTAAGATCATCAATCATTCCATAGGTATGTTTTTACATGGATACCTAACTAATAAAGCCCTCATATGGTATGATACTTGGGAACAATGAGTGTTGGTAGAAGGAAGAAAGATCACTTGGATGATGACGTAAGAAAGACTATTGAAGAATTTCCAATCCATGGATTTTGTGTAAATAACTTGAATCTGACTATGGGAGTTGAAGAAGAAGAATACCATACAAGAATATGTGGACACATTTCTTGATCTATAGGTTGTGATAACCAATATGTGCCTATTAAAAGCTCTTGACAGTTTCAAATAAGGGTTAAAAGAGCAAATTCACCAAGAGGTAATGGTACAAAATCCTTGCATTGTTTTTGAAGCCATTGCGTGTGCTTAAAGAATAGTAATGGTTGGCTTGGAGGGAGTGAAAGGTAGTCTTGATACCATACTTTGGTAGACTTGTTTCTATAGAATTGAGCAATATTTGTTTCTAAGACCAATGAGTATGATTGCTCCAAGGAAAACAAGGGTGAGTCAAAGAAAGGAGAGGTGGAGTCCCACAAGGAGAAGAGTTCAAGAAAAATAACAATGTTGTTACAATTACAACCAAGTTGGGCATATAGCCATCAATTGCATGCATGCCTTCCTTGAGGCTCTTGGCCTTCAACCTCCATATAGGCAACCTTTGAACTACTTGGAGAGATGAATCAAAGAAGAGTGTGCTAGAATCACTAAAAAAACAAAGATGACTAGTAAATATACCTTATGGCCTTATTGGCTCAATGGAGAGGAGCAAAAGTAGAGGGAGTAAAAGGACAAGTATGCAAAGGTTAAGGAAGACAAACACATAATTAATTGTTGTAAATGAGTCCTAAAAAGCAATTAGGTATGAGTATTGCTAGATCTTGGAGCAATAGAGAATTTCTTATCTCACTCTATTGCAAAAATGTTGAAGATGGAACTAGAGAAAAATGAGAATGAAGAAATATAGTTACTTAATGGTCAGATAGAGAGGATTGAATCATTACTTAAAAAGAAAGGTAAGATTATTTATAGGAAAGTATCAAGAAAAAATTGAATGGTGAGTGATATGGTTATTTTATTACAATGTGATTTTAGGCATGTGATAGATGGAACAATACAATCCCTTGGTAGATTGGAGAAAGAAAATAGTGAGAATTAGCAAATGAAGATAATTGGAGATAGGGAAAGATTCCAAAGGTAAGAACTATCTCCATATGTTATAGAGATAATAGTTATCAATAAAATAGATAAATTTTTCATGGGTCTAATAAGAGAAGTCCAAAGTGCACAATTCAATGGATAAATTCTTTAGAATTTTTGAGACGTGGTCAATGAATTTCAAGTTGTCTTTCTTCATGATTTACCCTCAAGATTACCACCAAAAAGGAGAGTATATAATAAAATCAAGATACTTCTTGGGAAGACACCTCCTTGTAAGGCCCCATATTGATGATCACCTCATAAATTAGAGGAGTGCAAGGCTAAAAATAAGGATATAGTATAGAAAGGGTTTATCTAACCCAACATATCACCATATAGAGGCTTGCCTTGTTGTGAAGAAGACAATATAATACGCATATGCATTGATTATTGGGGCTAACATCAACAAATAATGAAGAATAAATACCCATTACCTTGCATACATGACCTATTTGATCAACTCAATGGGGAAAATACATCACAAAACTTGATATAGGAAGCAATTATAACCAAATCAGAATCATGTAAGAAGACATACATAAAATTGCCTTTCAAACAAGGTATGGCCACTTTGAGTACCTAGTGACATTTTTTGGCCTCACCAATGCACCAACCACTTTTATGAGTTTGATGAATGATATATTTTGTCCATACTTTGATAAGTGTATTATCATTTCCTTGAAGATATGATAATCTAAAATAGGACAATGAAGGAGCAAAAGTTACATTTGAAAGAAGTCTATGATAGAACCAATTATATCCCAAAGTCTCAAAATGTGAGTTTGGCAAGTTTGAAATAGATTACTTGGAGCATAGAGTAAGTGCAGAAGGTATCCAAGTTTTAACATATAAATTAGATATCATTCAGAAATGGAGTGCCCTAGAAGATCAGACTCAACAAGAGCTTCTTCGTATTGACTATGTTCTAATATCTATTTTCAAAGACTTCTCCATGGTCATACAACCCCTAATAGCACTATTTAGCAAGGAAAAGAAGTGGATGTAGAGAACCGCATAGGAATTAGCCTTTCATGAATTGAAGATACATTACTATGTGCCACCAATCTTGAAATGGTATGACCCAACACATCCAATCAAGCTAGCTATAGATGCATCAAGCATTGCAATAAGAGCAATCTTACAATAGGACTGGAGTTGTAACAGTATGGAGTTTAACAACATAGTTAGTAAGGTTAAGGAAGTAGAAAATAAGCCAAATTAGCCAAGCATATTCTAGAAGCCTCTAGAAAGCTTCTTAAGAAGCTTCCAGACTAGCTTCCTTTTAGAAACTACCTTTTAGTTATAAGCTTCTAGAAGCTTCTAACTAGCTTAGCTTGCATGCCAAGTAGGTGGCTTCTAGAAGGAAGCTTCTTGAGAAGCTTCCTGGTTAACTTGGCTTGCGCTCTGAGAAAGAGACTTGAGAAACTTCTTGAGAAGTTTCTCAAGGGCCTTGTATGCTACTTATAAATACCAAAGCAAAAGCTCATGCTAGGCATTTGGAGTTTTCCCACATTCAAGTATCCCAATGTGAGTTTCCATTCTCCTATTTCTCTCCTTAGTCTTGTATCTTTTACATTGGTAGCAAAGCAAGAATGGATTTCTATGTCCAAGTACTACCTAAGTATCATTTCATGCAATTTATCACCTCACACTTTAAACAAGATTTTATGCATATGATCACCATATCTAAGGAACCCTTGGTGCTTCCGGTGGTAACTTATGGAGAATGATGGACGTGTTGCTTCTATGTGTTAATAAATTAGATAGATTAGAGATGGTGTGATAGAGTAGCAACCATGGTGGGAATACCCGATGTTATCTTTGCTATGCAGCAACAAACCAAGCCACTTTACTCAATTGTTGGATGGACGAGATCTTCAATAACAAGAGCACGTCAAGAGAGTACCAATTTGAGAAAGAGAAGATTGTTGAATCCTATTCCCTAAACCCAAGGTATTGAAGGCAAGAATCTTCTGGGTGAAGTGGAGAATTTTGTGTTTGACTATGAACATTATTTTGAAGCTACCAATCTACAAGACAAGCAAAACCAAATTCTCTTGGATTTTAGCCAATTGGATGGAGTAGCAAAGCTATGGTAAAGATTCCAAGTGGAGTAAGAAAAATGCCAAATTGTTGCACCAATCTTGACATTGTCGTGTTGTGGTTTGCGTAACCCGTAAAAAAGTGACTTATCATTTTTATCTCCACATTAGTGGGGTAGGTTATTTGCTAGATTGTAACACCAAGGGTTAGCCATATGATCTAGATGTGAAATTTGGTTTGGTAACATCTAGAATGATGTTATACATGATGGTCAAAATAGATCAGATAGAAGTATCACCAAAAGAGTACTTCTACTAATAGGGCAGAAACCGAAATAGACTTGAGAACCTTAGAACCAATAGCTAGACATATGATTTAAAGGTGAGAATTGGTTTGGTAACATCTGGAAGGATGTTACACATGATAGACTAAACAGATCAAAAAGAGGTATCACCAAAAGAGGACTTCTACTAATAGAGTAGGAACCGAAATATGCCTGAAATCTTTAAAGGCAATTTTGGAGGCCTAAACGGATGAATTAGGCCTCGAAAATGTGCAGATTCCCCCCAACAAAGGAAAGGCTGGCCTTCCCTCCCCCTTGGTTTGTCTTGTCGAGAGCTTTCCAACGGTACCTTAATCATGTGATTCTGAGATTCCTACAGGAAGATTCCCTAAAAGATTCCCTCCGGTCAAAGCTCGTTTGACCAACCAGATAGGACCTAGACCACACAGGTCACCCATCCAAGTAAGTAATCCAAGGGTGCAGCTTGCTGACATGTCACCTATCTGTGTCCCTAATCCTATGGTGGAGCTTCCTTGGAGGAGATCCTCTTTGTCTATATAATAAAGAGAAGGTGCTCCCTTGGGGCATCGAATGTTTGAGTGTGCATTCTGTGTTTTCTCTCTTCTCTTGTCCTCGGAGTATTACATAGATCCAATGAATAAAGATGAGTGTAAGTGGAGAGACAAGGGGGTGTTTTAGTCGAGGAGTCTCGAGGTGGAGGAGGACGTTGGGAGTGAGAGTTGTAGCAGTGCGTGAGTGGTAGAACATCAAAGGAAGCAAGTGAACATGAGATGTCCCATGCTCCCAATTTGCCACTCCTGAATCCTTTTCTCATCAGGCTTCAGATGTTGCACCGTGATGGTTTATGGGACTGGTTGGTGGCATGTTTTGGGGCGGTATTTGTGGAGTCGGTGATGAAAAACCCGGATCCTATTGTCCTTTTGGTGCTTACTTTTGAGCATATTTGGGACTTGACAATAAATGTGCTTCTATAGTTGGGGAATGCCTAAATTTTTGCTCATAAGCTTCAAGGTGGAGTTGTGGGGTCCATTTGTCAAAAAGTAAAGAGACTAAAGAACAAATGTGCAAGAGATTGGGTCCCAAGAGAGAAGGCTAGAGTTTTTTGACCATTGAAGGAGTTTGGGGAGGCCATTCAAAGAAAAAAGGACATGGTTGGAAAGAGGAGCTGACAGGCTACAATCACAAGAGAGAAATCACACAATTTGAGTTGATTCTAAGAAGAATATGATCAATTGAATCAAGGAGGGTAAAACTCATACCCAAGAGCACAAAGTAGACAATTGAGGAAGCTTCTTGAGACATTTTCACTATCTATCAATGGAATTGGAGAGAAGACAAAGTGATAAGAGTACTGAGCATAAGAAATTTTAGTTTTGGATCAATCTAAAATCATATCTGGTTGATTGAAGTTGAAGCTCTTGAGGTGTAAGGTGATGGAGAAGAGCTAGTGATCAGGTTTGGAGTTTTGGTCACTCCCCAAGTTGTGGCTTGAGATACCTTATGAAAATTTCCAATCTTGTTTTTGGTTAGGGTGTGCACCTTTGTGTGAAGTTTTTATATGAATTATTCAAATATAGAATTCAGGGTTTTGGATCAAGTATACCTGGGTCTATAGAGCTCACAAGTTAGACCAGCTCAGGAATTAATCCATATCCAGGGATTGGGGTTGGACTAGGCCATCAAAATTTACAGAGTGTTAAACAAGAGCACAAACAACGACTGTGGAAAATATGGTTGGCTCTGGGCTCATAGAGAATTAGATCTGATGCAACAAGTTTTATTAAAAAGACTGTCACAAGCTCGGAGGAACATTTCTTTCTTCAATCCTAATTGAATGTCAATTCTCTCACTTTTGTGACTATGATTGAGAGATCAGATTTCTAGAGTGTTTTTTGAGGAACAAGTGTACATCTGATTTAGAAATCAGGGGAAAGTTGGCAAGAACCAAGGCCAAAACCCTAAAAAGGGGATTTTGAAATTAGGGTGAGAGTTGCAAAGAACTAGCAAACTTTGAGAGCTTGTTAGGGGAGTTTTAGTGATCTGATTGAAGTATATTTTATATCATTGGAAAGATTATCTCACAGTCTTTTCATTGAATCTTAGAACACTTGAATCCAAGCTATACTAAAAGAGTTATATTCATATGAATTGCACAGACATTTCCCCTTCAAGAAGACATAGGAAATCCCCACATGGAGTAGGAATTTGTTGAGATCTGAATTACAACTTAGAGGAGACTTGGAGTACAGGTTGAAATAGGCTTGATGACAAAGCACAAAGGCTCTGAAGCTCTTTTCCAACCAAAAAGCACAAAGAGTTATTGCTGCATTCCTATGATTGGATACTCTCTATACTTGCATGCTTATTTGTACGCCCAATTGGTTTGGATTGGTGTGTAGGCATTGCACTTAGGTTCTTTCATTCTAGGAGTGTTGTGTATTTCTTCTTGGTTATGTTGGAAGTGATAACCAACAGACCATGAGTGCATGTTGTGATGATAGGTTAGGTTGCCAGTCACTACCCTACTCAATAGCAAGAATACTAGTTACAAGAGTGGAGGGTTCCAACTATTAGGCAACACGCGTGTTCAAATGAGTAGTTATAGGTTTACCTATAGCCTCTAGTCTGCAATCTCCATAGTTAAGTACCCTGTGTGTTCCCAAAGAGAGAAAAGAAAAGTACGACAACATGGGTAGAATTCAAGAGTGCAATAATTAATTGGTTCCAAGCTATAAATGTCACACAAGCTGCATGGGATAGGTTGGTAGAATTGAAATAGATTGGTTTTGTAAGAAGTAACATCATGTAATTGCAAAGCACCATCATGCAAATTCTAGATATCTTGGAAGGTGAAACTCTAGATCAATTTGTGAGTGGCTTGAAGTCAAGAACCAAATTAGAGGTAACCATGCAAGAGCCACAACACTTGGAGGAAGCCATGCGGTTGGTCAAACGTTCCCAATAGGAATGATTAGGGAAATAGGAATCTTGCATATTGGGAGCTTGATTTGTTCCAATGGGATTGAAAACTTGACCTATGCAAGTTTGCTTCACTTTCAAGGTACGCTATCTAATCAAAGTTGTAGGATTTTGGTTGATTTTGGAAGTTCAAAGAATTGCATGTCTATGAAAGTAGCAAAGGAATTGTGTATTCTTATCAAGCAAATAATTGGAAATAGATTGATGATGGTGGATGGTAGAAAGGGTTCTGCATTTAGTACCTTGCATCTTGTTACCTTCAAGATTGGGAATGAGTATTTGGAGTGTATGAGGTTTGTAGTGGCACCTCTACACTATGATATCATTCTAGGTCTACCTTGGCTTGAATGTCATAAGGTTCAATTTGATTGGACCTGACGACAAATTCAAGTACAACACCAAGGTGTGAATTTCTGATTAGGTTGTCTAGCACCTTTGAGTAAGACACTTAAGAATAGTCAGTCCTAGGATGGGAAGTTTGTCGGGAAGGTAGCCATAGAGCAAGCCTTGAAGGGAGATGAGTCCCAAGATGAGAAGTTTGCCAAGAAGGCAACCATGGAGTAAGCTTTGAAGAGATATGAGTCCCTAGATGGGAAGTTTGTTAATGAAATAGCCATGGAACAAGCTTTGGAGGAAGATAAGTATGTATTGGCGATGTGGATCAAGCCAATTGCACAAGGACAATCTGAGGAGGGCCAAGAGCCTCATCAAGCAATGGTTGATCAGATAGTTAGGAGTTTGCGGGCGTGTTTCTAAATGATCTGCCAAAGAGATTACACTCCAATTGTGATATGCCCTTCAAGATTGAGTTATTGCCAAGGAGTACTCTAGTGAGTAGACCAATCTATCAACTCTCACCAAAGGAGTTGGAGGAGTTGCAAATAACACTTACAAAGTTGTTAGAGAAGGACTTCATATGACATAGTACCTCTCCTTGGGAGGCACCGGTGCTATTTTCTCCAAAGAAGGATGGAGGATTTCATTTTTGTATTGATTGCCGTGTGCTCAATAAGCAAACAATGAAGGATGCATATCCCTTGCCTCCGATTGATGACTTGCTTGATCAGCTAAGTGGAGCACGATATTTTTCCAAGTTGGATCTTTGTAGCATTATTGGCAAATCCTATTGGTAGGGAGGATGTGCAAAAGACTGCCTTTTGCACAAGGTATGGGCATTTTGAGTAGAGAGTTCTACCTTTCAAGCTCACTAATGCTCCAACAGTCTTCATAGATCAGATGCATTGGGTGTTGGATGGACTATTGGATTGATATGTGGTGGTTTTCTTGGATGATATCTTAATCTATAGCAAGACAAAGGCGAAACACATGAATCACGTGTGAGAAATCCTAAGATGACTACAACAATGGAAATTTTATTGCAAGAAATTGAAGTGTGCCTTTTGGCATAAGGAAGTCACTTTCTTGGATCACAAGATCTCATCGGAAGGGATCAAGATTAAAGAGGAGAAAATCAAGGCTATTTCTGATTGGCCTACTCTGAAGGATGCTATAAAAGTATGGGTATTTAATGGATTGGCCAATTTTTACCGATAGTTCATCCATTATTATGCTCATGTGGCTGCACCATTGACTGACCTCTTGAGGAAGAACTCAAGCTTCCAATGGACCACCAAGCATGAAGAAGCATTCCAAAAGTTGAAACATATGGTGTCTTCAAGACCCATCCTTCAACCATATGATCCTCAATTACCTTGTGTGGTTGATTTTGATTCTTCTAACTTTGCAATTGGAGTAGTGTTGCAACAAGAATTCCCTAGATGGACTACATCCCATTGCCTTTGTGTCTCGCCAATTAAATACAACTGAAAGAAATTACTCTACTTGAGATCAAGAACAACTTGCAATTGTATATACCACCAAAGTATTGAGGTATTATCTCTTAGAGAAACAAGTGATCATGCAAACCAATCACAAACCATTGTTGTAGACGTTACACTTGGAACATATAAAGAGTCAACATCATCAATGAGAGGAGCAACTCCAATTTTTTGACATCAAACTTGAGTACAAACCGGGTCGGTTCCATATCATCCCTGATGCTCTATCACGATGACCTGATTTGAAGTCTCTTCCTCTCATCTTGGCAGCAATTATGACGGTGACGGTGGTAATTGACTCTAAGGTCCAAAATGAGTTTTGGTCAGCTCTACAACAAGATCCCTTCTTCCATATGGTACATGGTCGTCTTACAACATGTGACAAGGAGTACAACATGTTCTCCTTCAAGGAAGGCCTTCTAATCCATGAGGACCAGATCTATGACCAACCAAAGATGATCTCCAACTTGTGCGTCTTTAAGAAGCCCATGATTTACCGATAGCTAGTCACATGGGTGTGGACACAACCTTGGGTACCCTCCATCGCCAATGATGGTGGACCAACATGACACAAGATGTTCAAGAGTTTGTTTGATAGTGTGAAGCTGCCAATGCAACAAGGCCAACAACCAGAAGCTGAATAGACTCCTTCAACCACTCCCCATTCTATCCACTCAATGGGAATACATGAGCTTGGATCTCATCACATCCTTGCCCAAGATAAAGCAAGGACACACAACAATCATATATTTGTAGATAAGCTTAGTAAGCAAATCCACTTGGAACCAACCATTGATACCGTAGATGCTCCAACCTTAGTGCAAATCTACTTCAACAATGTCTTCAAGCATCATGGGATGCCACATGTACTCATCTCCAACCATGATCCTCGATTCACTAGGAAGTTTTGGGAAGCACTCTTCCAGATACTCGGCACTAAGCTTGCTTTTTCCACAACCTATCATCCTCAAATTGATGGACAAACTAAACATGCAAATTGTATCTTGGAGGATATACTACTTACCTTAGTCAATGTCCACCATACCAATTGGGATGAATGTCTTACAGCTATAGAATTTACCTACAATAATTCCAAACAAACAAGCACTAGATTTTCTCCTTCTTTTCTCAATTTTAGCCAAGATCTGCTTGTCCTAGATTCTCATCTTGCTCCTCCTCCGTCTCAGGTTCCTCATAATTCAACCTTCTTGACCACCATCTTTGAATCTCTCCAACAAGCCAAGTCTCACCTCCTTGTTGGTCAGAATTGTCAAAAAAAATATGTGGACTACCATTGTCGTGATTTCACCCTTCAAGTTGGTGACAAAGCTTCGAGAAGCTTCTAACTAGCTTAGCTTGCACTCCAAGTAGGTGATTTCTAAAAGGAAGCTTCTTGAGAAGCTTCTTAGTTAACTTGGATTGCACTCTAAGAAAGTGATTCAAGGAAGCTTCTTGAGAAGCTTCTCAAGGGCCTTGTATGCTACCTATAAATACCAGAGCCAAAGCTCATGCTACGCATTTGGAGTTTTCCCACATTCAAGTATCCCAATGCGAGTTTCTATTCTTATTTATCTCCTTGGTCTTGATCCTTTACAAGAGTGATAGATGATACCCAATAGCTTGAAAGTTATTATCAACATAGCACAACTATCAACCATCAAACAATAAGAGTTAGCTATTGTCCTTGCAACCAAGCATTGGAAGCACTATCTTGGCAAGAAGGCATTTGTAGTGAAGATAGACCACAAACCAATTAGTCTACCTTGAGACACAAAAAGACATATCTCATCAATAGTTGTTGGGTAGAGTGGAGACAATGCTTCAACATGAAAATCAGATATGTGGAAGCCAAGAAGCAATTTACAAATGCATTCACCAAAATGCTTGTGGAAAACAATCTAGTTATAGAGGTCAAAATGAACCCAGATTTTTAGCCAAGGTTTCTTATTGATACAAAGATTTTGACTCACAAATTGTAGGAGCTCAATCATCCAAATGCATAACCAATACCCAAGGATTCACCTTTTGTAAGGTAAGTTCTGGATCTTGGATGCTCCAAACCTAAGAACCACCATCCTAACAATGTCATGATTCCACCATTGCATGTCACAATGGAGTGGACAAGACCTTAGATGTAGTCAAATGCCATTACTATTAGCCCAAGATGAAAAAAATATAATGGAGTATTTTTGAAGCTGCCTACTCTATCAACAAAATAAAACCTCTAATTAAGCTCACACAAGACTCCTTCAACCCTTCCTACTCTTACACAATGTTGGGATGGATTTGGTTTGTGAACTACCCAAGACCACATCAAATTTTGACTCCATTGTAGTCTTTGTAGACCAACTTAGTGAATTCATGTGTGTCTTGTGACCAAGGACATGACTACTCCATAATTAGCTCAATTGTACTAAGTTGTGGTCTTTTCTTACCATGGCCTATCTCAAGTGCTCATCACCAATTGGGGCACTCCATTCACTAGCATGTTTTAGAGAATGCTCTTTGGCATCTTCAAAACCAAACTTGCTATGTCCATGGCATACCATCCATAAACTAGTGGAAAAAGAGAGCGGGTTAATTGCACTATCAAGGACAAGTCTTGGTGCTTCACCTAAGAGGAGCAAGAAAGGAGACACCTTACTTCCACTTGGTGGAATTTGCCTACAACAATTCAGTTAATGCATCTAAACAACTCTACTATTTTTCCTCATGTATGGAGAACATCCTTTCATACCTTTGAGCTTAGTAAAGTTATATCCAATAACTATAAGAGTTGATGTATTAGAACTTTTGTTTTTAAAATCCAATAAGGTGTGGAAAATACCAAGCACAAGTTGTAGATAGCCCAAAATCAGCAAAAACAATATATAGATGCACATCATAGGCACATGGAGCTCAGCATTAGGGATTAAGTGTGGTTTTCCACAACCAACCTCACATTAGTTGGCCCTTGTAAGCTTAGACCTCATTTTATTAGCCCTTTTCCCATTATCCTTTGAATTGGTGTAATGGACTATCTTGCATCCTCATCCAATATTCCATGTTTCCTTGCTATGTAGATATGCACTTTTTAACCACTCCACTTTCCCTCCATACAAGAAGCTTGAACTTGTCCAACACTCCATTGATGACACAAAGGAATCTGAAGAAACATATCCATAGTACCCACCATCCATGTGTAGAATATCTCATACATTGAAAAGTGTACTTATTTTATGAGGTAAAATGAGAGCCTACAACTAAATTTACCAATGCAGTGGTGCTAATGCAATCTTTTGAGCAATAGCTTTGCAACAAGGATATTATATCTTAAAAGAGAGAGGTTTATAACACCATTAGCTAGATATATTATCTAGAGGTGAAAATTGGTTTGGTAATATATTTAGAGATTTTGTATATGATGGTGCAAGTATATCAAATAAAGATGTAACCAAAAGAGTACTTTCACTAATAGTGCAAAGGTAAAAAATACCTTGAAAACTTCAAAGTCAATTTTGGAAGCCTAAACAAATAGTTAGGCCTCAAAAGATGGAGTATTCCTCTCCCTCTAGGGAAGAAGGTATTGCTTTTTTTTCATTTTTATCTCATCAAGAGCTTTCCAATGATACCTCATCTATGCTATTTTGAGCTTCTTATTAGAAGATTCTCCAAAGATTCCCTTTTGTCAAACTTGTTTGACAAACCAAATAGGATAAGGCTCAATACGTCTCCAATCTATGTAGCTAATCTAGAGTGGAGCTTGCTGACATATCACCAATCCATGTATTTATTCCAATGGTGTAGTTCCATTTGAGTGGATCTTTTTGCTATATAATAAAGGCAAAGTGCTCTTTACAACATCAGAGTATTGAGGAATGAAATCTTGTGTCTCTCTTGTGCTTTCTATTGTCCTTGGAAGATTAAAGATGAGGAGCTTATGACCATCTCAACCACTCAAAAGGTTCCAATGGAGTAGAAGGAGATTGTGGATTTTATTACAATAGGTAACTACCCAAATGGGATGCATTTTAGGGAGAAGAAGGCCCTTGTAGTAAGATCTAGACCTTACACGTGGTGGAGTAGATTCTCTTTCATCAAGGAGCAGATGTACTACTTCAAAGAGTAGTGGGTAAGGAGAAGTTTATCCTATTCATGAAGGAATTTCAAGATGGTTACTATGTGGGAGGCACTTTGCAAGAAAGATGACCACTTTCAAGATTCTAGATGCAAGATATCATGGAAGAGGATTTTCAATGATTATCTTGATTATTGCAAAACTTGTAATGTTTGTCAAGCTTTTGCTAGAAAGTCTATATCCATTCTACCTCTTATATCAATTCTATTATTAAGACCTTTTGAGAAGTGTGGAATTGACTTTAGGTCCTCTCAATAGAACCCCAAGAACAATTAATATATTGAGATAGTAATTGATTACCTTACCAAGTGGGTTGAGGGTAGACCATTGGGAGGTAAGAATAAAGATGAAGTTGGTACATTTCTTTATGAATACATTATCATTAGGTTTGGTTGCCCTTTGGAGTTAGTTTGGGATAGAGGAGGACAATTTATAAGAAGCATCACTACAACCATTTCTATATCACACATTTATGACCACATCCTATAAGCTAACCCCAATGGTTTGGTGGAGCAAACCAATCAAACCTCATGCATGATGTTGGCCAAAGATGCATAAATAGAAGAGGTTAAACATCATTGAGTCAGGAGTATTCATCTAATTCTATGAGAATATATGAAAACCATGAAGACATCCATCAGATTCTCTCTATTTCATGTGGTATATGGTATTGAATCTACTTGACAATTCACTTTGAGCTTCCTACTTTTCAAAGCATTCATAGGAAATTGAAGAAGGTACAAAGAGGCAATACAAAGAAGTCTATGAAGGATCAACTCATGGAATTTAAGGAGGCAAGAGAAATTGCTATGGTTCAAGTGGAACAAACTCAAAGGAAACAAAAGAAGAGTTAGGACAAGAGGCAAGTCAAGAAGAAGGGAGATCCCTTCAAGGAAGGTGATTGGATAATGTTGTTTGATTCCATTCAATTCAAGAGAGTGCAGAAAAAGTTCTTGCCTAAGTACTTTGGATCTTCCATAGAGGAGGTGTGGTGCAATTACATGTATGATCTCATGGAGTTGGAAAAAAGATACTCTGAGAGTACTAACCTTGATAAGTTGAAGTTCTATCATAGAAGGTCAAGGGACTTTCACTTTAAGAACAAAGTGAAATCTAAGTCTAGGAGTAAATGTAACACTTGTTTGTGCATGTATGCTTTATTGGAATATTTTGTTTAGTATTTCAAGTAATTGAAGATATTGCTTAATGGAAATGAACCAAGCTTCTATATTTGTAGCAATATGAAGTTTAGCAATGAAGTTAATTAGGACTAATGAAGTAGCAAATAGGCCAAATTAGCTTAGAATATCAAAAAGTATCTAGGAAGCTTCCCAGCTAACTTGGCTTGCACACCAAGTAAGTAACTTCTAGAAGCTTCCAACTAGCTTAGCTTAGCAAGCCAAGTAGACAGCTTCTAAAAGGAAGCTTCTTGAGACACTTCTCAACTGTAAAAGACCAAAACCAAGAAGAGAAATAGGAGAATGGAAGATCATATTGGGACACTTGAATGTGGGAAAAGTCCAAATGCCTAGCATGAACTTTGGCTCTCATATTTATATGGAGCATACAAGGCTCTTAAGAAACTTCCTTGAACCACTTTCTTGGAGTGCAAGCTAAGTTAACTGCGAAGCTTCTCAATAAGCTTCCTTCTTGAAATCACCTATTTGGCATGCAAGCTAAGCTGGTTGGAAGCTTCTAAAAGCTTCCTTCTAAAAGCTACCTACTTGGGTTGAAGCTAAGCTAGTGAGAAGTTTCCCAAGAAGCTTCTTAGATAGTTCTAGAATATTCTATGCTAACTTGGCTTATTCTATACTTTGTTAGCCTTGACTAACTTTGTTGCTAAACTTCATATTGTTACATATTCTCCCATTGCTAGTTGATGACTTACTCCTCACCATTGAAGCTTCAAACTCCTAGATGGACGTTTGTCCATTTTGGATATGAGAAAAAGGCTCCCAAGTGGCATCATGAAGGAAATAGGCCTTTCAAAGGACCTTTTACTCTGTATGTTATGTTATCAACGGCCGCATTGGATGTGGTGACGTGAAAGTATACAATCAACTTTGTACTCCTCATGATCATGGATAGTGATGGGAGGAGGAGGAGGAGGTCGGACAAGAGAGGAAAAATAAAATGGATTAGGAAAAAGGAGTTTTAACTTGGAAACATGAAAGACAAGATAGATACACATATGACAAGGCAAAGCAAGTCAATAAGCAATAGAAGAGATGATTTGGATGACATCAAAGTGTCCTATCAATTAGGGGTGAGTTTACAAACTTGGGTATCAAGTGGGAGGGATAGGTTACTAGAGGAGAGCATGACCAACTTAAAGGTGAGATCACAATGATAGTGGTCCACATATTGTTTTTGACAATTTTGAACAACAAGGAGATGGGACTTGGCTTGCTAGAAGGATTTGGATATGCTGGTCAAGAAGGTTGAAGTAGGAGATGGAGGAGGAGAAAGAAATGAATCTAGAACAAGTGGATCTTGGCTAAAATTGAGAAAGAAATGAAAGAATTTGGTGCTTGCTAGTTTGGAGTTACTGTATGAAAACTTTGGAGCTACAAGACATTCATCCAAATTGGTGTGATGAACGTTGAAAAAGGCATGAAGCATATCCTCCAAGGTGAAATTTGTATGTTCAGTTTGTCCATCAGTTTGAGGATGATAGGCCGTGGACAAAGCAAGCTTGGTGTTGAGTATATGGAAGAGAGCTTGCCAAAACTTTCTAGTGAATCAAGGATCACGGTCAAAGATGAGTACACACGATATCTAATGATGCTTAAAGATATTGTCAAAGTAGAGATGCGCTAATGTTAGAGCATCCATGATATCAAAGGTTGGTACCAAGTGGGATTTTTTTACTAAGCTTATCCACAAACACAACAATTGTTGTGTGACCTTGCTTGGTCTTGGACAAGTGTAAAAGATCAAGACCAAGGAAAGAAATAGGAGAATGGAAGGTCACATTGAGACACTTGAATGAGGGAAAACTCATTATGCCTAGCATGAGCTTCAGCTCTTGTATTTATAGAGATCATACAAGGCTCTTGAGAAACTTCTCAAGAAGCTTCCCTTAGCCACTTTTTTGGAGTGCAAGCCAAGTTAATTAGGAAGCTTCTCAAGAAACTTTCTTCTAGAAGCCATTTACTTGGCATGCAAGCTAAGCTAGTTGGAAGCTTCTAGAAGCTTCCTTCTAGAAGCTACCTATTTGGGGTGCAAGCTTAGCTAGCCCAAAAGCTTCCCAAGAAGCTTCCTAGATACTTCTAAAATATTCTAGGCTAATTTGTCTTATTTGCTACTTTGTTAGTCTTAGTAACTTCATTGTTAAACTCCATATTGTTACATATTCTCCTAGCACTAGTTGGTGATGTCCTTGTCACCAATGAAGCTTTGAACTCCTAGATGGCCAATCATGTATTTTGGAGATGAGAAAGAGGCTCCTCTTGCATGAAGGGAATACCCTTTCCAAAGGACCTTGTACTCCATATGTTGTCGATGACTTTGTTGAATGTGGCAATGCGCAAGGATACGATCAACTTCATACTCCTCATGATCATTGATAGGGACATGATGAGAGGGAAGTTGGACTCAAGAGGAAAAAGAAGATATGTTAGGAACAAAGGGTTTCAACTTGGGAACATGAAAGACAAGATAGATGCACATATGACAAGGCAAGGCAAGTACATAAGCAATAGGAGAGACAATTTGTGTGACATCAAAGAGTCTTATCCAATTAAGGGCAAGTTTACAAAATTCAGTATCAAGTGGGAGAGGGAGGTTATTGGATGAGAGCATGACCTTATCACCAACTTGAAAGTTGAGATCACGACAATGGTGATCTGCGTATCATTTCTGCCAATTTTGGGCAACAAGGATATGAGATTTGGTTTGTTGGAGGGATTGGAGATGGTGGTCAAGAAGGTGGAAGTATGAGGAACAAGAGATGGAGGAGGAGCAAGAAAGGAATTTGGAACAAGTGGGTCTTTGCCAAAATTGAGAAAGAAAGGAGAGAATCTAGTGCTTGCTTGTTTAGAATTATTGTACGCAAACTCCACAACTGCAAGACATTCATCCCAATTGGTATGGTGAATGTTGATGAAGACACAAAGCATATCTTCCAAGATACAATTTGCACATTCAGTTTGTCCATTATTTTGAGGATGATGTGCCATGGACAAAGCAAGCTTGGTGTTGAGTATTTGGAAGAATGCTTGCCAAAACTTTCCAGTGAAGCAAGGATCACGGTTGGAGATGAATATATGTGGCATCTCATGATGCTTGATTACATTGTCAAAGTAGATTTGTGCCAAGGTTGAAGCATCCATAGTATTAACCATTGGTGCCAAATGAATTTGCTTACTAAGCTTATCCACAAACACCACATTTGCTATATGACCTTGATTTGTCTTGGGCAAGGAGGTGATGAGATCTAAGCTCACATGTTCCTAACAAGTAGATAGAATGGGGAGTGGTTGAAGGAGTCTACTCGGTTTTTGGTTACTGACCTTGTTGTGTTTACAACTCTCACACAATCAAACAAACTCCCAAACATCTCATGCCATGTTAAGCCACCTCCATTGGCATTGGAGGATACCCAAGGTCTTGTCCACACCTATGTGACCAGCAATTGGTAAATCATAGGCTTCTTGAAGGCACACAAGTTGGATATCACCTTTGGTTGGAACACAGATCTGGTCCTCATGGAATAGAAGGCCTTCCTTGAAGGAGAAGGTGTTGTTGTACTCCTTGTTGCATGTTATAAGACAACCATGTACCATCTAGAAGAAATGATCTTGTTGTAGAGCTTACCAAAACTCATTTTGGACCTTGGAGTCAATTGACATTGTCATAATTGCTGCCGTGATGAGAGGAAGAGACTTCAAATCAGGTCATCGTGATAGGGCATCAAGGATGATATGTGTAAAAGACCGAAACCGAGGAGAGAAATAGGAGAATGGAAACTCACATTGGGACACTTGAATGAGTGAAAACTCCGAATGCCTAGCATGAGCTTTGGCTTTGGTATTTATAGGTAGCATACAAGGCCCTTGAGAAGCTTCTCAAGAAGCTTCCTCAAGCCGCTTTCTTAGAGTGCAAGCCAAGTTAACTAGGAAGCTTCTCAAGAAGCTTCCTTCTAGAAGCCGCCTACTTGGCGTCCAAGCTAAGCTAGTTGGAAGCTTCTCGAAGCTTCCTTCTAGAAGCTACTTACTTAAGGTGCAAGCTAAGCTAACCGGGAAGCTTCCCAAGAAGCTTTCTAGATACTTTCAGAATATCCTAGGCTAATTTGTCTTATGTGCTACTTCGTGAGCCTGACTGACTTCATTGCTAAACTCCATATTGTTACATATTCCCCCGCCGCTAGTTGGTGACGTCCTCGTTGCTAGTGAAGCTTCGAATTCCTGGATGGCCGTCAGTGCATTGTGGAGGTGAGAAAGAGGTTCCCAGGTGGCATCATGAAGGGGATACCCTTTCCAAAGGACCTTGTACTCCGTATGTTGGTGACGGCCTTGTTGAATGTGGCGACGCGCAAGGATACGATCAACTTTGTACTCCTCGTGATCATTGATAGAGATAGGAAGAGGAGGAGGTTGGACTCGAGAGGAAAAGGAAGAGGGGTTATGAACAAAGGGTTTCAACTTGGAAACATGAAAGACAAGATGGATACGCATGTGACAAGGCAAGGCAAGACGATAAGCAACAAGAGAGAAAATTTGGGTGATATCAAAGGGTCCTATCCAATTAGGGGCAAGTTTATAAACTTGGGTATCAAGTGGGAGAGGGAGGTTACTAGAGGATGGCATGACTTTATCACCGACTTCAAAGGTGAGATCTCGATGATGGTGGTCCGCATATTGTTTTTGGCAATTCTGAGCAACAAGGAGGTGAGACTTGGCTTGTTGGAGAGATTGGAATATAGTGGTCAAGAATGTGGAAATATGAGGAACTTGAGATAGAGGGGGAGCAAGAAGAGAATCTGGAACAAGCGGATCTTGGCCAAAATTGAGATAGAGGGGGAGCAAGAAGAGAATCTGGAACAAGCGGATCTTGGCCAAAATTGAGAAAGAAAGGAGAGAATCCGGTGCTTGCTTGTTTGGAATTGTTGTAGGCAAATTCGGCAGCGGCAAGACATTCATCCCAATTGGTATGGTGGACATTGACAAAGGCACGCAATATATCCTCCAATGTATGATTTACCCGTTTGGTTTGTCCATCAGTTTGAGGATGATAGGCCATGGACAAAGCAAGCTTGGTGCCGAGTATTTGAAAGAGTGCTTGCCAAAACTTCCCGGTAAAGTGAGGATCACGGTCAGAGATGAGTACGCATGGCATTCCATGATGCTTGAAGACATTGTCAAAGTAGATTTGCGCTAAGGTTGGAGCATCCATGGTATCACAGGTTGGTGCCAAGTGGATTTGCTTACTAAGCTTATCCACAAACACCACGATGGCGGTGTGTCCTTGTTTTGTCTTTGGCAAGGATGTGATGAGATCCAAGCTCACATGCTCCCAACGAGCTGATGGAACGGCAAGCGGTTGAAGGAGTCCACTTGGCTTTTGGTTGCTGGCCTTGTTACGTTGGCAGCTCTCACACAATTGGACAAGCATGGAATAGAAGGTCTTCCTTGAAGGAGAAGTTGTTGTACTCTTTTTCACCTGTTGTTAGCCGACCATGTACCATTTGGAAGAAGGGATCTTGTTGTAGAGCTAACCGAAACTCGTTCTGAATCTTGGGATCAATAGACACTGTCGTAATTGCTGCCGTGATGAGAGGAAGAGACTTCAAATCAGGTCATCGTGATAGAGCATTAGGGATGACATGGAACCGACCTGGTTTGTACTCAAGTTTGATGTCAAACAATTGGAGTTGCTCTTCCCATCGATGATGTCGACTCTTCATGTGCTCTAGGTGTAAGGTCTACAACAATGGCTTGTGATCAGTTTGCATGATCACTTGTTTCCCCAAGAGATAATGCCTCTATACCTTGGTGGCATATACCATTGCAAGTTGTTCCCGATCTCGAGCAGAGTAATTTCTTTCAGCTATATTTAGTCAGTGAGACACAAAGGCAATAGGATGTAGTCCATCTGGAAATTCTTGTTGCAACACAGCTCCAATTGCAAAGTTAGAAGCATCAAAATCAACCACACAAGGTAGTTGAGGATCATATGGTTGAAGAATGGGTCTTGAAGACACCATATGCTTTAACTTCTGGAATGCTTCTTCATGCTTGGTGGTCCATTGGAAGCTCGAGTTCTTTCCCAAGAGGTCAGTCAATGGTGCAGCCACATGAGCATAATAGTGGATGAACCGTCGGTAAAAACTGGCCAATCCATTGAATGCTCGTACTTTGGTAGCATCCTTTGGGGTAGGCCAATCAGTAATGGCCTTGATCTTCTCTTCTTCCATCTTGATTTCCTCTGATGAGATCTTATGACCCAAGAAGGTAACCTCCTTCTGCCAAAAAGCACACTTTGACTTCTTGCAATAAAATTTCCACTGTTGTAGTCGTCTTAGGACTTCTTGCACATGATTCTTGTGTTCTGCCTCTGTCCTACTATAGATTAAGATATCATCTAAGAACACTACCACGGACTGATCCATGAAGACTGCTGGAGCATTAGTGAGTCCAAAAGGTAGAACTCTCCACTAAAAATGTCCATACCTTGTGCAAAAGGCAGTCTTTTGCACATCCTCTCCTTCAATAGGAATTTGCCAATAGCCGCTACAAAGATCTAGCTTGGAAAAGTAGCGTGCTCCACTTAATTGATCAAGCAGGTCATCGATCCGAGGCAAGAGATATGCATTCTTCACGGTTTGCTTATTGAGCCCACGGTAATCAATACAAAAATGAAGTCGTCCATCCTTCTTTGGAACAAATAGTACCGGTACTCCCCACGGAGAGGTACTATGTTGTATGAAATCCTTCTCCAACAACTCTGTAAGTGTTGTTTGCAACTCCTCCAAGTCCTTTGGTGAGAGCCAATAGATTGGTCTACTCACTAGAGTACTCCTTGGCAATAACTCAAACTTGAAGGGCATACCTCGATCAGAGGGTAATCCCTTTGGCAGATCATCCGGAAACACATCTGCAAACTCCTGAACTATCCGATCAACCGTTGCTTGATGCGGCACCTGGCCCTCCTCAGATTGTTCTTGTGCAATCGGCTTGATCCGCACCACAAATACAGACTTATCTTCCTCCAAAGCTTGCTCTATGGCCGCTTCATTAACAAACTTCCCTTCTAGGGACTCATCTCTCTTCCAAGCTTGCTCGATGGTTGCCTTCTTGGCAAACTTCCCATCTTGGGACTCATCTCCCTTCCAGATTTGCTCTATGGCTACCTTCTCAACAAACTTCCCATCTTGGGACTGACTATTCTTAGGTGTCTTACTCAGAGGTGCCAAACAAACTAATCGGAAATTCCTACCTTGGTGTTGTACTTGAATTTGACGTCGGGTCCAATCAAATTGAACCTTATGACGTTCAAGCCAAGGTAGACCCAGAATGATATCATAGTGTAGAGGTGCCACTACAAACCTCATACACTCCAAATACTCCTTCCCAATCTTAAAGGTAACAAGATGCGAGGTGCCGAATGCAGAACCTTTTCTACCATCCGCCATCATCAAACTATTTCCAATCATTGGCTTGATAGGAATACCCAATTCCTTTGCTACTTGCATAGATATGCAATTCTCTGAACTTCTAGAATCAACCAAAATCCTTCAACCCCAATTAGATATCGTACCTTGCAAGTGAAGCAAGATTCCATAGGTTGAGCCTTCAATCCCATTGGAACTAATCAAGCTCCCAGTAGGCAGCTCAAAATCTCCTACTGGGATTCTTCGTTCCCTAATCATTTTGTTCCACAAACTCCATCTGGGCAACTTGTCAAGGTCGCCCATTCCTAAGTGGACATTCAGCAATGCAATGTCCAACTTGGCGACAATAAAAGCAACCTCCAATTTTTTGTAATCTTTCTCTATCTGCTATGCCAAGTGGTCTTCGTTGGATAGCATCAATCTCCATTGGTACCGGTTCTTCCACTCGTGGTATTGGTAGGTTTTGTGTAGGTCAAGGTCAAGACCAAGTTGTCACAACTAAGGAATCAAAACACTCAGCCAATTGCATGGCTTCTTCTACGTTCTATGGCTCTTGCATGGTCACCTCCAATTTGGTTTGTGACTTCAATCCTTGCACAAATTGATCCAGAACTTCACCTTCTTGGATATCTAGAATTTGCATGATGACATTTTGAAATTGTGTGATGTAGCTTCTCATTGAGCCAATCTGCCTCAACTCCGCCAATTTATCTTGTGCAGCTTGGGTGGCATTTATAGTCTGAAATTGACCAAGTATTGTATCCTTGAATTCTGCCCATGTCAAAATTGGTGTAACAATTTGTTGTTTAGCTCTTTCTACTCGGAATCGCGACCAAAGTTTTGCCACGCCATCCAACTGGCTAGAAGCCAAGAGAATTTGTTTCCGCTCGTCTTGAAGATTGGTGGCTTCAAAGTAACGTTCACAGTCAAACACAAAATTCTCCATTATGCTTGGAAGATTCTTGCCTTCAAACACCTTGGGTTTTGGAAATCGAATGCGATCTTCTCCATCTCAAACTGGCGCTCTGTCTATTTGTTCTTGTTGTTGCTGGTCTCGTTCATCGAACAATTGAGTAAGATGCTCAATTTGTTGTTGCATTGCAAGGATAACATCCGGTATTGCCGCCATTGCTACTACTCTATTCCACTACCCTCAATTTATCTAGTTGATTAATACATAGATACAACACGTCCACCGTTCTCCATAAGTTACAATTGGAAGTATCAAAGGTTCCTCTAACATGGTGATCAAAGTAGAAAATCTTGCCCAAAGCGTGAGGTGATGAATTGTGTGAAATGATGCTTTGATAATATCTGGACATGAAAGTCCCAATGGTTTGGCGGAAGTGGATTTGGTGGTCCATAAATTCCATCCATCCCATTCCTGCTCTGATACCAATGTAAAAGACCGAAACCGAGGAGAGAAATAAGAGAATAGAAACTCACATTGGGACACTTGAATGAGGGAAAACTCCAAATGCCTAGCATGAACTTTGGCTTTGGTATTTATAGGTAACATACAAGGCCCTTGAGAAGCTTCTCAAGAAGCTTCCTTCTAGAAGCCGCCTACTTGGCGTGCAAGCTAAGCTAGTTGGAAGCTTCTAGAAGCTTCCTTCTAGAAGCTACTTACTTAAGGTGCAAGCTAAGCTAACCGGGAAGCTTCCCAAGAAGCTTTCTAGATACTTTTGGAATATTCTAGGCTAATTTGTCTTATGTGCTACTTCGTGAGCCTGACTGACTTCATCACTAAACTCCATATTGTTACAATATGGAATTGACTTGGTTTATACTCAAGTTTGATGTCAACAATTGGAATTGCTTCTCCCATCAATGATGTCCGCTCTTCATGTGTTCCAAGTGTAAGGTTTGCAACAATGGTTTGTGATCAGTTTGCATGATCACTTGTTTCTCCATGAGATAATGCCTCCATACTTTGGTGGCAAATACCATTGCAAGTTGTTTCTGATCTTGAGTAGAGTAATTTCTTTTAGTTGTATTTAGTCAGCGAGACACAAAGGTAATGGGATGTAGTCCATAAGGGAATTCTTGTTCAAACACAACTCTAATTGCAAAGTTAGAAGCATCAAAATCAACCACATAAGGTAGTTGAGGATCATACGGTTGAAGAATGGGTCTTGAAGACACCATATGTTTTAACTTTTGGTGTGCTTCTTCATGCTTGGTAGTCCATTGAAAGCTCAAGTTCTTCCCAAGAGGTCAGTCAATGGTGCAGCCACATGAGCATAATAATGGATGAACCGTCGGTAAAAACTGGCCAATCCATTAAATGCTTGTACTTCTGTAGCATCCTTTGGAGTAGGCCAATCAGTAATGGCCGTGATTTTCTTCTCTTTCATCTTGATTCCCTCCGATGAGATCTTGTGACCCAAGAAGGTAACTTCCTTCTACCAAAAGGCACACTTTGACTTCTTGTAGTAAGATTTCAATTGTCGTAGTCATCTTAAGACTTCTTGCATGTGATTCACGTGTTCTGCCTCTGTCTTGCTATAGATTAAGATATCATCCAAGAACATCACCACCTACTAATCCAATAGTCCATCCAACACCTAATGCATCTGAGCCATGAAGACTATTGAAGCATTAGTGAGCCCAAAAGGTAAAACTCTCCACTCAAAATGCCCATATCTTGTGCAAAAGACAGTTTTTTGCACATCCTCCTTATCAATGGAGATTTGCTAATAGCTACAGTGAAGATCCAACTTGGAGAAGTATCATGCTCCACTAAATTGATCAAGCAAGTCATCAATCCGAGGCAAGAGATATGCATTCTTCATTGTTTATTTATTGAGCCCACAGTAATCAATACAAAAAAGAAGTCCTCCATCCTTCTTTGAAACAAATAGTACCGATGCTTTCCAAGAAGAGGTATTATGTCATATGAAATAGTTCATTAACAACTCCGTAAGTGTTGTTTGCAACTCCTCCAACTCCTTGGGTGAGAGCCAATAGATTGGTCTACTCACTAGATTACTCCCTATCAGTAATTCAATCTTGAAGGGCATACCACAATCAGAGGGTAATCCCTTGGGTAGACCATCCAGAAACACATCCGCAAACTCCTTAACTATCTGATCAACCATTACTTGATGAGGATCTTGGCCCTCCTCAGATTGTCCTTGTGCAATCAGCTTGATCCACACCACAAAAACAGACTTATCATATGCTTACTCTATGGTTGTTTCACTAACAAACTTCCCATCTAAGGACTCATCTCTCTTCAAAGCTTGCTCCATGGCTACCTTCTTGGCAAACTTCCCATCTTGGGACTCATCTCCCTTCAAGGCTTGCTCTATAGCTACCTTCTTGACAAACTTCTCATCTTGGGATTGACTATTTTTAGGTGTCTTACTCAAAGGTGCCAAACAACCTAATTGGAAATTCCTTGGTGTTGCACTTGAATTTGTCATCGGGTCCAATCAAATTGAACCTTATGATGTTCAAGCTAAGGTAGACCTAAAATAACATCATAGTGTAGAGGTTCCACTACAAACCTCATACACTCCAAATACTCCTTCCCAATCTTGAAGGTAATAGGATGTGAGATATGGAATGCAAAACCCTTTCTACCATCCACCATCATCAATCTACTTCTAATTACTGGCTTGTAGGAATACCCAATTCCTTTGCCACTTGCATACACATACAATTCCTTGAACTTTCAGAATCAACCAAAATCTTACACCCCCGATTAGATATCATACCTTGCAAGTGAAGCAAACTTGCATAATTTAAGCCTTCAATCCCATTGGAACTAATCAAGCTCCCAATAGGCGGCTCAAAAATCTCCTTTTGGGATTCCTCATTTCCTTGATCATTCTGCTCCACAAACTCCATTTGGACAACTTGTTGAGGTTGTCCATTGTCGAGTGGACATTCAGCAATGTGATATCCTAGTTGGAAATAATAAAAACAACCACTATTTTGTTGCAAATTTTCTCTATCCATAGTGCAAAGTGGTCTCCATTGAATGGCATCAATCTCCATTAGTGCCGGCTCCTCCACTCGTGTGTAGCGTATCAATAGGTTTTGTGAAGGTCAAGGTTAAGACCAAGTTGTTGCAACCAAGGAATCAAAACGTTCAACTAACCGCATGGCTTCCTCCAAGTGTTGTGGTTCTTGCATAATTACCTCTAATTTGGTTCTTGACTTCAAGCCCCTCATAAATCAATCCAGAGCTTCACCTTCTAGTCTAATTATTGCACTCTTGAATTCTGCCCATATCAAGATTGGTGCAACAAATTTTTGTTCAGCTTGCTCCACTCAAAATCTCCACCATAGCTTTGCTACTCCATCCAATTGGCTAGAAGCCAAGAAAATCTATTTCCACTCATCTTGAAGATTAGTAGCTTCAAAATAATGTTCACAGTCAAACACAAAATCCTCTACTGCACTCATGAGATTCTTGCTTTCAAATACCTTGGGTTTAGGGAATCAGATTTGATCTTCTCCTTCTTGAACTGGTACTCTTTATACGTGCTCCTATCGTTGATGATCTTGTCCATCCAACAATTGAGTAAGGTGCTCAATTTGTTGCAACATAGCAATGATAACCTTGAGCATTGCCGCCATGGTTGCTACTCTATCACACCACCCTTAATCTATCTAATTTATTAATACATAGAAGCAACACGTCCACCTTTCTCCATAAGTTACAACTAGAAGCACCAAGGGTTCCCCAAATATGGTGATTATATACAAAAAACTTGTCCAAAGTGTGAGATGATGAATTGTGTAAAACGATGTTTGGGTAGTACTCAAAACAATGCGTGGACACAAAAATCTCAATAGTTTGGTGGAAGTAGATTTGGTGGTCCATAAATTCCATCCATCCCATCTTGCTTTGATACCAATGTAAAAGATCAAGACCAAGGAGAGAAATAAGAGAATGGAAGCTCACATTGGGACACTTGAATGAAAGAAAACTCCAAATTTCTAGCATGAGCTTTGGCTCTTGTATTTATAGAGATCATACAAGGCTCTTGAGAAGCTTCTCAAGAAGCTTCTCAAGAAGCTTTTTTCTAGAAGCCGCTTGCATGGCATGCAAGCTAAGCTAGTTAGAAGCTTCCTTCTAGAAGCTACCTACTTGGAGTGCAAGCTTAGCTAGCCAAGAAGCTTCCCAAGAAGCTTCCTAGATACTTCTTGAATATTCTAGGCTAATTTGTCTTATTCGCTACTTTGTTAGCCCTACTAACTTCATTGTTAAATTCCATATTGTTACAATAAGTATAAGCTCCAATTATTTCACTAATAATTTTATCCATAATCTTAGCTCTGATAGTAGCTTGATCATCTTTCTCCTTTTGTTGTTCTTTTTGCAATGCCTTGAGCTAGATTGCTACTTCCTTCCAATATTTTGCCATCTATAGCTCCAAAATACAATGTTTACTCTTTTAATGTATAATAATGTTGACTCTTTTATTCACCAACTATCCTTGGATAAGTGTCTTCTCTTCTTCTTTCCTTTACAATTTCTCTTTGGATTCCTCTTGCCTTTGCTTTCCTTCTATCCAAAGAGCTCTTAGTTTTCCTTGCATCATTTTTATATCTTCTTCATAGGCTTATTCTTCTACCACTAGTGAGGTATCCTACTTCTTGACCTCATGATCTTCTTTCACTAGAGCCTTCTCCTTCTTGCACTCACTTTTGTACAAGTCTCTTACTTTCTAAATCTTCCTTTTCTATCTTTTCCTTTGTTACATACTTGTTTGTGTGCAAGCACTTCATTAGCAAATTTTTGTTACACTGCATTGGAACATTCTTTTTTGCAATAAGGGATAATCATATGCAAGAACCTAAGGTGAATTCACTCTGAAGTTTACTTCATCTACTAAATGTGGTGCCACACTACTTAGGTGAATAAAATCTATCCTCCTTCTTCTTGGTGAGGTGTAGGTGAAGTCTCCCTTGCCTTGCCTTGCCTTCCACATCCACATCCACCTAATCTTTGTCTTGCACTTTGTTGTTTGTTTCCACCTAAGTTAGACTTGGAGGTTCTTTGGGCCAAAGATCTTCTTGATCTTCTTGTTCTTTGGCCTTACCTTTTCTCCTTCAATTTGAAGCTTTTCTTGAAGAGATGACTTCACATTTGCATGATGATCTACTTTCTCTTCCAAATTTGACTTGATTCCCTATAGGGTAAGTTCTTCTTTTATTAAGTCTTCTTTGGTTTCTTCATCTTCAACTTCCTCTTCATCCAAAGAAATCTCAACCACTTGAGTAGTTCTCCTTGCTTGCTTTGACTTCTTCTCTAGAACTTCACTTGTAGAAGCTTGCTTCTTCTTCTTGGGATTGACTACCACTACTACTTCCCTCACTTCCACAAATTCATCATGAATCTACAAATGTTGTGTTTGCTTTTTGATGGTTCTTGATCATAGGGTCCTTCAAGTTGGGCCAAGAAATACTACTCCAACATGAAATGCGTGCCAAATCACCTCCTCTCATCTTCACTTGGCAAATTCAAACCCATATAGAGTGAATTGCAAATGGAGCAAGATAGGTAGCTCCTCCATCCTCCTCAAGTTCCTTGATCATGGAATGGACCTGCTAGTAGAACATGTAGGCCCAATTGATATGTTGTCCTCTAAATAACTGTTCAAAGAATATTACTTAGTTTACAGTCAAGTCAATAGTTTGTTTCAAGCAAAACAGTCTCATAGTGGAATGAATGAGGTGTTTGCAAGCAAGATTCTTATTGGTATGAACCTTCCAACCATCAATCTTTGACTTCTCTTTGAAGGAATTCTTGATGGTTATATTAAATTTTGCTTCCATCTTCCCAAATTTAGTATCCTTTGACATCACTCTTTGAGGACCTAAATCTCCTCCTATCACCATTCTCTAGTGCTCCTCTATCTAATTGTAGGGATTGCCACAAAGATCTATATTTACTCTCTCATCTCTCTTCCACATCTCTTGAATGAGTACAAGTGAACCCAATTCCCAATTCTAGAGTGGAAACATCAAGTGCTTACTTATGAGTAGATTACTCATAATTCTCATTGCTTATTATCAATTCTTGGGACTTGAAGGATCACCTCAAGGATCTTCTCATAGTTTTCTTTGCTCTGGCCATATTGCTATCAAGTGCACTTTGGCTACAAAGAGATTGACAACTACAAAGAGCATAATTACTTAAAGTGCTCTCTGAAAAATTTGTTATAAAAAGATATTGACAAAAGTATAAATTACTCAACTATCATTTGGTTTTATAGCCAATGACTCTTTGGCAATGGTACTCAATGGGAAGCCATCATTGTCCATATGTGAGAACCTCTCCAAATTGTGCCATCCAACATCCACCATTAGGTAATTCTTTATCCTACTGGTGGCGTCATTCAAATTGGCATATGGTCTTTGAATCCAAAGATTCTTTGTACTTGGGCTCTTTGTACCCAACCCTTCTTTGGACTTGACTTCTTTGTACTTGAACAAGTCTTTGCATCCAAACATGTACACAGATAAAGTCCAAAAAATACACATAAAAGGGGTTGCTTCCACTGAACATGGAACTAACTTGCTCTCCTTTCATAAAAAAGAAGTAAAATGAAACAAAGTTGCAACTTTTGCAAAAAGGTGTGCACAAAAGCTACCAAATTTTATCTTATAGATATGAGAATCAAGGTGTCAAAAGTGGGGGACTTGGCCCTTTTCATGCATCTTCTTGATTTCTATTGAAGATGGATTAGTATGCTACATTGGATGGTACTACTAGTATGTGCATTTTTTTTGGTTAGATTTGATGTTTAATTTTATAAAAATATTGGATGGTCATGGAGTCCTTGAACTTGTAGTTTTTTTTTTGGGCAGTATGATGTTGGATTTAAATGTAATATCAACTTATTGATTTCAATTAATCTTGTATTGTTTAAAATCTATTGGATAGAATTACAATTACAAATTTATTTTGTACATGGATATATGACATGTTAAATTCAAGTATTAAATAATCTCATCATGGAAAGTTTAGATGAATGGGTAAGAAGGATCTCTAAATATACACTCTACTTTCTTAGAACTTATTATATTTTATTAGTGTTTCTATCATGAGGCACAAGAAAACCATGTTTATATAGTCTTATTTTATTTTATTATCAAGTAGTGTTTCTATCATAAGGCACATGAAAACCATGTTTATATAGTTATAAACAAGTCATGGTCAAATTTTAAGGTGATATTCTAATAAATAATTTAATAATAATTAAAAATATAATTTATTTATTTATTTAATGCTTTATTATACTAGGACTTCATAAAGATCCCAAGTAACCTAAAAAGATTGGCTTTTTGAATTATATATTTACTAAAATTTATATCCTTTCCATTATATTTTTTCCACAAAAAATAATTCTGGGCTAGAATAATAATGTATAACATGTCAATAGATTTAATTTATTCATATAAAATAATATTTTACTTTTATTTTTAGATTTGAAAATTTTGAACTGGAATGCAATTAAATCAGGAAAATCTTGTATAATTGTCGCTAGAATGGTCAACAGATATTTTTGATCCGTTGACCATTTTCACAAATGTAATATACTGCTCACATGTCTTTGTAGATACTTCATATTCTTATGAGCGGTCGAAACTTATTCTTTTTTGTCGTCTATTTCAACAACCCTGTAAATCGTAATGACAAATAGCCAGTTCAATCAAGCTTATTCATAAAGCACACAACGCCTAGTGAACCAGACAACCCAAATCGAATCTATGAGTCAACTAGAACTGCTTCAAACTATTAAGCTGTACGAACCATAAAAGTTTTCGAATCATGTCAAACTATAGCTGGAAAATTACAAAGACTATCATTCACAAGTTCAACGTACGAAAGGACATTAAAGTATGGTTTCTTTGGCTTTCCGCCATAAACATTTTATCCAACGAGGTTCATAGCCAAAGAAGCATAGCCACATCCTTAATCACGTCGTTGCAATGTTTGTACACCGAATGTCCTTGCGGTGAAGATCGAGAAGTGTGAGCAAGAGTCCTGCCACAACTAAGTTGGAAAGGTAAGGGCTTGAAATGGCAGCCATGCACCCGCACATTATTGAAGAGTCGTGAAATAAATAAAGGACAAGAGTGTCAACATCTACAATGCCTATGCCATTCACTGGATCCTTTGCCATCGTCAGGAAATATTGATCAGTGCAGGTACGGTCCAAAGAGCTACATTCGATTGATTGTTTGGAAAAGCAATTGCCTTTTACTCTTCATCGTATTCACGCATGGATTTCTGTTTAAGTAGATTTAGTACGGTTGAGTTACTCACTGCAATCATTCTTCCATGACATTGTTCTAAGGTGGTACATGTTGCTATGAATAGCACTGCATACAATGGAGTTCATAGAAAACTCCGAATTTCGTTGTCAGGATGGCGATGTCTACCAATGATGAAAGAAGGCAAGGAGAATGGCGAGCTCCCTCTCAAAAGGAAAATGTTGTGGTGCGCCCGGGGAAGAGAAAGATGGATGAATTAACTCGGAACGCAGATTGTACAGCCTGTACTTACATGCCGAGAGAGCGCGTAGGTCTGGAATCCGAATTCACCACTGGAGTGAGAATCTTGTGGATTCTCGAGGCGCGCACCTGGCATATTTCCGTTCATCGGGATTCAGTTCCCACGTCGGGTTTAAATTTCTACCTGAACTTTGCATTGTAGTAGAAGTGTTCCATGTTCAACGCCAGACAACCCACAGGTGGAGGGAGAAGGGAAGAGCTCCTGCTCATTTCTTACAGCGAAAGCAATGAAATTACAGTTCGATATCCATTGTTATCTTCCGGTTAGCGCACAGTTTAGCTTGCCCCTAACCCTGAGATGGAGGAGGTCACCCTGGCTCACTATAAGCAACCGACCACCTATAGCTGTATGCGTAGGTTGTGTATCAGCCACCTAATCTCTCACAGCCTTGTTGGTCTCGCAAGGCAATTTATCGACGCACTGTTTTGCCTCACACATATGACAGGCATGACACAACATCCCGGACAGAGAAACCGCCCACATGTCTGTCCAATATGAAGTTGCAGTTCTCTACTTGGAAGGAAATAACTGGAATAGAATCATAAAGAAACTGCAGTCTGGTAGTACTCGTACAGAATACTGCATGATCAGCGCTTTAGTCCAAAGCCTCCAGCCTCTGTTGATTTGTAAACTATCCAATCTACTGGTGGAGTGAAATGCCGCATTTCACTCCACCAGTAGAACGGGTGCAGTGATCACCTGTTGGAGAAGAAAGTAAAACAGTTTGTTCTGTTTCATGATGCACAAGACTAGTTTGGTATGTTTTCTTGACAGTCATCCTTTTGTCAAACAATTAGAAGATGGTGTGGACGACAGCTCTCGTCTACGGTCGTCGATTCAATAAATCAACCGCACATTGTGTCGGTACGCGCTCGCTAAGACCAAAATTCAACTCCATACTTCAAGATCTGGATTACGTTCCCATCCTACCTTCAAGACGACGCAACTTGGAGAAATTTAAAGCAAGTCAAAATCTCTGAATCCTGAATCAAATACTTGTTTCAAGAATCCTGGGGATCACTACTCCTGTAGACCCTGAGCAACTAACCGACACATGACATGTATTCAGCACAGTACATGTGCAATGTGTTCGACGATATCGTGCTCAATCTTGTGCTCTTATTTTATTTTGTTAGATTTGAGATTGCTCAATGATTTCCGGCACATATAATACAATTTGTTACATTTCTAACGGGATCTCTACAGCACGATCTTGTATTTAATTATTGGGATTAAGGTAGTCTCAAAATCGTTTAACGAGAATTTGATTTATATAAAGTTGGATGAAGTTATAGATATAGATAAAGCTTGATATAAAGTTTGATTACATAGTTCTAGTTCTTGATCTAAATAGATATTTCTATTAAGGTATGATATATATATATATATGAAAAGATTTAACTAGATTGTACATTGAGATTTTTCTATCTATTATCTTTTTGGTTGACTGCTGCTTCCAAATCAACTGACGGAGATGTGGAAAGATTGTATGATAATCAACTAACACGTAAATATAGACTTAATTTGTGTTTAGAAAGTTTGATCTCGATAGATGCACGTACGTGCGGAGCATCTCTGGGAAGAACTTTAGGTTTCACCTTTGTCCTCTGGTGCACCATAGGAAGTTCACATATAGCGATTCGTTGAGAAATTTTGATCTACAACGCTTTTCGAAGAGGAATCGCTCTAAGTATTGAACCTAAATAGAATTATAGACAGGCGCTTACGTTAGTTAGTTCTGCAGTAATGTCAAACTTGCAATTTCAACCATACCCTTCGAATTGAGGAACTGGTCGATGAAGATGGAAGTATGACAATAGCATTGTAAAAGGAGAGAATTGTTATTGAAGGTAGAAGAATGGTCTTGTGTGAAAATTATAGATTTAATTATTACTACAAGTTCCCGTTTAGTGGTAATGTTAATAATTCTTTGAATCTTAATAAATAAGTTGCACTTGATGTGACAATGATGACATATATTCTATTTTATAGATGGCTTCTTGTAACACAGTGTTTTTTTTATTCTAGAACACCAAAATTGATAGCTAAAAGTTAAAATCTGATGAAATTAAAGAAGAATCTTGTTAACCAGTATAAGCTTGCATTTAAGTGTAATAGGTATTATGTCATATCATGATCCATCATCATGATGATGATGGTGATGGAAAAGAAAAAAGAAGTGCTAAAAAGGAAATACATTAACATAGAATACAGTTCAAAACCTGTGTCATGGAGTAAGACTTTATTTAATGATTGCTGATCATGATCAACTGGGCTTAAATAAGAATAAGACAGCAAAATTAAATATATCATTCTACTATGAGCAGGACTCGCTTTAGTGATAAACCATGTCACAAAGCAAAACAACAAAGTACCAAAGTAGTATTAGTATGTGTTACTTGATGTTAAGAAAAAATTAAGAATGTAAACATTAAGAACGATTAGAGTCTTCGTATTCTAATTTTTCGAGATGAAGAAAAAGATGTAATTTCTAACAAGCAAAGAAAGATTTATCATTCTCCAAATCCAAGAGTATTTTGATCATTTAGTGACTTCACTAGGGTCGTGCCAATTCTCACTTTAGTAATAACGATTATTGGGATTGGAATTGTAGCTCAAGTCCTCTCTAATTCGATATCTATATCCAAGCAATAAAAAATATCAACAGTAGAAGTATGTTAAAGACACTACATAACTGTATATGTTTTAGTTGAGGGAGGAGAAGAGACTGCGTAGAAAATACAAAGGATGGAAAACCCATCATCAAGCCATAAAGGAGGTAAAATGGGGTTAAGTCCGAGCAGTATCGATATGTGAAATTTACCCTACCGCACCTAAGATATTCTCTGATAGCTTAGAGCTATGCAAGTTGTAAAGTCAAGATCTACAAACTAATAGAGCATACGAAGAAGCCTCACCTAATGTAATTGCTCTTCTATGAATTGCACCCGCCAATGCTCTTTGTAGAGCAATGAACACCACGTTGTCTAAAATACACTCCGAAATATGAGAGTGATACTCTCACTTTAATTTAGAGATATCTTTTAGTCCGACAAATACAAGCAAATGCTGAGAGTGATCACTTCAGATCAATCAATGAGCAAAAATATCATTTTGGTATTCTTACACTCTTAGACAAAATAGAAAGTTCACTGTCAATATTAGTAAGTTGATGAGAGCCCTACCAAGAATCTTATATATCTTAGCACTTTTTAATGTCCTTTTCATATTATTTTCTTAAAGTTATAGCTTTAGTTGCTTGTTATAGCAAGAATTTTACAATATCCTTGTCAAAAATGTTTAATAAGATGACACATGTATATAAATTACTCTAGTTCTTGTTTGCAAGCATTTAAAAGTTATAGATCATAATAGGGCCAGTTTTGAATGCTATATCTTCTTATGTATTTTACATGTATAAGATTCATGTAATTATTCTTTCAAAGATGTTTATTATATGCAGTACATTTGTTTGTACTCATTATTATCAGATGGAGTGCAAGATTATTTTCGTAAATTTTTATTTGAAAGAATTAAATAGGGGAAAGAGCCTATTTGATGGTCGAGATTACTTGAATTTGGTTAATATACGGGGATTATTTAGCCAAATTTTACAGTTTGGGCCAAAGTTTATTTTACTTCATCATAATTCAAGCTAACGTAGGGCTGAAGTTGAAATCTCGATCTAAGTCTTCGGCGAGACTTAGATCTTTGAAGACTTTGTAGGTCCAAGCGACACGCGTCAATATCGCGTGCGGAACATGGTGTCGCTTATGATAGAAATCAAACCTCCGGAGATAAGATCCCCTGGCTGGATCTTGGTTTTGGTGGGACCCGACTTGCTCCATACTTTTGGCTTTACCGACCGTACTTCGAATTTACCATAATTCTTGAGAGAAGGACGACCGCGCAGAAAAAGAAAAGAGGGGAAGACCCATCAAGCCCGTACAAGGGAGAATGAAAAAGGTAATTTCTTTCTTATTGTCTAAGTTAATATTTAATATAATAAACATAATTGATTATTCTCTAAGTGAAGTGGCTCAAAGTTAGACCAATATTTTAGACTTTAGCTTGAAATTCAGTTTGGAAGTTTAGAGAGATAGTTGATCAAGTAAAGTTTGTTCTAGATCAGATCCATGAAATGGCATGTTTAATAGTTGTTATTGGTGAAGTCTCTTGTTGTGGACCATGAAGCAAAAGTTATACCAATCTTTGTCAATAAAGGTTGATATAATTATCATTAAACATGTATCACTAAGATTTTATTAGCAAAGAAAAGGGATATTAGAGTTTAGAAATTGAATGTGTTTAGTAAAACCCATATCAAGATTCATACGACTATACTTGGTGCCGAAAATATTTGGCGTAAACTTTATGTTGATAAATTAAACTTTGGTTTTGACGTTGAGCCAAAGTCCACTAAGGTCCTAAAACTAATTTATGCCAAAACTTGTAGTAGTTTCTTTGGTCTTTATTTTATAAAAAAAAGATTGGATAAGTGCTTTAACCTAGAGGCATAAAAAAGGATTGTAAGTTTTACTTTCCAATTTAATATGCATGGTAAGCTCATCATGGAAAAGATAAAACCTCACTTTACAAGGTTAGTATGTAGAGATGAATATTCCCTGTATCAACCCTATAAAGTATGCATAGTATTTTTTTGTTCTTTCATGAATACAGGAGAGAAATTGCAATCAAGTGGACATTAAGAATAAGAAAAAGAATCGATCAAATGACATATTTTTGGCAAATATAGAGTCAAATTTAGAATATGGATGAAACATATTTCTAAATATGCAACACAATATTTTTATGATAATAAGCAGAACCATAAAATATATCTCCGTTAGCTCTAACTACAAACAATAATATTTGAAGGTCACTAATAATTATTTATACGAGACGTAAGAAAGTAATTGATCGTATGCTCGGAAATAACTTGAGATTGAACCTAGATAATATACTACACTAGAGCTAGAATTGAGGATAATTGAGATATATAGACAACACTTGCTTTATGCAACATATATGCAAATATGGTCTTGTTCGTCTTTTAAATGAGGTTTCTTTGAACCATGAAAGGCTTCACTACATATAACAACGAAGGGAAGGTATAAGTATGTTAGTAATCCAAGCAATGGGAGTTCAAGAAATTCTAAGATTAGCTTTGAAGGTAGAGAAAACACTTCTTTTACAACATAATTTAATATCCAAGGAAGGATGAACAAGCCATGTACATAGTGATTATGAATATAGTTTAATTAAGCTCTTGGACGATAAATTATTTGAATTTACACTAGACTTCTGAAATGTATCAATGTTTGGCTCACTAGTAGAGTAAAGGGATATATTTTCTTCTATGGACAAACTATATACATATATGTAATTGAATTTCAATGCATTTCACTACAAAACATGTTTTTTCTATTGTATTTCAAATGGCCAAATAACATTCCAACAATTTATTACACTCTTATATGTTATGAGAATTGGATCTACCTCCATTTTGAAGTGAACTTTTAGACAAACCTACACACATATTGCTTTATTATACTTTTATTATTTCATGAGAATTGGGTATCTACCTCCATTATTTAAGTGAGTTTTTAGTCAAACATATATTATATATTGCTTCTAACGTAGTATGCATCAAATATTTACTTTTATATTATCATGGTAATATTGTGAATAAGCAATATTCACAATATTACCATGATTATGTACGGTGGAATCTGAAATAAGCAAATAAGGCTATTGCTCATGTCATTTACAAACTAGGCACAATATGGAATAAGGTGCTACAATGAACTATGTGATTTCGATGAGATATCGTTATGATTTGGTTGCAGCCATCATTTTAGTTCAGTTGAAGTGATAATCTATGGTCTGAGTATGAATTTGCATACTAGTGTTTTATTATACTTATAATATAGTGGCGTACAAGTTTGGTAACAGGTGCCCACGTGTCTACACAATAGTCGGCATTAGAGAATATACCTATATGAAAAATTCAAAAATATAAAATAGCTCTCAAATTTTAAAAGCAACGTTCTTGGTTTTTAAACACTTTTGGGCAATGAACCTTAACTAGATAGAGCACCTTAGCCATGCAAACTTTGATACGTTTCAATTTTATTTTTAATCTCATGGGAGATATAAATGAAAAAGATGACATATGCACAAACTTTTAGAATAGAAAAAGCCGATAAACTCAAAGAATTTCTAATATAAGAAATTGTATATTTGAATGAGGGTACAGTATGAACTTTAAGAATGAAAAAAAGTTCTTGGATTGTTTAAATCTATTGAAAGAAGAGAATAGTGAATAGATACACCATATCTATATCTGCATGGTACGATACTTGACAAAGGAGAAATATTTACCCGAGTTAGGGAACCAAGACAACTGAGGCCGAGAACCAATCAACCGTCATATAAAAGGGAGGAAGGACGAAAGAGAAAACTGATAGCCGGGAAGATATGCTATCACTCGACTGTAAAACTGGTCAAATGAGCATAGCCAATCAACCATCCGTCAGAAAGTCACTCGATAATTCCTGATGAACAGAGAAACTATGATATGCCGTACTGACAAGACAGAGTAAAATGTCAACGCCGACATGTTAAACATATGAATCCATACTTTGTACGTCAGAACAATCTCAAGATATCGAGACATTGTGACGTGAAAAAGATGATTTGTCATGCAGCAGACCTCCTCTCAAGTGGCTTGTAGTGTCAATGGAATATTTGTTTGTCTACAGACGGTTAGGGAGGCCCCACTACTCCATGTGTGGGGAGAGACAGGTTAATTCGAGTCCCATGGTGTCCCAACGGAAGGCCTGAACGAGGTATGAGTCACCGTTCTCGCAGCGAGAAAAGATGTTTCGCAAGTAACTTTATCATGGGTCTTTCATGATGCCGTACGTACACGTTTGGCATTTTGGTGGGCTCCAAGGTGTTTATCCACTGGTCTCTGTCTCAATGATGCATCAATGAGAGAGAGGGACGGGGAGAGGATCTCCATGCGATTCGAGTCTCGGTGGAATATAATGGCCACCCCTTGGCGACACGGAATTTGACTCACGCGTGCGTAAAGGGACTATAGCCTGGGCCCGGCTCCTGGGGCAACTTGTCTCGCCTCCTATACTAGAGTCAACGACTACATAGCGCACTAGTGATCGTCGTTTCAGGAAGAAACATGACTGCAGAATTTTATATTTGAAATAAGTTGCTCTTACTTAATGGTAAGTTTGGGGGTTCACATATCGGGTTTCGGCGTGTTAATTGGTATTTGAGGCGGTATACGGGCTCAGCAAGGTTGGAACGCTAAATGATGCATGATCAGTTCCGGAAGTGGGTACTGGAATACAAGGAACACTGCGGAGACTTGAAAGGTATTATGGGAGGATGAAACTGGTCAGTTGTGTTGAGCACGAGATTTGAATTCATTCTTTCTTTACCCAGTGTAATTGAATTCTTCTCGTTGATGTTCCGTAACTACCACGCAACCCACAGGTCAATCATCGAGGATCTCATGATACAAGCCCTTATGACCCAAAAGGAACAGCGTAAAAGGAGGCACGACCTAACATGGATACAATGTGTGCTCCAATTGCGTTATACCAGAATTCTGGTGAGAGATTGCAAACAAAATGGTAGTGAGTTCGTGCCTCCGATGAGCACCAGACACTAACCATCCCAAAGGCACACCTTGGCCACACACAGCTGCTTAGTGGTTTTCAGAAAATAACGGATTTATGTGCTAATGCAACACCAAAAGCAGCTGGGCAGTGCATGAATCAAGCTAGAGACGTGGACGGTAACTACCAAAACTTGGATGGGTTCCTGTTTAGAGGAATATGTGTCTCTCGAGCTCTGGGACGCTGGTTATTCGGATTCCAAGGTAAATACTATCTCCATGTTCAGTTCTAGGCATCGTTGAATATGAAACATTTAAGTCTAAGTATATGCTGCACATGAAATCTAAGTATATGCTGCACATTATCAATCCGTGGAGTTAAGCTCTGTTCTCGCTGTAGGTGCAATAAACAGAGTTTGCAACATAAGGGTGGGCGATAATCACTGATAATTCCTATAGAATACTCAAGAAATAAAACCACCTGGGATCTCAAATTTGGACTATGATACAACTTCCGCGCGAGTTTCAACTCCTCGTGGTGCCTATCCTGTATTCCTACAATGCCGATATGCGTCCATCGTTTGAACTACTTAAAAAATGGATCACTGAGCTGAATGTATGTCATTCACATCGAACTACTGAGTCTAAGGCCAACTAGCGGCGCATAAGACGGCTTCTCTCCCTCTTGCGGAACCGCTCCAGCATGATTTCATCTGTTGCTGCTTGTCTACGATTGCCCATATCTCTGGAGCCATCTCCCGGCACATCTCCAACTACACGTCCTACTCCTGCCTGCCCCTCTCTATCTTTGTACAATTCTGGATGCTCTGAAAATCACAACACATGCTGAACTTAGTCTTGAGCATCGCAAATGGCCGCTTACTGCTTGACTCAATCTGAGTTATGTGCTCGGACTCCACTGGACTGACTCTGCTACAGAGCAGTTGTAAAATTCACTTCAGGTGAGGTCACAATCCATGACCTGTTTGGTGCTTCTTCTGAACTCAGAGCACAAGAAATGTTGAGTTCAAGCATTGAAGTCATACCTCTTCGAAGCTTCTCGGCATACTCGCGACCCCTCTGGAAATAATCAGCGCTGTAACTCGCAGGAATACTGGATTGAACCCTGTACATTTCATACCCAAATGAGGCCCGGAATAAAGGAATACAGGAATAAATTCTGTGCATGTGCAACTATCACTGGACGTCCTGGAACGCCTACGAAAAGCTACAAGAAAGTGTAATAGATCAAAAGTTCTACCAAAGAAGAACGACTGCCACAGCACGTGTGTGCTGCGCGCTACATCCCAGCTAGAAAAGGGTGGTATGAGCATTCTACGTAGACAAGAAAAGATCCCGATGTTAATATTTCCATGCACTCACCTTCCTCTACCCACGAATGGACGTTTATCTTGAAGCTGTTTCTTGGCTGCCTCTGTTTCTTCAATATTCTTCAACTTGTATCTGGAAAATAAAACATGGCCGTCTCGTGAGTTCGTGGATAATTTGAATATCTAGCCCAAGTTTGCACCCACGAGAATTCCAGGTACTTAGATTTCTCTCACACCTTACTTACTCAATAGGAAGTTGGACTTCAGCAATGCCCGTTGTCCACTGTGTCGAACTCTCTTCCGCATTCCTTCTCCTAACCTGTAAATGAGGAATGATCCAATACCCACCAAGGTCAGTAGGTTACAGACTCGCTGCCTTGGTCTTCGCCTTTTGTCCACCCATATGTGGCTAGAAATGTTCCAACTTACGGCTCTTTATCTTGTAACATCAAACTCATGGTTATAGGAAATCATTGAGGAGATGTCCCAGAACAAAACATATAAGAGCTCTGACATAACGAAGGAAAAATGAGCAAGTTCTGGAATACCTTTAAATGTTCAGGAATTATATACAGATCGTCTTCAGCTGGCTTGGCCTCCTCAGGAACAACCCCATATTCTCTTCCTCTTTGTTTAGCTAATTCCTGCTCCACATACTTCAACCTGTTTAAAGGCCACTGATATGAGGCCAATCCTGAATAGCTGTTACTTTGATCACATATGACTAAAAAATGTAGCGCGAAATCATCAAGACAAACCAAGTTCTTCAGCGTTCATCCATAACATACATGTTGGGGTCTTCCACTGTAACTGCTGTTTCTTGGGCGAACGTGTCTTGCAAGACAAGCTCTTCCTTCTCTCCTTCACCTTCAGGTTTCTCTTTCTCCTTCACCTCGACTTTGTCGGCAGGAAGAGCTACGGGATTCACAACAACCCCAGTAGGTCGTACCCTCTGCTTTTGAAGAAATTTCACTTCCTCCAGTGCTGACCTGCAGCGCATGATAACAAAGTTTGCTCGTCAGAAAGATATATAGAGTATGCAACTAAGGTTGCACGGAACTAAGTAAGGAATTGATGATAAATGCCAATGAGTCGTCTATAGTCATTTAGAACGAGCCAAACTTTGTACACTCACATGTAATGTACTTAGAAAGAAGGTCATGGCAAGCACTCAGGACTCTTGTTCATGCAGATTCCTGGAGTGGTGATGCAAAGGGTGCAGCACTAGACTAGGATTGAACCACGTCCCGGTGAAATGCATGCCATCATGTACTGTTTCAAACGAAATGGCTGAGTACGGTGACAGAGAAAACTCGTCCGTTAAGGTAGAATGCAGAGTTTACTCATGCACTAACTAGGTCTAACACGGTGGCGGACGAATTGGGAAAGGTGTGCAAACTATAGAACGTTAAAACAACGTCATGAAACTATGTATCACTCAGTAGCTGGCATCTATCTACGCAATTAAGGAACGGCCAGAATCCAAACAAATTAGGGTTCTTCTGCAATGAGAAGTTTCTCCAATTAAAGCTCGAGAGGGGCCTCAACACCGTAGGTGTCAAGTGGTTCAACATACACAAACTCAGCAGAACCTTATGATGCTACAGGGCCCTGAAATGGTAAGTCCCGGTTTTTATAGTGCGAAAGCAAACCTGGACACAATCGATGAAAGTTAAGTTACTAAAATTCAACAATCACCCACCGTATTTCGTCTTCCTCATGAGAACTTTCGGGGGACTCCTCCCGATCAGCTACAGAGCGCTTTCGGAAGTTCTTCCCCCCGCTTCCCATGTTGTAGAACTTTCAAACCCTACTCTGTTTCGCTCTTCACCAGCAAACCTGTTTCCCGGAGATCAGAAATGTGCCACTAATGGTAGCTCACACACCCCTACCAAAACCTTGAAACATCGTCCTCAAAGGAAAATACATTGGAGCTTCTCTCATTCATCAAACTTCACTGGAACATTGCGCTCAAGCAGCGCAATCGGGCAAATTCAAATTGAAAAGCCAGCGGTAAATATAAATAACTGACAAATCTTGAATCGATAGACTGAATTCTCGACTTTAAAGCAGCTGTCACAACCGCAACGTATGATTCACCGAAGACGAAGATACTTGACGACATTTACCGTGATAACTCAACACACAACGACCGCTCGGTGATCAAGTTCCGAGGACCAGTATCTTCCCCAGAAACGTTGCCAAACATTTCCGCAACCAGAAATGTTGCCGAACATTTCCGGTTCCCCGGAATACCAATTGCCTACCCGATATCTAAGGTTCGGTTTAACTAGTATTAAGATAGTCATTATTTTAAAATTGTAGTACCTAATCTATTTAAGAGAAATCTCAATTTGTGGAATAAGATGAATATCGAGCAGGTTCCACGTGGCTATATTCCCCATCAATATGTACATAGGTGAATACATAGGTGAAATGGTCACTCCGTTGTTAAAATTGGTGAGTTCCAAAAGTGCAACAACAAAAATACCAAAATTGGCATGCATCATGTAAATGCCCGTTTGATAGAGGTTACCGTCGCCTGTCATTTGTCAAAATTTTTCATTCTTTTCTACTGATTTTATTCGTTTATTTATTATTTATTATTTATACTTTTAATGTGATATCCTATCATTTCATAAGCAAAACAAAATCAATACTTGGAAGTCAACTTTAATAAGAGCAACTACTTTAAAAAAATATACCTATCTCCTAATAAATGTTTGTAATCAATAGTAGATTTTAATTATACAGTAATTTTTTATTTAATTTCTAATTCAATTTAAGAAATTTTAGGGTTTCTTCAATTGATTGGTTGAATTAATTTTTAGAAAATAATGAAATAGTGCAATAAAAAAATCATAATTTAATTTATTGATTTGATTGAATTTGTTAATTTTCTTTTTTTATATGCAACTGTGATTTAGTTTATAATGATGAGGTGTCATTCAAATTTGTAATATTGTGGTAAGAACCAACGATCCCAAAAGGATACAAGTTGAGTATGACTAAAAACAAGATAAAATGTCACTATGATGTCTACTGTTTTGTACTTAACCTTGGATAGTATCATTCCTAGAAGAGAATAATGTCAACACTCTTGATGCACTACAACAAGACAAACAAACAAAATTCACATAAGTTTAATCCGAATGATTCTTGAAGATGATGGTTCATTTGTAATGAAGGTTACTTTATCTTGGAATTTCTTTCCCTTATCCATTGTTCGTCCAAATTATTGATTGCTAATGCCAAAATATGCATAAGTACTGCGATGCACACTCATCACATAGTTCATGTCGTACAAGATCAGCTGTATTAAGATGTCTCATTAATATTATCCTAGAATGCTTCAACTAAGAGGGAGTAAGAGCTTCCAAGGATCCAATCACTTTTATGATTGCAATGGTGACTTAGCATTTGAAATACTTTGAGTACAAGAGAACTCTCCAAGAAAGATACACGAGAGAAAACACAAACTTCACACTCAAAACTGCACCTTCTCTTTATTATATAGCAAAGAGGATACGCTCAAAGGAATCTCCACCCTTGGATCAAATACAAGGATTGGTAACATGTCAGCAAGCTGCATCCTTAGATTAGTTGCTTGGATGGATGATGTGTCAGTTGTTGTCCTATCTAGTTGATCAATAGATTTGACTAGAGGGAATCTTTAAGGAATCTTCTTGTATGAATCTTCTTGTAGAAAGCTCAAAATCGCGGGTGAGGTACCATTGGAAAGCTCTCAATGAGACAAATCATGGGGGAGTAAGGCAAGCCTTTCATTGCAATGGGACAAGAAGGTTTTCATTTTCAAGGCCTAATTTATCTATTTAAGCCTCCAAAATTGGCTCTCAAGTTTTCAATCTATTTTCAACTTTTGCTCTATTAGTAGAAGTGCTCTTTTGTTGACACGTCTATCTGATCTAAATAGCCCTTCACAAAGAACTTCCTTCTAGATGTTACCAAGTCAATTTTCATTTTTAGACAATATGTCAAACTATTGGTATTATAGCATGCACCCTTCACAAAAGGTACATCATAGCAATTTTGAATTGCTACACTACTGAATATTATAGGTAAGTGTTACTTTACAACATTCCATGTGTTTGGAAACCTATTTCCATATTGTTCTTGACCTTCATAGAGCCCCTAGGGTTGCATAATTTAGTTCCACTGAATGATTCCACACACTAAAGTGCTTATGCTCATACATCAAGATTTCTCACTCCTATTCAATTAAGCATATCATCACTCATACAAAATGTAGACTAATACACATACACCGACTCAAGAGTCTTGATGATATAAACTTCATTTATTGCAAAAGAAGGATGCACCAAATAGATAGGATAAATATTGGGCCTAAGTCTTTTATACATTTCCAACCTAGCCATGGAAGAGATTCAATGGATATAATATATTGGAAATCTCCTAATTATATCCAAGGTGCTCATTGTTAATCAGATATTATCTTAACCTAACGTTAAGTAGTTACAACCACGTGGTATGGTGTAATACCAATAGCTAGATAGATAATCTAGAGATGAAATTTGGTTTTGTAACATCTGTAAGTATATTATACACTAGGGACTAAGTAGATCAGATAGAGGTATCAGCAAAAGAGCACTTCTACTAATAGAGTAGAAGCCAAAATAGGCGTGAAAACTTTAGAGGCAATTTCAGAGGCCTAAACAAATGAATTAGGGCTAAAAAATGTGACGATTCCTATCGCCCCCCCCCCCCCCCCCCCCCCCCAAAAGTAGAGGAAAGTTTGGCCTTCTATCCCCCCTTGGTTTTTCTCACCAAGAGCCTTCCAACGATTCCTCACCCATGTAATTTTAAGATTCTTATAGGACGATTCCCTACAAGATTCCCTCTGGTCAAAGCCTATTTGACCAACCAGATGGGACCAAAACCAACATATCACCCATCCAAGCAAGCAATCTAAGGGTGGAGCTTGCTGACAGGTCACCTATCCATGTACCTAATCCAATGGTGGAGCTTCCTTGGAGGAGATCATCCTTGGCTATATAATAAAGAGAAGTTGCTCCTTTGGAGCATCGGAGGATTGAGTGTGAAATCTGTGTTTTCTCTCTTGTATCTCTCTTGAAGAGTTCTCTTGTTTTCTTGTCTCTTGTTGGAGTGTTACATATTGCAACCTCAATCTCTTAACTTGTTGTTTGTAGTTATTATGTCAAGTGTCAAGCATAGCACAAGATCTACATATTGTAACCTAAGTAAGTATGTACAAAGTATATACAAATACAAAATGTCTTGTACTATGACTACAAGAAACTCCCTATCCTATCTATAAGATAGCTCTCAATCATTCTTGACAACATTGACTGTTGCTCATTTTGTATGAAATCACCATGATAATTACTTGCGTACAAGATGACCTGGCGGCACTTGTGACAAACTACCCACTCCATTGCATATTTGAATGAGATCTATGATTTCTTTTGTATAACCATCAACTACTCATAGAAGCTAGTTTGCGTCTCTTTGAATGAGTTAGTATGACCCTATAGCTTGGCATACAATGCCTTGAGGTGTTTGTTCATATAAGTCCTCCTCTCCAATGTGCGAATCTGCATTCTTAGGTCCTTCATCTTTGTATGCTAGGGTTTCTCATTGGCAATGAGTTCCAATTGGTTCAGAAGTTGAGTTCTCATATGCTCAATTATTGCAAGCAGCCCCGTCTATTCATCTCCAGATTTTTTCATTTGCCTTGGAGCTTCTTTGTGAGCTCATTTTTTATTGTGCACTTTATAATGGCGGACTTGTGCCAAATGGCCATAGTCCCAAAACAAGATTGCAATTTCTGTTGTGCCAAATTATACAAACATAATGATTCTTGTCTTTATATGACATTTTGACATGACAAAAATCTTATAGTGATTATTTTAATCATATTATGAACATGAAAACATGTTTTTGTATGTTGGGCTCTCAATTTTTAGACGTAGTGGTATTCCTTAGAAGCTATTTGATTGATCTTCCTTAGTAATCAGATCATATATGTATAATAATAACTATTATTATGAGTAAGATACAAGAACTCTGGTCAATTTCTTTGAATGCATATTATAAGTAAATTCTCTAGAGGAACATATGTTGTAAAGTCATGTAGAATATATTCAATCAATACTTGTTCTTTTTTTTGGATTCTCTATTGAAGAAATCCAAAAGCATACGCTAATAGAGAATTTTCTTTTTACTGTGTCTAGAGGACATGAATCCCCTTATTTATATATAATAAAAATAATAATTTGTAGTCATCTTCCCTTACCTCTAGAATGTGTAGGGGAGTATGTACAATCCATTTCTTTGAAGGCATATTACATCCAAATTTGTTATAGCAACATATGTTGTAAAGTAGTATACAAATGCATATTCATTGATATATACTATGTTCTTTGTTGATAATGTGCTGAATCCAACAAAAATATCTAGAAATCTAGAAAAAATCTAAAAGTGTACACATTAACAAAGTTACATTTGCTTATAAAATGTTGTCTTTTTATTATTCCCAAAGGATATGAGTCTTCTTATTTTTATATATAATAGCTTGTATGATTGACAAGTTTATCTCATATAAATTGATATAAATAGGACAACTTACCATATGTTATCCATGTCCATAAGCAATAGAATAATTTTATAATTTTTCCTAATGACTCTTAATTATTATGATAAAATTTTGCATTAACTAATACTAATATCTAGAGGAATTGCTTCATTCTCTTGTCTATTGTAAGCTTTATTACTTAAAGTGTATTATGGATATAGTCTTGAAAGTATAAGATATTCAAATATCTTGGTCATATCAATAGTTTCTTTCTTTTAATTCCTCAAATTCACTATTGGTTATTTCTTTCTTATATAAGGTTTTAAGTTGTGTCATGAAACAATCTAGTGCTTCTACTTAATGATATTGTGGAATTTGCATGAGATAATTCCAAGATTAAATTACAGAATTTTACCAAACCAATCTAATTTAGCTTAAAACATTTACTTTGGTTACTCTTATTATGTTGATGACTTTAAATTTTGGATATGTTATTCTCTTAAAATCTTACCAAGAAAAGTAAAGGCCACAAAATTGTGTTATAATTACTCCATTTTCTTTTCCTCCAAGGCAACCTTATACAATCCTTATCTTATATATTTGGTGGTACAAAAATAGTGCTTATAATCAAACAAATCATTGATATTATTTCTCTAATAACCTTCTTCTAAGCTTATATTGACTTGTAAAACTAACGTAATTTCCTTTTTCTCAAAATACTCCTCCTTCCACTTATTATGATTGATCATGTGGAATTAGATGCTCAATTTTTTAGTGTATAGCACAAACTTTAGTAATATTCATTCATTATATCTTATCTTTCTATCATAATCAAAGTAAATAGCAATAATCTCTAGGTCAAAAAAGTACACATTATACTTCTATCTTAACCACAAGTGATACCCTAAAGTAGTAAATGTATATTTGATATAAAAGTACTGAGGCTCCATCAAAAGTAAGTAAATATCCAAGAAATTTTTGCTGAAATGAAATATATGAAATGATGAAGGTGGTAATTATATATCATGTGGATGCAAAAGTACTAATGATTTGATGTTAATTGTTAAAGAGTTCTAGAAATACATCCATCTTGGTCTTGCTTTGATATAATATAAACAACCAATATCTAAATGAATGAGTAAAGAGGATACAAATAATAGATAGATAAAGATTGAATGGAATGAACTTTAAATTTTAGAGGTCAAAAACTCCATTCATCCCATTTTTCTCTAATAAAAATGTAAAAGATCATTATTTGAGAATATAAATTAGAAGGATAAAGGAGAAGAGATGGATAAAGAATCAAATAAAATTAACTCTAAATGGTATAAGACCTTGATATTTATACTTGAGGTGAGTACAAGCTAACTTCAAAGTGATTAGTCATTAGCTTCTTAGCTGCATTACTACATTTTTAGAATATTCCTAAGCAAGTTAATTTTTAAAAAGGTTCTCATGTATCTCATTAGCTAACACAATCATCTGGGAGTGTCATACATACCTTCTAAATATAACTATATTAAAATTTGTAAGTATCTTATGGAATATGTTATAGAATTTTAGAGTAAATTACTCAACAATTCTTTATCAAATTACTGTAAGAAATTGCAATCTACTCATATGATAGAATAGGAATCTGGCACCTTCATCACTAAACCACAAGATAGTGGTCCTTAGCAGCACCAGATTCAAAACACTCAAATCCTTTGGCATGTAGATAGATTGGATGGGGCCGATAGGAATAGAGCATAGCTCTAGAATGTATACAATAGGGTTTAGTGAGAGCTTGGCGTGCAGATCTGCAAGCAATTTGATATATTATAGTTAATATAAAACAAAGTTATATCATGCGTTAGGAGGACATGTGTCCTACTAGTACTATTATAAAAGACCTTGAAACAAGGATTTTATTGTTTTGGTTGGAGTACAACTTCAAATGACAAAAGGAGAGAGTTTCTTGAGTAATATAGAACTATATATAAAGAGGAATGTATCTAAAGTTTGCTTGGAACACATACTTGACCTTGTAACTTTATAAGCTGATCTGAGGATATAAGGTATATTATTGCATTAGGTTAATGATTACTTATAACCTAAGGTATATGAAAGTCCAAGTATAACACTCAGATCTTGACCTTATCCATAAGGCTTGTATTGAGTTTTTGGACCAACTTGTTACCCGTGAGCATAAAACCACTATTTACTTAACATCAAGGCTTGATCCATTGATCTTTATAGACAATTCAATTGTTAAGAGTTAACTTACTTTGGCTAGGTTAATTATAGTTTAGTTAAAAATAGATACTTTAGATCTACGATAAGATCTAGAGAGTTTAGAATCCTACAAGAATATGCAAGATAAGATCTAGAGAGTTTAGAATCCTACAAGAATATGCGAGAGAAGGTATACCTCTAAAGAGTTTCTTGCTGCATACTCTTATAGATTTAGTAGGAGTGAGAGAGAGATAGTGGGATGGAGATCTAGCTCTAGCTAATGTATGAAGCTTGTGCATAGTAGTTGTTTCTTCTTAAGACAGTGAATGTAGCATAGACAAGAATCATTAATCATAAGTCGATCATTGATATGCCAAATTGTGTTCTTTGTTCAAGCTCTAATTGTAGATTATTTCTTAATAATTGGTAAATAATAATGAGGCTAATTAGTAATTGAAATTTGGAGTATAATCATGATTTCTTGAGAGATATTAGTATTTTTGTAAAAGAGGCTGTCTACTTTTGAAATGATGGTAGAGTGTTGATTCTTTGAAAAAAATTAATAGTATTATGTCTTTCTTCAACAATTTTTGAATGATTTTTTTCATTGAGAGTCTTTTTTCTTCAATTGGGAAGCAAAGAGATTGATGAGAGTGTGTTTAATTTAGCTAAAAGATTGAGAGGGAAGCCTAGGAGAATGCAAGTAGGAGATAAAAAAGAAGATTTAGTTTTTGTTTGACATGGAAGTCAACCACGTAGCCATAGCCAAAGTTGGTTTTTGGTCAATGAGAGTTTTCATTGCATATAGACTCATTAGAAAATGCTCATGGTGATTATTCCAAGAATATCATTCATAGTTAAAATAAAGCTATAGTAAGATAGTTTAAAGAGAGTTATGGTAGGTTAGGTTACTTTCCTTAACTAGACACACACTAACTTGCAAAGACTTTTTATAATTATAGAAACTCAAATAGCATTATTTTTAGAGAGAGATTTCACTCCTAGGTGCCATTTAGAAAGGAGAATTTCTCTCTTAAATTATTTTCCTAAAAATACATTTTTCTACAAACACATTATTGCCATAGAATTGCAATTCTGAAGAATAAACATCTAAGATTTTTGAGAGATTTGCAAATATTTGCTCCTAACAGTTTGAGCACTTGCTCGTAAAGCATTTGAGGAACAAAAATAATTTCAATTTTTTGTATCAAAAGATTAACTTGGGGTTTTAAATCCATTATTGATACACCCTACACTTTAGGTGTACTAAGCTTTCACTTAGACCTTCGATTAACCAATAGCTTCCAAATTCTGGAAGCTTATCTTGTGTGTTGTGTGTTAGAGGTCTCAAATATTAAATTTGAGAATTTCTATCATTGGGTCAATCTGAAGATCAGAATTTAGCTAAAAATTAGATTTAGCTATCATGGGGACTAGCAAGAAGGATTGCTCAAGTTTTACTTTGCGAGAAGGGAGTGAGAGACACACAATGGCTCCAAAAGTGATTAGCACAAAGTATGAAAAGAGACATTCACAAGGTACAACAACTTCACATTGTGGATATTCTATATGTAGAATGTGCTTGTTTCTCAAGGCATTTGGGCTAGGTTGAATAGAAGTCCGGAATCAATGATTGCCAAAATTAAGGAGGACATTTTTGCAAGTACATTATTGTTGAATAATCTTCATTTAACATCAAAATTGAAACTTCAAGTATTGATAAAGATTCACCTATCAAATTGTGGGATAGGCTAAAATCCATGTACAAAAATATTTTTTTGTCAACAAGGCTCTGCAAAACATCAAAACCAATGACTTTGAAGATGGAAGAAGTTACAAAGATCGAAAATCATATGGATAATTGTAATTTAATCATTGGAGAAATAGTTGGACTTTTTGAGAAGATTGAGGATTAGAATAGAGAATTTTTTAGACTAACCTTGCTACCAAGTTTATATGAAAATTTTGTGCTATGAATTGGCTTGTCTCTCACTCAAGATGAACCTTTGATGGCTATTAATATAATATTTGTCACGCCATTTGTAGTTCCGCATCTAGCTGCTCGGACACTGGAGTTCCAATGATAGTAGTTAGAGTTATTCTAGTAGTTTCTCAGGGACTACTTTTCGACAATCTGATTTGGTGTTCGGAGTACTGACTTCACGGTAGGGCCCACCGTCACTTTGCACCGTTTGCACCGTTGAGTGTGCCGTCAGCGAGACCGTTAGGGTTCCAGTGCTAGCTTGAGTCCAGGGGGTATAGTTTCGAAGTGAGCTCCAGAGAGCTCACTTCTTTGATGTTGAGCCTTCGAGTTCCTGGCTATGGTGGACAAAGGCCGGTGAGCATCACCTGGATTCTCTATGCTTGAGTGGGTGTGGCTTGACTGTAATCAGTGCCCAGTTGTTGGCAGTTTATAGAGTGACAGATCAAGTACTGATCTGAGTTGAGTTGAGTTGAAAGTGTTAAGCAATCTGATTACATCAGAGAAGTGAAGTCAGGGGGAAATCGGGTGCAAGAACGTTGAGTGTTGGTGGTATCTCCAAGCTCGGTGGATCGTGGTAGCTCGATTCAAGTTCTGTGTTTCCTTAGTGTGCAGAAGCTCGTTCAGTTGATGCAGATTTGGCAGTTAGGCGGACGGTGTGCGGAAGCGCTGGCCAAATTTCGAGCAAAGAAGGAGCAATTTTTGAGCAGTGTTGTGATTTTGAGCTCAAGAGGTGAAGGCATGACCAATCTACTGCGAGTTGGGCTCAGAAAGTGAAATTGAAGGTAGAGTTGGGAAGCTCTTCTCATGAAATTGTGATTTGGAAAAACCCGTTTTGTCAATTTGGCTCGAGTGGAAAGTTAGCGGGGGATTTGGCGGACATCCATCTTTAGGATTTACGTCAGATTTTGGGCCAGAATTGGAGGAGTTTTGCTGTTTGGCCAGATTTGGAGAAGTTTTGCTAGTTTGGAGGAGTTTTGCAGATTTGGAGAAGTTTTGCCAATTTTGGAGGAGGTTCGAAGTGGCAACAAGAAAGGCCTCATTTGGCTTTTAGAGGCTTCGAGGCATAGGGCTGTGGGCTACGAAGGCCTAGAAGGGCCAGCAAGCCAGCTTGCTGGCGTGAGGCTAGCTAGTTTAGAGTAGATCTTGGTCATTGGTTGGCAAAATCTGCCTTTTTTGCTAGATTGTGCGCAATAGGGTTTGACCCCTAGATCTCTTGTTACTAGACTGGTGCCCTAGCCAACTGGTCCACCCTCACTTGTTGTCCTAGTGACTGTGCCACTGTTACCTATACACATGTAGCTTTGGCTAGGAGAGGCAGTTTGATCCCATTCTTGGTGATCTTGGTAGCTTAGGACTTAGATACGAACTGCTCTTATGTCAAATGCCAAATGGTGGCAGAGTCAGTCCCGTGTTGTGTTATGAGATGGAGGGTTTTTGTTTAGATTTCTTGTGATTGGATCCCCTCCATTCTCTGCTTCTTGTTTGTGCACCATGTTTGTGTGAGGTGCCCTGACTTTTGAGCGTTGGTGCTTTGGTGTGCTCTCGGTGGTGAGGCTGGAGTGATGACCAGTCAGACTACCTGTGTTTCTTTCCGGTGAGGTAGGAAGTGATGACCTGCAGACCGTGAGAGTGCGTGTTATGATGACATGTTACAGGTTGCCCTTCCCCTAGTGTAGTTATCTCAGTCAGAGTTACATTAGTGGGTGGTGTCTAGTTGGTGTTGGCACATGGTGGTGTTGGCACTTGGTGGGGCACTTGCGGTTGCGACTTGCGGTTGCAGTTGGTGGTTCGGGTTTGCTGTTGCAGTTACTTGGTCACGACGGAGTTCTTTGGAGATTCCAGAGGAGTTAGCCCTGCAGTACTGTGAGCTGGCCTGTCTCTCACTCAAGATGAACCTCTGATGGCTATTATGGTAGCACACCATGGACTAAGAAGGCAAGGAACCCCAACTCCATCATACTCCTCCAAGGCTAACACTCCAAGACTCAAGACATTGCTCACTAGAGAACTCAATGAGGGAGAGATAGTTGCAAATGAAAGGATGATGAGTACCTCCTCACCCCTTGTTTATATACTTGTGAAATAGTTACGTACCAAAGTTACTAATTACCATAGTAACTCAAGTTACTAGACTAAAAGTCAAGTAAAGTCAAAAAGTAGAAAGGAATATCCATTCACATGGGCATATTCCCCTTATCTTGACCCAACCACTAAAGCAAGGATTCCTTCACATGGGCTATCCTTGGACTAAAGAAGAATCCAAAACAAAAAGGCTTGCGGGCCCAAGAGTTCTCAACTCTTTCCCCAAAGCCAAACACCTAGGAATAATACCAAGTCAACACACTAAAATCCAAAATAGTGGTGCTCATCTTTTCTACTTCCTCTAAAGTAAGGTCCCATCTATCTTAGCTATGACTAACTTTAGCTAACCATGACTAATATAGAACCATCCTTTATCTCTATATGAATAATATCTCTTAAGTACTTGTAATACCAAGCTAAATATCACAATACCACACACATGCACAAATGGGTGTTACATTTACCCCCGGACTAAGTTTTCACTTTGTCCTCAAAGTGAAGGTCTCTCTACCTTCTATGGTACATCTTCAACTTATCATGGTTAATCCTATCAAAGTATCTTCCTCCCAACTCCTTGAGATCATAGGTGTAATTGCCCCACACCTTCTCCACTATGAAAGGTCCAAAGTACTTAGGCAAAAACTTCTTTTGCACTCTCTTGAATCGAATGGAATCAAACAACATTACCCAATCACCTTCTTTGAAAGGCTCCACCTTCTTCTTGTCTTGCCTCTTATCATAGCTCTCCTTTTGTTTCCTTTGGGCTTGCTCCACTCGAACCATAGCAACTGCTCTTGCCTCTTCCAACTCCATGAGTTGATCCTTCCTTGACTTCTCTGCATCACCTCCTTGTGCTTTCTTCAATCTCCTATGAATGCTTTGGAAGGTAGGAAGATCAAAGTGAATAGGTAAGGTAGACTCAATACCATACACCAATTGAAATGGAGAATATCCAGTGGAAGTTTTCATGGTTGTCCTATACTCCCACAAAACTGCATGAATCCTCTTGTCCCAATGATGTTTAGCTCCCTCCATTTCTGCATCTTTGGCCAACATCATGCACAAGGTCTGATTGGTTCTCTCTGCCAAGCCATTGGAATTTGGCTTATAGGATGTAGTTACTCTATGTGTGATAGAGAAATGTCGTAGCATGGCTGTAGTAATGCTTCATGTAAACTCTCCTCCTCTACCAGAAACCAACTCCAAAGGGCATCCAAACCTAGTGATAATGCGTTCATAAAGAAATCTACCCACTTCATCTTCATTCTTGTCCCTCAATGGTCTAGCCTCAACCCACTTGGTAAGGTAATCAGTAACTACCACAATGTACCGATTGTTCCTGGGGGTTCTATTGAGAGGACCTACAAAATCAATTCCCCACTTCTCAAAAGGTCCTAGCAATGGAATTGATCTAAGTGGTGGAGTGGATGTAGACTTTCTAGCAAAAGCTTGACAAACATGACAAGTTTTGCAATAATCAAGACAATCCGTGAAAATCCCTCTCTAATGGTAACCTGCATCTAGAATCTTGAAAGCAGTCACCTTTCCTGCAAAGTGTCCTCCACATACTAAACCTTCATGAAACTCCTTGATGAGTAGGATAGACTCTTCCTTACCCACTGCTCTTCGAAGTAGACCATCTGCTCCTTGGTGAAAAAGAATATCCTCCACCATTGTGTAAGGTCTAGATCTTGCTGCAAGGGCCTTCCTCTCCCTAGCATGCATCCCTTCTGGATAGTTACCTTTTGTCACAAAATCCACAATCTCCTTGTACTCCATTGGAACCTCTTGAGTGACTGAGATTGTCATGAGCTCCTCATCCGGGAAGGAATCATCCACTGGCTCATCTCCATCATGATCATAGGCTCTAGATAATAAATCAGCATTTGCATGTTTCTTTCCTGGCCTATCTTCAATGGTGTAGTCATACTCAGACAAGAGTATCATCCACCTTGCTAGTCTCCCTTCAACATTAGGCTTGTTGAAGATGTACTTCAAAGCCTTGTGATCCGTGAAAATGGTGGCTTTCCCTCCAATCAAGTAGTATTCTAAACTTCTTGAGACCAAAGATCACTGCCAACCCTTCTCTCTCCGTGATAGAGTAGTTCTTCTCTGCTGAAACCATCTGCATACTAGCATAAGCTATTGGATGATCATGCCCATCTTGGTCTAATTGACTAAGAGTGCATCCTATAGCTACATTAGAAGCATCAGTGTAGAGGATGAAAGGTTTACTCCAATCAGGTTTAGCAAGAATTGGAGCTACAACAAGGGATTGCTTGAGCTCCTCAAAAGCTTTGAGAGCCTCCTTGTCTTCCAAAATCACCATGTAATCTACACCCTTCTTCATGTAGATGGTCAATGCATAAGCCTTGTTGGAAAATGAGAAGATGAACCTCCTATAGTACCCAACCATCCCCAAGAATTGGCGTAACTTTGTCAAGCTTGAAGGGAATGGAAGGTCTGAGATTTTCCTCACCTTCTCAGGATCAACTGCTATTCCATCCTTGGAGATGATATGCCCTAAAAGTAGACCTTCTTCACATCCAAAAATGCACTTCTCTGGGTTGAGTGATGCATTTGCCTCATCCAAGCGTTGCAAGACTTTGATTAGGTGCTCAAAGTGCTCCTCCTTGCTCCCATAGACACAAAAGTCATCAATGAAATCTCTCACAAATTTCCCAATGAAAGGTTCAAATACCTTGTTCATGAACCGTTGGAATGTGGCTGGAGCATTGCAAAGCCCAAAAGGCATGACCTTGAAAGCGTAAGTTCCCCAAGGTGTGGTGAATGTGGTGAGTTGTTGATGCTCTGGTGCAATCTTGATTTGGTTATATCCACTATAACCATCTCCAAAACTGTACCTCTCATGACCTGCAACCTCCTCCAAGATCTCATCAATGAATGGCAATGGATAGTAGTCCTTCTTGGTAACAGCATTGAGCTTCTTGTAATCCACACATACCCGAAGCTTGCCATTCTTTTTCTTCACAATGACAATTGGAGACACCCATTCTGAATTCTCCACCTCAAAGATAAATCCAGCCTCCTTGAGCTTATCAATCTCCTCCTTCACAACCAAAGATATTGGTGGGCTAATGCGACGTTGCTTTTGGCGGATTGGTCTTGCATGTGACTCCACCTCTATCTTGTGCTCCTCCAAGGTGACTTCCTTCAAATCCTTGTAACTAAAAGCAAACACATGGATGAACTTGCGGAAAATCTCCTCAAATCTCACCTTCTCCTCCTTGGTAACATTTGGGCCATACTTGAGGGTAGATAACCTTCTCTCTACCTCCTCAAGTGTCAATGGTGATTTATCTGGGTCCTTCAAAACCTCTGGCTTAGATGCAAAATCCATAGCACACAAAGGATACACATCTGAATCAAATTCAGATTCATCCTCCTCCGTGGAAGTCTCCTCTTCCATGCTTGTGTCCACACCTGAAGCTCCTTCTTCAAAATCTGATTCCCAATAATCAGAAGATGGTGTATCTGAATGTGAAGTGTTGGTGGTGTTAGTCACAAGAATAGTGACTCTATGGTTTGATGGCCCAATCCTCAAGTACCCTTTGTGCCATCGATCAGTTGTGCGTGCTGCTCTCAACCATGGCCTCCCAAGAAGTAAGTCATAGCTTGAATCCTTCAAGACTTGGAAAGTCATGAGATTTTGAACTCCCATAACTGAAACTACCACCTTATCCATCACCCCTACTGGTCGAACTTGTTGCTTGTTTGCCATGCCCACCACAAATGTTGAAGGTCTTGAGGGTATCATACCCAACTTCTTCATCAACCTTTCTGACATGGCATTCACTGCTGATCCTCCATAAACCAATGCATCCTTGATGTTGTGACCATTCACTCTCACATCAATCTTGGAGGCATATTCACAAGCTTCCCATGGTGCTGGCTTGGCATCCACCACCCCCATTGATACTGGAACTTTTGCCTTCTTCTTCTTCTTGCTCCTTGTAGAACTCAAACCACCTCTAAGCTCCTTTCTCAAGGAGGGTTCAAAGCAATTAATTGGCCCACTGTGATGTTAGCCTTGTGACTACCAACATCCTCCAACACATTGTAGTTCCATTGTTGCTTTGAGATCAAGAAGTCCTCCATCCCCAACTTCTTCCTTGGAGTCTTTGTTGTTGATGGTGTTGAGGTGCGAGTGCTCCTAGTAGACATAGGAGTATCCTTGCTTGAAGTAAATCCTTGAGAAGAGTGAACATCCTCTGCAAAATGAGCTCTCTTCTTCTCTTGTGCCAAAAGCTCCAAATTAAGACCCTTGGAGTTTGAACACTCTCCCTTCTCATACTTGCTCTCAACCACATCTATGGATGCTATCCCCTTACCTTTGTTGGGATTAGGAGCCACTTGGGTTTCACTACCTCCCTCTTTCCCTCTATTGGCTCCCTCATAACCCCTTCCTCCATGGTAAGTGGAATTTGGGCAATTCCTTTGGATATGGCCTCTTCCTCCACAACCAAAACAATTTCTATCATTGAAATTGTTGGCTGGTTGGCCTCCTCTATATGGATAGTTTCCATAACTCCTAGGCCCTCTCCCTACATTCTGATCCACCTCTCTCTTCTCCCATAGTTGCACCACATTGATCTTGAGATCCGCAAGTTGTTCTATGATGGTTTGGAGTGGATCTTTTGGTGGAGGTGCAAGAACTGGAGCAACTACTACTTGTGGTGCAACCCTTGTCACCAAAGTATCAGAAGTTCCACCATACTTGTAGCCTTGAGGAGGATGCACAACCTCCTTCACCACCAAATCACTCTCATCCCCTTCCAAACTCTCCTCTATTTGAATTGCGATCTTGATAACTTCAACCTTGGAAGAAGGTTTCTCATATCTCACCTTGCTTCTAATTTGTGGTCTCAATCCTCCCACAAAATTCTTGGTGAGCATGGCCCCTATGCCAATCATTGTAGTCTCCACATCATCCCCACCCTTCCTCAACACTATGCAAAATCTGGACTCCAACTTTTCCACTCTTTCCACATAGACCCTCACTTTCTCTCCATCTCCTTGCTTGAGAAATGTAACCTCACTCATCAATCTCTTATAACTCTCATCAGGAAGAAAGTTCTCAATGAGTGCTGAAGTCAAAGTCTCCCAAGACTCCTTTCCCCCTCTCTCCTCTCTCTCTTTTGGTATTCTGACTCATACCATGTAAGTGCTGCATCCTCAAAGAAATCTGGTAATAATGAGGCCCACTCATTCTTCCTCCTCTCATTGTTTCCTATGCAAGCTCTCTTGAAGTCTCTCACAAAGGCCTCCATATCTTCTCCATCCTTGCCAAAGAAAACCGGAAGTTTCCCCATCTTAACCCCTCACTATCTTTCTTTTCTCTCAATTTTTTTTTTCTCTTTTCTTTTCTCTCACTCTATTACTAATAGAGTATATACATGACTAATACAATCTGAGAGTAATCCACCCTAGGGAACACAAAAGGTTCAGGTTGCTCCAAGATTTCTATAGCAACATCAAATCCTAGAGTACATATTAATCTAACTCTCATGGATAGTTTATCCATAAGTTGAAAGATTATCTCCATCACTAATCTTGAGAACTAGCTGATGAAGGTGGTAGTATTTCTGTAGCTATACTAAGACTCTCTCCAAGATCCTTCACCAAAGTTTCCAAAAGTGCTTTTACTCCACTACACTCATGTCCTTTTGGAAGTCCTTCAACTCCACAAACCTCACACAACTCCTTGGTCTTAGATCTTCTCCCTCCCAATCTTGGTGAAGAAGGTCCAACATGCAAACCCAAGTCAAGTAAGCCTCTCCTTTCCCTCAATCTCTTGCTCTCAAAGGTCAATGGACATGAACTTGCCTTATGTCCCTTCTCTCCACATAGAAAGCACTTAGACTCACTCTTTCCTCCAAGTGGTGTAGGTTCTTGGATCCTCTCAACACTCTCTTCAAATTCTATTGTAAACTCTCTTTTCCTCAAATCCACCCCTACAATCACCTCAAACCCTTGGGGAACCTTGCATAATCTCAATTTCCACTCTTGATGACCCTCCATGTTCCCCAAGATGAATCTAAACACTCAAACATACTTTTTGTTGATCTCAAACTTCTCATGCATGAGATCTCCACTCTGCAGAATTGACCCTTCCTCACAATGTCACTCAAATCTCCCAACCAATATGTCACAGTCCTCTGAAATTTTCCACACTTGATCACAACTCCAGGGTGTCCTTCCCTGCAAAATTTCAGATCTTTTCATCGAGCCATTTGGCCTAGAAACCTTTCTATTTAGCACCCATATTTCAGATTTGGTCTGAAAACCACCCCCCTCACTTCAAAAACTCATAACGCCCTGCGAAAAAACTATCTCTCTCTAATTTTTGTGGCAGCAGGTAGGATAAAATGCACTGAATTTTCTTGGAAATTTTCAGGACAATTCACTGAAAATTGAAGAAATGGTAGACTCTATACAATTTTCCAGAGAGCATGCAGTTGCGGGAGCACTTTACCCTATCAACTTTCAAAAATTCTAGCCCAGTGCGCATAGAAGCTCTCTCAATAATTTCAAGTGTGCTAACTGAAAGATAACCCAAGATATCATGTATAGAAATTTCAAGTCCAGATCTCAAACTTGAGATTTTGCCCAAAATCACCTTAATCCCCAAAATCTGCAATCCACCTCACACAATCTCTCCAATTCCTCTCATGTGTACAAGATGTACAAAATCACCTCAAAGACATCATAATGAACTACAGGGTATACAAATGGATCTTGGTTCTCTAACATAAGTTCAGCCCTCTCATCTCCTAGTGTTCTCTCCAAGTGAGCTCTCATAGCCTCCTTCTGCCTAATGTAGAATTGGACGCGGAACATTATCTTGCCTTCTAGAGAGGTCCCGGCAACGGAACCAAAAATGTGAGCCGGCCTGTCTCTCACTCAAGATGAACCTCTGATGGCTATTATGGTAGCGCACCATGGACTAAGAAGGCAAGGAACCCCAACTCCATCATACTCCTCCAAGGCTAACACTCCAAGACTCAAGACATTGCTCACTAGAGAACTCAATGAGAGAGAGATAGTTGCAAATGAAAGGATGATGAGTACCTCCTCACCCCTTGTTTATATACTTGTGAAATAGTTACGTACCAAAGTTACTAATTACCATAGTAACTCAAGTTACTAGACTAAAAGTCAAGTAAAGTCAAAAAGTAGAAAGGAATATCCATTCACATGGGCATATTCCCCTTATCTTGACCCAACCACTAAAGCAAGGATTCCTTCACATGGGCTATCCTTGGACTAAAGAAGAATCCAAAACAAAAAGGCTTGCGGGCCCAAGAGTTCTCAACTCTTTCCCCAAAGCCAAACACCTAGGAATAATACCAAGTCAACACACTAAAATCCAAAATAGTGGTGCTCATCTTTTCTACTTCCTCTAAAGTAAGGTCCCATCTATCTTAGCTATGACTAACTTTAGCTAACCATGACTAATATAGAACCATCCTTTATCTCTATATGAATAATATCTCTTAAGTACTTGTAATACCAAGCTAAATATCACAATACCACACACATGCACAAATGGGTGTTACAGTACACAGTGGGTTTACTCGGAGTGGTGCTCGGTATCAGCTTGTATCTCAGGTCCCAATGAGGGAGGAGATTGACTCTGAGTTGGAGTTCGGCACAAGAGCTGATTCAGTTGAGAGCGCACTTGGTGTGTCCGCACCATTGTTCTGGGACATGGATGAGATTTATGGGGCCTCCAAAGGCCCTAGGCGTTACTCTGGTACAGTGGGTACCATTGAGTTGGATGACTTTATCCAGGAGTTTGATAGTTGGTGTGATCTGCAGCAGATGCGGAACCCGACTTTGTTTACACCCTTTATGGCATGGAAGGGGTTGTTCCAGCATCTGGAGTGTCCGCCGATGGATGATTACCATGAGTTTAGGAGAGCTCATTTGGAGGAGATTGAGTTATGGAGACAGTATTGGTCTCCACACTATGTCTCCATCACTTCAGGCTCGGTGGCCAGGAGTAGATCAGCTGTACCCACGAGTTCTAGCTCGAGTAGTGTTGATGGAGCTAGTGGAGGTGCACTAGCTAGAGATAGTGCTACTACGAGTGGAGGTACCGCTGCAGGAGGTGGTGTGGTACTAGGGTTTAACCTCATGGTTGAGTTCTTCCTATGTTTGAGGCAGAACTACCAGGGAGTGCGGACTGATAAGCTGAGGAGCTTGCAGGAGTTCCAGCGGAAGGCTGGAGAGAGCATACGCGAGGCATATACTCGCATGAGGCGGCTGATCAGTTTCACTCAGGGAGTTACTGAGGCCCAGGCAGTCCAGTTTTGGTATAGGATACTGGACAGGGAGTTGCGACGTAGAGTTTGTGATGCTACGTTGTTGCAGGCTACTTCGCCCACTTTGGCAGTAGTCTTTGGTTTGGCTGAGCGTATTGAGCTCAACATGGTGGAGGAGAGAGTGGTGACAGCTAGATTTGGTAGAGAGACCTCATCCACGGTTGTGATTTCTTCTAGAGTGCAGTAGAGTGCACCACGCCCAGTTGGTTTTTGAGGACAGGGTGGACAGCCCAGATCCTATGGAGCGAGTGGAGAGCCTAGTGGAGTTAGACCCTTACCCTCATTTTCGGGTCAGCAGCAGCCAGTGAGTGGTGGTGTTGCTTGTTGGACTTGTGGTGGACCTCACCATAGGAGAGAGTGTACTCAGGGCAGCGGACCTGATACCTCTGGTGCATCACAGCCAGCACAGAGGCAGTGTGAGCACTGCCACAGATTTGGTCACACTAGTGACCGGTGTTTTGACCTACACCCGGAGTTACGGAGTGGTAGGGCTGCTATGGCAGGTAGTAGAGGAGCTCCAGTTCATGGAGGACGAGGTGGTAGAGGATCTACACCTAGTAGGGGTGTAGTACCTGCCCTTACTTCTGACACAGCTATGGCTACTCGGATTCAGCAGTTGGAGCAAAGATTGGCTAGTATGGCTATTGCTCAGAGGAGATCAAATTCGGGTGTTGAGGCTTCCACCTCATATGCTGGTGATAGAGATGCTTTGGACTTCATATGCGGAGCAGCACAGGTGGATGTATCTGTAGTAGTGACTAGGAGTGCAGTACGTGCTCCAGAGCCTAGAGGAGCATCAGTGGAGTTGGACCCACAGAGAGGAGAGGTTGGGAGACAGGTCAGACTTCCCCAGTCTTTCATGCTATCTGAGGCATTACAGACAACATCCATGGTTCCTAGACGTCCCAGTGCAGGTGTGGTAGGTGGTGATGGAGTACATGATGGACTACCTGCTAGTCAACCACCTACTACTACACAGACTGAGTCTAGCATGATGTTGGAGGCGGCTCAGCTGATTATGCGGCATCCTTTGTTTTCAGCCAGTGACATATTTACATTGAAAGTTGACCCAGCCCCAGTGTTCCGGTTGGCTGCCCCATTGTGTGAGAGTAGGGATGGTGCAGTTCCTATTACTAGAGCAGAGGTGGTTGGTAGTGGATCTGACTTGGTTGAGGAGCATGGGATCCGTTCAGCGACCAGTGGGTTGTGGCAGGCAGCAGCGGCTAGACTGGAGGGGTTGCCAGCTAGACCGGCCTTTGAGAGAGCGCGGTTTACACCTAGTGTTGTCCTATTGGATAACCAAAGGAGGATCTTTCGTTTGGTGGGACCTTCAGGGAAGGTCTATACACCACAGAGAGCCTTGTTAGACTCTGGTGCGCAGCCCCTTATGTTGGGGAAGGCTGCAGTTGTTGGTCTAGAGTTACGGAAGACCGATGTGGAGAGGTGTCCATTTCAGATCCAGACATCTCTTGGTGGTGGTTCGACACAGTACATCACACATGGAGAGCTTGTTGTCCAAGTTCAGCCTGGTCATCCGACTGATAGCTCGGTGGTGAGAGCTCAGGCTATTGCGACGATAGCTGAGTCATATGATGTGCTAGTTGGGGGAGCGGTGTTATACCCCATGGGTTTCAGCATTGACTATTGGGAGGAGACATCCTCTTATAGACCTGGTTGGCAGTCTGGTGAGGGACGGGTATGTCGCCTACCAGTACGTTTCAGTAGTGGCAGTCTTGGCTCACTACAGTCCGGGACCATGGCAGCATCAGCTTTGGCTTTCAGCGGTGCAGTTACTTGGCCTGGTGACTTGTTGGAGGGGAACGCCCATGCAGAGGATATTCCAGTACCAGAGGAGATCACTTGGCTATGGAGTACGAGTGGGATTGTTCCATCCACCTTGGATGTTCCATTGTGGAGTTCAGAGGAGGCATTGAACCAACATGCAGATCAGTTGGTGCAGTAGGCTTGGAGTGGAGCCTTCGTACCATCAGGGGATGAGTGTGAGGATGAGCCTCCAGAGGCGATTGCTTTGACACCTCTGGATACTACACTCATTGCTTGGCAGTACCCAGTAGAGGGGATATGCCTATTGGAGTTGTTTGGTGGGATCAGCACCGGACTAGTTGCGGTGTTACAGGCGGGTATCCGAGTACAGAGGTACTTGTATGTAGAGAGAGATGAGACTGCTAGGCGAGTCTCTCTACATCATGTGGCACACTTGGCCTATCGGTATCCGGAGTTATTACCGATGTCAGCAGTCAGAGGTTACCAGAAGGCCTTACCATGAGACATTTCCTTACTGGGGGCGCATGACCTAGAGAGACATGGGCCTATTCACTTGGTGATTTCTGGATGGCTATGTCAGGGACATACACGTGCGGGCTGCGGTTTGGGTCTTCAGGATCCTCGTTCTGGTGTGTTTTGGGAGATGTTACGGATATTACAACATCTCTAGGTTCATCAGTCTGTTTCTCTAGCTTACCTTTTGGAGAACGTTCCTTTGTTGGGTGATTCTCGCACTAGAGTGGTGGCGAGTACACATCAGGTCCATTCTTGGATGGGACCTGCTGTATTGTTAGATGCAGCCAGAGTGGGATCACGGGCTCATCGTCTTCACCTTTGGTGGACGAACCTTTTACCCAGAGAGGTTCTACAGCGTAGTTATGATGGGATTCAGCGACTAGACCACATTCTTGTTGATGATATCTTGGATGCTGGGCGTCAGTCTCAAACAGTGGTAGTGGCTAATAGGTCACCTATGGCAGTGGTGAACCTAGTTGGACAGCCTAGAGCTGCATTTCCTACACTCATGAGTTTCCCTGGCTCTCATGCTTTTCGAGAGGGAGGACCTGGACTTGTTTTGGGACTCACAGTTATAGCAGTTGGTGGAGCCCAATGCTGATGAGAGAGAGCGGGCGATGGGTTTTTGCACCGGTATTACCGCTGTTCCAATAGTGTCAGAGGCATCCAGGCGTCAGGTGTTAGGTCAGGCTATGGACATGAACTGTTTGACCTGGATTGTGAGCCTTGGTTTGGCAGAGTAGCATAGGATGCGCTTGATAGGCATCACCACTCGGACACTTGTGAGCCCTGTGCCTATCAAGACAATTCAGGCACATGCTGGGGGCGATGGACCGAGTGGACATGGTATTCTTGGGACACATCCAATAGCTACTAGGGAGAGTGGTCTACTTAGAGTCCATCCAGGTGAGCGTGGGCTACTTGGATTACACCCTTGGTCCACATGGGATGCAGCTAGAGGACGTGTGGAGCTTGCAGCCAGAGTGGAGGGAGTTTTTCACACAGAGGTTGGGACCTCTAGTGGTCGGGAGCATGACACTATTGCTCCCAAGGGCCCAGTGTAGCAGCCAGTCAGTACGTCTTCCACTCCTACTACAATTACAGAGGATACTTGGGAGCCAGATCTTGGACCCAAGCTTACTAGAGAGGAAAGACGGAGGGTTTGGAGGTTCTTGAGGAGTCACACGAGTTGTTTTGCCTTCAGTATGAAGGATTTGGGTGCTCTTAAAGGACCTAGTATATAGATTGAGCTGACCAGCGACACACCTATTTTCCGACGTCCTTATCAATATAGTGATATGGAGAGGACATTGATTCAGAGCCGGAGTAGTGACCTTTTTGAGGCTGGTTTGGTGGAGATTTCACATGGAGAGTATGCATCAGCGACAGTGATGCCATCCAAGAAGGATATGCATGGCAACTATACAGATAGGCGGATGTGTGGAGATTACCGTCCTATCAATCGACAGACCAGGGCTGATCAATATGCCATGCCTACACCGGATGAGATTTTTGATGCGATTGGGCATGCAAAGGTCTTCAGTACTTTGGATCTTTGAGCAGGATATCATCAGTTGCCGATCAGGGAGGAGGATAAGTCCAAGACAACATTTTGGGCTATTGATCCTCGCGGCAAGGATGTGTTATATCAGTGGAGGTTCTTACCATTTGGGTTGAAGAATGCTCCTGCTGAGTTCCAGAGGGTCATGGATAGGATCCTAGCTGGATTGGATTTTGCTCGGGGTTATATTGATGACATTTTGGTCTATAGCACTACTGTGGAGGAGCATGAGAGATAGTTGTTGGAGGTGTTTGAGAGGTTGAGATCTCATGGACTCAAATTACATCCTGGGAAGTGTAGGTTCTTCCACGAGCAGGTTGAGTATTTGGGTCACACTATCTACCCCGAAGGACTTGGCATTCAGCAGACCAAGGTAGAGGCTATTGCACGTATTCCTTGGCCTACGGATGTGAGCAGAGTGCGAGCATTCCTTGGGTTGGCAAACTTCTATCGCCACTATGTTAGAGGATTTAGTGCCATTGCCAAGGCCTTGACAAAGCTGACCAAGCTTACACAGGAGTGGTGTTGGGGAGATGAGCAGGAGAGAGCTTTTGTAGAGCTCAAGGAGAGGTTGACGTCTGCTCCTATTTTGAGGAGACCGATCAAGGGACGACCATTTCAGGTTCACACTGATTGGAGTATGTTGGGGCTTGGAGTGGTGCTCACCCAACATGATGATGAGGAGAAGGAGTTTGTGGTGGCCTATGCTAGTCGCTCCAACAATTTAGCGGAGGCGAAGTATAGTTCATATGAGGGAGAGTGCTTGGCAGTAGTTTGGGCAGTAGCACATTTCCGATGTTACCTATTTGGTAACCCCTTCACTCTCATCATTGATCATCAGCCATTGAAGTGGTTGATGGAGTCCGACAAGCTTTCAGGGAAGCTTGCACGATGGGCTCTGATTTTACAGGAGTATGATTTCACGGTTGTTCACAGACCTGGAGTGGTGAACCGTGATGCAGATGGGTTGAGTAAAAACCCATGTCCCAGCCAGCAGGATCAGACCGGAGCACGTTGGCATGGTGAGACAGATGAGGAGATGGTGCCAGGTTGGCATGCATCGGCCTTTCTGTGTATATTTGTAGAGACTTTGGTGGTATCTCTCTTAGCGCATACAGGAGGAGTTATTGAGGTCACAGATCCAGAGAGTGAAGATATTGGTACAGTTCAGCGAGACATTCATGATGATGTCTTAGTGATGGACTATCTTCGCACTGGTGTTGTGGGTGGCACAGTTGGGGCCAAGGAGAGAGACCGTGTTCTTCAGCGAGCCAGACGGTTCAGATTGGAGGGTAGACACCTTTTGCGTGTATGGGAGGATGGTAGAGTGCGAGTAGTACCACTTCCATCACAGAGACCATAGTTGGTCCGTCATGCTCATGAGGAGCTAGGACATTTTGGAGTAAAGCGTACATATAGCTTACTCCAGAGTCATTATTGGTGGCACGGTATGCAGACCGAGGTACAACAGTTTGTTGCCAGATGTATGGTTTGTGACCGAGTTAGAGCATCATTCAATGCTCCTACGCCACAGTTACACCCATTACCTATCATGGGATTGGATTACCGTTGGAGTTTGGACTTCGCCGGACCTTTACCGCTGACTGTGAGACATCATTGGTATGTTTTGGTGATGGTGGAGCACTTCTCCAAGTGGATTGAGTTGGTGGCACTTCCTAACAAGTCTAGTGAAGGGATAGCTTACTCGTTCCTGGATCAAGTTCTTAGTCATTTTGGTGCACCAGCTGAGGTTTTGACTGATCAGGGTACAGAGTTCTTGGGAGAGTTTCAAGTCTTGTGTGACAAGGCTTTGATTGATCATCGTACTACATCCCGAGATCACCCTAAGGCAGATGGCTTAGCAGAGAGAGTGGTTCAGACGGTGAAGAGAGGATTGCAAAAGTATGATTTGCAGAGAGGCCACTTGGGAGATTGGGATCTCGAGTTACCTTGGTTGGCCATGGGCTATCGGTTCAGCCGGCAAGCCTCCTTAGCATCCTTCTCTCCATACTTTCTACTCTATGGACGAGATCCAGATTTACCTGTAGCCATTCGTCGAGATGCTACTGTAGTTTTGGACTTGGATGACCCCGATGTATGGATGAGCGCATGTTCTCAACGGGCAGAGATTTTTTGAAGAGTGATGCCAATGGCCTTTGAGAACTTGGCGATTGCTCAGCATAGAGATACTTTACGCTATGCTACCATTCAAGGAGGAGGTTATAGACTCTCAATCCGTCAATTTCATCCAGGCGACTATATATATCTACAGCAGACAGCACTGACAACACTTGATGTTTCTACAGGCCGCACTATCTTGAGAGTGCACGAGGTTTTGCCATCTGGAGTCCTTGTGTTAGAAGGACGTGATGGTGTTGTTTGGAAGGATCATGTGCGCAATTGTGCGCCATGCCACCTTCCAAATGTTGATGGTACTATGGACCCAAGCTTGGCACTTGTACGTGCAAGCTTGAGGTGTATGTTATGTGGCTCTTTTGGTGGAGCTGCTACTATGTTAGTGTGTGATAGCTGTTCGAGAGGATGGCATATGGCATGTATGACTCCTCCTCTCATGGTGGTTCCTTAGGGACAGTGGTTATGTCCTAGATGTACTTGACCTATAGCTAGTTCATTCTTTATATGGTATAGATTGCAGACATGCGACTAACGATGGGGCTCCATAGCACCCGGCCTCCTGATCTTTGCCCATTAGAGGGTATACCATATACTTAGAGTAGATGGCTATCTGGAGTTAGAGGGACCTAACCGCCAGCTAGGGGGGTGATTGTGGCACTTTAGAGTCTATGTATGACTTATGTGTGAGTTGTGCTTCTATAGTGTATGATGTTGACAGCGATGTATGTTGTGTAGCGATGTATATACGCACGACAGTTATCACGCCATTTGTAGTTCCGCATCTAGCTGCTCGGACACTGGAGTTCCAATGATAGTAGTTAGAGTTACTCTAGTAGTTTCTCAGGGACTACTTTCCGACAATCTGATTTGGTGTTCGGGGTATTGACTTCACAGTAGGGCCCACCGTCACTTTGCACCGTTTGCACCGTCAAGTGTGCCGTCAGCGGGACCGTTAGGGTTCCAGTGCTAGCTCGAGTCCAGGGGGGTATAGTTTTGAAGTGAGCTCCAGAGAGCTCACTTCTCTGATGTTGAGCCTTCGAGTTCCTGGCTATGGTGGACAGAGGCCGGCGAGCGTCACCTGGATTCTCTATGCTTGAGTGGGTGTGGCTTGACTGTAATCAGTGCCCAGTTGTTGGCAGTTTATAGAGTGACAGATCAAGTACTGATCTGAGTTGAGTTGAGTTGAAAGTGTTAAGCAATCTGATTATTGTGGCACTTTAGAGTCTATGTATGACTTATGTGTGAGTTGTGTTTCTATAGTGTATGATGTTGACAGCGATGTATATACGCACGACATATTTCATGGACTAAGAGAGTGGGGAACCAAACTCCATGAAACTCATAAGAGACTAAAACTCCAAGGCACCTCTAGGACTCAATCCATTGCTCACTAGAGAACTCAATGAGAGAGTGATAGATGAAAATGAAAAGGTGATGAGTATTTCTTCATTTCTGGTTTGTATAGGTTTTAATTCTTGCACAAAAAGTAACTAATTATTAAAGTGTATCACTTTATTAGACAAAAAACATGTAAATTCAAAATTTTAAAGGAATATTAAACTCATAAAAGTAATCCTCATAATTATGTACTCTTATCTTAACACAACAAGTGATCTTATCAGCCATGATTACTTCACATGGACTATCCTTGGATTATAAGAAAATCTACACCAAAATGGCTTATGGACCTATGAGTTCTAAACTCTTTCTTCAAAGCCAAATATATAGGAATAATACCAAATCAATACACTCGAACCTAAATGAGTGGTGCTCACTCTTTCAAACTACTCTAAAACATGATCACCTTTATCTTGACTATGAATTAATATAGGTAATCATGGCTGATTTAGAAGTGTTTATAAACTCCATACAAACAATATATTTTCAATTACTTGAAATATTGGACTAAACATCTCAATAGAGCATAAATACAACAATGTTTGTTATAATGCAAAAAATCTTATATGCAAAGAGTTTTATTTGTATGAAGAAATTGCAAGTATATTACTTTTTGATGATTTAAGGAAAATCATTTACTAGAGTACACCTTCTTTACCATTTTCTCTCTCAATTACTAGTTGTTGGTCTAAGGATATTAAGACTAGATCCAAGCTAGAGAATCTAAAACCACCAAAGTTAAGGAAGGTGGTGAAAAAGCTACCTTAAGAGGAATTTATAAGGTTTGAATCAAGCTATTGTAACTATGTTTGAAGATAAATAATATGCTCTATGTTCAAGCTCATCCATATACGATACTTATTCTATTTGTGTATATCCAAATAATTATTATTTTTAGTTTTGAGTCTAAATTTAGAATGGCTTTGATGTGAATGATCACCCTTATGATATAGTTAGCATTGTATCACTAGATGCTTGAAATCTTTTGACTATATTATTGAGATGAAGAGACATCTAATTTCTCTTGGAGTGCTTGGCACAAATGGATGTAAGTGAACTATTGTTGATGGTGCTTAGAGAATATCTAAAGGAGGTTTGACTTTCATGAATGTCATCAAGCAGTGTCACTTGTATATCATGGAGTGAACTACTATTCAAGGGAGAGGCAAAGTCAATTTCATTGAGTGTAGATTTGACTCCATTGAAGCATAATCAATTAGATCACATAGGTCAGAAGGGATTGGCTACAATCCATAAGCAAAACCTCTTGCTAGAAGTAAATTCTTACTAGCTTGGATTCTATAAGCATTTTGTACATGGAGGTATGATCTCCACACTATCATTGCTTGCCATGTACACAATGCTTATATCATCTTTATGTGTGTGAATCACATGTTCTATCTCACTTAGTTAAGAAATAATATGTGTCATTTGTAGATGATTATGTAAGAATTGCATAGATTTATTTTAAGTTGAGAAATCCTAAGTTTTCTCAATTGGAGGACCTAAGTGGAGATTCAAAGAAGAAGAAGGTAGATTTTTGGATCATGTAAAAGTGATGAATCTATAGCACAAGCTTTAAATGCATTTTATGGGACCAAAAGGATTACTCATCAATATGCATATACTCCTTAGCATAATAATATCTATCACAAAGATGCTTAACAAGGCATTATTGGAGATGGCTAGAAGTATGTTGAGTCAACTAAGTATTCCTTATGTATTTTTGAAAAAGCTATCAACATATTAGCTTATCAATTTCTCCTTTCTCTTGTCAACAACATTGGTTTCAACACACCTTTTAAGATGGAGAACTAACTAATTGAACTTTATTACAAGTGTTTGAATGTGAATCCTTTGATCAAGTTTTATAAGATAAGAAGGCTAAACTAGATGCCAAAGCTAAGAATAATGTGTTTCTTGGGTACTACAAAGGAGTAAAAGAGTGCACAAGATTTAGGACATAGTTTCTAAAAGTTTGTGGTACTCATGATGCTTACTTCAATGAAGCTTTTTTTATTGAAGCAGTGGGAAGATTCAAGATTCAAGACTCATGACTCAAGACTCAAGCTTAGCTTCTTTGGCCTTGTGCACAAGTTGACATCAATTGCCTAATTGGCATTGGACTGGTTGAGTCCAAGACCATACTAATATATATCCAACTCAAGGAGAGATTGAGGAGTAGACTACTCATATTGAGAGGAAGATTGAGCATATATATGTTATAGTCCTTGATGGAGTTGATATTTTTCTAGCTCCACAAATACCATTGCTCTATAGACAAAGAAGCAACCAACTATTGATGTACCAAAATAATTAAGGAAAAGCATATCATATCTTAGTAGTATTCTTGATTGGTTTGGTACATGGGTTCTTTTTGATCAAATGGATATGGTGAAACTAGTGTAGGTGGTTCTATGGACACTTTGATTCTTTAAAAAGGAAATATTTTACTCATGTAGAGGCTATAGCTTCTCTTGATAAATCCAAGTGGGTTGTTATCATACATAATGAGATAAAATCACTCCATGATAACAAGACTTATGAGTTTGTAGAGCTACCTTAAGACAAGCAAGTTGTTAATTGCAAGAGGGTGTACAAGAAGAAGGATAGTCCTTGTATCCAAATGTAGAAGACCTGAAAGGCCATGTTGGTGGCCAAGAATTACACACAATTGTAACATGCTCATTGTAATTAAAATCAAATCTGAAATTGCTAAGCTCAAAGCTCTCTTAGTTTTGAGTTTAGCATGAAGAATTTAGGAGCATCCAAGCACATATTGGGGATGGAGATTCATGAGGAAAGAAAAAAGGGATAGCTTTGGTTGATGCAAAGAAAGTACTTCAAAAAGGTTTAACATAGCAAGTGCTAAAGTTATAATTCTTCCTTGGCATCACATTTCAAGCTTTAAGTTGCATCTGATCTTATACAATTGAGGGATGAAAATATCCAATATTACTTTATGGCAATGATATAGGTAGTGTGATATACTTGATGGTATTTAAAAAGCCATATATTTTGCACATGTAGTCAGAATGGTTGAGCAAGTAAAATCCAAGAAAGATGCATTGAGAAGCAATGAAGTAGTTATTATGGTATATGTAAGGAACTCTTGATGTTGGATTATTATTTAATACACTATGATTATGCCTAATCACTTGTGTACCATGACTCAAGCTAATAGATGAGATTTGGACTTGAGGTATTTTACTTCCAAATATACTTTCACAATGGCAAGTGGATGTTTAAGCTAAAGGTCTACCAAGCAAAAGTGCATATCTTAGTCTTCTATTGAAAATGAATAGTTGTAGTTGAAGCAACAAAGGAGGCTATTTGGTTGAATGATCCTTTCAAGAATGTGGAGATTTTGTAATAACATATGATTCTCCATTGATGGTAACAAAGCTTTGCACATTGTATTGGATAAGATCATATATAGGAAGGTGAAGCAAATAGATGTAAATATCTTTTTATTAGACAAGTTATGTCTAGCAAGAAGGTTCAGTTAAATAAAATTAATGGAAATCTCAATCCAAGTAACATGTTGACCAAAGTTATTTATCAAATAGAGGGTATTATAAATTGTTATAGATTTTACATGCAACATGTTAGAGACTTAGCCAAAGTTAGAGTCAAGGGGAAGTTTATTAGGAGTTAATTCTACTTTAGCTAGGTTAACCAGAGTTTAGTTAAACAAAGTTACTTTAGATCTAGGATAAGTTCTAGAGAGATGAGAGCTTCCAATAGCACACATAAGAGTGTGTAGCTCTAAAGAGTTTCTCATTGTGCAGACTCTTAGAGTTTTGTTAGTTGTAAAGGAGAGATTGAGGAATGACAAATAGTACAATGGATTGCTAGTTGCAGTTTGCTGTATGGTTGTTATGCATAATCGATGTTTCCCTCTCTCTTGCGTTTCATACTTTGTAGCATATTTTAGACAGCATGTGTCCATTGCTCTCTCCATTGCTCTCAAGGCACTGGTTGGTGCAATTCATAGGAGAGCAATCACATTAGGTGATGTTTCTTCGGATGCTCCAGTTGTGTGTAGACCGTACGACTTGCATAGCTTAGGTGCGGTAGGGCAGATTTCTCATACAGACTCTATTGGGGCTTAGCACCATGTTACTTTTTTTGTCTCTCCCTTGTACGGCTTGGTGTGGTCTTCCCATCCTTTGTTTTTCCTACGCGGTCGCCTTTCTTCTCTCTCGCAATCATGGACATACACAAACAAGATGAACCATATTTCTTTATGTTTTGGTATATTATTAATGTGGTGTTTTGTATTCTTTGTTCATGCGCTTATGTTTTATCAGTTATGAATATTAGCTACTTTAGGTTCAGCTATTATAGAAGGTCTCTACACTGCAAAGTCCCAAGGTATCCCAAAGTATAGATTAATTTTCTCATGTTATATATAAGCATACCTAATCTTACAACATATAAAAGAGCTAATAAGCTTGAAATGCAAAGTGTGCATAAACTAAGTAAAGTAGAGGTGGTTGGTATAAGACTTTTTAATGTTAGGTTTTTTATGCAATATATTATTAAAAATAAAATTATTGAACACAAAATTTATCTACTTAAAGATAAGATATAATGTTTTAAGATTAGAAGGTAAGGAAGAAATTCCTTTTACTTATGATTTGATAGTAGAATTATGATGTGATAGGTGAGTGTGAAGTTTTTTATATTTATTTTTAAATATATCCGTACAAATTATACCCATATATAGATTTTCAAATCTATCAAATTATTTGCAAAGCAAAGCAAGATATATATATGTTATGAATCAAAATATTTAAGTCTAGATTATTATGGATTTATGAATACAAAAAATAATAATTTATTTTATATAATCTAAATTTCAATTTTAAATATATTAAGTTTGTATTTGTACGATGAATTCAATATTAAAGCTCAGGATGTCCAATATTTGAAGCTAAATATTCAATACCTAAACCCAAAAATATAATATTCTGAAAACTATCCAATTTTGAAATGTCCAATAATGAAACTTAAAAAAAATTTTAACCCGAATATTTAGCATCAAATATTTGATATTGAAATACAATTTTCTGATATCAATTCAATTCGATTGTCCAAATTATATTAGACATTTGAAAATTTTAATGTCCATCATAAAATCATACGACAGAATTGTCCATCCAAACTATGTTAAATTTACATTTTTTTATCAGTTAAGTATCTAACACTAGAAACCCAAATATCCAATAATAAGAAATAAGTCCATTCTTAATGAATAGTTTAGTACATGCTTAATGTACATGATATGTCACTTTACTCTTGTTCCACATACAAGGAATTTATTTAGTCTATATTTACTTTGAAAATACATACTTTAGTCAAGTCATATGCAAAATCTGCACTGATGCACGCAAAATCTGCACTGATGCAAAATCTGCACTGATAGTCAATTTATCTTATGCACTGATGCACGTCACAAGCAATCTACAGTATAGATACCCCATTTAGCCCCAATAAATTAATTTTTTTCTCTCCCTTGTACGGGCTTGATGGGGTCTTCCATCCTTCGTGTTTTCTACGCGATCGCCCTTTTCTTCGGTATAGAGACCACAGGTTTGATTGCTATTTGTCCACTGTCAGTCTATTTAAGCAAGACGGCACGGAGACAACGTCGATATTCTGAGGAAAACGACAAAATCTTAAGGGAAATGAAGAATATTCTAAGGAAAATGAAGGAGGGGTCTGGGGTAGGACGGAAGATGGCCGGCATATTCGGCCGTCTGGCCAGGTCACTTGCAAACAGTCACCGACCTGGGAAAAGATTTGTCCGCATTCTGTGTACACAAAATGCACAGTTTCTTGGTACCATTCATGGAGTATGAATGCGGAGTGCCTTTTGGATGATATGTGTTCGTGTCCAGAGCCGGACAATGTGCGGACAAAATGCACAGGGTGTTGGGCTCGGCGGAGTTTAGAAGAATTTGAAGAGTTCATCAGGGAATTATGAGTTGGAGAATCAGATCAGGTCCGGAAAACCGGGAAAAGGGGCGGGGCGGGGCGGGGAGTGGGGTGAATCCCTGTCAACAACTTGAACGGATCGTTAAGACCAGGGGAGCGAATTTGAAGAACTCATGCATATGGAGTCGTGAGTCGGGAAGGTCAATTGAACAAGTAGATCAAGCTGGTTGAAAATTATTCACAAGCTTCTCTCGCCTCGACAATTTACAGGAAGATATGCTCTAGATGCACGTTCGTCTTTCTTGCATAGGAATCTGAAACTCCACAAAAGCTGGATTTGGATTTGAAGAAGCAGACGTCGAGCTGAATTGCATGTGATCTGTAGAAGAGGAAGAAGGTTACCCGTGTAGTTTAGAATTGGTAAAGTATGATAACTAACCAGATTGGTCCAGCTAGCGATTAGATGATGGTGAGTGAAGTCAGCTCACTTTAAACACCATCTCCCTTAAGCAATTATTTCATCATAAGATTGAAAAGAAAAATGCATCCGTTCTACAGAATTATGTACAATGTCATGTGCCTGGCTTTGCACCTACCTATTCCAAAATTTTATATATATATATGCTCCCATCCTTCACTTTTTCTACGCGGTCGTCCTTTGTCTCTTCCAAAATATAATAGCACTGTTTAACCGGACCTGATACGAGTGAAGAGATGAATATTATTGAGAAACTTGACAAAGACCAACTTTGTCTTTTAGCTTGGGATTGGGGAGTGCAACGACGACATATTTGTTCGCGAGTCTTACACATTTGTCTATTATATGTCAACCTGTCATGCGGTCTTTCCAATGTCTACGAGGAGACAAAATAACACCTCACTATCAACAATAGTTTCCAGGACACAACCCTTGGCTCCCATGCCTCGTGGACTGCATACGTTTACTTTGGCCGTCGCGAGATATTCGAACGCACATATCTAGTATTCTACTTTATCTTCATATCAGATATGTAACTCTCAAGTTTTTCCGGCTGTGGCACTTGATTTCAGCTTAGCAGTCCCAGACTTGCGTGCGCGATCTTAGGTCGATTTGAGGGCCTCATGACCGTGATTGAGCTGAGTAGAAGGGATGTGTAGTTCTTCTTCGCAATCTTTCCATGACAGTTAGAATGATAGAAGTTAGAGCACAAAAGTCTCCTAATCGATGGATCAGGTTTCTGTTCCTGTGCTGCAGGTATACAGGAAACATAAAGATAATACTGACTAGAACTCCCCAGAAGAATAGAAAGCCTTGGTCCTTCTGAAACATACACGAGGAAGTGATCTCTTTCGATAGTTTTTTTTCTTCAGACGAAAAGAGCAAGTAGAATGATACGTCAAGATCTAATCTATGACTTGATGGTTACCGAACTCAAGGAAGGCAATTCGAAGACAAGAAACGATTTATTACAATTCATTCTTCTGTCCATCCAGGAACTGGAACCCAAAAGAAGAGTATAAGAGCAGGACCGAGAATCCTGTCAGAAGCTGAGTAGCATACGTTGCACTCGAGCCTACGGAGTAAGAGGTACACGAGACACGCGAAGTTTCAGGGATCCAATTTGGTTTCAGCTGTTGACAATATTGGATCGAGAGGCTTGGGTGACTGATATTCTTGGTCGTTGCCGCACAGTTTGGGCGGCTGTTGCCAAGTGATAACGCTTTTTATCTCAGGATGGGGGCCGAGGTGGAAACGGATGGACGCACAGAAGGAAAACAGACTAGCGATATACCAGAAGATGACTCCGATGTGTGCACAGAATGGTCGTTCGTGAGCCATGGGACGCCAGAAAGGACCCGGGAACGCAAGGGGCTCTTGAAGCAGAAGCCAGAAAAGTCGCACTACTACGATGCAAGCACTAAGCCGATCACGTCGTACCAACGCGCACTTTCCCGATTCAAGTCATCAGCCAGACCATCTGAAGGCTCCTCAAATTCTTTACGAAATCTTTTCAAAAAGGACGAAGCACCGACTGTCACTGATAATTGGTGGGAGCGGGCAAAGAACATCACACTGAGAGTTTTCAAGAGTCTATCCCTACGAGCTGTCGCCCAGAAGTTCCAGCAGTGCTGCACCGCTTCAGCAGGACTAAGTTCCGCGTTTATTTGCCTGCCGAAACGGCGGAGAGAATCTCTATCTGAAGAGGAAGCTGCTGAGAGGCTTGCGATTCAGAGACATTTTGCTGCTTCCCTGGACATGGTCAGGGAAGCTCGACCATTCAACTGCTCCAAAGAGCAGTGTGGGTGGAGTCAGGACTGCTATTCGACACAATTTTCATGGGAATCTACACCTGTACATACGCAGGACCAACCTGCTCACTCGAGGACTTTACCCAGCTCGGACGATCATACTTCCAATTTAGCAGCAGCTAACGGGGCTCACCACCAGAGATTGGAGGAGTCTTATACGGAAGTGCGGGGTTGAGAGTTCAACAAAAGAGTTGGTATCCACAATCTGCTGTTTCTTGTCGCATCAGGCTCCAAACAAGCATAAGAGGATACAATCTCTTTATCCGTAGATGGCGATCAACCAGATTTCATACCCAACATCTGTACCGACATGTAAAGATGTTGGTACCAACAGCACCTGAACGCAACTCACTGCAGCCTTTCAGTGCATCTGTGGCGAGGCTGTATGCTGAGAAGAAGAATTAGTAACAGAATTAAGTTCACTTCTGGAGTTGTCGAATAATCACTCGACGCTTTGTTTTTGGTCTTTTGACAACGATGAGATGCAGCAGCTGAGCATCAAGATAGCTTCAGCAAAATACTCTTTCGATCAACCCTTCTGCAGTGGTCGATGTCAAGCATATTGTACATGGAGTTCTATTTCGTCTTCCTCGATATCGATTGTTGTCGACGACAACGGTATGCTGTAAAATAGCATATGGAGAGGTTATTGATGTACATATTCCCCGTCGTAACGTTTTTGAATTGAGTCACTTGGTTGTACATAGTGATCCTATTAGAAGTATTCTACTGCTTATCACTCAAATCGGCGCAAATCCCTGAGGTCCATAATTGTACATTCGTAAAGGTGGTGTTTAGAAAAAGAGCTGCATTAGGTATCGTACTGTCCACGGTGCGTTGCCCCTATATCGCAAGATGATTCTAGATTTCATATTTGATGGAGGATGGACTTTATACTGTATTATGTTGTAATTATACCATGTCTGGTAAATCTGATCCTGACCATCTAGCATCGATTACATCGAGGTGTGAACCGTTCACACACGCAATGAACAGTGGATTTTTATGGACATGTCTACTTCCGCATTTCTTAGCTGGCAGAGACCGTGTATTCCATCAAATAAAGGACAGTTATTTCGTTATTATATTGTCTTTTTCGACCACTTTCCCGTATTTTCCCACTACTAACAATGTAGAAAAGGGAACATTTCGCCGGGGCAAATCATAGATTGTCAACAGAGGTACTTAGGTTGACTAAGGTACTGAGGCATTGCGTTCTACGGTTCTCGCCTTTTAAAGCATTGGATGTACAACACTTGCATCAAGGACAAGTACATATATTGAGGTCACACCGAACGCAAGCACAGGGTTGTATAACTACATTCTGAGAATACAAGACATGGAATTGAGCATCTGCAGATAGATTGATGAAGCGTTTTAGTTTTTGCTGACACAGATTGTACAGCCGTAATGATCTAAAAACGTTTTCACCAATTGCCCAACAAGAATCCTCCTATACTCATGAGATTTTATAGATCTCTGTCGGTGTCACTACTTAACCTTGTTGCTAACCACTGAAAATTTCGGCGCCGGTGATGCAAAAGGGTCGGAATGAGGAAGTAGACGAACAAGGACAATGAGTGGAACTGCAAGGTAAGGGATGTAAATCCCCAGCAGAGTATTTCGCTCAGGGCTTCCAGAAGCCACAATATCGGTCAAAATCGGAATCATGGTAGTAGCAACGTGTACGCCATAGACGATGCCTGTCATTCTCCCCCACTTCTTCCTCAGGAAGAATGCATACGCATTCGCGATGTAAAGTGGCAACTGAAACACAATTTCTGCTACCATGAACGCTTTGTAATACAGCGGTGGATCGCCCATTAGGAAGTCTCCCGTGTTCTTCACGTACCATGACAGGACCTCTCGAGCTAGAGTTGGAAACCAGTGGATTGGAGCCACGATCTGGGCGCCTATGAAAACAATCAGCAACGGATGAATCAAGAAGAATAATGCAAGCAGGACATCGCAACGGGGCCAAATCTGCTCATGGGGCATCCTCGCCATGTCTGCACTCGTCTGCAGCGGTCGCTAGGATGCAACTTTCTCAACTTGTTATCATCCCTACGAGGAGTCTAAGCAATTAGTGTCCATACGGTCTCCTGCACCTCAAAGCCTTGTGACTCCCTGCTTTGCTGACATCTCGCAACTACAGTCTTCTTCTCTACATCGTTTCTGTTCATAGAAGATACCTTACAGTTGGATTTATTTCGGAAGAGGCCGAAACTGCAACTTGTAAGATCCGTCTCCATCCAACGGTAGAGTTTCTCTTGCTCTCTTTTCCCTGCAGTTTACCGCACAGTAGGGGTTTCAATGGCAGTTTTATGCGTACCCATAGAGGTTCAACAAATCAGTTCAGGCTCCAGCCAACGGTAGATTTTGTCTTCTTCTAGTGTATGGCATATTAGAGATTTCGATATGCGATTTTATGGATACCACAGCGATTCAGTAAATGATTTATTATTCTCTAAAACTACTATGAGTGTATTTTGAGATTCGTTTTAAACTTTTGAGACACATCTAACTTCGTAACATAATAAAAGTCAAGGGTCAATTTGGAGGAACTTCTTATAAAGAAAAATCCCGTAACTACACAGTAATTATAATAATTGGAATCAGGAGTTTCAACGCTTGCTAACCACCATGGGCAATTTATGGGTCTCGACCCATTCTGAATTTAATCTTGTTAAAATTGGAGTTCACAAGATATAATTTTAAATGAATTTTCGTAGAAATGAGTTAAGGTTTAGAATTAAAATACATTATCAATTTTGGTGATTTATACATTTCTAGATTACCTTATGTCATATTTAACAAGAATTCTAAATAAAAATCATGAAAATGATACTGTAGTATAAAATCCTCTGAAGTGAAGAGTTTTATCCAATTGATGATGAAGGCTACTTTGATCATAATGATGACTAGAGTAATAGAGTAATGATGATTGAAGCAAAGAAGAAAATAGTATTAGAGGCACTTTCTTTCTTACTATGGTAAAATTTGATAATAAAAAATAATTCATTTTTATATGAATTTGGTAAGATAGTATATCATTGTAATTAAATTTATTAATTTTTATAAATATATAAAAACTAATATAATTTTATTTGGATGGATTAAATTTTGACTATATATTGAACTAAAAATTAATCTATGTTGATAGAATAATAGAATATTAAAAACATGGTAGTTATTATGAAATAAATACTGCTTCAAAACTAATTTTAGAGTGACAAAAGATGTAATGTTATATTTTATTCAATAAATGGTCATCAAAGCAACCTCAACATTATGAGATCAATCCTTCTTAGATCCAAGATCATTCTCCTTTAGTAATGACACCACACAATAGAAAATCTACTCTTTTTTAGAGAAATATAAGTGATTCATAATATTTGATTCTTTTCACTCACTCCATGTCTTAAGTTTTCTAAGGATTTGATATGTTCTCTTCCTAAACTTCTCTTATATTTTTTCCAAATTTACCTTAGTAAAGATCACAATAATATAGTTAAATGTCATATATAGGGAATTGTATGAATAGAGGCTTGTAACAACCAGGTGTCATTCAAATTCATAATAATGTGGTAAGAACCAGTTGGGCCTAGGAGGATACAAGTTGAAGATCACTAAAAACAAGATTTAGTGTCACAAAGATGATGTTCTATTGTTTTTTATTTAATCTCTTGGGCAAAGTCATTCCCAAAAGAGTATAATGTCACCAACTTTGGCAAACTACAAAAAGATAAAATCACAAGGATCAGACTCACTACAGATTTAATCCAAAGGATTCTTGAATGTGATGGTTCAATCATAATGAAGGTTACTTTGCCTCTGAATTCTCTTACCTTCCTCTTTGGCACTATTGGATTCTAAATACATTATTGAGATAGTCATAGACATTGAGATCTTTTCTCATGTCACAAAGTTCATGGTTGTACGAGATCATCAATATCATGAAGTCTTACAAGTAGTATCCTAGAATGCACATACAAAGATGGAGTAGGGTCATCCAGCCCTATTGACTATGATTATGAAGTAGTGTTCTATCCTTCCAATAAGGCTCAATATCATAGGAGTCAAGACCCAATCAGATTGCTTATCCTACAGTTTTGTGTTATTACATGATACTCAAGACATTTGGCAGTCTATCACTATATTATCCTTGATCTCTATAGAGAACCTAGAGATGAACACTCTATTTCTACACCAATAATTCCCTTCACTCAAGTGTTTTAGCCTTTTTGTCAAGATTCCTCAATTCTACTCAAGTAAGCACAAAATCATTCATGCAAGGCACATACTAATACACATACACTGACTAAATTATCTTGATGGTATAAACTTCATTTATTGCAGAAGAAGGATGCATAAAAAAAACTTGATGAACATTGGTCCTAAGCTTTTTATACATTTCCTACTTAGCTGCCAAAGAAATCCAATGGCTACAATGTATTGGAAATCTAATTACACCTATGCTTCACTGATCTTAGCTTTATCCTAATCTAACCTAAGTAGGTGCAACCCACATGGAGCAGCCATCTCATCTTCTTGTCTTGTAGGCAACAAACTAACACAAAACCTTTGTCTCATAACTAATTAGCTATGTATGAAATATGTATAAATAAAAGGAATTTGTGCTATGATTGCAAAGTCTCTTCAATCCTAACTATGAGATGAGTTGTGGTTGTCTTAGACTAATTTGTCACTTGTTCATTGTGTAAGAAGTTGCCATAGGTTGTTTTGTATGAAGTTGCTACTCATTTGTGTCATGTACCTGTGGTACTTGGGACAAACTTCCTTTGTTCTTGCACAATCAGATGAGCTTTATGAGCTCCTTTTTGTAACCTTCAATGGCTTGTCCAAATCTAGTAGTTGCTTCTTGGAACTAAGTCATAGAGTGTGCTTGATTGCAAATGCTTTGAACTGGTCATTTGTATATGCCTTCCTTTCCAACACATTGATCCTTTAGCTTCATATGATTTGGTTGCTTAGTTGCAATTTATTCCAACTATTTGAGGAGTTCAGTTATAATGTGCCCCACCATTGAAAGTAGACCTACTTGTTTGTTTGCTAGGTTTGTATGATCACCATGGAGTTCCTCCATATTATCACAAATTTTAGTCATCAACTCATCTTCCTTCTCCTTATGGCGCTTTAGGCTTGTAGTGAGTTCCTTTAGACAAAGATCAATAATCCCCTTGTAATTTTTATAGTGTACTTTTGCTGCAATTGTTTTGGTTCTTACCTCCTCCAATTCATTATGCAATGCAATCACTTCTTTGTCTTGAGCATGTATTTGGTCTCTGTGTTGGGCTCATTGTTTGGCAACCTTATCTTTGAGTGCATCCATGTCTACTAGCAGCTATTGTAGGAAAGCCTTGTTTTGCTCTGAATTTGCAAATTTTTCCGTCTAAATTTCCGTCTACATACAAAATTCCTTTTGCCCTTGTCTAACTCTATCTCAAGCATTTGTTTGAGATGTTCAATCTCACTACAAAGCATGGCTTTATCCTTTGCCATTGTTTGAACAAGCTTATGCATATCTTTGGCCCCATCCATATTCTTACCATTGTGTAAGCATCCTCCTATGGACTATTCCTCCTTTGTCCTAAGGACTTTTGCCATTGTGGGTAGTTCCTTCTAAGGAGTGCATTATTTGTTTACATGGTATGGTTTTTTTTATTTTTTTGGTTTTTTTTCAACACCTTCTTTGATGAGCCGGCTTTATTACCCAAGACTTTTAAAACCAAGGCTAACACCATTGCTAGCTTTGTAGGTTTCTTTCTCATGCTTGAAATAAAGGCTTCTTCATCATCCTTCTCCATAATTTCCTCCTTGGCTGGAGACTTACATAATCCTCACCTTCATTTTCCTTATGAAAGTGGGAGATCTGAACTATGATTCATAGATCAGATCTCCCGCATTCATCTTGTCAATCAAGAAAATATGAGTGAATGAGTTGTCATTCCTTGACTTGTGATCTATATCTCTCACTCAAGATGAACCTTTGATGGTTAGTATGGTAGCGCACCATGGACTAAGAAGACAACGAACTCCAACTCCATCATACTCTTCCAATGCTTACACTCCAAGACTCAAACCATTGCTCACTAGAGAACTTAGTGAGAGAGAGATAGTTGCAAATGAAAGGATGATAAGTACCTCCTCACTCCTTGTTTTTATACTTGTGAAATAGTTATGCACCAAAGTTACTAATTATTGGAGTAACTCAAGTTACTAGGCTAAAAGTCAAATAAATCAAAAAGCTAAAGGAATATCTATACTCATGGGAATATTCTCCTAAGCATGTGATCTTATCTTGACCCAACCACTAAGTCAAGGATTCCTTCACATGGGCTATCCTTGAACAATAGAAGAATCCAAACCAAACAAGCTTGCAAGCCCAAGAGTTCTCAACTCTTTCCTCAAAACTAAACACCTAAGAATAATACCAAGTCAACACATTAGAATCCAAAGTAGTGGTGCTAATCTTTTCCACTTCCTCTAAAGTAAGGTCCCTTCTATCTTAGCTATGAATTAATTTAGCTAAACATGACTAATTATAGAACCATCTTTTATCTCTATATAAATAATATCTCTTAAGTATTTGTTACACTAAGCTAAATATCACAATACCACACACATGCACAAATGGGTGTTACATTTACCCTTGGATTAAGTTTTCACTTTGTCCTCAAAGTGAAGGTCTCTCTACCTTCTATAATACATCTTCAACTTATCATGGTTAATCTTATCAAAATGTCTTCCTCCCAACTCCTTGAGATCATAGGTGTAATTTCCCAACACCTTCTCCGCTATGAAAGGTCCAAATTACTTAGGCAAAAACTTCTTTTGCACTCTCTTGAATCAAATGGAATAAAAAAACATTACCCAATCACCTATTTTGAAAGGCTCCACCTTCTTCTTGCCTTGCCTCTTGTCATAGCTCTCCTTTTGTTTCCTTTGGGTTTGCTCTACTTGAACCATAGCAACTGCTCTTGCCTCTTCCAATTCCATGAGTTGATCTTTCCTTGACTTCCCTACATCACCTCCTTGAGCTTTCTTCAATCTCTTATGAATGCTTTGGAAGGTAGGAAGATCAAAGTGAATAGGTAAGGTAGAATCAAAACCATATACTAATTAAAATGGAGAATATCTAGTGGAAGGATCCATGGTTGTCCTATACTCCCAAAAAATTGCATGAATCCTCTTGTCCCAATGATGTTTAGCCCCCTCCATTTCTGCATCTTTGGCCAACATCATGCACAAGGTCTAATTGGTTCTCTCTACCAAGCCATTGGAATTTGGCTTATAAGATGTATCTGTGACATTTCTCTATATGTGATAGAGAAATGTCGGAGAATGGCTATAGTAATGCTTCTTGTAAACTCTCCTCCTCTATCAAAAACCAACTCCTAAGGGAATCTAAACCTAGTGATAATGTGTTAATAAATAAATCTCCCAACTTCATCTTCATTCTTGTCCTTCAATGGTCTAGCCTCAATCTCCTTGGTAAGATAATTAGTAACTACTACAATACACCTATTGTTCCTTGGGGTTAGGGTTCTATTGAGAGGACCTACAAACTCAATTCCCCACTTCTCAAAAGGTCCTAGCAATGGAATTGATCTAAGTGGTGGAGTGGAAGTAAACTTTCTAGCAAAAGCTTGACAAACATGACAAGTTTTGCAATAATCAAGACAATCTTTGAAAATCCCCCTCCAATGGTAACCTTCATCTAGAATCTTGAAAGCAATCACCTTTCTTGAAAAGTGTCCTCCACACTAAACCTTCATGAAACTCCTTTGAGTAAGATAGACTCTTCCTTACCCGTTGCTCTTTGAAGTAGACCATTTGCTCCTTGGTGAAAAAGAATATCTCCCACCATTATGTAAGGTCTAGATCTTACTACAAGGGCCTTCCTCTCCTTAGCATGCATCCCTTTTGGGTAGTTACCTCTTGTAACAAAGTCCACAATCTCCTTGTACTCCATTGGAAACTCTTGAGTGATTGAGATTATCATCATCTCTTCATCCAAGAAGGAATCATCCACTGGTTCATCTCCATCATGATCATAGGCCCTAGATAAGAAATCAACATTTGCATGTTTCTTCCTTGGCCTATCCTCAATGGTGTAGTCCTACTCAGACAAGAGTACCATCCACCTTGCTAGCCTCCCTTCCACATTAGGTTTGTTGAAGATGTACTTCAAAGCCTCTTGATATGTGACAATGGTGGCTTTCCTTCTAATCAAGTATTGTCTAAACTTCTTGAGACCTAAGATTACTCCCAACCCTTCTCTCTTCGTGACAGAGTATTTCTTTTTTGCTGAAACCATCTGCCTACTAGCATAAGCTATTGGATGATCATGCCCATCTGTAATACTCCGAGGACAAGAGAAGAGAGAAAACACATATTACACACTCAACATTTGGTGCCCCAAAGGAGCACCTTCTCTTTATTATATAGACAAAGAGGATCTCCTCCAAGGAAGTTCCACCATAGGATTAGGCACACAGATAGGTGACATGTCAGCAAGCTCTACCCTTGGATTACTTACTTGGATAGGTGACATGTCGGTCTAGGTCCTATCTGGTTGGTCAAATGAGCTTTGACCAAAGGGAATCTTTTAAGGAATCTTCCTGTAGGAGTCTCAGAATCACGTAAGGTACCATTGGAAAGCTCTCAATGAGACAAACCAAGGGGGAGGGAAGGCAAGCCTTTTCTTTGCTTGGGGGGGGGGGTTCTGCACATTTTCAAGGCCTAATTCATCAATTTAGGCCTCCAAAATTGCCTTCAAAGATTTCAAGCATATTTCAATTCTTACTCTATTAGTAGAGGTCCCCTTTTGGTGATAACTCTTTCTAATCTGTTTAGTCCATCATGTGTAGCATCCTTCTAGATGTTACCAAACCAATTCTCACCTTTAAATCATATGTTTAGCTATTGGTTCTAAGGTTCTCAAGTATATTTCATTTTTTACTCTATTTGTAGAAGTACTCTTTTGGTGATACTTCTATTTGATCTATTTTTACCATCATATATAACATCATTCTAGATGTCACCAAACCAAATTTCACATCTAGATCATATGTCTAGCTCTTGGTATTACAGACCTCCATCCTTTTAAGACGCAACGTCCTCATTGTACAATTGTTGCTCAAATGCTTGCACCAACACCGGTGCATGTGTCAAATTGGCAGCAGGCTCCCATGTTGCTTCATAGAGGAGGTAACCTTTCCACTGTACTAGATAGTCCACCTGCGGATGGCGAGTACCACACATGCGTTTTTGGAGAATATGCTCTACTTCATATTCCTTTGTGCCATCAATGAGTGTCGGACAAGGTCAAATGTCTTATGTGGAATGACCCTGGCCTGATTGGGGAGCATATTTGTGTAGTAGGGAAACATGGAACATTGGATGGATCTTCATGTGTGGTGGTAGCTCAAGGTGATAGGCCACAACACCGATGCGACAAAGAATTGAGAAAGGCCCACTAAAACAAGGTCTGAGCTTACGAGGTCCAACTAATGTGAGGTTGGTTTTCAATAGCCACACTTGATCCCCAACATTGAAATCCATGTGCCTACGGTGTGCATCAACATACTGCTTTTGTCGATTTTGTGCAATTTGTAATATGTGCTTGGCGCTCTCCACACCGCGTTGGATCCTAGAAACAAATGTGTTGACTGCATCGACCTTGGTAGCCATTGGACGGATCTTCATCAAGCAAGAAGGTGTGAAGGGATGCTCACCATACATGAGGAATAACAGAGTGACCTGGGTGGATGTATTCATTGAATTGTTGTAAGCAAATTCCACCAACGGGAGTAGGGTGTCCCACCTCTCTTGCTCTTCTAAGGTGAAGCCACGTAACATGTCTTCAATTGTGCGATTAGCCCGCTCTGTTTGGCCATCTATTTGTGGGTGGTAAGCTATGGACATGGCTAACTTGGTTTTGAAGAAACCAAAGAGTGTTTGCCAAAAAAAATTGGTGAATTGAATGCCTCTATCGGTGATAAGTTCTCTAGACAAGCCATGGTGAGAAAAGAGTGCATCTAAGTATAATTGAGCTAGTTGTGGAGCGATCACATCCTTGGTGGTAGGGCATACATGAATCATTTTTCTGAGCCGATCTACAAAGACCACGATGGAGTCAAACCCTAAGGTGGTCTTGGGTAATTCACAGATGAGATCTATACTCACTTGTTCCCAACGTTGGCTAGGCGTGGGGAGAGGTTGAAGGAGCCCTACAAGAGCTTGATTAGAAGCTTTGTTCTGCTGACAAAGTAGGCAGCTACGCATGTAGTCCATCACATCATTGCTCATCTTGGGCCAATAGTAATGGCGTTGGACTGCATCCAAGGTCTTGTCCACTCCGACATGACCTACAATGGCCAAATCATGACATTCCACTAGAATGGTGGTGTGTAATTCAGGGACATTTGGGATCCATAATTTGCCATCACAAAAGGTGAGTCCTTGGGTGTTGGTGACGCCTTTGGATGATTGTGCTTTTACAATCTGCGGATCTGCGTTTTTGTAGCAACCAAAATCTTTGGCTAGAATTCAAGGTTAATCTTAACCTCTGCCACCAAGTTGTTTGCCATTGGCATGTGGGTGAATGCATCTGCAAGTTGCTTCTTACCTTCCACGTAGGTGATTGACCTGTTGAAGTGTTGTTGCCACTCTGCCCACCTAATCTGGCGACGAGATAGATCCTTTGGTATCTCTAGGTAGATTAGAGGTTTATGGCCTGTCTCTACTATAAATGCCTTCTCGCCTAGATAGTGCTTCCAATACTTGGTTGCCAAAACAATGGCCAACTCTTCTTGTTCTATAGTGTGGTAGTTGCGCTCTGCTAGTAACAACTTTTGAGAGAAATATGCAATTGGATGCTATCCGTCATGCCACTCTTGTTGTAGGACTGCTCCTATTGCTATGCCTGATTGGTCATTTTGGGTCATACCACTTCAAGATTGGTGCATGTAGCAAGATGTCTTTCAATTCTTGAAAGACCAACTCTTGTGTGATTCCCCATGTCCACTTCTTCCCCTTGCCAAGTAGTGCCATTAAGGGTTGTGCAACCTTGGAGAAGCCCTTGACAATCTACAATAGAATCTCGTCAACCCCAAGAAGCTCTTGAGTTGAGTTTGAGCTTTTGGGGCATGCCATTTTTGAATGACCTTTATTTAATCTATCAATACTTGAATGCCCTCTACACTTATTCTATGCCCCAAGTAGTCTACTTCAGACTTGCCAAACTTGCACTTTGAGATTTTGGCATACAATCAATTCTGTCTTAGAATCTGGAGGACCTCCCGTAGATGTTGTTTATGTTCCATCATTGTGCTACTATATACTAAGATATTGTCCAAGAAGACAATAACATACTTATCCAAGTATGGACTGTAACACCCATTTGTGCATGTGTGTGGTATTGTGATATTTAGCTTGGTATTACAAGTACTTAAGAGATATTATTTATATAGAGATAAAGGATGGTTCTATATTAGTCATGGTTAGCTAAAGTTAGTCATAGCTAAGATAGATGGGACCTTACTTTAGAGGAAGTAGAAAACATGAGCACCACTATTTTGGATTTTAGTGTGTTGACTTGGTATTATTCCTAGGTGTTTGGCTTTGGGGAAAGAGTTGAGAACTCTTGGGCCCGCAAGCCTTTTTGTTTTGGATTCTTCTTTAGTCCAAGGATAGCCCATGTGAAGGAATCCTTGCTTTAGTGGTTGGGTCAAGATAAGACCACATGCTTAGGGGAATATGCCCATGTGAATGGATATTCCTTTCTACTTTTTGACTTTACTTGACTTTTAGTCTAGTAACTTGAGTTACTACGGTAATTAGTAACTTTGGTACGTAACTATTTCACAAGTATATAAACAAGGAGTGAGGAGGTACTCATCATCCTTTCATTTGCAACTATCTCTCTCTCATTGAGTTCTCTAGTGAGCAATGTCTTGAGTCTTGGAGTGTTAGCCTTGGAGGAGTATGATGGAGTTGGGGTTCCTTGCCTTCTTAGTCCATGGTGCGCTACCATAATAGCCATCAGAGGTTCATCCTGAGTGAGAGACAGGCCGGCTCACATTTTTGGTTCCGTTGCCGGGACCTCTCTAGAAGGCAAGATAATGTTCCGCGTCCAATTCTACATTAGGCAGAAGGAGGCTATGAGAGCTCACTTGGAGAGAACATTAGGAGAGGAGAGGGCTGAACTTATGTTAGAGAACCAAGATCCATTTGTATACCCTGTAGTTCATTATGATGTCTTTGAGGTGATTTTGTACATCTTGTACACATGAGAGGAATTGGAGAGATTGTGTGAGGTGGATTACAGATTTTGGGGATTAAGGTGATTTTGGGCAAAATCTCAAGTTTGAGATCTGGACTCGAGATTTCTACACATGATAGCTTGGGTTATCTTTCAGTTAGCACACTTGAAATTATTGAGAGAGCTTCTATGCGCACTGGGCTAGAATTTTTGAAAGTTGATAGGGTAAAGTGCTCCCGCAACTGCATGCTCTCTGGAAAATTGTACAGAGTCTGCCATTTCTTCAATTTTGAGTGAATTGTCCTGAAAATTTCCAAGAAAATTCAGTGCATTGTATCCTACCTGCTGCCACAAAAATTAGAGAGAGATTGTTTTTGCGCAGGGCGTGATGAGTTTTTGAAGTGAGGGGGGTGGTTTTCAGACCAAATCTGAAATATGGGTGCTGAATAGAAAGGTGTCTAGGCCAAATGGCTCAATGAAAAGATCTGAAATTTTGCAGGGAGGGACGCCCTGGAGTTGTGATCAAGTGTGCAAAATTTCAGAGGACTGTGACGTATAGGTTGGGAGATTTGAATGACATTGTGAGGAAGGGTCAATTCTGCAGAGTGGAGATCTCATGCATGAGAAGTTTGAGATCAACAAAAAGCATGTTTGAGTGTTTAGATTCATCTTGGGGAACATGGAGAGTCATCAAGAGTGGAAATTGAGATTATGCAAGGTTCCCCAAGGGTTTGAGGTGATTGTAGGGGTGGATTTGAGGAAAAGAGAGTTTACAATAGAATTTGAAGAGAGTGTTGAGAGGATCCAAAAACCTACACCACTTGGAGGAAAGAGTGAGTCTAAGTGCTTTCTATGTGGAGAGAAGGGACATAAGGCAAGTTCATGTCCATTGACCTTTGAGAGCAAGATATTGAGGGAAAGGAGAGGCTTACTTGACTTGGGTTTGCATGTTGGACCTTCTTCACCAAGATTGGGAGGGAGAAGATCTAAGACCAAAGAGTTGTGTGAGGTTTGTGGAGTTGAAGGACTTCCAAAAGGACATGAGTGTAGTGGAGTAAAAGCACTTTTGGAAACTTTGGTGAAGGATCTTGGAGAGAGTCTTAGTACAGCTACAGAAATACTACCACCTTCATCAGCTAGTTCTCAAGATTAGTGATGGAGATAATCTTTCAACTTATGGATAAACTATCCATGAGAGTTAGATTAATATGCACTCTAGGATTTGATGTTGCTATAGAAATCTTGGAGCAACCTGAACCTTTTGTGTTCCCTAGAGTGGATTATTCTCAGATGGTGTTAGTCATGTATATACTCTATTAGTAATAGAGTGAGAGAAAAGAAAAGAGGAAAAAAAAAAAATTTTGAGAGAAAAGAAAGATAGTGAGGGGTTAAGATGGGGAAACTTCCGGTTTTCTTTGGCAAGGATGGAGAAGATGTGGAGGCCTTTGTGAGAGACTTCAAGAGAGCTTGCATAGGAAACAATGAGAGGAGGAAGAATGAGTGGGCCTCATTATTACCAGATTTCTTTGAGGATGCAGCACTTACATGGTATGAGTCAGAATACCAAAAGAGAGAGAGGAGAGAGGGGGAAGAGGAGTCTTGGGAGACTTTGACTTCAGCACTCATTGAGAACTTTCTTCCTGATGAGAGTTATGAGAGATTGATGAGTGAGGTTACATTTCTCAAGCAAGGAGATGGAGAGAAAGTGAGAGTCTATGTGGAAAGAGTGGAAAAATTGGAGTCCAGATTTCGCATAGTGTTGAGGAAGGGTGGGGATGATGTGGAGACTACAATGATTGGCATAGGGGCCATGCTCACCAAGAATTTTGTGGGAGGATTGAGACCACAAATTAGAAGCAAGGTGAGATATGAGAAACCTTCTTCCAAGGTTGAAGCTATCAAGATCACAATTCGTATGGAGGAGAGTTTGGAAGGGGATGAAAGTGATTTGGTGGTGAAGGAGGTTGTGCATCCTCCTCAAGGCTACAAGTATGGTGGAACTTCTGATACTTTGGTGACAAGGGTTGCACCACAAGTAGTAGTTGCTCCAGTTCTTGCACCTCCACCAAAAGATCCACTCCAAACCATCACAGAACAACTTGCGGATCTCAAGATCAATGTGGTGCAATTATGGGAGAAGAGAGAGGTGGATCAGAATGTAGGGAGAGGGCCTAGGAGTTATGGAAACCATCCATATAGAGGAGGCCAACCAGCCAACAATTTCAATGATAGAAATTGTTTTGGTTGTGGGGGAAGAGACCATATCCAAAGGAATTGCCCAAATTCCACTTACCATGGAGGAAGGGGTTATGAGGGAGCCAATAGAGGGAAAGAGGGAGGTAGTGAAACCCAAGTGGCTCCTAATCCGAACAAAGGTAAGGGGATAGCATCCATAGATGTGGTTGAGAGCAAGTATGAGAAGGGAGAGTGCTCAAACTCCAAGGGTCCTAATTTGGAGCTTTTGGCACAAGAGAAGAAGAGAGCTCGTTTTGCAGAGGATGTTCACTCTTCTCAAGGATTTACTTCAAGCAAGGATACTCCTATGTCTACTAGGAGCACTCGCACCTCAACACCATCAACAACAAAGACTCCAAGGAAGAAGTTGGGGATGGAGGACTTCTTGATCTCCAAGCAACAATGGAACTACAATGTGTTGGAGGATGTTGGTAGTCACAAGGCTAACATCACAGTGGGCCAATTAATTGCTTTGAACCCTACCTTGAGAAAGGAGCTTAGAGGTGGTTTGAGTTCTACAAGGAGCAAGAAGAAGAAGAAGGCAAAAGTTCCAATATCAATGGGGGTGGTGGATGCCAAGCCAGCACCATGGGAAGCTTGTGAATATGCCTCCAAGATTGATGTGAGAGTGAATGGTCACAACATCAAGGATGCATTGGTTGATGGAGGATCAGCAGTGAATGCCATGTCAGAAAGGTTGATGAAGAAGTTGGGTATGATACCCTCAAGAGCTTCAACATTTGTGGTGAGCATGGCAAACAAGCAACAAGTTCGACCAGTAGGAGTGATGGATAAGGTGGTAGTTTCAGTTATGGGAGTTCAAAATCTCATGACTTTCCAAGTCTTGAAGGATTCAAGCTATGACTTACTTCTTGGGAGGCCATGGTTGAGAGCAGCACGCACAACTGATCGATGGCACAAAGGGTACTTAAGGATTGGGCCATCAAACCATAGAGTCACTGTTCCTGTGACTAACACCACCAACACTTCACATTCAGATACCCCATCTTCTGATTATTGGGAATCTGATTCTGAAGGAGGAGCTTCAGGTGTGGACACAAGCATGGAAGAGGAGACTTCCACGGAGGAGGATGAATCTGAATCTGATTCAGATGTGTATCCTTTGTGTGCTATGGATTTTGCACCTAAGCCAGAGGTTTTGAAGGACCCAGATAAATCACCATTGACACTTGAGGAGGTAGAGAGAAGGTTATCTACCCTCAAGTATGGCCCAAATGTTACCAAGGAGGAGAAGGTGAGATTTGAGGAGATTTTCCGCAAGTTCATCCATGTGTTTGCTTTTAGTTACAAGGATTTGAAGGAAGTCACCTTGGAGGAGCACAAGATAGAGGTGGAGTCACATGCAAGACCAATCCGCCAAAAGCAGCGTCGCATTAGCCCACCAATATCTTTGGTTGTGAAGGAGGAGATTGATAAGCTCAAGGAGGCTGGATTTATCTTTGAGGTGGAGAATTCAGAATGGGTGTCTCCAATTGTCATTGTGAAGAAAAAGAATGGCAAGCTTCGGGTATGTGTGGATTACAAGAAGCTCAATGCTGTTACCAAGAAGGACTACTACCCATTGCCATTCATTGATGAGATCTTGGAGGAGGTTGCAGGTCATGAGAGGTACAGTTTTGGAGATGGTTATAGTGGATATAACCAAATCAAGATTGCACCAGAGCATCAACAACTCACCACATTCACCACACCTTGGGGAACTTACGCTTTCAAGGTCATGCCTTTTGGGCTTTGCAATGCTCCAGCCACATTCCAACGGTTCATGAACAAGGTATTTGAACCTTTCATTGGGAAATTTGTGAGAGATTTCATTGATGACTTTTGTGTCTATGGGAGCAAGGAGGAGCACTTTGAGCACCTAATCAAAGTCTTGCAACGCTTGGATGAGGCAAATGCATCACTCAACCCAGAGAAGTGCATTTTTGGATGTGAAGAAGGTCTACTTTTGGGGCACATCATCTCCAAGGATGGAATAGCAGTTGATCCTGAGAAGGTGAGGAAAATCTCAGACCTTCCATTCCCTTCAAGCTTGACAAAGTTACGCCAATTCTTGGGAATGGTTGGGTACTATAGGAGGTTCATCTTCTCATTTTCCAACAAGGCTTATGCATTGACCATCTACATGAAGAAGGGTGTAGATTACATGGTGATTTTGGAAGACAAGGAGGCTCTCAAAGCTTTTGAGGAGCTCAAGCAATCCCTTGTTGTAGCTCCAATTCTTGCTAAACCTGATTGGAGTAAGCCTTTCATCCTCTACACTGATGCTTCTAATGTAGCTATAGGATGCACTCTTAGTCAATTAGACCAAGATGGGCATGATCATCCAATAGCTTATGCTAGTAGGCAGATGGTTTCAGCAGAGAAGAACTACTCTGTCACAGAGAGAGAAGGGTTGGCAGTGATCTTTGGTCTCAAGAAGTTTAGACACTACTTGATTGGAGGGAAAGCCACAATTGTCACGGATCACAAGGCTTTGAAGTACATCTTCAACAAGCCTAATGTTGAAGGGAGACTAGCAAGGTGGATGATACTCTTGTCTGAGTATGACTACACAATTGAGGATAGGCCAGGAAAGAAACATGCAAATGCTGATTTGTTATCTAGAGCCTATGATCATGATGGAGATGAGCCAGTAGATGATTCCTTCCCGGATGAGGAGCTCATGACAATCTCAGTCACTCAAGAGATTCCAATGGAGTACAAGGAGATTGTGGATTTTGTGACAAGAGGTAACTATCCAGAAGGGATGCATGCTAGGGAGAGGAAGGCCCTTGCAGCAAGATCTAGACCTTACACAATGGTGGAGGATATTCTTTTTCACCAAGGAGCAGATGGTCTACTTCGAAGAGCAGTGGGTAAGGAAGAGTCTATCCTACTCATAAAGGAGTTTCATGAAGGTTTAGTATGTGGAGGACACTTTGCAGGAAAGGTGACTGCTTTCAAGATTCTAGATGCAGGTTACCATTGGAGAGGCATTTTCAAGGATTGTCTTGATTATTGCAAAACTTGTCATGTTTGTCAAGCTTTTGCTAGAAAGTCTACATCCACTCCACCACTTAGATCAATTCCATTGCTAGGACCTTTTGAGAAGTGGGAATTGATTTTGTAGGACCTCTCAATAGAACCCCAAGGAACAATCGGTACATTGTGGTAGTTACTGATTACCTTACCAAGTGGGTTGAGGCTAGACCATTGAGGGACAAGAATGAAGATGAAGTGGGTAGATTTCTTTATGAACGCATTATCACTAGGTTTGGATGCCCTTTGGAGTTGGTTTCTGATAGAGGAGGAGAGTTTACAGGAAGCATTACTACAGCCATGCTACGACATTTCTCTATCACACATAGAGTAACTACATCCTATAAGCCAAATTCCAATGGCTTGGCAGAGAGAACCAATCAGACCTTGTGCATGATGTTGGCCAAAGATGCAGAAATGGAGGGGGCTAAACATCATTGGGACAAGAGGATTCATGCAGTTTTGTGGGAGTATAGGACAACCATGAAGACTTCCACTGGATATTCTCCATTCCAATTGGTGTATGGTATTGAGTCTACCTTACCTATTCACTTTGATCTTCCTACCTTCCAAAGCATTCATAGGAGATTGAAGAAAGCACAAGGAAGTGATGCAGGGAAGTCAAGGAAGGATCAACTCATGGAGTTGGAAGAGGCAAGAGCAGTTGCTATGGTTCGAGTGGAGCAAGCCCAAAGGAAACAAAAGGAGAGCTATGACAAGAGGCAAGGCAAGAAGAAGGTGGAGCCTTTCAAAGAAGGTGATTGGGTAATGTTGTTTGATTCCATTCGATTCAAGAGAGTACAAAAGAAGTTTTTGCCTAAGTACTTTGGACCTTTCATAGTAGAGAAGGTGTGGGGAAATTACACTTATGATCTCAAGGAGTTGGGAGGAAGACACTTTGATAGGATTAACCATGATAAGTTGAAGATGTACCATAGAAGGTAGAGAGACCTTCACTTTGAGGACAAAGTGAAAACTTAGTCCGGGGGTAAATGTAACACCCATTTGTGCATGTGTGTGGTATTGTGATATTTAGCTTGGTATTACAAGTACTTAAGAGATATTATTTATATAGAGATAAAGGATGGTTCTATATTAGTCATGGTTAGCTAAAGTTAGTCATAGCTAAGATAGATGGGACCTTACTTTAGAGGAAGTAGAAAACATGAGCACCACTATTTTGGATTTTAGTGTGTTGACTTGGTATTATTCCTAGGTGTTTGGCTTTGGGGAAAGAGTTGAGAACTCTTGGGCCCGCAAGCCTTTTTGTTTTGGATTCTTCTTTAGTCCAAGGATAGCCCATGTGAAGGAATCCTTGCTTTAGTGGTTGGGTCAAGATAAGACCACATGCTTAGGGGAATATGCCCATGTGAATGGATATTCCTTTCTACTTTTTGACTTTACTTGACTTTTAGTCTAGTAACTTGAGTTACTACGGTAATTAGTAACTTTGGTACGTAACTATTTCACAAGTATATAAACAAGGAGTGAGGAGGTACTCATCATCCTTTCATTTGCAACTATCTCTCTCTCATTGAGTTCTCTAGTGAGCAATGTCTTGAGTCTTGGAGTGTTAGCCTTGGAGGAGTATGATGGAGTTGGGGTTCCTTGCCTTCTTAGTCCATGGTGCGCTACCATAATAGCCATCAGAGGTTCATCCTGAGTGAGAGACAGGCCGGCTCACAGGACAAAATATGTCATTCATTAGACTCATGAAAGTGGCATGTGCATTGGTGAGGCCAAAAGGCATCACAAGATACTCAAAGTGGCCATAATTGGTTCAAAAGGCAGTTTTGTACACATCCTCCTCTGCAATTTGGATTTGATTGTAACCACTCTGCAAGTCTAATTTGGTGAGTATCTGCTCCATGGAGTTGATCAAACAGGTCATCCATGCGAGGTAAGGGGTATTTGTTCTTCACCTCAATAATCAATGCACATGCACATTGTACCATCCTTCTTCTTCACAAACAAGACAAGAGCCCCATATAGTGATATGTTAGGTTGGATGAACCCTTCCGCACCATCTCCTTAATTTGAGTCTTACACTCCTCTAACTCATGAGGTGATAGGCCTTACAAGGAGGTGTCTTCCTCGGGAGTGTCTCAATTTTATGATCTACCTTCTTTTTTGGTGGTACTCCTGGCGGTAGATCATTGGGAAAGACATCTTGAAATTCATCCACCACAGCCTTCAATTTCTAAGGAACTTATCCATTGAGTTGTGCACTCTGGACTTCTCTTATTAGACCCATGAAACATCTATTGGTCTTATAGACAATTGCCGTCCCTATGACATATAGAGGCAGATCCTACCTAGGTGATTTTTCTTTAACCCCAATGATTGACCATTTGTGTGTTCTCACTACTTTCTTCCTCCAATCTACCATAGGGTTGTTATGCTCCATCCATGGCATGCCTAAGATTGCATCATAACAAGTTAATTGTATCACTCGCCACTCAATTGCTTCCTGATATTCTCCATTAGAGAGTGTTACCCGTCTAGGTAATGATTCAATCCTCTCTATTTGCCCGTTAGGCAACTCTACTTCTTCACTCTTATCTCTCTCTAGATCCATTCCCAATCTTATTGCAACAGAGCAAGGTAAGAAATTTGTTGGTGCTCCGAGATCAATTAATACTCTCACTTGATTGCCTTCTAGGACTCCATTCACAACAATCAATTGTGAGGTTGCCTTTTGGGATCTTTGCGCATTAGTCTTCTTCCTTATTGAGCCAATAAGGCCGTAAGGTACATTTACTAGCAATCTTTGTTTTCCAAAGTGATTTCCACCTCTTCCTCTTCAATGCGCCTCTCCATGTTGTTCAAAGATTTCCTATACGAAGGCCAAGGGCCTCTAAGGAAATGAGTGCGACAATTGGTAGATATGTGCCCAATACGGCCATAATTGTAACAACGGCGTTGTTCTCCTCGAGTTCCTTCTCCTTGTGGAACTTCATCTCTTTGTTCTTCTACCCGTCATGCTCCTCTTGGCACGGTTGTGCTCCTCGATCTCAAAATCAAAGGTTGCCCAATTCCATCGGTACTGGTCCACCCATGTGTGGCATTTATGCCCGATAATGTTGAGGTGGAACTACTCCTTTACCTCCACCCAATGCTCTTGCTATTCTCTACGCACAAGCAATGGCGTCAAATATTGTGCGAGGATTTTGCACCATGACTTCTTGGCGAATCCACTCCTTTAACCATCGTTTGAAATTGTCGAGAGCCTCTACTAGACTCATGTTGGTTATTGCAACTTGTAGATCCACATACTCTTGTATGCTATTCTTCTGTCTCAATCTCCATAGTCAAGTTCAAGCCATCTGCACAGAATCCACCGATTGGAAATTCTTCAGCAATCTTTCTTGCATTGCTGTCCACGTGACCTCCCTTCTCTTTGCTAACATGGATTGTTCCCAAGCATCATACCATGTGAGGGCTATATTAGTCAAGTATCCACATGCAAACACGCCTACAGCATGCTCCGTGATCTCTGTTGAGAACAATCAAAAATATTGATTCATTCTTGAGATCCAATTTTCCACTACTCCCATCATATACTGCCCCTTGTAACGCTTGATGTTGTAGGTCTTCTTCATCCAAAGTAGCAATGTGGCTTCATTGTTGATAGGGTTCGTAGGCATAGGTGCCTCTCCAAGTACTTCAGTTGTAGGTACTGGGTTTTGAGACGACTCTTCTCCTTGCATGGCTTGATTGTTCTTGAGGATTTAGACTTGACTTTGTAATGTCTCCATGGTCATCTTAATCTCTCAAAATTTATTCAACATCCCTTGCATTCCTTGCACCACCTCTTGCAATTGCGGATCCATGGTTCTTGCAACACTCAATTGCTAATGTCTACTTCAATATAGTGTCAATATGATCACTCTGGAAGGTGCACAAACTATTGGAACTACCATTGGGACCTTAGAAGCTATCACTCGTTGATAATACTCCTTGCCAAAATTCCTAACCACAAAATCCCTAAACATCACTTTTGGTCTCACTACATAATGGATTTCTACTTGAGTGTTGAAAGGGAGAGGATTTGGGATATTCACATCCATATTATCATAATAGAATGTAGATTGTCAAATCTCACTCTTTGTCATATATCACCATTGGTAGAATCACCGGGTCTGGTGAGTTCATCACCCTATCTATGAATTCTACGCCAAAGTGATAAACTAGCGATACCCTCATTTGCTCATGCTGGATGTACATAACCTTGATGTGGAATGGATTTGGGAATGGAAAGCTAGGTGCAGGAAATTGTCCTCCCAGTGCGTCCATCCCGTCCGCTCTTTAAAGTACTTTCTAAGTCTAGCAATTACTCTATATTCTCCACCTCAAATTACTCAGTTTTAGTAGTTTGTGCTCTTCCAAGAGGGATGATCCACTCTCTTGGGCTAAGACACTTGCTCTAATACCATTGTAATACTATGAGGACAAGAGAAGAGAGAAAACACAAATTGCACACTCAACATTTGGTGCCCTAAAGAAGCACCTTCTCTTTATTATATAGACAAAGAGGATCTCCTCCAAGGAAGCTCCACCATAGGATTAGGCACATAGATAGGTGACATGTCAGCAAGCTCCACCCTTGGATTACTTACTTGGATGGGTGACATGTTGGTCTAGGTCCTATCTGGTGAATCAAACAAGTTTTGACTAGAGAGAATCTTTTAGGGAATCTTCATGTAGGAGTCTCAAAATCACGTAAGGTACCATTGGAAAGCTCTCGATGAGAAAAACCAAGGGGGAGGGAAGGCAAGCCTTTTCTTTGCTTTGGGGGGGAGATCTGCACATTTTCAAGGCCTAATTCATCATTTTAGGCCTCCAAAATTGCCTTCAAAGATTTGACATATTTTGGTTCCTACTCTATTTGTAAAAGTCCCCTTTTGGTGATACTTCTTTCTGATCTGTTTAGTCCATCATGTGTAACATCCTTCCATATGTCACCAAACCAATTCTAACCTCTAAATCATATGTTTAGCTATTGGTTCTAAGGTTCTCAAGTCTATTTTGGTTTCTGCTCTATTAGTAGAAGTACTCTTTTGATGATATTTCTATCTGATCTATTTTGACCATCATGTATAACATCATTCTAGATGTTACCAAACCAAATTTCACGTCTAGATCATATGGCTAGCTCTTGGTATTACACCATCTTGATCTAATTGACTAAGAGTGCATCCTATAGTTATATTAGAAGCATTAGTGTAGAGGATTAAAGGCTTTATCCAATCAAGTTTAGCAAGAATTGGAGCAACAACAAGGGATTGCTTGAGCTCCTCAAAAGCTTTGAGAGCCTCCTTGTCTTCTAAAATCACCGTGTAATCTACACCCTTCTTCATGTAGATGGTCAATGCATAAGCCTTTTTGGAAAATTGGAAGATGAACCTCATATAATACCAAACCATCCCCAAGAATTGGCGTAACTTTTTCAAGCTTGAAGGGAATTGAAGGTCTAAGATTTTCTCACCTTCTCAAGATTGAATGCTATTCCATCCTTGGAGATGATGTGCCCCAAAAGAAGACCTTGTTCATATCCAAAAATGCACTTCTCTAGGGTGAGTGATGCATTTGCCTCATCCAAGCGTTGCAAGACCTTGATTAGGGGTTCAAATGCTCCTCCTTGCTCCCATAGATACAAAAGTCATCAATGAAATCTCTCACAAATTTCCCAATGAAAGGCTCAAATACCTTGTTCATAAATTATTGGAATGTGATTGGAGCATTGCAAAGCCCAAAAGGCATGACCTTGAAAGCGTAAGTTCCCCAAGGTGTGGTGAATGTGGTGAGTTGTTGATACTCTGGTGCAATCTTGATATCCACTTTAACCATCTCCAAAAATATACCTCTCATAACCTGCAACCTCTTCCAAGATCTCATCAATGAATGGTCATGGGTAGTAGTATTTCTTTGTAACAACTTTGAGCTTCTTGTAATCCACACATACCCAAAGCTTGCCATTCTTTTTCTTCACAATCACAAATGGAGACACCTATTCTGAATTCTCCACTTCAAAGATAAATCCAGTCTCCTTGAGCTTATCAATCTCCTCCTTCACAACCAAAGCTATTGGTGGGCTAATGCAATGTTGCTTTTGGCAGACCGGTCTTGCATGCAACTCCACTTCTATCTTTTGCTCCTCCAAGTTGACTTCCTTGAGATCCTTATAACTGAAAGCAAACACGTGGATGAACTTGCAAAAAATCTCCTCAAATCTCACCTTCTACTCCTTGGTAACATTTGGCCCATACTTGAGGGTAGATAACCTCCTCTCTATCTCCTCAAGCGTCAATGGTGATGTATTTGGGTCCTTCAAAACCTTTGGCTTAGATGCAAAATCCATAGCACACAAGAATTACATATCTGAATTAGATTCAAATTCATCCTCTTCTATGGAAATCTCTTCTTCCATGCTTGTGTTCCCCTAAAGCTCCTTCTTCACAATCTGATTCCCAATAATCAAAGATGGTGTATATGAATGTGAAGTGTTGGTGGTGTTAGTGATTGGAATTATGACTCTATGGTTTGATAGCCCAATCCTCAAGTACACTTTGTGCCATCAATCAATTGCGCATGATTTTCTAAACCATAGCCTCCGAAGAAGTAAATCATAGCTTGAATCCTTCAAGACTTGGAAATTCATGAGATTTTTGAACTCACATAATTGAAACTACCACCTTATCCATCACCCCTATTGGTCAAACTTGTTGCTTTTTTTCCATGCTCACCACAAATTTTGAAGGTCTTGAGGGTATCATACCCAACTTCTTCATGAACCTTTTTGACATAGCATTCACTACTGATCCTCCATCAACCAATGCATCCTTGATGTTATCATCATTCATACTCACATCAATCTTGGAAGCATATTCACAAGCCTCCCATGGTGTTGGCTTGGCATCCACCATCCCCATTGATACTAGAGCTTTTGCCTTCTTCTTCTTCCTCCTCTTGCTCCTTGTAGAATTCAAACCACCTCTAAGCTCCTTCCTTAAAGTAGGATTCAAAGCAATCAGTTGGCCCATTGTGATGTTAGCCTTGTGACTACCAACATCCTCCAAGACATTGTAGTTGCATTGTTGCTTTGAGATCAAGAAGTCCTCTATCTCCAACTTCATCCTTGGAGTCTTTGTTGTTAATGGTGTTCAAGTGCTTGTGCAAGTGCTCCTAGTAGTCATAGGAGTATCTTGGCTAAGAGTAAATCCTTGAGAAGAGTGCACATCCTCTGCAAAATAAGCTATCTTCTTCTCTTGTGGCAAAAGATCCAAATGGAGACCTTTGGAGTTTGAGCACTCCCCCTTTTCATACTTGCTCTCAACCACATCTATGGATGCTATCCCCTTACCTTTTTTTGGATTAGGAGCCACTTAGGTTTCACTCTCTTCCTCTTTCCCTCTATTGGCTCCTTCGTAACCTCTTCCTCCATAATAAGTGGAAGTTTGGCAATTCCTTTTGATGTGACATCTTCCTCCACAACCAAAACAATTTCTCTCATTGAAATTTTTGGTTGGTTGCCTCCTCTATGTAGATAATTTCCATAACTCCTAGTATCTCTCCCCACATTTTGATCAACCTCTCTTTTCTCCCCTAGTTGCACCACATCTTGAGATCTACAAATTGTTCTGTGATGGTTTGAAATGGATCTTTTGGTAGAGGTGCAAGAATTGGAGCAACTACTACTTGTGTTGCAATCCTTGCCAACAAAGTATCAGAAGTTCCTCCATACTTGTAGCCTTTTAGAGGATGCACAACCTCCTTCACCACCAAATCACTCTCATCCCCTTCCAAACTCTTCTCCATACAAATTGCAATCTTGATAGCTTCAACCTTGGAAGAAGGTTTCTCATATCTCACCTTACTTCAAATCTGGTCTCAACCCTCCCACAAAATTCTTGGTGAGCATAGCTTCTATGTCAATCATAGTAGTCTCCACATCATCCCCACCCTTTCTCAACACTATGTGAAATTTGGACTCTAGCTTCTCCACTCTTTCTACATAAACTCTCACTTTCTCTCCATCTCCTTGTTTGAGGAAGGTAACATCACTCATCAATTTCTCATAACTCTCATTTGGAAGAAAATTCTCAATGAGTGCTAAAGTTAAACTCTCCCAAGACTCTTCTTGCCCATCTCTCATCTCTCTTTTGGTATTCTAACTCATACCATATAAGTGTTGCATCCTCAAGGAAATCTGGTAATAATAAGGCCCACTCATTCTTCCTCCTCTCATTGTTTTCTGTGCAAACTCTCTTGAAGTTCCTCACAAAGGCCTCCACATCTTCTCCATCCTTGCCAAAGAAAACCAAATGTTTCCACATCTTAACCCCTCATTATCTTTCTTCTCTCAAAATTTTTTCCTCTCACTCTATAACTAATAGAGTATGTACATGACTAACACCATTTGAGAGTAATCTACCCTAAGGAAAAAAAAGGTTCAGGTTGCTCCAAGATTTCTATAGCAACATCAAATCCTAGAGTGCATATTGATCAAACTCTCATGGGTAGTTTATCCATAAGTTGAAAGATTATCTCCATCACTAATCTAGCTGATGCAGGTGATAGTATTTCTGTAGTTGTACTATGAATCTCTCCAAGATACTTCAACAAAGTTTCCAAAAGAACTTTTACTCTACTATACTCATGTCCTTTTGAAGCCCTTCCATTCCACAAACCTCACACAACTCCTTGGTCTTAGATCTTCTCCTTCCCAATCTTGGTGAAAAAGGTCCAACATGCAAACCCAAGTCAAGTAAGCCTCTCTTTTCCCTCAATATCTTGCTCCCAAAGGTCAATGCACATGACTTGCCCCCAAAGGTCAATGGACATGACTTGCCTTATCTTCCTTCTCTCTTCATAAAAAGAACTTAGACTTACTTTTTCCTCCAAGTGTTGTAGGTTTTTGGATCCTTTCAACACTCTCTTTAAATTCTATTCTAAACTCTATTTTCTTCAAATCCACTCTTACAATCACCTCAAACCCTTGGAGAACCTTGTATAGCCTCAATTTCCACTCTTGGTAACCCTCCATGTTCCCAAGATGAGCCTTAACACTCAAACATGCTTTTTGTTGCTCTCACACTCCTCATGCATGAGATCTCAACCTATAGAATTGACCTCTCCTCAAAATGTTATTCAAATCTCTCAATTGGTTTGTCATAGTCCTCTAATATTTTTCACACTTGATCAAAACTCCAAGCATCCTTCCTTGCAAAATTTCAGATCTTTTCATTGAGCTATTTGGCCTAAACCCCTTTCTATTTAGCACATATATTTCAAATTTGGTCTAAAAACCACTCCCTCACTTTAAAAACTTATAACTCTCTGTGCAAGATGATCTCTCTCTAATTTTTTGTCACCAAGTAGGATAAAATGAACTAAATTTTCTTAATTAGTTTCAAAACAATTGTAGGAGTAGTTTACCCTATCAACTTTCAAAAATTCTAGCCTAGCGTGCATAGTAGCTCTCACAATAATTTAAAGTATACCAACTAAAGGATAACCCAATGTGTCATGTGTAAAAATTTCAAGTCTAAATCTTAGGCCCAAAATCACCTTTATCCCGAAAATCTAGAATCCACCTCACACGATCTCTCCGAATCTCTCATGTGTACAAGATGTACAAAATCACCTCAAATATATCATAATGAACTAAAAGGTATAAAAATGGGTCCAAGTTCTCTAACAAAAGTTCATCACTCTCCTCCACTAATGTTCTCTCCAAGTGAGCTCTCATAGCCTCCTTCTGTCTAATATAGAATTGCACGCGGGACATTATCTTACCTTCTAGAGAGTTCACAACAATGTAACCAAAAATGTGAGCCGGCTTGTCTCTCACTCAAGATGAACCTGTAATGGATATTATGGTATTGCACCATGGACTAAGAAGGCAAAAAACCCCAACTCCATCATACTCCTCCGACGCTAACACTTCAAGACTCAAACCATTGCTCACTAGAGAACTCAATGAGAGAGATAGGTCCAAATGAAATGATAAGTAACTCCTCACCCCTTGTTTATATACTTGTGAAATAGTTATGCACCAAAGGTACTAATTATTGGAGTAACTCAAGTTACTAGGCTAAAAGTCAAATAAAGTCAAAAAGCTAAAGGAATATCTATACTCATGGGAATATTCTCCTAAGCATGTGGTCTTATCTTGACCCAACCACTAAGTCAAGGATTCCTTCACATGGGCTATCCTTGAACTATAGAAGAATCCAAACCAAAAAGGCTTGCAAGCCCAAGAGTTCTCAACTCTTTCCTCAAAGCCAAACATCTAAGAATAATACCAAGTCAACATACTAGAATCCAAAATAATGGTGCCAATCTTTTCCACTTCCTCTAAAGTAAGTTCCCATCTATTTTAACTATGACTAACTTTAGCTCATCATGAATAATTATAAAACCATCCTTTATCTCTATATGAATAATATCTTTTAAGTATTTGTTACACCAAGCTAAATATCACAATACCACACAAATGCACAAATGGGTGTTATAGACTACTCATTGTGTACCAAAGCAACTTTCTTGTACTTAGATAAAATTTGTTAACTCAAGTTTCCTACCTCATCATATCTTCATTTTTATCCTTGTTGCCAATATTTTCTAGGTTTTTGCTCTCTCCTAAGGATATTTTTATTATTTGGACCATTTGTTTTGGCTTCTTTGATCTTTGATGCTTGGATCTTGGGTCATGGGATAGTAGTCTTCTTATGAACATTTTCCATGTTGTATGATTCATCTACTTTGACAAACTTGCTTGTACTTGCATATTATTTATGAGTTACTTTGTATTTCTCTATCTCTATAAGAGCATCAAGGCATGAGAAGTAGTTAGAACAATGAAAATCACTTGGATATTATTCTTTTCCTCCTCCATGAGAAGGCCCATCCCAATGTAAAAGTGGCTTATAAATAGAAATATGGTTTTAGAGCCTTGTTACTCCTTCATTTCTTTGATTAACTCTGCTATTCATTCACAAAACATCCATGCCAAACTCATTTGTTTCCTCTTGTGGAGGAAGTAAAAGAAGATAGTGTAATTCAGGTTTACATAAGCAATTCATTTAGACTTGAGTAGCTTCATGATGGTTTCCATTATAGCTCAACAAATGGGATACTTCAACGAGTCTACACAGTAGCCATTAGTTGTTTTTGCTTCTTCAAATGAGTAATCTATTTTGGCTTTGAATTTTGATCCAAGACTTTGTTGTGTATCTATGAACATCTTACCAAATGGGGAGGTTTCCTGTTCAGCAACCTACTGCCAATTATCTTCTGTCCAGATTGTAGGATTGGCTCTCAAGAATTTATAGCTAGGCTCACAATCACTATGCATCCTTCTAGCATCCTTCCCATCCTTCATTTTTCCTACGCGGTCGCCTTTTTCCTTCTAGCATGAAAACATTGGAGAGGTTCCAATCCCGTAATAGGATTTCTATCTTTCTACTTTGAATGTATTTGCTTTGTTTGTGAAATCCCCACTCAAAGTACTCATTGGCTGCCTTGTCACAAAAGTGGTGTTGTACCTTGTTTGATATGTCAAAGGACGTCTTAGATATATTGTGAGGTTGATGCACAAATAACAAACCGTCCTTCAATTTGATCATTTAAATACTAAACAGTTTAGTATTATACTACAAAATATTTAAAAAAATAAAGAATTCCACTCTACTAAGGCAAAGGTAGGTCACCACAAGGCTTTTATATATTTTTTGGTATCATATTTTTTTCTTTTATATAAGTTTTTATTTCTTCAAAGAATATTCTTTAAAGATGTAGAGCATTCTCATAATTTAAATGATAAAACATGTTGAAGTCTTTAAATATCAAATCAGAGCTATTTTGACTTATAGCTACTATACAAGGTTATCTAACTTAGTAAAACTTATAAGATTTTGAGAAGTCAAATTTATTAGGTAAATTCAATTTTCTTGTTGAAAACAAGAAGACTTAGTCTTAAAACCTTCAAATCTTGATTATCAGTAAATAAGAATTTTGAAAGAGTGCCTTGGATTTTGATCAAAAGTCCTGAACATTAGGTCATTTTATAATATTAGAAAAATATACTAGCATTAATCTCTTTAATTTAATCATCAATTAACATAATTAGTCATACAAATCACTTGAAATTATTTACCAAGAATTAGTATACAACCTTGAATGTTACAATTACACATATATTATATTCTCACTCTTCAAATTGAAATGGTATAATCTATGATAGAAATTTCTTAGTTTGTCGTAAAATCTACAATACTCTATCTTCAAATTGAAATGTTTTCACTACGATGAAAAGTTCTCAATTGATTGTGCTAGAATCCACAGAAAAGGAGAATCTCTAATCTCTCTAATATCATAACTATATACCTTCCCTCTAGTTATTATATTAAAGAGATTAGGGGTTCTCATTTTCTGGACATTTTGACACAATAAATCGAGAACTTTCCATCATAGATTATAGTATTTCAATTTGAAGATAGAGGATTGTAGCACCTCTAATCTCTTTAATATCATAACTATGTACATTCTGTTTAAGATGAGGACCAAAAACTTCTTCTTGACTCTTTTATAATGAATTAATTCAAAATGCCTTATTTAGTCTCTTTCTCTTGAAAGGTGTTTTCTTCATTCTTTTCACTCACTCGTCTTTTCTTTTGTTGAGCTTGGGTCCTTAAAATCCAATATAAATCTCTTGCTCTAGCTTCTCTAACTCCATTGAGATTGGTTGGTGTAACTTTTTTTCCACCTCTCTATTCTAAATGAAAGAGTCTAGAGAGTATACAGATCAGTTTAGATTTGTAACTTGGGATTCCAAACTATAAATAATTAGATACATAGAGTATCTTGTCAAAGTCTTTATTTTAAATAGCTACTCACCAAAATAAGGAATGAATTAAATCACCTTCTGGAACTGTTCTTGTTCTTTACAACTTTTTGTGGTTTTTGCAATATCCAAAATTTCAATATATTGTTTTAGGAGGTAGATATAAAATATGGGAAGGTTTTGAAATGCCCTACTTAAAAACATTTATTCTCTAAAATGCCTCATTCTAAAATTTCACCATTCACCATTCACTATTATAAAGTAGATTTTTTTTGTTTATGGCACTTCATGTCATGCAATCTTCTTGTAATGACTACTATTACATTTTTTCCCTTCACTATCTTGCACTTTATTGGCATAGATGTTTAGTTTGGTACTTTTGTAGGGAGTATTTGTTTGTGAATTTTGCTATTGCTGCAATATAGCAGGGTCATCCGCTTGATTTTAGTTGCTTCTTATTGTGCTTTTTTGTGCCACATACATTGTATCAAAGATTATCTTCTTTTTCTACTTCACTATGTGATCTTATTCTCAAAGTCCTAGTGCAACCAACTTTCTTCTAAGCCTGTCACAAGATGGTTTCCTTGTTGAGAATTAGTTTGTTGATGAAAATCAATGCAATCCACCTTGCATATACTAAGGGAGCCTCATGAGAGCAATTAACTTCTTAGGTAGCTTGGGTGCATGAGTCTTTTGAAAGGAAGTTGGGACTTGGCTATCATAGCAAATGACATGCTGACAAGGAAATTGCAACTCTTGGTATGCTCCACAAGAGCAAGTATGTAATTATCAAACCAACCAACCTTATCTTTCTCATTTGAAATTTAGACTTTTATAATTGAGATTTTCCACTTGAGTTATTCCCTTCTCTCCAAGTGTAATTATCATTGAGTAACAATGGGAAGCCCTTTGGTCATAACAACATATCTTTGGTACAAGTCAAATAACTTGCTAGTTACTAGCAACATCACTTTGCAAGAAAGGTTAGTGGAGGTAAACCCCACAACTTTTCCATCCAAGAATTAGACAATTCTGCCAAATTTAAAGTTGTGAGACTAAAGTAAGGAAAAGGAAACTTGACCACAGAGCAATGCTCCAAGCCACTTTGTCATAAGTAGATGCATGTATTATGGTGCAATGCTTCAATCTCTTCTATGGCATGTAAAAGATTGCTTTTTGTGGTTTCCTTTGTTACTCCTCAAATCTTGCTTCCAAGTTTGGTCTTGAACCTTATGTTAGCATTCTTCTCCAAATGAAACACAAAAATTGACTCATCAGACAATCAAAGAACATATTCTATGCATCATGGAGCTCCTTTTCTTGGTCATCCATGATGGTTATACTTGAGATATTTGCAACAAGAATTGCACTCTTGAGGTTTTCCATGAAAAATGTCCAATTTTTTGTGTCCACTCTAATTGTTATTGCATGGCAAGCAACACTATTTTCCCTATGCCATTGTGCATAGAAAATGACCTCACAATATCTCCATATGCAGTTTTGAGGTGACATGCATCAAGGATGATGGTTTGCCTATAATGCTTGAATGCTACTTGAGATGCCCATGGGCAGGCAAATAAACAAAGGAATTTCTTCCTGATTTCTCGTTCAAAGGCTACAATGTCCTTGGGTTAGTTAGCACAAATTGATCAAGATACACTATGATGCATTGCAAAGAAAAATCATTGTCTTGCCACAACTAGCATCTTTTACCAGCCAATGCTTTCCATGCAATTTGATACAACGACACAATGATATCACCAAGAATGTGGTTTTGCTTGATGCCATGCATAACCTTAGAAAGGTGCCAATGAACAACTCTATAGTTGTATGTTGCACATGTAAAAAATATCCATCCTTCCATTTGGCAATCCTCACAAGAAAGCCACATGTCTTGTTTGCAATACAATGCATACCTTGGTTTCTAACCAATTGAGTGATTTCTTTGCTATCTCTATGCCAACAAGACTTTATGCCCATGTGCAAGCAGAAGGACAAATTGAAACACATTTGTTGGGCTTGCTCATCTTAAAAAAGTAAGGAGTATTGTGAGTAAGGGAGGTAGCTTTAAGGCACATTAGAAAATTTTATATGTTATCAAAGTGCTCCGCAAGTTGAAGTTGGGCACTCACATTGCTTTGTGTGTCAATTTGGTGGAGATACTATTGTGGCATTGCATGAGTTAAAGCAATCATGCAAGGATGAGATTTTGGTAATAAATTTTTTTATGTGGTGCATTTTGGAGAATACTTTTTTTAAGTAGGTGTCACAACATTTGCAACATTGAAGCTAGTTTGCTTGAACATTGGAAGGTTAGTCTTGGAAGTCATAACTATACTAGTAGTCACTTAAAGTCTAATTATTAGTGGCTAGATTTTGTGTTAGGGCTATTGATCAAATTGTTAGAGCTATAGTTAGTTTCACCGTTTGCACTACTTGTGTTAGACATAATATTAGGGTTGGATTCTTGGCTGCTTTAACAAGGTATACTTTTGAATTGTAGCTCAAGAGAGCTCACTTCTCTGATTTTGAGCTTTGAGCTCTTGGGTATGGTGAAAAAAGCTAGTGTAAAAGACCATGAAGAGAAATAAGAGAGTGGGAGACCAGAGTGAAAGATCACATTAGGACTCTTGAATGAGGTAAACTAAAAATGCCTAGCATGAGCTTAGGCTTTGGTATTTATAGAGAATATGCTAGGCTCTTGGGAAGCCTCTCAAGAAACTTCCTAAAAGCCATCTTCTAAGAGTGCAAGCTAAGCTTGCACTAGTGATTAGGGTGGGGATGGATTACTAATTTGGAGTGATCCAAGATTACCACTACTAGAGCACATTGGCAGGAAAAATGCATCACTCACTTGACTGCCAACCTTGACTATAAGAAGTTGTCTCTTCCCAATATTCAATATTGAAACCCATGGGGTAATATTGCTCCACCAACTAGCACATTATATAACTCTGCTACTATAGCAATGGCTTGAACTCTCACCACAGAGCTATCAATCAAATGACTAGGCTAAATCTAGACAATGAGCTCTCTACATGTGATTTATTTTGTAAAACCACTCCTTAAAAATGTTTGAAATGGATACCTCTCCACATCAACCTTTTGTAGTCCAAGATTGACAATTGCAGCCTTCCCAACATAAGCAATTGTATACCAAAGTCTAATAAAGCCTTCTATTATACATAGACCTTCCTTGAAGGTCCTACCAAATGGAAAATCCCACTCTGGTTGTCCAATAAGACAACTCAAAGTGTCACTTGAAGTTAGGTTTAATTAGTAACTCTTCCAACCTAAATGTTGCTTGCCATAAACCACTAGTAGTTGAATGGATCCCATGCTCCTCAACCAAGTCAACTCCACCATCAACCACCTCTGCTCTAGAAGTAGGAACCAAATCATCCCTATTCTAACAAAGTGTGGCAACCAATTAGAATAGTGGAGTTGGGTCAACTTCCAACAGAAACATGTCATTGGTTGAGAACAATGAGGAGTGCATAATCAATTGAGCCATATCCAGCATTGTGCTAGACTCAATCTATATAGTAGTAACTGGCTAACTAGTATCTAGTCCATCATGCACTCCATCACCATCTACCACACCTACACTAGGACATCTAGGAACCAAGGATGTTCTTTGATGTGCTTCAAAGAGTATGAAAGATTGGAGAAGTCTAACCTATCAACCATCTTTTCCTCTTTGTAGGTCCAACTTTACTAATGCTCCTTTCGGCTCTAGAGCATATACTACACTCCTAGTAATATGGAAAATGCATCTACTTGTGCTGATCCATGCATAAAGTCCAAGATATCTCTATCACCAATATAAGAAGTGGAAGCCTTATCACCTAAAACTAGTCTCCTTTGAGCTATGGCCATGCTAGCCAATATACGCTCCAATTGCTCAATCCAAGTAGCCATGGTTGTATCAAAAGCAAGGGCAAGTATTGGACCCCTACCAGTTGTAGATCCTTTATCACCTCATTCTCCATGATCCGGATCTTCTCTTCCACATGCCATGGTAGCTTTACCCTTCAATAACTCTAGGTGAAGGTCAAAGCATTGGTCACTAGTGTGACCAAAACTATGGCAATGGTCACACTATCTTTGAGTTGGTTGTGGTGCTCTAGAGATATCATGTCCACTACTCTAAGTACACTCTCTCTTGTGGTGAGCCCACCCCAAACCCAACAAGCAAGAACACCACTCATTGGTTGTTGTTGATCCAAAAATCAAGGTAAATGTCTAGCTACACTAGGATCTCCACTTTCTCTATAAGATTTAGGTTGTCCATTTTGTGCTTGGCAGCCAACATGGTGTGATGCACTCTATTGCACTCTAGAAGAAGTAACAATTGTGGATGAGGTCTCCCTATCAAATCTAGATATCACCACTCTCTCCTCCACCATGTTGAGCTTAGTGCACTAAGCTAAACTAAAGACCACCGCCAAAGTAGGTGAGGTAGCCTACAACAACATAATATCACATACTCTATGTCACAATTCCTTGTGTGGATCCCATACAAAGATTGGATTGCTTAGGCCTCAATAACTCACTCAATGAATTGATAAGCCATCTCATGCAAGTGTATACCTCATGTAAGCTCTCTTTGACCTTCAATTGTAACTCTTGGAAGCTCTTTAGCTTGTCAATCCATACTCCTTGGAAGTTCTATCTCAAACATTTGAAGAACTCTACCATAAGGTTAAAACCTAATACTAAACCACCTCCTACAATTATACCTCCACTTGTAGAAGCATCATCTCCAACTAGTTCACTTCACTCCATTGGATACCTTAATGCTACTAGAGCTAAAACTCATGGGTATTGCCAATCTACCCCTAGAAATCTTGCCTAAAGTGATGAAGATAGAGCTTGTCATTCCATACTCCTTGGTATTCTATCTCAAACATTTGAAGAACTCCACCATGGGGTTAAAACCAAATACTAAAACACCTCCTACAATGATACCTCCACTTGTGGAAGCACCATCTCCAACTAGTTCACTTCAATCCATTGGATACATTAATGCTACTAGAGCTAAAACTTGTTTGTATTGCCAATCTACCCCTAAAAATCTAAAGTGATGAAGATGTAGTTTAGAGACCAAATACTATATCCATAGTTGAATCTCCTGCAAGTGAGCACTCTTGAACTCATAGTAATCATCCATTGATGGATCCTCCAAGTGTTGGAACACCTTCTATGCCATGAAGGGTGTGAACAAAGCCAAGTTTTGCATCTATTGTAAATTACACCAACTATCAAACTCCTAGATAAAGTCATCCAACTCAATGGTATCCACTATACTAGAGTAGTGCATTGGGCCTTTGAAGGCCCCATAAATCTTATCCGTATCCCATGACAGTAGTTCAGACACTAGGTGCACTCTCAATTGAATTAGCTCTTGTGTCAAACTCCAAACTAAAATCAATATCCTTCCTTATTGGGACCTAAGATACGGTTTGATATCAAGGTCCTCTCTACATAAATCCACTACATACCATAGCAAAACCTCCTCTAGAATCACCATAAAATTCAATTGTGATAATGTACTTCAAACCACAATTGTAACCACCAAGTGCCACCACCGAGAACCACCCACTAATGTAACTCCTAACTATTACAATTGCACTAGGGAGAAGTGCAACCTATAACTTGCAATCATAACATGCACTCTCATAATCTGTAGGCCATCACTTCCTACCTCACCTGAGAGAAACATAAGTAGATTGATTGGTCATCAACCCAACCTCACTATAGAGAGCACACTAAAGGATTGACAAATTAAATATCAAGGTACCTCACACAAACATGGTGCACAAATAGGAAGAAAAGAATAAAGCGAGTCCAATCACAAGAAATCAAAATGAGACCCGCTTTCTCACAAATCAAAACAGATTGACTCTACCACCATTTTGCATTTAATATAATGGAAATGTCTATCTATTCATATGTTACTAGGATCACCAAAGATGAGATCAAACTGCCTCTCCTAGCCAAAGCTACATGAGTATATGTATCAATCTACCAATCATTAGAACAACAAGTGAGGGTGGACCAAATGGTTGGAACACTAGTCTAGGAACAAAAAAATTGGGATTAAAACCCTACTATGCACAATCCTGAAGGGTAGATAGATTTTTCCACCCAATAACCACAAACTCAACTAAATTGGCTAGCCTCATGCCAACTTGTTGGCCCTTCTAGGCCTTTGTAGCCTCTAGCACACAACCTTATGCCTTGAAGGCAAAAATGTGAATAGAGTGCAAGAGAGAAGGTGATTCTTTAGCACAAAACCTAAAGGTGGAGGATGTTGCACTTATTTCTTAGCCTAAAAATGTGAATGGAGTGCAAGATAGAAGGTGAGTCCTTAGCACATAAATGTGAGCACAAATGTGAATAGAGTGCAAGGTGGAAGCTATTATAAGAATGAATGTGAGCACAAATGTGAATAGATTTTAAGATAGAAGGTGAGTCTTTAGCACACAACCCTATGTCTTGAAGGTGAAAGCTATTGCATGTATTCCTTAGCCTACACATGTAAGCACAAATATGAATAGATTGCAAGAAAAAAATATAAGTAGAGTGTAAAAATTTTGCCATGCATATAAACATCTATAGCAATAAAGAGTTTATTGACGAGTTAGTAAAGACTAAAAAAATTAAAAAAAGGCCAAATTAACCAAGAATTATAAGAATATTCTAGAAGCATCTAAAAAACTACTTTGTACTTTCCAAGTATTGGGTAATATGCATACTAAGTGGTGACTTCTATGAGGAAGCTCCTTGGCAAGCTTCCTAGCTAGCTTATCTTGCATGCCAAATAGGTGGTTTCTAGAAGGAATCTTCTTGGGAAGCTTCTCAGCTAGCTTAGCTTGCACCCCAAGTAGGCAGATCCTAGAAGGAAGGTTCTTGAAAAGCTTCTTGGTTAGCTTGGCTTGCACTCTAAGAAAGTGGCTTTTATCTCAAGAACCTTGTATGTTTCTTTCTAAAATACCAAAGCCTATGCTCATTGTGATACAAGCAACTAGACATATTATCTTGAGGTGAAAATTGGCTTGGTAACATCTAGAAGGATGTTTTGTACAATGGGCTAGGTAGATCAGACAGCGGTGTCACCAAAAGAGTACTTCTACTAATAGGGCAGAAGCCAAAAATAACATGAAAACTTTAGGGTCAATTTTGGAGGCCTAATGGATGAATTAAGCCTTGAAAATGGAAAGATTTCTCACCCCAAAGGGATGAGGCTAGCATTCTCTCCCTATGATTTGTCTCATCAAGAGCTTTCTAATGGTACCTCACCGACACAATTTTGAGCTCCTTATAGGAAGATTCCCTAAAGATTCCCTTTGGTCAAAGCCATTTGAGCAACTAGATAGGACAAGGATTGCCATGTCACCCATCCAAAAAACTAATCCAAGGATGGAGCTTGCTGAAAGGTGAACAATCCATGATCCAAGAGTGAAGCTTCCTTTGAGTGGATCCTCTTTGCTATATAATAAAGAGAAAGTGCTCCTTTGGGGCATCAAAGGATTGAGTGTGAAACATGTATTTTCTCTCTTGTATCTCTCTTGGAGAGTTCTCTTGTCCTCAAAGTATCACAATGGTATCAAAGTGGGTGTTTTAATCCAAGAGAATGGATCATCTCTCTTGGAAGAGCACGGGCTACTAAAATTGAGTAATTTGAGGTGGAGAATATAGTGCAATTGCTAGACTTGGGAAGTGCTTTAGAGAATGGATGAGATGGATGCACCCAAAGGAAAATTTCATGCACTTATCTTCCCATTCTTAAATGAATTCCACATCAAGATTATGTACATCTAGCATGAGAAATTGAGAGTATTTCTAGTTTATCACTTTGGAGCAAAATTCATGGACAAAGCAATGAATTCACCAAACCTGGTGATTCTACCAATGGTAGTATATGACATAGAGTGAGATTTGACAATCTACATTCTATTATGATATTATGGATCTGAATGTACCAAATCCTCACCCTTTCAACATGCAAATAGAAATCCGTTATGTAGTTAGATCAAAAGTGATGTTTAGAGATTTTGTAGTCCGCAAATTTGGTGAGAAATATTATCAACAAGTGATAGCCTATGAGGTCCCAATGGTAGTTCCCAATTTTGTGCACCCTCTAGAGTGATCATTCTAACTCTTTATTGAAGTAGTAAATAGCAATTGACCATTGATCATGTGTAGGGATCATGGATCCGTAATTGCAATAGTTGATCCAAGGAATGCAAGGGATGTTGAACATGTTTTGAGAAATCAAGTTGACCATGGAGGAATTGCAAAATCAAATATGTATTGTCAAGAATGATCAAGTAATGCAAATAAGGGAGCCATCTCAACAACTAGCACCAGCAATCAAAGTACCTGGAGAGTTATGCATGCTAATGACATTGATTCAAATCAACAACCAAGCCACATTGTTACTATGAATGAAAAAGACATGCAACATTGAGCCCTACAAGGGATAACATTCCATGGGAGTAGTGAAAAATTGGATTTAAAGAATGAATCAATGATTCTTATTCTTCACAATGGAGATAATTGATCATTCTGCAAGTGTATTTGTGTGTGGGTACTTGATTGATAAAGCCCTCACATGATATGATGCTTGGGAACGATCATTGCTGGTAGAAGGAAGAGAGGTCATTTGGATAGCCATGCAAGAAGGGCTGCTTAAGAATTTCCAATCTATGGATTCCATGCAAATGGCCCAAACCAGACTCTGGGGGTTGAAGCAAAAGAATAGCATATAAGAGTACATGAAGGCATTTCTAGATCTATAGGTTCTAATAACCGGTATGAGTCCAACCAAAGCTCTTGACAATTTCAAGTGAGGATTTAAAGAGCGGATTCGCCAAGAGGTAAAGGTGCAAAATCCTCATACTATTTTTAAAGCCATTGCTTGCACCCAAAGAATAGTAGGGGCGCTTGGTGGAGGTGAAGCAATAGCACTGATGCAATTTCGGTCAAGATACACCATTTTGGTGGACCAATTCTTGTGGAATTGGGAAACATTTGGTTCCGAGATAGAAGAGCAAGACCTCTCTAAGGAGAATAGGGACATGTCAAAGAAAGGAGAAGGAGCCCATGGGGAGAAGAGGCTTGAGCAAAATAATAACAATGTTACAATGATGGCTGAATTAGGCACATAGCCATCAATTTTTGTGCTTGTCATCTTAGAGGCCCTTGTCCTCCATACAAGCAACCTTTGAACCAAATAGAGAGGCAAATTGAAGAGGACAATATAGAAATTGCATCAAAAATGAAGATCACCAGTAAATGTACCTCACTGCTTTCTTGGCTCAGTGAAGAAGAGTAAAAGTGGGGGGAGGAAGAAAAAAATGTGCAAAGAAGGAAAAAGATAAACACAATTAATTGTTGTAAATGGAGTGCTAGAAGGCAATCCTGTGAGAGTGTACCCTGGAGCAACAACGAATTTATTGTCTCGCTCAATTGCAATAAGGTTGGGGATGGAACTAGAGAAGGATGAGAATGATGAAGTAGAGTTACTTAATGGTCAAACAAAGAGGATTGAGTCATTACCTAGAAAGGTTATACTCTCTGTAGGAGGGTATCAAGAAGCAATCAAGTGGCAAGTGGTACAACTAGCTTGTTATGATGCAATCTTAGGTATGTCGTGGATGGAGCACTACAACCCCACAATGGATTGAAGAAAGAAAGTAGTGAAAATGAGTCAATGGAAGATCTAAAGGAAGATCACGAAGGCAAGAGTTGCCTCTATATGTCATAAGGACCACATCTATTGGTAAGACAGATAGATGTTTCATAGGTTTAATAAGAGAAGTCCAGAGTGCCCAACACAATGGAGAAATTCTTGAGAAATTGAAAGATGTGGTCAATGAGTTCAAAGATTTCTTTTTGGATGAACTACCCATGGGTTTACCACCAAAAAGGAGAGTAGATCATAAAATTGAGATACATCTTGGGAAGACACCTCTTTGTAAGGTCCCATATTGACTATAGCCTCATGAATTGGAGGGGTGTAAGGCTCAAATCAAGGATATGTTGCAAAAGGGGTTTATCCAACCCAGTGTATCATCATATGGTGCTCTTGTATTGTTTGTAAAGAAGAAGGATAGAACAATGCACATGTGCATTGACTACCAAGGACTGAATTAACAAATGGTGAAGGAAAAATATTCATTACATAACATGGATGACTTGTTTGAGCAACTCAATGGGGCAAGGCACTTCACCAAACTTGATTTGCGGAGCGGTTACAACCAAATCAAGATTGCGGAAGAAGACATACATAAAACGGCCTGTCAAACAAGGTATGGTAACTTTGAGTACTTGGTGATGCGGTTTGCATCACCAATGCTCTAGCCACTTTCATGAGTTTGATGAATGACATATTTTTTCCATACTTGGATAAATCATCTATTATTTTTCTTGATGACATCTTAGTCTACAATAGGATGCTGACAAAGCACAAGCAATGTCTGAGAGAAGTCCTTCAAATTCTATGACAAAATCAATTGTATGCCAAAATCTCAAAGTGCAAGTTTGGCAAATCTGAAGTAGACTACTTATGGCATAGAGTAAGTGCATAGGGTATCCAAGTGTTAATAGATAAAATAAAGGTCATTCAAAAATGAAGTGCTCCAACTCAAATCAAGAGTTTCTTTGGATTGACGGGGTTTTATTGTCAATTTGTCAAGGACTTCTCCAAGATTGCACAACCTCTTACAACACTATTAGGCAAGGAGAAGAGATGGATATGAGGAACCGCATAAGAATTGGCCTTTCATGAGTTGAAAGATGCATTACTACATGCACCAATCTTGAAATGGTATGACCCAAAACGTCCATTCAAGATTGCTACAAATGCATCAAGTGTAGCAATTGGAGCAGTACTACAATAAGAATGGCAGGATGGATGGCACCTAATTGCATATTTCTCTTGTAAGTTGCTACCAAAAAATGCAACTATCACAACACCAAACTAGAAGAGTTGGCCGTTGTCCTTGCAACCAAGCATTGGAAGCATTGTCTAGGTGAGAAGGCATTTATGGTAGAGACGTACCACAAAACTCTAGTCTACTGAGACACAAAAAGATCTTTTTCATCAATAGATTCAATGGGCAAAGTAGAGATAACAATTCAACATGACAATCAGATATGTGGAAGGCAAGAAGCAACTTGCAGATGCATTCACCCAAATGCCGATGGCAAATAATTTGGTGGTCGAAATCAAGATGACCCCTGAATTTTGGCCCAAGATTCTTGCTATTACAAAATTGATCCACAAATTGTAGGTGCTTAATCATCCAAAAGCATCACCAACAACTAAGGACTCACCTTCCGTGATGGCAAGTTGTGGATCCTAGGTGAGATGAATCTAAGAACTACCATCCTAGCGGAATATCATGATTTTTCCATTGTAGGTCATGTTGGAATGGACAAGCCCTTGAATGCAGTCAAACGTCATTACTATTGGCCCAAGATGAGCAATGATGTGATGGAATATATTTGGAGCTGCCTACTTTGTCAACAAAATAAGGCTTCTAATCAAGCTCCCACAAGACTCTTCCAACCTACCCCCACTCCCATACAATGTTAAGAACAGGTAAGCATGGATCTAGTTTGTGAATTGCCCAAGATCACCTTTGGGTTTGATTCCATTGTAGTCTTTGTCGAGCAACTCAGCAAAATGATTCATGTATGTCCTACCACCAAGGATGTGACTACCCCGTACCTAGCTCAATTGTACTTAGATGCATTCTTTTCCCATCATGGCTTATCTCGAGTGCTCATCATTGATAGAGGCACTCAATTCACTTGTTTGTTTTGGAGAACACTCTTTGGGTTCTTTTAAGCCAAATTGGCTATGTCCACAACTTACCATCCACAAACCGATGGACAAATAGAGAGGGAAAATTGCACTATTGAGAACATACTTTGGGGCTTTACTTTGGATGAGCAACGGAGTTGGGACACCTTACTCCCATTGATGGAATTTGCTTACAACAATTTAGTGAATGCCTCCACACAAGTCACACCATTATTCCTCATGTATGGAGAGCATCCTTTCACACCTTCAAGCTTGATGAAGGTCCATCCGGTAGCTACCAAGGTTGACGCTGTCAACACTTTTGTTTCTAGAATCCAATAGAAGGTGGAGCATGCCAAGCACAGGTTGAAGATTACGCAAAATTGGTAGAAGCAATATGCAGATGCACACCACCAACACATGGAGTTCAATGTGGGAGATCAAGTTTAGCTATCAACCACCAAGCTCCTCATAAGCTCAGACCTTGTTGTAGTGGACCTTTCTCCATCCTTTGTCACATTGGTGTTGTGGCCTATCACCTTGAGCTACCGCCACAAATGAAGATCCACTTGGTGTTTCATGTTTCCGTATTACACCAATATGCTCTCCGACTGCCCCACTTCTCTTCTATCCAAGAAAGTGTAATACCAAGAGCTAGCTATATGATCTAGATGTGAAATTTGGTTTGGTAACATCAGGAATGATGTTATACATGATGGTCTAAATAGATCAAATAGAAGTATCACCAAAAGAGTACTTCTACTAATAGAGCAGAAACTGAAATAGACTTGAAAACCTTAGAACCAATAGCTAGATATATGACTTAAAGGTGAGAATTGGTTTGGTAACGTCTGGAAGGATGTTACACATGATGGACTAAAAAATCAGAAAGAGGTATCACCAAAAGGGGACTTCTACTAATAGAGAAGGAATCAAAATATGCTTGAAATCTTTGAAGGCAATTTTGGAGGCCTAAATGGATGAATTAGGCCTCAAAAATATGCAAATATCCCATCCCAATGATGAAGAGGCTGGCCTTCCTTTCCCTAGGTTTATCTTGTTGAGAGCTTTCCAATGGTACCTCACCCACATGATTCTAAGATTCCTATAGGAAGTTTCCCTAAAAGATTCCCTTTGGTCAAAGCTTGTTTGACCAACCAGATAGGACCAAGACCGACATATCATCCATCCAAGTAAGTAATCCAAGGGTGGAGCTTTCTGACATATCACCTATCTATGTGCCTAATCCTATGGTGGAGCTTCCTTGGAGGAGATCCTCTTTGTCTATATAAGAAAGAGAAGGTGCTCCTTTTGGGGCATTGGATGATTGAGTGTGAAATTTTTGTTTTCTCTCCTCTCTTGTCCTCAAAGTATTACAAAGGTATCAGAGTGAGTGTTTTAGTCCAAGAGAGTGGATCACCCCTCTTGGAAGAGCATCTACTACTAATTTGAGTAATTTGAGGTGGAGAACATAGAGTAATTGCTAGACTTAGGAAGGACTTTAGAGAGCAGATGGGATGGATGCACCAAGACGACAATTTCCCGCATCTAGCTTTCCATTATGGAATGTATATCAAGGTTATGTACATCAAGAATGAGCAAATGAGAGTATCGCTAGTTTATCACTTTGGAGCAGAATTCATGGACAAGGTGATGAATTCACCAAACCCGATGATTCTATCTGTGGTGGTTTATAACAGAGAGAGGGATTTGACAATCTACATTCTATTATGATATTATGGATGTGAATATCCCAAATCATCTCCCATTCAACACTCAAGTAGAAATTAGTTATGTAGTGAGACCAAAAATGATGTTTAGAGATTTTGTGGTTAATAATTTTGGTGAGGAGTATTATCAATGAGTGATAGCTTCTAAGGTCCCAATGGTAGTTCCAATAGTTTGTGTGCCTTCCAAAGTGATCATATTGACTCTACATTGAAGTAGACATTAGCAATTGAGTGTTGCAGGAGGCATTTCTGGATCTACAAGTTGCAATAACCGACATGAGTCTAACAGAGGCTCTACACAATTTCAAACAAGGGTTGAAGGAGCGGATTTGCCAAGAAGTCATGGTGCAAAATCCTTGCACAATATTTGAAGCCATTACTTGTGCACAAAGAATAGCAAGAGCATTGGATGGAGGTGAAGGAGTAGTTCCACCTCAATATCATTGGGTAGAAATGCCACACATGGGTAAACTAGTACCAATGGAATTGGGTAACCTTCTATTGCGATATCAAGGAGCACCACCGCTTCAAGGAGAGCGTGGACGGGTAGAAGAACAAAGAGATGGAGTCCCACAAGGAGAAGGAACCCAAGGAGAAAAATGTTGTTGTTACAATTATGGCCGTATTGGGTATATATCTACCAATTGTTGTGCTTGTTTCCCTATAGGCCGTTAGCCTTCATAGAGGTAATCTTTGAACAAAATGGAGAGGCGCATTGAAGAGGAGGAAGTAGAAATCACTTTGGAAAACAAAGATTGCCAATAAATGTACCTTATGGCCTTACTGGCTCAATAAAGAAGCAGAGAAGCGAGGGAAAGAAGAAGACGAATGTACAAAGGTCTCAAAAGGCAACCTCACAATTGATTGTTGTGAATGGAGTCCTAGAAGGCAATCAAGTGAGAGTATTAATAGATCTGGGAGCAATAGAGAATTTCTTGTCTTGCTCTATTGCAATAAGATTGGGAATGGATCTAGAGAGAGATGCGAGTGAATAAGTAGAGTTACCTAACGAGCAAACATAGAGGATTGAATCATTTCTTAGACGGGTAACACTCTCTGTAGGAGAATATCAAGAAGCAATTGAGTGGCAAATGATATAGGTAGCTTGTTATGATGCAATCTTATGCACGGCATGGATGGAGCATTACAACTATGGTAGATTGGAGGAAGAAAGTAGTGAGAACCCACCAATGGTCAATCATTGTAAAGAAAAATCACACTGGCAAGAATTGCCTTTGTATGTCATAGGGACGATAACTGTCTATAAGACTAATAGATGTTTCATGGGTCTAATAAGAGAAGTCCAGAGTGCACAACTTGATGGACAAGTTCCTTAAACATTGAAAGATATGGTGGATAGGTTTCAAGATGTCTTTCTTGATGATCTACCCTCAAGATTACCACCAAAAGGAGAGTAGATCATAAATTGAAACACTCCCAAGGAAAACACCTCCTTGTAAGGCCCCATATCACCTATCACCTCATGAGTTAGAGGATTGTAAGACTCAAATTGAGGAGATGCTGCAAAAAGGGTTCATCCAACCTAGCGTATCACCATATGGGGCTCTTGTCTTGTTTGTGAAGAAGAAGGACGGTATAATGTGCATGTGCATTGACTATCAAGGTCTCAATTAGCAAACAATGAAGAAAAAATACCCCTTTCCCTGCATGGATAACCTGTTTGATCAACTCAATGGAGCAAGATACTTCACCAAATTGGACTTGTGGAGTGGTTACAATTAAATCCGAATTGCAGAGGAGGTTGTGTACAAAACTGCCTTTTGAACCAAGTATGGCCACTTTGAGTATCTTGTGATGCCTTTTGGTCTCACCAATGCACCTTCCACTTTCATGAGTCTAATGAATGACATATTTTGTCCATACTTGGATAAGTTTGTTATTGTCTTCTTGGATGAAATCTTAGTATTTGGTAGCACAATGACGGAACAAAAACAACATCTATGAGAAATCCTCCAAATTCTTAGACAAAATTGATTGTATGCCAAAATCTCAAAGTGCAAGTTTGGCAAGTCTGAAGTAGACTACTTGGGGCATAGAGTAAGTGCAGAGGGCATTCAAGTATTGACGGATAAAATTGAGGTCATTCAAAAATAAAGTGCTCCAAAAGATCAAACTCAACTCAAGAGCTTCTTGGGATTGACAAGATTCTATCATAGATTTTTCAAGGACTTCTCCGAGGTTGCATAGCCTTTAATGGCACTACTTGGCAAGGGGAAGAAGTGGACATGCGGAACCGCACAAGAGTTGGCCTTTCAAGAATTGAAAGTTGCCTTGCTACATGCACCAATCTTGAAGTGGTATGACTCAAAATGTCCAATCAAGTTGGCTACAGATGCATCAGGCATAGCAATAGGAGTAGTCTTACAACAAGAGTAGCAAGATGGATCGCATCCAATCACATATTTCTCTCAAAAGTTGTGACCAATAGAGTGCAAATACCACACCACTGTACAAGAAGAGCTGGCCATCATTCTTGCAACCAAGCATTGGAAGCACTATTTGGGCGAGAAGACATTTGTAGTAGAGATAGACCATAAACCTCTAGTCTATCTCGAGACGTAGAAGGATCTGTCTTGTCGCCAGATTTGGTAGGCAGAGTGGCAGTAATGCTTCAACATGACAATTACCTACATGGAAGGTAAGAAGCAACTTGCATATGCATTCACTTGCATGCCAATGGCAAACAACTTGGTAATAGAGGTTAAGATTAACCTTGAATTTTGGCTTGAGATTCTGGCTACTACAAAAACTCATTTACAAATTGTAGAAGCACAATCATCCAATAGTGTCACCAACACCCAAGGACTCACCTTTCATGATGCTAGATCATGGATCCCAAATGTCCCAAAATTATGCACCACCATTCTAGCAGAATGTCATGATTTTGCCATTGCAGGTCATGTCGGAGTGGACAAGATCTTGGATGCAATCCAATGCCATTATTATTGGCCCAAGATGAGCAACAAGGTGATGGACTACATGCACAACTACCTACTTCATCAACAAAACAAAGCTTCCAATCAATTTCTTGCAAGGCTCCTTCAACCTCTCCCCACTCCTACCCAATGTTGGGATCAAGTAAGTATAGATCTTGTCTGTGAATTACCCAAGACCACTTCAATGTTTGACTCCATCGTGGTCTTTGTGGACCAGGTCAGAAAAATGATTCATGTTTGCCCTACCACCAAGGATGTGACCACTCCACAACTAGCTCAATTATATTTAGATGTAGTCTTCTCTCACCATGGCTTGTCTCGAGTACTCATCACCAATAAAGGCACTCAATTCACTAGTTTGTTTTGGCAAACACTCTTTGGTTTCTTCAAAATCAAGTTGGCCATGTCCACAACTTACCACCCACAAATAGATGGATAAATAGAGCAGGCTGATCACAGTATTGAAGACATGTTACACGACTTCACCTAAGAAGAGCAAGAGAGATAAGACACACTAATCCCGTTGGTGGAATTTTCTTACAAAAATTCAATGAATGCATCCATCCATGTCACTCCATTCTTCCTCATGTATGGTGAGCATCCCTTCACACCTTCTAGCTTGATGAAGATCAGTCCGGTGGCTACCGAGGTCAACACACTCAACACATTTGTTTCTAAAATCTAACAAGGTGTGGAGAGCGCCAAGCACAGATTACAGATTATGCAAAATTGACAAAAGCAATATGCTAATGCACACCGTAGGCACATGGAGTTCAATGTTGTGGATCAGTGGCTATCAACAACCAACTCACATTAGTTGGACCTCGTAAGCTTAGACCTCGTTGTATTGGGCTTTGCTTGATTCTTCATCGAGTCGGTGTTGTGTCCTATCACCTTGAGCTACCACCACACATGAAGATCCATCTAGTGTTCCATGTTCCCCTACTATGCAGATATGCTCCCCAATTAGGATAGTGTCATCCACACAAGACATTCGACCTTGTTTCACACTCATTGATAGCACAAAGGAATATGAAGTGGAGCATATTTTCCAAAAATGCATGCATGGTACTTGCTATCTATGGGTGTGTTATCTAGTATAGTGGAAAGGTTACCCCCTCCATGAAGCAACCAAGGAGCCTACTGCCAATTTGACACATGCACCGGTGTTGGTGCAAGCGTTTAATCAACAATTGCACAATGAGGACGTTGTGTCTTAAAAGTAGAGAGGTATGTAATACCAAGAGCTAACTATATGATCTAGATGTGAAATTTTGTTTAGTAACATTTGGAATGATGGTCAAATAGATAAAATAGAAGTATCACCAAAAGAGTACTTCTACTAATAGGGAAAAAACCAAAATAACTTGAAAACTTAGAACCAATAGCTAGACATATGACTTAAAGGTGAGAATTGGTTTGGTAACATCTAGAAGGATGTTACACATTATGGACTTAACAAATCAGAAACAGGTATCACCAAAAGGGGAATTCTACTAATAGAGTAGGAATCAAAATATGCTTGAAATCTTTGAAGGCAATTTTGGAGGCCTAAACGTATGAATTAGGCCTTGAAAATGTGCACAATCCGTACCCAAATGTACAAAAGGTTGGCCTTTCCTCTCCCATGTTTGTCTCATTGAGAGCTTTCCAATGGTACCTCACATGATTTTGAGATTCCTATAGGAAGTTTCCCTAAAAGATTCCCTCTAGTCAAAGCTTGTTTGACCAACCAAGTAGGACCAGGACCAACATGTCACCCATCCAAGTAGGTAATCCAAGGGTGGAGCTTTCTAACATGCCACCTATCTGTGTGCCTAATCCTATGGTGGAGCTTTGTGGAGGAGATCCTCTTTGTTTATGTAATAAAGAGAAGGTGCTCCTTTGGGGCATCAGATGATTAAGTGTGAAATCTGTATTTTCTCTCTTCTCTTGTCCTTGGAGTATTATAGAAAGCCAACCTTGTCCAACCTTGGTTGATGAGGTGGAGGAGTATGAGGTCAAAAGCATTCTATAGAAACACATTTGTGGTACTTGCCATCTGTGTGTGGAGTATCTGGTCCACTACTCAAGGGAAAAAGGCTTGTGTTCTCCCCCTATGATTTGTCTCATCAAGAGCTTTCCAATTGTAACTCACCCACGTGATTTTGAGCTCCCTATAAGAAGATTCTCTAAAAATTCCCTTTGGTCAAACCCTTTTGACCAACTAGATAGGACAAGGACTGACATGTCACCCATCCAAACAACTAATCCAAGGATGGAGCTCATTGACATGTGCCTAATCCATGTATCTGATCCAAGGGTGGAGCTTCTTTTGAGGGGATTCTTTGTTATTTAATAAAGAGAAAGTGCTCCTTTGGGACATTGGAGGATTGAGTGAGAAACTTGTGTTTTCTCTCTTGAATCTCTTTTGGAAAGTTCTCTTGTCCTTGGAGTATTACACTCATGTTAGGCATTTAGAGTTTCCCTCATTCAAGAGTCTCAATAAGATCTTTCACCTTGATCTCCCATTCTCCTATTTCTCTCCTTTGTCTTTTACATTGGTTTTAGAGCAAGAATGGGATGGATAGAATTTATGGACCACCAAATCCATTTCCACCAAACCTTTGGGATTTTTGTGTGCATGAGCCAAAGCATTATTGCACACAATTCACCATCTCATGCTTTAGACAGAATTTTTGAATGTGATCACCTTGTCCGATGAACTTTTAGTACTTCCAATTATAACTTATAGAGAACAGCGGATGTGCTGCATCTATATGTTAACTTAGATAGTTTGTAGGATAAATTGTAGGTAGTTTGATAGAGTAGTAGCCATGGTAGCAATGCCCAAGGTTATCATTGCTATGCAATAACAAATTGAGCAACTTACTTGATTGTTGGAAGAATGAGACCATCAACAACAAGAGCCCAAAGAGAGAGAACCATTTTGAGAAGGAGAAGAATGAATCCAATTTACAAAACCCAAGGTATTTGAAGGCAAGAATCTCTCAATGGATTTTTTTCTTACTGCAACTATTATTTTGAACCTACAAATCTTCAAGATGAACAAAGATAGATTTTCTTGGCTTCAATCCAATAAGATAGAGTGGCAAAACTATGGTGCAAGTTTCAAATAGAACAAGCTAAATAGTAGTTTGTTGCACCAATATTGACATGGGAAAAATTCAATAGTGCAATAATTGAGTGATTTTAAGCTATAAATGTCACATGAGCTGCATGAGATAGGTTGGTAGAGTTGTGATAACTTGTTTTATGAGCCAAAATGTCTCTCACTTAGGATGAACCTCTGATGGCTATTATGGGAGCACACCATAGACTAAGAAGGCAAGGAACCCCTAACTCCGTCATTTTTCTCCAAGGCTAACACTCCAAGATTCAAACCATTGTTCATTAAAGAACTCAATGAGAGAGAGATAGGTGCAAATGAAAGGTTAATGAGTACTTCCTCACCCCTAGTTTATGTACTTGTGAAATAGTTATGCACCAAAGTTACTAACTACTAGAATAACTCAAATTATTAGACTAAAAGTCAAATTAATTCTTAAGTCTAAAGGAATATCTATACTCATAGAGAATATTCTCCAAAGCATGTGATCATATCATGACCCAACCACAAAGTCAAGGATTCTTTCATATGAGCTATCCTTGGACTATACAAGAATTCCAAGCAAAAAAGCTTGTGGATCCAAGAGTTTTCAACTCTTTCCGCAAAGCCAAACACCTACAAATAATACCAAATTAATACACTAGAATCAAAAATAGTGGTGCTCATCTTTTCCACTTCCTTTAAAGTAAGGTCTTCTCTATCTTAACTATGATTAACTTTAGCTAATCATGACTAATGCAAAATAATATTTTATCTATATATAAATAATATCTCTCAAGTATTTATAATACCAAACTATCACAATAGCACATACATGCACAAATAGGTATTATAAGTCTTAACCTCAACCTTCATAGAACCTACTAACACACTACACACGGGTAGAGGATCCAACATCAATGGAGATTGATGCTATCTTATGAAGATCACTTGGCATAATAGATAGGAAAAGACTACAACAAAATGGTGATTGTTTTTTATTGTTGTCAAATTAGACATCACATTGATGAATATCAAGAATAGACAACTCCAATAAATTGCCGAAATGGAGTTTATGGAGTGTGGTGATCAAGGGAAAAAAAATCCCTATGAGATAATTTGAGCCATCTATTGAGAACTTGATTAGTTCTAATGGGATTGAAGGCTTTACCTATGCAAGTTTACTTTACTTGCAAGGTATGATATCTGATCATTATTGTAAGATTTTGGTTGATTTTAGAAGTTTTAAGAATTACATGTCCATGCAATTAGTAAAGAAATTAGGTATTTCTATCAAGCTAATAATTGGAAGTAGATTGATGATGGTGGATGGTAAAAAAGGTTCTACATTCTGTACCTCACATCTTGTTACATTCAAGATTGAGAAGGGAAATTTGGAGTGTATGAGGTTTGTAGTGGCACCTCTACACTATGATGCTATTCTAGGTTTGCCTTGGCTTGAACATCATAAAGTTCAATTTGGTTGGACCTGATGACAAATTCAAGTACAATACCATGGTAAAAATTACTGATAGGTTATCTGGGATCTTTGAGTAAGATACCTAAGAATAATCAATCACAAGATGAAAAGTTTGTTAAGAAAGAAATTATAGAGCACTTTTTGGAGGAAGATAAACCTATTTTTACTATGTGGAGAATTGCACATAGAGAACCTAATGAGAGCTAAAAGCCTCATCAAGTAATGGTTGATCAAATATTTTAGGAGTTTGTAGATGTTTTTGATGATTTGTCAAATGGATTACCTTCCAATTGTGATATGCCCTTCAATACTAAGTTATTGCCAAGAAGTACTTCAATGAGTAGACCAATCGGCTCTCACCAAAGGAGTTGGATGAGTTTCAAACAACACTAATAAAGTTGTTGGAGAAGGATTTCATACAATATGGTACATCTTCTTGGGGAGCACCCATACTATTTGTTCCAAAGAAGGATAAAAGACTTTGCTTTTGTATTGATTATTGTGGTTTCAATAAAAAAACAATGAAAAATGCACATCCCTTGCCTTGAATTGATGATTTTCTCAATCAATTGAATTAAGCATGATACTTCTCCAAGTCGGATCTTTGAAGTGGCTATTAGAAGATTCCTATTGATAAGGACGATGTGCAAGAGATTACCTTTTGCACAAGGTATGTGTAAAAGACCAAGACTGAGGAGAGAAATAGGAGAATGGAAGATCACATTGGGACACTTGAGTGTGTGTGAAACTCCAAATGCCTAGCATGAACTTTGGCTTTGATATTTATAGAGAACAAAGAAGGCTCTTGAGACGCTTATCAAGAAGCTTCCTTGAGCTAATTTCTTGGAGTGCAAGCCAAGTTAACCAAGAAGCTTCTCAAGAAGCTTCCTTTAAGAAGCTTCCTTCTAGAAGCCGCTTACTTGGCATGCAAGCTATGTTAGTTGGAAGCTTCTAGAAGCTACCTACTTGGGGTGCAAGCTAAGCTAGCCAAGAAACTTCCTAGATACTTTTGGAATATTCTAGGCTAATTTGGCCTATTCACTACTTTATTAGCCTTGACTAACTTCATAGCCTAACTCCATATTGTTCCAATATGAGCATTTTGAATGGAGAGTTCTACCTTTTAGACTCACCAATGCTCCAATAATCTTCATGGATCATATGCATTAAGGTGTTGGATGGGCTATTGAATCTGTACATGATGGTGTTCTTGGATGATGTTTTAGTCTATAAAAAGATAAAGGTAGAACGTGCAAATCACATGCAAGAAGTTTTGAGACAACTACATCAATGGAAATTTTATTGCAACAAGTCAAAGTGTGCCTTTTGGCAAAAAGAAGTTACCTTCTTGGGTCATAAGATTTCATTAGAGTGGATCAAGATAGAAGGGTGAAAAAAAATCAAGGCCATTATTGATTGGCCTACTCCAAAGGATACCATAGAAATGTGGGAATTTAATGGATTGGTAAGTTTTTATTCATGATTCAAACACTATTATGCTTATGTGGGCGCACCATTAATTGACTTTTTAGGGAAGACTTTAACCTTTCAATGGACCACCATGCACAAAGAAACATTCTAGAAGTTGAAACATATGGTGTTTTCAAGACCCATTATTTAACCATATGATCCTCAACTACCTTGTGTGGTTGATTTTGGTGCTTCTACCTTTGCCATTGGAGCTATGTTGCAGCAAGAATTTCCAAATGAATTACATCCCATTATCTTTGTGTCTCACTGAATAAACACCACAAAAAGGAATTACTCTACTCAACCTTGAGGACAACTAGCAATGACATATGCCACCAAGCTATGGATACAATATCTCTTGGAGAAACAATCATTCACAAAATCTTGTTGCAGAGATTACATTTGGAGCACATGAAGAGTCAATATCATTGATGAGAAGAATAACTATAGTTTTTAGACCTCAAACTTGAGTACAAACTGATAGGTTCCATGTCATCCTTGATGCCTTATTGCAATGACCAGATTTGAAATCTCTTCTTCTCATCAAGGTGACAATCTAGACAATATTTGTCGACTCAAAAGTCCAAATTGAGTTTAAGAAAGCTCTGAAATAAGACCCCTTCTTTCAGATGATACAAGCTCATCTTGCAACAAAGAACAAGGAATACAACACCTTCTCCTTCAAGGATAGCCTTCTATTCTATGAAAACCAGATCTATGTTCTAGCTAAGAGTGATCTACGACTTGCACACCTTCAAGAAGCCCATGACTTACCATTTTCTAGTCACATGGGTGTGGATAAGACCTTGGGTACCCTACAACACCAGTGGTGGTGGCCTAACATGGCATAAGAAGTTTGAGAGTTTATCCTATCTTGTGAGAGTTGCCAATACAACAAGGCCAACAACTAGAAACTAAGTGGACTCCTTCAATCACGTCCAATTCCATCTTCTCAATAAGAATCTTTGATCTCATCACATCTTTGCCCAAGATAAAGCAAGAACACACAACAATGGTGGTGTTTGTTGATAAGCTTAATAAACAAATCCATTTGACACCAACATTTGATACAATGGATGTTCCATCATTAGCCTAGATCTACTTTGACAATGTCTTCAAACATCATGGCATGCCTTGTGTATTCATCTTCAATTCTGATTCTTGATTCATTAAAAAAATTTGGCAAGCACTCTTCCAAATACTTGACACCATCCTCAAATTGATGGAAAAACCAAACATAAAAATCATATCTTGGAGGATATGCTTCATACTTTTGTTAATGTTCACAATATCAACTAGGATAAATGTTTTGCAGGTATTGAGTTTGCCTACAATAATTTCAAACATGCAAGTACCTGATTCTCTCACTTCTTCCTTAATTTTGACCAAGACCCACTTGTTTTAGATTCCTTCCTTGCTCCTCTTCCATCTCATGTTCCTCATACTCACACCTTCTTGATCACCATATCTCAATCCCTACTACAAGCCAAATCTCATCTTCTTGTTGCTCAAAATTATTGGAAACAATATGTAGACCAACATCATCATGATCTTACCTTTCAACTTGATGATAAGGTCATACTTTCTTTTAGTAACATACCCCTCCCACTTGATACTCAAGTTTGTAAACTTGCTCCAAATTGGATAGGCCCATTTGATGTCACTCAAATCATTTCTCTTGTTGCTTATTCACTTGCCTTGCCTTGCCTTATCATATGCAAATCCATCCATCCAAGGTTTCATACTTCCAAGTTGAAACCATTTGTTTCTAATCCATCTTCCGTTTTCTCTTGTGTCCAATACCTTCCTCCTCCCATCCATATCAATGATTGTGAGGAGTATGAAGTTGATTGTATCCTTTTTGTTGTCACATTCAACATAGCCCCCAACAACATACGGAGTACAAAGTCCTTTGGAAATGGTATTCCGTTCATGATACCACTTGGGAACCTCTTTCTCATCTCCATAATGCATACACAACGATCCAAGAGTTTGAAGCTTCTATGGTGCCGAGGACATCATCAACTAACAATGGGAGAAAATATAACAATAAAGAGTTTATTGACAAGTTAGTCAAGACTAACAAAGTAGAAAATAGGCCAAATTAGCCAAGAATTATAAGAATATTCTAGAAGCATCAAAGAAGCTACTTGGTACCTTCCAAGTGTTGGGTAATTTTCATGCCAAGTGGTAACTTCCAAGAGGAAACTTCTTGGGAAACTTCTTTGCTATCTTAGTTTGCATGCTAAGTAGGTGGCTTCTTAAAGGAAGCTTCTTGAAAAGGTTCATGGTTAGCTTGGCTTGCACTCTAAGAAGGTGGCTTATATCTCAAGAACCTTGTATGCTTTCCTATAAATACCACAGCCTAAGTTCATACTAGGCATTAGAGTTTCCCTCATTCAAGATTCCCAATGTGATCTTTCACCTTGATCTTTTATTCTCCTATTTCTCTCCTTGGTCTTTTACAACATCACTAAACTCTAAAGTACCACAATAGTCAATTCATTTTTAGTGCAAATAAACATCATTGTATAATATACATTGATATCAACATCATATCCTATAGAAGCAAAACTCATACAAAAGTTACACATAAACTCTAAAGTACCACAATAATCATTTTAGTCTCAATTCAAATCACTAAACTCATACACTATAGAAGCACAACTCATACAAAATTCATACATAAACTCTAGAGTACCACAATAATGAGTTGAGTCTCAACTTTAATCACAATCAATTCAGATCAAAAATCAATCCGCAATTCAATGATCCACCAACAATGTGCATTGATTATAGTCAAGTCACACCACTCTAGCTAAGAGACTCAACTGGGATCAAAATCAATCATCAATTCAATGATCTATTAAAAACTCAACTAAACTGGCTAGCCTCATGCCAACAAGTTGGCTAAGCCTTTGTAGCTCTCTAGCACACAACCCTTAATTTTGATCTTCAATTCAATGATCTACCAACAACATCCATTGATTATAGTCAAGCCACACCCACTCTAGTTAAGAAACTCAACTTACATTAGAAATCAATCCTCAACTTAATGATCTATAAAGGAAACTCACCTACTCTAGTTAAGAGACTCAACTTGGATCAGAAATCAATCCTCAACTCAACCAAAAACTCAATGATTATAGTCAAACCACATCCACTCTAGTCAAGAGATTCAACTTGGATCAAAAATCAATCCTCAACTCAATGATCTACCAAAACTCACTTACTCTAGTTAAGAGATTCAACTTGGATAAAAAATCAATCCTCAATTCAATGATTTACCAAAACTCAACTAAATTGGTTGACCTCATATCAACAAGTTGGTTGTTGGCCTTTTTAAGCCTTTTTATTCTCTTTATCACACAACCCTATGCCTCAAAGGTGGAGGTTATTGCATGCCCACTCTAGTTAAGAGATTCAACTTGGATAAGAAATCAATCCTCAATTCAATGATCTACCAAAAACTCAATTAAACTAACTAAACTCACACTAGCAAGTTGGCTTGTTAGCCTTTCTAAGCCTTTGTAGCCTCTCTAGCACACAACCCTCAATTCTGATCCTTGATTCAAATGATCTACCAACAATGGGCATTCATTATAGTCAAGCTACATCCACTCTAGTTAAGAGACTCAACTTGGATCAAAAATCAATCCTCAATTCAATGATCTACCAAAAACTCAACTAAATTGGTTAGCCTCATGCAAACAAGTTGGTTGGCTTAAGGGCCCTATTAAGCCTTTTTAGCCTCTCTAGTACACAACTCTATACTTTGACGCTAGAAGCTATTCCACACATTCCTCAACCTACAAATGTGAGTAGAGGCTACAAAGGCCCTTCTAGGCCTTTTTAGCCTCTCTAGTCCACAGCCCTTTGCCTTGAAGGTAGAAACTATTGCACTTATTTCTCAACCTAAAAAATGAGTAGAGTGCAAGAATTTTGTTGTGCATATAAACATCATTACACAACATACATTGATATCAATATCATACACTATAGAAGCACAGCTCATACACAAAAGTCATACATAAACTCTAAAGTATCACAATAATTAGTTCAATCTCAACTCAAATCACACTCAACTTGGATGAAAAATCAATCCTCTACTAACAACGGGTATTGATTATAGTCAAGCCACACCCACTCTAGTTAAGGGACTCAACTTGGATCAGAAATTAATCCTAAATTCAATGATCTACAAACAACATGCACTAATTAGCTAAATAGGCGAGACCCATACCATAATTCTAGTCAAGCCACACCCACTCTAGTGAAGAGACTTTACATGATACTCATTGGACCCTATCTACCATAGCCAAGTACTCAAAGGCTCAACTTTGAAATGAGCTCTCTAGAGTTGAAGGTATACCACTCTGCTTGACTTGGATCTCTAGCCTTAATAATGATGTTGATGGTGCAAATAGTGGAAGTGATGGTGGTTCCTATAGTGTGATCAATAGATCTAACACAAAATATAGTCATTGCTAAGTAGTCTTTGAGTAACTACTAATATAAATTTAACCAGCAAGACTCTCTCTAGTGTCCAAGCAAACTAGTTTCTACGTTGCAAATATCATGACAATTCCTTAGGTTAGCAAATTTCTATCATAAATATGTTAGAGGATTTAATGCAATTGCCAAGGCCTTGACAAATCTAACCAAAATTGCACAAGAGTGGTGTTGGAGAGATGAGTATGAGCTTTTGTAGAGCTCAAGGAGAGGTTGACATTTTCTTTATTCTTAGGAGATAGGTTAGAGGATGCACATTCTAGGTCCATATTGATTAAAGTAAGTTGGCGCTTGGAGTAGTACCCAATAGGATGAGAAGGAGAAGGAGTTTATGGTGGCCTATGCTAATTGTTCCAATAATTCAGTGGAGGCAAAGTATAGTTCATATGAAGGAGAGTGCTTAGTAGCAAAGTAGGCAATCATACATTTCAAATGTTACCTATTTGGTAACTCCTTCATTGTCATTATTGATCATCAACCATTGAAATGGTTGATGGAATCCTATAAGCTTTCAAGAAAGCTGCCATGATGTGCTCTAATTTTATAGGGTATGATTTCACGGTTATTCATAAACATGGAGTGGTGAATTGTGATACAAATGGGTTGAATAGAAACTTTTGTACCATCCAGCAAGATCAAACCAAAGCATGTTGGCATGGTGAGATGGATGAGACTATGTTGCCAAGTTGGCATACATCTACCTTTTTTTGTATATATTGGCCAAGGCAATTAGTGGTATATCTTTCTTTCAACCCAAACAAAAAGAGTTGTCAAGTTCTCAAATTCAAAGAGTGGAGATATTAGTACAAGTCAACAAGACATGTATGATGATGTCTTAATGATGGAAAATCTTTACATTATTTTTGTGGGTGGCACAATTGGTGCTAAGGAGAAAGGTTGTGTACTTCAATAAGCCAGGCAGTTCAGATTGGAGGGCAAACATCTTCTTTAGTTGTATGGTAGAGTGTGAGTAGTATCACTTCCATCTCAAAGACCACAATTGGTACATCATACTCATGAGGAACTAGGACATTTTGGAGTATAGAAAACATATAACTTACATCATAGTCATTATTAGTGGTGTGGTATGCAGATTGATGTACAACATGTGTGTTTGTTGCTAGATGTGTGGGTTTTGATCAAGTTAGAACATAATTCAATGCTCTTATGCCACAATTACATCCATGCCTATAATGGGGTTGGGTTACAATTGGAGTTTGGACTTTGCTAGACCTTTATCTTTGACTATGAGACATCATCAATATGTTTTGGTTATGGTGGAGCAGTTCTCCAAGTGGATTGATTTGGAAGCACTTCTTGACAAGTCTAGTGAATAAATAGCTTATTCATTCTTGGATTGTGTTCTTAATCATTTTGGTGCACTAGTTGAGGTATTATTGATCATGGTACATAGTTCTTGGGAGAGGTTTAGGTCTTGTGTGACTAGATCTTGTGTGACAAGGCCTTGATTGATCACCATACTACCTCTTGAGATCACTATGGGGCAAATGGCTTAGTAGAGAGACCACTAGGAGATTGGGATCTCTAGTTACCTTGGTTGGCAATGGGCTATCAATTCAGCTTGAAAGCCTCATTTGCAGCCTTCTCTCCTTAATTTCTACTCTACAATAAAATCCAGATGTACCTATAGCCATTTGTCACAATGATACTCTAGTTTTGGACTTTGATGATCCAGATGTATGAAAGAGTGAATGTTTTCAATGGGCAAAGATCTTTTGGACAGTGATTAAGATGGCCTTGGAGAACTTAGGAATTGCTCAACATAGGGATATCTTACACACTATGCTACTATTTGAGAAGGAGGTTCTACACTCTCAATCCATTGATTTCATCGGAGTGATTATATAAATCTATAGTAGATTGCATCAATGACATTTGATGTGACTATAGATTGCACTATCTTGAGAATGCATGAGGTTTTGCTTTCCAATGTACTCATGTTGGATTGACATGATGGTGTTGTTTAGAAAGATCATGTGTGCAATTGTGTACCATATCACCTCCCAACCATTGATTGCACTATAGATCCAAGCTTGGCAGTTATATGTGTAAGTTTGTGGTGTATGTTATGTGGCTCTTTGAGTGGAGCTATTATTATATTGGTGTGTAATAGTTCTTTGAGAGGATTGCATATGGCATGTTTAACTCCTCACATCAATATGGTTCTTCAAGGATAGTGACTATATCCTCAATATAGTTGATCTAGAGCTACCTTGAGGATAAATCAGCAAAGCAAACAGGAAACATGAGAATATTTCAGAATTGGACCTTTTCCTCCTCAATGCATAAATTAGATCAGATTTGATTATAACAAAAGCTCCAGACTGGAGTGGTCCTTCTGTGTTTTCTAAAAAGATCTCGATTCCAAAATAGCTCTAAAAATGTACTTTGAAGGTAAATGGTGATGTGTTTTCTAAAAAGATCTCGATTCCAAAATAGCTCTAAAAATGTACTTTGAAGGTAAATGGTGAGGCTCGTGCACCGTAGATTCTTCTTCAAATCCTCCCACAACCAAACCTCCCCGCAAGAGAGTACACACATGAATTATTGTAAAACTTCCATTGAACTGAGACTACAACTAAATTTGACTATCTCTAATAAGAATCTCTTTCTAGACCTTGAGGAACTTCATCCTTCAAATTTTCATTCTCATTCCTCTCACATCCTACATCCTATTCAAATAAGAAAAGATATCGCGAGTTGAGAGGGCAGGCGTCGAACTGTCCAGAAGTTCTACCCCACTCCCTACAACGTGTCAGAAGGCCTTGCCTCCCGAGAACCCTTGGTCTTGACATTCTTGCCAAGCGTTTCTTGCACATTGTTCTAAGACTTGAACTTGGTCTCGGCTGTTCGTTAAACCGACAGGCAGTTGATGAAGTAGCACTGTAGATTCTGGACGTAGATGTATGGCACACTTGGAGCGGTACCGTAGGAGAGAACTTTGTTCTACGAGTTCCACATTTGGTACGTTAACTGAACGCAGAAGATTCAGGAATACACGCAGCCGCCGCTGGGATCCCGTGATTTGGTCACGTGTGGTGGTGGAAGCGAAACGAATACCTTTTCACATTCAACCGGAACCAACGCTTGCGCTTTCTGGTTTCTCGGAGGTTGTTACTGCATGAGTGCGTACGAGAACAACCGAAAGTCATGTGATATAGCTCCATGCGCTTAAGTGGGATACATGCGAGAGGATGGTAGATCGTCCACTGTGATAGTAGCAATAGAACCTCTCAATATTAACATCAAATCAGTGAATAGTTAGATGAAGCTGCTCTCTCCTACTCAAGATAACCGTAAAATTCAGAACATCTTTATTTTCTGTGAACGATTGGTGGATTCTAACTCGAGCTATGAAGTCTGTGTGTTACCAGTATTCAGAAGGTGAAGGACGTATCTCGATTTCTTGAAGAAATTAAAGTGCGGCTTTGGGTCCTAAAGGCTTAGAACTAGTACTTACTTTCGGATGATTGACAACGTGAAGAAGTGGGATTTAAAAATACTCTTATACTTTTGGTCGATATCAAGCTCATATGGAGTGATTACTAATCTGACTACTTTGACCAGTCGCTAAATCTTTGGTTCAACAAAGTACTGAACAGCATTTTATGACCAGAGCCATCTCCCTGAGTTCCACATCGTGCCGTTTTCCTACAATTATCGGCTCCATGACTCCCAACGAAAGATATCTTATGTTTCGTGTTTGTGTTCCTCCCAAAGTACATATTCTGTAAGAGGCCGGACTCGCGTAGCACATACAGTACTCTTCGAATGTACGTTCTTGAGCGCCGCCTACTGGACCATTGCATAACAGGCGGCGCGTACAGAACGGTGGTGCCAGTCAAGATTCTTCCAAGGGTCTCTCTCAACCATCGATACACGAACGTTATGTGAGAAGTAGCACACACAGAACCGGCTCCCACGTGGCAGGTAATTCAGTTTCTCTGGACGTGGCATGCGGGGCAACCAAGCACGTGGCCCTGGCGATGCTTCTCACGCCACCGTGGTAAGCGAACACCATATTTTACCAGAGTAAATAACCCCAGAGGTTCCTGTCCATCGAAAATTCCGTTGTACTTGACGGGGACGACGGTGGACGGTCCGTGCAGTGACACCAGTAGTACAAGCCTTCGTATTCTGTTAGTACAGAGGAAAGCAAAAAGGCGACGCGCAAAGTAAAACAGAGGAAAACAGCATTCGTGGAAACCGTGGAATCTGTGAGACTTGGGTGAAAAATAGTTGTCTGGTCCGAACTTTCCGACTACAGAAACAGGGGACCCGACGAACAGAGGTGCGAATTAGAGACGTGCGAAGTGGCGGGCTATGATTGTTTAGGTCCCCTGTAGGCTTCGCGTGTGAGTAAATGTCAATTAGTGGCGGAATTCTTTGATTGCGTACACGTCTTGGGCTCTGGTCCTCACCTCTTTGTGGAATTGGAGTGGTCAGTTCTGTTACTTCATTTGAGCGGCACGGGAGTCTTGAATTACAAATTGCGCTGGCAATTCAGTGATCGGGTATCGCTCGGCTGGCTGCTTTGCCTGTTCATTGTCTCCATGTGCTTCCTCTTGCATTATTGTGGAGATTGTACGAGGTGAGCAGTTGAGGCCAGGCGCAGCATCGAGACCTTTTGCCCGAAGGTGTAAATTATATCTTGTAGTTTGGGAACTTGGAACCCTCGTTCAGCTTCATTCGTAAGAATTATTGTGAAAAGAGAGAAATTGAGGATCGACTTTCACTTGGCTCCTGTTGAGAATTGGATAAGGAATTTGCTTCAGACGTGGATTCAAGCATTACAAGAACGGCAGGAGCTTGAAGACTTCACTAAAGAATTTGACGAGCTCAGTAAAGAATGGCTGCTTCTGTCTGCCGCTGCCAATCAACTATTGCAAGCAAAAGCGTTGTTCCCATAATTTCTTTCTCCGGCGTTGAAAGGGCTCCAACAAGCGTGGCGTTTGGAAAGGAGACTCCTGCTGCTACGATCAGCACGCAAAACGATGACAGAAGTAGTGACAGGTAGAGACTCTGAGGTGTTTCTGCAAAGAGACTTGCTGGACGTGTTGAGCTCGAGCAGTGAAGTTACTGTGCGAAGAAGTTGTATTTGAATTGTTCTTAGCTGAAGCCGGTTACGCAGTGAAGTCTTTCGTAACTGAATTAGTCAATTCCATCTAGCCTTGCTTGAATTTGCGTAAAATAGGGCGAGGTGTATAATTTTTGAAGTCTTTTAAGTGTCTGTGCCTCTACTGATCTTGCCTAGTTCATCCATAGTTATGAGATGATCTCATCTCCATCTATATCTCATGATTTGAACCTTGTCTAGAAATCCCGGGGTCCATGCATGTTGTTTGAACCTGTTCTGACTAAATGACTGTTTCAAGGGAATTAACATGATGAGTTTGCTCCATATTATTTTGCCAAATAGTTTTGAGCTTGATAACCAATATGAATATTGTTGTTTGCTTTTTTAGATCAGCTGGATGGAAGATCAAGGCTACTGCAGCTGCGGCTTGTTTAACTTTGATATCAGCCACACCTACTGTGCTCGCTGCCGAAGTGGATTTGTCGAGCAATTTGGTCACTCACTCTATTCCTGGAGACAACAGCTTAAGCATAGCTATTCCTATTCCAGATCAGGGGACGTGGATCTTTGCAATGAATGGTTTCCTCGCTCCACCACCAAGAGCCAGTGTGAGAGATTTCGCCGTTCTACGCACGCAAGGTGGTTGTCCGTCATGGCGTCCCGTTCAGTTTGAGATGATTGTCCCTGATGGTGTGCACCCTAAGTCTCATCCCCGACAAGGAGCCCAATGGCCCGCAATTTTCATTGTTGAGGGGGAATCTGACACCATCCTCGATAATTTGCTGGAAGTAGGTGATCCAACTATTCTTGAAGTCAGTGATTCTCAGTTTCTTGAAACAAATGATCCAAACGTTAAATATTCTTCCATCTTGGATGCTCTTCTGAGGATGGCCGATGGCCGCCTCACATGCTTCAGGTTGTAAATTGTATTCTGAATTCAGGTACTTAGTCTTAGAAGTTAGGAGATTCATTACCTGCAGATCTCTGCAGGACAGAAGAATGAAGCCTACTCGCGTAGATCAGGGTATGTCATTGAAGTTCCTTGCCCTCTGTGTTCATAGTGTACAGTCAAGTATTTATTCTGAGAGTTACACTGCTCGAAGGAAGTCTTATCTAGATTTCAGTTCCTACACAATTTGGTGAAATCACTTTGTAGCAATAGGATTATGCAAGAAGTTATCCTCAATGCTCGAAGGCAGCCCGTGCAGAAGGATCCGTGTAAAATACAAATACACAATATTGGAGACGATTGGTAGCTCGCAAGCACCTTAGCATCGTCACTAAGAATTTGAAACACTACTTCCCTCGAGACTAGGATATAGTCTTCAGATTACCAGTCCTCGGATTGGATTCGGGAACTTGGTATAATTTGTCTATGCTTCCAACGTGGAGCACTTAACGTTATATGTAATATACTGGTCATATAGTTACTGTCAAGTTGTTCACCCCTACGTTCACTCGTCAATCGAACATGATTGACAAATATTTGTCACATCATGTCCGTAGATTTCATTGAAGTTTCTCTTTCATAGATTCGCCTGTACAGGATTACTTGTTTATAAAACTCATAAATGAATCTGAGCGAAGCTCTGAGACGTATGCCTCAAATTCAGTGCCTGGTGAACTAAATCTCAATCGATACATTTGGACCTGACTACGATGGTCCAACTTTGGATGTAACATTTAGATAGGAGTTGTTTCTCTTTCTTCTAAATGCCGAAGATACTCTAGACTGAAATTTGGATGCGCGAGTCTTTTCCCTTAACCTAGTTTGGAATGAAGGAATGAACATATGTATTTGATTGACAATATTTTCTTCTCCTTTGTAGCCATGCACGTCTTTGAGGTTCACTTATACAGAGATATCACGAGAGGATCTTACCTTTGAATAAACCCTTTGTAGCCATGCACGTTTTTGAGGTTCACTTATGACAGAGATATCACGAGAGGATCTTACCTTCGATAAATCCCTCGAGATTTAACATACTAGGTACTCTGCATCAACTGAAGGAAGGAAGCGTAACGCTTAGCAAACTTGCTACCCGAGAAGAAATATTAACAGGGTTCCGGAATCCCTTATCTTCCCTGATCACTGTTACTGAGTAAAATTTGCGGACTATACTCGTCAAATGCTTGGAACTAGTATGTCATTGTCTTGTCTTCAGATCCCTGGTGATCTAGAAATTTCTGAAATACACACATAGTGACCGGACACTACCTTCAGACTTGGACACAGATACGGTGAATTTTTCGACCACGGAACCGTGGCGAGTGACAGGTATTAGCATAAGATTAGCATCCAGGACGACTTCCGCAATTATAGGCTCGCAATACTTGACATGCGCAGCATGATATCTGCAAAACTAATCCACTCTTCCAATAGCACTCGATCTGCAACCGTTTCTTCTGTCCTATGTTGAACAAAGTGCGTAAAATAGTCTCAGATTGTCAGCATAGGCACATGTCCGCGCAGTCTAATGTTTGGACCCCACTCGGCATTGCACATTATCTACTGTCGACTGAGGAGGCCGTTAATCCGGAAGATTATGACTCCAAGCATCAACGAGTTCTCTCAAAACAGCCCGTAAAAACCATATGTTACAGTAATCGCTCGCGCTGCCAAAGAAGAACGATCTCACTACAGTTTTGACAGGACAATGAACAGGAGAGCAACTGGCTTCGTTGTCTAGCACAGGTGTCAGTTGACTTCTTCCCATGAACTCTTCAATCAATCAAAAGGCAGAATCTCCTCTTCCATCCTTCTCATGCGCTGTAGCAATCTTAAACATCAATTCTACTATGATCACTGCCCGCGCAAGATAGCATGATATCTTATGTATCTGATCATCGAGGTGGTTCATGGAACGAGACCGGATCCCTCTCCTTTTAGAAGGTTGCGTGAGATTTATATCACTTGCAAGCTGCGTTTGACAAGTTTGCTGCCACCTCTTAAACACTTGAAAGAATCATCTTCCATTGCTCAAAGTAGCACGTCCCAACATGATATATTCAAGATTATAATCTCGTAACCAAAACCTGTTGTTTCAACGGTAAAGTACCAAATGAAGTCAAGCTTTTTGTTCATCAACGAGGCATGACAGTGCAATCCTTCAAATTTAGGAGTCCCGAGAGGATCTCTCACCATTACTAGCACGGTACCGGCCGAAGTGGAAATGGAGGAGCTACTTTCGAGTGACCGTGGCAAAATTTCTTGTAAGTTCTCGGTGTTGAATCTTTATCACAAAACCTGAAAACACTGAAAGTAGGAGTCTGAAAGTAGACCTTTCAGACTCATAACAGTTTAAGATCTTGGGGAACGTACACGATAACAGTAACTCAAACAGTTCAAATGAATGATCGGATAGTTCGACACGGACATATGTCCATTTTATTTCTTGTCGATAACTTAAGGGGAACTTTCCAAAATGTCCTACTTAAAAACATAGTATTCTCCAAAATGCACCACACACTTACGCAGCAAAAGTTATTACCAGAATCCCCTCCTCAATCCCCGCAGCAAAAGTTATTACCAGAATCCCCTCCTCAATCCCCTCCTCGACGACCGCTTCAACTCGCAGAGCGCCACACTAGTATCTCCGCCAAATATACACAGAGACACAGAGAGCGACTTGAGTGGTTAATGGTGAAGATTTAAAATTTAAGTGGGGCACTTTGAAGAATAGTTTTTTAAGTAAGGCGTTTTGGAAAAACCCCCATAACTTTATGTAATATTGACTATTAAATCTTTCATTTTGTTATCTCTAATCGACTTGTGTAAACGTGTAGACATTTTGCTCGTGTATATCATCGCTTGCTTTTTACTGTCAGCATTTTGCTTATCTAAGAGCCGCTACAAAAAGGTGAGGCAATATTTATTGAACGGATCGAACTGTCAACGGATCATTCGTAGAGGATTCGCGTATGGCAACTACGGTAACTTTCCTCTCTTATTGCTCGTAAGGGAATTCAAAGTCTCTAATGCTTGACAGGAAACTTTGAGCAGTACGAATCGGTCTCCCTTGATCTTATTCGCCACTCATCGACTACTCAAATCATAGAAGTTCTCATGTTCGAGTATCTAATCACGTATTATGTTGCTCTTCATCTAACTATGTTGCGAACTGGGAGGCTTATAGACGATCGTAAGCACCTGTGTTCTACAGTTGAATCAAGCTGGTTTATCAATATTCACTGGCTGACTCTAGAATGCAAATACACCTCTCTATGCCACAGAAACAAGTTGCAAATTTGATCCAGTTTCCTCATACTTTGGCTTTAAGCCCTTCTATACTTGAACACGTAGATAAAGGCGTATACTTTTTATGGGTTTGCTTTCTGACCACGTGCGAATTGCGTCGACATTTGACAAATTCTGCATCTGACGAACATCCAATGTTTTACATTCCTTCAAGCTTTTGAAACCTGAAAAACGAATGGTGTCCAGGCATAGAATCAGCCATACATATCGGGTTGAAAGAACAAGACTTCATACAACCAAGTGACATTGGAGAGGACCGCTGTAATTTATATGTGTCGGTTGCAAGGAGCTTTCAGGTCAAAGTCTGGAATCTATGCAGAGATACACTCAACAGTATTCCAACTTTGGCACTTAACGAAACCCACTCAGCCCTGACGTGGATTTAGTCAATCGATGCTAACATAAATCTTTTGGACAATAAACTTTGTTCTTGTGAACAGTAGAGGAACAAATTTAGCGTAGAGCGTCGTAGTTCAGTTTCGTATGAACTTCAGTCATTGGTTGCAAAGTAGGAGAATCAACTGCCACGTTAGCTTCCATTTGCTGTCAACTAAAATACCTCTTTGTTACATGTCCAAATTTGTGGGATTGTTAAGTCTTTCTACCAACTTGGGGCGTCCTAGAAACTAAATAGTCGATGCATGTCACTATAAAACTTTAGACTTTGTTCTTGTTAAATTTGTAAGAGTACAAGTTTAACGTAGAGCATAGCAGTTCAATAAAATTTTAAAAGTTCCTATCAGCTTGCACCGTTGGCTGCCAACTATAATTATTGAATGCCGTATTAGCTCACATTCCTTGTCAACTAGGATAATCAGTTGCCACGTTTAACTTACATTTGCTGTCAACTAAGACAATTAGTGACCATGTTGATTTCTGTCAAACTTTGAAGTATTGTTAAGTCTTTCTGCACACTTGGAGTGCGGATTGTGTCTATATGGTAAGGTGAGACAAACACACTTGCGCGTGAAAACAAGAAGGACGGGAATATCCCATCAAGACTTACAAAGAAAAGAAAAAAGGGGGCAAAATGGGCCGAAGCCCCAATAGTATAGGTCGGAGGAAACTGCACTATAGCACCTATTATATCTAAGTTCTACAAGTCTTACGGTTTACAAACAACAGAAGTATCTTTACAAACATCATGATCTAATGTGATTGTTCTCAAGTGGATTATACCATGCTCTTTTTTAGAGTAATGAACACATGTTATTGAAAATATATTATGCACCGGCCAATGCTCTTTGTAGAATAATGAACACATGTTCTTTAAAATATATTATGAAATATAAGAGTGAGAATAATATTACTAATTTCAATAATAATATGCACTCACATATTCCTTAACAAAGGTGTCAAACGTTGTGTCGATTGCTATATATAATTCCCAAGCTTGACAAACAAAGAGGTGATTTCGTTGTATACCTCTGTACTTGGAAATCTTGCTTGATACCACTCCACTCACCACCCATCAAGAGGATAGGTGATCACTCCCTTTGACATTGCATCACAAGTAAGGTTAGCAATCACAATATCTACTATTGTCACCTTGTCATCATGGATCAAGTATAAGTCTGTCTTGACTCCAGTCATCTGCAAAGCATACCAAAGCTCCCTCCAAGCAAGGTATCCACGCTCTTATGCCATGGCAAACACTTTATCCTCGATAGAATCGTGGGTAGCTATCCTCTATCCTCCAAAAGGGCACCATGTCACATGGACCGTTGTTGTATCTAGTGTAGAACCACACTCACAAGTGAGTCATGGTAATGCAGATCGGTGTACCAAACCTAAGCGGAACCTCATAACAATAGAGAAAGTAGTTGGTGCAAGTCTGAATCCCCTTATGCATGATCAAGCTAGGATCCAAGAGCTTGCACCCTTGCCAAAGCAAGAGCAAAGATATGCTTTGGTAGCGCAATGATGGATGAGTTAACTAAGAGAATATAATGTATGTTGAAATTGTAGCTCCATCAAGGAAGACTATAAACCTTTGGTCCAATCTAACGGTAGGGAAGCAAAGGATGGAAGGTCCTCTCCTGCATGTGGAGATGTATTGTCTCTCATTTGACACAATAACACTTGGAGAGGAAAAGAATCACTCCTCTACCTCAGTCACATATATCTCCAAGATTGGTCTATCAACAAGTAGAGGTGCCAAAAGAGCACAACTACCCTAAAATGCAATAGGTGACATCTCCTCCTTAGATATTAGGCCTGCCTCTCTGCATGAGATTGGTAAAGGTGTTTGTCTATGTGCCAAATCCCATATTACATACTTAAATACCTTTGGTCACCAAAGACACCCATAATCCTCCTATCAAACTTGATAAAGAAAAAAGGTCATAGAATATCAAATAGTGCATAGAAGGTAGATCGGTTTACAAGCAATACTAGAGGAGAGTTTACCAAATGTAACATGTAGATCTTCTAGTAGAGAGAGTTCATTTACATGAACAATATTCTTTACAAATGCTTTATCTATGAAATGTGTGACAAAAATCTTGGATCCTACTTGCACTCCAAGAATATGTATGCCATTTGTAAATATGATAGACCCCTTTGGAAGCTAGAGGTGATCATGAGTAGCTAAGGGGACCATGCTCTACACTTGGACACCTTGACTATCAAGATGAAGATGAAGCTTGATAGTCAAGTGGTCAACGGTCTGCCTAATCTGATTTACAAGGCCTACACTGTAATTCATTTTCCAAGGAGAAGAAAACATAACATGGCATGGCCACAATAGTAAATAAAAGAGCTCTAAAATGAACCATGGAAAACAGAGGTCTCCCTAAAGAATCTCCTTGTCATGTATCAATGCTGACTCGAAGACAATGACTCATTCTTGTGAGAAACCATGATGATAGTAAAGAGAAGGAGGAGAGTAGAAGAAAGACCACAAAAGAATAAAACTTACCAAAGATCTACATGCATCCCTAAGTTCTCTAAAGATGGAAGCGTGTGAGACGCTATCAAAAATGTTCTCAACATCTTCATGTAAATCAACCCACTCTATGTGGATATTTAAAACCACTCTAATGCCTAGAGATATAGCCTCAAATTCTGGGGCGTAGCAACTCCAAATTGATGTGAACTGAGAACCCTAAATGCTAAAGTAAGGTACATCTTTGGTTACCTATATAACTCCACACTATATATCTCCACCCATTTTACATTTTTCATATCTCTTTTGTACGGCTTGATGGGGTCTTCCCATCATTCATTTTCTCTACGCGGTCGCCCTTGTCTCTCTATATCTCCTCACTCGAACTTCACCTCTTGGTATGCATCAAATTTCCTATTATATTGTTGCAGAACGCGTCTATTTTGGTAAGATACAGGTAGACGTCTTTGCCCAAGTCAAACGTCAAAGCCCAAGTCAAACGTCAAAAGCCTACCATCTCAGCAATAAAGATCTGTTGGACTTTGTCCGCAAATCAAACGTCGAAAGCTTACCATCGTAGCTACTAGGTCGCCTTTTTCTCTTCTTTTTCCCTAGCAATGGGGATCCGTTGGACTTTTATCCGCATGCTGGCTTGGCGAGGAGCTTTATTCGCACACTACCGTCGCCATTTCTTCAAACAATCACGATGTATGGAACTCCCAAGTAGTGTAATCACTCTTTTGAAACAAGAAGGAACCTCATCTCCTCATCGTAGATATTCTACCTCTTTCCCGTCGCAGATGGAGCAAAAGCAAGATCCGAACTCCGCTGAAACTTTGTGTGTCCTCTCGGAGTTGAAATTTCATAAGTCATGTCGTAGAAGGTAGCATCAGAATTTTCTTTTAAATCTCAAAAGCTTGTACCGTTTGGGTTCCTTAGTGTATATGAACTGAAGTACCAAATCTGGAGGTAAAAACCTACTATGTAACGAGTTTATAATCGGCTTTCCCCTTTGAAATTCTCATGGCAACACGTCAGGAATCGAGGAGAGTGAGCTTTCCTTTCCTTGCTTGGTGGTGCCTTTTCTCTTTGTATGGTATTTGTCTAGATATTATGGCAGTGAAATCAGTGTAGAAAAACTATCGATATATCCCACAGAGATCTTCGATTTAAGACATGAATACAATTATAAAACTAATGGTGGAAATTTTCAAGAGTTAAGAGAAAATAATGAAATAAAATGTGACAATTCACGCAGATAGGTCGAAATGTTAAACTGTATAGATCACTTTCGATTGAAGATCATAACATATTATGGATCACCTTGTTCGAGACCACGTAACATTTTGCCCGACCACCCATAAAATCACAACCGAGGTCTGTCAGTGCCCTCTTGTCCACAAGATTATTCAACCATTCAATCTTAATCCACAAGAAATAATCGATTGATTGTCAAGCCACAAGGATCTGCTGATTATCATAACTTTGGAAACCATGTTCAGTTACATGGTTTGTGAGAGAACAGGCAAGCAGTTATAAAACAACGCTCGTTTCTTCACTCTGTCAATTGAAAACATATTATAAGAAGAAGGAATGCATTCAAACACAGTCAAATCTAGCTTCGTCATGGAAGTCAGGATCTCTTTGACTTCAACGTCATCCTGATCAGTACAACCATTCGGTGCCCAGAAATTCGTTTGTCCTTGGACCTTACTGTATCAGATGATCAAACCAACAATCCCAGCAATCCAGCTGATGCAGACCGCTGAGAGAACGCCTACATTTGAAGAGCCTGGAGATGTTTTTCACGTGTATGGACTGAAACCGGGTGAACAATGTCATAAACACATCCGGTTTCTCCATTCCCAAAGGGTACTGACAAGAGAAGTAACGGACAATCGAAGTAATTGAGTGTGGCGGTGACTACGGTACTCGATTGTAATCACTCAACTGTTCGGAATTACGATGTACTATGAGAAAGGACGCCGCCCACTGCAGTACACTGTGCGGCGTCCTTTCTCTCAACGAATGCTCAATCGGACATTTATGAAATCTCGAAATCATTTTTTGATGGTGCCTCAAATATGTATGGAGCATGAAATATTATAAATATTTTGTAATATTTATTTTATTTTCATAATATTTTTAGTTAAATTTATTTATATTTTTATTAAAATATTTTAAATTTTATATCTATGAATTTAGTCCTATAGTATTTTCATAAATTTATCCTTTATCATTTATATTTCCTAATGTCCTTAACATTACTAATGGAGATGACACAAAAATCGCAAATTCTCATAATTTAAATTCTAGAAAATGATACTTAGCCACATATGACGCTTCAACAAAAGAAGTCTCTAGTTCAGATTGTACTTATTGAGAGAAAATATTCGATTTTAAAATATTGGTTATTTTTGGTATTAAGATTATACGAGAATATATTCTTCGTGACTGTAACTTGTGACATAGTTGGACGTACAGAGATTGCAGTTATAAGTGTTCTATTGGACATGTTCTCGGGATGCATTACATGTTATGAAGTGTAATTTAGTGTATTAGCTCGTTTTTGCTTTCACCAAAGTGTATTTGGAAAGAGATGCATTTATTCAACTTGCATTTTTATACACGTCAATGCATTGAAGTTAACACACCAACTTTTTCTTGGTAAGATCCTCTAAATATTGTCCCGGTAAGTTCAGGTCCAAACTAATTTTCTTGGTACTTATAGTGTATTTTCTTGGTAAGTTCAGGGTCTACTTGGTTCCATCTTTAAAATATCTTTGTATAGTAAGTTTCCTTTCACTAACTTATAGTCTAAATTAAAATGCCACATGTTATTCAAGTTTCCTTCCACTAACTTATAGTCTAAATTAAAATGCCACATGTTATTCAAACAAGCAATAAACAATACCACATAGAAGGTATTATGGTCTCCTTAGTAAAGGTGACATGGTCCAAAATATTTGATTTACAACAAGAAACCAATATAGAAATAGACTATTCTAACCTTAAGAACCTTAAAATTTGATCATGAGGAAATGGACCTGATTGTAATAACCTTCTTCTGTTATTTCTATTCTTTGTAACTGATTGAAGTCTATTATTCCCATCAAAATGTGAGCCAAACATATATTAGACTTAGTGTCCCAACTTTTCCTTGCTTTTCCTTTTCTTTTCCTTTGCGTGTGAGGAACTTTTCTTGTGCAAAAGCACCAAAAAAAGGTTTTTGCATAAGAAAAATTTCCTCATATGTTTTATGCATAAAAGTAAAAAATGACAATTTAACGAGTATGGTAAGTATCCTAGACAAAGATATAAAAGGATGTAATCTCATTGCTACCCCATTGATCGAACCGTGGAAATAATAACTGTGGTATATTTTCCTGTGCAATAAACATTCAATTTTCAACCTTAATGTTTAAATGTTTTTGTACTTATTAGCTATAAAACTTCTTCAGTTAGTTCACTTTTTTTAATGTAGCAGATCGCAATACTATTTTATCAATTTTTATGTAGTAGATCGCAATACTATTTTATCAAGATTAAGTTTGGGTATACACCGAAGAAGGAAAAAATTGTACAAAAGATATGAAGTATCATCAATAAGCAACCATTTCAACTAAGTACTACGAAGAGTTCTCATTTGGTCCGACATGCAAAGATATGTATTTTTTGGTTATTTTAGAAGCTTTTAAATTTTTATCTAGATTTCATATTCCTTTTCTAGTAGTTGAATGTTTTGATAGTAATCGTTGTGATAACCACAACTTGAGGTAAATCTTTGTAAATATTTCTTTTTGATAATATTGCTGAATTTAAACATGTATACACTATAGTAGTACAAACCATATAGTATAGCATACCAAAAAAATAACAGTACCCTATTTTATAGCTAAATTAGGAAGAGGAAGGAAGTCTAGCAAAGCCAGGTCCATTGCATAATACATTACATTACATTGATCTTATACCAATGTTAAAATTTTGTTGGAAAGTTTTACAGTTGTAATATATATCTTTAGCAAAATATGCAAACCCATATGCATTATACCTTGAATTATAGTCATGTTTCATGTTTGTTAAAAGGTTTTACGATTGGAATATGTATTTTTAGTTAAATATGTTGTTACTCATCATCTCCATTAGGTCCAACATCCAAGTGAACCTGAGAGACAAGCCCATTGAGAAATAGATGTTTGTCGTACAATTAGGTAATATTTGGAGATTTTGATTGAAATCTCATGCTTCACTAAGAAACTGAAAGCTATTGAAAATACAACTTAGGTATATAGATCTCATTGGAGCATAAGTCTTCATTGTAATATGAAATCAAAACACTTATTAATCTGCAATAATCTGAAGATGGAGTTAAATCTGATTATAAAAGTATTAATCAAATCTTTGCTACACTGATATATCACTCTTCCTCGCATTTATAATTTTAACCTATTAATTGATTAAAAAATTATAACTTTTTGCATATCACTCAATGACTCTCAAGAAGTGAATGCTCAATAATAGTAAGCTTGTATTTTTTATAGTTGGCCACATTTATGACCAGTTGAATATTTCTACTTGAATAAATCCAATGACTTTATATTTTCTTTTCTCAAAGTTTTCATCTAAGAGCATTACAGTCCTAAACTTCTGTAGAGTGGTTGAAAGAGTAAAGAGATTTCTAATATCTTTAGATCAACCACCCAAATTAATAATGCACTTGAATAAAATTACCCTTGGTTAATAGTTTTGGTTCACAGTAGCATGTCTAGTTTGGATGAATACAGAGATATTCCTTTGTTTAGTGGCATTAAGGAGATATTAGACCGTTTTGTAGGTTCTTATTATCATTATATATATGGAGAAAGTACTTTTAAACAAGCCAATACACAAATAAATATCTTGGTATTCATCCAATTGCCTTTAGCCTCTATAATATAAACTAGAAAAGCAAGGAGCGGGAACATTGCTTGATTCAAACTAAGCATTTAAGGAATATAATATGATTTCTTTTCTTCTAAAATTGATATTCTTTTTATTGGATAATTGGCTTGCTTCCTATCTTATTTTGCATGTTTGTTGCATTTTGAGGACTTGAAGTCCACTTGAGCAACCTTACATTCCGCCAATACCATTAAACAAATGTGGATTTCAACGTTAACAAGAAGAGGTAGTGAGAGCAATAAACTCGTGTATGCATATTTAGTTCTTAGAGTGGTGACCTCTCTATATAAACTCTCTGTAAAGGCGCATTGTAACCTCGGTAAGAAATAAAATCATTTGATAGGTTGCATCATCTGATGGAACTTGAAATAGCTCCAAGAAAGAAAGAATGGTAGAAGTACTTATAATATTGATCTTGCTTGAAGGCTATTCTGGATCTGCCATGTTTTGAAAGTATTACATTGGAATGAAGAAGCAAAGTACAGCAGGGCTCGGATAGTTTGCTACAAAGCAAGCACATATATTTAGAAGAGAACATTTCCCAAAGGAAGGAAGTAAGTGATAGATGCATGCCTACATTGCACCCCAAAACCAATATTTAAAGATATGTTATTATTTTACTTTGACGCAGGAAAATATCCTTATATAAACCAGAATGACTCACGCATAGAGACCTTGTTGGTCTCTATGACCTTGTTCAATGTTTAGCTTGGTCAACAAGGCCTCTATGCGTGCTATTATTACTTATACCCAAACTATACATTTTGTAAAGGTAGACATGAAATCAAAAAAATTGACTATGATATGAAAGTATATCATAAATAATATTAGTCATAATCAAGTGAATAAATCAAAATAATGTTTTTTGCAATGTATATCATCAAATATATTTTTTTATTATGATGTCCATGGTTTTGATTATGAATATACACTCTAATATCTTTATACAAGGTTCTAGCCCAAACAATGTATTCACCCCATCTAACATAAGGAAAAAAGGAAAAAGGTTTTCACAGACTAATACGAAAGCTACCGAGCCGAAGATGGAGAGATTGTCCATAGAAAGAGATAAAGAGATTCTCCATATATAAATAGAGATTGTGAATTGTTTGAAGCTTATGAATCTTAATAGTTATAGAATATAAACTTTTGATCAATGGAATCTCAGTACACCCTTTTTTAGTAATATCAATTCTGATATCTTTATTCCATCCAAATAAATAATCAGATTTATGATGGAACAGAAATACCATGTCAATTTCTGTAGAGTTCGAATTTTCTCTCTAATATGTATGTAATCCAGTTTAATGTTAGTAATGTTAATTCAATTTTATTTATGACTTATAGACAACATAAAAAAATTTGTATATCTAATAAAAATTCAGTTTGATTATATGTTATCAGGTCGGGATATCTAAATTAAATCTTGTGAATAATAATCGAATGTGACTGGCGTATCCATAACAAAGACACCGACCAATTCGATGTCAAAAGGTTTCTCTTTGGGAGTGAACAAAGACCGGGCTAGGTCAGCAGCTTGGCACGTTCTTTGGCCATCATTGCAAACCAGACACAATAAGTAGCGTTCAACAAGCTAGATTTGAAGAGGTTATGGGAACATAAGTGCAAAATAATGCCTAGTTGATAGAGTCTGCATGCCATCTCAAATATCGTTACGTGATTGTAGTCAAATCTCTAAATATGATGCTTTTACATAAGTGTACGAGTCTCCTCTATTCTGATAGTTGTGAGGCATTCAAATGTCACGCATTGACTTCATACACCCTCTTCTGATTATAATGTTATACATATCAAACTCAAGTTCGGGTACCATTCAGCATACCTACTTTGTCCTTCGAGCACGATTGCTGAGCGTCAACTGCTTAAAGTTGTCCAGCAATAATTACAATCAGGAAAGAACCTACGTCAAAACTTCAGAGCTCTAAGAGGTAAGAAATGAAAGGTGTAACGAGACCAATGTTGACAGTTTGATAGCGACCATCGGGCTCATGAGTTCGTGCTTGAGTAGTTTTCGTTCTCCAGATTTTGACAATCCAAGAGCTAGGTATCACTTTGATATAATTGACGGATTCTTAAGGGGACAAAGCACCACAGCACTACATACATGGATATATGAAGACTTAATTCTCGATATCACCATCACTAAATCAAAACTAGACGGAGTCATGCTCAAGCACAGCTGCAGTACTTGTTTGTGATCATGTCTTACACAAATCCATGTAACTAACTTGCAGTTCCAGAGAGTTTATAATGATTATTAGTAAAACAGCCAAACTCCCTACACAAATCACAAGCAAGCAAGGGCCCAGCCGGCAGGAGGAACAGAGGAATAGCAGAATAGAAGAGTTGGAATTTCGTTCACAAAAAGGAATGTCCTGCCATGCAGAGAGAAGGGACTCGGAGTCTCGGAGTTTACGGATGAGATGGATACGGAGACGAAAATCTGCGAGACTCATACCGTAAATTCAAATTTTCCGGGTAATCAAGACGGCTGCAGAAGCTCCCTGAAATACATTATGTACAATAAGAATACGATGTAAAAATACACCCTTGCTTGCCCTGAAGCTACCACAATATCTCAAATATAAACGAGGGATAAAGCTCCCATGTCAAATAGCACAGGCCTATCGTCCATTTCAGTCCAGCAGTTTCATAATAGAGGTATGATGATTTCTTATGTGCGGGGGATTGCCTCGCGGATGACGAATTTCTCTGGCTGCACGATATGTAATGATGGTGAACAATGGGGCTTTTTTTAGACACCCGCTACAGATGACAGCCAAGGATTGAAGTGCATTTCGAGGTGTCACATCAAAGTGCATTTCGAAGATGTTTGTATTCATACTCGAATTCACGTCTTAGTGGATCGTATATGTGACTATTTTCACCATCATTAAAAGTCGTGATTTACATCCCTGGACTCAGGAGAAACAAAAAAAAGTTAATTTCGGGGCGACTGCGTGGGATAACAAGAAGTATGGAAAGAGACCCGATCAAGCTAAGCCGTACAAGGACAAAAATAAAAGAGGTAAAATGGGGGTAAAATGGGGCTAAGCCCCTATAACTCTGTAGAAACGTGAATCACCCATAAACTAGGTCTCCCAAACACAGACGTTCCTTTTTCGTCTCTCCCTTCGCTTTTTCTACGCGGTCGCCTCCTCTGCTAGACAAACACAAGAGAATACAAACCAGTGCTCAATGCTCAATCTTATGTTCTGTCTTTGCCCCAGGTCAAGGGGAATACGGTATACGGTAACCAAAGCAGAAAATTTGAAGGCCAGGAAAGGTGTAATTACTTTTAGAAATCTATCCACGAGCACGCGTGAGATTCCACTACAGTCGTCACTTATAGGTTACCTTATCTCCAATCCTTCTCCAGTCGCGAAAAGGCGACCATACAGAACACAAGAAGGATGGGAAGACCCCATCAAGCCCCAGTGGTCCAGTGGGATCCTTTAAATGCTCCTGTCCAAGATCATTACGCCGACATAGCGATAGAACTCCTTGAACAGACAGCAATGTCTCGTACTACAAAGGTTTCTTCTTACACACCATACATGTAGGCTGGATGCCATCAAGAGTGCGTTCCATAACTCATGGTCATTGAGTCCTCCCTTGTGTCTTCTGGTAGTTTGAAATTATGCTTCACATCTGTTAACAATGCACTCTCATGTTGTTGTTATGGTCCTAACGTAGTCGTAATTGGGATCCTTCGACGTGAACCTTTCTTGTGCGCGTTCGAATTGAAAGCTTTCCAACAGAAGCAAGAATTGAACGAGTAAAGCAGAGGCAGAAATTTGAACTACAGTGCATTTACTTCATGTGTTTGTGATCAGGAATTATTGCAACAGTTCCAATAGTCACTAGTAAGAACTTTACCTGGAGGACGGAGATATTTGTATTCTATTTCAGTGGGATCAGTTTCAAATCAAAAGGAGCTCCTTCAGCTGTTGAAGAGTAGTGTCAACCGTGAATCTGAATCCCTCTCACTCTGAAATCTATAAGGGAAATATCTCACATTCCGCGGATGCGTTTGTTGTAGTTCCGCTCAAGTGGAACGAAATCCGTTGAGGCCACACTTCTGCAAACGACAAAAAGTATCATTTTGCTTGCTGCATGTCCCATCACTAACAGTTAGAAGAATTTCAAAGTGGGGCCTACACCTGCGGAAGAAGGAAGTTGGCCAGTTCATGAGGATCAGACGGACAGATAGAATGGGGAGGGGTGGGGGTTCAAGGATCCGATCAGGCATCCGTCCAACCCACTCTTCTGACGGGGAATGGTCACCCGGTGATTATTCACCGGCCTGCGTGGTCGCGAGTCCTCCGGCAGTCCCGGTGAATAAGTCCCGGCAGCTGGGGGCTCTGAAAGAAAAACAGGCGGGCACCGTCTGCAAAAGTACTTTACATCTTTTCCGCAAATTACGTATGATGCCGACGAAATCATCCAGATCTGTAAGGAAAAAGGAATCTTGTGGATACGGTCTTTACCAGCGGAGAGCCTCCACATGCCGGGAATGCCTAAACTCTGCCGGGGACCGGATGTCGCCGACCACCGCATTCCCTCCCGCTTTGCAGGGGAGCAGATGACAGCTTGCTACGGTGGTCGTAGCCTCTCCCTCCACCCTATAGGTCTGCTCTGGCCCTTTCTCGCTCTCACCCCACCTCTCCTCTCCAGTCTAGCAGCTTGGCTTCTCTACGCAGCTCTCCCTTGGATGAGAGGGTGACCGAGCAGGAGAGAGAGAGACACCGACGGCCCGAGAGAGGGGAAACCAGTGCAAGCCGAGCCCAGTCCATGGGAGTGTGTTGACTGGTTCTGCTACTGTCGCTCACTCAGTCACGTATCTCTCTCTCTCACTCTCTGAAAAGTCACACATTGCTGTTCTGCGGGACGCTCTGTTGTGCTTGCTTAAGGCTGAGGATTAGGTGCAGTCTCTACGTAGACATTGTTGCTCACCTTCGCTCCATTGTGTAGGAGCCTTCGAGTTCCGGAGGCTGAAATTTCGATGTTCCTTGACTTTGGGAGATTAGGTGCGGTTTGCATCTGGCTTTTTGTTTGTTCGTTTGATTGATTGATTGATCACTGGAGGGCTGTTCGTTGTAAAGTTCGGCATTGAGGTTTGAGATTTTTCCATTGTGGGTAGAGGAAGTTACATTTTGAGGAAATACCTCTGATAGGGAGTGGCAAAGGCCTGTGTATAGAGCGTATGGATTAGAAAAAATGGGGGCTGAAAAAGAAACTGTGCATCATGGGAATGGAGTGGTCGTTTCTGGAATGGATACGAAGGTTGATGCAAAGTTTGATGGCGATAAAAAGATGGAGTCGAATGATTTGGACACAAAATCTGTAGCCCCGGTAAATGAGCAAGTGAAGAAATCCAGCGGCCAGGCGGATCTGCTGAAATCAGTAACGCCAGGAGCAGACCAGGTTGTGAGGACTGGCGAACAAACGGTTCCGGCGAAGAATTTAGTGGTGCTCGCGGCAGAGGAGGTGGTGAAGGCAAGCGAGCGTACTGCTTCTGTCGGTAATCAAGCAGCAGCAGCTCCCATTGAAGCAGGGCAAGTGAACAAAACTAGCGACCAGACTGCTACAGCCACGAAATCAGCCGCGCCTGTTACTGTGAAGGCTACGAACTTAGCTCCTCCAGTTGTTGCAGAGGAGAAAACGGAACAACACAAAGGTAAAGCCGTAGAAGAAAAAGAAACTAATATCAACACCTTGTTGCTGAACGATGACGAGGTTGCTTCAACTCTGGCTGCAGCAAGTGAGAAGCTCGCTGCAGCTCACGCGAAAGACAAGAAGACACATAAATCCGGGCTGGCTAAATTTTTCTCTGCCTTCTCGCCGAAGCGCTTAATCGTCAGATTTCGTGACTGTTATGTAAACACTTGCATGATGGCAGCAGAGAAAGGTGATTTTGCCGACCTGGTGGCTGGACACCCGGGGATGTTCTACGCAGGAGATAGCGTGATGAGCCGCACTGCGTCTCAGAAGCGGGAGCGGGATCACGAAGAGGTGTTAGCTTCTCTCAGCAGACAAGTTTCCGCCTCTTTGAGTCGGCAAGGGTCGCAGGCGAACAGAGGTTCGTCCCCCGGATTGAACAGGACTACATCGACAGGAATTGCAGGATTAAGGCGGAATGCGTCCACAGGAATGGCGGGTTTGAGCAGGCAGGCATCTGGTGGAATAGGAGGTTTGAACCGCACCGGCTCCACAGGAATCTCAAGTTTGAGCCGGCAGGCATCAACTGGGATAAGTGGCAGTACCTTTGGGCGAAATTCCTCTGCTCGGCGCCATGTGCCCGACTCCGAACTGTTCAAGGCTGGAAGGATCACATTCTTAGAGAGTGTAGCCGCTAAAAACGCAGCGGCACATGGAAATGCAGATCCCAGTACCAAAGCGCCTGTTGTAAAATCAGCCGAATCCGGGCTACCATTGTCCGGTTCTTCTACCACCAGCATTAATAAGGTTTCTCCTCAAGGCAAGATAGACTTAGTATCTGAATCCCAAAAAAAAACACAATAGTCTGCCCACAACGATGTTATTACAGTTTCATTCCATAGTGTAAATTACTGGGCATAGGACCTTGACAGGCATGTAGTTGATCCGATTCTTCGAGGTAGTTGTTCATTGTTATTGTATGTAATTGTAGCTGTGTCTCCTACATCTGCCTAAACCAAAAGGGAAAAAATCTATCGTCGAAAGCTTTTACTGTTGACGAGCCTGTTTATAGAAATACGAAGGATCACATGAGCGTCTGGTCTAAACTCTGTTCTTCAAGTGCGTGTGGGAAGCTCGGGAGTTCTGTACTTGAATGAATTCTGGCAAGAACGGAAATTGCATTTGGCAGCAATGGTCGTTGGTGTGATTTTTCTAGCTTTTCATTCAGCGCAGTAGCCAGATGAGTAAGCACCAATTTTGGTAGCCGCAAGGTAGCACAGGGACGAGAGTACTGTTTGATTTTCACTGTTCCTATGCTGTGAAGAACTGAGCTGATGCATCTGCAAAAGGCGGGTTCTTGTAATATTCACGAAAAGATTGGTCCTGATAAATATCTGTACCAATGGGGTCAGGAACTGAAAAACATCATTTACTGCACCAATGTCTAAGCTGCAACTGCACGTTAGAACCGTATCAATCATATCTGAAATGTTTAAGCTTGAAGATTACATTTGATGACAAGGTTTGAGCGCAACACCCAAGGATTTAGACGTGAACACATTCCTTACAGCAGAATGCCGGTAGAACTCGGTGAGTCGATGAGCGAAGTGGCTTCACCTGAGTACAGCTATGGCTATGGACAGAGTAAAACATGAAACATCTCAGAATATTGTATGCATCTCCCCGGGGGCACCATATGAAGGGACGGTTTGATACCGGTTTTGAGCCACTTGAGCTCTGGTGACTGATGAAAACCTCCGCAACTCGAAGCTCTTTATGCTGGCAGGTGCAGACTCCAGACAGGAACATGCTTCGGATTTTGGAATCTTTGACTGGCTCAGTATACTCGAGAAGGTTGGAAAGTGAGGAGATTAGGGATCTCTGAGGCTTTGGCTTATCAAATCTTAGTTTGTTTCAATAGTGCGCTTGGGCTCGTACGACAATTCAAAGCATTGATCTCTTCGGTCCGCGGATTCGTTGATTGTGCCGTGGTTCAGAGCCTTCAGAAATGGATTCCAACTGGCAAATCAAGGTGAAGTTGAAACTCACAACGGAGGACCTGTCGTGAGTTTCAATACGCGCTGGTAAATAAAAGTTAGGTACTCGAAGTTCACTCTCTGAATTCTCCTTCAATCAAAGAGAAGCCCATAAAGGATGCACTGTAGAAAATTGTACCCTGCGGCCACTGACTTAAAGTCGTCTCGTCTCCCCATCGAAACAAGGGAACAGAATTCACCCATCGTCCTCCTAGCGGTTGGTTTCAGCTGGTCTAATTGTCCTCCAAGAGCACTGACTTCTTTAATGATTAGTGCTTACCCATTTCTTAAACTCTTTCTTGTGTGGAGGTTGGTTCAGCATATACAGTAAACAGTTCAATAAACCATGTCTACAAGAAAGGCTTGAGAATTTGCAGTCCAGTGTCTTCCTTAAAAACCAATCGTAGCACATCCAACCGCGATTCAGAAATATGGAAAGAGCTTTCGATCTTGGTTATGCAGGTCGGATAGAGACCATACTTTAGTGTTGACGGTCGCACCATTGATCAAAACGAAAGGTGCGACTTCCACTTCTGAAGTATTTATTAGTACTACGTAAAAGGCGTAGCTTTCAAAAGCATGAAGGTTCCTGTAAAAAGACAGTTCCCACCACAAAAGGGCTCGAGTAATCGAATTTACTTTGGGTTCTCATCAGGACAATGTGCGCTGAATTCAACGAAAATCAGAGCAACGAAGAAATATTCCGTTCTGAATACTTTCTGCTGTCGAGAGCTTTGATTACGCGTGATAGTTACAAGTTTACGTAGCAATTTGACTTCAAACATAGCGCAATTCAGCAGGTGGTACGAATCACTTGTGATTTTACTCTACACTTGTGGACATCTAGCTCTAGCATAATTTCACATGTATGGATTTGTTGTGTTTTGTTCCTCTCTGCGAGGATTTGTCGAAGAACGTCTGAGATTGATTTACAGACAGGTTCCCATGAGAAGATCTAGCGTCAAGGATGCTATTCAACTAGCCATCATAGGACGGACAGGCTTTCGCTGCCGCAGTCTTTCCTTCCTTTATTGACTGCTCTGCGCAGCATGTGGTGTTCTTCTACCGGAATAATTGTCCGGTCTTTATTTGGCCTTCTGTCTTCCATGAAGCGCCCTATAAAAAACTTTGGTACTTCGCTAATTATGTACGAACTTTGATCGACGTATTTATCTACAATTAAAACTTCGATCTTTCCACTGCAGGTATGCTTTTCCATAAGTATCAGAAGTGCCCAAATTGAAGCAATGATCATCTTTTGTGGTCTACTCGCCAAAGTAGCTTTTCTTTCACATCTATAATATGGAGACATTGCAGCTGTACTTCAAGACGAAACGAGGAGCTTTTCAGCGTTTGGTTTGAGAGATGATTAATGATGATCATTAAGATAGGAGTAGGATAAACTCGTCTCGTAAAGCACCCACAGCAGTTCAGCAGGTTTATTACTGCCCCATGCCACCGATTTGCAGCAGGAATGGGGCCAAGTTGTGGACACGAAAGTTACTGTGTATCGTACCTTGCTAGAAGGGTTGCAGTGCTGCCCATGTGCCGTAGGAGATCTCTGAGAGCACACCGTCGAGTGCAGTCGGCTGTCACTTGTCAGTACCCCCACATGCCTCCACAGAGCAAACACGCATTCGCCTTTTGTTCTCTGAGGAAACTGAGGGAAGGCAATGGACAAAAGGTGATGTCCACACGACATTCTGACCGATCGACGACGAAGGATTGCATTTCGCAGGTCTGGGTACATTCCCAAGACTGAACTTCTGGGTTTCTTCTGAGGGGAATAGTGAATGGAACAAGCAAGAACAGTAATGTTAATCAATTTAGGTCGAGTGACACTGAAGACACTGCTCAGATCATTCAGTGGTTTGTTACATGTTTGTTTAAGAGAGAGTTTAAGAGTACTTGACTTCTTAGGTTAAATGCTCAATCCAGAATGGCAGAGCGGATCAATCAGATCAGTAACTGACCACTTCGAGATACTACTATCCTCCTCAGATTGATCATTTGTCATAATCTGCTTCCATAAAGTGGGGGTACAGTACAGTGTTCACTTCCATCCTTCGCCTTCCGGCAAACGAAGGCACTTGAGATCAGAAACATGGATTCCCACAACTTGCCGTCTGGCAAATCAATCTAATTAATCAATCTTGAATCATTGACCTTGGATCCATGAGGAGAAGCAACGATTTCATACCCATCTGTGCCCGAACTCCACAAGAAGCAACCGCGGAACAAACTGCAAACTTTCGGAACCTTCCTCGGCATTCAATTCTTCTCCAGCTTCGTTCTTTCTGTCCAAGTGCTGCAGCATAATGTTGTCTTCAAACAGCTTACATTAATTAGATAACTTGTGACAGCGAGCTCACGCCTTGATTATTAAGATAATGTCTTTCCTTCGAACAATGATCTCTTGAAGACAAGACTTTAATGATCTGAAATACTGTACTTCATTTCTAAATTTCATAAACTTATGTAAAGTGAACCTATTACCGGGTATGGACTTAATAGCACCCCCTAGGTTGGCCCTTTGCGCCTTACGTCACCCCAAGTTGGCGCAAAGACTTCACAGTACCTGAGGGCTGACGTGGACCTAGTGAATCCGAGTTGGCACTGAAAGCTGTACACCGTTCGATATTGTTGTGATTGTAAGGTGGAGGACGGAATTCAACGTAGAGTCCGAATTCAATATTCGAGTAGTGGAATAACGTGGAATTTCGAATGTGACAATTCTAAAACATTTTACTGATCTATCGCACGCTTTTCCAAAAGTCAAAATATTATCTTTTGTGATTTATAGTGATTAGGGTCTCAATTAGACATGGAAATGGGTGATGACATAGAAAGAACAAATTAGGAAAGGGATGATAAACATACACGTTTTGAACATTACTTCAACACTTGAAGGTATTAGGATTGGAATTACGAAAATCAATAGGAAGGAACCAATGTAGAGGAAATCAATGGGAAGATTTGATCTGCCAAGGAAAGCTAGAAGTTTTATTTTAATAGTGTGAAAGAAGCTACAGCTATTTAGGACGTCCATGCGCGTATGTTTTGGAAATTTGGAGGGGAGATATATTTGGGACCTATTTTAAAAAGCTTTGACGAGTTTGATTATGTGTTGTATTATATTGCTCTTCGATGCATCTACTTTTTACTGCTTTTTGTTTCCAGACAAAAGCATTTTGTTTTAAAGGATATATAAGTAAAGAAAAAAAAGAGCCGCTTAAGAAGAAGAAGCTTTGAGAAAGGAAGTATGGGTCAAACCGAGAGAAGTATAGTTTATTTATTAAAAAAATTTCAAGGCTTCAGTATTCTTCGCTTGGTATAAATCAGGATCGTATAAACTTGACTATACCTCCTATAGAGCAAGTGTTTAATTAAGGGTTCCATGTAGAAAATCTCACGAAGGTGAATCTGGAGAATATTCTGGCCTAGTAGTGGTGGCAAACATACCTACAGAACTAGGGAGGAAAGGCGAGAAAGGCAAATGCAATGTTTATGGGTTTATATATCCATTCTATATTCTATGTTAATTGTTAAATATCAATGAGAATTCTAGATTATAATATAAATGCATGGATTTGTTGCAAACATGTCTTAACTTAAATCATAAATGCCACAAAACCATCATGGTTGGCACAAAATCTTGTGGATCAAAGGTTAGTTGAAATCAATATTCTTATTAGGAATTTAGGAACTCTTGTGGACTAAATATTAATTTGACTATGATATTCTCATTAGAAATTTACAGACTGACCTTTGTGTATAATATTGCAAATCATCAAAATATTAGTCTATGTTGAAGAGGAGGGAAATTTGCAAGGACTGGATAAACAAAGATGTTAAAGATTTATGTACATTATTCTCACTCCGTCTAAAAGGATATTGAATGCTTATTTTTAGTACCCTCAAATGCATATTAGTCTCCAGCAACATTTTGATATATTTTAGCTAATCATGGCTAGCTAGGTTATTACTAGGGAGATACCTTTAATTTAGTTAAAGATATTCTAATAAGGAGGGCCTTATGAGAGGAAATGCATCTATTCTTCTGTGAGCTTGGAGCGTATAACAAGTGACGTGTATGAAACCTTATAATACTTGTATTTGATAAGTAAAGAGTGAGAGTTCTTACATGAAAGTGTAATCTTTTGGTTGTTATTTGTGGAAGAATCTTAAACTCTAGAGGATCATTATATGATTATTAATGAAGTATCTGTAAAGTTAAATTCTTATGTTGAAACTGGTGAAGATCTTCTTCAGAAATCATTTTGGAAAAGGTTTTGCCTAAAAGAGTGAATGAATGAGAGGTTATTTTTAGTTGTTATCCATGATGATATTCAATATCGTTTTTTCCTTCCTTTTAACACATGATGCATACGGAGACATTCACTAGATATATCCTTTGAGTTAGAAACAAACCTAGCACAATTTTTATTTGTAAAATCCGAGTCCATAGAGAACTGGAAAGCGTCTCAATATAATCTGAACATGTTTTTCTTGCAACTCGTTTTTATTGACTTGCTTCATATACAATCGGTTTGATTTGATCTACACACACACACATTTGATGGTATGCGTACCCTAGTAACAAAAGTTATTCTACTGATTTGCAAAAATGCTTACTAATTTGGCAAATAGCACACAACAATCAAAATCTTTACTTACCTTGTAATAATTATTAGTTCCTTAAATATTTAATTTATCTATGATAAAGAACGCGCTAAGGAATGGACATGATGCAGATTTAGGAGTAGACACGATGTAAAATTTACGTCAAAATACTTAATCTTAGCTTTATGCCATTGTTTAGTTCCATCGAGCATCAAGACTATCTATCTATAATAATGAGCGCACTTAGAAGTGAATCCATGATGCAAAAGTTAGGAGTGAAACATGATGCAAATTTAACATTAAAATGTTTAATCTGGATTAGTATGATGGAATAAGTGTTCCTGGTCTCTATCACAATACCCTCTCATCTTTGTTTCGAGACGGGGTGAGATCTACTACCAGTCATTCCTCGGCGAATATTCTCTAAACTATACGGTTCATAAATATGTCAAGACCATTTTGACACAACCGCGTAATTCATTTTAGCTGACACGAACATTGCGAGTACATGCTGTGAATTTGGTTGCCAATTAGCCAGACAACTTCCACCTTGACCCACGTATTGTGTGGTATTGTGAGGTTCTTATGCTGGCAATTTAGTTGCCAACTAAGCCAGACAACTGCCACCTTGGACCACGTATTGTGTGGTATTGTGAGGTCCTTACGCCACTGGGGGTGCCGGTAAATCGAAGTGCCCACTTTGGGGTACTGTTAAATGTATACCTGAACTATTGCTCAAAGTGCAAAACCCTTCTTTAAAATGATTGACACACCCTTCCACCATAAGTAGAGGGTAGACAGTTATGTAGACGAGGAGTTAATTAAGAAGAAATGGTGTATCTTGGTTTTGTAAACAGAAGAATAAACGACTTTCATAAACTCTAGAGGAGTTTTAAAAGATTGATGTTGATATGTTTATGTCATTATTTTATATATTTTACCTTCATAATCTTTTATAATTTGTATACTTACTGCGATACACATCATTGCACGAGAATTTGAAGATGTTGGAAGACCTTGAACAGGGCTTTCTTTCTAAACAGAAATCCTTAATTGGATCATTAGGAACTATCACGACACAAAATTTGACTAGGAAAGACCATCTAAACATAAATCTTTTCATCCCTTAAATCATCTATGTTTGAAAAGTTACGAAGCATTGAATAAAAACATCACTTCGACACTGAATGCACTGAGGCATTGGGTACAAACCTAAAAACGATTTCAGGGTATATTCCAATAGACTGAAAAGCCATTTTCAGATGAAGAAAATGTAGACTTGTATGAAACGAAGTAAATCATTCCCTGTACCTTAAAGGCCTCCTTCTCCTATCATATTCTGAGGAAGTGCCCCTAGATATATACAAGTAGAAGAGACATGAATTACATGTCAATATTATGCATTATGTTAATGCATAATATTAAGGTTATATTTTGGGGTTTCAAATCTAGATTACGCTTCTTAATTCACTGGATACTGACGGCCCCTTAGCTCCTGAACCCAGGAAATAACATCAAGCATTAACATTTAAACCGAATCATAGATTCGAACCCGGATTCGAGTAAACTCGTACATTCTAGTGTAGTTTAACGTGAACCCTAAACTTATGAGACATCATTTAATTACATTAACATTAACATTTCCTGACTAATTCTGGTGCTCCATTTGGGTTGTCTAAGATACAATTAAAAGAAGTTCTCCATGTGCCCCTTTTGAGTAATGGGATACTCAAAGTGGGAACTCAACAGAAGTGTTTTATGTATGGAGACCGCAGTCAAATGAGCGAAGACAGTTAACTACATTTAATCATAATTATGATCACAAATAAATAAGATAGCGAGCAAGTTTATCTGTTTAGATTTCCAAAGGATATCGATCTGTAGTAAGATACTTCACTAACGATATAGCCAATTGATAACGTTTTCACTCCATCAATTAAGTACATCACTTATTTCAAAGAATCTGTAATTCTTAATGTACATTGCGATAACATTATTGAGGACTCCCATCATTTCAATTTACACGATGAAAGCCCGGCGGCTCCGTAGCCACGATTGAACGGGGAGTGACTTTGACATCTCCCAAGGTTGCAATGTCAAGTTGGCATGTCTCAGGTCCATGGAATGGTAAATGAAATTCATTTACCATGCATCGTGATTAGGAATTCGTTTGCCAACAAATAAGGATTAGCGCACATGTAACGTTGCTAATTAGCGAAAATTAGAAGCTTGTGATGCACACTGTAGCTGCAGCCAAGGGTTAATGCGGACAGGTTGAAACCTCGAGAAATGACGACTTGCGTCATTCTTATGTTCCTTGTAGGGACATCCAAGAAGAAACATTTCCACGACCCCAAGAGGTAGTGTATGGAGACAAGGATTAACCTTTCTTCCATGCTCTGTCTCAGCTCAAAACTTCGAAGGAAGTTGTTTGACTTTCATGGCACAAATGCAGGATATTACCAATGCCCACGCAGCACCGAGACAGCTGAAGGCAATTACCGATACCCTCATCCGAGGTTCTGCAATGTCCGTGAGTGCCTGGGCAAAATTGGTCTTCTTGCACGTCTTGCTCTCGAGAAGGGTAGGAACGCCACGGTTAGATGAAGGCTGCCCAGGATATATCGAAGGCAAAGGTACGGTGTATATCGGATTAGAGGCAAACAGTACCTGCCAATGATTATTATACGTAGGCAACACACCTGAGTTTTAACTGTGGGTTGAGAAAGTGAGTATCACCATCACTTAAGCTGATTGTTGGAATGTTCTCGTCTCACCCAGCAGGGTGAAGACTAAAATTGAAAGCGGAATGGAATTAGATCTGAGAACTAGTACAGCAGAGTAAAACATTAAGTGCATAACTTATAAACAATTTGTTCTAGTTCTATGTGAATACCTACAGACGACTTTGACAATAACCTCCTCACCTTCTCCTGAAAGGAAGCGTGGACGATATCTTACCAGGTACCCTTCGAGTTTGTGATTGTACTATCTCGCTCTATCTGTTCGCTAGTTTGAGTGAGCTGCAAATCTAAGTAGACAGAAAAATCACATTGTGCTGGCTCGCATTAATGACTCAGATACTTTCCTCCTCTAGTGGAGTTGTCGATATTATGTTGTTCGGTATCTATTATATTCAGATCGTTGACAAATCTACGCACATTCTTTAGGTCTTAGAGTTCGTATTTACCTTCGACTACGAGGCGTAGTACGATTTCTAGCCCGTAAGTATAACAGGTACATATTGGCAGCGAAAACAGCACACTTGGTGCCCATTGGTAGATCCTTTGTCTTGCCTACAGAGCTGGTTTCCGAAGGAAAAGGCTATTTTAATGGAAGTGCATCCAAACATTTAACTACTCTGAACACTACTGAGTGAACTTGCGGTTGAAGTGGACATCGTAAACGTGAAGTGAAGGATATATGAGCGACGTTATACAGAAGTTCTGGAACCATGAGGAACTTTGAATAGGTTTTGATGACTTAAAACTGACAATAGACGTCATCACTATCTTGAGTAATTGAATAAAGCACCCGTTGTAAAGAATCAAGTTCCATAGCCACGTCCGGCCAGACTGACTCTGACATTTCACAGTAACATAGTAAAGATCTTCATAAACGGCATCACTATATATCCAGGGACCCATGGACTTCATAGATGTGACTGTGAACATAAGCGAAACATTCAAAGAGCCTCCAATCAACCATCAGCGAGACTGGAAGGTTGCTGGAAAAAAATGGAATCTAGTCATTTCTGGACGCGACAGATTCCATCATAGATTTACGGACCTTAGACTACAAGTATAAGCTTTGGACAACTTCGTATCATGGCGAAGTATCAAGTGTCCTGAAAGAATGTGACGCACAGCTCGGCGGCTCATACCAATAATTACCAGTCTACAAAACTGCGCTAGGAGTTTAAAAACCTGTACAGCAACTGAGCATTCACAAGGCAAACCAACTCCTCGAGTGTGTGGAGGTTCATGCCATCACTATGGATTCCTGTCTACTTGGATCAGGGGCGGTAATGTACACTTATCTAACCTTCACGAGATCAAAATTACGTCCTCTTTTTTCTTGGTGGACTCTTTCTTTTTCGAGGTGGACTTCGTAGATTGAGAGTTCTTGTTGTCTTCTCTCTCTTTATCTTTTTTCCCGGGTTTCAGGTCAAACGAAGTGAGGTCCGCACCGGTGTAAGTTTTAGACTTCTCGTACTCAATGGCAGCATCAAGAGCATAAGTCCGCAAGTACAGAGAAGATAAAGTGGCAGTTTTAGCTGCAACTGTCAAAGAAGACCAGTAGCACCAAGAGATGCTGAGGAAGTCTGCACAGATCATCTGCTCCAAAATTATGAAGGCCTGTACCATCTGCAGACGCAATAAGAACCAACTCTCAACGTAAGCTTGCGTATCACAGAATTTCTTTTTGGACTATGGTCGCTCACGACATCTATACCACAAGAATCGGACTACCAAACTTCATAGGTTTTATGAACATTTCTTATATATAAGAGTTAACACTCGCTTGCCAAACATTTCAATTAGGAATATAGGAAACTTCACACAAAAAACCTTATCTTTTTACCCTACGTGTAAACTAAAGTAAGACAAAACACTACTTGACAGTATTCCAGTAACCCATTCCGAACTAGCCTATGCGAGAGATCTCAGGAGGACGTTGTTAGAAAATGTCTTGACAAAGAAAATGAGTGGGGGGCTTCGGAAGGAAGCAAATGCGTGAGACTAAGATCAATCAGCAGGAGACAAAGAGTTGACCTCAATCCTGAACCCAGTCAGAATACCGAAGGTTAAAAACTTGAACATAAGTTCAAAACCATTCAGCAGTTAGGACCAGAAAGTAAATATATTCGTTTTTATTTCTAGTGGTATGCAGGAGCCATCCGAAGTACGGGAGATCCACACCCACGGATGGCAGACGAGACTTAACTATGTAAAGGCTTGCAGTATAGCCACAAAAGAACTAGAGATTGATATCAGATGAACAGGATTTAAATCTGTCAAACGAACTGAAAGCAGAAGATGCTTCACACATCTTATGGTACTCAGGACGGCATAAATTCATTACCTTATATATAGACTTGGCCTGCTTCAGCAACGCACGCCATGCCTGCCGTCTGCGAGGATAGCTCCGTGCGCTTTGACTCATATCTAGGGCCAGTGCAGCCTCTATATCCAGCAACTTGATCTTGAGTTGTTGCAATCTGTCTAAATCCTCTTCGGTTTCGAAGGTACGCAATGATGCTGCCGAAATAGTCAACTGCTTCCCTGTAACTTTGAAATTCTTTGAAATCTTGTACATCGACAGATGATCAATAGGCTCTTGTGACAGATTAAGTGGACCTGATGAAGTTCGCGCTAGAGTCGGCTCCGGAACAACTAAAAGATTTAACTGAGGGCCCTCCTTGGTTACAATGCCCTCAACATCTAGGGCTAAAGGTCCTGCATTATCTTGGATACGACTCCCTGCAGATGGAGCCAATATTCCCCCATGGAAATTTCCAGCAGTCTTTACAATCTCGGTGCCCTCAGACACTTCAACAGATCTTCCAGGTAAGTCATGTGAACTCTTGATGAAAAGCCCAAATCCTTCCATCGAACTCTCAACTTCTCCATGACTAATGAAGGATGTCGCTCCGACTGCTATGCTGTCAAGAATTCCTGCAGATCCTCCACTCCATTGTAACGAGGATCTCACAGATGAATCGAACATCATAAGAGCCGGATCAAAAGCTGGGGCAAATGCCAAAGCAGGAGTGAAGATTGGCCCATTATCAGCGATGAATCCTATCCGATTGATACGATCTCTCATGGACTCGTGGACAACCATAGGCATCTTGGAAACGTCCGGAGGGCCTCCAACTACGGCAGAAGGTGGCTCCGAATGTGTAGACTGCAAAACTTTTGAGGCTGAAATGGATTTGGAGTTGTGACAAGACTGTTTTCCTGCCCTAGTATCTCCTTGAAGCTGGAAGACTTTAGCTCTTGAATTCGAGCAATTGCCCCCGGTTGTGTGGCCCAGATATTCTACCTCAGAATCATAGGTTGTGTGACATACTGTGCAGTGGTACCTTGCTGGCCATATCGGCTCTAGGCAGTCACAACGAGAAAGTTTAGACATGTGATGTATCTTTCTCTTTCGACCTCTTTTAGAAGCCCCAGCTGTTGCAGATCCCTTGACCAGAGAATCGCTATACTGACCAAATTTCCACTCTAAGATTTGAGAGGCTTTCAAAACAGGCATCGCGCTTGTTATGCGACTCCCTAAATCTTGAGCGGGCAGAGCTCGATCATCTGTGGTCTTTGACCCCCAACCTGTACTGTCGAAGCGTGCAGTTGATTGTTCTCTCACTCCCCCAGCTTGGCCAGCTTCTGCGCCTTTATAAAGTAGGAGCAAGCTTCTCCACTGCTGCAGGGATGCTTTCAGTAACTTCTCCTGGTTGCTTATGGGTGACAACCATCCAATTAGCTGATCTAGCACAGGTTCGTTGGAGTATATAAACCAAACATGCTCATCCTGTTCTCGTCCTTTCACTTCACTGGCATGAACAGCTTCGTCCTTTTTCTCACGGACATCATCTGATGGCTCATCTGTAGACTCAGGTGGCATGCTGAGGTCACATCGTTTCGTCCATGTCTTGTTCCTGCTCGAACTCTCTACGGTGGGCAAACCTGTGGTGATGCCAACTGGCTGCTGTTCTTCAGTTCCTGCGGCAAGTCTTTCTTTAATCTCTACGGTTTCAGGATGATTCACGTCGGCTGTCTCGACAGCTAGCCATGGTGTGGTCTTCGAACCACAGAGCCCCCAATACCTCCGTCCGTTATCATCCCTGCCTAACAGATCCCTTCGACTATTTACAAGCATCAGCTTCGTTTTCATCCTCTCTATTTCTAAATCTAAAACTTTGTAAGAACTACGCGGCAAAGTTGTTTCACCAACCTTCACCTCGACTTCAACTTCTGGGCAAGACAAAGTCTCATTTTTCTCGCATTGTGCCGTAGCTCCGATCCCCTCCTCAAACAATGAAGATATATTCCTAGGTTCAAAATAAATCTGGGATTTGGTCTGCACAAGCCCTTCGGGTAGTCTTCTATGCTTATCGCTAGACAGTCCATTTGGTATATCCACCACTTTCAAGTCCTCGCACTCCATATTTTCTGCATGTTCTCCATGTCCTCCGTGAGATCCCTCGTTAAGTTCCTCCCCAGAATTATTTGGTAACGCAGAATCTGGAGGCAGACCCACCACCATGAGCTTCACAGGATTTCCCACAAGTTGACCTTCAGCAACAGCCTTCTCCTCATGCTCGGTCTGTGGAACTTTTGTGGATAAATGGCTCCCACGACTGCGCTCCTTTACTCCATCTATTCCTAGTTCAGTTGGAGGAGCAGAGCCTAGGGGCCAAACAAAGTCGGTTAAATCTGACATCACCTTCTTACTAGTCCCACTTGTTCCCGTGGATAGCCCAGAAACTGAGGGCCCATCAAGCACATCGACCTGCACCGAGGTTTCTTCACTGTATTCATCAGGTCTGTTCAAATGCGCGCCGCGAGATTGAAGCACTGGTAGGATGTTGACCTCCCTACTGCCCTCTTTCATGATTTCAGGCTTTGCTTCATCTAAGTCAGAATTCCTTCGCCTTTCTGCAAGTAAAGTCTTCAGCTTTTGCTGGAGGTCCAACGCTACTTCCATGCTCTTCTCCAGATGTGATCTAAGCTTGGGAGTCTCCAAGGCTTGATCACAGAGCCACTTGAGCAGATGAACTTTCTGAGGGAGAGAACAGTCAGAATTAGTAAATTTCTTGCACTACCTAACTGTGGAACTGAGATTCATAGTTGAAACTCTGCGCATTACACTAAATATGAGGAGTCAATGAGACGAACACCGTGTCCATGGAGAGTACAGCCAATGTCTGTAAAATGCATAAGAATTAAAGCTGGATGACAGAGTAGACTAGGTAGAGCAAGAAAAACAGAAAGGTGTTCTTGAACTTTACTTCTGCTAAAGTTAGGTGCCAGTAGTCCGTCCCCGCGAGCTTCTGTATGAGTTCGCGCGGATACGTCTGGGCGGACAAGTCTGACCCTATTAACTGATCTTTCTCAGCGAAATCTTCATACTGTCCACTCAGCTGATAGTGTTCTTCTTGCTTATCCAGCGTCTTCGTTTCCGCAGTACTTTCCGAAACAGAGGGTGCCTCCAGGAACCCTTTGTCGACTGCCACACAAGAATGACAATACCAGTTTCCATCCGGTATTTCTTGGAGGGGCGGCTTCAAGCAGTAAATGTGATACTCCGCATCACAACCATCGCATAGAAGAACGTTATCGTGATCATCGTCAATACCACAAACTTGGCAAGAGTCATCCTCCCATGGTGCTTTGACGGGTTTTTCAATATCAGACCCTGGAGTCTTTCCCCCGGTGGGGTTCTGTGGTGTGCCTTCAACCGAGTGATCTACACCCTTACCGTCAGGTTCGGCTACAGCACCTTGATCGCCACCTCTTTGAAATACAATAACCTAAAGTGACCACAAAGTAAATGGAAGTGCCCATCAGATTGTGACTTGTACATGTTTGAGCAACGCAAGCATGCATATGAAAGTAATACAATGCAAGCAGGACGTATGCAAATCGAAGCGAAGGAAACCTAAGGAATAAATTACACAGCGGAAGAAAAGCAAAATTGATAGGAAAGAGGGACGTAAATTGACACATTTCATTAGTAGAAATGAGGAGGATAGTGGTAGATGAGAGCAGAAGCCGTTCTGGGAACGGGTGATCCAGAACTCATTAAATGCATATGAAAGGTAACCAAGATATGCTGAATATCTAAATGAGGAGGGAAGTACATATTTGAGAAATGGAATGCTTGTACATAATTTCCAGAGGATTAAGAAATCTGAAGAGTCAAGCACAGTGAAATTTGATCTCCTTCACAATATAAGAACTGTGGACGACTGTTCCGTGATACACGATGATTCAACGTCTCCCCGGTTGCATGCACGTCAGCCAAGGGTGAAAAGGGAAAACGGATAAACGAGCTCCAGCTTACCTGCTTGTTATACAAATTCTCAAACAGCTGCGCTAGCTCGACTGCTGCTGAGGCCTCAATGCTACTATCTTCATAAAGCGATGCAACATTTTTCCAGATCTGCAATTTTGCACAGTTGCACCATTATTCAGAGGAGCTCCAGTACACACGCTCGCACTTGAAACCCACTTTAGAGTATGTTTCTTGATTCTACGTGACTTCGACAAAATCTTCAGAATAGCTGTCTAGACGGTACACGAAATACATACGAGCCGGCTTAGACGAGCCGTATTCACCAATTCCTAGAGACTCTAGGAACCTGAAAGGTATAAGATCTGCAAAGAATAATGACAGGAAGGAAGGAACTTGTGGGCAAGTCCAGTGCTTGATATTCATTTATGGTTCACGGCACACACTTGCGAGCACATGATCCTCTATAGGTCCAATCCAGGTCATTTAATAGATTTCAAACGCATGAGTGGTTGTTGTTGAGACCACGGTGTTTGAAGTTGGCGGTGAGGAGATGAGGGATACCGTTTTCCTGTCTGATGCAAAGCGGAGGTAATGGATACACAGCTCAGTTCCTTGCCATCATAGTCAAATGGGTCATATGAGCTTTCTGATTTGGATGACCGTCAAGTCGGCACTAAAGCTGCACCAGTACTCAGCACAAACTCTTGCAGTGGTGTCTCACTGCATGTAGAGAAGTGGCAGGTCTGACGTCTGGAGAGACCAAATATCATCAAGGATAAGTCCTCTCAGCAACTGGAGCCTTCATTCATATGGCCTATTACGTCCAACCTTTGCTTCACCCTACAGCCTTACATTCATGCATCCAGCTTTTCAAGTAATAGCGATCTCAAAGCAACCAATCGCTGGGAGACAGTTATTACTGGCCATCAGGTCAGTTAGCTGGGTAAGTAATGGGTTGGTTTGAATAACGAATCCAAGTGCGACGCTTGGGTATGATGCAACATTTGATGCAAAAGCCTCCCAATTATATCTGGCAGAGCTATCCTCTGCCTACTCGTGCTCCTTACTGTAAGATGATGCGTGTCTGTCATTGCTTGATTACATAACATGAAGATAAAAAGGGAACAAACATTTTCGAGCAGTAGTTGGTTAAAAGGGCACTTGAATAAAGATACAGATGCCAGTGACGAACATTATATATTTCTGTCTAAGACTTCTTCTTTAGACCGTCAACCTGAGCATCCGGTACAGCCTGTTCCCCATGATACGCAGGCAGGTTCCACCTTGGGTGTCTAGTTATTGAGGGACCTCTTCGGAAGCGTAAATTGAAGTGGGCAACTTCAATCAGGTTCATTCTTACATAAATCCGCTCAGGAAGTAAAGAGCCTTCACTCAATTGGGCACACTTTAGTTGACCTGTAAGGGCGGTCGAACAAGAAAACAGGATTAAGAGGGAGAACTGAAAGCTTACCTGTCTCACGTCTGCTGCAAAAGAATCTGGGGATGTCCCATAAGCTCCTGCACCTAGCCTCAAATCAATTGCACGAAAGTCAAGAGGTCGGGCCAGCAAACCTTCCCCTTCGCTCTCGTAGAAGTTTGTCATACACCTGTAACCCTTAGATACAATACGAAGTGTATCGGCTGTTGCGACTTGGCGGAGCACAATGCGACATCTCTGCATAACCACCTCTGGAGAAGGAAGTACTCTCTTGCGTTGTTTCTTTGTCTTCTTGATTTTGGGATCAGGATCCTCGCCTCGATACCTTTGTAGCACTTCCATGACGGCTCTCTGCAGATACAAAGAAAGTGAGATAAAAAGGTAGAGTCATTGACACCTGAAGAACCGTTGCAAATAGACAAAACTCCGCTGATCTTTAACATAAACCCCACTGCAGTGGTCTTGAAGGATAGTAATACTGTAAGCTGCGAATTGGCACCAATTCGCAGCGTGGATTGACCAACCACTATGGATCAAAGATCAAGGACCAAGACATACTGAGTAATGGGATACAGGACCGGGACTATATTTGAGCAGTGGGAGCAGAAGCCGTTCGAAGAGCGGGGAATCCAGAACCCACTTAGTAGGGAACATGTAACCCAGTTCAATACCCACGTCTGACTGGACTGACACTGACATTTGACAGTAACACAGTGAAGACCGTCATAACTGTCTGTTACACGGGGAGGTAAGCGTTTGCATACAGGGGTGAGTATGATGTTGTGATGCATAGGTACCTGCAGTAAAGAGCGAGTGCGAGCAAGTATAATCTTGAGGAAAGAAAAGGGGATAGACATTATGACATTATCATAGACATTATGACACTATCATAAAGTATCAAGATACAATGTTATGTATAGGACATCAACAGCACAGGTCCCAAGACCAAAATTCTGAGACTCTCCCAGCGCGAGTGCATGAGGACCGAGGCATAACATGAAGAATAGTACCAAGACAACATGCCTAAATATGTCATTTACTATTTTGGTATAGATAGTCTAGTCATCTTAATACCGTCTTTGCTCCAGAAGAAAGCAAGTCGAATCCTGTGGCTTTCAACGGTACATCATATAGAGATAATAAAATTCTATCATAGTGTGGACTTCAAGCAGTGGACTTGCTGATATAGCAGGAAACCACTACGAAAATGATGGGTACAAGAGTCAAGTCTATAGAATGAGACGGTTTTGGCACTTTGATAAAACTTGGAGACATACTTTTGTTGGTCCTGACGCGTTCCCCTTGTACACTTTCTTACTGATAGAATAAGTCAGCATCTCAGCTGCCCAGGGAGGTGGATTGGCTGCAAGTGCATCAATAACCCGATTTCGTATTCGAGAGCCAACGTTGGTTGGCAGCTTTGCAATAGGATCCAAAAGTTTGACCCAGATAGCACATTCACCGGATGGATCTTGACCTCTTGGATCTTCCGCTTCCTTTGAAGTACTAGTTTGAGGTGGTGTAGCAGGAGCTGCAGTATCTTCATTTCCACGCAACAACACCGAGATTTCTTTCTCTGCTTCGGCTAGTAGCTGGTGGAAACCACATGTCATGTCAGTTCACAATCCTCCACTTAATGCTTGATGCATATCCAAATACTAACACCAGGACACTAATACTTCACTTGCGCTAAGGTTGACGATTATTCACAAACCAACCTGGGCATCGATTTCCATTCCAGCCACTCCATCCAGAGCTCCACAAAGAACTCCGCCATCACCTTGGATGCACCTCAAAACTTTCATGCATTCTTCTCTTCCGAATTCGGCAGCCTCGCCAATCTTTGCAACTCTTGGAAGAGAGATGATATAGCGGCGGGCAACCTCAGGCCATGTCATTTCGTTGACGGAGAACGAACCTATCAACTTCTCCCTTCCAAGAGTTGAAGGTGAGACTATATCTCTAATGCGTTTTCTTCCTCTCTTATGTTTGTCCTCCGAATCACCGGGCAACTCCTCAAAGCCACATATCTTAGTCTGTAAAGCAGATAACAAATATTTTATTAATGGGACGTGTACAGATGCAGCAGCAACCAGTCCTGATTCAACCATCGCCTTTGTCCTGGGAGACTTAGGTTCAACATCAGCACAAGAGGCCTCTCCCTTGGTGTGATTTGGTTCAACTCCCATAGCTGAGTTTGTATCCTGAGATGGGCTTCCAGCCGTCTTCACGTCATCCTCCATCCCGCATCCATGATTCCTACATTGTTGAGACGTCTGCTTTGAGCTGGGCACCTGAGGTGACCCGAACTGGCGACCTCTGCTAGGAGTTTGTGGACTACCTGCTTCACCATTGGTACTCCTTGGGGCAACATCTGAAGCTTCGCCAAGCCTTTTCTCTACCATCGTACCACCATTACGTGACAGGTGAGTATCATTGAAGTCCCCCCTGCCGCTTTCAGTGGCCGTCCCACAGGTGAGGCCTTCTTCAAGATCCTCTAGCAGGGGAGGCTGAGAGAAGCCAATTAGGTTGGAAAACCGACTGAGAAACTCCCAAATCTATTAGGACACAAAACATCCAAAATTAGCCAGAACTGTCTCCAGTAAGTCTTGTGCTCCAAACCCCAAAAGAGGAGACAGAACCCAGGAAATTAGCAAGATTATCACGTGAAGATAACTAGAGGAAACAAGAAGAATGAACCAAAGCCAGGAAAGTGCAGTGCCCCATAGCCAAACTTTAGGAACTCTAGCTGCAGTATTCAAATTACATATTACAGGTAACTCAATATATGAGAACATACTCTGAAAGTACCATCAATACAAGATGTTTCGTGGATGATTGAATCTACAGTAAGATACTAGCAGAAAATAAAACCTTAAACAGAATGAAAGAAACAGTAAGACCAAACACAAACTCAGAACAGGTGTGAATACTGCGTGGTCTATAGTACGACAATATGTATAAAATAAAATTATCTACTGGGAGTGTGAAACCGGTTCGTCAGAACACGGTTGTACACTAAAACTTGTATATTTGAGAAAAACTTGTACATTGTGTGATGGAATAAAACTATATATTGGTATACGAGAACAGAAGCCGTTCGGGGAACGGGTTATCCAGAACTCATAAAGTGTAAATGATCGGTAAGCAAGATGTACATGATTCACAATGCTAGAATAGTGAGAAATCCACAATGTAGAATGCATCGAATGTAACTTGAAGCAAACGCATAATTGAAACAAATTGACAATAACATATGGCTAACAGAATACTAAACCACAGTGAAATCGAGAGCTCTATGCAAACGACTGCAAGAAATAGGTAACACTATGTAAAAGACTGCCAGTAAGCAGTGCGTGAACAATAAAAATAAAAAACGTGGGCTGGAGTCTGGTAGGAACACTGTATACACCAGAGGTCCTATGAATCAGGCAAAGAGCGAAGGATAAATAATAGGGAGGGAATTAGCTGGGGAATGGAGGAGTGGAACAATGCGAGAGCTATAGGATGGTGTGGCTGCAGAAACCTGTCGAAGCGTAACAGGGTAACGAGAGCGAATAAATAAAACTATATATATTTAGCAAGAGTAGATGCGGATCCCCAATACGAGTGGTAAGCTAACAAGGAAAAAGTAAAACCTGAAATGTTCAGTTTTTGGGAGGGAGATTGAATAGATTAAACTAAGTAAACCTCTCAACTTCGTACTTCAACGACCAATTGAGCAGAAGAAAGCGTACAACATTGAACTCAGTGAAGTGTTGTACGTACTTGTAGGACGTCCCCTACATACTGCGATGGCAACTTCAATCGAAGAGATTCACCAGAAGGAGGCGGAGGGCGACCTCCAACAAGTACTGTGGCTTCGACTTCATCTTTATTGTTCACCTCGACTGGCTCTGTAGCTTCAGACCTGTCTTCAGCTAGCACTTCGGGAGGCTTCTTGTGCTTTCTTGCCTTCTCCCTGAACCTCAAACGGTGGGGAGTAACAGCTTGTACTGGGTCTTCTTCCTCCCAGGAAAGGCCTCGTTGTCGAAGAGACCTGTAGCCGAGGCACATATCTGCATGGACTAGTCTCTCGATCAACCCTATGACCAAAGTTTCATTAAATCCGAAACGGTCTTCCCCAAGTTTCTCCACGAGACCGTGATCAAGGTTTTCAATAGGCACCGGTACCGTAGACTCAGATTCAGTTCTTCCATGAGGAGAAGTCTTTAGCAGCGTTTCCAAGAGGGCAGGCACTTTCCGGCAACGTTCAACGAACTGCTCAGCATAAAGCCTCCATGCTTCATCTGTAGATTTGGCTTCCACAGAAAACTCGCCAATGCTATCCCCTAGTCGTGCACTTTCAGCGGAAATTGTGCTGTCTCCACGGGCCGGAGTATTCTCGTGCGATGGGAAGGATCCATTATGACCAAGAAATGCTCTATATGAGTCCTCATGATCGGAAACGATAATCTGTGGACTTTCCGCTCCATGCGGACCACAAGTTGGCATGAATTTGTTCCCTCCGCATGTTAGCTGGTCTGTCATGATCAAGTCAGAACTTCCAGGGCTGGTGGTCACAGCATTTCCTTCAGAGTCGGCTCGATTACCAACAACAGGACACTGTTTTCTGCTTACACGGAAAATAGGACCCGAGCTTCCCCCATCAGTGACTTCGCTAATGCAAAGCGATGCAGTGTTTTGATCATGCCATGAGCACTGGTAACCAACGGGCCATATGTGCAGTTCGTTCCAGTACCCAGGTCGTAAATCAATCATTCCAAGTGAGTGGATGGTGAGTTCCCCACACTTGATCGGCAATTGCAACTGTACTCAAAACCGAGACTGAAATATTAGAACTTATAGAATATAGGGTGTTGCGGTATTCAGCATTCACAAAGTAAACACTATTATATTCAATTGTATACAGCCACTACCATGAAGTTTTATACAGTTCAATCCATTAGTTTGTATCAGATAGTTCTCACCTCTTCCTTTCCTTTATCCAGCTTCCGTATTAAGGACAGCCAAGGGTTGTCCTTAGGTTTCACACTTTGAAGATCACATTTCCCTCTCGGACCATCTGAGAAACTCAATCTCGAACCGTCCCACAAACCAAGATGCTTCAGAACCTCAATCCGGGATCGAAAGCGTTGCTTCTGGGGTGAAATAAAATACTTATCCAGGTGCTTCTCATTCCTTCTCCTCTTCACTTCGACCTCCCAACCTTCGGCCAGCAACAACCCATGTTTTTCTTTAATGGAATCTCCAAGTTGCTGCAATGTGTCTTGTCCAATTTTCTTCAGCTGGTGGTCATCAGATCCGGACTGCGACGGCTGGTCTGTAGCTTCCCGTGCCTGTCCATCCTTCACACCCTTGTGTTTGGGGGTTGCTCCATCAAGTTGAATGACTGGACTGGAAACAGTGCATGGTGACTTCTTCGACTGCTGGCATTCTGGCCGCCTGAGGAGTGGTCCAATCCCATCAGCGGAGTTGGTCAGGCTAGGATCTACATGGGAGGTGGAAGTGGCGTTTCCACTTCCGGCCTCAGCCTTAGGAGCCTCCTTATGTTGTCGAGTAGACTCTTGTGAGTGATCCAGAAACTTATTTACACTCCCAGCTTGTTTCTCTGTGGTTTCTGAATTCGTGATGATATTCACTTCTTCATCTTCCACTGATCTGCTAGTTACCACGAGTGAACTGACTTCCGCAGATTCTTCAACTAAGTTACTTCCCCCCACGATATCTACATACTCGTCTTCATCTATATCTACATCTACATCTTCATCCTGTGCATTGACAGTCCGTCCAGTTGCATTTGCAATGCTGTCTGCTTCGAAGGGGACCAATAGCGAACCAGCTTGCTTCTCATTGTTTTCAGCTGTAGGTTCCACGGAAGAACAGGTAAAGCAGGATGCACCGAGGATATCAGGACTTTCTGGAATGGCAGACAGCTTGGTCTCATCCGCAGATATAACCTCGCCTTCCTCGGACGACCTTGCAACCTTCGCATGGCTCGCACCTGCAATTTCCTCTACAAGACCTACCATCGTGTTTTCACCCAAGATCTTTGCCTTGGTTGGAATGGTAGGTACATTGCAATCAACCACGAAGGACGCCTCTGTTGCAGTGGATGTAAGTGCCAGCTTCTTCTGGCTTGCAGACTCGAGCTCTGGCAAACTTTCAGATTCCTCGGGTGTAACAGCCGGCTTGGTCTCAACCACGAGCACAAGGTCTCCTGGCAATGTAGGGGCCGTGACTCCAATTAACTCGGCCGCATGAGCCACTTCTGCGACTCGAGTACCAAAGAGGTTCTCTGCAGTGCCTGAGTTTGAGACTTCACTATTACCTGCTGACTCATCTGCGACTCGAGGTAAAGATCTTTCAGATTTCTCAGCTAGCTCCAAAGCAGTTTGCGGCAAAGATTTCTCAAGTGAGTCTGTACAAGGTTCTCTGCTGTCAGACTGCTCTTCCGCGTTAGCTTGAACAGTACCACCTCCAGCTTCAAGTATCGCCATTGCAGGCATTTTCGAACCCTCTACTTCGGACTCAGGTCTACTAGTTCCTTCCAGGTCATTTCCAGAACTTCTTCCGCACGAGTCCTCCAACAATCTGTCGTCGATCTTCATGTTTAAGTCCGGGAAGCCACCAAGCGCAACTTCTCTGACATCTGGAGAATCCCACCTGTTCATGCCGACACAATTCAGTGACTTCTCTCACTCGAACAAGAGATATTCTGTTCAAAATCAAGTGACTTCAGGTACTAATGAGTTTTCACTAATCAACCACTGCTTGTGGGGATATCCTGGGGTGTATTAATCCCACAACCAAGTAATGTAATACTTTAAAAAGCATCGATCTACGAGACGATAAACCAATTTCGTGAACTGGATTTGATGATCTACCCGCTGCCACTGGACGCGGAAGAATACATGGAAGAAGAGTTCAGGAATATGAGACAGATCTATAATAAAGTTCTAAGCTCTGTAATAACCGTGAAAAAGGACTGACATTGGTTCGGGGTTTCGGCGGTGGATAGGCACAGAGTCACTAGATCGACCTCAGTCAGATTGTGAATAAGGCCAATTCCAAATTTATGGAAAGCAGGCTCCACATAGTAACTTTTTCTATATACCACCAATCATAACTTTCTGTCTGTCAAGGATACCGAAATGAATTCAATGTGAGGATATTGCTGCAGGAACACGACTTTCCATTCCAACCGCATTCCATTTTTCAACTCAAGTAGTCCTAGAGGGATCCACTTTCCAGCTATAACCAGAGCGAAGATCTGTTCGTTACTTTGTGCCCTCACGTCTCAGTTCCTCTATCTGCCTAATCAGACGGGAAAGCTCCAATTGCAAATGTTAGAAAGGTTTTCCCATTTAGGGCACCGGCAGGTAAATCAGACGCAGAGGCTTCACAGGTCCTTTCTACTTCTTTTCCATCAACTGAACTTGTGATAGCGTCCCTATTATCATCCTAATACCAAAAAAAAATTTCCCGGTTCAGCCTTAAAGACGGTCATCAGTTAGTCTTCCTACTTTCATCATCATGGAAGTCTAGCAGCATTTTCCAGAGAAATCGGCACATTCTCATCAAACGTTCACCACTTGCATAACATGAGTTCTTTTTCCAGATCCTGAAGGAAGTACGTCAAGCCGATCTATGAACGACTATTATGCCTGATTCTCCACCTCGTCCTCTTTCTCTCCTTCCCCCTCCCTTCTCTGCAGCTCGTTTACTCTGCCCTTTTCTCCCTGTCAATATGAATTGCACTAAAGCCTTTCTTCTCAAAAAGAGTGGTTATTATAGTTAATAATGGTTTCGAACATTCCACAGAAGACTGTGGATGGTCGAGAGTTAGTCCAGCAATTACGAAGTTGGTGTATATCTCGTGCCATACTTCGGAATTTAGTAGAGGAGAGACAACTATGGAACCATGGATGGACCGTCGCCAATCCTGAGAAAACTGTTGTAGAGGCAGATAGGATGAGCAGAACAAACTGGTTCAAAGTAATTTTCAGCCACAAACCTTGAGGAGCTTGGAAAAGAGAAGAATAGGACTCATCTTGAACGCTCACAGTCGCTAATGATTCCCAGTTTCATCTTAGCTGTTAAATGAGTCGTGGAAACCCAGGGTATACACCAAGGGACAAGAGATAACAAAGTTTCTAACCTGGTCTGATCGTCACCAGATTTCTTTGGCCCATTTGCAGGTCCCAAACCGTTGGCAGTCTGGTCAGCTACTGCAACCACGGTCACCATGGGTCGGCACTCATCTGCACTAGAGCAAACTCTTTCTTGAGAATCGTTCTGCACACCTGCATCACCATACGTGCTCCTTCCTCGACTGAAAAGCTTTCTCTCAAGATCTTCCCGTACAGCTTCAGAGATACCGACGGCAGCCTCTGATTCTGGGTAGGAGGCGGAGCAAGAGGTACAAATCCAGTCATCGATCTCAGAAGCAGATTCCAGCCCAAGCTTCAAGCACTTTACGTGGAAGCTTCTCTCACAACCATCACATACAAGAGTCTGTCTCAAGATTTCAGGCTTCTTACAGCACAAACACAAGTTGGATTCGTCCTGTCCTGCTTCCCCTGGAGACGGTGCAGCTCCTCCGCTGGCGTGGACTACCACACCATGAACTTTCAGCACCCAGTCCAAAGCAGTGCCGATTTCATCCTCCTGATTTTCTCCTTCTCTGCCGTGGTCGTTGGCCATCGTGGTTCCCCCCTCCCTCCCACTATTCTGGGTTGCATTTTGCTTCCGCATCTCCATAGGATGCTTTTGACCTCGGGTACTCAATCTCCTTGCTGGAGGATCAGCACTTCTCGTCTCCACTGCAATCGTTTCACTTTCGTCTGAAACACCTCCAGTGTGCCCCGTGCTGGTTCCCGCTTCTCCAATTTCTGCAGCAGCAGCAGTAGCAATTTTCCTTCTCCTTTTGACTTCTATTGCAATTCCTGTTCCAACTCCTACTTCCTCCTCTCTAGGCCTCACTTTCTTCGGCCTACCCCTGCCAGGCCCACTAGGGGCATGGGGAGGCAATGCCTCTTTCCCACTTGCACTCATTTTCAAACCGGAGCTTATATCATAACCAGTATACCGATATAAACCCCGTCAAGTGCACTACCTGCCTTCGCATTTTCCTCCTCCCTGTGGTCCGTACGAACTCAATTCCCCTCCTTCAGTTACATCTCTGTCCTTAACCCGTTCCACAGCATACACCTTGCCCTCCTCAAAATTCATCTGTCAAAAACTCAGGCCACCAATGCTAATCCAATTACGTCCACCAAGCTACCAGGCTCACGATTTCTCCCTCCGCTTGTCAAAACCTCGAAAACACACTCCACAACTTCCTCTCCAACCCTAAATTCAACCGACACTCACAGGTATCAAATTTGAAGCAGAGATTCCATGAGAAAGAAACCAGGGGGTCATCAATCATCAATCATATTGTAAGCCGCAACGTTCAATATTGCAAACCATAATCCCATGATCGACATCGCCGAGCGCGGGATTGAGATTCTGCACCCCTGTAAGTACCCCTATGGTAATGTTCGGATTCAAAGAGCTGGTCTTGTAGAAAGATGCCAACTCTGTTTGGACACATAATCGACAGAAGAGTAAATGTACAGGTCCTTCCCTCCTTCATTGTTTGTCATACTCTGTGTTCCTCGTCAGTGTGTCGCTTTGTTTCAAAGTTCTCCTGTTTTCAGAAAGCTCAGCTCAAAGCTCGTGTTGGCCGGCGTGAGCTCTTCGGTAGTCAAAGTGCATCTCTGACTACTTTCTAGCGGAAACCCAATTTTTGAATACCTGTACAGTCTACTATCGATATAAGGACTTGTGATATAATAAATATATGCGACGTAACGTCGTAATAACTTTTGATAATCTGAATTATGCAACGATTTAGTTATGGAACGGGTTGGAGCTAGTTCGAAGGATCGATTTTGTAATAATATTATTAGCGATTCGACATATGATAAATATTTATATTATAAATGATGATTAATTTTAAATAAATTATAAATATTTATAGAAGGAAAATATAGTCAAGAGGTTTTGCACAACAATCATGGCCATATTTTTTTCATGTAAATAAAACATAAAATTCAAAGTTTTTGCAAAACAATCGTTGTTTAATTTTTTTATTATATATATATAATAACCTAATATTCAAAGTAATTTCTGCACAGCAATCATGGTCTGCCTTTTTTTTATCTTATTTTCCCTCCGCCATGCTCTAACTTTAGCTTCATGTACTAAATACCATTATAAAGATGTTACATCAAGCATTGAAGCAGTTTGTCTTACTACTTATTAGGTTGCTACTAAAATATTTGAATAAAACTATATACACTATGTTCGAAATGGAAATTCATTAAAACATACTAGAGGTCGTTTCCCATACATGTCTCGTCAAATTAATTATAATTAAACTCTTTCTTAAATAGATCACAACGATAACGGATTTTACAATGTTTATATTTCTCTTTGTTGAGATTATGCTTGATCATGGATTGTATAACTATGGAGAAATATTATTTGGAGAATGAGGGCGACTCGTGTCCTTTGAACACATAAAAAGACGAGATTTATACCGTTAACAACTCCAAGAGACTGGCTTTATACCGTTTGCAGGATCTTGTGGTCAAACAATGTCCGTTAAGACACTTGAAGCAGTAGGCGATGACAAAATTCTAATCGTGACTCAAATTTTCAGGGAGTTGCAAACTACTACCAAACTCAAACGAATTCTATTATATACATTATATTTTTAATTTAATTTTGTTATAAAGTTTCTCTATATTATCTTGGGTACAGCGATGCTATAAGTATCATTCATGATTTTTATTTATAAATAACGATTAATGGACGTAAGGGAGCTCCAACTGGTCCATAACGAACAACAAAGCTATACGAAGTTTCATATTAAATAATTTATATTCTCAATATGTAAAAATTAATATGAAACTTAGTGTAGCTTAGTTGGAATTAACACAATACTAGACTATTTTAGTAGGATAATACTAATTGTAGTTGATATATTATAAGTTATTTTTTTATTATTGATGTCATATTTAAAAGATACTTACACGTTTTAGTAAAAATCACCAATATCAATCATGTTTAAAGAATCCTAAAAGATTGTTAAATACTTCTATCGAGGACATTAAGACCACTGATCTTAAGTATTAAGTAAAATATTAAGTAAAATAAAATCCATTCAAAGCAATAGATGTTAACTAAAAGTAAAGAGCACGAGTAAAGTTATTATATTTTGACATAATTATATTTATTATATGGTAGGAAAGAAAAGGTTTTACTATCAAAAATTTCCTATATAAAATATTATGCCAAAACATAAACTCAACCAACGTCAATAAAGGTAATAGAGCTTTAACTAATCTTATTAGGGTTCAAGTTTCCTTAGTTAGGCTTGGTAATGCTAGAAAGGTACATTCAAGCGAGCTTCTTAAGCAAGAGAAAATATGTGTGAAATCAAAAGTAACAAGGGAGACCCCTAGAAAACACGAAGGATAGGAAGACCTCATCAAGTGGTACAATGGAGAGACGAAAAAGTTAAAATGGGGCTAGGGGTCCAATCAATACTGTCTTTGAGTCTATACTTTTATGTTTCATATTTAATTAACTACCTTGTTAAATATTTTAAATAATATTTTTAAATATTGAATTTTCAAGTAAATTAAATACTATTATTGAATATTTATTTTTCATTGTTTTATTATGTAGAAATGTAAAAATAATTAATCATGAGTCAAGGTATTTAAATTTATTTATTTCATACCAAAATTTATCTTAATATTGATATAAAAATATGTAAATCTCTCTACTTACAACAAATAATCAATAACCTCAATAACCTTGTTGACTACATATCAAAATTAAAAAATTTTCTTGAATATGGATGAGTCACATATAATTGGTAGCTTTATGGTGTCCGGCTCAAGATGATGTATTCTCAATCAAGTCATTTAAATCTAAGTACTGCAGATTACGCGAGTTGAAATGGCGGTTATTCAATATAACAAGTAGGGGTCAAATTTGGATTACATTACAATCAGTTCAATATATTAAAAGTAGAGGTGTTGATTTATGTATTCATATAAATATATTTCATAAAGTCTAATAAATTATAATAAATTATTTTATTTTTATACTTTTGCAACTCTACTAATATTCATTGTGAATTAGCAATATCACTTCCCTTACTTTACCTTAACACATATGTTATATCGTCTCAAGGTATTGTGGGAGAGGTGCGGGTTCTGTGGGAGACTGGAGAAGAGAGGGAGAGACATGAGAAGACATATCTATATTTTCTAAGGGCTCTTTAGCATAAAGCACTTGAGTGAATAGTAGATTCTCTTTATTTTTCAATTTTGGTTTCCCTAGATTGAAGACTATGGAGAATTGAGTAGAAAGTTATGAGGATTTTTAGCATTTTTAGGGTCTAGACTGATCATTATACATTGAGAGTAATGGGTTGGGAATTTTCATTTCTTATCTTTTGGTTTTCATGGGAATTTAGTTTGAAAATTTTGGAGCTAGAAATTAAAAGTTATGAGAGTTTATAGTTTTTAGGGTTTGGAGAGATTGTTTTCTTATGTGAGTTGGGATGTGAGGGGTTGTGGTTTTGCAGATATATGGAGATATGGAGAGGATCATCATATGTTACTATCATTATTCTTGTGCTAGCCATGGCTACACCTTCCCATGTGGGGTTGCCTAGAGCGGCTCGGGATTCACCATGCCCGATATGTCACCGACGCTTTATCTTGCAAGGGGTAAAGACCCATGTGGAAGGATGCACAAGGACTATGATTGGACCACTTGGGATACCCACGTGCAACAAGCAACCACATTGACAACAATGACACTCGAGATTACACATGCTTATTCTATCCCTTTGTTGATCATTCCAAAGATACCGATCAAGTCGTGAGAATGGTTAGCTTCTCAGGCGGGTTGCATTTTGGAGTTATTTGAGACTAGTTTTCTATATCCACGTTGATTCTAGAGGCTACCCCTCACAATCCATGATGAGGCTAGACTGGCTTTTTGCCTACCACTTGATTGTTTGGCACGTGATCCCTTGGACAAGTTAGCATGGTTCCTATTCCTCTTACTCTCTCGATGGTGTCTTCATTATGCTAGAGGGGGACGTGTGGGGCATAGAGAGGTGGCTGCTAGATTTCATCAATTCCAACCAAGGGATTGGGCAGCACTTCAGGAGGAGTCTATTAGGGCTACACAATTTAGGAAACAGGCATCACCACAAGATACCATAGAGTCCACTCGATTACAATGGTGTAGGACATTGGGTCAAGCGGGAGAGTTTAGTAGAGCAGCATGAGCACTACATCCTTTGTCTATGGTGAGCCTTACTGATGAGACTATCTCTTCCTTATGCTCACTACATCCTATAGTAGTAGAGTGACTACCACTAGAGGTCTTAGATTATCAACCTGAGTAGCCTTTATGTCTTGATAGGTCGTTATTTGCACAAGCATTGTGCACTACCCCTCGCCTTTCCTCAAAGGGCTTTTTAGGGATGGTTTATGAGCACCTTAGAGATTGCTTCCAAGCAGAGGATCCTTCTAGTGGTTTTCCCAAGTTGTTTTAGGTGACTATAATAGTAGCAAGAGGAGACATTCCTATGTTTGTTAGTCGGGTATTAGGTGCTAGTCGACTTCTCGCCATGGAGAAGGACACATGGGGCATTAGACCGATTGCTATTGGAGAGATTTGTTTGCATTTGGTTAGTCATACCATTGTCCTTCAGCATTGTTCTCACTTTTGATAGCAACTCAGTCCATATCAATTTGGAGTAGCTACACCTGGAGGATGTGAGGCTATATCTCTAGGCATTATGGCACTCTTAGATATCTATCTAGAGTGTGTCATCCTATAGGTGCATGTTGAGAATGCTTTTAATAGCGTCTCACAAGCATCCATCTTTAGAGAGCTTAGGGAGGCTTGTGGATCCTTGGAAAGTCTCATTCCTATTGTGCGGTCTTTTTATGGCTCTCCTGCTTCCCTTTACTACCAATACGGTGGTTCACAAGAAGGAGTCACCGTCTTGGAGTCAGCTATTGCTACATGTCTGGAAGATCCTTTAGGGGGACCATTATTTGCCATGGCTCACTTTAGAGCTTTCTTATATACTACTTTGGCCATGCTAGGTTGTGTATTTCCCTCTTTGGTAGATGATACACACATCATAGGCCCTATAGATCAGATTAGGCAAACCTTTGACTACTTGACTACTTAGCTACATCTAGTATGCTTGAAAGTCAAGGTGTACAAGTGTAGGGCATGTTCCCCTTTAGGTATCCCTCCCTACCTTGAGCTTCTAGAGGGGTGTATCACATCCACAGATGGAGTTTGTGTTCTTGGAGTGCTAGTAGGATCAAAAGATTTTGTCATACGCTTCTTAGATGTTGCTCTTGCAGAGGATGTTCTCCATGTGAATGACCTTACATTACTAGGAGATCCGCATGTGGCATTTGGTATACTATCTTCCATTATTGCTTGTCAACCATCCTACCTCATCTGTACAATTTCTCCCTCACCATCCTTCATATCACATATGAGAGCATTTGATAGGAGGATTATGGGAGTCTTTGGTGATATTATTGGACTAGGGACATTTGAGTGTGTGACAGGGGGATTTGGCATGTAGACAGATAACTTTACCAATCTCATGTGGTGGGGTTGGCTTGAAGGAGATGACACCTATAACATTTTTGTGTAGTTGGGCACTCTTGGCACCCTACTTTCCTCTCATTGTGTGGTTGCTAAATAGGCCAATTTTGGAGACCTATGTGACAAAGTGTAATACCAAGAGCTAGCCATATGATCTAGATGTGAAATTTGGTTTGGTAACATCTAGAATGATGTTATACATGATGGTCAAAATAGATAAGATAGAAGAATCACCAAAAGAAACTTCTACTAATAGGGCAGAAACCAAAATACTTGAGAACCTTAGAACCAATAGCTAAACATATGATTTAAAGGTGAGAATTGGTTTGGTAACATCTGGAAGGATGTTACACATGATGGACTAAACAGATCAAAAATAGGTATCACCAAAAGGGGACTTCTACTAATAGAGTAGGAATCAAAATATGCCTGAAATCTTTGAAGGAAATTTTGGAGGCCTAAATGGATGAATTAGGCCTAAAAAATGTGCAGATTCCCCCCCCCCCCAAACAAAGGAATGGCTGGCCTTCCCTCCCCCTTGCTTTGTCTCATCAAGAGCTTTCTAATGGTACCTTACTCTCGTGATTTTGAGATTCTTATAGGAAGATTCCCTAAAAGATTCCCTCCGATCAAAGCTTGTTTGACCAACCAGATAGGACATAGACCAGACATATCACCCATCCAAGTAAGTAATCCAAGGGTGGAGCTTGCTGAAATGCCATCTATCTATGTCCCTAATCCTATGGTGGAGCCTCCTTGGAGGAGATCCTCTTTGTCTATATAATAAAGAGAAGGTGCTCCCTTGGGGCATCGAATGTTTGAGTGTGCAATCTGTGTTTTCTCTCTTCTCTTGTCCTTGGAGTATTACAATGGTATAAGAGCAAGTGTTCTAGTCCAAGAGAGTGGATCACCCCTCTTGGAATAGCATGAACTACTGAAACTAAGTAATTTGAGGTGGAGAACATAGAGTAATCGCTAGACTTAAGAAGGACTTTAGAGAGCGGATGGGATGGATGCACTGGGAGGATAATTTCCCGCACCTAGCTTTCCATTCTCAAACCCATTCCACATCAAGGTTATGTACATCCAGCGTGAGCAGATGAGGGTATCGCTAGTTTATCACTTTGGTGCAAAATTCATGGATAGAGTGATGAACTCACCAAACCCGGTGATTCTACCTGTGGTGATATATGACAGAGAGTGGGGTTTGATAGTCTACATTCTATTATGATAAAATGGATATGAATGTCCCAAATCCTCTCCCTTTCAACACTCAAGTAGAAATCCGTTATGTAGTGAGGCCAAAAGTGATGCTTAGAGATTTGTGGTTAGGAATTTTGGTGAGGAGTATTATCAACGAGTGATACCTTCTGAGGTCCCAATGGTAGTTCCAATAGTTTTTGCGCCTTCCAGAGTGATTATATTGACTCTGTATCGAAGTAGACATTAGCAATTGAGTGTTGCAGGAACCATAGATCCGCAGTTGCAAGAGCTGGTGCAAGGAATGCAAGGGATGTTGAATGAATTTTGAGAGATTAAGATGACCATGGAGACATTACAAAGTCAAGTGCAGATCCTCAGGAACGATCAAGCCATGCAAGAAGAAGAGCCGTCTCAAAACCCAGTACCTGTGACTGAAGTACTTGGAGAGGCACCCGTGCTTATGAACCCTATCAACGATGAAGCCACATTGCTACTCTGGATGAAGAAGACCTACAACATCGAGGTGTACGATAGGAGTAGTGGAAAATTGGATCTCAAGAATGAATCGATATTTTTGATTGTTCTCAATAGAGATCACAGAGCATGCTGCATGCATGTTTGCATGTGAGTACTTGACCGATAAAGCCCTCACATGGTATGATGCTTGGGAACGATCCATGCTGGCAAAGAGAAGGGAGGTCACATGGACAACAATGCAAGAAGGACTGCTGAAGAATTTCCAATCGGTAGATTCTGTACAGATGGCTCAAACCCGACTATGGGATTGAGACAAAAGAATAGCGTACAAGAGTATGTGGAGGCATTTTTGGATCTACAAGTCACAATTACCGACATGAGTCCAGCAGAGGCTCTCCACAATTTCAAACAAGGGTTGAAAGAGCGGATTCGCCAAGAAGTCATAGTGCAAAATCCTCGCACTGTATTTGAAGCCATTGCTTGTGCGCAAAGAATAGTAGGAGCATTAGGTGGAGGTGAAGGAGTAGTTCCACCTCAACATTATCGGGCAGACTTGCCACACATGGGTGGACCAATACCAATGGAATTGGGTAACCTTCGATTCCGGGATCAAGGAGCACGACCGCTTCAAGGAGAGCGGAGACGGGTAGAAGAATGAAGAGATAGAGTCCCACGAGGAGAAGGGACTCGAGGAGAACAACGCTGTTGTTACAATTGTGGCTGTATTGGGTACATATCTACCAAATGTTGCACTCATTTCCCTAGAGGCCCTCGGCCTTTGTACAAGCAATCTTTGAACAACATGGAGAGGCACATTGAAGAGGAAGAGGTGGAAATCACTTTGGAAAACAAAGATCGCCAGTAAATGTACCTTGCGGCCTTATTGGCTCAATAAGGAAGCAAAGAAGCAAGGGAAGGAAGAAGAATAATGCGCAAAGATCCCAAAAGGCAACCTCACAATTGATTGTCGTGAATGGAATCCTAGAAGGTAATCAAGTGAGAGTATTAATAGATCCAGGAGCAACAGAGAATTTCTTGTCTCGCTCTGTTGCAATAAGATTGGGAATGGATCTAGAGAGAGATGGAAGTGAAGAAGTAGAGTTACCAAATGGGCAAATAGAGAGGATTGAATCATTACCTAGACGGGTAATCCTCTCTGTAGGAGAATATCAAGAAGTAATTGAGTGGCAAGTGATACAATTAGCTCGTTATGATGCAATTTTAGGCATACCATGGATGGAGCAGTACAACCCTATGGTGGATTGGAGGAAGAAAGTAGTGAGAACCCACCAATGGTCAATCATTGGGGTTAAAGAAAAATCACACAAGCAGAAACTACCTCTATATGTCGTAAGGACGGCAACTGTCTGTAAGACCGATAGATGTTTTATGGGTCTAATAAGAGAAGTCCAGAGTGCACAACTCGATGGACAAATTCTTGAGAAATTGAAGGATGTGGTCGATGAGTTTTAAGATGTCTTTCCCGATGATCTACCCTCAGGATTACCACCAAAAAGGCGAGTAGATCACAAAATAAAGACACTCCCAGGGAAGACACCTCTTCGTAAGGCCCCATATCGCCTATCACCTCATGAGTTGGAGGAGTGTAAGACTCAAATTGAGAAGATGCTGCAGAAAGGGTTTGACCAACCTAGCGTATCACCATATGGGGCCCTTGTCTTGTTTGTGAAGAAGAAGGATGGTATAATGCGCATGTGCATTGACTATCAGGGTCTCAATCAACAAACAATGAAGAACAAATACCCTTTACCTCACATGGATGACCTGTTTGATCAACTCCATGGAGCAAGATACTTCACCAAACTAGACTTGCGGAGCGGTTACAATCAAATCTGAATTGCAAAGGAGGATGTGTACAAAACCGCCTTTCGAACTAAGTATGGCCACTTTGAGTATCTTGTGATGCCTTTTTGCCTCACCAATGCACCTGCCACTTTCATGAGTCTAATGAATGATATATTTTGTCCATACTTGGATAAGTCTGTTATCGTCTTCTTGGATGATATCTTAGTATATAGTAGCACGATGACAGAACACAAACAACACCTATGAGAGGTCCTCCAGATTCTAAGATAGAATCAGTTGTACGCCAAAATCTCAAAGTGTGAGTTTGGAAAGTCTGAAGTAGACTACTTAGGGCATAGAGTAAGTGCAAAGGGCATTCAAGTATTGACAGATAAAATAGAGGTCATTCAAAAATGGAGTGCCCCAGAAGATCAGACTCAACTTAAGAGCTTCTTGGGGTTGATGGGATTCTATTGTAGATTTGTCAAGGACTTCTCCAAGGTTGCACATCCTTTAACGACACTACTTGGCAAGGGGAAGAAGTGGACATGGGGAACTGCACAAGAGTTTGCCTTTCAAGAATTGAAGGCCGCCTTGCTACATGCACCAATCTTGAAGTGGTATGACCCAAAACGTCCAATCAAGTTGGCTATAGATGCATCAGGTGTAGCAATAGGAGTAGTCCTATAACAAGAGTGGCATGACGGGTGGCATCCAATTGCATATTTCTCTTGCAAGTTGTTACCGGTAGAGCGCAACTACCACACCACAGAACGAGAAGAGATGGCCATCATTCTAGCAACCAAGCATTGGAAGCACTACCTGAGCGAGAAGGCATTTGTAGTAGAAATAGACCACAAACCTCTAGTCTACCTCAAGACGCAGAAGGATCTATCTCGTCGCCAAATTTGGTAGGTAGAGTGGCGACAACACTTCAACATGACAATCATCTAGGTGGAAGGTAAGAAGCAACTTGTAGATGCATTCACCCGCATGCCAATGGCCAACAACTTGGTGGCAGAGGTTAAGATTAGCCTTGAATTCTGGCAAGAGATTCTAGCTACTACAAAAACTGATCCTCAGATTGTAGAAGCACAATCATCCAAAGGTGTCACCATCACCCAAGGACTCACCTTTTGGGATGGCAGATTATGGATCCCAAATGTCCTAGAATTACGCACCACCATTCTAGCGGAATGTCATGATTCGGCCATTGCAGCTCATGTCGGATTGGACAAGACCTTGGATGCAGTCAAGGGCCATTACTATTGGCCCAAGATGAGCAACGATGTGATGGACTATGTGCATAGATGCCTACTTTGCCAACAGAACAAAGCTTCTAATCAAGCTCCTATAGGGCTCCTTCAACCTCTCCCCACTCCTACCCAACATTGGGAACAACTGAGTATGGATCTCGTTTGTGAATTACCCAAGACCACCTCAAGGTTTGACTCCATTGTAGTCTTTGTGGACCGGCTCAGCAAAATGATTCATGTACGCCCTACCACCAAGGAGGTGACCGCTCCACAACTAGCTCAATTATACTTAGATGTAGTCTTTGCTCACCATGGCTTGTCTAGAGTACTCATCACCAATAGAGGCACCCAATTCACCAGTTTGTTTTGGCGAACACTCTTTGGTTTCTTCAAAACCAAGTTGGTCATGTCCACAGCTTACTACCCACAAATAGATGGCTAAACAGAGCGGGCCAATCGCACGATTGAAGACATGTTACACGGCTTCACCTTAAAAGAGCAAGAGAAGTGGGACACCCTACTCCCGTTGGTGGAATTTGCTTACAACAATTCAATGAATGCCTCCACCCAGGTCACTCCATTCTTCCTCATGTATGGTGAGCATCCCTTCACACCTTCTAGCTTGATGAAGATCCGTCCAATGGCTACCAAGGTCGATGCAGTCAACACATTTGTTTCTAGAATCCAACAAGGTTTGGAGAGCGCCAAGCACAGATTATAGATTGCGCAAAATCAACAGAAGCAGTATGTTGATGCACACCATAGGCACATGGAGTTCAATGTTGGGGATCAATTGTGGCTATCGACAACAACCCTCACATTAGTTGGACCTCGTAAGCTCAGACCTCGTTTTATTGGGCCTTTCTCGATTCTTTGTCGCATCGGCACTGTGGCCTATCACCTTGAGCTCCCACCACACATGAAGATCCATCCAATGTTCCATGTCTCTCTACTATGTAGATATGCTCCCCGATCAGGCCAAGGTCATTCCACACAAGACATTCGACCTTGTCCGACATTCATTGATGGCACGGAGGAATATGCAGTGGAGCGGATTTTCCAAAAATGCATGTGTGGTACTCGCCATCTGCAGGTGGACTATCTAGTACAATGGAAATGTTACCCCCTCTATGAAGCCACTTGAGAGCCCGCTGCCAATTTGGCACATGCACCTGTGTTGGTGCAAACATTTGAGCAACAATTGCACAACGAGGACGTTGCGTCTTAAAAGGAGAGAGGTCTGTAATACCAAGAGCTAGCCATATGATCTAGATGTGAAATTCGGTTTGGTAACATCTAGAATGATGTTATACATGATGGTCAAAATAGATAAGATAGAAGTATCACCAAAAGAGTACTTCTACTAATAGGGCAGAAACCAAAATAGACTTGAGAACCTTAGAACCAATAGCTAAACATATGATTTAAAGGTGAGAATTGGTTTGGTAACATCTGGAAGGATGTTACACATGATGGACTAAACAGATCAAAAAGAGGTATCACCAAAAGGGGACTTCTACTAATAGAGTAGGAACCAAAATATGCCTGAAATCTTTGAAGGCAATTTCGGAGGCCTAAACGGATGAATTAGGCCTCGAAAATGTGCAAATGCCCCCCCCCCCATTGAAGTAATGGTTGGCCTTCCCTCCCCCTTGCTTTGTCTCGTCAAGAGCTTTCTAATGGTACCTTACTCTTGTGATTTTGAGATTCCTATAGGAAGATTCTCTAAAAGATTCCCTCCGGTCAAAGCTTGTTTGACCAACCAGATAGGACCTAGACCAGACATGTCACCCATCCAAGTAAGTAATCCAAGGGTGGAGCTTGCTGACATGTCACCTATCTGTGTCCCTAATCCTATGGTGGAGCCTCCTTGGAAGAGATCCTCTTTGTTTATATAATAAAGAGAAGGTGCTCCCTTGGGGCATCGAATGTTTGAGTGTGCAATCTGTGTTTTCTCTCTTCTCTTGTCCTCGGAGTATTACACAAAGGTGGAAGGAAGATCCTTTTCTCTCCCGATGTTACTGTGGCAGACAAGAGATAGTCTATTCTCACTAGCACGAGAGGATTTTCCACCTTTTGCTTCACTATTGTCAGATTGGACTAGAGGTTTACAATCTTCCTTGATGGAGCGACAATGTGAGCATACGCTACATTCTCTCTTAGCCAACTCGTCCATCCCTCAGGCTACTAGAGCACATCTTTGCTCTTGCTCCAACAAGGATGTAGGCTCTTGGATCTTAGCTCGATCATGCATTAGGGCATTCTGACTCACACAAGCTACTTTCTTTTTAGCAATGATGTTTTGCCTAGGTTTGGTCCACCCATTTGCATCTTCATTACTCACTTGTGAGTGTGGTTCTACACTAGATGCAACAATGGTCCACATGACATGATGTCCTTTTGGAGTATAGAGGATAGCTACCCATGATTCCATTAAGGACATAGTGTTTGTTATGGCATAAGAGAGTGGATATTTGGCCCGGAGCCTTCATATGTTTTGCAAATGACATGTGTCATGGCAGACTTACACTTGGTCCAAGATGATCAGGTAACAATAATAGATGTTGTGGTTCAAGACTCTAAGTGGGATACAGTTTTGGAGGGAGTGATTACCCATCTCCTTGGATGGGCAGCAAGTGCAACAAAAGGTCACAAGGTCTCCAAGTATAGGGGCATGCAACAAGGTCACCTCTTTATTCCTCTAGCCTTGGAGTTATATGGAGCAATGGACATGGTGTTTGACACATTTGTTAGGGAGTGCATGAGATTTTATCATGTTAGGCATTAGGGGTACCACTCTCACTCTAATACTTTGTAGTATATTTTAGACAACATGTGTCTATTACTCTATAGAAGGCAATAGCTGGTGCAATCCATAGGAGAGCAATCACATTAGGTGATGTTTCTTTGGATCTCCAGTTGTGTGTAGACCATACAATGTGCATAGCTCGGATATCTTAGGTGCGGTAGGGCAGATTTCTCATATAGACTCTATTGGAGCTTAGCACCATTTTACCTTTTTTATCTCTCCCTTGTACAACTTGATGGGGTCTTCCTATCCTTCATTTTTTCTACACAGTCGCCTTCTTTCTTCTATCATTGGAATAGTTGTTACTTTATCTCTTAATCTTATATATATTATATTTTTATCACCTTATAGAAAGAATATAAAGCTTATTCTAATAGACCTTGTAATAAAAATTATTATGAATATATTTATAGTCATATTAGTAATATCTTAATCTTTATTCTTTCTTATTTCTAATAATGATAAAAATGGGTTAATTAAAGATCAGTATATAAGACTTTTTATTTTTGTAAGATATAATATCATATAGCAATAGACATATAAGACACATTTAAATTTGAATGGTTTACAATCTCATTCCAAAGAGCTTCATTCAAATATAATTTAAGAGTAAATTCTTGGTGCTAGATTCATTATTTTGAGTGTATGCTTAAAAGTATATCAAATTTATATCTTGACTCAAATCTTTTCATATCTATAATATAAATCACATTCAATCTTCTTTATTACTTCAAATGTATTTATTATTGAAACTGTGAACATAAAACATATAATTCTTTCCTTAATATCACCAAAATTTAGCAATTCTACAATTCAACATTGAGATAAAAGTATTAGAGTAAACCCATTTAAATTAAACCTCCCAATAGTTTTATAAGTTCAATTGATATTTCATCTTCTTTTTAATATTCTTATGATTCTTGGTATAAGTAGCTTAACTCCTTATTAGAAATGCTTATGCTATGAGTATCTTAACTTTATCATGATTTTAAAACTAATTCCTTAATTATTCTATTTATATGTAATCTTTAGAAACAATTGTAGATCATTCTTTATTTGGATCATGAAATATTATATTTGAGTAATATTTTTATGCTTGGTATTGAATGATCAATATTTTAGTTCAAGATCTTTGATTTGGAAAATATATTTATTATTTCCAGGTTTCTTCCCCTCTAAAATTATTGACATGAAAATTTATAAATTATTTTCATAAAAATCTACTTTATCAATAAAATATTTGATTTTTTCAATACAATATATGGAACTTATCCAAATCTCTAATTTATTAAAAAAAGATTCACATAATCCAAAAAAACATAATATAATATTATAAACTAATAAATTTTCCACTAATCAAAATATGATGATTTTTGTTCAAGTTAAAAGGGGCTAAAGGTTTTAGAATAGGTAGTATACAAGAAAATACCACAAAGACCTAAAATAAGAAGTAAAGGCGATAGGGTAGGATAATAAGAAGGATGGAAAGACTTACAAAGATAAAGAAATAAGAGGTAAAACGAGGCTAAGCACCAATAATCAATAGTATGGGTATGAGAAATATGAGAAATCTAACTTACCTTGAGAGTAAAGACCTAGAAAGGGATACCAAGTACTAGGTGAGTGTAGACTCTACTTAGTGGGAGGGGAGTAGTATCCATGAATTTTAAATTGGAAGGTCAATTTAAGGTAGTTCAAGAGTATAACAATCTTTATGTATAAAGAGTAATTTATTGATTACTAGCTATAAAATTGAGATACTATAAGATGGGTGATTAGATCCATAGATTAGGGGTTGAAAGATGATTGAACTCTATGTCATGTTATCTTTTACTGAAATGATTGATTATTAGATATAAATTGAAACATTATAAGACAGTGAGAAAACAAATATATATTTAATCATTATTAGCAATAGATCAAGAGATGAAAGATAATGCTCCATAGATTTGGACTCTATATTGGGTTTTCTTTAACTCAGGATGATGATCTTGCTCTAGATTAGAAACTACAATTTCTTGTATTTGAAAGAGATTAGGTTGAGAGATAAGTAATTCAAATGCCCAAAGCATGATTGTCGTCCATATAAATTTATAATTTAGTTTGAGCACCATGTTGTAAGACTTAGAATTCAGGGAGATAAAGATAGCAAATCATAGATTCATGTTTAGAGAGATGAGATATACCTAGTGGAAGGGAGGAATGAGGTTTTATAAACCACTTTCTTAGTAACTTTCTCTCCGCTCTTCTAAATAATCCCAAATACATAAATAAACTATATATATATATATATATCTGTATCATCCATAATCTATTATAGTCTTGATTTTTTTTCATGAATTTTTCACAATTTCATGGAGAAAGACCAAACACTACAAGAGAGAGTTGGAACTAAAAGCATGAATTCCATAACAAAACACTTGTATTCCCGTGAAATTTGAGTTGCAGGATGCTTGACAAGTCAATTCAATCTGAAAAGAGAGGAGAGATTTATCAAGATGAATTGGAAATGATAAACAAAGGAACTAAAAAATCTCAATCTTAAATAAAGGGGAGAGCTAATCCAAGGACTAGTTATTTTGAAATTTAAATTACATCTGAAAAGTATATTTTTATGTTCTGTTTTAACACAAATGTGTCTTGAATCATTGATTATGTTTATCTGGAATACTATTAAAATCTCCTCTTGGAAATATAAAATGAGATGGCCGTCACCAACATCTACCCCCTATAAAACTTTGTATGAATTCTTCCAATTATTTTCACCTTATTGCTGCCAATCTGAACCTTCTACCCGTAAACATCTTGTGATATTTGGAATTCCTAAGTGTCAATTTGGTAACATGTCGACGAGTTTGATGCTGAACTTAGTTGAACTTACTGGACTAAGAGTGTTGACTTGAATTCTATCTAAGGGATAGAATTAAGCACTTTATGACCGGGTTTCAGTAGTTTCGATTCATTGTGAATGAATCGAGAAAGGTTGTCAATGCATATAGTGCTTATTCTTTGAGTTCCAAAAGTGTAGTTTACTCTTAGAACCTGCACGTTCTTATCGGAGGAATTACAAATTGCCTTGATCATAAGAAGCATGGAATTAACGATGCACTCTTATATGTCGGAAGACATATAAGAGCAACTAAGAGCATAATAGCCGAGCAAAGGGTGAAAGTTCAAACCTGTGGTTCACACGAGTGGTGTAGCTTTCACGAGTGTGCAAGAAAGAACGGACCAAGAAAGGGAAGCAGAAAGGAGCGAACGGAACTTTGGAGTGACTACAGTTTAGCGGCGCCCGCGTCCCAGAGGAAAGGAACACTTGCTTTGTTCTCAGGTGTCTTCCCCTGTTAGAAGAACGCCATTGATATCATGGACGATCCGTAGAGGCGGGACAGAAATAGTGAGGAAGATGCAAACGAGATTCTCCACTTCATCGATGGATATTGGCGGGACGCTTGAAGTTGTTTGTAGACAATTTTGTCGAGAGAAAGACGAGTTTTGAGGATTGCAGAACTGGTGTTCATTTCGGCGCGTGTCAGTAATTTGGACAGCAATGGAGAGAATCAGGGTGTGGTCGGTGAATTTTGGACCGCAGCGATGGGGAGGATTGTCCGAGATGTGGAACAGGAACTCGAGGGAGAATGAAGAAGTGTTTGGCGGGAGAATGAGTGAGTGGTGATCATTTTTATCGTGGCAGAAATTCTTCGAGTTTTCGATGGCAATGGCAGAAATGGCTGTCTCATCTCAACAACAGCAGGTGGCAGCGAAGCCGCGGTTCAAGGAGAAGAAGTCTACTTCTGGACTTTCACATTCCTCAGGGACGAGTGCGAAGGGGAGGAATATGCTCGATCGGAGACCTCATCAGCTGGAGGTGGATATGGCGCGGCAAGATCTCGCAAAAGTTACGGCTCCTGATACTCAGCGTCCTTTTACGTCTCTTGCAGATGCGTGTGACAGGTATGTCCTTCTGGTATAGCTTGTCCACTGTTGGTCTAGCCCTGATAGTCTTTGTGTTGGATACTGCTGTGTTCAGACTGAAGGAGAATTCAGCGTAGAAAAATCTTTTCCATTAGTTTTGGAGGTCGCAATTTGGGGTTTCGCTGCAATATGCCACTTCCGTCATCTCAGTAGGTCAGGTGTTTAACTGGCATTATCAGAAATTTCAATGCGTACCTGGAACCCTAAATTCAGGCCTTTTGTACAAAAGAAAGATGTTTTTTGCTCCAGCATCTTCTGTCGATGTCATGTTTGTATTATATATGCTTTCCCTTCTTTCTACATGCCTTTTGTCTTTTTACATTAGTGGCAAGATTTGCTCCATAAGACAATTCAGTTACGAGAGGACATATCCTCGCATCGAACAAAATACAGTGTCGCGTAGGAACTGGTTGTATGCATCTAAAAATGTCGGTCTTCAGACTTTTTGTGTCAGAAAATTTGCTCGGCAGTTCATTTTGAGTGATCCATACGAATGCAAATTATGAGTATGCGAGTGCACTCTGCGTTATTTAAGTGTGTTGCAGTTTAGGCGCGATTTTCTGCAAGAAGTTTCTGCAAGTCTGGTTGAAACTTGGCATTTTGGTGATTTTATTGCCACCAAGATATTGACTTACTGTAGACTGATTGCAGGAAGAGATACAGTCAAGTCAGCTGATTCTGGATTGTATCTTTCGAGATTCAGGATCTACTGTGTGTATGCAGGATGCATAACCTGTGTTAAATTTGTCTTGCTCGTGTAGGCTTCTTCCTTATCACATCTTAGCAGAATATGATGTGGAAGAATGTGAGGAGAAAGAAGGGCTCGAGCTTCTTTCTCGTACTCGGGCATGGGAAGAATCTCTTAGAACACAGACGGCAGACTTCATGGCCACCCTAGAGAAACAGGTTAGTACCTTCAACAGCATTATCAAAAAAAGAAGTGAAGGGGCGATGAGAGGTGAAGAGCGGATGATGGTAGAACAATCTCTACTGTCTGACGAGAAACAGAAGTTAATGAATGTACGCGCACAGATTGAAGCCAAAGACAAAGCCGAGAAGGAAGCAGCAGAAGCCAGGGCCAAAGAAGCCTTAGTGCAGGCAGAGCGAGCACGTGCCGAGGAGCAGGCACGTGCTGAAGCTCAAGCACAGGCTGAGGCAGCACGTTTTGAAGCTGAATCAAAAGCTGAAGCAGCTCTTCGCGCAGGAGCAGAAACGTTGGCTAAAGTAGAAAACCCAGTGAAAGTGGACATGAGCTCCAGTGCTGGCCCTTCTTCGGGACCTGTCAATATGGTGGTAAAGTCTGGAGCTTTTAGTGACGGAAATTGGGGCAGAGTAGATGCCGAGGATGAAGACCTCGATGATGAAGAAGACGACGACGATGGTGAGGATCTGGAAGGCGTATGGGACGAAGATGGTGATGGTGACGATGAGGATGATGATTCAGATGACTCGGATTCTTTAGGTGCTACAAACATGCAACCCGATTACGAGAACACCGCCTCTACGAAACCTTCTTGAGAAGCAATAAGGCCTATACACAAGACTCCAAGCATTGAAATAATCTCCTTACAGTGGGGATTATAAAGAACCAACACCCGCGGAGAGTGCTACAACTGAGGTCATTTAAGATCTGGTAGGGGACATGATCTTTGGGTCCAGCTTTTCTTGACAAGCACATGTACTTATACCAGTGCACCACATGCCGACTCGCATAACAGAAACGCATCACTTACACTTGAAGTCGGCACGTTATTCTCCAGTTCTCCACCCTGTGTATACGTTTCACTACATGAGAAGTTGCCAATATGCGAAAATTTTGTTCAGGAAATTGTCTTCGATTTGCTGCTGTCAAAATTTAACTGGACACCTACAACGTTTCCATTCATGAAAATTCCTTAGCACATTACCCCTGATGGCTAGTCCGCGTGAAATAAGTTACATTATGGGACGGTGGATGTTGGCTTCAGGTATTTCATTCCCGCAATTGTGCCTGATGTACCAACTTAGATGCCACCAAGGCTGCTTACTTCTGTGTTCTCAATAAAGGTTCTCAGAAGTTCCTTACTGATTCAAATTCTTCTTTTTTTTCGTTTCACCTGTATTGATATGCTTCTTGACTTGGTGACATTTAGGAGACACGGTGTCCATCTGGTTATTGTCGAGTAAGAAGAGGGTGATAACTCCTAACAACTGCCCTTTTCTACCTGGTTATATGGGATCGCTTTTATGCAGACAATGGAAAAGCCAGTAATTTCCCCTACCTCGGATATTGCTATCTACCGCAGTACTGGGAACTGGAACAACCACTCATCCTGGACAGAGACATCGTTTCGGCTCAGTACTATCCTGGGTCCAACTTCGAAGCATCATCTTGGACAGATTCAGTCAAGCAGCCAAACTTTTGCTCTTTTGAGTGTCATGTATTAATGTATTAACTTCTGTTTCTGTGGATAGTTCCTATCCCCTGCTCTATTTCAATAGACTCCGCCAGGTCTGGACCTTTTGGACACTTACAGAAAAATGTGTGGTCTCAGATGCACTCTAGTTAGACAAGAGAGATGGGAACTTTGGAAGATTCATTCAGTTCGTAGAAGAGGTCTGAAGGGACGAAGGATTAGTAGCTTATGCTGGTTGTATCTGGATTCCAGGTCGTTTGGACCCTGCAAACATGTACTGGACAGCAATAAAAGTGAAGCTTTTTTGTTTGTGTACTTGTATGGGAGAGAAAATCATTGGATACAAGATGCGAACATCGTCTTGTATGAAATACGCAATCCCTTGTTTCTCTTCTGGTATCATTGACTTGCGCCGCCATGACACGAAGTGTGCATCTGGCAAATACTCGTTTCCCCTTTGATCGCCCAGGTTGTATAATCTAGGAGAAGGAATGTACAGCAGGCCTGTTTTCAACGAGTACCAGGAACATAAAACGATGCTCCAAAGTAACTTGTCCTTGTATCTGATTATTTACTGCTGGTTCCATGAATCAAATCACAGGGACTACAGTAGTTTGAAAAATTGTCTAGGGTGTCCATGGAACACTATCTCGGAGCCGTTTCTTCCAAGAGAAAAATAAAAAGTATAACTGTATGAACTAATTTGATCATTGAAGACAGTCATGGAACACATTGTAGGAGCCGTTTCTTCAAAGAGAACAATATAAAGTATAACGGTATATGCTAAATTGATCATTCAAGATTGTCACTTTTTCCCACCAATCCGCTCCCGCTGAAGTAAATAAATAAACAAGAGACAATGGTAAAAGGTGAATGAATAAATAGGAGACAATATAGGCAGTATAACTGTATAGACTAATTTGACTCTGGAAGATTGTTAATTGTTCCCACCAATTCGCTCCCATTGAAACATAAGTAAATAAATAAAAGGTAAGATGAGGAAATACTGGAAACCCGATCGAAATTAATTGATCGGATTGATTTCTCGTGCAATATTACAAAAGTGTCATCATTCCATTGTCACTATTGTATTTGACAGCTTGTTCAAAAAATAAAATTTATTCACTAAGAACAGATACCTTGAGATTCGATGTCAGGAATTCAGAAGCAAATTGGAATTAATGATTTCAAAACCTTCATTACATCGAGTAATTTCTAGTAATTTCTGATCCTTATCATCGAAGCCCATCAAAGTCCGAATGGAGACCTCAAGGTTACGTGCTACAAGCGACACACGCAAGTTTCAAATATGAGCACAATTGTCCTATGGTTGAATGATATTGATTTCGCGTGTGAATGGAAATAAGGAATGATAGCAACGATGATCATGCATGATGTTTGCTCAATGCCACATGCGTTCAATTGAAGGAGTCCTCGATTGCAATGCAAGTAGTCCAACGATCAACTACCGGTGCAAATCATCTGAATTTAGTCATTGTCAGGTTTGTAATGCATGGTTGTGATCGGGTTTTATTTCCTAAACCAAAGATGTTTTCTGATGTGAGAGCTTCATTTAAGTAGAGACGGTGTTCTGTAATTATACGAAAGTGTTCAAGTTTGTTAACTAATTAACGCAAATTTTTTTTGTTTATATGTAATATTTCCCACAGTTTTACGCTTTAAATCACATTTGCAAACTTGTAATTCATCATTGGTCTTCAAAGTAACTTGATATGGTTCTGGAGCTAGAGTCCTTGCTTCGAGAATGTGCAAATCATTTGGCTACAAGAAATTCAACTGCATATCTATGGGCAAACTAGTTGGTGTCCCCGGGGTTCCATTGGGCTCGTGCCCGGTTTCACTTTTGCAATCTTTGGCGTTTTGTACTACTTTTCTCTTTCTTTTAGGGTATATCTTTTGTGTGTGTTACCATATTAAAGTTGGTAAATCTATTCGTGAATCTATGATATATCTGATAGAGTCACTTAAAAGATTCACAAAAAAAACCTTTTTTTTTTTTTTAATAAAGACTATATGAGTTCTAGAAAAGGAAGTTAGTAATTCGTGGATTTCATTGTCTATCTTTTAATAAACTCTTTTGACTGGTAATTGCTAAAAATTCTTCTCGTGGAAAACTTTTACTCTCTTCCACTCGAGGACTCATAACTTCTAGTCCAATGATGTATCTATTTAAGATTAAATGGAATTTTCTCTACAGGTGTGAGAATTTTAAAACAAACAAGTTGCTAGTTGATGTTGGCGCCCGTGGCTTCGCCACCGGCTTGAATATATGTGTTAAGGAAGTCTTCTTAAACCTAATTTTACCCTAACCTAGGTTTAGGGTAAAACGTATATTCCTCTAACTTGACTATAGTTAAACTTGACTGTAATCTAGGGTTTAGGGTTTGTAAGGCTTAAGGTAAGTAAAATATTATTAAAATAAGAGACAATATTACATATCTATTTATATCTTCATATTCTTTCATTTGAGATCTTTCTCAACTAAACCAAATGAGAAACCTAAGAGGAGTTGATTGTAGTAGAAATCATTATGCTTGTTATATATCTATTTTCATATGAACTTCATTCTAATCAACCAAATAGTTTACAAATCTCATTGAACATCTTAACATATAGTTTTGGTTAAATTCAAGCTCCACTTAAGTTTCAGGCATAATACTCTCACGTTTCCTATAAACACCAAAAGAAGTCTCAACTTGCTTAAGGTTAAGTACTAGACTAGGGTACTAAATACCACTAGGGTCACACGTGTAAATTAAGAATAAAGGTGTGTAGATTTGGAGGTTTTCTCTAGAAAATATGAAGTTGAAGGTTCTGTCAAAGTAAGTGAGTTAAATTAGATTTTAGCTCTTACAAATTTAATATTTTGTTGTTGTTGAGTACCGATAAGAAATTATCTAATAACATAAATTTATTTCTTTTGGATTTCACATAACATATTCATCTATTGCTCGTTCCAAATAGCTATGGAAAAGTGAAAATATATTTAATTTTTTGTTTGGTATTTTTCAGTCCAAATCCGTATGACTTGAAGATCAAACGCTCTACCATTTTGGAGACAAAATTGCAAAGAATCTAGCTGAAATATGGAAGTTATAGAAAAATGAAAATAAATTTTTCATTGGTACGGAATTTTATAACGGAGGAGCTTAAAACCTTCAGATTAGTGCTATGGAATAGTTAGTTCTAAATCTAAACTATAATTGAAAGAACAATGTAAAGAATTACATTATAAAGTTTGTCTAAGTCTTATTAACTCTTATTCTATTGAGTATCAAAATCACATTGTTATGATGGCATGGGAAAAATCTGTTGATTTTATACAGATGAGACTGAACTCACATAAATTGACCTGAATGTACAAGGAGCTCCGATTAAATTTTATTACAAATTGAAATAAAATTCTTTCTTGTAATCTAATCTTTTCAATTTTAGATTCTAAATTTTTAAATTCAAGGATAACTTGCTATTAAATAATATACATAAATAAATAAATTTATAGTTGGTGGAAGAATGCAGAAGTTTCTATTTGGGGAGTTCTTAATAATACTCTAATCTGTCGTGAGTTTTAAGTGATTGTGGTTGCATAAGTAAGCTACTTGGAACTTATATCTAATAAATTCAAAGAAGAAGAAAATATCCTATAGAAATATTTATTTTAAATTTGTAGTTATGATCATATCATATTTTGACCATTATTTTACAATTATGGTATTAACCACCGTTAGACTTTGATCCTATGTGTACTTCAATTTAGCCTTTTTACTTTATCTGATATTGATTGATTTGACCTCCTTACATTGAGGTATCTCAAAATATAACATCTCAAAATATTCCTCGATTTCATCTACTCATTCCTAAATCAACAATCTTTGAAATAACCCCTCAAATCCCATTTAACGCGGGTGAAGTTACCTTTAATTGCTATCTTAACACTTGTTAATGTTGTAAATTCTTACTACTTCGTAGTTCATAATGATATCTTCTTAGCTCTTAGTACTTGATGTATGGTTTCTTTATTTTCCGCGTAGTTTGCAACCAACTCACGATACTCCATACAAGAAAAATGAAATCTTATCAAAGGTAACATGTTAAACTCATAAAGAATAAACCTTAAGAGCATACTTTTATTTATATTAGTAAGTGGGTATAATGATACAATCAATCTAATAGTTTGGTAAATCCTATAGCTTTACATTGTAAAGATTATAGAAAAGAGAGAATTTATATAGGTCGATTTCTATCTTATTACTTTTCTAATAGTATCTATATGTATGAGTATATTATAGAATCTAACAAAAATCTATGATAAACCGTTATTTTAACCTAAGTTTAAGTATTGCCAAGGTGATGCTCATGTGGTCTCCATATCCACAAGTAAGTTAGTTTCCTGACTTATCTCAACTAATAAGGAAATACACATATAACTACTACAATAGGGAAATCCAAATTTGTCAGATTGGACTCATTATATGTCTGCATATAGAATCAATAATACTCTGATTCTAGTCTCTTAATCCACAACTATATCTTTGTACGTAGTTCATTAACTGAACTTAGTAACGGATATGCAGTCTAAAAGTAAGCAATGAGGTATTGACTCAATTCACGTTCTTCTTTTACAAACTTGGTCAAAATTTATAAAAATAGAGCGTAAATTTATTACAAATATTTCCTAATTTAGAATTATATTAGTCAAAATTGGTGTTAGACGAAGACATTGTGAATTTCTAACATCTAAATAATACTAACTAACTATCTCTCTATGCATGGGTGAGATATATATCTTGAGAGATAGTTGAAGACATTGTGATTTTCTAACATCTAAATAATACCAACTAACTATCTCTCTATGCATGGGTGAGATATATATCTTGAGAGATAGTTGATTAGTTGGTAAGCATCAATATTAGCTTATGCATTAGATTAGGCACAAAGAAGGTGCCAATGTGATTCAAAATGATTGATCACGTACCAAGTTTGATTTTGACAAATTTTGTAATAGTATTTTTGAATTTAAAAGCTCTTTTCTTTTATAGATTTTGAAGGGGAGAGTTGGTTCAAGATGATAAATTAGAGGTTTAGAATGATGTTTGAGAGTTTAAGGAGTTCATATTTTCAGAGCTTGAAACTTTAGATGATAGAATAGAGCAAAGTATTATATCATAGAGTTTTGGTAATTGGTTAATGTAGGTGGTGTTCGTAGCATTCAAAAGCTCTTTGAACTTTGCATCAAGGAGACCAAAATCATATAAAAGTAACCTTAAATTAGAAGAAGTGAGGAAATGAAAAGTGTAGTTCCTTTTTGTAATACTCAAGGATCACATACTCCCATATCAAAATTCTAGAGTAAAAACAATAAGTAATGAAATATTTCAAAATAATCAATTTTTTGGATATTATTTTAATTTTATTAATATAATATTAATTTAATTAATTAATCTAGCATTAATTTTAATCAATGAAGTGGTTTTAGAGGCGGAATACGGCTTGAACACATTCACATTGATCAAGAGCCGCTTGCGATCGGGCAAGTTGAGTCCTGTACCAATTATTACGAACTGCCGAATTCCATTGAACTTTGCATTCAATGAAATAAATATCATAGAAAATAGAGTTTTATTATAGTACTTATTAATAAATGAATAACAAAGATTATTTTTCTCTTTTGTATTCATTTGATGATTTTGGTATGCAAAATGATAAGACTTGACGATCAAGTAATATTGAATAAACAAATTTGAATAAAAATCTATAAATAGTAGAACAAAACAAAAGATCTTTTAATTATTTCTTTTCACTTTCTCATCTATTATAGGTATCCTCAAGTACTACTGAATAAATATTTTTGAATGAAAATCCATAAATGGCTAAAAAAGCAAAAGATTATATTTATGATTTCTTTTTTACTTTCTCATCTATTGTAGGTGTTTTGGTTGTTATGGTGGAATCTAGTTTTGGACTTTTGTTTCCTAAACCACCTTATGTTTTTTTCAAGTGTTTATAGTCAAATTTGAATGTTTGATCAATTTTATGTTTAATGGAATCAAAATTTTAAAAGAAAATGAATCTTAAAAATAGATAGCATAATGATATATAATTCTCTATCTTCTTAATTTTTGTAGATCCTATTTTATGATTCATGTGTTTAAGACCTTAAGACTCTTTTGATTTCATAAATTGTGTTTACCTTCTTTACTTACTTACTATACTAATTTTTGCTTATAGATAGATTTGATTGCATATCTTTGTGTTCCTCCAACATAGAATTCTACAAAAGTTCTTATCTATATTGACTTCTTTGTGATCTTCATTTTAAACTTGAAAAATATAAAACTTTTGTTTCTTATTTGATGGGTGTTAACCTTATTCCTGGCCACTATTCATTATATGTTAGCAATATTTCATTGGTTTTTATGTTCAATGCTTAGTAATAACCTTATTCTCACATGATTGCTCAATCTCAAGTTAGCTTGAAGTGAAGAAGACTAATCACCTTCTTCAAAGTCCTTTTTAATGGCCAAAAATAGCTCAAGATATTTTTACACATTTATATTATAAAACATATCAATATAAAAAGCTAATACAAAACTCATTGATATTACAACAATTGAAAATTTGAACATTTTTCACTTTATATTAGAAATATACAAACTTGGATCTCATCACATCTCTTCCTCTTGAGACTCAAGGTTATATGATAATTTTTGTGGATACACTTAAAGTGAATCTACTTAACTCACATAGTTGATAGAATAATGTATCTTAATTGAAGAATTCTTATTTGAGATTTTGGTTTTTATCATAGTTTCCTAAAGTTATTCGTGTTTGATTAGGACCCTAGCTTTAGAGATAAGTCATAGCAAGCTTTGATGAAAATTTGTGTGGACAAATTGAAAAGTGAATCTACTTAACTCATATAGTTGATAGAATAATGTATCTCAATTAAGGAATTCTTATTAGGGATTTTGGTTTTTATTATAGTTTCCTAAAGGTACTCATGTTTGATTAGGACCCTAACTTTAGAGATAAGTTATAGCAAGCTTTTGATAAAAAAATTAGGTACAAAAAGATCATGACCATAACTTATAAGCCCCCTCCTAACTAAAATATGTTTATACTAAATCTTCCAACCATTTAGTATCAACCTTGCTTTAGACAAGATGTTTAAGAAAAAAAGTATTGGATTTTCTTCCTTCTTTCTTAATTATAGTCAAGAACTAAGTTCCATTCTTATTTAATTATGGTCTATATTCTTAAGTTCTACATATCATAAATTTCCTTGTACGTCCATTTTTTTCTAGCTTATTTTCTTCCTTTACTCATCACCAATGCTTATCTTCTTATTATTTACTTTTCAAAACAATATACTTATATACTACAATGGTTTCTCTTATAGTTGATAATAAAGTTATACTCTCTAGTCATAACCTTCTTGCACCTTCTTATTCAACTTTGTAAATACTCTCTTGATTGGATATGTATTCTGTTTAATCTCAAAGTAAGGTTTCCCATTGCTTATCAACTTGATATTCCAATTCATTATGAAGTTCACCTTCTAAAGTATAACCTTTTTCTTTTTAAACCACCTTCTTTTGTTGAAAAAATCCAAGCTTTCTTTTCTACAACTGTTCAGTATTATGAGTATAAAGTTTATCAAAAGTTGCAAACATAGAATTTATCTTGGTTTGCACATGGAGCACAAGTTTCTTAGGAGAGTTTAGAAAGTTTACTTTATGATACTTCCTGAAAAATTCTTTATCATATTCATATTGCTTGAGATGCCATCCAAGAGTTTGAACCCAAAGTATTGAGGAAGTTCATCAAGGAATATTTAGAATTATTTGAAGGACTAAATAGACTATAATGATACTCATGAACCTTCTAGATCCATATCATTCAGTATTAAGGAGCATTCTTAAACATGCCATCCAAGAAGTTGAACCCAAAGTAGCTAGGAAGTTCATCAAGGAATATTTAGAAGGTACTTTAGAACCTTCCTAAGGACTAAATAGATGACTAAGATGCTCATGAACCTTCTAGATCCATATCATAAAGTATTAAGGAACCTTCCTAAGGATTGAGTAACTTGGATAGGAAGTATAATTTCCAAATAAGATAATGCCTTACTTCACCAAAAAGTAAGCATATACCAAACTTAAGTATAGATAATTTGGCTTTGAGACATCTTGGGTAGTATGAATTTTTTTTCATTCTATTATGAACTTTCATTTTCATTATTCCTTATCTATCTCTTTTCATTTGTTGTCTCTACTTGCTCTCTTTATTTTGGTCTTCTGCAATATAGTTTACACTCACTAATTCCTAGTAAGAAAGTATCTTATTCTCTCATTCTTTCTTGATATGATCAATATCCCTTTGTTCTTGTTCATATCCTATTCAATCCTTACCTTCTAATGTTCCTTATAATTCCACCTTCTTATACATATGATCTTGCTTACAAGAAGCTAAATCTCATTTGTTGTTGCACAAATCCATAGGAAAATCTTTGGTTACACAATGTTTTGGTTTGACTTTTGTAGTTTGTTATGCTCTCTATTATGACTTCCTATTATGCCTTGATACTCCAAGTTTGGAACACTTGACATTCAAGTTTTTGAATTCACTCATCAATTTTATCACTTCTCTTATCTCAAAATTGTCTCAAAAGTGATCAAATTTATCTCTCTCACACATTTGCATTGACCTTATCCTCATTATTTTCACATTGAAACTTTCATTTCTAGTCTTTCTCTTTTCTTATGATAAAAATCAACTTTTTGGTACTATAATGAACATTAGGATCATGATGTAATGAAGTTGATCACGTATTTGCTATTTAAATATATGGTTACTTACGGTTATCACTAATATGAGAGTATAATTTTTTTTTTATTGATTACCTTGGTACTCCATAAAAACCCATGTCATCATCATTAAATTGCTCAAGATGCCATGTACACTCTATTGAAGATGCCATCTAAGAGTTTAAAATAAGAGCATGTAATAAGGATATCATTGACTTGAGGAAGTGGAATATGTTATACCACTGTTCTATATTACCTTCACATAGTTAATTTTGTCATGTATGTTACTATGAACTTCTAGGAGATACTACAAAAAATGATTAGGATTCTTAAAAATAAATATTTAAGAAGTTAATACAAGCATTCTTCAGGATTGAATAGGCTAATAAGGTATGAAAGAAACATAATATAAACATAAGATAAACTTTTGATGGATCTTTTTAGAAATTTAATAACTTGACTATAAAAGTAATGTAAAAAAAGAGAGCTTAAAATACAATGAATGCAATATTAATTAAAATTTCTATGTTTGGAATATGATCCAATCAGTTCTTTTGTCCATCTTATCCTCTATATCCTTTGTAACTATTCTCTTGTATCCTAGTTTCTTTACATTGGGGGACTGTATCTTAAGATTTAGATTATAAAGCAAAAGACTACAAAAAAATCATTGATTATTAATTTAATTTGATAAATGTATCATGAATTTCTTTTCTCTTGAATGAGAGTGATAAATGAGTGCGACTCATTTGATATAGAAGGATAGGAGAATAAATAGTAGTATATAAATTGACTACAAAATAAAGGAAATTTGTTTGAAGTATTGAGAAGGAAGAGAAGATTAAGAATATTGTAGAATGAATGAGAGAATTCTTGTAAAAAATTGTGATAGCGTTTATATTATAAATAAATAATTACTCAAAAATGAAATAAGAGTGATTATAAGAAGTCCAATTTCTTTTGTAAAGATAATATATAGTTTATAATTCTATCATCTCTTCTTTTCCCATAATAAAAATATCTCTAAATAATTAGTATCTTTGACATTACTTTAACATTTGTGTAACAACACAACAAACATTGAATTGAATTATTTTAGTAGTAACATGTTGTTCACATTAGGATATGGAACTGAAATGGATGGATATGAAGGAAAGTGTTTCATTTGAGTGCTACAATATTTACTACTTGACGTGTTGGGGTAGAGACAACTCCCAAATAAGGAAAATGATACCAAGAAGACATACCATGGAAATAATAAAGAACAGTCACTTCCATGAATGTATATATTTCTATGAATTTTTAGAAAGTGATGGTCTAGTACGAGAGATGCTCTAATTCTCCAAAGGTCTCATAAAGATCCTTTGAAGATAAATGTCCTACTCTTCCAAAGAAGAGGTTTGTGGTCTTCCAAAGATAAAGACCATCCCTTCTTTGGAAGACACTTACCTTCCCAAAGATCCACACTCTTCTCAAAGCTTTGGTATGTAGCCTTCCAAAGATAATGTCCTACCCTTCCAAAGGCACCATCTTTGCCAAAGTCAATGCACTACCTTTGCAAAAGCACAACCTTCATCTAAGTCAATGTACTACCCTTCCAAATGCACCATGTTCAATAAAAAAATGTTCTACACTTCACAAGGCATGATCTTCAAGAAATCATAAGATCTTTGGACAATCTATCCATTCAATCATCACACTTTGGTTACTTACAATAATACAATATAAAATCCATTAAGGCATTATATCAAGGAATTTCAAATAAGCCATGTATCCAACACACAAGACCGCTAGCAATGTTTATTGATCTTCACCAAAGTGCAAACATGAATCAAGGAAATTTCATGAGAGATTTTGAGAAAGTTGACAAAGACTATGAAGTTGTTTCACTTTATTCACCACTTGTATATTGGCCAATATAGCACTTTGAATGTTGCATTTAAATAGTTATAGACATTTGGACCTACAACAAAGAAGCCTTAATAACGGCCACCACCAAGAAATGCCTAATAGTCAATGATAGCCATTATTGGGTTTATGGCCCGATGAAGAGGGTATGACTAGAGCATCATGATTTTCCAATGTTTGGGGCATCATGCTTCCCCACTAAGGACTCCAATGTCTCCTTGAATTTCTCCTTTGGCTCTAAAGAATCTACTACTTGATAAAAGTGAGCTCTAATGGATAGCCAAGGTCATCCTCAAGCTCTCCCTTAACTCCCTTAACGCCATCTCTATTCTTGTTCCAAGTCACAAGGCAATATGCTCCAATGTTTGATCTTCATGCAACTCAAAGAGTTTTTCCTTCATTAACCAAAGTTTGTGCACTTTGTCAAGGTGGATAATGGTGTCCACAAGTCCTCAATCACTTGTAGCATGGTAGTGCATACATGTTTGATGGTATTTTGACATTTCTCCTCCTTCAACTCTTTCACCATTAATTGCACCATCACTTTGCCATCTTGAAGAACCTTGGTTGGTGCAAGAGTTGAAGCTTCTCATGCTTCTTTGCATTTAGGTAGACCATATTATTGATGAGTTCTTGATGCATCATCCTTAACTTGTCTTGCAACTCCTTCATTGCTTCTTCATACTTAGTAATGCACAAAACTCTCTCTCTCCTATATGCAATTGCCACTTCCTCATAATTTGTCTTTTGGATGGCCGCTAATGCTTGGTCAGTGATCAAATGCCTCACTTGTGCTTTGAATGGCAAGATCTGCTCCTCAAATTTTGCCTTCTCTTTGGTTTTCAACTTCCAAAGAGCTTCCATTGTGTTCTAAAGAGTCTCAAATTGACTTTCACCAACTGTTCTCTTCTTCAAATTCTGGAGAGAAATTAGTAGAGCAAAATATTCTTCATCCAATTCTCCTATCTATGTGGTCTTCATCCACTTGCTCATCCTTGTTCTTCATGGACATTCTTCAAGGCCTCAAGTTCTTCTTATGAGATGATTGACTCTATGCCTTGCTTCTTCTATTATTCATGAATATATAAGACTTCACTCTTCAAGCAAGTCACCTCAAATTAGTGTTGCTCTAGTTGAGATTGCATCTTAATCATGATAGATAAATAGCCAAATATTTACGGATGATTCTTTTTGTATATTGTGTAATGAGTATCCAAGAACATCATCAATGATAGTACAATATCATGAGTATACCTCACCCCATGCACCATCCAAATAACAAAGTGCTCTTTTGTACTAGTCAAACTTCTTCTTGCATCTATAGGTATGTTGGTGTCTTCTTGTGGTGGTACCTTTTGTAGTGGTAGCTTTACTTCCTTTGAGATATCCTCTTCTTGATCTTCCTTGAATTCACCTTCCACTTTGTTCTATCACAACTATTGGATCAGCAACTACTTGAGTTCCTTTGGTAGGTAGCATTTAGGAGTTAGAATGTTTTTCAGCCCCCATATATTGGCTTCTCCAAGAGCCTTTCCTTCTTGCCTCTTGACATCTTCATATTCTTTCAGTTCCTCTAATGCTTGTTCCTCTTTATTGTAGTCCGTCTTATGCTCTTTTGAAGTCTTCTCTTGTTCTTCTTCAACTTTGGGTTGTGTGTCTTTATCTTCTTTGGAATCCTTGATAGCTTAAAGTCTCTTTGCCTTCTTTTGAATAAAGATATTCTTGGTGGTAGGAGTAGTATTGAATTTGTACCTTTTCTCTCCATTCTCATTGTGCTCACAAATTACCCCATCTTTTGATATTACTCATCAGCTTCTTTGATAAGCTCCATGCAGTGTACACCTTCAAGGTTTTCTTTAAAGTGGGAGACACTTCATGCCCAAAAATTCAAACTTCTCTTCTTTGGTAAGTAAGCCATGACAAATGTACCACAAATACAGCAGATAGTGTGGTCTTGGTCCATCAAATACATTGTACATCTTCTATACATGGGTGTAGAAGATTTTTCCCCAATTGATTGGTCCTTCAAAGAACAAGTGCTTGAAGAAAGCTACATGTAAATTTGTGAGGTGAGTGTTGCATTGAGGCTTGAAGATCTTCATCAAAGCTCAATTGGTCTTCCTTTGAGTAGAGTTCTTATTATCAGCCACAAAATAGCCATTAGTGGGGTGCTTGTGATTGACAAAGGCCTTGTCTATCCTTGCTAATATCTTCCCATTAAGAGTGAAATATGAGTTGAAAGTTTAATCCTTGTTAGAAAACATAACCCCAAAGATCTCTCGTAATAGCACATCATAAAGCTACATTAAACATATATCAAAGGACAACAAGAAATAACATGGTTCACTTTCTATCTTGGAAGCTACTTCCATGGCTGAAATAAGCTCCCACTAGCCTTTGAAACTTTATTTCTCATTGCACATATATAGGTATAAGAGAACAAAAGCCGTTTTGTGAACGGGTTATCCAAAATTCATCAAGTGCAAATGATTGATAAGCAATATGTACATGAATCACAATGATAGAGTAATGTGAAATCCTTAAGGTAGAATGCATCAAATGTATCCTAAAACAAAAGCATAATTGAAACAAATTGAGAATAACCAATGCTAACAAACTAGTAAAGAACATGAAATCAAGAGCAACTATGCAAACAATGGTAAGGAATAGGAAACATGATGTAAGAGCCCGCCAATACGCAATGCATGAACAAAGATGAAGAACCCACTCGTAAGCAGTGTGTGAACAAAGATGAAGAAATCGCCAATAAGCAATGTGTGAATAAAGATGAAGAACGTGGGCTGGAGTTGGGGTAGGAACATTGTAGACACAAGAAGGCAAAGCAAGAAGCAGTCAAAGAGAAAAGGGAAAATACTAGGGAGGAAATTAGTTAGGGAATGGAGGAGTAGAACCAAAATAGAAGTCTCGGAAGATGTGGTTGCAGAAATAGGTCAAAGTGTAATATGGTAATGAGAGCAAAGTGTAAGAGGAACGGATATAAAGTATATCATAACCAGCACTATGGACGTTGGAGTCATGCGACGCTAAACAGCTAAGGGTAGCAAAGGCGGCCATAGTAAACATCCACAAAAACACCTACGATTAAATCAATGCCTCACGTAGTGCCAAAGTAGTTGAGCCATTGTCAATACCCCTTGTATCAAGTTTCTGCTTGAAAACTCATGAGTGCCAAGGAAAAATTGGTTGCTTCCAACAATGACACTCAAGGTGAGGGAGAAGCTAAAACATATGAAGCCTAAAATACAAACAATAGGCAGCAACAATAATCAGCAAAATTACTATGTGATGCAAATAAATCAGCCTGTGAATGAAGAAAATGAAAACTTGAGCATGAATAATTAAGGGACTCAAGACATACTTGGTTAAAGCCTGAAAGTAAACAAATATTAGTATCAAAAGCAGATGAAAACTAGTAAAAGTAATCTATGATGCAACAAGGTAGTAAATAAAGAATAAAGAATAAAGAATAAAGAAGGTAGTAAATTCACTAAGTGAAAGCAACAAAGAAAGAGTAAGGAGGTTAGTCAAAAGTCACGGGAAGGGCCAAGTTTTTTGACACCAAACAAAGACATTAGGGAGTGAATCCAACCACACAAGGAAAGAGCAAGATAGTTGCCATAGAAATGGGGGTCAAAAATGTAGAGTAAAGTAGAACGAGCAGCAACCAAAAGTGAATTGAAAATAATAATCCATAGAGGGGAAAGGGGAATAGGAAGGGGCAAAAGATGAGTGCAAACAAAGAAACAAAAAAGAGCACTAAAAAATTAGGACATCTAATGAAAGGTCAAAGCATGGAGGGAAGTTCAGCCTTTTATGAAGTGAAGGACCAGGTGGGCCCACGTGTCCATAAGCATACAATCAAGTCCACATGGCAAAATATGCAAATACATGTCATCCAAATAAACTCTTGAATATTGACTTGCGGGACTTTATGAGTATTGACCACTCAAGATATCTAGTCATTTTTCTTAGCCTTAGTAATGACTGAACATATCTAGATAAGTGACTGTCCCGCAACCCATGAAACCGCAAGGTGTTTCATCAGTGACATTTGCTCTTGCTCTTGATCAGTCAAGTCACTGATAACAAGCCAAACATAACAATGTCCATCTTTTGCTTGTATCCACCATATCATCCCAAAGAGCAACATTGAACATTTAGCAAATTCATGCATAACTTGAATTGCTCAATAGGAACAAGTTTAGTCAACATATCAGCTGAATTTACCTTTTTGTCAATATTTTGCAAATTGATCTCACCATTTATTACAACTTCCCTGATAAAATGATGTCTCACATTAATATGCTTTGTGTTGAATGATGTACTTGATTTTTGGTCAAGTGAATAGCGCTTTGGCTATAAAAAAAAGTGTGGACTTCATGTTGGGGAGTCCAACATCCTTGGCTAATCTTTGTAGCCATATTGCCTCTTGGAAGCCTCAATTGTTGCCATATATTCTGCCCCTATAGTAGAAAGAGCAATAGTAAATTGGAGAGTAGACTTCCAACTTACTGCACCACTAACAAGTGTAAAAGCAAGTCCTATTGTAGACCTTCTCTTATCCAAGTCTCCGGCAAAATCAAAATCTACACACCATGTAATTACTCCTTCTTGGTCCTTCTCCACATCAAAGGTAATGCCAATATTTGTAGTCCCTTTCAAGTAACAAAGTATCCACTTCACAAACTTCCAATATTGTTTCCAAAGATTTGCTATGTATCTACTCACCATACTCACAATATATGAGATGTATGGTCTAGTGCAGACCATAACATACATTAAACTCCCAGCAACACTAGCATAAGGAATATTTGACATTAATTTTCTCTCCTCTTCATTTGATGGACATTGCTCCAATGATATCATGAAATGACTTGCCATTGGATTGCTCATTGGTTTTGCATTCTCCATGCCAAACCAAGCAAGCAATTTTTCCAAATATCTCCTTTGAGATATCCATAACTTTCCCTTGCTACTATCTTTGTGGATTTCAATCCCAAGCACACTCTTTGAAGAACCCAAGTCCTTCATATCAAACTCCTTACTAAGTTGTTGATTTCTCCACTTCAACCATATCTTCCACAACAATCAGCATATCATCCACAGATAGTACTAAAATGATTAAATCAAATACTTTAGGTCCATGTTGCTTCTTGAGGTACACACAACAATCTGATTCACTTCTATTATATCCATGCTTCAACATGAAAGCATCAAACTTCATGTACCAAAGTCTTGGACTTTGCTTTAGTCCATATAAAGACTTTTGTAACTTGCAAACCAAGTTCTAGTTCCTTGGTACCACAAAACGTTTAGGTTGATGCATGTAAATCTCCTCCTCCAATTCTCCATGTTAAAAAGCAGTTGTAACATCTAGTTTCTCCAACTCCAAGTTATGCAATGCAACTATTGCCAATAATGCACGAATTGAAGAGATTTTTACCATTGGTGAAAAAATCTCAATGAAGTCAATACCTTCTTTTTGCTTATAACTCTTTGCTACAAGCCTTGCTTTGTATCAATCTCCACCTTATTTTGGAAGTCCTTCCTTCCTCCAAAATATCCATCTACAACCAATTGCCTTCCCTCCCATAGGCAATTTTTCACATCCCCAAGTTTGGTTTTTGGACAAAGACTTCATCACGTCTTCCATTGCATAATGCCACTCTTGACACTCTTGATCTTGCATTGCCTCTTCATAAGAAGGCTCACCATTCTCCATAAGAAGAGCATAAGCTACAAATGAATCATCAGATCTCTTTGAAGGCCTTCTATCCTTATTTGGATACCTATGTTCATGAATCACTATTGGACTTTGCTCCTCTAATGGTTCACTTGGTAGATCTACAAGAGGTGAGATGTCTTCATTTCCAAGATAAATATCTATCTTAACAAAATTTGATTCAATTAGTTTTTCTTTTCTTTTGTTGTAGTAATAGTCTTCATTGTACTAGGCTCATAAAAAACAACATCCCTCCTCACAACAAGACAACACCTTTCTGGATCCCATAATGTATATCACTTTGTATCCTTCTCATTATCCCAAGAATAAAAGTTTTCTAGATTTGAGATCTAACTTTGTCCTTTGTTTTTGTTGAATATGAACATAAGCTATGCATTCTTAGTGAAGAGTAATCAACATGCAGACCTATCCATTTTTCCATAGGTATATTACAATCAATAGTAGTAGAGGGAGAAATGTTTACCAAATGACAAGCTGTATTTATAGCTTCTCCCAAAAACTCTTCTCCAATCCGGTGTTGCTTAACATACTTCTTGCTTTCTCCAAAAGTGTTCAATTTATCTGCTCTGCCACACCATTTTTTTGAGGAGTACATGGAATGGTCAAGTGATGAATTATCTCTTCACTCTTACAATATCTCTCCAGATTTGTATTCTCCACCATTATCAGATCTCAAACACTTCACTTTCCTTCTATTTTTTTTGTCCATCATCACCTTCCATTGTTTAAAGATATAGAAGACCTCTGAATTTTGCTTCATGGTGTAGACCCATACTCTCCTACAATAATCATCAACCAAAGATACAAAATATAATGCTCCAAATTTTGAAGCTGTAGGTGTGCACCAAATATCAGAATGCACATAGTCTAAATTTACCTTTGTGCAATGAACACCTATGGAAAAGCTTACCCTCCATTGCTTTCCTATTACACAATGCTCACATAATTTTAACTTGCAACTTTTAAGGCCCTTTAGAACTTGTTGCTTGGACAATTCACTTAGACCTCTTTGATTCATATGACCCAAATGTAGGTGCCATAATTGAGTACTGAGTAAGATCTTTGGGATCTTCATTTTCAGAAATAGTACTTGCCACTCCTCTAGTTATGGTCTCTCCAACAAGCTCATAAAGATTTCCTATCTTCTTGCTCTTCATTACAACCAATGGTCCTTTTGATACCTTGAGTGTTCCATTGTCTGCTCCTCCACCTCCAACCATTTGAGTCCAAAGTGCCTAGTGATATTAGATCCTTCCTTAACTCAAGAACATGCCTCACATCAGCAAGAGTCCTCACAATACCATCAAACATTTTAGTGTATATCGTACCAATGCCAATAGCTTTACAAGCCATGTTGTTCCCTATGATTACAGATCCTCCATCAAATGGTTTGTACTCATGAAACCACTCCTTGTTTGGACACATATGGTAAGAGCAACCTGAGTCCAATATCCATGACTCCTCAAATTGATTGTTGTCTTGGTTAACACATAGAACATCATCCATAACACCAGATGACTCAGCAATACTCACTTGATCTGAAAGTTGACCTTAATCCTTGTTGGACTCAAGCCTCTTGTTGTTAAAATCCTTCTTGAAATATCCAACCTTCCCACAAATCCAGCACTTGCCTTTGAAACCTCTAGTTCTAGACTGGACCTTGATTAACTCTTGATCTGATCTCTCCCTCTTGTCCTTCCTTTGATAAATAGAGCCTCTAAATTTGTTTTTTCTTGGTTGTATCTTGTTTGCATCTCATTGGACAATAATGCTAAAGTGACCTCTTCATAGTTTATATAATCCTTCCCATATAAAAGAGTTGTGACCAAATGCTCATATGATGGAGAAAGTAAAGTCAATAACAACAATGCCTTATCCTCCTCTTCTAACTTAACCTTTATGCTCATCAACTCACAAATAATTTTGTTGAAAGCATTGAGGTTCTCCATAATACTCTAGTCTTCCTTCATCCGTAAAATATACAACTTTTGTTTAAGAAACAGTCTATTTGTCAAATGACTTGGTCATATAAAGATTCTCCAATTTGGCCCATAGTTGTGGTCCAGATTCCACATTCATAACATTGTATAGCACTTCATCAACAAGGTTCAACCAAATAGTGCTAATACCTCTGAGATCTGCATCTTCATCTTCCCCATCCTCATCACTTTTATCCTCGTGTCTTTTTCTTAGTGCTTTATACAGTCCTTGCTAGACAAGAATTTCCTTCATCTTCAGTTGCCAAAGTCCAGAATTGTTTTTCCCATCAAACTTCTCCACTGCAAATTTAGCATTTGATATGGATATCACCCTGCCATTGCTTTGCTATGGACTTGCTTCTAGACCCACTTCAATGCACCCTTAGATCTCAAGACCCTCTTTAGGACCAACTAAGCTTTGATACCAATTGTTAGAAAACATAATCCCCACGACCTCTTGCAATAGGACATCATAAAGCTACATTAAACATAAATCAGAGGACAATAGGAAATAACATTGTTCATTCCTTGTCTGTAATACCTAGAGTTAGCCATATGATCTAGATGTGAAATTCGGTTTGGTAACATCTAGAATGATGTTATACATGATGGTCAAAATAGATCAGATAGAAGTATCACCAAAAGTGTACTTCTACTAATAGGGCAGAAACCAAAATAGACTTGAGAACCTTAGAACCAATAGCTAGACATATGATTTAAAGGTGAGAATTGGTTTGATAACATCTGGAAGTATGTTACACATGATTGACTAAACAGATTAGAAAGAGGTATCACCAAAAGAGGACTTCTACTAAGAGTAGGAACCAAAATATGCCTGAAATCTTTGAAGGCAATTTTGAAGGCCTAAACGGATGAATTAGGCCTGGAAAATGTGCACACTCCACCCCCCCTCCCCCAAAACTATAGGATAGGCTACCCTTCCCTCCCCCTTGCTTTGTCTCGTCGAGAGCTTTCCAATGGTACCTTATGTGATTTTGAGATTCCTATAGGAAGATTCCCTCAAAGATTTCCGGTCAAAGCTTGTTTGACCAACCAGTTAGTACCTAGACCAGACATATCACCCATCCAAGTAAGTAATCCAAGGGTGGAGCTTGCTGACATGTCATCTATCTGTGTCCCTAATCCTATGGTAGAGCTTCCTTGGAGGAGATCCTCTTTGCCTATATAATAAAGAGAAGGTGCTCCTTTGGGGCATCAAATATTTGAGTGTGCAATCTGTGTTTTCTATCTTCTCTTGTCCTCAGAGTATTACTTACACTGTCCCAAAAGCTACCTCCATGGCTGAAACAAGCTCACATTAGCCTTCAAACCTTTATTTCTCATTGAACATATATATATACAAACAAACAAAGATAGTCCCTTAGCATTGGCATCCTCAATATTGACTTGTCGGACTTCATGAGTATTGACCACTCAAGATATCTAGTCACTTTGATACCTAGCCTTAGTAATGACTGAATATATCTAGACAAGTGACTGTTCTGCAATGCATGAAACAACAAGGTGTTTCATCAGTCACATTTGCTCTTGCTCTTGATCAGTCGACTCATTGATAACAAGCCATACATTACAATCCTAACTTAATACCCTTGCTCTCTTCCCAAGGTCTTCCTCCAGTGGAAAGGTGTCAACTGCCTCACACTCACTCTTAAGTTACTTGTTAATATCTTCTTCATCCCATGAAGTTTTGGAGCCATGGCACTCAAAGTATACTCCCAATTCCACAAACAGAAGCTAACCCATAGCCTTTGCAATGTTAGTCTTTGAGTTGCTATTTCCAAGGATCAACCACTAGGGTGTTTAAATTCAAGGTGCTATCAGCAACCCAAGGGGATGTTGTCTTCATCATGGTCCTAGCAAGCAATTCTCCTCACAAATTGGCTCTTGATTCCCTATGCATTCACTTAGTTTTTACTAATGCAAGAAGTGGAAATTCATGAAGAGTAGATGGTTAAAGAATTGCAAAAACACTCCCATTATGGACATTTTGAGTTTATATGAGTTTTCTCCATCCTTGCTAGTAATGGTCTTCAATTACCCATCACTCTCCACTTGTGTGAGCTGTCTTGGAAGCAATCTTTGGTGTCTAAGAGCCTTTACACATTTTTGGGGATGTAGACAATATTGCCACAATCAAAATCCTCCAATCCTTGTCATACCAATGACAAATGCAATAGAACCACTCCTGCTTTGAGTATATTGAAAAGAGAATGGAAAAAATTGCAACAAACTACCAAAAAACACAAACAATAAGTGTGTGCGGTAATTGTAATGACAAAAACAAAACTAGATGGGGATGCTAAACAAATCTGACCAGACTTGTGCAAGAGCAAGAGTTTTTCAATGAGTTTCTAAATTGAAAAAAAAGTGTCATTATTATTGCAAGCATTGTCCCAATTGTACGTATCGTTGCAAATGATATACCAAGATGAAACTTATTTAGACCAAGAAAATGATGAAATTAACTATGAAACCTTATGCCAAGCAATTAATCAAATAGAAGGGGCATTTACATAAACACAAATACACAAGGTGTAGTTCATTGCTCCATTATTGATCATAAATGGAAGCATGCTTGAGAATGTGCTTGAGAATATAGATAAAATAGATGTCTATAATGTCAAATATGGGTTTACTAGTAGATTTGCTATGGGAGTTATGAAGATCGTGCACCTATTGTGCATGCTATTGATCGAGCCTTCAATGATATTTCTTACTTCAATAAACAAGTTGCATGGTTGTTTGCCATTATATGCTTATTAAATGCCTATTAAATGTGAGTACTATATTGGCCAGTAAAAAGTCATCAAGAGGCCACATTTGGGACAACTTATATTACCTTGTTACTATGGTTGTATGACCATACCATGGTCATCTTGGTAATTCTTATATAGTGGAAGGTAATTCCAGTTATCCTTATAATATGATAGAAGCTTTTAGACAATAGTCAAGAATTAACTAAGAAGTTTAAGAGATGAATATTGAAAAAGATATGTACTAAATTTCTCTAGGAAGAATTAATATAGGAATAAAATATTTCTATTTGTAAGCTATTAAAGAATTTATTAACAATATTAAAGATCTTGCTAAGCATGTTATAGAGCTTCTTAACTAATGTAGCTATTTGCTAATATTTGGTGGAACCTTATGGAACTAAGCAAGAGTGATTAACAAATTATTTAGATTTTTAAAAAATTAATAAATGTTATATTGATATAAAAAATCTTATTATGATATTAGTTATATTCATGTTTCTTAAGGATTAAGGATTGAATTTAAAACCATGCATAGCCTTTTGAGTACTAGGTTTGAATGTAAGATATCAAGAAGCTATCTTAGAGGTTGAGCAGAAGACTAGAAAATTAAGTAAAGATTCCACAAGAACGGAGTTGATAGTTGTCTCAAATAGATATAACAAAAACCATAACACTTTGCATTTGAAATAGATTCTTATTAATGTTTGAATTTTTTTCTTTGATATTGGTCTTTAACAAAGGATTGATAAAAATCTACAATATTGACTTGTATTGGGGGGAAAACTCTTATCAATGGCTGATATTCTATTTACTTTTATCTTTATTACTTATAATTTTTTATTTGGATTTCTACACATGCGATGATATAGAGAGAATTCTTAAATAGAAGTTTAACTTGGGCAAAGAGCAACAATGTTATACAAACCTTATGTATGAAGAAGTATCTTCCCTGTCATAATAAGACAAGGAAAAAGTATTTAAGGTATTAAGATTATGTTGTATTTGGTTAGGAGATATGGTCTTTAGCAGTGTCATCTTATGATCCTTAGTGGTTTAGTTGCCCTATTGATGCTCTTTTGTCTTTAATAGCTGATAGAATTGGATTTTTTTGCCAGAATTTTAGACCGAGAGGAGGATTAGATAAGCGTTCAAAGGATTATTGCATGCATGATAAATTTTGCTTAATCTATTTGCTCAATGTTTTTCTTTCATTATGTCTTAAGTGCATGCAATAGACTAGTTTTATTATATTTGTTAATTCTCTCAACTATGGAGTAAAAGGTGACCACATAGAACACATGAAGTGTACTCTCAACATAATGAATGACACTCTCGACATTATGTGTATTACATATTATGCACTAGTTTTCATTTCAAATGCTTCCAAATTTACAAACTAGTTTCATATTTGTAGAATGAGATTGCTAACATTTAGTGTTTAATATTCAACATTTAGCTAACTTGAATCATGTAAAAAAATATTAAAATAAAATAAAAATAAAAATAAAATAAAAATATATAGATATAGTTATTGCTGTCTTGAAGTTCAGTTCTAATTCTTATCATTTTTTACCTTTAATTTACATCTAAAATATCTTTCAATATTTGTACATGAGGAAAACATGATATGAAAACTTGAGTATATAATTTTTATTTCAATAATTACATACCATTACACATGTACATCCTCATACAAAGCATTATTTCTTTGTATCAAAATCCTTATATAATTTTTTTTTATCTTTATGTAAAAATAGAATGTCAAACATTTTTAATAAAAAATTTTCTGAGTATTAATTATTTATTGTTATATTTTGCGTAGTTGTGCCATTTTCACAACACTATGATTATAAGCAAACAAAACACATTTAATTTAAACTTTGATTCTTATTTACTATATTTAAAAACAATGTTTTTTCTTAAGAGATTTGTTTGTTTTGTTCGCTTAGATATAAAAAATAGAATAGAAACAGATCAATTCATGAGTTTAATCATCAAAAATATTTTTTTATAGCATAACTCAATTTAACTATCATTACAGTCCACCGATAATTGAACTTTGAAGGTCCTTTAGGTTTTAATTGACCGATATTTTACTTATGATATATTACTGAGAAGTAGACTTTCCTACGTATAGAAGTTTACTTGTCAAACATTAATCAAAGCATAATATTATCAAGATTCATCATACTCATTGTTGAAAGATATGAAATACGAAGAGTGTAAATATTAATATATTTTCAAACTTTGCTTCATTTAGGTAATGTATGGAGTATATGTAGGATTTTTAGCTCAACCCATTTCCCCTAAAAGGAACTCCAAAGGAATGAAGTAGAGGAAACGAAATCAGATTATGCATGGAAATGATCAAACCTAGCCCTATCCATTGTAGTATATTTCTTAACAGGTAAGATCGTCGAGCGATCTTGGCATATCTTCAAAAGAAGATAAGAAAAGAAAAAGTAGACATATCTATCTTCGTTGACAAGTTTACAAGACGTGATTTGACCTGATTATATAGGTTCATACATCAAGATAAAGAAATACATGCCCGAAAGATTAGACTTCTCGACCTTCAGTAAATAATACATGAAAATCAGGTTATCCTTAGATGGAAATGAGTGGGAAAGATTATAAGGAACTTGGGAGCCATCATCAGATGTCACTATATAGATCATTTCTATCTCTTGTGTCTCATTATTTCTTATTGTTTGTATCAGAGCAATTATCACTTATAACGTAAATTCTCATTTTAAAAAACGTGAAAGTAATCCTCTTCTCACATAGTGTAGTTTGTACCTCATGCCTATGAGTTACAAACTAGACAACAATTGATATAACTCACAAGACTTTACAACTAACGCAGGTTCATAAAAACCCAAGTCCTTGCACTCATTCACTAACAATCCATTGTAAGTAATTTGTTTGCCATGATGAGATGTCTAAATGACTGATAGGCTCTCGGATCTTCAAGATACAAAAAACAACAAATGGACAAGTACACCTTTTGTTGTCAGTCAATCCAAAAACTGATGAATTAAACTATCTGGATCTCCTGGCGTGTTTTGTGGTCTTTGATGGTCACTTCCAAGTTGACCCGGAGATAAAGGATTGGCTATTTAATATACTGAAGAGGAAAGAAAGAGAAGTGAGATGATCTGTAGATACAATTTAAATGACTATATGATGCCTCATTGTGATATACATGGTTACTATAATTCTTCACGGACGCTGTGAAGGGTAGCTTTTGGAGGAATCAGTTACCTTTAAATGAAAACAACCGTACTTTATATCTGGGTTTATACATCCCATCTTCATCCTCATAAGAAACATCCAAGTCAATCATTCCTTCCCATAAAAGTCCAGATCTTAAAGAGGTTCCCCTAAAGTAAAGGGATTCCTCGAGATCGCCTAGATATTCAAGAGATACTCCATAACGAAGCTTGTAATTTGATTAGATGAAAAAGTCTCATCTGAAAAGGCTATTTTATTAGACTATTACATGTATTTCCTTCAAATTTCCTTAGACTTTGTCACAGGCTCTCTCACGTTTAGTCAAAATATTCTAGAAGTATGTGCGGCGTAATAGCCAAGCTAGAATTTTAACTCACCCAAACTACGATCATACTCAAAACAAGTGAAAAGGTGCTAGAGTCCTGTGAAAGAGTCCTTAGCTGGTGGTATGTGCTGTCCCCTTCACCTCTCCTCTGTCTCGGATTTTAGCCCTTTTCATTTGAGCCTCGGGCTAGTTATCTCCTTTTGCACGTCTTGGTACCTTTGGATTCTTTCTAGGATACTATTTTACCTTCTGGTGGTAGTTTCCTCGGCCATGAAGCTGGGCGTGGATTAAGTAGAAGCGAGAATATTGACCTCAATGACGCAAACTTGACAACGTTGATCACCTTAAAAATTGACATATTTGTTCCGCCATAAGGAAAAGCCTCCTTTTATAAAACAATCAGTATTTCATTTATGTAGCATTGTCGTACAATTTTTTATATTCTATGACTAATTTAAAAGTAAAGGTAAGGAAGTAATCCTGCAGTTTGGATTAAAAACCGGTCAAAGAGTCTAAGATAGTAGTTTGCCCCTTCAACTTCCAAAAAACAAGCTCCTGTTTTCTTAAATGTGATCATTTTTCAACCGGTAGGCGACAATTCAAGTCAAGCTCCAATTCGTCATATAGTGAAACAAAGTAGGAACTCAATTGACCATACAGAGCGCACAGGTGATAATAAACGAAATTGTCAAGGGAAGGGTGCAAGAAGTTACGACACGAAGTATGAATGTCGTTGCAACTCGGAGAAAGGTGACGGGAACTGTCCGTTACATGGTTGGCTCGTTAGTTTGCAGTACCCAGGTTAACGAAAAGTTTGCATTGTTCTATGGAGGGTAGTGGTTGATATAATCCACAAGAGAGCAATCACCTTAGGTGACGTTTCTTCAAAGGTTTCAGTTGTTTGTATACTGAATGATTTATATAGCTTTGAATATCTTAGGTGTGATAGAACATATTTCTCGTATAGACTTTATTGTAACTTAGCCCTTTTTTTTAATTTTTATTTCGTCTCTCCCTTTCCCTTGTAAGGCTTGATGGGGTCTTCCCATCCTTCGTTTTTTCTACGATGACCCTGTCTATCCTTTAACCGGCCCTTGTGCCGCTTAAAAGATAGACAAACTTTAACAGGATGGACCTACATGGCGACCAGTTGCCCTAGTTGACAGGAAGGCTTTCCATTTAGTTAACATGGCAAGGAGTGTCTCTCAAGTTCCACTTACGAACTGCACGTAAATCAGAGTTGACACAAATTGTTGTGTTCCTAGCACTTTGAAAACATTTACTGGTAACTACCTTAATAAACTCAGCTTATCGCCTGAAGTATATTTGCACGTTCTCGGGCTCAGTAGCCCGAAAATGGCTTACGCTAATAATCTATGGACAAGATGTAGTACTTGGGGCATTGGACCAAACTGGTCACATCTTAGGTCCCCAAACTTATCTAAGATACGTAAGGAGATTTTAATTGCAGATTTTAAGGTATGCCAGGGGAGAAGATAGTAGTGTAAGATTTTACTGGGGAACCTGAAATGAACAGGAGGCATCGGAATTGAACAAGACCATAAAGTCTATTGTAGAAATTTCCGAAAATTCAGTAAAGAGTAATTAATTAATGCACTAATGAGACACTTCAGGAGAATATATTGAATTCCTAAAATTTGGATGAGTCATTCCGGGGCACAGTCCGTAGAATAGTACGGGATCACATATAAATCGGTATAAAGAATGGTTATGGAATTCCGTAAGCTCCTTATTGAAACTCTCTATTTTAGATTGAAAATTGTTGTGAGGAAGCGAAGTACTCCGGTCCAAAATTCTAGGAACAGTGGGGTATATAGTAAACTCAAAAATCATCAGAATCTAGGCGTTAGGGGTTTTAGTAGGTTATTTATGGGTATCTATAGTGATTCCGGATGACGTATATTTTGTAACGTGAAGATCCGATAGCCGAAAAAATAACTAGGGTCACCTCCTGAGGCGACGCGTAGATTATACAGTTATAAGCTTTTTATAGTTTAGTTAAAGGTGTTGATGACAAAAAAACTGAAAATCTAAATGCGTTTTTACTTTTCTCTTTAATCGAGTCCATTCAAATTTCATTGAAATTGATCCAGGCATAGGGTCCTCCTTGGAAAATGGAGGAGAGAGTACACTGCATGAAATATAACGTCAGGCAATGGAAAAAGACCAAGACATAAGTTCCTAATGTCGATGTAGACTTTAAGTTTTGCAAAGAGTAAAAAGCGTGATAAAGATACAAATTTATCACTTTTTTAAATTTGAAAATGATCTTCATAGCAATAACTATTAAAAATATCTCATAGATATCTTATCAAAATACTCATTTTTGATTTATCGTCACGAATATTAAAAATGAACTTGTGGCACTAATCCTCTCCAGTTACTTCGCTGAGACAGCTCGAAAAGAAATCCATCCGTAAAAGATGTTACAGTCCCCGACCATTTATTTCTTCCCCGTTCACCAACGAAAACCATAAAAGGTTTTATGAACCTGACCCCTCTACCCGTAAATAAACGTATTGAAACCCTTGTTATTGTCGTCAACTTATCTGACCGGACAAATTGGTGGGGCCCAAGACGCCGATGTCCAGGCCGAAGCTTTCCGGGTTCGGGCCGAAAGTCCCAGTGTTCGGCCGCCCCAGCTATATCATCATCCAGAGGAGTCAATTCTGAAGATTGCATGGGATGGTGGTTTTTGACTTCGGGCTTTACAGCAGTTTTGGATCGCCACGATAAGCTGGGTTTTACACAATTGGTGCTTCTGTCTACTTATTTGGAACTTTCCTGGGTAGGCAACATGCTTCAGGCTCTTTGGTGATGTTCGTTTATAAGAAACAAATCTGTATCGGTTTTAATAAAGACCGTAAGGGCCCTGAGCTTTGTAGGAGATAAGGAAAAGGTGGAAACAAAATAGGATCTGTATCCGTGGCATCCCTATAGAAATTAGCTGCACTGTTAGAAAATTCTTCTTTGCATGCAGAAAAAGTGAAAGATGGTCGTTGATCTATACCCGCTAGCCGGACAGTACATGCTCGTAAGTCTGCGGTGAACATCGGCCACGTATTGGATTACATGAAGATTGTATCATGCATCTCTGTTCTGTTAGAACTTTACAAGAACAATGTCCATGTCATCGGTGACTTAAAAACCGACAAGGATCGACATGCCACGTCAATTGCACGTGGGTTCTACTGGACATGTGATTTACTACAACAGTTTCCATATATCGCGATGCTCAATGCCAAAGAGGATTGAGATGCCACGTCAAGTGCAAACTGGGAACTATTGGACTCCCGTTTCTACTCTACGAGAAATCTCTACAAGGGCAATGTCGATGTCATCATAACTCCCATTACCAAGTAGGACTGGCATGGCACGTCAAATGCGCATAGGCCACTGTTAAGTCTGTCGGCCAGTTTCAGGTGCCGTTAAATCACATGCCAATATACAGTACTCCATCTCTGCTAGGATAAAGGCCCTTTTAGATTGACTTTAGTAACTGGTCCAGACTTCATAGGTCATGTACCGTGAGAAGGGACAAGACGACCACTTTTACCGAATAATAACACACGAGGATTCATCTACGTACGCCGTACCTTTGCTTTCATGCGTTTCTTTTGGTGGCGCATTCCCTTTGAGAAGGTAATGATGCGACTAGGATCTCTTTCACTTGGTGTTCGATTCGCGTCTAGAGGAATTATTTTGCGAGCTCCAAAAACTGAGCCTATTTTGTACATTGGCTCCTTCTTGTGTTCTATGTGACCGCCTTTTCTCTCTTTTGTACATTGGTTGATTCAAGGATATATATATAGGGGAGATGACCCTTGTTGCCTACATTAGCCTTTCACTGAGATTGGATTATCGTATGGGAGAAGACATGCAGGTGTGTTCTTCTACTTGACTGGTCCCAAACTATTGTAAGCTCGATCCAATGCAGATGTTTGGTCGTTGCAGTGACGTAAATGATAGAGTACTCAATTTTTCAGATATTATTGTGGCCTTTTATATGACTACGTAAGTAGAGTCAAGTTTTTCCCTTTGGAAAGCTTGACGATGGACGATCTCTCTTAAGTGAAAGGCGTTCAATGTCAATACCAGGGATGGTCTGGCCAAAGAGAAATCCTTAGCAAGCAAGGGAATGATGATTGTGAACTCCACATCACACAAGGGACAATAATCCATGAGAGAGCTAAACAAGACGAATATCGAAATGATGGGAATAAGTGCTTCTGGAAAGCATTTGATCATCACTCGACTACTTTTATTAAAAGCTCAACGAAGCTTGGCTGGACGGGTTGGAAAAGAGGCACATGGATTGCGAAGTGATCATAAGATTCCTGTCACAAGATGTGTCTTCCACAGGGAGGTGTCCTCCTGTTGATGCCTTCCTTTCTTCTTGAGTGCACTGAACCTCCACGAAGTGTTGTTGTTTTTCCACTATCTTGCATCAATGCATCCCATGTTTTACACCAAGGGTTGAATTCGTTAAGAAAATGAAAAAGAAGGTATATCTAGCGGGGTGTTACGTTAAAGAACAGGACTATCATGGTGGACCAATCAGAGGGTGCTTTACACCGAGTTGCTGCGAGTAACAATGTTCCCGTTCTACAGTAGTAACAACTACAGTACGAACTTTTCGGTGCCCCAGAATCCGTAAAGCAAGCCGGACGGCTTATGCGGCTAGCTTCCCTTCGTATCTCGAGGTTTACGGCCTGGTCTTGGAGGATCACAACCATGGCTAAATTAGCTAAGGGAGAGCGGAAGAGACGGTCGCAGTCAGGGTTTAGCTGGGTTTGAGGGGTTTCCCGAAAGAAATGGACACTTATCGCAGGAGTATCTTCCCGTTTCTGTCATGGGAAGGCATTGTTTGGTCCCAGATTCAGCGCATGGCATCTCGGCGGTAAACCAGAGCGAACGCACTTTATACCTTTTACTCTGCACAGTCTGGTGTATGTGTCTGATCTCATATGTGTATTTACCGCGTTCCCAAGCTAAGAGATGGAATAGGTTAACTATCGTTTGCGCCTAATCCCTCCCGCGAAAACCTGTTCTTGCGCGAAAGAGCGGGTGCCGGGAATGCGCCTCGCGGTATCGGCTCTTACCGGCGGCATCGGGTTTCAGCTCTCTGCATTGATTGGTGCCGGATTTAGGACCCAACCACATTCTTTCTATAATCCAAGATATAACATTTTGGGTGGGTCCGACGTCCTAGGAGTCGTCATGACGAGCTCCCGGCGGCACAGGGCTTCCTTTAGATCCCGATATGGAGGAAATTTACCTCTTTAAGTTCTGTCACGACCACGTGCCCAGGAAGCATTGATATGCTATGGACTCTGATGGTGGATGAAACCGAAATCCATTGCCATGGAGTCTCTAGCCTCGTAGCGAAGTTCGGTGAGCAATATAGTAAAGCACGGAGATCAGAGTCTTCTTCCCGTTTGACAACATTTATGTAGGTTTGTACTTACATAGTTGACAAAAGTGGGAAAAGACAACATCGTCGACCATTTCATAACTGAATTTGAGGACTGTAGCTAAATTCTTTGGAATCCAATTAAAGCCTTGGCGCCGTTTGTTTGCATGACAGATGCCCTTCGGTACTCATGAGTTCTGAGAGCCCTGAGAAGGGCATAAAAGGAGAGCACTGTGGAGACTTGCATGGAAAGGAAACAAGAAAAGAGATGGCGATGGATTAGCACGGCTAAAGTAAGGATGCAATCTCAACCAGGTGAACCAGAAAGGGATTAAGTGATGTCGACACCGAACTTGGATTGAAAGCTATTAACGATAACTAATTTAAATATTCTCTCATAAAAGCATCTTAGACTGGTGAAGAGTTTCTCTTTCAAATGCGGTGTTGAGTAAACTTGAGCATCGAGAAAATGTGCATATAATTTACAGATGTCTTGCAGTACAAACGGAACTGTATCAAGCTGTAAGCGCATAGAAACATTCCACACCAAACTATTTGCTGAGTTTGTCCATAGTCAATACCTCTTAGTAGGAGACGTGGCATAAAGATCTAGGAAGGACTGATCGGATTAAGATCAGATCCCGCATGTCAGCCAACTTTTGTAAACTTCGACGACATTGACTATACACATTCTTTTGGAACAGAGTCCATAGTACCACGACCATAACAACGAAATGTTCTTTATGAAAGAGTTTGTAATTTTAGCCAGTTTAGTTGATTCTTCTAGCTTGACTATTGACCAATACTATATTTCTTTTTCTTATTGAAGTTGTTCGACATGACGCATAACTTTTCTGTATTACTGTATCCCCCACTCTCGGTCCGTAAAGTATCCATGAGGAAAGGGAGCGAGGGCAAGGAGTGAGCAGGAAGTCGCGACTCTTTATTAGCGACGCCGCCGGGGGAGTCGAGAGAGCCTGACTCAAATACTTTTAAAATTGAAGAAAATTAGAAAGATCTGGGTGCGGTCGTGGTTGAAGCGTCGCGACGGCGTACCGTTAGATTTAGGTTAATGCGAATGGTGAAATTCCGGTCCCGACCACGTGCCTCGAATATGCCGATAATAACGCGCCACCAAAGTCCATCATTGCTGTGGCTGCTAATACACGGTCCCGGAAAAGTTACCGGTGACTGGTTGGCACAGACCGTCAGACAGGCCCTGAAAGCAACCATTAATGGTCAGGAACCGGTCAGCGTAATTGTCGTGAAGGGGAGAATTTATCTCGCGGATAAAGAGATGCTGGTAACCGGGAGTCGCAGTCCCCGCCGTGGGGTCGTTTCTTCTGGATTTTCCCATGGTAAGAAGGTCTGCTGTGGTTGGGAATGAAGGCAAGTGTATGACAGGGCGACTCCTATTTCCCCGGGGATTTTACTCCGTTCTCTGATAGCGATATGGACAAGTAATCGACAGACTTCTTGGAGCGGAGCATATGGGGAGGTGTGTTCCAAAGAATGGCCGTGTTGAAATTGGGAATCTAGTGAGGGGTTGCAAGATCGAGTGTGTGAGCTTAATTGTTTAGAGATCAGTGTCGATTGAGCTCGTGCTGACAGCCGGAGGGACGGAAATATTGGAGGAGTGGAATACGGGATCTTGTGATCGGGTGTCGGCTCATAGCGATTTTCATCCTGTGCTTTGGAGCAGTGATTTTGCATCTTTAGAGCCGTGGTTGCGGTTGGTGCGAGACGGAGACGGACATAGTGTACTTGAGGACGGCGAAGTGTGTAGTGTGTATGTCTGTTCTCATTAATGCTGTGATGTGGAGCCAACATGTGGTCGTAGCAGGAAGGAGGTTGTGGACAAGCTGTCGAAATAATTTATTGGAGATGGTGTCTGTGGGAGGAACTGGAAGAGATCAGTGTCATGTGTGAGCAACCTCGAGACCAGGAACGGGGATAAATTGCATCTGGCGGTTCGAGGCTGAGTTTTATCCTCCATCTTGATATAAGACATGGAGTCCATGCAGCTCTCACGAGAGAAAGTGAGGAATTTGAAACGAGAAGGATTTGCGCATCTGAAGCTGTTCATCAAGTCTCGTTCGGGAAAGGTAGCATGTTTGTCCGTCCGATTTTCTTGACACATGATGACATTACGGACGTTAGTCTTGTTGGATTTGTGAACCCTGTACATGAGGCCTTTCGCCTACACTGCCGTACATAACTTTCTCTTTAACGTGCACGCTTTGGAGCAAGAGAGTTGTGATGAATGGCTCGCTCTTATCTTCGTACACGTACTGTAGTCAGGAGACCACATTACCCGCGTTCGAGCAACTAGTCTTCCAAGACATTGACAATCGGCTCTAACTGGTGATTCCTGCCTGTGCTTTACAGAGCGCACAAGTAGCAAGGTGACTGTTTAGTGTCCTGTGCAGTGACATTCTTTCTCATGTGCGCATCTTACCATCCTTCTAACTTTAGTTCTTTAGACAAACGTTGTTTCCTTCACTGTACCCTTCTGAAAGTTCCTCTCCTTTCCTGGAAGGTTTCATGCTGTCGAAACTTTAGCTCGAAAGCCATCTGCCTCTAAACCACTGAAAGTAGTTACTGGTCATGGTATTATTTGCAACACTGGTCCCCGTCCACCTGTGCCACTTTTCGCTGCCTGATTATGATACCGAATGAACTGATATACTGGGTCTCGAACTGTCACTATGGACTTTCTTCCCCCTCCTCTTTTCAGAGGTTGTTTCTGCGGAGCTACTGTGGATCGATAGATTTCTTGCTACTTCCGATTTTCTTCCAGTTCGTCCGTTTCTTCCCCTACGGATTCCGTTGCGGCTTGCTCCTGCTGCACGCACGCCTTGCAGTTAAATGTAATTCCTCCAAGCAAACAATTTGGAAGAACGATGTTGAATTATGTGGTACAAGGCTGTAAACCACGCATTGATGTAGGCATCCTTACCTCAGACTTGCGTAGCAACGTCTTCTGTCTCCAGGCTCAGCAAACATTCAGTGCATTGGGGCATTGTCGTGTGTGGATTACTCACGAAATGTGATTTTGTTGTACTTTTCAGAGAGAGCCTGTTGAAGATAGCTCAAGCACTACAAGTACACCATCACCAGATGTCCGATCAACGGAAAAAAGTGAGGAAGACAATTCTCTCGGCTCAAGTTTCAGGAAGAAGCTTGTCGAGATCGAAGATCACAACTGTTGGATACGAATCCATTCCCGGGGCAACAAACCAGCTCCCCGTTTTCATGTATGTGATCTCGTAAGATTTTACTCTCGAGCAGCATTGCTGCTTGAAGGCTCGTACCAATCACGGTTTGTCATAGCTGTGCTTAAATCCGGGACTTAGGTTCTCTCGGGAATAACGTTCAAATTCGTATATCAAATGCTGCAGCATGCAGCAGCGGTGGTGGGACGCAAGCTGCTGGTCATTGGAGGTGAATCAGGATCAAAGACGCTTAACGATGTCCAGGTGTGTGTTTTACAAGCCCATCGCAGGACTTCTAAATGAGATTTGTTTACGAAGACGAACTCGAATCATCATCTAGGACTTTGCCCAATGTCGAGTGATCTGACTTCTTGATTCATTTCGTTATAACGGGGTCTTCCTAGTTACTTGTACATCTTCCGTCTGACTTGCTTTGTCTCGACTGGGATCAGATGTTTCATTTGGGGAAGCTTTCATGGTCAAACATTGGCATCGGAGCATCAGCGCCTTCTAAAGGCTTGCCCCAAAAAACGGGCCCTGCACAGAAACTTCCTCCTTGCAAAGGTCACAGCCTGGTAAGAATGCGCTGCCAGTGCACATTCAAGTTCGGGAACAAATTCATTTGTAGCATTCAAAGGCTTCTGCTGTTGGACCGTTTTTCTCTAGCGGCACTTTATCACCTATGTTTTCCAGTCTTCTTCTACTGATCTAACAATGTCATTGCTGTCAGATTTCATGGGGCAAGACGGTGATCCTTATTGGCGGTCAGATGGATCCCCAGGTAGACAAAGTAGCAGGTGAGTACGCTTAGTCTCCTGCTACCCGTAGACGCAGAGTGAACACTTCCCTTGATTCCAATGCCTTCTTTCTTGTGCGCGAACACGACCGTAAAATCTGGTTGTTCTATTTTGCAGTTTGGTCTTTCGATTTGGAGATGGATTGCTGGACTCAAGTGGCTACCATAGGCGAAATTCCGGTTGGTTCCAATTCGCCGAAGTGCATGCTATCTAGAATATTGTGAAATCGTTCATCACTCTAGTTGGCTCTGTAAAATAGAGATCACTGAATGTAGTTCAGGTCAGTTCGTTGAGACGCGATAAGCATTGTGAGTACCTAATTAACTTACGGGTGATCACAAAGCTAATGACCCGTGTATTAACTACAACGAAATCGGTCGCCTCTCAGCCTGCTCGTAGCGGACAAAGCGTAACCCGTGCGGGTTCCATATTGATCATGTTTGGAGGCGAGGATAATAAAGGGCGAAAGCTTAACGATCTCCACATTTTGGACTTGAAATCATTGATGTGGTTACCTCTACACACAACGTAAGTTTCTCATGAGGGGCCACTACAACTGATGTATGGCTGGTCACGAAGATCCTGTGCCCCTTAACCATTGGTTATGTATTTCGTTCTAACATTGGCATGGTTTTACGCTGGACAGGGGTAACGGTCCGTCCCCACGAACCAAACATGTGGCGGAAATGTACGATGATAGATTTCTTCTTATATTTGGTGGAGCTACCAAGTCCAAGATTTCCAACGACATGTTCGCACTCGATTTCGACAGCGTAAGTTTTCCTCCATCTTCCTTTCCAGTTCCCTTACAGGTATCTAGCGGAAGTGATGAGTAGTTCTGTTCGTTCACACTCGGACTTTGATCTAGAAGGAACTCACTATGATCAATACATTGTTCACCTTTGATTACTTTCTGCGAACGGTGCAAACCGATGTCGTTCGTGTCGCAGCGGCCCCTCGAGGATTTGTTTCCTAAGGGGGCATCGCATATCTTGCTGAAATAACGTGATCCACCTCCTGCTGCTTGTAGTTGGTTAGCTTTACCGGACAACTTGAGAGCTAAATTCATCTGAAAGCATTGCCTTGATTCAGTTTTTTCTTGGTAACTGAAAGTTTTCATATATTGCCGCAGATGGAGTGGTCCCGATTGAAAACGAAAGGTCTCCCTCCGACCCCGAGGGCTGGTCATGCCAGCGCCTTGGTTGGGGATAGGTGGTACATTGTGGGTGGAGAGTCCCGTATGCCTGGTTAGTTTGAGCCATAAGTACATCGCGTCTTACTGGTGCATTTAAATACAAGCAAAGTACTTTGGTTCCTTGCGCGGCCTGTGGATCTGATTGGTTCTTTGTATGTAATAATGCAGGCGTGTTGAATACTATTGTCTTAAATATTTCAAGCATGGCATGGACCGTGGTTGCACCTGCATCACCAGACTCGGTAGCTTCGCATCAGGTCTGTCAAGTAGTACCCACTGATGGCAGAAATTTTGAGATATCTCTCGCCCCGTGCACCTTATTGGGTTCAAATTTTGCAACGAAAGTAGCAGAAGTGTGGCATTATAAGCCAAACAGTACCAAGAGCGAACCACATTTCGTTCTCAATGTAGATTGCTAATAGTAATTCAAAAGTTACTGAAGGATGGCATCTGTATTGACCTGGTCCCTTGAACTCTCACCCAACTCTCTTCTTGATCTCCAGGGTTTAAGTGTTGCTTTTGTGCAACGAAAAGATAAGAAGTTCCTTGTGGCCTTCGGGGGACGTGGAATAGACTCGTCAAATAATGTAAGTTCTTCAGATCGCCATTTCCGGCTTATCAAGATTCGTTGAACATCTTTTGTCGACTTTTTCGGAGGAAATAAACAAGCAATTCTGAAACTAATTCTTGACGCAGGTCCAAGTCCTGCACCTTCCACCAGCGGAGGAGCCACCCGTCCCCAAGACTCTAGCCGGCTTACTCGGAGTGCCCTCGACACCAGACAGCTCTCGTCTGTCAACTCCGGAGAGCCAGCCCGCTCGTCAACATGGAGCTATTCCTAGTCTGATCGGCTCAAGCATGCCGTGTGCATGTGTAAATGTCGCCAAGAGCAACTTGGTGTCTGTATTGGAACACCGCTCTTCATCTAGGAAGTCAGTCTCTGGTTCATCTGTTGATGACCATATTTACGATCTAAATTCCGGACTAATTCCCTTAAGAAAGAGATACGCTATGAGTCAAGACTCGGGGAGAGACTCGTTTTCGAAGAGATCGGATTCCATCAAGTCTGGAGATATGATGGGGCCCGATGTTGTCGAGGTACTGATCTATTACATCTTTCAGGTCGCATAACACTGTTTTATATCTGACTTATATCCTAGATATGTTCTGTATATACTGCCCGGGAGGCATCAGATCTATGGACTTTTTACCTTTCTACTGACCAGAAACTTGCGAGTTGCTGTCATATGCTCTGGTGCTAACTCTGGAGTTCTGTTGTTTGGAACAGGGGAAAGGGAGGCTGGACGAAACTGGACAGAAGAACATCAGGGGGGGTATGCAAAGCACAGCTACATCAGCACATTCTGGCGCACTAAGCACAGAGGAGTACCGAGTTTCAGCTCCGTCAGCAGGACCCCCAACCTCCGTTGGTGGTGGAAGCATCTTGCCTGGTCAAAGTCATCCTTCTCTTTCCAGAAAGACAAGAGCACGAAAGGACAGTTCTCGGAGCTCGGAGTTCCCAGAATTTGCGGAGACTTCTACCTCAGGTTCTCATGATGAACAGCAGTTTACTTGTGAACAGTCAATAGCTGCGTCAAGCAGCAGCGTGGACTCAACTATCTCGTGGATTTCAGCAGGGTGGCTCTCGTCGACTACTACATCAAACAGAACTACCCCAGAATATGAAGAAGATGAGCTGACTATATTAACTAAGCTTCAGAAAGCTGAAACTCCTGAACTGCGAATGATCGAGGTCACGAGACTCAGACGGCATCATGAACGGAAGTTAGCTGCTTCAGTGAGGAAGGGTGAAATTATTGCCGGTCAGCTTGCAGAGGCACTGAGAAGTAAGGATGAGGCTGAGAGGACACTTCAAACAGTCCTCAGAAGTCGTCAACGGGCTGAAGCAAGGTTAGCAGCAGCTTTGAAAGAGCAGAAGGAGCTGCACGACGGCTTGGCAGCTTCAGCCAAAAGTCGAGAAGAATTCAATAATGCGGCTCATAAAGCCAGAGTCCAAAATATAAAGCTTGAACACGACCTTGCCCTGATGAAAGCCGTTTTGGAGGACACACAAAAGGTACTCTGTTACTACTAGAAATTGAACACTAGACCACTCAATCTTGTAGTTTTCTATAATAACTTCTTTATTGGCCTAAGATTGGACGGAACAGGGTATCTCACCTCCAATTATTATACTTCCAGGAATTGCATTCAACCCGAGGAGTTCTTATCGGCGAGCGAACAAGGGCTTTCCAGTTACAGGTGAGAGTCTGAAGTGCTTGCATCCGAAGGAAGTTGCACCATTGTCTATGTATATCCGGAAATTGTATGTGCTGGGGTGGAGCCACCTTGAGTGTGAAGTGCCAAGACGGTTGATATTAACGAAGGCATCTACTTGTATTACAGGTGGAACTATTCGATGTGAAACAGAAATTGCAAACGACAGAACCTGGTCATATAGCAGTTCCCCGCGTCCAACAACCCATCATGGCCTGAGGTTGATGCGCCGAGAAGAGATTAGCCATCGTTACACACCTATGTCGTCGAACAATTTCGGGCCACGTTTACATGCAAGCTGTTGCCATATAACCGCATTTTAACCTGGACCGGTTTTTTTCATCTGTTTATATCAGATACATTCATCGAACCCGCCTTAATTTCTTAGGGTTTTACAGAGCTCACTAGTTGTGGCAGCAAAGTAGTCCATTTGTGTAGAAAGTACGTGAAGACGTCTAGCCAAGACACGATGGACTCCAATGATTCCAATGCTTATCTATTGCGGAACTATAATCGACAGAGTGTGTGACGTCTTGTACATGCGTAGTCTGCAGTTTAGGTGCAAAAGTGGCACTCTTCTTGGTGACCAAGCAGTGACCAAGCAACCGCCAGTTGCCTGGTCAATCCTATTTGTTACTACTCCTCGCACTAGTCACGTGAATAGAGCGGACCTTTGCCCTTTTGTTTCATTTGTCAGGTGACCTGGTTTCTCTTACTTCTGTACCTTACCGGCTCGTGTGCTGCTAATCATTCTTTAGCAACGGGTTTGACGATGTTATCGAGAGTTTGTCTTACTGTCGGGATAGTGGTGTGTGTATCGTCACAAATATACCCCTTCGGGAACCAACTGATTCGTCTGACCTGTTCTCATCTACTTGATTGTGGACCATCGACACGAAGAAGTGTGGAAATTTGACATCTTACGTAGCAGTCCGGGGAAAGGAAAAGGCCGAGCACCACTCCCTGTTCAGCACTACAATTCACTGATAACCATGTCGAACAAATCTCCTCAATTCAATGAATCCGACACCGAGTGAAACAGAGCGTGCATAAAAATCTAGAGGTTCGTCAACAACATGGTACACGTCATGTGACAGCCAGAATAATGAAACCACGAGTTGCATAGTAAAGAACCAACATTAAATTGTCTACAATGAAGCGTGCAATACGAAACGAATATGTCAAAAGTTCAGCCTGATACATAGTACCCAGCCAACCGCAGTAGGTGGGACGTGCAACCCCACCTACTGTGCAGGAGCACAGACCCAGCAACTTTCTAAAGCCGCTCGCGGACCTGAACATCGTTGCAGACACAGTACATCCTGAGGTTGAGCCTATGAGAGAGAGCACATCATGGGCTGCAGGAATGAAGTCTCGTGTTAAAGAGGGGCTTTAAACCTCCGCGTGGCCACAGAGTAGGTGACCGGGGAATCGGTCACCATAAGGTTCGTCAATAAAGAGCGAAGAGCCGATTTCTTAACTCCACACATATCTTAGGTGCGGTAGGGCAGATTTCTCACTCAGACTCTATTGGGGCTTAGCCACATGTTACCTTTTTTTTTTTTTTGTCTCTCCCTTGTGAGGCTTGATGGGGTCTTCCCATCCTTCGTTTTCCCTACGCGGTCGCCTTTCTTCACTCCACACAACATCCTAGTATGCCGCTTCTTTAGTAGCCTGTCCACACCACGGTAGAGGGCAAGCTGTCTCCCAAGACCTAAAGCTTTCACTCACTGCTTCGTTCTCTTTCTTTCAACGAGGCAAAATGCCTTGAAGGGCGTGTGGGACTAACGTTTCTTTGGATGTACTGTCCACGATGCAATCTATGCTTATGCTGCTCTCCATCCGTATCTTACAACTCGTTTCTTTTTCTTTTGTCGAGTCACAAGATACATCCTTTTCTGCACCTTCTTTTCTCATGATTCACAAGATTCTTGTACAATAAACGTTGTAAAATATTTTCTCAAGTAACTTTTTAGTCTATGCATTTACAACAAATTCAAGCCCACGGCCCACTGGGTCAGTGAATCCAATGGGCAGAATGTGCAAAGATAGAAAATTATATTTTATAGCAGCACGCATAACAACCTTAAACCTGGCAGAGAATGAGTGCAGTCTTACAAGGAGCGAGTTCCGAGTAAGACCATGTTCCTTTCTTACATATAACGGTTTAGGGCGTATCTTTCAACAGCTTTTTGTAGGATTTGATTCGTTACTTGAAACAACTTTAAGCAGTTTGAGGTTGGTATTTTGTCATATCTTGATGTTATATATATGTATCACAACCAATATACAGAACAGCATCAATTGATCTATGAAGATATATCCTATATCTTGGAATCTTCATATGCGTCAGGATGATCTCACAAAGGACTACGCAGAAGTATGTGTGAAGGTAAAGATGAAAAGCACTATGTATCTTAGTTATCTTCTCCCTGAGTTGATTCTTGCTAGAAACAAAGTCTTACTCAGATGCTCTCGGCATCTATCTCGAATGAAAATGATTTGGAGATTATGTTTTCATATCAAGTTATAATATGGTGCTCTTTCCATATTGAGACATTCTCCAATAAATATTTAAAAATATCTTATCAACAGCGGGGACGGTCTAAAGCCGGTATAGAGTGGTACAACTGAGAGATTTGTTGGTGTATTATTTATTTATTTTATATCTGGATGCTAGATTTGGAATCAGGATAGTTATTGCTGAACCTTTTCATATCATTCTGAACTTTAAATTTGATCTCCAGCTCTGCATTACATTTATCTCCACGGATGTTATTAGAAAAGATCTAAACATTTCATTTTGTCTAGTATAGGGGACTAGTTGCCACACATTAGAACTCTTTGTTGAATATATTAATGTAGAAGACAAGTATAGCAACTATGAGTTCTTATTTTTAATTTTTAACAATATATCTTTTATCATATGTACATTGAGGAACAAAGTAACCAGAGAATCAACGATGTCTTGATAAATTTACTTAAAATAGAGAATGAATTTATACATGCATGAAATTATGCAGTTAAAAATGGATATTTATCATATCAGAAGTCAAAGTACAATTTTATATTTCAAAAAAGACATAATTATATGCAAGAAGAATCACTATCAAATAATATAGGCCATACATATAAGGTTATCTAAGGACTTCTGGAAGGATAATATACTAGCAATAAGAAGTTGTTTATGGAAACGAACCTTTTGTACACTCTTTTGTTTAATATATCTTCTACTATCGCCTCACTTGTCTGCACAAAAATTAATGTTCCAAGTATATAGAATATATTGGAAACCTCAAATGAATATTCTTAAGTTTCTTCATAATTCACCTTGAGTAGTGGTTCAAGGTGAGTTGTGGACTAAAAATGTAAAAGTAAAAGTCTGCAAAAATTCCATAATATTCATTGCTTTATAATAAATTTTTTATTTATTTCTCTTAACAGCATTCCAAATAAGAACTTTCCATCACTATCCATTAAAAACAGTCAGGTATTTAGTTTTTGTGTCAAACAAATATCACTATACAAATTTTTACAAATAAAATACGAATTTTATTTACTAGATAATATGGAGATTTTCAAGATATCTGTAACTTATAAATTTTGTAATAAAAAAGTAAAATTTCTTTTGTCTCAATTATACTTTCATGATATACAAGTTTAACGTACCCTGTCAATGAAATTGAAGACCCGGAGAAACATGCATTAATCATACTCTCCTCTCAATTTGTTATAAAAAAAGAATATATAAAAGAAGTAAGCCATACGAAAATACACCTTAGAGTCAAATTAACAATTATGTTGAATGCCAGGTAATATAGTGATACTCAACGCCAAAGTTGAATTTAAAAGTCGTCATCCTAAGAAAATAAAAGACGCGAGCTCATAAATAGTGGACCCATTGATTCGCCTTTAGAACATATTGGAAAAATAGATTATCAAAATATCACATTGATAGTACTCTTTATGCTCTTCCTTCCCTTCTGACATTTTCTCTATCTGTTTAAGTAATTATGGCGGTCAGGAACTGTAGTTATTTTGTGAGTGTCTCTCCATATATGCTCATGCTTGCATGTATTTTTATTCAACTGATCTTGGGCTTTCTCCGTTTATTCTTTTTCTCAATTCATGTAACTAAATTACCTCTTTTTAGAACATTAGAAGATCGTCTATTTTTAAATCCATCAACCCTAATTTTCGGGATTATTCCAGGGTCTTACACAAATAAAATTGTTCAGATTTAATCCCTTGTTGTTTCTTGAGTCTAGAGAGAATCCGAGTAAATTTGGAATAAATATGAAAATCGATCCCTTCTGGAAAAATTCTTTTAAGACATTCTTTAATCTTCAAGGATATACTATGAAATGGAGTCATTGCTTCAACAACGTGGAAAAATGGAAGGAATGTTATATCTATAAAAGAGTTACGAAAAGGCTCAAAGGCTAGTCTTACATATTATTGCTTTCTTGAAAACTCTGGAAAAAAATATTCTGCTTTTATCCTAAGAATAATCTTCTCTTGGTGTACGGAAAACAAATTTTCCAATATAAGTGAATTATTCTTCAGAATCTAAATTTTCTGTTCTATTTGCATGGGAATGAACGTGTTTGACCTTGATTGGAAAAAGTGAGATCAAATATCATCCAGATATTTAGAGAAATAAGTTAGACGTATCTATTGGACTTGTTTAACGAACAGGCTGGGTACTCCTATCACAAAGCATAAATCAATTGAACCCTTTACTCAATATGTCGGAGTCAGAATGGAGAAACTGCAGCATAAGTTAAAAAGAAAAGGCAGGAAATGATCATGATGACAATATTTCAGAAATAAAAGAAATGTGATCTTAATTTTAATTTCTAAATTAGAAAATATTAAACAGGTAATATCTTCAAAAGATAACAAAATTCTCTAATATCTGTACAGTATTATAATCATAATTTCTTTATGAATCGAATAACTACTATGATTGATACACATGAATCCTTATAACATACTCTGCCTCACTCCGAGGTAGTAGTACCAACATAGCAAGTCTATCTCCATCAATACCACTTGAATATGATTCTTCGAGTTGTAATTACCAAATTTTCTGGACTTTCCTTTTATCATTTCATCATTACAGAACAACTATGAGAATTTTTGAGAACATATAATTTAGAAGGAAATTTTTTTTCATGTTCTTTGAAGGTATAGTTACAAACAAAAACTCAAGGATATGTTCAGATTATCATACCCTAAGGTATAGATATAAACTACTCAAGGGTTATATACAGAAGGAGGAAATCGTGTCGGATGGATTGTTGAGTCTTATTTTCCGAAATACAAAAGCATCGTGATAATCTAAGAAGAAAACACACCCCTTCAAACTATCAAATACATGGTCTACTTATTCTAGATGCTTATAAAGCAATTTAACAAGTGCTCGACAAATTATAAGAGAAAAGCAAGTCTTACATAGGAAGTTAAACCTCGCTGAAACAAAACTCAATAGGGGTTCCAATTGTCAAATTATACGGAAATGGCATGCAAAATAAATCATCTACAAATTTAGGGACTATCGGAATAATCGGTCTCTATGGAATAATCCCTAAAGACCACCCGCACTGGGAGTTGAATGAGGTCATAAAATGATTATAAAAGTAGTTTACAAATTAGTAAAAGTTAATTAACAACCAAACGCGACAGTTTACGAGAATGGACTGAAGCTCATAGACTTTTTTATGGATCACCTCTTTACACTTTCGAAACAGGTTAAGAAATCGCTGAGGATGAATTGAGAATTGGAAACCCCTGATTTGCACTGAAGATTGAAATCGTAATTCACTCCATTGTCATTCCACCGAGCTCCCTCTGAGGCGCTGAGCACCAGCAACCTATCCTATCCAGTGCATGATGGAATGGAGGAAGAATGGCAAACATGCTCCTGTCGGTATATTTAAGCATAAACAGTACCACGAGATACGTGACTGTCCTAGCATTGCATGCATGTCAATCGATTTGTTCCTGGGTGTTGAGATTCAGATTCTGTGGCGCTGTGAATAAGGTAGAGTGAACCATTACTTCTTAGAGGTCCAGTGACTGTAGCAGTTCAGCAACCATGCTGCTGAACTGAACTGAACAGTGCAGTCCCGCTGCTGCGTGCGTTGAGGTGCTTTCTGACGGTCGGTTGTCACACCTTCCCCTCTGCTTTGCTTTGCCCTCCCTCCCCTCGGCACCAGCCCAGAACCGATGTTCGTGAGATCCCAACTGACTGTTGTTGGTGAGGTGTCGCTTTTGCATTCTTGCGTGGTGAACGAGCGAGCACATGAGCCATTTAGTGGCCTTTCTTCGCGTTGAGTTGTCGTTTATGATTTTCTTGAGGGGTTTTGTGATCGATGTTCGTGAGATCCCAACTGACTGTTGTCGGTGAGCAGTTTCAGCGCAAGGAGGTGTCGCTTTTGCATTATTGCGTGGTGAACGAGCGGGCACATGAGCTTTTTAGTGGCCTTTCTTCGCGTTGAGTTGTTGTTTATGATTTTCTTGAGGGGTTTTGGGATCAATGTTCGTGAGATCCCAACTGAATGTTGTCGGTGAGCAGGTTCAGCGCAAGAGGTGTCGCTTTTTTTTTTCTTGCGTGGTGAACGAGCGAGCACATGAGCCTTATAGTGGCCTTTCTTCGCGTTGAGTTGTTGTGCATGATTTTCTTGAGGGGTTTCGTGATCTGTGTACTCTCAGATGGACATCTGTTTCGGCAAGTCCTCCCCTTGATGGGTTCTTTGTCGACCGAGTAGTTGCATCGAATCTAACTCTGAACGTAGATCCATGTAAAGCTACATTTTCTTGTTAATCCAGAAATTGAGTCCAATCCAACTCTGCATGTAGATGTTTCTCCCAACTTTTCGGATTAGAATGATAGGTTTTGATTAGACCAACCCAAAGTTCAACTTGGAAACGTAAACTGAAACAAATGATACTGAGAGTAGATAAATTTTACACACTATCATGATGCAATTGAATTTCTTATCAATGCAACTGTTTTCCCGGGAATCTTAAATTGATATATACAAATCGGTTCCCCTTCTCGTTGTTCCTATTAATTGCTCTGATAATCAGCAAGTTTAATGCAGAAAGCGATGAATCCATAGGTGTACTGTTGTTATACTAAGAACTCGCTGTAAAATCTTATATCGTACCATACATCTTTTGAGAGGTTATGATTTGCAGGTTTCTTCCAATCCTTGGTAATAGGTAGGTAAGTCGACTTACTGATATTAGTTAGATCTGACGGAATATTGCAAAGTTTCTTGAAAATCTTCTCTTAATTGTTTTCTCAAATGTTTTATGATATGTCCTGCAGAATTGAACCATGTTCTCCCAGAAACCTATAGAAGTCCTCACAAGTTAACGTGAGCTTGCTCCGTGAGACTCTCTTAATTCTGAGCACGAAATGTATGTCTATCAAAGTGTGCGTGATGCCAGATGGGGTGCCCATATATCGCATTTCTGAATACACCATCTCCTAGGTGATGAACATCCCATCAACTAAATCAGATCTAGAAGAGAGGTAAAAAAGAAAAACCAAAAAATGGAAGTGACATCCTATTATTACATACATCAGAGCCGTTACAAATTACTACGGCATCCTCGCATAGGTTCTCCAAATTGTCTTTGTCATCGATGGAAGCACAACATTTACTCGGTCGATTTGTGTATATGCAATCTTCAAGTGTCAAACGAAACAGGGAAGATGTTCCCGATATGAAGCTGAAGGCTGAGAGTTATGCAGGAAACTTGAAGTACTTGATGCCTATCAGGTCAGTTTAGATCAGGAACATTGTTTCAACATGACCGGGCAAGATCAGACAGAAATATTCACGAAGTAGCAATAGTCTGCCATATATGCTAGCTATTCTGAATAGTACCTGCGGTAGTCAAAGGTAACTCGAGGAATAAAATTATGTAGATTGCACGGCAATACGCATTTTCCAAGTTGATTTCTTGCTACGAATTGCTTGGCATTGGCCTGCAAATTCTTTTAACTTCGGTTTTCCGTGAGGCACAAGAAACACACCCTTCACTCAGCATACACCTCTATTGGTGATACCAGTAGAAAAGTATTGCCGAATCGGCTGCTACCTCGCCCCATCGTCATTACGGGCTGCGAATGATGTATGATTGTGGTTGTACATATTCCGCGTCCAAAACTAGCTTATCTGCACATTGACTAGGTATGCTGGGGCTCGGTTAATTCTGAATCCAGCAAAAACCAAATCTTCCGGATAAGTATCAGCGTAAGACAAGTCCACCAAATAGAAAACTGATTGTCATTTGCTACTCATAAGATACTGCAATGTCGGAGAAGAATAAAGTTTCTGGCCAAGATTACCTGTTCTAAGAAAAATACTTCATTTCAGTTCCAAAGAATGACATTCAACAAGAGGAGGAAGAAGAAATCACTAACATGAAGACACAACGGAGGGCAATACACATTTTACAGCCAAAACAAGTTTCACAAATTACACCGAAGGTGTAAGGGTATATACCCAGCTGCTCTCTGACGGAGTGATGAACTCAGAGCAATTTCGCTGGTTCTCAGAGTGCAGAAGTACTTGGTGTGGAACGGCAAGGAAAGAAAGATTATATACCATCTAACTCCCACTTCGTTTAGTAGAAGTTTAGGTGGCAACTCCCAGTTCAATGATGTACTTTGTGTTCTAGTTCTCGCATGTACAGATTTCGATATTCAATCTTTCTCGTCAAAGAGGAGTAATGTCTGTTACTACAAGACAAGATACGGTAAACTTAATGATTGTCAGTTCCATCTCATCTATGATGCTTCGAGCCAGAAGGCGGTGACGACTTAGACCATGCCTCCAGACCTTTGATTACACCGTGGTGGATAAAGTTCTAGTTGTAGCTGCTGCAAGTTCCACATGTCGCAAATGCAGTGTACTGTACTTCCCGCCTTCACCCTTACCATAAATCCGTTACTGTCTCCAGGCTCATCTTGAGTTACACGGAATACAATCACAGCTTTCCATTCGTAATTTTCTTGATGTGTATGAACCTGCATTTATGACATTCAGAGCACAAAAGATGACACTAGGATTCGAGCTTGTTGGAGAGCAACTTAAAGTGCTCTAGACAGAGGTTTCCGATGCGTGATGCAATCTGCAGATTGAGCAACTTCTGGGCCGCTCTGAGAGTTATTTGGGACACAGAAATACTCCACTTGCTGAAGGACTGAGCAAGAACGTGGAGCTGAACTTTCGGAAGAAACAAAAACCCTAGTGATTTAAGTATTACGTACCTGCTGAGGAGCATTATATCCTTCGTGAAACTTGAAATAAGGACTGTCCTCCAGAATGGCACCACCAGCTTCAAGTCTTCCAAAACATGATGGCTGGTTACTCCAACATCGCTCGTGAACGGGGCCGTCATCAACAGTTTCATATGCATAGCTATCAACGGAGATAAAATCCCAATCCTGCTGCGCGCTGTGTTCCAGAATCAGGGGAAAGGTCTTGGAAAATTTTTACAACCATATTTATTGAGTCTGCAAATTATCTAGTCTCAAAACAACTGAGAAAGCGGATAACCAGTTCAGGACAGAAGTGTGTCGATGGAGATAGCTTACTTCGAAAGATTTCAAAGCAGTTATTGTTTAATCAAAATACGGATTGGACTATGAGTCGAGGTAGAATCCTGTCCTGCAAGTTCCTTGTTTTGGATCAGCAGAGGGACAGATCCAGGACCTCAACAGCAAGGAGTGAAATCCTGGAGTACAGGCAAGTTCTATTGTCAACTTTTGCAAGGACCACGGCTACCACAGTAGTGATTGCTCTAATGCGTTCCGCACATCGTGCCCCTACTGCCACTTTGGACAGACGGAACATTTACTAAGTACTGTACTACCTCAGAACACCCCGCGTCTACTCGAATATTCCCTTTCAGACTAAGCTCATCCATCTTGGATTCCAGGATTCTGATGGTGGGATACATAGGATTTTCTGACAGAAATTAAGCACAAAGTGGGACAGACTGGCCACCCTGTCTTCAGCACAGGAAATTTTAGTCACCAACATCGTGGACCCATGAAATCACTATGGACCGATCCGCAAAGGCTCATTTAGGATTCCGGTGTTCAAAGGTTATCCAACTTGTCCTGTAGTGCCTTTATTTCCCGTGGTCAGAGTGAATCAAGCTCCCTGGTTGAGACCGATGCTTTTCCGGGCGAATTGGGAGCTATGGTAACTCCAAGTCTTTAGGAATAAACTCCAACATACAGTGCTAGGTTTGGTGTTTCCTGTGCCCGCGTCTGAACATATATGACCTCAAAATTCTGCAAGTTCCCTTAAAGTGATAACACCTACTGCACATTGACTTAGCCCCATACATCTTATCATAACAGCTCCTTCTCAATCTGAAAACGTGAAGTGATTGATAATTGGTTTCTTGCACGTACAGTTATGGTGCCCTGCCTTGAGAGACGAGAGAAGGGAGACATCGAGGATTGACATTCTGAAACTCCATGGTAGATCATTATGGCACGACCACATATCATGTCAAAGTCAAAATTGTTCTCACTTCAAACGCGAACCGGACATGTTACTAAAGAATAGTATGTTGAACGAGCTTGAAGAAGTCGACCAGACACCCGCGGGTATGTAGCAGTGAGACTGATGAACGACGGGAAAGTTAGAGTTCATTGTCGACGAGTCCGAGTGTTGCACTCTTGGCAGCTCTTGAATTGTATTTCGATAGTTTAAAGTGAGTGTATTCTTCTGCTGAACACATAAACTCACATGCTAAATAGTGGAACTTTCATACGTTCTCTTGGTGTATAAATACGCCACCTTGGGCTCCAAACGTCGGAGCTCCACAGCCTGTATTACGTTGGAGAAGACTAGCGAGACCGCTGAGCAGCTTCAATTGCATTTGGTCAGACATGAGTGAAGCTACACATCAAATACATAGGAAAAGCGCTATCACATCCTGAGAAGTTACTGCATCCTTCTCCACTTAGCAAGTCTAACTTCGTCTGGAAGATGGAGACAATGATAACCAAGTTTGACCGGTTTCATAAATTATAACCTATAGTTCATGAAACTGGTCAAAGTCAGGGCGGACGGATGATATCTGCCCCAAAAATTCGTCAAACTTTCGTACACGGATCACATTCTCCCTGGAGAGAGTGAAGATTTCCGCCGCTGATCATATGAAAGCGAGAATCCTCAACTCGACGTAGGACGTGTATAGTTTCTGATACTCTTGGAAAAGAATACCTTTACGAAGAGAAAGAGGAGTCAGTCAACACCAGATTCTTTGCACTTTCTTTGATCTACTTGAGCCCATTGCACTCCCTTGGCCTACAAGCTTACTGCAGCTGAGATACGGCTTTACTCTTCAGGCTCAAGTATCACTGGGTTACAATTCAGACCTAAACTTCTCAATTTACTTCATTGCTATTCGTGAAGAAGGAAATGAATCAAAACTACACACTGAGTAACTACAGTAACTGCACTCTGATAAGTTTTACCTCATATAGCTAGAGTTTGGCCTTGCTGTTAACGAAATGAATTGAAGAGCAAAGCCCGTGACTTTCCTGGTCGCCACTTTTACATCCATTACGATGTATGCATCTCGTTCCCACGATTTACAACTATTTGCCGTAAGTAGCCTTCCCGTCCTCATATAATGATTGCCCGAGATTGGATAATCGAACTTGATTATTTGTGTGATATTTTAGTGGAAATTTAAGTTTGATTGTTGCATTGTTATCTTCTCATCATCAGTGATATTTGTATTGTATTTCTGATCGTTTTACTTATAGAATTATTCAATGTTCAATGATAACAGACTAAAAATTTACTCCACGTCTATGATCAAAAAGTTCGTCAACACCTGCAAACTTTGAGACTGGATTAGTTTTAGATTTAAGTAGTGATAACACCAACACTGGAATGAAATCCGCAGGAAATCAATGGCTGTCTTTTCGACCTCGGAGACCGGAGATTGGATAATCGAACTTGATTTGCGATCAAGAATCATCAATCTATGGAGAGCCCTTAAGCACAATCTGGGTAGGGAGCTTCAAATTAATAATTTGCTCCCTTCCGGCTCTATCCAGAATCTACGTCCTAAGCTCTTACACATATCGGACTTCTCATCTTTTGGTTTCGTAACTCCGAAATGGTCAGCCTCCACTGTAATCATTGCATGCATGCCAATCCTTCCAGATGCTTTCACGACGACCTGTCTAGAAAAGCCTTTCTGCAAGTCAAGATGCAGGGCTCTGTCAATTGAGTGTAGAGAAGGGATTGCTTTGCATGTGCTATGTTTTGCTTGCTATTTACATATCGGAAATGTTGAGCTTTAAGTACTCACCGTTACAGCTCCCCAATTTTCGGCCACGCCCCATGTGATTATCCTCTGCTTATGTTCTTCACTTCGCGTATTAAGACGATGGAATCTCGGATCTATCTGGCATGCTCTGGACCTAAGGTTTGGGCATTCTCAAGTATGCATCCCTTGTTTGCGGAAACTTTTTCTGTCAGCTCCCACCAGCTTGTTCCGACCCGTCAAATACTGATAAGTAGAAGGACATGCCTCTGAGGTTCCCTACAAAAGTTCTTACATTTTGGAGCATTTTATCCTCGCGATAGGATCATGCTCTCCCCAGCTAAAATCAATTTTAGAGCTATCAGTGCTCCCAGGCCGTGACCTTGCAAGATATCGGTAGTGTTTGCCTGACCTACAGATTTATCAAGGTTGGTTGTAGCTCTAATAAGTTTTTCTGCCAGTGTATCTAGCCTGGTTCTACCCGCCTTTGGTGTTCGAACAATGATATTACCAATCGTCTCTATCAACAGACGAACATCGAGTAGACCACTTAGACAGCTCCATATCTCGTCCGCAGTCTCAAACTGATCACTGTCCCTGCAGAGCCCACGGATAAAAGCAATTGTGCTCTCGGGACACGTAGACACGTAGTGGAAGAGAAGGCAACTCCCAAGGAATTGACCACGGGCACGATCCCATTAGTTGATGTCCTTCATCGACATATATCCAAAGCCTCTCGCTTCGGGGAAGTAATGAACTCGAGAAAATATTGGATTTATGATTTATTTTAGATCTTAATTAGTTTTCTTCAACCAGTGCTAAATATGTGTTTCACATGTTACTGAAGTTCTACTAAAGTATGATTCTTAAATCCTTATAATTCTTAGTTTTGAATCGGAGGTTCGGTGAATGTGACAGTCCATCCAGCAACAAAAGATGCTGCTTTATGAGTTCCCATTGTGTGCACTCGCGTGTTTCGGAGAAGATTTGTGTCTCTCTTTCCTTTATGACTTTTGAGATTTGCCAACTGATTGTAGTGAACAGCTAAAAGTGCATCACATTTTCATTCTTGCGCAGGAGCTTTCTAGAAGATGCACTCGACCGCAGTGACCTTATTCTCCACGTTCGGCTAGAATTAAACATCGGAGCAAATTAGCAGAGGAATTGGAGCTTTTCTCCGAGGAGATTCACGTACATTGCCATCAAGTACTCAATTTCCAGTTTTATTGCTTCACACATATTTGTTGGGAGCAGACAATTTATTTTTTCTGCAGACAGAAAAATACATCATGTAGAGATTTAGTCAGTCGACTATCACAAGCAGACTGAATTCCATCTAGGGGTTCCGGTTTGTAGATTCCTTCTCTCCCAAGACAAACCCCTAATGCTGATACCAGTACTTATTCAGGAGTGTTGCCGAATCGGCTGCTACCTTCTCTCCATCCTGATTACGGTGCCATGTGAATGATGCATGGGTGTGGTTGTATATTTCTAGTAGTCCGTGCCCAAAACTTGCCTCTCTGTACGCAGAGTAGGCAGGTTGTGGCTCAGTAAATCTGCATCCAGAAAAAACCATTTCAGATCCCAGGTTTAAAAGAACATTAGCTTTGCTTCGTTAGCTATTGAGCTGCAAAAGTGTTTTGCAAATGGCCATGTCTCAATGAAAGTAAAATGGAAACTAGAGAAAGAAGGAATGAAGGATTGGGGAAAAGCTTACAAGCCAGCGAGTCCCTCGACATTACCACCATCCCCAATTACCACGTAAACAGGAGCAGTCTCATTATTTTGAGGTGTGCACAGCCCGTTTATGATATTATACTGGACATTAGAAACTGGGTGCTGGAACACAGGACAGAAGTGAGATCAGAAGGTGTAGAACTGGTTGCAGAGTTCCTGCTGAAATAATTATTATGAAGTGCCCCCTCAAATGATGAAAGCCCAGGAATCTGCCTTCAAGCAGTTCCTTTATTCTCCTAGGAAGCAGGTGTTCTGTACAGGAAGCGGGATCAGACGGTGTGGAACTGGTTGCTGCTGAAGTAAAGATTATAAATTATGCGAGCAAATCTCCCTTCACGTAGTACCTTCATGCTCCTAGGGAACAAGTGCTCTGTATATGCATGCATGAGAGTGTCATATCAATTATTTTCCATAAACAGGATATAGATATAGGGAACTTACGGTCCGCTCATATGCATGGACGTGCCCTGCAAAAACTATGTCCACCTTGTACTCAACAAGAAATGGTTCAAAAATGACGCGCATGGTTTCACCCTCGTAGTAGTGATATGTATTGCTGTTATACCAAGGTGAATGTACGAGAACAATTAACCAAGGGGTTACATTTCTGTCGACTCTTGCCAGCGTCGTCAGCAGCCACTTGTATTGCGGAGTATATTTACCTACAAAACCCAACTGCAGCCGGTCACATTTGCTATCCAGTGGAAGTTTCTGTGCTCTGTTCATAGTACGTCAACGACACTGCTTGTCCGGACAACGAAACATCTCCAGATTGTCTCGCCGATCGTTGGAAGCTTACCATATGCCGAATAAGACGACAAAACAATGATGGTCGCTGGTCCTCGCTTGATTGAATACCACAGAGGAGATGTACTATTCGAAGCTCTGAATGGAGTGTGATATCGGCGAACAAAAGGTTTGAAAGGGATTGTCTCCCCCTGAACAATGCACCATACGTGTAAAAAGTACAATAGTTTGGTAGAACTAGAATGCTTTTTGAGGTAAGTTGGAACTTCCTTTTCCAGAAGACACAAGGTTCAATTGGTAAAGCAAATCAATTTTCTTCTTTGCGAAGTATCATGCTCAGACAAATACAGACAACTCAACCTACATTGATAGTATCATGGGTAACTATGGTCTTCTCATCCTACGTGGCGAATGAATCCATCCTGAAGTTTCCAATAACCTATCATGTACCTGAATTGTATCTTCAAACTTGGTGTTTCTAGTCACCAACTAGATGCATACTATGAGCTTGGAAAAACGCATGTAGGCACTTCAACCTTGTAGTAGATGTAGCCACATTTAAGAGTAAGACAGATGTTTCTTAGAATATACTAGTCTTGTTACTTACAACTTCAGGGATGTAATCCAATTCATGATTTCCGGCTGTCCATATCCATGGTTGATAGGCAGTACTTGGCTCCACCAATCGTCCCCATGTATCCCAGCGGACGTTGTTGTCGAACGGATAAGTATCAGCGTAAGATAAGTCCCCCACATACAAAACTGATTGTCCGCTGCTATTCATATAGTGCTGCAACGTTGATAGAGAGTCAAACGTCTGGCCTAAATCACCTGTCATGAGAAAGATATGTCATATCAGTTCTCAAGCGATCGCTTACAACAAGAGGACGATGAAGAGCTAACATGAGGACACGATACAAGGTAATACACACTTCACTCCATATGGAGTTCTTACCAATTACTCCAAAGGTGTATGGAGTGTCCAGCTTGCTCTCTGGAGGAGTGATGAACGAAAACTCACGAGCCACTTTGCCTGTTCCCAGAGTGTAGAAGTACATGGTGTCGAACTGCAAAACAGCAAGATTGCATACCATCTCACTCTCATTGGACGCCCACTAGCAGCTTTCAGTTCCAGAGTGCACTTTGTGCTAAGTTGTGGCATCTACAGATTACGATATTCAAGCTTTTCCTGTGAAAGAGGAGTCATGTATTCGGCAGCAAGACAAAATAAGCTTATCATTGATTGCCAGTTCGATCTCATCTATAATTTTCCAGCAAAACACGGTGAAGTACTGAACCATACCTCCAACCCTTTGATTACCGCGTGGTGGATAAAGCCAGAGGTATAGTTGTAGAATCTGTAGCTGTAGGTTCCACCAGTCACAAATTGAGTGTACTTACCTCCTTCATCTTTACCATAAAAGACTTTACTGTCTCCAGGCTCATTTTGAGTTACCCAGGATACGATTACTGCTTTACCTTCGTAATCCCCTTGATGTATATGAACCTGAAATTTGACATACACAGCATAGAAAATGACAGTAGGAATCGAGCTCGTCAGAGTGGAATCGAAAGGGAAATATACCGAGGAAACCAATCCCAGGTTGTGCATTGTCATCTGCCAATGAAAACGCGCAACTTTCTCAAAGTCATTCGGGAGTTATTAACACTCTACTCTTGAGGAACTGAACATTGAATTCGGAGCTGAATTTTTCGAAGAAAGAAGAAACCCTAATGATCGACCCATTACCTGCTGAGGAGCGTTATACCCTTCGGGAACTTTGAAATAAGGACTGTCCTCCGGAATGTCACCACCAGCTTCAAGTCTTCGAACATACCGGCTGGTCATCCCAGCATCGCTCTTGATTGCGCCCGTCAGCAACAGAGTGACATACACAACTACTAACAGTGGAGATAACGTCCTCATCCTGCTGCACCGCATGGTTTATAATCAGGGAAAGGTCTACACTTCTACAATGCGTTTCCACTGAGGCTGCAAATACCCATGATTTCAAATCAATTGAGAAAGCCGGGTACCAATCCATGACAAAACTGTCTTGGTGGAAATAACACACCTTGGAGAATGCCGGTCCAGTTGAAGTTCCTCAGAACATGGAGTCGATTGCGGGTCGAGGTAGGGCTCGGTCCTGCGAGGACCGTGTTCAGGATCAGCGCAGGGACAGTTCAAGGACCTCATCCCCAACGAGTGGACTCCAAGAGAAGCGGCAGGTTTCTTGTCATGACTTACATGGACGCGAATAATGATTGCTACAATGCCCCCAGATTTCCACTCGTGCACCTACTGCCGCATTTGGCAGGCGCAGGAGTTACTGCACTTAGTACTGTACTACGACTGAAACTCCGTCTCGACTCAAATGTCGCCCTTCAGACTTCTCTGCTACAAGGGCTAATCTCACCCATCTCTGATTCAGCTACTTCGATGGTGGGTTACATGGGATTCAACGATACAAAGGACAGGAATCTCAAAGTGTGCAAAGTGGCCCCGGTTTTCAGAAGAAGAAGTCGTCACTGTTCTAGTGCCATGCACTCACTCTCGTCCCGGCCCGGAAAGCCTCCCCTACGCTACCGGTGGTCAGAATCTATCCATCATGGCTGTAGTGCCGCAATTTTTCCAGGTCGATTGATTTCTACCATCATTCTTGTTTTATGCTCAAATCCGTTCCGGTGGGATTGGAAGCAGGGGAAACTCCAAGTCGACAAGAAGGAAACCACTCCGACATAGAGTGTTTCCCTCGTTCCACATGTCCGCGTCTGGCTGTTGTCTACATGTGGACCTAAAGGATCTCCAGGCTCCCAAAAAGTGTAGAGGGCACCACCTCGTGCACATCTCCTGAGCCCCGCACAATTTCCTAATGGCATTTTTCATTTTTTATTTTCAATCAGGAGCTGTACATGTGGGTTCTCAGAATTGTCATGTGGAGGGTTATTGCGAGTACTGTACGGTGTTTGCACACCCGTCTGGAAGAAGGAGAAGATAAGAGAGTACGCAAGGGAGAAGAAAAGAGGCTCTCCTGATCCTCTGAATGCTTCATGATTTATTGATAGACAGCACAGATGCCGTACTCTAGTACTTAGCACATTTTCACTCATTCAATTCTTTGCAAGGATCTCAACCAACCCGCCCTCAGAGTCGGGAGAAAAGAGATAAATGATGTCAATGCACAGATAGAAAGTGACAAAATTGAACAAATAGTTGACCACATACACTACCACTGTTAGTACTCTGAACGAGTTCGTGGGGTGTGGGTGGGGGGAGGGTGCTCTGTAACCTTTAAAGTTTGCCGACGACATTGTCTAGATTTCTCCCCACACAGAAAGATATGGAGATTTTAGTCTGCAAAGAGACTAAACCTTCATTAGCTCTTTCTCAGATTGCAGCGAAGGTAAGTCTCGGAAATGGTGTCGAGGAAACCGGGAAACAAACACTTTGTAGAACACGCTTCAAGAAGACTAGAAGAAAACTACGGGTAGTGTAACAGCTAAAGATGGGTGCACGATGAAGCAGAATTCAAGTTAACGAGTCCAAGAGTGATGTAGTCTTGTGAGTTCTATGGCTGAAAGTGGGAGTACTCAAGATTCTGAACACCGGAAGCGAATCATAAGCTGAAAGGAAGCCTTTGGCACGTTCTCTTGGTACCTTCGGCTTTTGCGCGTTGAGATTCCAGATCCAAGCTTCGTACCTCCGAAGTTGATCTAATTCATTTGGATGAGGAGTGACAAAATTGCAGAGAACTGTGGTCAAAACAGATACTGGCAGCTCGAATACTAAGATATACAGGCCGCCAAAGAACTAAGAGGAGTGCAATTACACACGGAGCTGTTAGTGCTCTCACAAAATCTAAATGGTTATGATAGATAACAAACGAGACTATGCTTATTGCGTTTCCTAGTGGAGTTACGAACTGATCAAGGGTAAGTATCATGAGTGGATTTCTCCTCTTACATTCATCAATGACTGTTGCCGGAAAACTGAAGGATGAGGAAGTTTGGTGCTTAGTACCGACAGAAACAAATTTCTCAACTCCCAGCTGTCTCATGCACTCCCTGTCTAATCTTATCATTTCCTTGAAGAGCACAATGCAAGTTCCATTCCTTCTGAACTTTCGCTGGTCTCATATACTGAGAAATGAGAGAAAAACCGGGTGGATCTTTGGACGACGAATTTTGCAACGTACAAGAATCTAATAGGAGAAGTCACGAAGGTCGAGAATGGCAATCATAATTGAAGGAGAATGCACCTCACGATTTTTTTGAATCAGAATCCCATGCTGAGACTGAAATGATACGAGAACGGAGCATTGGAGATCACCATGAAATAACTTAACGAACTATAAATATTATCCTACATAGCGGCTGAAGGAATCAGCATCTCACAAAAATCCGGATATGCCGGTGTCAATGCTCTGGAGAAAAACGTGGCACTTGATGCACACCGGATCATGAGTCATTGTTTTGTCAAGTCAATGTCTCACTCTATTCGTGTGAGCCGAAACCCGTTCGTTCCGGCACCCACAATGGAAACAACACTGACTTGAAAGCAATCTGTTGTGTCCACCAAGGGCACGGCGCTGCTCGAGGACCACTCATCAACGCTTGAGATGCTACTTTGATCCAAGAAGATACTTCATAAAGTGGTGCTTTCCCGAAAAGCGCATCGACGCGTATGCCCCACTTTTCTCTTATGGGAAAGTCAAATTATCGTCACTGATCAATTAGAACACGAATCTATACCAAATGTAGAATATGCGAGGGATGCATGATCATTTATACAGAGAATCTTTACAAAGGGGATCCAAATGTAGCTCAAGCCCGGATCGTGGCATTAGTTTCTTTGATGTACGTACGTACACCGCAGTCACTATGAGCTAAATTTGAGCCAGGACAGTTGGCACTTCTTCTGTACATGCGAAGCTCATCTAAGTTACGGTATCACTGCCTTACAATTGAAAACTAGGGTGGTCAATCCATTACCTTTGATTGCTTTGGATGAAGAAGGGAATCAACCAACAACGGGAGTGAAAATTTTATTTCAACTCAGGCCGACTGGTGATGGAGTAATGATAGACTTAAAATTCTTGACACGAGATCATCAGTAAGCGAAATCCATGACCCTTCAGATCTCCACTGTCAAACAGATATGACGATGATGGATGTTTCCGGTTTCCATGATCTACATCTAGAAATATAGGCTTGACCCTCTTTTATCCGCGGAGTGATCGGTAAAGGTCGTTGACAGGTGTTTGTGGTCTGCTCTCAATAGTCGTCCATCCTTGCGGACCGAAAAGCAAAACTAGGTAGGGAACTTAGGATTTCAAAAGTAAGGCGACCGCGTAGGAAAAACGAAGGATGGGAAGACCCCATCAAGCCGTACAAGGGAGAGACAAGAAAGGTAACATGGGGCTAAGCCCCAAGCTAAGCTATTTCCGTGAATGTACAATTTCTTCAACGAACGTCTTTAGCGAGATATATGCAAAGCTGTATTTGTTCGTCGGTTTGCAAACTCCGAAGTGGTCATCCTGTACTGTTGTCAATGAGTCCACGCCTATGTTGGCCGTTCCTTCAGTAACGATCTGACCCTTGAAGCCGTTCTGCACATCCAAGTCGCTTGGCTGCGTCAACTTGATCTACAAACGCATTGCAGTTACATCCTCTATACCCTTGTAGCTTTCAGCTCGACTATCTAGAATTCGAAGCACTCACCTTTTCGGTCACCCATGATTCGACCACCGCCTTTGTTCTAATGTGGTTTAGCTTCTCTCTTAGTTTTTGGAAATCTTGAATTTCTCTGGGCTGTTTTGCACCAAGAACTTGGACATATTCCAGTATTGGTCCCCGTCTATTGACAGACTTAGTCAGCTTCACCAGCTGCTCCGATCCAGCAAATATCGGTGAGTAGTAGAACATCCCCCTGATATTTTTGAGAAAAGCTTCTTCCTTTTGGGTATCGGTCGCTAAATTGAGACCTGGCAATCGGACCTTGTCGTTTGCAACTAATACCAACTGCTTAGCTACAAGTGCTCCCAGGCCGTGGGAGACCAGTATGACAGATTCATTGCCTTGACCTATGGGTTCAATACAATCGACGACAATCTTTTCGACAAGATCTTCAGCCACTCTGTCCGGTTTGGTTCGACCATCTCGGTCTGTTTGAGCGGCATTAACATCAATTTTCACTGTCAGCAGGCGAACACAGGGGAAATCAGTCTCCAGTACATTACTCAAAGAGGTCCAAGTCTCGAAGTACGCCGTCTTGGACTCAGCATCGTCCATGGTAAGGCCATGGATGAATACAATTGTTGCTATCGCTTCTTGCAATTTCTCTGGTCGGAAGTCAAAAAGCTGGTCCCCTAGCTGCAGAAGCAAACAGAGCCACAATCCGAAGTTCTAGTAGTATTAACCACTACTTGGACTGCAAATTATGTCATCGATGTTGCTAGCCGTGTTAATAATCAGCCTCATATATCACATCCGCCATCAATACTGTAGTATGCACCATTCCGTTGACCTACGTGTGGTTTAACTCACTTCGCGTTCAGACTCGACTCTAAGATTATTGGCAAAAATGATGTCCCTATTTCTGAGTCAAATGATGAAAAGAAAAGCAGGTGCACCCACCTGTCTTCCTCTGAAGGTTGTTTCATCGTCACCCATTTTCTTTCGGAGAAGGAGGAGATTCAGTGCCTTACCACACCATAGTAACCAAGCATAAGGATCGGTCTGTGATTCAATCTAGGTCAAAGTGACAAGGTCTTCGTCATCATTATATCCTAGATGAACACTGACATTCACCTGCCGTTTGGACATCAACGAATCCGGATCCAAAAATTAGTACTCAAGACTTCTAGTCTTCTAGTCTTAACTCCTGAATCACGAACCAGTACTCTGAGACACGATTAGCCTACTCAGATCTCACAATTTATTAAATACCGCAGACTTTACATTCTGTAGCAGCTAATACTCATACTTAGACCCACCTAAATCACTCAAGGTCCGTTGAATTTTGGCCCTGAATGGATTCTCGCTCCTAAACTTTGCCACAAAACTCCACGCATCCAAGAGGACAGATATACGCACCTGATCATAGCTAAAATTGATAAGACTAGGCTCATAGCAAGGTCTTGACGAGGCAATCTCCAATTGTGGTACCGGTAGCTATAGCTACTAAGGATTTCAAGGTTATGTGTAGAATCTATGGGAGCTGGGGGATGCGCGTGGGATTGGTGTATACAACAGTCGGATGCACAAGGTTGGAAATGAAAACAAGCAGGATCTCCCACAGATTATGTACTTCTAGATGATCGTCTCTCTCTCACGGACTATACTGCCGTACTATATGGGATTAAGCAGTGAGCTTAGTACATGTCGTACTACTGTTTGCTGCAGACAAATGTTACCAACTCCTGTCAAACCAATTGCTGGCTACAGAAGTAGCCTACTTAGGACAGACAGTCCACAATTACAATCTAAGGACAAGTCTAATGGCTTTTACCTACTTACTGCAGTCAATCCACAACGATCTAAGAACAGGTCCATCGGCTTCACCAGTCACAGAAACAATTCCAGCTAAGTTTCAAAATTTGATCCTGCAAAATGTTTTTCCGGCGTTGGAACAAGTGTAACAAGTTCTTGTTACGGAAATGAATAATGAGAGTGCAGACACCAAAGTTCACAAAAGAATGGTCGTGGGACACAAGTCCAGTCTCGCATTATATACAGGTAGAGAAGAAATACACAAGTATAGTCACTCTTCACCATTACTCTAAAGTGATGACTAACGAGAAACTGGTGATTAAAGAATAAAGTGTAACTAAGGATTAACTCTCCTGCGTTCACTAAACGCCAGGAGTATTAGCTTGTGATACTTCATCTACACTCTCCCTCGTGCTCACGTCAATATCTTTGACTCCTAGATGACATCTGAAATATTCAAATTTATCTCTAGATAAAGCTTTGGTGAAAATATCAGAGACTTGCTCATTTGGATCTATTTCTCCAACCAATATATTTTCTCTAATGAAATGATAGTGGACCTCTATATGTTTGGTCCTTGCATGAAATACTGGAAGTTTAATAAGAAATATTAATAAGCAAGTTTAATAAGAAATATTGGATTGCTGCTGATGTTATCTGTGTATAGGATCATGAAATATATATCCTATATCTTTTAATAGGGTATGAAGCCAAATAGACTCACATGTAGCATTAGTGGCACTCCTATATTCCGCTTCTGTTTATGATAAAGCAACAATAGGTTGCTTCTTCGATGATTAACTAATTGTAGAACTTCCAAGGTTGAAAATATAACCTGATGTTGATCTTCCATCTTGAGCATTCCTGCACACATCGCATCAGTGAAACCTTGTACAATGTGTAACCCACCTGCTGAATGATGAAGACCAAATTGGATGGTAAACTTCAAATTGTATCAAGATATTGCTTCCTTGGTGCTTGCACAAATTGACTCACTAGACCAATAACATAGCTTAGATTTGGTCTAGTAAGAGTCAAATAAATCAGACTTACAACAATCTGTACATATTTGGATCAGCAAACAACTTACCATCTTAGACATTTAACTTAACAGAAGTTGGGAGAGGAGTAGAAATAGGCTTACAAACCATCGTACCAAACTTCTCCAACATATTGAGAGAATATTGGCGCTGTAGTAACCAAAGGATATTTCCATCTTGAATAAACTCAATACCCAAGAAGTATTGGAGTTCTCCCAAGTCTTTCATGTCAAACTCTCCTTCAACTGATCTTTTACTTGCGGTATGAGATTTTGACAATGGATATTTTGACAAAGGTATGATCAGGTCATCAACATAGATGATAAAAGAAACCAGATTGCCACCATCTTGTAGTTTTTACAGTGAAGAATCTGAACTACAAACTTGAAATCCAATGGATAAAATATAGGAATTTATCTTTGCATTCCAAGCTCGTGTGGAGCTTGCATAAGTCCATAAAGAGATTTTTTCAATAAGCAACCTTTGTTTGGATATCTTGGATCTTCATATCCAATTGGTCGGATCATGTAGACCTCCTCCTCCAAATCTAGAGCTTCCACTTATTGAAAGTGGCTTATGTTGAGAGAGAAAGAATTGATGATGTTTTGGCAACAGTGCTAACAGTTTCATCAAAATCAATTATGTATTGTTGTGAGGAACCCTTTGCCACAAGCCTTGCCTTGTGCTTACTCACTGAAGCATCAAAATTCCTCTTGACTTTAAAAGTCCACATGCAGTGAATTGCTTTCTTACCAGGCGGTCAATCAACCAACTCCCATGTTGTTGGTGATGTAGGGCTGCAACTTCAAGCTCCATCGCTTGCATCCAATCTGCATGATGCATAGCTTACTCAAGAGAATTTGATTCTCTTTCTTGTATAGCCTTTACCATATATGCATGATGTTGTGCTAAAAAACCTTCAACTTGAAGAAGTCTCACTGGATATTTAACCTGTGTACTTGACCTTTGCTGTTCAGGCATGAGATGTGCTACTTGTAGCCTCATCTAAATTACTTGGAATTCCTGAACTTAGAGGTTGACAGACCATTTGTTCCAACAAAGGAGTAGAAACATTACTGGATAAAGTAGGGAGTAATTTCCTATCGGTTGAGAATCTTGGAATAAAAGCTTCTCAACAGCCTGTCCTGACAAGGGATTTACAAATGGCTAAGATTGAGAGTGCTCACTAGAAACACCAATAGCACTTGAAGTACTAGCCTGTGGAGCAACAATATCACTTGACCAATCGTAGGAGTAGAGGGTGCTTTAAGTGGTAAATCAGATGTGCAACTTGTAGGAGCTTGATATAAGGACTTTAACTCCTCAAATACCACATCTCTACTAACAATAAAGTTATTAAAATCAGGATGTTAACACCTATATCCTTTGGAATTTGAGGCATATCCAAGAAAGACACATTTTTTTGTTTTAGTATCTAGTTTTTACCTCTTCTCATCATGAACATGAACAAAGCAAATACAACCAAAAACCCTTGGATTTGATAAATCAGATTTCTTACTTGTAAGAGCTCAAAAAGGTGTCATTTTGTGCACCACTGCAGTAGGAGATCGTTTCATCACGTAAATTGCACAATTAACTACTTCTGCCTAATAAAAATTGGGAATTGCCTTATCATTGAGCATGGCTCTTGCAACTTCAGCAATATGTAGGTTCTTCTGCTCAGCAACTCTTGTTGAGGTGCGTAGCTGCAAGTAACTTCACTCTTGATACCTTGCTCAAGTAGAAAAGCATCAAACTGGTTTGTAATAAACTCTCCTCCTCCATCAGAACATAAACTTAAGATATTATAACCATCTTCTTCTCCACAAGCTGATTGAATGTTTGGAAAACTGAAAGTACATCTAATTTAGCTTTCAAAGAGTAGATCCATGTATTCTTGAAATGTTGTCAATAAATGAGACAAAAAATTTAGAGCCCGTTAAACTCTTTTCTGAAGCAGTCCATATGTTGGTGTGGATCAATTCTAACACCTTGGAGACCCTTGTAACATGATGCTTAACAGGCTGTCTAGCTTGCTTACCAAATTGACAAGCCTCACAAACCCTATAGGCCAAGGATCAGAAAATATTGGAAGCCCCAGAACCAGATCTGAGGTAGGTAGCAACCTTCAATCTTTGTAGGTTCATGCGACCTACTCTTTTATGCCACGTCTCAAGATATGAAAAATCAGTCAAGCCATGAATAAACATAACATTCTGATTTGTAATAGTAGGGATCTTGATGTCTAATTTAAACATCCTCCCAATTTTAGATCCAAGTTTGCATCCTATGGGCATAGCAAATTTCTCATACTTGTCAGAAAACAAACCATCTTGGTTAAATAAGACTTGAAAATCTTTGTGGTGATTGCATGTACTTGAAGGACTCCTCCTACACCATTAAAATTGGCAGATGGAGAGGAGAAAGGGATAATGCCTGTATGAGTAACAATATGCTCAGTATCATCACTCATATTCACAAACAATACTTCAGATACAGGGACTTTAGAACTAAAAATACTAGTCTGATGGGTCATATGGTTAGAGCACTCTGAGTGATGAACCACTCTTCTTCGCTCTTGGTCATCAATGCAACATTGTGAGTCATCATTAATAATGATCTTTTGAGTAGGAATCCTTCTCCATAAAATTCTGTTGAGAGAGAGTTTACCAATTTTGTAACACCCATTCGTGCATGTGTGTGGTATTGTGATATTTAGCTTGGTATTACAAGTACTTGAGAGATATTATTATAAAGATAAAGGATGGTTTTACATTAGTTATGATTAGCTAGATTTAGTCATAACTAAGATAGAGGGGATCTTACTTTAGAGGAGGTGGAAAAGATGAACACCAATATTTTGGATTCTAGTGTGTTGACTTGGTATTATTCCTAGGTGTTTGGCATTGAGGAAAGAGTTGAAAACTCTTGGGCCCGCAAACCTTTTTGTTTTGGATTCTTTTTTAGTCCAAAGATACCCATGTGAAGGAATCCTTGACTCAGTGGTTGGGTCAAGATAAGATCACATGCTTAGGGGAATATGCCCATGTGAATGGATATTCCTTTCTACTTTTTGACTTTATTTGACTTTTAGTCTAGTATTAGTAACTTTGGTACGTAACTATTTCACAAGTATATAAACAAGGGATGAGGAGGTACTCGTCATCCTTTCATTTGAAACTATCTCTCTCTCATTGAGTTCTCTAGTGAACAATGTCTTGAGTCTTGGAGTGTTAGCCTTGGAGGAGTATGATGGAGTTGGGGTTCCTTGTCTTTTTAGTCCATGGTCCGCTACCATAATAGCCATCAGAGGTTCATCCTGAGTGAGAGACATGCCGGCTCACATTTTTGGTTCCGTTATCGTGACCTCTCTAGAAGGCAAGATAATGTTCCGTGTTCAATTCTATATTAGACAGAAGGAGGCTATGAGAGCTCACTTGGAGAGAACATTAGGAGAGGAGAGTGTTGAACTTATGTTAGAGAACCAAGATCTATTTTTATACCCTTTAGTTCATTATGATGTCTTTGAAGTGATTTTGTACATCTTGTACACATGAGAGGAATTAATGAGATTATGTGAGGTGGATTGCACATTTTAGAGATTAAGGTGATTTTGGGCAAAATATCAAGTTTAAGATCTGGACTTGAAGTTTACACACATGATAGTTTAGGTTATCTTTCAGTTATCACACTTGAAATTATTGTGATAGAAACTATGTGCACTAGGCTAGAATTTTTTAAAGTTGATAGGGTAAACTGCTCTCTCAACTGCATGCTCTCTGGAAAAATGTATAGAGTCTGCCATTTCTTCAATTTTCAATAAATTGTCCTAAAAATTTCCAAGAAAATTAAGTGCATTGTATCCTATGGGATGCCACAAAAATTAAAGAGAGATCAGTCTTGTGAAGTGAGGTTTGAGTTTTTGAAGTGAGGGGGATGGTTTTTAGACCAAATCTGCAATATATATTCTGAATAGAAAGGTGTCTAAGACAAATGGCTTGATGAAAAGATTTGAAATTTTGCAAGGAGGGACTCCCTAGAGTTTTGATCAAGTGTGCAAAATTTCAGAGGACTGTTACATACTAATTGAGAGATTGTGTGAAATTGTGAAGAAGTGTCAATTTTGTAGAGTTGAGATCTCATGCATGAGGAGTTTGAGAGCAACAAAAAGCATATTTGAGGGTTTTGATTCATCTTGGGAATATGGAGGGTCATTAAGAGTGGAAATTTAAAATATGTAAGGTTTCCACAGATTTTGAGGTGATTGTAGGGGTGGATTTGAGAAAAAAAGAGTTTACAATAAAATTTGAAGAGAGTATTGAAAGGATCCAAAAACCTACTCCACTTGGAGGAAAGAGTGAGTCTCAGTGCTTTCTATTTGGAGAGAGTGGACATAAGGTAAGTCCATAACCATTGACCTTTGAGAGCAAGAGATTGAGGGAAAGGAGAGGCTTAATTGACTTGGGTTTGCATGTTGGACCTTCTTCACCAAGATTGGGAGGGAGAAGATCTAAGACCAAGGAGTTGTGTGAGGTTTGTGGAGTGGAAGGACTTCCAAAAGGACATGAGTGTAGTGGAGTAAAAACACTTTTGGAGACTTTGGTAAAGGATCTTGGAGAGAGTCTTAGTACAGCTAAAGAAATATTACCACCTTCATTAGTTAGTTCTCAAGATTAGTGATGGAGATACTCTTTCAATTTATGGATAAACTATCCATGAGAGTTAGATTAATATGCACTCTAGGATTTGATGTTGCTATAGAAATCTTGGAGCAACTTGAACCTTTTGTGTTCCCTAGGGTGGACTATTCTCAAATGGTGTTAGTCATGTACATACTCTATTAGTTATAGAGTGAGAGGAAGAAAAGAAAATAAATTGAGAGAAAAGAAAGATAGTGAGGGGTTAAGATGGGGAAACTTATGATTTTTGTTAGCAAGGATGGAGAAGATGTGGAGGCCTTTGTGAAAGAATTCAAGAGAGCTTGCATAGGAAACAATGAGAGGAGGAATAATGAGTGGGCCTCATTATTACCAAAGTTCTTTGAAGATGAAGCACTTACATGGTATGAGTCAAAATACCAAAAGAGAGAGAGAGGAGAGATGGGGAAAAAGAGTCTTGGGAGACTTTGACTTGAGCACTCATTGAGAATTTTCTTCCAGATGAGAGTTATGAGAGATTTATGAGTGAGGTTATCTTTCTCAAACAAGGAGATGGAGAGAAAGTGAGAGTCTATGTGGAAAGAGTAGAAAAGTTAAAGTCCAGATTTTGCATAGTGTTGAGGAAGAGTGGGGATGATGTGGAGACTACAATGATTGGCATAGGGGCCATGCTCACCAAAAAATTTGTGGGAGGATTGAGACCACAAATTAGAAGCAAAGTGAGATATGAGAAACCTTCTTCCAAGGTTGAAGCTATCAAGATCACAATTTATATGGAGGAGAGTTTGGAAGGAGATGAGAGTGATTTGGTGATGAAGGAGGTTGTGCATCCTCCTCAAGGCTACAAGTATGATGAAACTTCTGATACTTTGGTGGCAAGGGTTGCAACACAAGCAGTAGTTGCTCCAATTCTTGCACCTCCACCAAAGGATCCACTTCAAACCATCACATGACAACTTGCAGATCTCAAATCAATACGGTGCAACTATGGGAGAAGAGAGAGGTGGATCAGAATGTAAGGAGAAGGTCTAGGAGTTATGGAAATTATCCATATAGAGGAGGCTAACCAGCCAACAATTTCAATGATAAAAATTGTTTTGGTTGTGGAGGAAGAGTCCATATCCAAAGGAATTGCCCAAATTCCACTTACCATGGAGGAAGGGGTTATGAGGGAGCCAATAGAGGGAAAGAGGGAGATAGTGAAACCCAAGTGGCTCCTAATCCAAACAAAGGTAAGGGGATAGCATCCATAGATGTGATTGAGAGAAAGTATGAGAAGGGAGAGTGTTCAAACTCCAAGAGTCTTAATTTGAAACTTTTGGCACAAGAAAAGAAAAGAGCTCGTTTTGCAGAGGATGTTCACTCTTCTCAAGGATTTACTCCAAGCAAGGATACTCCTATGTCTACTAAGAGCACTCGTATCTCAACGCCATCAACAACAAAGACTCCAAGGAAGAAGTTGGGGATGGAGGATTTCTTGATTTCAAAGCAACAATGGAACTACAATGTGTTGGAGGATGTTGGTAGTCACAAGGCTAACATCACAGTGGGCAAATTGATTGCTTTGAACTGTACCTTGAGAAAGAAGCTTAGAGGTGGTTTGAGTTCTACAAAGAGCAAGAGGAAGAAGAAGGCAAAAGCTCCAGTATCAATGGGGGTGGTGGATGCCAAGCCAACACCATGGGATGCTTGTGAATATGCCTCCAAAATTGATATGAGAGTGAATGGTCACAACATCAAGGATGCACTTGTTGATGGAGGATCAGCAGTGAATGCCATGTCAAAAAGGTTGATGAAGAAGTTGGGTATGATACCCTCAAGATTTTCAACATTTTTGGTGAGCATGACAAACAAGCAACAAATTTGACCAATAAGGGTGATGGATAAAATGGTAGTTTCAATTATAGGAGTTCAAAATCTCATGAATTTTCAAGTCTTGAAGGATTCAAACTATGACTTACTTCTTGGGAGGCTATGGTTGAGAGCAGCACGCACAACTGATTGATGACACAAAGGGTACTTGAGGATTGGGCCATCAAACCATAGAGTCACAGTTCTTGTAACTAACACCACCAACACTTCACATTCAAATACACCATCTTCTGATTATTGAGAATCAAATTTTGAAGAAGGAGCTTCAAGTGTGGACACAAGCATGGAAGAGTAGACTTCCACGGAGGAGGATGAATCTGAATCTGATTTAGATGTGTATCCTTTGTGTGCTATGGATTTTTCACCTAAGCCAGAGGTTTTGAAGGACCTAGACAAATCACCATTGACACTTGAGGAGGTAGAGAGAAGGTTAGCTACCCTCAAGTATGGCCCAAATGTAACCAAGGAGGAGAAGGTGAGATGTGAGGAGATTTTCCGCAAGTTCGTCCATGTTTTTGCTTTCAATTACAAGGATTTGAAGGAAGTCACCTTGGAGGAACACAAGATAGAGGTGGAGTCACATGCAAGACCAATCTGCCAAAAGCAACATTGCATTAGCCCACCAATATCTTTGGTTGTGAAGGAGGAGATTGATAAGCTCAAGGAAGCCGGATTTATCTTTGAGGTGGAGAATTCAGAATGGGTGTATCCAATTGTCTTTGTGAAGAAAAAGAATGACAAGCTTCGGGTATGTATGGATTACAAGAAGCTCAATGTTGTTACCAAGAAAGACTACTACCCATTGCCATTCATTGATGAGATCTTGGAAGAGGTTGCAAGTCATGAGGAGTACATTTTTGGAGATAGTTATAGTGGATATAACCAAATCAAGATTGCACCAAAGCATCAACAACTCACCACATTCACCACATCTTGGGGAACTTATGCTTTCAAGGTCATGCCATTTGGGCTTTGCAATGCTCCAGCCACATTGCAATGGTTCCTAAACAAGGTATTTGAACCTTTCATTGGGAAATTTGTGAGAGACTTCATTGATGATTTTTGTGTCTATGGGAGCAAGGGGGAACACTTTGAGCACCTAATCAAGGTCTTGCAATGCTTGGATGAGGCAAATGCATCACTCAACCCAAAGAAGTTCATTTTTGGATTTGAAGAAGGTCTAATTTTGGGGCACATCATCTCCAAGGATGGAATAGCAGTTGATCCTAAGAAGGTGAGGAAAATCTCAGACCTTCCATTCCCTTCAAGCTTGACCAAGTTACGCCAATTCTTGGGGATGGTTGGATACTATAGGAGATTCATCTTTTCATTTTCCAACAAGGCTTATGTATTGACCATCTACATGAAGAAGAGTGTAGATTACATGGTGATTTTGGAGGACAAGGAGGCTCTCAAAGCTTTTGAGGAACTCAAGCAATCCCTTGTTGTAGCTCCAATTCTTACTAAACTTGATTGGAATAAACCTTTCATCCTCTACACTAATGCTTCCAATGTAGCTATAGGATGCACTCTTAGTCAATTAGACCAAGATGGGCATGATCATCCAATAGCTTATGCTAGTAGACAGATGGTTTCAACAGAGAAGAACTACTCTGTCACAGAGAGAGAAAGGTTGGCAGTGATCTTTGGTCTCAAGAAGTTTAGACACTACTTGATTGGAGGGAAAGCCACCATTGTCACATATCATAAGGTTTTGAAGTACATCTTCAACAAGCCTAATGTTGAAGAGAGATTAGCAAGGTGGATGATACTCTTGTTTGAGTATGACTACACCATTGAAGATAGACCAGGAAAGAAACATGCAAATGCTGATTTGTTATCTAGGGCCTATGATCATGATGAAGATGAGCCAGTGGATGATTCCTTCCCAGACGAGTAGCTTATGATGATCTCAATCACTCAAGGGGTTCTAATGGAGTACAAGGAGATTGTGGATTTTGTGACAAGAGGTAACTATCCAAAAGGGATGCATGCTAGGGAGAGGAAGACCCTTGCAGTAAGATCTAGACCTTACACAATAGTGGAAGATATTCTTTTTCACTAAGGTGCAGATGGTCTACTTTGAAGAGTAGTGGGTAAGGAAGAGTTTATCTTACTCATAAGGGAGTTTCATGAAGGTTTAGTGTGTGGAAGACAGTTTGCAAGAAAGGTAACTACTTTCAAGATTCTAGATGTAGGCTACCATTGGAGAGGAATTTTCAAGGATTGTCTTGATTATTGCAAAACTTGTTGTGTTTGTCAAGCTTTTGCTAGAAAGTCTACATCCACTCCACCACTTAGATCAATTCCATTGCTAGGACCTTTTGAGAAGTGCAGAATTGATTTTGTAGGTCCACTCAATAGAACCACAAGGAATAATAGGTATATTGTGGTAGTTAATGATTATCTTACCAAGTGGGTTGAGGCTAGACCATTGAGGGACAAGAATGAAGATGAAGTTGGTAGATTTCTTTATGCACGTATTATCACTAGATTTGGATGCCCTTTGGAGTTGGTTTCTGATAGAGGAGGAGAGTTTATGTGAAGCATTACTACAGCCATGCTACAACATTTCTCTATCACACATAGAGTAACTACATCCTATAAGCCAAATTCCAATGGCTTGGTAGAGAGAACAAATCAGACCTTGTGCATGATGTTGGCCAAAGATGTAGAAATGGAGGGGGCTAAACATCATTGGGACAAGAGGATTCATGCAGTTTTGTAGGAGTATAGGACAACCATGAAGACTTCCACCGTGTATTCTCCATTTCAATTGGTATATGGTATTGAGTCTATCTTACCTATTCACTTTGATCTTCCTACCTTTGAAAGCATTCATAGGAGATTGGAGAAAACACAAGGAGGTGATGCAAAGAAGTCAAGGAAGGATTAACTCATGGAGTTGGAAGAGGCAAGAGCAGTTGCTATGGTTCGAGTGGAGCAAGCCCAAAGGAAACAAAAGGAGAGCTATGACAAGAGGTAAGGCAAGAAGAAAGTGGAGCCTTTCAAAGAAGGTGATTGGGTAATGTTGTTTGATTCTATTTGATACAAGAGAGTGCAAAAGAAGTTTTTGACTAAATACTTTGGACCTTTCATAGTGGAGAAGGTGTGTAGCAATTACACTTATGATCTAAAGGAGTTGGGAGGAAGACACTTTGATAAGATTAACCATGATAAGTTGAAGATGTACCATAGAAGGTAGAGAGACCTTCACTTTGAGGACAAAGTGAAAACTTAGTCCGGGGGTAAATGTAACACCCATTTGTGCATGTGTGTGGTATTGTGATATTTAGCTTGGTATTACAAGTACTTGAGAGATATTATTTATATAGAAATAAATGATGGTTCTACATTAGTTATGATTAGTTAGATTTAGTCATAGCTAAGATAGAGAGGACCTTACTTTAGAGGAGGTGGAAAAGATGAACACCACTATTTTGGATTCTAGTGTGTTGACTTGGTATTATTCTTAGGTGTTTGGCTTTGAGAAAAGAGTTGAGAACTCTTGGGCCTGCAAGCCTTTTTGTTTTGGATTTTTCTTTAGTCCAAAGGTACCCATGTGAAGGAATCCTTGACTTAGTGGTTGGGTCAAGATAAGATCACATGCTTAGGGGAATATGCCCATGTGAATGTATATTCCTTTCTACTTTTTGATTTTATTTGACTTTTAGCCTAGTAATTTGAGTTACTCCAATTATTAAAAACTTTGGTACGTAACTATTTCACAAATATATAAACAAGGGGTGAGGAGGTATTTGTCATCCTTCCATTTGCAACTATCTCTCTCATTGAGTTCTCTAGTGAGCAATGTCTTGAGTCTTGGAATGTTAGCCTTGGAGGAGTATTGATGGAGTTGGGGTTCCTTGTCTTCTTAGTCCATGGTGTGCTACCATAATAGCCATCAGAGGTTCATCCTGAGTGAGAGACAGGCCGGCTCACATATCAAATATCATCTTGCTTCTTTAAACAAGTCTTTTCATAATGAGACTTTGATTTACAATACTTGCAGAATCTCTCTATTGTGGACTTGCCTTTGTGAGGATTGATCTCTACCAATAGCACCTCCCCAAAGTGAGCTTTTGCATCCTCTGCCTCTTGCAATGTCTCTCCAAGCAAACAGAACCTGATCTTGAGCAACAAGACCATGACCACCACCTTGCAGCCGCATCTCTTCAAAGACTAACATTGGGACTAGCTAGTCAAATAGAGGATAAGTATCTCTAAAGGCTATAGATGTCTCAAGAGTTTTATACTCCTTTGGTAGATCTTGAATAATTTGAAGAATCAAATCATCATCCTCAACCTTAACTCCAATGCTATTCAGCTGGTCAACCAGACCACGAATATGATAAACATAATCAGTTATGCTTAAGTTGTCCTTCTTAACCTTCATTAACTGCTGTTTTAGTTGAAGCTTTCTTGCCTTGGTTGATGTCTGAATAACATTTGCTAATGCATCCCAAACCTCCTTAAGAGTATCAACATCTTTTATGTAACCAAACAATGATGGTGAACACACAAAGAAAGAGAGTGCACTGCTTGATTTGCACTTCTATTCCAATCACAGACTTTAGGATCTGAAGGAGTACCTGAAGGACAAGTTTCAACACCTGTGACAAGGTCAAACAATTCTTGCCCTTTCAAGAAGGCAGACATTCTATATCTCCATACAGAATAATTGTTCTTTGTCAAGGCTTCACCTGTGATGCCACTATAAGTATAGAGTGTAGAACTCATAGATAAACTCTGAAAAATCAGATCACTTGATAACCGAGACCTTCTGCCAAATGGAACTCAAAAGGCTGTCACAGTTTCTCTTCTGCTCTAATACCATGTTACATATATGAATAATGAGAGTGGAGACACCAAAGTTCACCAAGGAATGGTCGCTGGATACAAGTCCAGTCTCGCAATATATATAGGTAGCGAAGAAATAAGTAGTATAGTCACTCTTCACCGTAACTCTAAAGTGAGGACTAACGAGAATAGGTGAGTAGAGAATAAAGTGTGACTAAGGATTCAACTCTCCTGCGTTCACTAAGCGCTAGGAGTATTAGCTTGTGATATTTCATCAACAGTTGTAACCTTCATAGAATTTTATGAGATTTGTCAGCTAAGCTTTAGAGTATGATCTTGAAAACTTGATGGATTTCTATAATTTAAAAGTCGGATCCACAAAATGCTCAGCCAATTGAATTAATTAGTCTAAGCCTGCAGTAACTGGTTGTTGAGTATAAATGGTTGTGGCACTGTTGCTAGAAACTCGAGCGGGCAGGATATCTTCCGGAGATGCTTGAAACCTCCGGTTTAGGAGATCAATCTTGATGAATTTTTAGATGAATTCTGACTCTTAGACACTCTAGTGAGTCAACATTATGTACACGATGAGACAATTTTCTATAGTCTGTTTAATTTGACGGGATTTCAATCTGGAGAAAACTGTTGTTGTGTGTCAACGACGTTATATAAGACAGCACTCAGGAGATTAAGAGTTCATGGTGAAGTACGCTTCGAAAATAGTGTCACTGAATGACATTATACACGGGATTCTTCTATATCCTGTGTAAACCTCAGTTCAGTGCGGTTGCAGAACTATGCTCTTTTATCTCACACGTTGAGGGACAAAGAAGATGCCGGCTCGTTCGTGGAAGAAAGTGGATCTGATTTTTTTTAATTGTTAGGGGATTGGGATATTTTGGATTATCTCAGGTTCTTGAGTTGTAGCCTGCGCGCCGCCTGGGAGCAGAAGTAGGCGACAAGAAACTTGTGTAAGGCAATATCACAGTGTAAGGCAACGTCACTACTGTTAAAGGACTGTACTGTTCTGTGCATGCGTGTAGTCAACTTCATCGTGCTGATTACTTCATCTCCATATGTTCACATCTTTGTTCTATGTTGGGAGGTCTCATACTGTGGAAGCAACATTATGCCACTCTCTCAATCAATCTTGTCACCTGCAAATATCGACCTCCCAAGTCTGTCGGAAGACGGACAAGCCCGAACTGGAAACGCATCGATTCTGGAGATCTCTTTCTTCGCAGTGAAATCTACGTTTCTGCTGAGAGTTCTGGGCTCAAGAACACTGGGATCGACATCTTCGGTCATGGCGATACAAGCTCCTTCTGAGAAAAAGTACAGCCTACAAGAAAAGATTCTAGGAGGCTTACAGAACGACTTGACTGACAGAAACTGGAACCAAATGTTGGTTACAAACGTTCCTTCCAAAAGCATTTGACGGGAGAATACGGCACAGTCATGACTCACAAGTCTGCCACCATCAAGGCTAGAATACAGGTGGATTCCATTTATATCTCCCTGGCGAGTTATTTCTACGAAATATTGTTCATAGCATAGACGTGAACGTGGGCGAAAGTGGAGTTCCAGTCATTCTGTGGCTCATAGTTATGGTGGGTCCGCTGTCAAGCAGATGATCGATAAAGCAGACCAGGATTCTAACAAAAGTTCTAGGGTCAAGACTTTCTTGAGAAACCGGAAAGGCGTGTTTCTCAACGCTACTACGCATCATGGTTCCAAGCTTCCAGATCTTCAGAGGTTTATACCAGAGTTCATTGATTCCTTGTGGTCCTATCGTTAGAGAGTTACAAACACTCACGTAGGAGGGAGCTGATCTGAACCTCAAATTCAATGCACTGAAAGCGAAGCACGACATACGTATCATGTCAGTTAAAGAGACTACACGCACCCCACAGGTAATTTAAGTCTTTTCTATTTTCAACATCGGATGGTAGGCACTGTTATATATTCAACAGAACAATGTAAAATTAACATTCTTCTACCTCAGTACTCGTCTTCCTCTCATCTAATAATTCTTCATACTCTATTCTACTGGTGGCTTTCTTCGTGCGTAGGTTCCTCCTGCATGACTTGATTCTCGGTCGATACATGCATATACTATTGTAGAGCAGAAGCTGAAGCATGCATAAGCCTTTCAGTTTAGCCACTGAAAATTGTGGTTGTGGTGGTGCTTCTCCAGATCGGGCCTATATCGTGGCCAATGGTAAAAGAGGGAAGTAGCCGATTTCTTCATGATGAGGATTTCTTCTTGCGCAATTGTAGCTGCAGATCATTTCAGTATATTCAAACCAGATAGTGAAACTTCCGACAAGTTTACCACATTGAAACTCTTCATCGACAATTTATACATCCATCCCCATTAGAGGAGGCTAGGGGAAAACTTCAAGTCCAGATGATAGGACTTGATTTATCAGAGAGTCGGAAGAGGGGGTTCAATATTTGCGAGATCCACTGGTGATGGCCATGGAATGATTGAATTAGACATCAAAATGTACAGTAAAGATCATTTGGAGTGAACAACAAGATAATATCCCCTCCACAAATATCATGCCCCTGCCGAAATTGTTCTGACTATGAAAGTCTGATGTCTCAAACCTATAGAGATTTCAAGCACATGGTCTAAAAGTGTCCACAGAAACGTCTGCGGTTATTTCCCTTATCCACAGACGCATTCGTCGATTTCAGTTCACGAAGCAGTGGAGAAAGGAAGGTTGAATCCTCCTTTAATTTCTCTTTTTATGAGACTCGATTAGCCTGTATGTTCTCGGTAGCGATCAAACCGGTAATGATGAAGTATCCTGGCATGGGATAGATTCCTGCTCCCGAAAGGATGAAGAGCGAAGAACTCTTGCTCTTTAACATCATCAGAAACAAAGCTCCATTTCACTGCTAATGGTTTGCACTGAGCAATCGCAGAGACGTTTATAGTTAAGCGAACTCTTAGATCATAAACATGGGCAAAGTGACATTTGATGAGTAACTAAATACAATTCGAACAACGGAACTCTTAGATGGGTCAGTATCTGATCAGCAGATTCTCCGTCGGTGGAGGATAAACAAATACAGTACTTGAAGAATTTGAGCCTGAGAAATCACGATTAGAGAAGAGCTTCTTATAGTTAAGATGGTTAGAACATTGCAAATGGCTGCTTTGAAAGTTCGTCACTCCTGTGGTATGGAGCCATCCAGTTCTCTCCATGGTGGCGGGAATGGGACAGAAGACATCTTCAAAGGAAGACAGGTAAGTACACTCACAGCCTTCATCAAGATCGTAAATAAGAAAGCTAAGTTTCTAATTTTGAGGTCTACCGGTAGTCTTAGAGATGAATAAGAACTTCCCCACGTCTATTTCAAAACTAAATTCAGAGATACTATTTATTACTCCAGATTGGACAGATAAGATCCACTGTTCGTATCCACCGCATTTATTGAATGTGTCAACACCTTGATTCCGACCAGAACCGGAATACGATGCGTAGGTCGCTTGAGAAGTTTCAAAAAGATAAGACTTAAAACTTCCTAGTCATTAGAATTCATCAATCCTTCGTGATCCAAAGTTTTGTGATACTTCTCACAAACACTTCGATTTTGATCTGTTTACTTTCGCAGTTAATCAACCAGCTTAATGATTTCAGATCAGAGAATATTGAATAACCACCGTACAATCAGTTTTTCATGGGCTTTGCATGGACAGGGCTCAATTCCTGGAGGCTTACTAAAAGACCTGAGCGCTCTAAGCACTCTACTCGCAAAAGCTTTCCCTGATGTCCGCCTGTTGACCATCAAAATTGATCTGAACCCTATAAAACCGACGAAGCGCGTGGAAGCGATCTGCAGACACTAGCCAGCAACCTTGTCAACAAGATGACCCACAGCCTTTTCGTTCGTATTCCTTTCTTACTGTCGTTCGGACCATCTCCCGGACAACTCAAGCCAATTTTTGAGCTACAACTCTCAATGGCCAAGGGATACTAGGCCCACCGCTCGTATCTTCTGTATGTAGGGTATAGAGTATCTCGTTGACAACGTTGGTTGCTAGGGTGTACAGACCATTTCGAGATGACCAACCAACAGAATGGAGAGATGAAAGCCCGGGCTCTCCTTTTGATAATTATTAGTTTACTTCTTCACCAAAGCAATCTGCAGGAAAATTTGCATATTTGATCTCTGAAATTGAAAGCCAGTTAAACTTAAGTGATCGCGATTTTCACTATTGCACCGTGGAAAGTGCAAAGATTCTTGCGCTTGAGCCACTTAGTTTCCCGTTTAAATTAAAGGTTTTACTGTGCATATTGACTTTAAAATCGTTAACTAATGTTCCTTGGTGACAACTATAGCTAATGAAGGGAGCCTTCATAACTGTCTTTTGCGTTACATCATATGGTACGATTGTTCCCAACTTGTTCAAGTTCAATGAGATTTGCAGTAGTGATGACACGCCAATGTCGTCATTTAGCACTTATTATCCTTATCATGTGTCATTAAGGATTAAAGTCATCTCCTTAAAGAACTCCCACAGAGTGCCAAATTTCTTTCTGAATCATTCAAACAATTACAGGCAGCAGCGCATTCCATGGATTCAGTAGTGAGTACGTCCTCGCCCGAGACTTAGCGATCCAAGCCAATGAGTTATCTAGACGACTCATTCTCATATCTGTAATGTGGCTGCAAGGTGACACTAATTGGAGCGATATATATACGTGACACCATAAAATGCTGCCATAGATTGTTGGACCTCTTAAATATAGAAAGAGACAACCTGATTTGTTCCACCAAGGTCTATTAAGGAGGGAGCAATTGATTCTTTTCTACATTGAGTTGCAGCCCCGGAACCAGAAGTAGCAAAGAATAGCTCTAATGATCAGGCTACATACAGGTCACCGCTGTCCATGGCGAAATTGTCAATCTCGTATTTATAGATGTTGATGAACCTTGATCGTGTTTTATTGCAGCACTTGGATCTGGGCGCGGTCAACGATCTTGAACATACAGAGGATCCGGTTTGCGAAGTAGTTCTCTTCCATGGCTTGCAGATGACAGGGAACAAGAACAAGCTTGGGCAGGCTTACGGAAATACTTGGCAAAAGCCACAAACTTTCCTTCCAGAAGCTCTCAATAACAGTATGCAGGATGTGTCGTAACTTACGATTCTGCCGCTTTCAATAGTAAAGACATCGAGTGCGGTTCGATCTATATCTCACTAGTGAGCGCTTAGTTGGGGATGTAACAGCAATCAGGGCAGATTCTTCGAAACATGTATACAATTGAGTCGCAACCACTACAGCGAGTCGGTCCGATGGGCTAATCCGTCGGCAGGTCTCCTAATCTCACCTTAGATGCAACCACGTCACCGGATAGTAAAACTGTTCTCTAACGAATTTCAAGTAAACCCCGTCATAATAACCTTTGTTACCAATAGCAATTTTCTGCACTGCCGTTAGATGTTCATCGAACGGTTAGGCCTCTGCTCCGATTTATCCTTTTCCCGGAACGGGATTTACCACGCTGCAGGGAAGACATTCTCGAAAGTACTGGGGAGCCGTAGACGAATATCTTCAGGGGCACAGGTTGAGGCTCTTAGATAAGCGTGTCATCCCGATAAGCACTCCTACAAGCAGGCAGCAATTTTGGAATAAGCTAACGTGGTTTCGAGGTTCGAGTTAAGTTAACGAGGTTCTTATCTTCTTGGTAAATATTCTTTTTCGTTGTTAGAGTCTCGACATTAATTCAAATCCAAGTTGTTAAATATGATATGTGAAAATAGCCCTTTCTGCTACCTAGAGTTTAAAAATATATGACATGTTAAGGGTTCCAAATGGAGGTTCCAAATCTTAGCAGTAAGAAGAATAATCAAAGGGGATTAGATTATTGTATAGGAATAATTATCACGGTGGCACATGGAATTTTAAAGCCTACTACCCGGTCTAATAAATTGGTTTTCCATCATATGAGAAGAGAAACACTTATTTGAAGAAAAGAGTGAATGTAAATTCAATTCCTAATTAATAAGATTGAATATATCATTCGTCTCTTTGGGCTCTTTCTCCCTGGACGGTATATTTTTGTCTCTTCCACTCTCTTTCAGTTTATCTGGAAGTCCATTTTCCACCTTTCATTCTCCCTCACGTACCTCCAAGGATATTTCAATTTTAGTTTCTTATTTTAATTTCTATTTGTTAAAGAACACATTTATTGGACCAACACTCCAAGACCATTCATAATAATGGATCATGAGAGAGCTTACAAGGAGAGTGAAAAAGAACGAAGAGACAGGAGTACACTCCAAGCACAAGCAGCAGCTCGACGGGTCATAGAGTCCCCATAGGCTTATGCTCCACCTCTAGAGCATCATCATCTACATCATTCTTTGATGTTAGGATAGGTAGAGAAGTATTGACAAGCATTCTAGACACTCTCACCCCCTAGACTAGGACCAATTTCCTTTGATACTCTTTTAGCTTTATAGGAACTCCATCCATTAGCCACATATGACTTTCCTTGTTTTATCCATGATTACCTCCCAAATAAAGAGTTATGACTTATAGAGTCTTTCTTTGCCGAAGTTGTACTCCACTCTCCACATTTCTTGGTAGGTGGTCCTTCAAGTCTAGTTTTTGAGCATTTATGAGATTTTCCCTTTTTTGACTTGCAAAACTCAAGCTTCCTCCTTCTCTTTGATTTTTTCCAATGTCTTGCCTCAAGTTTGGTGCCCCTAGGTGCATTTCATTTGTTTAGTGCATCTTGTTTACTTGCTCAATCCAAAGAGGCATACGGTGTGCGCACAATAGCTATGGGGGATGTCTTCTTGTATTTAGTGTTATGCACTATTCTCTTACAATTTTGCCACTCCTTTTCATCTTTCTTGTCTCCTCATCAGTATGCAATAGCCATGCTAAGTGGTTGTTAAAAAATTATTGCATGCATTAGAGCTTCCTTGAATCTCCATCCCAATTGAGTGGTTTTTTCAAGTGTGTATCTCAAATGCCTTCAATACCATCTCTTGTCAAGCATTGTTTCAAGCTCTTTGTTTTGCAAGGGAGAAAATCACCTCTTTGATTCCTTTTGTGTGTACTTTTGTGGCATTGAGACACCATTGTTATACAGCCACCATACTACCATAGTAGAGTTCACTCATTTAGCATCTGCAGAGAATACATGCCAAAGAAATCCTTTAGGAGTGCCCTTATTTGCCATAGCTTATTACATAGCTTTGTGTGAGGTGGTAGCCACCTTTCTCACATGTCTTTTCTATCCCAACCAAATGATACACACATCTTGGGCCCATTGGAGGATGTAGTCCAAGTAGTGCAAGCTTACATAATCAATCTTTAAACCTTGGGTTCATGAGATCAGACTCATAAATGCAAGGGTTGGAGCCCACATATAGTCCTCACCCCCTCTGAGTTCCCATCAAGATTCCAAGTCCCAATAGGAGGTTTGAGGGTATTGGGCTCCCCTCTTGGAGCTAAGGATTTTTGTAACTCTTATATCTCATACATATTGATTCAGGCCACTACCCATGCCCACCTACTCCCTCGGTTAGGGAACACACAAGTGACCTACTCTCTCCTTTTGCAATGTTATGTCCCAAGAGTATCCTATTTGGCACACACATATCCTCCCATAATGCTTCTCCTACTACATCTATGGTCCTTTGATAGGCACATATGCCGTACATTCTCCACACTCTTAGGCCTTGTATGCTCCCATAATTATAAGATGATTGGCAAAAAATACAAATAGCTTTTCCCATAGCCAATGGGAGGATGTGGTATCATATCATAGGAGTCTATTGCACCAACAACTTACCTAAGAGCTTGAACCCTTGTGACTCTCCTATTAGTAAACAGGTTCTTACATTAGAAGCACCCATCCGGCAGTTGGCTCAAGCACCCATACTTTCCAGACATCTCTTTGATTGGCTTGTGATTTATTGCCAAGACTAACATGTACAACACTTCTTCCCTTTTGTGGAATTTGTTTCCCTAGACTCTAGTAAGATTCAAGTAGAACTCAATGAGTATATGTACACTTACAACCTTTCTAGCATCCTCACTAATATGCCTTTACCATATATAGCTAGAAACATTTCTTGAAGCAGGAAGTGCACGTGAGCTTAGCTTCATGCTTCCCCTTTGATTGAGGACTTTTGGTTCACATCAAAGGCTTTCATCATGGGTCTTCAACTTCAGCTAGATCTACCACATCCAACACTCTTGTGCATACCTGTCCAATGCCCTTGTGGTTCTACATTTGACGTTGAGTGCATCCACATTTTACAATGTGCCATAAGAGGAGATTCTACTAGAATCCACACTGCTATTAGAGATGTGGTGGCCCAAATCATATGATCTACTCTCTCATAGATTCATATTGAGAGATAGATGGTCCTACCAAGCCCACCTCACATGAGGGTGCAGACAGATATGGTCACTTTCAAGGATGGCAGATGTACGTTGTATGATATGGTGGTGGAAAACCCACTTCAACCAAATTTCTTGGCACGAGCTACATTAATAATCACCACCAGGGAGAAGGAGGACCACTATGCCCCACGGGTTGCCTCCAACACCTTTGTCTCCTTAGCAATGGAGATCTTTGGCCACCTTCATGACCAGTTTTATGGTCTCCTTTGAGAGGCAACATGAGGCTCACTACAAAGAGAGATGTCTTGGCTTTCTCACCCACCATGTTTACCTCTTATTTATAAAAAATGGTCTTTGTCTTCTTATAGAGATCAAAAGCTTTGAGTCTTCATCCCCTGACATGAGTAATGGTGCTCACTTTCCATCGATGGTACTCCTCTCCCCCTTGCCCGAAGTGCCCTTGGACTTGGAGGATCTCTACCGCACTGTTCAGTTATAGGTTCTTATATCATTCTTTTGTTATTATTTATGGTGTAGGTTACTCTAGACCAGTTATACATTTTTCTATCTCCCTTTTTGGTTATTTCTGGAGTAGGTTACCCTAGACTGCAATTACATAGGCTTCAGTTCTCTAGCTCTTCCTTCTCATTTGCATCTCTTTTGAACTTGTATTCCTTTTCTACCATTTCTTTGGGCCATATGGCTTTTCAAAACAAAACGTGGCTGTGCGCAGGTCATGAGAGCTTCCTAGAATACCGGATCCAATCTTTGCCGGTCAATGGTCAATCTAATTCATCCAGAAGGACATTTAGCAATGGATGATGACGAGTTGACACAAGATCAATATTTTAACTCAGGTCAGGAAAATAAGGTTCACTAAAGGGCTGATCGACATGGCAACCTTCGAGTTTAGCTAGATGATTATCAGACGCGGAACCTTGTAATCGTAGGCAACGGAACAGACCGAACTCCCTACTCGTGGGAGTCCCCGTCACTGACGATTGTCGTCGGCATCTAAGGAACGTGAATTGGTCATGCAAGAAATGAAATTGTGTCTTCCATACATCAGTGAAGTTGCTAAGGTGTCAAAACATGTATGTTTTGTCTTCATTCGCAGATTCAAAAGATTACACCCTCTTGTTGAAAAGAAGTAGACCGTTGTTTCCTCGAGTTTCATTGAGCATGTACACAGTTTGAATCCAACGAATTGAAACGCAGTAAGCTATTTCGTCGAAACTAATCAGCAAAAAGTAAACTGTACAGAAATCATGCAATATATGTCGAAGTCTTTATAGAATGATGGTTTGTTTTGATGATTGAAACCTCCTTACAGACAACATTTCCTATGCAACAAGTAGCCGCAATAAGTCCCAAAGCAGCCAATCTATTCAGCTTTAGATAATCAATTTGTGTAAAAGATACACTTCATAGCACCAGGTACTACACCTCTTCAGTGACTATCTGAATTTTCAACGGATTTAATGTTAAGTTGTCGTGTGAGCCAATTTCAAGCCATCACTCAATACAAGCCCTCAGTTGAGTTCAAGCTGCTGGGGATAGTTGTTTCTTTCCCCTTACAGACAACGCACGAATGAATCGATCGACCTCAACGGAGTTTCGTTCCCGCTGCTATCGATCTCCTCACCATCTATTCTGGAGTCTTGACTACAGAACTCCCTATCTGCCTACTCAATCCAAAACTCTAGGTCAGTACTCTATCTTGCTCTCCTTCTCCTAATCCATACTCGCAAGAATCGCAAGCATGAGTCCATAAACTATCATCCACGAGAACTCAGCCGACATACACGCAATCTTTCGCCATAGCGACCTCTCCCACCTCTGTATCCTCTCATCTCGTCAGGCCCCGAGAACTGAACTTCACAATGGGCAATACCAACCACGTACAGCTCAGTTCTGCAGCCCTTCCTTACTGCGCAGTTAGCCAAACTGCACGTCATCCACCGACCGTGCGATGCACTTCCATCCAGCTGTCCTACGGTAAAGTAGAAAAAAATGGTGGTCCAGACAGCAGGGTAGTCTTAGATCTTTATCATTCAAAATGTCATTGGCTTTTCGAATAATATATCTTTCCAAGTAAAGAATGTTAAGACATAGAGAATTCTGAACATTGTCACGATGAAACATTATCACTAGAATCCTTTCTGATATTAAAGTAGAAAGCCTAGCTCTGAAAGAATTATTTTTATGCCTTTAAAGACACTTTTTTCTCAAGACCCCCCTATGATAAAGTCTATGGACATTATTGGATGGGCCGAACTTCTTGATTCCAGCCTATGAAAGACTCAATCCCACACGCATAACAACATCAGTCCGGAGGTGGCGTGTGCTGTGCGTACAAGGTATTTATTAGACTATTTTTGAATAAAATGTTCCATTGAATATTTGTACCTATGAGATTTATCTGCAATACATTCGACAGGAATAGGACATGTCCAAGAAGCTAGCCAAACCTTTTCGCGTCTGGGGCTTAGTCCCATTTTACCTCTTATGTTTTATCATCGTACGACTTGATTGGTTTGATCGCCTTTCCTTTTTCACTTTTTCTGGAAGTTATCGAAACAAGTGGAAAAAGAAAATCACATGGAGGTAATAGAGCACCTGTTGTTCATTCGTGGTTTCAATCAGGCAACTAAAGAATACCGTAGTGGATTCGTGAAACTTTGAGTATTGTATGATGTTTCTGGAATGTTCATGCCAAAAACTTCATAAGCTGTATTGGGAGAAGATGGTTTTTCTTACTACCGTAATGCAACTACCTTTTGTTATTTATTTATGTCCAATGGATTTTATGGACCTGTTAATTTCAATACAAATCGGACCTCTGAAGAGTACCGTTAATTTTTATGGGTGGTCACCTCAATCCCGTTACCACTCCGTTTATTCTCGAATTCAAACTCCCTGACGTTCCAATTTCCGGGACTTCTGGCCTTGACGTGGAGGCTTCTAATATAGAAGAAAAAGGCCACCGCAGAGCATAAACTAGAAGGATGGCAAAACTCGTCAAGCAGTGGCGATCGCGTAAACTAACAAGAAGGATGGGAAAGCACCATCAAGCCCAAGCCCACAGTACAAGGATGAGACATAAGAGTGTAAAACCAATAACCCCAATTCTGACTTCGACGCAGGCAGGTACAAAGTGGGCTCACAAACTTTTGCTACTACTGCATGAGATGCGCCACATTGTAGGGCGGCTCACTTATGCTCGAGTACCACGCAGCCCCATTTGTAGAGTGGAGTGCAGCAAACAAAGAGAATGCCAGTTCGTGTGCGTGTGCTTGCCAAATAAATAAATAAATAAAAATAAAAGGGAAGTTTGTACCTTCTAGAATATCTTTATATATTTTATATCCTAGAATGCATGAGTCATAAAGGAAAGTGGACATACATACGAATCCATCGACTTAAATAGAGTTTAATTTAATTCAAGATAAGCCAGCATAATATATATAGTATAGATCCTGAAGTTAAAAGTTATGTGAATCTTCGGGCCATCACGGACGCATGAATGCATGATGGGATAAAAAAGAAAACCCAACGTCAGAAGTGTCCCGAATTTGAAATAACTCCGTGCTACTAATGGGAAATAAGACCAGCAACATACTAACGGGAAGATGGGGTCCGCGAAAACGGGGTCGACGCGATAGTTCAAGAACAAGGGTAAAATGCTAAATTTTATAATTCAAATTAACAAAATAAATAGCATTTGAAAATTTTAGTAGAAACTAAAATGTATACTAAACGGTATTAAATTGATTGGAAGAACTTGCCATGATCCTCTAGATTTTCTAGATATATGAAAAATTTGCTGAAGTTAATAATACCAAGTGCAAGCAAGAGAAGCCTTCATTCTATATTTTAACCTATCGTTTAACGATCTTATTTCAATTTTTTTCTACCCATAAAATTAGGTGGTCATACTAACAAGAAGCAAAACATTTATGAGGTTCTATTCCTAATTGAAACCAAGTAGGACTTGAAAAATTACAATTGTTAGACTGTAAGGTATCCTCTCTACATTTTCATTAAAATAATAGATATGTTGGTACATTCTAAAATTCAATCAAAAAGATATGATTAAATGTATCATTCTTACTATGTTTGCATTTTTCTTTTATCAACACTTATATTGATTAAAAAATTAGTTTGGTTCTTTTTCCACCTAATATGTCTGTTAGAATCATATGATCTATATTATCTATCTTGCCATCTATTTTATTACCTTTCATATTATATGAAGCAAATAAATTTAATTTGGAATCATTGATTTCAATGACTATAGTTTCACAAAATAATTTTCAATATGATATTTCTACTTCAGAAGACCAAAAATAATAATCCTTAAGTATCAATGGAAGAAATTGTGGTATATCTATTCAACTTGAAATGCCAATATTACAAAATAACTTTTTTACACTACATTAAGAGGTAATCTCTCACATTGCACACTAGATAGATTTCAAAGATGAAACATATATATGAAGCAATCTGTCAAAGTGGTGATTAAGGTGTCCAAAAATCTCCATGGCGAAAGGAACAAAGGTATCAAAGATAAGCCATGGTGCATACTGATCCTCAGTTCCCCAAGTTATAGGTTGTTGTTACTCTTGCCTAAATGACGGCTCATGCTAGTGTTTCTGCTTGTAGGGGTTTGCAACCACCTACAAGCAACAAACGAAGTACATGGACCATTTGTGAATGTGATGATATCTATTCTCACCTGTTGTGAAGGTGGTCCTTGTAAGTCCAAACACCACTCAATTTGTACCTAAGATCATGTAGCTTGAAGGAGTTGAGCCACCTTATCATGGATTGCTTCATAAACTCGGGTGTCCTCTCCACCTACAACACACTGTAAAATATGTATGCCTTGTGTATCATATATGAAACCACATGCACACTAGTCTAGAAGCCCTAGCATAGACAAATGAGAAACCCATACACAAGCCGAGTACAATGGAGAACTCCTCATTCGTAAACCAAAAATCCTCTAGCATAGACAAATGAGAAACCCAAACACAAGCCAAGTACAATGGAGAACTCCCCATTCGTAAACCAAAAATCCTCTATCAAAGGATAGGCATGGAGCTAAGCTCCAAAGCATTTCACTCCATAAAAAAGAATACTAGCTCTGTTTGAGAATAATGCATTATTGAGAATGCTTGTAAAGGTGTGGGTGCTTACTTACTTATGTATGCCTAAATCTTTATGGAGTCTAGTGATACAAAGTAGAAAAACATTGGGAGTGATGTGACACAGTCTGACAACAAATCACTAGCCAAAGAAATTTGAAAATTATGGGACTTGAATCCATTTGATGTGATAGGTGATAATATTTAAGTCACATGGAGGTAAAACAAGTTTGTTAAATTCCTAAGGCATTGAGAGGAATGGATGCATGGGTGAGGAAAAACACAGTCAATTTGGAGAACTTCATGTAAGAGAATTGAACGGATTGGATAGGGAACTACAAAACAGATCAATTGACCATGACAATGTATTTCCAGTTGTTGACAATACCATCAGCATGTGTGCAATCACTTGTTACATGTTTACATAACAGTTTGCAACCTCTTAACTACAATAAGAGAGTCATCTTAGTATAATATTTCTTGTGCATATCTAAAGTGCACTCTCCAAAAGTACAATAAACCCCTAAAAACATGAGCGCACTCACTACATACAACTCCATGATTGCAAGTTTTATATGCCTGCAACTTCTCAACAATTGTAGTGTTTGTAGAAGACCCACCATATCTTTCTTTTATGGCTCAGATACTACATTATTATGAGTTTCTTGCCCAAATTTAATGAACACTATATCATATCTCAAAAACTCAAAAACATGTTTATAATAGAACCTATTACATAAATCAAGGATACAATCTTTTAGTCATTAGGTCACATGTTGTCCATGTTCCTCTACTTTTCACTTATGAAATCAAAATAGACATGATATGCCTATGTTGTGCATATATACATTGCTACACCACATACATCACAATCAACATCACACACTATAGAAGCACAACTCACACATAAGTCATACATGGACTCTAAAGTACCACAATTCATCAGTTTGTTTATACAACTTGAATCACACTCAATCAGATCAATATTTAATCTATAACTCCATAATCTGCCAAAAATTGGGTATTGATTGGAATCAAGCCATACCCACTCTAGCTAAAAGTATCCAAGTGATGCTCGCCGGCCTTTATTCACTATAGCCAAGAACTCAAAAGCTCAACATCAGAGAAGTGAGCTCTCTGGAGTTACACTTTGAAAGTATACCCCTTGGTCTCCAACCCTAATGGTCCTACTGATGGCACATTTGACAATGCAAATGGTGCTAAGTGATAGTGGGCCTCACCATGTAGTCAATACCCCAAATGAAAAATCTGACCATCAACAAGTAGTCTATGAGTAACTACCAAAATACTCCTAACTACAAACACTACTACTCCAAAGTCCAAGCAATCTAGGTGTGATGCTACAAATGACATGACAACTATTGTGTGTATATACATCACTACACAACATACATTGATGTCAATATCACACACTATAGAAACACAACTCACACATAAGTTATACATGGACTCTAAAGTGCCACAATTGCCCCTCTAGTTGGTAGTTAGGTCTCTCTAATTCCATATAGCCATCCACTCCAAGTATATGGTATAACCTATCCAACCCCATTGTTAGTCACCTATCTACAATCTATACCATATAAATGATGAACTAGCTATAGGTCAAGTACATCTAGGACATAACCATTGTCCTTGAGGAACCACCATGAGGGGAGGAGTCATACATGCCATATGACATCCTCTCGAATAAGTATCACACACTATCATATTAGCAGCTCCACCAGAAGAGCCACATAATATACACTACAAGCCTACACGTACAAGTGCCAAGCTTGGATCCATAGTAACATCAATGTTTAAGAGGTGGCATGGTGCATAATTGCACACATGATCCTTTCCAAATAACACCAACATGTCCTTCCAACACAAGGACTCCAGATGGCAAAACCTCATGCACTCTCAAGATAGTGCGGCTTGTAGAAACATCAAGAGTCATTGGTGCTATTTGCTATAGATATACATAGTCGCCTAGATCAAATTGATGGATTGAGGGTCTATAACCTCCTCCTCAAATGGTAGTATAGCGTAAGGTATCCTTATGTTGAGCAATTGCCAATTTCTCAAAGGCCATCGCTCAAAAGATCTCTGCCCATTGAGAACATGCGCTCATCCATACATCTGGATCATCCAAGTCCAAAACTACTATAATATCTCAATGAATGGTTGCATGTAATTTGGATCTTGTCCATAGAGTAGAAAGTAAGGAGAGAAGAATGCTAAGAAGGCTTGTCGGTTGAACCGATAGCCCATGGCCAACCAAGGTAACTGGAGATATGTAATACACACAACTAGATATATTATCTGGAGGTGGAAATTGGCTTTGTAACATCTAAAAGGAAGTTTCATATAATGGGCCAGGTAGATCAAACAGATGTGTCACCAAAAGAGTACTTTTATGGATAACTAAAAGTAAAAAATAACCTAAACATTTTAGAGTCAATTTTGGAGGTCTAAACGGATGAATTAGACCTTGAAAATAGAAAGAGTCCTCCACATTAAGGGAGAAGGCTTGTTTTCTCCCCCTATGATTCATCTTGTCAAGAGCTTTCCAATGGTACCTCACCCATGTGATTCTGAGCTCCCCATAGGAAGATTCTCTAAAGATTCCCTTTGGACCAACTAGATAGGACAAGGACTTACATGTCACCCATCCAAACATCTAATCCAAGGATGGAGCTCATTGACAGGTCACCAATCCATGTATTTGATCCAACGGTAGGCCTTCCTTTGAGGGATCCCCTTTGTTATATAATAAAGAGAAGGTGCTCCTTTGGGGCATTGAAGGATTGAGTGTGAAACTTGTATTTTCTCTCTTGTATCTCTCTTGGAGAGTTCTCTTGTCTCGTAGTATTACAAGATCCCAATCTCCCAAGTGGTCTCCTTGCAAAACATACTTTTGAAATCCTTTCTTCACTATTTGAACCCCTCTCTTGGCTAAGCTATTTGCCTTAGGGTGATATGGGAAGGTAGTACAATGATCAATCAAAGCATTGTCACACAAGACCTAAAAACTCTCCCAAGAACCCTATATCATGATCAGTCAAAACCTCAATTGGTGTACCAAAATGATTGAGAACACGATCCATGAAAGAGTAAGCCGTCCCTTCACTAGACTTGTTAGGAAATACCACGTACTCAATCTCCTTGGAGAAGTGCTCAATAATCATCAAAACATATCGATGATGTCTCATGGTCAATGGTAAAGGTCCAAAAAGTCCAAACTCCAATGGTAACCCAACCCCATGATAAGTAATGAGTGTAACTACGGCATAAGAACATTAAATGATGCTCTAACTTGGTCACAAACCACACATTTGGCCACAAATTGCTATACACTAGTCTACATACCGCACCACCAATAATGACTCTAAAGTAAACTATATGTATACTTTACTCCAAAATGTCCTAGCTCCTCATGAGCATGACGGACCAACTATGGTCTGTGAGATAGAAGTAGTACAACTCTCACTCTATCCTTCTCCCATACACAAAGAAGGTATTTGCCCTCCAATTTGAACCATCTGGCTTGTTGAAGAACACCGTCTTTCTCCTTGGCCCCAATTGTGCCACCCACAACACCAATGCAAAGATAGTCCATCACTAAGATATCATCATGAATGTCTCGCTAAACTATACAACTATCTCTACTCTCTGGATCTATGATCTCAATAACTCCTCCTATATGCATTAAGAGAGATACCACCAAAGCTTCAAAAATTATACAGAGAAAGGCAAATGCATGCCAACTTGGCACCATCTCCTCATCTATTTCACCATGCCAACATGCTTTGGTCTGATCTTGTTGGTTGGGACATGGGTTTCTACTCAACCCATCTACATCATGATTTCACCACTCTAGGTCTATGAATAACCATGACATTATACTCCTATAAAATCAGAGCCCATCATGCAAGCTTCCTTGAAAGCTTGTCAAACTCCATCAACCACTTTAGTGGCTGATGATTAGTGATGAGAGTAAAGGGGTTACCAAATAGGTAACACCGGAAATGTGCTACTGCCTATACTGCAACCAAACACTCTCCCTCATATGAACTATATTTCATCTCCGCTGAATTGTTGGAGCAACTACCATAGCCCACCACAAACTCCTTCCCCTCATCATGATGGGTGAGCATTGTTCCAAGCCCAAACATACTCCGATCAGTGTGAACCTAAAATGGTCATCCTTTGATTGGTCTTCTCAAAATAGGAGCATATGTCAACCTCTCCTTGAGCTCTACAAAAACTCTCTCTTGCTCATCTCCCCAATAGCACTCATGTGTAAGCTTGGTCAGCTTTGTCAAGGCCTTGCACAATGACACTAAATCCTCTAACATAACAACAATAGAAGTTCATCAACCCAAGGAATGCTCACAATCTGCTCACATCCTTAGGCCAAGGAATAAGTGCAATAGCCTCCACCTTGGTTAACTGAACACCAAGTTCTCCAAAACAGATAGTGTGACCCAAATACTCAACCTACTCATGAAAGAACTTACATTTCTCAAGATGTAATTTGAGTCCATGAGATCTCAACCTCTCAATCGTCTCAAACAAATGTCTATCATGCTCCTCCACAATAGTGCTATAGACCTAAATGTTATCAATATAGCACCAAGCAAATCCAATCCAGCTAGGATTCTATCCATGACCCTTTGGAATTCAGCATGAACATTCTTTAACCAAGATGGTAAGAAACTCCATTGATATAACACATCCTTTCCATGAAGATCAATAGCCCAAAATGCTATCTTGGATTTATTCTCCCTCTTGATCAGCAACTAATGATATCCTACTCGACGATCCAAAGTACTGAAGACCTTTGCATGCCCAATTGCATCAAAGATCTACTCCAATGTAGCCATAGCATACCAATTAGCCGTAGTATGTTAATTGATAAGATGATAATCTCCACACATCTGCCTACTTGTGTAGTTTCCATGCATATCTTTCTTGGGTAGCATCACTATAGCCAATGGATACTCTCCATGTGAAATCTCCACCAAACCAACTTCAAAAAGGTCTCTACTATGGCTATATATTAATGCTCTCTCTATATCACTATATTGATAGGGACATCAGAAAATTGATGTATTGCTAGTCAGCTCAATCCAAATACCAAGTCCTCTTAGAGCACCTAAATCATATTAAAGGCAAAACAACTTGTGTAGCTTCTCATGAACATCCAAACTCTCCATCTTTCCCTTCTTGTAAGCTTAGATCCAAGATTGGGGTCCCAAGTATCCTCTCTAACTATCATAGGAGTGGAAGACATATTGACTGGCTACCACATTGGGCCTTAGGGAGCAGTAGTGTCATGCTCCAACCCAATAGAGGTCCTAACCTAAGTGTGAAAAAATCTTTTTGACCTAACTACAAGCTCCATATGTCCTCTACTTGCATCCCAAGTAGACCAAGGGTGTAATCCAAGTAGACTACACTCACTTGGATGCACTCCAAGTAGACCACTTTCCTTAGTAGCCACTAGCGGTGTCCTAAGAATACCCTATCCACTCAGTCCATTGCCCCCAATATGTGCTTGAATTGTCTTGATAAGCACAGAGCTCACAAGTGTCCGAGTAGTGATACCTATCAAGCACATCCTATGGTACTCTACTAAGCCAAGGTTCACAATCCAAGTCAAACAGTTTAGGTTCATAGCATGACCAAACATCTAATGTCTGGATACCTCTAACACTATTGGTTGGAATAGAGGTAATACCGGTGCAAAAACCCATTGCATGCTCTCTCTTGTTGGCATTGAGCTCCACCAACTACTATAATTGTGAGCCCCAAACCAATCCAAGACCTCTTTCTCAAAAAGCATGGAAGCATAGGAACTCATAAGTGTGGAAAAGCAGCTCTAGGCTGAGCTATCAACCACTATCACCATCTAAGACTAATGCCTAACATCCAAGATGTCATCAACAATGATGTGGTCTAGTTGTTGAATCCCATCATAAGTGCATCGTAGAATCTCTCTAGGTAAGAGATTCATCCACCTAAGACAAAGATAATGAACCCGTGATCCCACCCTACTTGCATCTAATAACACAACATGTCCCATTGTAATACCAAGAGCTAGCCATATGATCTCAATGTGAAATTTGGTTTGGTAACATCTGTAATGATGTTATACATGATGGAAAAAATAGATCAAACAGAAGTATCACCAAAAGAATACTTATACTAATAGGGCAGAAATTGAAATAGACATGAAAACTTTAGAACCAATAACTAAATATATGATTTAAAGGTGAGAATTGGTTTAGTAACATCTGGAATGATGTTACACATGATGGTTTAGTAACATCATGAATGATGTCATAAAGAGGTATTACCAAAAAGAGACTTCTATTAATAGAGTAGGAATCAAAATATGCCTAAAATCTTTGAAGGCAATTTTAGAGGCCTAAACGTATAAATTAGGCCTCAAAATGTGCAAATTCCTCCCCGATGCAGGAAGAGCTAGCCTTCCCTTCCCCTACTTTGTCTTGGTGAGAGCTTTCCAACTGTATCTCACCCATGTGATTCTAAGATTCTTATGAGAAGATTCCATAAAAGATTCCCTTTGGTCAAAGCTTGTTTGACCAACCAGATAGGAGTAGGATCAACATGTCACCTATCTATGTGCCTAATCCTATGGTGGAGCTTCCTTGGAGGAGATCCTCTTTGTCTATATAATAAGGAGAGGGTGCTCCTTTGGAGCATCGGATGATTGAGTGTGAAATCTGTGTTTTCTCTCCTGTCCTCTGAGTATTACACCCATCCAAGAATGGACCTAATTTGTACTTGCCACCACTCAAGTGTGAAAATCACCCTTCAAAGAAATATTCTCCAAAATGTAAGTTGGAGAAAAAAACTAATGAACCTAAGATGTAATAGTAGTATCCGTAACATCTCCCAAAATACACTAGAATGGGGATCATGAAGACCCAAACCTTGGCCAATACGTGTATGTCCCTAACATGGCCATCCAAAAATCACCAAATGAATGGGACCATGTCACTTCAAATCTTGTGCACCCCGCACAAAAAATGTATGCTTGTAGGATCTTTTGGTAGCCCCTAACTACTAACATTGGTAATAACTTATGATACCAATAGGCCCAATGTGCCACATGATGTACATAGACTCACTTAGTAGTCTCATTTCTTTCCACATACAAGTACCTCTGTACTCGTTTACCCGCCTAGAGTACCATAGCTAGTACAATACTAATCCCATCAAACAACTCCAATAGACATACTCTCTCTATTGGATACTATCAAGCAATGAGTGTTGTATCCAACGATGTCAAGGTAATCAACTTTGGAGGCTCATCCTCACATTGGTCTCTTGGTGGTACAAAGGCTCCACTCCAAGCTTGTTGCACCAACTGATTTGCATGTTGCTATAATGCCTCCTTTGAACTCCACAATGGAACATCCAAGGTGGATGAATCAATTCCACTTGTATTCCAAATCCGAGTGATCTCCTCTGGTATTGGAATATCCTCTGCATAGGCGTTCCCCTTCCGTTCCCCTTCAATAAATCGAAAGGCCAAGTAACAAAACCATTGAAAGCTAAAGTTGATGTCACCATGGTCTTGGACTATAATGAGCCAAGACTACCACTATTGAAGTATATTGGTAGGAGACATACTCATCCCTCACCTAATTGCTAACCTGCTCTATAGGAGGCTATCTCCTTCCAATAATCAATATCAAAATCCATGGGGTATAACACTACTCCCCTAACTAACACATCATATGACTCAACCATTATTGCAATGGCTTAAGCTCTCACCATAGAGCTATCAATTGGATGACCAGGCTGAATTTGAACAACAAGCCCTCCAGATGTGATATATTGTGTAGAACCACCCCCTAGAGATGTTTGGATCTGAAATGGACCCCTCTCCACATTGGTCTTCTACAACTCTAGACCGACAATTGTAACCTTCTCCAACATAAGGAGCTATACACCAGAAGCTAGAAAGACCCTCTGTTGTATATAGAACTTCCTTAAAGGTCCCACTAAACAAAAAATCCTCATCTAGTTATCCAATAGGACAACCCCAAGTGTAAACCATGCTTGCTCAAAGGCCAGTCTAGTTGGTAACTCCTCCAATCTAACCACAATTGCTTGCCATAAACCACTAGTCGTTGGGCGGATCCCATGCTCCTCAACCAAGTCAACTCCATTATCAACCACCTCTGCTCTAGTAGTAGAGACCACATCATCCCTATTATAATAGAGGGTGGCAGCCAACCAAAACACTAGGATTAGGTCAACTCCCAATATAAACATATCACTGGTTGAGAATAATGGAAAACACATAATCAACTAAGCCGCTCCCAACATCATACTAGACTCAATCTGTGTAGTAGCAAGTGGCTAACTAGTAGGTAGTCCATCATGCCCCCCATCATCACTTACAACACCTACATTGGGACATCTAAGAGCCATGAATCCCATCTACAATCCCTCTAAGAGTGTAAAAGATTGGGGAAGTCTAGCCTCGCTACCCGTCTCTTCTCTATATGGGTCCAACTCCAATGATGCTCCTCTAAGCTCTGGAGCATGTACTACACTCTTAGTCATTGCGGCAAATGCATCCAATTGTGCTACTCCACATATGAATTCTAAGATGCCTCTATCATCCCCATATGAGTTGAAAGCCTCACCACTTAAATTTGATCTCCTCTGAGCTATGGCCATGCTTGCCAATCTATGTTCCAATTGCTCAATTTGAGTACCCATGGCTGTATAAAAAATAAAGGCAAGTACTGCACCTCTATTGTGGGTCCACCTCTACTACCTCATCCTCCATGACCTAGAGCTCCTCTACCACCTACCATAGTAGCTCTACCACTACGTAACTCCAGGTGTAGGTCAAAGCATTTGGTCACTAGTGTGACAAAATCTATGGCAATGCTCACATTGTCTCTATGCTTGCTATGATGCACCAAAGGTATTAGGTCCATTGACTTGAGTGCACTCTCTCCTATGGTGACGTCCACCACAAGTCTAACAAGCAACACCACCACTCACTAGTTATTGTTGACCCAAAAATGAAGGTAAGGTCTAGCCATAATAGGCCCTCCATCCGCTCCATAGGATCTGGGCTATCCACCCTATCCTTGGAAACTAACATGGCATGGTGCACTCTACTACACTCTAGAGGAAGTAACTGTTGTGGATGAGGGTTCTCTACCAAATCCAAATATCACCACTCTCTCCTCCTCCATGTTGAGCTCAATATGTTGAGCCAAACCAAAGACCACTACCAAAGTAAGCAAAGTAACTTGTACACTATAACATCACGGACTCTATGTTGCAACTCTTTGTCAAGTATCTCATACCAAAATTGGACTGCTTGGGCCTCAATAACTTCCTAAGTATAGCTAATCATCCATCTCATGCGAATGCATGCCTCACGCAAGCTCTCTCCAGCCTTCCATTGGAACTCTTGTGAGCTACTCAACTTGTCCGCCCGCACTCCTTGGTAGTTTTGCCTCAACATTGGAAGAACTCCACCATGAGATTAAAGCCCAATACTAAACCACCTCCTATAGTAGTACCTCCACTCGTAGTAGCACCATCTCCAAGAGATCCACCAATGCTACTAGAGCTAGAACTCATGCGAACAATAGATCGATCCCCAAAAATTGAGCATGAAGTGATGGAAATATAGTTCAAAGATCAATATTGTCTCCATAGCTCAATCTCCTCAAAGTGAGCAAGCTCTCCTAAACTCATGGTAATTGTCCATCGATAAACCCTCCAAGTGCTAAAAGAACCCCTTCCATGCATGAGGGGTGTGAACAAAGTTGAGTTCCACATTTGTTGCACCAACTATTGAACTCTTGGATGAAGTCATCCAACTCAATGGTACCCATTGTTCTAGAGTAAAACTTGGGGCCTTTGGAAGCCCCATAAATCTCATCCATGTCTCATAACAATGATGCGGACACACCAAGTGCACTCTTAATTAAATTAGCTCATACGTCAAACTCCAACTTAGAGTCAATCTCCTCCCTGCTTGGGACCTAAGATACAAGCTGATATAGAGCATCACTCCAAGTAAACCCACAGTGTACTACAATTTTATCTCCTCTGGAACCCCCCAAGAACTCCATCGTGACAAGGTAATCAAAAATTGCAACCTATAACCGGAACCACTACAAGTACCCCACCAAGTGCCAACACCACCAAGTGCCAACGTACCAACCAAACATCATCGATTAATGTAGCTCTAACTAAGACAACTACACTAGGAGAAAGGGCAACCTATAACTTGCCATCACAACATGCACTCTCACAGTCTGTAGATCATCACTCCTTACCTCACCAAAGAGAAACATAGGTAGTCTGATTGGTCATCATTCCAACCTCAATACCAAGAGCACACTAGAGCACCAACGCTCTAAAGTCAAGGCATCTCACACAAACATGGTGTATAAGAAAGAACTAAAAAATGGAGGGAGTCCAATCATAAGAAATCTAAACAAAAAACTCTAACTTATAAATGAGCAATAGACTAACTCTGTCATCATTTGACATTTGACATAATAAGAGTTATCTACTTCCTAAACTACTAGGATCACCAAAAATAGGATCAAATTATCTCTTAGAAGCCAAAACTACAAGTGTATAGATAATAGTGGAACAATCACTACAACAACAAGTGAAGGTGTACTAGTTGGCGAGGGCACCAATTTAGGAACCAAAGATCTAAGGGTCAAACCCTAATGCACATAATCTAACAAGGTGGGTAGATTTTTCCAAATAATGATCAAAATTTACTCTAAACTAGCTAGCCTCATGCTAGCAAGCTGTTTACACTTCTAGGCCTTCGTAGCCTCTCATAACCCACAACCCTATGCTTCGAATCCTCTAAATACCAAACGAGGCTTTTCTTCTTGCCATTTTGAACCCACTCCAACTTTGGCCAAACTTTGCCACATTGACCCCTCTCAAAATCTAGCCAAAATTTAACATAAAATCCAACAAAAACTTGACATAAAATCTAACGTAAATCACTAAAGTTACCTAACCACCAACTCCTCCACTAACTCTCCATTCGAGCCATATTGAAGATGGGGTTCTCCAAATCACAAATTCACGGGGATGGATTCCAAAATCCATCTTTATTTTCACTCTCTAAGCTCAATTTGCACCAAACTGGTCTTGCTTTCACCTCATGAACTCAAAATCATAACCACATTTGAAAATTGTTTCTCTTTCCTCAAAATTTGGCCAATGTTTCTACACATCGTCTGCCAAATCTACATCAATTTGAAGACTTTTTGTACACTACCACTCTTAGGAAAACTCTAGACCATGATCGAGCTACCAATGATCAATAACAACTCCAATCCTTAAACCCGAGTTCCCCTTGATTTCATTTCTTTGATGAAATCAATCCCTTCATACAACTCGAATCACACTCAATCAGATCAATATTTGACTTGTCACTCCAAAATATACCAACAACTATATATTGATTACAACCAAGTCTCACAAACTCTAACGTTCACTGTTCACTGGGCTCTATCTATCATCACCAAAAATTCAAAAGCTCAATATTAGAGATGATAATCTCTAGAGTTGCAGTTTGGAAGTATATCTAACCTTAATGGTCTTGCGGATTACACCTCTGACTAAGTGACTATCGCCCCACCATATAATCAATATCGCAAACCTGAGATCTGACCTCTATCTACCATAACCAAGAATTCAAAAACTCATCATTAGAGATACGAGTCTCTAGAGTTGCACTTTGGAAATATACCCAACCCTAATGGTCTTGCATACTACACCTCGTATGACACCTTTGACTAAGTCCCGATGGCCCCACCATATAATCAATATCACGAACCTGAAATCTGACTATCCACAAATAGTTTATGAATAATTAACAAAATATTATTGACTACCAACATCACTACTATGATGTTAAAATAATCTAGATATGAGGGTACAAAATGAGTGACACTTACTCTCTCTCCTATTCATACCTTAATTTTGGAGAAGTGCACTTTTATGAAAATTCACGCATATAGATATTCTGGATACGTGAAAAACCTTCGTACCGCAATCTCCAAGCCTAGAGCTTACGCATTGCACTTGTCGAGAGTGGACTGTACGACCCTTGGATAGTGTCGTTACATGAACATCTATTGGATATGGAAACTGGAGAGAATCACTGAAGCTCACTCATTCTTACGGGGACGTCATCTCTGTTAAGCGATTCCCGGACTGGAGACATGCTGCATCGACAGAACACGCATCCTTGTTAATTCAAGCCCCGTAAGAGCAGAGAAACAGAAAGGCGAAAAGGCGACGGCGAAAGATAACAAGAAGGATGGGAAGACCCAGCAAGCCGTACAAGGATAGGACGCATGAGGTAAATGGGGCTAAGCCCCAATGGTCTCGTCTCGGTAAGAGAAATTAAAGAAAGCAGAGTAAGAGCAGAGAAACTATCAGGGGGAATGTCCTTTCTTCTTCAGGAATGTGGTTGCTATCATAACATCGTAGAAACTAGATACTGCCGTACCTCCAAATAGAGTTGAAAGGGTCAACCCAATCTTCTGCAATTGTGAAATTTGCCCTACGTGCTCGCCGATCATCGGAAATCAACCTATAGTGTTTTATCCTTGTACGGCTTGTTTTATTCTTCTTGTTATCCAACGTGGTCGTCGGTTTTATGAACAGGCTGAGCTGAGAAGACAAGGAAATTGAATGGGTATTTAAGCATGGCTTCGTATCATCTTCAGTAACATGAAGCGAGTTCTGCCTTGTGCCACAGATTGTGAATTTGCGTTGTCAAGTCAGCTCTCGACCCCCATTATCGAAAAGAATTGAGATCCAAGATGTAATGACGGTATCTGAGGAATAAGCACCGGCTAACTCTGTGCCAGCAGCCTCGAGGACCTTACACCACTAGGTGCCCTGAGGATGGTCAGCGAAAACACGAAAATAGAGCAACCACGGGAAGTAACCACTTCACATCGTCCAACAGACGATGTGCGGGCTCAGAGGTCCCGTAGTAGTGAGGGAAAGGGAAATCTGCTGTTTTCCGGAAGTATAATTTCTAAAGAGTTGTGCTTTGACAGTGTAGTACACTTGAATGCTATAGCCGCTACCAGATTGATGGACTGAACAGTGGGAAGTACGAATCGGCAGCAGTACGAAGTAACAAGCAAGTTAGCATGATGGGTTTCCCAAGCAGCTCTGTTGTTGGGCTTTTTGTATTTTTGAGTAAAGTGCACTTGCAAATACAATCTGCACCTGTCCGAACGCCAGATTTCTCTACATGCCAGCTTTCTAGATCCCTGTATCCCCTGCCAGGGACTGGAAACGACCCCGACAGCTTGAACTGCTGCCCACCGGTCTTCAATGGCACCGTGAAAGAATTTGAGTCTCCAGTGAAGAAGGGAGATCCTATCAGAGTTAGACCAGCAATTCAGTGCGCTGATGAGGAATACTTAGCAAAGTTGGAGAAGGGTTATGAGCTGATGCGTGCTCTGCCTAAAGATGATTCTCGTTCGTTACATCAGCAGGCAATCATGCACTGCGCTTACTGTGATGGTGGCTTTCTCAATCCAGGAACCAACAACTCAATCGATATTCACTTCACATGGCTTTTCTTCCCATGGCATCGCGCATTTATCTACTTCCATGAGAGAATTCTTCAGAGTCTATTAGATGACCCAACTTTCAGTCTTCCGTTCTGGAACTATGACAACCAGATTTCAGCATTTGAAGGCCTTGATGTTGCCCTTCCCGCCACCGACCCCTCCTACTGCTTCAAGTCGGGAAATAAGTTCCCCACTGCATACTCGAAAAATGAGTCAAGCTTGAGTGCTCGTCGAGAGTTTCTCTACCTCGGTGACAGCTCCAACGCTATTGTGGACATGGGCCTGTATGTCTGGAAACCCCCAAATCAGTTTGCATTGAGATCTCGGTCGTACCAAGTTGCCTCCAACCTGAATCTTCTTCATCGAGCACTCGTCAAAACCTCTAAGAACCCTGAGATCTTCTTCGGCGTGCCAGCTCGAGCAACTGATCCGCAATCCAAGCCTAACTATGATCGCGGTCTGTTGTATGGCGGCTCTGTAGAGATGGGGCCTCATTCTAGCGCACACATTTGGGCCGGTGCTCGTGAAGAGCCAGATCCCGAGAAGCTTGGCCGCTGGAACTGATCCTATCTTCTACGCAAACCATGCTAACATCGACCGCTTCTGGAATGTATGGAAGTCTTTGGGTGGTGGTCGTAAAGACCTGAGGGAACCAGACTTTCTGAACGCTGAGTTCATCTTTTACGACGAGAATGCACAGGTGGTGAGGATTAAGGTCCAGGATTTGCTAAAATCAGAGAATCTCGGTTACAAGTATCAATCAGTACCCAACGCTTGGATCTCTTGCACCAGTTTGTTCCGAGACTCCTGTCTCCGAAGTTGAGGCGATTATGAAAATGCCCCATAATATGCCTGCAGGCAACATCTCTCTAGATGTGAACGTGGCATTCCAGGCGGTGGTGGACAGACCCCACAAGAGTTTGAACAAGGGGAGAAAGAATGAGATCCTTGCGATTTCAGGTATTAAGATCGGGAAGAATCTCGCGGTGCAATTTGCTGTATATATCAATATCCCCGACGCAACATTTGATACACCGTGGCTATGTACTGAGTTTGCCGGAAGGTTTGCTTACATGCCCATCATTGGTGGTCCGGAGAGAGACATCTCTGATAAGAACTTCAGCTACAAAGTGAGCGTTGGTGAGGTTCTGACAGCCCTGAACCATCAACATCTCCCTTCAGTGGTCGTTAGCGTTGTTTGTTGCCAGGTGAAGATCCTGCTACGGTGCCTCCGGTGTTCATCCAAACTATTAGTATCGAAGAAGGACTATACAACCTCAACACTCAGTGAACCAGCTCGTATCTTAAAGTATTTAGATAGCAGGCAGGAAAAGATCTATGTTAATAGGAGACAAGGTGAAGTTACTAGCAGGGCGGGGGTATACACGCTGAAATGAAAGTCCGTGTGGCCAGTTCTTACAGAGGAAATATCAGGAAGGGGCATTGATTTAGAAGAGTATAGTTTTAGGTCCGTTGCAAATGCAACACTCAAAGGTTTTGAGTTAATATGTTTGTGTTCATAGTGTTAATAATTTTTGGTTCAATTCAAGCTTTTCATCTGTGGAAATATTTGGCTAGACTGTCTCATCCATTTTTATTTTCACTGTATTTGTGTATCTGACAAGCTACTTCCTTAGATTAGATTTCGCAGTGTGAAACACCCGCCTTGCAAAGACAATGAAGCTCTGGAGCTCATCAGTGATCCAAGCGACTAGTATAATGTGGATATTTACGTCTAATCGATTAGGTATTGGTCCGACTCGTAATGGATGAGATATGTTTCCTAGGTGACAGCAGCAGTGTTCGGTAGCATGGTTTTACAGTTTAGTGCAGCACGTATCGCCGTTGGGTCCAGGATTTCCAGTGTATTTCTCCTGAACACTAAAACCAAGTCTACATCAATCTTTTTATCCTGTCTCGTGATCTATCAATCTAATATTATCACCATTAGCATCTTTGTGAGGTTGCAGGCCGCAAACAAATACTTTAGTAATAACTTGGTCGACAACTGGCGATCTATCCTGAGGACTTTGTTTGCTTTCTCTGACATTTCGTCCTCTAACCAGGGGATGCTACCGAGAATTCCTCTCCACTTCTCAGATATGGAAGTTTTGTGATTCCTCGTTTATCTTGCCGGCAGCTCGGATGCACCATCGGTCCACTTCCGGCTCATATTGTAAGGGTCGTATGCTGAGAGCTTTGGGTTTTGAGAGTCCACAAAATCACTTTTCAAATTTGGGACCGATCCCTCCCACTACAATGGATTTGGAGCACCATGCAATGACTTTGACTACGGTCTCGTCCAACCATTTTCTCATTTGGTATTGTTGGTGGATGTCAATCATCAATTGGAAAGACTGGCCCTGTTGCTTCTAAATCGTCCGGTCTCTTGGTACTGTAGCTGAAGGTGGATGACAGTAATACCCACTCTAGAATGACGGGGAACTGGCAGATGGAGTTTCCTCTTCCTGTTTCGACTGGCGAGCCCGCAGAAAATCTCGGAGGTTCTCTTCCAGTTTCAGCAATAATGAAACGTCACAGCTGCTTGATTACCCTGAAACAACTTTGCTGTATTGGAGAATATAGCGTTTCATATCCTCAAATTGTCGTGTATATGTAGGTGCTGATTTATGATCAGAACAACCGCACGGGGTATTCCTCTGATGGTTTATAGAGATTTTAATCTTGAGCGAATCGACTCCTTCCACGTGTCCTTAATCGAAGCATTGTAAACGCGAAACTTGCTTGCTGGCTGCTCGGATCGTGATGGCTATGGGAACGTCTCTTGTGGATTGAAAGAACAGATGTGATTCAGGACTTGGTCAAACTGGCCGGGGAAATAATCCACAGATCAGCGTGCAGTTCAAAACTGACGAAGCTGCACGAGAGAAACAGAGAAAGACAGATTTACATCTACGGCAGTTGGATGTATATGGCGGGAAAAATAAGCTTTTAGATAAGGTGAAGGGAAAGGTTGATGAGGAGACATACTCAGAAGAGCTCAAATCCTGTAGGATTTGGCGAAGATTGGCAGCTGAGAAACCTAGGCTCGGGCAATAAGCCGCCTTCTGTTCCGAGTTGGGTTTTGCTTGATTCCATGAATTTTGGTTGTGAGGACAGTGAAGAAGAAGGTTGAAACTTGATCAACTTGAACATTTGCTACCATTACAACATACTCCACACTTAGAACTCTCATTCCGCCAAGAGATTGTGGTGAAGAAAGATCGTTTGCATGTCTACCTGTGAACTGTTCAGACCTTACACGTGAAGAGGTGAACGACAGATAGGGAACGAGAAGACTGACACGAGGCTATGGTGGTGCGACAATAAGAGATATCTCGTAGTCAGTGCTGCGCATCAAAAACAGACGAACTGGAGTTATATGGACTCTGAATATAATCTCTGAATCCGCATATAGCGGTTAGTGATAAGTTCACATCATCGATCGTCCACATCTGAGCTTAGGGATTGTGAGAGTGCACGCGTAAACAATTCCACAACCTGTGCGCTCAGCCGAAATATGAACGTAGACCACTGCTTGCAAGCGTTCGCTAAGGCTGCATGTCACTTGGTATCAACCTCTGATCGTGAAGGCAAGATGGACTTGTCCTGCCGCTTTATAGAGCGAAAAGAGCAGTAAGATAATCATATTTATGATGCTGAGGTTCTTAAATAAAACCTTTTAAACTACAATGTTTGGATATTGATCGCAGTATACTGCGACGACCTTTCTGTTTCATTCAAGTCTTCTATGTCTAACAAAACACCATCGTGGTCACAGAATTTTTGTTAATAACTGAAATCAAAGCATTAATCAAATCATTACAGCCGATTCATAGTAACTAAATTCACACATGGCTAGAAAACGTCAATAAATACGATGTAATATAACCACTTTGAAATCATATCCACTAGAACTAAGAAGTTAATAGTTCGTGACTTTCTATGTACACCACGAGCTCATAATTACTAGTCTAGCTGGGTAATTACGGTTTCTTGTGATGTCTTTTTGTGGGCAATTCCACTGTCCATGATACACGCATCCAGTATATTGCATAGGATAGAATAGAATTTTATCACTTTCTCTCGCATTTTCTTATCCACTCCGTCTTTGTGTAAGATTCTTTTGATTTGTAAATAGGCGTGATTGAAGTGTCCTAAAGCAACTATCGAGTGATGTAGATGGACTATTTCCTTTGGAGTGAAGAATCCTACTTGTAGGCAGTTGGTTGAAAACTGTTTCAATTCGTGGGATATTAATACTTCGTTGTCAATATCTCAAGATATAACCTACTAATGTAGTTTCAGTGTAAATAACGTCAGAAGAAACCATTTTCATTTTATAACCATGCTTTCAGCATTGAACAATAAATCGCTTCAATTATTTAAATCTAGCAAGGACATTCCAAGCCGTCGACTAGGCACCACATTAGGAAATCTTCAATAACCTTAAGTCAGCAAAGCAGTCTCATTCCAAGATATAATTCGTCCATGGATGTTTCGTCCATATTGTACACACCCAAGATTCAACCTTTGGGAGACCTTGACCTGCATTGCCTGAACAGTATGAGTAGCTAGGGTGCTTGTTCAAGGTTTGACTCAAGTCCAGATTTACTTACGTGGACTTCCCCTATCAAGGTAAGTTGCGGCTAAGTACTCTAGTATAATTGAAAAAGACCTCGTGACTTCCTGAAGAATCGAGAGGAAATTCAACTACTTGCCGGAACTAGCGAATGATGAAAGTGAAATCTTCCTTGGACACTCCTCGCTGAGACTATGCTCAGTTCAAGCAGGTAAGGCGTTTGTAGGACGGCTTACATGGGCATGGAATTGACCGTAGAGAGGTAAACTTAGGCCGCCAGAGGGGAGTCCGGTGATTCTGGTGGCCATAGTTTTGGTGGGTTTGCAATGAACTCGTTGACCGAGGTTGTGGATCTTCAAAGGTGTTTCGCCTGTTCATCAAAGCAATCAGTGGTCCTCCGATTAGGGAACTAAAGCTGCTGATCCGACCAGACGTTTAACGAACTAAACGTGAACTGCGGTACCCGTAGCATGTCACCTCAGAAAGAAAACAATGTGTAAAATAATTTAAGTTTGGAAGTGTAATACAAGTTAACACTAGAATATATAATATCAATTATCACTTAAATTTAAATATTACTAATTAAATCACTGGCTAGAGAAATGTTTCGCGTCCCAAAACAGTACTTGGTTGTCTTTTCCATTTTCCACCTATATATACACGGTTGTCCTCATGATCATATTATCATAAGAGCATCTAGAGGAAGAATCCATGATTCTGATAGACTCCAGTGATTTGGAGGAGCGATGATACGTACTAGGTTTTAAATATAGTGACTTTCTTATAAGGACATGGTTCTATAGCCTCTCGATTCGATTTGAACAATTTCTTTTTGTTATAGCGGTGATGTGAAAATCGAGCCACAATAGATGGTCAATCAACCGACATACTTGATGTGTTGTCTTGTGTCTTTCCTGATCTAAATTGATGAGAAAATCCATCCCGCCGTCCAAAGGAACCCAGCTCAATGCAGTGCAGCTTCATTATCAATGTATCTTATACACGAATTCTTATGACAAAGTGTCGATGAGAGTCCCGGCTTACCGAACCGAATCTTGAACATCTTGCATCTTGAACAGCCCGCATTTGAACAGAGGAACCTATCAGCGCAACTTCAAGCCGGTGTTTGACAGTATTGCGGGACGAGCGGCAGACAGGTGAGTGAGACCGTGAACTTGAGGCACTACGTCAATCAAATTATTTTATTTATTTTATGACTGAAGTAAGTACGTCTTCAATCCCAAGCATGCGCAGAGCAAGTGTGGAGATGTATATTCCCTAGATTTCGAGCTGTGGAAACAATATAATAGATCTTATGCGATACAATTCTTGCAGTTTGAATTCCCGATTCTGCTATGGAAGTAAGCGTTAAAGTTGAGCTACAGAGGATTAAGAATCACCTTACGCAATCCTGCTGGTCGTGTCAACATGCAGAGACGTGTCTGGCGGAACACTTTGAACTCTCTGTCCCAGTTGAGTCCACTCGGATGACTGTCAATGGTAATAGATTCATACCCTGTAGAGATCTGGTAGGATAGCTGGGTAGGATATAGGGTAAATTCCTCCTGTGCAACTTGGATCCCGGCAGATGGGATATCTCCCACTTTATGGTGCTTACGTACGTCATTCTTCGCATGCTGCCCATGAATACTACATATGATTTGACAGGCCCAATTGAGTACGGAAAATGTTTGTCGACAGAATAACAAGATCCCACATGGCAGATTTCTTGCTGTACCAGTAAGATTCCACGATTCTCTAAGTCGATCGTTCTATGGACTTCATGATCAGTAGCTATTGTTGACAACTGTACCCACATCCATTAGATCAACATCAGCTAGCGCGAAGCATCTGGGGGACCAAGTTGCACGCATCATCCAGAGAAGGAGGAAGGAATCTTTTTCTTTTAGAGGTCACTGATACCGATATTCTAAACACTTCTATGTGTCGGTTGTGTTTGCAAGCGAGATGCTCGCGCCGATTGTATGCTCTGCTTAGCGGGTCTTCCAACTTCCAAGATAGCCTCTACGTACGCTGTACGCGTTCATGTTACAGTGTAAAGCTGAAAACAAGGGATCCTCTATTGCGTGAAACCTTTACAGTGACCACCTGCGAGATCATATTTAGAGTCACGAGCGTGTGCTGACCATAGGAGGAATCCAAATTTAGCTTAGAGTGAATGAGAAATAGTTAGACCTGTGGTCTATAAAATGAAGCTTAAGGATCTTTCCGACTGCACGTATTTGTACATGCGGCGCTTAGTAACGACCAGTTGCAATGCTGACACCTAGACTGCCTCCAAAAGGCCCGGCTTGACAAACTTCAGGACATGAGATGAGCAGTGAGCTTTATCTCGCACTGCAGCCCGATCACCTTGGCAGAATTCACTGCTTCAAAACTTCTCGAATTAGCAAGACGGGTAATGCCGTTCAAGAAAATCCGATCGAGATTGACAAGTTTATCCTTACCAGCTTGCCCAAAGATGAGGTCAAAAGTGCTGTCCAAAACAAGTCTGCGGTATCCCAGTATTGCACATGAGGAGAGCTGGAAGTATCTAACTGAGACCAAAAGTTGTCTCAATGCTTATCCAAACAGAAATGCTCTACAGTTTCGTCCTCAGCTCAATTGGAAAACCTATGCAGTCTTAGTATCGGCATCCGGAAGTAGTAACTGGGAAGTGCACACTTCCCCAGCCATGCATTCGCTGGCTACCAAATAAATCATGCTGTACAAATCATATATATATTCAGAATCCGAATAAGTGTGTCCGTGGTACTATGGGTCGAGTGCTTTGAAGACCATCTTTGATATCTGCATCTGGATAACCAAATTCGGGGGGAGGTATAGGTGCACGGAGATCCTGTTGTTGCATGATGAACAGGATAGATGGACGAGGTTTTGCTGGATCTTCGACAACCTGTAAGTATTGGCAAAGACGTCAGTTATCATTCATCACCGGAAAGATAATTCACAGACAAATTAAGAGTGCCAATGATTAGTTGGCTAAGTCGAGTCCAGATATTTTCTTGTACGTAAAATATCATCGTACTCGGCAAAGAAATTTCGCTCGCTTGTTGAGACGGTAAGAAGTACTAAGTTTTAGATGACAACTCCCCGAAATCTGTACAATGTACAGATATTGTGGGATTTTGCTTGATCAGCTAACCAAGCCGAGAATTTCAAGTTGAAGCAACTATTACCTTTCAAGCAGTCTACCAAACTCTCGGACCTGTTTGCGAATAGCAGTGATATCTACATAGAGTAAGCAGTTTACACCAAGGCGTGGAAGAAGAATTCACGTCAGTCAGGAGCTCAGAAGATGGACTTGTTTTCAAGTTGAACCTATCATCTTGTAGAGTTTATTCAATTGCCCATACAGACCTTACAGTAGTTATTCCATCATCATAATCAGGTCTATACTAGGGAATGAAGCTATGACCATGGTTCTATACCCTTGATGAGTAACTAAGCGTGCAACCCAAGAAATTGCTGGTACTGCGTTAAAAGATTTAACGAAGCGAGAAGTTAAAGTTACGACAGAGTGCATGAGAGGAGCAAACCAAAATTAGAACAATACGCTCAGCTAAAGTAAGTATACTGACAGTAAGTAAAATCATATAGTTAAACATGTATGTTTGATCGGTAAAAGTAATATGTATTACCTTCAAAGGACCCATGTCGAGATTTACGAGCTTCGGACAGTAGAGCTCAAGATTAAGAAGTTCCGTGCAGTCCATCAGGTTCAGATGAAATAGTTCATCACTCCACACCATTAGAGTCTCAAGAGCTGTGCACGTAGTCAAAACTAGCTCTTTAAGATTTGAAGTCTCCAGCAGAACCTTTTTCAACATCATGGATCGTGACAGAACCAGCTTTTCCAGCGTTGGTGACTGCGATCACCTTATCCAATGTGCGAACATACAGGAGAAATGAGATTCTGCATACTAGAGTACCTATCTGGGCTGTTTCCGACCACCAGATTTTGATATTCATAAACCGACGCATCCATACTGGCATTAGAGCGGTGGGTACGTGCCATATGCTGCAAGTCACTATATCATAAAAAACAAAGGTGAAACTCCCACATAATTACAATAGACTCTGAGGTACAACGGTGGTTCCCTAACTCTAAATACTTCGCTTATCTCAATCTGGACCATCTACATCTTATATTTACCTGTTGTTATCAGAAACAGTTCATGATGCGCTTCTCTGTATGTTACACCAGATATCTAGTAGTTTAAATAGGCGTTAGATTATCAACAGTTTTACCACGTGCACTGACCTGGATCATCACAAAGGCCAAATATTGACAACATGAGATGTCAATGTAGTTGATTGTTGAAGCCATCCACCATGGGGACAATATGAACTTCGTAAGCATCTTTGATCCTCGAAGGTCCAAATGCAACTGCGAGAAACCTTTTGTCTTACTTTTTCAGCCTAGGATTGATATAGAGAGCAACGCTGGAGACATAGTCCAGTTTGTTTAAGGAACTAACAACTCAGACCGTTATTTTCATGATAAAACAAAGCAGACTGAGTGCACAAAGGTAGACATGTACAACTTACAATGAGTTCACATCTAAACATATAGCATTCATTCAAGAGCGGATTGAACGTTTTTGCAGAAGATTTTAAAGCCCTGCATGGTGTTGTTCTTGTTTCTGTAAGGGCTTAAATCAGGTCCTCTGCATCAGATCAAGAGCTCACCAGTTGAGGCCGGGGATTCGCAAACAACTCAGCGATGAACATGTCGTTCAACCCCTCACTCCAGATGATAACAAGCTGCATTGACAACGGGATCTTAGAGCATGAAGCATGGGCTCCTGCAGCTGAGCATTTGCCATGGCCAGCAAATACATCAAATGGGCAGCGAGGGTTGTGCCTGACCTTTTTCAACGCTGCAAACATTTTTTCTCGTATTTCTCCCCACGTAGGCCACTTGTCCGTGGAAGGTAATGATTCAAGCGGCCTCTCCCACTTTCCGTTCTCGATAGCCTGCCCAAAGCCATCAGCAGTGGGAACTCTTCCATTTACTTCTTAGTAGTTACGACATAAATTTTCTTCAATCAATCTCAAGTCAACAGATGATCTGAATAGCACTCCATTTGAGAGTTCTCTGAAACTATCCAATATGGTAGTGAGGAGATGCAAGAAGTGGGACATAGGGTGTAGTACTGCAATCCCTGCAAGAAGCATATATACTTCGCCAAATCTATCAAGACCTAAAAATCACCTTCAACAGTTAAATTTAAGTCAAATGCCACTTCCTTCTCAACTCTCAACAATAGCTCTAGATATGGCCGCATTGTCGAAGCGTAATATATCTTTTGACAGATTTTTCTGATTTTATCTTCCTCAATACAATAAAATTAATTAATAAGTATTGCAGGATTCCATTCAAGGTTCACAGGTGATTCAGTGAGATGACAGAGAACTCGTCACCTTTTTCCACCCCGAGTCATGTTTTGGCTCCTTAGGTTTCTTCTTTCCCTTCCTTTTTCCCTTCTTTTTCGGAGACATTTTTTCGGGTCCTTTCAACTCGTTCACAAGAAGGCGGGTCTACAGCATGACATGCAACGCACGGTGCTGCTCGACACACGCTTCCCTGTCGCCTTAATCAGTGACATGTCAAGGAAATAATGAGTTCTCCTTCTTCAAATTGCGATGTGTATGTATGTACTGAATCAAACATTTTGCTGAGGATACTTCTGAATCATGATTCTCTAACTTGAGTTTCTGAGGCAAATATCCAGTGCTTGAAAGACCTTGAAACGATTTGCAAGTCGAGAGGATTCACGCTACTCCAGTAATCTGAGTTCTCTCGTACTAAACTCATGAACTTGGAAAAAATCATTTTTACATTTCGTTTCTTGATATATTCAGTCTGACTGCTCTATATCAGACGAGGGTAAAGTCCTGACCGAAAGCAACGTTCATCAAGGCAGATTGACCTGTCAAGCTCTGGTCATTGCAACATGCTCTATTGCCCCAGGTGAGTTTGCAAGATATCTCCCTTCACGGTCGTGCAGGCTACGAACAGCACTACTCCTCTTTGCAACATACAAAAGAGCGCTAGAAATCACAATTTTACATGAAGTCCATCTGAACACGACTGAATGTCGAGCTTGACGTCAATCCTCCACTTCAACCATGGCATTCCGACCCGCGTCTTCTACGGCACATTCTGCGAATTCTGAATGTTTAACCAGTCAACCTTCACCGGTACATACCTAAGGCTTCAAACTTCTCCAAGTTGTTAATGGAATCATTCAACCAACAGTTCAGCAACGACCAACACATCCCCGTTTGGCAATTGACCTATTCACCAATTCCGCGATGGTTGATATGAACAGCGCCAGTTTGAAGTTATTCACGATCTTCCCAGTTAACAATAATGTTCCGCACGTTCGCCAGATGCATGCTATTGCAGAGGCGCAGACGGATCACCAAACACCAAAGGATTCTCGGGTAAACCACAATCACACACTGGCGATGAAGGTTCAGGAGATTTCCTGATGGAAGACCTAGACGAGCACTGAATGCAGAAGGCCAAACGATGTGATCCAAACCTCCCTGTGCTCAAGACCGTGAGCAGAGCTTTCCGATGTCCCGCACTTCCAACTCACGTGTCACATTAATTCACACTATTCTGTTCCAACTCACCTACATATCTTTCGATCCAATCTCCTATTTCTGACAGTAGTCTCAGACTCTGTTGAGATTTGTCTGTATAGATAACATCCTCCTTCACACCGGGTACAATATCCGACTGTGTTCTCCCTTTCCAACTTTTGTCTCAATAAACTGTAGCTTTTCACACGGCTGCTGAAATGTAGAAAGGGACTTCTAGATCCGCATGTAGTCGTCTTCTCAACCACGTCTTCTCAAGCCGACATCCGATCCTTCCGGTAATCTACGGGAATCAAGCGTAGTTTTCTTTTCATACGAAGACATGGTCAAGATGAGAATGGTTTCACATTTCTTTTCTCTTTCCAATCCAATTAATAGCTGGAATTAAGAAACTCTAGTTCGTCATATAAAGGGGATAATGTAGATAAGATTCAAGATTTAACATTCGATGATGGGCAAAATCGAAATTCTTTCTGAGTGAGATTTGCAGATCAGAACCCACGAGCCCATGACACAGGAATTTCGGGAACATAAAGATCTGGTGCTAATACGGAACGTGAATACGTCATCTTATGGAATGAAATGTTCTCTACATCTGAAAGAAGTAAGGAACAAGGTTTTCTGGGAAGATGAGCTGCCATCCATGTCACCACTGTATCCTCAATTCTGTGGGGACTCGTGGCCGCCTTGACCGCTTGACATTCGCAGTGGTTTGGATCAGAGACAAGAGAACAGGACTTCATCGACATGGGAACCTTGTGGTTATTACGTGGCTGGCAGTTGCACAGGATTGTGTCCTACGATACCAGGTTGATCACAGTAGACTTAATTAAAAGGAATTTCCGCAATGATGCCAATTGACTTGAGCTACTTTTGGATTTACTGTCATTTCGTGATACTTGTCATGTAATATAATTATTTTCTAGAAAATAATTATACATAACTTATAAATGTTAAAGAGTTTGGAAATTTTACAACAAGAAAAAAATTATTTTAAACTAAATTACATATTTCTAAAATTTTGTTATGATTATGGTTATAGAATATTTTGAAATTTCCATATGATATCTTGGAGCAAATTGGTGTTGGTGTCGGTATCATTTAGAGCTTCGGGAGTTGCCCCCGGGGTTAAGTTACCCCGCTTGCGTATACGTTAATCTAAATTTTTATAACAGAACATAAATAATATAGATAGTAGAAAATTTTAGAATTTGGAAAATGTTCAAGGATAAAAATTTCTAAGTTAATATCAGAATTATAGGGTATAACTATTTCAATGTTATACAATGATATGTGGGGGTAGATATCATTGTTGAGAGGTTACTATTCACCCGAGAGAAGAACAAAGCCTTTCGTTCTAGTTATAATTATAAGTATAGGCTCTTAAATTCTTTTTAACGGACTTTTAAATGTTTTGGATAAAGGACTATGGTGAAATTTGTTTTATTTATTTATTTTCTCTCCTCTACTATATATTCTTCCTTTTGGCCGCTCGACTTTTGATGTTAGATGTTATCTTTGCATTTGATTATCTGCTTAGATATCCGTTGATTATTTCCCTCTTTTCCGATGTACTTTTTCTTTTGGTGACTCGATTATTGAGGTTAGGTGTTATGTTTGTATTATTATGTGCGTAGATGTTGGTTGCCTAAGCCTTTGGATACAAAAAGTAAGTTAGAGGTTCTTAATTTCTTCAGTCAACCTGGAGCCACATATGATTAAGCAGCATTGAAATTTTGGGGACATGTAGTGCGGGAACCAACATCTAGAAGAAGAGAAGCCTTGTTAAACAGGTGGTATCTATACCAAGTCGATTCCAAATTTTATTTGAGAAATTTTCTTTATTTACATAATACAAACTATTATTGTTTATATATCACCATGTCTACATTCTTGATTATACTTCTTTTCTATAATTTTATAAAGAAAATCTTCTTTATTTAGAATATAAACTGCTACCATTGACACTTCCCTATTACTATTCAGTGACATACATCACTATTCAACAAATATATGGATTATAGACCAAATATTCCTTTACTTTTGCTCACTCATGGTACGCTCAGAGTTATCATTATTGATTGGAGGTTTTACTCTGTATCAAAGGAAATACAATGGAACTGGTCGACTCGACTCGAGTCACCCCATCTTTCCGCCGCATTCTATCAGGAAGTAGTGTTTCGGCTTTCCTCGCTTCTGTACTCTCGCAACAGAAGTTGAACGCATCGCATGCACCAGTCATATCAGGTTTCCATCGGTCGTCCGTAAGTAGGCGAGAGTGTTGGAGGTATCCGGCAACGGGCAAACAGGAGCAGTTGGACTTTGCGGCATCGCAGAGAGACCTGGCTCAAAGAAGGCCAAAGATAGTAAAGAATCTCCTTAAAGATCCCGAATATTTTCCCCAAAGTGGACAGGTCCTTGATAAAAGTTTCCCGACCCAGAACTCCACGGAGCCATTGCTCGGGGAACTTTTCTCATCGTCAATGTGGTGCTGGTGGCCCAGGATTGACGATCACAGGATAAGTCTACACAGTCACATTATGGCGCGGGGAGATGTAGCCAAGAGTGGTATAAAACCTCGAACTCGAGAAAAATTGCAATTTCCTCGAATTGGAATCCATCAATTCCTCTTATCCACTTGGGACGACGAGCAAGCAAAGGGGATGTGCCAGCAGCAGATGCTGTAGCTCGGCGGAAATCCTAGCCAATTCAATTTCCTCGCTGCCTGCCCGACATGGAACAAGCATTGTGTTGTTGTTCAAGGACCATGGCAGCCGTCGCGGCACTGCCATCCTCCGCCTCCTCAATTGCATCCACATCTTCACTGACGAGAGTATCCCCGGTGGTGCTCCGGCCATCGCAATGGCGGCCTCAGCTTCGAGTCCGCGGGTCCGGGGAGGAGCAGACAGAGGCTCTAGTGTTGAATCGGAGGCGAGCGTGCTTGGATATGGCGACTGTGCTCGCATCACCCTTGGGAATTCTGGCCGTGAAACCTGGTGATGCCGCTGCCAGGGAGGTGGAAGTGGGAAGTTACTTACCCGTGGCTTCAACAGACCCTAATTTTGTGCAGTTCAAGGCTTCCACGAAAGATACACCGGCGCTTAGGGCTGGAAACGTGCAGCCGTATGAATTTATTCTCCCTCCTTCATGGAAGCAGGAGAGGGTTGCCAACATTCTGTCGGGGAACTACTGCCAGCCGAAGTGCGCTGAGCCGTGGGTGGAAGTGAAGTTCGGCGATGTCAAGGAGGGTGCTCTGCAGGTGGTTGCGGCTCCCATGGTTCGTCTGACGAACAAGCCCAATGCAACTATTGAAGAGATCGGAGATCCTGCGAAGATTCTTGCAGCTCTGGGGCCCTTTGTGACGGGGAATAGTTTTGATCCGGAAGAGGTTACAGAGACTTCTGTGGAACGGAGGGGTGATCAGACGTATTACAAGTATCAGTTAGAGACACCGTTTGCGAAAACTGGACAGCATAATTTGGCGACTGCGACTGCCAAGGGAAGTGTGGTGATGCTTTTTGTTGTGAGTGCCAGCGATAAACAATGGGGGGCTTCAGAACAGTTATTACGAACCATTCTTGAATCATTTACTGTGTAGATTTTACGATATGTAAATTTTGGGTAAATTCAGAACAAATATCCGTTCATTTAATTTATAAATTCGGCACAAGATGTACACTACGTTCTTTCCTAATTCTAGTTCCTAAGTACGGAATTTGGCATGTTTTGCTATTGACTAGATTATTGTTCTCGACGTTGCAAATATCGAGTTCCTGAGCACAGTGAGTTGTTTCGGAAGATTTGTGGTTCTGCTCTGTGTTCTTCATTTGCCCCAGTGGCGATCCAATTGCAGATTTGGGACTCCATGTACGATCTTGCTAGGTCGTTCTCTTGGGTCTCCTTCGCCGTCGTCCGTCGTCCTGTCGCTAAGTCAATGTACACTTTTCAAGGCCGATCCCTTCTCCCTGCAGTTATGAATGCACCGTCAATGGATCTGTAGCCTCCCCAACATAGTGGTTGATGACATTACGAATCTGCACCTCCAGTCGTCATGCTAACGTCTAGCCCCTGATTGTCAATAGTGGAACTTTTCGTTGGGATAGCGAACCTAAGGAACCAGGGGCGATATCTTCTCTTGCCGTTTACTCCGCTGAGTGTTTCGCGTCTATGAACGGAGATACATACCGAGTTACCTTCTGGTCATCGATTGACTTCACCGTTTTCCTTGCTTGCTTATGCTCTCCGCCCTTTGTGAATGGAGAGAGCCTAATCAATTCGGTCTCTTGACTTTTAAGAATGTAAAGCACCCATGGCATTCGAGCATTTCAGATCAGATTTTCTCTGTCCGGGACAAGGCTGATGTCTACAAGCTCCTGGAGCTGACCAAGAGGATTTAACTAGCTTGCCGACAAATTCCCTGCGTCCAGCATTTATAGTCTTGATCAAAGGTACTGATTATTCAATCAGTTATATTTCTTTTGTAGGAGACCGATGATGAACCATGTGGCTAGCAGGGTCTCTGTCTGCCCTGAATTGGACGTCTGGGAACAACATCTCCGGCACTAGTCGAGCTTTACAAGTCGATGGACGCCCTCTTCTCCTTCTTTGCGTAAATCAGGCCCCAGAACTGGCGGTTGGAATTCCTCCCCCAGCATCATTTACGATCTCCTCGATGAAGAATTTCAACCAGGTGAACTTTGAGGAGCCGTCAGTATCTGGTTTGCATATATTCCAATGGTCCGCATCTAGAGCATGAGTCAGGTCATCGTAAGCACTCCTGGCTGCTCCTTCGGTTACCACCTGCTCCACTGGAATCTTGTACTTGTGAAGGACCACGACCATCACAATCATCAGTTGCCTGACTAACGAACAAGTTTGCATAGTTTCCCAAATCGCCTAAACTTCACACATGCAGGAGCAAATACTGAGCAAATACTCAAATTACTCCAAGACTGAAAATCATGATAACCACAATCTGACTGAAAGGAGAAAGAAAGAAGAAAGTCAACTGGAAACCATCCCCACCATCCCACAAGGGGAAAATGTTTAGAGTCGTGAAAAATCGCAAAATAAGCACAAGGTTCGCGAAAATTGAGCTGAAAGAATAAGACACAGGCATACGTCTCCCAACAAGCAGGCAAGACATAATAAGCCTTACTATTTGAATTTCCGCTGTCTCTATCACTGACTGGCTACGTATGTTGTGCTTCCGCTTCCACTGGCTGAAGGTCTTGTTCAGATTAGCTCCCTCGTCAGTCAGAGGTCTTAACTCCTCAAGCACTGGACCCTGTTTCGATTCTAGCATCTTTGGTAGATACCTCAGGAGATCTGTAAGCTTAGAACCCAAATGAGGTGTAGCGTAGAAGAACACGCCCTTCAGATTTGTCAAGAAATTACGGACCATAGGGCGACTGTCAGATACGCTGTCTGCATGATCAATCATCTTCTTCACTACAAATCCGCCAAAACTATGAGCCACTAGAACCACGGGGACCCCCCTTTGGCCCAAGTTTACAGATTTGCTTTCAATTAATCGAACCATTGAGAAATAAATCGCCATTGAGAAATAAATCGAACCGACCGGTGTCCCTGGTTTTTACAGGGGAAGAATCGTAAGTCACAGAGAGAACCCGTATTTTGTTGTCGAAAGCTTTTGGAAGGAAAGTTTGTGGCCAACACTGGTCTCCACTTTCAGTGAGCCAAGTCGTCCTGTGAGCCTCCCTGAGCATCTTCTTCTTAATTGTCAACTGCAAGCCGTGGAAGAAGACTACTTCGCAAATCGGATCCTCGCAAGGATACAGCTCGTAGACTGAGTCATTCAGCTGCAGCAGATTAAGAGTAACTTCGTCAGGATCTGCCTCTGCTGGTAAGCGCAAGGCAAGGCTGAATCCACCCTTCAAATGACTTAACCATAGATGTGGAACATAGGTCTTGGTTGATCCTTTCTTGAACACAAATACATTGGATTCAGATCTGTACAGATTCAAAATTAGTGAGAATTGTTCCTCATGCATGTGTATACAGAGCTACCAAGAAACACGTTACTTGCAGGACTTGTGGTGACAATGTGCTAAGACTAAGGCACTATCTCAAAATCAGTGGAATTTCTCCGATGAGCTGCGATAGATTCGCATAATCGATTCTATAACTTAGTCTAGGCAATAGCAATGTGCAACGGAATGCAGGGACCCATACATGGCAATCCGGTTTCCAATTGCAAATGACAATTTTGAAAGCAGGGCCTTTCCAACCGCATGAGTGTCAGATTCACAGAGTTTCTAACAGCATGCATGCAGCATGATGAAAATGGTGGGTACTCAGCTTTGACCTTCTTATCATAACTACGGATCGGACTCGAGGATGGCGATCCCTTCGAACAAAGTCCGCATGTTCTCATCACTGGTTCGGAGGACTTCCCCTACCACCACTGGTGTGTTGATTCCAAGTAGAGCTTGTCCGTCTTACTGACAAATCTCGCAGCAAAGGAATTTTCTAAAGAGACGATCCCTACCTTCACAGAAACGAGTCTCCTAAACACAGACAACTAGCTTCACTTAAGAAGTCAGTCGACATGAGCCATCCGAGGAAAGCTGCACAGAGCGGAGATCGGAGGTCAATTGACGTAATTGTTTCTTTATTAAGGGCCCTTCAAAACTAACATGTATAGTGCTCTGTTACTGGACTGAAGGGTACTGTAGTACTAGTGTAGAACTGTGCAGGATCCACGCCTTACAGACCAGAACTTTTTGAACAATTGATGGACTTCTGTTATTACAGAAGTACATGGAATAAGTGGCCCAACAGTGGAGCTTTCTGGCTTGGCTACTGTTGGTTCAAGCTTCTGAGGCTGCAGGCCAATTAAGACAAGGACCTTGAATTGATAAACTACACCCTAAATTTGGCACAAAGGGTCCGCGTCACTCCTTCCAAAAGTGATCCAACATTGTTAAGCTCTTCCACGTAGAGTACCAGTTTTGTCACTTTGCAGCAGATAGAAGGTCTGAGGATTGAGATACTTCCATAAGAGTAGCTTAGGATGCTATAAGATTAGTCACTGGTGATTTGATGAAGCAGCAACTGTGGTGGATTGACCATGTGATTAATCCGTTCAATATCTGTATGTAACATAAATCAATGTTTGTTTGTGGGGACACTTCCCAGTTGCAGTCTCGTTCTTCACAACAGAGTGCTTAAATTAACTGCAATTTGACGGTACTGAATACGCTGTCTTAAAGGTTCAAGGCTTGGTTCACCACAATGCTTGATAGTGCTTGACAATGCTTGATAATTCTGATACTTCTTCTCCTGATTTCTATCTGTAGAGTGAGCTCTGAATTGTTTCTTAACTCCAGTTCTCCTCCTGCACGCTGGAGTGAAGGCAAGCATACGACCACATACACGTTCTTCTCCTTCTACACACTCAACATTAAGGACCTTGAATATCAGTCTAGCTAATCGTGCTAACTTGCAAGTCTCATGATCATCTTGAATTCAGGTGTGCATGCTTGTCTATGCTTTCCTCCTCCTCTGTTCCTTGAACTTCGCATCAACTAGCTGTAGAGAAAGCAAGGATCAGTTCTAGATAGTAGTGTTTTAGAGTAGTTTTATGGTAGCTCGTCGTTGAGGCGTAAATACCAAGTTCGATCAATAAGGCGCACGTTAGGATTACTTGCTATAATCAAGGTACGCGGCGTTTAATCTTCATGGAGGGGTCAAGGTCAATGATGCAAAACGATTTTGCCACTGGCTAGGATTGTGGAGGAGCTGGTGCAAAGACTCATGTTTGTGCTTGGCCCACTTATTGGCAGGTGGTATAATGCGAGTTTGAGACGCTCTGGAAGGAGTCTCGCCACGCGGCAGCTTCTTCGCCTTCTGCCATTATGCCTTCTTAAAGCTTCAACGGATGGTTCAACAAATGGTTTCAGTTGCAGAGGGATGATCCGAACGACAGGAACAGACGTAAGACTTAATGAAAGAACACAAAGGTCAAACCCTTTCTAAGAAACGTCAAAAGGGTTCTACTAACCGATATTTGCTCGATCCCGTCAGCTGGAAGATCTGACGAGTACTTTCAGAAAGAAGGGTCCGATACTCGATGATGCTCGAAGTTGAGGTGAATAGCCGGCTCGAGAGGTTCAAGACTGCCAAGAACCTCAAAAGAAGCGCGGAGACGGGCAGAAGTGTAAATCACATGGGGTGGCCGAATCTTGGTTTACTCGTGTGGTAAGTACTTCAAATTTGAATTATTGGCTGAAAGGTACCAGGTCAACGGATATCAATTAATGTAAATCTTACTGCGTTGAGCTTCATGTTTTGCTCTCAATTGGCATGACATTGCGGCTTGTATTTTCAGAAGGGCTTCTCTGGGCAGCTCGTCACTGAAGGAAGGACGAAAGTAGGGATCGTTCAAAACATCAGTGCCCGCCAACTACTTCGGAGTTTGCAAACCGAGTGACGACACCTGCAATTAGTTACCAACAGCTGCGAAACTTCGTAAATTAGATTCTGGCTGAAAGCTGGCAAAATTCGGATCTTGAAGCGGCGCAGTCAAATTTGCTTCCGGGTCTCTATTTTATACAACGATTGCAGATCAAGTTCAAGGCTAGGAGTAGCTGCAGGCGACGTTTGTTAGCATTTTATAAGCAGTGTCTAATGTTAAATATGACCGTACATCGTCACTACAATCTCGCTCTTAGCTCCTCGCCTGATCTCGTGTACAGTAAAGTTCATCATCAATTGGAAGAGATGAAGTGGGACGCTCTCTGCTGGCGCCTTTCATGCATCACATTTCCTTAGCTTGCCTTGTAGTTCCGTTAGTTGGCAATCATAAGAAATGGACTGGATAGTTTATTTGGACTGTAAGGAAGTGAGCACGGCCTATCTCAGCTGAACTTATCATGTAGTGAGTGCGGTGACCAAACTACAACATTGTGAGCTTGAGCCACTCATGTTCCCTTGTTGTAAAGGTTTAATTGCTTAGAAATACAGGAAATCATACGTTGTTCATGTTGAGCATTAGTCTCCCGCTACACTTGAAAGAGCGTGATCTACACTTGAAAGAGCGTGGTCTTTTGATTGAAGATTGAACTGAAGTTTAGCAAAGAGGCGGTGCCTTTTGAATCCGATTATTTTGTTCTATTATAAACAGAGTCCTACAGATCATTAACCGGGTGGTGTTGATTTCGATACACTCGAGTACAATAGCTGCGAGAGAACTTAGACAGGGAGATGGAGCAGATCGGTGATTTTCTCAATCTGTAAGCGTTAGACCCAATCTAATGGAACTAGCAAAGAGCCCCGCACGGGGATGTAGCCCATGTTAGGTGAATCTCGGTAACAAATCTGTGTCTCTTTGGTGATTATTTCTTGTGTGTATGTTTCAATTGAACATGATGAGTCTGAACAAGTGGTATCGGAGTTAGGGTAGCATAGAAATATTTTCTCCTAAGAATCTTTAGTGTAGCTGGATTCATAGCCGACAGTAAAGACAGAAGACAAAATTAGAACTGAAAAAGTTTTATGGACAAGATTTGGATGGTGGAAACTTCAGATTGAGTACTACCTCTATCACAGGGATTTGTATGCTCCTCTTGAAGGAGTGAAACCAGAAATTGCAGATGTTGATCTTGAGAGTGATTGTAGCATGGAAGATCCAGGATCGAAAGGCACTTCAAGTAATTTGTCTAGGTTTGCGGAAGAAAACCGGGTATCACATTGCAAAAGGCTAAATAACAAAAGAAACAACGGATATTTTGACAAACATGTATGAGAAGTTTTCTACATTGAATCAAATACTTTTGCTGAAGAGATTAGTCAACATGAAATTGACTGATAAAGGATCTGTATTAGAGCATGTCAATAACTTTACACATGTCACAAATCAGTTGGAGTCTATATGCATGGACATGAAGATGAAATTCCAGGCCTTACTGGTTTTGTGTTCACTACATGATAGTTATAACATAGCAATACAAGGGATTTCTAACATGTAATACCAAGAGCTAGATGTCACATTTGGTTTGGTAATATTTAGAATGATATTATACATGATGTACAAAATATATCAGATAGAAGTATCATCAAAAGAATATTTCTACTAATGTAGAAACCAAAATAGACTTGAAAACCTTAGAACAAATAGCTAGACATATGATTTAAAGGTGAGAATTGGTTTGGTAAAGTCTGGAAGGATGTTACACATAATGGACTAAACAGATCATAAAGAGGTATCACCAAAAGGTGACTTCTACTGATAGAGTTTGAACCAAAATATGCTTGAAATCTTTGAAAGCAATTGCAGAGGCCTAAACGGATGAATTAGGCCTTGCTGTACGTATATACATCGCTACACAACGTACATTGCTGTCAACATCATACACTATAGAAGCACAACTCACACATAAGTCATACATAGACTCTAAAGGGCCATAATAATCAAATTGTTTACCACTCTCAACTCACTTCAACCAGATTAGTTCTTCATCTATAACTCTATAAACTACCAACAACTTGGCACTGATTATAGTCAAGTCACACCCACTCCAGCATAGAGAATCTAGGTGATGCTCGCCGGCCTCTGTCCACCATAGTCAAGAACTCGAAGGCTCAACATCAGAGAAGTGAGCTCTCTAGAGCTGCACTTCAAAAGTATGCCCCCTAGACTGGAGCTAGATCTGAACCCTAGCGGTCCCACTAATGGCACACTCGATGGTGCAAACGGTACAAAGTGACGATGGACCCCACCGTGAAGTCAGTACCCCAAACACAAAATCTGACCGTCAGAAAGTAGTCTTTTAGAAACTGCTGAAATAACTCTAACTACTATCACTACAACTCCAGTGTCCGAGCAATCTAGATGCGACACTACAAATGATGTGATAGTTGTCGTGCTTATATACATCACTACACAACATACATCGCTGTCAACATCATACACTATAGAAGCACAACTCACACATAAGTCATACATAGACTCTAAAGGGCCACAATTGCCCCCCTAGCTGGTGGTTAGGTCCCTCTAACTCCAGATAGCCGTCTACTCTAAGTATATGGTATACCCTATAATGGGCAAAGATCAGGAAGCCAGGTGCTATGGAGCCCCATCGTTAGTTGCCTGTCTGCAATCTATACCATATAAAGAATGAACTAACTATAGGTCAAATACATCTAGGACATAACCACTGTCCTTGAGGAACCACCGTGAGGGGAGGAGTCATACATGCCATATGCTATCCTCTCGAACAACTATCACACACTAACATAGTAGCAGCTCCACCAAAAGAGCCACATAACATACACCTCAAGCTTGCACGTACAAGTGCCAAGCTTGGATCCATAGTACCATCAATGTTTGGAAGATGGCATGGCGCACAATTGCGCACATGATCCTTCCAAACAACACCATCACGTCCTTCTAACACAAGGACTCTAGATGGCAAAACCTCACGCACTCTCAAGATAGTGCGGCTTGTCAAAACATCAAGTGTCGTCGGTGCTGTCTGCTGTAGGTATACATAGTCACTTGGATGAAATCGACGGATCGAGGGTCTGTAACCTCCTCCTCAAATGGTAGCATAGCGTAAAGTATCTCTATGCCGAGCAATTGCCAAATTCTCAAGGGCCATCGGCATCACTCTCCGAAAGATCTCAACTTGTTGAGAACATGCACTCATCCATACATCTAGGTCATCCAAGTCCAAAACTACATTAGCATCTCGACAAATAGCTGCAGGTAAATCTGGATCTCATCCATAAAGTAGAAAGTACGGAGAGAAGGATGCTAAGGAAGCTTGCCGGCTGAACTGATAGCCCATGGCCAACCAAAATAATTGGAGATCCCAATCTCCCAAGTGGCCTCTATGCAAACCATACTTTTGCAATCTTCTCTTCACCGTCTGAACCACTCTCTCTGCTAAGCCATCTGCCTCAAGGTGATCTCGGGATGTAATACGATGATCAATCAAAGCCTTGTCACACAGGACCTGAAACTCTCCCAAGAACTTTGTACCCTGATCAGTCAAAACCTCAGCTGGTGCAGCAAAATGACTAAGAATTCGATCTAGGAACGAGTAAGTTGTCCCTTCACTAGACTTGTCAGGAGTGCCACCAACTCAATCCACTTGGGGAAGTGCTCCACCATCACCAAAACATACCGATGATGTCTCACAGTCAGCAATAAAGGTCCAGCAAAGTCCAAACTCCAACGGTAACCCAATCCCATGATAGGTAATGGGTGTAATTGGAGCATTGAATGATGCTCTAACTCAGTCACAAACCACACATCTGGCAACAAACAATTGTACCTTGGTTTGCATACCGCACCACCAATAATGACTCTAGAGTAAGCTATATGTATGTTTTACTCCAAAATGTCCTAGCTCCTCATGAGCATGACAGATCAACTATGGTCTCTGTGTAGGAAGTGGTACTACTCGCACTCTACCATCCTCCCATACATGCAAAAGGTGCCTGCCCTCCAATCTGAACCGTCTAGCTTGCTGAAGAACACGGTCTCTCTCCTTGGCTCCAAGTGTGCCACCCACAACACCAGTGCAAAGATAGTCCATCACTAAGACATCATCATGAATGTCTCGCTGAACTGTACCAATATCTTCACTCTTTGGATCTATGACCTCAATAACTCCTCCTGTATGTGCTGAGAGAGATACCACCAAAGCCTCTGAAAATATACACAAAAAGGCCGATGCATGCCAACCTGGCACCATCTCCACATCTGTCTCACCATGCCAACGTGCTTCGGTTTGATCTTGATGGCTGGGACATGCGTTTTTACTCAACCCATCTGCATCATGGTTCACCACTCCAGGTTTGTGAACAACCGTGAAATCATACTCCTGTAAAATCAGAGCCCATTGTGCAAGCTTCCTTGAAAGCTTGTCGGACTCCATCAACCACTTCAGTGGCTGATGATCAGTGATGAGAGTGAAAGGGTTACCAAATAGGTAACATAAAAAATGTGCTACTGCCCAAATTGCTGCCAAGCACTCTCCCTCATATGAACTAAACTTTGCCTCCACTAAATTGTTGGAGTGACTAGCATAAGCCACCACAAACTCCTTCCCCTCATCATCATGTTGGGTGAGCACCACTCCAAGCCCCAACATACTCCAATCCGTATGAACTTGAAATGGTCATCCTTTGATTGGTCTCCTCAAAATAGAAGCAAATGTCAACCTCTCCTTGAGCTCTACAAAAGCCCTCTCTTGCTCATCTCTCCAACACCACTCATGTGTAAGCTTGGTCAGCTTTTTCAAGGCCTTGGCAATGACACTAAATCCTCTAACATAGCGGCAATAGAAGTTTGCCAACCCAAGGAATGCTCGCACTTTGCTCACATTCGTAGGCCAAGGAATATGTGCAATAGCTTCCACCTTGGTCTGTTGAACACCAAGTCCTCCGGGATAGATAGTGTGACCCAGATACTCAACCTGCTCTTGGAAGAACCTACACTTCCCAAGATGTATTTTGAGTCCATGAGATCTCAACCTCTCAAACACCTCCAACAATTGTCTCTCATGCTCCTCCATAGTAGTGCTATAAACCAAAATGTCATCAATATAGCACCAAGCAAAATCCAATCCAGCTAGGATCCTATCCATGACCCGCTAGAACTCAACTGGAGCGTTCTTCAACACAAATGGTAAGAACCTCCATTGATATAACACATCCTTACCATGAGGATCAATAGCCCAAAATGTTATCTTGGACTTATCCTCCTCCCTGATCGGCAAGGCAATTGATGATATCTCGCTCAAAGATCTAAAGTACTGAAGACCTTTGCATGCCTAATCGCATCAAAAATCTCCTCCGGTGTATGCATGGCATACCAATCAGCCCTGGTCTGTCGGTTGATAGGATGGTAATCTCCACACATCTGCCTATCTATGTAGTTTCCATGCATATCTTTCTTGGTTGGCATCACTGTCGCTGATGCATACTCTGCATGTGAAATCTCCACCAAACCAACCTCAAAAAGGTCACTACTCCGGCTCTGAATCAATGTCCTCTCCATCTCACTATATCGATAAGGATGTTGGAAAATTGGTGTATCGCTAGTCAGCTCAATCCGTGTACCAAGTCCTTTTAGAGCACCCAAATCCTTCAAATTGAAGGCAAAACAACTCATTTGGCTCCTCAAGAACCTCCAAACCCTCCGTCTTTCCTCTCCAATAAGCTTGGGTCCAAGATCTGGCTCCCAAGTATCCTTTATAACTATAGTAAGAGTGGAAGACGTATTGACTAGTTGCTACACTGGGCCCTTGGGAGCAATAGTGTCATGCTCTCGACCACTAGAGGTCCCAACCTTTGTGTGAAAAACTCCCTCCACTTTGGCTGCAAGCTCCACACGTCCTCTAGCTGCATCCCAAGTGGACCAAGGGTGTAATTCAAGTAGCCCACGCTCACCTGGATGGACTCCAAGTAGACCACTCTCCCTAGTAGCTACTGGATCTGTCCCAAGAATACCATGTCCACCCGGTCCATCGCCCCCAGCATGTGCTTGAATTGTCTTGATAGGCACAAGGCTCACAAGTGTCCGAGTGGTGATGCTTATCAAGTGCATCCTACGCTGCTCTGCCAAGCCAAGGCTCACAATCCATGTCAAACAGTTCAGGTCCATAGCTTGACCTAACACTTGACGCATGGATGCCTCTGACACTATTGGAACAGCGGTAATACCAGTGCGATAACCCATTGCCTGCTCTCTCTCATCAACATTGGGCTCCACCAACTGCTATAACTCTGAGTCCCAAACAAGTCCAAGTCTTCCCTCTCAAAATGCATGAGAGCCTAGGAAACTCATGAGTGTAGGAAATGCGGCTCTAGGCTATCCAACTAGGTTCACCATTGCCATAGGTGACCTATCAACCACTACCACTTTCTGAGACTAATGCCCAACATCCAAGATATCATCAACAAGGATGTGGTCAAGTCGTTGAATCCCATCATAAGCACGTTGTAAAACTTCTCTGGGTAAGAGGTTTGTCCACCAAAGATGAAGATGATGAGCCCGTGATCCCACTCTGACTACATCTAACAAAATAGCATGTCCCATCCAAGAATGGACCTAATGTGTACTCACCACCACTCTGGTGCAAGAATCACCCATCAAAGGAACGTTCTCCAAAAGGTAAGCTGGAGAAATGGACTGATGAACTTGGAGATGTCGTAATATCCGTAACATCTCCCAAAACACACCAAAATGAGGATCCTGAAGACCCAAACCGTGGCCCGCACGTGTATGACCTTGACATGGCTATCCAGAAATCACCAAGTGAATAGGCCCATGTCTCTCTAGGTCATGCGCCCCCAATAAGGAAATGTTTGCTGGTAGGGCCTTCTGGTAATCTCTTACTGCTGACATCGATAATAACTCTGGATACCAATAGGCCAAGTGTGCCACATGATGTAGAAAGACTCACCTAGCAGTCTCATCTCTCTCTACATTCAAGTACCTCTGTACTCGGATACCCGCCTGTAACACCGCAACTAGTCCAGTGTTGATCCCACCAAATAACTCCAATAGGCATATCCACTCTATTGGATACTACCAAGCAATGAGTGTGGTATCTAGAGGTGTCAAAGCAATTGCCTTTGGAGGCTCATCCTCACACTCATCTCTTGATGGTACGAAGGCTCCACTCCAAGCCTCCTGCACTAACTGATCTACATGCTACTGCGACGCCTCATCTGAACTCCACAATGGAACATCCAAGGTGGATGGAACAATCCCACTCATACTCCAAAGCCGAGTGATCTCCTCTGGTACTAGAGTATCTTCTGCATGGGCGTTCCCCTCCAACAAGTCACCAGGCCAAGTAACTGCACCATTGAAAGCTAAAACTGATGTTGCCATGGTCCTGGACTGTAGTGAGCCAAGACTACCGCTATTGAAGCATACTGGTAGGCGACATACCCGTCCCTCACCAAACTGCCAACCATGTCTATAGGAGGGTGTCTCCTCCCAATAGTCAATACTGAAACCCATGGGGTATAACACTACTCCCCCAACTAGCACATCATATGACTCAACTATTGTTGCAATAGCCCGAGCTCTCACCACCGAGCTATCCATCAGATGACCAGGCTGAACCTGGACAACAAGCTCCCCACGTGTGATGTATTGTGTTGAATCACCACCTAGAGATGTCTGGATTTGAAATGGACACCTCTCCACATCGGTCTTCCGTAACTCCAGACCAACAACTGTAGCCTTCCCCAACATAAAGGGCTGCGCACCAAAGTCTAACAAGACTCTTTGTGGTGTATAGACCTTCCTTGAAGGTCCCACCAAACAAAAAATCCCCCTTTGGTTATCCAATAGGACAACACCATGTGTGAACCGCGCTCTCTCAAAGGCCGGTCTAGTTGGCAACTCCTCCAATCTAGCCGCTACTGCTTGCCATAAACCATTGGTCGCTGAACGGATCCCATGCTCCTCAACCAAGTGAGCTCCACTATCAACCACCTCTACCCTAGTAGTAGGAACCGCATCATCCCTACTCTCACAAAGTGTGGCAGCCAACCGGAACACTGGGGCTGGGTCAACTCCCAATGTAAACATGTCACTAGCCAAAAACAAAGACATCGCATAATCAGCTGAGCCGCCCCCAATATCATGCTAGACTCAGTCTATGTAGTAGCAGGTGGTTGACTAGTAGGTAGTCCATCATGCATTCCATCACCACCTACCACACTTGCACTAGGACGTCTAGGAACCATGGATGTTGTCTGCAATGCCTCATATAGCATGAAAGAATGCGGAAGTCTGACATGTTTCCCAACCTCTCCTCTTTGTGGGTCCAACTCCATTGATGCTCCTCTAGGCTCTGGAGCACGTACTGCATTCCTAGTCACTATTACAGATGCATCCACTTGTGCTGCTCCACACATGAAATCCAAAGCATCTCTGTCACCAGTATATGAGGTGGAAGCCTCAACACCCAAATCTGATCTCCTCTGAGCACTAGCCATACTAGCCAATCTCTGCTCCATAGCTATATCAGAAGTAAGGGCAAGTATTGCACCCCTACTAGGTGTAGATCCTCTACCACCACCTCCACCACCTCGTCCTGCATGAACTGGAGCTCCTCTACTACCTGCCATAGCAGCCCTACCACTCCGTAACTCCGGGTGTAGGTCAAAACACCAATCACTAGTGTGACCAAACCTGTGGCAATGCTCACACAGTCTCTGTGTTGGATGTAATGCACCCTAGGTATCAGGTCCATTGCCTTGAGTACACTCTCTCCGATGAGGAGGTCCACCACAAGTCCAACAAGCAACATCACCACTCGCTGGCGGCTGCTGACCCAAAAATGAAGGTAAGGGTCCAACTCCACTAGGCCTTCCACTCACTCCATAGGATCTGGGCTGTCCACCCTATACTCAAAAACCAACTAGGTGTGGTGCACTCTACTGCACTCTAGAAGAAGTCACAGTTGTGGATGAGGTCTCCCTACCAAATCCAGATGTCGCCACCCTCTCCTCTACCATGTTGAGCTCAATACGCTCAACCAAACCAAAGACCACGGCCAAAGTAGGCGAAGTAGCCTATAACAACATAGCATCATGAACTTTACGTCGTAACTCCCTATCCAGTATTCCATACCAAAACTAGACTGCTTGGGCCTCAGTAACTCCTTGAGTGAAACCGATCAGCCGCCTCATGCGAGTGTATGCCTCATGTAAGCTCTCTCTAGCCTTCCATTGGAACTCCTGCAAGCTCCTCAGCTTGTCAGTCCGCACTCCTTGGTAGTTCTACCTCAAACACAAGAAGAACTCCACCATCGGTACCACACCACCTCTTGTAGTGGTACCTCCACTCGTAGTAGCACTATCTCCAGCTAGTGCACCTCCACTAGCTCCACCAACACTACTTGAGCTAGAACTTGTAGGTACAGCCGATCTACTATTGGCCACCGAGCCTAAAGTGATGGAGACATAATGTGGAGACCAATACTGTCTCCATAACTCAATCTCCTCCAAATGAGCTCTCCTGAACTCATGGTAGTCATCCATTGGCGGACCCTCCATATGTTGAAACAACCCCTTCCATGCCATGAAGGGTGTAAACAAAGTCGGGTTCCGCATCTGCTACAAATCACACCAACTATCAAACTCATGGATGAAGTCATCCAACTCAATGGTGCCCACTGTACCAGAGCAACACCTAGGGTATTTGGAGGCCCCATAAATCTTGTCCATGTCCCACAACAATGGTGCGGACACACCAAGTGCACTCTCAACTGAATCAGCTCTTTTGTCAAACTCCAACTCAAAGTCAATCTACTCTCTCATTAGGACCTGAGATACAAGCTTATACCAAGCACCACTCCGAGTAAACCCACTGTGTACTACAGGGCTTACTCCTCTAGAATCTCCAAAGAACTCCGTCGTGACAAAGTAACCGCAATAGCAAACCAGAACCACCAATTGCAACTGCAAGTCGCAACCGCAAGTACCCCACCAAGTGCCAACACCACCAAGTGCCAATACCAACTAAGCACCACCCACTAATGTAAATCTAACCGAGATAACTACACTAGGGGAAAGGGCAACCTGTAACTTGCCATCATAACACGCATTCTCACGGTCTGCAGGTCATCACTTTCTACCTCACCAGAGAGAAACAAAGGTAGTCTGATTGGTCATCACTCCAGCCTCACTATCGAGAGCACACCAGAGCACCAACGCTCAAAAGTCAGGGCACCTCACACAAATGTGGTGCACAAAGTAGAGAATGGAGGAGGTCCAAAAAGAAGTCTAAACTAAAACCCTCCATCTCATAATACAACATGGGACTGACTCTACCACCATTTGGCATTTGACATAAGAGAAGTTTGTATATAAGTTCTAAGCTACCAAGATTACCAAGAATGGGATCAAACTGCCTCTCCTAGCTAAAGCTACATGTGTATAAATAATAGTGGCACAGTCACTAAGATAACAAGTGAGGGTGGACCAGTTGGCTAGGGCACCAGTCTAGGAACAAGAGATCTAGCGGTCAAACCCTATTGCCCACAATCTAGCAGGAAAGGCAGATTTTGCCAACCAATGACCAAGGTCTACTCTAAACTAGCTAGCCTCACGCTAGCAAGTTGGCCCTTCTAGGCCTTTGTAGCCTCTCATAGCCCACAGCCCTATGCCTCAAAGCCTCTAAACTCCCAAATGAGGCATTTCTTCTTGCCACTTCGAACCTCCTCCATAATTGGCAAAATTTCTCCAAACTTGCAAAAGTCCTCCAAACTAGCAAAAGTACTCCAAATCTGGCCAAACAATGAAACTCCTCCAAATCTGGCCAAAATCTGACATAAATTCTAACCAAAATCTAACGTAAAATCTGACATAAACCCTAAAGTTGGTTGTCCGCCAAATCCCCCACTAACTTTTTACTCGAGCCAAATTGACAACACGGGTTTTTCCAAATCACAAATTCATGAGAATAGCTTCCCAACTCCACCTTCAATTTGACTTTCTGAGCCCAACTCACAGCAAATTGGTCATGCCTTCATCTCTTGAGCTCAAAATCACAACCACTGCTCGAAATTTGCTCCTTCTTTGCTCAAAAATTGGCCAGCGCTTCCGCACACCGTCTGCCTTATTGCCAAATCTACATCAATTGAACCAACTTCTTCACACTAGGGAAACACTGAACTTGAATCGAGCTACCAATGATCCACCGAGCTTGGAGATACCATAAACACTCAAAGTTCCTACACCTGATTTCCCCCTGACTTGACTTCGCTGATGTAATCAGATTGTTTACCACTCTCAACTCAACTCAACTCAGATTAGTTCTTGATATGTAACTCTATAAACTACCAACAACTGTGCACTGGTTATAGTCAAGTCACACCCACTCTAGCATAGAGAATCTAGGTGACGCTCGCCGGCCTTTGTCCACCATAGCCAGGAACTTGAAGGCTCAACATCAGAGAAGTGAGCTCTCTGGAGCTGCACTTCGAAGTATACCCCCTGGACTCGAGCTAGGTCTAAACCCTAACGGTCTCGCTGATGGCACACTTGACAGTGCAAATGGTGCAAAGTGACGATGGGCCCCATTGTGAAGTCAGTACCCCAAACACAAAATCTGACCGTCGGAAAGTAGTCTCTAAGAAACTGCTCAAATAACTCTAACTACTATCATTGGAACTCTAGTGTCCGAGCAATCTAGATGCGACACTACAAATGACGTGACAGCCTCAAAAATGTACAGAATCCCCCCCCCCCAATAGAAGAAAGGTTGGCCTTCCCTCCCCCTTGTATGTCTTCTCGAGAGCTTTCCAAAGGTACCTTACCCATGTGATTTTGAGATTCCTATAGGAATATTCCATAAAAGATTCTCTCTAGTCAAAGCTTGTTTGACCAAATAGATAGGACCTAGATTGACATGTCACCCATCCAAGTATGTAATCCAAGGGTAGAGCTTGCTGACATGTCATCTATCTGTGTGCCTAATCTTATGGTGGAGCTTCCTTGGAGGAGATCCTCTTTGTCTCTATAATGAAGAGAAGGTGCTCCTTTGGGACATCGAATGTTTGAGTGAAATTTGTGTTTTCTCTCTTCTCTTGTCCCCGGAGTATTACACAACACCACAAAAGATGACTTAATGTTAATGATGTTGTGAGTAGTTAAATGGATGAAGAGATGCGACAATGAGATTCAAGGGTAGATAATTACTTGGCATCTACATCTTTGATGGCTTTTTTAATGGAAAATCATGGGAGAAATCAAAAAAATTTAAACACCATGGTTGCAATAGATTGAAGTCCAAGGAAAAGACAAGAAGCAAGACAAGAATATCAAATAATGAGTGTTTGTATTATCATCAACTTGGGCGTAGAGGCATCAATGTGAGGTTTAGAAACAAAAGCTGCAAGAAGACAGAGTAGACACAAATGCGGTTAGTGAAGAATTATATTTGGAAAACATGTGCTTATTTATAGGTTTGGATTCAATCAGAAACAAGTGGTTTGTAGACTATGGAGCTTCTTTTCATTGTTAATCAAAGAAAAGCTTGTTTAGCACTTACTATAATTGTGATTTTGGACAAGTCATTGTGGGAAACTGTCAGAGGTGTTCAATAGGTAAGAAAGGAAAGATTGTGATCAACATTCCTAGTGGAGAAAAGCTTGTCTTACTAGATACAAGACATGTCTGTAAATTGGAGAAAAACCTTATATCAGCTAGCAAGCTTGATGAAGAAGGTTCACAACATTTGGAAGTGGAGAATGGAAGATAACATCTGGAGCACAAGTAGTAGCAAAGGGAAAGTGTCCAAGTACACTTTACTATCTCCAAGGAGATAGCATTGAGAATTTGGTGATAGCTACTGTGGTTTCTAGAAAATCCATTAACACTATGGCATCAAAGATAAGTGCATCTTGGTGAAAAAGGTGTGAAGGAGTTACACGCAAGAAATTTACTCTCATGTTTGAAGAAATTTGAGTTAGATTTCTGTGAAACCTATATCTATGGAAAGCAAAAGGCAGTCAGTTTTAATTTAAAAGGTAGACAAAGCAAAACCAAGAAGTTGGAGTTGGTACACACCTATGTATGGGTTTCATCGCAAGAGCTTTCCTACAAAGGCAATAGGTACTTTGTCACTTTAATTGATGTGCAACCAAAAAGACTTGGGTCTATGCTATGTGTGAAAAATCAGATGTTTACAATATTTTCAAATTGTGGAAAAAAATGGTTGAGAAAGATATAGGCTGTCAGATCAAAGCACTAAGATTTGACAACAGAAGAGAATACACAAGTTAAGAATTTTCATAATTCTTGAGCCAAGAAGGCATTCACAGCATCAAAATAGTTTCAAGAACACCCCAAGAAAATGGCATAGCTGAAAGGATGAATTGAACAATCTTGGGATGAGCAAGATGTATGAGAATGCATGGTGGATTACCACTCCTTTTTTGTGCAGCAACAATTGATACAACTTTGTACCTGATCAATAGAAGTCCTACTAGTGCACTAAATGGAAAATCTCACGAGGAAGCATGGACAGGTAAGAAGGTAAATTATTCCTTCTTAGAGGGTATTTGGCTGTTTAGCATACTCCTTGATTGACAAGAAGGACTAGTGCACTAAATGGAAAATCTAACCAGGAATTGTGGACAAGTAAGAAGGTAAATTACTCCTTCTTAAGGGTATTTGGCTATTTATCATACTCCTTGATTGACAAGAAAGACAAGAAGAAACTTACCACAAACTCTCAGAAGTGCACTTTCATTAGTTATGGGAGTGATGAGTATGGTCATAGGATTTGGGACTTTGAAAATAACAAAGTCATAAGACTTTGTTAAGAATGTGATATTCCATGAGAGTAAGATGTACAAAGATCATGAAGATGTGCAACAAGCAATGACTGAACCAGAGGATGTTGATTTGGATATTGTGTCCAAGAAGATTCTTTCAAAAGATCCACTTGCTCCTCAAGATCAAATTCATGAGGAATTTAATGAGCATGAGAATCTAGTGACCAAGAAGGTCAACAAGAGGAAAGCAAGAAACTTAAGGAGCAAAAAAATCCCAAACGAAGTAGATCAACAAGACTAAGAAAACCAAAGGTAAATTTTGATCTATCCACAAATATAATTATGAGTCATGTCCTATATTCAAATTTGGGGGAGCCAGAGACATGTGAGGAAGCTAGAAATGATATATCTTCTATGAAATGTGATTATGCCATGAAAGATGAGATGAATTTGCTTTTCCAAAATAAGACATGGGAGCTGACAAGACTACCTATTGGCAAAAAGGCTTTGCTAAATAAATGGGTATTCAAGGTCAAAACAGAAGTAGATGGGAGCATAAGACACAAGACAAGGCTTGTCGTCAAAGGTTTTTCTCAAAAGGAAGAAGTAGACCACGCAAAGATTTTTGCACTAGTGGTGAAGATGACATCCATTAGGGAGTTATTGAATATATTTATTGTGGAGGATCTTCATCTAGAACAGCTTGATGTTAAGACAACATTTCTTCTTGGTGAGCTTGATGAAACACTGTACATGGTACAACCAATGGGTTTCATAGCAAAAGGAAAAAAACATCTAGTTTGTCATTTTAGGAAGAGTCTATATGGGCTAAAAGGGGCCCCATAACAATGGTACTTGCAATTTGATAATTTCATGCAAGAAAAAGGTTTTACAAGATGTGAAGCTGATCATTTATTTCTCTTAGAGATTTTGGTGATGGAGATATTATATATCTCTCTCTTTATATGCGGATGATATGCTTGTAGCTAGCTCCAATATCAAGAGAATAGTAGAACTGAAAAAAATGTTGAAATCTCTATGAAAGATTTAAGTGAAGCTAAGAAGATACTTAGCATGAATATTGTTGGAGATAGGAAGAACAAGAAGTTAGAGTTGTCCCAGGAAGACTACATCAAGAAGGTGTTGAAGAGATTCAACATGCATAATGCAAAACCAATTTCAACTCCTCTCGGATGACATTTCAAGCTCTGGAAGGACTCATGCTCAATAAATAAAGCTGAAATTGTTGAGATGTCCAAGGTTCCATATCAATCAGCGGTTGGAAGCCTGATGTATACTTTGGTGAGCACAAGACCAGATATTGCACAAGCTGCGAGGAATGTTGGAAGATATATGCAAAATCCAAGCAAGGAGCATTGGAACACAGTCAAAAGGATACTTAGGTATCCAGCTGGTACATCTACTTATGCTCTTTGTTTTGAAGGGAAATCCTTAGATATACCAGGCTATGTAGATGCTGATCATTCAAGAGATCAAGATAGTGGAAGAAGCACTACTAGATATGATTTTACAATTGGAGGTACAGTTGTAAGTCGGATGTCAAGATCACAAAAGATAGTGGCCTTACCTACAACGGAAGCTGAGTATGTGGGAATCACAGAAGCTTCAAAGGAAATTATGTGGTTACAAGGATACATGGAACAGTTACAGCAAAAGCAATCCATGAGCACTCTCTAGAGTGACAATCAAAGTGCAGTACATTTGGCAAAGAATGCCGCTTACCATTCCATGACAAGACATATCAAAAGAAGATACTATTTCATCAGGCCAGCACTCAAGGAAAATGAGTTGAAGCTCAAGAAGACTGAAGGCGCAAAGAATCCTTCTGATATGTTTACCAATGTCATAGATCTAGATAAACATATATTTTGCACTACCCATACTGCAAGTAGAGTCATAGAGTTCTGTGTACATTGTCAATAAGAAGCTGGGAGCTTCAATGGATATTGATGTCTTTCACATTAGTTTGGAGGGGGAGTTTTGTTGAGCATTAGTCTCCCCACTACACATGAAAGCCCGTGATCTCTTGATTGAACATTGAACTTGAAGATTGAACTGAAGTGTAGCACTTTGAACCCACAGTGTGTTGATACATAAACACTTGAGTGTGTATCTATGAGCTGCGAGGGATTTTAGACAGGGAGAGGAAGCAGATCTATCAGAAAACTTGCAAGCGTTAGATCTGATCTAGTGAAACTCTGCACGGGGACGTAGCTCATCTTGGTTGAACCTCGGTACCAAATATGGGTCTCTTATGTGATTATTTGTTGTGTTTATGTTTTGATTGAGCACGATGATTCTTAACAGCTCACACAGTACAACACATTCTGCACTGGAGTGTATATTCTTACCTTAATTTGATCAGTGAAGATGATTAGGACTTTCTCATGGCCGAAGGAGGTCCGTTGAAAGGTGCAGGGCATAAGTCCGGCTGGGCTATACTTATCCAGTACCATTTTCAACTGCAATCCAAGGACTGCAAGTCCTTGGATTTAACTAGAATCTCAAGGGCTGACGAGGGTGCGGAAGCAGCGGCACATCCACGGTGGAATTGTTCGTTTGGATTGTTTCCATGTCTTTGTTGTCTCAGCAGATTTCAGGTGCTGGAACTTCTACGAAAAACGTCAACTTGTCGTCTTAACTCTCTGGCTAAAGCAGGTAGACAATGACTCAACTTTTCATTTCGAGTTCAGCTTTTGCAACAATGTTGATTTTTCTCCAAAGTATTGTCACTGGCGTATGCGGCTGCAATGAGATGCCGAGTCATTCCTATTATGTGGAAGTTTCGGTGTTTCGTTGTTCAGGTCTCTGATGGTGATCCCCAAGACCCCATTCTCATCTCACTTATATCTCCACATCGAGTTTTGATTCAAGAATGGTCGACGGTACATTTCGGTTGCTCGTGTTTTATCAGGATTGTTTCTATTTAATCTATCTGCAGCACTGAACCGCAAATGAACCTCTCTGAGTTTATTTTCTTAAGTTCAACACGAGCAACCTCCTGCTCAGTCGCTTTTGCTCCACTTAATCGATGTAACACCTTTCCTCACGAAAATGACGTAAGGTTTCCCCATCAGACATCCGTGTCGTTGCTCGTCAGCTCCAATCTTGTACAGCAGTGTTTATGGACACCTTAAGTCCCTGGATACCTGCTCTAAGAAGAAGAGAAATGAAGATGTGATCTACCATTTTCTAAACTCATTCGCTGACTAAGAGATCCACCGATATGTTTGTGTTAATACCAATTATTCCAGACCATGGCGGATCTACGAATGTTTCAAGCAACTCGCCTTCAGAATAAGAACATGTATTATGGTTTTCTACCAAAATGAAATCTCAATTCATTTGAAATGTATATACTCGATAGTTCTCATCACTCTTTGCTGTAGGCGATGGTTACGAATTCGCAAAGACCTAATGAGATAAAAAATTTCATCATGACACGACATGAACGATTACTAGACTAGTTTATCTTCGATTTGAAAGAATGAGTAAATGGGAACTGTGGGTGACTTCACATGGAAATTTGATGTTGTGCAACGTGTATTAATTTCACGTGGGGGTTTCTATTCACATATGATTGTTATCGCGCACTAACAAGAAACCTATTCACTTTGATATACAAGGGAAGAAACAAACTTTGACCATCTCATTTCGTGGTCTTTGAGCACGAAATGATACCTTATGGAACGTCTGGAAGTACCGGACTACAATCGGCAGGTTAGGCAAGTTAGAACATGGAAGGACTTGTAGCTAAAGAAGAGCTACCTGCTGAAAATAAACAATGTCTTATTTGCGTGTCAAATGGTTGCCGTGTGAATGTGCCAGCGTTACCTTGGCGACATATTATATAACTAAGGAGAACTTTATGGAGTTAGGTGTTCATGTTTAGACCATCGATCGGTTCCTTAAGCAGATTTGTGGATCTGACCAGTACACCGATGGAAGACAAGGTGCAGAAGTTTTGTTCAATGGCAATGGGGTAATAGCTTCAAGGGATTTTGGAGTCTACCTCCAATAAGGTTTACATCACACTATTGTCTGTACTTTGTTACTATTTCAGAGAGTCTCCCGTGTTTATGGCACCGTGTTGAAAGTAGTGTGGTATCCGCGAGGTTTCGAACGGTCTCCAATCCCATGCTCTCTTCGGCTTTTACGGTCCACCCTCAACTTCATAAGTTGACCTGAACTTCATGAGTTAAACATGTGAAGTCAAATGTGTTTCTTCTGAGTTCATCCATGACTTTTAATTTTGAAAACTTTTTATGGATGAAAAAGTACGGGAGGACCTCGTACACACAAGTTATAAACTAGAAAAGTGAGAGTGATATCTAGGTACTAGATACAGAAGCTGTAGCTGCAAATCTGGTCCAAATTTCAAGCCTAGGGTCAGTAGAAGAGCTCGACCTTTGGAGCAAGAAGTTTAGGATTTGATGTACGATTGTCTGCATCATTGGGCAACATGCATCTGCTCTCATCAGCAGCGCATGCATGATCGGTGCACACTTAAGGCGTGCAATTCATATTGTGGACGACTGGCCAGTAACCAAGATAGCACATCCCTTTCACTGAACATTAATCACACGCCGGAGCCAGTTCCTTCCGATCGAAAAATAAACATTCCCATCGCTCTAGCTCAAGTCAGGAAATCCACGTCGTACGGTAGGCCTGCTCGTTTCTTTGTACATGCATGAAACCATCACGTGCAAGTCATCTCTCCAAGTGTAGTGCTTTTAAGCTGAAGAATCAAAATGAGCTAAGGAAATTCGGGACTTACCGCTATAGGGAAATGTAAGCTGAGGAGCAATGTGGCACTTAAGACGTCTTCGCAGCACTGTCGAACTTCGCCCGTAATTGTCAACTTCCTAGTCCTGCATATCAGGCGTGACTCTTCCACGGGATCAGTTAAGCCTGCAGAGAGTTTGTTCAATCATCTACTTGTACTGCAGCCGCGTGTCCCACGATTGTGAGTTGGCTCTCTGTTCATTGATATTCAGTATCTAAAATAACTAAATTACAAAAGTGAGAGTGATATGTGTTTAGTGCATAAGTTCTTGTATAGTCTATCATAAGTATGAACCTGAAGCTCTGTATAACTTCAAGGCTTGAGAAATAAACCTTGCTACTCAGACCTAAGCTTTGTTGCCAAAGTTTTGGTCCAGAAGAGTGGGTTACCCTCTAAAGTTGCATTGCATTGACTATAGGATATGTTACAGCACTTTCTTGTATCTACTCGTATAACTTGGTGTTCTTAGACCATATACAAGTCTATTCTAACCCTATCATCTACAAACCATACCAACGTGCGTTCCATTAGTGTGAATATCTATTGTATATAATTTGATATTCTTAGACCATATATGAGTTTCCTCTAAACCCATCATCTACAAACCATACCAACCGTTACCATTAGTCTGAAATATCCATTGGGCTTTTTAAGCACTCATCAATTAATAGATAATTTGCCTATAACTAGGGAATTTTAACAACCACATTCCTTACTTTTGTGTGAAATATGTGTCATCCATATAAAGTATTCATCTATCCATAAGGAGTTTAGATTTGCTTAATAATAGAGGATTATAACAGCAACATCCACTACTATAATTTATTTGTCTTGACTATATAAGAGTTTACTTTAGCCCACATCCTCTGCAAAAATGGAGAGAGCATTATACAAATGCCCCTTCCATCCACATGAAATATGCATATAAATTATCTTTCCATTGACAATGAATTTTTTATTGCTTATCAATCAATCTTATATTTTAAAAAAAAACTGTATGAGAGGTTTTGTAAAAGTTTACCATGTGTGTGGTACACATAATTTTATAGGATTGGATCATGCTCATCAATTATATTTTTTTATTATTGATTACTTGGTCTAGCTTTATTCCTAGATTCTCTATTCATTCTTTTCCAAGATTGTCTTTATGGATATTTGATGAATATTTATGGTAGTCAATCTAGAGTAATGTGGAACTTGATTGGAGTACTACTACTTTGAGATTTCACCTAACTCCAAGAAGAAGACAAATTCTAATCTTGAAGATCAAATATTTTTTTACCTTATAGTTTATTTTATTCTCTAGATTTATTATTAAAAATTCTAAAAAGGGAAAAAAATTTCTTTTTCTAAATTCCCACTTTCTTCAATACTCCATACCATGCCTTCTTCTATTCTCTACAACATGGTAGGGATTTGTCCAAGTTTGTTTCAAACAAAGACAAAATATTGGGAGCTCAAAACTACCAAATATGAAATTGGAGATTTTAGAGTACTTTTGAGCAGGGAAACCTAAATGAGTGTTTTGATATCAAATACACAATAAGCATGCTATATTTAACACAAAAACCATCAAACTCCAAAAGATTTCAAGGTTAGATTTCTTTACAAATAAACAAAAATAAACTTGCCATGTTATCTAATTGTTTTACTGACTATATGTTCTTATAGCCTCTAGGTGAAAGAGATAAAAAAAGTTTTAGTGGATCCAGAAGCAGCTATATAGTATCAAGAATAATGCAAAGTATGTATCTATCCATCATCATTTCTCAAATCTCTACTGGAAAAGTGGGAAAGTTTTGCTAAGTTTGTATATCAAGTTCAAGATATTCTAAGGGAAACCTCTTTAGGTGAGATTGTTGCAAAGCAAGTAAATTGGATGGAGTAAAAGAATAGTACTTATTCAAAGATATGGTGATGCGAGAGTACTAATGAGCTCTGAGTTGGTATTTTGGAGGATCTCGTAAAAAATCAACTACTCTAACAAAGAAGGATTATAGATTGAGACCTTAAAATTTACTGAAGTCTAGGAGAGCTTGAAAGGAAACATATCATATCAAGCACTTTGATAGTAAGAAAATTTCATGGTAATATAATTACTTTACCTCTCAAAAGACATTGAGAGAATATATATATATATATATATATATATATATATATATATATATATATATATATATATATATATATATATATATATATCAGCAAAGCAACCTTCTTTATTTTCAATTTAGTTTGGTTTCTCATCCCTCAAAAAGTAGTGGATGCATGTGAAACTTTTATTGACATGATAAATATGAGTAGGATATTGTCAATCTTCTCAAGAACTAAGTTAATGTTTGTGGGAGAGAAGAAAGCTTTACTCTAGTATGCAAAGAACTCATTGGATGCAAGCTCACACAAAACATATTGTGGTCATTCATTTTGCAATATAGATTCAATAGTTGTTCTTGTGGTTGCAAAGAAACCTCAATAAGTACATTCAATTTTAGATTACAAAGATACAAAGAGGTTGTATGTAGATCTAAAGGAATCAAATTTCAAAGAAAGTTCTTGTTTTAATGACATATAATTAGAGAATAAGATGCATGTATAGATTAAATTTCTAAAAAAAACATAACTTATTTCATAAGGAAATTTATTAGAAGTTTTAGAAAATACATCCTAAATATGTCAAATTTAGCTCTATTAGCATTTGATTTTCCACTTGTTGGAAATAATTGTAAATTTCTCTTGGTAAAGTTAGCAAGATAACTTGTTTAGTTATCAGAGAGATTACTTATCAATTATTGAATAATAAAATAAAAAATATTTTGGAATTAATGATTGTAGTTGTAGTGTCAAGATATTTTATTTTTTTCATTTTGTTATGTTTTTTCTTGTTTAGAGCAGAGAGAACATTTTTGGCTTTTAAGGAAGAAATCACACAAAACTTGATTTTGTGTAGAGAATTTGTCTTCAAAAGTTATGCCTCTTTGCAATTCTGACTTCTTGTAATACTCCGAGGACAAGAGAAGAGAGAAAACACAGATTGCACACTCAAACATTCGATGCCCCAAGAGAGCACCTTCTCTTTATTATATAGACAAAGAGGATCTCCTCCAAGGAAGCTCCACCATAGGATTAGGGACACAGATAGGTGACATGTCAGCAAGCTCCACCCTTGGATTACTTACTTGGATGGGTGACTTGTCTGGTCTAGGTCCTATCTGGTTGGTCAAACGAGCTTTGACCGGAGGGAATCTTTTAGAGAATCTTCTTGTAGGAATCTCAGAATCACATAAGGTACCGTTGGAAAGCTCTCGATGAGACAAACCAGGAGGGGAGGGAAGGCCATCCTATCCTCCATTGCGGAAGGGATTTGCACATTTTCAAGGCCTAATTCATCCGTTTAGGCCTCCGAAATTGCCTTCAAAGATTTCAAGCATATTTCGGTTCCTACTCTATTAGTAGAAGTCCTCTTTTGGTGATACTTCTTTCTGATTTATTTAGTCCATCATGTGTAACATGCTTCCAAATGTTACCAAACCAATTCTCACCTTTAAATCATATGTCTAGCTATTGGTTCCAAGGTTCTCAAGTCTATTTTGGTTTCTGCCCTATTAGTAGAAGTACTCTTTTGGTGATACTTCTATCTGATCTATTTTGACCATCATGTATAACATCATTCTAGATGTTACCAAACCAAATTTCACATCTAGATCATATGGCTAACCCTTGGTATTACAGACCTCCCTCCTTTTAAGACGCAACGTCCTCGTTGTGCAATTGTTGCTCAAATGCTTGCACCACCACCGGTGCATGTGCCAAATTGGCAGCGGGTTCCCAGGTTGCTTCATAGAGGGGGCAACCTTTCCATTGTACTAGATATTCCACCCGCGGATAGCGAGTACCATGCATGCACTTTTGGAGAATCCGCTCCACTTCATATTCTTCTATGCCATCAATGACTGTTGGACAAGGTCGAATGTCCTGTGTGGAAGTACCTTGGCCTGATTGGGGAGCATATCTGCATAATAGGGAGACATGGAACACTGGATGGATCTTCATGTGTGGTGGTAGCGCAAGGTGATAGGCCACAGCGCCGATGCGATGAAGAATCAAGAAAGACCCAATAAAACGAGGTTTGAGCTTACGAGATCCAACTAATGTGAGGTTGGTTGTCGATAGCCACACTTGATCCCCAACATTGAACTCCATGTGCCTACGGTGTGCATCAGCATACTGCTTTTGTCGATTTTGCGCAATCTGTAACCTGTGCTTGGCGCTCTCTACACCTTGTTGGATTTTAGAAACAAATGTGTTGATTGCATCAACCTTGGTAGTCACTGGACGGATCTTCATCAAGCTAGAAGGTGTGAAGGGATGCTCACCATACATGAGGAAGAACGGAGTGACTTGGGTGGAGGCATTCACTGAATTGTTGTAAGCGAATTCCACCAACGGTAGTAGGGTGTCCCACCTCTCTTGCTCTTCTAAGGTGAAGCCGCGTAACATGTCTTCAATCGTGCGATTAGCCCGCTCTGTTTGGCCATCTGTTTGTGGGTGGTAAGCTGTAGACATGGCCAACTTGGTTTTGAAGAAACCAAAGAGTGTTCACCAAAACAAACTGGTGAATTGGATGCCTCTATCGGTGATGAGTACTCTAGACAAGCCATGGTGAGCAAAGACTGCATCTAAGTATAGTTGAGCTAGTTGTGGAGCGGTCACCTCCTTGGTGGTAGAGCGTACATGAATCATTTTGCTGAGCCGGTCCACAAAGACCACAATGGAGTCAAACCCTGAAGTGGTCTTGGTTAATTCACAGACGAGATCCATACTCACTTGTTCCCAACGTTGGGTAGGAGTGGGAAGAGGTTGAAGGAGCCCTGCAGGAGCTTGATTAGAAGCTTTGTTCTGTTGACAAAGTAGGCAGCTACGCACATAGTCCATCACATTGTTGCTCATCTTTGGCCAATAGTAATGGCTCTTGACTGCCTCCAAGGTCTTGTCCATTTCGACATGAGCTGCAATGGCCGAATCATGACATTCCGCTAGAATGGTGGTGCGTAATTCTGGGACATTTGGGATCCACAATCGGCCCTCCCAAAAAGTGAGTCCTTGGATGCTGGTGACACCTTTGGACGATTGCGCTTCTACAATCTGTGGATTAGTTTTTGTAGCAGCTAGAATCTCTTGCCAGAATTCAGGGTTAATCTTAACCTCTGCCACCAAGTTGTTGGCCATTGGCATGCGGGTGAATGCATCTGCAAGTTGCTTCTTACCTTCCACGTAGGTGATTGTCATGTTGAAGCGTTGTCGCCACTCCGCCCACCAAATTTGGCGACAAGATAGATCCTTCTGCGTCTTGAGGTAGACTAGAGGTTTGTGGTCTGTCTCTACTACAAATGCCTTCTCGCCCAAGTAGTGATTCCAATGCTTGGTTGCTAGAACGATGGCCAACTCTTCTTGTTCTGTGGTGTGGTAGTTGCGCTCTACCGGTAACAACTTTCGAGAGAGATATGCAATTGGATGCCATCCGTCATGCCACTCTTGTTGTAGGACTGCTCCTATTGCTACGTCTGATGTATCCGTAGCCAACTTGATTGGACGTTTTGGGTCATACCACTTCAAGATTGGTGCATGTAGCAAGGCGGCCTTCAATTCTTGAAAGGCCAACTCTTATGCAGTTCCCCATGTCCACTTCTTCCCCTTGCCAAGTAGTGTCGTTAAAGGCTATGCAACCTTGGAGAAGTCCTTGACAAATCTACGATAGAATCCCGTCAGCCTCAAGAAGCTCTTAAGTTGAGTCTGATCTTCTGGGGCACTCCATTTTTGAATGACCTCTATTTTATCTGTCAATACTTGAATGCCCTATGCACTTACTCTATGCCCTAAGTAGTCTACTTCAGACTTGCCAAACTCACACTTTGAGATTTTGGCGTACAACTGATTTTGTCTTAGAATCTAGAGGACCTCTCGTAGATGTTGTTTGTGTTCTGTCATCGTGCTACTATATACTTAGATATCATCCAAGAAGACGATAACAAACTTATCCAAGTATGGATGAAATATGTCATTCATTAGGCTCATGAAAGTGGCAGGCGCATTGGTGAGGCCAAAAGGCATCACAAGATACTCAAAGTGGCCATACTTGGTTCGAAAGGCAGTTTTGTACACATCCTCCTTTGCAATTCGGATTTGATTGTAACCGCTCCGCAAGTCCAGTTTGGTGAAGTATCTCGCTCCATGGAGTTGATCAAACAGGTCATCCATGCGAGGTAAGGGGTATTTGTTCTTCACTGTTTGCTGATTGAGACCCCGATAGTCAATGCACATGCGCATTGTACCATCCTTCTTCTTCACAAACAAGACAAGGGCCCCATATGGTGATACGCTAGGTTGGATGAACCCTTTCTGTAGCATCTCCTCAATTTGAGTCTTACACTCCTCCAACTCATGAGGTGATACGCGATATGGGGCCTTACAAGGAAGTGTCTTCCCCGGGAGTGTCTCTATTTTGTGATCTACTTGCCTTTTAGGTGGTAATCCTGAGGGTAGATCATCGGGAAAGACATCTTGAAACTCATCCACCACATCCTTCAATTTCTCAAGAATTTGTCCAGCAAGTTGTGCACTCTGGACTTCTCTTATTAGACCCATAAAACATCTATCGGTCTTACAGACAGTTGTCGTCCCTACGACATATAGAGGCAGTTTTTGCCTGTGTGATTTTTCTTTAACCCCAATGATTGACCATTGGTGGGTTCTCACTACTTTCTTCCTCCAATCCACCATTGGGTTGTACTGCTCCATCCATGGCATGCCTAAAATTGCATCATAACGGGCTAACTATATCACTCGCCACTCAATTGCTTCCTGATATTCTCCTACAGAGAGGGTTACCCGTCTAGGTAATGATTCAATTCTCTCTGTTTGCCCATTTGGTAACTCTACTTCTTCACTTCCATCTCTCTCTAGATCCATTCCCAAGCTTATTGTAACATAGCGAGACAAGAAATTCTTTGTTGCTCACGGATCTATTAATACTCTCACTTGATTACCTTCTAGGATTCCATTCACGACAATCAATTGTGAGGTTGCCTTTCGGGATCTTTGCGCATTATTCTTCTTCCTTCCCTCGCTTCTCTGCTTCCTTATTGAGCCAGTAAGGCCGCGAGGTACATTTACTGGCGATCTTCATTTTCCGAAGTGGTTTCCACCTCCTCCTCTTCAATGTGCCTCTCCATGTTGTTCAAAGATCACCTGTACGAAGGCCGAGGGCCTCTAGGGAAACAAGTGCGACAATTGGTAGATATGTGCCCAATACGGCCACAATTGTAACAACGGCGTTGTTCTCCTCGAGTCCCTTCTCCTCGTGGGACTCCATCTCTTCGTTCTTCTACCCGTCCCCGCTCTCCTTGAAGCGGCCGTGCTCCTTGATCCTGGAATCAAAGGTTACCCAATTCTATCGATATTGGTCCACCCATGTGTGGCATTTCTGCCCGATAATGTTGAGGTGGAACTACTCCTTCACTTCCACCTAATGCTCCGGCTATTCTCTGTGCACAAGCAATAGCTTCAAATACCGTGCGAGGGTTTTGCACCATGACTTCTTGGCGAATCCGCTCTTTCAACCCTCGTTTGAAATTGTCGAGAGCCTATGCTAGACTCATGTCGGTAATTACGACTTGTAGATCCAGAAATGCCTCCACATACTCTTGTATGCTATTCTTTTGTCTCAATCCCCATAGTCGGGTTTGAGCCATCTGCATAGAATCCACCGATTGGAAATTCTTGAGCAGTCCTTCTTGCATTGTTGTCCATGTGACCTCCCTTTTCTCTGCCAGCATAAATTGTTCCCAAGCATCATACCATGTGAGGGCTTTATTGGTCAAGTACCCACATGCAAACACGCTTGTAGCATGCTCTGTGATCTCTGTTGAGAACAATCAAAAATATCGATTCATTCTCAAGATCCAATTCTCCACTACTCCCATCGTACGCTGCCCCTTGTAAGGCTCGATGTTGCAGGTCTTCTTCATCCGGAGTAGCAATGTGGCTTCATTGTTGATAGGGTTTGTAGGCACGGGTGCCTCTCCAAGTACTTCAGTCGTAGGTACTGGGTTTTGAGATGGCTCTTCTCCTTGCATGGCTTGATTGTTCCTGGAGATCTGCACTTGACTTTGCAATGTCTCCATGGTCATCTTAATCTCTTGAAATTCATTCAACATCCCTTGCATTCCTTGCACCAGCTCTTGCAACTGCGGATCCATGGTTCCTACAACACCCAATTGCTAATGTCTACTTCAATACAGAGTCAATATAATCACTCTGGAAGGCGCACGAACTATCGGAACTACCACTGGGACCTCAGAAGCTATCACTTGTTGATAATACTCCTCACCAAAATTCCTAACCACAAAATCTCTAAACATCAATTTCGGCCTCACTACATAACGGATTTCTACTTGAGTGTTGAAAGGGAGAAGATTTGGGACATTCATATCCATATTATCATAATAGAATGTAGATCGTCAAATCCCACTCTCTGTCATATATCACCACAGGTAGAATCACCGGGTTTGGTGAGTTCATCACTCTGTGCATGAATTCCGCACCAAAGTGATAAACTAGCAATACTCTCATCTGCTCACGCTGGATGTACATAACCTTGATGTGGAATGGGTTTGAGAATGGAAAGCTAGGTGCGGGAAATTGTCCCCCTGGCGCATCCATCCCATCCGCTCTCTAAAGTCCTTCCTAAGTCTAGCGATTACTCTATGTTCTCCACCTCAAATTACTCAGTTTCAGTAGTTCGTGCTATTTCAAGAGGGATGATCCAATCTCTTGGACTAGAACACTCGCTTTGATACCATTGTAATACTCCGAGGACAAGAGAAGAGAGAAAACACAGATTGCACACTCAAACATTCGATGCCCCAAGGGAGCACCTTCTCTTTATTATATAGACAAAGAGGATCTCCTCCAAGGAAGCTCCACCATAAGATTAGGGACACAGATAGGTGACATGTCAGCAAGCTCCACCCTTGGATTACTTACTTGGATGGGTGACTTTTCTGGTCTAGGTCCTATCTGGTTGGTCAAACGAGCTTTGACCGGAGGGAATCTTTTAGGGAATCTTCCTGTAGGAATCTCAGAATCACATGAGTAAGGTACCGTTGGAAAGCTCTCGACGAGAAAAACCAGGGGGGAGGGAATGCCAGCCTTTCCTCCATTAGGGGGGAATTTGCACATTTTCGAGGCCTAATTCATCCGTTTAGGCCTCCAAAATTGCCTTCAAAGATTTCAGGCATATTTCGATTCCTACTCTATTAGTAGAAGTCCTCTTTTGGTGATACCTCTTTCTGATCTATTCAGTCCATCATGTGTAACATCCTTCCAGATGTTACCAAACCAATTCTCACCTTTAAATCATATGTCTAGCTATTGGTTCCAAGGTTCTCAAGTCTATTTCGGTTTCTGCCCTATTAGTAGAAGTACTCTTTTGGTGATACTTCTATCTAATCTATTTTGACCATCATGTATAACATCATTCTAGATGTTACCAAACCAAATTTCACATCTAGATCATATGGCTAACCCTTGGTATTACACTTCTTCACAAAGAACCATTGAACCCTTCTAAAGATGGACCTTGAAGACCTTGCTCTTCAAAATATCTTATCCTCATCTTCCAAAGATAAAGATGAACTTTGGAAGAGTGTGAGGAATCTTTGGTGAAGAAGGATTGGCACTACACAGATTTCAAGAACATGAAATGATTGCCTCCAAGATTGCTCACACAAGTGGAGAGTGATGGGGACTAAAGACCATTAAGAGCAAGGACAAGGAACTCCTATAAATTGACATTTCTATAGCAAGGGTGTTTTTGCAGAACTTCAAGCTTCCACTCTTCACAAATATCTGCTTCTTGCATCAATAAAAATTGAATTAGTGTGAGGGGAATTATTTGCTAGCACCATGTTGAAAATTAAATCCCCTAAGATTGCTAAGAATGCCTTGAATTTGAAGACCATAGCAATTGATCCTTGGGAAATGGTGGCTCTCAAGAGTGGTACCATAGAGTTGCATGGTAGCTTCCTCTTATGGAATTGGAAGTATACGTTGGGAGCCATGACACTAGAAATTTGTGGAATGAAGAAGGTTGATCGGTGAAGAGGAGTGCTTCATTATTCAGGAGATGCATGGAATGAGACATACTCATGATATTTTTTTGCCATTAATGATGGTTGGATACCAATTACTTTACATATGAAAAGAACCATCCACAGGTATCCAGCTATTTATCTATAGTAACCAAAATTCTCAATTGGAGTAGCATAAATTCAGGATGACGTGAAAATTCCCTGGAGAGTGAAGTCTTTGCTTTTTGTGAAGAACAAAAGAGAAAAGGTGTAGACCCTATATGAGGAATTGGGGCCTTGAAGAATTTCCATGAAGAACAAGAGAAGAGCAAGTGGATAGTGGAATTGGATAAAGAATTTTTTGCTCTACAAATTCCCTTATAAAAGGAGAGAATAAGAGAAAAGAAGAGAACTATTTGATGAAGAGTTAATTTGAGACTCTTCAAAAGATAGTGAACTGATGGCAACCAAAGAGAAGGTGCAATCCAAAGAGCATATCTTGCAATTTGAAGCACAAGTGAGACAATTGATGATTGACCAAGCATTGGTGTCTATCCAAAAGGTGGGTTATGAGGAAGCAACAATCACATATAAAAGGGAGTCTATTCTTTGTATTATCAAGTACCAAGAAATGGTGAAGGATGTGCAAGATAGGTTGAAGATGATGCATCAAGAACTCATTAATTTTATGGTCTGCCTGAATGTAAAGAAGCATGAGAAGCTTCAGCTCTTGGTGGTAGCAACTACTCCTACACCAACCAAAGTTCTTCAAGATGGTAAAGTGATAGTATGATTAATAGTGAAGGGATTGAAGGAGGAGAAATGTAAGAGTTCCATCAAACAAGTAGTAATGCCATGTTGCAAATGATGGAACACTTTGTGGATACTAATACTCACATCAACAAAGTGTACAAACTTTCATTAATGAAGCAAAAATCATGGAGCACCTTGAAGACCAAACGTTGGAGCGGATGGTGTTAGGACTTAGAACTAGAAAAGAGAGGAAGTTTAGGGAGTTAAGGGAGAGCTTTAGAATGACCTTGTTCTGCATTAAATCCCACTTTTATCAGGTAGTAGAGTCTCTATGCTAGAGAAGAAGTTCAAGGAGGTATCAGAGTCCTTAGAACCAATTGTGGAGATAATGAGGAAGCATGAAGCCACAACCATACCTTCCCCAAACCCTCTTAAGACTACAAACCCATTGACCGTGAGTTGTTTCTTGGTGGTGGCCATTTATCAGGTTTGTAGTTTTTGGTCCCGAGTGTCTTTGACTATTTAAGGGCAGCATTTGAATTGCCACATTGTTTAGTATACAAGTGGTGAATAAGTGAAAGAGCTTCATAGCTCTTCATTGCCTATAAAAGACCAAAATTGAGGAGAGAAATAGGAGAATGGATCCTCACATTGGGACACTTGAATGAGGGAAAACTCCGAATGCCTAGCATGAGCTTAGGCTTTGGTATTTATAGATAGCATACAAGACCCATGAAGCTTCTCAAGAAGCTTCCTTGAGCCGCTTTCTTGGAGTGCAAGCTAAGCTAGTTAGAAGATTCTAGAAGCTTCCTTCTAGAAGCTACCTGCTTAGGGCATAAGTTAACTAGTTGGGAAGCTTCCCAAGAAGCTTCTTAGATACTTCTAGAATATTCTAGGCTATTTTGTCTTATTCTCTACTTCGTAAGCCCGACTAACTTCATCGCTAAACTCCATATTGTTACATTGCCTTTCTCAAACTCTCTCATGAAAATTTATTAATTTGGGTTTGCAATTTGGTGAAAATCAATAAACATTGCTAGCTACCTTGTGTGTGCATCCTTGGCTTCCTTGTAATTGCTTGATAGGATACCTTGATGGATTTTATGATGTAATTTTATAAGTAACCAAAGTGCAAATGACTGAATGGGTAGATTGTCGTAAAGGTCATATGGTTTCTCAAAAAGTATGCCTTTTGAAGTGTGGAACACCATGTTTTGGCAAAGATAGTGCCTTCTAAAGGGTAGAACATCATTTTGGGAAGATATTGCAATCCAAGGAGTAGTACATCAGCCTTCAAGTGATGGTAGTGCCTTTGGACGGGTAGAACATTGATCTTAGGAGAAGATTGTGCATTCCAAAGGGTAGGACATCACAGTTTGCTAAAGATAATGTCTTCAAAAGTGTATTACATTGACATTGGGGAAGATGGTGCTTTGGGAAGAGAAATACATTATCTTTAGAAGACCGTAGATTTAGATCTTAGAAAGGAGCAAGGGTCTTTGAGGAGATAAGTGCCTTGTAAAGAAGGGAAGATCTTCATCATTAGAAGACCTACATTCATCAAAAGGGTAGGACATTTATCTTCAAAGGATCTTCAAGAGACCTTTAGAGAAGAGGAGCATCTCTCATATTGAACCATCACTTGCCCAAAATTCATTGGAATTACAGACTTTAGTGCAAGTGATTATTCTTTGTTATTTCCATAGTGTGCCTTTCTGGGTACCATTGTCCTTGTTTGGGAATTGTCTTTGCTCAAGAAGTTAAATAATAATGGATTCAAATGTGACACCTTCCTTCATATCCAATCATTTTCTACTTGTATACTTGCGTGGTCTACTTGTTACTACTAAAATGCTTCAATTTTGTGTTTGTGGTGTTGTTTAGGTAGCATAAAAACCTTCAACTATATACTTTGGAATTGGTATACTAATAGTATTATTTTTTCAAAATAGTAACATATATTTAATATTTTTTAATTTAAAGTTTTAAAGTAAACTTTCATAAACATTAAATTAATGAAAAATTTCTAGATATTATAACCATAAGATAATGATATAAATTTTAATATCCAGTGTAGATAAAAAATTTATTAAATTAGTTTTTATAGAAGAGAAGTCTACATTGTAGATTATTTCTTTCAATATTTGTATGAACTTATTAGGGTATCTTATGGTTCTATATTTAATATTAGAAATTATTATTTATGGCTAATGGGATCTAGTCATCCTTTATAAAAAAATTTAAAAAATAATATATCATTTTTATAGTATATAAAATATAAGCATAAATACATAGTAATGTGATGTATCCTTTCTATGAAAAACTCTTAGTTTATTTATTAGCTGATCTTATTGCATGGTTGATCAATTCATGCTTTATCTATTAGTTCATTATATCATTATCCAACTGTAATTTACATACATGCAAAGACTTGCTCCAAAATAAATTCTAAAGTTTAGATGTCCTTAAGGGTCTACTTCTCTTAAGTCATTTCTATATTAAGTCACTACCACCAAAACCAATCATCATCCTAATGCAAATTGATATGTAATATAAGATAAACCTAATTGAAATACCAATCACATACTTTATCCTCAAGGCTTGACCAATTACATTTCGCTTTACTCATAAGTTACTTTTTACTTTATTTAGAAGTGTATGCATATCTTCACTCAGAAGATATAATTGAAGCTATTCTTTACTTTATCTAAAATCTATAATTAACTTTACCTATAAGTTTTAATCAGTTACTTTACTAGCAAGCAATTTTAACTAGGCGAGACTTCTAACTTGAATTTTTACTAGCTTATATAAGCATGAGAGAATTAATTTTTTTTGTTTTATTTGATCATAATAATTGATCAAATATTTTAATTGATCATAATCTATCATGTTTTATAATGGCTATTGCATTCTTTGTTCTAATAGTAGAAAAATGTCTTATTTATTTAATTTTCAATTCTAATATGAATTTCTACATGTGCTAGTATAGATATTATAGTCATTGTTCTATTTGTTGAAGAAATATTATTATATATATAATATTTATCCTCTAAAATATTATTTATTTATTTATTTATTTTGAATCAATAAATAAATAAGTTTCTACTTTGAGTATTTCCACTTATCTTAAATTATTTATCAATTTGTATTCTATTCTAAAGTAGTGGAAGATCACATCATCAAGATTTCACTTCCAAATTCAACAAATGTGTATTTCTAAATAGTGTAAATTATTCATTTTATGAAAATAAAATATTATAATAATATTATATGAAATTAAACTATTGCCACTCAATGTAGAAACTATTAAAATTTAGGGGTACTAAATATATTTGTTCACAACTTAAAAAGTTCTTGAGATCTTAGTTTATATTTAGTTTAGGTACTTTAATATTTCTGACCTAATCATAATAATGAATACCATTTGTTTATAAATCCTTGACCTACTCTATAAACGTATTTGAATGTGATAACAATCTATCAAAAGCTTAAATCGTGTATTTTTATTAGATAAGAAAAGTATTATATCTTATTGGACATATCAACATATTTAATTTTTGGAGTATAAGAATTCTTTTCACACATGTGGGGTTGTTTTGATATTGCACCTAATCTCCCTTTCTGTTTGCTTTTTATGGCCAAGGTTTTAGAAAAGAGCCAAATTTAGAGATGAAGCTTTATTTGTTGAGACAGAAATCTTTGTAAAATAAAGAAAGCTTTTAGAAAAAGCCAAAAATAATAATTGCCATATATATTCTCGTTATCTCTGGCGGGATTTCATTACAAAGCACTTTTCTGTTTCAAAGTCAATCAATAAATGAAATAACAAAATTTCTATTTGTTTTGTAATTCTGGGGATTTAAAATATATATATCTGACACCGCTTCCCATCCAGAATTTTCCTCAGAACGGAGAAACGTGCATGTCATGTCAAGCGAAAGGAAAACAACTCAATTCTCCTTTGCAAGTCTATCGAAGGAGAGCACTAAATCTCATTCACTCCGGAATCTTCTTGGCAGGAATTTGCTAATGAATGAGGTCTCTATGGTAACTTTATATAGACGATAAAATTCATTTCCGGAAGATGATAAAATAGTCCTGTCCATGCACTAGGTAGGAGGTAGGAGGCATACTGGGAACTCTTGAGTACAGTCGAGGAGGTGATGGCAGGGGTAGCTAGAATTTGCCAAACAGTTCAATCACCTGGGTGTGCTTTGCTGCTCAAATCCTCGCAGAACTCCGTACGCGGAACTCTCAAGAAGCTTTCAATTCCAGGTAATTAGTCTCAGTAGAAACAAAGCTAGGCAACAGTGGTGACTCTCAAATCTGAGGGCCGCTTTCAGTTCGATACAGCAAATCTCGCCCCTTGAGTTTTCCTTTTTCTCCTTGCTTTAAACTATAATTCAGTGCGTGTTCAATCCAATTTCGGGCCTTTTAGAGATGGGTGCTGGTCAGTTACTTGTGTATGTTAGGTAGTGGGTTCTACGTGCTGGTTTCTTGCTGCAGTGAGGGACTCTGTTGTTTATACATTTCGGAGACGGAAAATCTTCAGTGAAGTAGAGCAGTCATGAGGATTCTTGCTCAAGGGAACATTCTAACATGAGATTACCTTTGGAGCCCATTTTCAATATTTTTTGGATGATAGCAGTTCTGCATTTTTCATTGATTTTAAAATGACCGGGTTATAGCGCAAGATTTTCCTATGCGCTGTTGAGGGACCAAAAGTCAGGAGCAGAATCATGTGGTCTGCTCCACGGTCTTAACTCGAGGAGAAATGTAGATGCCTTCAAGCCCGGCCGCTGTTGCTGTGGTCTCTCATTATTTTTATTGCTTGGATGTAGGGTGGCCAGTCCAGACAGTTCAGCTCTCCGTGATTTCAATGGCTCAATCTACCGCTCTGAAAGAAATTGTACCCGGTCAAACACGGGTTGGGTGAGTATCTTTTCTTCTGCGTTCTGAGCGGTAGTAGGATCCTCACTCATTTAGATTGGTTTGGTGGTCAGCAGAAGATTGGTGATGGCTACTTGATGACTCTCAAAATCATTTTTTGAGTTTTAGCTGCTTGAAAATCTTGTTTGAAGGTATGTTTGATAAGTCTGCTATCTCTTTTCCCGAGAAACAGATGGATCGGTACAGGTGTTATGGGCCAGGCTATGTGCGGTCATATATTGGCTGCTGGTTATCAAGTTTCTGTATATAACAGGACTGCTAGCAAGGCTCAGGATCTGTGCTTCAAAGGAGCAACAATGGCCGAATCACCGCTATCTGTAGCTAAACAGAGCGACGTGGTGTTCACTATCGTCGGGTGAGTATCAAATCATATGTATTCAAGAATAGGATGCTTTTTTACAGTCTTCATTGCATACCCGTATGATTGAGTCCGGCTATACTGTGAATCCAGCAAGTATGTGGGTTTTAAATGTTAAGCATTTCTTGTTTTGAAGGTACCCTACTGATGTGCGGGAGGTGATTCTAGGAGAAAATGGCATACTGAAGGGTCTAAGACCAGGGGGAATTGTAAGCAAGGAAGAATTGACCATGCTGATGGACCATCCGGTTTTTCTTATTTATATATCATGTCCAAATAATCTTATTTCATTCATGACGTCGTGGTGTGTAATTATGCAACGATACTATTACGTTGCTTTTTCTCCGAAGTATGTGGATCTTAATATTTTATCCTCAATTAAGATCCACCTCACAGGCATGGTACATAAGCCTGAAGTTCGCTGTGGACAGAGGATGTCCACACTGCAGTGGTGTGATGCGATGTTTAAGTTGAGTGGGTCTAGGTTGTACTGTGGACATAAGCTTGTTAATGTTTCTAGTTCGGTAAAAGAAGAAAGAGCACCCATAGTCTTGTCGATGAACAACAAGTATCTGCTCAGATCTTACTCAGGAAACGGGACTAGATACTGCTGCAACGTTAAGTTCTGCTTGGATACCTCCAATGCTTTTATAGGGGACCGCACCCCTCATTTCAACTGCTACTAATTTCGTATTAGCTTGGTCACTGCAGGTTGTCGACATGACGACAAGTCAACCTTCTCTTGCACGTGAAATATCATCAGTTGCCAAAGAGAAGTGAGTAACTAATCCTTGTCAGTCTATGAGTTCATCACTTCTCCTGTAGCTAGTGCTAAGTGTTGATAGACTTCTCATCTGGAAGATGTATGTTCAAGTGGACTTTCTTTCACGCCAAAGAATTTTCCCCAATTGTCCATACGTATTGTTGATATGTAACTGCAGAGTAGCGTCATTCTCATTGTGGCGTGGCTAGATCATGTGAATCAGTTGATGCACCCGTTTCTGGTGGTGACAAAGGAGCCAAAGCAGGCACCTTAGCCATCATGGCTGGTGGTGAACAGGAAGCTGTAAGTTTGTTTCTTGTCATATCATCCCAAATCTGAGCGGATGAGCTCATCATCTCCTGGATCTCAGAGCAATTTCACCGCGTCAATCTTCGGAGGCTAACTATCCCAACCGTGTTGTATGTAGTTTCAAGTTTTGACACCGTTATTCAAGTGCATGGGATTTGCAGCGTATATGGGACCTGCAGGTTCAGGCCAAAGTTGTAAACTCGCGAATCAGGTGAAAATAAGCCGACCTGCTGTACTAGTGTGAATCGGCTGTCTAGAAATCCTCCATCTTTTTCTTTGAATAAACTTAGGCAACCCTTTTAAGGAAAATTCTGTTCCTCAAAACTGCTTAAGATTTTTCTGTTGCCACTAGAAAAAGGTGAAGTACGTGCTCTATTTGCTTAGCACTTACCGAATCTGTACACCTGATTCCAGCTAGTAGTGTGGCATCTCCGTTTTCCACAATGCGAGAATACGACAGTTTTTGGAAAGAAATCGTTCTCCCTAGTGATCAAGCTTTGGAAATCTAAATAAAGTTCTGATTTGTGTTTCGGTCCAAGCCTGAATGGTTTCTTAACATATAGAAAGCAGCTTCTCAACCAGCTCAGAGATGTTGTTTGTGATACAGGTTACTATCGCCTCAACCATGGTCGGTCTTGTAGAGGTATGCGTTTGTTCCCATCACTGGAGTCTGCTACTGCTGTGAAGGATACTATCCTGGTCTTGAACTCGTCCCTATCACCTAACAAGGTGCACATGTCGATCATAGTGTCACTCATCCGCTGACAAGTCGGAAGTTATATGGCTAAACAAGATTTGCTCATATCATGTCTGCAGGGTATGATCTACGCTCATAAAGCTGGCCTGGACGTCGACACGTGAGTAGCATCAAATCCTCTTACCGATCCTAATTTTAAATCCAATGGTTTATGCGTCATACACTCGTCAAATCTTCCTTCATCCCAGTTAGCAGTATATGAAACAGAAAGACAAAGCATATGAGTCGGGACCAAAATCGGCGCCTGCGCCAGTCTCCTTACGACTTTTTGGGTCACCACTTCTCAACGAAATTACTCCGGAGACACACTGTGCTTGATCCTAGTTGACGACTCCTATATGCTTGTTTTTGCTTACTGTGCTTACATATACACATACAGTTGGTTTCGATTGTTTCTGAACTTTATGTTTCTGATTTAGATTCTTACAAGCTATATCTGGAGGAGCAGCAGGATCCAAATCACTGGAGCTATATGCCGGCCGCATTAGGAGTCGTGATTTTGCTCCTGGTAAGCATCTCTTTTTATGTACATAAGGTTCATGCCTCCAACTGGAGGGCTAAGCTTTAGATCTCCTCAAATGAAAAAGGGAATGGCGAAGGTAATAAAAATGGGAGAAGAGTGAAAATAATTGTCATCAGTGGTATGCGTCAGCCTCTACACACGTACAAAGAGTACATTAGACCCATCTAACTGAGCGCAATTCCGGAATTATGCAGGATTTTATGTAAATCATTTTGTCAAGGATCTTGGTATCGCTCTGGAGGAATGCCGAAATATGGACCTCGCACTGCCTGGCCTTGCATTGGTGAGTGATATTGGTTTGGACGTCCTGAAGTCCTCGTGGAAGGTGTTGTGCCTGCCGTCATCTCTCCTGTTGATTTTTCCGGCTTAGTTTCACATAAGTCGATCTTTGGCATCCTTACCTCGGATTTGGTTTGAAGCTCACTCTGTGGTGAAGTGATCAGCATATCACTTGATGTATTCGAGTGATTTCAAGCTGAAAATTTCAGAATGTGTGTCACTGCAGGCGCAACAACTCTATGTATCTTTAAAAAGTCACGGTGAAGGTGTGTTGGGAACACAAGCGTTGATTCTAGCCTTGGAGCGCTTGAACAACATTAAGCAGTAGATGAACTGTTAAACAATAGAGCAACTTCATTCTACAAAGTAACGTTTGTTTTATGATATTCACCAGTATGTATCATAGGTCTAGAGTACCATTGTCTCCCCTGGCTCTCGGGAGTAAACACTAGCAAGGTAGAGGTATTTCTGTAAACTTTCGTTAACCAGCAGAAGCAGAGCTGGCATGCATGGAGTCTTTTAAGTTCCTCCAACGATGTCCAACCCATGATTGAGCTTGGTAAGGAGTACCTTTTCTATTACTTACAGAGGCTCTCTCACTCGCACTTTACCGTGAATAATGCTTTGCTTTCAGGGTCAAAACAAGGATGCTTCCGTGCATAAATATCCATTCAGGACAATGGAACTTTGTTAGTCCGTAATATGGAGCTTCTGCGGTTTTGATAGTCTACGCTCAAAGAAAAGAACCTTGAAGTTGTGGTGTAGTCGTGGAGGTCTACAAATTGTGGCACTGGTGAAGATGTTTTGACGAGTGATTGACAGATCGAAGAATCGTCGATTGGACACCCATATAAAATGTCACTTTGAAAGCCCTCATGAACTCTTTCGCCTCATTTCCTCTTTGATGTAGTCTTGTTTTAATGTTTATAATCAGTTGAAGCATGCGTATTTCACCGCACGAGGTAATATATATAATATCCGAAAGCTTTTCAATATTCTTCAAATGACACTTGCATCTCAACCAAAATGATACGAAAAAGTTCCTCTTTCCTAATGGATGCAATTTCAAGAGAGATTGCAACTCCACGTGATTGGCAGACTTGATTTGACTTCATGCTCTACATACTCACCACCAAAACGACACCTGTTCCCTTCCCAGACGCGGCAGTGTAGCTCGTTGACATTGTGTTCTTTGAAACTCCAATCCCGAGATGATATGAACTTTGATTAAAACTTGTAATTATCGGTTCGTCCAGAACAAGGTCATGGGTGCAGTAACTTCGACCCTCTATTCACTTATCAATCACTCGGTAGACCAGGAGATACTCTCAGCGCCAAGGAATAAGCCCGTAAACTGTAAAATAACAATTACTTCATTCAATCTCTCTCCAGATTTATGGAAAAATCAAAAACAGAGGATGAATTGGTTTTTCGATCCAAATACTCCTACTGCAAACAGACGATGAGAACCCTCGTTGACCCCGTGAAGCTAAATATGCGGAGGACAGGAAGGCCAAGCTAAGCAACATTCAACAAAAGAACAACTGCCTTAAAACATGCCATAGAATAACTCGGGATGGGGCCACTCAATCTTCGTAGTGCACACCTCTGGTATACATAAGTGCTGCAGAGAGTCCTTGTGTGTACAGTCCCACAAGTCGACTGAAGTACAGTCTGACCTAGGGTTACACAATGAACCCGACGTCCACGTGTCGAGGTAGTGCCACCAAGCGAGCAATACACGAAACTCGTCTTTGGAATCGTTGAACGTCGATCGGAGAAGACATGGCGCGACAGATCGAGTCCTCCATCTGTCACCTGTAATGCGAAAATGATCGACAAAAAGCGAATTGACGGGGTCATGGAGGTGATTCTCATCGTCTGTTTAGGATAGGGGTGTTTGGATCGAGATACTACTCATGGTCGGCTGTCTGAAAAAACATTTGTAACTCAAGCTCGAGTTTGTGTAGATTTCTTTCAGTCCGTTTTTCATCCGAAAATAAGTATGTGCGCTGTGTTTGTTGTCATGCAACAAGTTCTACTGTGAATAGCCAATCTACTTATTCTCAGCTAGTAACCATGTACTTCAAAGTCTTGCAGTTGCAGGAATGGCTGGAAGGGATCTCGGGGAGGCTGATGAACCGCATTGATTCTGTCGGAGATGAGGTTCAAAAGCTTGTGGACGAAATGGGATCGGTGGAATTGGACCTAAAGAACACATTCAACAGTTTTCGATGCCTTTCCAGCGTTCAATTTGTCGAAAATGTGAATACTTCTACAATCTACTTCGCCCTAACCAGCGTTTTATGCTTCTTACTCAGTGTCGTATATCGGGGTTTCCGCATTTGCATTTGGAAGATATAGCACGGTCCTGTTTGCTCTTCACCTTCGAGCTACATTTTGCATCACTGTTTTGGACTTGCTGTTATCATTCGTGTCTGCGGACCTGCCAGAGAAATTGCCTCTGCGCTCTTCGTCTCTTCATGATGCGGTATCTGGTCTTGTGATCTCTTGATTTATGTGGACTCATGTGTTCATAATATCTTTTTTCATGTGCAGCGTGTGTATGAGGAGGATGAAAGAGAATCGGTCATGGCTGAGACTCCTGCAAGGGATTCCCAGCATGCTTTTGCGCCCACAGAGAGCTATGAGGATGAAATCCTTCCACGTTATAAGGATGCTGTTTCAATTGCTTGGGCAGCCTTTCAAGAGATCAATCACCAACATGATCAGGCATCGCGTAGACTCAGGTCTCGCAACAAAGTGCTGGTACCTAGCTATACCACTTACCGTACAAAGCCTATTATGGGTCAGCCATTACTGGCCTCCCTACCCCCCATATTTCGTTATTTAGAGAGCAGTACTTTCAGGAAGACTCGGGTTTGACTTGGCATTCATTAGAAAAGAAAAGCCGAAATTCGGGACGAGAAGTTCTGGCATTTGCATCCAGCTATTTTGGCATCCCGTAGGGCAATGACGAAGTCGTGGATGTTATCGTGCAGACTTACTATGAAAAGACTGCTACTTTCTTATTGTGCCTTGTAGTGTTGACGGGTTCATGCTGACATAGAGCATGTAGGGTAATCCCGGTCCTCATACACTCGCTCCGGAAGCGTCTTATTATTCTGGTCTTGAGACTTGTGCCGTGTATGCCCTATACACTAACATCATGATACATTATAATAGTGTCACAACGTCAGGCTTTTCTCTCAAGGGTACATTTGCTCGCACTCACTCCTGTACTGCAGGTACCTGTGCATCATAGCATTATACTAACCCCTGTAAGCAGAAATACACATGTCTACCATCCTATGTAACTGACAGTTATGACGATATTTACTGTGTTATGTCAAATGTCAGATTCAGTCCAGTCAGACGTGGGTACGGAACTGGGGTTGTTTACAACGGGTTCTGTATTCCATCATGCAATATGTTTCAAGTGTGCTTACTATGACCGCCTGTCTAAACTTAATGAGTCCCAGATCCCCCGTTCCTTGAACGGCTTCTGCTCTCATATCCCAGATCCAGTCCTTCGATATGGTAAATATCATGTTTGCATTTCATCTGCGCTTCATATGCATTTAATGAGTTCTGGATCCCCCGTTTTTCGAACGTTTCTGCTCTCATGTCTTCATATCCAGTCCTCTCACGCTTCGCTCTAAGGCAGCTATGACACCTTCCACTCCTCTCACACCTCGCTTCACTCCACCCATCCTCAACTAAAGCTGTGTCTTTTCCTCTTTGCTCGATGTTTCTTTGCTTTCAATTTCAGATTATATGTTCTGTCTTGGTTCTCCTTCATATATATACTAGTTCTCTGCAGCTGTTACTCATGTAATGTATCGATTACGTCCTTACTTCCGCTTATCTTCGTACTGTTAGATCCACTTACATTCCATTTGCTTAGATTCAATTCATTTCTGTTCGCATACGGTCATGCATGCATTTTATATGCACGTTCGCAGTTCCATACTGGGTGGGTTCTGATCCCCCGATCTTTTTCCAACGGCTTCAACTCTCACTTCTCAAATACGTGTCAAGTGTGCAATTATTCATCTGATGTAGTTACCCTCTAAGTATTTAGCGAATCGAGGAGCTAGTTGGACTTTGAGCAATTATGTTGTTGGAGAAAAGGATAAGGAATTAAGTGAGCCAGAAAGGAGAACGAAAATGGGCATTAGGCAGCATACCCGACAAAACTCAGTTAAAGAGATTTAAGAGACTAGGAGAGATAGGACTTGACAAGCAACTGGCGGTGTTTGTGTTGACATATCTTTGAGCCTAGTGAAGGCGCTTGAAGTTCCGTCTGGCCTTCTTAATCGTGGTGAAAGACTTAGAGCGAAGCTTAAGATTGGAGAGAGATATTCATGAGCAGAGAGCAGAGAGTCTAGTAATTGAGCTTTGATCAGAACCTACTTTATTGTTTCCGACGAAGTTTAGGAAGTTCAGATTTTGCGACTAGCTACAGGTTAATTACCTTGCTTCTGATCAGGATACATTAACATTGTGCATGCAGAGAAATCTGGACTACGATGGACGTTTTCATCTCGTCCCCCACATCATAGGAACCGATGAGTTCGCCCGGGACACACACTGTGGTCTTGCAGGTCCTTACGTTCACCATCGTCTTTGTAGTTCATCAACCTGCAAGCAAGTTTGTGAACTTTTTACTCCTAAACCTAGGCTCGTGAAAGTTGCAATGCGGATAGGACCCTGCCGATTTTGGGTTGATCCACCTGACATGTTGGACGTTCACATACTTGCAGATTTGAGGCAGAAACGCTCAGTGGTTGACGGTTTTGAGATAGACAGCGACACTGAGAGAGAAGGAGCCGATTTTGCCGCGGAATTGATTGGTACTGGGAGCGTATCAGAAGGTGAATGGTCGGAAGCAGAAAGTGACGCCGCTAGTGATCAGGTGAGTTGTTGATTTCCGCAACGAGCTTGAAGCAAGTAGTGAATGTTGCAGCATGTTCTCTGGAAAGGGTAAATTATAGTTTTCTTATCCTATAGGAGGATAGAAAACTGTACTTTACACTAAAAGGTAAGCATATGTTTATCTAAGAAATGACCCAAAGAAAGCGGGATTCAAAACACCTATTGAATTACCCTCAGAACTGGAGCCCGAAATTTCAAGTTTAAAAGCGATACGAGGTTGAATCTTGTAGGGCGGAGGTTTTGAACCTGCTGTGTCTGCTGCGCTGGATTTCAAAGCCATGCTTGAGGCAGCTCTCCGGAATCCATCTATGTCATGTATTGTATTCTTACCTTTCCATGTAACTGACACGTATGGAGGTTTTTTACTATGTTACTGTCAAATGTCACTCAGTCCGGGCCAGACGTGGGTATGGAACTGGGTTGTCTACAACAAGTTCTATATTCCGTTATTCAGTATGTCATTGATATTTCTCTCTGGGCATTTTCAACGAAGAAAAGCGATGTTGTGGTTTAGAAGTTTTCCTGTGGATTCATTTTCGTCTAGCGTGTCCAACAGAACTTTCAATTACGCCTTTGATTTCCCACCATATCTAGCCTGGTACTCGAGAGCATTGTACCAAGCCTCTGGATCTTGTCCTGTGTAGTGACAGTGAGCATGTTTCAAGCGAATATTTTCCAGTGTTGTGGATGTACTTAGAGCCTGTTTAACTGACAGATGATGGTAACTCCTCTATGCCAACCGAATATGTGGATGGACGAGATCGTGATGTGGACAATCTTCTTTCAAATGTGGCAATAGATAACGTTTATGATTCTCTCAGGTAGAGATATTCTCATTTCTGTTCTACATATCACCTGAACTATACTGCATGAGAATCTTTTGGTCATAGGTTTTACCAATCTAGTTTGTATGAGCAGCGTGGAAACATGTTTTAAGACTCTTCTCTTCGACATACTGTGTGTCTTAACGTCTGAATTTCCTAGTACTCGCAATTGCGTCAAGAGTACCGTCCTACCTATGAGGGGTGATGTAACCTTGGAATTTATGCTACGTTGTACCGAATTTGCTTTCCAACATCATTTTTCTAGTCAAATTCTTTGGTCTTATATACAAAGAAAAAGCTGTCCTGGTTGATTCTATGCATTGCAGCTAGAGGTAATAATCATGTGTTGTATGTAAAGGAGTTAGTTTTTGTACAAAAGCCGTGTCAACCAGAGTTCATTCTAGCGTCTATTTGGGGTAGTCGCATGGAGTAGCCTCAAATCATGCTGTGTGAAGTTCTCTGGCAGGACCACATCAAGGAGGATGGATAGTGGAGACCATGATACACGTAGTAGCACATCGTCGATTACAGAGGCAGGCCGTAGTAGCAATTGGCAGCTGACAGTTCCTCAAGACGGTGCAGTACAATCTTCAGGTGTTCCAGTAGGTGCTAGCTCTTCATCGTCATTGGAGCCAAAGCGTGTACGCCCATATCTCGTGTCCTTTTCCGGTCAATGTTTTTTTAATCTTGCCCATTGTGCAATGACGTTCCACCTGTAACTTTGATGCTACTCTTGCTTCCTATATAAATCCGGAAAGAGTCACACACATATGTCAGGTCAAGGAAATTCTTTCGTTCTTTACTTTCCTCGTTGAATTGTTGGGAGGGGAAGTTTTGCCATTAATTTTGCCATCAATGGAGAATATATTTTCATTTCATTCACCTACTTTGTCCTCTGCTTGACATTCACATCCTCGTTTATCCTCGTGCAGGATGAGCAACCGCACCGAGCTACAATGGAGGAGCTTTTGAGAAATCCTTTTATGCTGAAGATTCAAGGTTCCTTTAACAAAGGCGATATGTTAAGCAACTCGGCATCGAATGTGGAAGCAGAATACAGTGGTCTTGCGAACCTCCCATTTATTCCTGGAGGATTGTTTGACGATGAAGAGGATGATACAGTTTCCGTAAATGCAGACCTTTCAATTGTGCCTGACGACAGTAACACAGAACCGACTATTCCCGAAGGCCTTTTCCAAAGAGAACCAACTGTCACTGCTACTGAGCAACGAAAAGTAGAACCTCACATCTCCAACCCAGTTGATTCTCAAGTATCAAGGTCTCCAAAACGAATGCCTACGTCGACTTCTGTGAGGCAATCCTCGAATGTGGATGTAGGTACTATGTTTCAAGGCTTAGAGAGGAAAGCACCTCAGAAGGTAGATATTTCAGATTCTTCATCGATACTGGGAATTGCAGGTAACACATCAACCAAATCGAGTTTGTCTAACGGCTCAAAGGGACAAGCCACCCCCCAACGTGCGGTGATACCTATCCAGATTCGTGGAGGTCTGTTCGATGATAGTGATGATGATGATGAGGATTCTGGTGATCTTTTCGGGATATCAGATGCCGGGGTTGACACTCAGCCGCGTTTACGGAGCTGGGCTTCAATCAGCAGCAAAGGTCTTTTCGACGACCTTGATGACCCGCTTGTACAACCCGAACTGATTCCGCAACCATCAGAAGCTGCCAGTAAATTGCAAACTAGTGACAGTGCTTCTCCATTATTACGTCAGTTTTATAATCAAGGGAAATCCGATGTCCAAGTGCCTTCAAGATATCAGCCTATCTCTAACCTTCCTGGAAGTACGTCTGATCGCTCTGGGAATTATCCTCCTGGTTCTAGTCTATCTAGAAGTACCGTTGATCTCAAGCAAAACCAATCTTCTAATTCTAGCATGTCTCGAAGTATCCCTGATCGCTTCCAGACACAATTTTCAATTTCTAGTCAGTCTGCAAGTACTACGGGTCCCATTCAGAAACAACCATCGAGCTCTGGTCCATCTAGAAATGCTTTCGACCCCCTTAAGAAAGAATCTTCTCTATCTAGTTTATCTGAAAGTCCTGAATATTCATTCTCCAGTACGATTGGAAGCTTACCAAATCGCAATCAGGAACGGTTCGCTGGTTCCAGTTTGTCTGGAAGTACTGCAGATGGTATGCCAAAGCAAGCTTCTGGCTCACAGCTACCAAGTATAGCTGACCGCAAGACCATGGACACTGTTACAGTGATAACCAAGACCGGAGAGGTCGACGAGAAAGGAAAAGATGATGCTCCACACGCCAACCTCGAGTCGTTGCTAGCAGCTGGTATTAGACCAACGGTACATTCAACTGTAAACTTCTCCGACGATTCTGATTCTTGGTCCAGTTCCGAAACCGATGGTGACGGGGTCAATTCCAGTCGGGGTAAACTAGACGCTTTGGAATCTTTCAAGGAATCAGTAATTTCCACAGACAGCTTCGGAGTGACTGATGGGAGAGATACTACTCTAGAGGTAATGGAGGAGAAAGCAGCACCTCAATTTACTCGTCAGCTTGATAGATCATCTTCAGTGGAGGATACATTCATGCTCCATGTTGCAGAAGAAGTACAGAGAAGCCCTACGAGCTCCCAGCAGTCTTTGGATTTTTCTTCTACTTCCAGTCCTTCAAGGTTTTCCCTGAACTTGATGTCTACTTTTGCATTCTCTTGTATTCTATATGTCGTCAGGACAAGGACCATCATGAAAGCATCAGAAATGAAGGTGTTTCCAGGAAATAAACATTTTGGTAGATCTGGTCTCCACTGGGACTGATGTCTTTCAGAGCCTGAAGAAATCAGAGAGTCGAACCAACAGCACCAATCTTTCCCTTCTGCCAAATACGAAGCTGCTCCCGTAGCCGAATTTTCGTCCGGTAATAAATTATGAACCCCGTACTTTTTAGCTAAATGTGAGGTGGTAGCGAGTTAGGGAAAAGGCAGTGTCCACCAGAAGCGAGATTCACTTGTTGTCTGCCTCGTAAAGCCCTCCAACGCAGACCAATTCTGGCCTATCCAGTTTTTCTGCTTTGAGAAAATTGTCTACTTTTCAATCCCAGAATTCATTGTTCCAGTTCAGTTCATCCACATGATATACAGCAGCAGTTTGATGTCTCCTGCCTTCTTTATAATTCAGCCTTGACAGCAATACTTGATATTTGTTTTACTTCGTCCCATCTTTCATCTCCTAATGAGCATCTCCGTGCGGTAGTTTCCCTGCGAACTTCCTGAGCTTCACTGATTTCGTTTACTTTGTCTTCTCACCACATGCAGGCCAGAAAGGTCTGTTTCAGGTGCGCAGGTCATGGAGATGCCAGATAATCGATCTGTCACGAGCCAGAGTCCTGAACAGCAACCTATCAAAACGAAGACGCCAGCTGGAAAACAAACGGTGGTTGCAGAGAACCCGAGTGAAACAGATGGTAAGTTGCATAGTTCTAGTGTCCTGGATGTTAGCGCTGGACTGCCATGGGTACTGATGTATTCGTCTTCTATATGACTCTTTTTACAAGAACTCTCTTCTGTTTCTCAGGTAATATAGCTCTTTAATTGGTGGATAGAGTTGTGATTAAAATTCAGTTTCTGCAGGTGAGGGGAAGCTGGTGCACACTACTTTGTCCCGGTCCTTGGGCCCCCCAAGGCGCAGGGCTCCTACACCTACTCATGCTTTGAAGACCACTCAAAGTCTACCTGTACAAAATCCACCACGATCAAATAAAACGCCTCCGAGGAATCTTTCACATGATGCCTTGGCAGGTAGTGATTTGAATGCTCCTGTGAAGGATGTTGGACGCCTGAGTAGTGGACGAACTTTCACCTCTCTATTCGATGAAGATGACGGTGAGGAAGACCTCTTTGGTACCGAACTTCCCAAGAAGACGAGCGTCTTCACGGTTGGATCAGTCCGACCAGAGAGAGAGTCTACATTTGACTTCTCTTCTGATTTTCAGACCAGGGGCCGAGATGAAGCAATGAACGCTGATGTTGCTCCTGAAGCGATGAAACCTTTACCGGCCCCATCCAAGGTTCCAGTATCGTCTTCACCAGTGAAGCAACCTGATAAGAAAGTAATTGATGGCGATCTGCCATCTGGAAACTCCACTGCTAAACTATCGTCGCTTCTATTTGGAGACGATGATGAAGATAACGAAGATGCATTGTTTGGACCTCTGCGTGAAAAGTCTTCAAGAGGAAGCAACGATTGGTTAGCATCGACCTCATCTTTCTCCCCGGCAAAGATCACCTCCGCTCGACGGACGTCAGAGAGTTCTCTCTTTGACGATTAGAATGTACCTGTAACCAACTGTTTCATTGGTCACAGGTACGGCCGTAGTCTCTGGGACTTTTAGTGCATACGGTAATTTGGAACTAACGTTTAGAAAATAGCTATACATTGGCGACGCACAGTCCCTTCAATGGCTAGTCAGCTCGTATATTACCTTGTAACAACCAACTAGGAATTTGGAAATAGCGCAGTCATATCATCTTCCACATATAGGCCAATACGTGTTACAAAACACTAGAAAAATTTGCTGATTGATAACATATTCATGGTACATACTTCACCTGAAGGTTATACCTACACAGTACTGGAATTGGATGGAGAAATTTCTCTCGTTTATAAGAAGAGGCGAGTGTTAGTAAACTATACAACTGGTGCATGAAGAACTACTAGTGGATTGGGTTTACATGGTGTTGTATGGTAGTAGAGAACCCATCAGTAGATTAATTTGAGGACATAAGTTTTAACCCTCAATGCTTGAGGAAGCAAGTTCCAGTTTTCACTGTAATATCAACGGCGGAGTACACCAGAAGTCTGCGGAGTACTGCTGGATGATCTTGAACAGGAAGGTGTACTACATCGCATGTCCATGGGAGTACTTCAATACTCAACGCCTCGAGCACGATCGAATTTCCACTTGAATTATGTCACTGAAGTACCAAAGACAACTCGAAAGTATGCACTGTATACTCTATAAAACTATATCGGCAGTTCTTAGAAATCAATCAACTCTAACACGATGACTCGATCCAAGAACTTCTTTCAGATTAGACCCTTTTTTAACGTGACTACCCCGTAGAGCTTGAAGTGATACTCCTTGCCACTGCACAGGTTTGAATATAAAATCACTCAAGCGCGTATGACGTCTTTAGTCGCAGCGAAAAGGAAACGTGGGGGCTGGGATGTTGCCTGTAAATAATCATGATGTCCAGAAAACCTTTCTGATTTACATTGTGAAACTATTACTATTGCACCACCACATCATTCATTATTGTTGTCGAATGCCATGTCGCTATTACATAAATTATTGATCGAGATTTAAAAGTTCTATGATTCTTGGTCACTGGCGAGAGGATCCCATTACCAGGAGGTTCTACTCTATAGTTGGAGGATCTCCTTGTAGGGTCCTACAGTACAAGGGGATGGGGCAGTCTGATTGGGATTGCATAAGTGCATGTAGGCGCTTGGTCGAAATAGACTAATACGCGTAGTAGGACAGGCAAGGCATTCTATCGTCATTGTACGAGATGAGACCAGCTGTGACGAATGTGAGTCTCTTCCTCGTTCCGCATTTTCTGGGAAAGGAAGCTTCATCAGTCCAGAAAGAATCGCGACATGTATTGCATATTGTACGAGATGCTCTGAGAAAATCGTAGCTCTGAGAAATCGAAGTCTCTTCCTCGTTCTGCGTTTCCGGAGCAAAAGAAGCATCTTCCGTCCAAAACGACAAATTGAGACTTTTTCTTCATACGGAGCTCCCATTTGCGTTACAGGGTGGACGGTCAGATAAGAGGCCGTGCCATGGGGTCAACTCTATTAGAAGATAAACTCTATCACGCCTGCGGGCAGCTGCGGGAGAGTGTGGAGACGGGAGAGGAGAGGGAGAGACGTGAGACAATTTTGATAATTCCTGAATGTTCTTTAGTATGTAGCAATAGAGTGAATAGTAAATTTTCTTCGTTTTTCAATTTCGGTTTCATTGGTACCTATATTTAAGATTATGGAGAATGGAATAGAAAGTTATAAAAATTTTTAGTTTTTTCTTAGGGTTGAGAAGGATCATTATATATTGAGAGTGATGGGTTGGAAATTTTCATTTCTATTTTCTTGGTTTTCATGATTAGGTTCCATGTGAATTTAATTTGAAAATTTTGGAGATGAAAATTGAAAGTTATGAGAATTTATAGATTTTAGGGATTGGAGAGATTATTTTTTATGTGAGTTGGGATGTGAGAAGTTGTGGTTTTGCAAATATGGGGAGATATGGAGAAGAGTATCATGTGTTATTATCATTATTCTTGTGCTAACCATGGCTACACCTTCCCATGTGAGGGCGCCTAGAACGGGTCGGGATACACCATGCCCGTTATATCACCGACGCTTTACCTCGCAAGGGTTAAAGACCCATGTGGGAAGGATGCACAAGGACTATGATTGGACCACTTGGGATGCTCACGTGAGACGAGCGACCACATCGATTGCATTGATATTCGGGATTACGCACGCTTCTTCTATACCTTCGTTGATCGCTCCAGGGATACCGATCGAGTCGTGAGAGTGGTTAGCTTCTCAAGCGGGTTGCATTTTGGGGTTATTTGAGACTAGTTTTCCTTGTTCACTTCTATTCCATAGGCTACCCCGCACACTCCATGATGAGGCTAGACAGGCTTTTTGCCTACCACTAGATCGTTTGGCACGTGATCCCTTGGACGAGTTGGCGTGGTTCCTATTCCTCCTACTCCCTCAATGGTGTCTTCGTTATGCTAGAGGGGGACGTGCGGGGCATAGAGAGGTGGCGGCTAGATTTTGTTGATTCCGAGCTGGGGATTGGGCATCGCTTTAGGAGGAGTCTGTTAGGGCTACACGATTTAGGAGACAAGCATCGCCACAGGATACCACAGATTCCACTCGATTACGACGATGTAGGACATTGGGTCAGGCGGGAGAGTTTAGTAGAGCAGCACGAGCGTTGCACCCTTTGTCTATAGCGAGTCCTACTGATGAGACCATCTCTTCCCTACGCTCATTGCATCCTATAGCAGTAGAGGGACTACCACTAGAGGTCTTAGATTATAAGCCTGAGCAGCCTTTATGTCTTGATAGGTCACTATTTGCACAAGCATTGTGCACTGCCCCTCGCCTGTCCTCAAGAGGCTTGTTAGGGATGGTTTATGAGCACCTTAGAGATTGCTTCCAAGCATATGATCCTTCTAGTGGTTTTACCGAGTTGTTTCAGGTGGCTGCAGCAGTAGCGAGAGGAGACATTCCTATGTCTGTTAGTCGGGTCTTAGGTGCTAGTCGACTTCTCGTGATTGAGAAGGACACGGGAGGCATTAGACCGATTGCTATTGGAGAGATCTTTTTGCGTTTGGTCAATCGTACCATTGTCCTTCAACATCGTTCTCACTTTCGACAGCACCTTAGTCCACATCAATTTGGAGTAGCTACACGTGGAGGATGTGAGGCTATATCTCTAGGCATTAGAGCACTCCTAGATATCCATCCGGAGTGGGTCGTCCTACAGGTGGATGTTGAGAATGCTTTTAATAGCGTCTCACGTGCATCCATTTTTAGAGAGCTTAGGGAGGCTGGTGGATCCTTGGCGAGTCTCATTCCTTTTATGCGGTCTTTTTATGGCTCTCCTGCTTCCCTTTACTACCAGCATGGTGGTTCACAGGAGGGAATCACCATCTTGGAGTCAACTGTTGGTACACGACAGGGAGATCCTTTGGGGGGGCCCTTATTTGCCATGGCTCACTTTAGAGCTCTCCTATCTACTACTTTGGCCATGCCAGGTTGTGTATTTCCCTCCTTGGCAGATGATACACACATTGTAGGCCCTGTAGATCAGATTAGGCAGGCCTTTGACTACTTGACTACCGAGCTACATCTAGTAGGCTTGAGAGTCAAGGTGTGAAAGTGTAGGGCATGGTCCCCTTTAGGTATCCCTCCCCACCTTGAGCTTCCAGAGGGGTGTATCACATCCACAGATGGACTTCGTGTTCTTGGAGTGCCAGTAGGATCGGAGGATTTCGTCGCACACTTCTTGGACGCTGCCCTTGCAGAGGATATTCTCCATGTGGATGACCTTCCATTACTAGGAGATCCACAGGTGGCATTTGGTATACTCTCTTCCAGTATTGCTCGTCGACCATCCTATCTCATCCGTACAGTTCTCCCCTCACCGTCCTTCCTATCACGTCTGAGAGCATTTGATAGGAGGATTATGAGAGTCTTTGGTGATATTATTGGACCAGGGACTTTTGAGTGTGTGACAGGGGATTTGGCACATAGACAGACGGCTCTACCGATCTCATGTGGTGGGGTTGGCTTGCTTTCTATGGAGGAGATGGCACCTATAGCATTTTTGGGTAGTTGAGCTCTCTCGGTACCCCTACTTGCCTCTTGTTTTGTGGTTGCTGATAGGCTGGTTTTGGAGACTTATGTGATAGAGGTGGAGGGAGGACCCTTTTCTCTCCAGGTATTATTGCGGCAGACAAAATATAGTCTATCTCCACAAGCACAAGAGGGTTTTCTATTGTTTGCTTCACTATTGTCAGATTGGACTAGAGGTTTACAATCTTCCTTGATGGAGCGACAGTGTGAGCATACACTACATTCTCTCTTAGTTGACTCGTCCATTCCTCAGGCTACTAGAGCACGTCTACGCTCTTGCTCCGGCAAGGGTGCAGGCTCGTGGATCCTAGCTCGACCATGCATTAGAGCTTTCCGACTCGCACCGGCTAATTTCTCTACAGCGATGAGGTTTTGCCTAGGTTTGGTCCACCCATCTGCATCTTCACTACTCACTTGTGAGTGTGGTTCCACACTCTTAGTTGCTCAACTTTCATCGGCGGTTTTAGATTAGAACCCCTGTGAGAAGAACTCAGGGAATACAGGAAGCAAGGGGAAGCACAATCTCAGCAAACTCCGCATTGGTCAAATGTACATTGTGTAAGATGATTTCTTAGATGCGCCCGGATTAGGAGAACAAGAGATCGACCTGAGTTTTCATGAGGGTGAAAGTCCTTCTCTCCGCAGAACGGGAGTAACAGCGTACGCACTTTGTGGGTCCAAAGGGTTGAAGGCCAGACATGTATTGTAGATTTCCTTCTTTGCCTTTACTAAAAAAGGGTGAAGCCCAATACAGGCAAATATAATGCTTGTTTTTCTGAGCCTTAATTCTGGAAGCGCAAGGAAATCAAATGATCTGTTTAGAGATCATGGAAGCCTTTGTGGGTCTGAAGTGCAGAAGGCCAGACATGGCTTGTAGATTTTCTTCTTAGCCTTCACGAAAGAAGGGTGAAGCCCTATACGGGCAAACACAGTGCTTGTTTATCTGCACCTTAAGTCCAAAAACGCACGGAAATCAATCATCCTTTTAGAGATTATGGAAGTCAGTAAGGACTACAAATGGAAGGCATAATAAAGCCTCAGGCCTTTTACGGGCGGGACCGGACAGGATCGAGTGGCCACAAGGGGCCGTGTCAGGGACATACCCATGCTAGCCGAGCTCAAGATCTCCAAGATTTTTATTTTAGTGTTTTGGGAAAAGTTATGTATATTATGACATCTCCAAGTTCATCAATCCATTTCTCCAATCTACATTTTGGAGAATATCCTTTTGATGGGTGATTCTAGTACTTGGGTAGTGGTGAGTACACATCAGGTCCATCCTTGGATGGGACCTGCCTTGTTGTTCAATGCAACCAAAGTGGGATCATAAGCTCATTGTCTTCATCTTTGGTGGACAAACCTCTTATCTAGAGAGATTATATAGTGTGCTTATGACGAGATTCAACGACTAGACCACCTTATTGTTGATGACATTCTGGATGATGGGCACTAGTCTCAAATAGTGTAATGCTTGATAGGTCACCTATGGCAGAGATGAACCTTGTTGCACAACCTAGAGCTGCTTTACTCACACTTATGAGTTTCCCAAGCTCCCATGCTTTTCAAGAGGGAGGTCTTGGACTTGTTTGGGACTAACAATTATAGCTGTTGGTTGAACCCAACACCAATGAGAGGGAGCAGACGATGGGTTTTTGTATTGGTATTATTACTATTATAGTAGTGTTAGAGGAATCCAAGCATCATGTGTTAGATTAGGTTGTGGACCTGGATTGTGAGCCTTGACTTGGCAAAGCAACATAGGATGTGCTTGATAGGCATCACCACTCAAACACTTGTGAGTTTTGTGCCTATCAAGATGCTTCAAGCACATGTTAGGGGTGGTGAACTGAGTGTGCAAGGTATTCTGGGACACAACCAATGGCCACTAGTGAGAGTGGTCTACTTGGGGTCCATCCAAGTGAACGTGGTCTACTTGGGGTCCATCCAAGTGAACATGGTCTACTTGGGTTACACTCTTGGTCTACTTGAGATGCAAATCAAGGACATATGAAGCTTGCAAATAGAGCAAAGGGTGTTTTCCACATTGAGGTTGTGAACTCTAGTGGTTGGGGGCATCACATTATTGCTCCCAAGGGCCCAATGTAACAACCAATCAGTACATCTTCCACTCCTATATCAATTACAGAGGATACTTGGGAGCTAGATATTAGACCCAAGCTTACAAGAGGGGAAAGACAAAGAGTTTGGAGGTTCTTGAAGAGCTACATGAGTTGTTTTACCTTTAGTATGAAGGATTTTGGTGCTCTAAAAGGACCTGATATTCAGATTGAGCTTAATAGTGATACACCAGTTTTTCAATATCCATACATATATAGTGACATGGAGAGAGCATTGATTCAAAGATGGAGTAGAGACCTTTTTGAGGTTGGTGTGGTATAGACTTCACATGGAGAATATGCTTCAACTATAATGATACAACTAACCAAGAAGGATATACATGGCAACTACATAGATAGGCGGATGTGTGTAGATTACTATCCTATCAACCAATAGACTAGGGTTGATTGGTATGCCATGCCTACACCAGAGGAGATCTTTTATGTGATTGGGCATGCAAAAGTCTTCAATACTTTGGATCTTCAAGCAGTATATCATCAGTTGATGATTAGGGAGGAGGATAAGTCCAAGAAAACATTTTGGGCTATTGATCCTCACGGTAGTGATGTATTATATTGGTAGAAGCTCTTACCATTTGGTTTACACAATGCTCTTGCCAAGTTCCAAAGTGTCCTGGACAGGATCCTAAAAAGATTGGATTTTTCTTGGTGCTATATTGATGACATTTTGGTCTATAGCACTACTATGGAGGAGCATGAGAGACATTTGTTGGAGGTGTTTGAGAGATTGAGTTCTCATGAACTCAAATTACATCTTGGGAAGTGTAGATTCTTCCACAAGTAGGTTGAGTATCTAGGTCACACTATCTACCTTAGATGACTTGGTGTTTAGTGTATCAAGGTGGAAGGTATTGAATATATTCCTTGGCCTACGGATGTGAGCAAAGTGCAAGCATTCCTTGGATTGGTGAACTTCTATTGCCGATATGTTAGAGAATTTAGTGTCATTGCCAACGCCTTAACAAAGCTGACCAAGCTTACAAAAGAGTGGTGTTGGGGAGATGATTAAGAGAGATTTTATAGAGCTCAAGGAGAGGTTTACATTTGCTCCTATTCTTAGGAGTCCAATTAGAGGATGACCATCCCAAGTTCACACTAATTGGAGTACATTGGGACTTTGTAACAATCTAGAGTTTATAGATAAGTTAGTCAAGACTAAGGAAGCAACAAATAGTCCAAACTATCCAAGAGTTACAAGAATATTCTAGAAGCATTTAGGAAGGTACTTGGTACTTTCCAAAGTGTTGGGTAATATGCATGCCAAGTGGTTACTTCTAGGAGGAAGCTTCTTGGGAAGCTTCTTAGCTAGCTTAGCTTGCACACCAAATAGATAATTTCTAGAAAGAAACTTCTTAGGAAGCTTCCAACTAGCTTAGCTTGCACACCAAATAGATCATTTCTAGAAACAAACTTCTTTAGGAAGCTTCCAACTAGCTTAGCTTGCATACCAAGTAGACGACTTCAAGAAACTTCTCGGTTTACTTGGCTTGCATTCCAAGAAAGTGGCTTTTAGGAAGCTTCTTGAGAAGCTTCTCAAGAGTCTTGTATGTTCCCTATAAATACCAAAGCCCAAGCTCATGCTAGGCATTTGGAGTTCCCCTCATTCAAGTGTTTGATTGTGATCTTCCACTCCGGTCTTCCATTCTCTTATGTCTCTCCTTTGGTCTTGGTCTTTTACATTGGTATCAAAGCAAAAATTAGATGGATGGAATTTATGGCCATCAAATCTATTTCTACCAAACCATTAGGATTTTTGTGTCCATATACTGCCCAAACATCTTTGCATCCAATTCATCATCTCATTTTTTTTGGCAATTTTTTTTGAATGTGATCACTTGTCTAATGAACAAGATTCCAATTGTAACGTATTGAGAGCGGTGGATGTCTTGCATCTACATGTTAACTTAGATAAACCATATATAGTTTGATAGAGTAATAGTCACAGCATCAATGCCTAAGGTTATCATTGCCATGGAGTAACAAATTGAGCACCTTATTCAATTGTTAGAAGAACAAGATCATCAATGAAAAGAGCATGTAGAGAGAGCACCATTTCAAGAAGGAGAAAAGCAAATCCAATTTTTGAAGCCCAAGGTATTTGAAGGAAAGAATCTGCAGGATGTAGTGGAGAATTGTATATTTGACTATGAACATTATTTTGAAGCTACAAATTCTTCAAGATGAACAAAAATAGATTTTCTTGGCTTCAAGCCAATTGGGTGGAGTGGCAAAGTTATGGTGGCGGTTCCAAGTTGAGCAAGTTGAATGGAAAATTGTTGCACCAATCTTGACATGGGGAGAATCAAGAGTGCAATACTTGGTCAATTCTAAGTTATAAATGTCACACAAACCGCATGTGATAAGTTGGCAAAGTTGAAGCACATTGGCTCTATAAGAAGCTACATAATGCAATTCTAAAACACCAATATGTAGCTTCCAAATATACTGGAAGGTGAAGCTTTGGATCTATTTGTGAGGGGTTTGAAGTCACAAACCAAATTGGAAGTGATTATGCAAGAGCCAAAACACTTGGAGGAAGCCATGCAATTAGGTGAGCGTTTTGATTCCTTAGCTACAAAAACTTGTCTTGACATCAACCTTCACATAACCTACCAATACATTACATACAGGTGGAAGAGCTAGCACCAATGGAGATTGATGCCATCCAACAAAGACCACTTAGCAAAATAGATAAAGAAAGATTGCAACAAAATGGTAGTTGCTTTTATTGTTGCCAAATTGGACATCATATTGTTAAATGTCCACTCAAGAATGGGTGATCTCAACCAATTGTACAAATGGAGTTTGTGGAGCAAAAGGATCAAGAAAACAGGAATCCCAATAGGAGATTTTGAGTTGCCTATTAAGAACTTGATCAGTTCTCATGGGATTGAAGGCTTGACCTATGCAAGTTTGGTTCACTTGCAAGCTATAATATCTAATCATGGTTATAGGATTTTGGTGGATTATGGAAGCTTAGAGAATTGCATGTCCATGGAATTAGCAAAGGGATTAAGTATTCTTATCAAGCTAGTACTTGGAATAGATTGATGATGGCGGATGGTAGAAAGGGTTTTACATTTTGTACCTCACATCTTGTTACATTCAAGATTGGGAAGGAGTATTTAGAGTGTATGAGATTTGTAGTGGCACCTCCACACTATAATATCATTCTAGATTTGCCTTGTCTTGAACATCATAAGGTTCAATTTGATTGGACCCAATGACAAATTCAAGTAATACCAAGGTAGAAAGTATCGATTAGATTGTTTGGCACCTTTGAGTAAGACACCTAAGAATAGTCAGTCCCAAGATGGGAAGTTTGTCAATAAAGCCATAGAGCAAGCTTTGGATGAAGATAAACCTATTTTTGCGATGTGGATCAAGCTAATTGCACATGGAGAATCTGAAGAGGGCCAAAAGCCTCATCAAGCAATGGTTGCTCAAATAATTCAAGAATTTGTAGTTGTATTTTAGATAATCTACCAATGGGATTATCCTTTGATCATGGTATGCCCTTCAAGATTGAGTTATTGCCAATAGTACTCTTGTGAGTAGACCAATCTATTTGCTCTCACCAAAGGAGTCAGACGAGCTTCAAACAACACTAACGGAGTTGTTAGAGAAGGATTTTATATGACATAATATATCTCCTTGAGGAGCACTAGTACTATTTGTTCCAAATAAGGATGGAAGACTTTGCTACTTTATTGATTATCATGGTCTCAAGAATCAAAAAATGAAGAATGTATATCCTTTGCCTTGAATTGATGACTTACTGGATCAATTGAGTGGAGCACAATACTTTTCAAAGTTGGATCTTTGACGCGGCTATTGGAAAATTCTCATTGATAGAGAGGATATGCAAAAGATTGCCTTTCAGACAAGATATGGGCATTTTGAGTGAAGAGTTCTATCTTTTGGGTTCACTAATGCTCCAATCGTCTTCATGGATTAGATGCATTGGGTGTTGGATGGGCTATTAGATTGTTATATGGTGGTGTTCTTGGATGATATTTAATCTATAGCAAGATAGAGGAAAATCACACAAATCATGTGAGAGAAGTCCTAAGATGACTAAGTCAATGGAAGTTTACTCCAAGAAGTCAAAGTGTGCCTTTTGGCAAAAGGAAGTTACCTTGTTAATGGCACAAGATCTCAACAGAGAGGATCAAGATGGAAGAAGAGAAAATCAAGACCATTATTTAATGGCCTGCTTCCAAAGGATACCATAGACATGAGGGAATTTAATAGAGTTTTTATTGAAAACTCATCCACTATTATGCTCATGTGATTGCACCACTAATTGACCTCTTGAGGAAGAACTCAACCTTTTAGTGGACCACCAAGCACAAAGAAGCATTCCAAAAGTTGAAACATATGGTATCTTCAAGACCCATTCTTCAACCATATGGTCCTCAATTACCTTGTGTGGTTGATTTTGATGCTTCTAACTTTGCTATTGGAGCCGTGTTGCAATAAGAATTTCCATATGGGTTACATCTTATTGCCTTTGTGTTTTTTCGACTTAACATCCTAGAGAAGAATTACTTAGCTCAAGATCAGGAACAACTAGCAATGGTATATGTCACCAAAGTATGGAGGCATATATCTCTTGGTAAACAAGTGATCATATGAACCAATTACAAACTCTTGCTGCATACGTTACATTTGGAGCACATGAAGAGTCAATATCATTGATGAGAGGAAAAATACAATTCTTTGACATCAAACTTGAGTACAAACCTAGTACGTTCAATATTATCCCCAATGCCCTATCACAGTGACTTTATTTGAAGTCTCTCCTTCTCATCAAGGCAACAATTATGATAGTGTTGGCCAACTTGAAAGTCCAAATCAAGTTTAAGATAACTTTACAACAAGACTTCTTTGTTTAGATAGTACAAGGTTGTCGGGCAACACATGCTAAGCAAAATAACACCTTCTCCTTTGAGGAAGGCCTTATATTCTAGGAGAACTGGATCTATATTCCAACCAAGTGTGATCTACAACTTAAGCGCCTTCAAGAATCCCATGACTTACCATTTGTTGGTCACATAAGTGTGGACAAGACCTTGGGTACCCTACAATGCCCATGGTGGTGGTCCAACATGCCACAAGATATTTGAGAGTTTTTTTGGTCTACTGAGAATCACCAATGCAACAAGGCTAGCAACCAAAAACCAAGTGGTCTCCTTCAACCACTTCCTATCCCATCTACTTGATGGAAATACATGAGCTTAAATCTCATCACCTCCTTGCTAAGACAAAGCAAGGTTGCATTTTAATTGTGGTATTTGTGGATAAGCTTAGTAAATAAATCCATTTGGCACCAACCTTTGATACAATGGATGCTCCAACATTGGTCCAGATCTACTTCAATAATTTCTTCAAGCATCATTGGATACCTCATGTACTCATCTTTGATTGTGATTGTTGCTTCACCAAAAATTTTGGCAAGCACTCTTCTAGATACTCAACACCAAGCTTGCTTTGTCCATGGTCTATCATCCTCAAATTGATGGACCAATTGAACATGCAAATTGCACCTTGGAGGATATACTTTATGCCTTTGTCAATGTTCACCATACCAATTGGGATGAGTGTCTTGCAGCCATTGAGTTTGTCTACAATAACTCCAAATATGCAAGCACCGGATTCTCTCTCTCTTCCTTAATGTTGGCTAATACCCACTTGTTCCATATTCCATTCTTGCAGTTCTTCCATCTCGTGTCCCTCACACTTCCACCTTCTTGAACACAATATTCCAATCCCTACAACAAGCCAAAACTCATATCTTTTTGGCTCAAATTGTTAGAAACAATATGCGGATCAAGATCATCATGATCTCACTTTTCAATTTGGTGATAAGGTTATGCTTTCTTCTAATAATGTACCCCTTCCAATTGATACCCAAGTCTATAAAAGTGCTCTTAATTGGATAGGACCATTTATAGTCACCCAAATCATTTCTTATGTTGCTTATTGACTTGCCTAGCCTTCTCATATACAAATTCACCCTGTCTTTCTCATCCAAGTTGAAACTCTTTGTTTCTAATCCATCTTCCTTTTCCTCTTGTATCCAAACTCCTCCTCCTCCCTTGACTATCAATGATCACAAGGAGTATGAAGTTGATTGTATCCTTGCATGTTGCCATATTCAACATGATTGCCAACAACATATTAAGTACAAGGTCCTTTAGAAAAGGTATCTCTTTCATGATGCCACTTGGGAATATCTTTCTTATCTCCAAAATGCACAAATTGCTATATCCATGACTTTGAACCTTCCATGATGAGGACATCATAAACTAGTGCTGGGAGAATATGTAATAATATGGAGTTTATAGATAAGTTATCAAGACTAAGGAAGTAACAAATAATCCATATTAGCCAAGAGTAATAAGAATATTCTAGAAGCATCTAGGAAAGTACTTGGTACCTTCCAAATATTATATAATGTGCATGCCAAGTGATGACTTCTAGAAGGAAGCTTCCAACTAGCTTAGTTTGCATGCCAAGAAGGCGGCTTCTAGAAGGAAGCTTCTTGAGAAGCTTCCTAATTAACTTGGCTTACACTCCAAGAAGGATGCTTTTAGGAAGCTTCTCAAGAGCCTTGTATGCCTTATAAATACAAAATCCCGAGCTCATGCTAAACATTTAGAGTTTCACTCATTCAAGTGTATGAATGTGATTTTCACTCTGGTCTCCATTTTCATATTTCTCTCCTCAATCTCGGTCTTTTACAAGCTTGGAGCAGTGCTCACCAAATGATGATGAGGAGAAGGAGTTTATGGAGGCCTATGCTAGTCACTCCAAGAATTTAGGAGAGGCAAAATATAGTTCATATGAGGGAGAGTGTTTGGTAGTAGTATGGGTAGTAGCACAATTCTAATGTTACCCATTTGGTAACCCCTTCACTCTCATCATTGATCATCAACCATTGAAGTAGTTGATGGAGTAAGACAAGCTTTGAAGGAAGCTTTCATGATAGGTTCTGATTTTACAAGAGTCTGATTTCATAGTTATTCATAGACCCATAGTGATGAATCGTGATGTAGATGAGTTGAGTGGAAACCCATGTCCCAACTTGTAGGATCAGATCGGAGCACGTTGGCATTGTGAGACAGATGAGGAGAGGATGCCAGGTTGGCATGGATCTACCTTTCTACGTATATTTTTTGAGACTTTGGTGATATCTCTCTCAACACATACAAGAAGAGTTATTGAGGTCATAAATCTAGAAGATGGAGATATTGGCATAATTTACTGAGACATGATGATGTCTCAATGATAGATTATCCTTGCACTTTTGTTATGAGTGGTACAATTGGTGCTAAGGAGAGAGACTATGTCCTTTAGCATGCCAGGAAGTTTAGATTGGAGGATAGACACCTTCTTTGTAAAGGGAAGGATGGTATATGTGAGTAGTACCAACTCCATCTCAAAGACTAGAGTTGGTCTATCATGCTCATGAGGAGAAACAACATTTTGGAGTAAGGCATACATATGGCTTACTCTAGAGTCATTATTGGTGGTGTGGTATGCATACCAATGTATAATAGTTTGTTGCCAAATGTGTGGTGTGTGACCAAGTTAGAGCATCATTTAATGCTCCTATGCCACAAATACACTCATTACCTATCATGGGATTGGGTCACAGTTGGAGTTTTGAGTTTGGACTTTTTTGGACCTTTACCACTAACTGTGAGACATCATTGGTATGTTTTGGTTATGGTGGAGCACTTCTCCAAGTGGATTGAGTTGGTGGCATTTCTTGACAAGTCCAATGAAATGATAGCTTACTCATTCTTGAAGCATGTTCTTAGTCATGTTGGTGCACCATTTGAGGTTTTGACTGATCAAGGTATAGAGTTTTTGGGGGAGTTTCAAGTCTTGTGTGACAAGGCTTTATTGATCATCATACATCATCCCAAGATCACCTTGAGGCAGATGGCTTAACAAAGATAATGGTTCAAACAATGAAGAGAAGATTGCATAAGTATGGTTGAAGAGAGGCTACTTGGGAGATTGGGATCTTCAATTTTCTTGGCTGGCCATGTTCTATTGGTTCAGCCGGTGTCATCAAGAAAATGATTCATGGTTATCATTGGTGCCATTTGGTGAGCTTTGGAGTTTTCTTTTATGGTACCTAGACTGGAGAGTCTCTTTGTGTTACAAGACACTTGGAGCTTAAATGATAGATTATCCTTGCACTTTGCGGGTGGAAGGACAATAGGAGGATTGGCTTTCAGGAGGGAATGTGAGGGGTGTCGTTTGTATATACATTGCTACACAACATATATCGTTGTTAACATCATACACTATAGAAACACAACTCACACATAAGTCATACATGACTCTAAAGTGCCACAATAATCAGATTGTTTACCACCCTCAACTCAACTCAACTCAAATTGGTACTTGATTTGTCACTCTATAAACTGCAAACAATTGGGCATTGATTATAGTCAAGCCACACCCACTCAAGCATAGAGAATCCAGGTGATGCTCGCCGGCCTCTGTCCACCATAGCTAGGAACTCGAAGGCTCAACATCAGAGAAGTGAGCTCTCTTGGGCTGCACTACAAAATTATACCCCTTGGACTCGAGCTAGGTCTGAACCCTAAGGGTCCCGCTGATGGCACACTTGATGGTGCAAAGTGACGGTGGCCCCACCGTGAAGTCAGTACCCCAAACACAAAATCTGACCATCAAAAAGTAGTCTCTGAGATATTGCTGAAATAACTTTAACTACTATCACTACAACTCTAGTGTCAGAGCAATCTAGATGCGACACTACAAATGGCGTGATAGCTATTGTGCGTATATACATCGCTACACAACATACATCACTTTCAACATCATACACTATAGAAGCACAACTCACACATAAGTCATACATAGACTCTAAAGTGCCACAATTGCCCTCCTAGCTGGCGGTTAGGTCCCTCTAACTCCAAATAGCCATCTACTCCAAGTATATGGTATACCCTATAATGGGCAAAGATCAGGAGGCCAGGTGCTATGGAGCCCCATCGTTAGTCGTTTGTCTGCAATCTATACCATATAAAGAATGAACTAGCTATAGGTCAAATACATCTAGGACATAACCACTGTCCCTGAGGAACCACCATGAGAGGAAGAGTCATACATGCCATATGCAATCCTCTTGAATAGATATCATACACTAACATAGTAGTAGCTCTACCAGAAGAGCCACATAACGTACACCTCAAGCTTGCATGTACAAGTGCCAAGCTTGGTCCATAGTACCATCAATGTTTGGGAGGTAGCATGGTGCACAATTGCGCACATGATCCTTCCAAAAAACACCATCACGTCCTTCCAACACAAGGACTCCAGATGGCAAAACCTCATGCACTCTCAAGATAGTACGCCTATAGAAACATCAAGTGTCGTTGGTGCTATCTGCTATAGATATACATAGTCTCCCGGATGAAATTTGACAGATCGAGGGTCTATAACCTCCTCCTCGAATGGTAGCATAGCGTAAAGTATCTCTTTGCTAAGCAATCAACAAGTTCTCAAACGCCATCGACATCACTCTCCAAAAGCTCTCTGCCCCTTGAGAACATGCACTCATCCATACATCTGGGTCATCTAAGTCCAAAACTACAGTAACATCTTGACAAATGGCTCCAGGTAAATTTGGATCTTGTCCATAGAGTAGAAAGTACAGAGAGAAGGATGCTAAGGAGGCTTGCTCGGCTGAACCAATAGCCCATGGCCAACCAAAGTAATTGGAGATCCCAATCTCCCAAGTGGCCTCTCTGCAAACCATACTTTTTCAATCCTCTCTTCACCGTCTAAACCACTCTCTCTACTAAGCTATCTGCCTCAGGGTGATCTTGGGATGTAGTACGATGATCAATCAAAGCCTTGTCACACAAGACCTGAAACTCTCCCAAGAACTCTTTACCATGATCAATCAAAACCTCAGCTAGTGCACCAAAATGACTAAGAACTTGATCAAGAACGAGTAAATTGTCCCTTCACTAGACTTGTCAAGAAGTGCCACCAACTCAATCCACTTGGAGAAGTGCTCCACCATCACCAAAACATACTGATGATGTTTCACAGTCAACGGTAAAGGTCTAGAGAAGTCCAAACTCCAATGGTAACCCAATCCCATGATAGGTAATGGGTGTAACTGTGACATAGGAGCATTGAATGATGTTCTAACTCGGTCACAAACCACACATCGGGCAACAAACTGCTATACCTTGGTCTGCATTCCACGCCACCAATAGTGACTGTGGAGTAAGCTATATGTACGCTTTACTCCAAAATGTCCTAGCTCCTCATGAGCATGATGGACCAACTGTGGTCTCTAAGATGGAAGAGGTACTACTTGCACTCTACCATCCTCCCATACACGCAAAAGGTGTCTACCCTCCAATCTGAACCGTTTGGCTCGCTGAAGAACATGGTCTCTCTCCTTGGCCCCAATTGTGCCACCCACAACACCAATGCAAAGATAGTCCATCACAAAGACATCATCATGAATGTCTCGCTGAACTGTACCAATATCTTCACTCTCTGGATCTGTGACCTCAATAACTCCCCTTGTATGCGCTAAGAGAGATACCACCAAAGCTTTTGAAAATATACACAAAAATGCGGATGCATGCCAACCTGTGCAACCATACACCATGCCAACCAAGCACCATCTCCTCATCTGTCTCACCATGCCAACGTGCTCCGGTCTGATCCTACTAGCTGGGACATGGGTTTCTACTCAACCCATCTGCATCACAATTCACCACTCCAGGTCTGTGAACAACCGTAAAATCATACTCCTGTAAAATCAAAGCCCATCATGCAAGCTTCCCTAAAAGCTTGTCAGACTCCATCAACCACTTCAGTGGCTGATGATTAGTGATGAGAGTGAAGGGGGTTACCAAATAGGTAACATTAGAAATGTGCTATTGCCCAAACTATTGCCAAGCACTCTCCCTCATATGAACTATACTTCGCCTCCGCTGAATTGTTGGAGCGACTAGCATAGGCCACCACAAACTCCTTCCCCTCATCATCATGTTGGGTGAGCACCGCTTGAAGCCCCAACATACTCCAATCAGTATGAACTTGAAATGGTCTGTAACACCCATTTATGCATGTGTGTGGTATTGTGATATTTAGCTTGGTATTATGTACTTAAGAGATATTATTTATATAGAGATAAAACGATAGTTCTATATTAGTCATGGTTAGCTAAAGTTAGTCATAGCTAAGATAGAGAGCACCTTACTTTAGAGGAGGTAGAAAAGATGAGCACCACTATTTTGGATTTTAGTGTGTTGACTTGGTATTATTCCTAGGTGTTTGGCTTTGAGGAAAGAGTTGAGAACTCTTGGGCCCGCAAGCCTTTTTGTTTTGGATTCTTCTTTAGTCCAAGGATAGCCCGTGTGAAGGAATCCTTGACTTAGTGGTTGGGTCAAGATAAGACCACATGCTTAGAGGAATATGCCCATGTGAATGGGTATTCCTTTCTACTTTTTGACTTTACTTGATTTTTAGTCTAGTAACTTGAGTTACTACGGTAATTAGTAACTTTGGTACGAAACTATTTCACAAGTATATAAACAAGGGGTGAGTAGGTACTCATCATCCTTTCATTTGCAACTATCTCTCTCTCATTGAGTTCTCTAGTGAGCAATGTCTTGAGTCTTGGAGTGTTAGCCTTGAAGGAGTATGATGGAGTTGGGGTTCCTTGCCTTCTTAGTCCATGGTGCGCTACCATAATAGCCATCAGAGGTTCATCCTGAGTGAGAGACAGGCCGGCTCACAAGTCTCCTTTGATTGGTCTCCTCAAAATAGGAGCAAATGTCAACCTCTCCTTGAGCTCTACAAAAGCTCTCTCTTTGTAACAATATGGAGTTTTAGCGACAAAGTTAGTCGGGCTTACAAAGTAGAGAATAAGACAAAATAGCCTAGAATATTCTAGAAGCATCTGGGAAGCTTCCCAAGAAGCTTCTAGAAGCTTCTAACTAGCTTAGCTTGCACGCCAAGTAGGCGGCTTTTAGAAGGAAGCTTCTTGAGAAGCTTCCTAGTTAACTTGGCTTGCACTCCAAGAAAGCGGCTCAAGGAAGCTTCATGAGAAGCTTCAAGGGCCTTGTATGCTACCTATAAATACCAAAGCCAAAGCTCATGCTAGGCATTCAGAGTTTTCCCTCATTCAAGTGTCCCAATGTGAGGTTCCATTCTCCTATTTCTCTCCTCGGTTTTGGTCTTTTACATTGGTATCAGAGCAGGAATAGGATGGATGGAATTTATGGACCACCAAATCCACTTCCACCAAACCATTGGGATTTTCATGTCCAGATATTACCAAAGCATCGTTTCACACAATTCATCACCTCGCGCTTTGGGCAGGATTTTCTACATATGATCACCGTGTCTGAGGAACCCTTGATACTTCTAGTTGTAACTTATGGAGAATGGTGGATGTGTTGTATCTATGTGTTAGTTAATTAGATAAATTGAGAGTAGTGGAATAGAGTAGTAGTGATGGCGGCAATACCGGATGTTATCCTTACAATGCAACAACAAATCGAGCATCTTACTCGATTGTTGGATGAACGAGACCAGCAACGACGAGAACAGATAGACAGAGTGCCAGTTCGAGATGGAGAAGATTGCATTTGATTTCCAAAACCCAAGGTGTTTGAAGGCAAGAATCTTCCAGGCATAGTGGAGAATTCTGTGTTTGACTGCAGACGTAACTTTGAAGCCACCAATCTTCAAGACGAGCGGAAACAAATTCTCTTGGCTTCTAGCCAATTAGATGGCGTGGCAAAACTTTGGTGGCAATTCCGAGTAGAAAGAGCTGAACGACAAATTGTTACACCAATTTTGACATGGGCAGAATTCAAGGATGCAATACTTGGTCGATTTCAGACTATAAATGCCACCCAAGCCGCACGAGATAAATTGGCGGAGTTGAGGCAGATTGGCTCAATGAGAAACTACATCACACAATTTTAGAACATCATCATGCAAATTCCAAATATCCAAGAAGGTGAAGTTCTTGATCGATTTGTGCAAGGATTGAAGTCACAAACCAAATTGGAGGTGACCATGCAGGAGCCACAGAACGTAGAAGAAGCCATACAATTGGCTGAGCGTTTTGATTCCTTGGTTGCAACAACTTGGTCTTGACCTCGACCTACACAAAGCCTACTAGTACCACGAGTGGAAGAACCAATACCAATGGAGATTGATGCTATCCAACGAAAACCACTTGGCACAACACATAGAGAAAGATTACAACAAAATGGATGTTGTTTTTATTGTTGCCAGTTGGGGCATCGCATTGCTGAATGTCCACTCAAGAATGGACAACCTCAACAAGTTGCCCAAGTAGAGGTTGTGGAGAGGAATGATCAGAGAAATGAGGAATCCCAGTAGGAGATTTTGAGCCGCCTACTGGGAGCTTGATTAGTTCCAATGGGATTGAAGGCTCGACCTATGCAAATCTGCTTCACTTGCAAGGTATGATATCTGATCGGGGTTGTAGAATTTTGGTTGATTTTGGAAGTTCAAAGAATTGCATGTCTATGCAAGTAGCAAAGGAATTGGGTATTCCTATCAAGCCAGTGATTGGAAGTAGTTTGATGATGGCGGATGGTAGAAAGGGCTATGCATTCCGCACCTTGCATCCTATTACCTTCAAGATTAGGAAGGAGTATTTGGAGTGTATGAGGTTTGTAGTGGCTCCTCTACACTATGCTATCATTATGGGTCTACCTTGGCTTGAATGTCATAAGGTTCAATTTGATTGGACCCAACACCAAATTCAAGTACAACACCAAGGTAGGAATTTCCGATTAGGTTGTCTAGCACCTCTGAGTAAGACACCTAAGAATAGTCAGTCCCAAGATGGGAAGTTTGTCGAGAAAGTAGCCATAGAGCAAATCTGGAAGGGAGATGAGTCCCAAGATGGGAAGTTTGCCAAGAAGGCAACCATAGAGCAAGCTTGGAAGAGAGATGAGTCCCTAGAAGGGAAGTTTGTTAATAAAGCAACCATAGAGCAAACTTTGGAGGAAGATAAGTCTGTATTCACGGTGTGGATCAAGCCGATTGCACAAGAACAATCTGAGGAGGGCCAAGTGCCGCATCAAGCAATGGTTGATTGGATAGTTTAGGAGTTTGCAGATGTGTTCCCGGATGATCTGCCAAAGGGATTACCCTCCGATCAAGGTATGCCCTTCAAGATCGAGTTATTGCCAGGGAGTACTCTTGTGAGTAGACCAATCTATTGGCTCTCACCAAAGGAGTTGGAGGAGTTGCGAACAACACTTACAGAGTTGTTGGAGAAGGATTTCATACGACATAGTACCTCTCCTTGGGGAGCACCGGTACTATTTGTTCCAAAGAAGGATGGAGGACTTTGTTTTTGTATTGATTACCATGGACTCAATAAGCAAACCGTGAAGAATGCATATCCCTTGCCTCGGATTGATGACCTGCTTGATCAACTAAGTGGAGCACGCTACTTTTCCAAGCTGGATCTTTGTAGCGGCTATTGGCAAATTCCTATTGAAGGCAAGGACGTGCAAAAGATTGCTTTTTGCACAAGGTATGGACATTTTGAGTGGAGAGTTCTACCTTTCGGACTCACTAATGCTCCAGCAGTCTTCATGGATCAGATGCATCGGGCGTTGGAGGGACTATTGGATCGTTCCGTTGTGGTGTTCTTAGATGATATCTTAATCTATAGTAGGACAGAGGCAGAACACATGAATCATGTGCGAGAAGTCCTAAGACGACTACAACAATGGAAATTTTATTACAAGAAGTCAAAGTGTGCTTTTTGGCAAAAGGAGGTTACCTTCTTGGGTCATAAGATCTCATCAGAGGGAATCAAGATGGAAGAAGAGAAGATCAAGGCCATTACTAATTGGCCTACCCCAAGGGATGCTATAGAAGTACGAGCATTCAATGGATTGGCCAGTTTTTACCGACGGTTCATCCACTATTATGCTCACGTGGCTGTACCATTGACTGACCTCTTGAGAAAACACTTGAGCTTCCAGTGGACCACCAAGCATGAAGAAGCATTCCAGAAGTTAAAGCATATGGTGTCTTCAAGACCCATTCTTCAACCATATGATCCTCAACTACCTTGTGTGGTTGATTTTGATGCTTCTAACTTTGCAATTGGAGCTGTGTTGCAACAAGAATTTCTAGATGGACTACATCCTATTGCCTTTGTGTCTTGCTGACTAAATACAGCTGAAAGAAATTACTCTGCTCGAGATCGGGAACAACTTGCAATGGTATATGCCACCAAGGTATGGAGGCATTATCTCTTGGGGAAACAAGTGATCATGCGAACTGATCACAAGCCATTGTTGCAGACCTTACACTTGGAGCACATGAAGAGTCGGCATCATCGATGGGAAGAGTAACTCCAATTGTTTGACATCAAACTTGAGTACAAACCAGGTCGGTTCCATGTCATCCCTGATGCTCTATCACGACAACCTGATTTGAAGACTCTTCCTCTCATCACGGCGGCAATTACAACGGTGTCCATTGACCCTAAGGTTCATAATGAGTTTCAATCAGCTCTACAACAAGATCCCTTCTTCCAAATGGTACACGGTCATCTAACAACATGCAACAAGGAGTACAACACCTTCTCCTTCAAGGAAGGCCTTTTATTCCATGCAGACCAGATCTATGTTCCAGCCAAAGGTGATCTTCAACTTGTGTGCCTTCAAGAAGCCCATGATTTACCAATAGCTGGTCACATGGGAGTGGACAAGACCTTGGGCACCCTCCAACACCAATGGTGGTGGCCCAACATGACACGAGATGTTTGAGACTTTTTCTGACCATGTGAGAGTTGCCAACGGAACAAGACCAGCAACCAAAAGCCGAGTGGACTACTTCAACCACTGGCCATTCCATCCGCTCGTTGGGAGCATGTGAGCTTGGATCTCATCACATCCTTGCCAAAGACAAAACAAGGACACACCGCAATCGTGGTGTTTGTAGATAAGCTTAGTAAGCAAATCCACTTGGCACCAACCTGTGATACCGTGGATGCTCCAACCTTAGCGCAAATCTACTTCAACAATGTCTTCAAGCATCATGGGATGCCACGTGTACTCATCTCCGACCGTGATCCTCGATTTATAGGAAAGTTTTGGCAAGCACTCTTCTAGATACTCGGCACCAAGCTTGGTTTGTCCATGGCCTATGGACAAACCAAACACGCCAATCGTACATTGGAGGATATGTTGCGGGCCTTTGTCAATGTCCACCATACCAACTGGGATGAATGTATTGCAGCTGCAGAATTTGCCTACAACAATTCCAAACAGGCAAGCACCAGATTTTCTCCCTTCTTTCTCAATTTTGGCCAAGATCCGCTTGTTCCAGATTCTCTTCTTGCTCCCCCTCCCTCTCAGGTTCCTCATACTTCCACATTCTTGACCACTATATCCCAATCTCTCCAACAAGCCAAGTCTCACCTCCTTGTTGCTCAGAATTGCCAAAAACAATATGCAGACCACCATCGTCGTGATCTCACCTTTGAGCCTGTCCCTATCAATGATCATGAGGAGTACAAAGTTGATTGTATCCTTGCACATTGTCATATTCAATGAGGCCGTCGCCAACATACGGAGTACAAGGTCCGTTGGAAAGGGTATCCCCTTCACGATGCCACATGGGAACCTCTTTCCCACCTCCAAAATGCACAGATGGCCATCAAGGAATTCAAAGCTTCACTGGCAACGAGGACGTCACCAACTAGCGGAAGTGGAATATGTAACAATATGGAGTTTTAGTGATGAAGTTAGTCGGGCTTACAAAGTAGAGAATAAGATAAAATAGCCTAGAATATTCTAGAAGCATCTGGGAAGTTTCCCAAGAAGCTTCTAGAAGCTTCTAACTAGCTTAGCTTGCATGCTAAGTAGGCGGCTTTTAGAAGGAAGCTTCTTGAGAAGCTTCCTAGTTAACTTGGCTTGCACTCCAAGAAAGCGGCTCAAGGAAGCTTCTTAAGAAGCTTCAAGGGCCTTGTATGCTACCTATAAATACCAAAGCCGAAGCTCATGCTAGGCATTCGGAGTTTTCCTTCATTCAAGTGTCCCAATGTGAGGTTCCATTCTCCTATTTCTCTCCTCAGTTTCGGTCTTTTACACTCTTGCTCATCTCCCCAACACCACTCTTGTGTAAGCTTGGTCAGCTTTTTCAAGGCCTTGGCAATGGCACTAAATCCTCTAACATAGCAGCGATAGAAGTTTGCCAACCCAAGGAATGCTCGCACTCTGCTCACATCCGTAGGCCAAGGAATACGTGCAATAGCCTCCACCTTGGTCTGTTGAACACCAAGTCCTCCGGGGTAGATAGTGTGACCCAAATACTCAACCTACTTGTGGAAGAATGTAATACTCCAAGGACAAGAGAAGAGAGAAAACACAAATTGCACACTCAAACCATCGATGCCCCAAGGGAGCACCTTCTTTTTATTATATAGACAAAGAGGATTTCCTCCAAGGAAGTTCCACCATATGATTAGGGACACAGATAGGTGACATGTCAACAAGCTCCACCCTTGGATTACTTACTTGGATGGGTGACATGTCTGGTCTAGGTCCTATCTGGTTGGTCAAACAAGCTTTGATTGAAGGGAATCTTTTAGAGAATCTTCCTATAGGAATCTCAGAATTAGGTGAGTAAGGTACCATTGGAAAGCTCTCGATGAGACAAAGCAGGGGGGAGGGAAGGCCAACCTTTTTTCTATTAAGGTGGGAATCCGCACATTTTTGAGGCCTAATTCATCCATTTAGGCCTCCGAAATTGCCTTCAAAGATTTTAGGCATATTTTGGTTCCCACTCTATTAGTAGAAGTCCCCTTTTGGTGATACTTCTTTCTGATCTGTTTAGTCCATCATGTGTAACATAGTTCCAAATGTTACCAAACCAATTCTCACCTTTAAACCATATGTCTAGCTATTGGTTCTAAGGTTCTCAAGTCTATTTTGGTTTCTGCCCTATTAGTAGAAGTACTCTTTTGGTGATACTTCTATCTAATCTATTTTGACTATCATGTATCATAACATCATTTTAGATGTTACCAAACCAAATTTCACATCTAGATCATATGGCTAGCTCTTGGTATTACAGACCTCCCTCCTTTTAAGACACAATGTCCTCGTTGTGCAATTGTTGTTCAAATGCTTGCACCAACACCGGTGCATGTGCCAAATTGGCAAAGGGCTCCCAAGTTGCTTCATAGAGGAGGTAAACTTTCCATTGTACTAGATATTCCACCCGCGGGTGGTGAGTACCACACATGCGTTTTTGGAGAATCCACTCTACTTCATATTCCTCTATGCCATCAATGAATGTTGGACAAGGTCGAATGTCTGGTGTGGAATGACCCTAGCCTGATCGGGAGCATATCTGCTAGTAGGGAGACATGGAACACTGGATGGATCTTCATGTGTGGTGGTAGCTCAAGGTGATAGGCCATAGCGCCGATGCAACAAAGAATTGAGAAAGGCCCAATAAAATGAGGTCTGAGCTTACGAGGTCCAACTAATGTGAGGTTGGTTGTCGATAGCCACACTTGATCCCCAACATTGAACTCCATGTGCCGATGGTGTGCATCAGCATACTGCTTCTGTCGATTTTGCACAATCTATAATCTGTGCTTGGCGCTCTCCACACCTTGTTGGATTCTAGAAACAAATGTGTTGACTGCATCGACCTGGGAAGCCACTAGACGGATCTTCATCAAGCTAGAAGGTGTGAAGGGATGCTCACCGTACATGAGGAAAAACGGAGTGACATGGGTGGATGCATTCATTGAATTGTTATAAGCAAATTCCACCAACGGGAGTAGGGTGTCCCACCTCTCTTGCTCGTCTAAGGTGAAGCCGCGTAACATATCTTCAATCGTGCAATTAGCCCGCTCTGTTTGGTCATCTGTTTGTGGGTGGTAAGTTGTGGACATGGCCAACTTGGTTTTGAAGAAACCAAAGAGTGTTTGCCAAAATAAACTGGTGAATTGGGTGCCTCTATCGGTGATGAGTACTATAGACAAGCCATGGTGAGCAAAGACTGCATCTAAGTATAATTGAGTTAGTTGTGGAGCAGTCACCTCCTTCGTGGTAGGGCGTACATGAATCATTTTGCTGAGCCGGTCCACAAAGACCACAATAGAGTCAAACCCTGAGGTGGTCTTGGGTAATTCACAGACGAGATCCATACTCACTTGTTCCCAATGTTGGGTAGGAGTGGAGAGAGGTTGAAGGAGTCCTAGAGGAGCTTGATTAGAAGCTTTGTTCTATTGACAAAGTAGGCAGCTACACAAATAGTCCATCATGTTGTTGCTCATCTTGGGCCAAAAGTAATGGCGCTTGACTGCATTCAAGGTCTTGTCCACTCCGACATGAGCTACAATGGCCAAATCATGACATTCCGCTAGAATGGTGGTGCGTAATTCTAGGACATTTGGCATCCATAATTTGCCATCCCAAAAGGTGAGTCCTTGGGTGCTGGTGACACCTTTGGATGATTGTGCTTCTACAATCTGTGGATCAGTTTTTGTAGCAGTGAGAATCTCTTGCCAGAATTCAAGGTTAATCTAACCTCTGCCACCAAGTTATTGGCCATTGGCAAGCAAGTGAATGCATTTGCAAGTTGCTTCTTACCTTCCACGTAGGTGATTGTCATGTTGAAGCGTTGTTGCCACTCTACCCATCGAATTTGGCAACGAGATAGATCCTTTTGCGTCTCGAGGTAGACTAGAGATTTGTGGTCTGTCTCTACTACAAATGCCTTCTCGCCCAAGTAGTGCTTCCAATGCTTGGTTGCTAGAACGATGGCCAACTCTTCTTGTTCTGTGGTGTGGTAGTTGCACTCCGCCGTTAACAAATTTTGAGAGAAATATGCAATTGGATGCCATCCGTCATGCTACTCTTGTTGTAGGATTGCTCCTATTGCTACGCCTGATGCATCTGTAGCCAACTTGATTGGACGTTTTGGGTCACACCACTTCAAAATTGGTGCATGTAGCAAGGCGGCCTTCAATTCTTGAAAGGCCAACTCTTGTACAGTTCCCCATGTCCACTTCTTCCCCTTGCCAAGTAGTGCCGTTAAAGGCTGTGTAACCTTGGAGAAGTCTTTGACAAATCTATGATAGAATCCCGTCAACCCCAAGAAGCTCTTAAGTTGAGTCTGATCTTTGGGAGCACTCCATTTTTTAATGACCTCTATTTTATCTGTCAATACTTGAATGCCCTCTGCACTTACTCTATGCCCCAAGTAGTCTACTTCAGACTTGCCAAACTCACACTTTGAGATTTTGGCGTACAACTGATTCTGTCTTAGAATCTGGAAGACCTCTTGTGTTCTGTCATTGTGCTACTGTATACTAAGATATCATCCAAGAAGACGATAACAGACTTATCCAAGTATGGACGAAATATGTCATTCATTAGACTCATGAAAGTGGCAGATGCATTGGTGAGGCCAAAAGGCATCACAAGATACTCAAAGTGGCCATACTTGGTTTGAAAGGCAGTTTTGTACACATCCTCCTCTGCAATTCGGATTTGATTGTAACCGCTTTGCAAGTCCAGTTTGGTGAAGTATCTTGCTCCATGGAGTTGATCAAACAAGTCATCCATGCGAGGTAAGGGGTATTTGTTCTTCACTGTTTGCTGATTGAGACCCCAATAGTCAATGCACATGCGTATTGTACCATCCTTCTTCTTCACAAACAAGACAAGGGCCCCATATGGTGATACGTTAGGTTGGATGAACCCTTTCTACAGCATCTCCTCAATTTGAGTCTTACACTCCTCCAACTCATGAGATGATAGGCGATATGGGGCCTTACAAGGAGGCGTCTTCCTCGGAAGTGTCTCAATTTTGTGATCTACTCGCCGCTTTGGTGGTAATCCTGAGGGTAGATCATCAGGAAAAACATCTTGAAACTCATCCACCATATCCTTCAATTTCTCAGGAATTTTTCCATTGATTTGTGCACTCTGGACTTCTCTTATTAGACCCATACAACATTTATCAGTCTTATAGACAATTGCCGTCCCTACAACATATAGAGGCAGTTTCTGCCTGTGTGATTTTTCTTTAGCCCCAATGATTGACCATTGGTAGGTTCTCACTACTTTCTTCCTCCAATCTACCATAGGGTTGTATTGCTCCATCCATGGCATGCCTAAATTTGCATCATAATGAGCTAAATGTATCACCTTCCACTCAATTGCTTCTTGATATTCTCCTACAAAGAGGGTTACCCGTCTAGGTAATGATTCCATCCTCTCAGTTTGCCCATTTGGTAACTCTACTTCTTCACTTCCATCTCTCTCTTGATCCATTCCCAATCTTATTGCAACAGAGCGAGACAAGAAATTCTCTGTTGCTCCCGGATCTATTAATACTCTCACTTGATTACCTTCTAGCATTCCACTCACAACAATTAACTGTGAGGTTGCCTTTCAGGATCTTTGCGCATTATTCTTCTTCCTTCCCTTGCTTCTCTGCTTCCTTATTGAGCCAATAAGGCTGCGAGGTACCTTTACTAGCGATCTTTGTTTTTCAAAGTGATTTCCACCTCCTCCTCTTCAATGTGCCTCTCCATGTTGTTCACAGGTCGCCTGAACAAAGGCCGAGGGCCTCTAGGGAAACGAGTGCGACAATTGGTAGATATGTGCCCAATACGTCCACAATTGTAACAATGGTGTTGTTCTCCTCGATTCCCTTCTCCTCGTGGGACTCCATCTCTTTGTTCTTCTACCCGTCCCCGCTCCCCTTGAAGTGGTCGTGCTCCTCGATCTCAAAATTGAAGGTTGCCCAATTCCATCGGTACTGGTCCACCCATGTGTGGCATTTCTGCTCGATAATGTTGAGGTAGAGCTACTCCTTCACCTCCACCTAATGCTCTTGCTATTCTCTGCGCACAAGCGATGGCTTCAAATACCGTGCGAGGATTTTGCACCATGACTTCTTGGCAAATCCGCTCTTTCAACCCTTGTTTGAAATTGTTGAGAGCCTTTGCTGGACTCATGTTGGTAATTGCAACTTGTAGATCCAGAAATGCCTCTACATACTCTTGTATGCTATTCTTCTATCTCAATCCCCATAGTCGGGTTTGAGCCATTTGCACAGAATCCACCAATTGGAAATTCTTCAGCAGTCCTTCTTGCATTGCTGTCCATGTGACCTCCCTTCTCTCTGCCAGCATGGACCATTCCCAAGCATCATACCATGTGAGGGCTTTATCGGTCAAGTACCCACATGTAAACACGCCTGCAGCATGCTCTGTGATCTCGGTTGAGAACAATCGGAAATATTGATTCATTCTCAAGATCCAACTTTCCACTACTCCCATCGTACGTTGCCCGTTGTAAGGCTCAATGTTGCAGGTCTTCTTCATCCGGAGTAGCAATGTGGCTTCATCGTTGATAGGGTTTGTAGGCACAGGTGCCTCTCCAAGTACTTCAGTTGTAGGTACTGGGGTTTGAGACGGCTCTTCTCCTTGCATGGCTTGATCGTTCTTGAGGATCTGCACTTGACTTTGTAATGTCTCCATAGTCATCTTAATCTCTCAAAAAATTCATTCAACATGCCTTGCATTCCTTGCACCAACTCTTGCAATTGCGGATCCATGGTTCCTGCAACACTCAACTACTAATGTCTACTTCAATACAGAGTCAATATGATCACTCTGGAAGGCGCACAAACTATCAAAACTACCATTGGGACCTCTGACGCTATCACTCGTTGATAATACTCCTCACCAAAATTCCTAACAACAAAATCTCTAAACATCACTTTTGGTCTCACTACATAACGGATTTCTACTTGAGTATTGAAAGGGAGAGGATTTGGAACATTCATATCCATTACATCATAATAGAATGTAGATTGTCAAATCCCACTCTTTGGCATATATCACTACATGTAGAATCACCGGGTTTGGTGAGTTCATCCCTCTGTCCATGAATTCTGCACCAAAATGATAAACTAGCGATGCCCTCATCTTCTCACGCTAGATGTACATAACCTTGATGTGGAATGGATTTGAGAATGGAAAGCTAGGTGCGGGAAATTGTCCTCTCGGCGCATCCATCCCATCCACTCTCTAAAGTCTTTCCTAAGTCTCGCAATTTCTCTATGTTCTCCACCTCAAATTACTCAATTTCAGTAGTTTGTGCTATTCCAAGAGGAGTGATCCACTCTCTTGGACTAAAACACTTGCTCTGATACCATTGTAATACTCCGAGGACAAGAGAAGAGAGAAAACACAAATTGCACACTCAAACCATCGATGCCCCAAGGGAGCACCTTCTCTTTATTATATAGACAAAGAGGATCTCCTCCAAGGAAGCTCCACCATAGGATTAGGGACACAGATAGGTGACATTTCAGCAAGCTCCACCCTTGGATTACTTACTTGGATGGGTGATATGTCTGGTCTAGGTCTTATCTGGTTGGTCAAACAAGCTTTGAGCGGAGGGAAGCTTTTAGGGTATCTTCCTCTAGGAATCTTAGAATCACATGAGTAAGGTACCGTTGGAAAGCTCTCAATGAGACAAAGCAAGGGGAGGGAAGGCAAGCCCTCCCTCCATTGGGGGGGGGGAGAATTTGCACATTTTTGAGGCCTAACTCATCCGTTTAGACATCCAAAATTGCCTTCAAAGATTTCAAGGCATATTTCGGTTCCTACTCTATTAGTAGAAGTCCCTTTTTGGTGATACCTCTTTCTGATCTGTTTAGTCCATCATGTGTAACATCGTTCCAGATGTTACCAAACCAATTCTCACCTTTAAATCATATGTCTAGCTATTGGTTCTAAGGTTCTCAAGTCTATTTTGGTTTCTGCCCTATTAGTAGAAGTACTCTTTTGGTGATATTTCTATCTTATCTATTTTTACCATCATGTATAACATCATTCTAGATGTTACCAAACCAAATTTCACATCTGGATCATATGGCTAGCTCTTGGTATTACTAAGAACCTACACTTCCCAAGATGTAATTTGAGTCCATGAGATCTCAACCTCTCAAACACCTCCAACAATTGTCTCTCATGCTCCTCCACAGTAATGCTATAGACCAAAATATCATCAATATAGCACCAAGCAATATCTTATCTAGCTAGGATCCTATCCATGACCCTTTGGAACTCAGCAAGAGCGTTCTTTAACCCAAATGGTAAGAATCTCCACTGATATAACACATCCTTGCCGTGAGGATCAATAGCCCAGGATGCTATCTTGGACTTATCCTCCTCTCTGATCGGCAACTGATGATCTCCCACTGAAAGATCCAAAGTACTGAAGACCTTTGCATGCCCAATTGCATCAAAAATCTCCTTTGGTGTAGGCATGGCATACCGATCAGCCCTGGTCTGTCGGTTGATAAGACGGTAATCTCCACACATTGGCCTATTTGTGTAGCTGCCATGCATATCCTTCTTGGTTGGCATCATTGTCGCTGATGCATACTCTCCATGTGAAATCTCCACCAAACTAGCCTCAAAAAGGTCACTACTCCGGCTCTGAATCAATGTCCTCTCCATATCACTATATCAATAAGGAGGTTAGAACATTGGTGTATTGCTAGTCAGCTCAATCCGTATACCATGTCCCTTTAGAGCACCCAAATCCTTCATATTGAAGGAAAAACAACTCGTGTGGCTCCTCAAGAACCTCTAAACTTTCCATCTTTCCTCTCTAATAAGCTTGGGTCCAAGATCTGGCTCCCAAGTATCCTCTGTAACTATAGTAGGAGTGGAAGACGTATTGACTGGCTGCTACATTGGGCCCTTAGGAGCAATAGTGTCATGCTCCCGACCACTAGAGGTCCCAACCTCTGTGTGAAAAACTCCCTCCACTCTAACTGCAAGCTCCACATGTCCTCTAGCTGCATCCCAAGTGGACCAAGGTGTAATCCAAGTAGCCCATGCTCACCTGGATGGACTCCAAGTAGACCACTCTCCCTAGTAGCTACTAGATGCGTCCCAAGAATACCATGTTCACTCGGTCTATCGCCCCCAATATGTGCCTGAATTGTCTCAATAGGCACAAGGCTCACAAGTGTCCGAGTGGTGATGCCTATCAAGCACATCCTACGCTGCTCTGCCAAGCCAAGGCTCACAATCTAGGTTAAAAAGTTCAGTTCCATAGCCTGACCTAACACCTGACACTTGGATACCTTTGACACTGCTGGAACAGCGGTAATACCAGTGTGAAAACCCATCACCCGCTCTCTCTCATCAGCATTGGGCTCCACCAACTACTGTAACTATGAGTCCTAAACAAGTCTAGGTCCTCCCTCTTGAAAAGTATGAGAGCTTGGGAAACTCATGAGTGTGGGAAATATAGCTCTAGGCTATCCAACTAGGTTCATCACTGCCATAGGTGACCTATCAGCCACTACCGCTGTTTGAGACTGACGCCCAACATCCAAGATATCATCAACAAGGATGTGGTCAAGTCGTTGAATCCCTTCATAAGTGCGTTGTAGAACCTCTCTAGGTAAGAGGTTTGTCTTGTGAGCCGGCCTGTCTCTCACTCAGGATGAACCTCTGATGGCTATTATGGTAGCGCACCATGGACTAAAAAGGCAAAGAACCCCAACTCCATCATACTTCTCCAAGGCTAACACTCCAAGACTCAAGACATTGCTCACTAGAGAACTCAATGAGAGAGAGATAGTTGCAAATGAAAGGATGATGAGTACCTCCTCACCCCTTGTTTATATACTTGTGAAATAATTACATACCAAAGTTACTAATTACTGTAGTAACTCAAGTTACTAGACTAAAAGTCAAATAAAGTCAAAAAGTAGAAAGGAATACCCATTCACATGGGCATATTCCCCTAAGCATGTGGTCTTATCTTGACCCAACCACTAAGTCAAGGATTCCTTCACATGGGCTATCCTTGGACTAAAGAAGAATCCAAAACAAAAAGGCTTGCGGGCCCAAGAGTTCTCAACTCTTTCCTCAAAGCCAAACACCTAGGAATAATACCAAGTCAACACACTAAAATCCAAAATAGTGGTGCTCATCTTTTCTACTTCCTCTAAAGTAAGGTGCTCTCTATATTAGCTATGACTAACTTTAGCTAACTATGACTAATATAGAACCATCCTTTATCTCTATATAAATAATATCTCTTAAGTAGTTATAATACCAAGCTAAATATCACAATACCACACACATGCACAAATGGGTGTTACAATCCACCAAAGACAAAGACAATGAGCCCGTGATCCCACTCTGGCTGCATCTAACTATACAACAGGTCCTATCCAAGAATGGACTTGATGTGTACTTGCCACCACTCTGGTGCAAGAATCACCCATCAAAGGAATGTTCTCCAAAAGGTAAGCTGGAGAAATAGACTGATGAACCTGGAGATGTTGTAGTATCCATAACATCTCCCAAAACACACCAAAACGAGGATCTTGAAGACCCAATTCTCTTTTAGTACGTGTATGTCCCTAATATGACCATCCAAAAATCACCAAGTGAATAGGCCCATGTCTCTCTAGGTCATGCACCCCCAGTAAGGAAATCTCTATTGGTAGGGCCTTCTGGTAACGTCTAACTGTTGACATCAATAATAACTCCGGATATCGATAGACCAAGTGTGCCACATGGTGTAGAGAGACTTGCCTAGTAGTCTCATCTCTCTCTACATACAAGTACCTCTATACTTGTATACCCGCCTGTAATACCACAGCTAGTCCGGTGCTAATCCCACCAAACAACTCCAATAGGCATATCCCCTCTACTAGATATTGCCAAGCAATGAGTGTGGTATCCAGAGGTGTCAAAGCAATTGCCTCTAAAGGCTCATCCTCACACTCATCTCCTGATGGTATGAAGACTCCACTCCAAGCCTGTTGCACCAACTGATCTGCATGATGCTACAATGCCTCCTCGGAACTCCACAATGGAACATCCAAGGTGGATGGAACAATCCCACTCGTACTCCAAATCCGAGTGATCTCCTTTGGTATTGGAGTATCCTCTGCATGGGCGTTTTGCTCCAACAAATCACCAGGCCAAGTAATTGCACCACTAAAAGCTAAAACTGATGTTGCCATGGTCTCGGACTGTAGTGAGCCAAGACTGCCACTACTAAAGCATATTGGTAGACGACATACCCGTCCCTCACCAGACTGCCAACCAGGTCTATAGGAGGCTATCTCCTCCCAATAGTCAATGTTGAAACCCATGGGGTATAACACTACTCCCCCAACTAGCACATTGTATGACTCAGCTATTATCGCAATAGCCTGAGCTCTCACCACCGAGCTATCAGTCGGATGACCAGGCTGAACTTGGACAACAAGCTCCCCATGTGTGATGTATTGTGTTGAACCACCACCTAGAGATGTCTGGATCTGAAATGGACACCTCTCCACATTGGTCTCCCGTAACTTCAGACCAACAACTACAGCCTTCCCCAACATAAGGGTTGTGCACCAGAGTCTAACAAGACTCTCTGTGGTGTATAGACCTTCCCTAAAGGTCCCACCAAAAAGAAAATCCCCCTCTGTTTATCCAATAGGACAACACCAGGTGTGAACTGTGCTCCCTCAAAGGCCGGTCTAGCTCGCAACTCTTCAAGTCTAGCCGCTGCTGCCTGCCATAAACCAATGGTCACTAAACAAATCCCATGCTCCTCAACCAAGTCAGCTCCACTATCAACCACCTCTATCCTAGTAGTAGGAACTGCATCATCCCTACTCTCACAAAGTGTGGCAGCCAACCAGAACATTGAGGTTGGGTCAACTCCCAATGTAAACATGTCATTGGCCGAAAACAAAGGATGCCGCATAATCAGCTGAGCCGCCTCCAACATCATGCTAGACTCAATCTGTTTAATAGTAAGTGGTTGACTAGTAGGTAGTCCATCATATACTCCATCACCACCTACCACACTTGCACTAGGACGTTTAGGAGCCATGGATGTCGTCTGCAATGCCTCAGATAGCGTGAAAGACTGAGGAAGTCTGACCTATCTCCCAACCTCTCCTCTCTGTGGGTCCAACTCCAATGATGCTCCTCTAGGCTCTGGAGCACGTACTACATTCCTAGTCACTACTGCAGATGCATCCACCTGTGCTGCTCTGCACATGAAGTCCAAAGCATCTCCATCACCAACATATGAGGTGGAAGCCTCAGCACCCGAATCTAATCTACTCTAAGCAATAGCCATACTAGCCAATCTCTGCTCCAACTGCTCAATCCGAGTAGCCATAGCTGTGTTAGAAGTAAGGGCAAGTACTGCACCCCTACTAGGTGTAGATCCTCTACCACCACCTCTACTACCTCATCCTCCATGAATTGGAGCTCCTCTACTACCTGCCATAACAACCCTACCACTCCGTAACTCCGGGTGTAGATCAAACACCGGTCACTAGTGTGACCAAATCTGTGGCAATGCTCACACTACCTCTATGCACCCAAGGTATCAGGTCCACTGCCCTGAGTACACTCTCTCCGATGGTGAGGTCCACCACAAGTCCAACAAGCAACACCACCACTCACTGGCTACTGCTGACTCCAAAATGAAGATAAAGGTCTAACTCCACTAGGCCCTCCACTCGCTCCATAGGATCTGGGTTGTCCACCCTATCCTCAAAAACCAATTGGGCGAGGTGCACTCTGCTGCACTCTAGAAGAAGTCACAACCGTGGATGAGGTCTCTCTACCAAATCCAGATGTCACCACCCTCTCCTCCACCATGTTGAGTTCAATACACTCAGCCAAACAAAAGATCACTGCCAAAGTAGGCAAAGTAGCCTGCAACAACGTAGCATCACGAACTCTACATCGTAACTTCCTATCCAGTATTCCATACCAAAACTGGACTGCCTGGGCCTCAGTAACTCCTTGAGTGAAACTGATCAGCCGCCTCATGCGAGTGTATGCCTCGCGTAGGCTCTCTCCAGCCTTCCGCTGGAACTCTTGTAAGCTCCTTAGCTTGTCAGTCCGCACTCCTTGGTAGTTTTGCCTCAAACAGAGGAAGAACTCCACCATGGGGTTAAACTCCTATACCACACCACCTCTTGTAGTGGTACCTCCACTTGTAGTAGCATTATCTCTAGCTAGTACACCTCCACTAACTCCACTAACACTACTCGAGCTAGACTCGTAGGTATAGCGATATACTCCTAGCCACCAAACCTGAAGTGATAGAGACATAGTTTGGAGACCAATACTGTCTCCATAACTCAATCTCCTCCAAATGAGCTCTCTTGAACTCATGGTAGTCATCCATCGGCGGACCCTCCAGATGCTGAAACAACCTCTTTCGTGCCATGAAAGGTGTAAATAAAGTCGGGTTCCGCATCTACTGCAAATCACACCAACTATCAAATTTTTGGATAAAGTCATCCAACTCAATGGTACCCACTGTACTAGAGTAACACCTAGGGCCTTTGGAGGCCCCATAAATCTTGTCCATGTCCCACAACAACGATGCATATACATCAAGTGCACTCTCAACTTAATCACCTCTTGTGTCAAACTCCAACTCAGAGTCAATCTCCTCCCTCACTAAGACCTAAGATACAAGCTGATACCGAGTGCCACTCCGAGTTAACCCACTATGTACTACAAGGCTATCTCCTATGGAATCCCCAAAGAACTCCGTCGTGACCAAGTAACAGCAATAGCAAGTACCCCACCAAGTGCCAACACCACCACGTGTCAATACCAACTAAGCACCACCCACTAATGTAACTCTAACCGAGATAACTATACTAGGGGAAAGGGCAACCTGTAACCTGCCATCATAACATGCACTCTCATGGTCTAGAGGTCATCACTTCTTGCCTCACCAGAGAGAAACAAAGGTAGTCTGATTGGTCATCACTCCAGCCTCACTATCGAGAGCACACTAGAGCACCAACGCTCAAAAGTCAAGGCACCTCACACAAATGTGGTGCACAAAGCAAAGAATGGAGGGGGTCCAATCACAAGAAGTCTAAACTAAAACCTTCCATCTCATAACACAACACGGGATTGACTTTGCCACCATTTGGCATTGACATAAGAGAAGCTCGTATCTAAGTCCTAAGCTACCAAGATCACCAAGAATGGGATCAAACTACCTCTCCTAGCCAAAGCTACATGTGTATAGATAACAATGGCATAATCACTAGGACAACAAGTGAGGGTAGACCAGCTGACTAGGGCACCAATCCAGGAACAAGAGATCTAAGGGTCAAACCTTGTTACGCACAATCTAGCAAGAAAGGCAAATTTTGCCAACCAATGACCAAGATCTACTCTAAATTAGCTAGCCTCACGCCAACAAGCTGGCTTGCTGGCCCTTCATAGCCTCTCATAGCCCACAGCCCTATGCCTATAAACACCAAAATTTAGCCAAATGAGGCCTTTCTTCTGGCCACTTCAAACCTCCTCCAAAATTTGGCAAAATTCTTCCAAACTTGCGAAAGTCCTCCAAACTAGCAAAACTCCTCTAGATTTGGCCAAATAACAAAACTTCTCCAAATCTGGCCAAAATCTAACGTAAAATGTAACCAAAATCTGATGTAAAATCTGACATAAACCCTAAAGTTGGCTGACTGCCAAATCCCTTGCTAACTTTCTACTCGAGCCAAATTGGCAACACGAGTTTCTCCAAATCACAAATTCATGAGAATAGCTTCCCAATTCCACCTTCAATTTGACTTTTTGAGCCCAACTCGTAGCAAATTGGTCTTGCTTTCATCTCCTAAGCTCAAAATCACAACCACTGCTTGAAATTTGCTCCTTCTTTGCTCAAAAATTGGCCAGCGCTTCCGCACACCGTCTGTCTTACTGCCAAATCTGCATCAATTGAATGAGCTTCTGCACACTACAAAAAAGCTGAACTTGAATTGAGCTACCAACGATCCACCAAGCTTGGAGATACCACCAACACTCAAAGTTCCTACACCCAATTTCCTCCTGACTTCACTTCTCTGATGTAATTAGATTGTTCACCACTCTCAACTCAACTCAACTCAGACCAGTACTTGATCTATCACTCTATAAACTGCCAACAAATGGACACTGATTACAATCAAGCCACACCCACTCAAGCATAGAGAATCTAGGTGATGCTCACCGGCCTCTATCCACCATAGCCAGGAACTTGAAGGCTCAACATCAGAGAAGTGAGCTCTCTATAGCTGCACTTCAAAAGTATACCCCTTGGACTTGAGCTACATTTGAACCCTAACGGTCCCGCTGACGGCACACTCGATGGTGCAAATGGTGTAAAGTGATGGTGGGCCCCACCGTGAAGTCAATACCCCAAACACAAAATCTGACCGACGGAAAGTAGTCTCTGAGGAATTGCTAAAATAACTCTAACTACTATCAATGCAACTCTAGTGTCCAAGCAATCTAGATGTGACACTACAAATGGCATGACAGGGGTTTTTGGGGAGAAAACAAGAAGTGAGAGAGAAGGAATGTGAGGGTTTCGGGACAAAGACATGAGGAAAAAGAAGAGAAGGGGAGTTTTTGAGGAGGGTTTTGCTTGGGCCTTGAGGAGTGACAGGTTTTGGGCAGAAGAGGACGGTTGGGGAGGAGAGAGCAAGAAGGTGACAAGGATTGGAAGAGGAGTTTGGCAGCAAAAGGGGTTTTACCAAAAGATTGTGGGAGGAGCAGGATAGAAATATCGAGAGGGTTTGCCTTGAACTGGACCGGAAGAATTGAAGAGAGAGGAATTTTTTTTGAAGGATTAGGTCTTGGACTATGACACGAGAAGGAAAGGAGGAAGTGAATTTGAGTTGGCTAGGGTTAAGCTTGGACAAGAGGAAGAGGAGAATTTTTGAAGGCTTGGTCATGGCCTATGATAGGATAGGGAGATGTGAAGAAACTCTTGAGGGGTTTGTTGGGCTTGAATTGTGGCAGGAGCAGGAGAGAAATATTGGGAGGGTTTGCCTTGACCTGGACTAGAGGAAGTGAGGGGAGAGGAATTTTATTTTGGAAGGATTAGGTCCTGGATTGTGACATGAAAGGGGAAGGATGAAGGGAATTTGAGTTGGCTAGGGTTAAGCCGGGACAAGAGGAAGTGAGTGGAGAGAATTTTTGAATGCTTGGTCATGGCCTGTGATAGGATAGGGAGATGTGAAGAAATTTTGAGGGTTTTGGCTTGGGCTATGGTAGGAACAGGAGAGGAAACTCTCAAGTTTTGTTTGAGCTTGGACTGAGACAGAACTAGACCAAAGGAAAGGTGTGGGGAATGTTTACGTGAATGAGAAATTTGAATTGAATGCAAAGCAGAAGTCTAAATTGTGAGAGTAATGATGTGCAAGAGACACAAGAAAATTTTTGAATGAGCAAGAGTGAAGGAGGTTTTGAGTTTGCTTCAGCTTCATGAGTGACAAGAAAAGAGAGAGAAGATTTTTGAGGTAGGGTTTTGCTCGGTTGAGATAGAAGAGACAAAAGTGAAGGAGGAGGAAGATTGTTTTCTCTAGAGGGCGAGTTTTCTGCTTTAGTTTGGACAAGAGTGCAAGAGTGAGGAAATTTCAAGGAGACTCTTGCTGATGTAGTGACAAGACAGCAAGGGAAAGGTTTTGATAGAAGACTTGCACCTAAATGGAGGTTTGGACAAGAACTGATAGGGAATTTCCTTGAAGGAGAAAAACTTGCCTGGATATAGAAAAGAGAGTGCAGTATGGAGTGAAGAGTTGGAATTCCAAGGTGAAGGGCTGATTGTTAGGATATGAGGTTTGGGATATGAAATCTGTACATGAACTGGAGGACCAATGTACGTACGGGAGAATGAAAACTTGGCAGAAAGAGTTTCAAGAGAATATGCTTGAGAGAGAAACCTTGCTATTAAGTGATGACATGGTAGCAAAAATTGTGAAAGTGGTTTGAGGAATGATCTTGCTAAGAAGATGGCAGGGCAGTAAGAGAAGGTGAATGTTTTGAGTTGCTAGGAGTGTGGAGTGGAGATGCTTCACAGAAATTGATGAGATAAAAATATCATGGAGGTGAGGACAGGAATGTGGAGAATTTTGGATGTTCCTGAAGTGTGAAGATTGTAAGGATGCAGAGTGTTGCAGGATAAATGTCAAACAAAAGTAGTATCTACTACTGTACATTTGAATGGCTCATTTCTCAAGGTGTCCTTGGGAGGGCAATCATCATGAAGTGGAAGTTTCACAATCAAATCCATATGAGTGTTGGGCGTTCAAAAGTCTCTCTTCTCTTGAACAACTTCACGGTAGGCTCCAAATTGGGGCTTAGCCCCATTTCTTTTCCTTTTACGTCTTGATGGGAGTCTTTTTAGTAGAAGTTGTCCGGACAGTGGAAGTGGATGTTAGAAATTTTTGCAGCTGGACTAGTCTGAATTTGAGATGCGTGCAAGAGAGAATGTGGAGGAGACCAAGATTGTGCTGACTGTATTTTTCCCCTTTGTTTGTTTAGTTGCTAATTGTTGGTGCTTAGGGTAGGTCATTGTGTTAATTGGAAATGGCTGTTTCTCCCGAGTTTATAAATATTGAGATGAGGATGTGAAGAGATCAGAGTGGCTTGTGGATGAATGTACTCATTGTGAATTGGGAGTAGTGTCAAGAAGAAGGACTCCATTCTCGGAGCTTCCAGTTAGGTCAGAATAGTTAGATCAACTCGTTGACCAGCACGCTTGGAGATGAGTATGACCTTGGCTTACGAACTAGTAGCAAATCCCACTTGATCCAACTCAAAAGCCCAAGCATTATAGGATAGAAACAAGCCCTAAGAGAACATGAGAATTAAAACCATCTGAAGAATCTCAACACAATGGACCTAGAAAGGCTTCAGGTAGAACAACTATAGGTAGTGTCTTCCATCAACAGGGGAAGTTGCATCTGGATGGAAGATTAGAACCTAAACAACTTACGGAATACCTTACAATCCATTGAAGACTAGGTTCAAACTAGGCTCAAGCAGCTAGGTGCCCTGTGCACTCTCAAGGCCTACAAAACCTAGCGACACTGGCAAGCCTCCTTAGTATCCTTATCTCCTTACTTTCTTCTCTATGGACAAGATCTAAATTTACCTACAGCCATTTCATCGAGATGCTACTATAGTTTTGCAAATCACTCTTCTTGATTTGGAAATTTTTGCTTTGGACTTGATTTTCTCTATCTTTAAGATCTTTTCTTACTCTACTTCTCTCATGTGTTTCTCAAATTTTGCCACTTGCAAAGCTTCAATCTATGCTATTTTGCATCTCTCCTTGGATTCTATTGATTCAATTCTTAATTTGGTGTGAGATGCTACATCTTGCAACGATCAAGCTAGACTAGGTGTGAGTGTAGGGGTCATCTTGGAACCTTTCTAGTTCCTTCTCTTTCAAGAATCAACTTCCTCCTTGTTGGATGTTTCTTAACATTATCCCACTCCTCTTTCTCCTTGGAGGCATCTCTAGTTGGCTCCTCCATATGAAATTCTTGACTCTCTCCCTTTCTTTGATTCTCCTCTTCTCTTGGTGCTCCATTCCCTTTCGAGTGATTCTCGGTTTCTTGTGAAGTATGGGAGTGTTGCTTAGCTTTGACTCTTGTCAAACAAGGACTATCATCCTCATCTAAAACCACCTCGTCTAGAACTCCCAATGACACATATTCATAATTTCCATATGTACACATGCAATCCAAGGGCTCTTGGATGCTAATGGGGATTGATTCTTCAAGAGGATTTCTCCAATTTCATCATCTGCCTCCTTTGGTGGTGTGACAACAGGGTATGTTCCATCCATGAATGGCACTTCCTCCTCCATACCACCAATACTAACCAATGTAGGAGGAGATATATTGGCTCTACTCCTTGCATTAAATCTGTTCTTTCAAAAAATAGACAAAAAATGATTGAGTTTATCCTTGATTTTTCTCCATCCTTGCTTCAAGTCCTTGTCGATGAGACCCTCCCTAGTGTAATTGTTGGTCCAGTCTCGAGTATCTTTGTATGGTTTCACATATCTTGCACATTTTTTGTAAAGCCTATCACCATTCATGGAGGATGGAAATCCTCACCCATGCCAAACTAAGTAAGTGGCCATGTAGTTGACTTCCATACTTTTTTGGACAGGTTTTTTACTATTTCCTCCATTGATATGACTAAAGTGCTCAAGATCCTCTAAATAATCAAGTATTTGCGAGTAATGGTGATAAGCGATCCTAATTTGGTCATCTTCTTCATTGTTTTGTCCAAAATGCTACTAAGTAGGTGGATTGTAACCCCTGACCCTCCTTTGCCATGTGCTTGCTCTTGGACACGCCCTTCAATCCTTTGCTTGTTGCATTTGAATGCGGAAGTGGTACAAAACAACCATCTTCTCAAGTAATTCTTGGAATCAAACAGGCATAGGAGAGATGAGAGCAAATTCAGATTGGAAAGCAGAGTGAATAGGAGATTCATCCATGTTTCCAAAGTATAAGAAGTAAATCTAGATTTTGATTTCAATTTGCCCAATGCGCACTCTATTACTATATTATGTTGGGATGGTTGTGCAATAGGCGGCATGTTTACTCACCAATTCTAACACTTTCAAATAAGAATAACAAAATGCTCTAATGGTGTACCATTAATAACTATTCTATTATGCTTGACATGTCAAACCACTGGAGGAGCGTGATGCAATGTGAGCCCGAGGAGAGGAGACCATTTTTTCAAAATGGTGGAAGGATGTGGGAGGATTTTCAAACCGAATTTAACATGTGGTCTTCCATTACATTCTCTCATAATCCATCTCTCACTTACATATGGCTCAATCCAAGTGGTTAGAATTAACTCCAAAGTGCATAGGTAATTAAGTCTTGCTTCTAATAAACTAGCCATAAAATGTAAAACTTAAACCCCTTGATGTGTTGACCTGCATTTGGTACCCATAATCTATACAAGACTCATCATTATTGTGACCACGGACTTTATACAAATCTATACAAGACTTATTATTATTATTATGACCACTTGTATAATATTTGATGGACTTTGGAGCTCTGCCACTATAATTTCCAAATTTTGGAATTTGAAACCACTTACATAAAACAAGACACATAGCGTTTTTATCGTTACGGGTGAACCCGTTAAATCCAACAAGAAAAATTTTTAAATGATTCATTTTAGTTTTACGGTGTAATTTTCAAACCCTATTGTTTTTCGGGCCCGTTTGGTTTTAAACCAATTCTTGACTACGGGTGTCCATGAAATATTTAATAGATTTCAACCCATTACCCTAAAATTCTGAAATTTGAAACCCCCTACTGCAACAATCTCTGTTTTCCGCATCCTTCTTTTGGGCCCTTCTACAGGCCAGTACACAAACGCACCGTGGATTTGATCTCAATCCACGGTGTGTTTTGGATTATTCTCTCCCCCTGCACACACAAGAGCGTCCAATCATCCTGTCATATGTATCTCTCTCCCTGCATCCAGATCTGCTGTTCCGTATGATTCTCTAATGTCTACTACAACAGGACCTGTTGGTCGAGTTATTGGTGCAAAGGAAATTGCGAGGCAACTCCACTATGTCCTAAAGCGTCCCAGAAATCCTGCAGAGTCCGTGCGGGCCTCCAAGCTCCAACAGCTTAACTTTTGCACAATGGACTGTACAGGAAACAGCGAACAGGGAATCATTTCAGGCTGATGGGTGTCATCAGTCGCAATTGATGAGTTGGAGTTCATGTGCAGGAAAGATGCAGCAACGGCTTGGTGATTGCGTCGTTTCCTGGACATTTTGCTGAGGTCAATGAACTACAGAATGGAGCTACTGAAGCTAGAGGACTGCTGCACATTTATGTCTGCGAGCCAACACGAAGGGGTTGATTCGCTTCGAGTCATCACGACAGACGGTCAGTTCGACTCACTTTCTTCACAGGTGCATAGTTTTTGAGCACCTTGACGGCCCTCACCAGTGAGAAGCAATTACATGTGGAAATGGTGAATGCGATTTTCCAACAAATTAGTGTGATACGATAAGAGCATTTGAGTCATTGTCCTCTCCTGTAATCTGTTTTCAGGGAGAATGTACACAGAGTAGAGCAAATCGCGAAATCTCATAAGAGAACAAACTCTGGTGGGTGATCTGGATACCTTTTCCGGATTGTTGTTGAAATTCCAAACTTCCTTGTTGTTTATATTTTGCTCCAAATTCCAGCTGGAATTGGAAGTTATCCTTCTATTCCACTCACAAGGTAATATGCAGTCACAGTACGTGAATCGATTTCGGGCTAGCACCTGAATTAGTGGAAGGGAAGACGAAGGATATCGTGTAGGGAGGAGATAGCGTAATGCAAGTGGTCAATTTTTGCAGGTGATCTGCAATTTTCCGGCAATCCTTCCGCACAGCTTCGCAAGATGGCTTCGATCGCTCTAGCAAAGCTAAAGGGATTATCCACCTGTGCATTTCGTCGTACGGTCCGATTTACGCAGTTACAATTTGCAACAACTTCCTGTTCAAGTCACTCGTTTTCCTGAGGAGTAGTATAACATTTGTGTCACAGACATACAGATAATTATGTTTGTGTAAGAAAAGTAAAATTTTCCTAGAGAGTACAATAATGGTTCTGAAATCTTCTGAGCAAGGTTTTGGCTCTTCGTTCATTAGATGGAGTGCCGATCATGAATACTGTCGAAGAAGATCAAAGCGCTTCTTGAGAAGAACAATTCTTCTATCAAGATGATCTTGCTACATGCCGAATCTGGTGAACGAGAGTCATCTTTAGCTAAATATTAGCTAAATATTGACATATTTAGCTAAAGATGATTTCCCTTCATCAGATTGATGCATTATAAAGAATACTTCAGCAGATCTCATGCTTGAATCGTTTTCCTCCGGTGTGGGAACGAACGAACGCCTATCGAAGTTTATTGTTAATTTCATTGGGGAAGAAGTTGGGCAATGAAATTGGAGCGTATGAACGGTGCAACGATCTTAAGAACCAAGAAATAGCCACTGGTTTCAATCATCAAAGAAGAGCCAATGTGGAGAGGTTGCGGGAGACTCTCACGAAAAGATTTGAACTACTCACCAGGGTATAGATAATTTACAACTAGTGATACACGACCTGCTCATACCAGGGCTTCCATGCACGGAAGTGAAGTATTCAATCACCACCCAGGACAGTTCATTGTGGAGAGACTGAGTGGATTGCATAGCCATTGGAAAGCCAAGCAAAGAAGAGGCGAGACAATTTCTTGCTAGGCATATGGGGATATCAGAGTCAAGGTGGTTCGAGTTTCCATCTGAAGTCAAGGTATGTTACTCGATCAAGAGACCTTCTGATAGATGAGTTTAGCTCTTCGTCGTCCACTATGTGAATATAGTTCATATGTCTTCATCGTTACTGTAAGTCTATCTCGAAGTTTGTCCTCCAAAGTTAAAATAAGATGCGACTAATCAAAGCAAAGCACTGTAAGAGCGGTGCCATAATTCACATGTTATTGTTCAAAAAAACGACACTGGTCTATATCTGTGCTGTTCTTCCTGATTCTGTAGCATATTGCTACTTACAATGAATTAGAAGAAAGCGGCTCACTTTTGCACAATCTGTACTTAAGGTTTAAACTGAAAAAATAAGAAGAGCTTTTTACTTTTCCATGTAGACTCAGCGAAAAGATTTGCATATACTTTTCAAGCTATCTTTCATTCCAACGTACAATGGTTTCCACATCTTGTTGATTGTTTCAGGACGAGATTGATCTGCTGCTCCAGGACGTTGCTTACCATCTGCTCGTTGTAGCAAACTTGGGCACTCCTATTCCAGTCGGCAATTAGGATTTTCGCGCATTTGACCACTCCTGCTCGTCTACTTGCTTTCCTACTCTTGTTTTGACGAGACGTTCAAGGATAGATTTCCTAAATCGTTTGCGAATCCTAAATCCTGAATGCGGGGAGTGGCAGAAGAATGCACACAAGTATGCAGAAGACGGTAATTTATCTACCTTATCCAATTTGCTGAATGAACGCCCAATACCGAGTTTAAAGACCAAGGGTAAAGGTCTGGCTCATATTAAGACGGTCTCTCTGCCTCATGTTCTCACGGATATTTCCTCCAAGATGAAACTCGGGATTATGAAACTGGAGTCCGAGAAATACAGGAGAGTATGCAACTCTAAAAGAATGCACACTAGTACGCAGAAGACGGTAATTTACCGACCTTATCCAATTTGCTTAATGAACGCACAATACCGAGCTTAATACGAGCAAGGGTAAAGGTCTGGCTCATATTAAGACCATCTCGCTGTCTGATGTTCTCTCAGATATTTCCTGCAAGATCAAATTGGGGATTATAAACACAGAGTCCGAGAGATACAGGAGAGTATGCAACTCTAAAAGGTCATACCTTTCTGTGTGTAGGAAATTTGTAGATAGCTTTTTCAAAGAACTACCTTCTTCATCTCATTAGGCCAACGTTTCGCTTAGTTTCCAAAAAGAAAGAGACATAAACGGTTATCCTGGTCTTAGTGTCTAAAGAGATTGAGAAACTCTGTTGTCTCAACCAGGCGGGGAGCTTCTGTCCGAGCCTGCCAGTAGTTAGCCCAATAGCCCACGAAACTCTCATTACTTGTATAATATGCAAGTTGTTTTATGATACATATTCTGCGTTTGGTATAGTACGGATGCTTGCTGTTTACCCACTCATTTTTGGGCCCCTCTCCCTCACATGAACACGCGCAGATAATGTCTCTCGTTCTCTCACACTCCTCTAACGCTATTTTTCGCCTCCTCCTAGTATTCACGATATTTTTCGTCTACTTGTATCTCTCTCGCTCATGCTATTTTTTCATTGACATCTTGCAATTCTGTTCTGTTTGCTTCTCTACTAATCAACGTTTTCTTTCATGTATTGCCAAGGTGCATCTCGAATCCTTTCCTTGCTCATGTTTCCTATTCTGTATCCTTTCCTTGTGGATGTTTCTAGTATGCATTTTCATTGGCCATTGTCTTCCAGTTCCTTCCATCTTACCTCCAGGGAACCTTTACTGTGTCTGCTCTATAGATGCTCCTATATGGCCTGCTGGTTTCTGCATAAATTCCCTACTTCTCACTGCTACCATTTCTGAGCTGTACTCTGGAAGCAACCGAGTTTGTGATGGCATTCATGAGCTTTTGAACAGAAACTCGGTACGAGGGGTACTGGCATTCGCCCAGCTACTTCACCACTGCTTTAGGCACTGATGAAGTCGTTAGCGGTTTCGTGATACGTTGTATGATTTCACTTTTTATCTCACTTCTTGTATAATTTACCTACGTTGCATCACGGGTTTTACTTTCGCATCTTACGATGTAGCATGCTTCGATTATCTTAGATAGTCCTCTAGTTCTTTTCGATGAATTTTCCTATCCACGTTGTTGTTTGACCGTTTCTCTGCAGGTGGTTATCTTCTGTTTTGCTTTCATGTCAGAACTTTGTATCATGGTCTTTACGTCTTTAGAGATATTTAGAGATACTTTTTGGGGACTCTACATACTCTATAGGGAATTAGAGATACTGTTTTCTCTCAACCAGGCGGGAGGCTTCTGCCGGAGCCCACTACTAGTTCCTTAGTATGTCTTATTTCTCTACACGCGCTGTTGTTCTGTTTCCGGTTTTTCGATGCATGCTACTTGCATATAGGTGTTGCTCTTGAAATATTTCCAGGTTACGTTTATATATGTTATCATTCGATCAGATGTTTGTTATCTTGTACATATTACACATCTTGCCTCTCATTTGCATTCAATGAGTTCTGGATCTCCCGTTCATCAAACGGCTTCTGTCTTCATTTCTCTACATCCAGTCCTCCAACGCTTCGCTCTACTTCCCGTTCTCTGAGCAGTTTCATAAGTCTTGGCTTGCCTGACTCTCGGATCTTCCACGACTTTCGATTTCAAGGCTTCTACACGATTCCCGACTTCTGGTTAACTTGTCTGGCCCGTTTAAGTTGCCGATTCCCCGTTGAGTTTATTTCTCTACATGCGCGGTTTATCTGTTTCTTTTTGTTCGATGCATGCCACTTGTATATAGGTGTTGCTCTTTAAATGTTTCTAGGATGCGTTTACTTCTGCTTACATTCGATCAGTTGTTTCCGTTTCACCTCCTTTCCCGGTTTTATACCTGTTTCGACTAGCACATGTTTTGTGCATTCCATATCATGCATCTCATTTGCATTGAATGAGTTCTGGATCTCCCGTTCGTCGAACGGCTTCTGTCCTCATTTCTCTCTATCCAGTCCTCTCATGCTTCGCTCCAGCACAGCCATGACGCCATCCACTCCTCTCCCACTTCGCTCCATTCCAAATGTCAGAGTCAGTCCGGTCAGACGTGGGTATGGAACTGAGGTATAATACAACAGGTTCTATATTCCATTATTCAGTATGTCATCGATACTTTTCTCTAGCATTTTTTATCAAAAAAAGCAATGTTATGGTTTGAAGCTTTCCTGTGGGTTCATTGTCATATATAGTGTGTTCGTCTAACAGAAATTTTAATTGATTTTCCACCATATCTAGAAGCATTGTGCCAGGCCTCTGGATCTTGTCCTGTGTAGTGACAGTGATCTTGTTTCAAGTGAATATTTTCCAGTGTTGTGGATGTACTTAGAGCCTGTTTACTGACAGATGATGGCAACTCCTCTATACCAACCGAAGATGTGGATGGACGAGATCGTGATATCGACAATCTTCTCTCAAATGTGGCAAAAGATAACTTTCATGGTGCTCTCTTCTCATTTCTGTTCTACATAACACCTGAACTATACTGTTCGCATGAGAATCTTTTGGTCACAGGTCTTACAAATCTAATTTGTATGAACAGCATGGAAGCGTGTTTTAAGACTCTTCTCTTCGCATACTCTGTGCCTTAACGTCTGGAATCTCTTAGTATGCGCAATTGCGTCAAGAGCACCGTACTTTCTGTGAGGGGTGATATAACCTTGGAAGTTACGCTACGTTGTGCCGAATATGCTTTGCTACATGCTTTGTGGTGAAATTTTTGGTCTTTTACACCAAGGACAAGCTGTATTGGTTGATTGAATGCAGTGCAGCTAGAGGTAAGAATCATGTGTTGTATTTAAAGGGGGTTAGGTTTCGTACAAAAGCCGTGTCAAGCAGAGATTATCCTAGAGTCTATTTGGGTTAGTCGCATGGAGTATCCTCAAATCATGCTGCGTGAAGTTCACTGGCAGGACCATATCAACGAGGATGGATAGTGGGGATCATGATCCTCGTAGTGGCACATCGTCGATCACAGAGGCAGGCCCTAGTAGCAGTTGGCAGCTGACGGATCTTCAAGATGGTGCAGTACAATCTTCAGTCGTTCCAGTATGTGCTAGCTCTTCATCATCATTGCAGCCATAGCATGTACGCCCATATCTCCATATCCCTTTTCTTTTCCGGTTAAATCTTTTAGAACCTTCCCGGTGTGTAACGACGTTGAACCTGTAACTATGGATGTGACTCCAATTGCTCTTATCTAAATAGGGAAACTAACATACGACAGGTCAAGAAAATTCTTTCTTCCTTTCCTTCCCTTATGAATTGTTGAGAGGGGGCGTTTGCCATTAAAGTCATTGGGGAATATATTGTCATTTCATTCGCCTACCTTGTCATCTGCTTGATATTCACATCATAGACTCGTTTACCTTCGTGCAGGATGAGCAACCGCACCGGGCTACAATGGAGGAGCTTTCGAGATATCCTTTGATGCTGAAGGTTCAAGGTTGTTTGAACAAAAACGATATGTTGAGGAACTCGGCAACGAATGTGGAAGCAGAATACAGTGGTCTTGCGAACGTCCCATTTATTCCTGGAGGATTGTTTGACGATGACGAGGATGATACAGGTTCCATGCAGACATTTCAATTGTGCCTGACGACAGTAACACAGAACCCACTTTTCCAAAAGGTTCAAAGACAACCAACTGTCACTGCTACTGAGCAACGAAAAGTAGAATCTCACATCTCCAACTCAGTCGATTCTCCCGTATCCAGGTCTCAAAAAAGAATGCCTACGTCGACTTCTGTAAGGCAATCCTCGAATGTGGATGTAGGCACTATGGTTCAAGGCTTAGACAGGAAAGCACCTTAGACGGTTGACATTCCAGATTCGACATGGATACTGGGAGTTGCAGGTGACACATCAACCAAATCGAGTTTGTCTAACGGCTGAAAGGGACAAGCCCTCCTCACTGTGCGGTGGTTCCTATCCAGATTCGTGGAGTTCTGTTCCACGATAGTGACGAGGATGAGGATTTTGGTGATCTTTCCAGGTATCAGATGCCGGGGTTGAGACTCAGCCGGGTTTACTGAGCTGGGCTCCAACCAGGAGCAAAGGTCTTTTCGACGACCTTGACGACCCGCTTGTACAACTGAAATTGATTCCGCAACCATCAGAAGCTATCAGTAAATTGAGAACTAGTGACAGTGCTTCTCCTTTGTTACGTCAGATATCATGTAGTGTATGGAACTTTTAGTGCTATGGTAATTTAGAACTAACATCGGAGAGCACAGTCCCTTCAACGGGCAGTCGGCTCGTATATTGCCTTGTAACAAACAACCACCTTGGAAATAGCGTAGTCATATCTTCTTCCATATATAGTCTAATTTGTGGTACAAAACATTACAACATTTTGCCGATTGATAATGTATTCATGTTACATACTTCACCTGAAGGTTATACATACCATTGTTGGAGTTGGATGGAGAAATTTCTCTCATTCATAAGAAGAGTCGATGTAAGTAACTTTTACAACTGGTGGATGCAGAAACACAACTGGATTGGGTTCACACTGTGTTTTATGGTAGTAGAGAACCTATCAGCAGACTAATTTGACGAAGTAAGTCTTAACCATCAATGCTTCTTGAAGCAAGTTCCAGTTTTCACTGTAGTATCAACGGCGGAGTACACCAGAAGTTTGCAGAGTACTGCAGGATGATCTTGAACAGGAAGGTGTACTAACTACATCGCATGCCATGGAAGTGCTTCAATAACGCCTCCGTTGAGTACGATCGAATTTCCACGTGAAGAATGTCACTGAAGTATCAGAGACAACTCGCAAGTATGCACTAGTATACTCTATGAAACTAGATACCAAGACCGCAACCGCAGCAGTCCTTAGAAATCAATTAACTTCGACACGATGACTTAATCCAAGATCTTTCAGATTAGACCCTGTTTTAACATGACAGCCCCTTAGAGATTGATGCAGAATTCCTTCGCCACTGCACAGGTTTGAACATGAGATCACTGAAGCGCGTATGACGTCTTTAGTGGTAGGGCAAGAGAAATATGGGGGTTGGAGTGTACTGCCAAGTAAATAACCATGACTTCCAGGAGGCGACTTAAACGACCAAGGCAGTTCTGACCTGCAGAGAGAAATGTCGTAGCTGGGGCAAGCAGTGTCAAAGAAATAATTACATTTCTGGCTCTAACTTAAAATGTGCAACCATTTTTTATAGGCGATGCTTAGAACTCTGCACTATCTTCTCTGAATAAAGATCCAAGTCTAACCTTAATTGGATGGTACCCAGCTCTATGTGGATGTAGGAGTGTCTGCTTTTAACTATATTTGACCCCTCTAGCCTCGTAAAAAACGATCTTTTTGATCCGAAAATCTCCAAAATTAATTTTCTGTTGTGTTTGTTTCGTAGATGTTCTAGGTGGCAGTTCTGAACATGAGGATCCGGGTTTCCTGAACTATAATAGTATGATATGAAAATTCGAACAAGTCAAACTACAATAATGTTCAATCCAATGGGTTTATGGTGGTAATGTTCGATTCCCAGCATCCCAAATTCACAAGAAAGCGTTTTTTGACTTCATTTGATTGTTTCATACCAGTGTATAGACAGATTGAGGCGTGTTACTACCAATATTTTAGTTCTTTACAATACATACTATATGAATATTACAGAAATATATTACAAATTTTGTGAGATTTCGTGCAAAACAAACATTTCATTTCCCTAAGTAAAACTAACAGCTTCGAACAATGAATGTCAATGTGATAAAACTTATTAGAATAGGAACAAGATACATTGTCCGGGACTAATGCAAACATCCAGTAGGGAACTTTGTGAATTTGGCTCGAATACGCACTGGATAATCGAATAATTGCCCTTGTACTGTCCCTACTGTTGAGGTTCGTCTTGCAAACACTACAAACTCTGCCATTAAATTCGACTTGTTTAAAGTGTCTGCAAAATCAGATCAATCAGACTAGCATCAAATTTTTCTTTCGGGCTTCATATTACCACCGTGGCTTCCCCACCCACAGGCTATAGGGTCGGGGGGCCTTTCTCGAGTTCCTCCGGGATCCTTAGGATGTCCCTTCCCAGAAAGGTAAACCAACCTACTGGTGCAATCGCAGCTTCGACTGGTTACAAGAGTGTACTGAAGTACTTGACGTTTCGGAAGACAGTCTGCATTTCTGGAGCATGGACGAATAGAATTGGTAAACACATCTCACCTTTTCGGTGAATCTACCTCACCTTATAATACCAACCAAAACCCGACGATTTGTTCTAATAAGAATAGGTTTGACGACAAATGCCAAATGAGAACCAATCCGCCAGCTAAGAGACGTGCTTAGTGCCTCATGAAGCGGGTCCCATCAGTTAATGCGTAACTTCTGATTTTCAAGTTTTACCATCGCTCTTGTAAATCTGTCTTATGATGAAAGTGACATTTCTGACGTTCATCATCGATAAACAGGCAATGTGTGATGCGAGCCCTTCTTCATATATACGAAAATGTTTTCCATTTTGATCTATTCAAAACAATGATATCAAGGAAATATAAGATAAGCAGTTCAATTCTAGATGGAGTCGTAACGATCTGCAGCTATTTCAACTCAAAGTATCGACATCGAAGAAATATAGAAATTCTTTGATAAATGTGTTCGTTTGAGGCGGCGCCACGACTGCCCCGCAAGGGGAGGCTCTCCTTGACCCCCGCTTGCTGATCCCATCTGCGGCCAAGGTTAGGCCGGCTACTTGCTATAGATTGTTGCTAGTTGTTATTCTTTCCTCGTTAATTCTACTTTTATAGAACGATTTTGTCAGATTTGGTTGGTATTATGAGATGAGATAAATTTACCAAAAAGGTGAAGTGGGTTTATCGTTCCCATGGAAGAATGGGTGGATTTGTCCAATAGTCCGGTAATCGTGTTTAGTCTTCATAACTATCTCCTCTGGCATGGTCATGCATCTCAACTAAATAAAATTGCCCTGACTGAAATGAAAGTCTTTGGACCATACCTTGGAAGCGACGTTTTCTTCCCAAGGGCCCAGTTGACTCGGCCAGCTCGTTCACTAGCAGAAGTTGCTTCCCCTCTGTTGGACAGGTTTATGATGCGAACGGGAAAAGGTTGTGTTTCTGAAAAGCCTATCACTAGCCGAGCATCATATCTGCGTCCACGCCTTCGTAGGTAGAATGACCACCCTGTAGAACTCCCACAGACAATGCCCTGAGAGAAAAGAAAGAACGGTCAGGATAACTCACTGACACGCAATGCTCGTATCACAGAGTCTTATTTGGTTGGGGCCACTGTTCATGACTCATTTCTCTGGCAGTATCAATGGAATATTAAACGGTAATCGTTGACGCAATCCCCATAATATTTTTAAATCCCAGGTGTCTTGCAATTACTTACCCAGAAGGTAGAGTTGCCAAATTGTGACAGGCGCGTAGCTGCGTAGAATGGACGCTATGTGCGCAACCGAGTTGTCCAACAGCCGATACGGGGTTCAGTCACCCGAGGGGGTAAAAGAAACCTACTGTTTTTTTTCCAGAAAACCTAATTTGGTGACGGCTTCTGGATTCACAACTTCCCCTCGTTCACCACCAAAGCAAGCCAATAGAAGTGAGAAAGCTTGCTAGGGTGCTACGCGCCTTGCAAGTACTAGACCATTTTATTAATCTGGTTTCACATTTGCCAGGAAACCCGCATCGAGTCCGGCGTGCTCGAAGCCCGTTATCCCATGAGACTTACAAGTGCAAGCCGGGCAACAAATGTGAGAAGGAAAGGTTCGGCCGCAGCTCGTGGGTATATTTGTCTGTCTATGAATTTACCTCTGCCACACGCGTTACTGAGCGTTCGCGTTCTTAGTACTAGCAGAACGCAAAGTTATGGCTTCAGGAATCTGGCAGATAAAATACACAGATCAAGCTGCCAAGCTTTATCTGTAAAGACACGTCATCTGTTTAGTCCACTATAATACACCTGTATTCAACGAGCAATTGTACGAATGCCCCGGAAGTCGTCAAGGACCTAGGCGTCCGAGCCCACCAGCTGACTTTGTTCAGCTGTCTCCTCTCATATTTTTCCGCTCAGATGTATGTGCACAATGATAGAGTCACGGTCTGCAATTTGGTGATTCGGAATCAGAATTCAGAGAAATAAAAACACTGGCTTGGCCACTCCATACTCTTATGGAACATTGAAGGTCAATGACTTACCTAGCGGGGATTGAAAATTTCTCTCGGAGGGAGATTGTTTCGGCTAGAGTCCCCATGAAACATCTACCGCACGCGTAGTACTTACTACCCTGACAGGTGCATGTCCCTGAGGCATCCTACAGTTGTCTCATCACAAGTTCAATAACTCAAGTTTAGAGATCAAAACTGTGATAAATTTTCTTTGACATGAAACACCGTTGCTAGCCCCGGATTGCATCTGTGTTACATCAGATTCTTCTTATCTAGGCTTTGTCCAGGTGAAGTAACGTATTTGACCAAGTGGGCGACTGACAGTTTTTGGCAAAAAGTCAGAATATTTCGGTAATAGCACCTGAATTTCATGCTTCTGGGTAAGTGCTTAATTCAGGACTTCGGTATTGTTTTATTTCGCTTGATCAAAATTTAGTAAGGCAATGGACTCATTTTCATATCCTATAACTATGTATGTGCATCACGATATAGTCCAGTCAGAATACGAGATCTAAGATCGAAGAGGGCATTTGCATCAGAGAAAGGGAAGATCAAAGCCATTGAGTAGAAGGAGATAGCTCAAGCGAAGGATTTGATTCACAACTGGTAATATGCAAATCCGGGAACTCCTCGAGCACCTGTGCTCTTTCTGTTACCTGCTCGTTTCTAGTTTGTTTCTTCATCATAAATGAACCAAGTCCCTTGCCTAAATCAGTGCATGTTTTGTGGTCGAATAGAACTCTCTTGAGGTCTCCTACAGTCCATTAGGAGAGCTAAGCATCTCGTAGGAGAGCTGGTTATGATCCTTTGATCATTCCGGTGCACCCACAGATATTAGTCAAGCTTGAACACATCGATTCAAGGCGAATTGATCCTAACGCTTGAAGCAGACATCCATCCGTGGCGAATTGATTCTCCACCTTTGCGCTTCGTGTTCAATCTCATATCTACCTCCAGACAGTACAAATCTTCCTAATCTTTGTTCAATTCACGTAAATTCATAACCATTAATAGAATCTATTTGCTTTCTCCGGTTTATAAGTATTTCAATTTACTCATAAGTTATCCATCAAAAAGAAGCATTCTCTTCACGACCTAGTATCTCGTTAAACCAGAATTTCTACCGGTGCCTTCACATTCTCTTCTGGCTCCCTTCCCGACTATTGGATCAGTGCGTCACTTGTTCTTTGAGGATTCGAAAATAGGATTTCTGGTCTATTTGCTCCTCCCGCTTCGTATCTTCTGAAACGAACTTCGATCTTCAATATCTGCAGGCAGGTGTGGACTGCGTGAATTTAGTCATACTCAAGGCCCGAAGTCAAAATGGCGGTAATACAGGAAGCACAAGCTCTGATTGACATTCTTTCGAGAGCAGGCAATGCAGTGATGAAAGTACGGAACAACTACAGTCAAGCGTCTGATGAATTGACAGCTTTTCCTCGCAAGGCGAAAGAGTTTGAGGAGAAGAGAAAAAGATGGGAGCAACTAGTGAAGAAGTATCCTCTTCCTCCCAACAGTCAAGTGGAATCTCGATTGAAGGAAGCTGTTGATAGGTTCGAGAAATTGGCCAACGAGGTTGAGAAAACGAGAGAGAAGACTTCTTGCTGTATAGTCTGGTATAAGGTTACCTCTCCGGAGCGGATAGCTCTGAGGCTCAACGAGGTGAATGAAGCACTCGACAACATTCTGAAGGACATGAAAGATAGTCACGAGGCACAACAAATTGCAGAGGAACAAGCTGATAAGATCAAGGCACCATTCGACTTTACGGACGATGACAAGTACGTGCCGATAATGAGTACTGTCCAAAAGATCAAAACGTGTTTTGAGAAAGACGACTCTTCTCATAACATGATCCTGCTGTACGGAGAATCTGGAGAAGGGAAGTCGTCCTTGGCTAAATACATCACCTTGATGTATTATAAAGAATCAACTCTAACTCCCCTGCTTTCAGGAAGTCCATCCTGCGGGTTTCGTGATGGAATAGTTTTTCTCCGATGTGGGAAGAAGGCAGATTCGAGATCTCTGCTAATTTCAATGGGAAAGAAGCTGGGGTATGAAATGGGTGCATATGATCGATTGGCCACGGACGATCTGCTGAAACAGGAAGGAGAGAATGGTCTCAACCAACAGCAAAGAACTGATGTGGAGAGCTTGCGGGGGACTCTCATGGAAAGATTCAAACTCCTCACCAGTGTGTTGATAATTCTTGACGATGTTTGGGAACAACAGGTGATACAGGATCTGCTAATACCAGTGCCTTCGAACACAAAAGTCAAGTATTTGGTCACCACTCAAGACAGATTATTGTGGAGAAACAGAGTGGATTGTATCTGGATTGGAAAGCCAAGCAAAGAAGAGGCTAGAAAAATCCTAGCCAACCATATGGGACTGGCCAAAGAGATCGAATTCCCGTTTGAGGTCAAGGTATGTTATTTTAAAAGTTACTGGCCTCCGTTGAACTTCATTTTACACCGAATTTCGTTTTCCGATCTTTTAGTGTGATTTGTGCCTAGTGGTAGTACACCTTGTTCCTTCTTTCCCATAATAAGTAAAAGAAGAGCATAAGACATCATAAGAAACTGTTAGTACAAATTACAAAGTACAAGCTGTTAGTATAAGAGTTAGTACAAAACTTCTGGCAGTATACAGCGATTTATTTGATTATTCTATCGTGGTTTCTTCGGATTCTTGATAACCTTGTCCTCTGAACTCAATCATTCATTCATGTGTAGTTTATCTGGACGAATAGTAGAGTTAAGCGGCCAGATTTTGATTTCTGGTCAAGAAGGTGTGGTCCTATTTCCAACACTTCTACAGTACACACCAAAGCATGCTTTTTATCTATTATATGCACGCGTTTAACTTATTCCAGATCATATTGATTTGTTCCTGACAACTTTTGTTTCAGGACGAGGTTGACTCGCTGCTTGAGGACGTTGCTCATCATCCGCTTGTTCTAGCGAATTTGGCCACTGTTATTCCAGTCCGGACATCGAGCGTTCCCGGACTGCCAGTGTGGAAGAAGTTGAGGAAGGAGTTGATGGATGTTCTGAAAATTGTGGATGACACGAACCGTAAATATACACCAAGTGCATTTGACGAGCCGTACAAGCTTAATGTGCTAGCATCCTTGACAATGGCGTTTGATCAGTTCACACCACAAGCTCAAACACTGCTTCACTGTTTAGCAATGTGCTCCGCAGAAGGGGTCGATGAAGGTGTTTTGAAATTTTGGTTCAAGGCCATAAATGGAAGATACAGTGAGTTCGCATTCAATCTTTCCTCTGAGGAAGTCAAACAAGTCTCTTTCATTACGGTTGCTACCACGGAAGACACTGGAAGAGAAGAGCTTTGGACCCGATGGTCAATGCATGATCTCCGGCGTCAACTCATTTGGGGGATGAAATTGGGAGAGATTCAGAGTGTGCTTCAGAAGCTAACTGAAGGACACTTAAAAAGCGCAGGGCCGAAAGGAAAGGGGTCTGATGCCGACATTGAGAAGTTGTTGAGTACGGCCTTGTGTTTTCTTTATGGCAATTCAGCGTGCAGCGAACACGCACAGAGCAAGCTGGAGCTCCACAAGAATATACTGTCCAGTTCCAAGATGGACTGGCTCAGACGTAAGAAGAAAGATTTCATCAAATCCTTCACGAAGCTTCTGTATCCAGAGTACCCTGAATGTGAGATGGAGTGGCAGAAGAACGCACACGCGATTGCAAGAACGGTAAGCTGATACATGAATTATTTCCATGTTTCTTATTTCTTATTTCCTTGCCACATTGACAACTGAGCGCTCATTGTCAACCGAAAGCATTCATGCAATATCTCAAGTTCTAAGTTACAAACATCTTCCCATATTATAAGAGACATCTGTGTACATAAGTCTTAAGATCCCGTCTATGGTCCTAGAAGAATGTAGATTAAGGATTTATTCTCACATATGTATTTGTGTATCCATACGGCCATAGGTAATTCTCCAGTATTTGGAGACCGGAAAGTTCGACAACATTGACGGAGAAGTGTCGCGACTGCTGGAAACACCAGAGACGGCTTTGGATACATGTGCCGCTTTGACATCAATTTCATGGTATTACAACCTTTATTCAGGTGCCCTTCACACAAAAGATGTCCTTCCCAGAACAGAAAGGACCCTTCTCGAGAAAATCCACATGTACTCAGAAAGACCTCCACAACAATGCAAAGAGCTTGCTTTGTATGTGAAAGCCTTGGAACGCTGCGTTGGAGTAAGTGAGCCCCTAACTCTCCAAGAAGAACCGCAGATTTCCAGGTTCACTACAGTTGTTGTCAAGTTTCTGCGGTGGCCTTGGGGCAATAGTCCTCTGAAAGATGATGTAGGTATGGCACAGTCACTTCTCTCCATGCTGTGGATAGTGTCATCCAGGGGTACAAGTTTCCAAATGAGAGGGAAACTTGCATCTACTCCAGGTTTGAGCGAAATTCTTCTGAGTTTTCTGGATGTTCGTTCCATCGTCCATAGCGACCTTCATTGGTGGTCTTCTTTGGCATTCCTTGAGATCGCATGTCAAGATAACGAAATTAAAGCCAAGACCATCTTGCTTCCCAATGTCTTGGAGGTTGTAGTTGGCATGTTAGGAGAGACTCACACTCAGTTGCATGAGAACGCGGCCCACATATTGAAGGAGTTGGCATGGACAGCAGATACTTCTGAGAAAATTGTCTCCCATCCTGGAGCTCTGGATGGACTGTTGAACCTCCTAGAATCTGATGAACCTGGTAAAGTATGTGCAGCACTACAGGCTTTAGCACAACTTGCCCGCATGTTACCAAACAGAGCACTTGTCGTCTCGTGTTGGGAACTAGTACAACGCCTGGTTCACCAGGATGCGCATCTTGATGTTCTGAGAGAGGTGGCGACAACTGTGCTCAGCGAAGGAGTGGGAACCACAAACAGGGTCCGACTGGCGGAGATCATAGAGCAGTATGAGAAACTCCTACGGGATAATGTGCCCGAGAATACGCGTGGAGAGGCAATGACAGCTTTGTGCATCTTTGCTTCTACGGAGCCAACGCGCGAATTGGTTGTGAGCCATCCACAACTTCTGGAGCACATGCTAGAAGGTCTCCGAGAAGAAGGGGCGGTTACTTCTGTCTTGAAGGCTGTTTATGTAGCCATACAAATTGTCATCACCGAGAGCGAACAGATGGAAGATGAGCGGAAAAGAAGACTCACGGTGGAGTTCGTGCACAGATGTCTACAATTGACGCAGTCTGCAAACACAGGAGTGCAACTGGAAGCAGGGGATGCTCTAAAACGTCTGGCCTCTGCTCAACAGTTGTATGATGTCATGGTTCTAGATGCAAATACTATAATTGAATTATTTTTGGATTCTGTACAAGAAAGTAGAAATCATTCTGTCGTAGAGACTCTAGGAAAGATCGTCTCTCTTTTCCTCAGGACATCAAGAGAGTCTGAACAAAAACAAGAGATCTTAAAAAATGTCCAAGGCAGGATTTGGACAACCTTTGTTGTGTTCTTAGAAGATGATACGAATCCAGAAATGCAGAAAGCTGTCCTTCAAGCCTTGGTTTACCTTCCAAACAAACAAGAGCCTTACAGTGTCTTTGTTGGAGAAGCCAAAATATTAGACCGTCTTGTGAGCTTTCTAAATAGAAGACCAGAGCCATCGGCTCTAGTCCCTCTAGCATGGCTAATTCGAAATTGTTTGGTGAGAGAAGGAGCAACGGATGCTCAGAAGGCTCAAAGATTGTCTTTCATGCAAAGATTTATGCAGAGCTACGTTGCATTGTTAGCAGATGGGAACGGAGCTAATTTGCAAGCACAAGCAGCCCTTGCAATTGGAATCCTTTCCATCGGGAAAGAGAACCTTGAGCTCATTGTGACGTTCCCAGGAGCTCTGGATTCACTTGTAGCGCTCTTGACCAAAGAGAATGCGACACCGTCTGTCACGACGCTCGTTGGTGATGCAGTTCAACTTATTGATGAGAAAGGAACAAAGGTGGAGAATGTGGACCGCATTGTCTCTGATTTCAAGAATAAAATCTTTAGAAGGTACCAGCAATTGCTGGAAGACGATGTACCGGAAGAAGTGCAACGCTTGTCAGCAACGGCGTTAACACATCTCCTCTGTTCTAAAACGAATAGCGAATTGTTCACTAGTGTTTGCTCGGAGGGCCGCGACAATCTTACCCGAGTTTTCAACAGACTCGCCGGACGCGAAGCACGTCCATGGAGCGCGAGGTTCCGGATCATGTGTTGCTTGACGTTTCTTGACCAAGAGAAAGCGGAAGAGATGCATCTCTCTAGTGCCGACGCTATATGGGGACGAGGTTACGGTAAAATGCAGATGAAACTAAGTGGAAAAGCACTCGCGGATTTTGACAGAGCTATCCACTTATCGCCTTCTTGGAAAGGCGTTTACAGGTGAGAATCTTTGCCCTCCCTCCCATACGGTACGTTCTAGCAGTTGTCGGCGATGAAAACAAGTGCGACCGCACTCGTTCTTCTGCCTAATCACGCTACAGCGCTCCCCGGTTTGGGGTTTGGGGTCTGCATAGAAGGGCAGCAGCGGTGGGGGTACCCATCGCGTCTTGAGTACTCCTATTATTTATCTGATATATCACTAGAAGACCTCTATCATACCATACATGTAGTTCTTTTATGCTTTTCAGCATCAAGTTTCTGTGTGCTCGTAGGCTACCTGCTTTGCGGCTTCCTCTTTGTAAGTTTTGGGGGCCTCGGTTTGGCTTCGGTTTGTGGTCCCTATCGTTTGGGCTCCGTGCTCGGTTCCTATTTGGTATATATTTTTGGTCTATAAACTCCTTAGGGTTTTTTTGGGTTTCGTCAAGGTTTTAACAGTCGTTTCGCTGGGTATTCAGTGGGTATTTCCGTTTCCCCTCCAATCAATAGGTGAAATGTATTTTCATTCCGCCTGCTGAAAATCGATTGATAGAGGTATCCCAGGTGTACCTGGCTTCATGGTTGAGTTGTGATGTTCGTCGTCTCTCATGTTTTGCTCGCAGCAACAGAGCTTTCGCAAGAGCCCAACTAGGGAACACAGCCGGAGCTTTGGAGGATCTGAACCGTTCCATTGAGATCAACAGAAAGGACGGGGGCAATTGGCAAGAAAGAGGCATCTTGAAGAGAATCATGGGTGACTATGACGGAGCGCTGTCGGATTTGAATGAGGGTTTGAAATTTGACCACGACAACTACGAAATACTGAAGCACCGTAGTTACGTCAAGTTTCTCATGGGAGATGAACATGGAGCCCGGTTTGATGCAGAACATGCCCTTATGATAAAACATCTACGTCTCTACAGATATCAACCGAAATATGCAAGGCATTCATATTTTGGGAGTATGTCTGTGACCTTTTTAGAATTTGACCTTCTGTAGGAATGCAGTACATGCACCAACCCAGGTATTTTTCCATTTTCCTTTCGATCTCCATATTTGATAAAAGGATCTGATCGCGGACAGTGCTGTATCTGAGACACCTGAATTATGTCTAGAACGGTTATTGAGATAAGTTAACTATATGTAGGTTGCGGGTTGAGTATGTTTACGTAGATTCGGGAGAAAAATCTCATTCAATAAAATTGCAGATTTTGGATGTTACATTACGTACGAACGGTAATATGGATTTCCTTCTTTAGTTTTTTCCCTTCTTGTTTTCCATATAAGTAATTAAGCGGACGCTTGACAAACTTTATATGGCTATAGTATTTGGGTATCTGCATTCGAGAACTAGCCAATCACCAGTTTTCCAAATAAAGTTACTGATGAGTGGACGTATATTGGTATGACAGTTCTGCTTGGAGCGATTGGCTACGGCCACTTGTAAGCTTCATGCCTCCAATCGTTTAAGTTACAGGTGCATTAATCAACTAATCCAAATAATATTATACATTTTTTGTGAATTTAGGTTGCTAACATTGCATTAAAAGTGCGTCATCTCAGTTTTGTTGAGATTGGTGTTGCCCAAATGAAAGCATATTTTAGATTGTCTATTTTCAGTTGAACTTTTAACTTTGTGATTCAAAAAGCAGGCTCTTCCTTGAGGACAAATCTGTTCTTAACACAGAAATAATCTAATTTAAGTATATATTTGAAATGGAAAGATTAGATGTATAGTACATGTCTTTAGCCTAAAATTCCGTAAGAGCTCTTCAAATAGCGAGAACATGACAGCTCCAAAATGCTAGGTACATTCTAAAACGGGAAAGGTGTAAACATCTCTGTCATTCTCCATCAATCTTTATATGCATCCCTTTGATAGGTAGGTCTTTTACGTGGAGGTTTATACAGAGTTATCTCTCAAAAGGTAAAAACATGTGTAAGAGCTCTCCTTTGTTTGCATGTCTGTTGATATCGTGGAGAGGACTATACTCACTAATTTGGGTGGCTATGTATGACGCAGGTAATGGTGATCTTTGAGCCTCGACGGAGGAACCGTTGTCCCAGTATTACTCCAACATACAAACAGGTAAAGCTCTCCTACAGGCTCGAGTTTCTCAAGCAAGCATTGTGGTCTAAGATTTACAGAAATATGGGCTGTTGCACCGTTTTGGGGTTTTGTGTGGGTGAACGTATTCTTGACAAAATCAATTGAGTTTCGGCTAGCTTTCAAGGACTTTGATAGTTATTCAAGCGAAGGTTCAACTCCTCCATACTTCTTCATATGATGAGAATATACACTTTGTCGAAGTTGCTATAGAAAATGTTTACGGGTACTAAAATCATAGGAGCATTGACTGTAATCGTATATGGTTATTGGTGTAGTCTTAATATAGCTTTTCATTTCAAGCAAGAACTAATCGTCAATGTTTGTTCTTAGCAGTTAAGCAATCCCGTCTCGGTTGCGCAAAGCGGCTGAAGTAGTGTGATAATCAATTTTCAAATTGATACTGCTGTATACATTTAGTGCCAAAACTACAATTCTGTTAGCCTGTGTGTATATTGACAGGCAATCAAGCCACTCACTTTAAGTCCTGGGGATAGAGAAGTGAGATAGAGGACATGTGGTGTATCAAACATCACAATTCATTTCAGGTATAAAGGGTTGGTTTTATAATGATCAATGATCAATCGATGTGCAATAACAGTGATGTTTATCAAGACTACTTAGAGAATCGTTGGTCTTGCATACCATGAACGGAAAACTTACATGTCTGTCAAGGAAGATTTTGTTGTTTGCTAGTACAATGTCATATAAGTTTTTTGATTTTCATCTCTTATCTCATTATTTCATAGGTTTTTATTTCTGATGTTTTCAGTTTCTTATTCCTCAAGAATAACCACAAAATTGGTTTAATTTGGTCTTTTTAAGCATAGTACAACCCTAGATCATGATGCTCTCAACAATCTTACTACCGCTAAGATTCAATATCTATATCAATATCACTTCGATTTTCCTCTTTTCCACTGCATTCTTTTGGTATCTACGATTTCGTCATTCAATTCGAGAACTGGACAGTTTCACTTCGACGGTTAAAAATTCATGATCTTCATTTGCTGCGAGTATTGCATTAAATCGACAGGGGGACTTCCCCCTGTCGATTTGATGCATGGTTCGCGCGTCTTCAAGGGTTCGAGTCTTACGAAAACCAATCTCAACCCCAAGGTGAACGTGGATTTAGTCACCCCATGCTGGCAGTTAACTTCTTGGATTGATAGACTTTGTTTCTATAGACATTTATCTTATATATTGCCATAACTGCCACATTGCTCTATATCAAATTCCAAGAAGTCTAGTTTACCCAAATGACCTAGGCAGAGGCAGTCTCGCATACGCTACCAACTAGGACAATCAACTGCAACGTTGATCCGTATCAAGTTATCACACTAGTCCACATTAGAGCTGCCAGTCACTGATGATCGTTATAGAATATTTGTTTAAATTTCTATTATGTGCTTTACACTCATAAAAAAATATTTTTCTCTACCATCAAAAGAGACAACTATAGTCTATATTATATCGTGGGCACGTTATCAAGAGATACCACACACATATAGTGTGCACGTTATCCTTATCATTGGCAAAATTACTCAGAATAGTCGTCCTACAATTGAATCAAAAATTATCAATTCAATTGACAAAGAATGATAAAATGGACAAAGAAAGGTAGTATAAGAATGGTGTGGTGTTCATCTTTTTGTGTTAATTTGCTTTTTATTAATTTCAACTTTGTTTGTAAGGAATGTCAACTTGTCGATTCTATAAAATTAGATAGGAAAACTTGTAGATAGTGCATTCTTTGAATTGTTACTCCTTAACTAGCAACCCAAATTATAAGAGGTTGAGTCAGAGTAACACATGGAGGAAAACTGCAAGAAACAGAGTCAAGACCGAAGGGTGCTCAAAGGTGAATGGCTGAGGGGAGAAGGACTTCAGCTCGAAGGTCTCTGCATAGCATGACATTGGCCCGATAGCACTTTGCACACGATTAAAACCCAGCCGAATGAGTTTGCCCTACTGCTTTTCTTTTTGGACCCAACACATGGCAAACACCATACACCAATTTTGAATGCGCCACCAACAAATTCAACGATAATTGTTCCAAATCAATAAAAGTGGCTTGCATTTTGAAGAGGACTATTGGCATTTGGCCCAATGGTCACATTTGGAACCCAAACCATTGCGGTAGAGTGATAGTTTCAAGTGCAAACAATACTCAGCATTGAATGTGTGACAAGGAACAAGGACAACCCAACCACTTTTTGACCAAAAAATCACTGAAGACTTTGCTTATAAAACCAAGTGGGAAATGGCCACTTCCACTTTTTGCATTACAAGAGATTGATTGCATGCAGTCTATCCCAATTTGAGCCTTCATTGTTATTGTTTTCTAGTCTTTGAAGCCAAACCAACCTTTGCTTGCGTTCCATAGTCTTTGAAAGAATAGTGTTTGTTCAAAAACCCATGAAGAAGGCCTCCAAAGACATCCTCCAAAGCCAAATAGTGAATACTTGGGCATTGTATTGTAGAAGAGAGCTAATTTAAAGCATATGGGATTCTTGCTCTAGGATTGGGATGCAATTGATTTTGAGATTATTCATAGGACCATGAGCCCAAAGGAAAGAAGTAGTGAGGACTTGAGAGGAAATCCCATGGGCTGGACAGAAGAGATAGAGGAATGTCCTTGGTCCGGATGCAAGCCCAGTTGGAGCGATGACAATTGACACCAAGTTCTATGATGGGGAGCTGACCTAGGAGATCAAGGACACCTTTGGGCAAACTTGCAACCACAACAATGCTTGGCAAATTCTCAACTATAAGGACTCAATTCATCAAGCAATTGTAGAAGTAGTTATGAAGTTGTTACGTACAAATGGACAACTTATTTAACCAATACCCAAGTCGTCTTCTTTCATAAGATGTATGTATGAAGGCGAGCTTGTGAATTGGGCTTGCATGTTTTATTTACATGCCCAAACCCTTCATCATGATTTCTTGGATTAGAGAGGATCCACTTACCTAGCACTCTTGCAATCCATTTCTACATGGGTCTCAATTTGTCTCTCAATTTGTTAAACAAGGAGGAGTGTAGGAGATTTCTAAATCATTATCCTATTGTGGATTACTTTCCTTCCTAACCCAAGGAGAAGGTTATGATCTAGAAATATCAAGAGACAAATGTTTCATGTGACAAGCAAGTTCTTGCCTATGGAAGAGGAGGTGGTGAATACCAAGCTAAAGAAGAAATAAGCACCACCAGTCCAGATTGCCTCACCAACAAAGAAGCGGTCAAAGAAGACCCTTTGGTCATCAATATGGCCTCCAAATCCAAAGAGGAAGAAGAAGTTTGTTTGGAGAACAAAACAAAATAAGAAGAAAGGTCCTTCACTCTACAATCGGAGGAAGAGGACCATGAAGAAGAAGACCAATTTGAGGATATCCCAATCTGCCCCCAAACTCCCAATATTCAAAGACCAGGAAGAAACAAAGGAGAAAGATGAGAAGGATGATGAAACCCAAGAAGAGGTGACTAGACTAGAGCCCAAACTCCAAGACCCCAATCCTTGATCCACATCTTTGGAGAAGATGAGTAAGTACCCAAAGGAAGGAGATGAACTTTGGCCCAAAGTTCAAAATGTTATTTGGCCTAAAGATAAGGACAAGGTTGAACTTGAAGAGGAGATAGATGTCAAGGCAAAGGAGACTCCAATGCAGATTGTAGAGGAAGTGGAAGTCTAGGTCTTGTAATAAAAGCCAAACCATTGCTAGCCGAGTTTTGGAAGGTGCCCACGTTGTTATTCATTTAGTGGGGGTCAGTTTTGCAATTGATGGAACTTTTGCTACCCCAATACTAGCATGAGTGTACAAAGATCATTGACTATACCACCTTGGTATGGAGGTGAGGAAACAAAGGAGGATGATGAGAAGGATGATGAAACCCAAGAGGAGGTTACCGAACTAGGGCCCAGACCCCCAAGCTCCACTCCTTGATCCCCATCTTTAGAGAAGATGAGTAAGCACCCAAAGGAAGGAGATGAACTTTGGCATGAAGTTCCAAATGTTATTCAACCTAAAGACAAGGACAAGGCCAAACTTGAAGATGAGATAAATGTTGAAGTAAAGGAGACTCTAGTGTAGATTGTAGAGGAAGTGAAAGTCATGGTCTTGTAATAAAAGGAAGAAGGATCAAGCCAAACCATTGCTAGTTGAGTTTTGGAGAGGGCACACTTTGTTACTCATTTGGTAGGGTTGGTTTTGCAATTGATGGAACTCCTACTATCCCAATACCAACATGAGTTTCTAGAGATCACCTTGGTGTGGAAGATGCACAATGAAATTTATACAAGGAATGCCCAAGAAAGTAAGCTCTAGAAGGAAGTGCCTCTGAAGCTAAGATTGCTACAAGGAGGAAGCAAAGAAAGTAAACTCCTTAGTGCATGAAATTTTTGAGGAGAAGAAAAAGAATACCTCTCTTGCTTTCCAAACGAAAAAACCAAGGGAAGGAATTGGGCCGATTATAGTTGAAGTTAGCAAAGTCAAGAATGGAGAAGAAGGAGAAGGAGCTCAACTACAAGGATCAGCTCCAAGCTCAAGATGAGGAAGTATAGAGCTTGTGTCAAGAGCTAACCAACACCAAGGTTCAGAATACAACCTTGGAGTTGCATATGCTTGAGTATCATAAGGAGGTAGTAGTGCAATGGGAGGCCCAAGCTAAGGAGTTGGCTTTGGCCATGGAGAAAGAAGCCAAACAAGAGTGCCTACACCAAAAGTTGGATGAGGACTTTCAAGCAAAGTGCTTGCAGACTGAAACAAAGAAGAATGAAGAACTCCAACAGGTGGAAGAAATCCAAGTGCAATTTTTGGAGATGCTCCAAGAAGAAGTCAAAGGGAGAGTGACCAATTTCCAAATTCAAAAACTATGGGTTTAGGCTCAAAAGTTGAAGAAAAAGATGTATGAAGAAGAATTGATGGACCAACTTGCTCTTTGACTTCAAGGACATGTGGACCAAAAGTTCAACAAAGTTTTGAACTTAGGCATATTAAAGATTGGCAATTACAAGGAGCAGATTAAAGAAGTCCTTCAACAATTCAAGGGCAAAGGATGTTCTTCTCAATAGAGCATGGAGCAAAGGCACCCAAGATACCAAAAGGAACCATAGTGTTAAATTAATGTACATTCTTTGATCCATTCTAGCAATTGTACATAGAACTTAGCTGATTCTTGCAAGAACTCCCAACCTATCCTCTTAGATATGGATATTCTTTGTACACTTTTAATTTAGGAACTAGACCAAAGGCTTTGGCATGGTATTTTAGAATAAATAACATTTGACCAAGTTTTAGCCAAAGAACTCTTTGGTGCGGTAACCTAGGAACAACATTCATTATTTACATTGCATACTTAGGGGAAGAATTGATAGCTTCCCTAGCACTTGACAAGGTCTCATTAAGCAATTAAGAATAGGATAAGATAGAAATTAAGGCCATAATTGGTGGCAATAGGGTAGTTAGGTTTGGCAAGGAACCCGCTTAGCTATTCAAGACCCTTTGGTGCAAAGTGGAGTAGCAATAGGAATTGTACATAAGGCTTCAACCCTATAATGAACAAGTCCACTTTACCATACAACTTCATATCAAACCAAAGTCCAGTTTGGTCAATATGTGTTGACTTAATGTCCAACTTCAAATGGACTTGTCAATATAGAGGTGTTAATCTTCCTAAAGGATTGCAATTGTTGAATCCAAGAGGAAGAGTTGTCAATTGGAGTCTGAATGTAGAGCACGGACTGATGATGGATTTTATCAGTCTTAAGTACCATTAGTAACACGGAATCAAAACTCAAGAAAATTTGCTTGCTAGTTAAGCCTCTTTGGTGGTGTGCTTTCACATAAGAGTAAAACTATCAAAGTTGGAGGCTTTAGTGCAAAGTGCACTATCACCTTCAAGGTAACTTCAATAACATGTAGTTTTGAGACTGACTTAGGATAACTTTAGGTTTTTGTAAAGTGATGTAGCGGGTCCATGAACAAAAACAACCAAAGCTCTCATTTTTAGAGCCTAAGAGAACCATGCAGCCATAAGCCGCAGGTCCATAGAGCATCTACCCTTATACTAGGAGTGGTTTCTACCCAAGAGATTAAACAACAAATAATAATAAAATTGCAACTTATGATATTTTCTCTTCACTTCTAGCCATCTTTTATCTATATCCTCATGGGATCAACTTGTTTTGATCATTTTACTATTAGTACATTGACATAGGGTTGTTACAAATGGGGGCTAATTTCATGTCAATCAGAGTAGTCCTTTCTAGATGAAGAATTATCTTAATCTCTATCAATTGTAACACACAAACAGGTAACTCAAGAAAGCAATCACACCTTCCTCTTAGATTATTCATTAGATAAACAACATAAACAAGAGTCTTTACTTAGATGTTAGGGCATCTCAAATTCAAGCTTTTCAACTACCATAATTTTCCCATAATAATTTTTATAGGTATCAAATGCCAAGTGTACCTTGAATTTTTTAGGAGAATCCAAAAGCTCCATAAAATCTTTATAGGTCATGCTTTTTGTGACTCATAGCTTTTTATGGGTTTTCCATAACTCTTAATGAATCCATAAGTCTTAATGAGAAATAAAGCATTGAATTTGAATTTTAATTGATACATGTGTCATAATATAGAAAGTACACATGGTAGGAGGAGTTGAGAAGAATTGATATTTGCACTTTTGAATTATTGTGCAAACAAATAAGGCTCTTTTGAGTCTAATTCAATTATTGCAATGAGTGAAGGAGGTTTGATACCCCCATACATATATATGATTTTAATTTTTGATCTGATAGTTTTGTGTAGTGAGGATCATGCATTATTGGACATAATTTCAATAGTTCCATGACTTGCAACTTACTGTTTAAATTAGTTTGGAGATTTTTTTTTTCTCTACTAATAGGTATCATTGAATTCAAGGATAATGAAATTGGTGGGTAGTTGTTAATTTGCTGATTAGTTGTTTGGTAGTGAGGAGAAAAGTTTGTTGTGATGTAGTGCATGCTAATTGCTTGAGAAGGAAAAAAAGATGCAAAGAGAAAGGAATTTTAGAGATGGACAAGGATAGGGTTAAAAATGTACTCAAAGGGAATGGAATAAATGTAGTAGGATAGAAAGTTGGAGCAGTGATGAATTTTCACTTGATGAAAACAAGATAATTATGAAATGGTTGGATTTCTTACACTCTTGACATACTTGGCAACAAGGAGTGTAACCATTCAAAGTACAAAATTTGTACATTATTTCTTACATGTTCTTGACACTCTTTCTTTCAAAAATTAGTTTGCATGGATTTGTGGTCCATCCATCAATTGCTCAAGTTGATTGAAGATCACAAGGTGTTAAGAAATGAGTCCCACAAGTTACAAACACCTATTTTGCTACAACTTGTGATGGCTCTTGATAGGTTTGGACACAATGGAAATAGAGTATGTATGGCTAGGACCAAGAATTTATGGTGCATCAATGCAAGTTCAACCATCAACTATATAGAGAGTATAATGACATTAATTTTATCCATGCTCAAGACAGAGGTGGTATGACACACCAAAGAAGAAAGAGACAAAATTTCCAACATTTTTGCCAAAAAGGGTTTTGAAGGATGTGTGGGATTGGTATATTGGACATTATTCCACTTAGAGCAAAGACCAAAAGTCAATGAAGAGATTTATTTCAATAGGAAAGGCTCATATTCTATCAATGGATAAGTTGTATGTGAAGACATGTTGAGAATGATCTATTTTTGGTAGTAAATTAGAGATTGTGATTTTTGAATGAGGTTGCTTTGAAGAGTATGATTTGTGCTTGAGTTGGCTCATCATGAAGAAAATTTGTGGTGCTCATATTTTTGCATAAATTCTTGTCAACTTAATTTCATCCGTATTTGGGAGGAAATGATAGGTTAATATAGTCTTGAAGGAGGGAAGCTCTTAAATGTAGCAATATTTTTGGTTGTGCCTAATGAGCTAACAACCTGAAGCAAAGATCATGAGCCAGAAGGTTAGCTAGCTAAAGAATGCCGGATCCTACACTCGGCCAAAGAAACCTCAAGGGAAAATGGCTTTGGTGGAGAAGAATCGCAGTGTAAAGAAGTCCGTATAGAAGGACTTTTGGCTCGAAAGCACTTTAGCCAAGACCAAAACTCAACCAAATGAGTTTGCATAGTCACCATTAGTCCCATAGCTAAGAGATGTCAAGAACTATACACCCATTTGAATGTGTTGCCAACTAGTTCAAGGATGAAAAATGTACTTCAAGAAGGATGGTTTACATTCTAAGGAAGATTGTCAACATTTGGCTCAGTACTTGCCTTGGTAACAAAGACCATTGAGGAGGAGAAATTTTCACATGTGCAGGAGATACCACACATTAAGTGCATGATAGGGATTCAAGGGAGTGGCCAACCACTTCTGGCTAAAGAATAATTGAAGACTTTGCTTATAAAACAACGTGTGGAATGATCAACTCCACTTATTGCAACATTGATATTGTTTCTAATCTAGAAGCATAGCTTGAACTCACAATCAAGTACTCATTGTCTCAACTTTCCTTGTTTTTAGTTGACCATATTTGTCCTCATTTCTTTAGCAATTAAGCAAAGAAATTCTTGGTTTAGAAACCCATGAGGAAGGCCTCCAAAGCCATTCTTAGAAGTCCAACAATGAATCAATGTGCAATGTACTATAAGAGAGAAGTAATCCAAAGAAAAAATTTGAGCTTCTTGCTTTGGGATCGGGATTTGACAATTTTTTAGGTGATCCATGAGACAATAGTAAGGAGGGAGAAGAATAGTGGGGATTTAAGAAGGAACCCATGTGCTTGGCCCAAAGAACATTGGCAGAATATTATTGGCTCAAATGCAAGCCCATCAAGGGTAATGATCATTGATATTAAGTATTCTAACAAGGAACTTACCCCAAAGATCAATTCTACCTTCAAAGAACCATGCAACCAACAAAAACAATGGTTGGTGGATTCTCAATTTTAAGGATCTAGCCTGAAGAGAAATAGTCAAGGAAGTCATGAATTTTTGTTGCACAAGCAAACAACTTACCTAACAAATAGTAAGGAGGCTTTCTTGATGTTTAGGGTGAAACTATGAATTGGGCTCATATGTTTGATCTACAAGCCCAAACCTTTCATCAACATTTCTTGGATGAAGGAGGAGCTACCTACCTAGCCCCATTTGCAACCCATTTCTACATGGATATTAATTTATTGTAGGTGAAAGAGTAGAGTAGATTTCCTACCTACTACTCTCCCGCAAGAGACTTCACTTCCCAACCTAAAGGGAAGTCAATGATCAAGAAGTATCTAGAAGTGGATGCAAAATTCACTATGATTGGAAAATTTATGTTATGGAGGAAGAAGTAGTGGCACCTAAGAAGAAGTATGCTCCTCTAGTTTGGACCACTACTCCAACAAAGAAGAGAGCAAAGAAGAATCCTCCAATTGTTGAAGTGACTTCAAACAAGGAGGAAGAAGTGGCTTTGGAGGAAGACACTCATGAGGAAGAAGAAGATCAAGAAGAGGAGGATGTTTTACTTTGCATGACATTGCAAAAGAAGAAGAAGAGCAATACAAGGATCCTGCATATGCTATCCACCCTACATAAATGAAGAAAGAAAGGGAGAAGCCAAAGGAGTGTTTGAAGAGACAGTCAATACCTTATCCAAACCCCTTAGTCCTACTCCTTAACCCCCATCATTGGAGAAAGAGGTTGCACCATTAAATGAAGGGAGGAACTTCAGCCTGAAGGTCAAGAAGGCATTTGGTTAGGAGATAAGGATGGGGCCAAAGATGAAGAGATTGATATTGAGGTAGAAGATACTCTAGCACCAATAACAAACAAATCAAACGTCCCTATTCAAGAAGAAAAGGAAGAGGAAACGTAATACCAATAGCTAGAGATATTATCTAGAAGTGGAAACAAGCTTGTTAACATCTAAAAAGATGTTATATATGATGGACTCAATAGAGCAGATAAAATTTCACCAAAGATTACTTCCACTAATAGGGCAAGAGCCAAAAACACCATGAAAACTTTAGAGCCAATTTTGGAGGCCTAAATGGATGAATAAAGCCTTGAAAATAGACAAATCTATCTCTTTAGGAACAACAGTCTCACCTTCTCCTCCACTGTTTGTCTCATTGAGAGCTTTCCAATGGTAACTCATCTATGCAATTTTGAGCTTCCTATAGGAATATTCCTTAAAGTTTCCTTCCAATCAAACCTATTTGACCAACCAAATAGGACAAGGACCAACATGTCACCCAAGCATCTAATCTAAGGGTAGAAAGTGTTGATATGTCACCAATCCATGTATCTGATCCAAGGGTGGAGCTTTTTTTGAGAAGATCCTCTTTGCTATATAATAAAGACAAGGTGCTCTTTTGGAGCATTGGTGTATTGAGTATGAAGCTTTGCGTTTTCTCTCTTGTGTTTCTCTTGGGGGTTCTCTTATTCTCAAGTTATTACAATGGTATCAAAGCAAGACTTTTAATCCAAGAGAGTGGATAATCCCTCTTGGAGGAACACGAGCTTCTAAGATTGAGTAATTTTGAGAGAAGAAACCTTAGTGCAATTGATAGATAGGGTGTTTTAGAGAATGGATAGGATGGAGGCACCTAGAAGACAATTTCTTGCACCCTACCTTCCCTACTTGAATTCATTCCACATCAAGGTTATGTACATCCAGCATGAGCAAGTGAGAGTGTATCTTATTTATCATTTTGGAGTAGAGTTCATGGATGTAGTGATGAATTCACCAAACTAGGTTACTCTACTTATGGTAGTATACAATAGAGAGTGGGATTTGATAATCTACATTTTGTTATGATGGATCTGAATGTACTAAATCCTCTTCCTTTCAACATGCAAGTAGAGATTAATTATGTGGTTAGACCAAAAGTGATGTTTAGGAATTTTGTAGTACACAATTTTAGTGAAGAATATTATCAATAAGTGATAGCCTTTAAGGTCCCAATGGTAGTCCCAATCTTCCATGGCCCCTCTTGAGTGATCATATTAACCCTCTATTGAAGTAGGAAGTAGTGATTAAGTGTTTACCATGTGCACTAATCATGGAACCGTAGTTGCAAGATCTGATGTAAGGAATGCAAGGGATATTGAATGAGCTTTAGGAGATCATGGAGGTATAAAAAATCAAGTGCGTACCCTTAGGAATGATCAAAGAATATAAGAAGGAAAACCACCCCAAAACCTAGCACCAATAGTCAAAGTACCTAGAGAGCCACTCATGTCAATGACACCAACCCCGGTCAACAACAAAGCCACATTGTTACTATGAATAAAGAAGACATGCAACATCAAGCCTTACAAAGGATAATGTTCCGTGGAAGTGGTAGAAAATTGGATTTCAAGAATAAATTGATACTTTTGATTTTTCACAACTAAGATCATTGATCACTCTACATGTGTGTTTGCATGTAGGTACTTGACCAATAAAGCCCTCACATGGTACGATGTGTGGAAATGATGATTGTTGGTAAAAGGAAGAGAGATCACTTGGATGGCAATGCAAGAAAGGCTACAAAGAATCCCCAAATTGGATTTTGTGTAGATGGCTTGTACTCAACTTTGGGTGTTGAAGCAAAATAATAGCATACAAGAGGATGTGGAGGTATTTATTGATCTACATGTTGCAATAACCAATATGAGTCCAATAGAAGATCTTGACAATTTCAAATAAAGATTAAAAGAAAAAATTCACCAAGAGATAATGGTACAAAATCCTTGCACTGTTTGTGAAGCCATTGCTTGTGCTCAGAGAATAATAAGGGCGCTTGGAGGAGGTGAAGAGGTAGTCCCGATGCAACACTATCAAGCTAAGACCTCCCACTTTGGTAGACCAATTCCTATAGAATTGGGCAACATTCAGTTCCGAGACTAAGGAGCACAACCGCCCCAAGGAGAACAAGGATATGTCAAAGAAAGGAGAGATGGAGTCCCATAAGGAGAAGAGGCTTGAGCAGAACAATGGCAATGTTACAATTGTGGTTGAATTGAGCATATAGTTATTAATTGTTGTGCTCATCATTCTAGAGGTCTGAGATCCCCATAAAAGCAACCTTTGAACCATATGGAGAGAAAAATTGAATAAGAGGATGTTGAAATCACATCTGAAAATGAAGATCACCAATAAATGTACCAAGTGACCTTACTAGCTCAATAGAGAAGAGTAAAAGCAAGGGAGGAAGGGGACAAGTGTGCAAAGGTGGAGGAAGACAAACATGCAATTCATTATCATAAATGGAGTCCTAGAAGGTAATCAAGTGAGAGTATTGATAGACCTTGGAGAAATAGAGAATTTCTTAACTTTTTGTTGCAATAAGGTTGGGGGTGGAACTAAAGAAGGATGAGAATGACAAAGTAGAGTTACCTAATGGTCAGACAAAGAAGATTGAATCATTACCAAGAAAGGTAACATTCTCTATAGGAGAGTATCATGAATCAATTCAGTAGCAAATGATATGGTTAGCTTGTTATGATACAATCTTAAGCATGTTGTAACAGTATGGAGTTCAGTGACGTAGCTAGTAAGGCTAATGAAGTAGGGAATAAGCCAAATTAGCCTAGAATATTCTAAAAGCATCTAAGAAGCTTCTTGGGAAGCTTCCCGACTAGTTAACTTGCACCCCAAGCAGGGAGCTTCTAAAAGGAAGCTTCTAGAAGCTTCTAATTAGCTTAGCTTGCATGCCAAGTAGGTGGCTTCTAGAAGGAATCTTCTTGAGAAACTTCCTAGTTAACTTGGCTTGCACTCTAAGAAAGTGGCTCAAGGAAGCTTCTTGAGAATCTCCTCAAGGGCCTTGTGTGTTACCTATAAATATCAAAGCCAAAGCTCATGCTAGGCATTCGGAGTTTTCCCTCATTCAAGTGTCCCAATGTGAGTTTCCATTCTCCTATTTCTCTCCTTGGATTCGGTCTTTTACATTGGTATCAAAGCAGGAATGGGATGGATGGAATTTATGGACCACCAAATCCACTTCCAACAAACCATTGGGATTTTTGTGTCCAAATACTACCCAAGCATCGTTTCACACAATTCATCACCTTGCACTTTGGACAAGATTTTCTGCATATGATCACCATATCTGAGGAACCATTGGTGCTTCCGGTTGTAACTTATAGAGAATGGTGCACATGTTGTTTCTATGTGCTAATAAATGAGATAGATTGGGAGTGGTGTGATAGAGTAGCAACCATGGTGGAAATACTCAATGTTATCCTTACTATGCAGCAACAAATCGAGCACCTTACTCAATTGTTGGATGAATGAGATCTTTGACAACAAGAGCAGGTGGAGAGAGTACCGTTTTGAGAAGGAGAAGATCGGATCAGACTCCTTAAACCCAAGGTATTTGAAGGCAAGAATCTTCCAAGTGTAGTGGAGAATTTTGTGTTTGATTGTGAACATTATTTTGAAGCTACCAATCTACAAGACAAGCAAAAACAAATTCTCTTGGCTTCTAGCCAATTGGATGGAGTAGCAAAGCTATGGTGGAGATTCCAAGTAGAGCGAGCTGAATGACAAATTGTTGCACCAATCTTGACATTGGTAGAATCCAAGAGCGCAATAATTAGTCAGTTCCAAGCTATAAATGCCACACGAGCTACATGGGATAAGTTGGCAAAGTTGAAATAGATTGGCTCTGTAAGAAGTTACATCATGTAGTTCCAAAACACCATCATGCAAATTCCAAATATATTGGAAGGTGAAGCTTTGGATTGATTTGTGAGGGGCTTGAAGGTGAGAACCAAATTAGCGGTAACCATGCGAGAGCCACAACACTTGGAGGAAGCCATGCGGTTGGCCAAATGTTTTGATTCCTTGGTGGCAACAACTTGGTCTTGACCTCAACCTCCATAGAGCCTACCAATACATTACACACAAGTGGAGGAGCCAACACCAATGGAGATTGATGCCATTCAACAAAGACCACTTGGCACGGCAGATAGAGAGAAATTACGACAAAATGGTGGTTGTTTTATTGTCACCAAGTGGGGCATTGTATTGTTGAATGTCCACTCAATAATGGATGACCTCGACAAGTTGCCCATGTGGAGGTTGTGGAGCGGAATGATCATGGAAACAAGGAATCCCAATAGGAGATTTTGAGCCACCTACTCGGAGCTTGATTAGTTCCAATGGGATTGAAGGCTTGACCTATGCAAGTTTGTTTCACTTGTAAGGTACGATATTTAGTCAGGGTTATAGGATTTTGGTTGATTTTGGAAGTTCAAAGAATTGCATGTCTTTGCAAGTAGCAAAGAAATTGGGTATTCCTATCAAGCCAGTGATTGGAAGTAGTTTGATGATGGAAAATGGTAGAAAGGGTTTTGCATTCCGCACCTTGCATCCTATTACCTTCAAGATTGGATAGGAGTATTTGGAGTGTATGAGGTTTGTAGTGTCACCTCTACACTATGATATCATTCTGGGTCTACCTTGGCTTGAACATCATAAGGTTCAATTTGATTGGACCCAATGCCAAATTCAAGTACAACACCAAGGTAGGAATTTCCAATTAGGTTGTCTGGCACCTCTGAGTAAGACACCTAAGAATAGTCAGTCCTAAGATGGGAAGTTTGTCGAGAAGGTAGCCATAGAGCAAACCTGGGAGGAGATGAGTCCCAAGATGGGAAGTTTTCCAAGAAGACAACTAGAGAGTAAGCTTGGAAGAGAGATGAGTCCCTAGAAGGGAAGTTTGTTAGTAAAGCAGCCATAGAGCAAGCTTTGGAGGAAGATAAGTTTGTATTCGCGGTGTGGATCATACCCATTGCACAAGAACAATCTAAGGAGGGCCAAGACCCTCATCAAGCAATGGTTGATTGGATAGTTAAGGATTTTGAGGATGTGTATCCGGATGATCTGCCAAAGGGATTACCCTCCGATCGAGGTATGCCCTTCAAGATTGAGTTATTGCTAGGGAGTACTCTAGTGAGTAGACCGATCTATTGGCTCTCACCAAAGGAGTTAGAGGAGTTGCAAACAAGACTTACAGAGTTGTTGGAGAAGGACTTCATACAACATAGTACCTCTCCTTGGGGAGCACCAGTACTATTTGTTCTAAAGAAGGATGGAAGACTTCATTTCTATATTGATTATCATGGGCTCAATAAGCAAACCGTGAAGAATGCATATCTCTTGCCTCGGATCGTTGACTTGCTTGATCAACTAAGTGGAGCACGTTATTTTTCCAAGCTAGATCTTTGTAGCGGCTATTGGCAAATTCCTATTGATAAAGAGGATGTGCAAAAGACTACCTTTCGCACAAGGTATGGGCATTTTGAGTGGAGAGTTCTACCTTTCAGACGCACTAATGTTCCAGCAGTCTTCATGGATCATATGCTTTGGGTGTTGGATGGACTATTGGATTGGTCTATAGTGGTGTTCTTGGATGATATCTTAATCTATAGCAAGACAGAAGCAGAACACGTGAATCATATGCGAGAAGTCCTAAGACGACTACAACAATGGAAATTTTATTGCAAGAAGTCAAAGTGTGCCTTTTGGCAGAAGGAGGTTACCTTCTTGGGTCATAAGATCTCATCAAAGGGATCAAGATGGAAGAAGAGAAGATCAAGGCCATTACTGATTGGCCTACCCCAAAGGATGCTACAGATTTACGGGTATTCAATGGATTGGCCAGTTTTTACCAATAGTTCATCCATTATTATGCTCATGTGGCTGCACCATTGACTGACCTCTTAGGAAGGAACTCAAACTTCCAATGGACCACCAAGCATGAAGAAGCATTCCAAAAGTTAAAGCATATGGTGTCTTCAAGACCCATTCTTCAACCATATGATCCTCAACTACCTTGTGTGGTTGATTTTGATGCTTCTAACTTTGCAATTGGATTTGTGTTGCAACAAGAATTCCTAGATGGACTACATCCTATTGCCTTTGTGTCTCGCCAACTAAATATAACTGAAAGAAATTACTCGGCTCAAGATCAGGAATAGCTTGCAATGGTATATGCCACCAAGGTATGGAAGCATTATCTCTTGGGGAAACAAGTGATCATGCAAATTGATCACAAGCCATTGTTGCAAACCCTACACTTTGAGCACATGAAGAGTCGACATCATCAATAGGAAGAGCAACTCCAATTTTTTGACATCAAACTTGTGTACAAACCAGTTTGGTTCCACGTCATCCCCAATGCTCTATCACAATGACCTGATTTGAAGGCTCTTCCTCTCATCACAGCGGCAATTACGACAATGTCAATAGACCCCAAGGTCCATAACATCATGTCTACACTAAGATCCCTTCTTCTAAATGATACATGGTCATTTGACAGCATGCAACAAGGAGTACAACACCTTCTCCTTCAAGGAAGGCCTTCTATTCCATACGGACCAGATCCATGTTCCAGCCAAAGGTGATCTTTGACTTGTGCGCCTTCAAGAAGCCCATGATTTACCAATAGCTGGTCTGTAACACCCATTTGTGCATGTGTGTGGTATTGTGATATTTAGCTTGGTATTACAAGTACTTGAGAAATATTATTTATATAGAGATAAAGGATGGTTCTACATTAGTCATGATTAGCTAGAGTTAGTCATAGGTAAGATAGAAGGGACCTTACTTTAGAGGAGGTGGAAAAGATGAGCACCACTATTTTGGATTCTAGTGTATTGAATTGGTATTATTCTTAGGTGTTTGGCTTTGAGGAAAGAGTTGAGAACTCTTGGGCCCGCAAGCCCTTTTGTTTTGGATTCTTCTTTAGTCCAAGGATAGCCCATGTGAAGGAATCCTTGACTTAGTGGTTGGGTCAATATAAGACCACATGCTTAGAGGAATATGCCCATGTGAATGGATATTCCTTTCTACTTTTTGACTTTACTTGACTTTTAGCCTAGTAACTTGAGTTACTCTAGTAATTAGTAACTTTGGTACGTAACTATTTCACAAGTATATAAACAAGGGGAGAGGAGGTACTCATCATCCTTTCATTTGCAACTATCTCTCTCTCATTGAGTTCTCTAGTGAGCAATGTTTTGAGTCTTGGAGTGTTAGCCTTGGAGGAGTATGATGGAGTTGGGGTTCCTTTCCTTCTTAGTCCATGGTATGCTACCATAATAGTCATCAGAGGTTCATCTTGAGTGAGAGACAGGCCGGCTCACAGGTTGCATGGGAGTGGACAAGACCTTGCACACCCTCCAACACTAATGGTGGTGGCCTAACATGATACGAGATGTTTGGGACTTTGTCCGATCGTGTGAGAGTTTTCAACGTAACAAGGCCAGTAACCAAAAGCCGAGTCGGCTCCTTTAGCCACTTCCCATTCCAACTACTTATTGGGAACATATGAGCTTAGATCTCATCACCTCCTTACCCAAGACACAACAAGGTCACATAGCAATTGTGGTGTTTGTAGATAAGCTTAGTAAGCAAATCCATATGGCACCAACGGTTGATACTATGGATGCTCCAACCTTGGTACAACTCTACTTTGATAATGTCTTCAAACATCATGGGATGCCACATGTACTCATCTTTGACCGTGATCCTTGCTTCAATGGAAAGTTTTGGCAAGCACTCTTCTAGCTACTTGGCACCAAGCTTGCTTTGTCCACGGCCTATCATCCTCAAACTGATGGACAAACTGAATGTGCAAATTGCATCCTAGAAGATATGCTTTGTGCCTTCGTCAACATTCACCATACCAATTGGGATCAATGTCTTGCAGTTGCGGAGTTTGCATACAATAATTCTAAATAGGCAAGCACCAGATTCTCTCCTTTCTTTCTCAATTTTGGCCAAGATCCGCTTGTCCCTGATTCTCTTCTTTCTCCTCCTCCATCTCAAGTCTCCCATACTTCAACCTTCTTGACCACCATCTCCGAATCTCTCCAACAAGCCAAATCTCACCTCCTTGTTGCTCAGAATCATCAAAAACAATATGCGGACCATCATCGTCGTGATCTCACCTTTGAAGTTGGTGATAAAGTTATGTTATCCTCCAGTAATCTACCCCTCCCACTTGATACCCAAGTTCATAAACTTGCCCCTAATTGGATAGGACCTTTTGATGTCACCCAAATTGTTTCTCATGTTGCTTATCAACTTGCCTTGCCTCCTCATATGTGCATCCATCCTATCTTTTATGTTTCCAAGTTGAAACCCTTTGTTCATAATCCCTCTTCTTTCTCCTCTCGAGTCCAACCTCCTCCACCCTCAATCCCTATCAATGATCATGAGGAGTACAAAGTTGATCGTATCCTTGCACGTCGCCACATCCAACGAGGATGCCGCCAACATACGGAGTACAAGGTCCTTTGGAAAGAGTATCCCCTTCATGATGCCACATGGGAACCTCCTTCTCACATTTAGAATGCACAGACGGCCATCCAAGAGTTTGAAGCTTCAATGGCGACGAGGACATCACCAACTAGTGGTGGGGGAATAGGTAATAGTATGGAGTTTAGCAACGTTGCTAGTAAGGCTAACAAAGTAGGGAATAAGCCAAATTAGCCTAGAATATTCCAAAAGCATCTAAAAAGCTTCTTGGGAAGCTTCTTGACTAGTTAACTTGCACCCCAAGCAGGTAGCTTCTAAAAGGAAGCTTCTAGAAGCTTCTAACTAGCTTAGCTTGCATGCCAAGTAGGCGGCTTCTAGAAGGAAGCTTCTTGAGAAGCTTCCTAGTTAACTTGGCTTGCACTCTAAGAAAGTGGCTCAAGGAAGCTTCTTGAGAACCTTCTCAAGGCCTTGTATGCTACCCATAAATACCAAAGCCAAAGCTCATGCTAGGCATTCGGAGTTTTCCCTCATTCAAGTGTCCCAATGTGAGTTTCCATTCTCCTATTTGTCTCCTTGGATTTGGTCTTTTACACATGTTGTTGATGGAGCACTACAACCCTATGGTTGATTGGAGAAAGAACGTAGTGAGAACTAGCAAATGGAAGATCTTTAGGATTAAAGAAAGATCATAAAGGTAAGAATTGTCTCTCTATGTCATAAGGACTACATCTATTGGTAAGATAGATAGATGTTTCATGGTTCTAATAAGAGAAGTCCAAAGTACACAAATCAATGGACAAATTCTTGAAAAATTGAAAGATGTGATCACTAAGTTTCAAGATGTTCTTCCGGATAATTTTCCTTTAAGATGACCACCAAAAAGGAGAGTAGATCATAAAATTGAGATACTTCTTAAGGAAACAACTCCTTGTATGGCCCCATATTGACTACCACCTCATGAGTTGGAGGAGTGTAAGGCTCAAATTGAAGATATGCTATAGAAAGGGTTTATCCACCCCAATATATCACCATATGAGGCTCTTATCTTGTTTTTGAAGAAGAAGGATGGGATAATGTGCATGTGCATTAACTATCAAGGACTTAGTCATTAAACAATGAAGAAAAAATACCCATTACTTTGCATGGATGACTTGTTTGATCAACTCAATGAAGCAATCACTTCACCAAACTTGATCTATGGAGAAACAACAACCAAATTAGGATTGTGGAGGAAGATGTGTACAAAATGGCCTTTCAAACAAAGTATGGTCACTTTGAGTATTTGGTGATGCCATTTGGCCTCACCAACACTCCAACCACTTTCATGAGTTTGATGAATGATATATTTTTTCAATACTTGGATAAATATATTATTATTTTCCTTGATGACATCTTAGTCTATATAAGGACAATGATGGAGCACAAGCAACATTTGCAAGAAGTCCTCCAAATTATGCAACAAAATCTATTGTATGCCAGAATCTCAAAGTGTGAGTTTGGCAAATCTAAAGTACACTACTTGGAGCATAGAGTAAGTGCAAAAGGTATTCAAGTGTTAAAAAAATAAAATAAAGGTCATTCAAAAATGGGGTGCTCTAGAAGATCAGATTCAACTCAAGAGTTTCTTGGGATTGAGAGGGTTTATGGTCAATTTTTCAATAACTTTTCTAAGATTTCACAACCTCTAATGGCACTACTTGGCAAGGGGAAGAAATGGATGTGGAGAACTACACAAGAACTAGTCTTTCAAGAATTGAAAGTTGTATTACTACATGCATCAATCTTGAAATGGTATGACCCAAAATGTCCAATCAAGTTGGCTATATATGCATCATGCATATAGAAGCAATCCTACAACAAGAATGGAATGACGGATGGCACCCAATTGTATTTTTCTCTCAAAAGCTATTATTGGTAGAATGTAACTATCACGCCACCAAACAAGAAGAGTTGGTCATTGTCCTTGCAGCCAAGCATTGGAAGCATAATCTTGGCAAGAAGGCATTTGTAGTGGAGATAAACCACAAACCTCTAGTCTACCTTGAGACACAAAAAGATCTATCTCAGTGATATTTGGTGCATAGAGTGGAGACAATAGTTCAACATGATGATCATATATGTGGAAGGTAAGAAAAATCTTGCAAATGCATTCACCCATTTGCTTATGGCAAACTATTTGGTGGTAGAGGTCAAGATGAACTCAAAATTCTGGCCAAGGATTCTTGCTACTACAAAACTGACCCACACATTGTAGGAGTTCAATCATCCAAGGGCATAACCAATAAACAAGGACTCACCTTTTGTGATGGCAAGTTATGGATCCCTAATACCATAGACATAAGAACCACAATCCTAGCAAAATAGCATGATTCTACCATTGTAGGTCACACTGGAATGGACAAGACCTTAGATGCAATCAAATGGTATTACTATTGGCCCAAGATGAGCAATGATGTTATAGACCATGTTCAAAGTTGCTTACTCTATTAACAAAATAAAGCTTCTAATCAAGCTCCTACCAGGCTACTTCAACCCCTCCCTACTTCTACACAACATTGGGAATAGGTAAGTATAGATCTGGTTTGTGAATTGCCCAAGACCACCTCAAGGTTTGACTCCATCAAAGTCTTTGTTGACCAACTTAGCAAAATGATTCATGTGTTTGACCTACCACCAAGGATGTGATTGTTCCACAATTACCTCAATTGTACTTGGATGCAATCTTTTCTCACCATGGCTTGTCTTGAGTGCTTATTGCCAATAAAGGTACTTAATTCACTAGTTTTTTTTGGAGAACATTCTTTTTCATTTTCAAAACCAAATTGTCAACATCCATGGTTTACCATCCACAAACCAATAGACAAACAAAGCAATCTAATCATACTATTGATGGCATGCACCAGGGCTTCACCTTAGATGAGCAAAAGGAGGTAGGACACCTTACTTCTATTGGTGGAATTTACCTACAACAATTTAGTGAATGCATTCACACAGGTTACACTATACTTTCTCATATATGGAGGGCATCTTTTCAAACCTTTGAGTTTGATGAAGATCTGCCCGATGGCTACCAAGGTTGACATTATCAACATTTTTGTTTCTAGAATCCAATAGGTGTAGAACATGCCAAGCATAGGTTGTAGATTTCCCAAAATTGATAGAAATAGTATGCAAATGCACATCACCAGCTTATGGAGTTCAATGTTGGGGATTAAGTCTTGTTGTCCACAACCAACCTCACATAAGTTGGCCCTCATAAGTTCAGACCTCATTTTATTGGACCTTTTCCTAATCTTGTCAAATCAAAATAGTTGCCTACCACCTCAAGCTACCGCCACACATGAAGATCCATCTAATATTTTATTTTTCCTTACTATGCAAATATGCATCCCAAGCCTCACTTTCCTTCCGTACAAGAAGTTAGACTTTGTCCAACACTCATTGATAACATTGAGTAATATGAAGTCAAAAGCATTCTCCAAAAGCACATTTGTGGTGCTTGCCATCTGCATGTAGAATATCTTGTACATTGGAAAGGGTACCCATTGTATGAGGAAACATGGTAGCTAGCAGCCAACTTGACCCATGCACCGATGTTAGTGCAATCTTTTGAGCAACAACTTTGCAACAAGGACATTGGATCTTAAAGGGAGGAGGTTTGTAATACCAATAGCAAAAGATATTATTCAGAGGTGGAAATATGTTTGTTAACATCTAGAAGTATGTTATATATGATGGACTAAGTAGATCAGATAGAGATGTCACCAAAAGATTACTTCCACTAATAGTGCAAGAATCAAAAACACCCTAAAAACTTTAGAGCCAATTTTGAAGACCTAAAATGGATAAATTAGGCCATGAAAATGGAAAAATCTACCCCTTCAAAGACAAAGGTCTCACCTTCTCCTCCACTATTTATCTCATCAAGAGCTTTCCAATAGTACCTCACCCATGCAATTTTGAGCTTCATATAGGAAGATTCCCTAAAGATTCCTTCCAATCAAACCTATTTGACCAACCAAATAGGACAAGGACTAACATGTCACCCATCCAAGCATCTAATCTAAGGGTAGAGCTTGCTAGCATTTCACCAATCCATATATCTGATCCAAAGGTGGAGCTTCCTTTGAGTGGATCCTCTTTGCTATATAATAAAGAGAAGGTACTCCTTTAGGGCATCAGAGTATCAATTGTGAAGCTTTGTATTTTCTCTCTTGTGTTTCTCTTGGGGTTTCTCTTGTCCTTAAATTATTATAGGAAGCCAACCAACACCCACCAAGTTTTGGACAGGTCTCACCTTGTCATTCATTTGGTGGGAGAAATTTTTCAATTGATGGAACTCTTATTGCCACAATATCAACAAGAGTGTTTTGAAATTGTAGAATATATTGCCTTGGTGTAGAGGATGCACAAGAAGATCTACATGAAGAAAGAAAAGCAAGACAAACTCTAGGAAGAAGTCAATTGGGCTCGGTGTTGTTTTGAGGAAGCCAAGAAGGTGAACTCCTTGATGTAGGAGGTATTTGAAGAGAAGAAGCAAAAGGCCTTTCTTATTGCTACTCATTAGAACCAAGAAAAGAAATTGAGGCAAGTACAATGCAAATTGGAGGAGCTATGAATGGAAAAGAAGGAGATGCAACTTGTAAAAGACCAAAGAAATAGGAGAATGGAATACCAAAGGGGAAGATCACATTGGAACACTTGAATAAGTGATACTCCTAATGTCTAACATGAGCTTAGGCTATTGTATTTATAGGAAAATATACAAGCCTTCATAAAGCCGCTTGTTTGGAGTCCAAGCCAAGTTAACCAAGAAGCTTCTCAAGAAGCTTCCTATAAAAGACCGAGACCAAGCATAGAAATAAGAGAGTGGAAACTCACATTGGGACACTTGAATGACAGAAACTCCAAATGCCTAGCATGAACTTTGGCTTTGGTATTTATAAGGAACATACAAGGCCTTGAGAAGCTTCTCAAGAAGCTTCCTTGAGCCACTTTCTTGGAGTGCAAGCTAAGTTAATCAAGAAGCTTCTCTCTAGAAGTCGCTTACTTGGCATGCAAGCTAAACTAGTTGGAAGCTTCTAGAAGCTACCTACTTGGGGTGCAAGCTAAGCTAGCTAAGATGCTTCCCAAGAAACTTCTTAGATATTTTTAAAATATTCTAGGCTAATTTGTCTTATTTGCTACTTTGTTAATCATTTATTTGGTGTGTAAGCTAAGCTAGTTGGAAACTTTTAGAAGCTTCCTACTTGGGGTGCAAGCTAAGCTAGCTAGGAAGCGTCCCAAGAAGCTTCCTAGATACTTCTTAAATACTCTAAGCTAATTTGTCTTATTTGCTACTTTATTAGCCCTACTAACTTTGTAGCAAAACTCCATATTGTTACATATTCTCCCACCACTAGTTGGTGATGTCCTCGTCACCATTGAAGCTTCAAACTCCAAGATGGCCATTTATGCATTCTAGATATGAGAAAGAGGTTCCCATGTGGCATCATGAAGGAAATACCCTTTCCAAAGGATTTTGTACTCTATATGTTGTCGTCGATCTCGTTGAATGTGACGACGCGCAAGGATACAATAAACTTCATACTCCTCATGATCATTGATAGAGATGGGAGGAGGAGGAGATTGGACATGAGAAGAAAAAGAAGATGGATCAAGGACAAAGGGTTTCAACTTAGAAATATGAAAGATAGGGTGGATGCACATATGGCAAGGCAAGGCGAGTCGATGAGCAACAAGAGAAATGATTTGTGTGATCTCAAAAGGTCTTATCCAATTAGGAGCAAGTTTATAGACTTGGGTATCAAGTGGGAGGGTAGGTTACTAGATGAGAGCATGACCTTATCACCAACTTGAAAGGGAAATCATGATGATGGTGGTCTACATATTATTTTTGACAATTTTGGGCAACAAGGAGGTGAGATCTGGCTTGTTGGAAGGATTGGGATATGGTGATCAAGAAGGTTGAAGTATGAGGGATATGAGATGGAAGAGGAGCAAGAAGGGAATCTAGAACAAGTGGATCTTGGCCAAAATTGAGGAAGAAAGGAGAGAATCCAATGCTTGTTTGTTTGGAATTATTGTATGCAAACTCCGCAACTACAAGAGATTCATCCTAATTAGTATGGTGAACATTGACAAAGGCACAAGCATATCCTCCAAGGTGCAATTTGAACATTCAGTTTGTCCATCAATTTGACGATGATAGGTTGTGGACAAAGCAAGCTTGGTGCCAAGTATATGGGAGAGTGCTTGCCAAAACTTTCTAGCAAATTGAGTATCACAGTCGGAGATGAGTACATGCAACATCCCATGATGCTTAAAGACATTGTTGAAGTATATCTACGCCAATGTTGCAACATCCATGGTATCAAAGGTTAGCACCAAATGGATTTGCTTACTAAGGTTATCCACAAACACCATGATCATTGTGTGACCTTCCTTCATCTTGGGCAAGGATGTGATGAGATCCAAGCTTACGTGTTCCCATCAAGCAGATGGAATGGAGAGTGGTTGAAGGAGTCCACTCGGTTTTTGGTTGTTGGCCTTGTTGTATTGGCAGCTCTCACACAATTGAACAAAATCTTGAACATCTTGTGTCATGTTGGGCTACCACCATTGTTATGAGAGGATACCCAAGGTCTTGTCCACACCCATGTGACCAGCAATTGGTAAGTCATGTGCTTCTTGGAGGCGCACAAGTTGGAGATCATCCTTGGCTGGAACATAGATCCGATCCTCATGGAATAGAATGCCTTCCTTGTAGGAGAACGTGTTTTACTCTTGGTCGCATGCTACAAGATGACCTTGTACCATTTAAAAGAAGAGATCTTGTTGTAAAGTTGTCTTAAACTAAATTTGGACTTTAGAGTCAACTGATATTGCTGTAATTGCCATTGTGATGAGAAGAAGAGACTTCAAATCAGGTCATCTTGATAGGGCATCAGAGATGACATGGAACCAACCAAGTTTGTACTCCAATTTGATGTCAAAAAACTGTAGTTGTTCCTCCTATCAATGATTTTGACTCTTCATGTATTCCAAGTGTAATGTCTCCAACAATGGCTTGTGATCAGTTTGCATGACCACCTATTTCTCCAAGAGATAATGCCTCTATACCTTGGTGGCATATACCATTGCTAATTATTCCCAATCTCAAGCAAAGTAATTCCTTTCAATTGTATTTAGTCGGCAAGACACAAAGGCAATGGAATGTAATCCATTTGGGAATTCTTGCTACAACACTGCTCCAATTGCAAAATCCAAAGCATCAAAATCAACCACACAAGGTAGTTGAGGATCATATAGTTGAAGAATGGATCTTGAAGACACCATATGCTTTAGCTTGTAGAATGCTTCTTTGTGTTTGGTGGTCCACTAAAAGCTTGAGTTCTTCCCCAAGAGATTAGTCAATGGTGCTGCTACATCAACATAATAGTGGATGAACTGTCAATAAGAAATGGCCAATCCATTAAATGCCCATACTTTTGTAGCATCCTTCAAAGTAGGCCAATCAATAATGGCCTTGATTTTCTCCTCTTCCATCTTGATCTCCTCCAATGAGATCTTGTGAACCAAGAAGGTAACTTCCTTCTGCCAAAAGGCACACTTTGACTTCTTGCATTAAAACTTCCATTATTGTAGTTGTCTTAAGACTTCTTGCATGTGATTCACGTGTTTTACCTCTGTCTTGCTATAGATTAAGATATCATCCAAGAACACTACCTTGTATTGATCCAAGAGTCCATCCAACACCCAATGCATTTGATCCATGAAGACTACTAGAGCATTAGTGAGAGCAAAAGAGAGAACTACTCTCTTGAAATGCCCATACCTTGTGCAAAAGGTAATCTTTTGCACATCTTCTCTATCAATAGTGATTTGCCAATAGTTACTACAAAGATCCAACTTGGAGAAGTATCGAGCTCCACTCAATTGATAAAGCAAGTCATCAATTTGAGGCAAGAGATACACATTCTTCATTTTTTGTTTATTGAGCTCACAATAATCAGTACAAAAATGAATTCCTCCATCCTTCTTTGGAATGAATAATACCGGTACTCTCTAAGTAGATGTACTATGTCGTATAAAATCCCTCTCCAACAAATTTATAAGTGTTGTTTGCAACTCCTCCAACTCATTTGGTGAGAGCCAATAGATTGGTCTACTCATTGGAGTACTCTCTAGCAATAACTCAATCTTGAAGGGCATACCACGATCAAAGAATAATCCGTTTGGTAGATCATCTAGAAACACATCCGTAAACTCTTGAACTATTTGATCAACCATTGCTTGATGGAGCTCCTGACTCCTCTTAGATTCTCCTTGTGCAATTTGCTTATCCACACTAAAAAAATAGACTCATCTTCCTCCAAATCTTGCTCTATGGCTACTTCATTAACAAGCTTCCCATCTAGGGACTCATCTCTCTTCAAAGCTTGCTCCATGGTTGCTTTCTTGACAAACTTTTGATCTTGGGACTCATCTCCCTTTAAAGCTTGCTCTATGGCTACCGATAAACTTCCCATCATAGGATTGACTATTCTTAGATGCCTTACTTAGAGGTGCCAGACAATCTAATCGGAAATCCCTACCTTGGTGTTGTACTTGAGTTTGTCATCGGTTCCAATCAAATTGAACCTTATGACGTTCAAGCCAAGGTAGAGCTAGAATGACATTGTAGTGTAGAGGTGCCACTACAAACCTCATACACTCTAAAAACTCCTTCCCAATCTTGAAGGTAATAGGTTGCAAGGTACGGAATGCAAAACCCTTTCTACCATCTGCCATTATCAATCTACTTCCAATTATTGGCTTAACAGGAATACAATTCCTTTGCTAATTGCATTAACAAGCAATATTTTGAATTCCCCGGATCAACCAAAATCCTACAACCATGATCAACTATCATACCTTGTAAGTGAAGCAAACTTGCATAGGTCAAGCCTTTGATTCCATTAATACTAATCAAGTTCCCAACAAGTGGTATTGTACTTTGCCTTTCTCTCTCTAGGAACACAAAAGGTACCTAGCTATGGAGCTTATGGATAAGAGATTATGTGTAGACTTATCTCTATTACTTTGAGTGCATACGGTACCCAACTAGTAGAACTCTCCACTCTTGTTTCTAAGTTTCTTTCTATCATGTAGGGAAGTAGTGAGCAATCTAACCTATCATCATAACACGCACTCTTGGTTTGTAGATTATCACTTCCAACATTACCATAGAGGAAAAAAATAGCACACATAGAAGGAAGGAACCTAAGTGCAATGCTTGCTGTTGTACTTTCCTTTTTTCTCTTTGGGAACACATAGGGTGCCTAGCTGTGGAGACTACAGATCAGAGGCTAGAGGTAACCCGTAATGACTTGACAAAACACGCGTGTGACCCTTATTGCCAAAACCCTCCTTTCTTATGACTAATATTCTTGCTATCGGGAAGGATAGTACAGGGCAACCTGACCTGTCATCACAACACGCACTCCTGGTCTGCTGGTCATCACTTCCAACATAACCAAGGAGAAATACACAACACTCCTAGAAGGAAATAATCTGAGCGCAACGCACACACACCAATCCAAGCCAAATGGGCGTACAAACATGCATACAAGTACAGAGAGGATCCAATCACAAGAAAAAGGCAACAACTCTCTATACTTTTTGTTGGGAAAGAGCTTCAGAGCCTTTGTGCTCTGTCATCAAGCTCATTCCAACCTGTACTCCAAGCTTCCTCCCATCTGTACTTCAAATCTCAACAAATTCCTACTGCATGTGGGGATTTTCTATGTCTTTTTGATGGGGAAAACTCTGCGCAGCTCATATGCAAGTAGCTATTTCTACATAGCTTAGATTCGAGTGATGTAGGATTCAATGAAAAGCCTGTAAGATAAGCTTTCCAATGATATAAAATCCACTTCAATCAGATCACTACAACTCTCCTGAAAATCTCTCAAAGTTTTCTAGGGTTTTTTTCAATTTCACCCTAATTTCGAAATCTTCTTTTTAGGCTTTGCTCCTGGTTCTTGGCAAATTTTCCCCAGATTTCTGATTCAGAAAGACACTTGATCCTCACAAACACTCTAGCAACCTGAAACTCTCAATCATAGTCACAAGACATGAGACTTGATATCCAATCAAGATGAAAGGAAAATTTGCTCTATCGAGCTTATGACAGTATTTTCAGCAGGATGTTTTGCATCAGATCTCACTCTTCACAGATCTCGAACCAACCAAATTTTTCACAATAGTTGTTTGTGTTTTTGTCTAAACTCCTACAAATTTTTGTAGCCTAATCCAACTACAGTCTTTAGATGTGGATCAATTCCTGAGTTGGGCTAACTTGTGAGCTCTACAGACCCAGGTATACTTGATCCAAGACCCTGATTTCTCTATTTGAATAATTCAGATGAAACTTTCACACAGAGGAGATAAACCTATCCACCAACAACTCTAGAAATTCTCATGAGGAAATTCAAACTGCAACTTGGGGAGTGACCAAAACTCCAAACCTGATCATTAGCTCTTCTCCAACACCTTACATCCCATAAACTTCAACTTTAATCAATTGGATCTAATTTGAGATTGACCCAAAACTGGAATTTATTGTGCTCAGTTCTATAATAACATTGTCTCATCTCCAATCCCACTGACAAATAGTGAAAAAGTCTCAAGAAGCTCACTCAATTGACTACTCTGTGCTCTTGGGTATGAATTCAACCCCCCCTTCACTCAATTGATCATATCCCTCTCATACTCAGCTTAAATTGCATCATTTCTATTCTCAAATTGTAACCTGTCATCTCCTCTTTCCAACCATGTTCTCCATTCCTCGAATGGCCTCACCAAACTCCCATGATGGTCAAAAAACTCTTGACTTCCCTCTTGAGACCCAAGCTCTTGCACATTTGTCCTTTACTCTTTTTACTTTTTGACAAATGGACCCCACAACTCCACCTTGAAGCTTATGAGCGAAATTTTAGGCATTCCCCAACTAAAGAAGGACATAAATTGTCAAGTCCCAAACATTCTCATAAGTAAGCACCAAAAGGATGATAGGATCTGGGTTTCACATCACCGACTCCACAAACACCACCCCGAAACGTGCTACCAACCAATCCCGTAAGTCATTGTAATACCAAGAGTTAGCCATATGATCTAGATGTGTCATCAAGCTCCACCCTTGGATTACTTACTTGGATGGGTGACATGTCTGGTCTAGGTTCTATCTGGTTGGTCAAACAAGCTTTGACCAGAGGGAATCTTTTAAGGAATCTTCCTATAGGAATCTCAGAATCACGTAAGGTACCATTGGAAAGCTCTCGACGAGACAAAGCAGGGGAAGGGAAGGCCAACCTTTCCTTCATTTTTTGGGGTGGAATCTGCGCATTTTCAAGGCCTAATTCATCCGTTTAGGCCTCCGAAATTGCCTTCAAAGATTTCAAGCATATTTTGGTTCCTACCCTATTAGTAGAAGTTCCCTTTTGGTGATACCTCTTTCTGATCTATTTATTCCATCATGTGTAACATCCTTCCAGATATTACCAAACCAATTCTCACCTTTAACTCATATGTCTAGCTCTTGGTTCTAAGGTTCTCAAGTCTATTTTGGTTTCTGCCCTATTAGTAGAAGTACTATTTTGATGATACTTTTATCTGATCTATTTTAACCATCATGTATAGCATCATTCTAGATGTTACCAAACCAAATTTCATGTCACCTATTTGTGTCCCTAATCCTATGGTGGAGCTTCCTTGGAGGAGATCCTCTTTGCCTATATAATAAAGAGAAGGTGCTCCTTTGGAGCATCGAATGTTTGATTGTGCAATCTATGTTTTCTCTCTTCTCTTGTCCTTGGAGTATTACAATGGTATCAGAGCGAGTGTTTTAGTCCAAGAGAGTGGATCACCCCTCTTGGAATAGCACAAACTACTAAAACTGAGTAATTTGAGGTGGAGAACATAGATTAATTGCTAGACTTAGGAAGGACTTTAGAAGAGCATATGGGATGGATGCGCCGAGAGGACAATTTCCTACACCTAGCTTTCCATTCTAAAACCCATTCCACATCAAGGTTATGTACATCCAATGTGAGCAGATGAGGGTATCGCTAGTTTATCACTTGGGTGTAGAATTCATGGACAGAGTGATAAACTCACCAAACCTGGTGATTCTACCTATGGTGATATAGGACAGAGAGTGGAATTTGACAATCTGCATTCTATTATGATAATATGGATATGAATTTCCTAAATCCTCTCCCTTTCAACATGCAAGTAGAAATCCGTTATGTAGTGAGACCGAAAGTGATGTTTAGAGATTTTGTGGTTAAGAATTTTGGTGAGGAGTATTATCAACAAGTGATAGCTTCTGAGGTCCCAATGGTAGTTCCAATAGTTCATGCACCTTCCAGAGTGATTATATTGACTCTGTATTGAAGTAGACATTAACAATTGAGTGTTGTGGGAACCATGGATCCGCAATTGCAAGAGCTAGTGCAAGGAATGCAAGGGATGTTGAATGAATTTTGAGAGATTAAAATGACCATGGAGACATTACAAAGTCAAGTGCAGATCCTTAGGAACGATCAAGCCATGCAAGAAGAAGAGTTGTCTCAAAACCCAGTACCTACAACTAAAGTACTTGGAGAGGCACCCGTGCCTATGAACCCTATCAATGATGAAGCCACATTGCTACTCCGGATGAAGAAGACCTGCAACATCGAGCCTTACAAGGGGCAACGTATGATGGGAGTAGTGGAAAATTGGATCTCGAGAATGAATCAATATTTCTGATTGTTTTCAACATAGATCACAAAGCATGTTGTATGCGTGTTTGCATGTGGGTACTTGACCGATAAAGCCCTCACATGGTATGATGCTTGGGAACAATCCATGTTGGCAGAGAAAAGGGAGGTCACATGGACAACAATGCAAGAAGGACTGTTGAAGAATTTCCAATCGGTGGATTCAGTGCAAATGGCTCAAACCTAACTATGGGGATTGAGACATAAGAATAGCATACAAGAGTATGTGGAGGCATTTTTGGATCTACAAGTTGCAATTACCAACATGAGTCCAGCAGAGGATCTCGACAATTTCAAACGAGGGTTGAAAGAGCGGATTTGCCAAGAAGTCATGGTGCAAAATCCTCGCACGGTATTTGAAGCCATTGCTTGTGCGTAGAGAATAGTAGGAGCATTAGGTGGAGGTGAAGGAGTAGTTCTACCTCAACATTATTGGGCAGAAATGTGACACATGGGTGGACTAGTACCGATGGAATTGGGCAACCTTCGATTCCAAGATTGAGGAGCACGACCACTTCAAGAGAAGCGGGGATGGGTAGAAGAACAAAGAGATGGAGTCCCACAAGAAGAAGTGACTCAAGGAAAACAACGCTGTTATTACAATTGTGGCCATATTGGGCACATATCTACCAACTGTCGCACTCATTTCCCTAGAGGCCCTCGGCCTTCGTATAGGTGATCTTTGAACAACATGGAGAGGCACATTGAAGAGGAGGAGGTGGAAATCACTTTGGAAAACAAAGATCGCCAGTAAATGTACCTTGCGGCCTTACTAGCTCAATAAGGAAGCAGAGAAGCAAGGGAAGGAAGAAGAATAATGCGCAAAGATCCTGAAAGGCAACCTCATAATTGATTGCTGTGAATGGAATCCTAGAAGGTAATCAAGTGAGAGTATTAATAGATCTTGGAGCAACAGAGAATTTCTTGTCTTGCTCTGTTGCAATAAGATTGGGAATGGATCTAGAGAGAGATAGGAGTGAAGAAGTAGAGTTATCTAATGGGCAAACAGAGAGGATTGAGTCATTACCTAGACAGGTAACTCTTTTTGTAGGAGAATATCAGGAAGCAATTGAGTGGCAAGTGATACAGTTAGCTTGTTATGATGCAATTTTAGGCATGCTATGGATAGATCAGTACAACCCTATGGTGGATTGGAGGAAAAAAGTAGTGAGAACCCACCAATGGTCAATCATTGGGGTTAAAGAAAAATCACACAAGTAGAAACTGCCTCTATATGTCATAGGGATGGCAACGGTCTGTAAGACCAATAGATGTTTTATGGGTCTAATAAGAGAAGTCCAGAGTGCACAACTCGATGGACAAATTCTTGAGAAATTGAAGAATATGGTGGATGAGTTTCAAGATGTCTTTCCCGATGATCTACCCTCAGGATTACCACCAAAAAGGCAAGTAGATCAAAAAATTGAGACACTCTTGGGGAAGACACCTCCTTGTAAGGCCCCATATCGCCTATCACTTCACGAGTTGGAGGAGTGTAAGACTCAAATTGAGGAGATGCTATAGAAAGGGTTCATCCAACCTAGCATATTACCATATGGGGCCCCTGTCTTGTTTGTGAAGAAGAAGGATGGTACAATGCGCATGTGCATTGACTATCGGGGTCTCAATCAGCAAATAGTGAGGAACAAATACCCCTTACCTCACATGGATGACCTGTTTGATCAACTCTATGGAGCGAGATACTTCACCAAATTGGACTTGCGGAGTGGTTACAATCAAATCCAAATTGCAAAGGAGGATGTGTACAAAACTGCCTTTTGAACCAGGTATGGCCACTTTGAGTATCTTGTGATGCCTTTTGGCCTCAGTAATGCACCTGCCACTTTCATGAGTCTGATGAATGACATATTTTGTCCATACTTAGATAAGTCTGTTATTGGCTTCTTGGATGATATCTTAGTATATAGTAGCACAATGACAGAACACAAACAACATCTACGAGAGGTCCTCCGGATTCTAAGATAGAATCAATTGTACGCCAAAATCTCAAAGTGTGAGTTTGGCAAGTCTGAAGTAGACTACTTGGAGCATAGAGTAATTGGAGAGGGCATTCAAGTATTGACAGATAAAATAGAGGTCATTCAAAAATGGAGTGCCCCAAAAGAACAAACTCAACTTAAGAGCTTCTTGCGGTTGACAAGATTCTATCGTAGATTTGTCAAGGACTTCTCCAAGGTTTCACAGCCTTTAATGGCACTACTTGGCAAGGGGAAGAAGTGGACATGGGGAACTGCACAAGAGTTGGCCTTTCAAGAATTGAAGGCCGCCTTGCTACATGCACCAATCTTGAAGTGGTATGACCCAAAATGTCCAATCAAGTTGGCTACAGATACATCAAGCGTAGCAATAGGAGCAGTCCTACAACAAGATTGGCATGACGGATGGCATCCAATTGCATATTTCTCTCAAAAGTTGTTACCGACAAAGCGCACTTACCACACCACAGAATGAGAAGAGCTGGCCATCATTCTAGCAACCAAGCATTAGAAGCACTATCTAGGCGAGAAGGCATTTGTAGTAGAGACAGACCACAAACCTCTAGTCTACCTCAAGACGCAGAAGGATCTATCTTGTCACCAAATTTGGTGGGCAGAGTGGCGACAACGCTTCAACATGACAATCACCTACGTGGAAGATAAGAAGCAACTTGCAGATGCATTCACCCGCATGCCAATGGCAAACAACTTGGTGGCAGAGGTTAAGATTAACCTTGAATTCTGGCCAGAGATTCTAGCTGCTACAAAAACTGATCCACAGATTGTAGAAGCGCAATTATCCAAAGGTGTCACCAGCACCCAAGGACTCACCTTTCGGGATGGCAGATTATGGATCCCAAATGTCCCAAAATTACGCACCACCATTCTAGCGGAATTGAGAAAGGCCCAATAAAATGAGGTCCGAGCTTACGAGGTCCAACTAATGTGAGGTTGGTTGTCGATAGCCACACTTGATCCCCATTGAACTCCATGTGCCTACGGTGTGCATCAGCATACTACTTTGATCGATTTTGCGCAATCTGTAACCTGTGCTTGGCGCTCTCTACACCTTGTTGGATTCTAGAAACAAATGTGTTGACTGCATCAACCTTGGTAGTCACTGGATGGATCCTCATCAAGCTAGAAGGTGTGAAGGGATGCTCACCATACATGAGGAAGAACGGAGTGACCTGGGTGGATGCATTCACTGAATTGTTGTAAGAAAATTCCACCAACGGGAATAGGGTGTCCCACCTCTCTTGCTCTTCTAAGGTGAAGCCGCATAACATGTCTTCAATTGTGCGATTAGCCCACTCTGTTTGGCCATCTGTTTGTGGGTGGTAAGCTATGGACATGGCCAACTTGGTTTTGAAGAAAACAAAGAGTGTTTGCCAAAACAAACTGGTGAATTGGATGCCTCTATCGGTGATGAGTACTCTAGACAAGCCATGGTGAGCAAAGACTACATCTAAGTATAATTGAGCTAGTTGTGGAGCGGTCACCTCCTTGATGGTAGGGCGTACATGAATCATTTTGCCGAGCCGATCCACAAAGACCATGATGGAGTCAAACCCTGAGGTGGTCTTGGGTAATTCACAGACGAGATCCATACTCACTTGTTCCCAATGTTGGGTAGGAGTGGGGAGAGGTTGAAGGAGCCTTGCAGGAGCTTGATTAGAAGCTTTGTTCTGTTGACACAATAGGCAGCTCCGCACGTAGTCCATCATGTCATTGCTCATCTTGGGCCAATAGTAATGGCGCTTGACTGCATCCAAGGTCTTGTCCACTCCGACATGAGCTGCAATGGCCGAATCATGTTCTTTGTCGCATTGGCATTGTGGCCTATCACCTTGAGCTACCACCACGCATGAAGATCCATCCAATGTTCCATGTCTCTCTACTACGCAAATATGCTCCCCAATCAGGCCAAGGTCATTCCATACAAGACATTTGACCTTGTCCGACACTCATTGATGGCATAGAGGAATATGAAGTGGAGCGGATTCTCCAAAAGCGCATGCGTGGTACTCGCCATCCACGGGTGGAATATCTAGTACAATGGAAAGGTTACCCCCTCCATGAAGCAACCTGGGAGCTCGCTGCCAATTTGGCACCTGCACCAATGTTGGTGCAAGCATTTGAGCGACAATTGCACAACAAGGACGTTGCATCTTAAAAGGAGGGAGGTCTATAATACCAAGAGTTAGCCATATGATCTAGATGTGAAATTCGGTTTGGTAACATCTAGAATGATGTTATACATGATAGTCAAAATAGATCAGATAGAAGTATCACCAAAAGAGTACTTCTACTAATAGGGCAGAAATCGAAATAAACTTGAGAACCTTAGAACCAATAGCTAGACATATGAGTTAAAGGTGAGAATTGGTTTGGTAACATCTAAAAGGATGTTACACATGATAGACTGAACAGATCAGAAAGAGGTATCACCAAAAGGGGACTTCTACTAATAGAGTGGTAACCAAAATATGCCTAAAATCTTTGAAGGCAATTTCAGAGGCCTAAACGGATGAATTAGGCCTCGAAAATGTACAGATTTCCCCCTCCCCCCTCCCCTCCCCCCAATGGTGGTAAGGCTAGCCTTCACTCCTCTCTGCTTTGTCTCGTCGAGAGCTTTCCAATGGTACCTTACGTGATTCTGAGATTCCTATAGGAAGATTCACTAAAAGATTCCCTTTGGTCAAAGCTTGTTTGACCAACCAGATAGGACCTAGACCAGACATGTCACCCATCCAAGTAAGTAATCCAAGGGTGGAGCTTGATAACATGTCACCTATCTGTGTCCCTAATCCTATGGTGGAGCTTCCTTGGAGGAGATCTTCTTTGCCTATATAATAAAGAGAAGGTGCTCCTTTGGGGCATCGAATGTTTGAGTGTGCAATTTGTATTTTCTCTCTTCTCTTGTCCTTGGGGTATTACAGTCATCACGGTGTAAAATCTGAAGCCTGATGAGAAAAGGATTCAAGAGTGGCAGATCGGGAGCATGGGATATCTCATGTTCGAATGCTTCCTCCGATGCTCTAACACTCGCTCTCTGCTACAACTCTCTCCCACTTCCTTCTCTCCTTGAGACTCTCCAAACTAAAACACACTTGTCTCTCTACTCGCCCTCATCTTTATTCATCAGAGCCCTCAAACATGATAAGATTATAACCCACGTGGCCAATCACATACATGTACATAGATGGCTCACATGGCAACATCTCATCTGTCAGATCTAGCATGCAACATACCCCACTAATGTGGAGATAAACTATGATAAGTCACTTTTTACGGGCTATGCAAACCACAACACGACACCGCACACTAATCCAAGCCAATTGGGCGTAAAAAGAAGCATGCAAGCATAAAGAGGATTCAATCACAAGAATTTGACAATAACTCTATGTACTTTTTGTCGAAAAAGCGCTTCAAAGCATTCTTGCTCTATCATCAAGCTAATTTCAACCTGTAGCTCCAATTTGTTCTTCAGATTTCAACCAACTTCTAATCCAAGTGGGAAACTTCTATATCTTTTTTACGGGGAAAAGTCTATGCAGCTCATATGGACATAACTTTTTTGTATGACTTGGATTTGAGTGTTCTAGGTTTTAGTGGAAAGCATGTAAGATTAAATTTCAAATGACATAAAATGAGCCTCAATCTGATCACTATAGCTCCCTTGACAAGCTCTAATTTGGTCAATTTTTGTAGCTTTCACCCTAATTTGAAATCCCTAATTTTTGGGCTTGCTCTTGATTCTTGGTAAAATTTTCTAGATGTTTGGATCAAAGGTACACACAATCCTCAGAATCACTCTATCAACCTAAAATCTCTGATCATTGTCATAAAGATAGGAGAATTGACACTCAATCATAATTCAAGACAAAAATGCTCTATTGAACTTATGATAATTATTTTAGAAGAACTTGTTGCATCGTATCTCACTCTCCATGAGTCCAAAGCCAACCAAATCTCCCATAGTAGTTGGTTGTACCCTTGTCTAATCTTTGGAGATTTTGATGGCCTAATCCAACCCCAACCTCTAGATATGGATCAATTCTTGAGTTGGGCTAACTTGTGAGCTTTGGAAACTTATGAGCTCTACACACCTAGATATACTTGATCCAAGACCTTGAACTTTCCTTTCAAGGAATTCACATGAAATCTTCACACAAAGGTGAGAAACCTAATCACCAATAACATTAGAAATTTTCATAAGGTGATTCAAAACACAACTTGGTGAGTGACCAAAACTCCAAACCTCATCATCAGCTCTTCTCCAACACCTTATAGCTCAAAAGTTTCAACTTCAATCAATCAAATTTAATTTGAGATTGATCCAAAGCTCAAATTTCTTGTGCTCAATGCTATAAAAGCTCTACTTCCTCTCCAACCTCACTAAAAAATCATTAAAAGGTCTCATGAAACTCTCCAAATGGCCTACTTTGTCCACTTGGGTATAAATTCTACCTCTCTTGATTCAATCAATAATATCCCTCTTAGAATCTACTCAAATTTTTTGATTTCTATCTCCAGATTGTAGCTTGTAAGCTCTTCTCTCCAATTGTGGTCTTCACTCCTCAAATTGCACTCCCCAAACTCCCTTGATGCTCAAAAACTCAAAAATTCTCCTCATGGGACCCAATCTCTTGCAAATTTATCATTTAGTCTTTTCACTTTTTGACAAATGGACCCCATAACTCCACCTTGAAGCTTATGAGCAAAGATTAAGGCATTCTCCAACTATAGGAGCATGTAGATTATCAAATCCCAAACTTGCTCATAAGTAAGCATCAAAAGGATGATAGGATCCGGGTTTCCCATAACTAACTCCATGAATACCGCTCCAAAATGTGTCACCATCCAGTCCAGTAAGCTACTGCAGTGTAAAATCTGAAACCTATTGTGAAAAGGATTTGGGAATGGAAAATCAGGAACATGGGACATCTCATGGTCAAATGCTGCTTTTGATGCTCTAGTACTCTCACTCTGCTACACTCTCACTCCCCACATCTTCCTCCCTCTCAAGACTCCTCAACTAAAACCTGTCCGTCTTTCCATTCTCACTCACCTATATACATCAGAGCCCTTGAAAAAGATAAGATCTTAACCCACATGGCAACATCTCATTTGTGAGATCAATCATACAACCTACTCCACTAATGTGGAGGTAACCATGGTAATTTACTTTTTTACGGGCTACTCAAACCATAACATGACAAGATCATAACCCACATGGCAACATCTCATTCGTGGGATCTATCATACAACCTACTCCACTAATGTGGAGTTAACCATAATAATTTATTTTTTTATGGGCTACTCAAACCACAACATGACATTGGCTCAAAATCTCCTATAGGGATTCCTTGTTTCCCTAATCATTCTACTCCACAAAGTCCATTTGGGCAACTTGTCAAGATCATCCATTCTTGAGTGGACATTCAACGATGCAATGTCCAATTTGGCAACAATAAAAACAACTACCAATTTGTCACACCCTTTTAACAACAACTACCATTTTCTACTATCTGTAGTGCCAAGTGGTCTCCGATGAATAACATCAATCTACATTGGTGTTGGCTCCTCCACTATAATACCAATAGCTAGACATATGATCTAGAGATGAAATTTGGTTTGTTAACATCTAGAAGGATATTATGCATGATGAACTAAGTAGATTAGATACAAGTATCACCAAAAGAGTACTTCTACTAATATGCCAAAAATTGAAATAGCTATAATCAATATCTAGGCATAAGATCTAGAGGTGAAACTTGGGTGGTGACATCTAGAAGGATGTTACATATGATAGAGAAAGTAGATCAAATAGAGGTATCACCAAAAAAGCACTTCTACTAATAGGGTAGAAGCCAAAATAGGCTTGAAAGCTTCAAAGGCAATTTTGAAGGCCTAAATAGATGAATTGGGCCTTGAAAATGTGCAGATTCCCCCCTTCCTTCCAATGGAAAAAAGGTTGGCCTTCCCTTCCTCCAAGTTTATCTCATTAGGAGCTTTCCAACGATACCTCATTCTCGTGATTGTGAGATTCTTACAAGAAGATTCCCTAAAATATTCTCTTTGGTCAAAGCATATTTGACCAATTAGATGGGACCAAAATTGACATATCACCCATCCAAGCAAGTAATATAAGGGTGGAGCTTGCTAACAGGTCATCTATCCATGTATCTAATCCTATAATGGAACTTCCTTGGAGGAGATCCTCTTTGGCTATATAATAAATAAAGAGAAGGTGCTCCTTTGGGGCATCAAAGTTTAAATGTGGAATTTTTTGTTTTCTCTATTGTGTTTGTCTATCCTCAGAATATTATATCCACCCTTGTGTAATGTATTGGTAGGTTTTATGGAGGTCAAGGTTGAGACCAAGTTGTTGCAAATAAGGAATCAAAGTGTTCGGTCAACCGCATGGCTTCCTCCAAATGTTGTGGCTCTTTCATAGTTACCTCTAATTTGGTTCGTGACTTCAAGCCCCTCACAAATCAATCCAAAGCTTCACTTTCTAGTATATTTGGAATTTTCATGATGATATTTTGGAAGTGCGTGATGTAACTTCTTACAAAACCAATCTACTTCAACTCTACCAACCTACTTGCACAGCCCGTGTGGTATTTATAGTATGGAATCAACCAATTATTGCACTCTTGAATTCTGCCCATGTCAAGATTGGTGTAAAAATTAGCCATTCAGCTTGCTCTACTCCAAATCTTCACCATAGCTTTGCTATTCCATCTAATTGGCAAGAAGCCAAGAGAATCTATTTTTTGTTCATCTTGAAGATTGGTAGCCTTCAAATAACATTCACAATCAAACACAAAATTCTTGCCTTTGAAAACCTTGGGTTTTGGAAATTGGATTTGGTCTTCTCCTTCTCAAATTGGTACTCTCTCTACGTGCTCTTGTCGTCGATGATCTAGTTCATCCAACAATTGAGTAAGGTGCTTGATTTGTTGTTGCATAGCAATGTTAACCTCAAACATTGCTACCATAGTTACTACTCTATCACGCCACCCCCAATCTATCTAATTTATTAACACATAGATGCAACACATTCATCATTCTCCATAAGTTACAATTGAAAGTACCAAGGGACCCTCGAACAAGGTGATTGTATTCAAAAAACCTTACCCAAAGCGTGAGATGATGAACTATGTGAAACAATGCTTGGATAGTACTTGGACACAAAAATCCCAATGGTTTGGTAGAAATGGATATGGTGGTCCATAAATCCTTGTGATGCAAGCTAAGCTAGCCAGGAAGCTTCCCAAGAAACTTCCTAGATGCTTCTATAATATTCTAGGCTAATTTGTCTTATTTGCTACGTCATTAGCCCTACTAACTTTATCGCTAAACTCCATATTGTTACACTTCTTTTTAGAAGCCACCTACTTGATGTGCAAGCTAAGCTAGCTAGGAAGCTTCCCAAGAAGCTTCCTCCTTGGCATGCACATTACTCAATACTTGGAAGGTACCAAGTAACTTCCTAGATGCTTCTAGAATATTCTTAGCTAACTTAGACTATTTGCTTTCATTAGTCTCAACTAACTCATTAGTAAGCTCCATATTGTTACACCGCTCAACTTCAAAGACCAACTATGATCAAGAGGTAAGGAGGTGTAGAGCCTATGCTAGGAGCTAAATGATACCATATTTTGGAATGCAATCCTAGACCTTCAAATGCTTAAATACAAGCAAGAGGTGGCATTGCAACTCAAGATCCAAGCAAAGGAACTAGCATTGGCAATTGAGACGAAAGCCAAATGAGAAAGCATGCAAAAGACATTGGATGAAGACTTTCAAGTGAGGTGTCTGCAATTGGAGGAGAAGAAGAAGGAAGGAATCCAACAACTTGAAGATGTCTAGATTCAATTCATGGAACTGCTCTAAGAAGAAGCCAAAGGACAAGCCACCAAGGCCAAAATCCACAAATTGAAGTTGCAACTACAAAAATTGGAAGGAAAGACCTACAAGGATGAGAGGATAGATCAATTAGCTTTTTGCCTCTAAAGCTATACAAATAGGAAATTCAACAAAGTCCATAATTCCTATTTGTTGAAGGAGGTTCTTTGGCAACTCAAGTGCAAAGGATTCTCTTCCCAATAGAATGCATTTTCAAAGAACCTTGAAATACCAAAAGGAACCATAGTATTAGACTAGCTTGTATTCCACCATGCTTTCTAAGAATTGTACATAAAACCTACTAGATACCTACAAAACTCCAAGAGAGGAAGAGGAAATTTTGCTTAAAAGAGGAAATTCCTTGTAAATTTGTAATTTAGAAAAAGATCAAAGGCTTTGGCCCAATAGAACTTTTTGGGATGAATTACATTTGCCTATGTACCCCACCTTCTTGGCCAAGTACCACTTTAGTGCGGGGGCTTGGGAAGGAAATTTATTACTTGTAGTGTATACTTAGGAGAAGAACTTGCAACTTCCTTAGTATTTGTCAAAAGTTTAACTAGGTAGGATAAGAGAGAAATTAAGGCCATAAGTGGTGGCGGTGGAGTAGTTAGGTTTGAACAAGAATCTTCTTAGCCATCTGAGATCCTTTGGAGCAAAGTGGAGTCGCAATAGGAAATTTTACATAAGGCTTTGGCCCAATAATGAACAAGTTCACTTTTCCATGCAACTTTGTATACAATCCAAAGTCTAGTCTGATCAAGTTGTATTCATCTAATATCCAACTTCAAATGCTCTTGCAAGGGTAGAGGTGCAAATTGCACAATAGGATTTCAATTGTTTGAATCTTGAGGAGAAGGTTGGCAATTGGATTTTGAATGTGTAGAGTGGCCTAATGATGGATTTGATTGGTCCTAAGTACCACAAGTAACATGGAATTGAAATTCAAGGACATGTGCTCACTTGTTAAGGCTCTTTTGTGGTATGAATTCAAGGAAGGCTAGAGCATGTTATTAAGGTTGAGGGCTTCAAGCCAAAGTGTCCCATCACTTTTAATGTAGCTTCAATTACAAGAAAATATGAGAGTGATTTATGATCTTTTGGTTTATTGTAGAGCACTATAATGAGTGCCTTGAGAATGGTTCTTGCCCAAGAGTTTGAACAAAAAAAAATAAAGAAAACTCCACATTGTGTGAACTAGTCAATAAACTTCTAGTCATTTTTATATCCTTGTGGGATTGACTTGTTCTTACAATTTTACTATTAGTACATTAACATTGGGTTATTACAAAATTTTGTTACTAAACTAAACTTCATTTCTTCATTATGAAGTGTTATTTGATTGTGATTTGATAGGGAGTGTGGTGTGATAGTACATTTGTTGGAGTTCTTTGTCACACTACTGATTTTTGTTCTTTGGTATTTGACAAGAATGCCTTGTTGGTGTCATGATATAACTTGTATCACTTCTTGATACAAGCCATATCATGGAACAATATTGAGAAACAAGGTGAGAATAAATTTTTGATAATCAACAATATGTGCTAGGAAACCCAAAGTACATTCCTATGAGTCATTGATTACTCTTATTTAAATAACCTTACACCAAGGAGAGGATAGAATTTAATAAACTAGTTGCAAAAACCTGTGTTCTAAACAACCATTGCATAGGCATGTTGAAAGCAAGATGGTATTCTCTATGAGAACTAAGGATTCAAATCAAGACCAAGAACCAGAATAGGTTTCTATTGATGTGGATTAGCTCTTGCATTATCTTCAATAATTTGTTAATTAATAGATGGGACCTACAAGAAGAAGAGGACACGATTATAGATGATGATGATAATCCTAATGATCTTGATGAATTAGATTCATTCTATTGATCCCATGGGAATTCCACAATAGGAAGAAACAAGATTTGTGCTTATGTCGACGTGTGTGGGATTCCATCATGGAAATGAGTTTCAATGAACAAGAATTTCTAAACACTAATAAAGCTTTGTAATTTTTGTTTTTAATTTTGGAATAGTCTTGCTTTTGTGTGAGTGAAGATGTATGAATCCTACTCTATATGTAAAATACTCTATATGTTTGTTTTGAATGGCTCTATTTAATCTATGTGTAAAATACTCTATATCTTATGAATGGCTTCCTTTAATCTGGGTATAACTTGGAGGTTGGGAGATATTTTTCATGGTCTGTCTATTTTTCAAAGTAAATTTTATATGCAAGAGGATGTTGGTTCAATGAGAGGTGATGAATTCTATGACGGTTTAGAAAAGATAAGAATGGATAGCTCAATTCTTGAATATTTATAGATTTGTTAGTAGACCGCTAGATTAAGTATAATGTTTAAGTTGGAGTAGTGGATCAAATATGCAAATCCTTGTGGGATATATATATATATATATATATATATATATATATATATATATATTCATCTTTGACATATATTGCAAATCCTTGTGGGATTTATATGTATCCATCTTCAACTTGTATTGTAGATCCTTACAGGATTTATGTATACCCATCTTTGACTTATATGTAAACATGTTTGATCTTTAATGAGTGAATATAGATGTACTCATATCTCTCTCATTCCATAAGTGGTAGAGAGATTTGATAGAAATAAAGTCAAGGAGTTAAAAGGAAGTTGGGGAGAGCAAGAATCCCAAGGAAACATTGAAGGAATTGTGCAATTTAAACAAAGTTTGGGGAGAGTATGAACCAAAGGGAAGTGCAAGAATTAGTAGGGAATTGTAAATATTCAAAGGATAGGAAGATTATATTGATGGAGTTTAGATTTCAAGGGAAGAGAAGAAGAGAGGCATATTTGAGAAGAATTTGAGGGAAAGGAAGGAGAGAGGCATATTTTTGAAGAAAGGAGAGAAGGGATTTGCAAATAAAAGATAGAAAGTAAAAGACATGAACTTGTTTGATCAAGAAACAACTTGATTGATTGATTCATTTCATTTATGAGCCAACATTCAAAAGCATTTGATAGAAAATTTGAGAGGACTTGAGGTGAAAGAGAGCATAGAGTAATTGGATTCAAAAGCCTGCTTACAAAAATTGAGACCAATTTGAGAGGAACTAAGATGGAAGAGAGTAGAGAGTAGAGAGTCATGGCTCATGAAATTGTAAATTACCAAAAATTATGCGATATGCTCAACATGGAGGATTTCAAAAAAGGGAATTGGTTGATAGATTTTAATTTCCATGTTGATTATATACCTGAATCAAATGGAGTGTGCTAGATAGGCACCAAGTGAGGAAGGCAATAAAAATCCACAAAGTGGACCTTAATTTGTTGCGGCTAAAAGTTGCTCTTGGGATTGAATATCATGCTCCACATGTAAGGACATCTCAAACAATTTTCTCTCAATTTCTAATTTATGTCCTACTTCCAAATTTTGGTTTGGATGTTTTTGCATGTTTCCCTTCTTTTTTATTTCCATTTGCCTATATTGTTTCTTGCAATCTCAATTATTTTTTCTTGTGATTCTATATGTCATTGCCCAATCCCATTCCATACCAGGTCTTGAACTCTCAACCTTGCACTCAATCCCATGCCCAAACCCTGATGACCAATGATTCCCCAAACAAACCCTTCCTAAATCCCTAATAGAACCATCATTTAATTTTCCTCAAATAGACCCCATGCAGTCCTCCTTGATTTCAATTTTAGCCCTATAAAAAAACCCTTATTTCTTGATATTCTCAAAAAGCAGCTTCCAAATGAAGCCATTTCCTATGAAGCACTTGCAAACAAATCTTTTTTCTCCAAAAGGAGTCCAGATTAACCCTTTTTGTGGCAACTAATTCCTAAGAAACACTTGAAAATCCCTTTTCAAGGAAAGGATAAAAAAAAATCCTTTTTCAAGGTGGGGTTTTGAACAAGACCCATTTTTTAAGGAAGGGGTTTCTGAATAGACCTTATTTTTCCAAGAGAAGGTTTGAACAAACTCCCTTCTTCAAGGATGGAGACTTGAACAAACCCTTTTTTGAGAGGGGGTTCCAAACAAGCTCTATTTTAGATGAGATAGAGGTGTCACCAAAGAGTATTTCCACTAATAAGGTAGAGGCCAAAATCACCCTTAAAACTATAGAGCCAATTTCAAAGGCCTAAAGGGATGAATTATGCCTCAAAAATGGAAGATTCCCCTCCCCACTCTTCAAGGGAAAAGGCATTGCTTTTCTTTTCTCCCTTATTTGCTGCATTGAGAGCTTTCCAATGGTACCTCACCCATGATATTTTGAGCTTCTTATAGAAAGATTCCCCCAAGATTCCCTTTGGTCAAACAAGTTTGACCAACCAAATAGGACAAGGATCAACATGTTACCAATCCATGCAACTAATCAAATGATGGAGCTTGCTAATGTATCACCAATCCATGTATTTGATCCAAGGGTGTAGCTCTCTTTTTGAGTGGATCCTCTTTGCTATATAATTAAGACTAGGTGCACTTTTGGAGCATTGGAGTACCAAGGAATGAAACCTTATTTTTTTCTTGTGTTTCTCTTGGGGTTTCTCTTGTCCTTGAAATATTATTCAAGAAGGAGGTTCAAAACGTACCTCTTCCCTAGGAAGAGGCTCTAAACAAAAGGTTCAAAAGGTTCATTGGGTTTGGTCAAAAGGTTGATGTGTACCTCAACCTTTTGACCAAACCCAATGCCATATGAGTAACTCTTTGACCAAACCCAATGCTTGTGCCTTGTAAGTAGCTTTTTGACCAAACCATGGAGGTATACAGAGTTGAGCTAGGTTGATTTTGGTTATGTGGTAGGTTATTCTTTGCATAGATTTTGTTAGAACATGGGATGTGCAAACTCATACATGCATTTTAGGGAGGAGGGGATTCACTTTGACTCTAGATGGTATTCAAGAGGACTTTGCTTGCAAAGTGGATTTGAGGAAGAGGAGGTCAGTTCCTTATTCATGGGTGCAAGATTGGTTTCCAATTAGAGACCTTACTACTAGGAGATATCTTGCATAGTAGTTTATGTATCCATCATGGATACCATTCTTTCAATTGTTGAGTTCACTCCTTGTGCCAGCTCATAGACCCAAGGTAGTGCATGGCCATCTTGCTCTTCATGTGAAGAGCAAAGTTGAGCATTCCATGTAGGACTATGTTTGAGCAGAGCTTTGGTGGGAGTTTAGGCCGAGTTGGTGTTCCTTCAAAAGTCGCTTGGATATTTTTGATAGGAAATGGTTCAAGATGACTTTTGTTGGATAGTTCATTACTCATCTTTTCTTGGAGAGTGGTATTAGTGGAGAGAATAAGGTTACATATGGAATCACTTCTAGGGGAAGGAGGTTCCTCTCCATAGTGCAATGGGGATGAGCATGAGCAAGAGGATGACCATGATGAGTATAACTAAGAGAAATGTATTTTGGCTTTTGAAAACTATATGTTTTCTATTATGGTATCTTCTTTAAAGACATTCATATTTATGAATTTTTTTTACTCATTAGTTCCATGCTTTTGATGTATGAACACTTTGAGATATGATATAGTTTATCTTTTTGATTTTGTCAAATGCCTCTTAATTATTGTTTAGGGTTAGATTAGTAGATTCTCTTCAATGCTTCAACTTTGGTGAGTTTATATCTCTCTTTACTATTGAACAAGTCACTTTGCAAATACCTTTGGCTCAAAAAACACCTCAGGATAATGAGGATAGCATAAATGTCTCATAAACCGCTGGCCTAAGATACACACTTGGGTAACCGGTCATTAGAATGATGTTTCTCCATGTTGTAGATCACCCCCCTTTAGAGGACCTTAGTGTAGCCTATGGTTCTATTTGCCATGATACTCCGTTTGTTGAGAATCCTAATCTAGAGGGTAGAGTTGTGAGAGGAGGTGAGGAGATATTGCAGTTATCTATTGTTAGGTTAGGGTGTAAGGATATGAGCCCATGATTTGGTTGTGTCAATCCGGGGCTATTAGAGTTAGGAGAGAGTGAGGTTCACATGAGGGAGTTTGAATTATTGGAGAGGAAGCACCTTGTTCTTGAGAGAGAGAGAGAGAGAGATCTAGCCAAGAAGGAGTATCAATTTAGGAACTTAGAGAGTGCTAGTGCATAGAGGTTGGATGAGTAAGATAAGCATATATCAAAGAGACATGTTGTAATACCAAGAGCTAGCCATATGATCTAGATGTGAAATTCGGTTTGGTAACATCTAGAATGATGTTATACATGATGGTAAAAATAGATCAGATAGAAGTATCACCAAAAGAGTACTTCTACTAATAGGGTAGAAATCAAAATAGACTTGAGAACCTTAGAACCAATAGCTAGACATATGATTTAAAGGTGAGAATTGGTTTGGTAATATCTGGAAGGATGTTACACATGATAGACTGAACAGATTAGAAAGAGGTATCACCAAAAGGGGACTTCTACTAATAGAGTAGGAACCGAAATATGCCTAAAATCTTTGAAGGCAATTTCGGAGGCCTAAACAGATGAATTAGGCCTTGAAAATGTGTAGATGCCCCCCCCCCAATTGAGGAAAGGCTGGCCTTCCCTCCCCCAGCTTTGTATTGTCGAGAGCTTTCCAATGGTACCTTACTCATGTGATTCTGAGATTCCTACAGGAAGATTCCTTAAAAGATTCCCTTTGGTCAAAGCTTGTTTGACCAACCAGATAGGACCTAGACCAGACATGTCACCCATCCAAGTAAGTAATCCAAGGGTGGAGCTTGATGACATGTCACCTATTTGTGTCCCTAATCCTATGGTGGAGCTTCCTTGGAGGAGATCCTCTTTGTCTATATAATAAAGAGAAGGTGCTCCCTTGGGACATCGAATGTTTGAGTGTGCAATCTGTGTTTTCTCTCTTCTCTTGTCCTTGGAGTATTACACATGCTCATGCCGAGGTGGCTCAACTTGATGAGGAGTTTTATCAAAGAGAATTGTATATTACTATAGGATTGTTAAAAGAGTCTCAAAAAGCTTATGAAGAGTTTCAGAGTATGGACAGTAACACCTATTGGTGAATGTATGCTCTGTTATGATATTTAGTTTGGTATTGCAAGTAATTGAGAGATATGATTTATATAGAGTTAAATTAAACTTCTACATTAGCTTTGATTAGCTAGAGTTAATCATAGCCAAAATAGAGGTGACTCTACTTTAAAGGAAGGGGAAAGAGTGAGCACCATATTTCTAGATTTTAGTGTATTGACTGATATTATTCCTAGGTGTTTGGCTTTGAGGAAAGAGTTGAGAACTCTTTGATACACCAGTCTTTTTAGTTTGGATTCTTCTATAGTCCAAGGATAGCCCATATGAAGGAATCCTTGACTTAATAGTTGGGTCAAGATAAGACCACATGCTTAGGAGATTATTCCAATGAGTTTAGATATTCCTTTAGACTTTAGATTTTATATGACTTTTTGCTTAGTAACTTGAGTTACTATGGTGATAAGTAACTTTGGTGTGTAATTATTTCACAAGTATATAAACTAGGGGTGAGGAAGTATTCATCATCTTTTCATTTGTAACTACATTTTTCTCATTGAGTTCTTTAGTGAGCAATGGTTCAAGTCTTGGAGGTGCTTTGGAGTTTTGGCCTTGGAGAAGTGTAATAGATTTGGGGTTCATTGCCATCAGAGGTTTATCTTGAGTGAGAGATAGGCCAGCTCACAGACATACATGTAAGTGTGTAGACTTAGACCGACTACACAGAGAGCTTCACTCACCACATTCAAATAGACCATATATAGAGTGAGGTTTAGCCTATTCATATAGAGGTGCAGTCTCATATCTCCATTTGTGGTTCCTTACAACTAACCTTAACCACTCTAACATCCCTTGAATACAAATATCACTAAACTACTCTAACATCCTTACCCAACAAGTATGTTCTAAAATAACCATACTTAAAATTTACTACCATCATATCAATTTACTTCCACTATATATATAATTATTTTGTGTGTGTCTCAATATATAATTTGTATACCAATATCCTATAAATTACACATAATTCTTTCATTCAACGTTCACAACTATTATATTCTACCCTTTTTGATACACATTCCTTGATTAATTTATACTTTAAACTTTATATCCTATATTCATCCTTCAACTTTGACCACTTGTTATAGACATATAATTTGATTACTTTATACTTCAAACTTTGATATATATTATATTCATACTTCAACTTTGACTATATTACATTCTGCCCTTTGACATAGACATATACTTAGGTATTGGCACTTCAAGATAGGCATGTAATTTTATATTCTACCCTTTGATATAGACATATACTTTGATATATTTTAAATTACAAATTTCCATATTTCATCATATTAATATATACTTTTTCATTTAATGTAACTTATATAGTTTTTCATATAATATAACTTATACAATTTTTCATATGCATGAAATCTTATATCCTTGTTAAATTTTAAAATTCAGATTTTTTCTTAATACTTACAAATTTTAAATTTCTCAATTTTTTTACACTAATTTATAAATAAATAAATATATATATATATATATATAGTTCACAAAAGACTAGTGGGATCACCAAAGAGAATATGGTCTCTAACACAAATCCTCTCTATATAGCATATAGAAAGAGATATATATACAAATGATACTATGTGCATGCCACAAATCCAACGGCCTTTCATCCTTATACTATTTGAGCCTGAAGAACCCCGTCATGAACAAACCCAACTAGACCCAAAAATACCTCAATCAAAATACATCCAACCTGAACAACTCCCAATTAAAAGAAACCAAACCCTATCTTAGCCCGACCCATACCATTGGCCAAAACCCTTATTATGGACCAACTCCCCAAGAAGCACAACTCTTTTTTGTCCAAACAAACCCTTGCCCAACACCCGAAACATGAGATTTGCTAAATCTCCTAATCTGACCACCAATATTTTGGTTAAATGAATCCCATAATCCAAACCAACCTTGAGCCAATCCCCATGAACCAGATAAACAATGCTCATATACCAACTCTTTAAGTGCTCAATTTTCAAAAGCACCCACCAAATCCATCAAACCCTTGACCCCATAAATGTCCAAGGAACCCAATGGAACACTATTCAAACCTTACATGTTACACATTTGATAGCAAGTAGTTGTTCTATTTCCAATAATATAAACACATAATACAACTTGAAAACATATTGTGCGTTGTAAACATAGAGTTGAACATACATTTTACTTTCAAAAGAGTTATTCATAATATTATTTCTCTTCAAACAAGAAGTGACTACACCAAAAATTAAACCAATGTCTAGCATTTATACCCCACGTATAACAATAAATTCAAAATATGAAATGGTAGTTTGTATCATTTGAATTGGATGGGATTGAGTAATCAAGCACAACAAATGTTGGGTCATATGTGTAACTTCCATAAGTAATGCTATGGAGTCATCTAATTCACCCAACATATTCATAATGCTCTTAATTTCATTTATTGATTTTCATGCTTGGGCTAATCCTAAAGTTGTAGTTGCTTGGATTTTGAACTACTCTTCTTTACTCTTAACCTTTCACCTTCAATCTCATCTTCTCATAGTGTACTTTCTTCTTGAGATATGCTTTCACTCAAAGCTTCTTCATCATTTTTAGTCTCTCTGCCTCTATTTTGGCTGGCCCTTACACCTCTCTCTAGCCTCAAGTTACTCACTCCAAAGCTTGGACTGATTTGATATATCTTGCTAAAAATTTAAAAGTGTTGGGTTTGATTTCCCTCTATAAACTCTTTTTCTCCTCCTGAAATCTCCCTCTTGTGCTTTCTCACTCTCCTCTTTTGCATCTTGTGCACCGGACTACTCCTCAGTTTGCATAGTCTCCTCATTTGGAGTAGTAACATGTACATTGTCACGCCATTTGTAAGGTCACATCTAGATTGCTCAGACACTGGAGTTGCAATAATAGTAGTTAGAGATATTTTAACAATCACTCATAGACTACTTTTTGATGGTCAGATCTTTTGTTTGGGGTATTGACTTCATGATGGAGTCCACCATCAGTTTTCACCATTTGCACTGTTTGGTGTGCTGTCAATGGGACCATTAGGGTTTCAAACTTAGCTCGAGTCTAAGGGTATACTTTTGAAGTGCAGCTCTAAAGAGCTCACTTCTTTGATGTTGAGCTTTCAAGTTCCTGGCTATGGTGGATAGAGGCTGACCAACATCACCTGGATTCTCTTAGCTAGAGTGGGTGTGGCTTGATTGTATTTAGTGCCCAATTTGTTGGCAATTTATAGAGTGACAGATCAAGTACTGATCTGAGTTGAGTTGATTCAAGTGGTGTAAATAAATTGATTATTGTGGCACTTTAGAGTCTATGTATGACTTATGTGTGAATTATATGTCTATAGTGTATGATGTTGATAGCGATGTGTGTTGTGTAGCAATGTGTATATGCACGGCAACATGCATATTCTCTTCATTCAAAATTGATGATGGAACATGATTAGAATGATCATGAGTATAATTGGAATTTGACTAGGATGGTAGAGGATTAAAAGATTGGGAGTGTGAAGGGAAATACTCATTATGTGACAACACATAGTTTGTTGCATGGGATCTACTCTCATCCTCCACAAAACCTACTACACTATTCTTTTCTTGCTAGAATAGTTGGGTACATGGAATTACATGATAGATGAGAAACTATTGGGTATTAATGTTGGATGTTGGTTGAGTTTCCTTGGCCCATGACTCATCTTCTCTTGAATAAACTTCTCATCTCTTGGTCAGAGCAAGGTGCTACACATATATTCATAGGATCTCCCACTTCCATGCTTACAAGGGGCGGGACAGATATGTTTGCTCTACCCCCAAACATCACATCCATTCTCTTGTAATGTGTACTCATATGGTTCAACTTATCATTGATATTTCTCCACCCTCATTTTAGTTCCCTCCTTGTCAGACCTTCCCCTTTATACTTATCCTTCCAAGCTCAAGCATTCTTGTATGAAATCATATGCCTACTCCATTTCTTGTATAACCTATCACTATTCATCGACTTTGGAAATCCTCTCCCAAATTTCATGAGATAGGTGGTCATCTAGCTGAATGCGGTGCTCTTCTGAACTTACTTCTTACTATTACTCTTGTGAATCTGCTTGAACTTTTTAGGATTATCTAAATAATTTAAGATTTGAGCATAATGGGGAGGGCTCATCCAAATTGTATCTTCCTCTCCTTTTCCTTTCATCCCTACATCCACTTTTCTTCTTGCCACTTCCCTTCTTGCCACTATCTGCAGTACTTAGGAAGCCATCTCCAAAAACCCTTACAATTAAAACTCCTCAATGAATCAAGACCAAGATGGGGTAAAGGAGAAACAACTTAGGATATACAAAGTTTTTCTACCTCAATTTCTATGGGTATGCTTGTTTCCTCCATACCTCACTCTAGTTCTATTTCTCTCAAATTATTATTATTATTTGACATTTGTGTTCTAAGAATTTTTTGAGATCATGGTTTCTCTCTCAAAGGCAATGCACATAACTTCACTCTTCATGCCTTTACCCCCTCTTTTGGATTTTGAGCTTACATTCATCTAAGCATCTAGCAATAACAACCAATATCAACCTGAGCCCTAAGTCTTTGAAATTGAAATATGTTGTTGCTAAACTTTCAGACTCAGGCAATGCTTTGCTTCAAGAAGGAATTAGTAGAATATGCCCAATTCAAATTCTTCCGCTGATCATTCCGATTATTCCACAATATTCCTTATATATGACATGCACCATATTTGATTTTTTTCTATAGGAAAATTTTCTCCTTCCTTGCATTTGACATGTACACATTCATTAATTCACAAATAATCTTCAACTAATCTCACCTATAAGATTCACTAATTTAACTAACAAGCTATACCTCTGAAAGTACAAGAGGATCTTGAAATGTCCCATAATTCCTTATACTACCATTAATTCTTTTTCATATTTTTCACTTGGAAGGGACCACTTTTTTTTAGTACACATCAAAACCTTATTAGTAATGCTAAAATTCCAGAACTTCCCCATAATTTCTAAATTTGAAATGCACTATTGATTGACAAAGAATTGCTAAGTTGTGAAGACATCAATATTAACAAATGGAACTTGAAGAAGAGTTTAGGTCCTATTCTTTAGATCTACATATGGACTTGAAGATGGTTAAAAAGAAGTATTACCTTTTCAAAGATGATTCACACACTATCTTCCAAGTAGATTAAGTTTGACTTATAAAGACCATGGATATAAAGAAGTTGCATTACCACCATAAATGCCAATATTTTCAAATCTCATGAAAACTCTTTATTTGTAAATCCTAAACATCAAATACATTGATTTACTAGTGAAATAAGACATGGATTTCATGTACATTGATTAATAATGATGAAATTATGGATAATATTTTAGTGTTATTCATTGCATACTTGAAATTTCAGAAATCTCCAATACAAAAAAGTTAATAACATAATCAAAAACCCTTTTATGCATCAACTTGTAACATAAAAAAGTGTCTCTTAAATTTTAAAGAAACAAAAAAAATTGAACTGTCCATAGCAAATGTTGAAATATATAATACTAAGAAAATCTTATGAAATGTCATGACATGATATTACTAAAAGATGATGACTAAACATCGCCCTATCACAGACCGAGCCTAGCACTATCACATAAAAGCCCTATACTTAGATGACAGTTCCAAGTAAACCTGGATTGCATCCACATGCCACCGTTGGGAGGATGGATACAATTTACAATATAGTAGAAAGAGATATTGTACAAAATCTCTATTTTCTTCCATCTTTGAGAGAAAAGGACACAAGAAGGATAAGAAGACCCCATCAAGCCTTACAAGGGAGAGACAAAAGAGGTAATATGGTGCTAGGCCCCAATAGTATTGATATGAGAAATTTGCCCTACCATACCTAAGATATTCAAGTTATGCAAGTCATAAGGTCTACAAACTACTACAACATCTAAAGAAGCATCACCTAAAGTGATTGCTCTCCTATGGATTACAACAGCCAATGCTCTCTATAGAGCAATGGACACATGCTATCTAAAGTATGCTACAAAGTATGAGAGTTAGAGTCGTAGCCCTTGGCATCTAATATGATAAGCTCTCGCACACTCCTTGACAAATGTGTCAAATGCCATGTCCATCACTCCATATAACTCCAAACCTAGAGGAACAAAGAGGTGACCTTGCTGCCTACTCCTATACTTGGAGACCTTGCATGCTATAGTTCTGCTCACCGCCCATCTTCGAGGATGAGTAATCACTTCTTCCAAAATTGCATCACATCTAGGGTCTATAACCACAACATCCGCCACTATCACCTAATCATCTTGGACCAAGTATAAGTCTGCTCTGACACACGTCATTTAGAAAGAATAAGAATGCTCCCTCCAAGCACGGTATCCACTTTCTTGTGCCATACCAAACACTATATCCCTGATGGCATCATGGGTAGCTATCCTTTGTCCTCCATAGGGACATTATGTCATATAGATCGTTGCTGGATCTATTGTAGAACCACACTCACAAGTGAGTAACAAAGATGCAGACGGATGGATCAAACCAAGGTGGAAACTCATCAATGTAGAGAAAGTGGCTAGTGAGAGTTGGAATGCCTAATGCGTGGTCAAGCTAGGATCCAAGAGCATGCACCCTTCCCAGAGCAAGAGCAAAGATGCACTATAGTAGCTTGAGATAAATCCTTGGATCCTATTGGCACTCCAAGTATATGTAGTCCATCTATAGATGTGACACACCCTTTTGGAAGCTCAAGGTAGGGAGAGATACCTAAAGAAGACCATGCTTTGCACGTTGACACCTTGACTGTCAAGCCTACAATATGTAGCTTGGTAGTCAAGTGATCAAAGGCTTGCCTAATCTGATCTAAGGGGCCCACAATGTCTCTATTGTTTGCTAAGGAGGGAAATACCTAGCATGGCCAAAGTAGTAGATAAGAGAGCTCTAAAGTGAGCCATGGTAAACAAAGGTCCCCCTAAAGGATCTACTTGTCATGTACTAATAATTGACTCCAAGACGGTGAATCCCTCCTATGACCATCCATGCTGGTAGTAAAGGGAAGCAAGAGAACCATAGAACAACCACACAAAGGGAATGAGACTCACCAAGAAACCACCGGCCTCCGTAAGCTCTCTAAAGATGGATGCCCAAGAGCACTACTAAAAGTGTTCTCAATGTCCACCTGTAGGACAATCCACTCTGGATGGATATCTAGGAGTGCCTTGATGCTTAGGGGAATAGCTTCACAACCTCCAAGTGTAGCTACTCCAAACTGATGTGGACTAAGATGCTCTTGGAAGTGGGATCAATGCTAAAGGACAATGGTATGGATAACCAAGCTCAAAAAGATCTCTCTAATAGCAATCGGTCTAATGCTTCCATGCCCTTCTCCATAGCGAGAAGTAGACTAGCTCTTAACACTTGACTAACTAACGTAGGGATATCTCCACTTGCTATTGATACAACCACTTGAAAAAGCTCGATAAATCCACTAGAAGGATCATTTGCTTGAAAGTAATCTCTAAGATGCTCATATACCATCCTTGCCAAGCCTCTTAAGGAGAGGCGAGGGGCAATACACAATGCTTGTGCAAAAAGTGACCTATCAAGACATAAAAGCTGCTTAGGCTGATAATCTAAGACCTCTAATGGTACTCCTTCTCTTGCCATAGTATGTAGTGAGCGTAGGGAAGAGATAGTCTTTTGAGTGAGACTAGCCATAAACAAAGGGTGTAGCGCTAGTGTTGCTCTACTAAACTCTCCTACTGGACCCAATGTCCTACACCATTGTAATTGAGTGGATTCTATTGTATCTTGCAATAGAATTTGTTTCCTAAAACATGCAGCCCTAATCAACTCCTCTTGTAGGGCAGCCCAATCTCCCACTCGGAATTGACAAAATCTAGTAGCCACCTCTCTATGCCCAATACGTCTCCCTCTAACATAATGAAGGCACCATTGAGGGAGTAAGAGGAATAAGAACCATGCTAGCTTGTCCATAAGATCATGTGCCAAAGGATCAAATGGTAGGCAAAAAGTTTATCTAGCCTCATCATGGGGAGTATGAGATAGTATGTAGAATAGACGTGGACATGGAAAACTAGTCTCAAATAACCCCAAAATATAACACGCTTGAGATGCTAACCCCTCTCACTACTCGATAGATATCCTTGGAACAATTAATGAAGGGACAAAGGAAATGTTGTAATCTCGGGTGTCATTGTTGATGAAGTGGTTGTTCGCCTTACATGAGTATCCAAAGTAATCCAATCATAATCCTTGTGCATCTTTTCCACATGGATCTTTACCCCTTGCATGGCAAAGCTTCAATGACACACCGAGCATGGTGTATCTCGAGTTGCTCTAGGTGACCCCACATGGGGAAGTGTAGCCATGGTTAGCACAAGAAGAACAATAGTCACACACGATGCTCCTTCCATATTTCTCACGCTTGCAAATCCGCAACCACTCACATGAGTATATACAATCTCTACAAACTCTAAAAACTATAAAATTTCATAACTTTACATTTCATCTTAAAACCATTTAAAACTAAATTCTCATGGAATCCAAACAAGAATACAAAGAGATTTGAAATGCATATGAAATAGTCCCTCTAAACCCTTAAAAAACTTAAAAATTCTCATAACTTTCTAATCAATTCTCCGTAACCTTCATCAATCTAGATATGAATGGAACCTCTCCGTAACCTTCAGCAATCTAGGTATGAACGGAACCGAAATTGAGAAACGTACTGAATGTACTTTTTACTCATGAAAACAAACTTAAACTACTATTTACTGATGTGAGGAATGCAAAAGAGTTCTCTAAAACTCTAGAATTTCCTGGTCTCTTTTCTCCCTCTCTTTCCTGTTCCCTCTCCATCTCTCCGCTGTCTTTTGGGAGTCAAGTAGAGGCCAGTAGGCATCGGACGGTGGATTTGAAAGACCAGGAGTGAGGACCATTTCATTCACAAAAGCGTTCTGTCATTCTGTCATATGTATCTCTCTCCCTATATCCAAGTCTGATGTTCTGTATAATTCTCTGCTGCTGCTACAACAAGGCCTGTTGAGCGAGTTATTGATGCAAACGAAAGTGCGATGCAACTCCACTTTGTACACAAGGGTCCCATAAGTCCTCCAACTTCCGCGCGGGCGTCCGAGCTCCACCAGCTTAATTTTGGAACAAAGGACTGTCCAGAGAACAGCTAACAGGTAATCACCTTGGAGCTGGAATCATTTCACATTTAATCATCAGTCGCAATTGATGAGTTGGAGTTCATGTGCAGGAAAGATGCAGCAACGGCTTGGTGATTTCATCGTTTCCTGGACATTTTATTGAGGTCAATGAACTACGTAATGGAGCTACTGAACCTAGAGGATTGTTGCACATTTATGTCTGCGAGCCAACACGAAGCGGTTTGATTCGCTTCGAAGCATCACGAGAGACGGTCAGTTCGACTCACTTCCTTCACAGGTGCATCGTTTTTGAGCAACTTGACGGCCCTCACCAGTGAGAAGCAATTTCATGTGGAAATGGCGAATGCGGTTTTCCAACAAATTAGCGTGATGCGACAAGAGCATTTGAGTCATTGTCCTCTCCTATAATCTGTTTGCAGGACAGAGTAGAGCGAATCGCCAGAGAAATCTTATAAGAGAATAAATTGTGGATGATTTAGATATCTTTTCCGGATTGTTGTTGAACTTCCAAACTTCCTTGCCGTTTACATTTTGCTCCAAATTCCAGCCAGAATTGGAATTATCGTACTTTTCCACTGACAAGGTAATGTGCATTCACAGTACGTGAATCGATTTCGATCTAGCACATGAATTAATGGAAGGTAAGACGAGGGCTATCGTGTAGGGAGGCGATAGCGGAGGACATAGCATAATGTAAATGGTCAAAATTTGTGCAGGTGATCTGCAATTTTCCGGCAATCCTTCCCGCACGGCTTCGCAAGATGGCTTCGATCGATATAGCAAAGCTAAAGCGATTATCCACCTGTACATTTCTTCTTACGGTCCGATTTACGCAGGTACAATTTGCAACAACTTCCTGTTCAAGTCACTCGTTTTCCTGAATAGTAGTGTAACATTTGTGTCACAGACATACAAATAATTATGTTTGTGTAAGAAGAGTATAACTTTTCTAGAGAGTACGATAAGGGTTCCGAATTCCTTTGAGCAAGGTCTTGGCTCTTCGTTCATTAGATGGAGTGCTGATCATGAGTACCGTCCAAAATGATCAAAGCGTGTCCTGAGAAGGACAATTCTTTTATCAAGAAGATCTTGTTACATGCCGAATCTGGCGAAGCGTGTCCTGAGAAGGACAATTCTTTTATCAAGAAGATCTTGTTCCATGCCGAATCTGGCGAAGGGAAATCATCTTTAGTTAAATATATCTCATCTTTAGTTAAATACTGATATATTTAGCTAAAGACGATTTCCCTCTGCCAAATTGGTGTATTTGAAAGAATTATCCAGCAGATTTCATGCTTGAATTAGCGCATTGATAATTTACAACCAGTGATTCAGAACCTGCTCATACCAGGGTATTAACAAGGTATGTCTCGAGTCTCTTCCATTCTTCTGCTTACGATTTTGTACTCTTCCTTCGCTTGTTGATTATTTTGTATTTCATGCCATTCTGCTTATTCCTATCTCTACCCTTTAGGTGGAATTTAAGCTTCACAAGTTATATCTTTTTCCTTACTCTGCAAGATTATTACCCTGAGTGGCACTTTTGGAAGCAACAGAGTTTGCCTTGGCACTCATGAGTTTTCGAGCAGAAACTCGATACGAGGGGTACTGACACTTGCTCAGCTACTTTGGCCCTGCGTGAGGCACTGATGAGTCGTATGTGCTTTCGTGGAGGTTTACTATGGCCACCTTCTGCTTCCTTCAGTTGTTTAGCATTTTAGGACTCAAGCAAGCATCCATGGAGTTTGCTGCGATATACTCTATCTCTGTTTTAGGTGTGTTAGGATTCATGTGTTCATAGCACATGTTGCGATATAATCTATATCCAGTCCTCTGCATAGATGCTCTCGATTTAATGTCCTTTACTAGTCTGTTGGCCATCAGTTATTTTCAATTTGTTTCAATCTGTTCTCGTACACCAATATATCCAGTCCTCTAACGCATCGCTCTTCTTCCCTCGTTCTCTGAACGATTTCATACTTTCTGGCTGACTCACAGATCTTCCACGACTTTCGATTTCCTAGCTGCTACATTGATTTTCTACTTCGGTCTATCTGAATCTTTCTATTCTAGCTTGGCAAGTCGATTTTATTTCTCTACATGCATTATTCTTCTGTTTCCGCTTTTCCAATGCATGTTACTGGTATATAGGTATCACTTTTTAGATGTTTCCAGGTTATGTTTATTTATGCTATCATTCGATCAGATGTTCGCTATCTTGTATACTTTACATATCTTGCATCTCATTTGCATTCAATGAGTTCTGGATCTCCCGTTCCTAGAACGGCTTCTGTCCTCATTTCTCCACATCCAATCCTCTGACGTTTGCTCCATCTCAGCCAAGATACCATCCGCTCTTCTCCCACTTCGCTCCAACCCACATTTGTTGATCTGTTTCATGGTTCCTATACATAATTTCTGCCCGGTCTTCCAATTTGAGTTCACTTAATCTTTCAAGTTTTGTTGGTTGGTCTTCAATTACATGTGGTACTCTATTTCGCTACATGCTTTGCATAGCACTTATAGATTACATGATGTATATCAGTTCTCTACTACTAATGATCAGGAAATATCTATATTTCGTTTGCGCTTAGCCTTACATTTGATCTGTTAGATTCACTTCATCCCCTTAACGGCTTTATTACTCATCTCGATTTGCTCAATATCATGTTTACGTTTCATCCGCACTTCATATGCACTTATTGAGTTCTGGATCTGCCGTTCGAAGAACGGCTTCTGCTGTCATGTCCTAATACCAGGGCTTCCATGCACGGAAGTGAAGTATTCAATCACCACCCAGGACAGTTCACTGTAGAGAGACTGAGTAGATTGCATAGCGTTGGGAAGCCAAGCAAAGAAGTGGCGAGACAAATTCTCGCTAGGCATATGGGGATATCAGAGTCAAGGCGGCTCGACTTCCCATCTGAAGTCAAGGTATGTTACTCGATCAAGAGATCGTCTGATAGATGATTTTAGCTCTTCGTCCTGCGATTATGTGAATAATATAGTTCATATGTCTTCATCGCTATGTAAGTATATCTCGAAGTTTAGATTCTCCTATAGGCTTGCAAACCTTGAAGTTGTACTGGTGTTCTACTTGACTTCTGGACTTGTATTTATACAGTCTACCACTATTTGAATTGAAATACAGTTTTCTGCCATGTGGTCGTCGACTGTTTGCTTATAGACACGGGGCCCCACCTTGTCCATCACTTCATCCGAGGCAGATATTGCCTCTTTTCTCTGCTCTTTCCTATGTTGCCCTTCGTCCTGTCATGCTTTTCCTTGCTTCTCTGTTCATTCCTTCTTACTCTTCGCCTTTGCTTTCCCTGTTTGAGTTGACTCGCCCCTTCCCGTGCACCGGTGCTTCTTTCTCCCCTCTCGAATTACTAATGAACCTTTGCATTACAATTTCACTTTGCTGTGTCCTGGACTTTATCTCTACTAACGTGATGTTGTGATTTCAGGGATCCATCAGGCATGTCTCGATTCCTTCCCTCCTCTTACACATGTTGATTTAGGTCTTTCTTGCCTGGTTCTCATTATGCAGCTGAGACTTCGGCAATCACTCATTTGCCTACACTTCTACTTGCTTCTTCTTTCCACAAGCTAGCATTTTATGATAAATGCTACATTTTCAGCCTGTTCTTCCCTCAACATTCTCACTACTTCTGAGAGACACTTTGGGGGAGCAACCAAGTTTGCATTGGCACTCATGAGTTTTTGAGCAGAAACTCGGTTTGATGGGTACAGACATTTGCTCAGTTACTCGGCTAGGCGTGAGGCACTGATGAAGTCGTATGTGCTTTTGTGGAGGTTTACTATGGCCACCTTCTGCTTCCCTTAGTTGTTTAGCATTCCAGGACTCAAGCGTCTATAGCACTTGCTGTGATATACTATATAACCTGTCCTCTTTTGCTTCACCCTCGTTACACTGTTCCACTTCGAGATGTCTCTGTAGAAGCACCATCCACTACGCTCCCGCGTTATTCCACTCCTCCTGTCCCCAGCTCATTCCCTCCCTATTATTTTTCCCTCACTCTTTGCCTGCTTCATGGTTCATACCTGACTTTCGACCTCCAGTATCTCCAGTGTTCTTACCCGACTCCAGCCTACAGTTTAATTTTCTTCGTTCATGCACTGCTTACTGATGGTCAATTACACAATATTTTATATTTATCGAATTCGTTTGAATAGCTGTTATCGATTTCAAGTTGTTTACTAGTCCTTTATATATATGCCGTTCTCGATTTGTTGCAATTATGCCTTTGCTTCAGGTTACATTCGGTGCATTCTACTTTACGGATTGATCACTATTCTCACATTGGGTATAAAGTATATTTTGGTTACCGATCATATGCATTTAATGAGTTCTAGATTTGTTGTTCCTAGAACGGCTTCTGCTCTCATCTACCTATATCTTGGTTACCTGCTCTCATCTACCTATATCTTGGTTATCTGCTCTCACCTATATCTCGAAGTTTATCCTCCAAAGCTAAAATAAAATAAGACTAATCAAAGCAAAGTACTATAAGAGCGGTGCCATAATTCATAGTTTATTGTTCAAAAGAACGAGCACTCGCCTATATCTGTGCTGCTCTTCCTGATCCTGTACCATATGCTACTTACAATGAATTACAAGAAAGCGTCTCACCTTTGCACAATCCGTACGTAAGGTTTAAGCTGAAAAAGTAAGAAGAGCTTTTTACTTTTCCATTTAGACTCAGCGAAAAGATTTGTATATGCGTTTCAAGCTGTCTTTCATTCCCACGTACAATGGTTTCCAAATCTTGTTGATTGTTTCAGGGCGAGGTTGATCTGCTGCTCCAGGACGTTGCTTACCATGTGCTCGTTGTAGCAAACTTGGCCACTCCTATTCCAGTCGGCAATTAGAATTTTCGCCCATTTTACCACCCCTGCTCGTCTACTTGCTCTCCTACTCTTGTTTTGACGAGACGTTCTAGGATAGATTTCCTAAATCGGTCGCGAAGCTTCCATGCCCTCAGTATTCTGAATGCGAGGTGTGGCAGAAGAATGCACACAAGTATGCAGGAGACGGTAATTTATCCAATTTGCTGAATGAACGTCCAATACCGGGCTTAATATGACCAAGGGTAAAGGTCTGGCTCATATTAAGACGGTCTCTCTGCCTCATGTTCTCACGGGTATTTCCTCCAAGTTGAAACTCGGGATTATGAAACTGGAGTCCGAGAGATACAGGAGAGTATGCAACTCTAGAAGAATGCACACAAGTACGCAGAAGACAGTAATTTATCTACCTTATCCAATTTGCTTAATGAACGCACAATACCGAGCTTAAAATGAGCAAGGGTAAAGGTCTGGCTCATATTAAGACCATCTCGCTGTCTGATGTCCTCCTAGAGCGAACTGGGGATTATAAACACGGAGTCCGAGAGATACAGGAGAGTATGCAACTCTAAAAAGTCGTACCTTGCTGCGTGTAGGAAACTTGTAGATAGCTTTTTCTCTGAAAAGCACCTTCTTCACCTCATCCCACAAAATTTTCGCTAAGTTCTCCAAAAAGAAAAAGACAAACGGTTATCCTGGTCTTATTCTCTATAGATATTTGAGAAACTCTGTTCTCTCAACCAGGCGGGGAGCTTCTGTCCTAGCCCGCCAGTAGTTAGACCAATAGCCCTCGAAACTCTCATTAGTTGTATAATATGCAAGTTCTTTTATGATACATATTCTGTATTTTGTATAATTCGGATGCTTGCTGTTTACCTGCACGGGACCCACTCATTTTTTGGCCCCTCTGCCTCGCATGACCTCGCGCAGACAATGTCTCTAGTTCTCTGACATTCCTCTAATGCTATTTCTCGCTCATGCTAATTTTTTTCATTGACATCATGCAATTCTGCTCTGTTTAGACTTAGAGCTAAGCCTAAGTTTGGAGAGAGATATTCATGAGCAGAGAGTAGAGCGTCCGGTTTTGAACAGAACCTACTTGACTCTTTCTAACGAAATTGAGGAAGTTCAGATTTTGAAACTAGCAACACGTTAATTAACTTGTGTCTGATCAGAAGATAATATATTTGTGTATGCAGAGGAATCTAGATTACGACGGGCGTCTTCATCTTGTCCCCCACATCATAGGAACCGATGAGTTCGCCCGTGACACTCACTGTGGTCTTGCAGGTTCTTACGTTGACCGTCGTCATAGTAGTTCAGCAACCTGCAAGCAAGTTTGTGAACTTTTTAGTCCTAACCCTAGGCTCGTGAAACTTGCAATGCGGATAGGACAATGCCGATGCTGATTTTGGGTTGATCCACCTGACATGTTGGAAATTCACACACTTGCAGATCTGAGGAAAAACGTTCAGTGGTTGACTGTTTGAGATAGACAGCGACACTGGGTGAGAAGGAGCCGATGCCGCGAAACTGATTGGTACTGGGAGCGTATCAGAAGGCGAAGGGTTGTGTACAACGGGTTCTATATTCCATTATTCAGTATGGCATTGATACTTCTCTCTGCGCATTCCCGACGAAGGCAAGCGATGTTGTGGTTTAGAAGCTTTCCTGTGGGTTCATATACATCTAGTGTGTGTCTAACAAAACTTTCAATTACGCCTTTGCTTTTCCACCATATCGAGAAACATTGTGCCAGGCCTCTGGATCTTGTCCTGTGTGGTGACTGTGATCATGTTTCAAGTGAATATTTTACCGTGTTGTGGATGTACTTAGAGCCTGTTTACTGACAGATGGTGACAACTCCTCTATGCCAACCGAAGATGTGGATGGACGAGATCGTAATATCGACATTCTTTCAAATGTGGGAAAAGATAACTTTTACGGTTCTCTCATTTCTGTTCTACATATCACCTGAACTATACTGTTCGCATGAGAATCGTTTGGTCACAGGTCTTACAAATTTAATTTGTATGAGCCGCGTGGAAGCGTGTTTTAAGACTCTTCTCTTCGCATACTGTGTGCCTTAACGTTTGGAATCTCCTAGTACGCGCAATTGCGGTCAAGAGCACCGTTCTTTCTACGAGGGGTGATATAACCTTGGAAGTTACGCTACGTTGTGCCGAAGTGCTTTGCTACATCATTTTAGTAGTCAACTTTTTTTGGTCTTTTACACAAAGGAAAAGTTGTCCTAGTTGAATCTATGCAGTGCAGCTAGAGGTAAGAATCATGTGTTGTATTTATAAGGAGTTAGTTTTGTACAAAAGCCGTGTCAAGTAAAGGTCATTCTAGAGTTTATTTGGGGTAGTCGCATGGAGTAGCCTCAAATCATGCTGCGTAAAGTTCACTGACAGGACCATATCGAGGATGGATAATGTAGATCATGATCCTCGTAATGGCACATCGTCGATCACAGAGGCAGGCCCTAGTAGCAACTGGCAGCTTACAGTCCCTCAGGACGGTGCAGTACAATCTTCAGTCGTTCCGGTAGGTGTAGCTCTTCATTGTCATTGCAGCCAAAGCCTGTACGCCCATATCTCCATACCCCTTTTCCTTTTCCGGTCAAAGTTTTAGAACCTTCTCAATGTGTAACGACGGTCAACCTGTAACTATGGATGCGACTCCAATTGCCTCGTGTATAAATCTGGAAAGAGTCACTAACTTACGACAGGTCAAGAAAATTCTTTGTGTCTTTCCTTCCCTTATGAATGTTTGGGAGGGGGCGTTTTGCCATTAAAGTCATTGGGAAATATATTGTCATTTCATTCACCTACCTTGTCATCTGCTTGACATTCACATCATAGATTCGTTGACCTTCGTGCAGGATGAGCAACCGCAACGGGCTACAATGGAGGAGCTTTTGAGATATCCTTTTATGCTGAATGAAGGTTCAAGGTTCTTTGAACAAAGACGATATGTTCAGCTTCTCGGCAACGAATGTGGAAGCAGAATACAGTGGTCTCACGAACGTCCCGTTCATTTCTGGAGCATTGTTTGACGATGACGAGGATGATACGGTTTCCATAAATGCAGACATTTCAATTGTGCCTGACGACAGTAACACAGAACCGACTATTCCGGAAGGTTCAAAGACAACCGTCACTGCTACTGAGCAACGAAAAGTAGAACCTCACATCACCAACTCGGTCGATTCTCAGGTATCCAGGTCTCCAAAATGAATGCCAACGTCGACTTCTGTAAGGCAATCCTCGAATGTGGATGTATGTACTATGTTTCAAGGCTTAGGCACGAAAGCACCTTACAATCTAGACATTCCAGATTCACCGTAGATACTGGGAGTTGCAGGTGACACATCAACGAAATCGAGTTTGTCTAAGGGCTCGAAGGATAAGCCACCCCTGAACCTGCGGTGGTTCCTATCCAGATTTGTGGAGGTCTGTTCGTCCATAGTGATGATGATGATCGGATACTGGTGATCTTTCCGGGCTATCAGGTGCCGGGGTTGACACTCGGCCGGGCTTCAATCAGCAGCAAAGGTCTTTTCGTCGACCTTGACCGCTTGTACTACCGGAACTGATTCCGCAACCATCAGGAGCTGCCAATAAATTGAAAACTAGTGACAGTTCTTCTCCATTGTTACGTCGGATATCATAATCAAGGGAAATCCACTGTCCAAGTGACTTGAAGATATCTGCCTATTTCTAACCTTCTTGTACCTTCTTGTAATTCTTCCTAGTTCTAGTATGTCTGGAAGTATCTCTGATCGCTTCAAGACACAATTTTCAATTTCTAGTTAATGTGCAAGTACTACGGGTCGCACTCAGAAACTTTCAAGCACTGGTCAATATATGAGTACTTTCGACCCCCTTTAGAAAGAATCTTCACTCTCCAGTCTATCCGGAAGTCCTGAATTTTCTTTTCCAGTTCGATTGGAAGCCTACTGGATCGCAATCAGAAACAGTTCGCGGGTTCCAGTTTGTCTGAAAGTGCTGCAGATGGTGTGTCAAAGTAAGCTTCTGGCTCACAGCTACTAAGTATAGCTGACCGCAAGACCATGGACACTTTACAGATCTTTCTGGCCTGCTTCAGGCGCGCAGACCATGGAGATGCCAAATAATCGACCAGAGCCAGAGTCCTGAACAGCAGCCTAAAAAATTCGAAGCCGCCATCAGGAAAACAAACGGTGATTGCAGAGAATACAAGTAATGCAGATGGTTAGTCGCATAGTTCTAGTGTCCTGGATGTTAGCGCTGGACTGCCACGGGTACTGATGTTTTCTTCTTCTGTATTATTCTTTTTACTGAAATTCTTTTCTTGTTGCTCAGGTAATTTAGCTCTTTTGTTGGTGGATAGACTTGTGATTAAAATTCAGTTTCTGCAGATGAACGAAAATTACATTGTGTTATATGGTAGTAGAGAACCTATCAGCAGACTAGTTGAAGGAAGTAAGTCTTAACCATCAATGGCTTGTGGAAGCAAATTCCAATTGTCACTGTAGTATCAACGGCGGAGTACACCAGACGTCTGCAAAGTACTGCAGGATGATCCTGAACAGGAAGGTGTACTACATCGCATGTCCATCGAAGTACTTCAATACTCAATGCCTCCCTTGAGCGCGATCGGGTTTCCACGTGAAGAATGTCACTGAAGTATGACAATTAGAAAGTATGCACTGTATATCGCATGAAACTACATCCCGAGAACCGCAACATCGGCAGTCCCTAGAAATCATTCTACTCCAACACGATTACTAAATCCAAGATCATCTTCCAGATTAGACCCTGTTTTAACATGACGGCACCTTAAAGATTTAAGTAGAATTCCTTTGCTACCGCACAGGTTTGAACATGAGATCACTACCGCGTATGACATCTTTAGTCGCAGGGAAAGAGAAATAGATGGGCTGGGCTGGAAATAATGACGATTTCCAGGACGGGACTTAAACGAGCAATGCACTCCTTACCTGCACAAAGAAATGTGGTGGACGGGACAAGTATCATCAGAGAAATAATGACACTTGTGGCCCTAATTTAAAATGTGCAAGCAATTTTTTGTAAGCGATGCTTATAATTCAGCACTATCTTCTTTGAATAAATATCAAATTGCAAGTTGCCTAGTTATACGTGGATGCAAAACGTACGGTTTTCACTGTATTTGGCCTCTCTAGTCTCGTCAAAAGTTATTTTTATTTTTAATTTTTTGTTCTTTAGCTTACTAGGAACTTAATTAGTTCCAATGGGATTGAAAGTTCGACTTATGCAAGTCTGTTTCACATGTAAGATATGATATCTAATTGAGGTAGTAAAATTTTGGTTGATTTTGGAAATTCAAAGAATTGCATATCTATGCAAGTAGCAAAGAAATTGGATATTCCTATCAAATCAATAATTGGAAGTAGTTTGATAATGGCGGATGGTAGAAAAGGTTCTACATTCCGCACTTTGCATCTTGTAACCTTCAAGATTGGAAAGGAGTATTTGGAGTGTATGAGGTTTGTAGTGGCACTTCTACACTATGATATCATTTTGGGTCCACCTTGGCTTGAATGTTATAAGGTTCAATTTGATTGGACCCGACGCCAAATTCAAGTACAACACCAAGGTAGGAATTTCCGATTATGTTGTTTGGCACCTTTGAGTAAGACACATAAGAATAGTCAAGCCCAAGATGGGAAGTTTGTTGATAAGGTAGCCATAGAGCAAACCTTGAAGGAAGTGGAGTCCCAAGATGGGAAGTTTGCCAAGAAGGCAACCATGGAGCAAGCTTGGAAGAGAGATGAGTCCCTAGAAGGGAAGTTTGTTAGTAAAGCAGCCATAGAGCAAGCTTTGGAGGAAGATAAGTCTGTATTTGCGGTGTGGATCAAGTTGATTATACAAGACCAATCTGTGGAGGACCAAGAGTCTCATCAAGTAATAGTTGATCGGATAGTTAAGGAGTTTGCTGACGTGTTTCCGAATGATCTGGCAAAGGGATTATCCTCTGATCGAGGTATGCTCTTCAAGCTTGAGTTATTGCTAGGGAGTACTCTAGTGAGTAGATTGATCTATCGGCTCTCACCAAAGGAGTTGAAGGAGTTGCAAACAACACTTACAAAGTTGTTGGAGAAGGACTTCATACAATATAGTACCTCTCCTTGGGGAGCACCGGTACTATTTGTTCCAAAGAAGGATGGAGGACTTCGATTGTGTATTGATTATCGTGGGCTCAATGAGCAAACCGTGAAGAATGCATATCCCTTGCCTCGGATTGATGACTTACTTGATCAACTAAGTGGAGCACGTTACTTTTCCAAGTTGGATCTTCGTAGCGGCTATTGGCGAATTTCGATTGATAGAGAGGATGTGCAAAAGATTACCTTTTGCACAAGGTATGGGCATTTTGAGTGGAGAGTTCTACCTTTTGTACTTACTAATGCTCTAGTAGTCTTCATGGATCAAATACATCGGGTGTTGGATGGACTATTGGATCGGTCAGTGGTGGTATTCTTGGATGATATCTTAATCAATAGCAAGACAAAGGCAGAACACGTGAATCATGTGCGAGAGTTCCTAAGACGACTACAACAATGGAAATTTTACTGTAAGAAGTCAAAGTGTGCTTTTTGCCAAAAGGAGGTTACCTTCTTGGGTCATAAGATCTCACCAAAGGGGATCAAGATGGAAGAAGAGAATATCAAAGCCATTACTGATTGGCCTACCCCAAAGGATGCTATAGAAGTATGGGCATTCAATGGATTGGCTAGTTTTTACCGGTGATTCATCCACTATTATGCGCATGTGGCTACACCATTGACTGACCTCTTGGGAAAGAACTCGAGCTTCCAATAGAACACCAAACATGAAGAAGCATTCCAAAAGTTGAAAAATATGGTGTCTTCAAGACCCATTCTTCAACCATATGATCCTCAACTACCTTGTGTGGTTGATTTTGATGCTTCTAACTTTGCAATTGGAGCTATGTTGCAACAAGAATTTCCAGATAGACTACATCCCATTGCCTTTGTGTCTCGTCAACTAAATACAACTGAAAGAAATTACTCTGCTCGAGATCGGGAACATTTTGCAATGGTATGTGCCACCAAGGTATGGAGGCATTATCTCTTGGGGAAACAAGTGATCATGCAAACTGATCACAAGCCATTGTTGTTGACCTTACACCTATAGCACATGAAGAGTCGACATCATCGATGGGAAGAGCAACTTCAATTTTTCAACATCAAACTTGAGTACAAACCAGGTCGGTTCCATGTCATCCCTGATGCTCTGTCACAATGACCTGATTTGAAGTCTCTTCCTCTCATCGCGGCATCAATTACGACGGTGTCAATTGACCCCAAGATCCATAACAAGTTTTGATTAGCTCTCCGACAAGATCCCTTCTTCCAAATGGTACATGGTCGTCTAACAACAGGTGACAAAGAGTACAACACCTTCTCCTTCAAGGAAGGCCTTCTATTCCATGCGGACCGGATCTATGTTCCAGCCAAAGGTGATCTTCGACTTGTGCACCTTCAAGAAGCCCATGATTTACCCATTACTGGTCACATGGGTGTGGACAAGACCTTGGGTACCCTCCAACATCAATGGTGGTGGCCCAACATGACACAAGATGTTTTGAGAATTTGTCTGATCGTGTGAGAGCTACCAACGTTACAAGGCCAGTTATCAGAAGCCGAGTGGACTCCTTCAACTGCTTGCCATTCCATCCGCTTGCTGGGAGCATGTGAGATTGGATCTCATCACATCCTTGCCAAAGACAAAACAAGGACACACCGCAATCGTGGTGTTTGTGGATAAGCTTAGTAAGCAAATCCACTCGGTACCAACCTGTGATACCGTGGATGCTCCAACCTTAGCGCAAATCTACCTCGACAATGTCTTCAAGCATCATGGGATACCACGTGTACTCATCTCCGACCATGATCCTCAATTTACTGGGAAGTTTTGGCAAACACTCTTCTAGATACTCGGCACCAAGCTTGCTTTGTCCACGGCCAATCATCCTCGAACTGATGGACAAACCGAACGTGAAAATTGTACATTGGAGGATATGTTGCGGGCCTTTGTCAATGTCCACCATACCAATTAGGATGAATGTCTTGCAGTTGCAGAATTTGCCTACAACAATTCCAAACAGGCAAGCACCAAATTTTCTCCTTTCTTTCTCAATTTTGGCCAAGATCCGCTTGTTCCAGATTTGCTTCTTGCTCCCCCTCCCTCTAAGGTTCCTCATACTTCCATATTCTTGACCACTATATCCCAATCTCTCCAACAAGCCAAGTCTCATCTCCTTGTTGGTCAGAATCGCCAAAAACAATATGCGGACCACCATCGTCGTGATCTCACCTTTGAAGTTGGCGATAAAGTCATGCTATCCTCTAGTAACCTCCCTCTCCCATTTGATACCCAAGTTTGTAAAGTTGCTCCTAATTGGATAGGACCCTTTGATATCACCCCCATTGTCTCTCTTGTTACTTATCGACTTGCCTTGCTTTGTCACATGCGTATCCATCCTATCTTTCATGTTTCCAAGTTGAAACCCTTTGTTCCTAACCCCTCTTCCTTTTCCTCTTGAGTCCAACCTCCTCCTCCTCTACCTGTCCCTATCAATGATCATGAAGAGTACGAAGTTGATCGTATCCTTGCACGTCATCATATTCAACAAGGCCGTCACCAACATATGGAGTACAAGGTCCTTTGGAAAGGGTATCCCCTTCATGATGCCACATGGGAACCTCTTTCCCACCTCCAAAATGCACAGATGGCCATCAAGGAATTTGAAGCTTCACTGGCGATGAGGACGTCACCAACTAGCGGCGGGGGAATATGTAACAATATGGAGTTTAGCGACGAAGTTAGTCGGGTTTACGAAGTAGAGAATAAGACAAAATAGCCTAGAATATTTTAGAAGTATCTAAGAAGCTTCCCAACTAGTTAACTTGTGCCCTAAGTAGGTAGCTTCTAGAAGGAAGCTTCCAGAAGCTTCTAACTAGCTTAGCTTGCACTCCAAGTAGGCGGCTTCTAGAAGGAAGCTTCTTGAGAAGCTTCTTGGTTAACTTGGTTTGCACTCCAAGAAAGCGGCTCAAGTCTTGTATGCTACATATAAATACCAAAGCTGAAGCTCATGCTAGGCATTTGGAGTTTTCACTCATTCAAGTGTCCCAAGGTGAGTTTCCATTCTCCTATTTCTCTCCTTGGTTTCGGTCTTTTACAAATCGTGTGAGAGCTGCCAATGTAACAAGGCCAGTAACCAAAAGCCGAGTGGACTTCTTCAACCGCTTGCCATTCCATCCGCTCGTTAGGAGCATGTGAGCTTGGATCTCATCACATCCTTGCCAAAGACAAAACAAGGACACACCGCCATTGTGGTGTTTGTGGATAAGCTTAGTAAGCAAATCCACTTGGCATCAACTTGTGATACCTTGGATGCTCCAACCTTAGCTCAAATCTACTTCGACCATGTCTTTAAACATCATGGGATATCACGCATACTCATCTCCAACCGTGATCCTCGATTTACTGGGAAGTTTGGCAAGCACTCTTTTAGATACTCGGCACCAAGCTTGCTTTGTCCACGGCCTATCATCCTCAAACTGATAGACAAACCAAACGTGCAAATCCTACATTGGAGGATATGTTGCGTGCCTTTGTCAATGTCTACCATACCAATTAGGATGAATGTCTTGCCACTGCAGAATTTGCCTACAACAATTACAAACAGGCAAGCACCGGATTTTCTCTTTTCTTTCTCAATTTTGGCCAAGATCCGCTTGTTCCAGATTCTCTTCTTGCTCCCCCTCCATCTCAAGTTCCTCATACTTCCAAATTCTTGACCATTGTATCCCAATCTCTCCAACAAGCCAAGTCTCACCTCCTTGTTGCTCAGAATCGCCAAAAACAATATGCGGACCACCATCGTTGTGATCTCACCTTTGAAGTTGATGATAAAGTCATGCTATCCTCTAGTAACCTCCCTCTCCCACTTGATTCCCAAGTTAGTAAACTCGCCCCTAATTGGATAGGACCTTTGATATCACCCAAATTGTCTCTCTTGTTGCTTATTGACTTGCCTTGCCTTGCCACATGCGTATCCATCCTGTCTTTCATGTTTCCAAGTTGTTCCTAACCCCTCTTCCTTTTCCTATCGAGTCCAACCTCCCCCTCTTCCTATCCCTATCAATGATCATGAGGAGTACGAAGTTGATCGTATCCTTGCACGCCACCATATTCAACGAAGCCGTCGCCAACATACGGAGTACAAGGTCCTTTGGAAAGGGTATCCCCTTCATGATGCTACATGGGAACCTCTTTCCCACCTCCAAAATGCACAGATAGCCATCCAGGAATTTGAAACTTCACTGGCAATGAGGATGTCACCAACTAGCGGCGGGGGAATATATAACAATATGGAGTTTAGCCACAAAGTTTGTCGGGCTTATGAAGTAGAGAAAAAAAATAGCCTAGAATATTCTAGAAGCATCTAAGAAGCTTCTTGGGAAGCTTCCCAACTAGTTAACTTGCGCCTTAAGTAGGTAGCTTCTAGAAACTTCTAGAAGCTTCTAACTAGCTTAGCTTGCACGCCAAGTAGGCGGTTTCTAGAAGGAAGCTTCTTGAGAAGCTTTCTAGTTAACTTGGCTTGCACTCCAAGAAAGCGGCTCAAGGAAGCTTCTTGAAAAGCTTCACGGGTCTTGTATGCTACCTATAAATATGAAGGCCGAAGCTCATGCTAGGCATTTGGAGTTTTCCCCATTCAAGTGTCCCAATGTGAATTTCCATTCTCCTATTTCTCTCCCCGAATTCGGTCTTTTATAGGTGTTAGGTGCTAGTCGACTTCTTGCGATGGAGAAGGACATGGGAGGCATTAGACCGATTGCTATTGGAGAGATCTTTTTGTGTTTGGTCAGTCGTACCATTGTCCTTCAACATCGTTTTCACTTTCAACATCACCTTAGTCCACATCAGTTTGGAGTGGCTACACCAAGAGGATGTAAGGCTATATCTCTAGGCATTAGAGCACTCCTAGATATCCATCTGGAGTGGTTCGTCCTACAGGTGGACGTTGAAAACACTTTTAATAGTGTCTCACGTGCATCCATCTTTAGAGAGCTGAGGGAGGCTGGTGGATCCTTGGCGAGTCTCATTCCTTTTGTGCAGTCTTTTTATGGCTCTCCGGCTTCCCTTTACTACCAGCATGGTGGTTCACAAGAGGGAGTCACCGTCTTGGAGTCAACTGTTGGTACACGTCAAGGAGATCCTTTGGGGGGGCCCTTATTTGCCATGGCTCACTTTAGAGCTCTCCTATCTACTACTTTGGCCATGCCAGGTTGTGTATTTCTCTCCTTGGCACATGATACACACATCATAGGCCCTATAGATCAGATTAGGCAGGCCTTTGACTACTTGACTGCCGAGCTACATCTAGTAGGCTTGAGAGTCAAGGTGTCAAAGTGTAGGGCATGGTCCCCTCTAGGTATCCCTCCCCACCTTGAGCTTCCAGAGGGCTGTATCACATCCATAGATGGACTTGGATGGATTGGAGGATTTTGTCCCACGCTTCTTAGACGTTGCTCTTGAAGAGGATGTTCTCCATGTGGATGACCTTCCATTACTAGGAGATCCGCAGGTGGCATTTGGTATACTCTCTTCCAGTATTAATCGTCGACCATCCTACCTCGTCCATACAGTTCCCCCCTCACCGTCCTTCATATCACGTTTGAGAGCATTTGATAGGAGGATTATGAGAGTCTTTGGTGATATTATTGGACCAAGGACTTTTGAGTGTGTGATAGGGGATTTGGCACATAGACAGACTACTCTACTGATCTCATGTGGTGGGGTTGGCTTGCTTTCTATGGAGGAGACTACACTTATAGCATTTTTGGGTAGTTGGGCTCTCTTGACACCCCTACTTTCCTCTCATTTTGTGGTTGCTGATAGGCTGGTTTGGGAGACTTATGTGACAGAGGTGGAAGGAGGATCCTTTTCTCTCCAGGTGTTATTGCGGCAGACGAGAGACAGTCTATCCCCACAAGCACGAGAGGATTTTCCACCTTTTGCTTCACTATCGTCAGATTGGACTAGAGGTTTACAGTCATCCTTGATGGAGCGATAGTGTGAGCATACGTTACATTCTCTCTTAGTCGACTCGTCCATTCCTCAGGCTACTGGAGCATGTCTTTGCTCTTGCTTTGGCAAGGGTGCAGGCTCTTGGATCCTAGCTTGACCGTGCATTAGGGCTTTCCGACTCGCACTAGCTACTTTCTCTACAGCGATGAGGTTTCACGTAGGTTTGGTCCACCCATCTGCATCTTCATTACTCACTTGTGAGTGTGGTTCTACACTAGATGCAGCAGCGGTCCACATGACACTGTGTCCTTTTGGAGGACAGAGGATAGCTACCCATGATGCCATTAGAGACATAGTGTTTGCTATGGCATGAGAGAATGGATACTTTGCTTGGAGGGAGCATTCATATGCTTTGTAGACGACATGTGTCAAGGCAGACTTATACTTGGTCCAAGATGATCAGGTGACAATAGCAGATGTTGTGGTTACATGCCCTACGCGGGATGCAGTTTTGGAGGGAGTGATTACCCATCCCCCTGGATGGGCGGCGAGTGCAGCAGCAGGTCGCAAGGTCTCCAAGTATAGGGGCATGCAGCAAGGTCACCTCTTTGTTCCTCTAGCCTTGGAGTTATATGGAGCGATGGACACGACATTTGACACATTTGTCAAAGAGTGCACGAGAGCTTATCATGTTAGGCGTCAGGGGGTACTACTTTCATTCTCATACTTTATAGCATATTTTAGACTGCCCGTGTCCATTGCTCTACAGAGGATAGTGGTTGGTGCAATCCATAGGAGAGCAATCACATTAGGTGATGTTTCTTCGGATACTCAATACGACTTGCATAGCTCAAATATTTTAGGTGCGGTAGGGCAGATTTCTCATATAGACTCTATTGGGGCTTAGCCCATGTTACCTTTTTTGTCTCTTCCTTGTACTGCTTGATGGGGTCTTCCCATCAATGTATAATGTATAATGTAATTCTATCATAAATAAAAGTGACTGGACCCTCAAGAGCAAGCATACCACAAACAAACCCAAGGAAGCATCCTTTTTCAACAATGACATGCCAGCTATTGACAAGTTTTATGCCACATATATCCACGTCATACAAGATGTTTGGACTCTATCCAATGGTTGCCTATTAAGCCTCGGGCTACTCTAACATTGAACATGGTGAACTAGGCCTCTCTTTTGCCAAAAGGTAGAGACACTCTACTATAGGCATCCCATCCCTTCCCATCCCATCCTTTTTTTTCCTACGGGGTCGCCTTTCATTCTAACCCGCAAATTGAATTCAATTTACCCCGCAAACATGGGGGAAAACCTGCAATTAAATTGGCCTGACCATGGCCCATGCCTGCCCTGCTGCATTTGCGAATACGCCACTTTACTCCAGAAGGGCTAACCTGATAATAGGAGATTTGGAAGAATGCGGTACCGGGAAACAAAATATCTTTTTGTGACGTGTCCTCCCGAGGATTTAGGGTAGTGGTATCACATATTTATCAACATATATCGAGGAATCTGTATAGACGACCATGCGAAGTGCCTTCGTCTAAATCTATGACGGGAAACCCCGGTAGCACATTTTTTGCTTGACAGGGCTGCCTAGGGGCTGGATTTAGCTTTCTTAAGCGTAGGACACATCATGAGAGATGTGAAAGGAGGCTAGGCCGCCTTGGCTGCTTTACTCAATTTTGGTCCAAACTTGGGCATCACAGAAAAGGACAAGGAGGTTGCCTCACTGGGCTACTGTACCCTGTCAGGGCCCTTTCTTGTACAAAATAGAATGATCTTATATTGCAGGGTTCGACGTCGACCCTAATTGTAGGAGCGGACCTTGCTATGTTCAAGTCTCTCAGCTGCTCAACTTTTAATCCACGGTTTCTAGACTAGAACCCCTATGACAAGAACTCGGGGAATATTGGAAGAGGGTGCACAATCTCAGCAAACTCCGCATTGGTCAGATGTACTTTGTGTAAGATCATTTCATAGATGTGCCCGCGCTGGGATGACCCAGTGATGAGTTTTCGATGAGGGTGAAAGTCCTCCCCGGAGAACGGGGGTAACAGCGTACGGACTTTGTGGATCCGCAGGCCGGATATGGGTTGTACATTTCCTTCTTTCCTTTACGAAAGAAGAGTGAAGCCCTGTAAAGGCAAAGGTAGCGCTTGTGTATCCGATGCTTAATCCCGAAGTGTAGGAAAATCAAATCATCCTTTTAGAGATTATAGAGGTCAGTAACGACTACAAATGAAAGACATAATAAAGCCTGAGGCCTTTACGGGCTGAACCCGACAGAATCCGAGACGACAAATGGGGCCGCTCAGAACAATAACATGCAGCACTTGATAACAAGCAGGGAACGAGCCTAGGTATTTACTACCGACCAGCTAAGGTTTTCCAAATGCAATTTGGGTCGAACACTACGTGACTATCGGGTCTCGCGTCCCTCTGACCTGCCAGGAGAGGGCGTTCATTTCGTGAACCTCAATATTCCAAACACCTTAATCCAAGAAAAGAGAACAAGTTTTAGTCATTTTTTTCCCAAATATAACCCTCTGACTTCCTAGGGATAAAAGCGACCCCATGAAAATGATGCTACAACGCCTTGTGGTTCTCTTCGATTCCGGAGTTGCTAACCATGTTCAGGGTATACGCCTAGGAAACCAGATTTCAGTGGCATGTCTTCTGTAAGTCCTGGGGCCTCGATCAACCGTGAACAGAACAGCTGAAAGCGAGGTGGTGAATAGCCGAGTAATATATAGGAATCTGCGCTCCAAAGCTCGATGAAAGGAAGCCCCGGCGGGTACTCATGTCCCGAGTCTTTCAGAGCTAAACAATGACCCACTGCAAAGTTCCTGTCGGCCTCAGATGTTTTGCATAGAGAAGGATGATGAAATGAATCGATGGCGGCTCTTGAGAACTTTTGTGTCTTTCTCACTATCAATATCAAGGCTCCCTTCTTGCAACCGTAAATTAGTTATGTAATACTTAAGACACAAAAGTATTTCAATGGATTTTGGATGAAAATTTAGCAAATCTGGAACGAAAATACTCTGAATTTTTATTCAAAAAAGAGAGTAATATTAGATTCGAATATCTAATAAGGGAATTCTATAAAGAAAAATGGATGTATGGTTTTGAGCATAATGAAAGTATATTAAGCTCAATAATAGACTGTTGAAAGAAGCTACAAAATAAGGTGAAGAATAGGATGTTTAAGTAGAACAAAGGTGTTTGCTCGCATGAACAAAGAAAGGAAAAGAGACTTGAAACAATGATGAAAGTATGGTTTAAGAAGAACAAAGGTGTTCTATGACTTTGTGGCTCATAACTAGTGTGGAAGACCCCATCAAGCCGTACAAGTGAGAGATGAAAAAGGAAAAATGGGGCTAAGCCCCATTTAGAGTCTATATGAGAAATCTGCCCCACTACATCTAAAATATCAGAGCTATGCAAGGCATGTGGTCTAAAAACAACTGGAGCATCTGAAGAAGCATCACCTAGTGTGATTGCTCTCCTATGGATTGCACCAGCTACTGCCCTTTGTAGAGTAATAGACACGTATTGTCTAAAATATGCTGCAAAGTATGAGAGGGATAGTGGTACCCTTGGCGCCTAACATGATAAGCACTCGTGCACTCCTTGACAAATGTGTCAAACGTAGTGTCCATCGCTCCATATAACTCCAAGGCTAGAGGAACAAAAAGGTGACCTCACATTGTGCCCCTATACTTGGAGACCTTGCGACCTGCTATTGCGCTTGTTGCCCATTAGGGGGATGGGTAATCACTCACTCCAAAATTATATCCTGTGGAGAGTTTGTAACCACAACATCTGCTACTATTACTTCATCATCTCAGACCAAGTATAAGTCTGCCTTGACACATGTAGTCTGCAAGGCATATTAACGCTCCGTCCAAGCCAAGTATCAACTCTCTCGTGTGATAGCAAACACTATGTCCCTAATAGCATCATGGGTAGCTGTCCTTTGTCCTCCAAAAGGATACCGTGTCATATAGACCGCTGTTGTATCTAGTGTAGAACCACACTTACAAGTGAGTAATGAAGATGTAGATGGGTGGACCAAACCTAGGCAAAACCTTATCGCTTAAAGAAAGTAACTAGTGCGAGTAGGAATGCACTAATGGTCAGTCGAGCTAGGATCCAAGAGCTTGTATCCTTGCCCGAGCAAGAGTGAAGAGGTGCTCTAGTAGCCTGAGGAATGAATGAGGAGTAAATTAAGAGAGAATGTAACATATGCTCATAATGTAGCTCCATCAAAGAAGATTATAAACCTCTAATCCTAACTGACAATAATGAATCAAAAGATGGAAAGTACTCTTGTGCTCGTGAAGATAGACTATCTCTTGTTTGCCACAATGACATTTGGAGAGTAAAAGGGCAACTGCTGTAAACAACAAGATGGAAGGGAATGAAGAAATTAGAATAAAGGAACATAACAACTGACTAAAAGGTTGAATGCAAAGTGTGGCAAGATAGAGTACAAAGATAAAGCTGCAGAGCTTGATCAAGCTTGGCAGATTTATCTATAAAGACACATCATTTGTTTTGTCCACGGCAATAACACTTTTGTGTCCAACGAATTTTGTGTTGCTGCAATTGCGAGGCAATTGTACAAATGCCCCGGAAGTCGTCGAGGGAGGACCCATGCCTCCGAGCCCACCAGCTGACTTTGTTCAGCTGTCTCCTCGCATCTTTTTTGGGTCAGATGTATGTGCACAATGATAGAGTCACGGTTGCAATTTGGTAATTTGGAATCAGAATTCAGAGAAAATAAATTAGAGGCTTGGTCACTACATACTTTCATGGAACATTGAAGGTCAATGCCGGAGATATCGGCGATTGAAAATTTCTCTCTACAAACGAGGAGATTGTTTCGGCTCGAGTCCTCATGAAACATCGACCGTACGCGTAGTTCTTAGTACCCTGACAGGTGTATGTTCTTCAGGCATTGAACTTGTGATAATTGTCTCCTATCACCAGTTCAATAACTCAAGTTTAGAACTCAACCTGTGACAATTTTCATTTTCATTAAACCCGTTGCTAGTACAGGATCGCATGTGTGTTATATCAGATTCTGCTTATTAAGCTTTGTCTAGATGAAACAACATATTTGACAAAGGGGGCGAATGTCGGTATTGGACAAGAAGTTAGAGTATTTCGAAAATAGCATCCGAATTTCATGGTTCCGGGGTAGGTGCTTAATTCAGGACTGCTGCATCGTTTTATTTTGCTTGATCAAAATTTATCAAGGCAACGGAGTCATTTTCTTGTTTCATGATTATGTAGGCGCATCGCGATATCATCCAGTCGGAATACGCAATCTAAGATCGAAGAGAGCATCTGCATCAAAGAATGGGAAGATCAAAGCTATTAAGTAGAAAGCAGATAGCTCAAGCAAAGGATCTGATTCACAACTGTTATAGGTAATATGGAAATCCAGAACTCCTCGAGCACCTGTACCTTGTCTGTTGCCTTTTACAGGTAATATGGAAATCCGGCACTCCTCGAGCACATGTACCTTGTCTATTGCCTGCTCGTTTCAAGTTTGTTTCTTATCATAATAAACCAAGTCTCGCGCCTAACTCAGTGCCTGCCCTCTAATGGAGTAGGATTATCTCAAAGTCACCTACAAACACTTGCATACTTTTGAGTCCTAATTCATCCGTTTAGGCCTCCAAAATTGCATTCAAAGATTTCAGGTATATTTTGGTTCCTACTCTATAAGTAGAAGTCCCCTTTGGGTGATACCTCTTTCTGATCTGTTTAGTCCATCATGTGTAACATATTTCCAGAGGTTACCAAACCAATTCTCACGTTTAAATCATATATCTAGCTATTGGTTCTAAGGTTCTCAAGTCTATTTCAGTTTTTGTTCTATTAGTAGAAGTACTATTTTGGTGATACTTTTCTATCTGATCTATTTTGACCATCATGTATAATATCATTCTAGATGTTACCAAACCAAATTTCACATGTAGATCATATGGCTAACTTGTGATATTACAGCACACCAGAGTCTTGTAAGACCTATGTGATGTATAGACCTTCCCTAAAGGTCTCACCAAACAAAAAATCCCCCTTTGGTTATCCAACAAGACAACCCTAGGTTTTAATTGTGCTTGCTCAAAGGCCTATCGGTCTAGTTGGTAACTCCTCCAATCTAGCCGTTTTTGCCTTCCATAAACCACTGGTCGCTGAGCGGATCCCATGCTCTTCAACCAAGTCAACTTCACTATCAACCACATTTGCTCTAGTAGTAGGACCACAACATCCCTACTCTCACAAAGCATGGTAGCCTACCAAAACACTAGAGCTGGGTGAACTCCCAATGTACACATCTCATTGGTTGAGAATAATGGAAAGCGCATAATCAGCTAATCTGTCCCCAACATGGTGCTAGACTCAATTTGTGTAATAGTAGGTGGTTGAGAGTAGGTAGTCCATCATGCCCCCATCACCACCTACCACACCTACACTAGGATTTTTAGGAGCCATGGATGATGTCCATAAGGCCTGAGAGAGCATGAAAGATTGAGGAAATCTGACCTATCTCCTAACCTCTCCTCTTTGTGGTTCCAATTCCACTAATGCTCCTCTAGGTTGTGGGGCAAGAACTGCACTCCTAATCATTGTGGCAAAGGCATCTACCTATGCTGCTCCACACATGAAATTTAGGCATTGCTATACCAGCATGTGAGATGGAAGCCTCAGCACCCAAATTTGATCTCCTCTGAGCTATGGCCATGCTTGCCAATCTCTGCTCCAATTGCTCAATCCAAGGAGCCATGGCTATATCAAAAGTAAGTGTAGGTACTGCACTCCTAATAGATATGGATCCTCTACCATCACCTTTACCACCTTGTCCTCCATGACCTGGAGCTCCTCTACCTTCTACCATAACAGCCCTACCACTTTGTAATTCATGGGGTCTCCCTACCAATCCAAATGTCACCACTCTCTCCTCCACCATGTTGAGCTCAATACGCTTAGCCAAACCAAAGACCATTGCCAAAGTATGCAAAGTAGCATGTAGCAACTTAGCATCACAAACTCTATGTTGCAATTTTGTGTCCATTATCCCGTACCAAAATTGGACTGCTTGGGCCTCAATAATTCCCTGAATAAAACTAATTAGCCATCTCATGCAAGTGCAACTTTGAGAAATTTACAAAAAATCTATGAGTAACTGCCAAAATATATCCAGCTACTATCACTACTACTCAAGTGTCTAAGAAATCTGGATACAAAGCTCCAAATGGCGTGACAAGGTGAAGGTACTCTGAAATGCATGGATGAAGGTGAAGGTACTCTAACATGCATTATAATACCAATAGCTAGACATATTAGGTAGAGTTGAAAATGGGCTTGGTAACATCTGGGAGGATGTTGTGTATGATGGGCTAGGTAGATTAGATAGAGGTGTCACCAAGAGAGCACTTCTACTAATAGGGCAAAAGCCAAAAATAGTATACAATTGTAATACCAATATCTAGACATATTAGCTAGAGGTGAAAATTGGCTTGGTAACATCTAAAAGTATATTATATATGATGGGCTAAGTAGATCAGATAGAGGTATCACCAAAAGAGGACTTCTACTAATAGAGTAGATGCCAAAAATAGCCTGGAAACTTTAGAGCCAATTTTGAAGGCCTAAATGGATGAATTAGGCCTTGAAAATACATTGACTACCTCCCTAAGGTAAGAAAGGCTAGCCTTCCCTCTCCCAATTTTTCTCATTGAGAGCTTTCCAATGGTATCTCACCCATGCAATTTGGAGATTCTTATAGAAAGATTCCCTTTGATCAAAGGTAGTTTGACCAACTGGATAGGATCATAACCAACATGTCACCCTTGCATACAACTAATCTAAGGGTAGAGATTAGTGACATATCACCCATCCATGTATCTGATCCAAGGGTGAAGCTTCCTTCAAAGTAGTTCCCTTTGCTATATAATACAGTCAAGGTGCTACTTTGGGGCATAGGAGGTTTGAGTGTGAAATGTATGTTTCTCATTGTGTGCTTATCTTCGGGTCTCCTATCCTTAGAGTATTACATGCATAGGGTCAGGTACCCTGTCCATGGATAGAGAAAGGGAGGAGAGGAAGAAGAGGGAGAAGGAGCTATCTCAACAAGAGGTAAGAGTTGTGTCTCAACATAAATATGTTGAACACCTATTCACAAGTGGTACATTTAGTCATCCATCAAGTAAAATTTTATTTTTGAATCTTGAAAATACACAAGTTCACAAGTTCATTAATTAAAATCTCTTAAATTAACTCATTTATTAAATTTGGTTATGGTATATAAATAGAACTTTGTATGTTCTCAAATATATAAATATATATACCAAAACTCAAATCTAATCAATCACTCACCATCCTCATCCTCTCTCTCATCCTCCCCATCATCAATAGTCTCGTCCTCATCCGAGCTATCTACATCCTCATGCTTTCTTTCATGTATAATCTCCTCCTCTACATCACTCAAGTACATCACGTCTTGCTCTAGAATGAAACCTCTCTCCACAAAGAGATGAGTGAGTATCTGCCCAAGGAATGTGACTTTGAACTTGCACTCCTTAGGACTCCTCAATTGGCTTTGCAAACCCCCCACCTCAGCAATGATAGCTCTAAATGCTAACTCTCCCCAATCATAATCCTCCACATCAAATCTCCTCAATTTTGTTGGTGTTGAGTACCAAATGCCCATGTATAATCTTGGGTCTAATAGTTGGAGCAACAAGTGCACCCATCAATTGGAAGAAAGCCCCAAATGCAAGATACACACATTGTCTTGCAAGATATCTTTTTGCAACCTTGTTCTTTTGTGAAAACCAATCTAGAATAGTTGTGTAAGGAACTGTCCTCCGTCTTGGTGTTCTCTCCTTTGGCATGGCAAATGCATCTCTAACTATATCCATTGTCAATTGAAATCACCTCCCTCTTACCAAATATGTGCAAGAATTCTTGTCCCACAAACTCAAGAACTCCGTATATGGGAGAACTTGCAAAAACCACCAAGAAAAAAACCTTAACCTCAATCCTTACATCCAAAGAGGTTTGGTGCTGCTCAAAGCTGCCCCTAGATTGTAACATCCATTTGTACATATTTGTGGTGTTGTGATATTTAGCTTAGTATTACAAGTACTTGAGAGATATTATTTAAATAGATAAATGATGGTTCTACATTAGTCATGATTAGCTAAAGTTAGTCATAGCTAAGATAGAGAAGATCTTACTTTAGAAGAAGTGAAAAAGATGAGCACTGTGTTGACTTGGTATTATTCCTAGGTGTTTTGGCTTTGATGAAAGAGTTGAAAACTCTTGGGCTCGTAAGTCTTTTTGTTTTGGATTCTTCTATAATCCAAGGATAGCCCCTATGAAGAAATCCTTGACTTAATGGTTGGATCAAGATAAAATCATATGTTTAGTGGAATATGCCCATATATGGATGCATATTTCTTTATATTTTTTGACTTTACTTGACTTTTAGCCTAGTAATTTGAGTTATTGTGATAAATAGTAACTTTAGTTTATTATTATTTTATAATTATATAAACAAGGAGTGAGGAGGTACTCATCATCCTTTCATTTGTAATTATCTCTCTTTCATTGATTTCTCTAGTGAGCAATGTCTTGAGTCTTGGAGTGTTAGCTTTGGATGAGTATGATGGAGTTGGGGTTCCTTACCTTCTTAGTCCATAATGCGCTCCCATAATAGCCATCAGAGGTTCATCTTGAGTGAAAGACAAGCTAGCTCACAAGACAAGAAGAAAGGAAGCGGCACCATTGGCCACCACTCATTGCCACCATTAGGTGCCACTTAGGGATGCCTAATTGCATTGGCGGATAGTCTCCTATGTGCGTATGGCGTAGTGCCAAGCAAGGAGTGGTGCACGAGGCCATGCATATATGCTCACCAATGTTTCCAACAGGACATAGCTGCATTGAGTGCCACTATAGGACATGGTTTAGGGTAAAGTGGCACTAGATGGTGCTTGTCAACACTACAAGAAGGGTTTAGTGATTTTACTATGGTTGATGCCGGGTGATTCAAGAAGGTAATACAAGATAGGAAAAGGAAAGCACGGTGTTGTACTTTTCTTTTCCCTTTCAAGGAACACACAAGGTGTCTAGCTGTGGATATTGCAGATTAGAAGCTGTAGGTAAACCTATTACTACTCATTTGAACATGTCTTGCTATCGGGTAAGGTAGTGACGAGCAACCTAACCTATCATCACAACATGCACTCCTAGTTTGCTGGTCATCACTTCCAACATTACCAAGGAGAAATACACTACACTCCTAGAAGGAAAGAACCTAAGCGCAACACCCGTACACCAATCCAAACCAATTGGGCGTACAAACAAGCATGCAAGCATAGAGAGGATCCAATCACAGGAATGTGGCAACAACTCTCTATGCTTTTTGTCGGAAAAGAGCTTTAGAGCCTTTGTGCTCTATCATCAAGCTAATTTCAACTTGTAATCCAAGTCTCCTCCAAGCTGTACTTCAGATCTCAACAAATTCCCATTCTATGTGGGGATTTCCTATGTTTTCTTGATGGGGAAAACTTAGCATAGTTCATATGAACATAACCTTTTTGTATAGCATGGATTTAAGTATTCTAGGATACAATGGAAAGCCTATGAGAATCTTTCCAAAGATATAAAATAGACCTCAAATCAGATCACTAAAACTCTCATGAAAAGTTCTCAAAGTTGGCCAAGTTTTTGCAACTCTCACTCTAATTTCAAAATCCTCTTTTTAGGGTTTTGCCCTTGGTTCTTGCCAAATTTCCCCTCATTTCTAAATTAAATGTACACTTGATCCTCAAAAAACACTTTGGAAATTTGAACTCTCAATCATAGTCACAAAAGTGAGAGAATTGACATTCAATTAGGATTGAAGAAAGAAATGCTCCTCCGAGCTTATGATAGTCTTTTCAGTAAAACTTGTTGCATTAGATCTCACTCTCTATGAGTCCAGAGCCAATTACATTTTTCACAGTAGTTGGTCGTGCTCTTGGTTAATACTCTGCAAATTTTGATGGCCTAATCCAACCTAAATCCCTAGATATAGATCAATTCTTGAGTTGGGCTAACTTGTGAGCTCTACAAACTCATGTATATTTGATCCAAGACTTTGAATTCTCTATTCAAAGAATTCACATGAAAAATTCACACAAAGGTGCACACCCTTACCAATAAAAGACTAGAAATTTTCATAAAATATCTCAAACCACAACTTAGGAAGTGACCAAAACTCCAAACCTGATCACTAGCTCTTCTCCATCACCTTACACCTCAAGAGCTTCAACTTCAATCAACCAAATCTGATTTGAGATTGATCTAGAACTAAAATTTCTGTACTCAATACTATGAGCATTTTTTTCTCTCCAATCATATTGACAGATAGTGAAAATGTCTCAAGAAGCTCTCTCAATTGCCTACTTTGTGCCCTTGGGTATGAATTTGTCCCCTCTTGATTCAATCAATCATATCTCTCTCAAAATCAGCTCAAATCATGTGATATCTATCTTCAGATTATAAAATATTAGCTCCTCTTTCCAACCATGTCCTTCATTCCTTGAATGGCCTCCCCAAACTCCTTTGATGGTCAAAAACTCCTAACTTCTCTCTTGGGATTCAATCTCTTGCACATTTGTCCTTTAGTCTTTTTACTTTTTTGACAAATGAACCACACAATTCCACCTTGAAGCTTATGACCAAAAATTTAGGCATTCCTCAACTATAGAAGCACATATATTGTCAAGTTCCAAACATGCTCATAAGTAAGCATCGGAAGGACAATAGGAATCGGGTTTCCCATCACCGACTCCACGAATACCGCCCCAAAATGTACCACCAACCAGTTCCATAAGCCGTCACGGTGAAAAATCTGAAGCTTGATGAGAAAAGGATTTGGGAGTGGCAGATTGGGAGCATGGGATATCTCATGCTCAAACGTTTCCTCTGATGTTCTACCACTTGTGCATTGCTACAACTCTCACTCCCAAAGTCCTCCTTCCCTTTAAGACTCCTCGACTAAAACACACCCTCGTCTCTCCACTCGCCCTTATCTTTATTTATCAAAGCCCTCAACCATGATAAGATTGTAACCCACGTGGCCAATTACATACTTGTACATAGATTGCTCACATGGTAGCATCTCATCCATTGGATCTAGTAGACAACCTACCCCACTTGTAACAATATGGAGTTTAGCGACGAAGTTAGTCGGGCTTACGAAGTAGCACATAAGACAAAGTAGCCTAAAATATTTTGGAAGTATCTAGGAAGCTTCTTGGGAAGCTTCTTGACTAGCTTAGCTTGCACCTCAAGTAAATAGCTTCTAAAAGGAAGCTTCTAGAAGCTTCCAACTAGCTTAGCTTGCACGCCAAGTAGACGACTTCTAGAAGGGAGCTTCTTGGGAAGCTTCCTAGTTAACTTGGCTTGCACTCTAAGAAAGCGGCTTGAGGAAACTTCTTGAGAAACTTCTCAAAGGCCTTGTATGCTATCTATAAATAACAAAGCCAAAGTTCATGCTAGGCATTTGGAGTTTCCCTCATTCAAGTGTCCCAATGTGAGTTTCCATTCTCCTATTTCTCTCCTCGGATTTGGTCTTTTACATTGGTATCAGAGTAAGAATGGGATGGATGGAATTTATGGACCACCAAATCCACTTCTACCAAACCATTGGGATTTTCTCATCCAAATACTACCCAAGCATCATTTCACATAGTTCATCACCTCGCACTTTGGGCAAGATTTTTTGCATATGATCACCATATCTGAGGAACCCTTGGTGCTTCTGGTTGTAACTTATAGAGAACGGTGGACGTGCTTTTTTTATGTGTTAATAAATTAGATAGATTGGGAGTGGGGTGATAGAGGAGCAACCATGGTGGCAATACCTGATGTTATCCTTGCTATGCAATAACAAATCAAGCACCTTACTCGATTGTTGGATGAACGAGATCTTTGACGACAAGAGCAGGTGGAGAGAGTACCAATCTGAGAAGGAGAAGAGCGGATTAGATTCCTTAAACCCAAGGTATTTGAAGGCAAGAATCTCCCGGGTGTAGTGGAGAATTTTGTGTTTGATTGTGAACCTTATTTTGAAGCTACCAATCTACAAGACGAGCAAAAACAGATTCTCTTGGCTTCTAGCTAATTGGATGGAGTAGCAAAGCTATGGTGGAGATTCTGAGTGGAGCGAGCCAAATGACAAATGGTTACACCAATCTTGACATGGGTAGAATTCAAGAGTGCAATAATTAGTCGGTTCCAAGCTATAAATGCCACACAAGCTGCACGGGATAAGTTGGCAGAGTTGAAACAGATTGGCTATGTAAGAAGTTACATCACATAGTTCCAAAACACCATCATGCAAATTCCAGATATATTGGAAGGTGAAGCTTTGGATTGATTCATGAGGGGCTTGAAAGCGAGAACCAAATTAGAGGTAACCATGCGAGAGCCACAACACTTGGAGGAAGCCATGCGGTTGGCCAAACGTTTTGATTCCTTGGTGGCAACAACTTGGTCTCGACCTTGACCTCCACAAAGCCTACCAATACACTACACACAAGTGGAGGAGCCAACACTAATGGAGATTGATACAATTCAACGAAGACCACTTGGCATGGCAAATAGAGAGAAACTACAACAAAATGGTGGTTGTTTTTATTGTTGCCAGTTGGGGCATCGCATTGCTGAATGTCCACTCAAGAATGGACGACCTCGACAAGTTGCCCAAGTGGAGGTTGTGGAGCGGAATGATCAGGAAAACAAGGAATCCCAGTAGGAGAATTTGAGCCATCTACTGGGATCTTGATTAGTTCCAATATGATTGAAGGCTCGACCTATGCAAGTTTGCTTCACTTGCAAGGTATGATATCTAATCGGGGTTGTAGGATTTTGGTTGATTATGGAAGTTCAAAGAATTGCATGTCTATGCAAGTAGCAAAGGAACTGGGTATTCCTATCAAGCCAATGATTGGAAGTAGTTTGATGATGGCGGATGGTAAAAAGGGTTCTGCATTCCACACCTCGCATCATGTTACCTTCAAGATTGGGAAGGAGTATTTGGAGTGTATGAGGTTTGTAGTGGCGCCTCTACACTATGATATCATTTTGGGTCTACCTTGGCTTTAACATCATAAGGTTCAATTTGATTGGACCTGATGCCAAATTCAAGTACAACACCAAGGTAGGAATGTCTGATTAGGTTGTCTGGCACCTCTGAGTAAGACACCTAAGAATAGTCAGTCCCAAGATGAGAAGTTTGTCGAGAAGGTAGCCATAGAGTGAACCTTGAAGAAAGTGGGGTCCCAAGATGGGAAGTTTGCCAAGAAGGCAACCATGGAGCAGACTTGGGAGAGAGATGAGTCCCTAGAAGGAAAGTTTGTTAGTAAAGCAGCCATAGAGCAAGCTTTAGAGGAAGATAAATCTATATTTGTGGTGTGGATCAAGCCAATTCCACAAGACCAATCTATGGAGGACCAAGAGCCTCATCAAGTAATGGTTGATTGGATAGTTAAGGAGTTTGCGGACGTGTTTTCAGATGATCTGCCAAAGGGATTACCCTCCAATCAAGGTATGCCCTTCAAGATCGAGTTATTACCACGGAGTACTCTAGTGAGTAGACCGATCTATTGGCTCTCACCAAAGGAGTTGGAGGAGTTGCGAGTAACACTTATAGAGTTGTTGGAGAAGGACTTCATATGACATAGTACCTCTCCTTGGGGAGCACCGGTAGTATTTGTTCCAAAGAAGGATGGAGGATTTTGTTTTTGTATTGATTATTGTGGGCTCAATAAGCAAACCGTCAAGAATGCATATCCCTTGCCTCAGATCAATGACTTGCTTGATCAACTAAGTGGAGCACATTACTTTTCCAAGTTGGATCTTTGTAATGGCTATTGGCAAATTCCAATTGATAGAGAGGATGTGCAAAAGACTGCCTTTCGCACAAGATATGGGAGAGTTTTACCTTTCGGACTCACTAATGCTCCAGTAGTCTTTATGGATTAGATGCATTGGGTGTTGGATGGACTATTGGATTGGTCAGTGGTGGTGTTCTTGGATGATATCTTAATCTATAGGAAGACAGAGGTAGAACACGTGAATCACGTGCGAGAAGTCCTAAGACGACTATGACAATGGAAATTTTACTATAAAAAGTTGAAGTGTGCCTTTTGGCAGAAGGAAGTTACCTTCTTGGGTCATAAGATCTCCTCAAAGGGGATCAAGATGGAAGAAGAGAAAATCAAGGCCATAACTGATTTGCCTACCCCAAAGGATGCTACAAAAGTACAAGCATTCAATGGATTGGCCAGTTTTTACCGGCAATTCATCCATTATTATGCTCATGTGGCTACACCATTGACTGACCTCTTGGGAAAGAACTTGAGCTTCTAGTGGAACACCAAGCATGAAGAATCATTCCAAAAGTTGAAACATATGGTATCTTGAAGACCCATTCTTCAACCATATGATCCTCAACTACCTTGTGTGGTTCATTTTGATGCTTCTAACTTTGCAATTGGAACTGTGTTGCAACATGAATTCCCAGATGGATTACATCCCATTGCCTTTGTGTCTCGCCGACTAAATAGAGCCGAAAGAAATTACTCTGCTCAAAATCAAGAACAACTTGCAATGGTATATGCCACCAAGGTATGGAGGCATTATCTCTTGGGGAAACAAGTGATCATGCAAACTGATCACAAGCCATTGTTGCAGACCTTACACTTGGAGTACATGAAGAGTCAACATCATCGATGGGAAGAGCAACTCCAATTGTTCGACATCAAACTTGAGTACAAACCAAGTCAGTTCCATGTCATCCTTGATGCTCTATCACGACGACCTGATTTGAAGTCTCTTCCTCTCATCACGACAACAATTACAATTGACCCCAAGATCCATAACAAGTTTCGGTTAGCTCAACAACAAGATCCCTTCTTCCAAATGGTACATGGTCGTCTAACAATAGGTGACAATGAGTACAACACCTTCTCCTTCAAGGAAGGCCTTCTATTCCACGTGGACCAGATCTATGTTCCAGCCAAAGGTGATCTTCGACTTGTGCGCCTTCAAGAAGCCCATGATTTACCCATCGCTGGTCACATGGGTGTGGACAAGACCTTGGGTACCCTCCAACGTTGATGGTGGTGGTCCAACATAACATGAGATGTTCAAGAATTTGTCCGATTGTGTGAGAGCTACCAACGTAAGAAGGCCAGCAACCAGAAGCCGAGTGGACTCCTTCAACCGCTTGCCATTCCATCAGCTTGTTGGAAGCATGTGAGTTTGAATCTCATCACATCCTTGCCAAAGACAAAAAAAGGACACACCGCCATTGTGGTGTTTGTGGATAAGCTTAGTAAGAAAATCCACTAAGCACCAACCTATGATACCGCGGATGCTCCAACCTTAATGCAAATCTACTTCGACAATGTCTTCAAGCATCATGGGATGCCATGTGTACTCATCTCCGACCGTGATCCTCACTTTACTGGGAAGTTTTGGCAAACACTCTTTCAGATACTCGGCACCAAGCTTGCTTTGTCCACGGCCTATCATCCTCAAACTGATGGACAAACCAAACATGCAAATTGTACATTGGAGGATATGTTGCGTACCTTTGTCAATGTCCACCATACCAATTGGGATGAATGTCTTGCCGTTGCAGAATTTGCCTACAACAATTCCAAACAGGCAAGCACCGAATTCTCTCCTTTCTTTCTCAATTTTGGCCAAGATCCGCTTGTTCTAGATTCTCTTCTTGCTCCCCCTCCATCTCAAATTCCTCATACTTCCACATTCTTGACCACTATATCCTAATCTCTTCAACAAGCCAAGTCTCACCTCCTTGTTGCTCAAAATTGCCAAAAACAATATGCAAACCACCATCGTCGTGATCACCTTTGAAGTTGGTGATAAAGTCATGCTCTCCTCCAATAACCTTCCTCTCCCACTTGATACCCAAGTTCGTAAACTTCCCCCTAATTGGATAGGACTCTTTGATATCACCCAAATTGTCTCTACTATTGCTTATTGACTTGCCTTGCCTTGTCACATGCGTATCTATCCTGTCTTTCATGTTCCCAAGTTGAAACCCTTTGTTCCTAACCCCTCTTCCTTTTCCTCTCAAGTCCAACCTACCCCTCTCCATGTCCTTATCAATGATCATGAGGAGTACAAAGTTGATCGTATCCTTGCATATCACCATATTCAACGAGGCCGTTGCCAACATACGGAGTATAAGGTCCTTTGGAAAGGGTATCCCCTTCATGATGCCACCTAGGAACCTCTTTCTCACCTCCAGAATGCACAAATGGCCATCCAGGAATTTGAAGCTTCACTGGCGACGAGGACGTCACCAACTCGCGGTGGGGGAATATGTAACAATATGGAGTTTAGCGACGAAGTTAGTCAAGCTTATGAAGTAGCACATAAGACAAATTAGCCTAGAATATTTTGGAAGTATCTAGGAAGCTTCTTGGGAAGCTTCCCAGCTAGCTTAGCTTGCACCTCAAGTAAGTAACTTCTAGAAGAAAGCTTCTAGAAGCTTCTAACTAGCTTAGCTTGCACGCCAAGTAGGCGGCTTCTAGAAGGAAGCTTCTTGAGAAGCTTCCTAGTTAACTTGACTTGCACTCTAAGAAAATAGCTTGAGGAAGCTTCTTGAGAAGCTTCTCAAGGGCCTTGTATGCTACCTATAAATACCAAAGCCAAAGTTCATGCTAGGCATTTGGAGTTTCCCTCATTCAAGTGTTCCAATGTGAGTTCCATTCTCCTATTTCTCTCCTTGGATTCGGTCTTTTACACCACTAATGTGGAGATAAAAATGATAAGTCACTTTTTTAGAACTATGCAAACCACAACACGACAATGGGGTGATGCTTGTTGACACAAAGTAGCACTAGAAGACATTGTAAGATAGATGTAGTTAGCATTGGGTGATGCACTTAGGCATTGAGAATTGCAAGGCCTAAGGAGGAGAAACTCAAAAGTATAGGTGCTGAACATTTTACAACTAGAGTGAAATGAAGAAAAAACACTTAAGAAGTCAAGAATAATACCTTGGGATGTGGGTACTAAAGGCCAAGAGTAATTTTGATGCTGATTACATCAAGATTGACTCCCCAAATTCCAACTACAATAGTTCAAATCTGATGTTTGTCCACTCAACACCATTTGATGAAGTTCACTAGGTGTTGACTTGTATAAAAAGCAATGAGCAAATCTACTTCTTGAGTATTTCTCATGTCAAGACCATCAACAATCTTCTCATATCCCCAGATTTCTACCATGGATAAATGTATGAATTGTGAAGAAATTTGGTTCCAAGCTCTCTTCTCCCTTCTCACTTGTGCTGAAAAACTACTCACAAACTGTAATACTCCAAGGATAGGAGACCTGAAGAGAAACACACCCTGATAACACACCCTTTCACACTCAAACTCCGATGCCCCAATGGAGCACCTTCTCTTTATTATATAGGTAAAGCGGATCTCTTCCAATGAAGCTCCACCATAGGATTAGGTACATAGATAGATGACATGTCAGCAAGCTCCACCCTTGGATTACTTACTTGGATGGGTAACATGTCGGTCCTGGTCCTATCTGGTTGGTCAAACAAGCTTTGACCAGAGTGAATCTTTTAGGGAATCTTCTTGTAGGAATCTCAGAATCACGTGGGTGAGGTACCATTGGAAAGCTCTGGATGAGACAAATCAAGGGGGAGGGAAGGCCAGCTTTTCCCTCCATTTGTGGAGGGGGGGGGGATCTGTACATTTTTGAGGCCTAATTCATCCGTTTAGGCCTACGACATTGCCTTCGAAGATTTTAAGCATATTTTGGTTCCAACTCTATTAGTAGAAGTCCCCATTTGGTGGTATCTCTTTCTGATCTATTCAGTCCATCCTACGTAACATCCTTCCAGATGTTACTAACCCAATTCTCACCTTCAAATCATATGTCTAGCTATTGGTTCTAAGGTTTTCAAATTTATTTCAGTTTTCTGCCCTATTAGTAGAAGTACCCTTTTGGTGATACTTATATTTGATCTATTTTGACCATCATGTATAACATCATTCTAGATGTTACCAACCCAATTTTCATCTTCAAATCATATGTCTAGCTATTGGTTCTAAGGTTTTCAAATCTATTTCAGTTTTCTACCCTATTAGTAGAAGTACCCTTTTGGTGATACTTCTATCTGATTTATTTTTACCATCATGTATAACATCATTCCAGATGTTACCAAACCAAATTTCACATCTAGATCATATGGCTAGCTCTTGGTATTACACAAACTCTCTCTCCTCTCCTTACCGATTTTGAATCCTCTCCTCTCCTAAATTTAAAATCTTCCTTAGTTCCAGTTTTGAATCCTCATCTCCTTCTTTGTTCAAATTCTGGTCCTCCTTCTCAATTTTGAAGTCTTGATCAAATGCAAATCTCTTAAACCCCACCACTAAATCTTTGCACATAAACTCAATCAAAACACCTTTGAAACTCCACTCTGCTCTAAATCAACCTAAACACTCTCCTCCTTCAAACACCTATGCATCGAGTTCTTGCACGATTGAGTTCCCAAAATGGTTCCATTCTAGAAAATGTGAAACATATGTGCAAAAGGAGGGTTTATGTAGCCCCACACCAAAAAAAGAGAGTGTATATCCCTCACAAACTAAATGTGTATTTGAGGGAAAAACTCCAAAATTGGCAAGAAAGAACTCAAATCTTGAGCGGCAACCAACAGCAACATGCAGTACGCCTTGTCTCCAACCAGTGCACCCTTGTATTACTTTGAGCCTGAGCACCTACGCCCGCCCTCATGCTGCGCCATTGAGTACCATCGCATGGAGCCTTTGACAGCCATCACGCAATGCCTATAGGCACCGTTGCTTGGCAGCTACAAGCACCACCAAGTGCCAAATGGTGCAAGGAAAATTTAACCAAACTGGAGGGCGGCTCTTAGTGCCTACAGGTGAGCATCGGCCGGCACCACCTTCACACAGAGGGCATCAACCAGCGCCATCCAACAATGTCTGCTTCAGAGTTGGCACCCCCAAGCAACATCCAACAACTTTGGAGTGTAAACTTGCCGGACACTAGGCATTTTGAGTGTAAACTAGGCCCCTACAAATGTACATAGGGCATCTCAAGAGTTCTTTTTGCAATTTTACATAAAAACCACTCATGATCTAGAAGCAAACATTTTTGTAAACTTGGTGTTGGTGATAAAATACAAGAAACATTACCAGATCTGAAGAATTGAAGAATAAATAATTTATCATAGAGAAACTCATTTGAGTATATCATCAAGGTGATAATCAAGGCAGTGTTGCATCACCCTTGATCTACTTTTTTCTCTACCAAGTTCTATATCATGAAAAGACATTTTTGAATCTATTTGAGCTTCCTCTATAAATCTGCAATCATCTTCTAACTAAACATCTGACCTATTGATTAAAACATTATGTAAAATCATACACACTAACACCCACTTTAACAAATATGCATTTCTATTATTGTCTTTGAGTTTCACTCGTAGCTCAGAAAGAGAATGCCATCTAGCTTTCAATACTCCTATACAATGCTCATTTATCACTCTTGCCTCCGCAAAATATTTGTTGAACTCTTGCTTGTCCTTTCTTTGATCAGGCCTGCTTGAAAGTGGGAGGGGGACTAGGTGATGCATGTGTACATAACTTGAGTCACCTAAAAGGTACTCCTTTGCCTAAAAAATGTGACAATCCCCTCTCTAGTTCAAATCATTCCACAATGATGAACTTTTCAAACAAGTCATGTCTTGACTTTATGAATTATACTTTTAATAAACAGTACAAAGAGGAGAAATAGTACAAAGAGGAGCGCCAATGCATTGAACAAAAGAAGACACCAAAACAAAACAAAAACATGGAACTTACCTTCAATAAAATTAGAATTCTCCTTTTATCATCACAAATCACTTGGTCATCTATTGAATATGAACCCTTGCAGCTGAAATAGATTTCCCCATCCGTGGTGGGTCGAGCAGCAAGAGGAAACAATGTTCCATCTACCAAACCAACACAACCGGGGAAACCTTTTTGTACAAAAATTGTCGGTATCCTCCTCCTCTCCTCATGCTTGGGCCAGGCAACATGACTCCTCATCAAATCTTATATGGTTGTCATAAATCTATCTATAAAAGCAATTGTTGAACCAGCACTAATGCCCCAAATATTTAAACCCCGTGCAACACAAGATCCATTGCCGTGATGCCCAAATCTATCCAGAGCTAGAGCTACTTGGATCCACACAAGTGTTTGCTCTCTTTGGTAGCTTTTTTCAAAAATAATGTGCTTTTTAATCAAATCCACTAATGTTGAAAAAGAATTGACATTCATTCTAGTAAGCTAGCAAAATGCCTTCACATCGAGATTTCTAAAATACTTTATCACAAACTCTCTTCTATGAGGATAAGTAACTGAGGGTTCCAAGTATCAATGTGTATGTGCATACTCCCACACACTAATCAAATATTCTAGCATATCTAACTCTTCCTACTTCTTTGTCTTCATCTTTTAATCTTTGTAGCGAGATGTCCAAATCTAATAGAACAATCCATTGAATACATTTTCTAATATTTCTAGTTAGTTCTATACGAATGCTCCTTCTAGGCATGACTTGACTAGATTATTAATCACCAAAGATAACCCCTTCTCAGCATCTCTATTCTCTACACGTATGCACACAAAACAAGAGGATAAGATCATAAATTTCATTTTGTAACTAGTACTAGAACAAGGAAATTTTTAAATAATGAAATCAAGGATTTTAGATAGTGTGCTTCAAACAAATTCACTCCTCCTTCCAACCTTCATACAACACGCACTCAAATCTTTCCACTCCAAGCAAGTTCACTACTCCTTCCAACCTTCACACAACATGCACTCAAATATTTCCACTCCAAACTAATTCACTCCTCCTTCCAACCTTCACAACACACATTCAATTCTTCCCACTCCAAACAAATTCACTCCCTCTTCCAACCTTCACACAAGATGCACTCAAATCTTCCCACTCCGCAGTCAAGTTTTGTGTTCCCAACATCTCGTGCACAAATCTCCCAAATCAATGGTCAATTTTCTCAGTCATGGGTGTTCACGTACATAACACCATTGCCCCCTTTGGTAGCAGCCACATTCACCCTATCCTAAACGAGGTACTTTATTAACCTTAATATGTAATTAATGCACTACGGCGTGACAATGGAAAACTCCATATCCCTTATTTTCTACAAACCACTCATATGGAGTGTGCTAATAATAAGGAACTTGGCCGGAATTCCGTAGTGAGACTCTTTCTACCTCTCGCATACACTACGTACTGAAATAGTCAATGCTTTGTAACAATCTATATGAAAATATACAGAGCTTTGTAAAATTATTTTTGAAACCCCCTATATATATAAAAAACAAGTTTTTGAATTTCATCTATTATCTCTTATTATTTCCTAGAGTTTTGTTTGTGATATTTCAATTTCTTCTTCCTCGATAATAACCACACATGTCGTTTATTTGGGTCGTTTTAAGCTTATTACAACCCTAGATCATGATGACCTCAATCATCTTACTATAGCAAGAATTAATATCTATATCAAGATCACTTCGGTTTTTCTCTTTTCTACGATTTCGTTATTCAATTCGAGAACTGGGCAGTTTCATTCGGCGGTTTAGGATTGCACGATCTTCAGTTGCTGCGGGTTTTGAGCATCTTCAGGACTTCCCTCTCTCGTTTTGACGCATAGTTCGTGCATCTTCAGGACTTCGAGTTTTACGAAAACCAATCTCAATCCAAGCTTGACATGGATTTAGTCAGCCCGTGCTGGCAATGAACGTTCTTGGTAGATAGACATTCATTGATATTTAGGCATAAAATCAAAACAGACTATTATAAATAAAAAAGAATCTAATTTGCCTAAAGGACCTGGTCAGGAGTCCCGTCCCGCCGTGCGCAGAGGTGTCTGATCCAGTCCCTCATTCGATGCCAATTAGGACGTATTAAATGCCACGTTGGTCTATCTCAAGTTTCAAGAAGTCTAGTTTACTGAAGTGACCTTGTGAGGAGGGAGGGTCTGAAGCCGTCCCGCATTCGCTTACCAACTAGGACAATCAACTGCCACGTTGTTCCATATCGAGTTATCAAGTTAGTCCACCTCAAAGCTGCCAGCTATGACAAAGCATTATAACCACTGTCGCGTTGGTACAAGTCAAAACTTTGGAGTAATGCTAAGTCTTTCTGCGGACTTAGGGTGCCGTTAAGTCTAAGTGCCAAAATTGAGGTACTGTTAAGTCCATCTCTGTGCAAACGTGCTCCGTCTTCTTCAACTATGTGGTTAACGTAGACCGCCTTTATACCCTTTTCGTTTGGTTCTTTATCACCCAACCTTTACGGAATCAGTGTTAAACCGGTATATTTTCTTTTTCTTAATATTCGTCTTATTTAGGAATTATATTTCACGTGGCTTTCACAAAATTCATGATTTGAAAATAGACTAAAATTAAATCTTCTCAAGTTTTAATTTTCACTTTTGTTTCAAAATTATAGTAGATCATTCACAGTGAACTTTAAAGCATATATGTTTAAATTTGTATTCTGTACTTTACACTTGTCAATAAATTAATATATTATACAAAATATATTTATCTACCATCACAACATTGTTATGGGCTTAGTTATCAGTGATGACTGGTCAAGGGCAAAAGAGAACGTAACAAATGTCAGTTACTTGTCCCATTGTCTAGAAGTTCAAGTGGATGACAGTGATGGACCTACGTATATATATATATTCAATGAGAAATAAAGTTCTCAAAAGTTGGTGTAAGCCTGTCTCAATCACCGTCGAGGTAACTATCAGGACCGGACCTGAACCACGTTATTCCCTATAAGTCTTCTGATTTCTGTTTAATGTGGTTTGTGAAATGACTAAAAGACGATAGCGTAGGAAGAACGAAGGAGGGGGGAGACCCTATCAATCCGCACAAGCAAGAGACAAAAAAGGTAACAGGGGTTAAACCCCTATAGAGTTTATATGAGAAATCTGCCCAACCGCACCTAAGATAGTCGAGCTATGCAAGTTGAACGGTCTACCTCCAATTGGAACATCCAAAGAAACATCAACTAATGTGATTGCTATCCTATGGATTGCACTAGCCACTGCCCTTTGTAGAGCAATGTACACACGCTATCTAAAATATGTTACAAAGTATGAAAGTGAAAGTGGTACCCTTTGATGCCTAACATGATAAACTCTTGCTCTCATGTGAATTGCACCAGCCATTGCCTTTTGTAGACCAATGGACTCACGCTATCTAAAATATGCTACAAAGTATGAGAGTGAAAGTGGTACCCTTTGACGCCTAACATGATAAGCTCTTTCTCTCCTATGGATTGCACCTGCCATTGCCCTTTGTAGAGCAATGGACACACGCTATCTAAAATATGCTACAAAGTATGAGAGTGAAAGTGGTACACTTTGACGCCTAACACGATAAGCTCTTGTGCACTCCTTGACAAATGTGTCAAATGCGGTGTCCATCACTCCATATAACTCCAAGGCTAGAGGAACAAAGAGGTGAAATCACTGCATGCCCCTATACTTGGAGACCTTGCAACCTACTGCTGCACTCGCAGCCCCATCTAGGGGGATGGGTAATCACTCCCTCCAAAACTGTATATTGCGTAGGGTCTGTAACCACGACATCTGCTATTGTCACCTGATCATCTCAGACCAAGTATAAGTCTGCCCTGACACGTGTCATCTGCAAAGCATAAGAACACTCTATCCAAGCCAAGTATCCCCTCTCTTGTGCCATAACAAACACTATGTCTCTAATGGCATCATGGATAGCTATCCTCCTTCCTCCAAAAGGACACCGTGTCATGTGGACCGCTGCTGCATCTAGTGTAGAAACACACTCACAAGTGAGTAATGAAGATGCAGATGGGTGGACCAAACCTAGGAAAAACCTCATTGCTATAGAGAAAGTAGTTGGTGCGAGTTGGAATGCCCTAATGCACGATCGAGCTAGGATCCAAGAGCTTGCACCCTTGCTAGAGCAAGAGCGAAGATGTGCTCTAGTAGCCTGAGGAATGGATGAGTCGACTAAAAGAGAATGTAGCATATGCTCACACTGTCGCTCCATCAAGAAGACTATAAACCTCTAGTCCAATCTGACAATAGTGAAGCAAAAGGTGGAAATCCTCTCTTGTTCGTGGGGATAGACTATCTCTCATTTGCCGCAATAACACCTGGAGAGAAAAGGATCCTCCTTCCACCTCTGTCACATCAGTCTCCAAAACCGGCCTATCAGCAACCACAAAACGAGAGGAAAGTAGGGTGCAGAGAGAGCCCAACTACCAAAAAATGCTACAGGCGCGTCTCCTCCATAGAAAGCAAGCCTTTGAGGTTTGTGAAATGCTATTGTGAGAAGTCCTAGGGACTTTGTTCTCCTAACGATGGGTACTAGAGCTTAGTTGGTCCTAAAGAGGGACTTGAGATTTTGGGGAGTAGTGAAGAGAGTCAAGAAGCAAGTCCACAGCAAAGCAA